>OY728140.1:226798592-231798592 GCA_963277665.1 Viscum album | reverse complement strand
TGATCTACTATAGAAAGATCTTATCTTTATTGAAAACTTATTTGGATAAGCTTGACCTATATACTATTTTCAGGATCTTCAAAAACACTCTTGAGATTCTATTGGACTAGAAACTTCCCCTGATCTTAGGAAGACCTAGATGTGCCCAATATAAACTTTTCCAAAATTTATCCAGAAAAGGTATTTAGCAAAATTTTTCTAATAGAATCCATCTAGTATATCATTCATCTGAAATTAATCTATTTGACGGGTCTCTTTTCATTACTTCTTTACTCATTGCACTTTAGTCTAGTTTTCTTGGATCAAAGTAGCTCTATATGATGACTTTATATATTACTTCTCTATTTGATGAAACTAGTTTGGTCGAATAGACCTCCTTCTTCATATGATAAAACTTTAACCAGTGAATATTTTTTGATTTAGTAGGAACTCAATAATAAAATATCATTGTGCTTCTTCTTAAACCGATGGAACTTAGTCTGATACACCTTTTTCAATCAAGTAGTAACTTGATCAGTAACCCATGGTGTAAATTTCTTCAGCGCTTCCATTCCTTCACTTGTGAACAATATTTTACAATCTCATTCTGTTTCGCCCATATTTTTTATGTGTGATTCTCATAATTTTGGGTGGGAACTCAAATTTATTTTCCTTCTCAATGAAACTTTAAGTTTAGAAGATTCTAGAATATTTAAATTTCACTGAATAATTTTCACACATTCTATAACTTTCTTGGACATACATGAAGTTTCTTGAAAGATCCACCTTTATTTAAAATCACTTAAACTCAGTGTTAAGGAAATTATATAAGATTCCTTAACCTTAAAAAGATTTAAAACATTGAATGACCAACTTATCATCATCATAGTTAAGGAATTTACATATTTTATGTAAAGATTCTTAGAACCCATCTATCCAATTTATGTATATCTTTTTTTCTTCATTAGGATTTATCTATATGATGGAACACCTTCAGTATTTTCTTACTGGTGAACTCATATAATTTCATCATCTAATGAACCTTCATTCGATTTACCTATGTTAGAAAACCACCAGATGATAAACTCAGCATATGTTTTTCTAATAACATCTTATATATATTTGAAATAGATCTTTATATTGATCTATAATTGGTGATATTCATATGCAGCCTTTGAACGATGACTTAGTATGCCTCTATCCAATCACTATTCCTTGGAAACTTAGGTTGTTACATCTTCATAGGATCATTTTTCTGATAACATCATGAAATATAGCGAACATCTCAATATATCTTATTTCATCATAATCATGAAAAAAATTATTAGAGAGAAAAATTAGTATCTCATGTTTTTCTTAACAAAGGGAAATTAAATAAAAAACTCCAGGTCTATGTTGGTGAACCTTTTGTCAAAAATAAGGGTGTATAATCAAGAAGATAAATGTTTTCCATAACATTTATTTCCTGTAATTATTTCCTCAAGATTATTCCAACATCTTTATGTTGGGGGAAATCTAAAAAAAGTATATTATGGAAAAACCTACATCCATATTAACAAACACATCAAAATATTTCAAATATATAAACATAATTACCCCAACATGCATATTTCCTAACAACACAAATTCCTTTTTAATTTTTTTTGTTTATTATCCATCAGCTTTAGATTTTATCCCCCTCAAGGTTAGCAGAACTTTATTCACCATGATGATAACAATGTTTCATGATGGATTTCTCCAACATGATTTAAAAATTATACAACACTCATCCAAATTACTTCCTTACTTATTCTACTTCAAATCCCTTAATTCTAGTACAAATAAATAAGTATTGGGAAAAAGGAGGAAGCTTGGTGTTCCTTAGAAGTAACTTTTATACTAAGAGTCTTCTCTCATTATCAATTTCTTCTCCTTTTTCTTAGATATTTCAAGGGGTGTACTTTATTTCTTCTAATATATATAATATTTCAATAAATATTTCATCACCATTTTAGATTTTATAACATCTTTCTTACCTTGATTTTGTAACATCATTTTTCTAATTTATTCTTGGGTCGGTATGATAGTCATATGATTTTTGAAACATACCCATCTTGTTCAAAACTCTTACATTTATTCTTAATCTTTAACTTTATATTTTTTGATAACTTGTTATCAACATTATTATCATTTTCTAGAATTTGTTTCTTTAAATTTTATTGAGTAGAACCTTTTACTTCCTCCATCTTTCTATCCATGGAAATTTGATCTATCCAAATAAATAAGCACTCTTTATTTCCCCACTCGACTTTATTACCATACTAAACCTTATGGAACTACTTTCTTTTCTCAATTTTATTAAGCTTCACATTTTAACCCTAGAATATTTAACATTCTTAAACTTCTGAAAACTCTTTTCTTCTTCATCATACTTTCTTGGAAAGTTTGTTCTTATTCGATCATTATGGTTCCCCCTTGATTCATACCTTTTCCTTAGTAGAGACATATTATACCAGTATGAACATGATCTCTGCCTAAAAATTCCACAACAACAATAATGACTAATAAATATTGATCATACATACTGATAGTATAATTTCTCTATAATTTATTGTGGTTATATTTTTATAAACTATGGGTGAATTTTTTCATAGAGAAACTTATTTTATGAATTCCAATATTTATTAGGGGTGGATGATTTCTCATAAAGTTTAACTTTTGAACATGCATTATTAGAATAAGTAAATGTTCATTGAGAATGTTTGGGTAAGGAAAAATTATGATTCCATGGAATTTTCTTTTCTACAGCATGATAAGCTTCACCTTTAACCCCAACTACTTTGTTGAAGTCGTCTATTTTTCTTCTTAACACACTTTTTTGTTGTAAGAAAACATTGATGGTGTTTTTGAAAACTATTTTTGTTTTTCAGCTAAATATTATTTAGGAAAATTTACCATCTTCTTGAATTCAGACAACTTCAACATGTTCTTATTACATTCATCAATAAGTGTTGTTTCTACCATATTAAGATTCTCCTTCCTGGTTGATGTTTATTCGTAACTTTTCAATTTTTTCTCAAGATTAATGACTTTAATTTTCTAAGATCTAATCACATTAAGGTTTATCTCATCCTTTTTTATTCACTCAATATTCTAAAAATTTATCACCTTAAATTATCTTTTTAACTTCTTCCTTTACTTCATGATTTATGAAGTTTCTTAAGACCATCTTCCAAAAAAAATTAAGAATACACTCAAGTTCTGTTTTCTCTTCACCATAATCATCACTTTTGGATCATTCAATTACTCTTCTTACATGAGTTAAGAAGTTAACATAAAAAATTAGATTCTTTTCTAGATGAAGAATCATCCTACTCTCTTCTATTAAAAAAAATTCAACTTATTACTAGTAAACCTTTTCTTATGTATTTTCTAGATACATTTCTATGAATTATTATTTAATTATTCCAAATTAGAATATTTATACTTCTTCTTAGGAAAATTTCCAAAAAAATATACTTAATCATTAAAATTACAAAATTTATGAGAAATTTTACCTTTCAAATTTCACTTATTATATATCTTAGAAATAATAGAGATGATTCTGTTTAATTACTCTTCATTTTCCTCTACCTATGAATCATTTGAATCTTCTACAACATCTTTATCTTTAACTTCCCTTTTAATAAGGCTTTGAAATATATTTCTTACTTAGTATTCTTCTTAAATACTATTGTTTTTCTCATTTCATTTTTAATGAGAATATTATGATGTTAATCCATATATAAATATTATTATCCTCTAAATGTGAAAATTTGGAATCAAATCTATCTGTAATGTTTCTCATAAATTTCTTAATGACAATATAATATTCTAGCTTCTCACCAAAACCTCTCATATTGTTGAAAATATCATTAAATATTACAAAGTATTTATCAATACTTTATTTATCATCCATCTTAATATCTTAAAACCTTATCCTCCATATTTATAGCTTATCTTCCTTAACCTTCTAATTTTCTTCATAACTTCTTCTCAAATTATCCATATTTTTTAGCCCTAGGAAACCTGATAATATTTGTAAATACCTTCTCTCCAAGAGACATCAAAAAATAATTTTTAAATTTTCCATAAACATCAAAATTTATCTTATCAGCAATTGTCATAGAAACTTCATCAATGGGAGGAAATCCCATGTTTGAAACATCACTAACTTCAAGTCCAAGTAATAAAAGATAGGTTAAAATCTTATTATTCCAACTATGATAGTTTATGGGATTAAATATAGGAGCTCCCTTTATGATCACTAAATCTATATTCTCCTTAATTAGTATAAGGTTGGATATTTCATAGGGGGAGGGGTGAATCAGTGATCACTTGTTTTATTTTATAGGAAAGTTTCTTAACTTGGAAAGGAAAACTTCCTAACCACTGAAACTTGTTAAAGTTACGATAAACTATTAAGAAATATATAAACCTCACTTCATCTATAGTAATATAAATATATATATTATCACAAGATATTTACATGGTTTAGTATAAATACCTACTCCTTTTTATGTTAGTTATTCCCCCAACATGGATTCTTTTACTAATATTCATATGATTACAAAGTCATAGACATCAACTAGTTCAATACACCATTAATCATTCCTATACATAACCTTGGTACTACCCCCAATAATTATCTCTTCTTGTATAGTTGGTTATACCGCCTAACTTACCAAACTGTACCCACTTTCATCATAGCTGGTTATACCCCCCACCCATAAGACTTTTTAGTAACTTATTATACCACCAACTACACGATATTTCCATATTATTTTTTGATCCACTTTATAAAGATCCTTTATTTATCCATAACAAAGTAAGATCACCTTTGGTTATTTAAAATCTTAAAAATATTTAAAAAATCTCTAAGGAAGACTTGGATATACTCAATCTGAACTTTTCAAAAAATTGTCCAGAAAACTTCCTTAGTAAATTCCTTTTGATCTAATCCATTTGGTATACCATCCATACAATGGGTCTCCGAACAATGATCCTCTACTCTTTGTGATTTAGTAATATGTTCTTGGTTCAGATAAGCTCTATCTAATGACTTATTTTGATGCTTCTCTATCTGATGAATCAAGTTCGGTTTGATATGACTCCTTCTTCATCTAATGAAACTTTGACTGATGAATATTATTTGATAGAGTAGGATCACATTAAAAAACTCTCAATACATTTCTTCTTAAAAAAATGGAACTTGGTCTGATTCACCCTTTTCAATAAAGTATGAACTTTATTAGCAACTCATGATATAAATTGTTTAAGTACTTTAGATCCTTCACACATGAACGATGTTGTAAAATATCATATTGTTACACTACTATTTTATAGGTGTGATTATCATAATTTTGAGTGGGTAATCAAATAAATTTTCTCACTCAATGAAACATTGAGTTTCAAATCATCCTAGTTATTTTGATTTCAATGGAATGCTTCTCACGACCCATAATTTTATCAATTGATTTTTCCTTATCATAATTGTGTCATATTTAGTAATGTTGTATAAAGCATATGAACCACATGATGAAACCAAAAAAATTATTATATTAATTTGAAAATTTAATTTAGAGAATAAAAATTCCCATAATAATTTAAATTATTATAATGTGACAAAAATAGAAAACAATATAACTAAAATATGAAAATTTGGATACGCTCGATCCACTAAAATAAATGCACTCACATAAAACGCTGTAGAAAAGAATAAGAATCTTAGTATTCCAATATGAATTTTGAAAATTAAATTATATATAACCATCATATAAAATTTAATTTAATAAATAATGAATGAAATGTGTGGTATTTATAGGAAGTAGGGAACCCATATGACTACTACAAATCTGACTGTTGTAATAGAAATATAACCATTGGAATAGAAAACACACTGTTAGAATAGTATCCTCACCTATGGAAGTGTAATATAATATTTAGGTGTCTTATAAGGTAAAAATATGATATATTTTTTTCATGATATAGGTAAATAAATGTTTTAAAAATGATAAAATAAATGTTTGTATTTTTTGTAAAATATAAATGTTTTAATTGAAATTTTATAATAAATATAATGATTCAAAAGAAAGTTTATTTTCATAAAATTATTTTATAAATTAATATTATGTTTTATTATAATTATAATATAATTTTATGAGACCATAAGTAATTTTTCAAAGTGTCAAAAAATTGCTCGTAGTATTAAAATTGGTATTTTTCAATTAAATAAGGGTTTTGTTTAAATTTTTTTTATCGTATACAGAAATTTATTTTCATAAAATTTATTTCATTTTTTTAATATACATATAAAAAATGTTTAGGGTGAATTTTTATTATTTTTATAAATTAATTGAATTTTTGGTGAATAGTGAAATACGGTAAAATATTATATTTAACATTATAAGTTAAATAAATGAATTGTTTAGTAATGGTTGTTATAATCACCCATTAGTTTGAAATCACATGCCCCATTTACTACAAATAGTAATAGGAATCAATACTACCGATATTATTAAGCTAAAATAATAAACTAATGACTATAATGTCAAAAAACACCCATCCTCCCCTTATAAATGCCACAACTCGCCACCCAAACTCATCACAACTTCTATGAATTGGATCTTTCCCAATTTATAAAAAATTACCTCTCCAAGCCTCTCCCCCACATACTATTACTTCTGGTCTCACCAAAAGACCAATTCAACTACCTTAATTAGTATTTCAAGGAGGCAACATTTAAGAGGAAATATTCTAAATTTACCTCTTCTAAATTCATTAATTTTTCTATACTATCCTCACGTACCTAAAAAAATATCATAATAAAACCATTATTACATATATAATATAATTTTATATTGTTAATTTAATATCTTTGACCCACCCCTTTCTCATCTTCACTTATTCAAAGAAAAATGAAACCATTGTCCATATTATGTTGGTTCACCACCTTAATGGACAATGAGTTTTTTTCCACTACCACCTTCATGGAAGATTTAAATTAAATTTTAATTATTTAAAATTAAATAAATATGTATATTATATATGTTTTCAAATTTTGGTATGATTATATAGACATAATATTAAATAAAAAAAACTACTTCGTGATGGTTGGAAAAACCGCTAAAATAAACAAACTGAATAACGTTAACATTTTTACTAAATGAGTCATCCATATATAAAGAACATATGGATTCCTGGGAACATTTCAATTATTAGAATTTTATTAATACCATTTTATTAAACTTCTATATTTTTCATCCCATTTGACAAGAACATCAGTAATTAACCAAAAGTTATCTGAACTTGGAACGATGAAAGGAATACCCCTAGAACAATGAAATTAAGCATTATATCAAAATGAAATGATTATAAATGAACATAATAAGATTATAATAAATAAAATATATATGTAAAAGGTTACTAATTAAGAAATTAATTAATCTAATTTTATTATCAAGTACATTAAGGGCAAGTGGAGAATTGATTTAGACATAAGGCAAGGGATCTCCCCAAACCACCCTTTTTCTTTATGTTATGTAATTTCTCTCTCTAACTCATTTTCAACATCTATTTGATCATATAAAATTATTCTAAATTATTTATATATGTCTCTCATAATTATACCGTGCTTATTCTATTTTCCTTTGATAGAGTAGTACATTCCATAAGTTCTTTTCTCAAATGAAACCCATTTCTTCCCATGGTTTATTTTAATGTTTATGTATTAATATTGATTTAATTTTGTGAAACACATAATAATGTATCTATTATTATGGGTACAACTAGATAACTCTACAATTAATTGGGTAATGTTTTTTTCTCATGGGAAATTTTTATGGGATTTGGGTGTGAACCTAATCCATTATAGGGCTTTGTCCACCATGTGATATTGCCTCGGTGGTTATCTTTGACTTATGTTTATATTATTTTTTATATTTCTGCCACTTTCCCATGTTTCCATGATCTTGTGATACCATTTTTGTTATTTTATTCTTCCATGTGATCATCATGATCCTTCTATTTTATGAAATTATTTTATTCTGTTTGACTCACATGTTATGATTCATCATATTATTTATTCCCTTACTAGGATTTTAGCTCACACATTTTATTTAAACTTTACATAGGTTATCCTATGTAGTTTTAGGAGCTCAAATGGATCGAATAGATCATAATGGAGACTAAAATAAATTCATTTTATTTTATTTATACTTTAATGTATTATGAAGATATTCTTTTAAATATACTAAACATTTCGATCCTTTGGTTGTATTTAATGGATATTTATGTAAAAAAACATGTAATACTATATGTAAAAGGTTTGGGTCACTATAGTTGGTATTAGAGGATGATCTTGTTATTTTTTGTGATTAGGAATAGAATTATTTTGTGAGAAACTTAAGAATAAGTCAAATTATAGGAAAATATCCAAGAATTTTTGTTAAGTACTAATCAAGTGATTTCCCAGAAATTACTCTAGATACTACAATTGGATGTGTCTTGGGAATAATTATAACTAGGGGTAATAAACCAGAAAAGGGGGAGTTTTTCTTTGAATCAATCATCATCTGGTGCATGAAAATGGGTCTCTCTTCATACCTGGTATAATACTCCTTGGGGATTTCAAATTCACAAACTAGTTATGAACCATTATAAAGGACCTTAATAGATTATTTGGTTAGAAAAACCTCAAAGGAAACAATACAATAGATAACCTAGATTAAAACCTAGAGACTCATAAGTTAGGATATACTTTAAATTTATAATTTATTCCTTCTATGTTCATAGTTCCCCTTTTTATAAGATTTTTAGTTTGATTATTCTCATCCCTAAGTTTATTTTTGATATCATAAATGATTAGAACCAGAATAAAATAATGAAAAGTATACTCATTATCCATTCATGAGATTCAAATGTTTAATGTTATTGTAGTTTTATGAATTATTTCATATCTTTCAAGTTTAGTATAATTATTCAAACACCACCTAAAAACATAAAGGTTGAGTTATCTATCAAAATAAAAATAGAGAAATTATTTCATCCCATGTATATAAGTCCTCATCGATTAATTTTTATCTACTAAACCTCCCAAAAAACATTGTCCTAATTTCTTTAGTATATTTTGATGAAATATTTGGCATAGATTGGTTGTACGTATATAAATCCAACATCAACTTTTAGGATAGAGATATCACTATACAGATCCTGAGTCAACCTCTTATTCTGTACAAGTGTAAAGAGGATGTTGAATATCCATTGGAATCTTCTTCTCAACTATGGATATTTTTACCTTGTGATAAAGAATATAAATCTCAAATTATTGAGACCAAGGAGATAATCATTCTTGAAGATAGGCACATTGTGAGGGATTATAACAATGTATTCCTTAAAGAGTTGCATGGTCTTCCTTTTGATCTAGAGGTTGAGTTATAAATCTAATTTATGCCTAGATCACTACCCATATCAAAGACTCCTTATATAATGAACACCATTGAGTTATAAAGAATAAGTTATAAGAGAATCCAAACATGTGATTTATACACTTTTGTTCTTCACCATGGGGTATGCTGGTCCTATTTGTTAAGAAGAAGGATGAGTCAAAGAGAATATGGATTGATTACTATGAACTCAAAAAAATCATGATAAAGAACAAGTATCCCCTACCACATATAGATGACTTGTTCGATCAACCATGTTGATCTCGGTATTTCTATATGGATGAACTTTAGCAGAGAATCTCTACTCTTTCTTACATGACTATTACATCATTTTAAATATAAACGACATAATATTTATACATTCAAGGATCAAATGGTTTATTATATTGGGAAAATTAGGATCATGCATCACTTATACATAATAAATCATAGAAATTTATTTAATTAATTCTTCTTTTCCATATAAAATCTAACATTCTCCTTAGTACATGTGGTCACCTGAGGGTATAAATCAATGAAAGGGGTGATCTAAAATCCTAGTAAAGGGAAGGATAACAAAACAGAAATAAGAGACATGAATCGATAGAATATGGTGAGAATAATTATCATCATAATACCATAAACATATTATAATAATCAACATATAGAGGGAAATGTTTGATAAAGGCATGTAATGTGGAAATTCATAAAAATAAAACATCACATCATAGTGTTAAAATACCACACATAGTTGTGAATAAATCTAGCATCATGCTCACGTATAACATATGTGCACAATCATAACATCATCATTGTGAAAATATATAGCATAATGTTCATGAATAATACACATTATATCATGAGATACATAACATTTACCAATTCATCATAGGGATATATAATTTTGGGTCCACCTATCACATCATAATATTTACATAATCATTCATGCCACTTAGAACATATAAAAATCACAATCAAGAAATAACCCATGAAAAGGAGTGTATTTCATAAATATTTCATCAAGAATAATTTCATAAATAAACTTGGTGTTAAAAAATTAATAAAGGAAAATATATTTGTCATAAACATCATTATTCTTGAGTGATTAAGAAACAACTCAAGAGGAGTAAAATATGTGTTTTAGAAATAAAAGTTTTTTGAAAATATTTTTATTTGTATTATAAATCAAGGTGGTAACATGTATATCCCTGAAGGAAAATAGAAGTATAGTAAAATGATATTTAATAAAAAATATAGGAATATAAATACTAAAAATTATTTGAAAGAGAGATAACCCAAATAAAATGAGTTGGGTTTGAGAATCCCCTTACCATAATTACCGCTTTATTTCATCATTTTTACACCTCCTGAATATTAAAATTATATTTATTAAAACCTTAATAAAGAAGGTAATTATTTTTATTTTTAAAACTATTTATCAATTTAGGTCATTTGATTATATATTTTTTTTAATTTCCTTGATTAAAAGGAATACATTTTTGGCATCTTGTCTTCATTAAAAAGTTCTCGTTTTTTCTGATTTCACTATTTTTTTCAATGTAATTTATACATTAGTATATTTAATTATAGAAGAACAAAATAAAAATATTTATATATTTATATATCATAAATAATTTTTAATAAACATCCATAGGTTTGGTGTTAAGAAAATTATTGGCAACGTCCTCATTGGCGGTTAACCAACTGTTAATTGAAACGTTGTCCAAATTTGAAGAAAAATAGGTATAAAATATAAATATATAAAAACATTATTTTTTACAGAAATTTAACACCATTAATATATTTTAAAATTATTCCTAATTAAATATTAGAATATTTTATTGGCAGATAAATTAGGAAAAGAGAGAGAAGAAAAAGAAAATGAGAGAAGAGTTTGAAACAAAACGCACTCTTTCCTCAGCGTAGCTCCTCTTGTACGACACTAAAACTGCCTTGATGTTTGGAGTTTTTTACTCCACAACATCCCTAGGTATTATAATGGTATTGATTTAGAGTATTTTGGTAGAAAAATATATTTTTAAAGTGAGGTAGGAGGGGTTTTCTAAGGGGCAGGAGTGGGGTTATTTATACTTGAGGAGAGGGGTATTTTTTGAATAAAATATTTCATATTATATTATACCAAAGGTAAAACTTGTAATAGTGAATTTTTGACATTTTAAAAAATATATAAACACAATATAATGGTTTTAATACTTAAAATACGTTTATAATTCTAAGTCACTTAGTTTTTTAAAAAGGAAAGTGGAAAAAAGAAAAATTGTTTTTTAAGGGATCACTTTTCACTTTAGCTTTTGGAAAATGATTTTTAGGTTTTGAAATTAAGTTTAATTTAATGTAATGACTAATTTATGAAATTAAACATATTTTTTCAGAATATAAAGTTCTATAAATGATTATGACATTATTACATCATTAATGATGTAATTTAAGATACACCGGTTATGATAAAATCTGTATTTTTACTACTCACTTGAAATTTAAAGTATTTCAGAAAATTAAAAAAAAATAACACTTGGAAAATTTTGATGTGATGATTTCAAAAATGAAATTAATTTTATACAAATAAACTTATAACATAGGTAATTTTAAATTTTATTGTAAAAATTATGATTTTTATGAAATAATTTAAAATACAGTTTATTAAAAATGTGCCTATATTTTGTTTGAGTTTTTTAGTCATTATATTTATTTTTTTAACTATAATATTTATATATACTTATATTACTCATGATAAATATTATTTTTATCATGTTTTTTTTTAATTTTAAGGTAAAATTACTATTCCAATGATCAGGTTACTATTCCCAACGATGAGGTTACTATTCTCAATGATCAGATTACTATTACCACAATCACATTAGTATTATAATGGTCACATGACTATTTAAATATTCACATTACCTAATATAAATTCATTTTCATTATTTCACTCAATATTCAACTCAATTACTCTCAAGGTTTTCTATTTATATTTTCCCAAATATTGATTATTCTATTAATATTTTGTTTCTTTTCTATAGTGTTGTTTGTGGGAGGGATGATTTTAGAAAATTGGGGAAATTCATATTTTCCCATTATAGTTTTTATAGTTTCTATTTTTTATCCTTGTAATAATTAACATTTTAATGGGTTTATTCATTGACTAATATAATGATTTTAAGTAATGAAATAATGTTTTATTGGTTTCTTTGTGTGTTGTATGTGTTTAATATTATATAATATAATATAATACACATTAATTTCATGAAAAAATATCATTTATATACCTTGGGTTGTTACATTCTTCCCCCCTTCAGAAATTTCATCCTTGAAATTTCAAATCTTATTCTCGGTTGAGAATAGGTTAGGGTAATTCGGTTTAATTGTTTCCTCTGGTTCCCATATAGCCACTTCATACTTATGGTTATTCCAAAGAACTCTGACAAGGTTTTTTTTCTTATTGTGTATCAATTTTTCTTTATGGTATGAGAGGTAATTCTCTAGTTGTACCACCTCTATATTCAGTACATGTGAGGGGTCTGGTATGTACTTTCTCAGGAAACATACATGGAACGTGTCATGAACTTGAGCCATATGTGGCACAAGTTACAGTAGATTGGCCACTTCTCCTATTCGATCAAGGATCTCAAAGGAGACAATGTAACTAGGGTTAATCATCCATTTCTTTCCAAACCATAGGACTCTCTTCCTTAGTGATATCCAAAGGAAAACTTTGTCTCCAACTTTAAACACCAAAATCCTTTGATATTTGTCAGTATAAATCTTTTGTGAAATCTGAGAAGATTTTATATGCTGCTAGATTGCTTGAAAATTTTCTACAGTCTCCTACACAAGATCATGTCCATGTATATTTCTTTCAACAAATTCATCACAACAATTTTGAGTTCTGCAACACTTCCCATATATAGATTCATATCGAGAAATTTGAGTACTTAAGTATAAGATGTTGTTGTATAAAAATTATACTAATGGGATATGTTGATCCAATCCTCCATTAAATTCCATTGAGAAAAATCTCAACATATCCTATAGAGACTAAATAGTCCTTTTGGATTGGCTATCAATTTGGGGGTAATAGGTCATACTAAAATTCAATTCTGTATTCAAATAACGTTGAAGGATTATCTAGAATATTAAAGTAAAAATTAGAATAATGTTAGAGATGATTGAAAGTGTCACCCCATGAATCCTCTCCACTTCTTTTACATATACCTTGGTAAGTTATTCAAGCAATAAATATTCCTAAATAGATATGAATTGGGCAGTCTTGGTGAGTCAATCCATTACTAATGATATTGAATTGTTTCCTTTAGATGAATTCAGGAGACCAGTGAAAATTTCCATGGTGATGTTCTCCCATTTCCAAATGGGTATAGGAAATGGTTTCTTAATCCCCTTTGACTTAAATTTCTCTACTTTAACTTGCAAACATACCAAATACCTTGATAAATACTCTACAATATCCTTCTTTATGTTGTCCCACAAGAAGTTATATCTAAGAACATGGTACATCTTGGTACTTACGGGATGGATAAAGGAAGATGAGATATGTGAATTATATAGTATATCATTCTTTATATTAGGTGATTAAGGCACAAAAATCCTATTTCCAAACTGAGTCATGCCATCCACATCAATTTGGAACTAATGCATCTTCCCTTTATTAATTTTTCCTTCTTTTGAAGATCCAGATCATCCCTTTGTACATCCTTGATCTTATCTTGAATATATGGTTAGAAAATCATTTGGTAAAGGTAGGATGTATTCCCTAAAATTATTATTTATAGATCCACAATTTTACTATCCATAAAGATGGGGTCTTTCTCAAGTTTCATTATGGACAAAGTACCGAGTTTTTTTTTCTACTAATAGAATGATCTACCTTATTATGCATTCTCAAATGGTAGTTAATAGCACAAATACAGTTTTTGATTATCTATAACCATCTTATTTGATGCATGTTGATATCCATCTATGTGAATGTATACTTTAGAATATTATGATCGGTATATATGTTATAATTATTACCATAGATACAGTTCCACAAAATCTTAAAGGTGAAGATCACAACATCTAACTCAAGGTCATGTGTCGGGTAGTTTTTCTCATGGATCTTCAAATTTCATGAGGAATATGCAATCAATTTTTCATTATTCATGAGTATACAAACCAATAATTTCTTTAAATAATAATTTTATCTCACAAAACTTTATATTCTTGTTTGTAGTGTGAGTATAGGTTCATTGATTAGCCTCTTCTTGAAATATTTAAATATTTCCTCACATTCTTATATCTAGACATACTTTATCTCTTTTCATATTAACCTAGTTAGTTGTCTATACGATAATGATAAATTTCTCAAAAAACATTGGTAGTTCCATGGAAATCCCAAAAAACTACATATTTTCATGACACTAGTGGGTCTAGGCCATTCCCCAATTGATTTTTCTATTGAAGGGGCTACAAAAATTCCCTTAATTATGATCAATTTCCACAATAATGTGACTTGTTTCATCTTAAAGTCGCACATACTAAACTTAGTATAAATTTTTTCCATCCTTGATACAGAAAGTATAATCCTTAGATTCTCTTCATGTATCTATTTTCTATTAGAGTAAATGAGAATATCATTGATAAAATCTGCCAAAAATTTATTGAGGTAGTATCTAATGACTCTATTCATAAAATCCATTAATATTTTTGGAGAATTAGTAAGACCAAAGGGTGTAACTATGAACTCATAGTGCCCAAACCTTTTATGGAAGGCTAACTTATGAATACATTCATTTTTCACCTTCAACTGATGATATCTAGAAAGAAGATTTACCTTTGAGAAGTATTGAACTGTTCATAGTTGACCAAATAAGTCATGAATCCTTGTAAGGGGATACTTGTTCTTTAAAGAGATCTTATTGAGCTCTCGGTAATCGATACACAGCTGTATTGATCCATCCTTCTTTTTGAAAATGAGACCTGGCACACCCCAATGTGATACACTAGGCCATATGGACCCTTTGTTGAAATTTACTTCCAGTTGATTCTTTAACTCCTCAAGTTCTATCAAGGCTATACTATAGGGTAATTTAGATATAGTATTGGTTCCAAGTACAAGTTCTATTGATAAATCTTCCACAGGATCTTTGGAATGAACAATAAAATCTTCAGGAAATACATCAGTACATTCCCTAAAAATGGAAATTTCCTACTGGTTGATACCTTCATTTGAAACAACAATTTGTGAAAGGTATGCTTCTTTATAGGGTATCAACACCCATACTATTGAGGGATTTTTCAAAGGAGATTCATTGTATTCCTTTCATTTTAGAGGAGCATGGTATGGTTCCAAATATGAAATGAGATTTCATTTTCCCAATTGATGATGTGTTCTCTATATAATGAGACCCAATCCATGCCCAGTATAACATCAAACTCCACCAAGGGAAGGATTATGAGATTAACTGGAAGAATACTACCAGATACACTAATAGTATAAGAGTCTAACCCTTGGGTTTCAATTATCACACTACTAGTGTAACACCCCAGGTAAATAAAGAATATGACATTTTTTGTATTTATCCATATTTTTGAATAAAATATTAATATTAATTTAAAGGGGATTCTATGCTCGATGGCATACCCAATACGCAACAACGAGTTTCTTGGGAATCTTACGTTTCACTCTAATAATAAAATAATATTATTTTAAATGGTAGTTAATGCCTAGCCGTTGTAATGGTGGGAATGAACAGAACTAACTACAAAATTATTATATATGTTTGTCAAATATTTTTACTCTTTACAATAAATGATAGAGGATTAAAAATGTGAATGAATCCAATTTTAAGCGTAGATAGTTTAATATTCTTTAAAAGGTCGATTAACCGCCTTTTGATGGCGAACCTCTTTTAAATCCACTTTTTGACAATTTTATGTGTTATATTTGACAAAATAAAATTCTTCTTTATAATCGGGACATCAAAATTTACTTTGTGTAAATTTTTGGTATTTTTCCAAAAAAGTTCAATTTTTAACGAATAGTGAAAATGTTGTATTTTAATTCAAAACCTCTTTTTAATCTAATTTATTTATATGATTAGATTATCTTTTTAACTGGTTTTAAAGTGTAAATAGAATATATTTTTACCATTTAATCCAATGGTGGTCATTTTAATTAATATCATTTTAAGATTGGACATAAACGAGTGTCAATATTTTGAAAGATATTATTTCATAAAAACACGCTATTTGTTTTAACAGCGGGATTTAATTATAAAATTAATTAATTCAACTTCTATGTTATGAATTTGGTAAAATAGACATCATTTTTGAATTCGGAATATCAAGTATAGCTTAGGGTGAATTTTTTGTATTTTTCTGAAAAACATCAATTTTTGATGAATAGTGAAACCACAAAGTGGTGGTTACAAAATTTGATTTTTCGTTTAAATGGGACTTTTCCACTTCTGTGATTTTAATTTAAAAAATCCAATTTAAATGATTTTAATTGTTAAGTAAAATTTGGTTCAATGGGATGAAAATAATTTTTGATGAAAAGTAACTTTTAAGTTTTATTAATCGCGATTAAATGTAATTAGTGTGATTTAAGGTAAAAATGATATTATAATAAAATGAAAATATATTGAAACTTGTCTTAAACCTATTGGATGAGTTATGACCGACCAAGACAACCCATGGGAAAATTTTTGGCACCCCATGGAGCCACTTGGGTTTGATAATGACATTTATGCCTTTTATTTAAAGTTAAAATAAAAATGTCACAAACATGATTTGTTTTACTAAAACAATTTTTACATGTGGTTATTCAAGTCATAATTTTGACTATAAATATTCATTGGAAATATAAAACGATTTCCTACATCATAGTATTTTTTTTATAATTTTTATACATTAAATAAATTAAATTCTTTATGACATCATGATGATGCAGCGATGACCTCATTATTTAACGATTTAAATAAAATGGAAAGATAATGCAAAATCTTGGACCTAAACATGTCAAAAACCTATTGGATGGGTGTATTTAGAACCATTATCACCTTATCCTAGAAACACATCAATGTGGGACCATTAAAATCCGAAAACCATTTGAAAATAAAGTAACATTTTATACTTTACCAAGGGTGCCCCTCCTCTCCTCTTATAAAAGGCCCCCACCTCTACCACCTTACCCACACCTCTCAAACCTTTAGTTCGGCCAAGCTCTGATCATTTTGTCTCTCAAAATCCCTCTCCTCATCCTTTAAGCCTTAAATTAGGCAGGAAGCTATTCAAGAAACCCTTTTGGTTCAAACCAAAGGGAGTTACCCTATTTTAAGGTAACGTCTTCACTTGTGCTCTTTTGTTTTATTTTGCTTCTCCAACCACCTAAACTCTTTTTATTCATTTATTTTGTAACAACTCCAGTATCTTAAATATACTATTATGTTTTTATAATAATTATTCGAGCTACACTTACACACACCTTCATCTAATGGTTAAAGAACATACTGTTTCTGTGGATGGCGAATTTCTGCCTCACGAAACGATGATTGTTCAACACTCATATAACACCTTCAAAGGTGGACATTAATATGTCACTCTATTTATATATGATATATATTATGTTTATGTTTTCCTTATGCTTCTGTATTTTTCATTTGTGGGATACCTTTATGGTTTCCATTGTGGGTAAACACGATAATTTCATTTTAGGAAGTGCGGACTACCGCCCCCTCAAAGTGATTTGATTCGTTAATGCCATATGTGGGACGTATAAAGGATGGATTTAAAGTTATTATATATGATGTTATACTGGATTTATAGTATACCTCTATATCATTTTTATTTCTTTCCATTAAATTATGAGATAGAAATGAAAGTAGCGTTCATGCATACGTACGGCTTACCGTCTCCATGAACGGTGCATTTCATTTCTTATCCCCAAATGTAATGTACAATTATAAGTACATGTATATAATGGATATATATGATGAATGATACATCTAAATGATGAATATAATTATGGAATTAAAATATACATACCTCTCATTTAGTTTTAATTCCATTAATATGACAAAGAAATGAAAGTAGCATTCATGCGTACGTACGACTTACCGTCTCCATGAACGGTGCATTTCATTTCTTACCTATAAATGATTATGTAATATTATAAATACATGTATATTCTGGATATATATGATATATATGATATCCAAATCAGGAATGTCCTTCTGAATATAAATAACCTTTGACCACACGAACAACATGTAATTGCAAGAAGTCCGCTTTTTGTCTTAAAAACCAAATATCGACAAAACAAACACTATTAACTTAAATGATTACATAATGTTTATAACATGTCAATAATTGATATAAAAGGAATAATTAACTTGAAAAAGGTTCTTAAGCAAATAGAAATTAACTCAATTTTATTATTCATGAGATTAAAGAACGATCGAGTCAAGTCAGACTCGAGGTAAGGGATCCTACTCCTCTCTTTCTTTTTAAGTACACCCTTTTATGTCATTCCTTTTAAGATCATCTTTATTATGATTGGGATGTTCTTTTATATTAATCCTACTGTAATTTTTATGTTCATATGATGAGAGACCCTATTTTCTCCCATCAATCCATTTTTGGAAGTTTTGAGTGGCGCCGTTAGGCTGCCGAATTTTTGTAAGAGATCTAACCTCTCTCTTTCTTTTTAAGTACTCTCCTTTATGTCACTTCTTTTAAGCTCCTCTTTGTTATGTTGGGGGATGTTATTTTCTATTCCTATTTCTATAAACTTTATTTTAATATGATGAGATGCCCTATTTGATCTCATCAATCCATTTTTGTAAGTTTTATGTGGCGCCGTTAGGCTGCCGCGTTTTCGTAAGGGATTTTTCATCTCACTTTTATTCCCGTGGAATTTATGATACATTTGCCACAATTTCCTTTGAGTGGTGTATGTACTGCCCATTATTTTACTAATTGTGTAATATACTTTCATTTATTAGTATTTACATCAATGTTGTATTGTCTTTCTTTCACGGGGTGTATGTTTCGAAAGTTACCCATGTCGGTAAGGGAACCTTTCACCCTCCTCTTTTTAAAAGACTTCTTTTGTTATGTCTTTTAATTCACATACTATTATGTTGGGATATGTTCTTATATATCCTTATTGATTTAAATTTTATTTCCATGTGATGAGATACCCTTTTTATCTCTCATCAACTCATTTTCTGAATTTTGTAGTGATGCCATTAGGCTGTCAAATTTTTGCAAGGGAACTTCTTAACCCAAACTTTATTCTTTGGGATAAACTTATACTCCTTGAATATGTCATTCTATGAATATGTACGAATAACCTCTGATTGTTTTACACTTAATATTCACTTATATTTGGTGTATTCGTTTTTCACACATAATTATGTAATTGATTTATCCTTAAACCAAGGATACCATCTTTGTAAGGGACTTCGTCTCAATCTCCTTTCATTGAGGCATATTTCGTTTTATACACAAATTTCTTTTATACAGTGTATAAAACCCTTTTACTTTTACTTTTATACAAAAGGAATCCTTTTCTACGAAGCGTTTTACTAAACGACAAAAAGGAATGTTTCTTTTAACGTACACGGTGACAGCGACCTTTTCCACCGCCGTGAGTATTATTTGATCTTTGGCTTCCTCAACAAGCCGTAATGTTTTTAAAATAAAATAAATACCATATAATCTTTTATGTATTTTGGTATTGAAAATGGTTTTGAAAAAGAATTATATTTTGTCAATATATTTAAATGATATATTGTGATTGAAATGTGGAAATGTTATCATTCCTTTATATTGGTTTTATGTGTTATAATTTTATAATGGTACTTGGACATTTTACAGGTGGTTACGTGATAAACTATATGACGGGTGGTGCCGTGAATACCAGGACGGGTGGTTACGTTATAACCTCTAATGCATTGGGTATGGAAGTCGGCCGTATGGCTATTCCATTAAGTATGTATGGAAGTTGGCCGAATGGCTATTCCATTAAGTGATATGTGTGGAAGTCGAACTTATGGTTATTCCACTTAAGTATATTTATGTCCCAAGTTACCTTTATATGTTATGTGATATTTATATGGGTTTTATGGTAATCTTTTGGTTATAGAAGGGTAATTAATGAACTTTTTTTTAGTGAAGAGTTTTTACTACTTCGAAAAGGTGAAAAGTATTACTTTGATAAAGTATACACGGTTTACTTGTTGTTTTGAAAAACTAATAGTTTTCATTCTTTGTGTATCCCTTACTGAGCTTTTTATGCTCATCCCAAGTTTTTGAAATGTTTTTCACACGAATTAACGTGGAATAGGGTCAAGGATGAGATCAAGGGAAAGTCATGCAACCTAAAACATGGAACTGGACATGTTTCTTTTTAAGAGTTTTTATTTTATGGAAACTTAGTAAAAGTTTCTACTTTGTAATCTTTTGAGATGTAATAGTTATGTCCTAATTCTCTAAAACTCTAAACCTGAAAAGATCCTCAATGTGAATTATTCATTTAATTCAATATTAAGTAAGGTTTAAGGCCAGGGCCTTATAGTTGGTATCAAAGGTCGGTTTAGATAACTTTAGAGGTTAGGGTATTCTTTAAGCATAAGTGACATGACCATAATGGTTAGGATTTCATAAACAGTCCTAGTTTTAGATAAAGTGAATGAGTAAGTATATCTTAGTGTTTATCTTCCTCTTTAGTACATGATGGTTTTGTTGATATACTCACACTGACCTTTTTGGTTTTAGTAAATGGATGGATCTAGCAGGCACCAAAGTAACGGTGGATGTGAAGGAAACTGTGACAGTTTTCTGAGCGAGCAACTGAATGATATGGGAGATGCAATGAGAACTCTTGTGTTTATCCTCAACCAACTATCTGGAGTCATGATTGACCACCTAAACCTTGGTGATTTCTATATGGCATCATATATGCGAGAAACAAATCCCTACGGAACTACATGTAATAATCATAAAGGTAAGTGTGTTAAAAAACCTATGTGTCATATATGTGGAAAGAAACACCAAGGAAAATGTTTCAAAGGGACAGAAATATGCTATAGATGTGGAAATGAAGGTCAAAAAGCATGAACCTGCCATGGAAAAAGGAAGCATCCAGTTGACTTGAGGAAAGGGAAAGAAGTTCTTTCTGAGGGATCAATTGAATGTTTTAAATGTGGTGTGCATGGTCATTATGAAAACACATGTCCTATGAAGAAGTTTCATGAATGGGATCACCAAGATCGTACAAATACTCATTTACCAATACCTAATACCATTCCGATTGAGGATGAAGAAACTGACAATGACCAATCAAAGGTATGGATTATTTCTCCACTTTTGTTTTCTATTTTGGAATCTTAGGATATGATTCATGATTTTGTTTGTAGGAAAGAAGTATTTCAGAATAAGTTGGAAAGTAATGGTTAATGGATCATGAAGAATGTTGAATGAGTAAGAAGTCAACATATAAGGGCTTCAAGAGTTATGGTGAAATTCTTAAGATTATTAAGTCTCTTTTGATTATGGGGTACATTAGAAGACTTTTTATAGTATGTGTAACACTGATGTTTGATATATGAAAATTTTATTCAAAGAATAGTAATCTGTTTTTTTGTGGACATAGTTATAAAGAACCATTTGGGGTTTATATGTTCCTTACTTTTGAGGTAATTATGGGTTACTATATGTAATAATGGAATGTGAAAGTCATGAGATAAAATTGAGGTTAAATTACATTATGGTTATTTTTGAAGATTTTATCTCGTTATTGGGGAATGCTTTAAGAATTATGTAGTTTTGGGAAAAGGACAACACGCAGACCGTGTGACGAACCGTCGCATCGAACAAAGCTACGGGAATCGAACCCACAACCAAAGTGCGACTGGTATTTATCGCCTACCATTGGACTACGTGAAGTCCCTGGTTAGTTTGAATGATTCTTTTTAGTTAGATGATTTTATGAATTAAGAGTAAGTTGATTTTTGGGTTATCTATGGAAATTTATTAACCTATCATGGAGGATATGTGATTAGGTTAATTACTTTTCAATAAGAGACATTAAGGGCAACTGATGCTGTTTGGAGATAAATGTTATGATTTAACTTGGAAGACTATGTGACCAAATCCTTCAAATATTTGGGTTTCAATCTTAGTTTGGTTTACTTTGATGAATTTTATGGACAAATTGTTTATCGAATGGTCCTCGTTGAACTCTGGGTTTTGTTGGACAAAATTTTGGAGATTAAGAATAGATTTTATTTTTATAAAGGGTTATCCTTTTCTGGATTATCTGATCTTGTACTAACCTTTTTAGTTTTGGTTTTGGTTAAAGTCTAAAGACATGGGAAATATATGGTTATCTTTTGTGGATTAGGTGATTCTCTATAAGTTTATTATAGTACTCTTAATGCAAACAAGTCTTCCTAAATACTCGTCTTTTGGAGAAAATATGAGTTTGATTAAGGAACCTAATAAAAGTTGAAAGTCTACATGACAAGTAAGTATGTTTCATTATGATTTAGTTAAGATCAAAAATAAATTCCTCAATGAAAAGTAACTTAAAACAAAAATTTTTTCTGTTAACTTTTCCTACTGGGGAATCGAATACCATTTAACCCATCACAAGTTTGTGATTTTCTTATGGTTAACTTTCTCCTAGACATGTTTATTATCACTCTCCATCAGAACATGACCCTTTGTTTTTTCCTCCATGTCCATATTTTCATACTTGGAATCCTAGTATGGGTTAACTCGGGTGACCTCTGTACTTATCTTTCTTTATTTTAAAGTGATTGTTTTACCGACTCTTGTTCCGATGTGGGACTTTAAAGGATGTTTCCAAGCTCAATTTTAAAATTGCGAGGACGCAATTCCCAAAAGGGGGGAAGGATGTAACACCCCAGTTAAATAAAGAATATGAAATTTTTTTATTTATCCATATTTGTGAATAAAATATTAATATTACTTTAAAGGGGATGCTATGCTTGATGGCGTACCCAATACGCAACAACGAGTTTCTTGGGAATCTTACGTTGCACTCTAATAATAAAATAATATTATTTTAAATGGTAGTTAATGCCTAGACGTTGTAATGGCGGGAATGAACAGAACTAACTACAAAATGATTATATATGTTTGTCAAATATTTTTACTCTTTAAAATAAATGATAGAGGATTAAAAATGCGAATGAATCCAATTTTAAGCGTAGACAGTCTAATATTCTTTAAAAGGTCGATTAACCGCCATTTGATGGCGAACCTCTTTTAAATCCACTTTTTGACAATTTTATGTGTTATATTTGAAAAAATAGAATTCTTCTTTATAATCGGGACATCAAAATTTACTTTGTGTAAATTTTTGGTATTTTTCCGAAAAAGTTCAATTTTTAATGAATAGTGAAAATTGTTGTATTTTAATTCAAAACCTCTTTTTAATCTAATTTATTTATATGATTAGTTTGTCTTTTTAATTGGTTTTAAAGTGTAAATAGAATATATTTTTACCATTTAATCCAATGGTGGTCATTGTAATTAATATCATTTTAAGATTGGACATAAATGAGTGTCAATCTTTTGAAAGATATTGTTTCATAAAAACACGCTATTTATTTTAACAGCGGGATTTAATTATAAAGTCAATTAATGAAACTTCTATGTTATGAATTTGGTAAAATAGACATAATTTTTGAATTCGGAATATCAAGTATAGCTTAGGGTGATTTTTTGGTATTTTTCTGAAAAACATCAATTTTTGATGAATAGTGAAACCACAAAGTGGTGGTTACAAAATTTGATTTTTCATTTAAATGGGACTTTACCACTTCTGTGATTTGAATTTAAAAAATCCAATTTAAATGATTTTAATTGTTAAGTAAAATGTGGTTCAATGGGATGAAAATAATTTTTCATTAAAAGTAACTTTTAAGTTTTATTAATCGCGATTAAAGGTAATTAGTGTGATTTAAGGTAAAAATGATATTATAATAAAATGAAAATATATTGACACTTGTCCTAACCCTATTAGATGAATTATGTCTAACCAAGACAATCCATGGGACGATTTTTGGTACCCCATGGAGCCACTTGGGTTTGATAATGACATTTATGCCTTTTATTTAAAGTTAAAATAAAAATGTCACAAACATGATTTATTTTACTAAAACAATTTTTAAATGTGGTTATAAAAGTCAGAATTTTGACTATAAATAGTCATTGGAAATCTAAAAAGATTTCATACATCATAGTATTTTTTTATAATTTTTAGACATTAAATAAATTAAATTCTTTATGACATCATGATGATGCAGTGATGACCTCATTATTTAACGATTTAAATAAAATGGAAAGATAATGAAAAATCTAGGACCTAAACATGTCAAAAACCTATTGGATGAGTGGATTTAGAACCCTTATCACCTTATCCTCGAAACACATCAATGTGGGACCATTAAAATCCGAAAACCATTTGAAAATAAAGTAACATTTTATACTTTACCAAGGGTGTCCCTCCTCTCCTCTTATAAAAGGCCCCCACCTCTACCACCTTACCCACACCTCTCAAACCTTTGGTTCGGCCAAGCTCTGATCATTTTGTCTCTCCAAATCCCTCTCCTCATCCTAGAAGCCTTAACTTAGGCAGGAAGCTCTTCAAGAAACCCTTTTGGTTCAAACCAAAGGGAGTTACCCTATTTTATGGTAACGTCTTCACTTGTGCTCTTTTGTTTTATTTTGCTTCTCCAACCCCCTAAACTCTTTTTATTCATTTCTTTTGTAACAAATCCAGTATCTTCAATATACTAGGATGTTGTTATAATACGTATTCGAGCTACACTTACACACACCTTCATCTAATGGTTAAAGAACATACTGTTTCTGTGGATGGCGAATTTATGCCTCACAAAACGATGATTGTTCAACACTCATATAACACCTTCAAAGGTGGCCATTAAGATGTCACTCTATTTATATATGATATATATTATGCTTATTTTTTCCTTATGCTTCTGTATTTTTCATTTTTGGTATACATTTATGGTTTCCATTGTGGGTAAGCACGATAATTTCATTTTAGGAAGTGCGGACTACCGCCCCCTCAAAGTGATTTGATTCGTTAATGACATATGTGGGACGTATAATAGATGGATTTAAAGTTATTATATATGATTTTATACTGTAATTATAATATACCCCTATATCATTATTTTTTCTTTCTATTAAATTATGATATAGAAACGAAAGTAGCGTTCATGCGTACGTACGGCTTACCGTCTCCATGAACGGTGCATTTCATTTCTTATCCCCAAATGTAATGTACTATTATAAGTACATATATATAATGGATATATATGATGAATTATACATCTAAATTATGAATATAATTCTGGAATTAAAATATACATACCTCTCATTTAGTTTTAATTCCATTAATATGATAAAGAAATGAAAGTAGCGTTCATGCGTACGTACGACTTACTGTCTCCATGAACGGTGCATTTCATTTCTTACCTATAAATGATTATGTAATATTATAAATACATGTATATTCTGGATATATATGATATATATGATATCCAAATCAGGAATGTCATTCTGGATATAAATAACCTTTGACCACACGAACAACATGTAATTGCAAGAAGTCCACTTTTGACTTAAGAACCAAATATCGACAAAATAAACATTATTAACTTAAATGATTAAATAATGTTTATAACATGTCAATAATTGATATAAAAGGAATGATTAACTTGAAAAATTTTCTTAAGCAAATATAAATTAACTCAAGTTTATTATTCAGGAGATTAAAGAACGATCGAGTCAAGTCAGACCCGAGGTAAGGGATCCTACTCCTCTCTTTCTTTTTAAGTACACTCTTTTATTTCATTCATTTTAAGATCATATTTATTATGATTGGGATGTTATTTTATATTAATCATACTATAATTTTTATGTTCATATGATGAGAGACCCTATTTTCTCCCATCAATCCATTTTGGAAGTTTTGAGTGGCGCCGTTAGGCTGCCGAATTTTCGCAAGAGATCTAACCTCTCTCTTTATTTTTAAGTACTCTCCTTTATGTCACTTATTTTAAGCTCCTCTTTGTTATGTTGGGGGATGTTCTTTTGTATTAATCTTTCTATAAACTTTATTTTAATATGATGAGATACCCTATTTGATCTCATCAATCCATTTTTGTAAGTTTTATGTGGCGCCGTTAGGCTGCCGCGTTTTCGTAAGTGATTTTTCATCTCACTTTTATTCCCTTGGGATTTATGCTACATTTGCCACAATTTCCTTTGAGTGGTGTATGTACTGCCCATTATTTTACTAATTATGTAATATACTTTCATTTATGAGTATTTACATCAATGTTGTATTGTCTTTCTTTCACGGGGTGTATGTTTCGAAAGTTACCCATGTCGGTAAGGGAACCTTTCACCCTCCTCTTTTTAAAAGAATTCTTTTGTTATGTCTTTTAATTCACATACTATTATGTTGGGATATGTTCTTCTATATCCTTATTGATTTAAATTTTATTTCCATGTGATGAGATACCCTTTTTATCTCTCATAAACTCATTTTCTGAATTTTGTAGTGATGCCATTAGGCTGTCAAATTTTTGCAAGGGAACTTCTTAACCCAAACTTTATTCTTTGGGATAAACTTATAATCCTTGAATATGTCGTTCTATGAATATGTGTGAATAACCTATGATTGTTTTACACTTAATATTCACTTATATTTGGTGTATTCGTTTGTCACACATAATTATGTAATTGATTTATCCTTAAACCAAGGATACCGTCTTTGTAAGGGACTTCGTCTCAATCTCCTTTCATTGAGGCATATTTTGTTTTATACACAACTTTCTTTTATACGGTGTATAAACCCGTTTCACTTTTACTTTTATACAAAAGGAATCTTTTTCTACGAAGCGTTTTACTAAACGACAAAAAGGAATGTTTCTTTTAACGTACGCGGTGACAACGACCTTTTCCGCCACCGCGAGTATTATTTGATCTTTGACTTCCTCAACAAGCCGTAATGTTTTTAAAATAAAATAAATACCATATACTCTTTTATGTATTTTGGTATTGAAAATGGTTTCGATAAAGGATTCTATTTTGTCAATATATTTAAATGATATATTGTGATTGAAATGTGGAAATGTTATCATTCCTTTATATTGGTTTTATGTGTTATAATTTTATAATGGTACTTGGACATTTTACGGGTGGTTATGTGATAAACCATATGACGGGTGGTGCCGTGAATACCAGGATGGGTGGTTACGTTATAACCTCCAATGCATTGGGTATGGAAGTTGGTCGTATGGCTATTCCATTAAGTATGTATGGAATTTGGCCGAATGGTTATTCCATTAAGTGATATGTGTGGAATTCGACCTTATGGTTATTCCACTTAAGTATGTTTATGTCCCAAGTTAACTTTATATGTTATGTGATCTTTATATGGGTTTTATGGTAATATTTTGGTTACATAAGGGTAAGTAATGAACTTTTATTTTCAGTGAAGAGTTTTTACTACTTCGAAAAGGTGAAAAGTATTACTTTGATAAAGTATACAGGGTTTACTTGTTGTTTTGAAAAACTAACAGTTTTTATTCTTTGTGTATCCCTTACTGAGCTTTTTATTCTCATCCCAAGTTTTTGAAATGTTTTTCACAGGACTTAACGTGGAATAGGGTCAAGGATGGGATCAAGGGAAAGTCATGCAACCTAAAACATGGAACTGGACATGTTTCTTTTTACGAGTTTTTATTTTATGGAAACTTAGTAAAAGTTTCTACTTTGTAATCTTTTGAGATGTAATAGTTATGTCCTAATTCTCTAAAACTCTAAACCTGAAAAGATCCTCAATGTGAATTATTCATTTAATTCAATATTAAGTAAGGTTTAAGGCTGTGGCCTTATAACTAGTCATTTTTACAGACATCTATACTTCAAGGTATCAGAGATTTTTTTCAACAGTTCTACAAAACTTGTAGGATATAAAGGAATGTGTTGAACTAGAATCAAATAAAAGTTTTTCCATTATTTATTTAATAGAAAGTTTACCTTGTACGAATTCATTTCCACACTCCACTTTAGAAGTAGTTATTGAATAATAATTTCCTTTCTTTTTTTTCTTTGGTGGTAGATGATGTTGATTACCCTCAAGAACATGTGGTTTGGTGCACTCGCTTGAATAGTGCACTTACTCCTTATAGTTGAAGCATTGAACCATGGGTGGTACATTAGGAGGCTTCCTCTATCATGTTTTTTTTGTCTTCTTTAGATCTATTTTACATTCATGATCTTGGTGGGATTTTCTCTCACACTTGAACCATTTCCCCATCCCTTTGAGGCAATTCCCATGATTCTTCTTCCCACATTTTTGGGATGAGAGAGGTTGGATCCTCCTTACTCCTGTTTAAGTTTACCCCCATCTTGAAATGTTATTATTATCTTGTTATACCCATGTTCAAATATCTAATATCTAAAATAAATATCTACTTTGAGATCACATCAAATCACTTAGTCATAACTCCTAAAGTTTTAGATAGCTAAATCCTTTCGAAGGGGTGGTTTAAACCACAAAAGAATCTATCTATTTTTCTATCATTGTTGATAATAAAACCCAAGGCATATCTTGTAAGTCATTTGATGTTTTCCTCATAAGTTGTAATATATTTACTTTTATTTTTCTTCATATCTAATAATTATCTCTCCATATTTGTTTGAAGAGTTCAAGGGAAATACTTATTAAGAAATATTTTCTTAAAGTCCTCCCACTCCATATTTTCCATTTCATCCTTTGTCTTGGTGTTTATTATCAACACCAACCGTTGATAAAATTCTACATCTAAATGATAGATGTCCAGAGTCACCTTCTCCTTATTAGAATAGTAGATCACAGAAAATATATTCTCTATTGAGTTAAGCCACTATTCTATGATAAGTGGATCAGAGGATCCACTAAATATTTGCGGTCGTTTCAACATAAAAGACTCAATAGCTAGCTACTCCTTGTATAAAGGTGGATGTTACATGTGGTTCAGGTTGTTATACATAGCCTAAGATAATTGGTTTAGAATAATCATGAAATTTGAGCACCACATCTCATAGAATTAGGTATTGCATTCAGGAAATCATTGCATTGTCACCTATATGGGTTTTTGACCAGGTTTCTCATGGTTCCTACAAATTTAAAGATTAGAAAAGGTTTGGACAAAACATAATTCAAAAAATCATGTATAAATTATTTATTATTTTGTGTAATTTTCTTTAAAGGAATATCTTATGGGATCCCTATTTTTAGCCTTTTTCTAAAAAATCTTCTTATATGCATACATATACTTAGACTTGTCCTAAGGGTTCTCACTAAAGTTCACTAATCCTAATTACCAAATTAACTAAACCATACCTCTAATACTAAATACAGTGGACCTACTCTTTCTTACATGACTGTTACATAATTCTAAAGATAAACAACATAATAGTTATACATTCAAGGATCGAAAGGTTTAATATATTGGGAAAATTAGGATCTTAAATCACTTATACATAAAAAATCATAGAGATTTATTTAAATAATTCTTATTTTCCTTAAAAAATATCATGTTATCCTTAATACATATAGTCACCTGAGGATATACATCAAAGAAAGGGGTGGGAAAAAATCCTAGTGAGGGGAAGGATAACAAAGAAGAAATAAGAGATAAGAATTGATATCACATGGGTGATCATAATCATCATAATAATATCATAAGAATAAGATCATAATCAACATCCTGAGGTAAAAATTTGATAAATTCATAGAATTTGGGAATCCATTAAAATTAAACAACTTTTCATAGTGGTCAAATATCAAACATAGTTGTGAACAAAGCCAACATCATATTCATGCATAACAAATGTGCAAAACCATAACATAATCATTGTGAAAAAATCAAGCATCATGTTCACATGTAACACAAATTATATCATGAGATAAATAAAATTACCCAAATAATTATAGGGCTATATAATTTTGGGCCCACCCATCACATCATAATATTAACATAATCATGCATGCCACTTAGAACATATAACAATCATAATCATGAAATAACCCATGAAAAGGAATGGTTTTCATAAGGATTTTATCAAGAATAATTTTATAAATATAATTGGGGTTACCAAATTAATAAGTGAAAATATATTTGGCACAAACATCATCATTCATGAGTGATGAATAAGCAACTCAAGAGGAGTTAAAATGTGTTTTAAAAAAAATACTTTTTGAAATATCTTTGTATTTGGATTATAAATTAAGGTGGTAACATGTATATCCCCCAAAGAAAAGGGAGGGATAGTAAAATTATATTTAAGAATCATTATAGTAATATCTAAACTGAAAATTACATGAAATAGTGATAGACCAATGAAAATGAGTTCGTTTCGAGAACCCCCTTACTTTAAGTCCTACTTTATTTTGTCGCTTGTATGCCTCCTAAATAATTCAATTAGATTTGTTAAAATATTGATTCATAAGTGATTTATTTTAATTTTTTAAAATATTTATAAATAATATTCATTTGATTATATTTTTTAATTTCCTTGGTTAAAGAGAATACATTTTGTTATCATGTTTTCCTTAAAAATTTCCTATTTTTATTCGATTTCACTATTTTGTTCAATGTAATTTATAAATTAGTAAAAATAATTACAAAAGATTAAAATACATATATTTGTACATTTATATGTCCTAAATAATTTATAATAACCATCCATAGGTTTGGTGGTAAAAATAATTGTCAGCATCCTCATTGGCATTTAACTGATTGTTAATGGAAACATTGTCTAAATATGAAGAAAATGAGGTATAAAATATAAATACATAAAAATGTATTTTTTATAGTAATTTAATATCTTTGATTTAATTTTAAAATTATTATTAATTAAATCTTAAAATATTTTATTTTTAAATAAATTGGGAAAACAGAGGGAAGAATAAGGAAGCGAGAGAAGAGTTTTAAAAAAACTTACTCTTTCCTTAGTGTAGCTTCTCTTGTGTGACACTAATAATCCCTTGATGTTTGGAGTTTTTTTTAATATGGAAAGTTACAAGGTGTTATAAGGGGCTTTAGAGAGAGGTTTTGGGTAGAACACTGTCTTTTTCAAGTGAGGGAGGTGTGTTTTTTAAGTGGAGGGAGAGGAGTTATTTATACTTGAGGAGAGGGGTATCTTTAAAATAAAATATTAAATAAAATATTATATCAAATATAAAACTTATAATAGTTCATTTTTTAAAATTTAAATCATATATAAAAATAATATAAAGGATTTAAGACTTTAAATCCCTTTATAATTCTAATTTACCTAGTTTATTGAAAATAAAAGTGGAAAAAAGAAAAATTATAATTTTAAGGGATCACTTTTTTCTTTTGGTTTTGGAAAATTATTATGAGGTTTTGAAATTAATAACATTTCATTTTAATGAATAATTTATGAAATTATATATATTTTTTCTGAACATAAATTTATATAAATTATTTGGTCATTATTACATCATGAATGATGTAATCTAAGTTACACTGATTATGAAAAAAAATATTTTTACTATTCATATGAAAATTGATGTATTTTAAAAAATTGAAAAAAATAACCCTTAGAAAATTTCAACGTGATTATTTAAAAAAAGATATTTATTTTATCCAAATCAATTTATATCATAATTTTAATTTTAATTATAAAAATTATGATTTTTACAAAATAATTTAAGATGCTGTTTATTAAAATTGTGCCAATATTTTCTTTGGGTTTTTTAATCATGATATTTATTTTTTTGGAATTATAATATTTATATATACTTATATTACTCATGGTAAATATTAATTTCTCACACTTTAGTATTTTGAGGTTAAATTACAATTCCAATAGTCAGATTACTATTCCCAATTGTTAGGTTAATATTCCCAACGGTCGAGTTACTATTTCAATGGTTACATTGCTATTTCACTAGTAACATTACAATTACAATGATCACATTACCTCCTATAATTACCACTTCGTTATTTCACTCATATTCAACTCAATTGAACTCAAGTTTCTATATTTCCATTTTCTATAATATTGTTTAGTTTACTTATAATTTTTTTCTTTTCTATAGTGTTGTTTATAGGTGGGATGATTCTAATAGATTGGGGTGATCTATATTTTCCCATTTTATTTTTTCTATTTTTTATTTTTCTCCCCTTTTAATAATTGGAATTTTAATGGGTTTATTCATTGACTAATGTAATTATTTTAATTAATAAAATAATGTGTTGTTGGTTTAACTATGTGTTGCATGTGTATAATATTGTATAATATAATATAATACACATTAATTTCAAGGAAAAATATCATTTATAAACTCTAGGATGTTACATTTAGTTGGATACTAAAAATTAAATGTGAAGAAGGAAGATATTCTCAAAACTACCTATCAAACAAGGTATAGACACTATGAGTTTATAGTGATGCCCTTCAGACTCATTACTACTCCATCAATATTTATGAACTTAATGAATATAGTCTTTAGATATTACCTTAACAAATTTGTGGTAGTATTTATAAATGATATTATGTTATAATCTAAAAGAAAGGAGGATTATGAGGGGAATTTTAAAACCATGTTAAGACTTTTCTGAAGGATAATCGATATGCCAAGTATAGTAAATTTGAGTTTTGGATGGAGGAAGTATCGTTATAGGGGAATGTTATCACCAATATAGGGATATATATAGACCCTTATAAGATAAAGGCAATTGAGAAGTGGCCCAAACCAACATATATAATGAAGATCCATTATTTCATTGGACTAGCTGGGTATTACCGATGATTTGTGAGAAACTTATCACAATTTTGAAACCCGCTAACTAAATTGGATTGGAAGAGAGTAAAGTTTTTTTGGACTGATGAATGTGAAGCGAGAGTCTAGGAATTAAAAAAAGGATTATCATTGCACTAGTACTCATGCTACCCTAAAGTGGGGAACTTTTCATGATATAAAATGATTGTTTAAATATGGTATTAGAATGTTTACTAATTCAAGATGACAAAGTGATATCATATTCCTCAAGGTAGTTGAAAGTTCTTGAGAATAACTATCTAGCACATGATATGGAGTTAGCTACAGTGATATTTACATTGAAAATATAGTGAAATTATCATTATAGGGAGAACTGTGAAATATATATGGATCATAAGAGCCTCAAGTATATGCTCACATTATAGGATATGAATATTTACAAATGAATATGGTTATAGATGATCAAGAACTATGAATGATCAATATACTACCATCCTGGGGAAGAAAATAAAGTAGTAGGTTCTATAAGTTGATAGGATCCTAAAACCTTATCAATGATGAGAATTGAGAAGGATAAAATCTTAATAGACTTGCAAAGGATAAACATGGGAATCATAAAGGAAGTAAAACCATCATTAATTTCTTGAATGATTTCTCAACCATGCCTTATAGAGAAGATAAAGGGTACTGAAATAGAAGATGTGGAAATTCAGATGAATGTGGAAGTTATAAGAAAAGGTAAATCCTTAGATTTCAAAATTGATGAATAAGGAGTTTTAAGTTTTGGTCCATGACTATGTTTACTATAAAATAATGAGATAAAAAGGAAGATATTGAATGATGTATATAGCTTGACCTTATCTATCAACCCATAGAGCATGAAAATGTATCGAGATCTCTGAGAGCACTATTGGTGGGACAATACAAAGTATGAGATTACAGAATATACATAAAAATGGTTGGTATGTATGCAGGTGAAGGATAAAAGTGAAATGTCTAAGGGGATGATGCAACCATCACCCATACCTTCATGGAAATGGGAAAACATCAACATGGACTTTTTGACTGGTCTTATAAAGACATCGAGGGGAAATAATACTACATAGGTTATGGTGGATGATATTACAAAGACTACTACCTTCTTTGTAATTTTAGATGACTTCCCACTCTATCAACCTACAAGGATATACATCAGAGAAGTGGTGAGGATCCCTGGAAAACCAGTATCAATTGAATTTGAATGAGATACGAGATTTACCACTAAGTTATGAAAAAGTATCTAATACTCTCTAAACATTAAGTTGAACTTCAGTATGTCTTATCACCCCCAAACTGATGGCCAATCTAAGATGACTATACAAAAATTTAAATACATGTTAAGAGTATACTCGATGGACTTAAACGAATACTGGGATCTGTATCTTCCTTTTTTTTTTTGAGTTCTCGTATAATAATAGTTTCCACTCAAGAATCCTAATGGATCATTATGAATCCATTCATGGGATGAGATGCAGAACACCTATGAGTTGTGAATAAGTTGGTGAACACAAGATTTTGGGACCTGAAATAGTTAAATAAATGGTAGAAAAGGTAAATACCATTCAATAACACATTAGGGATTCTCAAAGTTGATAGAAGATCCATGATGGAAATTTTTTACGAGACCTAGAGTTTGAGGTGTAAGATAAAGTGATTATTTACATATCTCTATGGAAGAGAGGCATGATATTTGGGAAGTAGGGAATGTTATTTCCTAGGTATATCGGGCCCTTTTATATTCTTGATCACATAAAATCCATGGATTATCATTTAGAATTCACACTAATCATGTTTCAAGTACATGATGTATTCCACGTATCCCTATTAACGAAGTACATACTAGATCCATCACATGTAATTAATTCATATGTGGTACAACATGAAATTTATCTCTCTTTTGAGGAGTAGTCAGTGAAGATATTTTACTATAGAGAAATTTATTACGCTACAAGACAACTCACATAGTCAAAGTACTATGGAAAAACCATAAGTATGAAGAGGTGATGTGGGAATCAGAGGAATCCCTGAAGTAAAAGTAGCCTCATATATTTTACCTTAGTATGTAAAAGAAATTTTTAGGGTGAAATTTATAAAGGGGGTAAGAATGAAATGACTAAATATTTTATCAATGGAATTTTCTTTCTCATAATTGGGACATATTTGGTAATGTAGTATGAAGAAAATGCACCAAATGATGAAATAAACAACATTTTATTATATTAATTTGAATATTTCATTTATAGAATAAAAATTTCCATAATAATTTAATGTATTTCAATGTGAAAAATATAAAACAAGATAACTAAAATATGAAAATTTAGATTTTCTCGATCCACCAGAATAACTGCACTCACAAAAAACACTATAGAAATGAAGTTGAATTTCAGTCATAAAATATGCATTTTGAAAATTAAAACATATATATAATTGATAAAAAAGTGGAATTAAATGAATAATGAATGAAGTATGAGGTATTTATAGGTAGTAGGGAACCCACACGACCATTACAAATTTGACCGTTGAAATAGTGATATGATTGTTAGAATAGTAACATAATTGTTAGAATATAACCCCAACCTATGTAAGTGTAATATAATTTTTAAGTGTCTTATAAAATGAAAATATGATATATTTATATCATGGTATAGGTAAATAATATTTTTTTAAAATGATAAATTTAGCGTTTGTATTTTTTAAAAACATAAATGTTTTAATTGAAAATTTATATTAAATATAATGATTGAAAAGAAATTTTATTTTCATAAAATCTGTTTAAAGATTAATATTATTTTTTATTATAATTATAATATAATTTTATGTGACCATATGTAAATTTTCAAAGGGTTAGAAAATTGGTCATAATATTAAAATTAGCATTTTTCAATTAAATCAGGATTTTATTTAAAAATTAACTTTATCATATTTAGAAAATTATTTTCATAATATGGATTTAATTTTTGGTATCTAAATATTATTAAATTATTATGGTGATTTTTTTTATTTTTCTAAAATAGCTGATTTTTTGGTAAATAGTGAAATATAGTAAAATACGGTATTTAACATTATAATATAAATACATGAATTTTTGAGTCATGGACGGTGTAATAAACCAATATTTTGAACTCACATGAACAATTTTTTATATATATTCACATTAATCATTACTATTTATAGTCTTAATCCAAAATAATAAACTAATGATTATAATATTCAAAACACCCCTCTCCTCCCCTTATAAATACCCTCACTCACCGCCCTTTATCCTCACACCATATAAGCCTTGGAGATTTACAAAATTTATCAAGTTACCTTCCAAATCACATTCCTCATGTCCTAGTGCTTTTGGTCTCACCAAAATTTCAATTCTAAGTTCCTTAATGAGTATTTCAAGGAAGCAACATTTAAGTGGTAATATTCTCAATTTACCTCTTTTAAATTCATTTCTTCTTCCAACTTATCCTCAAACCACTCATATAACATATAATAATAACTCTAGTATCATATATATACTATAATTTTATATTTTTAATGTAATATCTCACAATTACACCTTTCTCATCTCCTCTTATTCAAATAATAATGAAACCATTGTCCATACTATGTCAATTCACTGACTTTATGGGTGATGAGTTTTTGTTTCACACTATCACCTTTATAAAAGGTTTAAATTTACTCATAATTTTTTAAAATGAACTAAATATTTATATTATATATGGTTTCACATTCTAGGATTATTATATAGTCATAATATAAAATAAAATTAAACTAGTTCGTGATGGTCGGTAAAACCACCAAAAGTAACTAACCGAATAATGTTAATGTTTCACTAAATGAATCATACTTGTATTAGAACACATATGGTGTAACATCCCAGGTAAATAAAAAATAAGATATTTTCATATTTATTCATATTTTTGAATTAAATATTAATTTTAATTTAAAGGGTATGCTATGTTTAATAGCGTACTCGTTACGCAATAACGGGTTTCTTTGAAATCTTACGTTGCACAGAACGTTGGGTCATACTAAAAAATAATAACATAATATTATTATTTTAAATGGTAGTTAAATCCTAGACATTGTAATATCAGGAATAAATATAACTGACTACAATATGATTATACATGTTTTTTAAATATTTTTACATTTATCCAATAAAATTTAGAGGCTTAAAATGTGAATGAATCTAATTTTAAGCATAATTCACTTTAAAAGGTTGATTTACCTCCTTTTGATGGTGAACCCTCTTTAAATCTAGTTTTTGTCACTTTTATATGTTCTATTTGACAAAATAAAATATTTCTTTAGAATCAGGACATCAAAATTTACTTTAGGTAAATTTTTGGTATCTTTTTGATAAAATTCATTTTTAATGAATAGTAAAAAATACTGTATTTTAATTCAAAACTGCCTTTTAATATAATTTATTTATATGGTTAGATTATAATTTTAATTTATTTTAAAGTTTAATTAGAATATATTTTTACCATTTAATCCAATGATGTTCATTAGAAGTAATTTTAATTTGAAATTGGACATAAACAAGTTTCAATCTTTTGATCATTGATATTTCTTAAAAACACGCGTTTTGTTTTGACAACGAGAATTAATTTTAAATTAATTAATCCAACTTCTATATTTTTAATTTGAAAAAATAGATATCATTTTTTAATTCAGAATATCAAATATATCTTAGGCTAAATTTTTGGTATTTTTCTGAAAAACTTCAATTTTTGATGAATAGTGAATCCACTAAGTAGTAGTTAAAAAACTGATTTTTTCATTTAAATGAAATTTTACCGCTTCTGTGAATTGAATTTTGAAAATTAGAAATACATGGTTTTTATTAGTAAGTAAAATGTGGTTCAATAAGATGAACATATTTTTTGGTGAATAGTAAATTTTGACTTTTTTTTACCGTGGTTAAAGGTAAATATGGTAATTCATGGAAAAAGAATATCATAATAAAACAAAATTTCCTTAACACTTGTACTAACCTTATTGGATAATTCATGACCTACCATGTGAATCCTTTGGATGATTTTGGGACCCCATGGAGCCACTTAAGAGTGATAATGACACTTTATTTTAATTAACTTAAAGTAAAGACAAAAATGACATAAACAAATATCTTTTAGTAAATAAATTTTTACATGGGGTTATATAAGTTATCTTTTCAACTATAAATATTATTTTTAAAGATAAACATATTTACTACATCATGGTATTTTTTTGTAATTTTTAGACATCAAATAAATAAAATTATTTGTGACACAATAATGATGCAGTGTTTACCTCATTAATAAATGATTTAAATAAATAATATTATAAAGATTAAAAAAATATTCATAACTTGTCCAATTATTATTGGATAGTTTTATTTCGACCATTATTCTCCTTATATTTTACTTTCATAAGTTTTGGACCTTTTGAAATCGAAGATAAGTTTATAATAAAATAACATTTTCAAATTTTCCTAAAGAGCCTCTCCTCCCCCTTATAAAAATCCCTCACTTCTAACCAATTACTCACACCTCTCAAGCCTTGGATTGTCCAAACTCTGCCCAATTATGCTCTCTAAATCCCTATCCTCCTCCTAGAAGCCTTACCTTAGGCATAAGGCACTTCAAGAAGTCCTTTTTGTTCAAACCAAAGGGAGTTACCCGAATTAAAGGTAACAATTTCTCTTAAATTATTTTCTTTTATTTTACTTCTCCAACCCCTAAAATATTTTTATTCCTTTCTTTTATAACAATTTCTCTTACCATATTATCATGATATTGTTTCATTTCTACTATATTTTATTCCATATAAAGAAGTTACAAAGTCATTATATAAGATATGGTATGTGAAATGAACCAATTTTTATTTTATTCACATTTTGGGTTATATATCACTATTTTGAAAATTTTATTCCAATAAACATATCCCTAAGTTTGGAAAATTCTTGTTTGTTGTTTATCCCAAGGAAACCATGGGATTTAATATATATAATCCTACTAAATACAAAGTGTTTTTGGCCTAATCTGTTGTTTTTATTGATAATGGTTGTATGAAGTAAGTAATTAATAGGAGGATATTTTCAATTGGATAAGTTCAAGACTAATAAATAGGAAGTGTTCCTGAGGTGGAAGTTAAAGTTAATCCATTTCCATAGAGTAATTGAAAAATAATAGACTCAAGTTACATAAGAACCTAGATTTTCAGGTATTATTCATCAATATCCCAAGAGACATGGATTTCTCATGGGGAATTATGAATAAATAATGTTCATTAATGATGAAACTACTACATACTGAGGGTCTATTGAGTGTTTTGGTTCTGAGAAATAGTAAAAATCCATGAAATATAAGATATAATCCATGTATGCTAATCTAGTTTATAAATTGGTAGATATATATGAAGGGGTAAGACCCATAGGGTGCAAGTGGGTTTTCCATAATAAAGTTAAGTGTATACCTATAAAGCATGTTTGACGGAAAAAGGATATAAGAAAATTCTGAGTATTTACCATGAAGAAACCTTTTCACTTTTTTTGATGATAAATACCATTAATATGTTTTTTGACATAACATGTCATTTCGATTCTGATATATATCAAATGGATGTCAAAACCGCTATAATTAATGGAAATTTAGTCATGGATATGTATATAATACAACCTGAAGGTTTTGAAATTCCACATGAGACTGTTAACATATAAAAGTTTCAATGGTCATTTTTTTAGATTGAAGAAAGAATCTTAGATTTGGAATATCTTAATTGATGGTGCAATCAAAGAGTTTGGTTTCATAAAAAGTGTATATAATCATTGTATATACAAGTAGATTAGTGATATTTTAACTATCTCTATATCATAGTGTTTTAATGATCATGAAACTTATTTTTTTATATAATTATTTAATTTAGTGATTATCAATGATCCTAATAAAATTAAAATTCATGTTTTTAAAGAACAAAATGTTAGAATCCTGAGGATGGTTCCCTTTCTTGAAGAAGGGTACAACATGTAGGATCGATTAGCTAGTGGAATGAGGTAGTAGCTCTAGATGTTTTGATGGCCCACCGATGAGTCGGTGGAGTCCCATTGGTTTTGTGGTAGAAGTAGCTAGTAAGAAGAAGCCTCCAGGTGGTTTACTAGATACCTAATACAGGCTACGAGGTATCTTCTAGTGTTGAGATGGGATCTATGAGGGTGTATTAATAAAGGCTAAAAAGATCCCTCTCGACTCTATAATTCCATAAATTGACCGAAATAATTATAAAACATTACTTTATGTCTTGGAGGCTATAAATAAAGGATCAAAGGACCTTGGATCTCAATACAATTATCTTGTGCAATAACTCCCAATGCGAATCAAGATTTTGAAGCTCTAGATTTCTCCAACCCTCTTCTCAAATAAGAATCCTTTATATTTAAATATCTTAAAGTCTCTCACCATTTAATCTACCTATCACTCTCTATTTATATCAATTCTTAAATAGAGATAAAATTCTTAAGATATAACAAATTTATGCCTATTAAATCAATTTTTCTTAAACCCCCTTTTATCTTTGGTTCTTTGGTCTCTATTAAAACCAAGGGAAGTTTGGTTCTTAGGTATCCATTAAAAACAAGGTAATTGGTTCTTGGATTTCTATTTAAAACATGGTATTGTCTTACCAATACATATCTCTATGATTGAGTGGTGCATGCGTAGGGGCACCCTGTGTATTATTGTCAAACTCATTATAAAATTGTGTTCTATACCTTTTATATTTCCATCATTGCATAATTTTTTATATAATAACACATAATTTCATAAATTCTATATGATAATTTCCAAGCTTAATATAATTTAATATTATCTATTTAATATATATCATATTTATCAATTATCTCTTAATTGATTTCATCTCTTTAATTGCTTTATCTTTTAAATATATTTTTATTTTAATTTATTGTTTACATTATTCACTTTAATTTGTAAAAAGAAATTCACCCACCCACTTTCCATTTTACTCTAACCAAAAATTAGTTTAAAGGATACTTTTTGTTTTACTCAAAATCATAGTTTTTTAAAAAAATGATTTTAATTTTCAATATCCTAATTGATTTCAAAGATCAAAATTTTTATTAGGGAATCTTTTTCGCATGTTTCTTTTTTTTATGGAAATTATTTTACCTATTTGAAATATTTGATTTCTACCTTTTTTAGTAGCATAGTTTATCCTTTTTAGAAAATGGAAATTCATATGTTTCAACTAAATAATATAAAGAAAAGTAGACTCCTAAATATATTGCAAATTTTGAACTTAATGAAAAATCTATGAATACCTTACATTGTGGTATTGATACAAATGAGTTTAAACATGTTTATTCTTTTAAATGTATTATGAAATTGAGAAATTGTTAGAAGTAACACATGAAGGAATATATTAATTGAAATTCCCTATATTGGACATATATGGTCAAGATTTTGAAATTTTCTCTATGCATCCCAATGAATCTATTTCAATCATGTTTGGGATATTTAATACCATTTATAATGGTGGAAAATATCTCTTTGATGATTTTTCTAAAAAAATCATAAAAAAATATTATTTTTTTGGAATTGTTCATGGGATCCTAAAGTAAAGAAGCCAAATATGTTAAGAAAATGTGGGTTGAAGAAGTAATTAGATATTTAATGACACATGATATCACAATAAAATTACAGGAAATAAAAGAAATAATGGAATCCAAGGAAACAAAGATGAACATAGATTTTAAAGCAATCAATGATGATTATTATTTCAAAAGTATAACCTATGATAAAGATGATATTGAAAAAAATTTCAAAATTATTAACAAACTTATAAAGAATAAGAAATCATCCTAACATGTTGAAAATAAAGAACATATTGAATTATCAAAGGTGACTTGCTACGAATGAAAAAAAATAAGTCATATTAGGCCAAAATGTCCAATCTATAAAAAGATATCTAAGGAAAATAAGAAAGGTAAAATAGTCATTAAAATGTCAACTTGGAGTGATTCATACTTATCAAGTGATGATGGTCCCAAATTCTTTATGGAACATCTCAAGAAATGCATAAAGTTATGTTCTCTAATGTCTCACTCTCCTTCTCAATCATCTTCTTTTTGATATTTTTCTTCTTCAATCCCCATAATATATGAATAACTATAAAACAATTGTGATCTAAAAGAAAATGGTTTTCATGAAATTTTATCTTTATAAAGAAATATCAAAAAATATGTAAACAAGTTTTAAATGTTGAATATCCTCTTTAAAAATAAAAATATGATTTGGTTTTGAAATTAAAAAATCTATCAGATGTTGAAGTTTTCAATATATAAATCAAGGATATCAAAAACTCTCTTTCCAAATTTACCCAACGTGATCAAAATATCAACATGATCCTTGATTCTAAATTTAATAATATAAATACTCATGATTGTTATAAAATATTGCTAGCTCTTTGAAAAATACTATTTTTTGTTAAAGGTTTTTCCAAAAAAATGTTTTCAATTTTTTTCATAAATTTGTGCATCTTATATATGTATGTGATTTCAAGAATAAAAGATAAAGAAGACCCAAATATATCCATATTTCTTTTAATATTCTTCAAAAATCTAAACAATTTTGTATTCCTAAATCTTTATTATCCAATATTTATATACCTAAAATTATTCCAATATCTAAATATTTATTATCTTGCATTGAAAACCCCTCAAGGGTACCAAAAGTAACTTAATTTTTAACTTTTTAAGGACTTAACCATAGAGATTCATTGATATATTTAATGGTACCTTCTCAATAAGACAATGTTCATCCCTTGGAATTATTGTTCCATTCTTTCCATCTTCAACTCAAGGGTAACAAAAGTAACTTAATTTTGAACTTTTTAAGGACTTCACCAAAGATATTCATTGATATATTTAATGGTACCTTCTCAATAAGACAGTGTTCATCCTTTGAAATTATTGTTCCACTCTTTCCATCTTCAACTCATTGTTTAGTGTTCTAATTGAGGGGGAGTCTTACTATATTCCCTTAAAAAATTATACATAAAAATAGGTAATGTTATTTTCCAAATTATTCTCCTTTTCTTTTTCAATTTTTTTTTAAAAATTATTTTCCTATTTCTTATCATTTTTTTTCAAAATTATTTTCCTTCCCATTTTTTTTCAAATTTTATTTCCTTTTAAAATTTCTTTTTCAAAATATTTAATATTTTTAAAATCTTAAGATTCACTCATATCCTTATGATTTTAAATGACATGTTATTCAATTTTTAATCTTTAATTCATCTCAAATACTTTAATTTTTTCAATCTAGTTATATGATTCATTTTTTTCATATAGGGGAGTTATTTTAATGGCATATTCTCCTTTTCCCCCTTATTGAAGCATGATCTTAATATTTTTTAAGCATGTGACATCCTAAGAAATATTTTTTTAAATGTATGTTTTAAATTTATATCTCATTGATTGATAATCTCTCTTTCAAACTTTTTTTTCTTTTTTATAATCCCTAAAGGGAAGTATTTTTTATCATGACCCATCTCAGAGGGGCCCATTTTGTTACTCTTCAAGCCTTCCTCCAATAGGACAAGGGATAAAGACTAGCATCGAGAAGGAATATCACTAACATGGGAGGCCTTATCCTAAGTACCTATACACATGGACACATATCCAATACTATAAAATGTTGAAAGGTAAAAACAACCGGAAGCCATGCATGCATACATTTAAATACCATAAATAGAGTATGAAGGGAAGTAAAGAAAAGTAAATAGGTCCAAATACAATCCCAACACAAAGATTCTGTAACACAAGTCCAACATAAAGAAAGTATTGGGACTACTGTCAGAAATTCATAGGAACACACCTTGGTCTCTTCAGTATTACAAAGCATTTTCTGATCCTAGTTTTCCTGGGACTCTATCAAAAGGTCGATCATTTTTGTAATACATGACACGTGTAGGAAAATTCCTTACATGGTTGAGTATAAAAATACTCAATAGGACACCCTGAAAGCCCAAAGAATACAACAAATGAAAGTATAGTCATCTCTAAATAAGTATATGTCTACAACCATAGTAAACCAGCCTAGTATTTCATATTGAAGATTCCACAAAGAACTAATCTTGGAGAAAACACTCATGAGACTGATAGCACAGATGATGTGAATTTGAGAGTTATTTCTCATTAGGTCTCGTTATATGAAAGAACACATTGAAGGTCTGAAGATAAATTTGATGTACATATGACGATCACTGCCAGGTCCATGGGGTGATACCAAAAACTCAATCTGGATTAAACCGCTAAGTAGAGGACCATCCCTCTCATAATGTTGGTCATGTTGATACCAAGAACTCCACCTAGGTCACGAATATGGATATAGGATCTCACTTCATGCCTCTCAGATAGATTCCAACAACTCTATCCAAGAATTCCTTTGGAAGGGATCATAGTCATAGGAGTAGGAAACAATTCCATAACAACCTTTAGGGAAGGGATAAGGGGAATTAATCCTAAAAAAATATATTCATGATATGGAGGAAAAGGGGTCCAATCCATGTATAAATAAGTACATGGTGTGTAGTAGGGGTCACACGTTGTGTCCCTTAACCCTGGTTTCTGCCCATGTAAATGGACCATGTCTCAACCTATGATTGCGTATAAGTACATGGTATGTTGTTTTTACATGTGCTCTAACTGTGTGTTAGTACACATCTTAATCCATGTACTATATTCTAGGTCGTGTCCTTGTAGAGAGTACACAACGTGCTCAAAATTGTGTACTCCAGTCCATGTATACATGCTGAGTCATCTGAGAGACACCATATTCTGTGTGATAGGGGTCACATGCCATGTGATACTTAACTTTCTCCCAAAACCCATTCCACTACTCAGGGGGACCCCAAATGATGTGTAGATCTAGTTTACAAGCCGTGTAATGCGAGATTTTCTAGAATCCTAGATTTTCTTCATGTTCCTGCGGACACCTTTAACCTATGATCTGGTGATCATTTCACTACAATATTGAATATCCCAAATCATCTAAATGTCACTATCAATGAACAATAGGTTCCTCCATCATATTATCTCATAAAATGGATCAAACTATCATTCTTTGTTATGTGATGAAGAACGTCGATGAACACAAAATTGGGTATAAACTGTCATTCGAATCACTATGTATCCATTGTCGCACCTCTTTTGTGTCATGATGACCCCATATCTAGGATATCGGATCATTGCAATAGGAAACAGGTGTGCAACAATTGATCAACAAGGATAAGTTGAGCTACGGGCCAAATAAAGAACGCTTGTGAAAAATGATGAACAGTGTGAGAAAAGAACAAGAATATATTAAATAAAATAAACTCAATTGATGTTCATGTCGATATAAATAATTTCTCATTAGAATTAAAATAAAAATAATAAAATCACAAATAAATTCTCCAGTTAAAATCCTATAAAATAAACCCATCCCACATGACGATCGAACTGCGGATCAATATGTTCATTGATTGATTCGTGTTTATTGTAGAAATCAAGAACGGAGAAGAATAAAATAAAAACATATGACCTACCTCAATTTTGATCGATCTATAAAAAATAATTAAGTTGTGTCATGTTCTTTGGAGAGATCCTTTGAATCTATGGTGCGTCGATTGTCGATCCATGGTCTTGTCATCATTCGCCTGAGATAATTCTCCAAAGGTCTCTCCAAGGGTTCTCCAATTTCTCCAGGTTTATGCGGAAAACCTTGGAATTCTGAAATAACAATCTATTTAAATATTTTTAGTCATTACAATAATGTAAATTAAATAAAATAATTTTAAATAAATTATTTTATTCATTTATGCACCCACAATGAATTTTCCACAAACAGCATGTGCCGACAAATGATAAGTCATTCCAAGGTTAAAAATCAAATTCTAAACTTAATGGTGCCCTAAAATTTTTGATTCAAACACCCATTTAGAAATTATTCCTATTTTTTAGGAAATATATGTGTTTTTTCTATTTAATATATTTAATATATTTCAAACATTTATTCATGTCACACCAGGACTTGGAATCACACACCATATTAGCTATTGGTCTCAAAAATAATCCATATAACATCAAAAAAATAATACATAGAAAATATGAGACATTAAATTCTCCCCACCTTGGGGCTTTACATCTCTGAAAATAAAAAACAAGGGCTACTCAAAAATATGAGGGTATAGAGTATGAATCTACACCTATCGCTCCCATGGGCTATCCTGAAGATTCTCGTGATGCCACCAGACAAGCACCAAAGGAATCGGCCACCCAAAATGTATCATCTCTTGTCAATACTTGATCTCTATCGAATAATGAACAAAGTTTTATCCATCCTTGATGTCCATATCTCCCCAGTCGATAATGTGAGATGGGTCATGCACGTATCTCCTCAACTGCAACATGTGGAAGATGTCATGTACATGTTCTAACTACGGAGGTAGATCTAATAGGTATGCCACCTCGCAAACTCTACACAGTATTTGCAAAGGTAAAATAAACCTTGAATATAGATTTTCTCCCTGGCCAAATCTCTGTAATCTACGTCAAGTTGAAACCCATAGGAACACATGGTCTCCTTCCTCAAACTCCAAAGGCATTTATCCCATATCAGCATAAGACTTATGAAGGATCTATGAAGTCTTCGTCTACTCCTCGATGATCTGCACATTATCTATTGTAGATCGTACCAACTTTGGTCCCAAGAGTGTTGACTCTCCTAGTTCAGTTCTACAAATTGAGGACCTATAGGGTTTCCTGTAAAAATCCTCGAATGGTACCATACTGATAGTGGAATGGTAGCTAATGTTATACACAAGCTCCACCAGTGGTAGGTGATCCTCCCAACTATGTTTGAATACCAACATACAAGCTTGAAACATGTCCTCAAAAACCTAAATGTTATACTCCATCTGGCTATCAGTTTGGGGGTAAAACGCTATGCTCAAGTGTAACTAGGCCCCAAACGCCTCATATAATCCCTTCTATAACTGAGGTTTAAAATGTGCATCACAATAAGAAACATACATCGATGTAACACCATGGAGTAAATCTATCTTCTGCATGTAGAGGCATCCCAAGATCTCTACCAAACTTTTTTCTCATATAGATAGTAAGTGGGCCAACTTGGTGAGTTGGTCTACGATCAGCCAGATGGAATCATATTCCCTGGATGAACATGGTAAGCCCATCACAAAGTCCATAGACATCCCATCCCACTTCTACTCTGGAACCTCAAGGGGTTGATCCAAAACCACTATAACTTGGTGTATGGACTTAACTTACTGACAAGTAAGGCATTGATAAAAAACCTTTGCAACTCCTTTCTTCATCCCTGGAAACCAAAACTAACATTATAGGTCCTGGTACATCTTTTCCACACCTAGATGTACCGCCAAATGAAATGTATGAGACTCTATCAGAACCTCCTCCCACAACATCACTGGTACCATTATTCATCCTTGGAAAAGAATGATGTGCTCCACGCCTTTAGAAAATCCACCAAGATCATGTCCAGTGGATATCTGCGTATGTAGGGTCCCACAGTCGGTATCCCCTAGTTGTTCCTCCCTAACTCGCTATAAGATCAGAGGGGTAATAACCATTGACTGGAGGTAAGATTCTCCATATCTTTCCACAAATGATAACTTCAATGTGTCCAATTGGTCTGATTCCTTATTAATCAAATACAAACAAGATATCCTACTAATATCATCATATACCACATTGCCCTTCCCATGAGTATAGAAAATTTTAAATTCATAATCATGGAGGAACTTTGGCCATTTTCTATTTCTCAAGTTGATATCCTTATGAGAGAAGATATACTTGAGACTCTTGTGATGGAAGTAGATGATAAAATGATAGGCCATCAGGTAGTGTCTCCACATCTTCAAAGAAAAGATTGTCACTACTAGATCAAGATCATGGTTCACATATTTTATCTCATGTGGTTTCAACTAGTGTGAACCATAGGCAATCCCTACTTTCCTCTGTATCAAAACACAAACAAGTATGATTCTTGATGCATCATAGAACACTACATACTCGACATGCTCCTTTGGAAATCTCAATATGGAAGCACTCATCAAAGTATTCCTCAACTAATAAAAATATTATTGTCAATTCTATTTCCATGTGAAAGGATTTCCCTTTTCATTTAAAGATATCATGAGTTTTGATATCTTGGATGAATCTTGTATGAATCTCCGGTAATAGCTTGCCAACCTAAGGAAGCTCCACACCACCATTACACTCTTGGGTGGCTCTCAAGATAACACTAACTCGACCTTGACTGGGTCCACTAACACTCCATCCACTAAGATAACATGTCCCATAAAGTGGACTACCTATATCCAGAACTAGTACATATAGTGTTTTTTGTAAAGATAGTACTCTCATAGTATGTCCAGAACTATCCTTAAGTGTCTCACGAGATTCTCCTCATATGTTGAGAACACAAGGATATCATCGATAAAGACTACCAAAAATCATTCTAATGAAAGATTAAGTTCATGAGTCCCATGAACATTGATGGGGTGTTCATTACACCAAAGGGAATCACCAAGTACTCATAGTGACCGTAGAGACATCTGAATTCCATCTTTGTTATATCCTCATCCCGTACTCATAACTGGTGATAACCTGACCTGAGATCAACCTTAGAGAACCATCACACCCCTCTCAACTGATTAAAGAGGTCATCAATCCTCGTTTGTGGAAAATTGTTCTTCACGGTCACATAATTCAACCACCAATAATCAACACACAACTCAAGCTACCATATACCTTTTTGAAAAACAAAACCGAGGTTTCCCAATGTGAAACACTAGTTTGAACAAAGCCATTACTTTGTAAGTCCTCTAAATATACCCTCAGCCCACGAAGCTCTGCGGGATCCATCTGATATGTTGGTGTAAAAATCAGTGTCGAACTGGGGTGTAGATTAATTCATAATTCTATCTCTCAGTGAGGAGGTAAACCTAGAACATATTTAGGGAAGACACCCTCATACTCCACCACCACTGTAGGAAATAGGAAAATCATAAAATCTATTACACCAAGGGTCAAACTAGCCAACTGATGAGTAATTGACTGCACCCTACTATGCCTGAGTCCATCCTGTGCTTCCTGGGTATCCTTTTCATCGAAAAAGGAAAACATGGTTCCATCACTATAGACTCACCATATCATTCTCCCAAAGCAGTCAATCAGGGCATGAACTATAGATAACCAATCCATACCAAGAATGATTTTGTAAGGCCTCAATGTTGCTACCAAGAGATTCCAACAGAAAATCTCACCTATAATAGTCAGTTCACACTATTTGCATAAGTGCATGATTACTAAGTCTTCTCTAGGAGAAGCATCCAAGCATAAGGGTTAAGGCAAAGGTTAAACCAGAATATCTAAGTCTCCTACAAGGTATATGGAAATAAAGTAATGACTAGTCCCTGTGTCTATCAGTACTAAATATAAGGTATAAAAAGTCATAGATCATACCCCAAATCATTCCTGGAGCCTCTAGGTTGTAAGCTTTGAATTCTTGTAGCTATCCTCACCCATATCCTCTAGATCCTTGAGCCTGGCGCAGACCGCCTAGGGTTGGTGGTGGTGGTAAGTAAAAATGCCAAACACCTCCCATTACTCTCCCAAATCCTTGTATATATCTTCCACCCTGCAAACATACCTTCTCCTACCATTTTTTCTACCTTGGTGGTCCCTACATGGTCTCTCTTTCAGCTATACAGTGGGTCGGACAATCTCGGGTGAGATGTCTCCTGTCATGACCTAAGTAGCACTGCCTCTCTCTGGGATGAATGGACCCACCCTATGAGCCCTAAATTGCAGATCCTCTTTCCTAAGATATCCACCTAAAATGTATCACATGCCTAGTTCCCTAATACTAACATTCACTCTCTACTACTAAGGTATCTACTCCTAATTTCTCACTGTCGATAACCACTGGTTGTATCTCCTCATCCAAAAAACTCTCAACCACCAAGGCTCACTCGATCACCCCAACATAAGTAGGAATGTACTGAGGGATAACACTGGATCATATTTTCCTATGCAAACCTTGACCAAAGGTATGATCCCTAAATAATTTATCTCGAACTATATTCATTGAGTACCTAGAGAGGTTGTTAAACCTCAATGAATACTCATATACTATCATCCTTCCCTACTAGATCTTTAGAATCTCCTAGATGTGTACAATCCTCAACTTAGATAGTGATAAATAATCTCTAAAAATTCTCTTGAACTCTATCCGCAAAAGATTCACCTTGTCATAAGACTGGGTAACTAACCCCAACTATCACTTGGTTGAGCCATGTAGAAGTCTCACTGCCAAGACCACCATCTGATTTGTCGGTGTCCTAACCATACGAAAAACTCAAGTCACTACCAAAAGTTAGTCCTCAACCACCTCTGGGTTAGGATCACCTTGAAAACTGAGGGGTCTCTATCACTGAAACTTGTGAAGTGTAATAATCTTGTACACCTCATCCAATGGTACTTCGGGTACCATATGATTCTCCTTAGGTGGTGGTATGGATAGTGAACTGAGGGAGTCATTGGGAAATGGTCCCTGTATCAATGCCTCATCATTGAGGAAGTTATCCTCATGATCTTGATGTTGAATCCAAGCTAGTATACATTGTGGAGGCATCCGAAAATAAACAAGATGTACCACAGTCAATGGGTATATCTAGAGAGCTGACTCAAGAAGGACATGGAAACCACAACCCACTCCTATAGATGAATCTACCTTTGTTTTCCATGAAACCAGTGTTATCACGTATCGAGTCAAATACTAGGTGATCCGAGTCTTGGTGTATGGATATGTCAGTAGTTGCACCAACACTAGAGTCCTTGACCTGAAATCCAAACTCAAAACACTTAACATTGTTTCCCCAAACCAATATCATAGTCTCTCGATCCTAAAGTAGAACTGACCCCCCTGATACCACTCTGTAATGACCCATCCTAGAGGTGCTCTGTCATGACTCCCCAAGCCCATGGAAAATAGGCCAGGGGATGGAGACTAGCATCGAGAAATTATATCACAAACATGGGAGGCCTTGGCCTAAGTACATATACACATGCACACATCTCCAAGCCTATAAAATTATGAAATATAAAAATAACTGATAACCATGCATGCATATATCTAAATTCTTTAACTATATTACGATGAGAATTATAGAAAAGTAAACTAGTCCAAATTAAATCCCACCACAAAGAGTCTGTGACACAAGTACAACATAAAGAAAGTATCGGTAATGATGTCAGAATGTCATAGGAACACGCCTCAATCTATTCGGTCTCACTGAGAACCATCTGATCCTAGTCTACCTGGGACTCTATCAAAAGGTATATCGTCTGTATAATACATGACACATGTTGGAAAATCTCATGTAGGGTTGAGTATAATAATACTTAGTAGGACACCCCAAAACAAAAAATAATACAACAAAGGAAAGTATTGTCACCTCTGTACAAGTATATGGCTACAGTACATATAACAAGAATATGTCGATATACTCAATAAAGACACATAGTCTTGAAGTAAGTCACAACCATAGTATACCAACCTAGGATTTCAGCTTGAGGATTCCACAAAGCACTCATCCAAGAGAACACACTCTTGAGTCTGATAACACTAATGACGTCCCTATGAGAGGTACTCCTCTTCAAGTCTCATCATGATAAAGAACATACTAAAGGTCTAAAGAGAAATTTGATACATAGATGAGGATAACTTTCAGGGTCATGGGGCGATACCAAGAAATCAATATGGATTAACCTACTAAGTATAGTATTGGAACCTGCATAGTGTTGGTCACGATGATACCCAAAACTCCACCTAGGGCATGAAGATGAAAAGTGGATCTCACTTTAGGACTCTCATAAGGATTCCAATGAATCTATACAAGAAGTACTACTAAATACATCATAGTCCTAGAAGTAGGAGATGATTCCATACTAACCTTTAGAGAATGGAAAAGGGAAATTACCTAACAAAACTTGTCCAAGATATAGAGTACAATGGCTTTGATCCATGTATAAAAGATTAGACAGCGTGTAGTAGGGGTCACACACCGTGTCCCTTAACCTCGAGTCCTACCCAAGTAAACAACTTGTGTCTCAAAAAATTCTTGTTTAGAAGTACACAGTGTGATATTTTCTTATGTTCTATACCTATGTGTTGTTACATGGCTTAATCAGTTTACTTTGGTCCATGCACTGTCCATGTGGGGAGTACACAAAATTCTCAAACCCATGTACTCCACCCCGTGTCTATGTACTTCCAAAAGTACATGTTGAGTCACTCGGTAGAGACCACATGTTGTGTGGAAGGTGCACACATTGTGTGATACTTAACTTTCTCCCAAAACCCTAGTCACCACTTAGGGGGAACCACACAGTGTCTAGATTAAGTTTACATGCCATGTAGCACGGGACTTTCCAGAATTCCAGATCTGCTTCCTGTTTGTTCTAGAACCTATAACCTCTGATATTGCGATACTTTTGCTGCAATATTGAAGATTCCAACTTTTCTAAACATCACCATAAAAAATAGGTTTCTCCATCAGATCTTCTTGAAAAATGGATCAAACCATCATTCTTAATTGTGCACCGAAGAACGCTGATGAACAATAAATCGAGTATCAACCTTCATTTGAATATATATATCTTCATAATCACACCTCTAATGTGTCGTTACAATCTCATATCTATGATATCAGATCACTGCACCAAGAAATGGGTGTGCAATGATCAATCGATCAGGATAAGTCGAGTGGTGAGACAAACGAAGAATAACCATGAAGAATGATGAACAAGGGGAGAAAATCACAAGAAAAAATTGGAGGAATAAACCTCAATTAATTTTCATCTTGATCTCGATCCATCTCAGTTGTAGTGAAAATCAAAATAATCAAACCACAAAGAAATTATCCCATCAAAACCCCTCAAAATAAACTCATCCCTCATGATGATCAAACCGTGAATCAATTTGTTTGTTGATTGATTCATGTTCATCATAAAAATCATGAATGGGGAAGAATAAAATAAAAATACATAACCTACCTTGATTTGGAACAATTAATAATGAAGAATGAATCTAATTCATGTTTGTTTGTGAGATCCTTCGAATATGAGGTGTGTTGATCGTCGATCCATGATCTCATCATCCTTCTCCTAATAGAATTCACCAAAGGTCTCTCCAAGAGTTCTTTAACATATCTTGGGTTATGCATCTAACACTTTAATTCTATCATAAAAAATTATTTAAATATTTTAAATATCAACATCAATGATAATGAAATAAAATAATTTTAAATAAATAATTTTAATAATTTCCATACCTATGATGAATTTTCTATAAATGGCTCATTCTAGCTAATTCTAAGTCATTCCAAGGGTAAACCCTGCATTTTGAACTTAACAGTTCTCTTGGATATCTAATTTGCACACCCATTTAGATTTTATTCTACTTTTTTAGGAAAACTCCATGCATGTTTTATTTAAAATATTTAATATATTTCAAACATTTATTTCGGGCACACTGAACCTCAGAATTGCATGTCATCTCAGCACCTAGTTTCAAAAATAATCCATATAATATCCAAAAATAATACAAAGAAAATATAAGACATTACATTTTTTATTATTAGGGAGAAATATTTTAAATTTTTAAGGGGGAGAGGGTTTCTGGTTATTGGTTATTGGTTCTTTTATGTCAAAGGTGGAAGAAATTTTTTTATCAATTGGAGGATATGTTTCTTTATTTCTTGATAATGTTTTATATATTTTAATTTATTGAGCATGTTGTGCATATTTTTTGCATCTCATGAAACATATTTAATACCTAAATATCTAAATCTTGAATCTAATATCTTTGAATTATTTTCCTTTTATATTTGGAGTTACATTTGATTTTTTTATGTTTAGTGTTTATGATCATAAAAAGTTGGATATTGTTTCACCCCTCTATATATTATGAAGTTTAAATGATCATAAATACTCATTTTTGTATTTAATGATTTTATTTTGAGTACTTCTTAGTCATTTCAATCAAATTATAATTCATTTTTTTAAAGAACCAAATGTTGGAATCTTGAGGATAGTGGGTAATCAAAATGAAGAATTTGAAGTATTATTAAATGTATTTTAAGGGTCTTAAATAATCTTTTGATGCTCTGTATGGTGGTTAGAAGTTCCTTATAAGGATATAAAAGGATGTTCTTGTATCATTTTTTAAAGAAAGATACAATAGGAAGCATCAGCTAGTTGTTGGCATCAGGCAGTAGATCCAAATGTTTAGTAGTCCCATTGGCCAATTGGCGGAGTCCCACTAATTTTCTGGTGTAATCTTCTAGTGAGCAAAAAATCTCTTATTGAATCAAGACTCAAAAGTTCTAAATTTCTCTAATCTCTCCTCTAAAATAGTTATCCCTTCCATTTACTAATCTTAAATCCTATCACCCTTGTCTTTATCTCTAAATATATATTTATATCCATAATTAAATAGTGATAGAATACCGAAGATGTAATGGTTTTTCACCTAGAAAATCATATTTTCTCAAAACCCCTTGTATCTTTATTTCTTGGGTCTTAGTTAAAACCAAGGGAAGTTTGGTTACTGGGTCTCTCTTAAAAACAAGGAAAGTTTGGTTCTTGGGTATCCATTAATACTAAGGGAACTGGTTCATGGATTTATATTAAAACCAAGGGATGGTCTTAATAATATAAATATCTCTAATTGAGGGGTGAAGATGTAGGGGCACCATGTGTGCTATTACTGAACTCCTTATCAAATTGTTTTATCTCTCTTTTATATTTTCAGATTTTATAATTTCTAATATCATTATGTATAATTGTATAAATTAGATATGGTCATTTTCTTGATTAATATACTTTGATATTATATATTTAATATGTATAAAATCTATCAATTACCACTCAATCAATTTCATCACTTTAATCACGTTATCTTTTTGAAATTATTTTATTTTAAAAAAATTATTTTTATTTGTCTCTTTAATTTTTTAAAGGAAATTCACCCCCTCTTTTAATTTTACCATGACCTATAAGTGGGGGTGTACTGGTGTTTTTGATATTGTATGTGGATGAAATACTTCTTATTAGAAATAAAATATCGATACTTCACTCTATGAATATGTTCCTAGAGAAATGATTCTCAATGAATGAAATGGGTGAAATAGCCCAAAATCTGGGTATGAAGATATATAGATATATATATAATAGGTTGCTTAAACTTTTTCAAAATTATTACATTGGTAAAGTTATAGAGATTTTTATCATAGAGAACTCCAAAAATGTGATTTTACCTTTGCTACATGGTATAAATATTAATAATATGAAGGATCCGTATAAGGAGTTAGAAATTATGGATAAATTTCCCTATGTATTTTCAATATATTTTATCAAGTATTCTATGTTGAGTACTTGGCCTGATTCCATGTATTCTCTATGAATTAATTCTAGATACCAATCCAATCCTCATAAGAGTAACCATATTACTACAAAGAACATCCATAAGTACTTGATAAAAACTAAGGATATGTTCTTGATTTTAGAGGAGAGGATCAGTTATGTGTAAAGGGTTACAAAAATGAAAATTTCCATTATTACAGAGATGATATGAAATATCAATATGGTTTTTTTGTTTTGTAGAAATATTGTAGATATCATATAGAAGAGTTATGAACAATCCACCTCAACAAACTCAAAAATAAATATGGAGTATATCACTATATCAAATTTTGTGAAGGAATATGTTTGGATTAGGAATATCATTTTTGAACTAGGGGTGGAAACTTGCATCGAGGGAGTGCTCAAAATTTACTATAGAAATAATGGATTTATCACTTATCCCAAGTAACCCCAGTCACACCAAAATACTAAATTCATCCTTTGAAAATACCATCTCATATAAGAGATCATTGAGACGGAAGTGTTAGTATCTGTTGTGCGGATACGTATTTCAATGTAGTAGATCTATTGATGAAACTGTTATCACATAAAAAGCATAATATCCATGTATATTCAATTGGTGTTTGATAATTAAGAGATCAATGTAAATATTGAATAATATATCATGTATTTAAAATAAAGGAAATCTCTATTTATCATTCATTCATAAGTGATGAAATTTACTTTATATGTATGGAATAATGATTTTATCCTCTCAAAGTATGAATTTGAGTTGTCCCTAGTCAATAAAAATCACAAATTAGTATGGGTTGTTATGACATTCTAAGATCAGTATGAGTGGTGGTCTTGTGAGATAATAAGAGGATACTTATTATTTGGATGGACCCACTAAGTATAACCCATGGAATGTTATACAATCATTGATATACTTTGGGGTGTATGCTTATTATCAATCCTTCTTACATTAGATTAGAAAGATACATAGCTTGAGAACATTCATACTTTGATACCTTTCTTACACAATCCATTATAACTTAGGTAATCAGGGGTTGGATGTGTATATTATTGATTATGTCATTAGTAGGAGCACAAATAAGATGGTATTTGTCAACTCATATGACAATAAAAGACATTCGGGCCTTTTTAAAATTAGACTATAGAAATGAATGACCATGCTTAGTTGAGTCACATGATATGTTCTCAACTACATGGATGAGGGGTGGGTGATGTGATCATATGCTAAATTAATGACATCTGATCTATTTATCAAATGGGTCAGTCTTTCTTCGATAATCAATAAATTATGAAATGGATTATACTATATTTACATTTTTATTTGTCTAGTGGTCACTTTATTTTATGGTAAAAGTAATTATATAGGTATAAATATGATTTATATGATATATCTTATGGTGTAATATTATTAGGAGATATGAGTATGTTTCATGGATATCACACTAGAACCCTTTGTAGCTTGAGTTTCACTTGTGCTTTTCTAGAGGCCACTCTTTTATAACATCAATAAAATAGGGATTTCATATTTATTGTCAATTATACTAAGTCTTGTTAGGTCACATGGTTATGAATTTGGATAAGGATTAGGAATTTGATGAATTATTTATTTCAAAATGAAGAAAGTTTTGTAAACCGTATCCAAAATAGCTATGGAAGGATTCACACAGAGTTGTTAAGTTTTGTATAAAATTCTTATAGGATATTAATGTAAGTGGTAGATTTATAGATATACACTAAATATGGGTTTATTCATATTATATAACTTCTTGGAGTAATATGATGTAGTATGAATGAGATTTATATCATACCATATGATATGATGAGATCAGAAAAGGGGAATGTGATGATTTTACTGCTTATATCATATTAGATTATAGGATTGCTGGATGAGATACATACATCAAACTCATCCCTCCCTACATGGTTTATTCAATTTATAATCTATGAGATAGATCATTTAAGGCATGGAACACATTCATTGAAGTATTCAATGAAGAAAAATACAACGGTCAGAAAAAAACTTGGGTTCCACAAGGTGTCACTTGATACATTTGAGATGGATAATGATATTTATTAAATAAATATCATTGTGGATGAATATATAACGGGAAGAGTTCCCTATTTTTAGAGTAATCTGTTTCATGAAAACTAATTCAAAGATCTCTTCTTACTAAAATTTTATTTGTCGCATAGTGAAGGTGCTAGCACCACTTCAGTGTTTGGGAATCCTCAAGATATGATCTGGGATCCTTTATCTAGTGAAATTCCTCAAATGTAGAAATAATTTTTCTACTTCAGTGATATTCATTAAGAATAACCCATTAAAGAATAATATGGAGGCCACTTCAACTGTATTTAGGTATATTGTTCTTTATGTTTTCATGTTGGTTGATTTCTTGAAGATAGATCATGAATTATTTATGTTTTCTTCCTCTTATAATGATCATTAGATAACCCCTTAAAAGCCATCAATAACTAGTTAAACTTGTCTATTTATAAACAAGTGGGGTCACTTGTTCAATAATCTTGTAATCATTTCATCATCTTCCATTTCTAATAAAGTGCAGCAGTATTTCTTCAGTGTAGTAGGATTAAGTCCAAACCATGTAAGAATTCTTGTTATTATTTCACGTTGGCATGAGTTTATTCTTTAATTTATGTTTGTGTTCTAGAAGTTATAATGAGATCAAGGTGATTCATCATAAAATGATGGAGTGTATTTCCTCTATATTGAACTTGAAATTGGGTGTCACTAGTTTTAGAATGTATAAACCTTATTTTATGGGTGAGGTTTTGAAAGGTGTGTCCCAAAATGAGGTAGTTTTTAGAACCAAAGGTGGTATTAGATATTGGAATGGAATTGTAATTCTAGGTAGGTTCTATCCTTTTATGTTTATTATTTCAGTGGGATTTTACTATTTTAGAAATAATAATTTTTCAATAAGGAAAGGTTTATATTAAAAAAATCTACAGGTTAGATTTTAGATTATAGAAGTTATAGATTTAAATTATATATTTCAGAGATATCTAGATATTCCTTTAAAGGGAATAAAACCATAAGTAATGGACCAAGTGGTATGGTAAATACTCGATCAAAAATAAATTTTGGTTGTTAAAATAACATTGGCCCAAAATGTTTCCTTCCACACCTAGGAAGAGAAAACTACTATGAGATTAGTTTCCAACCTCACAGACACTTATGATAAAACTCTATCAATGGAAAATATTTTTATAATCTAAATATTCTCATTTCTAATCATGGAAGAAGTTAAATTTGTGGTGAATCAATTAAATGACTTTAACATGATTTGGAGTCAACTTAAATTGGTAGGTGTGAATTTCATATGGCTAGTATAGTCCTTTATTCTTCTTTCATAACTTTCAAAATCATGGGATGTGATTGTTACCAAGGTAAGTAACTCAATCTACAAGACTGATATAGTGTTGGAGGATATTAGTGCCCTCATTTTTAATTAATAGATTAGGTGAAGGGAGGTCTATACATCTACTATAATTGATTATATTCTAGAATATAGTGGGTGATCCACTTTGAGAAAAGGTCAGAAGAAGAATTTGGAAAAAGGGGAGAATAGTTAAGGGAAATATACTGGGCCTAAACCCATTTTATTGAATTGTTTAAAGAAGGGTCACTTGGAAAATTAATGTAGGAAAAATAGATCTAATTCTAAAAAATTTACTTCGGGAAGTTTTTCAACAAATACCATAGATGAGGAAAGTGATTTTTTTAAGTGTCATCTGTCTGTTTGAGTCATGTATTATTGATTCTGGGGATTCATTTAACTCAACATTCAAGAGGTGGAGCATGAGAAACTATGTGTCTAAAAAATTCAACAAGGTTAATATTAGGGATGATTAAACCCTCAAAATAGTTGTAAAGGGTTATGTTCACATCTAAACTAAGAGATAATACTTACCAGAGTTATAGGAGGAGTGATACATAGAAAAATAATTTTCTTTCAATAAGTCGATTAGATGATTTTGGATTCTATATAAGTGTTGTGGAAGTTGTATTAAATATCACATGGGAATACATGATGGTGTTATAAGGATTGAAATATGAAATGTTATACCTTATTGTGAGTTTGTAAGGTGAAAAACTTTCTGGAAAAAAATTCCATAATGGCACAATTTTGGCATGAATCTCTCAATCACATATGTGGTAAAGGGGTGAAAATACTTACTATTAAAGAAAAAATTAAACTCAATCACATGTATTATGGAACAATTGAGTAGTGTAACCATGCAATTAAAGAGAAGGTATATAAGTAAAAACACATAATAACCATAAATTAAATCTATTTTATACAAATGAATGGGGATAGACACTAGTTCATTATTATGAAGAGTCGTTGTAAAATGTTACCATCATTTATGATGAAATATATAAGGTGAAAGTGTTCTTTCTCAAACAAAAGTGAAAATATTTAGAACCTTTGTTCAATAGAGATCCATAGTGGAAAAGGTGGATGTTTTAAAGCATAAGTGCTTGAGTTATGATAATGGTGTGGATTATCAATATAGATAATTTTAGAGGTTATATTAGAAGAAAGAAATTCATTTTGAAAAGATACTCTCTAGAAACCCAAAAAAAATAGTTTCACATAGTGATTGAAACTTACACTAAATGAGGGATACTAGATCACGTGGCTACATTTTGGTTTCTAAAAGTAATTTTGGGAGGAGGAAGTTAATTTTGAAGCATAACTTGTGAATCAGAGTCCATCTTCATAGATGTGGAAAAATATTTTGAAAGTGATATAGATTGATAGATCAATCAATTTCACTCATATCTTTGGATGTGTTTTCTATGTTCATTCTAATTCTAGGGGTAGGTACAATATTGAAGAAAATTCCTAAGAATGTTTCTTTAATGGATAATTGGTGAAGATTTTAGATTTTAGTTATAGGATAATGATCACCTGAATGTCATCAAGATATAAAATATTCATTTCAATTAAAGGATCCTATGGAAGGGTAGAAAACTAGAAAAATATAAAACTAAGAAAAAATAATTAGAAAATAATACCAAGGATGATTTGAATGGATGTTCGGTAGATCAAGAATGTTTAGGAATCATTAAAGTTCTAGAAATATCTGATTATTTGGAAGGATTGGTATCAAATTGATATTGGATTCCAAAGGTGTTTCCAATTCCAGATGTAGTTAAAATATCTAAAACTGAGGAATATCATAGAAGAGTTCCAGAAGAAGAAGTTTCATAAAGAGATAAACCTCAAGAGTTGAGTTGATCTAAAAAAGTCAAAAGTCTAGTGCATTGGTCTAGATCCAAACATCGTTATCTACTTATTATAGATAGTGTAAATATTGAATGCAATTCCATGACCCAAATCACCCGATAGTAACTATATTAGATACCCACTAGACCTTATATTTCCATCCCCGTAGGCTAAAGGATGTCGGCTAGTAGCGAGGGTCTAAGGGGTGATCATGGGGAGACTATATACTTTGAAGATAAATAATAACAATAACACAAAAACAATGGAATAAACTATAAATAATATGCCACAACAACATAGAACAAACATATGATAAGAAATGAAAACAACTAAAATTCCAAGTCAATTATAAAGGATTCAATAGATCACCCATAATTTGATCACATATGTACAAGCATAAAATTAACCCAAAATAAACTGTCAGTTTGACACTGAGGAACCAAACAGCTTATCCTCCAAACCATAAAATCTATACTATTCTCTATCTTCATTTACACCTTCACTAGATAACAATTGATGAGTCATTAACCTTACCTATTACATGAGACATAAAGTATGTATGTGTCCTAGAGGGTCGGTGTAGGGTGTGAGTATGAACTCAGTAGGCCACCACTAATGGTTTACCTAGATAATATTTATATATATACTAAAGTATGAAAAGAGTAATAATCATTAACCAAATAACACCACCAAACTAATCTATTAATTCTCAACCAATAATGATAGATCCTTTACTTACCTCATTCAATGTTATAGTGGAACGATTCATCCACATTTTTTCATACCATAAGTTCTCTTTTCCATTCAACAAAATACCATACTTTATAGCATCACATTCCTAGCATAACCAATATAACCATCATAATTCAAACCTAATGCCTCAAAGGCATTCCTACATATCATTTTCCAATTCCCATGATCATCTAAACCCTTTACCAACCATTATCTTAATATCTTGATGAAACCCAAGGCCTGATGAACGCCTATCCTTTACTAAGTCTAGCCCACCATCCCTAAAACATATCACATATATGGTGGGAATATCACTCACAACTGATGATATCAATCATCACCATGATCTCATGGACATTTACAACATATAAATACTTTATAATGATGGTCAACACAATCTCCCCTAAGTTTCTCAATCTACAAAGGATTCCACTATCAACCAGTGGTCGAAACCAACTCATGGACCCTATCTAGTGTGAACACAGCCCCAATGAGATCATCCCCATGGTGAGTGGAAATCAAAACCAAAATATATCCATAACTTGGTGAAAATATATATCTACCTTTTAAAATGGTCAACACTATCTATACTAGATAGGTGAACCACTACTTCCACCCACAAAAATGGTTGTCACTATTTACATCACACTATTAAACCACTATCACCACCCACAAAAATGGTCACCACCACCCACAGTCATACCAGTTACACCCATTATGTTCCCAACAAACCACATTAATTACCACATCCTAAGAAAATTTATCCACAACATGTGGCATTATGCTAGTCAAACTCTCAAACCAAAAAACCAAGCAATCTAAGTTCTATCAGGATAAACCTATCACCTTCTATATGATACTACCCTTAGTTATCTCTTAAAAAAAATGGAAACTGTAAGTGGTTCCAATCTTGGTTTCTCACATGACCCTACCATCACCCATTTACCATGTGATTCATAAACACACGTATAAAAATAAATAATCTTGGCATAACCTACCTAGAGTTAGAAACAATACACTCACCAAGAAACTTTATTCAATCCAGCTCTAATGGGAAAAAATAAAATAATTTGTTCCTACTCCCTATAATGAATTACAATAATAATGGACAACACTCAATGAAGATCTCTATTAGGGTGTAAGAGAATATTGAGAAAACAAGATGAAGAAATTTGGACATACCCCCTATACTTATGAAAAAATGGAATAGCCCCCAATTTATATTTAATAATTAATTAATTATATTTTAAAAAAATAGTTATAAGGAACAAAACATAATAACCCCCTGGCCTATAACATGGTTTTCTTTTTTCGGTATGTCACACTAAGTCTTGGAAAAGTCCAAAACCCTTATGGATCATAGATGTATAATGGTTTTGTATCATATAGAATATTGGTAATTTTATAAATATTACTATCCTCAGTGACCCTTACATACCTAGTTTTAAACCTTAAAAATCCCCAAGTTAACCCTAACACATCATGGGGAAACTTTGTTAACCCTTACATATCATACACATCCATTTTTCTAGTTCAACTCAACCCTTACATGTCATATGTATATACTTTACATATCAACCCACTTGTATCGATACTTTACTATTTTCGCAAAATTTCATAGGGAGACCCTTACATACTATAGATTTAAAACTTAGGTATTTCCTTTTCTATAGGAAAACTATTATATATCACAATACTTCCAATATTTTACCAATTTTTCTTTAATAAGTTGTGTACCCCTATGCACCATTGTACCCACATATAAGAGTACTCTATATACCATAGTACAATACACATGAGGAATATTATGTACAAGAACCCTTACACAAGATATCATATACAATTTTTCATAAATTTGTATATACATATATGAAACCAACATGAAATAATGATGAATAAGAGATTTAACTTTATATTATATACTTTATATTACTAAAATTGTTATGAATTTCTAAGAAAATGGAAAATAATAACCTATACATTATATCATATATGGTATAATTTCCATATCATCCTTATGTTTTATACACTTTATGGGGTTTTTTTAACTCATTACATATATATATAATTATTGTTGCATCTCTATGTGACCATTTGATATAACTCTCCCAATAAAATCCCAAGTGAGTAACATCTATGAAGAAATAAATTTTGAATAATGGGGAGATTTAGGAATCACATTCCTAATGTTCAAGTGCTTTAATATGTTCAAACTTACTAACTTAGAAACATCTAATGTTATGATGGTTACTTATATTGTCTTCTTATAACTCTTTCTATGTTTAAAATCATCATCATTGAACATATTTTCATCAAAATTTCCCTTTAGATGTTAAAGTAACTGATTTTACTATTTACATTATTGCATACCAACACATCCTAAACTCCTTTATGATAAAACAACATTCATTTTATTATAGTAACTAAATGTAACTCTTTACATTTATCTTACCAATATATCCTAAAACTATTTTAGGGTATTAAGTAAAATTATATTTGTAATATATCTGGCATAATCCTTCTTGGAAATAATGATGTTCAATTTCTCACATTAACAAAATATAACTCTTTAAAATTCTATTCACTATCATATATCCTAAATATTTTGGAAATTAATTTGAATTAACTTTAATTTTAGGTTGGTATAACATTTCTTTGTTAACTTTGAACTTATCTATGTTTAAATACACTCACACTATCATCTTAGACATTGTGTTCTATTAACAATATCATGAATAGATACACAAACTCTTTTGAGTTTATTAAATAAATACTACATCCTTTTATTAGGTATATTTAACAAATACAATATTACTTCCATATCATATATGTTATTCTTTGTGTTTGGATTAATTTCCTTGAAAATAAGACTTTATTTCTTAAAATATAGCATTAATAGGTGGAAGGAACATCTTCTCTAATATTTTAAAAAATATCTGAATAAACACTTTATCATGGATATAATTTCTATTTACTTGTTTTCCTTTAAAAACATGTTATACAATTTGATTAATCATAAACCATTTGTATAGAATTAATAATCCCATTATGTTCATAAAAAATATTTTTTAATGAAACATTTTCTTGTATTGTATGAGATATGATATAAAGACACTCATCATTTTCTTAGATCTATCTAAGCTTGATAAGTTCATTTAAATTCAATCCTTTGATGTAAAAACTCATTGTTTCATCACTTGAATGAAAACTACAATCTATATCAATTAATCTCTTTATTTTGAACTTGTGTATATTTATATAATTTGTAAGTATACATTCAGTATCACATACCATTCAAAACCAAAGTATTGATTTATATGAAAATTACACATGATATGGGAATTCCAAGGAGTTTCATAAATCACTTAAGGTATCAAAAAATCCATCTTATGGAATCATTACTCTTCCTTTTAGAAAACACATTTAGGTTTCAATAACATTTTCCAGATACTTGAAAAAACATGATTAGACTCTCCAACTAAATTATTCTTATTCTTTTTTGAACTTTTTCCTACTCATACTAGTTACATAGCACTAGAACCTAGACATCACATTCCTAGTTCATTTATTCTCAAAATTTTATAATATCAGGTAAACTGTTCATTGAAATCATTCATCATGTCTGAAAATTTTCATGGATGAAAATAGAATGAATTCCTTAACCAGAATAAGACTTAAGGAAACCTCTTTTCACACCATGTCATTAGAATTATTAATAATAATGAATATATATGTAGAGACTAAAAAATTACTTTGTACATTTCTTATTTAATGCCTTTAAAACCTCTAATGAAACATTCTATGATTCTCATAATAATCTAGATTCACCTTCTGAAAAACTTCAGTAGTTGGTTACTAAGGAAGTTTTTGTTATAAAACATATAATTTTAGCAGGGCGTTGTAGAAGTACTGTAGCAGTGGTGGAACTATAGTAGCGGCGACACTGTAGCGGCAGAGGATTGTAGCAGGTACTGTAGCGGCGGCTGTACTGTAGCAAGGACTGTAGCTGTAACGCCCCGACCCCAGCTGCCCAGAGTCGGTGCATTACTTCGTAACATTGGCATGATCACAAGAAAGATCAAATCTCGAAAGACCGATTGGTTTAGTAGCCTTGGAAACACTAGATATATTCATAAGGTTTACATTACATCATTAAACTAAAAACTACTACAACAACATATTGTCTCCATAATCCACACTCATATCCCCACATAATATCCCTGCAGGTCATTCATAATTTACTTCTTCACTTCCTGGGAAAAATAAAACATAGAAAAGGGGTGAGCTCAAATTCCCAGTAAGGATAACAATATAGCGGAAACTTTCATAAATAAGAATAAACATTTAAGGCAATGTATAACTAAAACAAAAGCCTTTTAAACTTGAACTTTTAACATAGTATGGCATAAATAAAATTAGATAATGCCATTTACTTATTCACATGGATATTCTACAAATCGAATAATCACATGCAAAATCAATAACCACTTTCATAATGTTGGAATGCATAATGATAAACTTTAATTACTTTTCAAGGCCTCGTCCCAAGACCTTGGGGCTAACTGTAACCGGAACCCAACCCGGAGTGCCTCTAATAACCGGACACCAACCCGGAGTGCCTCTAATAACCGGACACCAACCCGGAGTGCCTCTAATAACCGGACACCAACCCGGAGTGCCTCTAATAACCGGACACCAACCCGGAGTGCCTCTAATAACCGGACACCAACCCGGAGTGCCTCTAATAACCGGACACCAACCCGGAGGGCTTACTTTTACCAGTCCCTAACCTGGAGGGCTTACTTTTACCAGTCCCCAACCTGGAGGGCTTACTTTAACCAGTCCCCAACCTGGAACATACTTGTCCTACACATTCATATGAAGTAAAGATTGAAATATAACATAAACATTCTTATTGGAACTAGCATACGAAATGTCAATACTTTCACCATAAACTATGAATGGTATAAAAATAGCACATCCACAGTCAAACATATCACAAAACCTTCAAAACAATATAGAAGTTTTGTATCATAATAAATCAACTTCAAATAATCTTAAAACCCATCAAAGGATGTTGACATAGATGAAATCAAAATTCTTTTTAAAGAAATATCTCCTTTTATTTTGAAATCATTTAAGATCCAATCAAACATTTTCTTTGAAAATAATCTTATAAGCTTTTAAGGGAAGCTTTGACGATTTTATAACGGCGGAAAATAACCGCACCCGCCGTATAAGTTAAAAAAAACATTCTTATGTTAATTCTGTCGAAAAGGTTAAAAAGCACCTTGTTTGGAAAACGACGGAAAGATTCCCTTATAAACCTCTTATAAAAAGTCAAACAAGGGTATAAATGACTTTAACCCATATTCTTTTAAATATTAAAAATGTTTTGAAATACATTTTGAAGAAACATGGATGTGGATGATAACGAGATCTCAGTAGATTATTATGTATAAACAACCTCGGATAATGAAGAGATTGTGAAATAACCCTTACCAGTTTGGTAACTTATGAAACATACAACCCATGAAAGAGGTATCATACAATGAATATGTAAGTACACATAAATTAGAGTGTATTACACAAAGAATATAATTATGGGCAGTACATACACCACACAAAAGGTAATGGTGGCAATATGGCATGAATCTCACGGGAATAAGGAGTGAGATGAAAACCCCTTACCACGTTAATCAACTGAGTCGTATGGCCAAAAGTTAATAACCACCAAATTATTTACAGAATAACATGAATATGATAATATATATCAAATTCCAGTACAAAATACACCACTTTCAATAATTTAGTGGCGAATAATGGAAATCTCACGGAATTGAATGTGAGATAAGAAAAATCCCTTACCTTGTACTTTTCCTTGGTTGGGGTAGGTTAACCTCCTTTAATTTAGGTAACTCACTTTGGTTGGAACCAAAGGACTTCTTGAAATGCTTTCTGACTAAGGGGAAGCTTCAAGGAGGAGGAGAGGGATGTGGGGAGCTTAGTTGGGTAGAGTTTGGACGAGCCAAGTGGCTTGAGAGGTGTGAGGAATGAGTAGAAGTGGTCTCCTTTTATAAGGGAGAAGAGGGGCTCTTTAGGAAAGAGTGAAAGTATTACTTTATAATATAATTATATTCGGTTTATAATGGTCCAAAAATCATTGAGGTCGAAGATAAGATGACTCATATTCTAAATAACATCAACCAATAAGAATTGGACAGGTTTTAGATAATATTTTAATCATTATAATCTTATTTATTTAAATGATTTATTAATGAGGTAAGCATTGCATCATTATTGTGTCATTAATAATTTAAATTATTTGATGTCTAAAAATTATAAATAAAATATCATTATGTAGGCAATCTTTTTAGCTTTCTAATGAATATTTATAATCGAAAATCCAACATGTATAACCCTATGTAAAAATTGTTCTTCTAAAAGATGTAAGCTTATGCCATTTTTATTTTTATTTTAACTTTATTAATATAAAGTGTCCCTACCACATACAAGTGGATCCAAGGGGTCCCCAAATTGACCCAAGGATTCTCATGGTCGGTTATGTGTCCACCAATAAGGTTAGGACACGTTTTAGGTTAATTTTGTATTATTATAATATTATTTTTTAACCCTTATTTACCGGATTTACCCTTAACCATGGTAAATAAAATATTTACCACTGTAATTATTCAAAATGTCTAAAAATAAAAGTTACCTATTTACACAATTTGAACATCCTGATTCCAAATATGGAATCCATTTTCCTAAATTCAAAACACAGAAGTGGCAGAAATTAATTTAAAATTAATTCCCGCTGTCAAAACAAAAAGCGTGTTTTTAAGAGATAATAACTATCAAAAGATTGACACTTGTTTATGTTCGGTTTAATTGTAAAATTATGTCCAATGACCAACATTATATTAAATAGTAAAAATATATTCTAAATATACTTTAAAACCACTCAAATTCATAATTTATTACTATTAATTATTTTGATTAAAAAAGTTGTTTTTAATTAAAATTTAGTAATTTTCACTATTCATCAAAATATGAAAGTTATCCGAAAAGTACCAAAATTTCACCTTAGGCTAAATTTGATATTCCGAATCCAAAAATGAAGTCCATTTTAAAATATAAAATATATATAACTTCAAAAAGTAGGTATTACTATTCATAACAGCTAGTTTGATTGGTTACGGTGTGTTAGAACTCGAAGTTGCGTACAACACACGCTACTGTTTTATTCAAAGGAAAGCGTACCGTGGAAGCTTGGGATGTTTCATTTTAAATTTTTTGATGTCTCCATTTAGTCAAAAAGTTTAAAATATTGTATTTAAAAAGGTTTCACTATCAAAAGTTGATAAAAGTGCAATACTGAAAATGAATCTGTTCTTGCATTATGACTAAGAAACTCATAATATGGATTCTAAAATTATAAGGATTATATAAAGTTTAAAATTTAGTTAATACTATTCATGACCTCTTTTAATGGATTTTTTTTGGTAAGTCATGGTGCAATTGAACTCAGTGTTGCGTGTAGTGCAAGTTATTGAATTATTTTGAAGAAATAACACACTACGAAATCTTGGGGTGTTACATTCTACCCTCCTTCAATAAATTGCGTCCTCGCAATTTGAAATTGTTCTTAAAAAATAAAAGGTTGAAAGTAGAAAATATATTTGTGGGAAAACCCACATCAGAAATTGGGTTACTAAAATTTAGTCTTAATATGAGGAAAAGAGAAATCAAAGGTCACCACCAAATTATGATCTCGATTAGGAGAACATTGGTGGAAATTAGAGACATATAATCGGAGGAAAAACGTAAATATTTATAGGTAGTGATTGAGGTCATCAATCACAAACAAGTGTATAATTGAGGTCCTTAAATTCATCAATCTATGATGATTTGAAATACCATCGGTTCAACAAAACATAGGGTATTAGGATAACACATTTTTGACGTTTCAAAATATCTTAGTTGAAATCCCACATCGAAAAATGAATTAATGAGGCCTCTATTTAAAATAAAGAGTGGAAAGTATGAATATTACCGAAAATAACACATACTAGGGTTCCATGTAAGAAAATATGGATATGGAAGAAAAATCTAGCCATCAATTATCTGATGGAGAGTGGTAGAGAACATGGCTATGAAAAGGCCAACAATCCCAAAGCCATAAATTATTGATGATTTAAGGTACCATCTAGGACAACATTTTTGTTCTAAGTTACTTTTATTAATGATGAGGAATTTATTTATGAGATTGGCTAAGATCATAAGGATATATACTTAGTTTATAATTAGAGTTTTATCCATTAATAAATTTCTACCAAAACTCATCATTCACTCGTAAAAAAAATTCTATTTATACTATTCATAGAGGGTTCCAAAATAAACGAATTTATAATTCATCTACCAGATCTTTTAAAAAACTACTTTATTTAATCCAGGACATCTCGTGGGATAGTGGTAGGTGATACACCCTTGTCGCCCTTTGGGTGCGGGTTCAAGTCTCGCAGCCTTGCCGGACGCGACGGGTTGCCGCCCGACCTCCGGGTTGTCCTTTTATGGCAATCCAAAATAATCCAAACTAGAACTATCCAAAATACTTCTGTCCAAACTCATAGTCCAACATTCATAAGGAAGGTAAACATAATATAGATCCTTTTTACCCCATAATAGCATATGAATACCTTCATCATGTATTACCATATTCCTTATTGATTACATTCATGCTCCCTTATTCCATATAGAATGCTGGATATACTTCATTAATCCAAAAATGTTTTAAACCCCAACAATGATGGAATATACAAATCATTAATCAGTTCCAAGGTAGTCAAGAATATCCAATATAATTTATCCAAAACAATCACATATTATTCCAAAATCACTACCTCAGTATCAGAACTATATTATGGTTTATCATTCTCTCAACCATATATTTTCCAAAAATCTATCCTGCTAATGATTCACTTTTCTTTGTTCCACACAATCTCAAGTCCTTAATGAAATAGTACTGTAGTACAATCCTTATATACTCCATAATTATTATAACAAGTACATTGTTGATACAACACTCAATTGACATAATCAACATAAGAACTCTAATCATTCCTCTTCATCTGTGGTAGTATCATAACTTGATTATTATCCAATAGCATCATTTGCGGCATAGTCTGATGACTGGGACATAGGTTCGCGTAGTGTCCAAACTCCTTGCAAATGAAGCATTGTACATTTAAAACCATTTTCTTACCCTTGCAGTCACGTACTTTGTGCCCTTTTCCTCCACACTTATAACAAACTCCCATTCCTTTCAGGCAAGTTCCAGGGTGTTTCTTTCCACAGTTACCACATATGGGAAAATTCTTCTTTTCCCTCTTACTTTTATCCATCTTTCTCTCTTCCATCCTTTTCTTCTCTTGCTTCCCTTCAAAGCCATAGGACTCAGTAAACTCTTTACTTATCTTATCAACACATGATATTATTTCTTCATATGATGATAATACATGGGAGACTATTTCTCTTATAAATTCTAGCTTAAGACCATGAAAGATATGATCCTTCCTTCTCTTTGGATCATGTGCATTTCTGGAGTTCTCATTCCTTCTACTGGGCGCCATTTCTAAACAATGGCATACACTAGATCAGTTTATGAATCAAAATACATAATCCCATACTTATAAAACACTTAACATAAATTGAACTATTTATGGATATAATCCATAATCATAAGAATGTTTTCTTTGAGGAAGTATATACTCATAATCCCTTCAAAATGATTTGTAAAGAAAATGAGAGTTATCCTAAGCATATCCCCCGGGAGTGTCGTAACCAAGAGTGCAGCAAGGCCCGTTGTCGTGCACCAGTTCCCGTTCGAGTCTAGCTCAAAGCGGTGTTTTCGGGTTTTACCCCTAGGTACATCTGTGCCAGAGCCGCCTCTACCTGCTCGTATCCAGACAGGGATGTATTGCTCGAAAAACTCACAAAATCTCTACAATACCAAAATTCTAGGAAGTTCTTCTATACTAATCCTCAAAGTTAATCTTAGGTCTACGTGCTCTAATCAGAGTTTATCTAAATCTAGCTTCCAAGGTTTGTACTAAACTTCCTCTGATACCAACTGTAACGCCCCGACCCCAACTGCCCAGATTCGGTGCATTACTTCGTAACATTGGCATGATCACAAGAAAGATCAAATCTCGAAAGACCGATTGGTTTAGTAGCCTTGGAAACACTAGATATATTCATAAGGTTTACATTACATCATTAAACTAAAAACTACTACAACAACATATTGTCTCCATAATCCACACTCATATCCCCACATAATATCCCTGTAGGTCATTCATAATTTACTTCTTCACTTCCTGGGAAAAATAAAACATAGAAAAGGGGTGAGCTCAAATGCCCAGTAAGGATAACAATATAGCGGAAACTTTCATAAATAAGAATAAACATTTAAGGCAATGTATAACTAAAACAAAAGCCTTTTAAACTTGAACTTTTAACATAGTATGGCATAAATAAAATTAGATAATGTCATTTACTTATTCACATGGATATTCTACTAATCGAATAATCACATGCAAAATCAATAACCACTTTCATAATTTTGGAATGCATAATGCTAAACTTTAATTACTTTTCAAGGCCTCGTCCCAAGACCTTAGGGCTAACTGTAACCGGAACCCAACCCGGAGTGCCTCTAATAACCGGACACCAACCTGGAGTGCCTCTAATAACCGGACACCAACCCGGAGTGCCTCTAATAACCGGACACCAACCCGGAGTGCCTCTAATAACCGGACACCAACCCGGAGTGCCTCTAATAACCGGACACCAACCCGGAGTGCCTCTAATAACCGGACACCAACCCGGAGGGATTACTTTTACCAGTCCCTAACCTGGAGGGCTTACTTTTACTAGTCCCCAACCTGGAGGGCTTACTTTAACCAGTCCCCAACCTGGAACATACTTGTCCTACACATTCATATGAAGTAAAGATTGAAATATAACATAAACATTCTTATTGGAACTAGCATACGAAATGTCAATACTTTCACCATAAACTATGAATGGTATAAAAATAGCACATCCACAGTCAAACATATCACAAAACCTTCAAAACAATATAGAAGTTTTGTATCATAATAAATCAACTTCAAATAATCTTAAAACCCATCAAAGGATGTTTACATAGATGAAATCAAAATTCTTTTTAAAGAAATATCTCCTTTTATTTTGAAATCATTTAAGATCCAATCAAACATTTTCTTTGAAAATAATCTTATAAGCTTTTAAGGGAAGCTTTGACGATTTTATAACGGCGGAAAATAACCGCACCCGCCATATAAGTTAAAAAAACATTCTTATCTTAATTCTGTCGAAAAGGTTAAAAAGCACCTTGTTTGGAAAACGACGGAAAGATTCCCTTATAAACCTCTTATAAAAAGTCAAACAAGGGTATAAATGACTTTAACCCATATTCTTTTAAATATTAAAAATGTTTTGAAATACATTTTGAAGAAACATGGATGTGGATGATAACGAGATCTCAGTAGATTATTATGTATAAACAACCTCGGATAATGAAGAGATTGTGAAATAACCCTTACCAGTTTGGTAACTTATGAAACATACAACCCATGAAAGAGGTATCATACAATGAATATGTAAGTACACATAAATTAGAGTGTATTACACAAAGAATATAATTATGGGCAGTACATACACCACACAAAAGGTAATGGTGGCAATATGGCATGAATCTCACGGGAATAAGGAGTGAGATGAAAACCCCTTACCACGTTAATCAACTGATTCGTATGGCCAAAAGTTAATAACCACCAAATTATTTACAGAATAACATGAATATGATAATATATATCAAATGCCAGTACACAATACACCACTTTCAATAATTTAGTGGCGAATAATGGAAATCTCACGGAATTGAATGTGAGATAAGAAAAATCCCTTACCTTGTACTTTTCCTTGGTTGGGGTAGGTTAACCTCCTTTAATTTAGGTAACTCACTTTGGTTGGAACCAAAGGACTTCTTGAAATGATTTCTGCCTAAGGGGAAGCTTCAAGGAGGAGGAGAGGGATGTGGGGAGCTTAGTTGGGCAGAGTTTGGACGATCCAAGTGGCTTAAGAGGTGTGAGGAATGAGTAGAAGTGGTCTCCTTTTATAAGGGAGAAGAGGGTCTCTTTAGGAAAGAGTGAAAGTATTACTTTATAATATAATTATATTCGGTTTATAATGGTCCAAAAATCATTGAGGTCAAAGATAAGATGACTCATATTCTAAATAACATCAACCAATAATAATTGGACAGGTTTTAGATAATATTTTAATCATTATAATCTTATTTATTTAAATGATTTATTAATGAGGTAAACATTGCATCATTATTGTGTCATTAATAATTTAAATTATTTGATGTCTAAAAATTATAAATAAAATATCATTATGTAGGAAATCGTTTTAGCTTTCTAATGAATATTTATAATCGAAAATCCAACATGTATAAACCTATGTAAAAAATTTTCTTCTAAAAGATGTAAGCTTATGCCATTTTTATTTTTATTTTAACTTTATTAATATAAAGTGTCCCTACCACATACAAGTGGATCCAAGGGGTCCCCAAATTGACCCAAGGATGCTCATGGTCGGGTATGTGTCCACCAATAAGGTTAGGACACGTTTTAGGTTAATTTTGTATTATTATAATATTATTTTTTAACCCTTATTTACCGGATTTACCCTTAACCATGGTAAATAAAATATTTACCACTGTAATTATTCAAAATGTCTAAAAATAAAAGTTACCTATTTACACAATTTGAACATCCTGATTCCAAATATGGAATCCATTTTCCTAAATTCAAAACACAGAAGTGGCAGAAATTAATTTAAAATTAATTCCTGCTGTCAAAACAAAAAGCGTGTTTTTAAGAGATAATAACTATCAAAAGATTGACACTTGTTTATGTTCGGTTTAATTGTAAAATTATGTCCAATGACCAACATTATATTAAATAGTAAAAATATATTCTAAATATACTTTAAAACCACTCAAATTCATAATTTATTACTATTAATTATTTTGATTAAAAAAGTTGTTTTTAATTAAAATTTAGTAATTTTCACTATTCATCAAAATATGAAAGTTATCCGAAAAGTACCAAAATTTCACCTTAGGCTAAATTTGATATTCTGAATCCAAAAATGAAGTCCATTTTAAAATATAAAATATATATAACTTCAAAAAGTAGGTATTACTATTCATAACAGCTAGTTTGATTGGTTACGGTGTGTTAGAACTCGAAGTTGCGTACAACACACGCTACTGTTTTATTCAAAGGAAAGCGTACCGTGGAAGCTTGGGATGTTTCATTTTAAATTTTTTGATGTCTCCATTTAGTCAAAAAGTTTAAAATATTGTATTTAAAAAGGTTTCACTATCAAAAGTTGATAAAAGTGCAATACTGAAAATGAATCTGTTCTTGCATTATGACTAAGAAACTCATAATATGGATTCTAAAATTATAAGGATTATATAAAGTTTAAAATTTAGTTAATACTATTCATGACCTCTTTTAATGGCTTTTTTTGGTAAGTCATGGTGCAATTGAACTCAGTGTTGCGTGTAGTGCAAGTTATTGAATTATTTTGAAGAAATAACACACTATGAAATCTTGGGGTGTTACAGTAGCAGCACGAGTACTGTAGCAGTACTATTCACTGAGGGGTCCTTTGGGCCATTTAATGGGATTTCTTGTATTCAGGCCACTTGGCCTTGGGCCTTCAGTCTATGTAATCGGTCTCCCTATACCCTGTCTAAAGAGGTCTTTGCTTTAAATAATAAATTGAGGCTTCGGCCCCAACCTTTTAAAAAAATAATCTAGAGGCACCCAAATTTGGCATGAAACTACCTGGTTGGATGATCAAGGTATTAAAAAGTTAATCTTTTGAAGGAGTATAAAATTTAGTATTTTAAAGGGGATTTAATCTAATCATATTATCCCTTGTTATTATCATTATATATTCATGCTTATAATAGTTTATTTTTTAATTATATTCCCTCCACCAAATTAATAAGTCCCAACCATATTGATGGGTAACTATTTACACAGCCCATAGTTTGTGTTACTCACCCACAAATAAAAGATAGATATATTTACAGATATCCAAATGTATATAATGTATAAGTCACATTAACTTTTCATATAAATGTTTGGAATTATATGAGATTTATATTCTACACATGAGTAAGTCTGGATCCATATATATCCACCCTCAAACTTTCTAGAAAAATACATAAGCCTAAATTCTAGTGGGAAGTCTGAGCCAAATTCCCTCTACTTGAGGATACTTCACCCAAGATAGAATAAAATTCATCATTACTCTAGAATATAACATGCACAAACTATATTAAATAACTAAATTCAAGTTAACAACATTAATTGCAAACCAAGGTTCATAGCATGTAATACGATGCGTGATAATATATAAGAGGTAGTTTAACAACTTAAACTAAATCATACACTTATTCAAAATATTTAAACAATTTACATCCATGAATAAAAATGAGAGTATAACATTTAAATAAATAAACAATTCACATATTTAAACATGAGATAATCATTTATAAAAAATTCATAAATAAAGATAAATATAAACACTTTATAACCATTAGTGAATCGTTATGGAAATTACATAATTATAGATATAAACTATTTATATTCATTTTTTAATATAAACTTTTGATATTATCCACTATATTTTATTTTAATTTATGTATATATAATATTTTATGAATTATAAACATTCTATAATTCAATATCTATTATGTAAACTATTTATATAATCTAAATATTACTTAACATTACTTATTCCTAGATCAAATCTATCATCAGAGCTATTTTTATGTGGTTAAAATAATTTCCCAATGTAAATATTTCATTTGTACTTTTAAATTTAATTAATTATGAAAATTCATAATTTAAATATAAACATTTTATATTTTTTCATATTTTTAATTTATAAATACTTTATAAACCACCGTTATTATTTCTAAAAAGAAGATTTTATTTCTTAGTCATAAGGTATGCTATATAATTTGGTAAAAGATTTAGTTAATATTAAAGTTAACTATTAAGAAATATATAATAATAAATGTTTTATAAACTGTATTAATTAATTATTAATTTTTTTTTAATAATTAATTTATGGAATCTTTATAAATTAATGAATACCCCCAAAATAACAGTTAATCATAATTTATAAACAATTTATACATAATGATGTTGAATTCATAATGGAATTTTTAAGAAAAATAAAATTATATTCTCAATTGTGTTATATAATCATATCCAAACATAGGGTATAATTCATAATTGTACTTTACAATTTAGGGGACTCATAGGATACAATTGGTAGGTTGTGACTTTATATACTATTAGACATACTTTATGGATTATAGTTGTATCGTCAAATATGATAGACCAATGGTACATTATTAGTCATATTTTATGAAAAAAATTTCCATCGCTACCTATGATATCATATATCATATTTAACAACTTACATAGGTGTCATAATTGTGATACGATGCTTTTTTTAGAAAAAAACATCACTTATATCATACATTATGATATAAGGAAGTCATAAGAAATGACTAGTGTAAATCTATATACTCAAATTGTGTTGTAGATTAGTATATCTTATATAATATGACAAGATTAATAAAATCCAAAAAACATTGCACATGTCATGTTTTATGAATGAAAGATGATATGAAAGATGATAATGAAAAAATTTATTCCTCACACAATTTTATAAATCTAAAAGCATGGGATTATCTAGTACCACTATTGAGATTGGTAGGGAACTAATAACACATATTAAAACCACCGTAAGTGATTAAAATCACAAAACCATGGTCTCTGTAAAAGAATAAGTGAAAACGTGTGTCACACCCCGACCGCGGATGTCCGTAATTGTTCTTCTTTCTGGTCCCGATTTAAATTTTTCGGAGATTATTTGCGTTGGCGGTTTCGCACCGGTGCGCGGTCATCGCATCGCTAGCGGTGATCGTGCGTTCGGCCCAGGTGACCATGTGTTCACCCGACGTTTTAAATATTAAAGTTTTTACGTTGACTTTTTATTATTATTACTATTTGAGTTATGTTATTATTATTGTAGTTATTTTTATTGTATATATGTTTATACATTTTTATATGTATGTATATATATACATGTGTCTATATAAGTATATAGATATATGGTTATCGTGTTTATGTCGATGTGTTTGTATATAGGTATATATATGTATATATATATATCTATAGATCTATATAGATATATATGTGTATATATGTATATGCTTGTGTGTTAGCTTTTTTTTAAAGTGGTTTTATTATTTAAAATATTTTGGTTATAATAATAATTATTATTATTATTATAAAGTTTTACTATTTTTATAATGTCTTATTATTATTATTAAGATTTGATTTTATTTATTTAATAAATTTATCATATTATTAGTATTATTATTATTTCCTTTTTCATTATTTATATATTATTATTATTATTAGTATTAGCATATATATATATATATATATATTATAAACCTAACCCTAATACTACCTCCCCGTAGCCGCCACCCCCCCCCCCCCCCTCACCTCTCTCTCTCTCCATCCTCCCCCGACCTCACCGCGGCCTGCAACCAGTCCCGGCCACCAGCGACCCACTGGTTTTGCACCTCCTCCGGCCTCGCCCTGCGCAACCTCCCGCCCTCTCCGGCGACCCCCACCAGCCTCGCACCCTCCTTCTCCAGCCTGACCGCCGGCCTCCTCCCCTTCCGGCTGCTGTGGCTCCCTCCGTCACCCCCTGCTCTGCCCGACCAGTCCCCTGCGCACCGCCGCCGCGCCCGGCCGCCCTCTCCCCTGCACCCTTCCTCCGGTGTCTCCCCGTTGCCCCTCCCTGCTCCCTCTCCCTGTCCCGAGCCCGTCCTGGTTCGGCCGACCCGCACACACCCCCTCCGGCGCCGCCCTCCCTGCTCCCTCTCCCTGTCCCGAGCCGGCACCCAGCCTTTCCCCGTCGCCGTCTCCCTCGCGCGGAATCGCCACACCCAGCCGTCGGCCTCCCCTCCCTCTGGCGGTCTTGAACCCGGCCTCCAGGCTCCCTGGTTCTCTCGGCCGCCTCGCCGCACCACCGCCCCAGCTCCACCAGCATCCCATCGCCTTGCGCCGACCCCGACCGCCGCGCCCCTCTCGCCGCTGTCCCGGCCCCCTTTCCCCCTGTCCGGCGCACCCCCTTCCCTCAGGTATGAGTTTTCATTTTTATTTTTTTTTATTTTTATATTAATCTTATTTTGATAACATTAACTATTTTTATCATATTGATAATATTATAATTACTTTATTATTATTATGTCATTACTATTATTGTAATATTATTATTATTATGTTAATATTTTTTTTATTATTATTATTATTGGTATTATTATAATGTGTTATTATTTTATTTGTTATTATTATTATTATTATTATATTATTATTATTATTATTTTTATTATTATTATACTACTATTATTATTGGTATTATTATGTTAATTTTATCATTAATATTATTATATCATTATTAAAAATTACTATTATGTTATTATTATTAATACTATATTATTATTATCATTATTATTATTATTATTATTATATTTATTATTATTTTAATTATTAACATCTTATTATTATTATTATTATTATTTATTAATTGATTAATTAATTAATTGTCTTTTTATTTACTCATTTAAGTATTTGTTAATTAATCAATTATTTAGTTATTTACTTATTTGTTTATTAATTAATTGATTAATAAATTATCTATTTATTTAATTATTTGTTCATTTTGGTACTTGTTAAATTATTTATTTATTTAATTATTTACTTATTCATTCTTTCTTTCATTTATTAATTTATTTATTTAATTATTTGGTTAATTATTTATTTATTCATTCAATTAAGTATTATTTTAGTTATTTATCTATTTGTTTATTCATTTGTTCATTATTTTATTCTTTTGATTATTTATTTATTATTGTATTTATGTCTTATTGTTTATTTAATTTTCTCTTTATTCAACATCGGTGTTTTTATTTAATTTGGATAAATCCTTATTCTTTCGCGGGATGCGTTTTGAAAAAAAAAATATATCAAGCTGGTTCCTTTGCATTGGTTGTTCGTTTGTTTTGTTCTGAGTCAGTGGCTTCGTGTTCTTAGTTACCATGTGTTTGTTTCAGCGTGTTGGCGAGGTAACCCTATGACACCGCGAACATCGGCTTGCGCGTGCTTGTGCGCCAGTGCGAGGTATACTGTGTCGTCATATCCGAGCTGCGTCCTGAGGTAGGTCTCCCTATGCACTTGCCTCTAAATTAAGAATTTATTTATTCCTTGTCCTTTTATTGAATTTCATTAAATTTAAGAAAAATAATATTAAGTAGTTTTTATAGTGTGGTGATTTTCTGATAAGGCAAACTGTTTAATTCTAGCATTTCATTAAAAGTGTTTTCTTGGTTTCAATTGTGGGATTTCATAGTAATGTCGCTAAATGGTTCTTCCTGAGTAACGAAAGACATGTTGAATTGGGTTTTGAAATGTTTTTGGCATGTGTAGATTAGTAAATGTACTGTTTATGGAAAATGGTGTTTTCTTGTAACCTTGATTAGTGTAAACGTCGTGTGCCCCTTTGAAATTGTTTTTGGAAACCTTACGTGTGGTTCTTGGTTAGACGAAATATGTTTTCCTCTTGTTGTGTTATTAAAAATAATGTTTCCTAGGTTGTGAAAGTTGGTTATGTTCTTGTTTGAGTGTTTCCAAAAAGGGGTTTTTGCGAAATGATTGGGTAATGACATTTATATTTCTAGAAAGGTATTTTTGGCATGTGTGAGTTTTGAAATATTGTTTGGGTGTGGAAATGGTGACTTTTGTGTGCAATATCTTGTTTGGCCTGCGATATGAGGAAGAAACATACTATGTGAATGTGAAACTTGTTTGAGCACACGGGGAAACCCTGGGTATCTAGGTGGGCGGACTAGTACTAGTGCGCTAGTGATCTGGATGGGTGTCGTCCCTGTTTCACTTAGCTGGTTTGACGGTTGCAACACTAACTAAACATATGATATCTGAGGGTCGTGGCCTCCTAAGCCACGTGTTCTGAGGGTCGTGGCCTTCTAAGCCACGTTTTCTGAGGGTCGTGGCCTTCTAAGCCACGTTTCACCGAGACACGAGGTTCTAGGGTCCCACGCGAGCTAGATGAACCTTAGGGGATTTACCCATAGTGCTCTACCATCTTTGGCATGGTGCCTTCCGTCGGCATACGGGGGACCACTTGGGTGTGAGTGTGTGCGTGTGTGAGTATGTGAGTGTGTGTGTGTGCCCATGGTTATTGCTGATAACTTCTGGTTTATTTTTACTTGCACTTGGTTTTTCCTTGCCTGTTTACTTTTACTTGCACTTGTTTTCTTTCCTGCTTGTTACATTCAGTTCTTCTTTACAGCTTGTACTGGTTGCCTTGCGGAAATGGCTTTCAAGTAAAAAAAAATGCGTTTTTCTCTTGTGTGGTAAAACTGAAAATGTAACACTTCTTTATCGTTCAGAACGAATTTAGAATCAATGAAAAGAAATTCAACTTTTGAAAAGGAATAAGGGTAATGGCTCGTGTTTAGTTTTTTTTAAGTGAAACATTATAAAAGCATACTTTTATACATTGTAGTTCAAACCTGGAATAGGTAGATTCTTTGTTTACTGCCAGTGCTTTGGGATTTGTTGTTGGGCTCACCTACTGAGTACTTTCGTGCTCACGCCTATCTTTTACCTTTTCAGTTGCAGGTTCCTTTTGTTCAGGTTCTCCTGCTTGAGTCGCTCGGTGTGGGAGCGACGTTGGTTGTAGTTGGGTGGTGACCCGCGAGGTCACATGGAGGTATGTCGTGGTGTAGTTGTTTGTGTCTTTAGTGTTTTTCAGTTTGTTTAGTTTATATTCGTTCTTTCGATCCTGTTTTTAGTTTGGGCTGAAATCGTTCCCAACGATTAATGTTTCAATGCCCGGCACTTGTTGCCATCCCGGGGGGATCGGGAACGCTCCTCGGGACTTGCCGCGGACTGGCTCGGGTGACCGGTTCAGGGTCGACCCGGGCTGGTTCGTGACAAAATGGTATCAGAGGTGGTTCTTGTTATTTGGGTTGTCCGATAGAAGGAGATTAGGACTGTCGGAACTCGAGGGGTAAGTACGGGAAGAGCGTCGCGAACTCTTTCTCGCACTGATCTTCGAGTTACCAGGGGTAGTTCGGGAATTGTGTCCTTGTCTTTTCTGGTTTTTCTTGGATTGAGAGATGACAATGGAGGCAAGCCGACGTTACGTCGTGATTTCACATGGAGTAGTGACCCATGTGGAGTCCGAGTACGTGGTTTGAATTCCTCCTAGTGGTCGAAACTGACTTGAGACATGGATCACTACCATGTCGTCAGGTTGAGCGTGACTACTAGTCTCTCACTTCAGTGGTTGATGCAAATTTGGTTGCTGCTTTCATCTTCATTTGTGTGAGTGCGTTGTTGGAAATGAAAAAAAAGTCTTTGAAAAATTGGACTGGTTTCTTTTAAAGGACTTTAAATGTATAAAATGGGTTTTAAAACTGAAATCTCTTGATTTGAAAATCTGTTGTTTGCTTGGAATTGGTTAAGAATGATTTGGGTCGAAACCTCAGTTCCTATTTATGAACGTCTGCACGTGTGTGAGAATTCATGGAAAGTGTGTGTTGATGCACGTATGAATGGAATGTGGATGAAGACATGTGCAACGGTTCATGAGATTACCTGGGTGTGTATTTGGAGCTAAAGGCTTGACTTTGTTTTCTAAATTGGTTTTAAATGGGAAACAGTTTGGAAAGTTTTGGTTTGAAGGTGGATTGGTTTTTGGAAAGTGATCTTGATAAAGGGTGGTTTTGAAATCAAAAAAAAAATGAAAAGGGAATTTTAAAGAGGAGATTTTGTTTTGGGTTGTGTCGTATTTGTTTGGTCCTTGTGCTGACTGTTTTTGATGAAGGTGCTCTATTGATGTTGCTTCGATTTGATGTTGGTTTTGGCTTTGTGTTTTATATATCGCTCAGGAAATGCCGCCCAGAAAGGTCTCTAAGGATTTGGATAGGTCATGCCCATTTTTTTGGTCCTCCTCAGACTTTGCCTATTCTCCATGGTGATCAGGGTCCATTAGAGGCAGTGAAATGGCTCGAGGAAGTGGAGCGTGTCTTTAGAATATTGGGAACTCCCGATAATGTTAAGGTTCGTGCAATTATGAAGTTGTTCGAGGGTCCAGCTCTGGACCAGTGGAAGGTGGTTGCCCCACCATCGATGCAAGTTGAAATGACGTGGGATGTCTTTAAAATTATTTTCATCCAATGGTTTATACCTGAGGAAGTGAAGCTGGAGAAAAAGAGAGAGCTTGTGCATATTCAACAAGGTCAACGGACAGTGAAGGCATATGTTGACCATTTCAAGGAACTGATTCCCTTTTCTCCAGAGGTAGCGTCGCATGAGCTCATGAAGGCCTCTCTTTTCACTGGGGGTCTTCGTCCAGAGATCAAGGAGCGAGTCCACCCTTATAAAGACCTTTGTTTCGAGAAGCTGGTGGAGGAAGCTTTCTTGGTTGAGTTAGTTTTTGGTGTGCGGGTGGTTAATACTTCAGCGTCCCCTGTTGTTGTTCGTAAGAGTTCCCCCTCTGGTGAGGAAGAGGCGCCAGAGATACCTGTTCCAAAGGAGTTATCCCCTTTGGTTCCAGCTTCCAGTTCATCAGAACGTTCGATGGTATGCTTTCAGTGTGGTCGTTTCGGGCATTTAAAGTCGTCTTGTCGCAACCCTCCGAAGGCGTGTCATCGTTGTGGTTGTCTGGGTCATCTGGAGAAGTTTTGCAAGAAGCGTCGCTTGAAGAGGAAGCTGTGATGGGATAATGTCAGTACCTGACTGTGAGGCAGAAGATGCTTCAGCCATCAGAGCCCCAGCCACAAGTCTCGGGGTGAAGCTCGCGCACAGTCAGGAGTTCCCAGGGTTGTGAAGCCTTGGTCCAAGTTCTGTCTTCCGTGTTGACGGTGAAGCAATTAGAAACCTCTTCCATACTTGTTTTCCTGCTACTGAAGTTTCAACAGCGTTGTAAATGCGTAGTTTTTCTATAAAGTGATGATGGACTGGTTCTATGATAATCTAAGCAGACTTGTCATGTGGAGGTGATATTCTAAATCGTGTGTCCTTCTTAAAAGTGTGTTTGACTCTCGTGTGGGTTGACCTCGTTTTAGTTATGTTTAAAATGTGGTTATGTTTCGTGGACTTCGGTGGATCATGTCTCCAATTTGATGTTGGTTAAATGTTCTATATGGGTTTTCCCTGGTGTTGAAGGTTGTTGACTCTAGTCGTGGGTTCAAAGTCTCGACGGAGGTGTTGTTTTAATCGTGCTATGAGAGTTGGTTTGAATCGGTTGGGAGTTCCCGCGTTGACCGCCCCCCCTTTTTTTCTAGGGTTGTCTATTTAAATGGTCTTCTTTTCTGCACTAGTTAAGTTCTTGTGGTGGGGAGAACCCCTTCGTGTTCTCCCCTCAATCTCGGACCCCAGTTTTCTCTTGAATCGGTCGGGTGTGACCTGTGCAGAGTAAGGTCATCCCTGAGATTCTCAGTTCTCTCTGGTTCCTTTAGTTCCATTGGGGCATGGACTTAAATCTTGACCGACTTTTGGCCTGGTGACTTTCTGGGGGCAAAAAGTGTCTGTGGTGGGGAGAATTGTCACACCCCGACCGCGGATGTCCGTAATTGTTCTTCTTTCTGGTCCCGATTTAAATTTTTTGGAGATTATTTGCGTTGGCGGTTTCGCACCGGTGCGTGGTCATCGCATCGCTAGCGGTGATCGTGCGTTCGACCCAGGTGACCATGTGTTCACCCGACGTTTTAAATATTAAAGTTTTTACATTGTCTTTTTATTATTATTACTATTTGAGTTATGTTATTATTATTGTAGTTATTTTTATTGTATATATGTTTATACATTTTTATATGTATGTATATATATACATGTGTCTATATAAGTATATAGATATATGGTTATCGTGTCTATGTCGATGTGTTTGTATATAGGTATATATATGTATATATATATATCTATAGATCTATATAGATATATATGTGTATATATGTATATGCTTGTGTGTTAGCTTTTTTTTAAAGTGGTTTTATTATTTAAAATATTTTGGTTATAATAATAATAATTATTATTATTATAAAGTTTTACTATTTTTATAATGTCTTATTATTATTATTAAGATTTGATTTTATTTATTTAATAAATTTATCATATTATTAGTATTATTATTATTTCCTTTTTCATTATTTATATATTATTATTATTATTAGTATTAGCATATATATATAGATATATATATATATTATAAACCTAACCCTAATACTACCTCCCCGTAGCCGCCACCCCCCCCCCCCCTCACCTCTCTCTCTCTCCATCCTCCCCCGACCTCACCGCGGCCTGCAACCAGTCCCGGCCACCAGCGACCCACTGGTTTTGCACCTCCTCCGGCCTCGCCCTGCGCAACCTCCCTCCCTCTCCAGTGACCCCCACCGGCCTCGCACCCTCCTTCGCCAGCCTGACCTCCGGCCTCCTCCCCTTCCGGCTGCTGCGGCTCCCTCCGGCACCCCCTGCTCTGCCCGACCAGTCCCCTGCGCACCGCCGCCGCGCCCGGCCGCCCTCTCCCCTGCACCCTTCCTCCGGTGTCTCCCCGTTGCCCCTCCCTGCTCCCTCTCCCTGTCCCGAGCCCGTCCTGGTTCGGCCGACCCGCACACACCCCCTCCGGCACCGCCCTCCCTGCTCCCTCTCCCTGTCCCGAGCCCGCACCCAGCCTTTCCCCGTCGCCGTCTCCCTCGCGCGGAATCGCCACACCCAGCCGTCGGCCTCCCCTCCCTCTGGCGGTCTTGAACCCGGCCTCCCGGCTCCCCGGTTCTCTCAGCCGCCTCGCCGCACCACCGCCCCAGCTCCACCAGCATCCCATCGCCTTGCGCCGACCCCGACCGTCGCGCCCCTCTCGCCGCTGTCCCGGCCCCGTTTCCCCCTGTCCGGCGCACCCCCTTCCCTCAGGTATGAGTTTTCATTTTTATTTTTTTTTATTTTTATATTAATCTTATTTTGATAACATTAACTATTTTTATCATATTGATAATATTATAATTAATTTATTATTATTATGTCATTACTATTATTGTAATATTATTATTATTATGTTAATATTTTTATTATTATTATTATTATTGGTATTATTATAATGTGTTATTATTTTATTTGTTATTATTATTATTATTATTATTATATTATTATTATTATTTTTATTATTATTATACTACTATTATTATTGGTATTATTATGTTAATTTTATCATTAATATTATTATATCATTATTAAAAATTACTATTATGTTATTATTATTAATACTATATTATTATTATCATTATTATTATTATTATTATTATATTTATTATTATTTTAATTATTAACATCTTATTATTATTATTATTATTATTTATTAATTGATTAATTAATTAATTGTCTATTTATTTACTCATTTAAGTATTTGTTAATTAATCAATTATTTAGTTATTTACTTATTTGTTTATTAATTAATTGATTAATAAATTATCTATTTATTTAATTATTTGTTCATTTAGGTACTTGTTAAATTATTTATTTATTTAATTATTTACTTATTCATTCTTTCTTTCATTTATTAATTTATTTATTTAATTATTTGGTTAATTATTTATTTATTCATTCAATTAAGTATTATTTTAGTTATTTATCTATTTGTTTATTCATTTTTTCATTATTTTATTCTTTTGATTATTTATTTATTATTGTATTTATGTCTTATTGTTTATTTAATTTTCTCTTTATTCAACATCGGTGTTTTTATTTAATTTGGATAAATCCTTATTCTTTCGCGGGATGTGTTTTGAAAAAAAAAATATATCAAGCTGGTTCCTTTGCATTGGTTGTTCGTTTGTTTTGTTCTGAGTCAGTGGCTTCGTGTTCTTAGTTACCATGTGTTTGTTTCAGCGTGTTGGCGAGGTAACCCTATAACACCGCGAACATCGGCTTGCGCGTGCTTGTGCGCCAGTGCGAGGTATACTGTGTCGTCATATCCGAGCTGCGTCCTGAGGTAGGTCTCCCTATGCACTTGCCTCTAAATTAAGAATTTATTTATTCCTTGTCCTTTTATTGAATTTCATTAAATTTAAGAAAAATAATATTAAGTAGTTTTTATAGTGTGGTGATTTGCTGATAAGGCAAACTGTTTAATTCTAGCATTTCATTAAAAGTGTTTTCTTGGTTTCAATTGTGGGATTTCATAGTAATGTCGCTAAATGGTTCTTCCTGAGTAACGAAAGACATGTTGAATTGGGTTTTGAAATGTTTTTGGCATGTGTAGATTAGTAAATGTACTGTTTATGGAAAATGGTGTTTTCTTGTAACCTTGATTAGTGTAAACGTCATGTGCCCCTTTGAAATTGTTTTTGGAAACCTTACGTGTGGTTCTTGGTTAGATGAAAGATGTTTTCCTCTTGTTGGGTTATTAAAAATAATGTTTTCTAGGTTGTGAAAGTTGGTTATGTTCTTGTTTGAGTGTTTCCAAAAAGGGGGTTTTGCGAAATGATTGGGTAATGACATTTATATTTCTAGAAAGGTATTTTTGGCGTGCGTGAGTTTTGAAATATTTTTTGGGTGTGGAAATGGTGACTTTTGTGTGCAATATCTTGTTTGGCCTGCGATATGAGGAAGAAACATACTATGTGAATGTGAAACTTGTTTGAGCACACGAGGAAACCCTGGGTATCTAGGTGGGTGGACTAGAACTAGTGCGCTAGTGAGCCGGATGGGTTTCATCCCTGTTTCACTTAGCTGGTTTGACGGTTGCAACACTAACTAAACATATGATATCTGAGGGTCGTGGCCTCCTAAGCCACGTGTTCTGAGGGTCGTGGCCTTCTAAGCCACGTTTTCTGAGGGTCGTGGCCTTCTAAGCCACGTTTCACCGAGACACGAGGTTCTAGGGTCCCACGCGAGCTAGATGAACCTTAGGGGATTTACCCATAGTGCTCTACCATCTTTGGCGTGGTGCCTTTCGTCGGCATACGGGGGACCACTTGGGTGTGAGTGTGTGCGTGTGTGAGTATGTGAGTGTGTGTGTGTGCCCATGGTTATTGCTGATAACTTCTGGTTTATTTTTACTTGCACTTGGTTTTTCCTTGCCTGTTTACTTTTACTTGCACTTGTTTTCTTTCCTTCTTGTTACATTCAGTTCTTCTTTACAGCTTGTACTGGTTGCCTTGCGGAAATGGCTTTCAAGTAAAAAAAAATGCGTTTTTCTCTTGTGTGGTAAAACTGAAAATGTAACACTTCTTTATCGTTCAGAACAAATTTAGAATCAATGAAAAGAAATTCAACTTTTGAAAAGGAATAAGGGTAATGGCTCGTGTTTAGTTTTTTTTAAGTGAAACATTATAAAATCATACTTTTATACATTGTAGTTCAAACCTGGAATAGGTAGATTCTTTGTTTACTGGCAGTGCTTTGGGATTTATTGTTGGTCTCACCTACTGAGTACTTTCGTGCTCACGCCTATCTTTTACCTTTTCAGTTGCAGGTTCCTTTTGTTCAGGTTCTCCTGCTTGAGTCGCTCGGTGTGGGAGCGACGTTGGTTGTAGTTGGGTGGTGACCCGCGAGGTCACATGGAGGTATGTCGTGGTGTAGTTGTTTGTGTCTTTAGTGTTTGTCAGTTTGTTTAGTTTATATTCGTTCTTTCGATCCTGTTTTTAGTTTGGGCTGAAATCGTTCCCAATGATTAATGTTTCAATGCCCGGCACTTGTTGCCATCCCGGGGGGATCGGGAACGCTCCTCGGGACTTGCCGCGGACCAGCTCGGGTGACCGGTTCAGGGTCGACCCGGGCTGGTTCGTGACAATGTGCATCCTAGAAATGAAGCACAAATGAAATCAATGCATGTACCTTACACCTAAGAGCCACAACAACATCCATATTTTATATTTTATGAAGATAAAAAATGAATAATCAAATGATCCTTCCCAGATTTATATATATATATATATATATATATATATATATATGTTCCACTTGAATCATCAATTGTATTGATGATACCCCTATTTCAGTCATGATGTTCTATCACCTCATGTGAAAAGAAGGAAGAGGATAGATATTTATGTTCTAGGGAGTCTTGGCTGAGTATCAAGCAAGAACACACACACACCCATTGAATGGGCACTACTTTCTCATATATAGCCTCTATGATGATCCTCAAGTGATGTTTAACTTACTCATGCATTATAACACATGATGAAATTATTTGGATTTATTAATGTAACACCTTCATGAATATTATTCCAATCCATTACATCTTATGAAATGACTCTTAGATGATATCTTACATAGGAATATCACTTGAATGTTAAACCTTAACATTAAATTACCCATATAATTGAAGTCAGTAGTATATCATAACATTCCAAACTTTATTAAATAACTAACCATATAATATAGTTTTCTTGTATTGGGGAATACAATATAATTCAATCATAGATTATTATTGAATTAGGTTATAGCATGAAATATTATATCATAAATTAGGATATACCTTCTATCATATAATATGATAATTCAATTGCATCATATGAAAAATAATTAGGGTATATGATCTCCTTCATATATTCCATAATATAATTGTTTATACCTAAGAAGAATAAATAATTGGAAACAACTGTCGACAAGCTTGTGCAACGATTCATTTGTGCTATGTAGGACACCATGACACCTAACCATACCAACTTCATCCCATACCAGACAACAGTAACCTCATGCTATAACTTTTGATGCATACCCAAAGTTGAAGGTTGGGGTTTCATACCATACCACAACCACTACCCTCTTATACTGGGCAGGGCTCATTCTGAACCTCATTCTTATCATACCAAGTCTCAACCTCCATCCTCTCACTTAGGATATGGGCCCATATCACACCATAACCACTACCTTATCACTCATGATAGTATCCTATATCACATCCCAACCAGTAAATTCTCACTCAAGGTAGGGTCCTATATCACACCATGACCACTACCTTATCACCCAAAGTAAGGTCTTATATCACATCATGAATACTATATTTTCACTCAAATTAGGTCCCTATATCACATCTGGACCACTAAATTCTCACTCAAGGTAGGGTCTATGATAATACCTTCCCACTCAAGGCAATTCCACAAATCTATTCCTACACCACATTACAGTATGTAATAATACCCTCTCACTTAGGGTGTTCCACACCAACAGCTTCTCGCTCATGGTGAGGCCAAGCATCGATATCCTAGTCCACACATTATCACTAAATGTGGTATCCTCAAATGAATTTATCAATAAATTTATCACTATGGACTTTGTAAGTAGCAAACCATGTACCACAAACATTTATCAATCAATTTATCATTATGGGCTTTGGAAGAAGCAGACAATGTCCCACAAACATTTATCAATCAACTACAATATCACATACATCATATCAATCAAGGTTAATCAACATTAACCTTCTCACCACATTTCACAATCAAGACATATATTTATTAATTCAATAATTAATTAATCCAATTCAATCTATTGCATAATCAAAATAATTCCCATTAATTAATTCAACAATTTATTAATCTAATTTAATAATCTCAATAACCCAATAATTAATTCAATAATTAATTATTCAAATAAATTCCACTATCTTGATATCTCTTTAATTCCCCAATCACACATTCCAATAATTAATTCAATAATTAATTAATTCAATTTCACATTCACAAAAATACATTAATTAATTCAATAATTAATTAATTAAATTTAATCAAATTTCACAATCTCAATATCTAATTTATTAATTCAACAATTAATTAATTCAATTTCCCCATTCAATTGCCCCAATTAACCTAAATTTTTAATACATGGAAATTAAAAAAATTAATTCAATTCTTGAAGAAATTTCCCAATCATGGAAATTTAAATTATTAAAATTACAGACACATAATTAAACCAAGATAATGCTATTGGAATTTAGACCTCCTACCTTGAATCATTGATGATAGATTTCCCAACAGAAATCCCCAAATTGAGGCAGAACAACAACAGACATGATGAAGAACATGATCTAGATCTGAATCCTAAATCCAAGATCAAATAGATTATATCAATTAAATCCATATTTAGATCCATAAAAATATAGGATAACATCCCTCTAAAGGATGAGATAAATATAGAAGAGAGTGAGGAAACCACATATAGTTAGGATCTCTTACCGGGAGAGGTACAGATCTATAATCCAGGCTTCAAATTGCAAAGAATAGAGGTTGGTAGCCCTAGGAATTTGTTTAAGATCCTCCAAAAATGATATAGGATGTTTCGGGTCAATATAGGGACAATTTTTGGTTAAAATGGGGGGTTTTGAGAATTCTAAATCTAAATTTTGGATTAATTAAAACTGCGTGCACGGTTCCCTGGGCAGGGGCACGCGGTTTTCCAAATAGTGTACCTTAACCGTGTGCCTCTTCTGGGGGGTTATAGTTTCCCCTAATAGGGAACATGTTTTAAAAAACAATTATCCATCTATGAAATACCTTTCTATGAGGTATTTCATGGTTTTCTGGTCCATGGCACACGGTTTGGAAAAACCATACACTGCCCTACTTCCTTCCAATTTTCTCCAATCTTCACCCAAACACACCCAAGATAAAACCCAAACAAAAAGTACTAAAAAAGACTTAAGTGTACCAATAAAATATCTTAAGACATATCCAAAAAAAATTGAGATCTTACATACCTCTAGATCTATGACACATGAAACACATCATGCATACCTCAGTATAAAGGAGGAAGGTCCAAATGGTAATCTATAGTCCTGATACATATAAAAATGTCTAACATCCCAAAAAATCTTGGTGTTAGTATTCCTTGATTTTGTACACATATATTACCTAGTCTATGAGTCACCCACAATAATTATCAATCACAAAAAAATCTCTAAAGGTCATCTCCTTCGATCGGTATATGATCATTGCCCAATCTGATTGGTAACTGAATACTTCTAGATCAAATAAACTTTTTTAGAGGTCTCCTATACCATACTCAGACCCACAATAGCTTCCTCACCTACCTCATTCCAACATAATGGTGGGAAAATGGACATCCATAAATATCCTTAAAAGTTACCATCTAAAGAGAATCTTAGGATTTATTATTCTCTGTGAATTAAACCAAGGAAATATAATCATCCCAAGATCCACAGAAATCTAGGACTAATTCCCCAATAGTGTTCATGGATCTCATGAAAAATATCTTCCACCCATATCATTACTCTTTTACCATCGTTTTGATTTATTATATCCTTTTATATTCATGAAATTATAAGTTTTATTCAAAACACCTTGAGACTATGTTGAGTACACTCTGATCACATAAACTTTATGTTAAGTTTTTTTTTGGGTAATTTCTGGATCGGAAAGGTAATTTTTTGTCCATGTGGTCTCTAAGGCATGAATTTATTTGTACCAAAATAATTTTGAAGTGGTGATGTCTTAAGATCACCCTTGGAATATTTTTTTAGATCCATAGTTTCCTTGGGTTGGATGGATATTATAAACAGTTCATCAAGGACTTATCCTGCTTTGTAGCACCAATAATGTGTCTTATTAAGAAGGGGTGAAGTTTTAATCAACTAATCAGTGTGAGGATAATTTTCTTGATTTTAAAAGGAGATTGAAAATAGCTTCAATTTTTATTCTTTCAGATCCTTGTATCAGTTAAATAGTATATTGTGATGCATCCGATGTTGTTTTGGGAGTTGTGTTGATATAAAGAGATTAGGCAGTCACTTATGGGTCATGTCAATTGTGAGATCATAAGTGAAACTACCTGATTCATGACTTATATTTAGTGGTTTTTATTCATGCCTTGAAGTTTTGGTGGCATTATCACTTTGGTAAGAGATTTTTTGTTTACATGGACCACAAGAGACTTCTATGGATCTTATCTCAATGGGATCTAAACTTGAGGTAGAGGCATTGGGTTGAGTATCTATTATCATGGAATACACATCAATATACATGTGAAATAATGTTAATATAAATTTTTGGTTTCCTACTAGGTTTATTCACACCCTGCATTCGAATCTCAATGTGTGTGTAGATTTTATGACTAGGGATCTAGTGAAGTCAAGGGCCACATAACAAGGGATGATGAGACATAGGCTTTCTGTCAGAGGTGACGTCAACACATACTCCAGACTATTGGTGTTACATTTATTTAGTTTCTATTTCTGGAAACTTGGTTTACCTTTCCACATTTGAATCTTAGTTCATTTTACATGTATAACATGGATGACATTCATTACTGTACTATGTTTTCTTTATAATATTTTTCAATACTCTAGGTTGTTATATTTTATTATGTTTACGGTGTATAGCTATGATTACCAAAGGTGATATCTCCCCACTTCACCATTAGATCATTACCACTAGTCAGCAACCACTTGTGTATGGGTAGGCATGTATGAGGTGTTGGAGAATCTCAACTTGGGTGTAGTCTAGGAAATATGAGTTGGGGTGTTACAAAGTGGTATTAGTGGAAGGCCACTGATTCACCATATTTTTCACCATTCTAGAAATGATCCAAGAATTCATCATTAAATCTAATCAAAATCCATAGATCTGACCACGACATGACAGATCTATGATTCATCTCAATAGAAGAAGGGTAGATCTAGAAGAAAATCAAATAATAAAGGTTCATGGATCACATACCCTAATTCATCGATCACCAACATATTTGGATCCACTGGAATTGAGATCAGGAGGGAAGTAAATTACTAATGAGATCTTGTAGAGTATCGAGGTTTGAGTTGGCTGGAATTAGGAAGAACAATGGGTAAAATCATGTGGTTCATAGTCAATAAGAGGGATTTTTGGATCATTATTTCATGCACATATGGTTTTTTCACATGGTTTACCAAACCAAACACCAACCATGTGAGGATTTTTATCTATCCTGGGCACCTGTGCGGTTTGGTAAACCATGATTTTCTCCTTTATCCCAAGTTTCATGGTTTCTAAGGAGAGGACCCATGGATTTTCAAACCATGTGACCTAACCATGATCTACCAAAAATTCCTCTATAATGGGTCACATAGTTTTCTGTAGAGTCAGTACATTTTGGAAAACCTTGATCCAACCATACACCCTTAAAAGGCCTCAAAAACTCTCTAAAACTAACCAGAAACCCCTTAAACTCATCCCAAACAAACCATAGTTCCAAAAATCATGAATAAAGGATGATATTAACTCATAATACACCTAAAAAATATGTGATTGTTATATGAATTCTCACAGTGTAATATAATCCATTTTCATGATATTTTATCCAACAGGTTGCACAATTGTGCCATCAACCTATATGCATGATATGTCTTCTTTTGACTATTTTAAATGAACTCATCTATACACCATGATCGTGGAATTTAATGTGAAATTTTCATTTTAATTAAAGGTATAAGATATTAACTTTTATAATTATTTAATGTAAAATCCTTCTTTTAATTATTCATTAATAACATATCATTTGTGATGTACCCAATATACCCAAATTCACCAAGATCATATGTCATCATTGTTTACGGTAATACATCAAATTTAATGATTCATAACATGAATTATTATTATTAATAAATTCTAAGGATCATTATATGTGGTGATAGACTGGAATATCTAATGAAACATAAACATGTGGATTTTTTAGAGGTGGGTTTATTCTTATAATCTCTCATATTAGAGATTACCATGTGTGAACTTCATTAGATGAAGTACCATCCACTTATTATAACTCACACCTAATATACAATATATTATATGTCCCATCATAGAATGTTATTCTACCATTGAAAAATATTTAAGAATATCCTCATGGAATTTCAAGGTTCTCGTTATATTATGAAACTACTATGACATTTTCAATACGATAGATACTCTAAGAAATTATTTCATTAAATTCATACATAATAATGAAAAATATGTAATAAGGTATTTAATTAATATTCACCTATCTAAATATACATTAAATCTAAATTAAAAATAGTTGGTTATAGGACACCAAATCCAAAAATCACAAACTTTTCAATGATCATACAGATGTAATTCATTTGGGATAACACCAAAGTTATGGTTTTTCAATCCCTCTTTGTCCTCATCACCAAGATTTAATTCACATGTCTAAGATCTTTCATCTCAAAACTTTCAGATAACTTACTCTTCAACTCTAAAATTTATAAAACCTCTAGACCCAAATACAAAGTTTCATCCACATGTAGAATAATAATGATGTGAACCCCATTATTATACATATTACAGTATCAATAATGATAAGATTTTCTATGAGTAAAACTTTATTTAGTCATGAAATTATCAAACTTATGGTTCCACTATCAAGGCACATGTTTCATGACATAAATACTGCACTAAATTTTATAAAAATCCCCTCATTATGATCATCTTAAAACACCTTAGGTTTCATCGTGAAAATATCTTCCATCAAATCACCATGAATAAAATCACTTTTTATGTCCATTTTCTCCAAGTAAAGATCATCATAATCCTCTAGACTCGATACAGTACAAATAGTTGTATGTTTTATGAACAATTAAAATATTTCCAAGAATTAAATATCTTCAATGTGTTGAAAACTCTTCACCACTAATAATACTTTGTATATTTTACTTTTTTTATCATCTAACTTTAAATATAAGACCCTTTTTTCTCTATTTCTTGTCTTCCTTCTAGCATTCAATCAACTAACAAGTTACATTAAACATCATGGAATCCATGTATTCCTTTATTTATAAGTCCCAATATTCTAAGAAACTGAGTTTTCCCTATCTTCTTCCAAGAATTAAAGATCCCCTACATCCATTGAAAGTAAGAAATTCAAATTGGCCTTATAGATTTAAATTTTCCTCCTAACTCTGTAAAATATTTTCAACATAACTTGAGACTCTGATCTTTTAGATATTACTATTTATGGAACTCAAAATTCCAATTCACGGTCTTCTGATTATTCAACTTAAATATATCCCTATTGGCCTTCATTAGTTCTAAATAATTCATTAAGATCTTACAAAGGTTTTATTTTTGTACTTCTAGTGATTATATCTAATCTATATGGAACATGAGAACTTTTGGTATTTCAATTTGAATCAATTTAAATTTAAATTTTTGGGTCCTTTCTCCTAATTTTTTTTCATCCAAGTTTTGGTCCTTCTATAGGACATTCACATTAAATAGAACATCTTGAATTTTAATTAATTGTCTCTTGTCATCATTCAATATCCACAATCCAACATATTTATTTACATATCCAATAAGAAAACATACCTTGGACTTATACGCAAGTTTTCATTGTCCTTTTAATTAATATAAAAAAAATTAAAATTTAAATTACATTAATATGGTCAACTTCTAATATCTTTCTAGAACATATCTCTAGAAAAAATATATGTCCCACTACATAAGACAACCTTGTATTGGTTACGTATACAACTGTGTTGATTGTTTCTACCCAAATTGACTTGGGTGTACCAAAATACATCTGAATTAATTGTGTATTTTTTGGTCAAAGTTGGATTCATTCATTATACCACACCATTTTTTATGGTATCCAGAGTACTATATTGACTAGCCTGATCCCTTTATTCTAGAAGAAGTTCTAAAAGTTATTTCCATAGTATTAACTATTTTTTCCGATGCTTTCACCGGGGCGTGTATCGTTGTGCTGCGACGCATGGGCCATTTCCCTGCATTCCTGCTTTCCAAAGGTGGGTGGAATCTGTCAATTCATTAGGGATGTTTAATCCTTGATTGAAATGGGATTATGGGATGTTGGCCTCTCTTTCCATGGATTCATCCTCGGAACTCATTTCATAGTTGGAGTCTCCATTAAAGATTAATACATTGTTCGTGAAACTTTTCTCAGTGCCAAATCTTTGAGGATGCTAGTTAATTATGATGATTCTGTCTGGAAATTACAAGGGGTCTTGATAGGGCAGCAATCTTTGTTTAGATTAGATGGTAACATCAGGCATGTCAGGGCATCTTTTGTTGCATGGAAATTAGGGAGCCTGTATTATTCCTCATAAGATGGCATCTCAAGGAAGCAGAACTCAAGGCATCCCACATTGGTCATGGGGTATCTTATTCCAGAGGCATTTCTCTAAGGTTTTCCTAAGCTTCCCATGTTTAAAACGGGGTATTCCATGAATTTTACATATTACAGAGATGGTTAAACCGAAGGCGTAGTTTATGAGATTTTCCTCAGACATCTCATGTTCAACAGGGGTAGGCCATGAGTTTAATATCTTACATAGATGGGATAATAGTGATCATAACATCCCATGGATATGGATCAGAGAGGTGGATCTCATAGAGGGAGAACCTAGAATTTTTACCATTGGATGGGTGAGAGTGCCTCTAATGATGAACCCAGTTGATGTGACTCATAAAAGGAATGGTTACACACCGTGATGGCTGGTATAAACACCACTGAGGATGGATCAGGGAGAGTGCACCCTAGAAAGGGGGACACAGTATGGATGGATCAAAATTCTCAATGAAAGTAGACCCAGGGTGGTGTGTCCCATAGAGGGAAGAGGTCACACCGTGAAGGCTGGTCTGGACACCACTGATGGAGGATCAGGGATAGTGAACCCTAGAAAGGGGAACACCAAGGTTTACCATTAGATTGGATTGAACCTCAGGGAGGATTCCTATCTACCCTGTGTAAAAGACAAGGATCAAAACCCACATAGTTTAAAGGGGTGATGAATCAGCGTGTACACAAAGGACAAAGACCTAGAGACATATTGAGGATTATGCATGGTTAGCATCCCATTGCAAGAGGGACACTCTTGGTTGGATGTTTATGTATTATGGGGGGGTTATGTATGGTTAGATGGCAAGGAAATGGAATTATCCCACTAATATGCGGTGGCCCAGGTAGGAATCGTGATGGATGATGGATGGTTGAACAAAGTCTATGGGAGGAATGAGATGGAACCGATGTGAAGATGACGGTGGTGTTGGGCTTGAACCTCAGAGAGTCATCCTACGTATCCCCATGGTATGGAATACAAGTCCACGTAGTTTGTTAGTGTGATGAGACACCTGAGGAGGCGGACCGTGAGAATGGATGCATGGATGGGGACCCAAAGGGACAATAACCTTTGGGTTAAGTCATGGTATTCCTAAAACACAAAGGCTTGAGGTAAATACCAAGATGGGGCATAAGAGATGGTCTTGAAACTCAGGGAAGATTCCTACGTATCCTCGTGGTAGGGAATCAATGTCCACATAGTTCAGAATGGGGCATAGAATTGTGGTGTACGTAGACTACAGCGACCCGGAGACATAATGGTGCTTACACATGGTTTACAGCCCAACGTAAGAGGGGCACTCTTGGTTGAAGGAATATGGACTGAGTATGGGGATTATGTATGGTTAGCTTTCTGAGAACTGGTTTGACACCACTAAGGGGTGGACAAAGGATTTGGGTCCCAATAAAGGGGATGTTGAAGTTTACCAGTGTTTAGGGTTGAACCTCAGGGAGGCTTCTTACGTACCCTGTTTAGAATATAGGGATCAAAACTCACGTATTTCAAATTCATACATTTTAGCATCATGTGATATGAAAAGGGCATATAGTTTAACGTCATGTAGAATGAGGGTGAACCAACGTGAAGTGGTCAGGACCAATGGATGATGGGCTTGAACCTCGGGGAGGCTTTCTATGTACCACGCTTGAAAATGGAATGGGTCAAATTCCACACAGTTCGATAGGTTTATACATGGTTAGCATCCCAAATAGGATGTCATTGTCACTATTTACATGAATCCCACATGATTCATGATCAGTGTGAGAAACAAGAGTAAACAACAGACCTGACGATAGTGGTTCAAAGGTGTAGCCACGAAGGGTAGTGAATGGGTCTTATGCATGAAAGCTTCCTGAGTGCCATAAAGGATCGACAACGGTGGATGGGGATTATCAATGGAAGCTTCTTGGGTGACACTAAGGAGCGGCAATGGTGGATGGTTCCTATGCATGGAAGATGCCCAGGTGCCACTAAGGAATAGAAATGGTGGATGTGGAGTACGCATGGAAGCTACACGGGTGCCGCTAAGGAGCGGAAATGGTGGATGGGGACTGTACATGGAAGATGTCTGGGTCCTAATAAGAAGCAACAATGATGGATGGGGATTATCCACGGAAGCTGTTGGGGTGTCATTAAGGATCCTCAATGGTGGATGGATCTTATTCATGGAAGATGGTGTGGTGCTGCTAAGGAGAAGCAATGGTGGATGGGGATTATGCATGGAAGTTTCCTGGGTGCCACTAAGGAGTGGAAATGGTGGATGGGGATTATAAATGGAAGTTGATCGTGTCTCATTAAGTACCGACAATGGTGGATATGAATTACACATGGAATCTACCCATGTTTCGCTAAGGAGCGGCAATGGTGGATGGGGATTACGCATGGAAGTTTCCCGAGTCCCGCTAAGGAGCGGCAATGGTGGATGGGGATTGCGCATGGAAGCTTCTCGGGTGCCGCTAAAGAGCAGAAATTATGTATGGGGCTTATGCATGGAAGCTTCCTAGGTGCTACTAAGGAGAGGAAATGGTGGATGTGGTTTACGCATGGAAGCTTCCTGGGTGCCTCTAAGTAGAGGCAATGGTGGATGGGGCTTACGCATGGAAGCTTCCTGGATGCCGCTAAGGAGCGACAATGGGGGATGGAGCTTACGCGTGGAAGATTCTTGAATCCCACTAAAGACTGAAAATAGTTGATGGGGCTTACACATGGAAGATTCTCAAGTGCCGCTAAGGAGGGGAAATGGTGGATGGGGTTTACACATGGAAGTTTCCCGGGTCCCGCTAAGGAGTAGCAATGGTGGATGGGGATTACGCATGGAAGCTACCAGGGTGTCACTAAGGAGTAGCAATAGTGGATGGGGTTTATGTATGGAAGTTTTCTGGGTGCCAGTAAGGAGCAGCAATGGTGGATGGGGCTTACACATTGAAGTTGTATGGGTGCCGCTGAGGAACAGTAATGGTGGATGGGGCTTATGCATGGAAGTTTCTCAGGTATTGCTAAGGAGTAGCAATGGTGGATGTGGATTACACATGGAAGTTATCTGGGTGCCGCTAAGGATCACCAATGGTGGATGGGGCTTACCTATGGAAGCTTCCTGGGTGCCTCTAAGGATCAAAAATGGTGTATGGGGATTATGCATAGAAGCTGTCTGTAATTTATTCCTCATGTCTAGCCATGAGTGCATCCCTACTCACTATAGGGTTGAGTAATATAATTGGGGCCTACACCTATATGCTAGTGGATAAGCATCATAATGCCAAGTGTGTTAGAATGAGACCAAACAAAGGGAGATTAAAAGTGTGAATCATATGACCAATATTCGGAAGATAATAACGGCGACATGATGAAGGGAGATAACTACTAACCATATTCAAAATGCATTATCCACATCACGTTAGCCTGAGATTAAAACAAACAAATGGGTCCAACTACTGATTGTATTCGAAATGTGGGTCCAAACTCGAAGTGTCGTCCAAAGTCTTCTGGGGCGTTGGCCCAAAACGGTAGGTGAGTTGAAGCAGCATAGGACTAGGCCATTAGGGGGTCCCTTCAGACAAGAAAGATGATGAATATATGAATGAAGGAAACATGAAGCATGAGGTGGAGTGGTGGAATTCTTAAATGTATTCCAATGCTCTTGAAATTACGCAACTGTAATCATGGCATGAGGAATCTTATGCTTGTCACATAAGGCATATCTTAGCTGGAACAAGAGGTGTCATATTATTTAATTATAGAGTATGCTATCAATTAAACTCATGTAGTGAGGACTATTGGAATATTATGCTTGGTCCATAAGGAATCTCTTTTTTTGAGCAAGAGTCATACTATGTTTGTCATATAGGGTGTACTACAATTTAAATTCATATAGATATAACTATTGGTATATTATGATTGGTGCATAAGGCATATCTTATTTAGAGCAAGAGGCATCCTATATTTTTCATATAGGTTGTACTATAGTTTATATTCATGTATAGAGGACTATTGACATCTTATGATTGGTGCATAATCAATCTCTTATTTGTAGCAAGAGGCATCCTATATTTGTTATATAGGGTATACTACAGTTTATAGTCATGTAGAGAGGACTATTGACATGTTATGATTGGTGCATAAGGAATCTCTTATTTAGAGAAAGATGCATCCTATATTTTTCATATATGGAATACTACAGTTTATAGTCATGTAGAGAGGACTATTGATATCTTATGATTAACAGATAAGAAATCTATTATTTGGAGTAAGAGGCATCCTATATTTGTTATATAGGGTATAATATAGTTTATAGTAATGTAGAGAGGACTATTGACATATTATGATTGGTCCATAAATAATCTCTAATTTAGAGCAAGAGGCATCCTATAATTGTCATATAAGTTATACTAAAATTTATAGTCATGTAGAGAGGACTATTGACATAAGGTGTCTGAAAATGGCTGGTGTTGTGACTTACGCAAGAGAAGACCTTTCTAGTTCAACCTGGCATAAGATTCAGGTGATGGGGTTTGGATGAGTTTCTTGAGGAATGGTTCGACTCAAGGTACTCAGAGAATTGAAGATGAGAATCTCAACTCATGACATGTGAAAGGGACCAAGAGTAATATATCGAATCAAGGTTTCTCATGAAGTGTGGAGGAGTATCTCAAATCATGGTATTCCATAGGTGTAAGGTGGGCATGCATAAGGGCATACTGTAGAATGTCAACATCCCAGTCCGATACTGTTTCGCATAATATGGGCTACACGTAGGATGAGTTGCGTGCAAGATTGGTCACATTGGCAATGTTGCACACAAGATTGAGGTTTTGCATGTAAGATTGGAGGTTTTGTGTGCAATAATGGAATCTTTTATGCAAAAGGAAATCTTTCACGCACATGAATTAGGCAGAAAAGAGGGAAGGTGAGTATCAAACCACTATGGTCCCATGCGAAGTCGGACCCATATGGGACCTGTCGAGAAATATCACACATGGAGGGTTCCATTCTTCTACGTTGGTGTGGAAGAGGCAGTCTTACGTGTAGTAGAGCGGTGACCAACCTCCAGAGACTTACCCCGAGGGGAGGGGGTACACTTTTATTTATAGGCGAAACCAAGAGCATTTGTGAGTAATATTATGGGTACATAAGAGATCTTCTGTGAACCTTGTGGCAGGTGCATGCGCAAAGGGGTGTTTGACATCGTGTTGGGTGCGTAGAAATCTTGTGTGCAGATAATAATATTGCGCACACATCACAAAACTTGAATGCACCTTCATTAGACATTTTACCAAGACTTCTCGGAACATTCACGACATATGCCGCATTGGGCGCGTAAGAATCTTGTGTGCACATGTCAATCCTGAATGCACATCTTGAAACTTACACACATCTTACTTGGATGTTTTTCATGTGGCCGAGGTGGAAGATGACATTGCATTGGGTGCTTAAAAGGTTTGTGTGATAGATTGCACACAAGATTTTTTGGTTGCATGGAAGATTCCATTATTGCACGCCAAAAATCCATTATTTTGTTCCAAATTTCCATTCTTGTGCGCAAAACAATACTTTTCCCCAAAATCATCTGAGATGACCATTTTCAGCAGTCTAACTTCGAATGACCATAATTTCAGATTTGTTACTTCGTTCGGGCTCCACGACCAGCCAAATCAAATCCTACAAAACAAGTTATACTTTGGGATCATGTTTGGAAGTATTAAATGAATTATATGGACATGTTTTCTTGTTCCAACAAATTCCCCCTAAGAATGGGGTCCAACGAGGATGAGGAGGATGAGGTAGACCACATTCTGAGGAAACAGCTGAGGAAAATTCCTACCTTGAGGTCCACTGTACATTGATCGTATTGAGGAAACAACCAACTAAATATCTAAGCCTACATGATCCATGATCGATGTGGGAAACAAGAGACAATTGAAGATCATTCACCTATAGGAGAGTAAGAAATAGTGGAAGAAGTGCTAGGATCATAATGGGACATTGATCACCTTTTGGAGTGTCCTAAATGAGAGGGATTACTAGTGGAGAATAGGGCTCTCTTGAACAGCCAACTTTCCTTTCCCAATGTATTCTAAGGCACTAGCGGAATAATGTCAGGGGTTTTAGAATAAATACGAACAAAAGGGAATGAATAATTTGAATTATGATACCCCAAATTCGGGATGTAGTGAGGAGGGCATGCTGATAGAGGATTGTTGTTGACCAAATTTGAAACACAACACATGTTTCATGTTTCCTGAAATGGGAACTAACATCTGAGGGTCAATCAATGACCAAATTCAAAATGTGGAACCTGTCTCGAAATGTCATTCAAAATCCTCTGGGACGTTGGCCCAAAGTGGTAGGCGAGCCATAAATCCAAGCATCTATACTATCCAGGGGTCCTTTCGGATGTGAAAGTTGATGGAAACCCAAACAAAGGTAGACATAAAGCATGGAAACAGATGAAATCATGTTCATGCAGAATCCAACACTCTAGGTCCTAAACTATAGTGCATCTAAGCACATTGGTGAGCATAATAGAGGTCGAGAAGTCCAGATGAGAAGGGGAAAATGGGTTGATGAACCTACGGTTGGACCCGAGGAAAAAATGTTCAGGTGTTTCTATGTATCCCATGAGGATGGTCATAGAACTTGGACCAGTTTGCAGTTTATCATCATGTGGGATAGGTGTCGGGTAATTTTACATCCTTCTACCTGGATGGATCATGCATTTTAACGTCGTGTGGTGAAGATGGTAATACAGTTTAACATCATGCAGGACGATAATATAGTTTAACATCATGTGTGATGACAATACAGTTTAATACAATGTGGGACGTGGATGAGCAGTTTAATGTCATGCAGGAAGATAATGTAGTTTAACTTCATGCGGGGTGAAGATGAGCAGTTTAATGTCATGTAGGATGATAATGCAGTTTAATGTCACACAAGATGAAGATGATCAGTTTAATGTCTTGCAGGAAGATAATGTAGTTTAACGTAATGCAGGACAAAGATGAGTAGTTTAATGTCATGCAGGAAGATAATGCACTTTAATGTCATGTGGGAAAAATATGAGTAGTTCAATGTCATGAAGGATGATAACGTAGTTTAATGTCATGCAGGACAATAATGCAGTTTAACGTCATGCAGGAAAATAATGCAGTTTAATGTCGTGGGGCGATAATGCAGTTTAACATCATGCGGGATGAATATGTCTATGTCTCCCAACCATATCAGTACACATCCTACCAAAACTACTAAGCCCATGTGAGTCATGATTAGTTTGGGAAACAAGGAGTAATAATGGGATTTTCTTGACACATGGAAGCACACAAAAAGGGGAATGGAGATGTTAGACTGGGAATATTCCAGTGGTACTGGCTCGTTCACTCAATGTGAAAAGATGCATGAAAGAGTAACACCAATTGTGTTGGAGTTACACCTAAACATAAGGATGTGGAATTATGTGAATCACGACATTGGGTATCTGGATCACAATGATGGTGGTGTAACAAGGGAGGATAGCTGTTAACCGTATTCGAAAAACAGCATCCATATCATGTTACTAGGGATGAGGAAAAACAAATGAGGGTCAGTCGCTAACCATATTCGAAATTCAGAACCAAACTCCATGGGTCTTCCAAAGTTTTCAGGGGAGTTGGCCCAAAATATTTGGTGAACCAAAGTGGCATGAGACCATTTTATCAGGGGGTACCTTCAGACATGAAGATGTTTCAGATCCAAATAAAGGGATGATGAAAAGCATAGAAATGGATTGAAACTATGTCCATTTAGAGTCCAACACTCAAGTTTCTACACCATAGTGCATTTGAGCATGTCAACAGGGCATATCTGAAGGAATGAGTTAAACCCCTTTTCAAGGAAGAGGGTCCTAAGGTATATCTTGAAAGTGGCACGGTATTGGACCGATTCCTAAGGGAGAATGTTATCCCATATAGGAGATCATGATGCTACACAGTTTTACATCATGTGATGGGGATGTGGATCTAACTCATGCATAGAATATGAGGCCCCTTCTGATCGAAACAGAGTAAGGCTAAAGTTTAACGTCATGTGTGGGGGATGATAAACACATAGTTTAATGTCATACAGTAAGGAAATTGTGTCGTATAGTTTAATGTCATGTGATTATTACAAGCAGTGGTTGTTGTTTAAGGTGGCATACCTTTGACCATGGTTACTGTAGTTTTAGGTCGTGTAGATTTGACTAAAATTTTGTACATTTTAACATCATGTGACCAAGATGTTGTCCTGCATTTTAACGCCATGTGACCAAGATGATAGTTGTTATGAAGTTTAACGTCATGCCACTAGGATGTGGTTGTTCCACAAATTAACATTATGAAACTAATAAGTGAAACCACAAGGATTGTGTTGGTAGAGGGATGGTCATATCTACCCCATTAGGGTGGTTTGGGATGAGGGGGGAATCCATATGATGGGATTCCCCTAAAATTCCCCTTGTGTATTCATGGATGTTCTCAATGCCTAAGTTAGGAAATCCTGTGGTGAACATTCTAGAACCTAGTGTCGTAGCTGCAGGGAGGACCTTTTTAGTCAATGTAATGTAGTAGTTGGGATGAAAAAAGGTGTCACAAGGGTGGAAGGGTTGATATCATACCCTCGGTTTGGCGGGGGAATAGAGTACAGATGGCATGGGCACCTGATTTGTCGGTATGACGGGGCGATGGATCCTGGAAGGTGTGGAATTCTGGATCATTGGTATAATGGGGGATATGGAGTCTAGAAGGCGTATAATCTTGGAGCATTGGTACGATGAGGAGAAGTTTCCTGGAAGTCGTGGAAGCTTGGAATGTTGGTATGAAAGGGCGAAGGAACCCGGAAGGCGTGGAAGCCTGGAACGTTGGTACGACAGGCCGAAGGATCCCAGAAGGCATGAAATCCTAGAGCGTCGGTATGATGGGGTGAAGGATCCTGGAATGTGTGGATTCCTGGAGTGTTGGTACAATGGGGCGAAGGATCTAGAAAGGCATGGAATCTTGGAGCATCGGTATGACATTGTGAAGGATCCTAGAAGGCGTGGAAGTCTAGAACGTTGGTACGATGGGGTGACGGAGCCAGGAATGCCTAGAAGCCTGGAGCGTCGGTGTGACGAGGATATAGAGACCAAAAGTCATGGAATCCTAAAATGTCAGTATGACAGGGTGAAGGATCCTAAAAGGTGTGGAAGCCTCAAACATTGGTACGATGGGGCGAAGGATCCCGGATGGCGTGGAAGTCTAGAACATCGGTATGATAAGTGATAGAGCCTAGAATCCATCGAAGCATGGATCTTCGGTACAATGGGGTGATGGATCCTGGAAGGTGTGAAATCCTGGAATTTCATTACGACGGGGAGAAGGATCTTATAAGGTATGTAAACCTGGAACATCGGTACGACAGGGCGATAGAGCCCAAAAGGAGATGAAGCCTGGATCGTCAGTACGATGATGCAATGGAGCCTAGAAAGCATGGAATCCTAGAACGTTTGTACGATGTGAATAAGGAGCCCATAAGGTATGGAATCCTAGATCATTAGTATGACCGGGCGATAGAGCTCAGAAGGCATGGAAGCCTGGATCATCGGTATGATAAGGCGATGGAGCCCAGAATGCGTGGAATCCCAGAACGTTCGTACGATAGGGAAAAGGATCCTGGAAGGCATGGAAGCCTTGAACATCAGTATGATGGTAAAAAGGCTCCTGAAAGGTTTGGAATCCTAGAACGTTGGTACTATGGGAAAATGGATCATGGAAGGTGTCGAATCCTGGATCGTCGGTATGATGGGGTGATGTATCCTAGAAGGCGTGGAATCCTGGAATGTCAGTGTGATGGGGAAAAGGATCCCAAAATGTGTGGAAGCCTAGATTGTCGGTATGATGGGGAAGTGGATCCCAGAAGTCATGGAAGCTTGGATCATCAGTACGATGGGGCGATGGAGCCCAGAAGTCATGGAAGCCTCCATGATAGCTTTTGTATGTTCATGGGGAGGACATCCATGCTAGTTGATTTTGGGAAAAGAGAGGACCTCTATGCCGAATGGTAGCGGCATGGGGAGAACCTCCTTAGTGGATGATGATTACGATGGGGAGGACTCTCGTGCCTGATGATTATAGTGCGGGGAGGACCTACATAGTGTCTGATGATGGTGAGGGGAGGACTCCCATGCCTGGTGATAGTGGTGCAAGGAGGACCTCCACAGTGAATTCTAGTTCTATTGTCGATGTGCCATTGGGTTGGGGGTGGTTTCCCACTGCACACCCTATGAGGGTGGTGGAGTCGGCAAGGAGTCGATGGATTCAGGGGCAGATGCCCCTTGCACGGCCTATGAAGGTGGAGGAGTTGGAGAGGAGCTAATGGAGTCAGGGTCGGATACCCCCTGCATAGTCGATGAAGGCGGAAAAGATGGCGAGGAACTGATGAAGTTGGAGGTCGGATGCCCCTGTGCGGATAATGAAGGTAGCAGGGTCAGTGAGGACCCAATGGATTTGGTGTCGAATGCCCCCCGTGCGACCTATGAAGTCCAAGGGTTCGGCGAGGAGCTGATGGAGTCGAGGGTGGATGCCCCTTGTGCATCCTATTAAGGTGACGGGGTCGGTGAGGAGTTGATGGAATCAGGGGTGGATGCCCCCTGCGCAGCCTATGAAGGCAGCGGGGTTGGAAATGAGTCAATGGGATCGGGGTGGATGCCTCTTGTGAGGCCTATGAAGAAGGAGGGGTCAGTGAAGATCTAATGGAGTCGAGGGTGGATGCCCCCTGCACGGCCTATGAAGGCAGTGTGGTCAACGAGGAGTCGATGGAGTTGGGGACGGATGCCCCCTATGCAGGCAATGGAGGCGGAGGGGTTAGTGAGGAGCTTATGGAGTCAGGGGGGATTCCCCCTACATGTCCTATAAAGGTGTAAGGGTCGTCGAGGAGCCAACGGAGTTGGGGGGTTCCCCCGACGCAGCCTATGAAGGCGGCGGAGTCAACGAGGAGCCGATGAAGTCAAGGGGGGGATGTCCCCAGTGCGGCCTGTGAAGGTGGAAGAGTCAGCGAGAAGCCAATGGAGTTGGGGTTGGATGCCCCCGATGTGTCCTATAAAGGTGGAGGAGTCGGCGAGGAGTTGATGGAGTTGGAGGTAGATGCCCCCGGCATGGCCTAATAATGTGGCGGAGTCGGTGAGGAGCTGATGGTGTCGTTGTTGCATGCCCCCAGTGTGGCCTATGAAGGTATAGGAGTCAGTAAGGAGCCAATGGAGTCAGGGTAAGATTCCCCCAACATGACTTATGAAGGTGTTCGAGTTGGCGATGAGCTGATGGAGTTGGGGGCGGATGCCCCAGGCACAACCTATGAAGGTGACCGAGTCGGCGAGGAGTAGTTAGAGTCGGGGGGTGGATTCCCCCGGCACAGCCTATGAAGGCAGCCGAGTTGGAGAGGATCTGATGGAATCGGGGGTGAATTACCCTATCAAGACCTATGAAGGTGGTCGAGTCGGTGATGAGCTGATAGATTCGAGGGATGATGCCCCCAACGTGGCCTATGAAGGCGGCGGAGTTGGAAAGGAGCCAATGGATTCGAGGGGAGAATTTCCCTTGGTCGGCCTATGAAGGCAGCCGAGTTGACGATGAGATAATTTAATCGGGGGCGGATGCCCTCGGAGTATCCTATAAAGGTGGTGGAGTCAACAAGGAGCTGATGGATTCAGGGGAATATGCCCCCAGTGCAGCCTATAAAGGTGGAAGATTTGGCGACGAGCCTATGATATCAGGGGGAGGATGCCCCTAGTGCAGCCTATTAAGGCAGCGGAGTCAGTGAGGAGTTGATGGACTCAGGGACAGATGCACCCAGAACAGCCTATGAAGACGGTTGAGTTGGAATTGAGTTGATGGAGTCAGGGTTGGATGCCCCCGGCGCGGCTTATGAAGGTGGCTGAGTTGGCGATGAGCCGATGGAGTCGGGGGGCGGATGCCCCCAGCACGGCCTATGAAGGAATTTGAGTCAAGGATGAGTTAATGGAGTCTATGGGGGGATGTCCCTAGCATGCCATATGAAGGTGGTGGAGTCTATGAGGAGTCGATGGATTCAGGGGACGGATTCCCCTAGTGGGGCCTATAAAGGTATCTGTGTCGGCGATGAGCTGATAGAGTCAGGGGTGGATGCCCTCGACGCGGCCTATGAAGGCGGAGGAGTCAGTGATGAGCCTATAGACCATAGACTTCATGCTCCCAATGCTACTCATCCTCTCACATATAAAGGAGAGGGTATTCACATGGGTGATGCCTTGATTTTCTCAACATTTTTTGTCCACTCAATATTGAAGGAGAAGAGATTCACGTCAGGTTCATCATTTCTATTTCTGATGCTTTCTCTGATGCATACATATCCATGTTGCAATGCGCTAGCTATTACCCTACATTCCATCTTTCCAAATGTGGTAAGAATCTGTCACTTCTTTAGGGGCGTTTGCTCCTTGATCTAACTGGGATGATTGGATGTCTACCTCTCCTTCTGTGGATTCCTCCTCAGAACTCGTCGCCTAGTCCGAGTCTCCCTTAAAGATTTATACATTGTTCATGAAACTCTTCCTAGTGCCATATCTTTGTGGATGCTGGTTAATTATGTTGCTTCTATCTAGACATTACAAGGGGTCTTGATAGGGTATAAAACTTTGATCGGATTAGATGGTAACATCAGGCATGTCAGGGCATCTCTGGATTCCTGGAAATTGGGGAACCTATATTTGTCCTTAGAATAGGGCACCTCAAGGATGAAGAACCTAAGGCATCCCATGTCGGTCATGGGGTATCTTATGCTGGAGGTATTCTATGAGTTTTTCCTCATCCTTCCATGTTTAACATGAGGTATGTTGTGAGTTTAAAATATTGAAAATATGGTTACTGCAAAGTCATAGTTTCTGAGGTTTTCCTTAAATATCCCATGTTCAACACGAGGTAGGCTATGAGTTTAAGGTCTTACGGAGATGGGATAAGAGTGATCAAAACATCCCATAGTGACAGATCAGATAGGTGGATCCCATAGAGGTAGAACCAGGAAGTTTTACCATTGGATGGTGGGAGAACCTCTAATGAAGAACCTAGGTGATGTGTCCCATAAAAGGAAAGGTTACACACCGTGAAGGCTGATCTAAACACCACTAAGGGAGGATCAGGGAGAGTGCATCCCAGAAAGGGGGGTTCTGAATGTATGGATAAAAATACTCAATGATAGAGGACCCAAGGTGTTGTGTCTCATAGAGGGAAGACGTCACACCATGAAGGCTGATCTGGACACCCTTGAGGGCAGATCAGGGAGAGTAGACCCTAGAAAGGGGAACGCCATGGTTTACCATTGGCTAGGATTGAACCTTAGAGAGGATTCCTACATACCCTGTGTAGAAGGCAGGGATCAAAACCCACATAGTTCGAAGGGTGTGATGAATCAGGGTGTACACAAAGGACAACGACCCAGAGACATGTTGGGGCTTATGCATGGTAATCATTCCATCGCAATAGGGACACTATTGGTTGGATGGTTACAGATTATGTGGAGATTATGCATTTTTATATTCCCAAGGAAATGGAATGATCCCACTGAGAAGTGGTGGCCCATGTAGGAATCAGGGTGAATTATGGATGGTTGAACGAAGTGGATGGGAGGAATGGGATGTAATTGACGTGAAGATTATTTTGATGTTGGGATTAAACCTCAGAGATGCATCCTACATATCCTCATGGTAGGGAATCAAATTCCATGTAGTTCAGTTGGGTGATGGGACACCTAAGGAGGCGGCCCATGAGAATGGACGTGTGGATGGGGACCCGAAGGGACAATAACCTTTGGGTTAAGGCATGGTCTTCCTGAAAGACAAAGGCTCAAGGTAGATACCAGGATGGGACATGAGAGATGGTCTTGAACCTCAGGGAGGATTTCTACGTATCACTGTGGTAGGGAATTAAAGTCCACATAGTTCAGAATGGGGCATATAATTGTGGTGTACACAAATGACAGCGACCCGGAGACATGCTGGGGCTTACGCATGGTTAGCATCCCACCGCAAGAGGAGAGCTCTTGGTTGAAGGAATATGGATTGAGTGTGGGGCCTATGCATAGTTAGCTTCCTGAGAAATGGTCTAGAACCACTAAGAGGGGGACAAAGGATTTGGGTCCCAACAAATGGGACACTGAAGTTTACCTGTGTTTGGGGTTGAACCTCAAGGAGTCTTTCTACGTACCATGTTTAGGAGATAGGGATCAAAACCCATGTAGTTCGAAAGCATACGGTTTAGCGTCGTGTGGGACAAAAGGGTCATATAGTTTAACATAATACGGGATGAGGGTGAACCGGTGTGAAGTGGTCAAGAAATATGAATAATGGGATTGAATCTCAGGGAGGCTTCCTACATACATTGCTTGAAAAGGGAAAAAATCTAAGTCCACATAGTTCAGTAGAGAGGGGAATGGGGATTATATGTGGTTAGTGTCCCAAAGAGGATGCCATGGTCACTTTACACTAAGCTCACATGATTAATTATCAATGTGATAAAAAAGAGGCAACAACAGACCTGATGATAGTGGTGAAAAGGTGCAGCCACGAAGGGTAGGGAATGGGGATTATGCATGGAAGCTGCTTGGGTGCTGCTAAGGAGCGATAATGGTGGATGGGGATTATGCATGGAATCTTCCCAGGTACCGCTAAAGAGAGGAAATGGTTGATTCTTATTACACATGGAACATGCCTAGGTGCTTCTAAGGAGCACCAATGGTGTATGGGGCTTACGCATGGAAGTTGCATGGGTGTCGCTAAGGAGTGGTAATGGTGGATGGGGCTTACGCATGGAAGTTGCCCGGGTGTTGCTATGGAGTGGTAATGGTGGATGGGTCTTATGCATAGAAGTTGACCAGGTGCTGCTAAGGAATGGAAATGGTGGATGGGGTGCTGATAAAGATCGGAAATGGTGGATGGGTCTTACACATGGAATCTTCTCGTGTTCCTATAAGGATCGACAATAGTGGATGGGGCTTATGCATGGAAGAAGCATGGGTCCTTCTTAGGAGTGGTAATGGTGGATGGGGATTACACATTAAAGCTTCCTGGGTCCCACTAAGTAGTGATAATGGTGTGTGGGGCTTACACCTGGAATATTCTTGGGTGCCGCTAAGGATCAGCAATGGTAGATGGGGCTTACACGTGGAAGCTACCCAGGTGCCGCTAAGGGGCGACAATGGTGGATGGGGATTACGCATGGAAGCTGCCCGAGTGCCGCTAAGGAGAAGAAATGGTGGATGGATCTAACGCATGGATGCTTCGAGGGTGCCACTATGGAGCGGCAATGATTCATGGGGCTTACGCATGGACGCTGCCTGGGTGCCGCTATGGAGCGGCAATGGTGGATGGGGATTATGCATGGAATCTTCCTAGGTGGTGCTGAGGAGCAACAATGGTGGATGGGGTTTACACATAGAAGTTTCCCATAATGTCTTCCTAATGTATGAACATGAGGGTATCTCAACTCACTAGTGGGTTGAGGCATATGATTGGGACCTACACCCATGCACTATTTCACAAGCGGGATAACACCAAGGGTGTTGGAATCTATCCAAACAAAGGGAGATGAAAAGCATGAACCATATGACCAACATTCAAAACATAATGATGGTGGAAAGATGAAGGGAGATAATTTCTAACCATATTAGAAATGTAGTATCCACATCACGTTATCCTGAGATGGAAACAAACAAATTAGGTCCAACTACTGACCGTATTTGAAATACAGAGCCAGACTCGAAGTGTCGTCCAAAGTCTTCTGGGGCATTAGCCCAAAATGGTAGGTGAGCCAAAGAGGCATGGGACTAGGCTATTAGGGGGTCCCTTAAAACATGAAATAGTATGAATATTCGGATTAAGGACACACAAATCATGAGGTGGAGTGGTGGAGTGTTCAAACGAATTCCAACACTCTTGAAATTACACCATTGTAATCATGGCATGAGGCATCTTATGCTTGTCACATAAGGAATCTCTTATCTAGAACAAGAGGCATCCTATTATTTAATGATAGGGCATGCTACAGTTTAAATTCATGTAGTGAGGAATATTTTAATCTTATTATTGGCGCATAAGGAATCTCTTGTTTGGAGTAAGAGGAATCCAATGTTTTTCATATAGTGTGTACAACAATTTAAAGTCATATAGATAGGACTATTGGCATCTTATTCTTGGTGCATAAGGCATATCTTGTTTGGAGAAAGAGGCATCCTATGTTTTTCATATAGGGTGTACTATAGTTTGAATTCATATAGATATGACTAGTTAGGCATAAGGAACCTAGAAATGGCTGGTGTGGGACTTATGAAAGAGCATCCCTTTCTGGTTCAACCTAGAATAGAAGTTAGGTGATTGGGTTTGGATGAGTTTCTTGAGAATTGGATCAACTCAAGGTACTCAGGGAATTGATGATGAGAATCTATCATGACATAGGAAAGGGACCAATAGGAATATGTCGACTCAAGGTGTTTCTTGAGGTGCAGAGGAGTATCTCAAATCATGGTATTTAAAATGTGGAATATGGGTGCGCATAAGTTGGGATATGAATAGGATGTGTTTCACACAAGATAGGGTTGTATGGAAAAACTGTGTGCAATATTGGGAACATTGGAACTATTTTGAGCAAGATTGGGAGTCTTGAATGCAAGATTGGGAGTCTTGCATGCAATATTGGGAGTTTTACGCACAAGATTGGGAGTTTTGCATGCAAGATTAGAAGTCTTATGCACAAGAGGAAATCTTTCGCACACATGACTTAAGAAAAAAATAGGTCGGTTGAGGATCAAAAAACTATGGGCTCGCACAAAGGTGGACCCATATCGGACCTATCACGCGATATCTCACATGGAGGGTTCCATTCTTCCACATAGGTGTGGAAGAGGCGGTCTTATGCACAGCAGAGCAGCGACCAACCTTCGGAGACTTTCCCCAAGTGGAGGGGGGTGCAATTGTATTTATAGTCAAAACCATGAGCATTTTTGTGTAAGATTCTAGGCGTGGAAGAGATATTCCACACACACTGTGGTGGGTGCACACACAAAGGGGAATTTGATGTCTCATTGGGTGCGTAAGAATCTTACGTGCATATACTAATCTTGCACGCACATCAAAAAACTTGTGTGCACCTTCCTTATCCATTTTCCTATGACTTCAAAGAACATTCCCAACATACTCCACATTGGGCGCATAAGAATCTTACTCTTGCATGTTGAACATGCGCGCACATCTCAAAACTTTCATGCATATTACTTGGACGTTTTTCGGGTGGCCGAGGTGGAAGATGACATCACATTGGGTGCGTAAAAGGTTTGTTTGATCGGTTGTGCACAAGATTTTGTTATTACATGAAAAATTCCATTCTTGCACACAAAACATCCATTCTTGTGCACCTAATTTCCATTCTTATGTGAAAAATCATACTTTTCCCAAAAATCATCCGGGATGACAATTTTTAGTAGTCTGAATTTGAATGGCTATAATTTCTGATCCGTTAATTCGTTTGGACTCCACAACCAGTCAAATCAAAGCCTGTGAAATGAGCTATGTTATGGGATCATGTATGGAAGTATTCATTGTATTATATGGATTATTTTTCCAGTTCCAACAAATATCATTGTCAGATCTAAGACATTTCAACTTCTGACCACTTTCTCTTTCTACCACGGCTTCCGACTGCACAATGACACTAAAGACGCCAAATTTATTTATAAGGAAATAAGATAAAACCTTACTTATTTCATCATTAATGAATATGATAGAGTAATGATATCCTATAAGATATTGGGATGGGTCTTAACCCTATATTACTGAGTGGACTAATTATAACTTTTGGGATCTAGGATTTTGGCCATTCAAATTGAATAAAACCCAATTTTGTTTCCCCATCACATAACTCTAAAAAAGTGTGATTATTGTGTGATCGAATATTATAAAAATTTTATTTGAGATCTGGTTATCATCAGGTGAATGTTATACCATCAGAAATAAATCTCACAACCTTTCATAGTAGGTATGGTCTATACGAGTATTTGGTTATGTCATTCAGTCTCACAAACACACCAGCGGTCTTCATGGTACTGATGAACCAGGTTTTTTATCCTTATCTAGATTCTTTTTTCATGGTATTCATAGATGATATATTGGTGTGTTATCACAATAGAAACAACCATTCCTAATATCTTGAGATCCTATTGGATACACTGATATAGGATCTATTAAATTCTAAGATCACCAAGTGCCACTTTTAGATGGATCAGATTCACTTCTTGGGCCACGTCATCTTAGAGAGAGGAGTATCAGTTGACCCATAGAATGTTAAGGTTTTAGTTTACTAGGATAATACTAAGAACATATTTGAGATATTTATTTTATTTGGTATGGATAGATATTATAGTCATTTTATATATGACTTATCATGCTTAGAAGAACCACTTACAGGATTGACTAAGAAGGGTGTGAAGTTTGTATGGTCAGACACATGTGATTTCGCCTTTAGGGAGTTGAATGGGTGGTTGACTTTAGCATCGATACTAATTTTTCAAAATCTAGATAGAAGTTACACTATTTATTGAAATTCATCATTCATCGGGCTAGGAGTGGTTATTATACAGGGAGATAGAGTTGTAGCATATAGGTCTCGGCAGTTGAGGCCACACGAGAAGAACTACATGACACATTATCTCGAGTTAGATACAATTGTTCATGCAATTAAATATTGGAGACATTACTTACTTGGAGAGAGTTTTGTGGTGTACACATACCACAAAAGACTTAAGTACATATTTACACTGCGTGATCTGAATTTGAGACAGTGAAGGTGGGTTAAATACTTAAAATCTTTTTGACTTCAAGATTTTCTACATTCTTGGGAATGGAAATGTAGTGTATGATAAAATGAGTAGGAGGACTTAGATATAGGTATTTCAGCATGCCAGTGGTAAGTGGAATCTCATGGATTTGTTCTTTGAGATACACTTGGAGGTGCAGGATAGTCAGGGGTAGACCTTTTTATCATTCTTAGTTATTACCTATACCCTTATGGATATAGTGAGGATGAGGAAACTATTGTATTTTGAGGTCCTAGTTATATGGGATAGTGTGGAAGGTGAAGACCCTCCTCCTAGATGAACCTTTGGAGAGGATGGAATTATCTGATTACCTGGTCGTGTATGGGTTTCAGTAGACATGCATGAGGATTTGATGCGATACTTTCATGCTTCAACTTGGGTAGTACACCCTGACATCACCAAGATGTATAAAGATTTATATCTCCAATACTCATGGACTAGTATGAAAATAGATGTAGCTGTTTTTTCCATGAGGTGTTCCACCTTTCAGCAGGTGAAGGCAGAAAACCAGCGACTAGCCGAACATTTACAGCATCTTCTCATTCCTTAGTGGAAATGGAATGACGTTGTGATGGATTTCAGGACCAGGTTACCAAGGTCACCAAGGGGAAATGATGTCCTATGGGGTTTTGTTTATAGTCTCACAAAGGTTTCTCATTTCCTAGCTATCAAGGAGACTTTTCATTAGATTATCTTAGGAGGTTGTATAATTGTAAGATAGTACGACTTCATGGGGTCCCCCATACTATCAATTCAAATTGGGATGACCAGTTTACTTAATGATTCTAGAAATTTTTTCATATGGTGTTAGGTACACAGGTGATTTTGAGAACAACAAACCACCCTCAGACTTATGGTTTGTCAGAGCACCAATTCAGGTACTTGAGGACATGTTGCAAACATGTATCATGGATTTTGGGGGATTTTGGGAGAGGCACATACCCCTAGTTTAATTTTCCTATAACAATATCTTTTGGGATACTATTCGGATGGATCCTTATGAGGATTTATAAGTTAGGCCTTGTTTATCACCCCGGTGCTAGTTAGAGGTAAGAGAGACAGCTATGCTAGGACCTCACATTTTTCAGGAGACCACAGAGCAAGTAAAAATGATTTAGAAGTGGATGGCTACTACACAATTTTGATAGAATTCATACACCAATCACCAAAGATAAACTCTATAGTTTGAGGCTGGGAAGAAGGATTTCTTACATGTTTCACCAAGTCGAGGACACAGGCAGATCAAGAGACAGGTTAAGTTGTTAATGAGTTATGTTGGGACATTCGAGATTCTAGAGAGAGTTGGGTTAGTATCCTATCAGTTGTATTTACCTTAGAGGTATGGTCTATGCATGAATTATTTCATGTATCTCAGTTATTCCACTATCATTCAAACATGTATCATGCTTTTCAGCCTGATGAGGTTGAGTTACAGGTAGATGTGTCCTTTGAGAAACATCCTATATGTATTGTGGATCGTAGCATGAAGGTTCTCTGAGGATGTACGGTTCCTCTAGTATGAGTGCTATGGAAGCATGGTTGAGTACAAGATGAGACCTGGGAGAGAGAGGTTAGTGTAATAGCACAGTGCCTGGAGTTTTTCTTAGAAATTCTTTACCACCCTTGAGAGGGAAATTCGAGGATGAATTCCTTTAAAGGGGAGTTTTTAAGAACCTAGTTCTTCCTTGAGGTACATAATCTTTTAATTCCATAAATTTCCAATTAAAATTATTAAATATGGACTAATGTGAATTCAATTTGATTTATTGGAAGTAATTGGGGTGTATACGGCTGGTTTGGAGCCCAAAACCCAACTTTTGGGGTCAAACGGGCCTAGTGCATAGTTAGAAGAAACGATGCGGGGAAGGCTACACAATTACTACAAATCATGAAAGGCTGGATAATGAGTAGGAGGAGCTCGAACAGTTTGATAAATAGTGTGACTTGAGGTGCATGCCCATGTGGGAAGGTCTGCAATTTTGACAGTGGTCTGAGACATGGTTTGTGAACAGTTAGTCAAATCATGTGAGAAAACCATGTGTGGTTCCCCTTTCCTATAGAAAAGGGTGCATGGTTGGTGCATGGTTTTAAATGGACACTTATTATTTTCAAAAGAATGTGCCTCATGTGTTGAGAGATTTTCAAAAAAAATTGATCATTGCTTCATCGGATGACCACGCTCCGGTGGTGCCCCCATATCTGACGACCTTTGATCCTAGAGTCCCTGTGACCCTTGTTTCTCATATTCCTCCTGGTTCTACCTCCTGGAATAGTCTGACAGATCATTCTTTTAGAGAATATTTTTGTGGATTTTCCCAAGGTTCCCAGCAGATCTACTTTTCAGATGTGATCTTGGTTTCCCCGATGGTGTCTCAGGATGGTTTATGTGTTTCACTGGAGGTTCCCAGCATGGTGTTTACTGTGGTGGTGGATCATCTCAAATGGACCCTTGTGGCTCATTTTGTGGTGTAGAATCCACCCCTGAAGGTATTCAGATGTGTGATGGTATCTTGGGGCTTGCTTGGTTCAGTGCAGATCTTTGTTATTCATCATAACTCCTTCTTCTTGGTGAAGGAGTCTGAGAAGGACTTCATTTTCACATGGTGAAAAGCTATTAGATATTTTGGTTGTTGGTGCTTCATCCTAGATCCCTAGTCCTTGGAATATCACAAGGGGAAGGAGATTCCCTAGTATTTATTTTAGGTCGGTCTCCCTGGTCTCCCTCAGCCTTTCCAAAATGAAGCATTTCTTTAGGAAATTGGTGATTCCCTCATGGGATTCCTGTGTACGGATGACGGTACCCTTTATTGTGAAGATATTCTGATTCCTCTTATTTGTGTAGATCTGGAACGTTCGCTTCTAATTACAAATTAGATCACTATAAAGGTGTAGGATATGTCGGATTGGTATCAAGATCTTGGGTTTTCAGTGCTTCCCAGGTACAGTTCCTCTTGCTATCTCAGGGGTCATTCAAGGAAGGTTTGCAGAAACTAGAGGAAAGGGGGACCTTGTCAGACTATCTGGGTTACCCCACCAGTCGTCTTTCCTTCCTCCCAACTGAGTATATATGAGTCATACCCTTCTCGGGGGGATGTTCCAGATCGGGTGGATGTTCAGCCTCCCTAGGCATCCCATGATGTCTCAGCCTAGTCCTCTTCTTCTCTTAAAAGCGAGTTCCTCTACAGGGACCTAGTGACTGTCAATCTAGAAGTTTCCTCCATGGGGCTGTATGATATTGTTGTCATTTTTCTATCCCCACATCAGTTTATCATAGTTGTGAGGATGTGGGATATGTTCCTATATTCTCGTCCATAATCCTTGGTTCATCAAGTGCCTCTTTTGCCTCTACCTGTCCCCCTCCCTGGTGATTTTGGGGATCCAGGGGGTGTGGGTTATTCAACCCTTTATTCCTCTTCACATGTTCTTTCAAAGGCTAGTCCCAATAGGTTTTTGGTATGACAATCAAAAGGTTTTGATCCTAAGGTCTCAGTTGTGGATAATCCTCCATCCTTATCTATTCTAAAGGTAAAGAAAGGGAAGCCCTTCGAACCTCCCTCTCCCATATCGCCCTTAGCTAAAATTCCCTCAGTTCAGAGCCCTGAAATGTGTACCTGTGCAAGATTGAGACTCCTTAGGGGATGATCCTCCTCCTACAGCAACAAGAACTAGACACCTAGGTTCAAAACTCGGCCTCACCTGGTTTAATGTTATCTTTGTTCTTTTGGAACTCTCGTGGCTTGGGTGCACGGGTGAAGACCGATCTCATTGCTTCGGAAGTTTAGAAAAAAAAGGTTTTTATCGTTGAACTCCTCGAGAACAAACAAAATCCATCTAAGATCAAGTATTTCTATCACAGATTTAGGATACATGATTCCATGCTTACGGATCCCTTAAACCATCATATTTGGATCTTCTGGAATAAGGAGTTTTCTTTGGCCTTAATTAAGGTTGGAGATCAATTAATCACTTCGAATATGACTAAGGGCACATAGATATTCTATGTTTCCTTTGTTTATGGAAGATGAAATTATCAAGAGAGAAAGTTTCTATGTAATGATCTTGGCTCCTTTAATCCAGAGGATCTTCTATGGATCGTGGTGGGGGATTTCAATGTCATTTTGGATCCTAAAGAGAAAAAGGGAAGAGGTGCTTTTCCTCGTCAGGCTAGCTTGGGCTTTTCTCATTTCTTGGAAAGAAAAATTCTTTTGGATATGGGGTATAGTGGAGATCAATACACTTTGTGCAACAACCAGAGGGGAGGCAGGCGGTGCTGGAGTCGGCTTGATCATTGTCTATCCAACATCACTACCATCAAATCATTCCCAGATTCCAAGGTAAAACATCTTTCTTGTGGAATATATGATTACTACCCTTATTTGTATTCTTTTCTTCCTTGCCAGGATTCCTAGGTTTCTTTTAGGTTCTATCATTAGTGGTCCCGTATTCCAAGTTATCAGCAGTTGGTGAGTGATTTGTGGGAAGAGCCGATGCAGGGGCATACTTGGGTGGACCTCCACAACAAACTTAGGAGGATGAAGCATGGTCTTCAGGTGTGGGATATGAATTTATCCCCCATAGACCATAACATGGAGGTCCTCCAACAATGCGTCGTCAACCTAGAATCCACCCTTGAGGAGGAGTGGATTGAGATGATTTTTTAAGAGTTACTTGATAAGAAGAACTGTTGGGTGGATCAGATTCTTAAACAGGAGTGAATGTCATGGGAATGATACTGTGTGAAATGGATGAGGAGGGTGACAAAAACACAATGTACTTCCATGCATGTATAAGATAAAAGAATCAATGGATCAAACCCAATAGTTTACTTGAGGATGGAACTTATACGGATGACAAAGATACTATAGGAAGCATGGCACATATTTTTTTCAAAGATGCCCTTACTGGTCCTAACCCAAGGATTCCCAGTGGGTATCCTAGCAGAAACTCAGGTATACGGGAGGTGATTCACACCTTGGTTTCTAACCAGGATAACGAATTCCTGGTGGAGATATCAAAGGAGGACGATATTCACTCATCTATTTGGAACCTTAATCCTAAGAGTGCTCCTGGCCCCGACAGTTTCCTAGGATCATTTTATAGGGGGGTTTAGGATGTGGTCAAGGGAGACGTCATTGGTGATATTCAAGACTATTTTAGATGAGGGAGCCTCCCTATGTTCACAAGTGATTCTACACTTATTCTCATTCCAAAGGTCGAGGACCCTTTATCTATTATACAATATAGACCAGTTATCTTGTGTAACTTTCCATATCAGATCCTTGCAAGTATCATCAAACAAAGGATGTCTAAATTCTTACCCTGGTGGATATCTATAGATCAGCATGGCTTTGTGAGAGGACTCTCCATCTAGGGTTCAATTACACTAGTGTAGGAGGTGATTAGGGACATTAAATTCAAAACCCATGGTTCCAATTTGGATATTAAACTGGATATGAACAAGGATTATGATAAGATCAAATGGAGATTCATCAACAGAGTTATTTCAATTATGGGTTTCTCATCCAAGGTTGTAGATCTTATCTTCTGTTTCTTCGGCTCTGTGTGGTTGGCGGTTTCTTTTATGGGAAGGACTCGTAGTTTCTTCAAGGAAACCTGAGGTCTCTGTTAGGGAGACCTGATCGCTCCTAGTATCTTCAACCTCATACAGGATACCCTCAATCATCTCATTACCCAAGGTCTCTCTAATAGAACTTTTCTCCCTTTCAAAAGGAAACAGAACCTACCTACTATCTCCCACCTGATGTTCACCGATGATACTATCATTTTCACCAATGATGTTAGGGGATATGTTCAGGGTATCATGAAAATACTCAAAGAGTACTACCTTTGGAGTGGTCAGGTCATCAACAATTCCAAACGCACTATCTACATCTCTCATAAGTGTGATCCCAGCTGGGTTGAGTCTTTGTGAAGCCATCTTAACATGCAGTCTGATTCTTTTCCCATGGAGTATCTGGGAACGTCAATTTATTCTGGTAGGCTTTGTATTTGATATTTTGATCACATTGTTAGTAGGATTACATGATGATTTCTTAACTGGAAGAACTATTTCTTATCGTTTGGGGGACGAATTTCTTTGGTTAATAGTGTTTTTTATGTTATCCCTATCCACGCTTTGTCTTCAACTAATGTACCAAAAGGTTTCATCAACAATATTGATAAAATATTGTGTAGTTTTATTTGGGATGATATGTCAGAAGGAAAAAGACGTTGGGCCTCATGGGGAAGGTTATCCAGACTCATTCACGATGGGGGGATTAATGTGAGGAGTTTGCAGAACTCATTGCACTACATTCATGCCAAGATCACATGGGAATTTCTTGAGGAATGTATGTTATGGGGTAAGTATATGGCCCAATTGGGTGAGGTAAGTGAGGATATTGTGAGAGGTCATGCTTACCCCCTTTGGATGAAGATTCTCCCTCTTATCCATATTCTCATGCAAATCTCTTGGTGGATAGTTGGCGAAGAGAATATCCTGTTCTGGTTTCATAACTGGGTAGGATCTATGATTGGCTTCCCAGGATGCCCTTCTCCCATGTTCACAATTAAGAAAGCTTGACTTTACCCCATGTTTACAAAGGCTTTCCTGGACAAGGAAAAATATTCTATCCTCTATTCCATAGTTTTTGATGCCAATCCTGATAGATGTGTTTTCACCCCTTTTTCTCCAGGCACCTTCATAGCTAGGGAGTCTCACAACATGATCTATCCTAAAGATCTCCAGGACAGTTGGAATGTTTTTTATGGTGTAACAGGATCCCACCAAAATACAACTTTATTATCTAGTGCATCAAAAACCTTTCCATTTCCATAGATTATAACATCAAGAGGTTGGGGATAAGCTTCGCTTTATGATGCCATTGTTACTGCAATAGGTGGGAGGATAGCACTAATAACATTTTCTTTGAAGGAGAATGGGCTCATGAAGTGTGGAATTTCTTTGGAGGCTTCGTAGATTTTTCCTCTTGAGAGAAGAGTGAGGATTCCTTCCTGGACAAATGGTTCCATGGTATGGGTGAGTTGGTTATAGAGAGGCTGGCTCGGTCATTTATATTGAGTGTAGGGTCCTGGTGCCTATGGAAAACCAGGAACTAGGCTAGATATAAAGGATATCTCCCCAAGGTGCGGTCCATTATTACGAGGAATCACTACTTTTTGATAGACTTAGATTCTCTCATCAAAGACTAGAAGGAGGCTCCTTCCCTGCATCTTCTTCAGGTTAGTTCCTCCTCAGATCATTCCTTCCCATCTAGACCACATGGGAGATGGGTTTGTTGGTAGCGTCCTGCCACGGGCTTCAAGATGAACATGGAAGGGTCCTATATTTTGGACAAAATAAGAGGAGGGGAGTGGTCTTTGGGTCTAGGGGTATTTGGTTCTTGCCTTCTCCTTGTCCTATGGTAATGGAAACCCCCTCTTAGCTGAGGCCAAAGAGATGCTCACTGAGCTCAGCCTTTTATTCAAAACAACATTGATATCATGTCGGTCGAAACCAACTCTTTGATCCTTCACAATTCCATTAATGTAAAATGATCCACCCCATGGTCCATTTCTTACATCGTCGGGAAATGTAGATCCCTACTTTGTAATATCATCCAAGTGACCCACACATGGTGTGAGGGAAATAAGGTTGTTGATACCTAGATTATTTGTCTGATCAGAGCTCTATTTCCACTCACCTCCTCAATATTAATTTTTTTAAGCCTAAGGGTGTTAATTTGATTAGGGGGGATTCCCTCATATTGCATTATTTTAAACCCCCCTAATCCTGGTGTTCCCTTGTTTCTCTTTCTCTTTAAATAAAAATATGATTTGGATGGATGGTGCACGGTTTGGCCAACTGTGCATCCAAACCATGAAGACTGGTGTTTTGGGTGAAATTAAATTTTTTCCCTTAATTAGTTCTTATATCAAACCTAATTCTTCATTCTCCTCCCACATAGAAAATCTACCCTTTGAGAGCCCTCTTTGACAAATATTCTAGGAAGTGGGAGATATCCTCTATTTGAGCTCGGAATCAAGATCCATCAGAAGCATCAGACCCATATGGGTAAGATATCTATTCCTTTTGTTCCTTTACTTATTTGGTTTGGTATAAACTATACTATTTTGGTGTAATATTATATTTACTATTTTCAGGTACTTCCTTTGTTCTTCATTTTTCTCCCAATCAGTGTCAAATCAGGAGATGATACTTGATGAGATATCCACTATATACCTATTGTAGGTGGTCTCATGTCTTTATTTCAAGTCTAAGTGTTTATATATATTCCATTGTGTCATGTTCCCAATTATCTGAGTGACACATTTGAAATAGAAATTAACCCTTGAGTTAAATTGATATGCATGATCTTTGTAATTAACAGATCCCATTTATAAATGAATAGAGGTTAAGAACCTTGAATTTGAACCACCCCTTGGGTGGGTTGTTTTATTAATTGAACCACCATGGGTGGATTTTGAAATTTAGATACCTTTTTTGTGTTCCTTTTACCCCTTTCCTTGGGATATTCAATAATTAATTGTCAATTTCATTTGAATTGAGCTATAATTTGAATTTTGATATGAATTATAAATTGAATTTATAAAGGAAGGGATTGAAATCCATGTCCCTATACTCTTTCCATGTAATTGGTTGGTTAATCTTAATATTCCCCTTATAATTAAATTCCCATGTGAGTTAAATTGAGATAGAAAGCCTTCCAAGCTTATACCATGACTTGATTCACCTTTTGAGTAGAGTTTTAATTGAAATTTTATTTGTGATGGCCTTGAAATAGTAAATGAAATTGATTGAATTCTTATATTCCTTGAGTAGAATATGGGTTCATATAACAATGAAATGGATGGTCTCATTTTTATTCTACCTTGCATACACCTGAGTGACACTTGGACTCCTTATACGGATTTCCAAGGATTGATTCATGGGGGATGACTATTATATATCAAGTGATAGTTGGACTCCTTATGTATTTCTGAGAATGGACTCAGAGGGAAGTTGATCATATTTTCCGTGGATGATACTTGGGATCCCTTAGTGGATTGAAAAGGAATAAATCAATGGGTAGTGATGTTATACAACTCCTAGAGTGATACCAAGATTCCAATGAGTAATTCCTAGGATAGGCTTTTACGTTGTTTGGTTCATGCTACACCTGGAGGGATACTTGGATTCCATTTAAGGAATTCCAAGGAAGAGCTCAGGTTCATAATTGAATAATTAATTAAATGCTTTTTATGAAGTTTATTCAAATCCAAATCACAAGATTGGATTTATCTTTGCCTTATACAAATGATGGTGTGGGTAGGCATCCTTGAGAACATATATCCACGGGGGATGTTGGGCTATGTGCCAGGTCTCAAAACTTATTTATTAAATGGGAATGATTAATTAAATGAACTTATAAATGAGATAGGACTAACTATTAATTCTGAGACATTATGTATAGGCCTAATGAGTTAGTATATTACATGTTTCTGTGGGAACCTAGACCCTTAAGAGTGGTTTACTTTCAGTACTTATTTTACATATTCCATTACTGTTTGCACATTGTTATTGTTATATATTCATTGACTAGATGTAACTTGAACCTAGGTGGTTGCCTACTGGGATTTTTATCTCACACCCTATTCAGGCTTCCTTTGTGTACCCAACATACTATATAATTGTAGGTGTGGATAAGGTTAATCACCCTAATATAGGTTATTGATTGTTTCTTAGGAGCAGGGGATCACAATACTGAGATGGGGCTTGTGGTGATAGCTGGATAGTTTTTGGTCTTTTTATATTTTTTTTACATATATTTTACACCTTCCATGTATACCTTTTTTGGTTTTTTTATAGAGACATATGACATGTATCATCATCATCATCTATATGTGAGATTACTTTTGGACTTATTTTATATTACAGTCTTGTTCATTTATCTCTCTAATTGATTTACTACTTATGTTACTTATTTGTTATTTTATTTACATTGTTATATAATTTTGTAATGAGAGAATAGTATACTAACTAACACACGTAATCTCTCACTATGATTCAACAACCTATGGAATTTGGGGAGATGCGCTTGAGTCCATGTGGCCAGATGGGATCAGGGCACCTTTTAGTGGCATCTGGATTTGGGATGTTACAAATTGGTATCATATCCTTCTTTTCTAGTTTACTATTTTGAGAGATTAGAAAGTTATAGGATGGTAATGGAATTTTTTAATGAGTTGTGTAAGGGCATAACTAGCCCATGTATAGAAAAAGGCCAAATTTCTTCAAATAAAATTGTTGTTTTTTGAATTTTGACTATTACAGTTTATTTGATTCTACTATTGGGTGATGCACTTGAATTTTGATTGATATTATTGTGGGTTCTATTTTGGTTTAAACCTAATTAGTTTAGGGTATGATGTGTCATTTAGTATATTGGGAACCGTTTAGAATTCACCTACAATGCATTATTCCATGCCATATAGGATGCATTACTCAATTTCATGTTGTTGTGATAGGTGTTGTGCATGATATACCCACTTTGTGATAGATATTTTGTGCTAGAATGAGAAAATATGGTTGGTACTTAGATTTATTGTTGTACCTAAGAATTTTTTTTCTAATTTGGCTACAAAATACACCCTAAGAAGCTAATTATGGCATGTTGAATCGTGGACCATGAGTCGCATGGACTAGAACGTGTTATGGTGTGAATTAGGTGGATGTAGTATTTGGGTTCATAAGGAGTATGGGACCTTATGGATCAGAATTTTTTGAACCATTTGGTTTAGTGATTTAAAATTAATTGTGATATAATTGAAATGAACTGAGAATAAAATGGAAACGAAAATTTTTATAATAGATAACTTGACCTAGACCTAACCTTAGTAGTGGGAAGTAGGCAGTATCTCTTGTTTTTATATGATCCATACATTGCCTAGACCTGAATCGAAGGAGAAAGAAGAGGGGTTTGTTCTTATATAGGAATTATTGTACCTATCATGTCGAAATATATGTGCTTTTTAGCTATGAACCTTGGTAATGTTCATATCTGAGATGTGCGTTTGGAATTTTAGAGGCATCCCACCATAATGACCTCCAGTCGTATGCTTGGAAGGTGGTGACAACCACACTCTGGAGGCGGTAGGCTATTGATAGACCCTCTAGTAGTTCCAACTATGGAACTAGTAGTTGTACTAGACACAGGTGCTGAGGAACATTTTTTTGAAGGTTTTATTCTATTCATGTAGACCATTCAAGAATCACCATGACCTACGCTAACTATGGAAAAGTTGATGTGTGAGTTCCGACAGTAGAATCTACTAGAGTTTTCTAAGGATGGTGGACCACAAGCTGTGGAGTCATGGCTAGAGGCCATTCTATCTATCTTTTATCATATCAATACACCTTTTGAGTGGAGATTAAATCTCATCACATATATGATTCGTGATTCTGCCAATAGATGGTGGGATGTCATTACTTAGATGAATCGTCATCAAGAGATGGATTGGTGGGATTTAAAAATGGCCTTCTATGACTACTTCTATCTTGAGATGTTGAGAGTCAATAAAGCCTGAGAGTTCATGTAGTTGGAGCAGGGTGCATTATCATTCGTGGATTATTTGACTCATTTTACTGATCTCTAATGCTTTACACCTATTCTGATGGGTGATGAGTTATCTAAAGCTAGGAAATTTGAGGATGGTCTCAGGTAAGACATCTGATCATAGGTGGATTTATTTCAGTAGACTACCATTTCAAGAATAGTTAATTAGGATCTTATCAAAGAGAATAACCTAAGAGAGGTTGGAGGTGTGAGAAAGGGGGATTCAACACCTAGATCTAGTGATGTATGGACAGGTAGTAGGAAGAGTCATCTGGATCTTCCACTCGGTGACATTATAAGCTAGATCATATAATCAGGTAACTGGGTGAAGTGCCAAAAGTGTAGTAGATAGGGACATACAAGACCTTAGTGCATGAGAGACCCTGTCGAGTGTTGATCCTATGGTAAGATGGGTCATCTATGTTGATTTTTCAGAACTTTTACTCTAGCAGCCAGTGAGAGAGGGTCTTTATTGACTACATGAGCAAGAGCGGGGTTAGCAGCTTCACATCAAGAAGGGAAATGAAATAAATCTAGATTATCAGGCCGACGTGGTTTTCATGGCCATGGTAGTCAGAACCCAAAATTACAGCGACAGTAGAGTGTATTTTCTCAGGGTAGTCATGCTATATCATAGGGTCATGGATCAGGCCAGATATATGTAGTGTTGCTAACTCCTGAGGAGAAAAATATTTCTCCTTCTACTATGAGAGGTAATATTCTAGTAGCCTCTAATTTAGTATTTGATATTTCCAATATAGGGTCTTCTCATAGCTTTATATCTATACCCATTGTGGAGATCCTTGGGCTCATCATACAGTGTTTTCACAGTCTTATGATTCTTGACACCCTATTAGGAATTAGAATAGAGCGTTTATGTTAGTGCAGGGAGTGCCCCTTGATATTAGCGAGTGTCACTTTGTATGGGGCCTCTTTTTCTTCAAGATGAAATATTTTGACATCATTCTAAGGATAGACTAGTTGGTTCCCTTTCATGATTTAGTTAACTGTTATTTCTATAGGGTAACCTTTATAAAACCAGAGGGTAGATAGTTCATTAAAAAAGTGGAATGAGATTTCCAAGAGAGTCGGACTAAACCCAAGCATAATGGGCTAGGAAGGATGATAACCCATATTGTGATTTTATATCTTGATGATCAAGAAGAACATCAGGAATATTTCCCTATATTAGTTTATCATTTCAAGGACGTTTTCCTGGATTACTTTTTAGGATTACCTCCATTGAGAGTGGCAGAGTTCTCTATCAAGCTAGTGTCTGAAGCTACTCTGGTATCCATTCCTCCTTACAAGATGTCTACTACTAAGATACTGGAGCTCAAGAGGCAGCTAGAGGATTTATAGGCAAAGGGGTTTATTTTATCAAGTACTTATTCATGGGGTTCACCAGTCCTTTTATGAAAAAGGTGGATGGTGCCCTTAGGCTATGCGTGGATTACAAGAAATTAAAACATATAATGGTTAATAAATAGTATCCTCTACTATGGATAGATAAATTTTTTATCATCTTTGAGTATCTCAAGAATTATCGAAGATTGATTTGAGATCTGGTTGTCATCAAGTGCATGTTAGACCATCAAACATACATTGAACAACCTTTCGTAGAAGGTATGGTCTAAATGAGTATTTAGTTATGTCATCCGGTCTCACAAATGCACCAATAGACTTCATGGAACGGATGAACTAGTTTTTCATCCTTATCTGGATTCATTTATCATGGTATTCATGGTTGATATCTTGGTGCATTCTCACAATTTACATGACCATGCTAAGCATTTTGATATCATATTGTATACACTAAGAGATCATTAGTTATATACTAAGATCACCAAGTGACACTTTTGGATGGATCATATTCACTTCCTAGGTCACATCATCTCAAAGATGGGAGTATTAGTTAACCCAAAAGAAGGTTAAGGTTGTGGTTTTCAGGGAGAATCCCAAGAACGTATTTGATATATAAAGTTTATTAGTGATAGTTGGGTATTACAAGTGTTTCACACATGACTTCACATTTCTAGAAGCACCTCTTATGGGTTTGACTAATAAGGGTGTGAAGTTTATATGGTTAGATGCATGTGATTTATCTTTTCGGGAGCTGAAAGGTAGGTTGACTTCAGCATTGATACTATTTTTTCCACAGCTAAGTAGGAGTTACACTATTTACTATGATGCATTAGGTATCGGACTAGGATCAGTTCTTATGTAGGGAGATAGAGTCATAGAATACGGGTCTCGGTAGTTGAGGCCACATGATAGGAACTACCCGATGCACGATCTTGAGTTAGCTTCAATTCTTCATGCATTACATTGTTATAGACATTACTTACATGGAGAGAATTTTTTGGGGTACACTGACCACAAAAATCTCAATTACATATTTACACATAATGATTTTAATCTGAGACAGTGAAGGTGGGTTGAATACCAACATTATTTAAACTTTGAGTTTACCTACATGCCAAGTAAGGGAAATTTAGTGGCTGATGCACTGAGTAGAAGGACTCAAATATTGGTAGTTCGGCAGACTAGTAATGAGTGGTAACTCATGGATTTATTCTTTTAGATTCACTTTGAGGTGTAGGATAGTCAGGGAAGACCTTTTTATCATCATTTATTGTTTCATATACACTTTTGGATAAAGTGAGGATGAGGCAGCTATCATATTTCAAGGGCTTAGTTCTCTAGGAGAGTTTGGTAGGTGAGGAACCTCCTCTTGGATGGACCATAGGCAAGGATAAGATTTTATGAGTACATAATCACATATGGGTTTCATCATACATGCATGAGGAGCTGATGCATGACTTTTATAATTCATCTTGGGTAATGTACCCCAAAGTCACCAAGATATATCGGGATTTACATCGTCGGTATTGGTGGTCGGGTATGAAAAGAGATTTAGCTATTTTTTTCATCATGTCTTCCACTTATCCATAGGTGAAGGTAGAACACTAGAGACCAGCTGAAATTTTAAAAAATCTTCCCATTCCTGAGTGTAAATGGAATGAAATTTCAATGTATTTCATGATCGGGTTACCAAGGTCATCGAGGGGAAATGATTTCGTATGGGTTTTCTTTTGAAAGGCTCACAAAGGTTTCTCATTTACTACCTATCAAGGAGATATTTTTATTCAATGAGTTTGTGAGGTTGTATATATATGAGATGGTATGACTTTATGGGGTCCCCCATAATATCATTTCATATAGGGACACTTAGTTTACTTCATGGTTCTGGAAAGGGTTTCAGAGGGAATTAGGTATATAGGTTCTTTTGAACACAGCATACCACCCTCAGACCGATGGATAGTCATAGTGCATGATTTCGGTGCTTGAGAACATGCTATGAGAATGTGTCCTAGATTTTGGGGGCTCTTGGGTGAGGCACATATCCCTGGTTGAATTCACCAATAATAATATCTTTTAGGATACTATCCAGATGTCTCTTTATGAGGATTTGTATGGTAGTCAATACCAATCACCCCTGTGATTTTTCAGAGGTAGTATAGGTGGTTATGCTTGGACCACATCTTATTCAGGAGATCACATAGTGGGTACAGCTGATTCGGAATAGGATGGCTACCACGTAGTCTTGACAGAAATCATATATCGATCGTTGAAAACGGCCTCTAGAGTTTGAGGTCAAGGATCATGTTTTCTTACATGTTTCACCATGGTTGGGATAGAGATGGAAAAGGAGATAGGGTAATCTTTCACCAAGTTATGTTGGTTCATTTGAGATTCTGGAGAGAGTCGGGTTAGTATCCTATTGGTCTCAGTTACCTCATATGTATCGAGCTATGCATGATTTCTTCCATGTATCTGAGTTACACCACTATCATTCAGACATGTCTCATGCCTTTTAAACTAAGTAGGTTGAGTTATAGGTAGATTCATCCTTTGATTAAAATCATATATGTATTGTGTATTTTAGTATGAGTGATATGGTATAATGATTGAGTACACGATGAGACCTAGGAGTGGGAGGCCGATGTACGAGCACATTGTCCAAAGTTATTCTCAGACATTCTTAACAACCCTTGAGAGGAAAATTTGGGGATGAATTACATTAAGTGGGGAAAATTTGTAAGAATATGGTTCTTATATGAGGTATGGAATATTTTAATTCCATCAATTTTCAGATTAAATGCTCAAATATAGCCTAATGTGAATTCCCTTTAAGTCCATAGAGGCAACAGCGGTTTCTGAGACTAGTTCAGATCCTAGAACCCAATTTTAGGGGTGAAATAGTTTTAGAGCATGGTTAGTAGAAACCGTGTGGGATAGGGTACATGGTTACTAAAAACCATGCAAGGATGAACAGTGATAAGGAGGATCTCACAAGGTTTGATAAACCATGAAAATTAAGGTGTATGCCCATACAGGAAGTTCAACAATTTTGACGGTGTGATGAGACATGTTTTATGTATGGTTAGTCAAACCATGCAAGAAAACCATGTGGGGTACCCCTTTCCTATATAAAAGGGCACACGTTTGGCACATGGTTTGGCCAACTATGTGGCCAAACCGTGCAGCCTGGTGTTTTGGATGAAATTAAAAAACAAATATCTTAATTAATTATTATTTAAACCCTAATTCTTCATTCTCCTCCTGTGCAAAAAAATCCACCATTTGAGATCTCTCTTTGATGATTATTCTAAGAAGTGGGAGATCTCATATGTATGAGTTCAGAATCAAGATCCATTAGAAGCATCAGATCCATCTTAGTAAGATCCCCATTCATTTTGTTCCTTTCTTCATTTGGTTTGGTATCGGTTATGCTATTTAGGTGAAAGATCACAATCTCTATTTTCAGGTTTTTCCTCTATTCTTCATTTTTCTCCTAATCTGAGTCAAATCAGGAGATGATACTAGATGAGAAATCCACTATGGACCTACGATAAATGGTTTTGTGACTTTATTTAAAATTATAGTTGTTTATATATGTCTTTTTTCCACAATCCCAATTATCGAAGCAATGCCTTTGAAATGGAATTCAACCCTTTACTTAATTTGATATGTATGACCTATGTAATTAATGGATCCCATTGATAAATGAATAGAGGTTAAGAAACTTAAATTGGAACCACCCATTGGGTGCTTTGTTTAGTTAATTGGACCACCATGGGTAGATTTTGAAATTTGGATACCTTTTCGGTGTGCCTTTTACACCTTTCCTTGGGATTTTCAATAATTAATTATCAATTTCATTTTAATTGAATCGTAATTTTAATTTTGATATTCATTTTAAATTGAATTGATAAAGGAAGGGAATGAAATCCATATCCCTATACTCTTTCCATGTAATTGTTTGATTAAGCATGAGATTCCCCTTATAATTAAATTCCCATGTGAGTTAAATTGATAGGAAAACATTCTAAGATTATTCCATGATTTGAATAACCTTTTGAGGTGAGTTTGAATTGATATGTTCTTGGTGATGACCATGAAATAATAAATGAAATTTATTGAATGATTATATGTATTGGGTGACATATGGGTTTATATATGAATTCCATGGATGGACTAATTTGGATTCTTCCTTGCATATGATAAAGTTACACTTGGAATCCTTATATGGATTTCCAAGGAAAGACTCACAGGGGGCTAACTATTATATTTTGAGTGATACTTAGACTCCTTATGGGTTTCCAAGGATGGAATTAGAGGGTAGTTGATCATATACTCCATGGGCGACACTTGGGATCCCTTAGTGGACTACTAAGGATGGACTCAATGGGCAATGATATTATACCAAACCTAGAGAAATACTAGGATTCCAATGAGGAATACCTAGGATGGTGTTTTAATGTTATTGGTTCAAGATACACCCAGATCAATACCTGGATTCCAATTAAGAAATGTCAAGGATGGGATCAGGTTAATAATTTAATAATTAATTAAATGATTTATATGACATGCCTTCCAATCTAAAGCATAATCTTGGATTCATTCGTTACCTTATTTTAATGATGGTCTGTTTTGGTATCCTTGAGAACATATCTTTACAAGTGAAATTATGTTATGTGATAGGTCTTGAGACTGATTTATTAAATGGGTATGATTAATTAAATGAAATTATAAATGAGACAGTACTGACTGTTAATTCAGAGATATTCTAGCTACACTGAAGCAGGTAGCGGAGGATGAGTGTCTATGGGAACTCATGCCTTTACAGGTGGTTTACTTTTAGTACTTATTTTACATATTCCATTATTGATAGCACATTGTTATTGTTATATATTCACTGACTAGATAACACTTGACATTGGGTGGTTTACTACTAGGTTTTTTATCTCACACCATGTTTGGGCCGCCTTTAGGTACCCAAAAAAACTATATGATTGCAGGTATGGGCAAGGGAAGCACCCTGATAAAGGTTACCGATTGCTTCTTAGGAGAAGGGGATCACAGGATCAAGCTAAGGTTCGTGATAATAGCTGGATTGTTTTTCTTATTTTTAGATTTTATTTATATGTATTGTACACCTTCCATGTATACCTGTTTTGGATGGTTTTTAGAGACATATGACATGTATCACCATCTTTTGTTTGTGAGATTACTTTTATCTTTATTTTATATTATAATCTTATTAATTTATCTATTTTATTGATTTACTACTTCCACTACTTATCTACTATTGTATTTTAACTGTCCTACACTCTGGTAATGGGGGCATAATCTCTCCACTGACACACCTAGGCTCTCATTGCTAGTCATTAGCCTCTGGAATTTGGATAGATGTGCATGAGTCCATGTGGCCAACCAGGCTCGGAGAACCTTTTAGTGACATTCGGGTTTGGGATGTTACATTCTCACTGAGGTGACTAAGTTTGTAATGAAAATCCTATAGATCTTATGATGTAGTTGACCCAACCATTATAATTTCATCGAAACTTTTGTTCAATTGAATCATTCCCTAATTTACTCCTCACTCCACTACCATGGATTTTAGATTCACTTTTTATACTTCATTAGTAAAAGTAGTGACATGCCCAGTATTATCCAACTTCCCCACAGAAATAAGATTATTCCAGAGACTTGAAATGTGTCTTGGTTTTATCAACTGTAAAATGCATCCATTCTAAATTTTTATGTTTAAATATCCCTTTATGATGACATTCAAGGCTTCATAAACTACTAGAAGAAATTTTCCAAAGAATATGGACACATAGTTAACCATGATTCCATGTTATTACATTGAATGGAAAGATACTATGGATTAAAAAACCCATGACTCCATGATAAAATTGACACTAAGAAGTAGATTGTTACCATTCTTAGTCACACTTCTATAATTTTTTCTTTTGGATGTGGTCATTTTTATGAATTCCTTATGCCTTTTTCAAACCCTTTGTAGATTTCCATGTTACCCACAATACTAATTGGTGAGACCTGGACTATTTTATTTTTTTTCATGTTCTCTACCTTGAATTATCTTCTGGTCATCGATGATTTATACCCTAAGGTGATTACCCCCTTTCATCAACATTTAAATAATTTCTATAAGGAACCAAAACTTTCCTTCTCTTTAGTTCTTCATCCAAAATCATTTTCTAGATGTCCTCATAAACTAAGTCAATTTTTCCATAGAAATTACTCATAGATTTAACCATTCCATCCCATGACTCTCATAATGATAAAATAAGTAAAATATACCATACAAAATTTGTAAAAGTTACCTTCACCGATTCAATATGGTTCTGGATCTTTCTGATTTCATTCACATGATCAGGTCCATGATCAGGTCAATTGTTATTGTTTTCTCCTAGATATTGAAAGCTACATTAAATGTTAATGATATCATCACCAATCCAAGTGTGTTTTTTTCTAAATTTTCCAGTTCATTTCTCTCCATTTTTTCTAGATTAAATCCACTTAATATAATTTAAAAATTGTTTTGGATGTGATAATATTCCTTCTTCATCTAATAAAAACTGAAATATTTTCCATAAAACTTATCAATACAAATATTTCCTTCTTCCAAAGTCATATCTTTTGATGAAAATAATATCAACTAAAATCAATATAATTTTAAGGTAAGTTTCAATGTTTCTCGATTTACTGTCTATTGTAAAAAACCGATAACTAAACCAATCCTTGATACCACTTGTTGGGAATAAAATCGTTCATGTAATCCCTATAACCTAGAGCTTGAGTTCACTAGAAGATCATATGCACCATAAGTTATGTGTTATGGAATTAAAACCTTTAGAACTTACCACACCCTAATGTATCATAACTATGAAGACCGATACACCCTAATCACCACACAAAGTTTCACATATCACACACTCTTTTAGAAAACTCATAAAAATATTCATGTATGAGAAATAAAATAGGAGGACACATAAAGATTGCTTGGTTCATACTTACATCCTACAAACATAGGATAACATTACCAACATATTTATTACTCCAAAAGTACAATGATTATTTTTATCATGAAATCTATATAGATCACTAATTTTTTATATCAACCAGTAATTTCACTCTATCCTAATACATCCCAATATCTATACCCACTTATATTTTATAGAAGTGATTATCCATTCAAATATGTTGCACCAACCTCTGATATGCATAGGAGTACATCTGATGCATTTGGGTGATTATTGTCCCCCAATAGTATTCTTCAACTTATGTTCTTTCTTAAAATAGTCTAAACATAGCTCCCATTTCAGTTATATGATTCTAGAACAACCTAACTTTTGGTGAATTCAAATCATCTTTCACTGCCTATTGGAATAACATCATCTTCCGATTAAACTTGTCTATGCTCAAATATCCTACTGATACTATCATAACCATCAAATACAACACATATTTTAGAGTTTCACCTTTGGGTATATTTAATTGGAACATGAAAATTGTCTTCACTAATTCATAACACAACATAGTTAGTATAATTAAATTATAATGAGTTATGATAAACAAATGGAAAATATATAGCTTCTATTAAAATTAATAAGACAATATCACATGTGGATACTTGATCAAATACCAAATTTTATCCCAATAAAAGAAGGTGGACACACTTTAAGAGGTGGGGGTGAATTCAAGAATAAATGTGGATATAATTTTTCATCCTAATTAAATAATTAAATTTTCTATAATTTGTAAAGGCTGAATAAATTAGAGTATAAAAGTATGCAATGAAAGCATGAAATATGCACAATGGAATTTAAACTATAAAAAAGTAAATATCATCTAATAAAGTAATATGAAAAAGAAAATAAAATCAACAAAGGTCAAAAAAATACATGGAGTATAAAGTAACAAATCAAATTCCCCAAAATAATTTTATTATAAATCTACTTTAAATTCACAAGAAACCTTTTCTTTTATCCAAAGTGGTAGGAGTATCTATAAAACTGATCTTGGGTATCCTAATTCCACACTTGGAACATACTTGATTGTATACTTTTCAGAAAGTAACAATTTTAAAACCCAAAACTTCTTTGACTATAATATCATTGGTTATAATATGAATCTCTAGTACTAATCTCCTCTTCGGTCAAATGATTGACAATAATTCTCCACCAAGAATTTATTTACAAGACTTTCAGAAGATAAATCATCACACATGGAATCTCCTCAGTCTCAATGGATCATATAATATAGCTTCTAGAACTATAATCCCATCGATCATGATGGATTGGACAAAGAAATATTACAATAAAGAAAGTAAGATATTTACAATGTAAATATCACTAGAATATGGCATATAGTGAACTGATAAAATGATTATAAACATGTGATTTTAAAGTTGATGATATGTTTTCAGAGCTTTACTCATAATAAACTTTCCAACAAATGAAATCATAATGTGCAATTTTTTATTTTTCATTTCCATGAATCCCCGAGTTTAATTTATAGAAGTCCATTGTAATAAATTATAATAGTATAATATCGAGTTCTCAGGTTTAGTTTCACAACATCATACAAAACCTTCCATCATCTAATGGATGTAGCCCTAATTTCTATTGTTTGATATGTAGTCCACCACAATATGGTAAACGTCCATTGAATGTATATCAGTGAAACTCCTCAACATATCCAAACAAGGTATATCAAACAAATTCAATAGATTTTAATATAATATAAATTAAACCTACACATCAAGGAATTAAATAAAGCATTTCAAGTTAGATCAAACTCATATCAAGTGTATTGTGATATTAAAAATAGAGGATAAAAATGTGTTCTTTGAACCAACATACACTTGGGATAATGACCAAGGGGTTGGGAAGAAATTGGAGGAAATACCACTAGAATCAAATCCCATAATTTAAAAATATTTATGTTCTTAAAATCTTCACAAGAACTATTCATGGGTTGGGATCCCATGAATTATACCCATGAAACATACTTCCACCAAAGGGTGTACACCCAATATCACTATTAAAATGCATGGGTGTTCACCTCACCCATGTATGTTAGAAAACCCCCCAAAAAACATAAATTTTCAACTCAAAACTCAAATTAAAATCCATAACCAATAAATAGAAAATTAAATCCCGGAAAATTTTTAGAGTTGGTTCCCTAGAATCAAATATTATATACCTTATGATTAATTATATTCATTATTTTGAATATAAATAAACTTTGTATCACATCATGATTGTTCTTCTACATGAAATAGTGTGAGATGATGTCCTAAAAGCAACTATCACACTGAAAGGTCATAGAAATTCCCCACTATGATGAGAAACTAGAACTATCATGATCATATTCTTAAATATATGTTCTATAGTCAGGTAGTATAATTTTATGGGACAAAATTGATATAGGCTATCTGGGGTGTAGACTCATAGGAATTTGAGTCACTTTCTTATGGTGTAAACCTTTAGTAATTTTTGGTGTATGGGATTACACTACTACATAATGGAACTTATTCAGTGCTTCTCTTTATCAGTGCTAAAAAAAGAGCTGATAAAGGGGGTTATTTTATCAGTGCAAGCTAAAAACATTGATAAATTTCATTTTTATTAGTGCTAAAAAAAGAGATGATAAAATCACCCCCTTTATCGTCACCTTTTCTTAGCATTGATAAAGGATGCCTTTATCTGTGATTTTTTTAGTGCTAATAAAAGGGGGATTTATCAATGCTTTTCTTAATGATAATAAATGGTTCCCTTCAAATATATATAATTAAAAATCATATTTTTAATATATAAATATATGTATATTGATATATATAAAATTTATTTGCATAAATATGATTTATATAATACAAAATATGTATTTAAAGTTAACATATAATATATTTAGTGATAAATGATTTAAAAATAATTAAAAATTAAATTTAATTAATAATTTTCTCATTAGAATTGAGTAATATACATTTAATATCAATTTGGTGATAGAAAAAATTTAAAAAATGATTAACATGTTAAGATAAGTTGAAAAGATGATTTGAACTTCAAACACCCATAAATTTTAATTCAGGTATTCATTTGGGATCTACCACATATCAAATCAAATCCTGTAAAGATATCTACATAGTTTTAGCTGTAGGGGGCCTAATTAACTATTCTATTGAGGTTTAAAAAGGCCTGAGAGGCCACTGAAATTTATTTTTTAGTTAGGATACCATAATTTTTTAATATTTAAAGGGATTTAACCTTCGTTTAAGAGGAGATTATTGTATTTTTTTGAATGGAGACTGCATTTATTCCTAGGTATTACACTCATATGGATATTATGATGTTGAAATTTTAATGTTTTTTATATTTTAGTGTTATTTATAAATAAATATATATGTATTTTCATACATTTATATATAAAATGTCTTCTAAAATATATAGATCATCTGAACCCCCCATGTTCGGCTAGGGTGGTAAGGGTAGGGAGGGGTTTGGGGCCTGGTCATGGGGTCATGTCCCCAGGACAATAGTTTATCTGCATTTTCTTTGTTGCGTCATGTTCTTCTTTCATGGTTGTGCCCAATTATTAAAATATATAGACTATATGTCAATAAAAATAATTATTCATTTTATTTAAAATAAAAAAAAATTCCATTTTATTTATGATATAAAAATTTCTAAATATGTATATACCTATACAAATCTTTATGTAATGTTATATTTAAATATATGTTTGTGTGTATGTCTATATTAAAAAACAGATATATATTCATATATATATATATATATACTAATACATGTAAATAAATATTAACATATAATATATATATAAATAAATATTTATATTTATATTTATATTTATATTTATATTTATATTTATATTTATATTTATATTTATATTTATATTTATATTTATATTTATATTTATATTTATATTTATATTTATATTTATATTTATATTTATATTTATATTTATATTTATATTTATATTTATATTTATATTTATATTTATATTTATATTTATATTTATATTTATATTTATATTTATATTTATATTTATATTTATATTTATATTTATATTTATATTTATATTTATATTTATATTTATATTTATATTTATATTTATATTTATATTTATATTTATATTTATATTTATATTTATATTTATATTTATATTTATATTTATATTTATATTTATATTTATATATAGATACACACACATGTGTATATATAAATATAAATACACACACACAAACACATGCACACATAAACACACTAACACAAAAATATTTTATAAATGTCTTTAAAAATAATTATACTGAGATATATAATTATATATAAATAAAAATATAAACATAGACACATAAATATAAATATAAACAAACACAAACATATTTTATATATATATATATTTAAAATGATTATATATAAATATATGATTAAATATATGGATAAAAAATATATATCTAAATATATATAAATAAATATATCTATCATAAAATATAGAATGAATAATATGGAGTAGTGGTAAGGGAGCATGGGTGTGGAGGTGGAGGTCTCTGGTTAAAATCCATCGAGGCGAATATTGGTGGCATGACTGGTGAGTGTTGTTAAAGGCAGGGGCAGGTGGGCTAGCAAGTGATCACTAATAAAGGGATTTAGAGAGCACTGATAAAGGCATGGGAGGGGCGAGGGAGTATTGATATAGGGGTGTTGGTGAGCATTGATAAAAGTGGTTTAGTGGGTGTTGAGTACTTAAAAAAATTATGAGCACTAATAAACCCTAATTTTATCAACATTGATAAAAATAGAACTAATAAAGGCACCCTTTATCAGTACTAAGAAAATAAGTGATAAAAGTCCCCTTTATCAACATTGATAAAAGAGAATGTATTTTAAAGGAACTTACACCATTAGTGCTTTTTTAGCATTGATAAAACCTTTTTGGGTAGTTGTTAAAGGGTATATTTGTAGTAGTGTTATGAGAACATGACCCGCCTATAAGAAATCCACATTTTTATGTGTCATTGGATGTTCCTATCTATGGAAATGTGAATTAATCCTTAGAATTTAAGATTATTATTAATGAATATTATTAATTGTGTACTTTGTTGAGAAAGTGTTGTTTTCAACAATACATAATGTTTTATTTAAAGGGGGAGTATGTTGAGAACAATACTCTATCTCTTTATGATAATTTTGATGCCTCACAAATACCCTAAATTATTTTCTACTGATTTTATTTGTTAATAACTTTTTAGGAATTTATTATTCGTTATATTTTTATTTATGGAAGAAATATTTAAGTTCTTGAACAATGAGGTTTTATTTATAAAGTATTCACATTTAGCGTGTTCTGGAAACACTGTGCATACCCTACTTATTTGGGATCTACTTTAGCGTGTTCTGGAAACTCTGTTCATACCCTACGTAGAGGAACGTAGCGTAAGGATTAAATGCAGCATATGCTTTATGAGATAAGAGAAAATTATGGATGAGGAACCATAATTTATCGGAAAAGTATGAAAAAGAACCCTACGTTAGGAAGGAACCCTACGTTTGGAATATTAGAAAAGTATGGAAGGAGAACCGTACGTAAGTGTTAAACGTTACATTTGTTTCTCAAAAATATGGTTCATTAACCTTACTTTTGTAAACAACCATACGTTCTTGGAAAAGTATGGATCAAGTAAAAGTATGGATCTTTTACCATATGTTCGAAAGTTGAAGAGAAAAGTATGGATGACCAACCCTATGTTTATGATCAACCTTACATTTGAAGAAAGTGACATGAACCTTACGTTTGTGATCAACCATACATTGTCAATCCTAACTTTGAAGACTATGTCATCAACCTTACATTCAGAGGATGCATACAGTACAACTCAACCTTACGTTTGGCGTCGGAGAGTTTAAAGTCGATATTTTTATGCAATAGTCAGCAAGTTGATTTTTAGGCGGATTTCAAGCCGGATTTAAAGCTGATTTTAAAATGCAAATTTGACTGATTCAAAGCCGTTTTATCAATGGTTTAAAGATTGAATTAAAAGGAGATTTTTATGCTGAGTTTTCAAGGAAGTTACGACTACTCTGTAAATTCAAATGTTTGAATATCGCGAGTTAAAAGGAGACTCTTGTAGATCTAAATTTTCAGGAGAAGTACTTATCGTTTTTTTTATATGAGATTTTTCAAACAGTATCCAATGATCTTATGTAATCTCTATATCATTATGAGAAAAGGAAAAAATAAAAAAAAACTGAGGCTATCAAGAATTCTGATCTACTGATTTAAGAGAACGACAAAGCTCTGTTTTCTGAAGAAGAAAAATCACAGTAGAAGATTCATCTGTTCTACATCGAAGATCATTTGTGAATCTTCTACTGCTAAAGTTGTGAGTTATATTTATATATCTACTGCAACGGGATCGACTCAGAATGACTCTTTTTTGAAGATCATTATTTCTGAAGACGGTGATCCATCTTCTGTCAATTGCATGATGTTGCAATTGTGAAGAACATCTGGAAAGTTTTTTTAGAATAAAAAAATCTTTCTTTTCTATTCTTGAGTGAATGGCTTCTCTTACTAAGATGTGTAGGTTCTGTGAGTGAACCAAAAGGATTTGTTTTGACTTAGATTGTAAAGGTGTCAACTGCATGTACTCAGTTGTTGAAAGGTCTATTGAAACGAGGACCAGATAGTGAAAATCACCAAGCTCATGGAGTATAGCATTGGTGGAGTGGACTAAGGGCCTTCTGTTCCCTGAACCACTATACATCTTGTGTCTCTGCTATTTAAATTTCCACTACATCATATCATCTGATTAAAGTTAAAGGGAAGAACACAATCTCACAAAGATTTCAGAAAATATACAATTCACCCCCCCCCCCCCTCTTTTGTATATTTGGTATAATCCGATCCAACAATTGGTATCAGAGGTTGAGCTTTCTGATAAATCCTTAACAAGATGAAAGTGATTATACACAGAGAAAGATGATTGATACAAGAGAGAGAATATCTATGGTCAGATCACCATACTTCAATGGAGAAAAATATGGATGCTGGAAGTCGTGAATGATTATCTATCTAAAAAACCTTGGATATAGAGTATATTCTAAGATCCTGACTCCATATGAAATACCAGAAAAACCTGAAACATGGAGTGCAGCTACTGAAGAAGATTATGAAATGAACTCAAAGGAAATGAATGCAATTATATGTGGTCTAGGACCTGATGAATTCAACAGATTATCTCAATGCCCGACAATATATGAAATGTGGAAAACTATTGTTGTTGCTTATGAAGGAACTAACAATATCAGAGAAATGAGATATGCAATTGCTAAGCTTAAATTTGATACTTTCAGAAGGGTTTAAGGTGAGAGTATTACTCAAATGAATGGAATATTGATAGAGATTGTCAATAACATAACTGCCTTGGGAGATCCCATTAAACAAGTTGATCAAGCTTTAAAAGTACTGAGAGTAATGCCTATAAAATGGAATGGAATCTCTGCAACAATCAAACAGTCGACACCTATCAAAAATTTAACCATGAGAGAACTGATTGGAAAATTAATGATGTATGAAGATTAGATGGAAGATGAAGCAAATGATCATAAAGTGCTTATCAAAAAAGATGACACTGCCTTGAAAGTATCATCACAGATAAAAAATAGAAAGATGAAGAAAAGTATAAAAGATAAATCAGAATGTTATGATTTATCAAATTCTGATGTGTAATTGGCTCATCTAGCCCTAAGAATCACTAAATTATATAGAAAGAAGAAGGGATTTAGAAAATCCTTCAAAAAGGATGACAAGGAAGTCAGATGTTATGAATGTAAGAAAATGGGGCATATCAGACCTAACTGTCCTCGGCTAAAATAAGACAAGAGAAAGAAATTCTTCAAAAGAAATGATTATAAGCATAAGGACAAGAAAGCCATGAAGTCTACATGGAGTATATATGAAGACTCCATTAGCACTTCTGAATCAAACTCAGAGAAGGAATAAGCAAATCTGAAATCCAAAATGTGTTTTATGGAAGAAACAGATGAGGTACAATCTTACTACTCTTCTGACTCTAGTTCTGAATCTAGTTACTCTAATGAAAAACTTGCAGCCTACTGAAATATACTTGAAGAAAAATATGACTCTCTATTTAATAAGCATAAGTCTTTAAATAACATTCATAAGGTTGTTTCTGATGAAAGAGATACAATGCTAAAACAATATAAGGAGCTAACTGAAAAGTTTAACTCAATTAACACTAACAATACATATTATGAATCAAAGATAAAATCACTACAAACTAAAGTGGAAACTTATAAAAGTGCAGCCCTTGTTTTTACTAGAGAATAAAATACTTTAAATGAAATTCTTGGGGAAAATGTCATTAAAAAGGAAATATTTGGAATTGGCAGTAAAGGTGAAAAACCCAAGCTGTACAAAAATTATTTTATTCCAAGTGCAAAAAATCTAAATTGTAATTACTGTGGAATAAGGGGATATATTTCTAAAAACGGTTTCTTAAGACAACCTTAAATAAGTGTAATTAAAAAATCTTTTGTATAAAATGATTTATTTGACTCTTGTGAAATTAGAAAAACAAAGCAAGTCTGGATTCCCAGATCTCTGCTGGCTAACACCCCTAGACCTAACAAAATATGGGTATCAAAGAAAATTGTGTAAATGTCTTTGCAGGGAGCAGGTCAAAAAATAAAAAAAGGACATATGGTATATGGAAAGTGGATGCTCAAGGCATATGAGTGGAAACTCATCGAATTTCTCTACACACACTCAAAAATATGGTGGACTTGTCACTTTTTGTGACAATTCCAAAGGGAAAATCATTGGTATTGGAACAGTTGGAGATCCAAAAGATGTCTCAATAAATAAAGTACTTTATGTAAAAGGATTGAAACACAATCTGATAAGTATCTCTCAAATATGTGATGATGGTTATGTCGTTGATTTTTCTAACAATTGATGTTCTGTTTTCAAAAATAAATTTCTTAAATTTAAAGCACCTAGAACTGACAATGTGTATACCTTGGATTTAAATTCCTTGTGTAAACAACAAGTAAATTGCTTAACTGCTAAAGTGAATGAATATTGGATCTGTAATATGAGACTTGGAAATTGTAATGTATATGTTTTACATAAGTTATATAAGAAAAATTTAGTTTCTGATTTGCCTAGTCTCAAATTTGAAAGTGACGGATTATGTGATGCATGTCAACTTGGCAAGCAACACAAATCATCCTTCAAATCTGTTAACAGAATTGCTACATCTAAACCTCTAGAACTTATTTATATAGATTTTTTTGGACCTTCAAGAGTATCAAGTATGGCTGGTAAATCATATGTATATGTTTTAGTTGATGACTATTCTAGATTTACATGGATTTTCTTTTTAAAATTTAAAAATGAAGCTTTTGCTTTATTTGAATGTTTTTGTAAAGCTGTTCAAAATGAAAAAGGTTTTAAAATAATTTCATTGAGAAGTGATCATGGTGGAGAATTTGAGAATCGTGAATTTAATTCCTTCTGCTCAAATATGGGTATTAAACACACCTTCTCTGCACCAAAAACACCTCAAAAAAATGGAATTGTTTAAAGAAGAAATAGGACTATTCAGAAAATGGCTAGGACTGTGTTAAATGAATACAATCTTCCTACCTATTTTTGGGCAGAAGCTATAAGCACAGCCTGTTATATAATGAATAGAGTTTTAATTAGACCAATCACGAAAAAGACACCCTATAAACTTTGGAATAACAGAAAACCCAAAGTAAATTACTTTAAAGTTTTTGGATGTAAGGTTTACATCTTAAACACCAAGGACAATCTTGGTAAGTTCGATCCAAAATCTGATGAAGGCATTTTCTTAGGATATTCATCTAACTTCAAAGCCTATAGAGTCTATAGTAAGAAGTCAAGGATTATTGAAGAATCAGTTCATGTAAAATTTGATGAATCTGATCCCTTTGAGAAAAGGACAGATTAAATGGATGAATCTGACTCTAATGATAACATGAGACTTGAGAACTTGAAAAATGATTTTGAAAAAGATATAAAAGAAATTCACTCCTATTAAGAAGAACATGATACTGAAGAACCTATGATTGTGTTACCTAGACAGACTAGAACTCTAAAGAATCGCCCCTTAGAGACTATCATAGGTGACTTAGACATAGGAGTAAAAACTAGAGGAAATATAGGGAATCTTGTAGAATTATCTGCCTTTATATCCTAATTAGAACCCAAGTCTATAGAAGAAGCTTTAGACACTAGTACAAAAACCTTTTTTTATGTCACCATTTTTCACGTCGGTTTTTTAGAACCGACGTGAAAATATCTAAAAATCTATTTTTCACGTCGTTTATTATATAACCGACATAAAAATACATATTCGCTGATTTTTCACGTCGGTTATATAAGAACCGACGTTAAAAATCCATTTTATCTGATTTTTCATGTTGGTTATTATATAACCGACGTGAAAAATCAATGTACATCACTTTTCCACATCGGTTATTAAATAATCGACATGAAAATCCTTTTCCAGGAAAATATATTAAAATTTTGACTTATTTTTCACGTCGGTTATTAAATAACCGACGTGAAAAATCGATTTTCGTGACTTTTTCATGTCTTTTATTTAATAACCGACATGAAAAATGTTTACAAAAATGTATTTCATTTTTCAAGCTTTAATTTGACAGGTCACGGAGCTCAAACGGAGTTACGGATTAAAAGTTATGGCCTTCAGAAGTTGATCATCTCTAAACGATGTCTTATGGATGTCCAACTTCTAAAGGCCATAAATTTTAATCCATAACTCTGTTTGAGCACCATGACCTGTCAAATTAAAGATTAGAAAATAAACTACATTTTTTTAAACTTTTCTCACGTCGGTTATTAAATAACCGATGTGAAAAATACCTTTTAACGTAGGTTATTAAATAACCGACGTGAAAAATAAGTGAAAATTTTAATATCTTTTCACGTCGGTTATCATAAAACCGACGTGAATGATATTTTTAATATCCCACGAATGCGAAATTTCAATTTTTTTACATCGCGGCATCGAAATTTTGAATTGCCGCCTAAAATTTTTAATACCACATTTTCTCATAGAATCTCAATTATATGTTTCCATTATACACCCATCCTAATTTGACGATCATTTATTTCAACCATTATCGTTCCCCCAAATCGACTCTTTTTCTCTCGAACATGAATCAATTATTTCTTCTTTCTGCAATCTCGTCAAGGTAATTTAATCATATAACCATTATTTATGGTTTTTATTATTTGTTTTCTTAATTGATATACCATTTTATGATCATTTCATTCAACCATAATCGTTCCACCGAATCAAATTGTTTTATCTTCAATTTGAATCAACGATTTCTTTTTTTCGCGACCTCGTCAAGGTATTTGTAATTATTTTCCCATGATTTATATTTTCTATGAGTAGTTTTCTTAATTGATATACCATTTAACGATTGTTAATTTATTATAATAATGGATGATTCTTTATATCATGATAAAACTACAAATCCCCCTATGAATTCAAAAATTTCTTCTAATATGAAGCTACTGTTGGCTCATTCAATCTTTCCTCGAAAAAAATATCAAACTTCTGATGGTCATAACTTTTGATCCGTAAATCTGTTTGAGCTCTATGACCTATCAAATGAAATCTTATAAAATTTTCTACAAGATAGTAAACTTTTTTTACGTCAGTTATTTAATAACAGACATTAAAAATAACTTTTAACGTCGGTTATTAAATAACCGATGTAAAAAATGACTTATAACATCAGTTTTTTCAAAAACCGACGTAAAAATGGCTTCTTATCACCATTTTCCAGAATTTATTTCACATTGGTTTTTTAAAAACCGATGTTAAAAACTATATTACCCCATTTTTTACGTCGGTTATTAAATAACCGACGTAAAAAATAATATTTTTAACGTCGCTCGCAATAACGTCGCTTAAAAACTGACGTTAAAAAGAAAAAAAAATGCCATAAAAAGGTTTTTGTACTAGTGAGATTATGAAAGCTGGATGATAGCAATGAAAGAAGAATTAAACCAGTTTAAAAGAAATGAATTCTGAGAATTAGTTGAAATACCACAGAACTATCCAGTGAAAGGAACCAAATGGGCCTTTAGAAATAAGCAAGATGATCAAGGAATAATAACTAGAAATAAATCTAGACTTGTAGCTAAAGGATATAATCAGGAAAAAGGTATAGATTATGATGAGACCTTTGCACCTATAGCTAGATTAGAAGCCATTAGAATTATTTTAGCCTATGCATCTCATATGAACTTTAAGTTATTTCAGATGGATGTTAAGTCTGCCTTTTTAAATGGTTATTTAATGGAGGAAGTTTATGTTGAGCAACCTCCTGGTTTTGAAAATTCTCAAAAACCCGATTCTGTTTTTAAACTTACTAAATCTCTTTATGGTCTTAAACAAGCACCTAGATCTTGGTATGAAAGATTAAGATCTTTTCTTTTGAAAAATGATTTTACTATTGGAATGGAAGATCCAACCCTTTTTAAGAAAACTGTAAATTCTAATATTTTATTAGTTCAAATTTATGTTGATGATGTAATTTTTGGATCAACTAATAAAACTATTTGTCATGATTTTTCAAAGTTAATGCAAAAATAATTTGAAATGAGTATGATGGGAGAACTAAATTTCTTTTTAGGACATCAAATTTATCAAAAATATTTTGGAAATATTTTGAATAAAAGAAAATATATTACTGATTTATTAAATAAGTTTGGTCTTGAAAACAAAAAATACATATAAGACTCCTATGTGTACTAATATAAAACTTGATTTGGGTGAAACTGAAAAATCAGTTGACAACAAGTTATATAGAGGTATGATTGGTAGTTTATTATATCTTACTGCTAGCAGGCCAGATTTAATGTATTTAGTATGTCTTTGTGCAATATTTCAATCAAATACTAAAGAATCTCATTTCACTATTGTTAAAAGAATTTTTAGATATTTAAAGGGAACTGTTTTTCAATATATTCTTTATCCCAAAACTTCTGATTTTAATTTGATTTCATATTCAGATGCAGACTTTGGGATTTGTAGATTAGATAGGAAAATCACTTTAGGAACTTGTCACTTTTTAGGGAAATATTTAGTGTCATGATCAAGTAAGAAACAACATTCAGTTCCTCTGTCAACAACTGAGGCAGAATATGTTTATGCTAGCAGTTGTTGTGCACAAGTGTTGTGGATGAAAAACACTCTTATGGACTTTGGACTAAATTTTAATAATATGACTATTTTATGTGATAATACTAGTGCTATAAATATTTCAAAAAATCTTATTAATCATTCTAGAACTAATCATATTGATATCAGACATCATTTTCTAAAATATCATGTTCTTAAAAAGGATATATCTTTGGAATTTGTAAGTACTGAAATTAAATTAGCGGATATTTTTACTAAACCACTTCCCACTGCAAGGTTTGATTTTATTAAGGGGGAGCTAGGTATATTTAATTTTAAATAAAGTTTTACTTTACTATGTTGTTTCTCTATTTTAATTCTGTTTAAAAATAATTTGGCTATTTATTTTTCAAAGAGAATAATTTTCTTTTCCCTAAATAATCAATTTTATTTATTTTTAAAATCTATGTAATGATTAATAAAAACACGGGAATCAAGGCTGTCAGAAACCCTTTCAACTTCTAAACCATTTCATTTCTACTAAAACCTTTCGACCCGCGAAACTGCACCACTGCTCGTCAAACCCTAATTTTTTGAATCTCTAAAACCCTAGCCTTCAAAACTTCAAAAAGTATTTTAGAGATGGCTAAGACTAAGAGATTTGATGAGGATGAGACTAGCAATGTCAAGAGATAGTGTTCAGAAGGAAGGAAAATCTTACAGGGCAAGGTAATTGATCTCAAATGGCTATATCAGACCAATCTCCTGTTGAAACAAGCATTTTCATTTCAGAATCTCGAACAAACTTTCAACAGTGAGAATACGGAATTTTTTTATGAGTTAGAACTTCGATATTTCTTCAAATCTGTATAGTTTAGTCTGGGATACAATGAGGACACTATGCTGGCTAAGATAGAAGATAGGGATTTTTCAATATCTTTAGGTCAGATTTTCAACTATCCTCATAATGGAGTTTTTCATTTTGATTTGAAAAATATGGGAGATTCTATGAATAAATCAAAGGACATTATGTATTTTCTTTTTGGTACTACGTCTATAAAGAATATGTTCATAAATGACCTGGAGCCTAATCAGAAAATTTTAGTTAAATTTGTGCAAACAGGGATTGCACTGAGGATGTCTGAGATGGAAAAGATATTATATCCTGACATGTATATAATGTATATTTTACTCAGTGATATTAAATTCAATTTTCCTAGATACATGGTGAGGTATCTAAATTAATGTTGTCACAGTGAAGCCAGAATGAACTTCTACCCTTTTGGATGATTCATTTCCAAACTATTATTCAAAAAGGATATGGTGAGACTGGTGGATGTCGGAGTATGATTTCATCACAGTAATGTGTTTAATGCTGGAACTTTAAGAAATATTGGCTATTTATGGAGTACTATAAAAGTAAAACTCTTGCTAGTAGGAGCTGAGGAAGAAACAGAGAGTGCTCAGGCTCAGTCTGCTAAGTCCCAGGAGGGACAAGATGAATCGAGAGTCAGCACTGCTGCAAGAAGAATCAGATTTGAAATTGAAGATACTGAAGAAGAATGAAATCAGGAGGGACTTCAATTTCAGAGAAAAAGAACTGTTTATGATGAACTTGTTTCTCCTGTAATGACTACAGGAGATTTACTCTCTTACAATTTTGTCAGAGAGGCTGCTGCTGAAACAGCAACAGTAGATGTTACTGAGAGGTCAGAATCAGTGGAAAGACTTCAAATTCAATCTGGAATTCAAGAAGAAACTAAAGTAGAGACTCAAGAACAGGTTTTAGCTGATGTTGCAGTTACACTTCAACAAGAAAAGTAGGTAGAGTCTGGTGAGGAAGTGGCCAGACCTCAAGAACCTTTAGAAGATACTATCTTAGAAAATCCATTCGAAGAACAAGTTTCTGATGTTCATGATGAGCATGTTTCTGAAGCTCAAATAGAAGTACTTCAAGAGCATTTTTCTATGGAAGAGTCTGGAAAAGGCTATGAGGAAAAATATGTGGACCAACCCGCTCAAGAAAAGGAAAAAAGACAAGTCTGATGTAGATTCCCTACCTATAGTAGTACTTCATCACACTGACACTGAGAATGAGAATTAAGCACAGGGTTCCTCTGATTCAGGGAATAAGGAAATTGAAGAGCTGAACAGAAATGTATCTCAGTTGGAATCTGAAAATGATACTCTGAAGAGATCCTTATAATCAAAATAGTTCAAATTTTAGATACTTAAGGATAGTACAGTTTCAAGGAAAGAAGTCGAAATTTTTAAGAAGGATATGCTGAGAGCTATTACAAATTTAAAATCTGAAATGGTTATGAAGTCAGATTTTTCAGATCTCAAATCATTTATGGAGACACACTTTGCATATTTTGGAACTAGTGCTACTAGTGGGTCGGGTACTTCACCTGATTTACTCAGAAAATTTCAGGCTATCACAGCTGCAATGAGCAATATGAGTGACAGATTGCATGATCTTCAATGCAACAGTGATCCTTTATTAGTCCTGTTAGAAAATCAGAAATTTTTTATTGATCATTTGACATCAAGTGAACCATCTCTTAGACTTGTGCTGACTCAATTCATAGATAAATTGTCTTTGTTTATGGAGAAGGAAAAAAGAATTCACAAGTTTTTCAGAGTCAATATCATTGAAGACATTCATATGACTCAAGAGACTAGAGATCTTATCATTCAGCTTGGTGATGGAATGATGCGAAGACTCAGGGAACAGTTGATAGAAATCAAGTCTTCAATTCAGAGAAGATAGAACCTATTTCATACCCTGACCAAACCTTGATTCCTATGTTCATCATAATTGTATCTATTTCATAATTTTAATAAAACTTTTTTATTCCTGTATTTATCAATTTTTTCTGAAATTCTGTTTCTTTATATTTATTTTGTTTTACTGTCTTTATTTAGATATGCCAGTAATCCAAATTTCATTACTGAAAAACAGTTACTTAGTATTTATTTAAGTCCAGTGCTACATTAAATGTGTTATATTCCATCTTTTATCATTCGTTTTTATATCACAAAAAGGGGGAGAAATTTGGATAAACACAACATTTTTTTTGTTTCATTTTATTGGGAGAGAAATTAAAATGGATAATTTAAAGGGAGAAATTGAGTTAAATCTAATATTGTATTTATCTTTTTAAAATTCAAAACTATATGTAATTAATTAATTTTTGTGTAAGGTAATTTCATTAATTATTTTATGGGTTTTGTGATCATCAAAAAGGGGGTGATTGTTGATCAAGTGTTGTTTTCAACAATACATAATGTTTTATTTAAAGGGGGAGTATGTTGAGAACAATACTCTATCTCTTTATGATAATTTTGATGCCTCACAAATACCCTTAATTATTTTCTAATGATTTTATTTGTTAAGAATTTTTTAGGAATTTATTATTCGTTATATTTTTATTTCTGGATGAAATATTTAAGTTCTTGAACAATGAGGTTTTATTTCTAAAGTATTCGTATTTAGCATGTTCTAGAAACACTATTCATACCCTACTTATTCGGGATTTACTTTAGCGTGTTCTGGAAACACTGTTCATACCCTATGTGGAGGAACGTAGTGTAAGGATTAAATGCAGCATATGCTTTATGAGATAAGAGAAAAGTATGGATAAAGAACCATACGTTATTGGAAAAGTATGAAAAAGAACCCTACATTAGGAAGGAACCCTACATTTGGAATATTAGAAAAGTATGGAAGGAGAACTGTACGTAAGTGTCAAACGTTACGTTTGTTTCTCAAAATCATGGTTCATTAACCTTACTTTTGTAAACAAGCATATGTTCTTGGAAAAGTATGGATCAAGTAAAAGTATGGATCTTTTACCATACGTTTGAAAGTTGAAGAGAAAAGTATGGATGACCAACCCTACGTTTATGATCAACCTTACGTTTGAAGAAAGTGACATGAACCAACATTTGTGATCAACCATATGTTTTCAACCCTACGTTTTAAGACTACGTCATCAACCTTATGTTCAGAGGATGCATAAAGTACAACTCAACCTTACGTTTGGCATAGGAGAGTTCAAAGTCGATATTTTTATGCAACGGTCAGCAAACTGATTTTTAGGTGGATTTCAAGATGGATTTAAAGCTGATTTTAAAATGTGACTTTGACTGATTCAAATCCATTTTATCAAAGGTTTAAAGATCGAATTAAAAGGATATTTTTATGCTGGGTTTTTAGGAAATTTATGACTACTCTATAAATTCAAATGTTTGAATATCGCGAGTTAAAAGGTGACTCTTGTGGATCTAAATTTGCAGGAGAAGTAATTATCATTTTTTTATATATGAGATTTTTTTAACAGAATCCAATGATCTTATGTGATCTCTCGATCATTCTGAGAAAAGAAAAAAAGAAAAAAAACAGAGACTATCAAGAATTCAGATCTTATGATTCAAAAGAACAACAAAGCTCTATTTTCTGAAGAAGAAAAATCACAATATAAAATTCAACTGTTCTACATAGAAGATCATTTTTAAATATGCCACTGTTGAAGTTGTGAGTTATATTTCTATATCTACTGCAATGGGATATACTCAGAACGACTCTTTTTTTAAGATCATTATTTCTGAAGATGACGATTCATCTTCTGTCAATTGCATGCTGTTGCAATTGTGAAGATTTTCAGAATACAAAAATCTTTCTTTTCTATTCTTGAGTGACCGGATTCTTGTACTAAGCTTTGTAGGTTTTGTGAGTGAACCAGAAGGATTTGTTTTTCCTTAGATTGTAAAGGTGTCAACTTCCTGTACTCATTTGTTGAACGTTCTATTGAAATGGGGACCAGATAGTGAAAATCACCAAGCTCGTGGAGTAGAGCATTGGTGGAGTGGACTAGGGGCCTTCTGTTCCCCGAACCACTATATATCTTATGTCTCTACTATTTAAATTTCCACTGCATCATATCATCTGATTAAAGTTAAAGGGAAGAACACAATCTCGTAAAGATTTCAGAAAAGACACAATTCACCCCCCCCCCCCCCCTCTTGTGTATATTTGGTATAATCCGATCCAACATACTTTAGTGTATTGATGAAATCCATGATGGCATATTTTCACGGTAAAGTAGGATATGTTGGGTGTGTCACGGGTAATATTGTTTTAATGAATATTGTGAAAAAGGATTTGTCCCTTCATTTATTTAACATATATTGATATCTCATACCCTTTGATAGGAATGAAACAACCTAAATAAACCCATGGTCATGGTGTTATGTGAGCAGGTTCGTTTCCAAAATGTCAAAGAATGAGTCATCGAGCACATAGACTGATGACACCAGCATGCAACTTTCTTGATTTTATATGTCGTGATAAAGGGATTATATTATGCATTAAGAATCCATATAAGGTTGTATTTCATTATGATGTTAGATTCTTTCTATATGGGTGTTTTGGCATGTTGTGAGGCACTAGCACTGTACTTTGGGAAGTTATGCCTAATACCACTGAGAAAGAGGGATAGATGTTCAAACACTAAGTATATCCAAAACCTCAATTAAAGAATAATATTTTTTATTATTTAACATATTGAATAAATATTATTCTCATGTATGGTTTAATGATTATTCATTATTAGCTTGATCATATATATTCAGTCACTAGTTATTTGAGTGACTATTTTATGAATAGAATATTTAATAAATATTTATTTTCTATTTATTAAATATAATATTTATTTATTTATTAGTGAATAATGTGGTGATATTTATTTATTAAATAAAGAGTCATTATTCAAGGCCCAATAAATATTGTGGGGGAATGGAATATCGAGTTTAAAGGTCCGGTGAGAAATAATATATATTAAATATTAATTGAATAAATTTTAATTAATTTATTCAAGAAAAAATATTTAATTAATTTTATGATTTTTCACATGTTAGGAAATAATAATATTATTATAATTATTATTATAGAAATGAGGTTCTATGGGGATTAATGAAATAATAAGGGTGTATGTGCAATTATTATTTTCTAACCCTATCACTATTTAAACCTAATTATATTATTTCCAATGCTAACACTAGTAATTGGTGTTGTTTGTACATGATGACTATGTAGAATTTTTTGAGCATGTGTTGATTCAAAAATTTCATTAATTTATTTTTTATTTTGATGCTCACAAACACCTACATTATGTTTCTAATGAAGTAAATTTAAGTGGATTTCAGAATATTAATTATTGGAATAATTATTTTTATTCTGGAAGAATATTAATTCTTTAATCCATGGAATGATATTTTTTTATCAAAGGGGATGTATTCTGTACTTATTTGATAAGTAATATGGAAACATTGTTCATACCCAACATTTTAAGCGGGACATATGGTTTGTATACCCTATATTTAGAGTAAAAGTATAGATCATAAACCATACTTTTGGAAGAAACCCTATATATGAGGAATAAATGTATGGATCATCATCCCTACTTTTTTAATCAATCATACACTAACAACCGTACTTTTGGATTTTATCACTACACAGACAAACCCTGTGTCTAGATTGGTTAAAGATAGAGTTTTGAATTATAGTTTATTTCTGCGTTTGTTGCAATGGTCTTGACATAATTAAATATATCTTTAAATTCATTTAAATATAGATTCAAAAGTTCATGTTCAATAGATTAGGTCGTTCCTATTTCTAATGGATGTTATGAATCTTTTAGAACATTCTGAATTCAAATATTTACGATTTATCAAGTGATATATCTGGACTTGTTTGACCTAAAGGAAGTTCAACCATCATGGTAAATATTGATATATTTGTCTTATATATATAGATGTTCTTATTTTGAATATACACATAGAGATATATTTTCATTTAATAATAATGTTTCATTTCCTTCAGAGATACACTTTAGAGACATACATGTTTTGATCCTTGTTTGTTTGACTACTACAATTATTTCTACTGTATTTCACTATTAATCTTTTTCTTCATTTTGAAAAGTTTTATAAAGAAATCCTATTCAACATTGAAGAATATTTTATTTATAGCATGTTTATTGAAGAACATATATAACTATTTGTTACTGCTACAACTATGTTTCAAAGATGTTTCAACATCTACATCCTGGTCTATTATCTGTTTTAGAGTATTTGCTGCTCGTACTTAGTCATTGGGGGAGTTTTAACTTCTCATACTAAGTTTTGGATATTTTGGTTCCCTATAAAAGAATCGTAAGTCACTATAAAATCTTTGATTGTAAGGTGTCAACTACATGCACTCAGTTTTATAAGTCGTTGGAAAAATAAATTACTATTGAAAATAATGAAGCTCGTGGAGAGTGTGTTGGTGGAGTGGACTAGGGAATCTTTGTGTCATGAACCACTATATATCTGCATGTTATTTTCTTTATTTATTTCCATTGGTCATTCATTTTTAAGAGATAAGGATAGAATCTATTTAATCTAAAGAGGTAAGTTTAGTTTCTATCAAGTTTCTAAAGGAACACAATTCACCCATATTATGTATTCATCATCATCATTCCAACCTAACCAGTGGTATCAAAAGTTGGGATTCATTGGAAATATTTATCTTTTTAGTAATCCTTGAATATTATATTGTTTCTATCTGATACTAACTAGTGGCATTGTAATTTTTTAGCTCTTATAGAATATTAAAGATTTATTTTGTCTCTAACATGCCTCATTTAAATATCCAAACAAAGTTAATTCTCAATGGTTGATCTTAGAGAAGTTGTATTTATGATTCATAAACCTTATTTTAATAGTGGTAATTATGGATGTTGAAAATCATGCATGATTATTTATATGAAAAAAAATTTAAGGTATTCAAGCCTTATGATATTCCTAAAGATGATCTGGAAGAATTAAATTATGATCAAGAGATGGATTATGATCTTAATTCGAGAGCAACGAATCCTATCATCTATGGTTTAGGAACTGATGAATTTAATTGAGTCTATCCATGTGAAACTACACATGAAATGTGGTAGACTATTTTTTTGCTTATGAAGTAACTCACAATATTATACAACAAATATACAATATAGAAAAATTGAAATTTGATACTTTTAGAATGCATGAAAATGAGAGAATTAATCCCGTGAATGGAAGTTTGGTAGAATTTTTCACTGATATTAATACCTTAGGAGAACCAATTAAACAATCATACCAATATTTAAAAGTTCTAGGATTATTACCCTTTAAATACATTGGGACATCTTCTATAATCATACAATCCACTCAGGTCTAAGAACTGGCACTGAAATAATGGATTAGAACCTTGATGATATATGAAGTTGATATGAAAGGTGAAGTTGAAAAATCATATTTCTAACCAAAAGGAAGATGTTTCACTTAGAACTAATATGGATGAATCATATGATTCAATCTATCAATATTTGAGAAAATAATTATTAGATCTTGATGAAATATTTGAAAAAATGTACAACAAGAGAAGGAAGAGGAATGGGGAAGATAGATTCTATGAATGTAAGGATAAAGGTCACATAAAATCAAAATGTCCTATTATTAAATCAAAAAGAAAATATAATTAAAAAATGAAAGGAAATAAATTTTTGAAGACAAACTGGAGTGACACTTCTGATTTAATTGATGAATCTATTACAAACAATGAAGTTGAGCATAGAAATCAAATGGTAAATCTATGTCTTATGAATCATGCTGATGAGGTACACACTTCTAACTCACAAATTTTTTATTCAAAATTTTTTTATTATAATGAACTTAATGAATATTTTTTTATTATTCAAGAAAATTTTGAATCTTTAAATAAAGAGAATTAAAAACTTAAATAATATTATGATATTATTTTTATATATAAAGAATGTTTAAAGAAAAAAATTTCAGATTTAAAATCTAATTATTATTATGTTTTGTATAAAAATAAAATTAACAAAATATCAAAAGAAATTAATACTTTAAAAAATACTTGCGAATTATTATTAAAGAAGAAATTTATTTAATTAATATTATTGGGAAAAATAAAATTCATAAAGGTAAACTAGGAATAGGTATTAATGGAGAAAATATAAAATTATATAAAAATTATTTTATCCTAGTTTATGAAATGAAAATCATGAACACTAATAAATGTTATTATTATGTTATTAATGAATATTATGAAAATGACTATTATTTTATAAGATCTAAATTTTTTGGTATTAAGCATGTTTATTATTCATAATAATTATCTAAATTTAATTATAATATCTCTTCTCAAAATAAACAGATTTGGTTACTGAAAACTTTAAATACTAACATTTTTTGACCCAAAAGTATATGGGTACCAAAAGGAACTTATATTTAATATATTTTAGGTATGAACCACTAGAATTCATTATTATATCATTTAGTGGATACTTAAAGATTATGGATATTTCTATGAAAGCTTCATGAAAGCTGGAACTATTAATTCAAGAAGTATTTCATTTTAATCTTAATATTTGATTTAAATGCATCAACTATTTTATATGGGGGAGAAATTATTTATGATTAAACTACTTAAAATCATCTCACTATATGTGATACGTCAATCTATTAAAACTTGTATTACATTATACATTATCTGAAAGCTTTTTAATATTAATATATGTAACAATGTTGCTAAAATATTCAAATCTATGTAAACTTTTTTTTATATGTATTACTTAAAAAAATTATCTTGAAAATTTATAATTTAGGGGGAGCACATAGAAAAATAGATTTGTGAAAAACTATATTCTAAATTAAATCTTTCATTTTTTATATTTTTATTTTTAATTTTTATTCATCTATGTAATGTATTTTTTAGAATAGTTTTCTTATGTAAAAATTGTCTTTTCAAAAATTAAAATCTAAAATGATTCATCTATATTTTAGCTTTAGAATATGAATCATCATATCAAAATTTTCAAAATGAAACATTTCTTATTACCCTTTTGAACACTCTAATCTTCTTCTTAAACTCACTTAAACTTTGTTTTATTCCTTCTTCAAAATATCAAATTCAAAGCCTTCTGAAGAAATCAATATGGGAAACCTAAAGAGATCCATAACTTTAAGGTCAGATAAAATTATTTCTCAAAAGAAAAAGCAAGGTAATTAATTTTCTAATAAATTTGGGGATCAATTATTTTTCCTTATTAAGGATTCCTTGGAGAAATATTCTATAAAAGATAAATAAATTCATGGTTTTTAAGAACCATTAGTTTTATCTTCTCAAATAGTTAAAGATGGAATTTTATATGAATATATTATGTTCAGATTTAATCTGTTAAATGAAGAAATAGTAATGTGGCATGAATATCTAAAAGGTTATAGGAAATTTTATGAAGAGATGCAAAAAATATTCTATTTCTAAAACTATTTTGATACACTTCAAAGGGATTATCGAAATATGAATGAAAGGTTACTTTATAAAAAAATACTTTGATGAGTTTAAAGTGGAGATGATAATTCAAATGAAGACACTCAAATAAGATGTTTTTACTAATTCATATCTAGATGAGCTAAAATATTTTTTAATTAAATAGTTCTCATCATCTTCATTGGTTCAGATATCTATAGATGTTCAAAGGAGAATAGAACATCTCTCATGAGTTCTAGATACTATTAGTGAAAAAGTTCAAATTTTTAATAGTGAAGATGATTCATCTAATACTTCAAAAAATCCATATTATTTTTCATCTCTATAGATTATTCAAATTTAAAGTTATATATATATTTTTTTATGTTACTTTTATTTTAAATATCGTTTTTATGTTCACTTTGTTAAAAATGCTATAAATTGTTTCTTTTTTTTTATATCGCAAAAAGGGGGAGAGATTTATGATAAAGTAATGAGAAATTCATAGGAAAGAAAAAACTATTTTTAAATAATAAATTTGAAAAATATATGGAAATATATTATGGAAAACACTATGTTAACAAAACTGTAAAATATACAGGGGAGAAATTTCTTTTTAAGGAATTTTTTTTTGAAATTTATTTATTCTCATTTTTGTAAAATTTTATTTATTAATTGTTTTAATTTTAATATTTGTTTTATGGGTTTTTTGGTCATTAAAAAGGGGGTTATTTTTTAAAATGTGTTGATTCAAAAATTTCATTAATTTCTTTTTGATTTTGATACTCACAAACACCCATATTTATGTTGTTAATGGAGTTACTTTAAGTGAATTTTAGGATAGTAATTATTAGAATAATTATTTTTATTCTGGAATAATGTTAAGTCTTTAATCCATGGAAGTATATTTTTTTTCAAAGGAAATGTATTCTTTATGTGTTTTATGAGTAATCTGGAAACACTTTTCATACCCTATATTTTGAGCGGAAGGTATGGTTTTTATAACCTATATTTGGAGTAAAAGTATGGATCAAAACCCATAATTTTAGAATAAAACCTATGTTTGAGGAATAAATTTATGGTTCAGAATCCCTACATTTGTAATCAACGGTACATTGTCAACCATAATTTTGGAGTTTATCGCTATGTAGAAAAACCCTATGTTTGACTTGGTAAAAGATGGAGTTTTGAATTACGGGTTATTTTGTAATTTTCTATAATGGTCTTATTAGAATTAAATATCTCTTTAAATACATTTAAATACTAATTCAAAGGCTCGTGTTCAATAGATTTTTTCTTTCTTATTTCTAATGTAAGTCATGCATCTTTTTGAACATTCTAAATTCAAATATTTTCAATTTATCATGTGATATTTATAGACCTGTTTAACCTAAATAAAGTTTGACCATCATGGTAAATATTTATATGTTCATATTATATATATGTTCTTATTCTAAAGATACACTCATAGAGAGATGTGCATTTAATAATAATGTGCCATTCCTTCAGAGATGCACTTTTGAGACATACAAGTTTTCATCCTTGTTTGTCCGACTAATGTTGTTGTTTCTACTGTATTTCATTATTAATATTTTTTTACAATATAAAAAACTTCCTAAAGAAAGTGTGTTTGGTGTTTAGGAATATTTTTCTACAACTTTGTGTATTAAAGAACAAATACAACTGTCAATTATTGCTACAACTGTGTTCCAAAGTTGTTTCAACATCTATATCCTGATCTATATCTGTCTTAGAGTATTGGATGTTCATACTCAGTCATTGGTGGAGTATTAGCTTCTCATACTAATCTATGGATATTCCAGTTCCCTATAAAATAATGATAAGGCCCTGTAGAATCCTTTATTGTAAGCTATTAACTTCCTGTGCCCAGTTGTAGAAGTCCCCGTAAAAAGGACTTACTAGTGAAAATCACCAAACTTGTGGAGAGATCATTGATGGAGTGGACTAGGGGATCTTTGTACCATAAACCACTATATGTCAATTTTTTATTTTCTTTATTTATTTATATTGTTCATTATAATTTAATAGATAAATAAATAATCACTTTAATCTTAAGAGGGGAGTTTAGTTTATATCAAGTTTTTAAAGGAATACAATTGACCCCACTCTTGTGTCTCCATTGTCACCATTATAACCTAACAGAATTCTCTTAAACCCTAGATATCTCCCCTCTAGGAACTCTCTCAAGAATATAGAATGATCCTCCTCTACCATCCCTCTTGTCTCTAAAGAGATCAAAGATAATCCTTATTAGAATCTATTCTCATAGTAATCTAAGATGAACAATATAAGCATTAGAATCTTCCATTCTAGCACTTAGAGATTCCTAATACGACACTTAGAGGTTCATGGTATGTGTGTGGATCACCATTGAATGAAATCTACACTTGGTTCCTCAGACACAATTATGGTATGATGAAGATATTTTGTAAAATTATTCAATGAAGACAGAATTCATCACAAGGTAATTCTTTAATAGGTTAAATTAATTATAAATCATTATGTGATGATCTTATGTTTTGTTCCAGTTTTCTCATGTTATTTATTATTTGATTCAATTTTTTTGGTCATGGAATTATTTTTCAATTTAAATCTCAGATTAAACATCGATTATGAAAAAAATTCGAGTGGGGTATGCCCTACCAGCGCTTTCTCTACAGCCAAAACCTTTAATTGGTATCAAAGTGATCGCATAAAAATTTATAATTATTTAAATATCATTGATTAATTTATGAATTTTTCCTTAGTTTTCAATTATGTTTTAGTCATTATTTAATTATAATCATGATATCTTCTCTTATTCTTATTTTTTCTCACAAATATAATTAAAATGTGGATTAATTTTAAATGAAAACATTCAAAGAACTCATTTGAAGGTGATAAGAATTCTGGCTGGATAGCACAAGAGTACAAGTTGTATAGCCCATGGGTACTCACCATGCACCCATGTTTAATCCACTATTACAACTTAAGAATTAATTTTAAGAATGTGAAATTATTACACATGGTTTGTATTTAATTAATTGCATATAGTTTGTATTTAATACACTACATATTGACTAGGACAGTCTGGTGCATAGTTATCCAGACTAAAGGTCGTATAAATTTCATACATGATGTGTAACCCAGGTACATGTAATTTAGTCCATTAATGTCCAAGGATTTCCAAAATTCCCAATCCCTAGTCATGTGTCATGGATAAATGATGAATGAATATACATAATGTGTATTTGGATCATACTTTCCATGTATATTACCTAATTATGCATTATTTAAAATTAATTTATTATACTCCTTAAACCTTATCCACATGTGTTTCGTGTGCCATTTATTTTACTCATACACACAATGTGATGGGTTATATATATATATTAAATATCTAATTAATTTTTATGTAATATTCAAAAGTACATATCATATTTAAGTTGTAATATTGTGATTACTCTACACACGTTAAAACATAACACGCTATGTAAATAACATGTGTTTGTGTTTCATTCATTTTATATTAAGAACTATGAAATTATATGATAAGACAAGTATGATACATTCCACATGATTAAATAGTATACAAATATCATACACACCGAGTAGTTTGGATAGGTACTCAATGTGTTTCCTCCAAGGTATATGTTTTGTAGTTGGTCAATTTTAAATATATTTTTTATTTTATTTAAAATAATGATGTATGATAACCTCTAAAAAGTTTGGATGATGATTAAGATAAAATAATTGATTAATTAAAGAATCTAATTAATTTATTTGAGTGTGATTTATCTTAAATAAGAATGATTGTAAATGAATTCTAGTTTATTAAATGCATAATTAATTGCATGTATGTGGATGATCAGGAGTATATACCAGAACTTTATATGTTATTGTTTTCTTTTTAATTTATTATTAAATTAATTTAATGTCATGAACATTATCTATCCTCTCATTATGTAATGGATGGATCTACTTGGTGAGTGGATTCAATTCAAGTTTGGATTCAAGGTGAAACCAATCCAAGAGATACATGGGAGGATAGGTGGAAAGATTCAACCCAAACCAAGTCATGGTTCAATGTGTTTTACCCTAGTTATATGGTTAGTTTATCATCTTCTAGATAATATAACAATTAGGAAAAGATAATAATCATACCACTCTTGTTATTTTATTTCTATTAAGTTGCATAGTTAGTTTTATTAAGGATGTTTTTTTGTGATCACATGAATTAATGAATTAACAAGAATGCAATATAGAACTAAAGTAATTTGTATTATATGTAAACATTATCTAAGTCATGGTTAACCACTTTAATAAATTAACTTAATATTAAAAATCATGTAATAAAGATAAAATGAGTTATTTATGCATAAAGATTAAAATACATCACCTATATTTATTAATTCGGTATAGCCTTCCACTACTTGGGTAGGAATTAACCCATAGTTCAAATTGATTGACCAACCTCTATTAGGGAGATTTCAATTATAAGTTAATTTCTATCTTGAGTTTTGGGTTGAGTTAACCTATTTTTCATTAAGTGTTGATCACCTCAGCAAGACTTAGTGAAAATGATAGGCAAAGTATTGAGGAAATCCAAATTTAGGCTTTCAAGATTGGGGATTCCACTCAAAAGATCAAGGAGTTGTGAGATAAAGAATTTGGTAAGTTATGCCTACCTAAATACCTTTGAATATCTTGATAGACCTATGTCTAGGTTATGAGAATAGGTATATGGATCATTATCACTAAAATATCCAATATAATGGATATTTAGAATCTAATGGTGAGGGCTATTAGGTTTCAATAAAATAGTGGTAGATTAATAAAATTAAATATTTATTATCTAGTTTTATAAATCAGATAAAGTACTAAAATTATGATCTTCTTAATTATAGAAAAAAAAACACACACAAATTCAACAATATCACTATGATCCATACTTGATAATGAAAACATTCTCACTAAAATTGATTTCCAATAATAAAAAAGGTGCTTTCATGTTATTCTATAGCATAAAAGGAAATTATATTTGCTAGAAAATATCATTCCTAGAGCACCTATCTAAGAGGATAAAGGGAAAGAATTATATCTGTATGAGAAATATTTGGATGATGCCACAAATATCCAATGTTTCATGAAATCTTCCATGTCCAATGAGATTATAAGGAAACATGAGGATATGGATGTGTATAGCATGATTTATCTCCTCCTTGATCTTTATTAAGAGAATATGAGGCAACATATATGTGAGTTCTCCAATTCACTATTCACATGTAATCTTGGAGATTTGTTTCCTATTAAGACTCATATAGTTAAGATGATTGGATACATAGAGTGATTAGATATAATGGGTATTAAATTCCTTGATGAGATGCACACAAATCTCATCATTTCCTCACTACCCAAATCTTTCTCTAGTTTCATTTTGAATTACAACATGATCAATAACAAGAAGACTCTTTCATATATTCTTACTCTCATTAACCAAGTTAATAAGTACATGGGGTGTGAAAAACCCTTAGTACTGGTATTGAATAATAAAATGAAGAGCAAGGAAAAGGAGTCCATGAATCACTATAATTATAAAGCTCCTGAGCACCATCCTTCTAATAAGAAGAAGATTCAAAGGAAGGAAGTAGAAAAGGAAGTGACATTTTTTACATATGGTAATCTAGGATACTAGAAAAAGAACTTTACCCAAAATATATGGAAAATAAAAGGTACATTAGTTATCAAGGGTAATATTTCTATATCTACACATTGGGTATTAGATAAATATTGTAGTGCTCGCATATTTATAAAAATGTAGGAACCAGGTAGATTTCATAAGATTTACATAGGAGAGGTGGATCTTCAAGAAGCTAATGGAGTACAACTTTCTACCTTGTCCATATGAGACTACCACCTTCTGTTGAAAAATGGGATGATTTTGGTTTTAAAGAATTTTTATTTTGTTCCATGAGTTACTAAGAACACCATATTTGTTTCTTGACTTAAAATGGGTGGATTTATTTTCAAATTTAAAATAAAGAATTCCTATTTTATAAATACAACATTTTTTATGGTATGGAAAAACTAAATAAAGGTATTTATCTATTAAATTATGGAAACCAAGTATTGAAAATAGATAACAAATAATTTTTACATGAATTGGTCTTTTAAATGAGAATCATTTGACAAAGATTTTTCAATATGAATATTTATAATTTTTTATCTAAAATAAATTGAAATATTTCATGATTTTTTTACATGGAAAAATAACTAAACCGTCATTTGGTGGATTGGGTAAAAGGGTCATAGATCTTCTAGGATTAATACACACGGATGTGTGTGAAACTTTTCTAGTATAATTTAGAGGTGGATATTCTTACTTCATAAATTTTACTAATAACTTAAGTAGATGTGTATTTTCCTACTTAATGAGGTATAAGCTTGAGTCCTTTGAGAAATTCAAAGAATTCAAGAATAAAGTAGAGAATCAAATTTTTAAGAAGATAAAGAAGATTCAATTTGATCAAGGTTTTGAATATATCAACTAATATTTTATCAACTTTCTATGATATTTTTGGATTCTAACCTAATTCACTCGATCTTATACAACATAGAAGAATAGTGTTATTGAAAGGAGGAATCGTGCTTTGCTTGACATGGTAATGTTAATGATGATTCATTTATATCTTCCATTGTCATTTTGGGGATATGCATTACATGCTACAACACACATTATAAAATGATTAGAAACTAAATTAGTAAATGAAATTTCATATGAGTTAATGCATGGAGATAAATCTATGATGTCACGCACTCATGTATGGGGATGTGAGAAAATTTTTAAGTCCATATAAGTTGAAAAATAGCACCTTGAGGCATGAATTTTATCTTTATAGGGTATCAAATGGAAAAAAGGGTATAATATATATATAAACCGTCATAAAATAAATTAAATATTGAAAAAAAGGTCATCTTTATTGAAAGGGAGCACATATTCAATAAGGATAGTTGGAGGAAGATTTACTTCTATGAATTTGATGCTCAAGATAAAAAATAGTTTGTACAGGAACAAATTCCAAAAGTCCCCATGGAAGATGTTATTATTGAAACATAATTACTACATAGAAGTACCTGAGAGGTAAGAGAAACAAAAATATATGGTGTTATAGTTACCAAATATGGTAACTCATTATGGATTTAAAATAATAAACCTCTCTCCTAAAAATAATTAGTAAAGAGTTCATAAGATTCAAGATGAAAAGAAGCCCTTAATTCTGAGTTGGATTCTATATATCAAAACTGTTTTTGGGTTCTAGTTGACCTTCTAGTGATTGAGATCCTATTGGGTGTAAATGGGTATTCAAGAGAAAACTGGACATGGAAGGTAAAGTGACTACCTACAAAGTATGACTAATGGATAAAGTGTTTAAATAGCATCAAGTAATTTACTACATTAAAACCTTTTATCCAATTTATATTTTTAAATACATCAAAATTATACTTGTTATATCAGTTTACCATGATTATGAAATTTGGAAGATGGATTTCAAAACAACTTTCCTTAATGGGAACCTTCAAAAAGACATCTATATAACACAACCAAAAGGGTTTGTGACTCCTGAAAATTCCAAAAAGATATAAAGTTCCATAGATCCATTTGTAGATTGAAGTAAGCATCTGGGTCATGGAACATTTAGTTTCATGAAGCTATAAAATAATTTGGTTTCATTAAGAATGAATCATATCCATGTGCTTATAATCATTTTAGTGGGAGTGTAGTCATTATCCTATTATTATATGTCGATAACATATTACTTATTGGAAATTATGTATAAGTATTATAGTTAGTTAAGGACTAATTAAACAAGTGCTTCTCCATGAAGTATTTAGGTGAAAAAGTATGTATTCTAGTGATCAAGATAATTTGTGATAGATTGAATAGTCTTCTTGGACTAAGTCAAGGTACATACATTGATTGAATACTAAAGAGATTTAATATGGAACAATACAAGAGAGGATTTTTTCTAATGTAACATGGTATACATCTTTCAAATAAAATGTTTTCTCAGACATAATATCATAAATAGAGAATGATAAATATCCCACATGATTATACGATATGATCAATCATATATTCCATTTATTATGCTTAATGTTTTCTATTCCTTGATCATGGTAGGTAGATATCAAGATGGTCTAGGTAAACAACATCATTCAACTATTATGGTAATCCTTAAGTATCTAAGAACAACTAAGGATATGTTCCTGGTTTATGGAGGATAAGAGTGTTGGAGTTGGTGTCCTAGAACAAACTGTTTGTACTTTGATTACATGAATATTTGATTTAAATATTAAACATCTTATTACATATTGTTCATTGTTCTTCATGACTATAATGTAGTAATGCCCTAGAGTATTTATCACATTAATAAGGTCATAGCAGTTCCCCGCTATGATGAGAACCTTTAAGTACTATAACAATATTCTTAAATATATTTTTGCGGTTGGATGACATACTATTATGGGACACATAGTATATAGAATATCAAGTGTGATTAGTCCTAAGCAGATAAGTCTTCTTCTCATGAAGTTTTCACTTGGTAATATCCAATATGGGAGATTATAAGAATAGACCCACCATTAGTAATTCTACATGTTTTTGTGTCATTAGATATTCCTATATGTGATCATGTGTAATGGTTATTAGACTCTAATATTATCATTAATATGTGTCGTGACTCACTCACTTTGATAAACTGATGAAAATCATCACTCCATATATTGGTGGTAAGTAGGGTATATTGGGTGTGTCATGAATGGAATTTTATTGATGGATAAATTGATGAAGTATTTGTCCCTTCCATTTATGGAAGTTGATATCTTGTCCCTTTAATTGAAATAGAACTGTTAGCCTAAATTCCATGGTCATGGTGTAATGACAAGTTTATTTCAGGTAGTCAAAGAATGACATATCAAACATATAAGTTGATGACACTATCATGAAACTTGCTTGATAAGATATTGTAACAATGGGATTATATTACACAGTGAGCATTCTTATGTGGTTTTCATCATTGTGACTTTAAGTTATTTATCTTGGGTGCCTTGGCCCATTTCTAGATAGTAATCTTAGACTTTAGGCAAGCCTGCCTAATGCCAACGAAAAATAATCCTAGTAGTTCACACACTAAGTGTTTCTAGTGGTATAGATTAAATTATGTTTGAATTTAATTAATGAAATAAATATTATTCTCAATAATGAGGAATAATTTTATTCAAGTTAAATCGCATAAATTAAATAAATATTTATTCACCACATTGTGAATAAAATAAATTTATTTGTTTTATTAAACATTTAATAAATATGTATTTAATAGTTTTTAAATAAAAAAATATGTATTTAAGAGAATAAAAGATTTTATACATGTGTTCAATAAATGAAATAGGAGTTTGAACGGATTAAGACTATGTCCGTTGATAAATTAATTATTTACAAGTCGGTAAATAATGTTTATCCAGTTGGACCAAGAAATAATAATAATATTTTTATCATTATGTGGCATGGGATTTCATTTATGGTTCCATTTTGTGTAAGTTGGCACACAAAAAATAAAAGTGTTGTTATTTTTATTATGTGGCATGGGTTTTCTCTAATAGTTATAATTGAATTTAATTATTGTTTCGTAATTAAATATTGTAACTGAAACCCCATGTTGATTAATAGGCAGGTAAATCTATTGTGGAAAACCCTAGTGAATTTAGAATTGTTGAGAGAAACATTTTCTCTCTTGACTCATCTCATATCTCCCTCTCAATAATGATAGAAATTCTTAAAGACCAAAGAATGGTCGATCAAGAAAGATCAATGTGAGACATTCTCTTCACCGCGCTAGAACTCAGAGAACGAGTGGCATTGTTCAGAGACTATTGGAGCATGTTTGGATCACCGCTAGAAGGATTCTACTTTGGATCCTCGTGAGCACAATGAAGACAATCTGGAAGGGTCATTCCAGATGATCAAAGATCATCAATGAAGAAAGTACCAAAGACCCAGGTATTTAATTTATTCAGAAATTAATAAATTAATTATAAACATAATGTGCAAGATCTTATTTCTCAGATCTGACGTTTTTATTATATTTGTATAAATCATTAGTTTTAATCTATAGATACTGGAATTCATTGATGTATTGATCCCAAATTGGTCATCGATTACGAAAAAATCAAAGTTGGGCCCTCCCAACAGCCATGCTTCCAATGCATTCAGATCCTACAATTGGTATCAGAGTAGGCTCATCATCATTTATAATTATTTAAACAATTAATTGATGATTTATGCTTTAATAATTTAGCTTTTTAATTCATGTTTAATCATTCTTATAATATGAATTTTGATATCTATTCTTCATCTTTTCATTTCTCACATATCTAAAAGAAACAAATATTTTTTTATTAAAATTAAATCGAGGATCTCATCAGGAGGCACTAATGATTCTATCTAGGTAATACTATAGTACACACCATGTACTCGGATTTACACACTGTGTAATCTGCCATACACATTGTGTAATCTAGATTACACACTGTGTAGTTTTGTTTAGCACATCAGGAGTAATTCAGAAATTACTCAAACCATGTGCATTCATGATATGTGGTGTAGTTAATTCTTACACAGCATGTTGACCAGGATAGACTGGTGCACGGTCAGCCGGATTACACATCATGTGGCCCACTGGACATGGTATGTAGTCCCTTCAGGTGAAGGGCTAAACCATGTATCTCATACATGGCTAAGTTGACCTATAACCATGTAACATGGAGACAACATAATGTGTATCCCACTGGACACACCATGTACTCTGAGATTTCCAAAGTATGCCTCACACATTGAGTCCTTAGGCATGTACTTTGGTTAATACAGTGAAGGCAGTACATGCCGTGTAGTCAAAACTACACGCCATTTACTTTACCAAATTGAATATAATTAAAACTTTAATGTTTGTGTAATGTTCAGAATTAAATATCATGTATATTCTAATGGGTGTTCACCATGTTGCCTCTAAGGTTATGGATGATAATACCATGTAAATTCAGAAAAGTATTAAGATAAAAGGATTGATTAATTAAAGATAATAATTAATCTATTAGAGCACAAGTTATCTTAATAATAAAAATTAAATAATTGAATGTTGGTTTTATTAAATGCATAATTCGTTGTATGTATGTGGATGATCAAGAGCTAAACCAAACCTTTATATGTGATTGGTTTCCTTTTAATTTATTTTAAATTAAATTGTTGGCATGCATTCCATCTCTCATAATTAATATGTAGAGCCTACATTCCCATGATTTATTTTATGTAAATCCCCTTTTTACCCCTCACCTATGTGTGAGTTAAAAAGTATATGTAATGGATGGATCTCCCAAGCTTGTGGAGGTGGTTCAAGTCAGGATCTGAGGAGAAACCAATCCAAGTAGATACAAAGGTTGATAGGTGGAAATCTATAGACACGAACCATAAATGGTTCAAGGTGTTTCTCTCCTAGGTCATCAGTTAGTTTATCAATCACTAGATAAACTAACCATTAGAATATCTCACAATCATTCCCTTTACTTTATTTTATTTCTATCAGTTTTATGGTTTTTCATTATGGATGTATTATCGTGACTATATAATTAATGAATTAATAAGCATGCAAGATAGAACTAAAATAAAACAAGATTATGCATAAATATTATCAAGACATATATAATCACTTAAGAAAGTTTCACTTAATATTAACAAGAATTTGATAAAGATAATAATTCGATTTACGCATAAGAGATAAAAATCACTCAATAAAAAATTAAGTTATACTAAGCCTTTTGTTACTTGATTAAGGGAAAGACTCAATAAAACTAAGTTCTTGACCAACCCTTATTGGGACACTTACTTTTATACAGGAATCTCTTATGAAATTTTTGGGTTGACTTAACCATTTTACATCAAGAGGAGTAGACCTTTCTGGACAAGGTGTAAATTTGGAGGCAAGTGTTGAGGAAATCCAAGTTAGGATTTTAGGATTGGGGAGTCTACTCAACAAATCAAGGAGCTTCAAGCCCGCAGTTTTCAAAGACCTAACTACCTAAATACCTTCAAATAGATTGACAAACCCTTGTTGGGGTTATGCGAAGGGGAATATGGATCCTTTCCACAAGAATGCCCTAGAAACTAGACATTCTAAGTTCAATGGTGAGGTCCATTGGGAATTGATAAAATAGTGGGAGACTTAATAAAATTAATTTATTATTTCTCATAAAATATTATCAAGAAAGTACTAATTATCTAGTATTTTAATTTTGGAATAAAAATTACAAGCTTGTCAACCACACTATCCTTGTTATCAATATGGGATAAAGACAACATCCTCATCGGTAGTAACTTCTAGGAATGGTTTAGACACCTTCAGGTCATTCTATGCCATGAACGGAAATCTTGCATGATGGATTCCTAATTACCTTATCTACCTACCCAAGAGGTGAGTGATGAAAAGTTCTTGATCTATGATAAACATATAAACGACGTGGTTGAAATTCAATGTTTGATGTTATCATTCATGAAGTCTCATGAAAACATGGATGCCTATAGTAGGCTTGAGAACTTATGTGGTATTTACCTGGAGAGAGCGAGATGGGAATGGTTTGAGATCTCCAAGTAACTCTTTTAGAGTAATCTTGGAGAGGGTTCCCCAGATAGGCCTCATGTAGTCAAGATTACTAACTGCATTGAGTGCCTAGAGGTTCTAGGGTTTAAACTCCCTGAAAAACTGGGTACCAGTCTCATTTTCACATCACTCCCTCAGATCTTCTCCAGTTTTGTTGGGAATTTCAATATGAACAACATTAATAAGTCTCTACCAGATCTTATTATCCTCCTTTGCTAAGTGGAAAAAGACATAAAGCATGAAAAACATTCTATCCTTATGGTGAATAAGAGTAAAGGGAAGGAAAAGAGATTTAAGACCAAAGCTTCTTCATGCCCTTCCAAGAAAAGGAGGATCAAAGGAGAGGTAAGGGAATAGGAATCTGTTTGTTTCTCATGTGGAAAGAAGGTCCACTGGAAGAAAAAATAAACCCATACAAAGAAGCAAGGGGAATCTTTAGGTGCATTTTTTATCGAGTGAAATTTATATATTTCTAAAAAATGGTATTATATATAGCTTGTAGTGCCCACATATGTATCCAAATATAGGAACCAAGTAGATTCAAGAAAATTTACTGAGGGGAGGTAGATCTAAGAGCAGCCAACAGAGATAGACTTACTATTGTAGCTGTCAGGGACTACCACCTCACATTGTTGGCTAGGATGATCTTGGTGTTGAAGGGTTATTATTATATTCCTTCTTTAACCAAAAAAATTATTTATATATCTAGACTAGATACAGATGGATTTATTTTCAATTTTGGAAATAAATTTTGATTATTTTATAAAGATAGAATATGTTTTGGTAAGGTAAATTTATATAAAGGTATTTACATGTTGTATTACACAAACCAAGTAATGGAAATCAATAACAAAATTACTTCACATGACTCATACCACACCCAACTTTGGAATCACAGGATAGGTTATGTAAATGAGAAATGCTTGACAAAATTACATAAAGATGGATATTTAGATTCTTTCAAACTAAAACCACTTGGTGTATGTCATGCATGTTTACACAGAAAAATGACAGAAGCCCCATTTAGTGGAAAAGGTTAAAATGCCAAATAGATTCTTGAATTGGTTCATACCAATGTGTGTGGACCATATCCTGTTGAAGAAAGAGGTCGGTACTCTTACTTCAAAACTTTTACTAATGATTTTAGTAGATATGGATATATCTAATTAATAAGTTATAAGACATATTCTTTTGATAAGTTCAAAGAATACAAGAATGAAGTTGAGAACTAGATTGGTAAGAAGATTAAGAAACTCCACCTAGACTGAGGTAGAGAATATCTTGATCAATACTTCATTGATTGCTTACAATAGTTTTGGATCCTATCCCAACTCACTCTTCCTTACATGCCTCAGTGGAATGGTTTAAGAAAAAGGAAAAACCACACCTTTTTGGACATGGTGAGATTAATGATTATTCATGCAAGTCTTCCATTATCCTTTTGGGGATATGCGTTAAAAACATTAGGACACATACTGAACCAAGTACCAACTAAATCAATAAATGGTATTTTATACAAGTTTTTGAGAGTAATAAAATCCATGTTATCAAATTTTCATGTGTGGGGAAGTGAAGCGTTTGTTAAGGACTCTTCAGGAAAAAAGACTTTCACCCTGAGGCACAAAGTATACCTTTATAGGATATCCCAAGGAAACAAGGGGGTATTACTTATAACACCCCTGAGAAAAAATGTTATAGTGGAAAGATGTGCTATATTCCTTGAGAGGGATCACATATTCAAAAGAGTTAGTGGGAACGAGATAGACTTCGATGAAGTTGAGGCTCAAGGTACACAAGAGTTGGTATATGAGCATATTCTAAAAATCCCCGTGGAAGAAAGATTTGTTCCAGAGACACAAGTATTTTTTAGGTGTACAAGAGAGGTTATATAATCATAATGGTATGGTTTTCTAGTTACTAAGGATGGTGACTCATTATTAGTTGATAATAATCATCCTATAACCTATAAGGAAGCAGTTAGTGGAACAGATGTTGCCAAGTGGAAAGAAATCATGAATTCTAAAATGTATTCCATGTACCAAAACCAAGTCAGGATTTTGGTAGATCCTTCAGTATATGTAATGCATGTTGGTTGAAAATGGGTATTCAAGAAGAAAATGGAAATGTAAGGACAAGTCAGTACCTATAAGGCATGACTAGTTGTAAAAGGGTTTAAATAGTGCCAAGGTATTGACTATGACAAAACCTTTTCACCAGTTTCAATACTAAAATACATCATAATTCTACTGGTCATTGCTTCTTACCATGACTATGAGATTTGGAAAATGGATAAATATCCTTTATTAACGGGAACCTTTAGGATGATGTCTATATGACACAACCTGAAGGGTTGTGACTCCAAAGGATTACAATAAGATATGAAAGTTTTAAATCCATTTATGGATTAAATAAATCATCCAGGTCATGGAACATTCATTTTTATGAATCCATAAAGGAATTTGGTTTTATAAATAATGAATGTGATCCTTGTGTCTACAAACATTTTAGTGGGAGTATAGTCACTTTTCTAATAGTATATGTTGATGACATATTATTTATTGGAAATGAAATACCAGTCTTACAGACTGTTAAGGCATAGTTTAATAAATTCTTCTCCATGAAGGACTTGGGTGAGGAAGCATATATTCCTGGGATCAAGATCCATCATGATATATCCAATATATTTTTGGGTCTAAGTCAATGTAAATACATTGACAAGATACTGAAGAGATTCAGTATGGAACAATACAAGATGGTATTGTTGCCAGTGTCATATGGCATTCATATTTCCAAAAAAAATGTCCTCAGATGCATGAGGAAATAAAGATAACGTCAAGGATTCCATACGCATTAGTGATTGGGTCATACATGTATGTTATACTATGTACTAGGCTAGATGTCACCTACGCATTGAGTGTGGTGGTAAGATATCAAGCTGATACATATGACCTTTATTGGATGGAATTCAAGACTATCTATAAGTATCTAGGAACCACATACAGCTCTTGGACAAAGCTCTACATCCAAACTGCTCCTTTAGCTACCTTAAAAGCTGTGATATACAGTAGAATCTGAGTATATCGTAGCTTTTAAGGTAGCTAAAGGATCAGTTTGGATGTAGAACTTTATCCAATAGTTGTATGTGGTTCCTATAAATAAAGATCACATCACACTATATTATGATAATACTGCAGTGGTGGCTCTCTCAAAAGATCCAAGGTCACATTAACAGATGAAGCACATATTATGGAAGTATCATCTCTTGAGGGATTTTTCTTAGAGAGGTGAAGTTGAAGTGAGCAGTATTTATACAGAAGACAATGTGGTATACCCCTTGACTAAATCCTTGACTCAGTAGAAACATGATCATCATGTGAGGTCTAGAAAACTGAAAGTCATAGGCAGTTGGATCTAGTCCAAGTGGAAGTTTTTTGTAGTTGGTCTCCTAGAACTTACTATTTATACTTTGATTACATGAATATTTAATTTAAATATTAAACATCTTATTACATATTGATCATTTTTCTACATGACTATAATGTAATAATGTCCTAGAGTATTTGTTGCATTAATAAGGTCATAGTAGTTCCCTGCTCTGATGAGAACCTTGGAATGCTATGACAATATTCTTAAATATAGTTATGTGGTTGGATGACATACTATGATAGGACATATAGTATATAGACCATCAGGTGTGAGTACTTTTAATCGGATGTGACTTCTTCTCATGAAGTTCGCACTTTGTAATCTCCAATACGTGATATTATGAGAACAGACCAGCCAGTAGAAATTCTGCATGTTTTGGTGTCATTGGATATTCCTATCTACGAGCATGTATAATGGTCCTTATACTTTAATATTATCATTAATATGTGTCATGAATCACCCACTTTTATCTACTAATGAAAATAATTGTGCTATATGTTGGTGGGAAGTATGGTATGTTGGGTGCGTCACGAATGACGTGTTATTGATGGATAAGTTTATGAAGGATTTGTCCCTTCCATTTATGGAAGTTGATATCTCATCCCTTTGATTGAAATAGAACTTTCACCCTAAATTACATGGTCATGTTGTAATAACAAGTTTATTTCAGGTAGTCAAATAATGACATATCAAGCATATAAGTTGATGACACTATCATGAAACCAGCTTGATGAGATATTGTGACAAATTGATTATATTACACAGTGAGTGTTTGTATGTGGATGTCATAGTTGAGACTTTAAGTTCTTTATCTTGGGTGCCTTGACCCATTTCTAGACAGTAATATTAGACTTTAAGAAAGCTCGCCTAGTGGAAACGAGAAAGAATCCTAGAGGGTCACACACTAAGTGTTTCATGTGGTCTCGATTAAATTCTATTTGAATTTAATTAATGGAATAAATATTATTCTCAAGATCAAGGAATAATTTTATTCAAGTTAAAATTATCGCATAAATTAAATAAATATTTATTCACCAGATTGTGAATAAAATATATTTATTTATTTTATTGAACATTTAATAAATGTTTATTTACTAGTTTGTAAATAAAATATTTATTTAAGATAATAAATTAATTTATTCGGGTGTTCAATAAATGGAAGAGGAGTTTGAACAAACCAAGACCATGTCTATTGATAAATTAATTATTTACAAGTTGGTAAATAATGTTTATCCAGTTGGTGCAAGAAATAATAATAATACATCTATCATTATGTGGCACGGAATTTCATTTATGGTTTCATTTTGTGCAAGTTGGAGCACCACAAATAATGGTTATATTATTTTTATTATGTGGAATAGGTTTTCTCTAATAGTTATAATTGTATTTAATTGTTGTTTTGAAATTAAATATTATAACTAAAACACTATGTCTTTTAATAGGCAGGTATGTCTATTATGCCAAACCCCAATGAATTGAGAATTATTGAGCGAAACATTTTCTCTCTCGAATCCTCTTATCTCTCCCTATCAATAATGAGAGAAGTTATTCAAGACCTAAGAACGATCGATCAAGAACAATTGATGCAAGATATTTGCTTCACCACGCTAGCACCCAGAGAACGAGTGGCATTGTTCAGAGACCATTAGAGCATGTGTGGATCACTTCTATAGGGATTCTACTTTGGATCCTCTTGAGCACAATGAAGACAATTTGTAAGGGTCATTTCGATTGATCAATAATCATCAACAAAGAAAGTACCAAATACCTAGGTATTTGATTTCTTCAGAAATTAATAAATTAATTATAAACATGATGTGAAAGATCCTATTTCTCAGATCTAGTGATTTTCTTCTCTATGTCTAAATATTTGATTTTAATCTGTGGATATTGGCATTCATCGTCGTATTGATCCTAGATTGGTCATTTATTATGATAAAAGAAAAGTTGGACCCTCTAAACCACCATGATTCTACTATGTATGGATCATTTAAAGAGGAGTGATTCATTAGGGATTATGTTGATACTATCATTCATACAGATCATAATGATCTGAAGTCGCAATTATGAAATGTATTTAGTCTCAATAGAGGAGCTATGAACTGGAAAAGTTCAAAGTAGCCAGTTGTCATCAATTCTACAACAGAGTTTGAGCACATAGCAGCTTATGATGTAGCCAAATAAGTTCTTTGGTTATGAAAATTTTTCCAAGATCTTGATGTGGTACCTAACAGTAAAGACTCTATCACATTGTATTGTGATAATATTGTAGTGGTGTCTCTTGTAAAGCATCCAAGGTCACGCCAACAGAAAAAGAATATACTCCTTATGTATCACCTCTTAAGGAATTTTTCTCATAGGGGTGAAGTTATGGTGAGAATAGTTTCCATGGAAGAAAACATGGTGAACCCCTTGATTAAATCCTTATCTCGGCATAAGCATGAGTATAATGTGAGAGATAGAATATTTAAGGCTGTTTGAAGTTGACATCAGTGCAGGTGGGAGTCTGTTGGAATTGGTTCCCTAGAACCAACTTCTTTGTACTTTATGATTACCTGTATTCTTTTTTTTAATATTAATAAACTATTTATCACATAATTATTATTATTCTGTGTAACATAATATGTGATAATGTCCTAAGAGTAATTATTAGACTAAAAGGTCTTATGAATCCCTTGTTATGATGAGAACCCATAAGTGTCTTGAAAATATTCTTAAATATATGTTTTATAGTTGAATAATATCATTTTATGGAACAAAAATGACATGGTCTATCAGGGGTGGAAACTCATAGGACTTTCATGCACTTTATCATGTACGCCCTTGGTACTTTTTGTTGGATTTAGTTCCCTAGAAACCAACTTATTTGTACTTTATGATAAACTTGTATTCATTGGATGAATATTTATAAACTTCTTATAACATCATGATTGTTCTTCTGTGTGACATAGTATGTGATAATGTTCTAAGAATAGTGGTTGCACTAAAAGGTCATAGAGGATTCCTGCTATGATGAGAACCCAGAAGTGCCATGACATTATTCTTGAATATATGTTCTATGGTTGGATGATATCATTTTAAGGGACAAAAATGATACAAGATATAACGGGTGGGGTCTCATGAAACTTTGAGGAAACTTCTCATGGTGTGCATCCTTGGTAATATCTAGGAGGATAATATGAGAACAAGACCCACCAGTAGGAAATCCACATTCATAAATGTTATTGGATGTTCCTATCTGTAGATGTGTGTATTGGTACTTGGACTTTAATATTATTATTAATGGGTTTTATGACTCTCATCTTATATGTATTTATGAAAACTATGATGATAGATGTTCGTGGTGAGGTAGGATATATTGGGTGTGTCATGAGTAATACTGCTTTAATGAATAATGTGAGAAAGGATTTTTCACTTCTACGGAAGTAGATATCTCAGGCCCTTTAATAGAAATAATATAGCCTAACTAAATCCATGTACATGGTATTCTCTAGGCAAGCTCAGTTCCGGGAAGTCAAAGAATAAAAAATCGAGCACATGGGTTGATGGCACTTGTATGCAACCCACTTGATTGGAGATATTGGGATAAATGGATTATATTACACGGTAAGCATTCATATGAGGTGACATGTCATTGTGACATCAATTTCTTTATCTTGGGTGCCTTAACACCTTTATAGACATTAATCTTGGACGATAGGAAATCCCACCTAATGCCAACAAGAAAGAGGCCTAGAAGGTCAAACACTAAGTGTAGCCAATATCTCAGTTAAATAATTTATTTATTTAATAAGTTGAATAATTATTATTCCTGATTGTGGTTTAATAGTTATTAAAGTATGCCTAATCTCATTTATTTTGTCGCTAGTTATTAGGGAGAATATATTTTGGATGGAATATTTATTTATCAGATAATAATGCAGTTATATTTATTTTATAAATAAATAGTCACTATTCAAGGCCTGGTAAATATTAAAGAGGATTGACATACCAAGTTATGGGTATAGAGAGAAATAATATTAAATATCATTTAGTTAAATAGTATTTAAATATAATGTGAAAGTTAACCACGTGTGATGGAAATAATAGCATTGTTATTATTATTTGACATGGGGTTTCACATGGAATAATAAATTAAGTAATGACACATGTGCTAATTATTTATTATTACCTGGTGAATTAAATTCCTTGTTATGTTATAATTCTCTAAATTAGTGAAGGGTTTATTCCACCGGATAACCAATCGTTGTGTCCACAATATCCTTGGAGAAAAACTCTCAAGCCTAGAGAACTCATCCCTCCCCAAGAATGCTCTCAAGAATGAGAGAGATCCTCCTCCAACGGATCAAGGAGAATGCTTTGGAAGCAATTATCAAGGCAGTTGAAGGCGGACATCGCAAGCGCAAGGATCTTCCACACTAGCACCCAGAGACTCCTTCGGCAATGTCTAGAGATACGTGGAGCATGTGTGAATCTCCACTAGAGGATTCCTATCATTGGATTCTACATCGCAACAAATCCGCACATCGGATCCGTGTTTGGACGCATCAACAAAGAAAGAATCACCTTGTAGGTAATTATATAATTTAATTAAATTAATTATAAACGAAATATGTCGATCCTCTCTTCTTGGTTTTGGGTTCTCTCATTTTTCTTTTATCTTTGATTCAATTCTGTGGATATTGGCATTCATCGTCGTATTGATCCTGGATTAATCATCAATTATGAAAATTTTCCAAGTTGGGTACACACTCATCATGCGCTTCTATTGTGCCTAGAACCTTCAAGTGGTATCAAAGGGGTCATATTTTCATTTATAATTATTTAAATAATTCGTTGATGATTTATGATTTAATAATTTAGTTTTTCAATTCATGTTTAATAATTCTTGTAATCTGAATTTTGAGATCTATTCCTCCCTTATCATTTCTCATAGATCTAACAAAAATGAATAATTTTATGATTAAAATTAAATCGAGGATCTCATCAGGAGGCACCAACGGTTCTATCCAGATAACACAAGAATACACGCCATGTAGTAATATCTACACACCATGTATTTGTGTTCAATGCATCAGGAGTAATTTAGAAATTACTCAATCCATGTGAATTAATGATATGCAGTGTAGTTAATTATTACACCACATGTTGACTAGGACAGACTGGTGCATGGTCATCTGTACTACATGTTGTGTGGCCCACTGGACACTACGTGTAGTCCCTTCGGGTCAGGGTCAAGTCATGTATCCTATATACAGCTTGCTTGGCTAGTGACCGTGTAACGTGGAGTCTACACGATGTGTGGCCCACTGAACACGCCATGTACTATGAAGATTTCTAAAGTACACCTCACATTCCATTTCCCCAAGCATATACTTTATATGGATGGTGAGGAGGGTACACATCATGTATTCAAGTCTACACACCATTTACTATTTTCAGATAATGCAGATTTAAAAATTTATTATTATATTATGTAACCCTTGATGCATGTACCTTCGTGTGGGTGTAAAGATGGGACAAAACATGTGATAGGTGTTTGATGTGTGTGTGTGTGTGTGTGTTTAATTAACATTTGCATAATGTTCAAAGATCGGCACATCATGTATGAGTTGTATTACAATTATAATTCTACGTGCATGCTACACGTCACAAAGAATAAAGTGTATACAAGTATAAATACATGTTGGGTAGTTTTGGATTGGTATTCACCGGGTTGCTTCTGAGGTACAGGTTATGTACAAGGTTATGGATGAGAATCTCAAGGAAATTCAGAAAAAAAAATTATTAAGATAAAAAGGATTGATTAATTAAAGATAATGATTAAAAAATTCAAGCATTATTTATCTTAATAAGAATGATTAAAGAATTGAATGCTAGTTTTATTAAATTCATAATTTTTTGCATGTATGTGGATGATCATGAGAAATACTAGACCTTTGTATGTGATTGGTTCCCTTTTAATTTATTTATTAAATTAAAATTGTTGGCATGTGTGCCTTCTCCTCATTAATATGTAGGGTCTGCGTGCTCATGGTTTCTTTTATGTAAACCCCATTTTATCACTCACCTACATGTGAGTTAAAAGTATATGTAATGGTTGGAGATCCCAATCTATTAGAGTTGGTTCAAGTTAGGAGCCTAGGAGAAACCAATCCAAGGAGATACAAAGGTGGACAAGTGGAAAGCTATAAACATGAACCTTAAACGGTTCAAGATGTTTCTCCCGTAGGTCAGGGTTTTTTATCAACTGCTGGATAAACTAACCAATAGTAAATCTCATGATCATACCCTTTATTTTATTTCTATAATTTGTATGGTTATTCTTTAAGGATGGTTGACATGATCAAATAATTAATAAACTAACAAGCATACAATATAAAACTAAAATAAAAAATGGATTATGCGTAAATATTATATATACATGGTTAATCATTGAATTATATCCCACTTAACATTAACAAGCATGTGAAAAGATAATAAGTGAAAATTTACACATAAAATATAAAATCCCTCAATTAAATATTAATTCAGTATAGCCTTCCATTACTTTGGTTAGAAACGAACCATAGTTCAAAGTGATTGACCAACCCTAGTTGGTGTGCTTTCAATTATCAGGGAATTTTAATTTGAAGATTTAGTTTTACTTAAATTATTTTACATCAAGGGTTGACTTAACTTAGTTTACATCAAGGGTTGACTACCCTAGAAAGACTTGGTGGAACAGAGAGACAAAGGTTGAGGAAATCCAAAATTAAGGATTTTAGGATTGAGGAGTCCACTCAATAGATCAAGGAGATGTGAGTTGATGGAGTTGGCATTTGGAATGCCTATCTAAAAACTTTAAAGTTGCTTGACCAACTATAGTTGGGGTAATGTGAAGGGAAATATGGATACTTTCGACTGGAATTTCCAAGCAACAGGATATTCCGAAGCTAATGGTGAGGGCTATTGGGTTTCAAAAAAATAGTTGGAGACTAATAAATATTAATTTATTTATTTGTCTATATTTATCAAGATAAAGTACTAAAACTATGTTTATCTTAATTTGTAGAAACATCAATCAAAATTAAATCAAACATATCATTGTGATCCATACTCAATAAGGAAAACCTTCTCACCAACACTAATTTCAAAGAGTGGAAAAGAAACCTTCGGGTTATCCTTCACCATGAGAGGAAACTTTATGTGTTGGAAGAGTCTTTACCAGTTGCACCTAGAAATTAGGAGAGTGATGAGGAACTCTCTATGTACAAGAAACATATAAATGACACTACGGATGTTCAGTTCCTCATACTATCATCCATGACCAATGAGATCTTGAAGCAACATGAGGAAATGGATGCTTATATCATGATGTCTCACCTTTGGGATATCTATCAAGAGAAGACCAAACATGAGAGGTATGAGATCTCCAATGCTTTGTTCACTACAAATCTTAGGGAGTCTACACCAGCTAGATTATATATAGTTAAGATCATTGGCTATATTGAGCATTTGGACATCTTAGGGATTAAATTCCCAAATGATTTGTGTATAGATCTCATACTATCATCGTTTCCTAAGACCTTCTCTAGTTTTATTGTGAATTATAATATTATAAATAATGAGAAAAGTCTATTAGAGATTCTTACCCTGATTCGCCAAGTTGATGAGGACATGAGGCATGAAAACCCACAGTCCTTATGGTGAATAAGAAGAGGAAGGACAAGTCAAATGGGCCTAAGATTTATAAACAATCTAAAACCTATGAGCATTGTCTAACCAATAAGAAGAAGATCTGAAGGCTGGGAAAGGAAAAGAAGGCAGTATGCTTTACAAGTGGAAAGTCATTCCACTGGAATAGAAACCGCACCTATAGGAAAGGGGGAGCCAAAGGTGTGTTCATTATCGAGTGCAATCTTTCCATTTCTACACATTGGGTATTAGACACAGCTTGTGGGGATCGCATTTGTATTCAAATGTCAGAACCAAGTATATTCTGGAAAATTTTCAAAGGAGAGGTGGATCTATGAACTTCCAATGGAGCGAGGTTGGCTGCTCTTTCCATTGGTGACTACCACCTCACATTGCCGAAGAGAATGATTTTGGTTTTACATGACTGTTATTATATACCTAGTTTTACAAAGAACATAATTTCTATATCGATTTTAGATACAGATGGATTTATTTTCAAGTTTGAAAATAAATGTTGTTACTTTTATAAGGACAACATATATTATGGTATGGCGCATTTAAATAACGGTCTATATGTATTAAATTATGAGAACCAAGTGTTGGCAATTGATGACGTACCAAGTTCACATGACTCATACAACACCTTGTTGTGGCATCACCGCCTTGGTCATGTAAATGAGAAGCACCTGAAAAAGCTCTGTCAAGATGGTTATTTAGAATCTTCCAAGCTAAAACCACTTGATAGACGTCACACTTGTTTATAAGGGAAAATGACTAAACCACCATTTGGTGTACAGGGTGAAAGGGCCACAGAGCTTCTAGGATTGGTACACACTAATGTGAATAGACCATTTCTAGTGGAATCTAGAGGTGGATATTCTTACTTCATTACTTTTACTGATGACTTGAGTAGATATGGCTATGTCTACTTAATGAGGTATAAGTTTGAGTCCTTTGAGAAATTAAAGGATTTCAAGGATGAAGTATATAATCAACTTGGTAAGAAGATAAAGAAGATTTTATTGGATCGAGGTGGACAATATCTTAACCAAGAGTTCATCGACCTTGTACGGGAGTTTGGGATTCTATCTCAACTCACTCCACCTTATACACCATAGTGGAATTGTGTTATTGAAAGTAGGAACTGTACCTTGTTTGTAGAGACCCAAATCTTGACAAAAATTGACATTAAATTACTTTTTCAGAATACTTAATACATAACTAAAATAGACACACAAGGACCGTAATAGTTTAGTGTCTTTGAAAACTTAGAAAATAATCTTCTAATCGTGGTGAAAGATCTTCAACATCTCCCATAAAGATCTTCCCCTTTTGTTTTCTTACCTAAAACCTTTCTTTAAATCATGGGGAAAAGAAAACATATAAAGGGTAAGCTCAAATTCTCAGTAATTCTAAGCATAGAGAATATAAAACAATCCATAAACATTTGAATGCAAAAACTTGAACATAAAATCTAAACATCAAAATCATGAGCAACGACATAAATCTTGGAAGTACATAAGGCATAGATCATAAAGGAACATTAATCATGATAAAATAGCATGGTAATAAAACATTTAATTGTGGAATCCATTAAGCACATGTTATGATTTCCATAGTATCCAAGGCATTGCTGCCAAGACCATCTTAGTGGACAAAGTCCCATTCTGAATTGAGTTCACTCCTCATTTCAGTCCTGTAACACTGAACCAGATTAACTTAACGTTCCAGCCATGTCTATCTCATGAGATATAAATCTTTATCCAATTCATTGGAGGGATATATATGTACCACCCATCTCATAATGAAATCATTCTTACTTGTTCCACAACATAAACATAAATCATTCATCATAACCCAAAGAATAAAAATGGGTTTCATAAACATCATCTGATCATAACATAATCCATATAAAACAAATGGATATCATTTCATCATAATAAAAGTGAAACCATGTAAATCATAGAGATATTATACTTGAAACATACACATATGAAATAATGTCATCTTAGATGGAAAATGGTTTTGATAAAACACTTGAAAATAATTTTTGAGGAAAATATCCTTTCTTCTTAAAAATCATTTTCTTTTCACAAAATTCCATGAAATTTTAAAAGAAAAGGATTTTGTTGAAAATATTCATGAAATCTTGTAGAGTAATCTTCATAAAAATAAGGAGTTATAAACCCATAAAAATCCGTTCATGCCGTATAAGTTAAAAAAACATTCTTCTCATACTCTTACCGGAAAAGTCAAAAAAGTACCTCGTAACGTAAACAAAAGAAAGATTCCTTACATACCATGTAGTAAAAGTCAAAAATAGGTAAAAAGGGATTTAAATATACATGAAACCATTTTTAGAAAATTTTTACATGGATGATAAATATAACCCCAGTAAATACTTACGAATAAACAATCTCGGATAAAAACGAGATTGGAAAAGTTATCCATTACCTTATGTCTGATATGCTTAGTATGTATCTGAACCTCCTGTATAATGATTTAAATAATGTCATTGACTTATTAAAGAATAATATTCATTGTTATTATATCATATATGGTTTACTTATGACTTTATATTACCTGTTCTTTTGTAAATTCGATGTAAAAGCTGCTATTTGAGTAAAATCGTTTCATTTATTGTACGTGTTTCGACTTGTTGTTCTTGATATTATTACTTATATCCTTATTTACTTAATTCCAGAATTTAAAACATAATTTATATATAATATATATTCATCATATACATATATATATGATATATCGATAAATGGAATGAAATACACCGTTCATGGAGACGGTAGGCCGTACGTATGCATGAACGCTGTTTTCGTTTCCTTATTGAATTGAATGGAATTAAGTAGATGAAATACATATATATATACATAAATCCAGTATCATTATTATGTCATATATTTCATTATTATTCATTATATATACTTTATAATCATTCATGAATGGTTAACATGGAGAATGAATCTCATCGCGTCGTGGAGACGGTAGTCCGTACGTACGCACGAGCGATGATATCATTCCCATGATTGTGGAATTGTATTAAAGTGTATGTATAATATTTAAGAATCAATATAACTTTACAATAATAATATATAGTTATTTATTTACACCATTATACCCATCCAAGTAAGGTGGTGGTCGAAAACAGATTACACCACGGCGTGGAGACGGTATTCTGTACGTACGCACGTGCGGTGATTTCATTTTCCGTAGGATGGATAGAAGGTGAAATAATGTTGTTTCATATTTATAATAACATATCAGTATATAAGTAATACTTATTTTATTACTTTATATTGAGACAAATAAATAAGAATAAGTATAAGAAGAAAGAAACTTGAGATAATCGAAAGAAGAGATTACCTCTTCTTCGACGCACCTCCTTTAAGACTTCTCTTAAGGAAGTAGATTTGGTCTTTTGAGAAGACCAGAACCTCCATAATGTTTCTAGGGAAGTGGAGAAGAGAAATAGGCAGGGGTTTTCTGAGATTAAAGGCTGAAAAGGGTGTGAAGATAAGAGGGAAGGGGTGCCCTTTTTATAAGGGAGGAGAGGGGCACCTTTGGAAAAACTTAAAATATTATTTTATAATAAAGTCATATTCGGTTTATAATAGCTCCAAATTAATTTATTTTGAAGCTAAAGTGGGGATGGATCGAAATCCTCTCAACCAATAGATTTTATACAAGTTTAGGTTACAATTTTAACCTTATCATTTAGATTTAACTCTAAGTTAAATAATTTAACTTTTACCGTGTCTTCTTGTTTTCTTACACTATATGGTTAATAAACTTACTATAACAAGACAAATGAACCACAAGTGGTTCATTATTAATATATATATCCTTATCTAAGTCATTTGTCCAAACCTTAGATTTTTAGGAATAAAATAACAATTAATAATATAATATTTGTTTTAAAAACTAATTTATGTCAATTTTGACACTATTTGGTAATTGATTTTTGTGAAAATCATAACAGAATGATTAGTTCGAAAAAAGTTAATTAAATCGATAATTACATGTCATGTTAACCTATAAAATTAGTTTAATTCATAAAAAGTCTCAAATTACATTTATTTGGGTATTTATAATATCAATTATTTTAATATTTCATTATTGAGGTAATTACTGCATCACCATTGTATCATAAATAACTTAAATTATTTAATGTCTGAAAATTATAAATAAAATACCATTAGGTAGGAAATATTTTTATATTTCTAATTGATATTTATAGTCGAATTTATCTTATGTATAACCCTATATTAAAAATGAATTAGTTGTTAAACTTTGATTTTAACTATTTTAACCCTTCTTTAAATAAATTAATAATAAATGTTCTAATCTAATCCAAGTGGACCTAAATGGTCATATTTTATTCCTAAAGTTGTTTTTGGTCGAATTACACTTATCCAATAGAATTAGTACATGTTTTAGGGTAATAATAATATCATTTTTACCCTTAATTATCCTATTTACTTTTAACCGTGGTAAATAAAAGTAGAAAGTTATTATTCACCAAATATTATTTTCATCTCATTGAACCACATTTTAGTCCTTGGTATTAACCGTGTCTTTCAGATTTTCGAAATTCCACTCACAGAAGCGGTAAAATTAAGTTTTATGTGAATTTCCAAATTCTCCTAGGAGGTGGGTAAAAGACGGTGAAAAGTTCAATAAAATTTTTATATATCTAAAATTATTGTAAAATGACTCCAATAAATTAAATTTAACTTATATAGGTATTATGTATCAATTTTGACCTAAAATAAATTTAAATAAAATAAATAATTATTTAAATAAAAAAGTCGGTTTTTAAATAGTAACCCAGTGTTTTCACTATTCATCAAAAATTGAAAGTTTTCAAAAAAATACCAAAAATTCACCCTAGGATAATTTTGATATTCCGAATCCAAAAATGAAGTCCATTTCGAAAGATAAAATTTATAAAATTTTAAAAAGTGGGTATTACTATTCATAACAGCTAGTTTATATAACATATCGTTGTTTAGTGAAACTCGGTATTGCGTACAACACACGCTATCGTGGAAGGTCGCGATTGCGTGTAATGCAAGCCAAGTCAGGGATACGTGTAGTGCAAGCTCTTTTTGGTGTATTGTAAAACACAAGACATCAATAAAATTAAAAAGAATATTTTTCATAAAATCTCAGGGTGTTACATTCTACCCCCCTGAAAATGAATTCTGCCCTCGAAATTCGTTGGGGTTATAAATGGTTTACTACTTGAAAGTTTCTTTAATAGAAACCCACATCATAAAAAGGAATAACAAAACCAATCTTTAAAAACTAAAGTATGAAATGTAACGGTTACTCAAATTAACTAATCACTAGGTTTCCACATAGGTGAAAATATGGATATGGAAGAGAAATCTAACCATCATGTTCTGATGGAGAGTGGTAGAGAACATGGCTATGAAAAATCCAACAATCACAAAGCCATATATTTGTGATGATCTAAGGTACTATCTGATTCATCGGATATAAGGGCACTAGGACGACATTTTTGGTTTTCAAGATCATTTCCCTAAAGTTGAAGAAATTTGAATTAGAAGAAATACTTTCTTGATTTTGGTACAGTGTCACTGTTGGTCGTTCCTTAGACAATTTCCACTTCATCTCTTAAATAAATAAAGTTGAATTTGTCATTCGTGAAGTGTTAGCAGATCATGTGATAGAATGATGGGTCATTCCATCTGTCTCAAACAAAAGGTTAGAAAAAGTTATCAAAAATACACAAGTCCATCTATAGTGAGATTAATCATATATGGTTCCTAAAATGGACTTATACTTCATATGTCATACTGCCTAATATAATAAAACTGGTTTCTACTAAACAGGGACTTCCTGTAGGCCATTGGTAGGTGATAAAGTCCTGTCGCACTTCAGTTGTGGGTTCAATTCCCACAGCCTTGTCCGACGTGACGGGTTGTCGCTCGTCCTGCAGGTTGTCCTTTTTCTAAAACTACATTATTATAACATTCCATAAATAATATCGAAAAAAAAAATCTAGCCTTAAACAATTCTATCTGATGTTCAACTTAATCCATTCCAACCTTTAAGATTATCGAAAATACTTTTGTCCAATCTCATAGTGTAAAGAAAATGATTACTTGAGAGGTCACATAACAAGCACGTGAATACCATCATTTATCCCCCATATATCATAAGATATATCTTGTTGGCCACATTCCAAACATGTGAATACCTTAATCATGTATTCTCTTGGAAAATGAATACCCATTGAACCTTAGTGAAAACATGAATGCTGTCAAAAGTTAACTCTTTCCACATACCAAAATCCCTAAAATTCTATATACTCAAACCATGATATCACTTAGTCCTTATATCAATCATGAGCTCATGAATACTATCAAACAATTTATTTTCTCCTTATCCATTCATTATGCGCATATCATCTGCTTTCCAAAATATTTGAATCACTTTTCATGGTTATCGATACCATATTCTTATAGAAAACCACAATGGACCAATATACAGATATTTCAAAATTCTATGATACTATAAATGAGATTCCATGATACTATTTTGAAATCCCATTACATAAATACTTAATCATTACACAACATCATTGTCATACTCAACATCAAAAATAGTGATCGCATGTGACTTCCCTTTATCCTTTTCTTTAAGAGGTTTCTCATGTTGATCATCATTAACCCTTGGATTAGGGCATTGATTAACATAATGCCCCATTTCCTTGCACTTGAATCATTGAAGTGTTGGTGGTGCGTTCTCAACAGTATTTTCTTTATTCACATCATTAGCAACCCTTTTTCCATTACTTTGAAACTCAGCTGCTCGATGACCTTCTTTTCCACACTTAAAACATTTTCTAGTCCCTTTAAGACAATCTCCACCATGCTTCTTTCTACACTTTGAGCATAAAGAAACATTCATCTTCTTTTCACCATTATTCTGAGATTTCTCCTTAAACTCCATCTTTCGTTTCTTGTCAAAACCATGAGATGGATATGTTACACCATCTTCCAGTTCTACCTTGATAGCACAACGCACAATTTCTTCATAGCTACTGAAGTATCTTATAGTTAATTCCCTTCGAAGACTTGGTTTTAAGCCACTGAAAAATCGATCAACTTTACTTTCAGGTTGGATGATAAAGCCAGATGCATACCTTTCAAGTCTTGTAAAATTCACTTCGTATATACCAAAAGATTTATCATCCTTCTACTTAAGCTTAAGAAACTCCTTTTCCATTTTTGTTCAAAGAATACGAGGGAAGTACCTACTGAAAAACAAGTTCTTGAACTCGTCCCATTCCATGGATTCAATTTCATCTTGAGGCCTTGTATTCTTAATTAGAGTCCACAACTGGTCTGCTTCACCTTCTAAACAGTAAACAGCTAAAATGACTTTTTCATGTTCTGAACAGCGAAGTATGGAAAATATCTTTTCAATGGTACTGATCCATTGTTTAGCAACAAGTGGATCAGAAGACCCATTGAAAGACGGTGGACGTTGCCTCATGAAGGACTTAGTAGAATATTGTTCCCTTATCTGATCATTTGGAAATCCAGAATGATTCATAGCTTGTGTAAGTATAGAAATAAGATTTTACACTCCATCTCCCATCACATTTGGTTGCTCGGGAGGACAATCATTGCATTGTCCATTACATTTATCAACACGGTTCCTTCAGGTTCCAGCCATCGTCTAAAACCCAAAAAGAACAGTGTGAGAGGAAAAAATCATGCTAGGAAAACAACATAATAAAGGGTGAGTACCTTCAATATCTAACATCTTAGGTTTAATTCTAATATCATTACCATAATTCTAGGACTATAACCTATACTTATACTTAACCTTAGGGACATCCCTAGACATACCTTAGAAATATCTCTAGGGATCTCACTAAAGTTTTTGCATCCTAGTTTCCAATGTTTAACTAAACCTTTCCTCTGATACCAACTGTAGAGACCCAAAGCATGACGAACATGTACATTACATAACTTTTGAGGAATACTTAATACATAACGAAAACAGACACACAAGGACTGTAATAGTTTAGTGTCTTTGGAAACTCGGAAAATAATCTTCTAATCGTGGTGAAAGATCTTCAACATCTCCCATAAAGATCTTCCCCTTTTGTTTTCTTACCTAAAACATTTCTTTAAATCATGTGGAAAAGAAAACATATAAAGGGTGAGCTCAAATTCTCAGAAAGGGTAATCATATAGAATATAAAACAATCCATAAACATTTGAATGAAAAAACTTGAACATAAAATCTAAACATCAAAATCATGAGCAACGACATAAATCTTGGAAGTACACAAGGCATAGATCATAAAGGAACATTAATCATGATAAACTAGCATGGTAATAAAACATGTAATTGTGGCATCCATTAATCACATGTTATGATTTCCATAGTAGCCAAGGAATTGCTTCCAAGACCATCTTAGTGGACAAAGTCCCATTCTGAATCGAGTTCACTCCTCGTTCCAGTCCTGAAACAATGAATCGGATTAACTTAACATTCCAGCCATGTCTATCTCATGAGATATAAATATTTACCCAATGCATTGGAGGGAGATATAGGTCCCACCCATCTCATAATGAAATCATTCTAACTTTTTCCACAACATAAACATAAATCATTCATCATAACCCAAAGAATAAAAATGGGTTTCATAAACATCATCTGATCATAACATAATTCATCTAAAACAAATGGATATCATTTCATCATAAGAAAAGTGAAACCATGTAAATCATATAAATTTTATACTTGAAACATACACATATGAAATAATGTCATCTTATATGGAAAATGGTTTTGATAAAACACTTGAAAAGAATTCTTGAGGAAAATATCCTTTCTTCTTAAAAATCATTTTCTTTTCAAAAAATGCCATGAAATTTTAAAAGAAAAGGATTTTGTTGAAAATAGTAATAAAATATTGTATATTAAGCTTCATAAAAATAAGGTGTTATAAAACCGTAAAAATCCGTTCATGTCGTATAAGTTAAAAAAACATTCTTCACGTACTCTTGCCGGAAAAGTCAAAAAAGTACCTCGTAACGTAAATAAAAGAAATATTCCTTACATACCATGTAGTAAAAGTCAAAAATGGGTAAAAAGGAATTTAAACATACATGAAACCATTTTTAGAAAACAGGGATATGGATGATAAATATAACCCCAGTAAATACTTACGAATAAACAATCTCGGATAAAAACGAGATTGGAAAAGTTATCCCTTACCTTATGTCTGATATGCTTCGTATGTATCTGAACCTCCTGTATAATGATTTAAATAATTTCATTGACTTATTACAGAATCATATTCATTTTTATGATATCATATATGGTTTACTTATGACTTTATATTACCCGTTCTTTTGTAAATTCGATGTAAAAGCAGTGATTTGGGTAAAATCGTTTCATTTATTGTATGTGTTTCGACTTGTTGTTCTTGATATTATTACTTATATCCTGATTTAGTTAATTCCAGAATGTAAAACATTATTTATATATAATATATATTCATCATATACATATATATATATATGATAGATCGACAAATGGAATGAAATACACCGTTCATGGAGACGGTAGGTCGTACGTACGCATGAACGTTGTTTTCGTTTCCTTATTGAATTGAATGGAATTAAGTAGATGAAATACATATATATATACATAAATACAGTATCATTATTATGTCATATATTTTATTATTATTCATTATATATACTTTATAATCATTAATGAATGGTTAACATGGAGAATGAATCGCATCGTGTCGTGGAGACGGTAGTCCGTACGTACGCATGAGCGATGATATCATTCCCATGATCGTGGAATTGTATTAAAGTGTATGTATAATATTTCAGAATCAATATAAATTTACAATAATCATATATAGTTATTTATTTACACCATTATACCCATCCAAGTAAGGTGGTGGTCGAAAACATATTACACCACGGCGTGGAGACGGTATTCCGTACGTACGCACGTGCGGTGATTTCGTTTTCCGTAGGATGGATAGAAGGTGAAATAATGTTGTTTAATATTTATAATAACATATAAGTATATAAGTAATACTTATGTTATTACTTTATAATGATATAACTAAATAAGAAGAAGAAGAAGAAGAAAGAAACTTGAGAGAATCGAAAGAAGAGATTACCTCTTCTTCGACGCACCTCCTTTAAGCCTTCTCTTAAGGAAGTAGAGTTTGTCTTTTGAGAAGACCAGAACCTCCAGAATGTTTCTAGGGAAGTGTAGAATAGAAATGGGAAGGGTTTTTCCGAGCTTCAAGGCTCAAAAGGGTGTGAAGAGAAGATGGAAGGGGTACCCTTTTTATAGGGGAGGAGAGGGGCACCTTTGGAAAAACATAAAATATTATTTTATAATAAAGTCATATTCGGTTTATAATAGCTCCCAATTGATTTATTTCGAATATAAAGTGGGTATGGGTATAAATACTCTCAACCAATATATTTTAGACAAGTTTAGGTTACAAGTTTAACCTTATCGTTTAGATTTAACTCTAAGTTAAATAATTTAACTTTTACCGTGTCTTCTTGTTTTCTTACACTATATGGTTAATAAACTTACTATAATAAGCCAAACGAACCCAAACTGGTTCATTATTAATATATATATCCTTATATAAGTCATTTTGATGAACCTTATATTTTTAGTAATAAAATAACAATTAATAATATAATATTTGTTTTAAAAACTATTTTATGTCAATTTTGACACTATTTGGTAATTGATTTTTTTGAAAATCATAACAACATGATTAGTCAGAAAAAAGTTAATTAAATCAATACTAACATGTCATATTAACCTATAAAATTAGTGTAATTAATAAAATGTCACAAATTACATTTATTTGGGTATTTATAATATCAATTATTTTAATATTTCATTATTTAGGTAATTACTGCATCACCATTGTGTCATAAATAACTTAAATTATTTAATGTCTAAAAATTATAAATAAAATACCTTTAGGTAGGAAATCTTTGTATCTTTCTAATTAATATTTATAGTCTAATTTATATTATGTATAACCCTATATTAAAAATGAATTAGTTATTAAACTTTTATTTTAACTATTTTAACCCTTCTTTAAATAAATTAATAATAAATGTCCTAATCTAATTCAAGTGGACCTAAATGGTCATATTTTATTCCTAAGCTTGTTTTTGGTCGAATTACACTTATCCAATAGAATTAGGACATGTGTTAGGGTATTAATAATATCATTTTTACCCTTAATTACCCTATTTACTTTTAACCGTGGTAAATAAAAGTAAAAAGTTATTATTCACAAAATATTATTTTCATCTCATTGAACCAAATTTTAGTCCTTGGTATTAACCGTGTCTCTCAGATTTTCAAAATTCCACTCACAGAAGTGTTAAAATTAAGTTTTATGTGAATTTCCAAATTCTCCTAGGAGGTGGGTAAAAGACGATGAAAAGTTCAATAAAATTTTTATATATCTAAAATTATTATAAAATGACTCCAATGAATTACATTGAAATTATATAGGTATTATGTATCAATTTTGACCTAAAATAAATTTAAATAAAATAAATAATTATTTAAATAAAAAGTCGGTTTTTAAATAGTAACCGAGTGTTTTCCCTATTCATCAAAAATTGAAAGTTTTCAGAAAAATACCAAAAATTCACCCTAGACTAATTTCGATATTACGAATCCAAAAATGAAGTCCATTTCGAAAGGTAAAATTTATAAAATTTTAAAAAGTGGGTATTACTATTCATAACGGCTAGTTTATATAACATATCGTTGTTTAGTGAAACTCGGTATTGCGTATAACACACGCTATCCTGGAAGGTTGTGATTGCGTGTAATGAAATCCAAGTCAGGGATGTGTGTAGTGCAAGCTCCTTTTGGTGTAGCGTACAACACAAGACATCAATAAAATTAAAAAGAATATTTTTCATAAAATCTCGGGGTATTACATTGTTGGACATGGTAAGGTCAATGATGAGTCATGCAGATCTTCCATTATCCTTTTGGGGATATGCATTTCAAACTGCGGCATACACATTAAACCAAGTACCAACTAAGGTGGTAAATGGAATTACCTTTGAGCTACGGAGTGGAAAGAAACCCACTTTATCGTATACATGTGTATGGGGATGCGAAGAATTTTTTAAGGCTTTCTCAGGCAACAAACTAGCACCCTAAGGCACAAAGTGTATCTTTATAGGGTATCCCAAGGAAACAAAGGGATACTACCTATACAACCCCTCAAACAAGAAAGTGACTGTTGTCGGGTAGGCCGTCTTTCTTGAGAGGGAAAACATCCTCAAAAAGGATAGTAGGAGCAAGATTGATTTTGATGAAGTTGATGCTCAAGATACACAAGAGTTGGTACATGAACAAGTTCCATAGGTCCTCGGGGAAGAGGTGGTTTCTGAAATACAAGTATTGCGTAGGAGTACAAAAGAGGTAAGGGAACCAGAGAGATCTGGTTTACTTGTCACCGAGGGTGGTGAATCATTATTGTTGGACAATGATGAACCTCTCTCCTACAGGAAGCAGTAGAAAGCTCAAAAGCTACAAGATGGCTATAAGCTATGAATTCTGTGATGGATTCCATGTACACTATGAGAAAAATGGATATTTGTGACGAGTTATTTGCGACGGGATGATTACCCCTTCACAAATAACCATTATTTGCGACGGGCTCTTACCGCTTGTCGCAAAAGCTTTGGCGCGAAATACATGCCAAACCGCGGGTAAGGCTATTTGCGACGGGTTCCTATTCCCGTCGCAAATAACCGGTGGCAGTTTTTAGTATTTATGATGGGATACTTGCTTCGTCGCAAATACTTTGTCGGCAGGTGGTATTTGCGACGGGGCTCATCGCAAAGACCTTTTTAACATCCCTTTGCAATTAATGTGGGTAGATGTATTTGCGACGGGCCCCATCGCAAATACCCATGTCGCAAAAAATCTAACCTATATATACCTCCATCTATTTTTCCTTTCATTTCACTTTTTACTCAACTTCTCTCTCTATCTCTATTGAAAAAATTCATCTAAATTTTTTCATAGTTTAAACTTTCAAATTAGAGTATTATTTGTGACTTTAATACTCCGAAAGCTTCAGTTTCAAGATATTTATCTATTTTTTTATTGTTTAGTTAATTTATTTTATTTTAAATTATTTATAATTTTTGTTAATTATATGTAAATTAATTAAATAATAATTAGATATTTGTTTTTTAGTATTTATTTTTATGAATAGTTATATTTAAGTGTTAATTAGCAATAAATTGTAATAATTAATAATAATTTCAAATAATTTTTAATAATTAGTAATAACTAGTATTAATTATTAATAACTAGTATTAATTAGTAATAACTAGTAATAAATTGTATTAATTAGTAATAAATTGTATTAATTAGTAATAAATTGTATTAATTAGTAATAATTAGAAAAATCATAATAACTATAAATAATAATGAATAATTAGTAATAAATTGTAATAATTTGGATTAATTAGTAATAATTAGGATTAATTAGTAATAATTAGTATTAATTAGTAATAATTAGTAATAATAAATAATAATTAGTAATAATTAGTAATAATTAGTAATAAATTGTAATAAATTGTAATAAATAGAAATAATTTGTAATAAATTGTAATAAATAGGAATAAATAGTGATAATTAGTAATAAATTTCAACAATTAGAAAGAAATTGTAATAATTAGTAATAAATTGTAATAAATTGTAATAAATTGTAATAAATTGTAATAAATTGTAATAAATAGTAATAAATAGAAATAAATAGAAATAATTTGTAATAATTAGTAATAATTAGTAATAATTAGTAATAATTAGTAATAATTAGTAATAATTAGTAATAATTTGTAATAATTAGTAATATTTAGTAATAATTAGTAATAATTAGTAATAATTTGGAATAATTAGGAATAATTAGGAATAATTAGTAATAATTAGTAATAATTAGTAATAATTAGTAATGATTAGTAATAAATAGTAATAATTAGTAATAATTAGTAATAATTATTAATAATTAGTAATAATTAGTAATAATGAGTAATAATTGGTAATAATTAGTAATAATTAGTAATAATTAGTAATAATTAGTAATAATTAGGAATAATTAGGAATAATTAGTAATAAATAGGAATAATTAGTAATAAATATTAATAAATAGTAATAATTTTTACTAATTAGTAATGATTAGTAATAAATAGTAATAATTAGTAATAATTAGTGATAATTAGTAATAATTAGTAATAATTAGTAATAATTAGTAATAATTAGGAATAAATAGGAATAATTAGTAATTTGGTTCCAGATCCAGCACGGTTTCAAAATTCAGTACATGATGTGGCAAGTCCGTATGTTCAAAAAAGTGAAACTCATGATGATATTGATTTAACTCCTAAGTTAAAACCATCTCATGTATATGAGTTGTTGATGTCTGCTGAGGATGCCTTATATCCTGGTTGCAAGATAAGCAAGTTTGAAGTAGTTTCTAAATTTCTGGCTATTAAATCAGATAATGGAATGTCAAATAGTTGTTTTGATCAGATATTCTATTTGTTAAAAACACTACTACCTGAATGAAATATTTTCCCTTCAAATTTTTATGAGAGCAGTAGGATGGTTCGTAATCTGGGTCTTGGTTATCAGAAGATTTATGCATGTTCAAATGACTGCATCTTATATTATGGTGAAAATGAGTTATTGGATAGTTGTCTTTCATGTGGACAATTAAGGTATAAAGAAGATTAACCAGGGAAGTCTGGATTTGTTCCTGTAAAACAATTGAGATATTTCCCACTCACACCCAAATTGGAGTGTTTATTTATGTCTCAAAACATGACATCATTGATGTCATGGCACAAAACCAACATTTCAACTAGTAAAAACTTAAATCATCCCTCTGATGGTGATTCATTGAAACATTTTGACCAAGTGCATCTGTTGTTTGCTTTAGAAGCCTGAAACGTGTGATTGGGTATTTTCACTGACTGTTTCTGTCCATTTGGTTATTATGGTATTCAGTATTCATGTTGGTCTGTCTTTATAACTCCATATAATTTACCTTCATGGATTTTGATGAAGGAGACATATATCTTGTTGACCTTATTAATTTCAGGTCATCCAAAAAATAATATCAATGTTTATTTGAAACCATTTATTGATGAGTTAAATTCATTATGGAGTAATGGTGTTAGTACATATGATGTTGCTACGAAACAAAACTTCCTACTGAAAGCTACATTAATATGGAAAATTAATGACTTCCCGGTATATGGAATGTTATATGGCTAGATTACACATGGTCCAAAATCATGTTTGTACTGTATGAGATACAGCAACACATTTATGCTTGTCAATGGTAAAAAAACTTTGTTTTTTGGACTGTCATCGCAGATTTCTTCCAGCCGATCATCCTTTTCGAAGAAACAAATATCATTTCTGAAAAGGAATAATTGAAAAATATGGACCTCCAATAATGATATCAAGTATAGAGTTAAAATCAGTTATCTCTTCATTACCTCCCATCACATTTGGACCAACAATAAACCAATAGAAAATTGATAGGTTTGGAAAATATCACAATTGGATAAAATGGAGAATTTTTTGGGATTTTCCATATTGTTCTTATTTTTTGGTCCATCAAATATTGGATGTGATGCATATTGAGAAGAGCTGTTTTGATAATTTATTTCATACATTTTTGGATACACTAGGTAAGACCAAATACAATGGGAAGGCATGATTAGATCTTGCCCAAATTTGCAAGCAACCAGAACTTGAAATGTTTGAAAATGTCAGATCAGAAAATTTAATAAATCCAAAAGTATTTTATACACTATACAAAGAGAGTAGTTTATTATTTTATCAGTGGATTGTATATTTGAGACTACCAGATGGTTATGCTTCCAATTTGGGAAGATGTGTCAGAAATGGTCATATTATTGGATTGAAAAGTCATGATTGTCATGTTTTAATGGAAATACTTCTGCCAATTGTATTAAGAGGTTTTTTAAATACAATTATTTGGTATGAGATAAAAGACATATCATTTTTTTTTTTGAGAAATTTGTGTGACGATAATAGACTACGATGTTGTAAGCAAACTGCAAGAAGATGTCATTTTAATTTTATGTATACTGGAAAAAATATTACCACCAGGTTTGTTTGATTCAATGGAACATTTGATATTACATTTTCCACAAGAAACAAAATGTGGAGGTTTGGTGCAGTTTCGATGGATGTACCCATTTGAGATATGCATGTAGAAATTGAAAAATAAAATCTCTAACAAAGCATCAGTTGAAGGCTCAATTGCAGAAGGTTATTTGCAAGAGAAATTTTTTTCTGCTCTCATTACTTTCAATATGAATATCCATAAAAACACAACCGCATGATCTGTAACAAGGGAAATTTTGATGAGAACATGAGCAATCAATTATCATTTTTCAATCAACCCAAACTTAGCTTCAGTGGAGTTCATGAACGATGGATTTCAGATGATAAATATCACAGAGCTCATACATATATTTTGCTGAATTGTGAAGAAATGACACCATTCATACTGTGAGTGCTCCTATAATTTATTATATAATTTTTATAATAGTACAATAATATTATTTTATTTATAGGTTATATGATAATCATACCAAGAAACAGTTTCCAAAAATTATAGTAGTTTCTCTTGAAGAACATCTTTAAAAAAAATCCTACTGGTTTCAAAAACTGGTAACATAAATTATTTTTTATTTCACATAAAAAATAAATTGAATACTTGTTATGGTGATAATTATTTTAAAAACTTTTCAAGTATCTCAACATAGTGATAAAATTGAAAATCAATTGTCTGTATTGAGTAACTCACCATCCAAAATGGTTAAATCTTATAATACATATGTGGTGAATGGTTATCAATTTCATACATGTGTATATAGGGAATCAAAAAAACAATGAATAGGGGTTTTTTCTTGAGAGTATATCATCATATAGAAATTGAAGTTGACTTTTACAACATACTGGAAGAAATCATTGAAGTGTATTATCTGGGACAACATTATGTAACGATTTTTAAATTTCAATGGTTGGATACTGAGAGAGGTTTACGTGTTCATCCAATACATGGAATCATTGATATTAAATATAAAAGTGTTCTTGCAGTAAATGAACCATTTTTATCAGCTCATCAGGAACATCAGATTTATTATGCAAATTATTGTTCTATTTCAAGGGAGTTGGATGATTGGTAGAGCATAATAAAAATTAAATCTCAAGAGAATCAATTTACTAAAAGTGAATGTGGTTTCTTTGAAGTTCAAGTAATTGAAATATTTCAAGAGATTGCTCTGAATCCATATTTTACACGAAGAGACACAAATATTATTGATGACACCCCATAGTTAAGGGTCGATGGTGATGATGATGTTAATTATGTTACAACTAAATTTGAAATGAAAAGAGATGATGAAACTAAAACTAATATGGAAATTGATGATGCTGAGGTGGAAGATGAAGACATTGACATCAACATCTATGAATATGAGGATGAATATGAACATTGACACAATTAAATTCTAGTTATAATCATATATAATATTTATTTTCAATTGTTTGCTACCGATAATGATTTCATGTTTCATATGGACAATGATCTGTTTCGTATGTTGCAAGAGGGTGATCTACCTTTGGACGAGTAAGAGGTCGGATCAGCCAACAGACTGTTGCTAGTTCAGGGGGCACTTGGAGGGGGCATGGTCTTACCCGACTAATGATTCCCGACCCTATACCTGAGTGATGTTCATATCCTGGGTTCGATCTATGTACAGAGATGTATGTTTACCTGTGAATTTTAGTTAGTTTTCATTAATTTATTTATATTCTAATTGTTTGATTAATTATTCTTTTTTTCATAGCTTTACACATATAGTTATTGGATAGGGGAGCACTATATTGCGTAATTATTTTTTTGATGCATTGGTGTCATGGGATCATATTCCCGTTGATGTTCAGAGTGTATGTTCGAGCATTAGCTGGTACGTAAATAAATAATATTTATTTTGAAATTAATTTAATTAATAACTTGATATGATAAATTATTTGTAGGGTTTATGGTATCCTATTGAGGAGAGCATGCATGGGGATATTTGTAAGGCATGGTAGGGAGCTATGCGTTTGCGTTTCAGTCAGTTTTTACACAATTTGAAAAGTAAAGCAATGAAGAAAGAAGGAGTGCGGGAATTTGATGAGACATGTTGTTTCCACCAACCTGATTATATTTCATCTCAGGTTTGGGATGGATTATGGGTACATTGGTTGAGTATGCGGTTTCAGAGTAGATCATCAGTAGGTCAGCAAAATTGGGGGATACAGGAGGTGACACATCGAGTTGGTAGTCGTATGTTCAGTACGCATAGGGAGTATATGGTAAGTACATTTTTTTTAAATATTATATATAACTTTAAATGTAAACGGTTTATTTTATATTCATATAGGCATTTGCACAGCCTGATATTATAGAGTACAGCGTTTATATGAGGATGTACAGTGATCCAGCCACTGGGGAGATTAGAGGTGCTCACTAGCGTCATATTGTGGTCAGTGTAAGTTTTTTGAGTTTTAAATTTAACTACAAATAATATTTTAACTATTTTAATTTTAAATTGCAATTTAAGGAGTTATATGAGGTCGTGATATCTCATAAAGATGTTGAGAGTCAGGACAAGACTGATGGTCAGACCAGTGCCCCCTGATTTGATGAGGAAGCATGGATGCAGGTGAACTAGTATGGCTTCGAGAAAGGCTGAGTTGTTGGTATCGGCTCTCGAGTGAACCCTAGGGGTTTTTATGGCACCTCTGCGATGTTAGTGTCCAGTTCGAGAGGAGCTCGCGGAGAGTCATCATCATCTCATACACAGTATCAGGAGTAGTTGTGAGCTCAGAGTGAGCTTATAGAGACTATGCATAGATAGCAAGAGGAGATGTGTTAGTGGCAGCAGCAGCAGCAGGAATACTTCCTCTGACAGCAGCAGTAGCGGTAGATACAGGATGAGATGCATCGATGGTGGTAGGAGCAGGAGCAGAATATGGAGTACATGCGACGTCTAACTCGCAGTTTAGGGATGGAGTTCCCTCCACTAGCTCCTCTAGACGACCCTCCCCCTCAGTGATATGTATTTTTATTTTATGATGAAACATTTGATTTTTTTTAATATTAACTATTTAAAGTTTTAAATAGTGCGTGTTTTATATTGTCTTGAAAATTACTATTTTTATTATTTATTTAATTATTTTATTATATTTATTATTTTATTAATTAATTTTTTTTATAATTAATTTTATTCTATTAATATTTTTATTTTTATTTTATTTATATTAATATCATATTTTATTTATTATTTTATAAATAATTTTATTCTATTAATGTTAATATTATGGTTTTATTTATATTAATATTATATTATTATTAATATTATTTTATTTTTTAATTTATTTTTTTCTAAATTTTTTAACTATTTGTGATTGGTCGTCGCAAATACTAATTGCAATGGTCCATCACAAAAGGATTTATTTTTTTATATTTTGAGGACTAATTGTGAAGGTCTATCATAAAAAAGTAAAAAAAATGAGGCTATTTATGACGGGTCGCTGACCCGTCACAAATAGTTTCTTAAAAAACGTCGTATGTTTTTTGCAACAGGACAGCAATCTGTCACAAATAATAATTTTTTGCGACAGTATGTCGCAAAAAGTAATATTTGTGATGTCGTTTTCCATGATGAGTCATTTGTGACGGGACTTCATTGCAAAAGACTATTTGTGATGGGGTCCCGTAACAAATGACCCGTCGCAATAATCCATTTTTTTAGTAGTGGTACCAGAACCAAGTTTGGGTTCTGGTCGATATGTCAGTTGATGTAAATCCTATTGGGTGTAAATGGGTATTCAAGAATAAACTGGACATAGAAGGTCAAGTTAGTACCTATAAAGCAAGGCCAGTGGCTAAGGGTTTTAAAAAGAATCAAGGAATTGACTATGATGAATTTTTTTTGCTAGTTTCCATGGTTAAAACCATAAAAATCATACTTTCCATAGAATCTTTTCATGACTATGAGATTTGGAACATGGATGTCAAAACTACATTCCTTAATGGGAACCTTCAGGAAGATGTCTATAGGACACAACCAGAACGGTTTGTGACACCATGTGATGCTAAAAGGGTATGCAAGTTGCAGAGATCCATTTATGGATTAAAGAAAGCATTCATGTCATGGAACATTCGATTCGATGAACCTATAAGAGAATTTGGTTTCATTAATAATGAATGTGATTCATGTGTTTACAAGTGGTTTAATGAGAATGCAGTCATTATCCTAGTAGTGTATATTGACTACATATTTATTATTGGAAACGACATACCAGTCTTACATTCAATCAAGGACTGGTTCAACAAGTGCTTCTCTAAGAAGGAATTAGGCGAAGTAACCTACATTCTAGGGATCAAGATCATTCGTGATAGATCCAAGAGGCTTCTTGGACTTAGTCAAAGTACATACATTGACTAGATACTAAAGAGATTTAGTATGGAACAATCCAAGAGGAGATTGGTTATAGTGTCACATGGTATACATATTTCCAAGAAAATGTGTCCCTAGACACAACATGAGAAAGATAGGATGAGTAATATTTCATGTGCTTTAGCAATAGGATCTATCATGTATGCCATGTTATGTACCAGACTTGATGTTGCCTATGCACTGAGCATGGTAGGCAGATATCAATCATATCCAGGATAGCAACACTGGAATACTGTCAAGACTATCCTTATGTATTTGAGAAGAACTAAGGATATGTTCCTGGTGTATGGAGAAGATGAGGATCTTATCATCAGAGGGTATGCAGATGCTGGTTTTTAGACAGATCAGAATGATCTGAAGTCGCAATCAGGATATATTTTTTTGTCTCAATGAAGGAGTTGTGAGCTGGAAGAGTTCAAAGCATCCAATTTTTGTTGATTCTACAGCAGAGTCTGAATATATAGTGGCTTCTGATGCAGCCAAGGAAGCTGTCTGGATTCGGAACTTTATCCAGGAGCTTGATGTGGTACCTATTAGTAAGGATATCATGACATTGTATTGTGATAATACTACAGTGGTGTCTCTTGCAAAGGAGCCAAGGTTACATCAACAGACAAAGAACATACTCCAAAAGTATCACCTATTGAGAGATTTCTATCAAAGGGGTGACCTTTCGGTGAGAAGAGTGTCTAGGGAAGAGAATTCATAATACCCCTTAACTAAAGTCCTATCTTAGTAGAAGCATGAATATCATGTGAGAGCTAGTGGACTGAAGGTTGTTAGTAGTTGGCTCTAGTGTAAATGGGAGTCTGTTGGAGTTAGTGCCCTAGAAACCAACTTCTTTGTACTTTATGATAAACCGGTATTCATTGGATGAATATTTATAAACTTCTTATCACATCATGATTGTTCTTCTGTGTGACATAGTATGTGATAATTTCCTAAGAATAGTTGTCACACTAAAATGTTATAGCGGATCTCTACTGTGATGAGAACCCGGAAGTGGCATGAAACTATTATTGAATATATGTTTTATGGTCAGATGATATCATTTGAAGGGACACAAATGATACAAGATATCAGGGGTTGGGACTCATGAAACTTTGAGGCACCTTCTCATGGTGTGTTCCCTTGGTAATATCCAGGAGAATGTTATGAGAACAAGACCCGCCGGTAGGAAATCCACATTCATAAGTGTCGTTAGATGTTCCTATATGTGGATGTGTGTATTGGTCCTCTGAATTTAAGATTATTATTAATGGATATAATGACTCACACACTTAAATGTATTGATAAAAACCATGACAACAGATGTTTGTGGAGAGGTAGGATATGTTGGGTGTGTCATGAGTATTACTGCATTAATGAATAATGTCGGAAATGATTTTTCACTTCTATGGAAGTAGATATATCATGTCCTTTTATAGAAATGATATATCCTAAATAAATCCATGTTCATGGTGTTCTCTACACAATTTCAATTCTGGGAAGTCAAAGAATGAGAAATCGAGAACATGGGTTGATGGAACTTGCATGCAACCCACTTGATTAGAGATATCGGGACAAAGGAATTATATTACACAGTAAGTGTTTGTATGACGTGACATGTTGTTGCGACATCAATTTTTTTCTCTTGGGTGTCTTGACCCGTTGCTAGACAGTAATCTTAGACTTTAGGCAAGCCCACATATTTCCAACGAGAAAGAGGCATAGAGGGTCACACACTAAGTGTAGCTAGTATCTCGGTTAAATAATTTATTTATTTAACAAGTTGAATAAATATTATTCCCGGTTGGGGTTTAATAATTATTCAAGTATGCCTAATCACATTTATTATGTCACTAGTTATTTGAGAGAATATATTACAGACGGAATATTTATTTATCGATGAATAATGCAGTTGTATTTATTTTATAAATAAATAGTCACTATTCAAGTCCTGATAAATTTTGAGGATAATTGGTGGACCAATTTATGGGTCTGGTGAGAAATAATATTAAATATCATTTTGTTAAATAATATTTAAATATAACATTCAAGTTTAGCACATGTCATGGAAATAATAGCATTGCGATTATTATTTGACATGGGGTTTCACATGGAATAATAAATTAAGTAATGGAACTTGTGCTAATTATTACTTATTACCTGGTGAATTAAATTCCTCATTATGTTATTATTCTCTAAATTGGGAAAGGGGTGATTCCACTGGCTAACCAATCGTTGTGTGCACAACATCCTTGGAGAAAAGTTCTTGAGCCTAGAGAACTCTTCCCTCTCCAAGAACACTCTCAAGAACGAGATAGATCCTACTCCATCGGATCAAGGAGAACATTTTGGAAGTAATTCTCAAGGCGATCGAAGGTGGACATCGCTAGCACAAGGATCTTCCACACTAGCACCCGAAGACTCCTTTGGCGACGTCCGGAGATACGTGGAGCATATGTGGATCACCGCTAGAGGGTTTATATCCTTATATTCTACATCGCAATGAAGTTTCACCTTAGACCCATGGTCGGAACCATAAACGAAGAAAGAATCAACTTGGAGGTAATTCTATAATTTAATTAAATTAATTATAAACAAAATATGTTGATCCTCTCTTCTCAGTTCTGGGTTCTCTCATTTGTCTTTTATCTTTGATTCAATTCCATGGATACTGGCGTTTATCGTCATATTGATCTTGGATTAATCATCGATTATGAAAATTTGAAAAGTTGGGTGCACGCCCATCATGCACTTCCAATGTTCCTAGAACCTTCAATTTCTAGTGTAAGAGATTATGAGAACAGGACCCGCTAGTAGTAAATCTACATTTATATGTGTCATTGGATGTTCATTTCTATGAATGTGTGTATTGATCCTTGGACTTTAAGATTATTATTAATAAATATTATTAGTCATGTACTTTAAGGTATTGATGAAAACATTGAGTATATATGTTCCTGATAAAGTAGGATAAGTTGGGTACGTCATGAATAATATTTCATTAATAAATAATGCAAGAAAGGATTTTTCTCTTTTTTTCTTTAAAATATGTTGATATCTCTGGCCATTTGATGGGAATTAAACAACCAAGTTAAATCCATGTCCATGGTGTTATATGGGCAATTTCATTTCCAAAATGTCAAAGAATGTGACATCGAGCACTTAGATTGATGATACCAACATGCAATCTACTTGGTTTGAGATATCATGATAAATGGATTATATTATGCAGTAATCATCCGTATGTGGTTGTATTTCATTTTGATATTAACTTTTTTTTCTATGGGCGTCTTGGTATGTTGTTAGACGCTAACCTTGGACTTTAGGTGGCTTTGACTAATGTCACTAAGAAAAAGGTCTTGGGGATGACACACTAAGTGTATCAAGAACTGCAGTAAAATAATCATATTATTTTTTATTTAACATGTTGAGTAAATATTATTTTCTTGTGTGGTTTAATGATTATTCATGATTAGATTTATCTCACATATTCAGTCATTAGTTACTCAAGAGAATATTTTATGAGCAGAATATTTAATAAATATTTATTTTTTATTTAGTGAATATGATATTTATTTATTTATTGGAGAATAATACAGTGACATTTATTTATTAAATAAATATTATTATTCAAGCCCCAATAAATATTATGGAGGAATGACGGACCGAGTTTAAATGTCTGGTGAGAAATAATATATATTAAATATTAATAATTTATTCAAGAAAAAATATTTAATTAATTCGTTGTTTTTGTGCATGTTAATAAATAATAATAATAATAATAATAATAATAATATTATTATTATTATTATATACATGGGGTTTCACAAGGATTAAGGAAATAATAAGGACCCTAGTGAAATTATTATTTTTTAACCCTAGCAATATTTAAACTCAATTATATTATTTTCAACCCTAACACTAGCCATTGGTGTTGGTTGTTCCCAACGACTATATAGAATTATCTCAAGCCCAAGAGAGCCCTTCTCCAAGATGACGCTCAAGAATAGGGAACAATCCTCCTCCACCACCCTCTTGATTCTAGAGTGATCAAGGAGAATCCTTCTTGAAAGCGATTCTCACGGCAATCTAAGATGAACAACAAAAGCATTAGGATCTTCTGCACTAACACTCAAAGATTCATATGACAATGCTCGGAGGTTCGTGGCACACGTTTGGATCACTACTAGAGAGAATCTATAGTTGATTCCTATGACATAATGATTGAACGATGAAGAGACGTTTTCATATTTATCAACGAAGAAAGAATTCATTCCAAGGTAATTCTTCAACCACTTAAATTAATTATAATTCATTATGTGATGATCATGCGTTTGGTTTCTGCATTCTAATTTCAATTAATCATTATTCTTCAATGTACATCTTGGATTAATTATCGATTACGACAAAAAGTCGAGTTTGGCATGCCCTATCGGCACTTCCACTGCATCTGAAACCTTTAAAAATGACATCATGGGTGTTATAGGGTGTGTTATTCTGATATGCAATGTGGTTGGAATGAGTAAAAAATGTATTTTTAGAGTAAAAGTGATTAAAAACAAGTGATATGGTTGAGACATAGAAAACAACCACAGATTATAATGAAATCATTGGACAGTGATCTATGATTGTTTTGTGATGTGTAGGAATATATCACACGTCAATCCAATGTGCAATGTGCTTGGTATGACCGATAGTGCATTTTTATAAATTTAAAATCTAAAACCATGCATCAAATAGTAAAAACCTAACAAATTAACTTAGATTATTGTGAAATTGAAAGATAATGAATTTCAATTATTTTTTGACATGCATTAACACTACAAAAAAAATGGATTTCTCATCGGTTTTTTAACGGTAGTTAAAACCACCGCCATGTGTGTTTGTTATTTATTTTTATTTTTTTTTAACGGCAGTTATTGAGGTGTCGTCGCTAATTTAGATTTTTTTTTCAAAAAATAATTTATTTTTAGCGACGATTTTCATAAAATCGCTGCTAAATTAATGGGAAAAAATAAATAAAAATAATATTTAATGATGATTTATTAATAATATTTATTTTTTATTTTTTATATTCATTTATTTTTTATTTTTTATATTCATTTATTTTTTATTTTTTAGAATTGTAATTAATTATAATATGTTAATTTTTAATTATATATAATTATTAGTTAATAGTTATTTTAAACTTAAATTAATTCTTGTATAAGTTAAAAATCAGACTTCAGCATCAAATGACTATAACTTTTGATCCGAGTGTCCATTTTTGCTCCACAACCGGTCAAATCAAAACTTACAAAATGAGTTACAACTACATTAGATAATAATTTGGTAATGATTAATAAAATAAAATTTATTTTAGTTTAAAAAAAATTGAAAATCAAACTTCAACCTCAAATAGCCACAACTTTTGATCAAGATGTCTGCTTGAGTTCTGTCACATATCAAATCGAAGTCTGTAATGAGATCTATGTCTTGTTAATTTGGGAGGACCTTAGTCACTATTTTTTTGAGGCCAAAAGAGGTTCGAAAGACCTTCAAAACTGAATTTTTGTTTGGATACCATGATTTTTGAACATTCGATGAGATTTCTTCTTCATTTAAGAGTGTCTTCGTATATTTTTTAGGACGTATATGATTTTTTCCATAAATTTACATTCCTATTGATTTCGAGATGTTGTGATTATTATGGTTTCTCTCTTTTGATGATTTATTATCTATTATGTGTGTGTGTGTGCACTTCTATACATTTATGCATATTTATTTATAATTTATATATATTTATCAATATTTATTTAAAATTATATATAATTGTATCTACGCATGAATATTTATATGTATTTATGAATATTTATCTATATTTATCTATATTTACATACATTTATAAATATTTATATGTATGTGTGTGTGTGTATTTATATTTATATATTATATGGCTATATATATTTATATATTTATATTTACTTGTGTGTGTGTGTGTTAATATACAATTATGTGTGTGTGTGTGTGTGTTTATATGTATTTATTTAATATAAACATGTGTTTATATATATTTATATAAATTTCTTCATATGTATATTTATTTATAGATATTTATTTCCATTTATTATTTATTATTTATTATTTATTCAGCTATTATTTATTCATTTATTATTTATTCATTCATTAGTTATTCATTTATTACTTATTTATTATATATTGATTTATTAATTATGATTAATTTATTATCAAATTATTATTTAATATTTATTTACTATTTATTATATAATATTACATAATATTTATTATTTATTATTACTTATTTATTATTTATTATTTATTTATGATTAATTCATTATTTATTTATTATTTATTTATTTATTTATTATCTATATATTATTTATTATTTATTATTTATTTAGTATTTATCTATTGTTTATTTGCTACTAATTTATTATTTTTTATATATTGGTTTCTTATTTATTTACTAATTTATTTTATATTGATTTATTTTTCAATATTAATTTATTTTTATTTTTATTTATTTATTATTAGTTAATTTTTATATATTTATTATTAATTTATTATTAATTTATTATTAACATATTATTTATTATTAAATTATTACTTATTTATTAAATATTTATTAGTTATTAATTTATTTATTATTTTCAATTATTTATTATTTATTATTTATTATTTATTATTTGCAATAATTTTTTATTTTTTATTTTTTATTTTTTATTTTTTATTTTTTATTTTTTATTTTTTATTTATTTTTTATTTTTTATTTATTTTTTATTTTCTATTGTTTTATTGATTTATTATTTATTTATCATTTATTTATTATCAATTTACTATTTACTATTTATTATTTATTATTCTTTGATATTATTATTTATTTTTTTATCTGTATATATATATACAAGTATCTTAAATATTGTTTACTCATCACATTAAGATCTTACTGAAGTGGTAAAGTCTTTGCAGAATAACCAAGAGGTAAAAGGTTCAAATCTCTCTGGATGCATATATATGCTGGATTGATGTATGACATGCATGATAGGATAAATAAGCAGTAGGTAATAAGTAATAAATAATTATGTAAATAAAAATAATAAATAACTATTTAATTATGTACATAAAAAATTATAATTAAAATTAAAATGTATAAAAATAAAAATACAAAAATATAAAAAAAAACCAAAAAAAATTGTCACTAAAGAAAAAATCGCCGCAAAAAAACCTTCGTGAAATGATTCCTGACACGCAAATACACAACGCTTTTAGAAAGCGTCGCACATCATTTAGTGGTAGTTTAAACCATCACTAATCCCCTTTTTTCTTGTAGTGTAAGTGTAGGAGCCTCGGAGCAGCGTCTTCTCCCATAACCGCGACAACTAGGGTTTCGCGTCGATTTTGTTTCCCCTCCCCCCTCTGGCCTAGATCTTTCATGTTGGCTTCATTTGGTCTAGACTCAACATGGACGTGGTTTGGCATCGGAGTGGCGCGACAGGGATCCAGCCGGATTCGTCGTTGTCTCCGACTTCCACTCTCGGTGACGACACAACTCGGCGGTGCTCCGGCGTTCGGCTCGGCGTGGCTCACCCCTTCCGACGACGGCGTGGCTCGGTGCAGTTCTGCCTTGGTTCGGTTCGGTTCGGTGCATCTCGGCCTTTCCAGCGTCGACGGAGTGGCTCTGGCTTCTCGTTTCATCTTGCGCGACCAGGTGACACCTCCGGCGGGCTTCCAGTGTGGCTTTGCGTTAGATCTGCAGTGACTCGTAGGGGAGAGGCCTTGGGTTTCGGCACTGTTTTTGCAGGTTTATGATTTGGTGATGCTAGTAATGTTGGTGTTTTGTTCGCTTGACTGTGATTTTGGGGGTATATTGGTCGTTCTTGATCGACGTCGCTGGTTCATCCCTGCCCCTTCCCGCTGATTTTCTCACCATCGTGACTTGCTTGCTTCGGAACCCAATGAGGGTGCATTCGTGATTCTGATCAGAGCAGATCCATGCCCAGAGCGGTGTTTCTGGTTCAGGATGATTCGGATTTTCTCATCGGTGGTGCTCCATTGGCATGGTGTTGGGTCATCCAGTCCTCGGTGATGATGACTTGAACTCGCGTCCCTTGGAGTGTCTTTCGAGCTTTTGCGGCTGCGGTGGCAGGGGTGTCTCGTGGAGTGCGGCGGGGTCCGTCCAGGATGGTCATTGATGAAGGTGCAATGGTCTCGTGAATGCTTCGTGTTGGGGAACACAGACAGCCTACAAGGAATTGCTTCAAATGAGGATTTGGAGGTGGTCGTCTTCACCATGCATAGCTTTTCAGATATGGAAGATTGAGAGAGTATGGCACAACCATTGGTACTGGGTCCGTGCATTTTTGCATGGGACGGCTAGCTGAGTAGCCTTACATTGGTGGATGCGTGCCTTAACGATGTTGATGATGGGAAGGGGTTTATCTACGTAGTCGTGTTCGGGGTTGCAACCCTTGATTTTCAGATTATGTATGTCACTTTGCCCTTGAAGTCATGTGAGATTTCCCCCTTTTTCCCTTCAAAAAGGGGTTTATCCAAAATTAATAAAAATTTAGGCCTTCGGGCCATTCAGTCAGTCTTGTAGTGTAACATACTGTATGTCAGTTCAATATTTAGTGTGCTTGAAAAACCTAAAAGTGTGGTTTTATATATTTAGAAATCACTAAAAACATGTGTCTCATGGCCAAATCTTAGAAAACAGTCTCAGATTGTTGCGAAATTGTAGGAAAATGTATGTTGAATTACACTACAATAGAAATGACCTTTAAAAGCACGTAAAAAGTGCATTTATAGCGCTAAAAAAGTGATGATAATCGAAGCACTTTTAAAAGGGGATCCCTTTTATCAGTGCTAAAAATAGCGTTGATAAAGTCCCTACACTTTTTCCACTCACCTATATTGTTTTCTTCTGTATTTTATAATATATCTATATATTTATATATATTTCGTTACATTTCGTTACATTTTTTTGTCCATATATATATATATATAAATACATATATAAAATATGTTGTGTGTTTGTGTTTATATATACAGACGTATATATTTATATATATGTGTGCATCTATAAATATAATTATACATGTTTATATTTATTTACATATATTATAAATTTATATTTATATACATATATTAGAATATATAGATAAATATATATTTGTTTTTCAATACACACACAAATATATATATATATATAAACATTATATATATATATATATTAATTGTATAGGTATATATATTCATACATTTGTATTTTAAATAAAATAAATATTAATTTTTATTTAGATAATGCTTATATATTGAGAAATGTATTTTATGTGTAAATATGTTTAATTATTTATTTCTAAAATTAAATATTTGTGTGAATATATAATAAATATGTATGTACTGTTATATATTTGATTATAAATAACAGTACATTGTGAAAAACGATAAAATTTCAAAGTGATAACATCAATATGAATGTAATCTCTGAGAATAAATTTAGTCTCCATTGAAATAGGGCAAAAGACCCTCTTAAACGAGACTGAAATTCCATTAAATGTTAAAAAAATTGGGTATCCTTTTGGGGGTTAAAAAACAAAACAAAGACCATAGAGCTTAGTCCAAATCTGAGTGGTGTAGAGCTCGTCACGGGCTTCGATTTGATATGTGGTAGAGCTCAAACGGACACCCGGATCAAAAGTTATGGTCATTTGAAGTCTGAGTTACTTTTTCAACTTATTTTATGTCTTTAATTAATTTTTGATTTTTTATGTCTTCAAATTGTTATTAAATGACTATTACTCGATAATAATTAGCAAATTATTAATTAATAAGATTTTTTAAATTATTTTATAAGTCATTTTTACTAAATATCTTATATATTAATTGTAAATGTCTATTTATACTTATTTAAAACATATTTAAAAAAATATGTATTATATTTATGTCAGTATAAATATATTTATATCATTTATAAGCCCTAGTAAAAAAAGTGATGATAAAGACCCCTCTTTATCAGCGGTGCTAAAAAAGTGCTGATAAATGATGTTACTGTAAAGACCCGTAAAATTCAAGGAAAATTTTTTTTTCTTAATTTTCTTTGGAATTTTACAAGAACGCGGTTTCAGACGGCACTTGATTCCGAGGCCCGGAGTGCCCGGAATTTCTATCCGAAGTTTAGCTCGGGAACGTTCAGTGAACGAACGAGCGGGAATTTCTAACTTTTCAACCGGTGCCCGGAATCGAATTCCGAGGGCACCGATGGAACCGCAGCGCCGGTAATTGCTTAGGAACTCCTGTTCCGGAGATGCGTTATCACGAGTGTGGATGATAAAAATTGTGGAAGTTGGGTAACTACCCAACCTCCCTTGGGAGGTTATGATAGTGGTGGGGCCCACACGAACCCCACCCCTTCATATTCTTCAACTCTTCAACTCCCCATTAACTCCCCTCCATTTAATTTGACAACTTGTGTAATTTTAATGAGGTGAGTTAAGTGTGGTTAATTGAATTTCAAACTCTTGAAATTCAAAAGGGTAAGTTGTGTTAATAAATTAAGACTTGGGCTTATTTTATTAATGTTAGAGTTTATGCCACGTTGAGAGGTTTTGGGAAGCGTGAAGATCTTCTTCATCTCCAACGAAGAACATCTTCGACGAAGAACATGAAGAACACCTCGGACTCCGACGAAGAACACCGTTCTTCAACGAAGAACATCTCCGCCAAAGAACGCGGAGAACTTCTCCAACGACGTTTCCTCTTCGGACGCACTTCGACGACAACGGAATCGACGTTCGTTTTCCGCGACGCCCGACCTCCGCGACGCTCGTCTTTCGCGGCTAGTTGACGTGCACCGTTCTTGAAACCGAGGTAGGGGATTTATTTTATTTAATTATTTCTGTTCTTGATTCTAGTTTGTCGATCTTCGTGGATATTCGACTAAATGTTATCGTTTAACGAGAGGGGGCCGGACCGCACAAACACGGCCGACCCTCCTCTTTATCCTTGTTGATACTTTGTGGTTTGGACGGAATGGCGTGGTGCCGTCGCACCACGCGGAAATCGCACGACAAGTACTTCGTGGCGCCGTCGCGTCGCGCTGTGAAGTTGAACAAGGACGCGACGTCGTCGCGCCGCGTCGAAGAAAACCGAAGACGCCACGGCCGGAGCGGGGCCGCGGCGGAGGGGCGCGGTGCCGTCGCACCGCGCCGGACGACAAGGGTCGCGGCCGGTTCCGGGCCGCGGCGGAGCAGGGTGACCGGCGGCCGGTACCGGGCCGCCGGCGTCGGAGCTGGATCGCCGGTCCCGTTAAGCAGGAACCGGTCGGCCAGGTCGGGCCGGCCGGTTGAGGAGAAGCCGGGGGAATTAATTCCCCCGGTCGGCCATCAATGCGGCCCCCAATTAAGGGGCCGCGGTTACAAGGAAACGGGAGAGGCATCACCCCCCCCCCCCCCCGCGCGAGCCAAAAAAACGGCTCGACCGTTTTGGCCGAGCACTGACCAGCGCGCCCAGCGCGCGGGTCGCCGGTCCGGGCCGCCGGTCAGGCCAGGCCGACCCAGTGGGTCGCGGCCCGGGCCCGAAACCCCCGTTTTCGGACCGTTTGGGTTCAATTGCCCATAACTCGGGCTACGGGTCTCCGATCGACGCGCCGTCAGCGGCGACACGATCCTTGGAACGAGGCAGTCGTTTCGGTATATCGCACTCAAGGTTTCGGATTACTTTGAGTTCGGCCGGGTTGGTTCGTACACGAAACCAACCGGGCCCTCGGAGCGGAAACGCTCATATCTTGAGTTTCGGACGTCCGATTGACGTGCCGTCGACTTTGTTGAATTCCTCTAAGTGAGACGGATCTTTTGACTTACTCCACCCGATGTTTGGACGCAGGTGGAGTACGGTCGGGTTGGTTTTGCCTTAAAAATCAACCGGACCCCTGAAACGAAAAAGCCAATAACTCTCAGACCGGGCGTCCGATTGACGCGTCGTCTGCGACGTTGAGTTCCTGTTGACGATACGAAACTTTTTGATACATCAACTCTGGACTATGTGTCAGTTGATGTATCAGCCTCTTGGCTCGTGGAGCGGAACCTCCCAAACGAGCTTGCTGTGTACAGGAACCCTAAAACTGGCTGCGACTGCTTCTGTGACTGCGACGACGACTGTGCAGAGATCCTCAGTGGATTCGACGACGACGACTACAACACTCAGCGATCCTGTGTGGATCAGTGCTACCGATCCTGTGTGGGTCAGCGCTCAGCGGTTCTGTGTGAGTTAGCGCCTACAGATCCTTTGTGGGTCCGATCCTATGTGGGTCATTGCGGGGGTTAGTACCTATCGATCCTTTGTGGGTCCGACGACTTAGATGGATCAGTGATCATCTCTATCGTCTTTCGAAGAAGTATACCTGTGTGAGCTGAATCCTGTTTTACTTTCCTGTGTGGACTGTGTTGTGCTATCCTGTGTGGATTTACGTTTTGCTTTCCTATGTGGATTGTGTTGTGTTATCCTGTGTGGATTATGTTTAGCTTCATGTGTGGAATACGTTTGCTTTCCTGTGTGGACTGAGTTGTACTTGGGCTCGGATGTTGGAGCCGAATGAGAATTGATGACTTAGGTATATGTATGGGCATATACCTAAGCAGTGTCAGATGTTACTTCGTGATTGTATCTTTCCTTTGTGGTTTATCATTTGTGGATTTTGGGAGACCTTCGGGGGTCTCGGGGTCCCTACTGAGTAGCTTATACTCACCCCTGCATGGGCTATGCCCGCACTACGTTGTGTTGGTTGCAGACGACGGACATCGTTGATCGTGGTGGAGGCTTGCGGAGCAGGACGATACCTGGAGGTGGACCACTAGGCGGGACGTACTCGGAGCGGTCGGCTGGACCCGAGGAGCAGTGGAGGCTATCTGTACCCACCCTTCAGGTGGGATTCCCAGTGGCAGCTCGACGTCGCGGCTTTACTTTACTGTTATTGTTTTCTCTTTCGAGTTGTACTTTACTTTCAGTTTGGGTTTGTATTCTAGCTCACTTACTTTTCCGCAATTACTGTTGTACCAGTTTTTACTTAGTGTTTACTTTTTCCGCTTGCTTACTATGTGGTGTTTGTTTACTTTACAAAGGCAATGTCTTCTCTTTACCGGGATTTACGCCTTGGTGCTAGTCGCCAGCCCCCGGCCTATGCAAGGCGGGCTTGGGGTAGTCACGGCACGGGCCCCGAGGACGGGTCGTGACAGTTACTTTAAATCGTTTTCTAGTAGTGTTAAAGGGTGACGTTGCGTAAATCTGTTTTTGTGGTAGTGTTATTTGTTTTATGTAGGAACCGAGAACACTTCCATCTGACACGCAATGTGGTTAGGAATGATTTAAAATGCAATTTTAGTGTAAAAAGTGATTAAAAACACGTGATACAATCCAAACCTAACAAACAACCTCAAATTGCTCTAAAATTGTAGGAAGACAAATGTTTATTGACTTGTAACATTTTGGAACAAATGATACGTCAATTCGATGTATTGTGTGCTTAAAATGACCGAACAAACAGTTTTAATGTAAAAGGTGATTAAAAACAAGTGATGCAGTCAAAACCTAGTAAATAATTTTGGATTGTTGAGAAATCACAAGTCAAAGATCATTGATTATTTTATGACATATTGAGGTTGTAATTGAAATAGTTAATTTAATCTTCATTGTATAAAAATGTTATTTTTGAAGTAAAAGTTAACTTTATATGGCTAAACATTTAATTGAGTTGTTATTTTTAATTTTTTGTTTTATTTTATAATTTTAAAAAATATTTGAAATTTAATCGGCTTTTAGTTATGAAATGATGGATGAAGTTTGAAGAACCATTTGATCAAGAAAAGTTGTTATTTATTTTTTACAAATTATTAAATGATTTTTTTATAGTTTATAAATATGAAGAAATTCTAAAATTCTGAAAGTATGGGAGCTATTTGTTTTTGTTTTTTTTAAATAAATGGGATGGGTGTATTTTAATTTAAAAAAAATTAAATGCCTTCCTGCCAAAAGCGGTCCCTAAATGTTTCCAAAGTTACCTTTAAGAATCGCCAAAAGCAGGTGTCATAGACTTTAGTGATCGCCAAAAACTCAATTTATTATCGCGATAAATTAATTTGTATTTTTTCTAATTATTAATAAATATAATTAAATATCATTATGGATTTAACAATATTAATAGTAAATATAACTGATGCACATTTTCAATAAAATACAATTAATTAATTATAACAATTTAGACATAAAATTATAATTAAAAATAAAATTGATATTATTCTGGAATTTTCATCTCGGCATGTATATATAAATATGGATCGACCTCGCCTGCTAGGGCATAGCCCTATTCGCTTTCCATTGTTTCCCGTCCATCGCTCCACCCAACCTGCGGAAATGGAGCGACAGCCCAGATTAAACCAGGCCGCGTCCCTTCCGGACCCCGGCGACGCTTCCGGCTTCGATGCCATGTTTTCCGGCATGAGCCTACACAGCCTTCTGAGAATGGAAGCCGTGCCGGAGAAGCACCCCTCCGATTCCGGTGGTTCCCAGACGGAGTTCTCAGCGACCATCGCCGTCGGTTCCAGAGGTTTTGTGGCCTCTGGTCCGAGGATGGTCGGAGGAAGTTCCGATTACGGAGACTGCCGGCAGGTTCGCCCTCACGGCGTTAACCGCGGCCGGCTGAAAGCTCCCAAGGTAGAACGAGTGGAAGATGAACCGTCGACCGACGCTTCCAAATCAGCACCGTTCAACGTCGTCAGCTACGGTGGTTCGGATTCTCTGTACGAAAATTCTTATTCAATTACCAGTCATCTCCCGGAGCTCCGATCCTTCGAGCATGTTCCTGAAATCGTCTCGAAGAAGCGAGAAAACGTCTCGTTCCACCCCGGCGAGTCCTCGAACAAACATGCCCGATCGGGTTCGTCCCCCTCCGAGTCCTACACACTCGACGCGATCGTGCGAAGCGGCTCTCATCGGGTCCCCAGGTGCGATTCCGTCACGAAGTTCCCACTGCAAGTAGCGGCGATCGTCCCGCGCAGCTCGCTGGCGAGGCAGCGTCGCCAGAAGCTGAGCCAGAAGATCCAGTGCCTGCAAAGGCTGCTGCCGTGGGAGAAGAAGATGGACACGACGACGATGCTCGAGGAGGCCTACAAGTACGTCAAATTCCTTCAGGCTCAGGTGACGGTGCTCCAGTGCATGCCGTGCGATGAAGGAGGGTCGGTATTCGGCGTCCCCGTGGCAGCCGGCGGCGTCTTCGGCGGTGGATACACCGCCTTGGGGCGGCTGAACCGCCAGCAGCTCCTTGAGGTGCTGGTGAACTCGCCGGTCGCCCAGACGATGCTGTACACGCAGGGGCGGTGCGTCTTCGCCATCGAGCAGCTGGTGCTGCTGAAACAAGCTGCGGAGAGGAGGGCGTACCAGCCACAAACGCTGCTGGATCCATCAAAGCTGCGCTGAACCGCATCGAGCGGCGGCCTCGGACGTTGCTTTGCTTTCCTCGGTACGTAGCTAGGAATAGCGTTTTCGTATAGTATATACACACCCTCGCCATCGATTTGGGAAGGGCGTTTAGAGGGATGACTTTAGCGTCGAGTTTTTTGCTGGTTTTGAATGGGCAATGAGTTTCTGGATTGGGAAGGACGTGCAAGAAGGAGATCATCGTTTTTGCTTTGGGGGTCATCGTTTTTTATCGTTTTCGTTCGTTTTCTGGATATGGGAAACCTGCCATTTCCACAGAAGCTGTCTGGTGGAAGAGAAGGAAAATGGTAATCTGCTCTGCGGTTGCTTCTGTTTCTTCCATGTTGCCTTGTCATTTCTCTTTTGGTTGTCTTTTTTTCACGGGGAGGCCGGAGGACACTCCTCTAATTCTCTTCCCTTCTCATCTCTCATTAATGGCGTCTGGTGCGATTGTCCAGTAAATCAGAAAGAAAATCTGCTGGCTGGGTTACCTGAGTTCATTAAATCAAAGTTCGATTCATGATCGCAGGTCCCATTGTTGTTTTTTACTCCCGTTTGATGGGATCGACATTAAATGCAGAGACCCTCTAATTATTTATAATATATATTTTTATTAATTTTATTACAGTTTTAATATCATATAATTATTTTAATGATTTTAAATTGACTTTTTTTTTAAATTTAAATCATACATGCACGTCTCACTATTTTTCTTCAATTTATTTTCTATCAATCAAATGTTGGATATGTTGGATATGGTGTTATTAAAGTAGTGTGAAGTCCCATATTAGAATGGTATGATTTGGAGAACTCTAGGTAATCCTGTTATAGGAAAGTGAGATGGAATCATACATTGAACATTTTATTATCATTTTGAATACCATTCCTACTCAATAATGCGTCCATGAATCATTTGGTTGGATCTTAGATAATTTGGCATGAATTTCATCCCACACCACTCATTCATATCACAATTATCAAACCACCACTTACAACAAATGGCATGGACATGCTCATGCATAAGTTACTTCTTAATATACAATTCTATTATGTAATGAATGTTGAGGTTCAGCCTGAATAATGTAGATAAAATATGAGTTTGAATATTTCAAACCTGTCACATAACATCACGTGACATCCTTTTTTGTTTGAGATATAATTTTTATATCTTATATTGGAAGGGTTTCAGATTGGATATAAAAAAGTAGTATGGATGCCGCATACGATGTGCAAAAAAAAGTGTGGAAACTTGATTGTTTATATTATTATTTGTTTTATTGTTTTATTAAATTACAATCCTCTTATTTTAAAATTCTTTAATTTTCAATATTATTTTAATATGTATTTGAACTGTTCAAAAAAATGTTTTGCCACTTTTTTTTATTAATTTTTTTAATGTTATAGTTTTAAATACATATTTTATATCATAATTAAAGATCTTGTTTTATATTCTCTCTCTCTCTCTATATATCAATATAAGATATCTTATTTTTTATATGTGATAATCATTTTTAAATTTTATATTTTTAAGATAATAGCATATATCCTCTTCGTTTATTAATAAATACATTTCAATATATATATATAAACACTACTGTTCATCACCTTCAAGCTTTGGACTCCTCCACAGTAGCCGCGCACATTCCTTTGAGCTTCACCACCACAACTCATCCACACCTTGACACTCGTCATGCATCATCTATTATAATTTTATTCATAAAATAATTATAAATAAATAAAGTGTTTTGATTGGACAAGCTTGATTTGAATTGATGGTGTAGACAACTTTGGAAATCCCACGTTAGAAATGTGGGTAGAATTCTCAAACCTCCTCCCTTATAAAATGAGTTTTGATAATTGGGGTTTTCATTAAAAATATATATATGCCAAAAATGATTTTAAAAGTGTTTTAAAAATATATATTTTTAGAAAAATGTTTTGTTACATATATATATATATATATATATATATATATATATAACAAAACAAAACAAAACAAAACAAAATATTTTATAAAAACTAATTTTGTGATAAGTTGTAACGACTAGATTTTGAATTTTCGAAATCCGAACAGGTGCCCCCTACCAAGAATTGTCTTGTCTCGGTCAAACCATGATATTCTTTGATCAAAACCGAGATTTTCAAATCGGTATGAATCACACCAATTTTGATCTATAAATAAAGGCATGACGAGTTCAGCTAAATAATTCTTCATCAATCCAAAAATTCTCCAGATAAATTTTCCAACATTGGTGTTGCGGGGTTGTCAGAAATTGGCGTTCGAAATTCTCTAAATCTTGGTGAAATGTTCGAGGAAAACTTCCACCAATAACCCTACACCAACAAGTGGAGATGAATCAAACTATTTTGGACAGTGAATTAAATTAACACATCGAGATTCAATAAGTCTTCTTTTTTTGCCTACTTATTTTTTCAACAATCAAAACAATTTGATGTCCAAAGCAGAACCTAGAAGACATGGTCAAACTTGACTGTTTTGATGGCAACAACTTCACCCGGTGGCAGGACAAGATGAAATTTCTTCTTACGACGTTGAATATTTTTTACATCATGGAACCAAACCTCCCTCCCATTCCCGAAGAGCCTTCTCCAAATCTCGATGACATACCAGTCAATATAACTCAAGTTGAGCGCATTCAAGCAATGAGGAAGAAACGTGAAGACGACTAGGTTTTGTGTTGAGGACATATTCTCAACACATAATCAAATCGTTATGAATTTTTCCACCAAATGAAGTATACTCGAGTGATATGGGATGCACTCAAATTCCAGTACAAAGCTGAAGAAGAAAATACCAATAAATTTCTTATTGGAAAGTATCTTAATTTCAAGATGGTGGATAACAAGTCAATGTTATAGAAAGTTCATGAGTTCCAAGTTATTTCAAACAAACTTCTTTCCCTTAAAATTAAAATTAATATACCAAAAACTTTCCAAGTTGGTGCAATTATTGCTAAATTTCCACCTATATGGAAAGACATCGGTAAATCACTTATTAAAAAGAGTGAGGATATTTCTCTGGAACAATTGCAAAAACTTATTCGCATTGAAGAAGAATCCAGGTTGAATGTGGGTATGGCTTTGCAATTTGATACCAAGGCTAATAGCGTTGAGGCCAAGGCACAACGAAACTCTTCCTTACATGTCAAAAATAAAAGCTAACAATTCAAGAAGAATGGAAATCCTTCCAAGAAGAAATGAGAATGTTTTGCCTGTGGAAAACCAGAGCATTTTGCAAGGGAATGTCACCATCGAAAGAAAATTGACAAACCCACATCAAAGATGCCGACTGAAGAGAATCTAGTTGTAATGATATCTGAAGTCAATATGAATTCGATGAAGATGGAATGATGGATTGATTCTAGAGCAAGGGTGCATGTGTGCAAGGATATTTCAATGTTAAAAATATTATACAATAATACTATCATGAAGGAAGTACACCTTAGAAACAATTCATGCATCAACATCACCAAACAAGGAAGTGTGGAACTAGACTTTACTTCTGGGAATAAGTTGATTATTTTAAATGTAATCTATGTACCTGAAATTTGAAAGAATTTAGCTTCTATTGATCTTCTTTGTAAGAAGGGATTTTGGGTTTTATTCAAATCTGACAAGGTGATCTCGTCAAAGGTAAGCATGTTTGTGGGGAAGGGATACTCAAATGATGACATGTATCAACTTTCCATTAATTATATGATTGAATCTTCTGCATACTTGATTGAATCCTATAATTTATGGTATGATGGTTTATCACATGTTAATTATAATTCATTAAAAGTAATGAAGAAGTTAAACTTAATTAACTTTGGGATTGAATTTAATAAATGTAAAACATGTGTAGAATCTAAAATAGTTAAGAAACCTTTTCAAAGTGTTGAAAGAAATTCTGATATATTAGATTTAGTACATTATGATATTTGTGAATTAAATGGTTTATTAACCCATGGAGGAAAAAAAGTATTTTATTACTTTTATTGATGACTGTAGTAGATATTTATATATATATCTTCTTAGAATAAGGGATTATGCCTTTAATATGTTTAAGAAGTATAAATCTAAAGTTGAAAACCAATTAAACAAAAATATTAATGTATTATGCTTAGATAGAGATGTTAAATACTCTATGAATGATTAATGAGTTCTATGAAGAAAATTACAATGACCCAAGCTTATCATATATAGATATTACATCATCTTTGATGAATATTCATTACATTACACAAATTCACGCTCAAGGAATGTAATAGTTTAGTGTCTTTGGAAACTTGGAAACACAAACAACTGGCCCATAGGTACACCACATCATCTCCCACTATGATCTTCATAACTAGCACCCTTCTTAGGCATATCATATGTAATACATTTCTTCATGACCTTGGGAAAGGAAACCTAAGAAAGGGAGAGATTATATTCTTAGTAAGGTTAAACAAGGGAGATATGTATGCATAACATGAACATAAGGGAATGAGAACATGAGTATAACATTTTAAAACCATACCTTCATATCAAAGATCATAATCTTGAGTCATGGAATACATATTATTAATTCATAAGACATGAATCATAAGGGAATCAAAGAATATGATCTATGAGAGCATAACATTGACATAAGAAAGATTTATGACATGCACATAAGCATATAAAATCATTTTCATATTAGTCAAGACTCATTGCTAAGGCTATCATAGTGGAATGAGGTCACTCCCCAAACTATCATAGTAGTAATGGTTCACTCCCAAGACCATCATAGCGGACAAAGTCCGTTACTGATCCGGGTTCACTCCCCATTTCAGTATTGTCTATCTAATGGGATATAAACCCTTACCCAATGCATTAGAGGGATATATAGGTCCCACATATCTCATAATGAAAACCATATTTATATGTTCCACAATATCATAAAACATTCATCATATCATAACTCATGAAATGAAATGGGTTTCATAAACATTTCATCATATCATTACCTATGACCAAGATACAAGTTTTACATTCATTTCATTATTTCATCATAGCATAACCTATGGAAAAAGAAGTGTGTTTCATAATAATTTTATCATGGTATAACCCATGTAAGAGAAAAGGGTTTCATAAACATCATTGCATCATAAACATAAACCATTCAAAGAAATAATATGAATGGTATCCTTAGGTCATATCCCCACTAAGTCATAGGTGTTGGAGTTGGTGCCCTAGAACCAAATTCTTTTTGTCCTTTATGATAAACATATATTCATTGGATAGATATTAATAAACTTCTTATCAAATCATGATTGTTCTTCTACGTAACATTGCATGTGATAATGTCCCAAGAGTAGCTGTCACACTAAAAGGTCATAGCAGTTCTCTGCTATGACGAGAACCCAGAAGTGCTATGACACTATTCTTAAATATATGTTCTATAGCCAGATGATATTATTTGAGGGAAAAAAATGATACAGGCTATCAGGGGTGGAGACTCATAGGAATTTGAGACACCTTCTCATGGTGTACGCCCTTGGTGATATCCAGTAGGATATTATGAGAATGAGACCCGAGAGTAGAAAATTCACATTTATAAGTGTCATTGGATGTTCCTATCTGCGGATGTGTGTATTGGTCCTTAGACTTTAATAATATTATTAATGAGTATTATGACTCACACACTTAGATGTATTTGCAAAAACAGTGATGACATATGTTTGCGGTGAGGTAGGATATGTTGGGTGCGTCATGAGTAATACTACATTAATGAATAATACGAGAAAATATTTTTCCATTCTGTTCCATAACAGAAGTTGATATCTCAGACCCTTTTATGGAAATGATATAGCCTAAATAAATTCATGACCATAGTGTTCTATAGACAAGTTCAATTTCTGGGAATTCAAAGAATGAGAAATTGAGCACATGTGTTGATGTCACTTGCATGTAACCCGCTTAATTGGAGATATCAAGACAAAGAGATTATATTACACAGTAAGAATGCTTATGAGATGACATGTCATTGTGACATTAACTTCTTTCTCTATGGGCGCCTTAGTGTGTTGTTAGATGCTAACCTTGGACTTTAGGCTGCTCCGCCTAATTCAACCAAGAAAGAGGCCTAGAGGGTCACACACTAAGTGCATCCAGTATCTCATTTAAATAATATATATTATTTATTATTTAACAAGTTGAATAAATATTATTCCCAGTTTTGGTTTAATAATTATTCATGGATTCCTGATCGCATTTATTTCAACACTATTTATTCGAGAGAATATATTATAGGTGGAATAATTAATAAATATTTATTGGAGAATAATGAAGTGGTATTTATTTAATAAATAAATAGTCATCATTCAAGGTTCAATAAATATGGTGGAGGATTGGAAAATTGAGTTAATGGTTCAATGAGAAATAATAACATTGAATATTATTTGATTAAATAATATTTAATTATAACTTGCAAGATAAGCGCATGTCAGGAAATAATAATGTTACTGTTATTATTTGACATGAAGGTTTCACTAGGATTAATAAAATGATTAAGGAACTTGTGAAAATTATTTATTATTACCACAGTGAATTAAATACTCGATTATATTATTATCTTATTAGCCAAGCACTATCCAAGCAACGTCTATTGGTAGTTCACAACGAATTAGAGAAAAAATTCTCAAGCCTAGAGAGTTCATCGCTCTCCAAGAATTCTATCAAGAACGAGAGAGATCCTCCTCCACCAGATCCAGGAGAATGCTTTAGAAGTGGTTCTCAAGACGATCAAAGGTGGACATCGCAAGCGCAATGATCTTCTGTGCTAACACCTGGAGACTCCTTCGGCAATGTTCAGAGATACATGGAACACGTGTGGATCACCGCTAGAGGAGATCCACCCTTGATCTCTACAACACAATGAAGGTGCACCGTAGATCTATGGTCAAATGCATCAACGAATAATGAATCGCCTTGGAGGTAATTCTTTGATTTTATTAAATTAATTATAAACAAAATATATTGATCCTCTCTCTTGGTTCCAGGGGCAATTCTTCTTTGTCTAAATCCTTGATTCAATTTTGTGGGGTACTGGCGTTTATCGTTGTATTGATCCTGAATTGATCATTGATTATGGAAAAAATCAAAGTTGGGAACTGGCCCTCCTGTGCTTCCGTTGTGCCCAGAACCTATAATAGGTAACATCAATGGATTTCATCTTATATGGAAAATGATTTTGATCAATCATTTAAAACATTTCATGAGAAAAATATCCTTTCCTCTTTGGAAAACAATTTTTAAACCATAAAACATTTTTAAAATATTTTTCTTTGAAAATAACCTTGAAAAATTACAAAGGAAGCTTCAAAGAAAATAATAGTCATGATGATGAGAAGTTTTGTTCATGCTGTATATGTTAAAACAAAGATTCCTTTCATATTTTTGGTAAAAGACAAACAAACATTGTTTGAAAAAGAATAAGATTCCTTTAAAAACATTTTTATAAAAAGTAAAACATGGGTAAAAATGTATTTTAAAAATAATTGGATAATAATAAAACATTTTTTAAAACATTTTTTGAAAACATGGTTTTGGAAGAAAATAGTTTTTTGACTGAAGAGAGAAATAAAGTCAGATTTTCTTAAAAACATTTTCTCAATTATTTTAAGTACCAAAGAGTGGAAAAATGGTAATATTACTTGAAAGTATAATGAATAACTACAGGAGAATAAAATTCATGAGTTTATTGAGTGATGGATCATAATATTTTATTACAGGGAACATAATCACAAACAATCCCGATTAATGATGAGATTGTAATATAAAATCATTACCACTTTGGTAACTCTGAATCATATGACCCATGAAGGAATAACATAAAATGAAACTTAAAATATCATGTGAATAAATAAATTAATGATATTACTTTTCAAATAGTCTGTATATACACCTTGTGAAAGAATGTAGGTGGATAACATAACATACGTCTCAATGATGGAAAATTGATACAAAAAACCCTTACCTTAAGTTTTGAATTCCACCGTACACGTTAAAACCTCCTATATAATAAATATAATTTTATTATATATTTATTAAATAAAAATATTTATATATATATCCTACCACATATGATTTTATTATGACCTTTTATTAACCGTTTATTAACAATTCCATGTTAAAGTTACGTTTCGGGTAATAACTGCTTTGTTTTTTTGTATATGTTTTGATTTATTATTTTTTAGTCCTCTTAATTTGATCATGGTTTCATTATATACATAATTTCAACCATGATATAAATATAATATATATTCAGTATATATCTATTTATAGTAATGCATAAAATTTAGTGATTGAAAATAAAATACACCGTTCATGGAGATGATAGGTCATATGTACACATGAATATTGTTTACATTTTCTTGTTGAATTGAATGAAATTTAAATGATATATTATCATTAAAAAAATAATTTTTATGTTATATATATCACATATTTTCATTAAAACCACATTACTATCCATGTAAATCAAGAATAAATCACATTGCTTTGCGAGGTGGTAGTCCACCGTCACGCGAATGATGTTACCGTATTCCCACAAAATGGAGAGTATGAAGCTATGAGTGATATAATTATTCTATAAGCATAATAATATCACAAATATAATATATAAAAAATAAATCCATCATTATTTCCATCCTTGATAGGTGGTAATGGAAAAACGAATGACACTGGTTCATGAGGCAGTAGTCCGCCGTACGCACGAACGATGATTTCGTAAGCCATTTGATGGAAGTGGAGATGGTTGTAGGTCATGAAATTAACATAACAAAATCTAAGTATATGTAAGATACTATGGTTATTATATCAACATGATATAATTATAATTGAAGGAGGTGGGGGAATACATAAAACAAAAATTATCGATGATGAACGCTACCTCTTATTCAGATATCCTCCTTAGGTTTACACCCAAAGCCTTCCTTGGTTGAGTTTATATCCAAAATAAGGATTATAGGATGAGAGGAGAAAAGTTGGGAAGTGATTTTTCAGGTATTATCTGAACTAAAAGGGTTTAAATGTGTGAATAATAGAGGAGAGTGGGTGGTCTGTTATAAGTGAGGTGAGTGACACACTTGTAATTTTTTGAAAGAAAGAATTCCACCCATATTTTTTTCCTATCACAAGGCTTCAATAATGAACCATTATTGATAACAGAATATATAAGGTCAAAATATGGCAATAAAATGGGTGTTGGAAAGATTTTTTTATTTTTAACCCTTATTATCTTAGTTTAACCCCCAATAAACCCATTTTTACCTTAACCGTAGCAAATAATTTTCACTTTTTTTACAATTCATTTTGGTAAAAAATTAATTTAAAATTATTAGATAATATAAATTATTTTTATTCCAAATATGGAATCCATTTTTCCAAATTTAAGTCATATAAGTGTAAAAATTTAATTTAAAAATAATCCCGTAGATGCGACATGAAAATGAGTTTTTAAAGAGAAAATGTTCAAAACTTTGAAATGTTTTTATATCAAAATCCAATATGAAATTGATTAGAATGACCTAAATTGGAATAATGGATATATAATTTAACTAAATTTACTTTATTTTTTTAAATATAATTTAACTTTATAAATAAATTAAACAAAAATGAAGTTTTCAATTAAAATTCAATACTGTTCATTATTCATAAAAATGTAACTTTTTAGAAAAATCCCAAAAATCCACCCTAATATAATTTTGACATGATGATTTTAAAAAATAATTTTATGTTTTAAATTAATTTTCTAAAAGTGAGAAAAATTAATTTTATTAGAGTTCACAAAAGAATAAATAAGAAGATTTTTTTTGAGAAAATAGTGTTTTCAAAACATATATAAAGTTTAATGAAAATTAAGTACTTTTTTATCAATATGTTTCCTTTTTATAAAACCATTATAATTAATATTTAAAAACTATTTATTATTAGTCATATATCTATATTTAAAATTTGGTTAAAACTCAGTGTCGTGTGTAACTCAAGCTAACCCAGTATTGCGTGTAGCGCAAGCTTAACTAGGTGTTGCATGTAACAAAATCTATCAAAGCAATTCAATTTATTCTAAAAAAATAATTCATAAAAATTCAAGGTGTTACATTATAAACCCCTTAAAAAATTAATTTCACACCCTAAATTAATCACTCCGATACAAATGAATGAGGATACTTCTGCCTTGTCATATCCTTAAGTTCCCGCATAACTTCCTCAAACTGGTGGTTTCACCACAAAACTTTGATCAGGTGAGTGGTATTGTTCTGTAGAACTTTCTCTGCATCATCTGTATTCTCCATCGTTTGTTCCTCATAAGAATGATATTACTCCAGTGGTATGACCTTTGAGTTTAGTACATGTGAAGGGCTAGGTATGTACTTCCTCATAAGTGATACATGGAACACACTGTGGACTTGAGAGAGGTTCGATGGAATTTACAAGTGATAATATATGGTCTAGATATGATCAATAATTTCAAAGGGACTGATATATCTAGGGATTATTTTCTATTTCTTACCAAATTTCATAGACTTATTTCATGTAGAAATTTTTAGAAACACCTTATCACCAACTTTAAATTCTAGATCACACTGACAATTGTCAACATAACTTTTCTGATGAATATGAGATGCATTGATGTGTTTCTAAATGGATCTAACATTCCCTACCATTTCTTCATATATCTCAGTTCCCAATGAATTTATTTCTCCAACTTCATTCTAGGACATTGGAGATCTAAATTTCTTTCCATAGAGGGATTCAGAAAGATCCATCTAAATGATCAAGTGAAATCTATTGTTGTATGAAAACTCAACTAGAGGAAGGTGTTGATCCCAACCACCTTTGAAATAAAAAGAAAAGGATATCAACATATTTTCAAGGGTTTGAATTGTTATCTTATATTAACCATATGTTTGAGGATGATACAAAAATCTGAAACTCAACTTCACATCAAGAGCTTGTTGAAGACTTCACTAGAACTTTGAGGTAAACCTCAGATCAGACACAATGGAACGTGGTACTCCATGAAACCTTACCACTTCCTTAATATATATCATATAAATTTGATTCAAATAGAATTATTCTCTAATATAGATGAAGTGTGATTATTTAGTAAGGTGATCAACAAAAATACATATAGCATTATGCCCTTTAGATGTTTTGGGGAGTCTAATGAAAAAATACATGGTCATGTTTTCTAATTTCCATTCTGGTATGGGTAATGGATGTCACATCCCCTTAGAATTTTATATTTTATCCTTAACTTATTGACATACCAATCACTGGGATATAAACTTTGTGACATCTCACTCTTCATTCCATCCCACCAAAAATACTATTTCAAATCTCTATACATATTCATAATTCCCATATGAATAGATAATGAATAACTATGAGCTTCTTCTAACAACTCCTTCAAATATGGTATGGAAAAAATAAACACACAATTTTTAAACCTTATCATTGTTAGAGTTTGTGTCCTAGAACCAACTATTTGTACTTTGATTACATGAACATTTGATGTATTAAATATTAAATTAAACATCTTATTACATATTTTTCATTGTTCTACATGACCATAATGTAATAATGTTCTAGAGTATTTTTTGCATTGATAAGGTCATAGTAGTTCCCTACTACGATGAGAACCTTGAAGTGCTATGAAAATATTCATAATATAGTTTCGCCGTTGGATAACATACTATGATGAGACACATGCTATATAGACCGTCATGTACGAGTACTCGTAAGCATATGAGACTTCTTATCATGAAGTTAATACTTGGTAATATCCAAGATGAGAGATTATGAGAACAGACCCGCCAGTAGGAATTCCACATGTTTTGGTGTCATCAGATATTCCTATTTGCGAGTGTGTGTAATTGTCCTTAGATTTTAAGATTACCATTAATGCATGTCACGAATCGCACACTTAGATTTTATAACAAAAATTGTCATGCTATATGTTACGGTAAGTAGGGTATGTTGGGTGCCTCATGAATGACATGTTATTAATGGATAATTCAAGAAAGGATTTTCACTTTCATATTTATGGAAGTTTATATCTAGGCCCTTTGATTAAAATAGAACCATCGCCCTAATTTCCATGGCCATGGTGTCATGATGAGTTTATTTCATATAGTCAAAGGATGATGTATCAAACATATAGGTTGGTGACACTGTCATGCAACCTTCTTGATGAGATTATGCGACAATGTGATTATATTACACAGTGAGCATTCACATGTGGTTGTCTCCATTTCTATAAAGACCCAACCCCAATTTCCTAAAGCCGGTGCCTTATTACATTACATTGTAATGATTACAAGAAAGTCATATCCCAAAGGAATGAATAGTTTAGTAGATTTGGAAATAAGATATATATATAAGTTCATCATTACATCATGAAAAGAAATACAACACTAATTAATTCCATTAGAAACATCCATGCCTCCTAGATTATGCTTGAAAGTCATTCATAATTTACTTATTCATATCCAGAAAAAATGAAACATAAGAATGGGGTGAGATAAAATGCTCAGTAAGATTAAGAAATACAGAATAAGATAACATAAAAATTAGTCATGGTGAATAATTGAAAACACATGCCTTAAAAAAAATCATGAACATAATATGGTAGAAATACAAGCTAAGTAAATATTGCCATAATAAAACATAATCATGGGTATAACCTCATGAAATTTGAATATCTAGATTCATAATGAGGGAAATTCATATGCCGTACATTCTGAAACATACCATCAAGGCCTTGTCCAAGAGGTCTAAAAATGATTTAAGGCCTCGACCAAAACTATATCTCAAAATGGGCAAGGCCTTGGCCAATTCCATGTCTATTTGTCTCATGAGACCTACTGATGCATTGAGGGGATATAGAGGGACCCACCCATCACATAATAATTCCAATGAATTCCTCATATAATAAGGGATACACATAAACAACATATACATTCATATTGAAACTAACATATGAAATATAAAAAACTTTCCCTGAATATTAAGCTTAAACAATAACCATTCAGAGTAAATTGGTGAATGGTTTTAGGATAGAACATCCACAATCAAACTAGTAATAAACCATCCAATTAAATATGGTAGATTATATTATAAAATATTAATCCCAATAATACATAATAATAAACCAGAGTGTTGAAACAAACAAAAATACTCTTATAAAATCATTGAGTAATTCTTGAGATAAATACTCTTTTATTTTGAAAAGGAGAGTTATTTTGGAAAAGTATTTGTATAAAACCAGAAATGAAGTAATATAGAATTTTCATAATAAAATGAGTGATTTTAGAAAGATAATGGTTGATAAAAACAGATTATATAGTTCCCTTGAAAATAGGTAAGAATTTGAGAAATTCCCTTGAATCAGACTTGTATTTCGAAAATAATTTTGAAAGTTCCTTTTAAAACATGTAACTCACCATAAAATAAGGAAGTATTATGGCTGGTAAACATATATATAACACTAAAACATAATTTATGATGATTAAATAATAATACATAATAATTTCATTAAGGTAATTAGACAATAATAGCAACCCGAATGAAAATGGAGGTTCAGGTGGAAAACCCTTACCTTAAGTTCGAATGTGTTCCGCTCTTGAACATAAGGTACTGGAATATGAAATTAGAATTATTAATAAATTAATTAATAAAATTTTAGACATGTATTTAGTTTATAATAATTTTATTAAGTTCATCAAGTTCTTATTAATAAGTTATAAGATTGAATTCTGTCGTTCCGGAGTGTTAGTTTCCTTGGTTTTCATAATCAGTATATTTATATATGAGTATGGATTTTTATGTGGAAAGGATTTAAATATCCAGAATTGAATTTACATATTATTTATGAATAAAAATTGGTGTTAATGGTCATTTATATCATTTGGTTACATGGAATGAGGATTAATCATTAGATGAAATATTAATGAAAAACACATAGATTATTTTAGTTGTATTTTGATTACGTGGAACTATTTTGGTCATATGATTTAATAATATGTACGTATACTAGTTTCTGAATAATAATTAGGTTATAATACATATATTTTAGTCTGTTTACACCATAAAAATGGTTTTATGACCAGTAATGAAAGATAAATTGAAGAACTAAACTTCATCATCCACGCAGGTTGTAAATTGGAACCTCACAGACGATGATTTTGTTTATAAAATAAAAGAGAGAGAGTAAGAATATTGATGATTTTTCTTCCATTAACATGATATAATTATAGTATATAGATGATAATGGAGTTATCATGGTCATTTTGACAGAGGATGTGAGGAGAGGATAACAATATAATGGAACTTGAAATGAAATTGAAAAAAATAGAATGAGAATTTACCTCTTGAATCCACCTCCTTGATAATCTCTTTAAGGGAAGGGGTTTTGATCTTTTGGAAAGACAAAGAGATCCTAGAAGTGGGGAGTGACTAGGGAAGGGTATTTGGGCAGAAATTTTAGGAGCTTAAAAGCTTAGAGGAGTGAAGAGAACAGGGAGTGATGAGTTTTTTATAGTGGAGGAGAGGCGTAATTTTTGAATATCTTAATCATTATTTTATTATTTTGCCAAATACAACTAATAGTATTGATTATTGTGAACAAGAATAGTAATATGTGTAAATGAGTTCTAACCAAGTGGTCTTACATCATCCTTACATCACCTATGACTCAATAAATCATGTATTTAGCATTTATCATAAATTATCGTATTTTACTATTCACCCAAAATTCAAGTATTTTAGAAAAATACCAAAAATTCACCCTAATCATTTTTCAATGTGTATAATTAAAAAATGAACTCAATTTTTTGAAAATAATTTTCTAAATAATTTTAGTTTAATTTTTATATTAAATCATAATTTATTTGAAAAAATGACATTAAAACTATAAATCGTTTTATAACACCTTGAAAAATTAATCCAGGTCCCATAAAATTATCTTATAACCATAAGACAATAAAATAAAAATTTATGATTACATTTTATGAAAATAAATTTCCATTTTAAATTATTAAATTAATCATAAAATTGTAATTAAAATATTTATGAGATACAAAAATACCAATACTTATACTATGATCGTTTTCCCACTTTTAAGATGTCTAAATTGTATTTATAGCTTCATGGGTGAAGTTTATATTTTTTTGTCCAATTTTTCATTCATTACTATTCATAAGGGTATGTTACTATTCATAAGGGTATGTTACTATTCACCAAAAATTAAGTTTGTTTTATTAGACTCTAAATATCTTACTGAACACAATCATGTATGTCAGTTTTTCGAAATTCAAATCACAGAGGTGGAAAAGTTATGTTTATTGGATAGGTTATAACAAGTGGTGTTCTGTAGAGACTTAGTGTTTCATGCATTCAATATTAAATTTATGTACTGAAACTTGGGGTGTTACGTTATCCCCTCCTTACAAATATTTAATCCTAGAAATTTACAGAATGTTACCTCATAAAAAGATTTGGGTAGTTATTCATCATAAGCTCCTCAGGCTCCCATATTGCCTCTTCAATTTTATGATTTTTCCAAAGTATATTTACCAGTCGAGTCATCCGATTCCTTAACACCTGTTCTTTAGTGTCTAGAATCCGGATAGGATCTTCACAGTAAGATAAGTCATGTTCCAATTATATACCTTCAGAAGTGAGGACAAGCATTGGGTCTAGCATGTACTTTCTTAGTAATGAGACATAGAACACATTGTGTACTTTAGACAGACTAGGTGGCATAACCAAACGATATTAAACATATCCAATTCTCTCCAGAATTTCAAAAGGTCCTATGTACCTAGGGCTCAGTTTCCCTTTCATCCCAAATCTTATAACACCCTTCCATGGAGATAATTTCAAGAAAATGTGATCTCCCACTTGAAATTCTAGATCCTTCCTTCAATTATCGACATAGCTCTTTTTTCTACTTTGAGATGCTTTGATATAACCTTGAATAGTCCTTACCTTTTCTGTTATTTCCTCTACAAGCTTTGGGCCCACATGCTTTCTTTCTTCGACTTCATCCCAACAAGTTGGTGTACGACATCTCTTTCCTTACAATGCTTCATATGTTGCCATTTGAATACTTGAATGGAAACTATTATTGTAGGAAAAATCCACTAAAGGTAAGTATTGATCCCACATACCTTTTAAGTCAAGTGAACATGATCTCAACATGTCCTCTAAGGTTTGGATCTTCCTTTCTGATTGCCTGTTAGTTTGTGGGTGGTAAGTAGTACTTAATCAAAGCTCAGTATCCAAAGATTTTTGAAGATTTATCTAGAATTTAGATGTAAATCATGGGTCACGATCAGACACAATTGAGAGAGGTGATCCATGAAGTCTCACAACTTCATTGATATAGAGTCTTTCTAGGCGCTCCGGTGGAAAATCCTCCCTTATAGTGAAAAAATGCGTAGATTTCGTAAGTCGATCCACAATTACCCATATTGAATCAATATTTCTTGGAGTTTTGGGTAATCCAGTGAAAAAATCCATGGATATGTCATCCCATTTCCTTATAGGAATAGGTAGAGGTTAAATGACTCCTCTAGGACATTGTTGTTCGACCTTCACTTGTTGACTGACTAAAAATCCTAATACATAATCTGTAATTTCCCTCTTCATGTTATCCCACCAAAATTGTTCCTTCAAATCTCTATACATCTTAGTGCTACCGAGATGTATAGAGAAATTCAAAAAATAGGAATCATCCAATAACTCCCTTTTTAGCTTGGGTATAGCTGGAACACAAATCCTCTTCCCAAATTTCAGAATTCCATCTTCACATACGAAGTCAGCCAACTTCCCCTCTTTCACAACATTAATTTTCTTCTGCAGGTTCTCATCATCAGGATGAGATATTTTAATCCTTTCTAATAAAGATGGCTGGGAAACCAAATGAAAACGTAGTTATGTTTCTCCTTCTTTGATAATTCCCATATCCATCCTCACTAGATCCATGCACAAAGTATCCTTGTCAATCTGAATTTTTTTGAGAACTCCATGATCCTTCCTTATCAAAGAATCAGATACCTTATTTTCCTTTCCTAAGTGGTAGTGTATGGTAAAATCATAATCCTTGAGTAGTTATAGCCATTTCCTTTTCCCCATGTGGAGTTATTTCTATGAAAAGATATATTTTAGACTCTTGTGATCCATATATATCTCACATCTTTCACCATATAAATAGTGTCTCCATATTTTTAGAGCAAAGATCATAGTAGATAACTCAAGATCATGAGTAGGATAGTTTTGTTCATGAATTTTTAATTGCCTTGATGCATAGGTAATAACTCTATCATTATTCATAAGGACACAACCAATTCCTTTCTTTGATGAATCTCTATAGATCACAAACCCATCATTCCTTGATGGTAGGGTTAGGATCAGATAAGTCACTAATCTCCTCTTCAATTCTTCAAAACAGTCCTCACATTATTTTCTCCATATGAACTTAACCCCTTTACGTGTAAGCTTGGTCATTAGGTTGGCTAAATGGGTGAAGTTGTGAATGAAACACTGATAATAACTTACTAAACCAATAAAACTATGTACCTCAGTTATGTTCGTTGTAGTAGGACATTCTTGCAAAAAATTTGTCTTAGCAGGATCTATAGATATTCCATACTTAGAGATAATGTGGTTGAGAAAGGAAACTGATTGAAGCCAAAATTCACACTTGCTAAACTTCCCATATAATTCATTTCTTCTAAGAGTCTTCAGAATAGTGCGAAAGTGATTTTCATGATGCTCATAGATTTTGGAGTATACCAAGATATCATAAATAAATACCACCACAAAGTCATAAAGATATTACTTGAAAAATCTATTCATTAGATCCATGAAAACATAGGGTTCATTAGTCATTCCAAAAGGCATTACTGTAAACTCTTAATGCCCATACCTAGTTTGAAATGTTATATTTGGAATATCTTTCTTTCTCACATGAAAATGATGATATCCAGATCAAAGTTAAATCTTAAAAAAATATTGGGATCCATGAAGTTGATCAAATAAATCATCAATGTGAGGTAGGGGATACCTTTTCTTTATTGTTATAGGATTGATCTCTCTATAGTCAATGCACAACCTCATAGATCCATCTTTCTTCTTAACGAAAAGAATAGGGGATCCCCATAGAGAAACACTAGGAAGAATAAATCCTTTATCACTCAATTCCTATAGTTGTTTATTTAGTTCCACTAACACCATAGTGGACATTCTATAAGGGGTCTTTGATATGGGCCTTGAATCTGGAATTAAGTCAACGAAAAACTCAATTTCCCACACTAGAGGATGTCTTGGTAAATCCTTTGGAAGGAAATCAACATATTCTTGCACAAAAGGTACATCCTCTATTTGAACATTCTTTTCCTCACCCATAGTTATTGAATTAAGGAAACATGCCACAGAAAAGGCCAAGGGAGCAGGGACAAGCTTATGCGATCACAACTACTGATATTGAAGTTTCTAATGATGTGGTGGTAGGTACTTTAATCGTTTCCTCAAACTTATCCAATGCTTTATTTGATTATGTGTAACACCCCGAGCTTCCATGATACACCTCTCTTTCAATAATGCAATAGCTTGCATTGTACGCAAGTTCGAGTTCTAACACACCGCGACTAATCAAAGTAGCCGTTATGAATAGTAATACCCAATTTTTAAAATTACAGAAATTTTATATTTCAAAATAGACTTCATTTTTGTATTCGTAATATCGAAATTATCCTAAGTTGAATTTTTTGTAATTTTCTGAGAACTTTCAATTTTTTATGAATAGTGAAAAATACTTAAAACAACTTTTTTAATAAAAATAATTTATAGTGATAAATTATACTATTTAGTGGTTTTAAAGTATAATTATAATATATTTTTACCATTTTATCCAATGGTGGTCATTATAATTAATTTAACATTGAAATTGGACATAAACAATTGTCAATCTTTTGATATATATTGTTTCTTAAAAACACGCTATTTGTTGTGACAGTGGGAATTAATTATAAAATTAACTAATGCAACTTATATGTTTGGAATTTTGTAAAATAGACATCATTTTTTAATTCAGAATATCAATTATAGCTTAGGGTGAAATTTTGGCATTGTTCTGAAAAACTTAAATTTTTTGATGAATAGTGAAACCACTAAGTGGTAGTTAAAAAACTGATTTTTCGTTTAATTGAAACATTACCACTTCTGTGATTTGATTTTCAAAAATCTGACATACATGGTTGTCATTAGGAAGTAAAATGTGGTTCAATGGGATTAAAATAATTTTTTGGTGAATAGTAACTTTTAAGTTTAATTAATCGTGATTAAAGGTAATTAGTGAAATTTAAGGGAAAGATAATGTTATAATAATACGAAATGACCTTGAAACTTGTCCTACACCTATTGGATGAGTCATTGCCAACCAAGAAAATCTATGGGTCAACTTGGGGACCCCATGGAACCACTTTGGTAGGAAAATGACATTAAAACCTTTTTATTTAATGTTAAAATAAAAATGTCACAAACATGAGTTGTTTTACTAAAACAATTTTTAAATGGGGTAATACAAGTAAAATTTTTGACTATAAATATTCATTAGAAATATAAAAAGATTTCCTACAACATGATATTTTTTTTATAATTTTTAGACATTAAATAAATTAAATTATTTAGGACACCATGATGATGCAGTGATTACCTCATTAATTAACAATTTTAATAAAATGGAAGGATAATGTAAAATCTAAGAATTAAACTTGTCCAAAGCCTATTGGATGAGTATATTTCTAACCCTTATCTCCTTAGACTCTAAATATATAAGTGTGAGACCTTTAAAATCCGAAACTCATTATATAATAAAGTAACATTTCATTACTTTCAAAGAGTGCCCCTCCTCTCCTCTTATAAAAGCCCCCCACCTCTACCACCTTATTCACACTTTCAAGCCATTTGGATCGGCAAAACTCTGCCCAAATACTCTCCCAACTTCCCTATCTTACTCCTTGAAGCCTCACTTTGGGCATAAGTCTTCCCAAGGAAGCCTTTGGCTCAAATCAAAAAGAGTTACCCGATTTTAAGGTAATGTCTTCTCTTATGTTATTTTGTTTTGTTTTGCTTCTCCAACCCCCTAAACTCTTTTTATTAATTTATTTTGTAACAAAACCAGTATCCTCAATATAATAGTATTTTTTTATAAGAAGGATTAGATCTACACTTACACACACCTACATCTAATGGTTAAAGAACATATTGTTTCTGTGGATGGCGAATTTCTGCCTCACAAAACGATGATTGTTCAACACTCATATAACACCTTCAAAGGTAGCCATTAAGATGTAAATATATTTATATATGATATATAATATGTTTATGTTTTACATAAGATTCTTTATTTTTCATTTATATCATACCTTTATGATTTCCATTATGGGTAAACGCGATGATTTCATTTTAGGAAGTGCGGACTACCGCCCCCTCAAAGTGATTTGAATCGTTAATGCCATATGTGGGATGTATAAAGGATTAAATAAATGGTATTATACATTATATTATATTGGAATTATATTATACCTTTATATAATTACAATTTCATTCCATTAAATACGAAATAGAAATGAAAGTAGTGTTCATGCGTACGTACGGCTTACAGTCTCCATGAACGGTGCATTTCATTTCTTACCTCTAAATGTTATGTAATGTTATAAATGCATGTATATACTGGATATATGTGATATATATGATATCTAAATCATGAATATAATTCTGAATATGATGGATATTTCACCACATGAACAACTTGTAATTATAAGAAGTTTATTTTTGACTCAAGTAACAAAGATCGACAAAATGACCGTTATTAACTTAAATAATTACATAATGTTCATAACATGGTAATAAGTGATATAAAAGGAATAATGAACATGAAAAAGGTTCTTACGCAAATAGAAATTAACTCTAGTTTATTATTCAGGAGATTAAAGAACGATCGAGTCAAGTCAGACACGAGGTAAGGGAACTTCTTAACCCAATTTCCATTCTTTGGGTTAATCTCATACTTTCAAATTATGTCATGATATTATTATGTACTATCTTGTATTTTTAATTTATTTATGTGTACTTATAGTGAATACACATAATGGATCTATTTTATTTAAAAAATTATCTTTGTAAGGACTTCGTCTCAATCTTCTTTCATTGAGGCATATTTTGTTTTTATACACAAATTTCTTTTATACGGTGTATAAAACCCTTTGACTTTTATGTTTATTCAAAAGGAATCTTTTTATACGAAGCGTTTTACTAAATGATGAAAAGGAATGTTTTTCTTTTCGTACGTATGCGGCGACAACGACTTCTTTGCCATCGTGATCATTATTTGAGTTTCGGCTTCCTCTACAAGACATAACTTTTTTTTAAATGAAAAATAAATACCAAGTTTTAATTTTCTTTTATTTTGGTATTGAAAATGGTTTTGAAAGTGTTTTTATCATATCAATGTGTTGTATTGATATCTTGTGATTGAAAGGTGGAAATGTTATGTTTCCTTTATGCATGTTTTATGTGATACGATTATGTTATGGTTTATGATATGTTTAAACCATTTTTCATATGAGAAATGCATTGGACTTAATAAGTGACAGGTGGAGCCCGCTATAGCTCCTCGATGCATCAGCAGGTCTCATGAGACAAACTAGTGTCTTGGAACAAGGCCTTGACAAAATCTTATTTGTAGACTTGGCACGAGGCCTTGGCTACGTGGTTATGATAGTCTGACATTATGCATTCCATCATTATGAAAGTGGTTATTGATATTGCATGTGATTATTTGACCAGTAGAATATCCATGTGAATAAGTAAATGACATTATTTCATTTTACTTTTTCCATATTATGTTGAAGTTCATTTTTAAAAGGCTTTTGTTTAGTTATACATTGCCTTAAATGTTTATGTTTATTTATGAAAGCTTCCGCTATAATGTTATCTTTACTGAGCATCCAAGCTCACCCGTTTCAATGTTTTAATTTTTCCTGGATGTGATGAAGTATATTATGAATGACCTGCAGGGATAGTATGAGGGGATATGAAGACAAGATGTTTTTTTAGTTTTGTTTTACTTTATGATGTAATGTAATACTTATGAATGTATCTAGTGTTTCCAAGGCTACTAAACTAATCGGTCTTTCGAGACTTGATCTTTTGTGATCATGCCAATGTTACGAAGTAATGCACCGACTCTGGGTAACTGGGGTCGGGGTGTTATAGTTGGTATCAGAGGCAGTTTAGTACTAACCTTGGAAGCTAGATTTAGATAAACTCTGATTAGAGCACATAGCCCTAAGATAGACTTTGAGGATTAGTATAGAAGAACTTCCTCAAACTTTGGTATTATAGAGATTTTATGAGTTTTTCGAGCAATACATCCCTGTCTGGATATGAGCAGGTAGAGGCGGCTCTGGCACAGATGTACCTAGGGGTAAAACTCGAAAACACTGCTTTGAGCTAGACTCGAACGGGAACTGGTGCATGACAACGGGCCTTGCTGCACTCTTGGTTACAACACTCCCGGGGGATATGCTTAGGATAATTCTCATTTTCTTTACAAACCATTATGAAGGGTTTATGAGTATATACTTCCTCAAAGAAAACATTTTTTTTGAATATGGATTATATCCATAAATCGTTCAATTTATGTTAAGTGTTTTACAAGTATGGAATTATGTATTTTGATTCATAAACTAACCTAGTTTATGCCATTGTATAGAAATGGAGCCCAGTAGAAGGAATGTGGACTCCATCAATACGTATGATCCAAAGAGTAAGAAGGATCATATCTTTCACGGTATTAAGCCAACATTTAGAAGGGAAATAGTCTCCCATGTGTTCTCAACATATGAAGAAATAATATCATGTGTTAATAAGATAAGTAAAGAATTCTCTTAGACTTATGGATTTGAAGGGAAGAAAGAGAAGAAAAGGATGGAAGAGATAATGATGGATAAAGGGATGAGGGAAAAGAAGAATTTTCCAATATGTGATAACTGTGGGAAGAAACACCTTGGAACTTTCCTGAAGGGAATGAGAGTTTGTTATAACTGTGGAGAAAAAGGACACCAAGTGCGTGACTGCAAGGGTAAAAAAAAGGTTTCAAATGTAAAATGCTTCATCTGCAAGGAGTGGGGACACTATGAAAACCAATGTCCAAATCATCAGAGTATTCCCCAAATTATGTTATTGGATAATAATCAAGTTATGATACTACCACGGATGAGGAGGAATGATTATAGTTCTTATGTTGTTATTAAAGAATTTTGGCATTTGAGTGTTGTATCAATGATGTACTAGTTATAATAATTATGAAGTATATAAGGATTGTACTACAGTACTATTTCATCAAGGACTTGAGATTTTGTGGAACCAAGAAAAGTGACTCCACAACAAGTTAAATTTTTGGATAATATATGGTTGAGAGAAAGACAAACCATAATATGGTTCTGATACCGAGATAGTGATTTTGGAATAATACATGATTGATTTGGATAAATTATATTGGATATTCTTAACTTCCTTGAAACTGATTACTGATTTGTATAAATTTTTGGATATAAGGAGTATATCTAGTATTCTATAAGGAATAAGGGATCATGAATGTAATCAATAAGGATTTATGGTAATTCATGATGTTGTAGTGTTTTAAAAGAATACACGATAAAGGTGTTCACATGTTGTTACGCAGAAAAAAAGGATCTTCATTATATTTACCTTCCTTATAAAATTTGGACTGTGAGTTGGAAAGAAGTATTTTGGATAACTATAAAGGTTGGAATAGATTAAGTTGAACCTTGGATAGTACTTTTCAAGGTTAAAACATTTCTGAATATTATTTTTAGAATATTATAATACTATAGTTTTAGGAAAAGGACAACCTGTAGGTCGGGGGATAACCCGTCGCGTCGGACAAAGCTGCAGGAATCAAACCCACAACCATAGTGCGACAAGCCTTTATTACCTACCACTAGCCTACAGGAAGTCCCTGGTTATTATAAATAGTTTTCCTAATCTAAATGGTATGTGGTAATATTTGGAACCTTATACAATTAGGATCAATATAATATTTTTGAGTTCTGTTACCATTTGGAGTGAAAGATGGGTTTGTTGTAAAAATTTATTAAAGAATGAATGTCTACATGACAAGTAAGTATATTTCCTTACATTCTTAGTAAATCTCTTAAATAAATTCCTCAACTTTATGAAAGGTAACTTAAAACAAAAACGTTGTCGGTTAACTTTTCCAACTGGGGATTCAATGACCGTTTAACCAATCACAAGTTTGTGATTTTATTGTGGTTAACTTTCTCCTAATCCTATTTTATACAACTCTCCATCAAACCTTGATGGTTTTTTTCCTCCATATCCATATTTTCATAGAATCCTAGTATGAGCTATCTTGGGTGACCTTTGTACTTCTCTTTATTTCTTTTAAAGTTATATTTTTAATTAACCCTATTTTCGATGTGGGTTTTCCACAAAGGTATTTTCTATTTTTAACCTTTTATTTTCAAATAAAAATTTCAAATTACGAGGACGCAATTTATTTAAGGAGGGGAGAATGTAACACCCCGAGCTTCCATGATATGCCTCTCTTTTAATAATGCAATAGCTTGCATTGTACGCAAGTTCGAGTTCTAACACACCGCGACTAATCAAAGTAGCCGTTATGAATAGTAATACCCACTTTTTAAAATTATAGAAATTTTATATTTTAAAATGGACTTCATTTTTGTATTCATAATATCTAAATTATCCTAAGTTGAATTTTTTGTAATTTTTTGAGAACTTTCAATTTTTTATGAATAGTGAAAAATACTTAAAACAACTTTTTTAATCAAAATAATTTATAGTGATAAATTATACTATTTAGTGGTTTTAAAGTATAATTATAATATATTTTTACCATTTTATCCAATGGTGGTCATTATAATTAATTTAACCTTGAAATTGGACATAAACAATTGTCAATCTTTTGATATATATTGTTTCTTAAAAACACGCTATTTATTGTGACAACAGGAATTAATTATAAAATTAATTAATGAAACTTATATGTTTGGAATTTTGTAAAATAGACATAATTTTTGAATTCGGAATATCAATTATAGCTTAGGGTAAAATTTTGGCATTGTTTTGAAAAACTTCAATTTTTTGATGAATAGTGAAACCACTAAGTGGTAGTTAAAAAACTAATTTTTTGTTTAAATGAAATATTACCACTTCTGTGATTTGATTTTCAAAAATCCGACATACATGGTTGTCATTAGGAAGTAAAATGTGGTTCAATGGGATTAAAATAATTTTTTGGTGAATAGTAACTTTTAAGTTTAATTAATCACGATTAAAGGTAATTAGTGAAATTTAAGGTAAAGATAATGTTATAATAATATGAAATGACCTTGACACTTGTCCTAAAGCTGTTGGACGAGTCATGTCCAACCAAGAAAATCCATGGGTCAACTTGGGGACCTCATGGAACCACTTTGGTAGGAAAATGACATTAAAAACTTTTTATTTAATGTTAAAATAAAAATGTCACAAACATGAGTTGTTTTACTAATTTTTTTTAAATGGGGTAATACAAGTCATATTTTTGACTATAAATATTCATTATAAATCTAAAAATATTTCCTACAACATGATATTTTTTTTATAATTTTTAGACATTAAATAAATTAAATTATTTATGACACCATATTGATGCAGCGATTACCTCATTAATTAACGATTTTAATAAAATGGAAGGATAATGTAAAATATAAGAATTACACTTGTCCAAAGACTATTTGATGAGTATATTTAGAACCCTTATCAACTTATCCTCGAAATATATAAGTTTGGGACCTTTAAAATCCAAAACTCATTATATAATAAAGTAACCTTTCATTACTTTCCAAGAGTGCCCCTCCTCTCCTCTTATAAAAGGCCCCCACCTCTACCACCTTATTCACACTTTCAAGCCATTTGGCTCGGCCAAACTCTTCCCAAATACTCTCCCAACTTTCCTATATTACTCCTTGAAGCCTCACTTTGGGCAGAAGTCTTCCCAAGGAAGCCTTTGGCTCAAATCAAAAAGAGTTACCCGATTTTAAGGTAATGTCTTCTCTTATGTTATTTTGTTTTATTTTGCTTCTCCAACCCCATAAACTCTTTTTATTAATTTATTTTGTAATAACAACAGTATACTCAATATACTAGGATGTTGTTATAATAAGTATTCAATCTACACTTACACACACATACATCTAATGGTTAAAGAACATACTGTTTCTGTGGATGACAAATTTCTGCCTCACGAAATGATGATTGTTCAACACTTATATAACACCTTCAAAGGTGTCCATTAAGATGTCACTATATTTATATATGATATATAATATGTTTATGTTTTACATAAGATTCTTTATTTTTCATTTATGGCATACCTTTATGATTTCCATTATGGGTAAACGCGATGATTTCATTTTAGGAAGTGCGGACTACCGCCCCCTCAAAGTGATTTGAATCGTTAATGCCATATGTGGGATGTATAAAGGATGGAGTAAATGGTATTATACATTATATTATACTGGAATTATAGTATACATTTATATAATTATAATTTCATTCCATTAAATACGAAATAGAAATGAAAGTAGCATTCATGCGTACGTACGACTTACCGTCTCCATGAATGGTGCATTTCATTTCTTACCTCTAAATGTTATGTAATGTTATAAATGCATGTATATACTGGATATATATGATATATATGATGTCTAAATCATGAATATAATTCTGAATATGATGGATATTTCACCACATGAACAAATTTTAATTATAAGAAGTTTAATTTTGACTCAAGTACCAAAGATCGACAAAATGACCGTTATTAACTTAAATAATTACATAATGTTCATAACATGGTAATAAGTGATATAAAAGGAATAATGAACATGAAAAAGGTTCTTACGCAAATATAAATTAACTCTAGTTTATTATTCAGGAGATTAAAGAACGATCGAGTCAAGTCAGACACGAGGTAAGGGAACTTCTTAACCCAATTTCCGTTCTTTGGGTTAATCTCCTACTTTCAAATTATGTCATGATATTATTATGTACTATCTTGTATTTTTAATTTCTTTATGTGTACTTATAGTGAATACACATAATAGATCTATTTTATTTAAAAAATGATCTTTGTAAGGACTTCGTCTCAATCTCCTTTCATTGAGGCATATTTTGTTTTTATACACAAATTTCTTTTATACGGTGTATAAAACCCTTTGACTTTTATGTTTATTCAAAATGAATCTTTTTATACGAAGCGTTTTACTAAACGATGAAAAGGAATGTTTTTCTTGTCGTACGTATGCGGTGACAACGACTTCTCCGCCACCGTGATCATTATTTGAGTTTCGGCTTCCTCTACAAGCCAGAACTTTTTTTAAATGAAAAATAAATACCAACTTTTAATTTTCTTTTATTTTGGTATTGAAAATGGTTTTGAAAGTGTTTTTATCATATCAATGTGTTTTATTGATATCTTGTGATTGAAACGTGGAAATGTTATGTTTCCTTTATGCATGTTTTATGTGATACGATTATGTTATGGTTTATGATATGTTTAAACCATTTTTCATATGAGAAATGCATTGGACTTAATAAGTGACGGGTGGAGCCTGCTATAGCTCCTCTATGCATCGGCAGGTCTCATGAGACAAACTAGTGTCTTGGCACGAGGGCTTGAAAAAATCTTATTTGTATACTTGGAACGAGGCCTTGGCTACGTGGTTATGATAGTCTGGAATTATGCATTCCATCATTATGAAAGTGGTTATTGATATTGCATGTGATTATTCGACCAGTAGAATATCCATGTGAATAAGTAAATGGAATTATTTCATTTTACTTTTTCCATATTATGTTGAAGTTCATTTTTAAAAGGCTTTTGTTTAGTTATACATTGCCTTAAATGTTTATGTTTATTTATGAAAGCTTCCGCTATATTGTTATCCCTACTGAGCATCTGAGCTCACCCCTTTCAATGTTTTAATTTTTCCAGGATGCGATGAAGTATATTATGAATGACCTGCAGGGATAGTATGAGGGGATATGAAGACAAGATGTTTTTTTAGTTTTGTTTTACTTTATGATGTAATGTAAGACTTATGAATGTATCTAGTGTTTCCAAGGCTACTAAACTAATCGGTCTTTCGAGACTTGATCTTTTGTGATCATGCCAATGTTACGAAGTAATGCACCGACTCTGGGTAACTGGGGTCAGGGCGTTACATTATGGATCATCACATTCTTTCATATCTTCCCAGTTTTCCAAGAAAATTAGAAATTTCCAATGCATTCATCATATGATTAGGGATAAAAATAAACAAAATATACATTCATATTGAAACTAACATATGAAATGTAAATAACTTTCCACAAACATTAAGCTTAAACACTAACCATTCAGAGTAAATTGGTGAATGGTTTTAGGATAGAATATACAAAATAAAACTATTCATAAAGCATACAATTAAATATGGTAGATGATATAATAAAATATTAATCCCAATAATACACAATAATCAATAAGAGTATTGAAATAGACAAAAATACTCTTATAAAATCATTGAGTAATTCCTGAGATAAATACTCTTTTATTTTGAAAAGAAAAGTTATTTTGGAAAAGTATTTGTATAAAAATATAACTGAATTAAGATAGTATTTTAATAATAAAATTAGTGATTTTATAAAGATAATGGTTGCTAAAAACAGATTATAGAGTTTCCTTCAAAATAGGTAAGAATTTGGAAAATTCCCTTGAATCGGGCTCGTATTAAGGAAATAATTTTGAAAGTTCCTTTTAAAACATGTAAATACCCATAAAATAAGGAAGGATTATAGTTGGTAAAAATATATATAACAAAAAAACATAATTTATGAGGAGTAAATAGTAATACATAATAATTTCATTGAGGTAATTAGATAATAAAAGTAACCCGAATGAAAATGGAGCTTCAGGTGGAAAACCCTTACCATAAGTCTGAATGTGTTCCGCTCTTGAAATTAAGGTCCTGGAATATGAAATTAGACTTATTAATAACTTAATTAAGAAACTTTTAGACATTTATTTAGTTTATCATAATTTTATTAACTTCATTATGTCCTTATTGATAAGTTATAAGATTGAATTCCATCGTTTCAGAGTGTTCGTTTCCTTGGTTTTCATGATTGATATATTTGTATATGAGTATGGACGTTCATGTGGAAAGGATGTAAATATCAAGAATTGAATTTACATATTATTTATGAAAATAAATTGTTGTTTATGGTAATTTATATCATTTGGTTACATGGAATGATGATGAATCATTAGATGAAATATTAATGACAAACACATAGATTATTTTAGCCGTATTTTGATTATTAGGAACTATTTTGGTTATATGATTTAATAATATGTATGTATACTGGTTCCTAAATATTAATTAGGTTATAATACATATATTTTAGTCTGTTCCACTATCAAAATGGTTTCATTACCATTAATTAAATATAAATTGAAGAACAAAACTTTGTCATCCACGAAGGTTGTAAATTGGAACCTCACAGATGATGACTTTGTTTATAAAATAAAAGAGAGAGAGTAAGAATATTTATGATGGTTATTCCATTAACATGATATAATTCTAGTATATAGATTATAATAGAGTTATAATGGTCATTTGGATAGAGGATTTGAATAGAGGATAACAATATAATGGAACTTGAAATAAATTGAAATAAATAGAATGAGAATTTACCTCTTGAATCCACCTCCTTGAGAATCTCTTTAAGGGAAGGGGTTTTGGTCTTTTGGAAAGACCAAGAGATCCTGGACATGGGGATTTACTAGGTAAGGGTATTTGGGTAGAAATTTAAGGAGCTTAAAGTCTTATAGGAGTGAAGAGAAGAGGGAGTGATGAGGGGTTTTTATAGTGGAGGAGAGGAGTAATTTTTGAATATCTTAATCATTATTTTATTATTTTCCCTAGAACAATCAATAATATTGATTATTATGACCAAGAATAGTAACATGTGCATGTGAGTTTAAACCAAGTGGTCTTACATCATCCTTACATCACCTATGACTCAATAAATCATGTATTTAGCATTTATTGTAAATTATCGTATTTGACTATTCACCCGAAATTCAAGTATTTTAGAAAAATACAAAAAATTCACCCTAACCCTTTTTAGATGTATAGAATTAAAAAATAAAATCCATTTTTTGAAAATAATTTTCTAAATATTTTTAATTTAATTTTTAAATTAAATCATAATTTATTCAAAAAAACGTCATTAAAACTATAACTCGTTTTATAACACCTTGAAAAATTAATCTAGGTCCCATAAAATTATCTTATAACCATATGAAAATAAAATAATAATTTGTGATTACATTGTATGAAAATACATTTCCATTTTAAATTATTAAATTAATCATAAAATTGTAATTAAAATATTTATGACATACAAAAATATCAATACTTATACTATAATCGTTTTCCCACTTTTAAGATATCTAAATTTTATTTATAGCTTCATGGGTGAAGTTTCTATTTTTTTGTCCGATTTACTATTCATTACTATTAATTACTATTCATAAGGGTTTGTTACTATTCACAAGGATATGTTACTATTCAATAAAAATTATGTTTGTCTTGTTAGACTCTAAATTTCTTACTGAACACAACCGTGTATGTCAGTTTTTCAAAATTCAAATCATAGAGGTGGAAAAATTATGTTTATTGGCTAGGTTATAACAAATTGGTGTTTTTTAGAGACTTAGTGTTTCGTGCATTCAATATTAAATTTATATGCTGAAACTTGGGGTGTTATAGTTGCGACTTTATGTTCTTTCTCTTGGGTTCCATGACCTGTTGCTAGATAGTAATCTTGGACTTTAGACAAGCCCACCTAATACCAATGAGAAAGAATCCTTGAGGGTCACACACTAATTGTTTTTGGTGGTCTCGATTAAATTCTATTTGAATTTAATTAATAGAATAAATATTATTCTCAAGACTGAGGAATAATTTTATTTAAGATATATTGATCGAATAAATTAAATAAATATTTATTAACTGGATCGTGAATAAAAAATATTTATTTATTTTATTGAATATTTAATAAATTTTTATTTACTATTTTGTAAATAAAATATTTATTTTTGAGAATAATATATTTATTTGGGTGTTTAATAAATACAAGAGGAGTTCAAATGGACCAAGACCGTGTTCAGTGATAAAATAATTATTTATGAGTTGGTAAATATTATTTATGAATTTTTCATAAGTTGGCACACCATGAAATAACAATACTACTACTATTATTATGTGGTATGAGATTTCATTAATGGTTATAATTATATTTAATGGGTTTTAAGTAATTTAATTTTGTAACTGAAATCCCAGTCCTATAAATAGATGACTACATCTATTATGTAATTCATTCGAAACTAATTCCAAGTTTGGGAATAGAGAATTATTGTGCACAAAGAATTTTCTATTGGATCCTCTTCATCTCTCCCTCTCAAGAACAAAAACCCCAAGAGATAATTTCTTTAAGGCCAAAGAATGAGTGATCAAGTATGAACAACAGAAGACATTTGATTTTCCGCTCTAGAACCCAGAGAACGAGCATCATTTCTCAGAGACCATTGATGCACATGTCGATCACCACTAGATGGATTCTAACCTTGGATCCTTACAATCACAACGAAGAAAATCTAGAATGGCCATTTCAGATGATCAACAATAATCAATGAAGAAAGTTCCTAAGCCTAGGTATTTATTTCTTCATATATTAAATAAATTAATTATAAATTTGACGTTCAAGATCCTCACTCTTGGTTTTGGGAAATGATTATTAAAATAAATTTTAATATATCAACTACCAATTCATGCTTCTACTGCACCCAGAACCATCTTGTGGTATCAGACCAGTCACATTTAAATTTATATTTATTTATTTGATTGCTGATCTATGCGCAATTGTGGTTAGATTTTATTTCATGTTATTCATTCTTTAATATGATTTGAATTAACATGTTAATGAAATATTAATCATATTCATCCAGTGTTTCATTTTCTTAAATGTTTAAGAATAAATAAATAATAACCGAAGATGTCCCTGGGAAGTTCCAAATCAATGGCCGGTAAAACTGGGTTACACAGCGTGCAGCAGGAGCACACGTTGTATTCCCATGTGTAATGTATCTAGATGCACCGAGTAATTAACTACATGTAGTGATTTTATTGCACACTGCATGTATACTGAGCCAATCTGGAACATGGAAATTTGATACAGGGTGTGTAATTAGCATGTACACACCATGTAGTCTGGCCGATTCAACACACCGAAGCCTCTAGCATGTGATTTGGATATACGAAAACCAAGGTACATGGCGCGTAGGTGTATGCACATGTTGTGTAGTCTATCATTAATGAAAAAAAATAAAATTACATTAATTTTGAAATTGCATCATTAAAACCTTATTTTATTGATTAGCACATCGTTATGTGATTGACAATTTAATAATGGTTTTAAATAATTTTAAAATGCTCAATTAATTTATTGTAATTAATATGTAATTATTGGTTCAACCATTTACTTTACATGAATTAAATTAATGATGGGTATATCCAAATATGATCGTATTATCATTAATATGAAATGGAATTAATTAATTAATTAATACAAACACGTTTATCTTAAATAATAAAAGAACAAATAAATGAATGCTACCTGTTTACTTTTGTGTATTAATTGTTTGTGTGATCATTCGTGATCTTAACCAAGACCTATGTATGTGTTGAAATTTATTTAATTAAATTTATTGCATGGTTTTACACTTATTTAATATTAAATTAAAAGATAGCCTGTGATTTATACCTCCCTTCATTATTATATAGGACCAGCATGTACAAGAATATTTATATAATTCCCTTTAACCAATCCTTTATTTCCCCTTAATTGTATGTGAGTAATAAATATTTTTATTTAATGGAGCATCCCAAGGTGCATGAGGATAGTTCAAGATAGAACTATAATGACACCAACTCGGTGATACATAGGTGTACATGTGGAATGCTGTAGCTCATGCCAAGTCTAGCATAAGAAGTTATTTCCCCTAGGTCATAGGTTGATTTAATTTCTGCTCAATAAATCAACCATTAGATAAGCTCATAATTGGGTCATTTAATTATTTAATTATTTTCTATCTAATGCATTAAAATTATATTTATTGATTCAATACCACAAACACATGAATTAATTAATATTTAAAGAAATAATTTAAATAAAATTGATTATACATAAATGTTTTATCCAAATATGGTTAATTATTTAAGTAACCATCCAATTAAATATTAACAAGAATAAAACAAGATACAAAAATTTATGCATAATAAAATAAAATCCCTCAATCTAATATTAAGTCAAACTAAGCCTTCCGTTACTTGATTAAGAACAAAACTCAATAGAACTATGAGTTTGACCAACCCTTGCTGGGACACTTACTTTTATAAGGGGATTTTTTTATGAAAATTTCAGGTTGAATTAACCATTTTACATCAAGAGGAGTAGACCTTGTTGTACTTGGTGTAATTTGGAGGCAAGTGTTGAGAAGATCCAAGTCAGAATTTCTAGATTGGGGAGTCCACTCAATGGATCAAGGAGTTGCAAGCCCGCAGTTAGAAAAGACATGCAAACCTAAATACCTCCAAAATATCTTGATAAGCCCTTGATGGGGTTATGTGAATGGGAATATGGATCCTTTCCACTAGAATTTCCTATAAACTTGACATTACATGTTCAATGGCAAGGGCTATTGGGACTTGATAAAATAGTGATATATTTAATAAAATCAATTAATTATTTCTCACAAAATCTATAATCAAGAAAAGTACTAATAATATGGTCTTTTAAATTATAGAATAAAATTATAATCTCACTATCCCTACGATTAATATTAGATAAAGAAAATCTCCTCATTGGAAGTAACTTCCCGGAGTGGTTTAGAAACCTTCGGGCTATTCTACCCCATGAACAAAAATCTTATGTGATAGAATCCTCAATGCTTGATCTTCCTACTCAATAGGTGAGTGATGAAGAGTTCCTAGTATACAAAAAACATATGAATGATGCGGTCGACATTCAATGTTTGATGCTTTCATCTATGTCTAGTGAACTCATGAAGTCTCACGAAAACATGGATTCATATATCATGCTTAAGAACCTCTATTTTCTTAACTAGATTAGAGCTAGATAGGAATGGTTTGAGATTTCCAAGGTGCTCTTTCAGAGTAATCTTGGAGAGGGTTCCCTAGCTGGGACTCATGTAGTCAAGATCATTGGTTACATTGAGTACCTTGAGGTTCTAGGGTTTAAACTCCTTGAAGAATTGGGCATCAATCTCATTCTGGAATCACTCCATTAGAGCTTCTCTAGTTTTATTGTAAATTTTAATATGAACAACATTGATAAGTCTCTACCATATCTTCTTATCCTCCTTTTACAAGTAGATAAAGATATGAAGTGTGAAAATCCTTCCATCCTTATGGTGAAAAATGGAAAGGGAAAGCAAATATCTTTAAGAACAAAGCTTCTTCATGCCCTTACAAAAATAATAATATCAAATGGGAATCAAGGGAACATGATGCTGTTAGTTTCTCATGTGGTAATAAGGGACACTGGAAGAAAAACTACACCTAGCTAAAGAAGAAAGGGAAAGCTTCATGTGAATTTGTTATCGAGTGCAATTTATCTATTTATACAAATTGGTTATTGGATATAGCTTATGGTGATCACATATGTATTCAAATATAATAACCAAGTAGATTAAGAAAAATTGACCAAGGGGTGGTAGTTCCATGAACATCCAACAGAGCTAAACTTGCTGTTGTAGCTATCAGGGACTACCACCTCACATTTTTGACTAGAATGATCTTGGTTTTAAAGGGTTGTTATTATGTGCCTTAAGTTACCAAAAACATTATTTCTATATCCAAACTATATATAAATGGATTCATTTTCAAATTTATATTTTTTTTGCTTTTTTATAAATATAACATTTTTTATGGTAAGAAACATTTACATAATGGTCTTTACATGTTGAATTATATGAACTAAGTAATGAAATTTGATAACAAAGTTACTTCACATGACTTATACCACACCCAAATTTGGCATCATTGGCTTGGTCATGTAAATGAAAAACACTTTACAAAATTATATCAAGATGGGTATTTAGATTCTTTATAACTCAAACCACTCAGTGTATGTCATGCAAGTTTACAAGGCAAAATGAGCAAAACCCTATTTAGTGGGAAAGGTGAAAGGGATAAAGAGATTCTTGAATTTTTTCATACCGATGTGTGTGGACCATTTCATATTGAATCAAGGGGTGGGTAATCATACTTTATAACTTTTAATGATGATTTTAGTAGATATGGATATATTTACTTAATGAGGTATAAGTCAGATTCTTTTGATAAATTCAAGGAATATAAGAATGAAGTTGGGAATCAGTTTGGTAGGAAGATTAAGAAACTACGCTGAGACCGAGGTGAATAATATATTAATCAAGACTTTATTGTTTTCTTACGGGAGTTTGGGATCCTATCTCAATTCACTCTTCCTTACACACCTCAGTGGAATGGGGTAAGCGAAAGGATGAATCACACCTTGTTGGACATGGTGAGATTAATGACGAGTCATGAAAGTATTCCATTATCATTTTAGGGATATTCATTAAAAACAATGGCACACATACTAAACTAAGTACCAACTAAATCAATAAATGGTATTATATATGAATTTTGGAGTGGAAGAAAAACCTTGTTATCGAATTTACATGTGTGGGGAAGCGAATCATTTTTTAAGGACTCTTTAGGTAACAAACTTGCACCCTAAGGCAAAAAGTGTACCTTTATAGGATACCCCAAGGAAACAAGAGGATATTACCTATACAACCCCTCAAACAAAAGGTTTATAGTGGAAATATATGCCATATTCCTTAAGAGGGAGCACATATCCAAAAGTGATAGTGGGAGCGAGATAAACTTCAATGAAGTTGAGGCTCAAGGCACACAAGAGTTGGTAAAAGATTAGATTCCATAAATCCCTATAGAAGAAGAAACTGTTCTAAAGAAATAAGAACTACGTAGGAGTACAAGAGAGGTTAGAGAAAAAAATAGTATGGTTTTCTAGTTACTGAGGATGGTTACTCATTATTAGTTTATAATAATGATCCTCTAACCTACAAAGAAGAAGTAAGTGGAACAAATGTTTCCAAGTGGCATGAAGCCATGAATTCTAAAATGGATTTCATGTACCAAAACCAATTATGGATTTTGGTAGATCCTCCAGTGTATGTATAGATTTTTGGTTGAAAATGGGTATTCAAGAAGAAACTGGACATGGGAGGACAAGTTAGTACCTATAAGGTGTGACTGGTTGCAAAAGGGTTTAAACAACGTTAAGGTATTGACTACGATGAAACCTTTTCCCCAGTTTTAATGCTTAAATACATCAAAATTATACTTTCCATTATGGCTTACCATGACTATGAGATTTGGAAAATAGATTTCAAAACAACCTTCCCTAATGGGAACCTTCAGGAAGATGTCAACAAGACACAACCTGAAGGGCTTGTGACTCCAAAGGATGCCAATAAGATATGAAAGTTGCAAAAATACATTTATGGATTAAAGAAAGCATATGGGTTATAAAATATTCATTTTTATGAATCCATAGTAGAATTTGGTTTTATAAATAACGAATGTGATCCTTATGTCTAAAAATGGTTTAGTGGGAGAGCATCCATTTTCTTAATAGTATATGTTAATATCATATTACTTATTGGAAATGAAATACCAGTCTTATAGTCTTTTAAGGAATGATTGAATAAATGATTTTCCATGAAAGACATGGGAGAGGTAGTATATATTCTTGGGATCAATATCCATCATGATAGATCCAAGAGGTTTCTAGGCCTAAGTCAAAGTACATACATTGACAAGATACTGAAGAGATTCAATATGGAACAATCCAAGAGGGTATTGTTTCTAGTGTCACATGACATTCATCTTTCCAAGAAAGTGTGTCCTCAAACCCATGAAGAAATAAATATAATGGGAATTATTCCATAGACATAAGGATTAGGTCAGTCATGTATGCTATGCTATGCACTATTCTAGATGTCACATATGTATTATTAAGTGCGGTAGGAAAATATCAAGCTGATCCAGGTGACCGCCATTGGATGGCAGTCAAGATTATCCTTATGTATCTAAGGTGTACAAAGGATATGTTCCTGGTTTATGGAGGAGATGAGTAACTAGTCATCAAAGGATATGAAGATGCTAGTTTCTATACTAATAAAAATGACATGAAGTAACAAACAGGATACATATTCACTTTGAATAGAGGTGATGTGAGATAGAAGAACTCAAATAAGGTCATGATCTTAGATTCTATAGTAGAGACCGAGTATATTGTAGCTTCTGAGGCAACTAAAAAAGTAGTTTGGATGCACAATTTTATCCAAGATCTCGATGTGGTACATAGTAGTAAAGATCCCATCACACTCTATTGGGATAATACTGCGGTGGTGGCTCTCCCAAAACATCCAAGTTCACATTAGTGGATAAAGCACATACTTCAGAAGTATCATATCTTGAGGAATTTTTCTCAGATAGGTGAAGTTACACTGAGTAGTATTTCCATGGAAGACAACGTGGCAGACCCCTTGACTAAAGCCTCGACTCAGAAGAAACATAATTATCATGTGAGGTCTAGCGGACTAAAAGTCGTAGGCAGTTAACTCTAGTAAAAGCGGGAGTTTTTTAGAGTTGGTATCCTAGAACCAACTATTTATACTTTTAGTACATGAACATTTGACATATTAAATATTAAATTAAAAATATTATTACATATTGTTCATTTTTCTGCATGACTATAACGTGATAATGTCATAGAGTATTTTTTGTATTGATAAGGTCATAGTAGTTACCCTCTATGATGAGAACCTTGAAGTGCTATGAAAATATTCTTAATATAGTTTTGTGGTTGGATAACATACTATGATGGGACACATAGTATATAGACTATCAGATGCAAGTACTCATAAGCAGATGAGACTTATTCTCATGAAGTTCTCACTTGGTAATCTTCAAGATGGGAGATTATAAGAACATACCCTCCAGTAGTAATTCTACATGTTTTGGTGTCATTGGATATTCCTATATTCAAGCATGTGTAATGGTCCTTAGACTTTAAGATTATCATTAATACATGTCATGACTTGTGCACTTAGATTTTCTGATGAAAACCGTCACCCCATATGTTGGCAAGAAGTAGGGTACGTTGAGTGCATCACGAATTAAATGTTTTTTTTAAAAGGTTGGGGCTGAAGCCTCAATTTATTATTAAATAAAAAAACTCTTTAGATTGGGTAGAGGGAGACCCATTACATAGCCTGAAGGCTCAAGGATAAGTGGCCTGAATACAAGGATTGAAAGCCCATTTTTTGGCCCAAAGACCCCTCGGTGAACAATAATGCTACAGTACCACACTTCCATAGTACCTTCTACAGTACCGCCACCACTACAGTACCTGCTATAGTCCCTCCGCTGCTACATTCCCACCAATGCTACAGTCCACTACTGCTATAGTACTGCTACAGTACCCTGCTACAGCCTGCTACAGTACCTAGAAATTCACCCCCTGCCCGGATTTGATCCTGGGACTTTTGGATGCCAAGTAGAAGCCTGTACCGCTAGGGTACATGCTTGTTGCAATTAAATGTTATTAATTGATAAATCAATAAATGTTTTATCACTTAAATATTTATGGAATTTGAAATCTCATCCCTTTTATTGAAATAGAACCATCACCCTAAATTCCATGGCCATGGTGTAACATAGATTTTATTTTATATAGTCAAAGAATGATGTATCAAGCATACAGGTTGATGACACTGTCATGCAACCTACTTGATGAAATTATGTGAAAAAGAGATTATATTACACAATGAGTGTTCATATGTTGTTTTCATCATTTTGACTTTAAATTCTTTCTCTTGGGTTCCTTGACCTGTTGATAGACAGTAATCTTGGACTTTAGGAAAGTACGCCTAATGCCAATGAGAAAGAATCCTAGAGGGTCAAACACTAAGTGTTTTTGGTGGTAACAAATAAATTCTATTTTAATTTAATTAATGGAATGAATATCATTATCAAGATCTAGGAGTAATTTTATTTAAGTTATATTGATCACATAAATTAAATAAATATTTATTCACCGAATTGTGAATAAATATTTAATAAATATTTATTTACTAGTTTGTGAATAAAATATTTATTTAAGAAAATAAAATATTTATTCGGGTGCTCAATAAATACAAGAGGAGTTCAAATGGACAAAGACCGTGTCCGGTGATAAAATAATTATTTACGAGTTAGTAAATATTATTTATCCATTTTGTGAAAGTTGGCACACCACAAAATAATTATACAGTTATTATTATTATTATTATGTGGCATGAGATTTTATTAATGGTTATAATTATATTTAATGGCTGTTATAAAATTAAATTTTGTAACTTAAATCCCAGGCCTATAAATAGATGACTACGTCTATTGTGCAATTATTTCAAAACCAATTCTATGTTTTGGAATAGAGAATTGTTGTTCAAAATGAATTCTCTATTGACTACTCCTCTCTACCTATCAATAATGAGAAACCAAGAGATAATTTTTTCAATACTGAAGAACGAGTGATCAAGAATGAACAAAGAACGAAATTCGGTTCGATGTGCTAGCACCCGAAGAACAAGTGGTGTTTCTCGGAGACCATTGATGCATGTGTGGATCACTACTAGAGGGATTCTACTCTTGGATCCTCGCAAACACAACAAAGGTAATCTAGAAGGTCCATTTAGAATGATTAACAATCATCAATGAAGAAAGTTTCTAAGAAAAAATATTTATTTCTTCAGATATCAAATAAATTAATTATAAATTTAACATGTAAGATCCCCACTCTTGGTTTCAGAAAATGAACATTAAAAGAAATTTTAATATATCACCTACCAATGCATGCTTCTGCTATGACCAGAACCATCAATCATTCCTTCATGATCAAAGTTAAACTTAAGAACATTTCTAACTTTCCTTTTTAGCTCTACATCTTCCTTCCATGCCTCTTTAATCTTCACTTGGATAGATTTCTGAACATTCAATTGAGCAAGATAATATTTTTCTACTTCCTTCAAGATTTACAGATCCATCCTTTTTAAATCCATAAATATTGGATATTTTATAATCCTCATCATGGGTAAGCTAGCATGATCCTTTTGACTTAAAGCATCAGATAACTTGTTTGCTTTATCAGGGTAGTAATGTATTGAGCAATCATAACATTTTACTAGTTTTAACCATTTTCTTTGACACATATTCAACTCCTTCTTGTGAATATTTACTTTAAACTTTTATTATTGGTATATATATCACACTTTTCTCTAGAAAGACAATTCCTATATGTCTTTAATGAAAAAATTATTACAACAAACTCCAAATCATGAGTTGGGTAATTCTTCTCATGAATCTTCAATAATCTAATCATAAGCTGTAACCATGTAATTTTTCATAAGAAAAAAATCCCAATCCCTTCTTGGATTCATCACTAAAGAATATAAACCCTTATCTACTACAGGGTAGTGTAAGTATAGGTGAACTGACTAATATTCTCTTCATTTCCTTGAAATCTCCCTCACATTCACCTGTTTAGAGGAACTTATATCCCTTATGAGTTAACTTGGTCATAGTTTTAGATATTCATGAGAAATTATCCACAAACCATTGATAATATCTAGTTAAACCATGAAAACTACAGACCTTAGTCAATGTGGTTGGTTTTGGAAAACATTCAATAGCCTCCATCTTTGATAGATCTATGGATATACCCTATCTTGAGATTATGCGACCCAAAAATGAAACCTTTTATAGACAAAATTCACAATTTTTAAAATTTTCATATATTTTCTCCTTAATTAGGATCTTTAGTATAATTCTCAAGTGATATTAATGGTCTTACTTTCTAGTTGATTAGATAATAATATCATATATAAAGACCAATTTTTTTTCAAGGTAATCTCTAAAGAATATTCATTAAATCCATGAATATATCAGGGAAATTAGTAAGACCAAATGGCATCAATATATATCATAGTGTCCAAACCTTATATGAAATACTGTCTTGGGTATATCTTCCTTCTTAACCCTCAATTGATGATATCCAGAATGAAGGTCAATCTTGGAAAAGTATTGAGCTCTGTACATTTGATCAAATAAGTCATAAATATGGGGAAGAAGATACTTATTATTGATTCTGATCTTGTTCAGCTCCCGATAATCAATGCAGAGTAACATCGATCCATCTTTCTTTTTAACAAAAAGAAGAGGTTCACCCTTAGGTGACACACTTGGATGAATGAATCCCATTTCAAGGTTTTCCTAGAGCTGCTTCTTTAAATCATGCAACTCAATCCGGGTTATTTTATAGGGAATATTTGAAATTGGTGTGGTGCCAGGTATGCAATCTATTTAGAACTCAACTTTATGTTCTAGTGGAAGGTTAGGAAACTATTCTGGAAAGACATCAAAAAATTCCTACACAATAGGCATACCATCAATATAGAGTTTCTCCCTAACCATCTGAGATAAATACCCTTATAAATGGGAATTAAGATCCATATAATGGATGTAATATCCATCAGAATTTTGTACTTATGATTATATTGATAGATGATCATAGTTTGGTTTGGAATATCAAATCTAACTTCTCTTCCTTAACAATTAACGTGGTATTTATGTAGATAAATACAATCCATGTAAAATATAACATCAAATTCAAATAGAGGAATAATGAAAAGATATGTAGGAAGTACACTCCCACCAACATCAACTAGAGAGTAATCATAGACATGAGAAGAAATCATCCTACCATTAGGGGTTTTCACTGGTAATTCTATATCTAATCATTTGGGTGGAATCTTGATACACTTATCAATTTCTTCAAATATGAAAGAATGGGTATATCCACAGTTAAATTAGAAATTTGTAGTTCTATATTGGATAGTAAGTGTACCTTTCACCACATTGTTATCACACCCCTCATCAGAGACAATGATCACATGATATATCCCTTTATCTAAAGGCATAATAGGTTTCTGATGTCAATCATCATCATTAACCTTTAGATTTGGGAATTGGTTAGCATAATACCCGTACTCCTTGCATTTGATACACTGGGGTGTGGGTGGTGAAATCTATGTAGCCTTCTCTCCATTCGAATCATTAGATAAATTCTTTATATCCCTTAAACAATCAATTGCTTAATAATATTACCTTACACACTTAAAACATTTACTAATCCCCTTAAGAAAAATTCCCCCATTATTCTTCCCACACTTTGAGTATAAAATAAATCTCATCTTCTTATCTCCATGGTTCTTATATTTTCCTTTAAATTCCATTTTTCTCTTCTTATAAAAACCATGATATTGATATATAATTCCAACCTCTATTTAAACCATGATACTATATCAAACCATCTCATTATATCTATTGAAGCCTCTTATGGATAATACCCTTTGGAGAATTTATTTTAATCCACTGAATAATTGACCAAACTTAATTTCAGGTTTGATGATAATACCAGAAGCATACCTCAAAAGTCTTGTAAAAGTTTCATCATAGGTGAAAAAATATTCATCATCATTTTTTATCTCAAGGAACTCATTCTCCATCATCATACAAAAAAATATGAGGATAATACTTATTGAAAAATAAGTTCTTGAACTCATCCCAATCTATGGAGTCAATTTCATCATGTTGCCTTATATTCTTGATAATACCCCATCATTGATCCACTTCACCTTCCAAATGGTAGACAAACAAAATGAATTTTTCATGTTCTGGACATCAGAGAACATTAATATTATTTTAGTGGTACTGATCCATGTTCAACGACTAGTGGATTAGAAGAACAACTTAAATAAGGTTGACGTTACCTTATTAATAACTCAACAGAATGTTGTTCCCTCCTTTGTTCATTTAGAAGTGAAGTATGATTCATAACCCGAGAAAGTTATTTGAACATATCAATGAAAATTTTCATTCTAGCTCCCATAAAATTTGGATTCCCAGGAGGAAAATCATTTCATTCTCTTTCACACTCAACATTAACATAGTTCCTTTGGGTTCCAACCATTTACTGAAAAAAATCATACTGTATGAAACAATAATAATGACAGGGAACAACATAATCATGAAAAATAACATATAGGATATCTAAATCATGATACCTTATTTAGTACATTACACCTTAATTTTATCATAGGTAATTCAAGTCCATCGTCTATTTAAATCCTTCATGATGGTTCATAAAGAGTTTGTGAATTTACAAAGTGTATCCCCTGGGAGTTTCAAATCAGGTGTGCATTAAGGCTCATTATCATGCACCAAGTGATGACTGAGTCTATCTCAATGCAACATTTTCATAGTAATTACCCCTATATAACTTTTTGCTAGAGACACATCCAATTTTAATATCCATACATGGATATAATTTCTTTGAAACAACTTGATCAATCCTTTACCAAAATTGTAGGATATTTTTCTATACTTTGACTCATACTTAGAATTATCCTTAGACACGTCCTTTGGGATCTCACTAAGGTTTTATTATCCTAGTTTTAAAAGTTTAACTAAACCTATACTTTGATACCAACTATAGCAATCCATAATTATCATACATAAATATTAAATAATTTTTAAAGAATATTCATTACATTAAACAAACACACGCCTGAGGACCATAATAGTTTAGTGTATTTCAAAACATAAAAAAAAACAACTGGTCCATAACTACACTACATAATATCCCACTATGATATTTATAACTATAACCCTTTTTAGAAATATCATATTTAATACATTTCTTCATAACTTGGGGAAATGAAACATAATAAAGGGTGAGTTAAGATGATCAATAAGCATAAATAAGGGAGATATGTAATCATAACTTGAATATAAGGGTATACGAACATGAGCATAGAATTTGAAAACCATACCATGCATATAAAAGATCACAATATCGAGTCATGGAATAAATATTGGCATTTAATAAGACAAGAATCAAAAGGTAATTAAAGAAAATGAGTCATGAGAGAATAAAATTGGAATAAGACATAGATTTTTTTCATACACATAATCACAGAAAATAATTTCCATATTATTCAAGGATCATTTCCAAGGCTATCATAGTGTAATGGGTTCATTCCATAAACTATCATAATAGTCATGGTTCACTCTGAATACAATTATAGTGGAAGAAGTCCCTTACTGAACTGGGTTCACTCCCCATTATAGTCTTATCTATCTCATGAGATATAAATCTTTATCCAATGTATTTGAGGGAGATATAGGTCTCATATATCTCATAATGAAAACCATATTTATGTGTGCTACAAGATCATAAAATATTCATCATATCATAACCCATGAAATGAAATGGGTTTTATAAAAATTACATCATATCATAACCTATATAAAAGATACTAGTTTCATAATCATTTCATCATTTTATCATATAATAACCCGTGAAAAAAATCAGGTTTCATAAGAATTTTATCATGGTATAACCCATGGAAGAGAAAAGGGTTTCATAAAAATCATGTCATCATAAACATAAACCATTTAGAGAAGTAATAAAAATATTATCCTTGGATCATATACCCAATAATACATAGGTAACATCAATGGATGTCATCATAGATGGAAAATGTTTTTGAATGATCATTTAAATCATTTCTTGAGGAAAATATCCTTTCCTATTTGAAAAACACTTTTTAAAACATAAAACATTTTAAAAACATTTTTAAAACATTTTTATTTTACAATAAACTTGAAAATTTACAAATTAATCTTCAAATAAAATAATTTTCATGATGATGAGAAGTTTAGTTCATCCCTTATACATTAAAACAAATATTCCTTTCCTGTTTTTAGTAAAATATGAATGGGCATTGTTTGGAAAATGACATGAATATTCTTTTAATTTTTTTTAAAAATCAAACATGGGTAAAAATTACATTTAAAAATAATTTGATAATAATAAAACATTTTTTAAATAATTTTTAGAAAATATGGTTTTGGAAGAAAACGGTTTTCCGACCGAAGAGAGAAATAAAGTCAGATTTTCTTAAAAAATATTTATTAATTATTTTAAGTACCAAAAATATAAAATGGTACTATTATTTGAAAGTATCATGAATAACCACAGGATAAGAAAATTAAAGTGTTTCTTTAGATATGGATCATAATATTTTATCTTAGGAAGCATAATCATAAACAATTTTGATAAACGATGAGATTGTAACATAAAATCATTGCCATTTTGGTAACTTTGAACTATAAGGCCCATGAAGGAATACAATTAAATGGAATATAAAATATCATTAGGATAAATAAATTAATGATATTAAATGTCAAAGGGGATGTATATATACCTAATTAAATAATATAGATGCATAACATAACAAATATCTCAAAGAAGGAAAATCGAGAAAAAATCTCTTACCTTAAGTCCTGACTTTCGTTGTACATGTTATAACCTCTTATATAATAAATATAAGTTTATAATACATATATTAAATAAAAATATTTATGTATATCATACCATGTATTATTTTATTATGTTCTTTTATTACCGGTTTATTAACAATTCTATGTTAAAGTTACGTTTCAGATAATAACCACTTTGTTTTTTGAATATGTTTTGATTTGTTATTTTTTGGTCCTCTTACATTGATAATGGTATAATAATCTACATAATGTTGAACATGATATAAATATAATATATATTCAGTATATATTTTTTAGATTAATCCATAAAATTTTGTGATAGAAATGAAATACACCATTCAAGGATACAGTAGGCAGTACATACACATGAATGCTGTTTCAATTTTACTTTTGGATTAAAAGAAAGAATGATAAATGATATATTATCATTAAAGAATCGTTTTTATGTCATATATATCACTTAATTTCATTAAACTTATATTTTTTACCATCCATTTAAAGAGTGAACAAATCACATCACTTTGCGAGGCGGTAGTCCACCGTACACACGAGCTGTGTTATCATACTCCCAAAAAATAGAGAGTATGAATTTATGTGTGATATAATGATTCTATAAGTATAATAATATCATAAATATCATATATAAACAATAAATACGTCATTATATCCAATATTAAGATGTGGTAATGAAACAATGAATGACATTGATTTGTGAGGTGGTAGCCCGCCGTACACACAAACGATGATTTCATAACCCATTTGATAGAAGTGGAGATGGTTTTAGGTCATGAACTTAACATAAAAATATATCAGTATATGTAAAATATTTATTATATTATATTATCATGTTATAATAATAATTTAAGTAGGTTTAGGAATAAATAAAACAAAAATGCTTGTTGATAAACGTTACCTCTTCTTCAGGTACCCCCCTTAGGTTTGCACCAAAATCCTTCATTGGTTGGATTTATATTAAAAATAAGGATTATATTATGATAAGAGGAAAGTTAGGAATTTATTTAGGTAGATATTTTTCAAAATAAAATGGTTTTAAGGTGTGAAGAAGATAATAGAGGGGTGGCCTTCTATATGTGAGGTGAGTGACACACTTGTAATTTTTTGAAAGAAAGAATTCTATCCACGTTTTTTTCATGTCAAAAGGTTCCAATAATGGACCATTATTGATATTAGAAAATATAATGTCTAAATATTTCCATAAAATATGTGTTGGAAAAGTTTTGGGTTGTTTTTAACACTTATTGTTTTTGTTTAACCCTTCGATAAACTCATTTTTACCTTAATTGTAGTAAATATTTTTTACTATTTTTACTATTCATTTTGGTAAAAAATTAAGTTAAAATTATTAGATAATATAAATTATGATGATTCCAAATATAGAATTTGTTTTTTCCCAAATTTTATTTACATAAGTGGAAAAATTTAATTTAAAAATAATCCCGCAGACGTGACAAGAAAGTGGGGTTTTAAAGAGAAAATGTTTAAAAGTTTGAAATGATTTTATATAAAAATTAAATATAAAATTGAATATAATGAACTAAATTGGAATAATTAATATATAATTTAACTAATTTTACTTTAAAACCAATTTAAATTATAATTTAACCTTATAAATAAATTAAAGGAAAAGGCATATTTCAATTAATATTCAGTATTTTTCACTATTCATAAAAAAATAAAACTTTTTAAAAGAGTCCCAAAAAATTTACCATAAGATAATTTTGACAAGATTATTTCAAAAATGAAGTTTATTTTATCAAATTAATTTTCTTAAATTGTGAAAGATTAATTTTATTAATGTTATAAAAAAAAATAAAAAGTATTTTTTTGAGAAAATAGTATTTTCGAAATATATAAAGACTTTAACAAAAATTAAATAATTTTTTATCAATATGTTTCCTTAATATAAAACCATTATAATTAATATTTAAAAAATAGTTATTACTATTCATATCACTATGTTTAACAAATAGGTTTTAACAGTCATGTTCAAATAATAATATTAATAGTATATCATGGTTTTGTTAAAACTCAATGTTATGTGTAACACAAGATAACCTAGTGCTGTGTGTATTGAAAACTTAGTGTTATGCGTAAAAAAATATATCAAATAAATATAATTTATTTGAAAATAAATAATTCATAAGAACTCAGGGTGTTACAAAAATGTATAATTCATCAAAGTACTATTCCTTACACACCGCAGCAAAATAGATTAGTTGAAAGGAAAAATTTCACTTTATAAGAAATAGTAAATTAAATGATTAATAAATATAATTTTCTATTAAATTTATGGGGTGAAGCTTTATTGGTTTCATGTCAGATTCATAATAGAATTTCCTTTAGGAAACTAATTTATCCCTTTATGAAATTTGGAAATGTATAAGATCTTATCTTTAATATTTTAAAGTGTGAGGGTATTTATCTTACTATAGAGTTCCTGATAATAAAAGAACTAAAATTTACCCTATAGAAATTAAAGGTATTTTTTTGGATATGAAGAAAATAGAAAAGAATATAGAATTATAAATTTTGGGGCTAATGTAATTTTTGAATTAAGGGATGTAGAGTTTTTTGAAAATAAATTTTATAAAGATGAAATAGAAGAGGTTATTCCTCATAACCCTATATCTTGTAATCCATATTGTTTAAATAAAATAGTAGAGAATAATGATGAATCTCTAGTTGAACCCAAACGGAGTACAAGACATAGGAAGGAGAAATATCTACATCTATAATTTATTTCTCCTGATTCCATAGTTTTTCTTATTGAGGGAGATAAAAATTATCATCTTCTAAATAAGTATCCTATGGTATTGACTATATAAGATGACCCAAATACATATAAAGAAGATATGACTTCAATATTTGTTTCTTTCTAGAAATAATCATCTAATGATGAAATGGATTTCATTATGGGTAATAATACTTGGGTCATTAAATATTTACTAAGAGGTTCAAAACCTATTGGTTGTAAATGTGTTTCCAGAAATATGTATGATACCAATGGTAACATTCAAGTTTTTAAAGATGCATTGGTTTCCAAAGGTTTTATACAAAAATAATGGATTGATTATGTTGATATTTATGCTCCTATAGCTCATATTACTTAAATAAGGATTTTATTTTTCTTTAGATTAGATTAATCATTTATATTTCCATTAAATGGATGTTAAAAATACCTTTTAAAATGTTGAATCAAATGAAGCGTTTTATACAAAACAACCATAAGGGTTTCTTTTACAAGGTAATTAAAAGAAAGTATGTAAACTATTTAAATCTCTTTATGGTCTTAAATAGGCTCCGAAGCAATGGCATGAAAAATTTTATTCTATTATTTTCTCAAATGGGGCTTCACATAACAATTCAGATAAACGTTTTTATTCAAATTTTACAAAAGAATATGGAGTTATTATGTGTATATATGTAGATGATATGTTAATTTTTGGAACCAATATGATTTGACTAAATGAGAAAAAGAATTATTTATCCTATATGTTTCAAATGAATAATCTTGTAATAGTTGATAATATTCTATATATTAAAGTTAGAAAAAAGTGGGGGTTATTATTTGATTTAGTATCATTACATAGAAAAATGTTAAATAAATTTGATCATCTTGGTTTCAAGGATGATAACACTTTATTTGATTCTAGTGTTAAACTTTTTATGCATACAGACATAACTATAGAAAAACATAAGTATACTAGTGAAATTGGTTTTTTAATGCATTCAATGAATTTTAATGGACCTAATATTTATATTTTGATATATAAAATGAGTATATATACTAGAAATCCTGGTGTGCAACACTGGATATGTATAGTGAAAATCTTTGGATATTTAAGAAAGAAAAAATATTTAAGTTGATACTACAATGATTATTCAGCTGTATCAAAATTATACACCGATGTGAGTTGGATTTCCAATATTGATTATAACCAATACACATATGGATGATTGTTTAATCTTGGAGTTTGTGCTATTTATTAGGTGATCAATAAACAAATATGTATTTCACATTTGACCATGGAGTCAGAGTTTATCACCTTAGCGACATGTGGAAAGGAATTTGAATGGATTATGAATATATTATTGGATATTAGATTGTGTCTAGTAAGATGCCTTCTATATCTATTAGTTTTGATAGTGAAGATACTTTGTGAAGAGAATATAGTTTCATGTACAATGTAAAGTCTAGACATAAAAGTTTGAGATGTGATTATGCGAGATCGTGTAAAAAACCTTGAAGATCTATTTAAAAAATCTCTATTTAAAGAGATAATTTGTAAAAATAATAAATAGATGGGGTTAAAAACCATAGAATAAATCATTTCTATAATGGGAACCCAACACTTTATTTTGGTAGATCCTAATCAAAGTATTTAATGGGTAAAAACAAGTTGTGAAGATGATTGTTAATATTGAAAATTATAACCCTAACTACTTGGTGTTAATATCATCTATTATGGATAGAGGTTGAGTTGTAAACTCTTAAAAAAATATTAATACTCAATGAGTTATGTGTTCTAATAATGAAATTACATTGTAATATTTTTCCTATGTGAACTTAGAAGTGGCACTGATTCTTATAGGAGTTAATGGGTTTACTCCTTAGAGAGTTCATGAAAAGGATAAAAGCACATGATGATAAAAGTTTTATAAAATAATATGTTGTATGAGAAGATCATTTTATGTATGATATCTCTGGTTTATCTTAAATATTAACAAGTTTAATGTTTTGAAAACTTGTGAATCTGATAATACTTTGAGAAATTGATACCAAGTAAAGGTTTAAATTGAAAGATACCTTTATTATGTATAATGATTCACTTGTGATCTGATGAGTTAATATTTATGAATAAAAGTAGGGGACTATTATAATTTTATTCATAAAATAATAATAAATGAATAATGTGTTTTAATTGGAAAACACCTTTTTATTAGATTGATGAGGCAGAAAAAATTAGGAATCTCACATTGGAAACGTGGGTAGAATGCCCAAAGGTCCTACCTTATAAAATGGGCTTTGGGAATTATGTTTTTTTATAAAAAAATATATATTCCAAAATGATTTTAAAATGATTTTAAAAATATATATTTTTAGTAAAATGTTTTGTTATATATATATATTATATATATATAAAAACAAAACAAAGAAAAATATAAAATAAAATATAATAAAATATTTTATAAAAAAGACTTATAATGTGATTAGTTATAATTATTGGATTTTGAATTTTCTAAATCCAAATGGGTTCCCCCCCACCAAGAGTTATCTCATTTTGATCAAAGAAAGGTGTTCTTTTACTGAAATGGTGAAATAAAATTGGTGTGAATTGCACCGATTTTGATCAATAAATAGAGAGATGGTGAATTTGGAAAAATAATTATTCTTAAATCCAAAAATTCTATAGATAAATTTCCTAACATCGGTTCTGTGGGGCTATAATAAATTAGTGTTCAGAATTCTTCACATCATGGTGAAATCCTTGAGGGAAACTTCCACCAAGAACCCTACACCAATAAGTGGGGGTGGATCAAACCCTTTTGGACAGTGAATTAAATTCACACATCGAGATTCAATATGTATTCTCTTTCAGCATACTTATTTTTTCAATATCATATTCTTCATCTTGTGAAATTGAAAAAAGAAGTAATTCAGTATGGAATTCATCCATGCATCAAGCATCTTCATCCTTAAATACCCTCACACAACAGCACCGCATTGTATGCACATCAAACCAGCGTCTTCACCAGCTTTCAATGTGACATCGACACTGTGAACCTCTATGAATGTAGCCACTATAGAACCTCATCATTTCATCATCTTGATTATTCTATAGACTACCATGTGACAAAATTCATAGATGATAGTATGACGACACAAAACAACACTCATCTGCTTCTATGTATTGCATGATAGTGCACTGCACACCACCTTCAGACAACATAGCTTGACCATCCTTCATACGCAACTGGTTCAATAGTAATCTATATGATACCATGAAACACATATCTAAGAAAACCCACATGATTTTTTCATATACCTACCATGGATTACACATATCAATTAACAATGAATCCAAGACATACCTATTGTGCATTTTAATACAGATCATAAGTGGTATTGAAGTTACAATGAAATCTATTTCCAACTTACCATGGACAGTGTACTACCAATTCACTATGCATTTACATGAATGGGCTATGAGTATGAGTTTTCCAACCTTCCATGACTAATCAGTACCTACTGTGAAGGCTGCACTAACTTACCATGTGGCCATAGTAAATCTTTAAATAAAGCTACAGTGAAGGTCACTTGAACCTACCATGCGATATCAAAACTTGAAACAAGTTATATGTTCTTACCACATAAGGTATTTTAAATTATTGAAAGTTATTTTTTAAAGGTACCACATAATTATTTTTCAAACCACATACATTATTTTTTAAATTGTATTAAAAGATATTTTAAAACCAAAATATGTATTTTCTAGGAAAAATTAATTTTTGAACTGACTGTATAATTTTTTTTATATACTCACAAAGTAAGTATACCGACTGTACAAAAAATATGTCAACAGTCAGTATACCAACTACATGATAAAATTCATCACATGGTCTGTATATTGAACTTGAACACATAGTAAGTATACTGGCCATAAGGCTTATGTTTCACATGGTCAATTGTTTACTTTATTTTTTTGTCAACTTATATTTTTTATATACAATTTTTAGTGATGTTTTATATAATTATTTATGGAAATTTAAGTTAATCAATTTTAATCTATTTATTTCTTGATAAAATAAATATTTTTATAATGATTCTATTGAAAAATATTTGATAGAAAAATAGATCAGAAATATTTTTTAAAAAATATTTTTCATATCAATTATTTTATGCTATGTTTTTATTTATCTTTTGAATTATTAAATTACTGTAAAATTTTTGTATTGTTTTTAATGATTTAAACATTCTAAAAATTATCATTTATAATAAAAATATTTTTCCAAGTGTTTTGAAGCTATTCCATACAAGAGTAAAATAATACAAAGATTCTATAAGTATGAGTGCATTATTTTAAATTACATGTAACAACAATATTCTAATTTTAATTATTTTTTAATGTGGAATTATATGATTATTATTTTAGATAAGACTTATCAATCAAGAAGATCTTGAATTTAATGAATCATATTTATCAATCTCAAAACGAATCAATAAAATAAAATAAAGTCAAAAAAGTTTATTTAAGAAAGTTTTTGACGATGATGATTGATACGATCATAGTGATAGAAGAATAAAATATTCTTATAAGCTTCAAAAAGCACTGAATCTCAAATATGACCACTAATAAATTTCCACAATCACAAAGGACTTCATCGTTTTGATCATCCACTACTAAAGTAATCAAATTTCTTGAGCTGGATCGACATTCAAGATTATATGCTCTTCAGCAGTTCTCAATTTTTTTCTAGTTTTCATCATCGTATTTCTTCTTTTTTCTATTTGTTATTCTAGATTTGGTTTAATATTTTCCCTTCCTGAATTTTTCTAATGGTTTATTATTACCATCTAAAATGAAGTTTGGGTTGTGACTCCATAACAAAATTCAGGTGGGTTGTGACTCTTTAAAAATCCAGTAAGGGTTATACTACCATGTGAGAAAAAGGTTTGTCATCTGTACTTGGGTTATCAGTCCCTATAAAAAGTGAAGAATCAGTGAATACATGTCTTATCACTGAGTAGAGAATATTTAAGAGTAGAGTAGGATATTGGTGATCCAAACTACTATAAAAATATTGTGTGTTCACTGTTTTAATTTATGCTTCACAATTAACACTATTAATAAATGTGATAATTATATTTTGTTTGGTTAATTTTTAAAAAGACTTTTAACCCCCTCTAGTCAATATTTCAATATAATGGGAATTAATATTTGGTATCATAGTGTGGTTCCTTTTATGAGATTTTTTATTATTGTTTCTTTATCTTTTGGAACTAACCATTATCCAAGACATATTAGTCTAAGGAAAGATCCACTACCTTAATTTTGGAAAGTTAGGAATTTGAGATACTAAATCCTATATGAACACCTCACATTATAGAAGTGATTATGTTTATTGTAAGGATCAAATGGAGGTATTTCTAAAAAATATAGGTATTAAGTTTTGTGTAATCATATCAAAATCTTATAAATTGCCCGAGGTAGATTTTGAAACTCTAACCAGAAATGATTCTACAAAATGTATTCTAAATTAAAAAGTTATGAATTATCTATACTATTATTTAAGTGAAAACATGTATATAAATATTTATTCATATAAAAATTCTTATGAAATCTAGAGGAATTTAAAATTCACTCATCAAGGAATTGAATTATCTAAACTATTGTTAATATTATTATTTTGGAGCTTCAAAGTGGCCTCTTCCCCTTCTCTTGTGGATCTAGGGTTTCTCCTGACACTTTCCTTCCTTCCCCCTTCAGGCCAGTATTTTCTTGCGGTGGTTGTGGTTTGAGTCGGCATGGTAATCGTTGCTTGTGCAGTGATGTCAACTCTCGGTGGCGCTTCGGCGGACAACTCGATGTGGGACCGATGATGTACCACGGTCAGCATAACCGCTTCTCGGCAGGGCTTTATTGCTTGTGCGATGGTGTTGAATCTCAGTGGAGCTTTGGAGGATGGCTCGATGTGGGACCGACGGCGTGACATGGTCGACATCACCATTTCTTGGCAGGGTTTTGGTGTTCAGTTCCTATGCTTCTCAACGGTGCTTCGGTAGTCAGTCCAGAGTGTCCCCATTTTGGTGTTCAGCGTCACCGTTTCTAGGCGGTGCTTTGGCGGTCTTCCAGGCATGTGGCTCAGGGTCATTGTGAGCCTTTTGTTGGAACCTTATAAGGGTGCATCATGGTTCTGATCGAAGCAGATCCATGCCCAGAGTGGCATTTATGTTTCAGGAAGACCTAAATCCCCTTATCGATGGCGTTCCCTCAACGCAGGGTTCTGTCATATAGTACTAGGTGACGATTGATTAATATCGTGTTTTTTGAACTATCTTCTGGACTTCAATGGCTATGGTGGCAGGAGTGTCATGAACAGAATGGAGGGGTTGGTATAGGATGGTCGATGTTGGAGGTTTAATGTTTTTGCATTATCATAATGGTGGAAGGGTTTGTGAGACCTATTGGTACAGTGTTGCACCCAAACTCGACCACATGGAGTAGGCCCCAGAGGAGGTTCCAGATATACTGTCCATCATTGCAGTGCTTTATAGATTTGGTTGTTTTAGAGGGTACAATGTAAGACATAGGATCTGTCCTGTTCTTTGACACATGACACTTTCTTTCCATTCATCCTTGCACCGATGGAAAACTTTTGACGATCATTAGCTGGGGAGGGGTAGCTCCATGTTGTTAATTTGGTTTATCTCACTTGACCTTTAGGTTGTGAAATGTTTTATGTTGATGATGTCTATTAGGGTTCCCCCTTCCTCCCTTAAAAGGGGATTTCTTTAAAATAAAAAAATTTGAAGGCCTTCAGGCTGTTGGATAAAAGAGATAAGTTTCAATAATTAAAAATGACTGATCAAGAAATCATCAACAAGATGTACAAAAAATTCACTAAGATTATAAACAACATGGTTTCACTCAAGGAGACCATAAAGAATAAAGTTCACATTGAGAGAATAATTCAATATCTACCTAAAACATGTCACTCAAAGAATTTTGTGATTGATAAAATTAAGGAATTCACTGATTACTCAATGGAAGAACTAGTAGGATTACTTATTCAATATGAATTAGAAATAAATAATGACAATGTTGAAGATCATGAAAAAAGGTAAGGTATAAAATTAAAATCTAATATAAATATTTCTACTAATTCCCCTAATTCTGATTTACAATAAAGTGTGAAAGATGAAATTGAAAATTTTACTAAAGGAGTCTATAGGTATATGAAAGGAAAGAGAATATTTAAGAAGAATCGGAGAAGAGATCATCAAAAGGTTGATATAAAGGGAAGTAATAAAGATAAAATTAGTGAATTAAATGTTTCCTAATTAATATGTAATGAGTGTCGTAAAATATGAAATATCAAGTCTAATTTTTAAAATTTGAAAAAAGAATCTAAAGATAAGCAATTCAAGAAGAAGTTAAAACATGCATATCATAATGGATAGAGCTGAAAGAAGAGTCATACTTGAGTAGTGATGGTTCTAAGATTGAAAAAGAATCATCCAATCTTTTCTTAATAGAAAAAAATAAATACGGTAAACACTAATTATGATTATAGTTATGGCTATGAGTCTGATATGGAAAATAAATTTAAATAATTAACTAAACAAAATGAAAAGTTTCAAAGTATATTTTGAGAATGAATCAACTATACAGATAATTGAAAACATACAATAAGAAAGTTAAAGAATAGAAAAGTTTATACACTTTTAAATGAAAAATCTAAAAGATGATAATGAAATAATGAAATATTTCATATCAAAACCGATGAAGATATAGAAAATATATTTAAATTAGCATGGAATGATTTAGATAAAATTTAAAAGGAATTTAAGAATATTAAACATAAAAATAAAATACTAAAAATATAGGATCATGTTCAACTATGAAAATTTATGATGATATGTAAGTTATTCAAAAATAGAATGAAAATATTAAAAGGGGAATTACTAAAATAAAATAAACCTTGTCTTTTTTTTTTCAACATCAAGAAAAAATTGATAGAATGATGGCTATGAACAATCTCAATAAAGACAAAACTGACTTTGATTATAGTAGATATGTTCCTAATCTATAGAGAACTTATTTTGTTAAAAGTAGTAAAGTAAATGTATTAAATGTTACATGATTTAGATGTAATCTAAAAGTTAATTATGAAAACTAATGTTCTTTAAGATTTACTCAATCATTAGGCCACACAAAGAATTTTATTTCTAAGAATATATTTTCTATATTACCATACAATAAATGCCTAAAATTTTTATGGGTACCTAAAAGTTTTATTACTAATCCAGTTAGACCCAAAATTGCTTGGATACCAAAACAATTATCTACTTAATCTATTTTATAAGAAACCAGCCTAAATAGGGCATATAGACAACAGATGCTTCTGACATATGATTGGTTACATATCTAACTTTTTATCTTTTAATTCTTGTGATGGAGGCACTGCCACCTTTAGTGATAACTCTAAAGGCATGGTCAAAGCTTTTAGAAAAGTATGAATATTTAAATATATTATAATTTATAAATTACTATATGTAGAGGGATTAAAACAAAATTTAATTAGTATATCACAAATTTGTGATGGTCGAATGTGTGTTAAATTTGAATATAATAAATTTCTTGTTTATAAAGATAATACTATTTTATTTTATGATAATAGAAAAGAAAATATATACTCTATATATTTTTCAAAACTAACAAAACAAAATGTAAAGTATTTAAATACTATAGAAATAGTCCACATTATTTAGCATAGAATATGGGAACATGTTCATCTTTGATAACTATACAAGTAAAAAAAACATGGATAGGTTATGGAACTCCAGAATTTAATGAAAGTAAGTATTTTTCATGTGATTCATGTATAAAGAGTAAGAAGCACAATTAGTATTTTAAATATGTTAATAGTGTCAATACTGCTATATATTTAGAACTACTTCATATTGAATTAATTGAAGCAAAGAGAAATTATAGTTTATATAGTAAGAGATGTTTGTTTGTAATTTTTAACGATTTAATATATTCACTTGGAATCTTTTCATATCTCATAACAGTGAAACCTTAAATAATTTTACTACTTACTATAAATAGATTCAAAATAAAAAAGGTTATTTAATAACATCAATTAGAAGTGATATAAGAGGAAAATTTTTTAATTGAGACTTTAAGAAATTTGGTGAAGATAATAAATATTTCCATAATATTTCTCCCTTAGAAAAACACAATAAAATGGTGTTATAGAAAGGAAAAATAGATATATTAAATAGATGGAAAATACTATGGTTAATGAATTAAAATTACCAAAATACTTTTGGGAGGAACAAGTTAACACTATTTATATCTTAAATAGAGTTTACATTAGACCCATGTTAAAGAAAATACCTTGTGAACTGTCTAAAGAAAATAAACCTAATATTGGTTACATTAAAGTATTTTATTATAAAGTTTATATTTTAAATACAATAGATAATATGGAAAAATTTGATGCTAAAAGTGTTGAGATAAATTTTCTAGGATATTTAAATAATAGTAAAGATTATTGAGTGTATAAAAAGAGAACTATGTATATGGAGGAATATGTACATGCAAGTTCATTAAAAATAATGAAAAAAATATTAAAGATTATATTAACACTATTGAAGAATTTAAAGAATTCAATTTTGATGAATATGAACCTAAAAATGATAATACATCAGTTGAGGGGGATAATACCTCTTCTAAATCCATTCATATGGATTGGAAAACACACAGAGATCATTATTTAGAAAATATAATTGGAAATTTTGAATCTGGAATAAGAACTAGAAAATCAGTTTTGAATTTTTGTGCTAATTTTTCTTTGCTAATTGATTTTGTGCCTGGTAATATTAAAGATTATTTGAAATATTCAAACTGCATAAATTCTATGCATGATAAACTATTTCATTTTGATAGAAATAAAGTCTGTAATATAGTTGAGTTACTTAAGGATAAACTATCTATTGGAACCAAATGGATTATTCAAAATAAAATGGATGATACTGGTAATATAGTTATAAATAAAGATAGATTAGTTCCCTAGGGTTATTTATAATAAGAAGACATCAATTTTAAAGATTAATTTGCAACAGTTTCTAGAATAGAATCCAATAAAATTTTATTATCTTTTGTAAGTAATCAAAATTTTAAACTATTTCAAATGGATATAAAAAGTGAATTTTTAAATGGTGTAATTTCTGATGAGGTATATATTAATCAACCATATGGTTTTGAAAATGATGAAATTCCAAATCATGTTTTCAAACTATCAAAAGCGTTGTATTGTCTAAATCATGATCCAATAACTCGACATGGTAGAATAACTATATTTTTACAGAAAAATGAATTCCAAAAAGGAAAGTTTGATCCAAAATTATCTATAAAAAAGGATTTAAATCATATTTTAATTATATAAATATAAACCGATGGTATTATTTTTGGATCAAAAAATGACATGCTTATTAATGAATTTTCAAAATTAATGATAAATGAATTTGATATGAGCATAATAGGAGAATAATAAATTTTCCTTGACCTTCATATTTTATAAGGGAATATGGTATTTTTATAAATCAAAGAAAACAATCTAAATATTTTTTTAAAACATTCAATATTGATTCATGTAAAACTATAAAAACCCCAATGATAACTAAAAATAAATTGGATGCAGATGAATATAGAAAATCTTTAAATGATAAAATATACAGAGGTATGAAAAAAAGCATATTTTATTTTATTACATCAAGGCCTAATATTATGTTTTCAGAATGTATGTGTGTATGATACCAATGTAATTCAAAATAATTTCATTTGAAGGATGTTAAAAGAGTAACCCAATATATTAATGGAACTATTAACACTGGTTTATTTTACACTAATAATAAATGTTTTTATTTGTTCTCATATTATGACTTTGACTTTAGAGGCTGTAGACTTTACATGAAAAGAATATAAGGTATGTGTCAGTTATTAGGTAAATTTTTAATATCATGGAGTTATAAAAAGAAATTTTTAGTTTCATTGTCCACAGTAGAGGTTGAGTACATTATTTCTACAAATTGATGTGCTCAAAGCCTTTAGATAATTTTTTTATCTAATTTCAATGTTAACTTAGATAAAATTTCTATATTCTATGAAAATAAATATGCTATTTCAATATCTAAAATTCCTTTATGTAATTATAGGATCAAGCACATAGACGTTATATTTCAATTTTTAAGAGATCATGTTATAAAAGGGGACATTGTTATAGAATACATTCTAATAGAAAACCAAATTGCAGATATATTTACTAAAGAACTAGATTCTGTTATGTTTGAAAAATTAAAGTTTGAACTAGGATTAATGGAGATTTAGTTTTTGAGAGTATGTTAATCTTTGTTTTATTGGTTTTATATCTCTGTTAGAAATGCACGAATTCATGAGTATTCATCCCTTGCTTTTTATTGTTTTTAATAATATTATACTTAATAACTTTTTTATTTGAAGTTTTTTTCTTTTTGATGAATTTAAAAAATGGGTATAAAATTGGGAATTTCTTAAAATTAAAAGTTTGGTTTTGGTTTTTCAATTTATAAAAAGGGGGAGATTTTTTGCCCTTATTGTTTCTGTTATTATTTGTTTTATTGTTTTGTTAAATTTCAATCTAATCATTTTAAAATATATTAATTTTCAATATTATTTTAATTGATGTACCTGAATCGTTCAAAAAATGTTTTCCTAGTTTTTAATGAAAATTTTAATTTTTTAATTTTAAATACATACTTTATATCATAATTAAAGATCTTTTTTTAAAATTTCTTTATCTATATATATATACACACATCAATATAAGTTATCTTATTTTTTATATGTGGTAATTAGTTTTAAATTTTATATTTTTAAGATACATAATATATATCTTGTTCTTTTATTAATAAATAAATTTCAATTTATATATATATAATTATATGAATATCTATATATATAAAATACTTTTTATCACAATCATGTTTTGGACTCCATAATAGCCTCAACCTCTAGTGCATTCCTTAGAGCTTCAATACCACAACTCGTCCACACCTTGATGCTTGAAATACATCATCTTCTTTATCTCACATGATCAGTCAAGGAGACACTTCAACATTGGCTTCATATATATGCCAAATAGCTTCATCCTCCCCTTACTTCATTCGACAACACTACATTACATGAAAAGTGAAACAATATCTTCACTAGCTTGTAGCGTGACACCGACATTGAGTACCTCTATGCAAGAAGTCACTCCAGCACATCATCCTTGCATCCTCTTACTTTTCCTATACATTACCACACAACAACATTCAAAAATCTTGGAATGATGGCACAATGCGAAAATAAACTACTTCTTTGCATCACATGACATTGCACTATATTTAGACAACAAAGCTTAACCACCCCCATGCACAACTGGTTAGACGGTGATCTGTATTATACCTTGGAACCTGCATTTGAGTGCACCCACATTATCTTTGGCATGCACCTACAATGGATTGCACATCCTAAGTAATTGTGAAGACAAGCCATACCTAATATTCTTTTTTATGCCATCTGTGGGTGGTATTGAATTTACCATGAAAACTAATTCCAATCTACTATGGACAGTGAGATTCCTACCATTCATTTTCATAAACTGACCATGAGTATTAGTTTTCCAAACTACCATGACTAATCAGTACCTACAATGAATGTTACACTAACTTACCATATACCAGTAGTGAAGCTTGAAATGAAACAACTGTAAAGGACACCCAAACCTACCATGTGATATTCGAACTTACCATAAGTTATATGTACTTACATCATGAGGCACTTTTAATTACTACAAGTTATTTTTTAAAGGTATCATATGAATTATTTTTTCAAACTTCATAAATAATTTTTTAAATTTCCCATTAAGATATTTTAAAATTACTGCATGTATTTTCTTGCATGAATTATTTTTTGGACTGACCGTATGAATTTATATTTAAGTACTCGCATGGTCAGTATAATGAACGAATGGAAAATATATCTCATAGTAAGTATACTTGCTATATAATCAAATTAGTTTCATGGTCAGTATACTGACGGTGCATGTACGACAAGTATACTGACTGTAAGGCTTATTCCTTGCATGATCAGCTGTTTATTTATTTTTGCAAAAATTATATTTTTGATATACCTTGTTTTAGAGACAATTTTATAAAATTATTTAATGCAAGTTTAGTTAATCCTTTTTAATCAATTTATTTCTTGATAATATAAATATAATTTATAATGATTCTCTTGCAAAATATTAGATATAAAATACATTAGAAATAATTATAAAAAAATAATTTTCATATCAATTATTTAGTTCTCTATTTTTTTTTATCTTTTGAATTTTCAAATTACCAAAAATTTTCTATAATGTTTTTTAATGATTTAAACATTCTAAAAATTATCATTTTTCCTAATGATATTTTTCCAAGAGTTTTGAAGCTATTCCACGGGGGAATAAAAGAGTATACATATTCTTTAAGTCTGATCACATTATTTCAAATTATAGGTAACGATAATATTCCAAGTTTAATTATTTTTTAAGGTGTAATTTTATGATTAGTATTTTAATCATTACTTCACAATGAAGAAGATCTTGGGGTTAATTACTCTCATTTAGCTATTGAAAAATGAATTAAAAAATGCGATAAAATAAAATTGATAAAGTTTATTCAATAAAATGTTTGATGATGATGATTAAAATGATCATAGAGATAGAATAAAACAATATTATTATGAGATTTATGAAGTACTAAATATAGACTATGAATACTCTTCCATTGATATGATCATAAAGGACTTTACTATTTTGATCATCCACTACTTAAGTGATCAAATTTCTTAAGTTGCATCGAAATTCAAGATTATCATCTCTTAGGTTGTTATCAATTTATTTCTAGTTTTCATCATTGTATTTATAATTTTTTATATTTTTTATTATATATATGTTTTAATATTTTTCCATCCAAAATATTTTTAATGGGTTATTCATATCATTTAAAAGGAAGGTCGAGTTGTGACTCCCATAAAAAAGTCAGGTGAGTTTTGACTCCATAAAAAGTCATTAAGGGTTATACTAAAAGGTGAAAAAAGGTATATCATATGTAATTGGGTTATCACTCCCTATAAAAAGTGAATAATTAGTGAAAATCAGCCTTATTTCCATGTAGAGAATATTAAATAGTAAATTAGGATCTTGGTGATCCAAACTACTATAAAAACTTGGTGTTTTCATTATTTTAATTTCTGCTACATAATTAACAGAATTAATAACTCTAATAATTATATTTTTATTGATTAATTTTTAAAAAACTATTCATACCCTCTATTCAATATTTCCATATACTGGGACTTAACAGAATCATTCTCTTCAGCGTCGCAGTGATCATGCACATGGGTGATAGTTTTTGGGCCTAGGTAGTAGTGACTAATGGAAAATAAGGTTGTTTAATAATTATTAGAGGTGATGTAATGACACTATATGTTCAGTTTTTATCTTATAGGGGTGAGGTTTTATCACAAAATTATTATCAAAGAAAATATGGAGGCATATTTGAGTGTAGTTTTTCAAATAGGTTTTCCATGTTTTCACAATAATTCATGTTTCGTGCTTTTACTTGGATTTTTGTAAATTCTATGATTATAGTAAAATTTTTAGAGTTCACCCATGGTTTCTTAATCCTTAACATTGAGGTATTTTCTACACTTATATTTGATGAGAGTGTCTGTTACGGGGCCTCATCAAGCAAAATTTGTAAAATCTTGAATGTAGGATAATGGATGACCATAATAGTCTCTCAAGAAGTTGGGCATGTAAGTATCCACTACTTTAACACTAATATATTTTGTTTGTTTTGTTAGTTTTTAAATCATCACTAAGATGGTTTTTTGGAATTTTGATTTTTTGAATTGAAAATAGAATGCAGACAGTAAAAACACAAGTTAGAGCAAAAGGGATTGGATACGAGTTTGATTACACTGGTATTTAATTATCCATATTGGTTCTCAACCAATAATCAAGTCAATATATTTCCTTTATTATCCTTATGTATCTTAATTGTGGAACTAATCATACACATTAAGAACCACCAATTAAAATTGAACCCACCTCCTCCAGAGTGAAGATATAGTGAATTTACTCAACTAAGGCACTCACTGTCCCTTAACCTAGCTCCATAATATGTCATTCATCTCCAAATACACACAAATCCACTGGTATGTTGTTCAGGCTGAGATAAGATAGAGAGAATTTATTTAATAAATTAGATAATTTAGCTTCTCATTGGAAAGTGTATTTGATTATAATATTTCTAATTATCTCTGTTTCAATTCTATATCAAGGGTAAGAATTAGAAATTAAAGAATTGAAAATAAATTATTTATAATGCCTCTAAAATCTCCCTCAGGGACCTAGCCCTTGAGATTAGTTCTCTAAAATTATAGAGTTAAATATATTATAGTTATATAATGGAGATTGAGAAACAAAAATAAATTTAAGAAGTTGAGAACATTACAAATGAATAAAGAACAAAATACAATTGAATTAAAATGAAAAAATTGAAATACACCATAAATAATCGAGACTGGATTGAAGGCCAATGTTCAAACCCTTTTTAAAATGGGGGGGGGGTGTGGTGGATTTATAATCGATCATGGTATCTTCTTCCTTTCTGTATTCAGTGTAGTGAACTCCAGTGAACTTCTCTTTCCTCGAATTGATTCCACATGTTGCAGCCATTAGTGGAGATGGATTCAATTGAGAGCATATTAGTGACTCTTCCTATCCCAAAAAATCACCCCATGATTGAGGTTTATAAAACTTTGAGAATATTCCAAAAATTATTTTCTTCACTATTTTGTGGTGTGGTGAAAATTATACTCTATTTTGTGTGCTCATGTGAAGATGATAAAATGATGAATGTTCCTCTTGTGTATGATTATTTGAACGTTAAATGCATTTTTAATGGATTTAGTCCTGATATGAACTTTGGGACTGTAAATCACTACATTTGGAATAATGTTTCAAGTGGGATTTAAAAATGTTGAGCTTGATTTGGTTGGGGCTAGGGGTTGGGTCTATAGGTAAATTAACTTATCAAGAAATTGGATTTTGTACATATTCAAACTTGGATGATAAAGTTTGATGCTTCGGGTGTTGAATGTTGTTGTTGGAGAGGTGATGAGAATTTAGTTTTTTGATTCATAGAATGCTCATAAGGAGTTGGGATCATGGATTGAACATGTTGGAATAGTTTTCTTGATCTTAAAGTCTTGTTTTCAACATTCAGAAATTAATCTTATGCTTTATTAGGTGTTTTTGTTTTTGACTGGAAAGATAGAGCATCTAATATAATGGAGCTTGTGCAAGACTCCTATTGTGCTACTAGAATACATGATTGGTCTGAGTTTTATCATAACCACATTTGGATATGTTTGTATTTCAGTAAAAAATGATTGGATATTTCCCAACGCACTCGAGTCCTCTTCATAAATGTGCTTGGGAATATTGTATAACTATTCCAATGAAGACTTTTGGGTTCTATTCTTCCTCAATATAGTGTTAAATAATCAATTTATTCAATCAATTTTTACAATATTCACTTTAGTTCAATCATAGGTGTTATGAGGGATCTCGAAGCTTGGTGTGGGCTCGAATATGCTTAGAATTGTGTTTGGTTCATGCATGAGTTTCATCGAACACCTGACATGTGGTGTCTTTCATACCCACAGTTGGTGAATTAAGGAACAATGATGTCCCCTCCTTCCTTGGATCACTGCAATGAACTATTAGATATGCACTAAAATAAATAAATAAATATAATATGATATTATATACATATATATAAAGTTTATATTTAAATAATTGAAATAATATATATATATATATATATATATATATGATTTATATTTATTTTCCCTAAACAGTTTTATTATCAGTTAATCTGTAAGGGGTATTGGGAACCCTTAAACTGGTCTCATGGGAACCGGCTACCCTCAAACCGGCCATTAGAAAATTAAAAAAAAAATTATTTGCAGTACAATTCATTATCAATTGATTAATTGGCTTGACCACGCATTGAATAGGATTAAATGAATCATGGGAATAAATTTATATGGATACATTAATATGGCTGTCACTTTTTCATTTAATGAAACACGTGATTGCTATATAATGGGATACAATCCCTCTTACTATGATAACCCAATTGTGAACAAGCCTTCTCAATTCTCTCTTCCTCCCGTACTATTGTTCATCATCCGAGATGAAGGCGCTAGAACCCCTTCAACATTCACCCATCCTTATAAAACGATCATGGATCCATTTTTTGGTGTACCCCCTTGGACTTAGAGTGATTTTTTCCCATTACTTCATGATCTTCATCAAGCATTCTCCTTTTCTAAAAAAGAATAAGTCTACTGCTATTGGTGATTTCAAGGTACACTATTTATACAGTTTATTTATGTATTGATTCTCAAAGCCAGAGTTGCCTATTTTTGGGTTATCTTTTGATACATATGATCAAATCATGTTCATAAAAAACCCTTCAGTGGTATCAAAGGGATGGCTTCTTTTATGAATCAACACGTTTATTGATTTATGAAAAACATATTTTAATAGTAAGATGATATTTTTCAAGCCTGGAAATAAAATATGAAAAGTTCATATTTATTACTCTTGTTTATGAAAATAAATAAAGTATTTATTTTAATAAATTGAATTCAATTATTTAATTGAATTATGTAATTTATAATATTTTTATAAATAATAATAATAAAAAGTTATTTTAAAATATTTATATAATTTATAAAAATGTTTTATAAATTAATTAACTAGAAAATGTTTATGGTTAATTTATAAATTTTTTTTTTAAATACCATTTAAAAAATTAAAAAGAATGATTTATGATATATAAATAAATGGTTTATTTAGAAACCATAAAAGTCTCTTTATAAAGAGTTTACCAATTCCAACATATAAGATATTTAGATTATATAAAAATGTTTATATAATAGATATTAAATTATAAAATGTTTATAATACATGAAATATCATATAAATTCCATTTAATATAAAATTAGAAAGGGTTCATATTGATAAGAATATAAAATATTTATAATTAGTATTTATTTATGAATAATTCATAAATTACTTATATTTTAGAAAATAAATAATTTTTTTATCTATTAAATTTCCTTAATATTCATGTTATTTAATAATTAATTAATTCTAAATTTTTCAAATTTATGGGGATTTATTTGGATATTATTTAAGCTACATCAAAAGGTGTTTTGATAATTCTTATGATCAAGGTTTAGATAATAATTAAGTATATGATATTTATATTATGTAAAAGGTTTACATAATAGAAATAAAATTATAAATAGTATATAATTAATATAATATTAAATATTTAAAAGGGAAATACCATATTATGATAAATATGAAATAATTAATATTATAAAGAATATAAATATTTTATATTCAAAATCATGGGATGTCCTTAATATTAAAGGTGAAATTATAAAAGGGTTTATAATTAGATTTTTTATGAAATTTTTCATAAATGTCCATATATTGTTTAAATATTTGAATTGTTTATTTATTTAAATGTTATTCATAATTTTATTCATAGTTATAAATTTTTTATATTATTAATAACTATATGATAAAATTTATATTATAAATTAATTTGAGGATAGGGCTATTCATATCATGCTAGGTTTGATATCATAAAATTCAGTTTTCATCTACCTTGACCTTAGTTTTTAATTTTAGTTATGATCTTGAGAGTAGTTGTTTGGAATAGTTTGTATATATTGGGTTTTTAGGTTTTTTCATGAATTTAATTCTCTCTTGAGTAAATTATCCCCTATTATAGGGTCTTGGGGTCAGACCACCTACTTCCCTAGAGGTTTTCCTTGACTAGAAAAATAAATTGGGTTGGCTATTTGTCATTCTAAGATTACTCATATAGAGTTTGTAAATATCATATAACTCCATACCTTTACATGAATTTATCATGTACCTTATGTATGTGATACATTTAGATATATATGAATACAATTGACTACTATTTTTGGTTGATTAGAAAAGAATTGTGGGTTGTGTAAAGAGTCTCACATTAATGTGGTGGGAACACATTAATTTGGTGGTTGGAACAAGGATTACAAAAAACAAAATCATTAGGAGAATTTATATACCTAAAGGGAATAAGACATGAGATAATTATTAAATATGATATAATAATTATAAATTTAATATGAATATGATGTATTTTAAACTAATGATACCTTAAATGAAAGCCCCACAAATAATAAGTATGATATTCCTTCCAAATAAACACTTTTCAAGACCTCAATCACTCAACCAGATAGGCTATACCTTCATAGGGTGCCCCTAAATTATCTTGTGTAAGTCAATAAAGTAATTGGTGATACTATATCACAATTGGGTAGGTTATGAATTTGTAGGGTTCCCCTATATTTTCCTTTATTAATCTATTTTTTACATTTTATTTGGGATACACTCAGTTGGAAAACCCTTGGGAAGGATACCATAGGAATAGAGTTGAGTGAATCTATATGATGGATTTGGATAAAGGGTTATCCACTCAAATATCCAAGAGTCACAACTATTGTGATTGGGATGATTCCCTACCTAAATAATTAACCGATGAGAGGAATTACCAAGAGTACTCATTGATTTGTGAAACATGGATCTCAACTTACTAAATGGATATGATGTATGAGGTAATGATTTTTAGCGAGATCACTTTCATTAAAATTACTTGTTTAAAAGATATTAGACATGATATTAATATAATAAGAAATGATGTTGTAGATAAATTCATCATAATTATTAAATTAAACTTTATATTAATCCTTTAAATGAGAATAAAAAAGTAATAAACTCTTATGACTAGTACCTTAAGATTTTTTTTGATAAATTGAAATATTATATTTGTTAGAATAATTATTTCCTAAAAAACCAAGTGTTGAAGTTGTTAAATGAGTGAATCTAGATGATTATGGAAGTATAAAATTATTCATTTAAGGATTAAATGGCACAATATACTAATTAACCAAAGTAATTTTATTTTCATATGCTCAATATGATTGGGTATGTCAATAATATTCAGTATGATTGGATATGTTTGGAGAGATTGAAGAATACCTAAATTTCTTGTTCTTGTTAGGGAATTTATCTTATTTTCATATATGGAAATGTTTTGTAAATATGGATGGATTAAAGATAATTTTCCCAATACTCTCAAAGTGTTGAGAATATATCAACTAGATATATGATTTCTAAGTTCTGGTATTATATAGACTATACAAGGAGATGAAACTTCTCAACCAAAAGAATAAATATTTGAAATTCCAATAATATTTCTTCAAGAACCCCAGGTTATTTAAAACATGAGGATATTATCAGGAATAAGTAATGATTTTATAATATGGTATTATCTAAAATATGTGAAGGGTTTTGGGAACTCCATGAAATTTCCAAGTCAGGTGTTAATATTATAATAATTAATTCTTTTATTTTTAAGGGTATGTGATACCAAGTTTTTGTATTACAAGTGTTTTAAATATACAATATCTCAAAATAAAAGGAATAATTTATTGAGATTGTAGTTTATATTCATGAGATGTAGTAAATAGTCACCACCTTGAGAATTTTAATGTAAAGGAATATGTCAATCTTGGATGAATCTAAGTATAAGATGTGTATCTTTATATCACTCCCATTTATGATAATAGAGGATGTTCGATGATAAGGGGATGTTTTGAGATGATTAATTATATACATGTGGTTTATGATTCATCAAATTTTATAACATGTTTTGAGAAGATGTTATTGATAAAAGTGTTTTATCCAGGATAAAAGTGTTTTAATAATATATTATTTTCAAAAAATTAAAGGTTTAAAACACATAAAATACCATATATGATATGGAAAAAATTGTTTATTTGTTAAATATTCCTTAAAAATGGAAATAAATCTTACTTAATAAAAAAAAATTAGTTTTTTAGTCTTATAAAGATATTATCAAGGAGACTGGTGGGAGTATGTTTGGACTTAGAGAAGTTCAAAATTAATAAATAAAATATTGTTCTAATCTTAGTTTGAGTGATTTTTCACTTTATATCCTAAAGAGTTAGAATATGAGATAGCGAAGAAAAATGTAAATAGTTATATTTAGATATTGTGAGAAAGTGAGTATCACTATTAACAAAAGTATAATACTAGTTTAAGATGATAATGATTATTCAATCCTAAAGAGTTGGGATATGAGATAGTAAAGAAAAATATAAATAGTAATATTATGATAAAGTAAATATCACTATTATGCTAGCATATTTACAATGTGAAATTCACTTGATTCCTAAAAGGTTTATGAAATATTGGTAAAGATAAATGTAAATGGTTATATATGTTTTCCACAATGAAGTGACTATCACTTTATCCTAAATTATTTTAGGGTATGATGGTAAAAATAAATGTAAAGAGTTATATTAGGTACCATAACAAAATGAATATCACATTATCTGAAAAGAGTTTAGGATGTGCCGGTAAAGTGATTATGTGAATAGTTACATTACTTACAAAAGATTTCAAAGAAAAAGTTTAATGGAAAAGGTTCCAAAGATGATTATGATATACTTAGAAAGAGTTCCAAGTAGAAAACATGATATAAAATTATAAAATTTAATGTTATGAAGTTGAGTGGTTGAATATAAGTTCAAAGAGTTGAACTTAAGGAATATGATTCCTATGTCTTACCATTATTCAAACTATATTTCTTTATAAACGCCATTCATAAATTATGACAACCCTGCTTTTATTACAAACTTAAACATGATTTATTACATAAAACTTCACTTGATACAACAAGAAGATAGAGAGGTTTAGTGTCTTTGGGGCTTAGGATCATTACATAAAAACTTAAAACATGAAATACAACATCTTTATTGAAAACTTCCTTTACACGACCACTACATTCCCTCGTACTTAGCATTGCATGGGATAACCTGAGGACATTCATAAGAAAAGAGTGAGCTATAAAGCCCAGCAATGGAATACAAATGGAATACATGAGGAGTACAATACATGTTAGACAATAGGCATATCAATAGAGAACAATAGAAACATGAACATAAATGCATGATAAAGCATGATAATCATAACATGGAAATGTGGCAACAACACTTAACATGGAATTAACATGATCCAAGGCCCATTGCACATAGAGCATGAGTAAATCCTCATTGCACATGAAGCACGAGTAAACCATCGTTTCACTTGAATTAGCATGAGTCAGCACTCATTTCACATGAAGTATCATGATACTAGACTTTACCCAATGCATTGGAGCGCTATAAGGGTGCACCCTTCTCAAACATTTCATTTCATACATAAGTGTGCCACATGGATCATAAAACATGGATTCATAAAACATAATCATTTATTCCAAAATAAAGGAATGTGGAATTAACACATGAAAATTTATAATCAATAAGTAAATGTGAATAAATGTGAATACCCTTGATGGAGAAATGAGCATGGTATTCACTACACAATGGCATTGGCTTAGAAAATCGGTGCGATTTCGGCAGCGTAACGGCGTGACATAATAATTCATAAAAATGGTTGATGAGAGAGAAAGGGATTCCTCATAATATTTACATGTAATGGACAGTAAGGAGTTTATATAGATACATTTCCTAACAATTGTAATGAAATTTAGATTCATGATACAAAAGTATTGCTTGAATGTAAATGAGGAGAGAGAAGTTCCTTTCGGAATTTCGGCATAGTAATGGGTGTACATGGGAGGCATCTAATAAGAGATAAAAGGGGTCTCCCATCATTAAAACATAAATAGGTCAGTATGATGGATGTGCAAAACCATACCCCAACATTCATAATTGAAATTAAAAGGGAAAAACAACTTAAAGAAAATTGGACAAAAATGAGAAAGGAAGAAAAAACCCTTACTTGGAAGTGTGCTTCCAAAGGCTAGAGAGAGGCTTGTGAGAGGATTCCTGGGAGCTTGGGGCCCCTTGGGAGGATTATAGAGAGAGTAGGTCATAGGTTGGACGAAATATAAAGGATTTGAGTGAGGAGGAAGTGGGAGGTTGGGTGGGTTTATATAGGAAAGGTGAGAGAATTCTTTATTATTTAGGTTTGGGTCCCCTTATATTAAATTAATCCAAACCAAAAACCATCCCATGGTTTTTGCCCATGGTTTTTGGAAAAGGGAAGAGGAAAAAAATATTTTATATGGCCAAAGTCTGAACTTCTTAAAATAATAGGGTTGATTATGTGGAGGTGAGTCACACTCCCATGGAAAACAATTTAAAAAGGCAAGGTGTTTAATAAGTCTTGAGGGGTCCATTAATGCTTTGAAAAGTAATTCAAACAAACCAAAAATTACATTATTTTAATGGTAAAACAAATATTGTCCGAACGTAAAGATTATAGTATTTTATTACATCACTATTGGGTCATTATGATGTCATAAAACACATTATATATTTAATTTTTACCCAAAAATTTGACTGTCTCAGAATATTATGAAAAATTCACCGTTGGATAATTTCGACGTCCTGATTCTAGAAATAATATTTATTTTATCTAAATAATTTTCTAAATAGGTTAATTTTCACTTTTAAAATAAAAACCTACATTTATCGAAAATTCACGGGTTTTGACAGAAATGGATTTCAAACCTTAATAAAAATTACAATTGCATTCATAAAATTATAAGATCATTTATATTTAATAAAAATTAATTTAATAATAATAATAATAATATTTTATTAAAATATTATTTAATTCAAAAATCCCTTAATTTAATAAAATAGAATTCTTAACTAAATAATAAAAAAAAACATTATTTGTACTTTACAAAATATTTACAATGTATAAAAAATGACAAGGAGGTATATTCATTATTATATACAAAAATAACATACATGAACATAGTACTAGTGATTTGTTACATAACCCCTTAAAACAACCGCATAAGACCTAAGGGTAAAGCATGTGATGGTGACAGACTCTTGGGGTGGCTCAGATAACATCGCTCAAGTGGTAATCTCTATCAACTTCCACTTTTCCCATAGACAGTCTCGTTCGAGCTTGACATGATGAAGCTCAGCATGGGCTTGGTCAAGAGAGAAGCCCAAGGATGCCACCTATTTTCCGAGCTCTGAAAAATGGGCTTCGTATGGGGAAATTCTACTAGATGAGGCCATCACTTCCTTTGTCTAAATAAATTGGGTTTGTTAAAGCCCTATATTTATACTAATCATGTGATCACTGTTCAACAGCTATATTAGAGATGGTCAAAATTCTTAACATAAAACCAAAAAAGTTGACATTTTATATAATCATAAAGAGAAATTTAATTAGATCAATATGTATTTCCATTAATGAAACTTTGGGTCGTTACAATATTCCCCCCTTAAGAAATTTCACCCTCGAAATTTTCCTTTTCCCACAATAAAACAGATGTGGGTAACTCAGCTTCATCATTTCATCCGATTCCCAAGTCGCTTCCTCAAACTTGTGGTTTCTCCACAACACCTTGACGAGGGACATTGTCTTATTTCGTAGAAATTTTTCTCTATGATCTAAGATCTTCACTGGTTAATCTGCATAAGAAAGATCAACTTCCAATTGTACCACATCAGAAGAGAGTACATGTGAAGGGTCCGGTATGTATTTCCTTAAGAGGGATACATGAAAGACATCATGTACTTTGGCCATGGTAGGTGGAAGTGCTAGTCGATAGGCCATATCCCCGACATGATCAAGAATCTCGAAGGGGACGATGTACCTTAGACTTAACTTCCCTTTCTTTCCAAACCTCATGACCTTCTTCCAAGGAGATATGCGTAGAAACACCATGTCTCTAACTTTAAACTCAAGGTCTTGTCAACGGTTATCTGTATAACTCTTCTGTCGACTTTGGGCTGCCTTGATATGATGCTGAATGGTTTTCACCTTCTCCACCATTTCTTAGACCATTTCTGGTCCAAGAAGCTTATGTTCACCGACCTCATCCCAACATGCCGGTGTTATGCACCTTTTCCCATACAGGGCTTCATATGGTGCCATTTGGATGCTTGAGTGGAAACTGTTATTATAAGATAACTCAACCAGAGGAATATGTTGATCATATCCTCCTTTAAAGTCCATTGAGCATGCTCTCGACATGTCCTAAAGTTTTTGGATAGTCCGCTCGTATTGACCATAAGTTTGAGGATGATAGGCCGTACTGAAGTTCAGTTCAGTATTCAGAGCATGTTGAAGACTCTTCCAAAACTTAGAGGTGAATCTTGGATCTCGGTCAGACACAATAGATAGTGGTACTCCATGCAACCTTACCACTTCCCTGATATATATCCGTGCTAGTTGATCCAATGAGAAATCCTCCCGAATAGCAATGAAGTGTGCAGTCTTTGTAAGATGATCCACCACAACCCAGATCGCATTGCTGCCTTTAGATGTCCTCGGAAGTCCAGTGACAAAGTCCATAGTGATGTTCTCTCATTTCCATTCTGGTATGGGAAATGGTTGCATCATCCCCTTAGACTTCTGCCTCTCTGCCTTCACTTGCTGGGACACTAGGCACTTTGATGTATATTCAGCGATCCCCTTCTTCATATTATCCCACCAAAATCTTTCTCGGAGATCTCGATACATCTTTGTGCTCCCTGGGTGAATAGAGAAATTTTAACTATTTGCATCATCCAAAAGTTCCTTCTTCATCTCCGGACTCGATGGAACACATAGTCTTTTCCCAAATCACACAATTCCTTCTTCATTAACATTAAACTCCGAGGATTTCCCCTTTTTGATAGCTTCCACTTTTTTCTGAATTCCCACATCATCCTTTTTGAGCATCCTTTAACCTTTCCAAAAGAGACGGTTGAGCAATCATTTGTGAAAGGATTGATGATGTTCCCTTCTTTATGATTCCCATGTCCATCTTCATCAAGTCTAAGAATATTGGATCCTTCTCAATTCTCATTATTGATAGAATCACTGAGTCCTTTCTACTTAGGGCATCTGCCAACTTGTTCACTTTCCCAGGGTGGTAATGTATTGAACAGTCATAATCCCTGATGAGCTCTATCCATCTTATATGGTGCATATTAAGCTCGTTCTATGTGAATATATATTTAAGACTCTTGTGGTCAGTATATATCTCACATTTCTCCCTATAGAGATAATGCTGCCAGATTTTCAAGGAAAAGATCACCGCCACTAACTCCAGATCATGCATTGGATAGTTTCGCTCATGTATTTTCAACTGCCTTGAGGCACAGGATATCACTTTATCATTCTGCATCAGCACACATCCTAAGCCCTTCTTCGAAGCATCACTGAAAACCAAAAAAGGTTCCCCACTTGTGGGTAAAGTGAGCACAGGCACAATGATAAGCCTCCTTTTCAACTCCTTGAAGCTTTCCTCGCATTCATCACTCTAAGGAAACTTTACTCCCTTTCGAGTTAGATTGGTAAGAGGGTTGGAAAATCGTGAGAAATTTCTCACAAATCGTCGATAATATCCAGCTAACCCCAAGAAGCTACAGATATCCGTTACCAATGTTGGCCTCGACCATCCCTCAATTGCATCTGTTTTGGAGGGATCCACAGATATCCCATAGCTTGTGATGATATGGACCAAGAATGAGACCTCCTTTAACCAGAACTCACACTTGCTGTACTTTGCATAGAGATTCTCCTTGTGCAAAGTCTATAGTACAGTTCTTAAATGCTTCTCATGATCCTCCTCGATTTTGGAGTATATTAGAATATCATCTATAAATACTACCACAAATTTGTCGAGGTAATCTCTAAAGACTCTATTCATTAAGTCCATGAATATTTCTGGAACATTAGTGAGTCTAAAAGGCATTACTATGAATTTATAGTGCCCGTATCTTGTGCAAAAAGAAGTCTTGGGGATATCTTCCTTCTTCACCCTTACTTGATAATATCCCGACCGCAAGTCCATCTTGGAGAAGTATTGTGCTCCACACAACTGATCAAACAAGTCATCAATTAATGGGAGAGGATACTTGTTCTTTATCGTGATTTTGTTGAGCTCACGATAATCGATGCAAAGCCGCATTGACCCATCCTTCTTCTTGATGAAGAGGACTGGTTCACCCCATGGTGAAGCACTTGGGTGTATAAACCCTTTATCCAGATTCTCCTATAGTTGTTTCTTCAGCTCTTCAAGCTCTACAACAACCATTCTATATAGAGTCTTGGATATTGGTAATGCCCCGGGTATAAGTTCAATTGAGAATTCAACATCTCTTCTAGGAGGACGACCAGGAAGTTCCTCGGGAAACACTTCAGCGAATTCCCTCACAATAGGCATTTCTTCAAGGATGGTTTGTTCCTTGGACTCAATCATCTAATCCAAATACGCGTGCTCATAGGGCAGTAATATCCATGCTTGAGATGATGGAGATAAAGGAGATTCATCTTACTCCTTACACTTGTAAAGAATCGGGGGTCAATTCTCCATATGGAGTGTGATTTCCCTCTCCCGACAATTTATGTTGGCTCTATATAAGGAAATCCAATCCATGCCAAGAATTTCATCAAATTATACCAGAGGGAGTATGACGAGGTTCACTGGGAAATTCAATCCACAGATTATAACAGGGGAGGACTTATATTCATGGGATGCAATGATTGCCCCATTTTCCATACTCACTGACATCTTCACTTCCATGATTTGTGGTGGTGCTGGGATTGTTCTACTAAACTTTCGAGATATAAAAGAATGCGTAGAACCTGAATCAAAAAGTACATTCGCTATTCTTTAATGAATAACTAGAGTACCTATCACCACTTCGTTGTTGGGGTTTACTTCAGCAGAAGTGATGGAAAAAGCTCTTCCTTGCTGCCTTGGAGGTTATGGGTTGCCTCTGAAAACCCTTGGATTAGGGCACTGATTTGAAAAATGACCTGGTTCTTTTCATTTGTAGCATTGAACGATGCGTTGAGGTTCGAACAGAGCGTTCCTCTCCTCTGTCGCATCCGTGGGTCTTTCTTGCCGACAGTTAACAGCTAGGTGCCCTTCTCTTCCACACCTGAAGCATTTCCTCATCCCCTTAAGGCAATTTCCAAGGTGCTTCTTTTCTCACTTTTGGCAAGTGGGATGCTGGATCTTCTTAGCACCGTTGGTTTTTTCCATCGGACCACCAGAATTGTAGTCCACCTTACACTTATTATCCCCATGATACCCCTGTGATTCTTCGATCTCCATTTCGACCTTGAGGGAACATCGGACAATTTCCTCATAGTTGTCGAAGTCACGGACCGCTAATGCTTTCCGCAGGCTAGGATTCATCCCACCAAAGAAGCGGTCAAATTTTCATTCTGGGGTAACGACAAAGCCAGAAGCGTATCATGCAAGGCTTGTGAAGTTTTCCTCATACGCTCTAACAGATTCTTCGTCTTTTTCTTGAGGGAAAGGAAGTCCCTTTCCATTTTAAACCGGAGGGTGCACAAAAAATATTTATCGAAAAACATCTTTCGGAAATCCTTCCATTCCAATGCCTTGATCTCCTCCTCAGGCTTCAAATTTTTGATCAAAGTCCACCATTGATTAGCTTCACCCTCCATACGATAAGCCACCAGGAGAACCTTATCTTGTTAAGAACATTGAAGGATGGAGAAGATCTTTTCCATGGAGTTGATCCATTGTTCAGTGATCGTAGGATCAGATGATCCACTAAAAGTAGGAGGCCTTTGTCTCATGAAGCTCTCGATAGAGACTTGTTATTTCTTAGGGGGGTTTGAACGTTCCTCTTGACCCGTGTTTCTATTCAAAGCTTGGGTTATCTGATAGAGAAGCGTGACAAAGTTCGCGATTCCTGCTCCCATTGGATTGGGCATCTCATTAGTACAGTCATCACACTGATCTTCACATCAGTTGTTAGCTTGAGACCTCCTATTACCGGCCATTGGCTGGAATAAAAGGAAAGTTAGGGGTAACACATAAAGGGTAATACAAAGACAAAAGTTGTTGACTTATAAATAAACTTTTTTCCCTTAACTCATGAGTCTATAGGCTTCAATCTAGGCTTTTCATGATCTACTTTCTAATATATATTCTTAGGGGAATTTTTTTTAATTACCTTAATAAGGGTTGATACTAAGCTTGTGAATTTTTCAAAACATATCCCCTGAGAGTGTTGTAACCAAGAGTGCAGCAAGGCTCGTTGTCGTGCACCAGTTCCCGTTCGAGTCTAGCTCAAAGCGGTGTTTTTGGGTTTTACCCCTAGGATACATCTATGCCAGAGCTGCCTCTACCTGCTCGTATCCAGACAGGGATGTATTTTTTTAATAAAACACTTAATCAGTACTTACCAAAACTTAGGGATGTTTTTATTATACTTAGTCTTGTCTATAATGTTTTACTAGGGTTTTCTAATCTTAATCCCAAAAATAACTAAACCTATCCTCTGATACCAACTATGACAACCCTACTTTTATTACAAACTTAAACATGATTTATTACATAAAACTTCACTTGATACAAAAAGAAGATCGAGAGGTTTAGTGTTTTTGGGGCCTAGAATCATTAAATAAAAACTTAAAACATGAAATACAACATCTTTATTGAAAACTTCCTTTACACGACCACTACATTCCCTCGTACTTAGCATTGCATGGGATAACCTGAGGACATGCATAAGAAAAGGGTGAGCTATAAAGCCCAGTAAGGGAATACACATGGAATACATGAGGAGTAAAATACATGTTAGACAGTAGGCATATCAATAGAGCACAAGAGAAACATGAACATAAAAGCATGATAAAGCATGATAATCATAACATGGAAATGTGGCAACAACACTTAACATGGAATTAGCATGAGCCAAGGCCCATTGCACATAGAGCATGAGTAAATCCTCATTTCACATGATGCACGAGTAAACACTCATTGCACTTGAATTTTCACGAGTCAACACTCATTGCACATGATGTATCATGATAATCTACTTTACCCAATGCATTGGAGTTCTATAAGGGAGCACCCTTCTTAAACATTTCATTTCATGCATAAGTGTGCCACATTGATCATAAAACATGGATTCATATAACATAATAATTTATTCCACGATAAAGGAATGAGGAATTCACACATGAAACTTTATAATCAATAAGTAAATGTGAATAAATGTGAATACCCTTGATAGATAAATGAGCATGGTATTCACTACACAATGACATTGGCTTAGAAAATCTGTGCGATTTCGGCAGTGTAACAGTGTGACATAAGAATTCATAAAAATGGTTGATGAGAGAGAAAGGGGTTCCTCATCATATTTAAATGTAATGGAAGGTAAGGAGTTAATATATATACATGTCCCAACAATTTTAATGTAATTTAGATTCATGATACAAAAGTATTGCTTGAATGTAAATGAGGAGAGAGAAGTTCCTTTCGGAATTTCGGCCTAGTAACGGGTTTACATGGGAGGCATATAATGAGAGAGAAAAGGGGTATCCCATAATTTAAACATAAATAGGGCAGTATGAGGGAGGTTCTAAACCATACCCCAACATTAATAATTGAAATTAAAAGGGCAAAAAAACTTAAAGAAAATTGGACAAAAATGAGAAAGGAAGAAAAAACCCTTACTTGGAAGTATGCTTCCAAAGGATAGAGAGAGGCTTGGGGAACCTTGGGAGTATTATAGAGAGAGTAGTTCAGAGGTTGGATGAACTCCAAAGGATTTGAGTGAGGAAGTGGGAGGTTGGGTGGGTTTATATAGGAAAGGTGAGGGAATTCTTTATTATTTAGGTTTGGGTCCCCTTACATTAAATTAATCCAAACCACAAACCATCCCAGGGTTTTTGCCCATGGTTTTTGGAAAAGGGAAGTGGAAAAAAATATTTTATAAGGCCAAAGTCTGAAATTCTTAAAATAATAGGGTTGCTTATGTGGAGGTGAGTCACACTCCCATGGAAAACAATTTAAAAAGACAAGGTGTTTAATAAGTCTTGAGGGGTCTATTAATGCTTTGAAAAGTAAGTCAAACAAACCCAAAAATCACATTATTTTAATGGTAAAACATATATTGTCCGAACATAAATCTTATAGTATTTTATTACATCAATATTGGGTCATTATTATGTCATAAAACACATTATATATTTAAACGGTATTTAATTTTTACCCAAAAATTTGACTGTCTCAGAAAATTATGAAAAATTCACCGTTGGATAATTTCGATGTCCTGATTCCAAAAATAATATTTATTTTATCTAAATAATTTTCTAAATATGTTAATTTTCACTTTTAAAAATAAAAACCGACATTTATCGAAAATTCATGGGTTTTGACAGAAATGGCTTTCAAACCTTAATAAAAATTACAATTGCATTCATAAAATTATAAGATCATTTATATTTAATAAAAATTAATTTAATAATAATAATAATATTTTATTAAAATATTATTTAATTCAAAAATCCCTTAATTTAATAAAATACAATTCTTAACTAAATAATAACTAAAAACATTATTTGTACTTTATAAACTATTTACAATGTATCAAAAATGAAAAGGAGGTATATTCATTATTATATAAAAAAATAACATACATGAAAATAGTACTAGAGATTTGTTACCTAACCCCTTAAAACAGCCGCATAAGACCTAAGGGTAAGGTGTGCAATGGTGACAGACTCTTGGGGTGGATCAGATAACATCGCTCGAGTGGTAATCTATATCAACTTCCGCTTTTCCCATAGACGGTCTCATTCGAGATTGACATGATGAAGATCAGATTGGGCTTGGTCAAGAGCGAAGCCCAAGGATGCCACCTCTTTTCCGAGCTCCGACAAATGGGCTTCGTATGGGGAAATTCTACTAGATGATGCCATCACTTCCTTTGTCTGAGTAAATTGGGTTTGTTAAAGCCCTATATTTATACTAATCATGTGATCACTGTTCAATGACTATATTAGAAACGGTCAAAATTCTTAACATAAAACCAAAAAAGTTGACATTTTATATAAACATAAAGAGACATTTAATTAGATCAAGAGATATTTCCATTAATGAAACTTTGGGTTGTTACATAAATTGCTTAGTTGGAGTATTTTATTAAAGGGTCACATAGGGATATGATAGGAATTTTATTTGGATGTAATATTTTAAATCCATTATAGCAGTAACCACATGAGTTTCATGTAATATATATTAATAGATTTTTTAATTGTTATAAACATATCATGTATTTATAGTAAAATAAATTTATATTTATCATTAATTAAAGTGTGCTGCAACTTTACTTTACATGAATGATCAAATGATAAATATCCCTCAAAGTACAAACATTGAGTTATCCCAAACCAATGATCATCATAGAGTATAATGAGTTGTGATGATATGTAAAGGTTAGATTCAATAGATTATTATATCTATTACAAAGGGTTGTATATGAGATATAGAAGAATATCTTATTGAGTAAATAATTAGAGAGATATTACTTAGACTGATTCGATAAAGTATATCTCATGGAATTTCATTTAGTTATATATATACTTAGGTGGTGTATGATTTTTATCCATCCATGTTACTTGATGTTGGTGAGATTCATAGCATGAGAACCTTCATACTTTGATAATATACTTATGAAATTCAACATATGAACTTAGATAATATAGGGGTGGTTGGGTATGTTGATAATCATGTTGTTGGTTGGAGTGCAACCAAGATAGGATTTATCCACTTATATGAAAAGAAAAGATATCTGGACCTTGATTTCATTAGACGTAGAAAATGCATGGCACATGCTTAGTTGTTTCCCATATGATGTGTTAAACTACTTAGATATGTGACATGTGATGTGATTATCATATAGATGAATGACATGTGATGTATTCATCAACTTGGTCAATATTTTTTGAAGAATTAAGAAAATGGTGAGAGGCCCTATACTAGATTGAAATGTTCCCATGTCTAGTGGGTCGCTCGATGTATTATAAAAATGGATTGTATAAGATACATATAATGTATATGATAAATCTTGTGGTGGAAATGTTCATATAGAGATATGAGTATGTTTGATGGAGATCACACCAGACCCCTTAGTATCTTGAGTATCACATATATTTATAGAGGGCCACTCTTTTCTTACATCTATGAAATAGAGATGTTATAGTTATAGTTAATGCTTCTAAGTCCCACATGGTTAAAAAATTAGGCCCTTGGATAAGGCTAAAATTTTGGACAAAGCGTTTGTTCAAAATGAAGATAGTTTTTATCAAAAATCATATCCAAAAGAGTTTGGATGGATTCACAAAGAGCTTTGAAGTTATGTATAAAGCCCTTATGGGATTTTAGTGCAAATGGGAGATTGTTAGATATTCAAAAAAATATAATATGATATTTTATATAAATAAAGTTCATATTTAAATAATTGAAATAATAAATATATGATTATATTTGATGAATATTTATTTTCCTGAATGGTTTTTATTATTAGTTACAATCTTTTATGAATAGATTAATTGTCTTGACTGCTCATTGGATTAGATTAAATGTATTAAGGAAATAAATGTATATAGATAAATTAATATATATGACGCATTTTTATTTAATGAAGCATGACATGGAAGGATATATAAAGGAATGAAATCCCTCCTATTGTGATAACACAATTGAGAGTAAGCCTTCTCAATTATCTCTTCCTCCCATACTACTGTTCACCATATGAGATGAAGGTACTAGTACCCCTTCACCATTCAGGTAACCGTGCAATAGGATATAAAATCAATTGGTTTAGTGTACCCCTATGAGGTAGAGTTATTTTGTTCACTGCTTCATGGTTTTTATCAAGCATTCTCCTTTTATAAAAAAGAAGAAGACCACCATCATTGGTGATTTCTAGGTATACTATTTATACAGTTTATTTACATGTTGATTCTCAAAGATATATCTTCTTATGTTTGAGTTATCTTCCACTGCATATGATTATATGATATTTATAAAAAAAACCCTTTATTAGTATCAAAGGGTTGATTATTTAAGGAATCAACACATTTATTGATTTATGAAAAATACGTTTTAATTGTAAAATGAGATTTTTCAATCTTGGAAATAAAATGTGAAGAGTTCATATATATTAATCTTGTTTATGAAAATAAAAAAAGTATTTATTTTAATCAATAGAATTTAATTTTTAATTTAATTAATTAATTTATAAATTGTTTATAAATAATAATAATAATAAATGTTTTTTAGATATTTATATAAATTTATAAAAATGTTTTATAAATTAATTAACTATAAAATGTTTATAGTTAATTGATAATTTTTTTAAAAATAAATTTTTATAAATTAAATGTCTTGATTTATGATACATAAATAAATGGTTTATTTACAAATCATAAGAGGATTTTTTATAAAGAGTTTATAAATTTCAACATATATGATATTTATATTATATAAAAATGTTTATATATTATATATTGAATTATAAAATTTTTATAATTCCTAAAATATCATATAAATTCCATTTCATATAAAATATGAAAGGGTTAATATTGACAAGAATATATTGTTTATATTATTATAAATTATGAATTTTTCATTTATTTATTAATAGTTCATAAATATCACATTTTTTGAAAAATAAATAAATTGTTTATTTAGTAAATTTACTTAATATTAATTTTTAGTTCATAATTAATTAATTTTAAATTATTAAATTTAAGGGGCTTTATTTAGATATTATTTAAGCCTAATCAAAAGGTGTTTTGATAATTGATATGATTAGGGTTTAAATAATAATTAAGTATATGAAATTTAGATTATGTAAAAGGTTATCATTATATAAATTGAATTATAAATAGTTTATAATTTATATATTTAAAATCTAATTTATATATTATGATAAATATGAAATAATTAATATTTTAAAGAGTATAAAGAGTTTATATTCAAAATTATGGAATATTCATAATGTTAAAGGTGAAATTATAAAAGGGTTTTAATTAGTTTTTATTTAAGAAATTGTTCATAAATGTTTATCACATGTTTAAATATTTGAATTGTTTATTCATTTAAAAGTTATTCCATATTTTATTAATAGTTATAAATTGTTTATATTATCCATAACCGTATTCTGAAATTTATATGATAAATTTCTTCTAGGATAGAGACTTTCATATCATGATTTGTTTGATATCATAAAATCTAGTTTTTATCTACCTTGACCTTAATTTATAATTTTAGTTATGAGCTTGACAGTAGTTTTTTTGGAATGTTTGCGCATATTAGGTTTTTTATTTTTCATGAATTAAATTATTTCTTGAGTAAAGTATCCCCTGAGAATAGGGACTGAGGGTCAAACCACTTACTTTCCTAGAGGCCCACCTTCACTAGGAAAGTAAAATGGGTTAGATATCTATCATTTTGAGATTACTCATGCAGAGTTTTTCAACATCATTTTAACTCTATGGATTTACATGAAGTGTTCACGTACCTTATGCATATGATGCATTTGGTTTTTTTTAAATTTATTTTCATATTCCAAAAACAAAATTCTAAATAGTTCCAAATTAGTGACACATATTCCCACAAACTTAAACATCACTTCTTATTTATGTTCCAACAGACAATTATAAAAATTATTTTGAATAAATAGTGTAAAAGGATAGACACAACCTAGTATTATTTGATGAAAACAAGTCCAATTTATTCTAATTCATTTATTTATTTATAGATAATACGAGGTTAAAATATTAATTTGATGTTTATTTTTTTAAACCTAAAAAAAGAAAAGACATAAGAAATTTTATTTTCAAGTAAAGAAAAAGAAGGGGAGAGAATATTTTATTTTTATCTTCTAAGAGGGGACGTATTTAGACTATTCATAGCTGGGAAAACCCCATGGATTATCCCCCGATCCACTGAAGGATGTGGTTTGTGTGGTGAAAAACACCACATCCTCTTTATTTCTATAGTTTTTTATCTCTACTTCTAATTAGAGTTACCTTTAAATAAAGTTATATATGTACACCCCCATGATCAGAGTGGTGTGACTAGTAAAGTGGTAGTGGAAGTAGAATGTGTTGGTTATCCTTGGATTCAGCCGCAATTATTTGTGGCCTCTTCCTCTGGTGGATCCTCTATTAATGATTCTTTATAATTAACTAAAGGATAGATAGTAAATAATTCAATATGAATAAAATTAAAACAAGTTGATTTTAATTCAATAATACCCCCCTCATAAATAGAAACTTTGTATTCCATTTCATCATAAGAATACACTGAGAATTATTCTTCTATGGTATCTCCCTCTAGTTGATACACATGGTGATGTCGAGAGAGTAACTGATTCACCATAAGTCTCGATGCTTCTTTAACTTTATCAGCCACTTCTTGGGTGGACTTGTGACCATTTTCTAAGTTTAGTTGTATGTATTTATCTTAAATATGATCAGGATGAAATTTTGTTTCATATTTTTTTTCACTAGTGTATCTTATTCTAGAGCATATTCAATCAGTTTATCAATAAATTCTTCATCCATCTATTGTTCTTTATCCTAGACATCTATTTATTCTATTCCCAATTCTAGTAATTATTCCAAGGCAGTTAGCTTAGGTTCTTATTCATGATCATCAAGGATGGGAATCCATTGAGTTGAGTCTATAAAATTAAAACTAATTCGATTAGTGGATATTTCCTCTTGTATTAATTTATAATGAAATAAATCTATGTCAGTGACATACCCTTATTTTATCTCAAATTATAATTCATTTTCAATTCAAAATTCATATTTGTTTTATTTTTAGTGTGGATGGGGGAACAATGGACATTCCATATTCTCTTTAAATATTATCCCATCCACTTTATCAATATCCTCATCATCTAGGGACTGGAATAAATTTTTTGATTCTGATTTCACAAAATAGGGATCATAAAAATTTAATTGATATTCAATATAATCAAAAGAGAGTGAGTCAAATGAAGGAAACTATCTATTATTTATATCAACTTTAAATTATTCTTTGAAGTACATGGCCAATGGGTTGATGTGTTTAGTCGTAAATAGGGGTATGTATTCTTCTTATTTAAGTTTTCCTTCCATATTTGTTATTATGATAAGCATGAATTGATCTTCAGTTTTATCTTCTTATACCTATTGATAGTCTTATTATTCTTTTTGTTCCATTGGATACTAAAAAGTGTATTTGATTTTATCAAGTAGGGCATTCAATTCATCCCTATCGAGTAATTTCATTACCTTCTCATCCTGCACTAGTGGGGGTTTATTAATCTAAGACAACTTTTCCATCATCTCTTATATCTCACTTTAACCGATTTCTTTATCTCGGTTTCCTCCCCATATAGAGTAGTTATACACTCATTTTTATGGAAATTTATCCTCCTAAAGAACCCACGGGAATGTGAATTGGGAATATATTTGAGGATCCTATAGAGAATGGTCCCACTATTGTGCTTATCCCAAATCGGAGAGGAGAAAGAAAATAATAAAGAAAGAAAAAAAATAAAAAAATAGAAAAAATTAGGAAAGAATAATTATATATGTGCATGAGACAATGAGAAATCAGCCTAAATCCCCAAAAATGACACCGAGTTTATGAGAGGTCCAGACATAGGGCCTCATCAAATAGAATTTCTAAAACCTAGAATATAACCTACTGGCTGACCAGAGTCATTTATCAAGGAGTTGGGCATGAGAGTATCCACTATTTTAACACTTATTAATTTTTGCTTCTTTTTCTTTTTTTTGAAAGAAACACAAATATAGATATTTTTAATTTTTACTTAATGAATTTTAAATATAATTTAAACATAAAAAACCCAAGTTAGATGTGAAAGGGGTTGGATCCAAGTTTGATCACATATACACATCATTATCCATATTGGATCTCACTAAAAAATCAAGCCAATATCATTACTTGATTACCCTTATCTATATTAATTATGGAACTGAGCATGTATATGAAGAACTCCAAGTGACAATATAGCCCACCTCATCCATAGTCACTACTACAAAATTGGTTTTTAACAGCACTAAAAATGGACTTTATCAGCGTTAGAGAAGTGATGACTACTGGAGAGAGATTAAAATCCCAAGTATTTAAATCAGTACTGATAAAATAAATCATAAAGGTATCCTTTATAAATTATTATAAAAGAACTGATAAAGGGGTCATTTATTAGTTCTCTTAGAAGCGTTGATAAAGAAAACCTTTATCATTTCTTAAAAATGTACCAATAAAGAGGCATATTGTAGTGGGATATTACAGAACACTACAACACCAATGAAGTGTGCTGTAATAGAACACCATGGAACCAAAAAACCATAAAATCATAAAAATCAAGTATGAATACAAAATTTAAATTAAGAGAAAACAATCTAGGCTCATTTTCTCAGTTTTGGCAATGTGATGTGTGTTATAAACTAAAGTTGATACTTATATATTGAAAAAATGCACTTGGAGTCATAACAGTCACACCATGCATTGGATTGAGGTGAGGCTAATTATTACATGTCTCAAATGACTTATGGACCATTTTCCTAAAGTATCAAAACAATCCGGAAGTGTTTTCTCAGTTTTGAGTAAGTCACTTATCTTTTTTACTAAAATGTCATTTTAAACTGGAAACATGCACTTTGACTCATACTAGTCACATCGTGTGTCAGTTTGACGTGATACCAATTCCTACATGTCAAAAATGAATTATGAATAATTTTCCTAAATTATAAATAAAATCTAAGAACATTTCCTTGGTTTTTAGTGAGTGACATTTTTGAACTAAAATGTTGATTTTAAACTAATAACAGACACATTGAGTCATACCAGACACATCGTGTATCATATTGAAGTGTGGATGATTCTCACACACCAAAGATGACTTATGAATCATTTTAATAATGTATAAAAAAATCCCAATTTTGTTTGTTTGTTTTGAGTAGGTGAGTTTCATTTTTTACTAAAATTGATGTCAATTTTAAATAAAAAGATACACTTGGAGTCATATTGGTCACACTGTGCATCAGATTGAGGTGAGGATAATTCTTACATGTCCTAAATGGATTATGGATTGTTTTTATAAATTATTACAACAATATAAATGTGTTTAATTAGTTTTGATTATGTCACTTTTCTTTTTTCTAAAATGTCATCTTAAATTGGAAACACACACTTTGACTCATACCAATCACATCGTGTATCAGTTTGATGTGAAACTGATTCCTACATGTCACAAATCGCTTATGAATCAATTTTTTTTAAAATTATCAAGAAAATTTGAGAATGTTTTATTAGTTTTAAGTAAGTGAAATTTTTGAACTAAACTGTCAATTTTAAACTGATAATGGATACATTGAGTCATACTGGGCAGATGATGTATCATATTGAGGTGCAACTGATTCCTACACATCAAAAATGACTTATGGATTGTTTTAATAAACTATAAAAACAATATGAGTGTTTTTTATTAAAATTAAATCTGTTGGATCTGATGTCCCAAATTCTAAGGGTGATGTGAGCCCAATTTCATGTACCTTTTCTATAGTTGTGCGTTCTGGAAGTTATAACATCACTGAAAGGGTGATACATATGACTGGTGTGGGAAATCCTATGGATGGTTAAGAGTGGGATCATCTAACACATAGTGCAAGTAAGAACCTGAATACCAAACAGGGAACCAATATGAGGAGATCCTTGGCCCGACTCAACTTAAACAATCGTCTTGATTGTTTGAGTATCGATGGCGGGATGTAAGACAACAATATTTATCCATATGAAGCCAAGTAAAATGGAGGAAAAAACTTGGATGAAAATAATATAGGGTATCTAGTAAAGTCCTGCACAGTCCAAGGAGTAAGAAAGGAAATATGGAAAATTGGGATTCGGGGAGCTGTATTGTTACCAAGAAGCAGAAACCAAAATGCTACAAAGACTTCTCATAACTTCCTAGGCCTATGGAGACATGGTCATAAAAAAATATGGTAAATCAAAGGAACTTTAGATTTAGACAATGGATGGTAGGGTGGGTCAGTAAGTAGGAGACACTGGGTCCCTATAGATCAACAAGGAGGTTATAATAGCAAAGGGTCCGGAAGGCTTGGCGACCCCCCATAGGGATGTAGAAAAGATGTTTGAGGATCTGCAAGGGGAAGAAATCCTACAATCAAAGGACGTGGTGCTGGTAAAGGGGGATTCTATCCCTCATGGACAATAGTGTGAGACATAACAACAACAATCTGGTGCCATGCTCGAACATCATTTATAATTGTTTATGGGCTTAGAAGAGGTAATGGTCGAAACTATCCTAACAATTAATGCTCCTAATGTAGAGGCTGAAAGAATGATGGAAATGAAACTAAGGGTGCTTCCCAATGAGGAGAAAATAAACTAGATTGATAAGAAGGACCTAATTTTAATACGAGGCTTAAACAAAGGTAAGATAAGCATAGAGGAGTATATCCAATCCTAGGAAAAGATGGCATTATGGTTCGAAGCTATTCTGATGGGGGAACCAAAAACTCAAGTAAAAACCATCTCGTGGAAATTTTTTAGTGTGATAAAATCTGGCGGGCTTCAATTTCATTTTAAAGACTCAGTGTCCTCTTTTTTTCTTGAACTTTTGGTTTCTCACATTTTTCCTTAAATTTTTTGATAATAATAATAAATTTTTTTAATTTTGAGTGAGTTAAATAAAAAGAAACACTTGGAGTCATACCAGTTACACCATGCATAAAATTTCTATAAGAATTATTCATACACTTCTAAAATAACTTATGGATCATTTTACTAAAGTATCAAAACAATATAAATGTATTTTATTGGTTTTGAGTAGGCTATTTTTCCTTTTTATTAAAATTGATATCATTTTTAAATAAAAAGATACACTTAGAGTTATATCAGTCACATCATGCATCATATTGATGTAAGAATGATTTCTATATGTCTAAAATTACTTATGGATCATTTTCATAAAGTATCAAAACAAATGATTGTGTTTTCTTAGTTTTGAGTATGTTAGTTGTCCTTTTTATTAAAATTGATGTCATTTTTAAATAAAATGATGCACTTGGAGTCATACCAGACACATCGTGCATCTGATTGAGGTATGTATGATTCCTATATGTCTCAAATGACTTATGGATCATTTTCCTATAGTATTAAAACAATCTTAATTTGTTTTCTCGGTTTTGAGTAGGTTGGTTTTCCTTTTTATTAAATTTGATGTCATTTTTAAATAAAAAGACACACTTAGAGTCATATCGGTCACACCGTGCATCAGATTGAGGTACAGTTGATTCCTACATGTCTAAAATGACTTATAGATTGTTTTCTAAAGTATCAAAATAATCCAAATGTATTTTCTCAATTTTGAGTACATCACTTGTTTTTTTACTAAAATGTCATTTTAAACTGGAAACACACACCTTGACCTATAATGATCCCATAATTTTATCGGTTTGATATGAGAATAATTCATATATGTAAAAAATGACCTATGAATAGATTTCCTAAATTATCAAGAAAATCTGAGTTCATTTTCTCAGTTTTCTGTGAGTGTTTTTTTGAGCTAAACTATAAATTTTAAACAGATAACTGACACATTGGGTTATAGTGGTCACATCGTGCATCGAATTGAGGTGTAGTTGATTCCTAAACATCTAAAAGGAATTATAAATTGTTTCCCTAAATTATAAAAATAATCATAATATGTTTTATTGGTTTTGATTATGCCAGTTTTCATTTTTACTAAAATTAATTTCAATTTTAAATAAAAAGAAACAATTGGAGTCATACCGGTCACCTCGTGTGTCGGATTGTGGTGTTATTGATTCCTACACATCCCGAAGTCTTGAATAAATCCTAACTAATAATTTTACCACATTTCCATTCTATTTCTATGGCGAACTTCCAACACTACATATTGAATCTATGTTCTTATCTAAAAAAACTTTCTCATTATTGAAATTTAGAAGAGAAGAGACTTTGAATAATGATAAAGGTTTTTCAGCTAATAACATTGAATCAATATTCAGTATTAATAAGTCAAAAAATAGAGGCAATGAAAAAATAAAACATGGTAACATTGTTAAAAAGAATCATTTTATCTATTTTGTGGCTTGTTGTAAATAGTTGAAATCAAAATATGACTTCTTAAAAGATATGTGAAGATAATAATAATAAGTATTAGATAAAAATGAAAAGGAAATTAACTTAAAAATAATATATTAAATAATGCAAAAATTAATTAAATAACTAGTTGGAATTCACCTTTTCCTAATGTTTGTATGCATTCTTAACACATTTCCTTATTGTTATCAACTATATTGCAGGCTCAAAGTCCAATCCCTCATGAGCTTGATCATCGTCGAACAAACTACCAAAAATTGAACAAAATAATCTAATTTTACAAGAAAATATTTATTATATGAGTAATACTGAAAGGAAATAGGTTAAACATAAATATGAAATAATACCTTAATTCTATAGATAATGATTATACTTTGAAAGCATTGTTGACCATAGAGATATTCCGAAAGTAAAGCAAGAATGATGATAAAAAAACACAAATAGATCTCATTAAACAATCAATCAACAAGTGAGGAGGATGAGGAGAAAATAAGATACATTGGATTAAAGCTTAGAATCATTTGAGAGAAAGTAAAGATATCCTACTGGGTTCATAAAATATTCATTTTTTACAATAAATAAATAAATACACATAATATATTAATTATCAATGGTTAATTACTCCCATTTGTGAGAATTACATGGATGGTAATCATAGATTCCTAAGGGTGGAACCAAAAGGCAACATTAAAGAATGATATGGTTTTAGATGGATTAAAGTAAAACATACATAGTGTTTATTAGACATGTGATAAAATAAATGAAGTGGTTTTTAAGAAGTATTAATGAGTGAGTTATCATTTCAAAGATGGATATATTTTTTTCAATTGTAAGAAATACAAGCAAGGATGAAATCAATGAATAAAATTTCATTGGTGATCAGAAATTTTCGGTGGAAACTTGAAGGAGTAAGAATCTACAAAAAATCTCAATTTTTTCCCAAGAAGAGCCTAAATAATTTAGAGAGGCTGGAAATGATGATAATTGGATCAAATAAATGCATAAGAAGATTAATCTAAATAAGAACAATGTGACATAAGGATCTTGATCCGAATAAGAAAAATGAAGGCTTCTTATGGATCAAGTTGTTGCATATATTTTTCCAAAAAATGTCCATTAGTTTAAAAATACAAGAGTTTTTTAGTTAATTTTTTGTCCTAATTATGTAAAACTTTTAACATAAAAGTTCATGGTAATTTATTATAATAAAACATTTTTTATGTCATGTAATTTAGTTGGTCACATTTGTGGGGCATCATATTACCACTAGAAGGACATAAAAAATGGATTTAAGTTTATATTAGTAAACCATAATTTTCAATATAATTAAGAATCCACAATGAACATAGCATGCCATTTATTTATTAAATCCAAACTAATAAAATTTACTTGAAGTGGTATTCTAAATGTGTAATTATTTTATCCATGAAAAATATTTTTTATTTCAAAAAAATATACTCTATGAAATATTATTTATTAAATTTACATCAAGAAATGTTAATATTTTATTTTATCAAAATTAGTTAAATATAGTGGTATAAGATTTATTCTTGAATTATTTAATATATTATTTAAAATTTAAGTAATAGAAAAATATTCTCGTTAAATAAAATAATTTTCAATGAAAATATTGAATTTAGAAATTTTTTGATCAATACTAAAGGATTGAGAACAGTAAATTCTATTAACAATGTACTATTCTTCTACACCATGTAATGAAACAATATTTTGTTTCATAAAATGCCATGATGGTGAGGGTTTTCCTAGAAAAAAGACTCATTCTAATTGTTTATTTTCTAACTATATTTCAATAACCAAAATAAAAATATCACTTACAATTTATCTCAAAATTAGTTTTTCATGTATAATATAGTCTAAGTATTATAGAACCTTAAACCTCTTTGTTTTTTATTTTTATAGTGTTTAAGTCATATTATTTAAATTCAAATTAAAATATTTCAAAAATAAAGACTGAGAAAATTATATTTTTTTCAATAAGTAGTTAAATAAATAAGAAAACAAATCAAACATATATAATGTTTTTTCACATATGATTTTACAAATTCAATAAAATCATTTGATTGTTACATTTCATAAGTAAAACCTAAATCTATATAGACTCATGAAATAATTCTCAGTCATCCTAGATAAATCCATTAATTTTTCACCATATTTCAATTCTCATTATCCAAGAAAAAAATTTCATGAAAAAATCATTATATAGTTGTTCCCATGTGTCAGATATTTCATCATCCATTTTTTGGAAACAACTTCTAGTATTACCTTTAAAATAGAAGGGATAACCCTATATTTTAGTTCATATTCACTCATCCTTCTCAATTACAATTATTTTATGACAAAATATAAGACCCCAATGATGTCATATATTTCATCATCTAAGTGATTTGCAATGTAATATTCAAAACCAATGACATAACTGACCGCTATATGGATGATTTTCTCAAAAGTTAATGATTGAAAAGAGGTATATGTCATAGAATATAGGTATTAGGAGCCTATTATACCTCACAAACATGACCCAACATTAGGTTTCACATATTTCAAGTCACACAATACCAATGTTGTCCCAAGGACACCCAAATGATATCGGTGAAAATGATACTTAAATATATCTAAAAAACAAGGAATTTTGGGTTGTTTTATTATAGGATAGTGAAACTAGACTTGTTGGGATACACGAATATGGGATGAGAAGGTTCATTGTATAACCGAGGGAAATTAGAGTTATCGAAAAACCTAGATTTTGTTCGAGACGTGGTTGCGTTCAACCCTCAAATCGTTTGAGACTTGGATTTGAGCCTTGGAATAGTTGGAGACTTGATTTTGGCCTATATTTGAGTTTGGATTCAACAAAAAGGAGTGCCGATAGCTGGTAGCTTCTGTAGAGATCTTCAGATATCACGAACTGGTTCATAATGGTTATGGTTCTTAAAATAGATCATGACACTTTTATCAATGCTATAAAAAATAGCACTGATAAAGATAATTTTTATCAGTGCTATGTTAAAAAGCACCGATAAAATGAATCTTTAGCAGTGATTTTTTAGAATTGATAATGATAGAGATTTACCAGTGATAAAAAAGCGCTGATAAAATCAATATTTATCATCACTAATGATTTAGTGCTGATAAATCTCTACATTTATCAGTGCTAAAAAAGTGCTGATAAATACTTATAATACTTAAAAAATACTTTTTAAAAAATTATAAATATTATACACAATTACAATACTTGTAATAATACTTTTTATAAAATAATAATTTTATAATTCTTTGAATATATAATTATTAATTTATAATTATATAAATAATTTTTTTAAAAAATAATATTTATATAATTATATATATATATACACAAATAAACATAATAAATATATTCACTATTTAAATAAATTTATTATAAATTTTTACTTATTTATCTATAATTATATAAATACTTTTAAAAAATATTATTTATTTATTTATAATTATAAATGTATAAAAATATTAAATATACATTTATAAGTATATTTATTTCTGAATATTTTTTTACAATTGTATTTTTAACATTATTAATGAATATTTAATGTTAAGTTCATTAATGTGAAAAATGAGTAAAATATATTAATTAAAAATGAGTAAAATATATTGGAAATTTGGATAAGTTTGATTAATATAAGTCATTAAAAAATGGATATATGTTGAAATAAATATGAATATATATTGAAAATATTAAAACATATTAAATAAATATCTATAAAATAAATAATATAAATTCATTAAATTCAAAAAAAAAATTATGTACGTGCATATGTGTATAAAAATACATTAATTACATAAATATGAAATCAGAATAATACGTTTGATATATGTTATAAATTGAAAAATAAAACGACATTCAATTATGTACATTACTTGATGCAATTAATCAGTATTTTTAATTCATATTAATTTTTAATTATAAAACATTATTCACTAAATATATTACTATTTAATATAAAGAATAAATAATTTTTTGGTATTATATAAATCGTATTTATATACATTAATATATATCTACATATTTAATATATACTATTTTGTAAATTATCAAAATCATCTAATTAAAAAAATGTTTAATACTTTTTTCAATTTACTTATTTTTATTTTTAATTTATTTAATTTTCATTTTGAATATATCTATATATTTAATACATACTATTTATTAGTATTTATAATTTATATATAGTATAATCAATTTATTCATTTTTATAAAATAATTATTTATTTAATAAAATTTGCAATATTATTTTTAATAAACATATTTTTTATTTTTTTATTTTTTTATTTCATTTTATTTATTCCGAAATTTATCATCACAAAAAAAGAGTTGATAAAGGATTACTTTATGAGCGCTAAAAATATAGTGTTGATAAAGGTTACCCTTTATCAGTATTAAAAATAAAGCGCTGATAAAATTTCCATTTATTAGCGCTAAAAAAAGCACTGATAAAAGGCTATATTTATCAGGGATTTTTTTAGTGTTTATAAAGATTCCATTTATCAGTGATTTTTTAGCGTTGATAAATACCAGCACTGTTAAATGCTGATTTTGTAGTAGTGAGTGAAGAAGTAGTGAATTTACTCAACCGAGGCACTCACTGTCCCTTTATGTGCCTCCGTCATATGTCACTAATCTTCGAGTCCACAAAACTCCATTAGTATGATGTGTTGGACGAGATAATGGAGGTATAATTGATTTGATAAATTGTAGAATACAATAACTCATAAAAAATAGTGGATAATTATCATCTATATATTTTTTCATTTCACTTTCATATCAAGGGAAAGAATTAGAAATTAAAGAATTGAAAATTAGGGATTCAAAACGCCTTTAAAATTTTCCTAGGGGAACTAGCCCTTGATTGATTTCTCCATAATTATAGAGTTAAAGAGATTACAATTATGGAATGAGTATTGAGAAACATAATGAATTTGGGGGATAAGAGAAAAAAAAATACGAACAAATAAAAAGTCAAAATTGAATTAAAATGCATAAATTGAAATACACCCTAACTAATCGAGACTAGGCCAAAGGTCAAGGTTTGAATCCTTTTTACAATGGGGGAGATAAAAAATTAAATCCATCATAGTATCTTCTTTCTCCTCACATTCAGTGTAGTGATCTTTAGAAATCGTCTCTTTCCTATAATTTCTTCAACTTTTCATGGTCGATGATGGATATGGATTCGGTTTAGAGAATATTTGTGACTCTTACTAGCTCAGAAGTTCTCCCCATGATTAAGCTTAACACACCTTCAAGAATATTCCCAAGATGATGTGCTTCATTGTTTCACAATGTATCAAAAATTGTACTATGTTTTTCGAGATCACATTAAGAGGATAAAATGATGCATGTGCCTCTAGTTAGGGACAATTTTAATTTTGGCTGCATGTTTTAATGGATTAGGGATTGATGTGAAATTTGGGCCTAGATGTCACTACATTTGGGATGATGTTACTAGTAGGATTCAAAAACATTGACCATGATCTAGTTGGGCATTTGGGTTAAGTTTATAGGTATCTTGGATTATCAAGAAGGTGGATTGAGTTCATCTTCAAACATGGATGATTAAGGATAATTCTCTATGTGTCGATTGATTGTAATGGCCCCGACCCTAGTAGCCTGGAGCTAGTATCTTACTTTATTACATTGGAATAGATAAAAAGATTCAAATCTCAAAGGACTGATGAATTTAGTAGTTTTTTAGAACCATATACATACATGATACACATTTTTCATTGGTAATAGAAAATAAAACATAGTACATAACAAAAGAAAATGCTCAGTATCCTTGAAAACTCATTCAAATGATCCATCTTAATAACATGCAGAAAGGAATCAAAATAAGGGTGAGATCAAATTTTTAGTAAGGGTTAAGTATAGAGGAAGATATCATGAATAAATAAGCATAATCAAAATGGAAAGGTAAATAAATTAACACACATGCCATTTAAATAACTTTACTATCATAATAAGATATGAAATAATCGATATAGAAAGGTAAATAACTGAAAACACATTCCATTTAATCAATAACTGAGAATAAAATTTATCTAGAGATAATATCATAGATAAAATTTATATTTATAATAAATTAATACTCAATAAATAAAGTGATTAATTATTGGATGTCATGTCTCAGACACATGATACCTCTACCATCAATACTTTTCACAAGAAGGTTTAAAACTACAGGTAGAAACCTGTTTAATTTAGAAAACTAATTTGTTTCATGATACATTTTGATGAATCAAGGGGATATATAAATTTTGAGCCCCACCCATCACTACATGTCCAAATAATTATTCATATATTGAATAATATATTAAATTCATGAATCAATGTTCCTTATCATCAAATATCTATACTGAGTAAAGGATACATATTTATCAATATTTTTCCAGTTAATCAATTAACATTCAAAGTAAACCCTACATGTAGAAATACTATCTGGTTTAGGAAATAATCATATCCACACACAATAATATGGAAATTTAAGATAATTTTAATTTCCAATGAAAAATTATCTCAATAAAGTTATTGTTTCAAGAGAAAGTAAAAAATCACAAAAGAAAGTGAGATTGCACAATAAATTTTACCACTTGGTAATTGAAACTTAAAATACAATTAATTTATGAATTAATCAGGATATTAAATTTTAAAGGGTATGTATATACACCACATAAAATTGATTTTTTTCATTATAACAAATAAGTATCAATGGAATGTAAATTGAGACGAAATATACTATCTCACACTTTCTTTTAGTTAAACATGGTTTAACATCCTATATAATGATTTTAAACATTTTATTAAATTATTAAATAAACTTATTAATATTTATAATATAAAATATGATCCTTTTATAATATATTATAACCCATTAATTAATAATCTTTCATTATTTTCATTGTTTGGGGTGTTAATTACCTTGTTTTCTCATTTGTGATTTGTTATGAAAGTTATGATTCTTGTACATATTATATAGTTATATAAGATCCAAAATAATAATAATGAAATAATTATAATATTTATATTTCAATTAAATTTTTAAAAACAATCATAAAATATGGTTCTTAGAAATTAAATATGCTACGACCATGGAGATGGTAGTTTGTATGTACGCATGAGTACTATTTTCATTTTTCAATGATCATTATGGAAAGAAGATATATAATATTTTAACTTTATAAAATTATCATAATATCATATTATTTATTTAAATATACTTATATAAATCATCCATGTGGTGTGGTGATGAAAATAGAGTTACATCGCTTCGTGGAGGTATTAGTCCACACGTACACGAACGATGCTATCATCTTTAAATGAGTTAAAAGGTAAGAAAAGAAAATGATATATTATATTTAAAAAATAATAAATACTTAATTAATATCATAATTATTTCATTTATATCACATATAATCATTATATATATCCTTATCACCTTCCATGTAAAGCGTTAGTGAAAGACAAATCACATCGTTTCTCAAGACGACAGTCCACTATACAAAGGAGCCACAGTATTGTATCCCCTATGGATTAGAAAATAAAAAGGTATATATGATATAATGAATAAATAGGTATAAATACGTTATAAATATCATATATATAATTTATATCCATAATTATAACCAATTGTGAAAGGTGGTAATGGAAGAACGAATGACACCGATCCGCGAGGCGATAGTCCACCGTACACACAAATAATGATTTCATAACCCATTTGATAGTAGTAAAGATAGTTGTAGGTCATGATTTTATTATAAAAACATCCAATTATATGGTATATAGGAGGTTATTATATAATCATGTTTTAATAAAAATTTTAGGATGTGGAGAAAAAAAATGCTCGTTGAAGAACATTACCTCTTCTTTAGGTATCCTCCTTAGGTTTACAATAAAGCCTTCATAGGTTAGATTTATGCCCAAAATAAGGCTTCGAGGATGAGGGGAGATAAATTGGGATGTTTTTTTTGGAAGGTATTGTCTTAACCAAATAGTTTTTAAGGTGTGGAGAAGAGAGAATGGGGGTGGGATGACCTTTTATTAGTGAGGTGAGTGACACACTTATATATTTTTTAAAAAGATTCAATCATACCCATGTTTTTATCATGAAAAAACGTCTAAAATGGTAAATTATTGACCCTAGAATATATGATTTATAAATATGGCCATACAATGGGAGTTGGATAAGTTGATAAGTAAGTTTAACCCTTATACTCTTAGTTTAACCCCAGATAAATCATTTTTACCTTAACCATAGTAATTAATTTTTACTATTTCAATATTAATTTTAGTAAAACATTAAGTTGAAATTATTAAAAATTATAAATTTTGATTATTAAAAATTTAAAATCCATTTTTTCAAATAAAATTCACAAAGTTGGAAAAACTTAATTTAAAATTAATCCCAATGATGCGAAGATAAAGAGGGTTTTTAAAGAAAAAATATTCAAAAGTTTATAAAGTGTTTAAATCAAAATTCAATATGAAAATTATTACAATAAAATAAATTGGATTATTTGATAAAAACTCTAGGTATTTTTACTTTTAAACTAATTAAAATTAAAATTTATCATTATAAATTATTTAAAAAAAAGGTAGTTTTCATTTAAAATTTAGTATTTTTATCTATTCATCAAAAAATGAAACTTTTCAGAAAAATTCCAAAAAATTAACCCTAAGATAATTTTGATATTATTACTTAAAAAATAAAGTTTTTTATCAAATAAATTTTCTAAGTGTTAAAAATTAATTCTAAATGAAGTGCGCAAAGTATGACTAAATCATGTTTTGTTTAAACCCGATGTTGTGTGTATCACAACCCATTAAATTTATTCTAATAGAAATATATTGTAAAGTATTGGTGTGTTAAATTATTACTTGATAAAAAAAATTTATCCTTGAAATTTCATGGATATTACCTTTAAAACAAATGAGGGCATTTTTTCTTTATAATATCCTCTAGTTCCCACATTTCTTCCTCTATTTTGTGATTTCTCTAGAGTACCTTTACTAGATGCATTGTCAGATTCCAAAATAATTTCTCTCTAGTATAAAGAATTTGGATTGGTTTTTCATATTAATATAGATCAGGTTCTAGTTATATTTCATCAAATGTGAGAAAATTCATTAGGTTTGGCATGTACTTCCTTAAAATTGATATGTGGAACACATAAGGTACTTTTGATAGATTTGGAAGAATTTCCCAATGATAAGAAAAAAATCCAATTATTTCTAGAATTTAGAAGGGTCCAATATACATGGGGCTCATTTTCCCTTTATTACCAAACTTTATAAAACCCTTCCATGGATATACTTTCAATAAAACATGATCTCCCACTTGGAATTCCAAATAATTCCTTCAATAATTGGCATAAATATTTTTCTTACTCTGTGATGATTTAATGTGAGCCTAAATAGACTTTACCTTTATTATTTTATCTCTATACAACATTAACATTTTTATTTCAAAAAGGGTATTCCCACTTCAGAAGAATCTTAAGGTGGTCTAAAAAAATGAAGACTGAGTGAATCCTCCCTATAAAAGTAGCAACATTCCTGAGGAAGAGATCCCAACGTGGAAAATAAGACACTGTGATCTCCATTAGCTACTTCAGTGGCTAAGAAGTCTGAAACCTTGTTCCCCTCACACCAAGTATGAATAATGACCACCCATGAATCTAGAATACTTTTTCATGTGTGAATGATATATATAACGGACCACATGATTTGGAGTTTCCCTTGCAATGATCCATGAATGGTAAAAGAGTCTGTTTCCACTGACTCCAGCATAATGTTGTGAGAGATACAAATTTCAATTCTCTTCATCATCACATAATCCTTCACTATGAGGGAATCCCCCTCCCTAAAGCTAGAACTAAAGGCCAGGCACATCGTCCCTTGATGATCTCGAGCAACACCTCCTCCTCACATAGCTCTCACCTGGCATGAACCATCCATGTTGAGTTTGAACCTACTGGTCGGTGGGTTCCATCGCACCCAACTCCCTTGTCCAGTCTGGAAAGTGGAAGTTGATTTACCAGCAATGATATGTCTCAGTGAAGGATAAGCCTCCCACCATTTGACCAGCGGGACAAGTTTGGCCATAATGAATTTGATTTGTGACACCATACCTAGGGAAGATTGTAACATACCCCAATGACGGCTAAGATTCTTTGTAATCCAAATGCTCCAACAACCCACCATAAAAATGACTTCCCTCACATTCCTTTTCGGAGAATTATCCACGATACCTAATAACCAGGCATGGAGAAAGGAATAAAGATTGGTTCCCCTTGCTCCCAACCCAATGATACCACCAGGATCATTATAAACGTCTACTTCCCAATCACCCTCGAAAAATATATGCTTTATGGTATCCTCCTTATGATCCCTGTAATATAGACACTGAGAATCCATCACAATTCCTTTCTTCCTCATCTTATCATTTTCACTATGGATTGGTTTCAGAGATTCCACACAAGAAAATTATATTTAATGGGAATGTCACTACACCACAAGGTTTCATTTCACCCACTCTGTACTCCATACACTTTTTCCAACACATGATATCCTTTTTTTGAGAACACACTCGACAATGATCTAGTGAAAATGATTTTGTACGGATCATCATTCATGATGATTCTTTCAAAAACCTTAAGTTTCTATCAGTCAAGGATAACTTGAATGAAGGTAAGGAACTGAAAAGCCTGGGAGAAAGTGATCTTAGGAGTTGGGCAACTAGGGAAACCAAGAACAGACCCAACCCTATTGTTAAACTAGAAACTAATATTGACACACCCCACAATCCATTTGGAATGGTTAAGAAGAATAGGAACATGCTGAGAAATTGAGATCCAAAGCTGATAAGTGGTCCACCTTCCTCTTTCCATTTGTTTTCAATATCTATTAGAGATAAATCTGGACCACATTGATTTGTTTTCCAAAAAGTCCCATGCAAAAATCTCTTGCATGATCTAAATCTCCTCTTTAACACTTGGAGATTTATACCACCATCCCTGATCCCCTTGGACAACTTGTCCCATGAATTCTAGAGAAATTTCTCCTCATAATGATAATCCTATTTGAAAACTTCCATCACTTTATCAATGTTGTTCAATATGGCCTTAAGAACATTAAGCACTGGCATCACATGCATGGGGATCGAGGACAACACAAAATTGTCAAGCATTAAAAAATTTACTTTCCTATAAGTTTCCTCTCACAAAATTCATTCCAACAAGTTGGAGTACAACATCTCTTTACAAATAATTCTTTATACGATGCCATTTGACTAATTTAATGGAAACTATTGTTATAGGAAACATCTAACAAAGATAAATACTGATGCCACATACCTTGAAAGTCAAGTAGGAATGACCTTAACATGTATTCAATTGTGTGTATAATACTCTTGGACTATCCATCAATTTGAGGGTGGTAGGCAATGCTAAAATGAATCCCGATATCAAGAGTCCTTTAAAATGTGGATCATGATCAGAAACAATTTAAAAAGGTTTAATATGAGGTATTAAAACTTCATTAATATAGATCCTTTCAAGGATATAAAGAGGTAAATATTCTCGTATATCAAGTAAATGTGTATATTTTGTTTGGAGATCAATGATAATGCATATTGTGTCATTCCTCTTAGGAGTATTTTGTGGTCCTGTGACAAAGTTCATAGTAATTTTATCCCATTTCCACACATAAATAATAGGAGGTTTCATGATTCCTCTAGGATTCTATCTCACAAATTTCACTTGTTGATAAACCAAACATCTAGACTCATAATTAGAAATTTCCCACTTAATTTTATCCCACCATTTTTTTCTCAAATCCCGATAAATATTTACGTCACTAGGGTGTATAGAGAAATTTGAGCTATGAGCATCATCCAATAATTCCATTTTTAGCTCAGGTATAAATGGAACACATAATATCTTTCTAAATTTCATAAAAATATCTTCACAATTTTTTTTATAAATTCCCATCACTAAAGATTTAATTTTCTTCTAAAAGTTCTCATCATCATATGGATAAGTTTTTATATTTTCTAATAAATATGGTTTCACAATCATTTGAAAAATGGTTGATTTCTACCATTACTTTATAATTACCATATCAATCTTTACTAGATCTGTGAACATAAGATCCATCCAAATTCTCATTTAGGTTATAATTCCATGATATTTTCCTACTCAATTCATTAGTTACCTTTTTTTCTTTCCCCGAGATGTAGTGTATTGAGAAATCATAATCCTTGAGTGGATAAATCCATTGACTTTTCCTCATGTTGAGATATTTCTATGAAAATATGTATTTTAGGATTTTATGATATGTTTATACCTCAAATATTTCACCATAAAAATAATGTATCCATATCTTGAAAGAAAAAGTTACAGCTACTAAATTAATATTATGAGTTGGATAGTTCAATTCATGAGTTTTCAATTGACTTGATGCATATGAAATAAATTTATCATTTTGTATTAGGAAAAAACCAATTCCATTTTTAAATGCATCACTATATATCACAAACCCATCAATTCCAGAAGGTAGAGTTAAAATAAAATTATTTACCAATATCCACTTTAGTTTATCAAAACATTCTTCATATTTCTTTGTCCTAATAAAATTAAACTATTTACATGTAATCTTAGTTAACAGGTTATCCAATCAAGAAAAACTCAGAATGAATTTACTATAGTAACTTGTAAAACCAATGAAACTACATACCTCAGTTATGTTCATTGGTATAGGCCACTCTTCGGTTGCCTTTATCTTCAAAAGGTCAACTGAGATTCCATCCTTGGAGACAAAATAGAGGGTTAATTAGTCAATCCAAATGGAATTACTATAAACTCATAATGTCTACAACTCATTTGAAAATCAATCTTTATAATTTATTCCTTATTTACTTGCAATTGATGATACCTAGAATGAAGGTCAATATTTGAAAAATATTATGCTCCTTGAAGTAGATCTAACAACTCATCAATGCGAGGAAGAGGATACTTGTTCTTTTTTATAATAGAATTGATTTCCCTGTAATCAATACATAGCCTCATGGATCCTTATTTCTTCTTAATGAAGAGAACATGGGCTCCCCATAGAGAAACACTAGGGTGAATAAATCTCTAATCTGTCAAATCCTATAGTTGTTTCATGAAATCCACTAATTCCATAGTGGAAATTATATAGGGAGTATTTGATATTGGTTTTGCATCATGGATTAAATCAATGGAAACTCAGCTTCACACTTTGGGGAATGTCTGGGTAATTACTCATGAAAGACATCAATGTATTATGAAATAATTGGTATATATTTAATTTGAATATTACCTATTCATACCTATATTTTTTCTCATCTTCTTCCCCAAGAATCATATTGAATAGAGCTACTATGGTGGATTTAGATATCAGAAAATAATATCTTCTATAAAGATAAGGAATTCCACATGTTCATAAAAAAAATAATTTCCTTCTTATTTTAATAAATATTTATATCATATTTTGAAATATAGTCTATACCAAGGATTATATCAATGTAAACCATAGGTATGAAAATAATCTCAAAAAATAAAGCACATTTATGTCTCATAATGGGGACTGCCTGACACATCTTTATTGTAGTGAGACTTCCCCTGGGAATTTTGACTCATAACTCCCTTATCAAATTAGAAGGTAAATGTATAATTTTCTTGGAAAACTAGTTATATATAAATGAGTGTGAGGATCCATAATAAAATAAATAATTAGCTAAATTTGAAGATAGGATTAGATTACCTACCACCACATTATTGGGTACTTCCACCTCAGCTGTAGTGATTGCATAATATTAACCACATCATCTTTTCCTCTTTTGTGGTGGATCCCCTTGATGCTTGAGGATTTTTTTGTGTAGTGCCCCATCTCTTTATAATTGAAAAACTGAACATCATTAATTTTTTTTCTTCACCTTACATTGATTATCCTGGTTACCCTTATCTTCACACTTATAATAAACTCCCAATACTTTCAAGCATTTCCTAGGGGGATTCTTTCCACATTTTTCACAAGATGAAAATCATTATGTTTTCTTCTTCTTCTTTGAGACATTCCTTTTCTAATGGTGTTCAGATGAACTATTTTTATTTTTATTCCCCTTGAATATATAAGATCTAGGGAATTAATTCTACATTTTTAAGGATCATAAAAATATTTCATCATATGAAAAACGTTTGAGAGACCAGTGCCCTTCAGAGACTTAGATTAAGCACTTTTAAGAAATGGCCAATATTTAACTATGTGTTGTTTATGTAATTTGTAGCATAACTAGATAATATTGTAAATGTATCTTCATAATCCATGAAACTTTCTTCTTTTTTTTTGATTTAATATAAGGAACTTTCTCTTCATCTCAATTTTTTTATCATGAGAGAAATATTTGTTGAAGAATGTCTCCTTAAAATATTTCAATTCCATGAGTTCTATTTCCTCTTACTCCCTTGTATTATGGATCAACGACCACCATTGATCATCATATTCTTTGATACAATACATATAAAGTGTAACCTTTTCCTTTTCACCACATCCCAAGCTCATAAGAATATTCTCCAAAGACTCAATCCATTTCTTAGTTACCACTGGATTAGTAGTCCCACTAAATGATGGGGGATTCTGTCATATAAAATGATCTAGTATAGGATAATCTTACCCTCTAATAGGTTGATCCATTAGGAAAATTTTATTTGTCATAATAAGATCAAGATTCCCCAATATAGCCATAATTTTCTAAGTTCCAATACCATATGTATTAGATTACTCTGTAGGGAAATATCTACATTGACCATGAGTATTTATACCCTTATTCCTTCTAGTCACCACTTATAAATAAGGGAATATACTGAATTATCTCATAAAATTATGAATTCTAAATCATAATTTATATTTCTAAATACAATTTAACTCTTAGAATAAATTAAAATTTATACATTGTTAATCACAAAATCATAAATATTGGTTTCTTTTGGGATATATTTATTTTCAAATCCTTGATAATGGTTTGTAAAGAAAACATGAATTATCCTAAGAATATATTCTAGGAATTTTAAACCAGGTGCATAGTAAGGCCCATTTTCATGCACCAAGTGATGATTGGGTATAGGCCAATGTTCCCTTTTCAGAGTTATTACCCCTAGTTACCTCTATTCTAGACACACATCCACTTGTAGTATATAGACATAGATACATTACTAAGAATACCCACATAATCTCTTCCTTACCAAAAAATTATGATGTTATTCTATACTTACCCTCAAAGTGTATCATAAGTTTATATTATTCAATATATATTTTCCTTAATCTAGTTCCTAAGGATTCTACTAAACATCCTCAGATACTAACTATAACTACCCTAACCCCGGTAGCCTAGAGCCGATGTCTTACTTTATTACATTGGCATAAATACAAATGGTTAAATCTCAAAGAATCAATTAGTTTAGTAGTTTTGGAGAACTATATACATACATGATACCCATTTTATAGTGGTAATAGAAAATTAAACATAGTACATTAAAAAATAAAATTCCCAAAATCCTTGAAAACTTATTCAAAGTATTCATCTTTATAACCTGGGGAAATGAATTAATATAAGGGTGAAATGAAATGCTTAGTAAGGGTTAAGTAAAACAGAAGGTATAATGAATAAATAATCATAATAAAAATGTAAATGTAAATAAATTAACACACATTACATTTAAATAATTTTACTATCATAATAATATAAGGAATAATCAATATGGTAAGGTAAATAACTAAAAACACATTCCATTTAATCAATAAATAAAAATAAAATGCATCCAGATATAATATAATTGAAATAATATCATGGATAATAATTAAAATTTAATTCTCAATGAATAAAGTTCTTAATTATTGGATGTCATGTCTTTGGAACATGATACCTATACCATCAAGGTCTTTCACAAGATTGTTTAATACTACAGGTACAAACCCGTTCAATTTGGAAAACTGATTTGTCTCATGAGACCTGTCGATGCATCCAGGGGCTATATAAAGTCCTTGAACCATCCATGACTAAATTTCCAAAGAGTTATCCATATATAAAATAATTATTTTAATTGATGAATTAATGTTCCTTATCATCAAATATCTGAATTGAGTAAAGGATACATAGTTAACAATATTTTACCCGTTAATAAAATAAATTCCAAATTAAAAACTATATGTAAAAATGGTATATGGTTTATGAAATAATAATATCCACCACACAATAATATTTATATTCAATTAAAATATAATTTACAATAAAAAATGATCACAATAAAGTGATTCTTTCAAGAGGAAGTCAACAATCACAAAAGAAAGTGAGACTGCACAATAACTTTACCACTTGGTAATTTTCAATTCAAATCCCCTTGGATGAAATAATTAAAATTGGAAATTAAAACACCATTAAATTATAAATGAATCATGACATTAAATTTAAAATGGGTAGTATATAAACCACATAAAATTGATTTGGTTCACAATAACAAATAAGTCTCAATAGAATGTAAATTGAGACAAAATCTATTACCTCACACTTTCCTTTATTTAAATGTGATTTAACCTCATATATAGTGTTTTTAAACATGTAATTAAATTATTAAATAGAAATATTAATATTTATAATATCATATATTTTACTTTTATAACATTTTATCACCCATTCGTTAATAATCTTTCATTATTTTCATTATTTTGAGTGTAAATCACCTTGTTTTATCATTCAAGATTTGTCATGAATGTTACAATTATTTTTCATATTATATTGTTCCATAACCTAAAAAATAATAATCATGAAATTAATATAATATTTTTATTTCAATTATACTTTTCAAACCAATCATTAAATATGGTTCTGAGAAATGATGCATGTTACGATCATAGAGATGGTAGGCCGCACGTACGCATGAGTAACATTTTCATTTTTCCAAGATCATTATTGAAATGTGGTAAGTGATATTTTAACTTCTAGAATGATCATAATATCATATTATTTATTTAAATATACTTATAAAAATCATCCATGTGACGTGGTGATGAAAACAGATTCACATCACTTTGTGAAGGCGGTAGTCCACACGTACTTGAACAATGTTATCATAATTAAGTGAGTGAAAATATAAGAAAATAAAGTGATATATTATCTTTAACTAATTATAAATATGTAATAAATATCATAATTATGTCATTTATATCACATATAATGATTACATTTATCATTATCACCTTCCATGTAAAGTCTTAGTGAAATATGAATCACATCGCTTCGTGAGACGGTAGACTGCTATAAACACGAGTGACATTATCGTATCCCATATGAAATGGAATGTAAAAAGTTATATATGATATAATGATTCATGTGGATAAATATATTATAAATTTCATATCTATACTTTATATCCATCATCATACACAACTGTGAAATGTGGTAATAGAAGAATGAAAGACATCGGTTAGTGAGACGGTAGTCCGCTGTACACATGAACAATGATTTCATAACACATTTGATGGAAGTGGAGATAGTTTATGGTAATAAACTTATTATAAAAACCTACCAATATATTTAATATAATTATTTTGTTATATCATAATCATTTAATAATAATTTAAGTAGGTAGAGAAAGAAATAAAACAAAGACGCTTGTTGAAGAACACCACCTCTTCTTCAGGTACCCTCCTTAGGTTTGCACTAAATCCTTCCTAGGTTAGATTTTTTCACATAATAAGGATTCTGGGATAAGGGTATAGAAGTTTTGAAGTTATTTTGGTAGGTATGTTTCAAACAAAATAGGTTTTAATGTTTTAATAAGGGAGGAGAGTGGGTGGCCTTTTATAAGTGAGGTGAGTGGGACACTTGTAATTTTTTGAAAAGATTCAATCATACCCAAGTTTTTATCATGAAAAATCCTAAAAAAAGGGAAATTATTTAACATATAAGATATTAGGTATAAATATTTCTATAAAATTGTTTTTGGAAACGTTTTTAGGTATTTTAACCCTTATCCTCTAATTTTAACCACTTTCTAAATCAGGTTTTACCTTAAGCATGATAATTAATTTTTATTGTTTTCACTATCCATTTTTTTCAAAAATTAAGTTTAACTTATTAGAAATTAGAAATTTTTATTATTAAAATTTTGGAATCCATTTTTCCAAATTTAATTCATATACGTGTAAAAATTTAATTTAAAATTAATACTGCATACGAGACGAGAAAGCATAGTTTTAAGGAGAAAATGTTCAAAATTTTACAAATTTTTTATATAAAAATTAAATATGAAAATGATTTAAATGACATAAATTGGATTAATTTATATAAAATTTAATTAATGTTACTTAAAAAACAATTAAAATTATAATTTAAAATTTAAAATTATTTAAATAAAAAGGAAGTTTTCAATTACAATTCAATATTTTTTACTATTCATTAAAAAATAAAACTTTTTAGAAAAATATAAAAAATAAACCCCATGATAATTTTGATATTATAACTGAAAAAATTAATTTTATTTTTTAGAATAAATTTTCTAAATGTGTTAAAAGGTAATTCTAAATTAAGTACCAAAGTGTTACTAAATCATATTTTTTTAATCCCAATATTGCATGTATCAAAATATATTTGATTTATTTTAATAGAATTATATTGTAAAGACTTAGGGTGTAACATTTATTATACCAAATAGGTGATAATAATTTTGTTTTATGATTCAAATAATTCATATAAGGAACTAGAATCGCGTCTTGAACATGCAATAATAGTGATCTCGATCTTGGAGGCTTATTTAAAATGGTGGGAAATTAAGCTTAGGCTTACTTTGGTGTAATTATTTTTGAATAGAAAGATAGTGTTAGTGATGGAATGGAGATCATGTAAGACTCTTATTGTTTTACTAAAATTCTATCATAGTCTGGTTCTGATCATAAATATGTTTGGGATTCAATGTTGATAAGCCTTAGTGTCCACTCCTAATGAAGGCTTGATCCCTTATTTTAACTCCCTAAACTCTTAGTAATACTCTAATAAAGATAAAAAGATATTACCTACATCAAGGGTATCTCTACTTGGATTTGTTCATCTTTCAGTAGAAAATGATTCGCTAATTCCAAATACAATCGATTCCCCTATATAAACAATCTCAATAATATCACGTGACTGAACCAACGATGGATTTTGGATTACATTATTCCCCAATATGGTGTTCCTTACTCTCTTTCTTCAATAAATTCACGTGACCTTCACTTGGGTACAATTTTAGGTGCTACGAGGGATCAATAAGCCTGAAATGGGCTTAAAGACTCACTGAATCAAGTTTGGTTCTTGAAATCCTTTCATCAAACACCTAATGTGTAGTGTGTTTCATACCTAGATCTAGTAAATTAGAGAGCATCAATACATCCTTTGTACTTGGACTTGCACAGGGAACACCAACAATGAATTTCAATCTCAAATTTCACAAGAAATTGGGTCATTTTTGGTGTCTTATTCTTTATGATTTTAAGGTCTTAACATCATCTTATTTAAATGGTATTGAGATCCAATTCAGGTTTGGGATCATCAGATGTCATTCTCATCCTCTGCAAGCTAGGTTGGATCTCTTTTGATCAAATTAGGTGATATTCTTATTCATTTGTGTTTCTTTGGGATTCGATAAGAAATAGATTTGTATATGATATTTCACATTGAAATGAAATTCTTGGATAATGTCAAACTAGATTCTAGATCTCAATATCCTATGGTCTTCAGTCTTGCTTCAACTCCCTTTTCCAATCAGTTTCCTAATATTTTTTACTTCCCTGACCAAAATTAGGATCTTTAGCACTGGTTTTATTTTTTTTGTGTAATGGATATGGGTTATTGCCTTAAGTGGTTTCACTGGTGAGGAAGGTGAGGGGAAATTATTGATTAAAGGTGGTACAATATTAATATAGTTGTAGTTTTCTTCACACATTTGAATGATTGACCATAGTTTCAGCTCGTGGATGGTTGTAGTGCAGAGGGATTGATTCATAGAAGGGTGAATGGGGATACAAAATCTTGTAGTGTACTCACATGGAAGGTTGGTAGTTTACTGTATAAACGAATGGGCATGGAAGTAGCGTGGTATCATGGAATAATTCCATTGAATCACATAGAAGAGGGCGTGAAATAGATTAATGGCCATTAAAAGAATATGATCACATAGAAGAATAAGTGATGGATGTTCACAGAGGAAGTTTCCCCATGGAAGGATGGATTCTCATGAAAGAAAATGGACATGGCATGGAAGTATGAATTGATATAGAAGCAGTGTTGTATGATAGGATGAGATATCCTTAGAAACAAGACATGAAATCTTGGTAATGAAATCAAGTGCATGAAATATTTCCATTATCAGTTTCTATCCTAAAAAACTGAAATTCGAAACCAAATGTGGGATAATTTTAGATTAAAATTTCACTATTTAAAATTTATAGCATTTTATAAGAATTTAAATTTATTTAAAACCTATAAAAAAAATTTAAATCTAATCTTGTTACAGAATAATTATAAACCATGAATGATCCTACTCCCAATCCATTAAATAATAAAATTCCAAATATCCAAAATTAATGCCCAACTTCTTTTTTAAATCAAAAAAATTAATGAAACATGTAAAAACCATGATTTATAAAAACTTACAATTAAACTGTAGATTCTCAAAAAGTATAAAAAATGAATTAAATTACATATATTTTAATTAATTAAATGTTTCTTATCAATTATACAATGACATAAAATTTAAAATTTTGAGCTCTCATCAAAATTCTATCTGTATATTTACATTTTCTACTTATAATTCCTACTTCCATTTTCATTGGAGATTCTCACAATTTTTAACCCATCAATGATATTTTTTCCTTGGATTGATCACATTATTTCCAACACCTAGTATCAAAGGAATGTTATTCTTGTTTCTTGATTATCGTATATTGGTGATTTGTGCCAATGGATTTCTATCCACATCAAACTATTTGACGAGAAAAATGATTTCACTCTATAGAAATACCGAGTAAAAAATATTTGGAATCATGAGAATAAAATGAAGGATCTAAAGAAAAAATCAAATAACTCGGAGAAGATGTGTGATGGTTAATGATGAGATATGATAGATTTATCAATAATCATAATTCATAAGTATTTGAATAATGATACATTGTAATAGTTGATGAATCTGTTAGATATGGGTGGATCTTGAAAGAAGGTATAAATAAAAATCCATCACAAGTTTTTTTATATTTAAAAAAATGATTGTATCATTTGTGAATTATAGATAATATAGATTTAGGTAACTATCTTGATTAGTTCACTAAAATTATAAGGGATCAATCTTCAGTGGCATTCAAGATTGAAGATAAAGATGAAATGAAACATGTTGAAATATAAGAAGAAGATAAGGATTTGATTATATTGGGTTTATTACAAGATTCATATTATAATATCATAACCAAATTATTGTTTTAGAAATAAACTTTGAATTTGGATGATGCGATTTCATCATTATTGATTAACAAGACTCGATAAAAGACCAATTATGGTGATTCTTTAGGTAATAGTGGTATTCTGGATGAAACAGATGGACACGATAATCAGATTGGTCAATCTGAGGAAAAAGGAATAGTTAAGTGCTTATATTGCGATAAGGAGGGTCATTTGAAGAGGTTTAGTTAACCTAGGGAAATAATCTTAAGTAATAAAATAAAATCTATGAATCTGATTCTAAGGATACCACCATAAGTCTTATATAGGGTGAGTGTGATTTACTTTCACTTGGCATTGATTTTTATGGGGAATATTCGTACATAGAACGTGTGATTGATTCAGAAACTTTGTACCATGTGACACTGAATGGGGAATTATTTTGTTTACATAAAGAAGGTGACTTTGGTATATTGAAAATGTGAAACAAATATTTTGCTGGTTTCATGGATATATTTTGAATGCAGGTTGTACGATAATGTTGAGGGATGCGTGACATGTGACAAGTATATGCTATAAAATATCTTCTAATTGTGATCTTAATAATGAGGGTTCAAGAGTTTGTTAGGTAATGGAATATGGAAATTTTCCAAAGGATTTATGGTATATACATGAGGAATAATGGTTGAAACACTTTACAGAAATGATGTAAAGGTGTGTGATGTTGTGAAAGATACTGTTGCGAAGAGGAATCCATTATATTTTTGGAACATGAAATCACTGTGTATGAGTTAAAGACCATAGAAAATGATAAAGAAAGTATGAAAGTAAAATCAGGTAAGGTCATAAGTTTTATGTCTTCCACCTAATTCATTTTCTTTAGAGAGTACTGCTAGTGAAGAAGAAATTAAAATTAAAGATTGAGATGATGTAATAAGAGTTTCAGATTGCTCAGATGATGCTGAATAGGTGGATTAATTAGTTTTTCCAAGAACTCCTAATTATGTGGAATTCAATATTATCGGGGATCTAGGTGTTTTTGGTTCTAGTATTATTCAATAGGGTAGTGTAAAAACATGTATGATGAAGAATTTACCATCCATATTTATTTTTTAGGGGAGTTGTAAGGATTCTATTAGAGATTAAAAAGGGTTTTATCATATTTTATATAAAGGATGTAGGTTGGTTCAATACCAACCAGTTTTCGATCAAACTAAGTTTTTTATGAGATCTCTTTTATTGATGGGACAAAGGGGGAGATTGTTGAGGTTCATCCTAAATCACATGAGAATAAAATGAGATAAAATAGGAATTTGAATTTTTCAAACCTTCTTCACGGCATCACATGATCTATTTTTTTGTTTTAGATATATTTTTTATATCTTATTTTGGAATGGATTTATAGGGATTACAAAAAGGGAGAAGTAGGGGTGCCGTATACGGTGAAAAAAAAAGGTTCTGAAGCATGGTTCTTAACACCGCAACACATAGATACATGGGTGATGGTTTTTGAGCTTGGGAAAAAATGAGGAAAAGAAAATAAGGTTATACAAAAACTTATTGGAGGTTCCAAAATTATTCTAGGTGTTCTGTTTTGATATCTGAGGGGTTGGTGTTTTTTCACAAGATGATTATTAGAGAAAATACGAACGTCTATCAGGGTGTAGTTTTTCACACAGGTTTTCTATGTTCTCTATGTAATTCAAATTTAGGTATTTTATTTGTATTTTTTTTCAATATCATATTATAGTTGTTTTTTTAGAGTTTCCCTATGGTTTTCAATCTTTTTTATTATATGGTTTTCAACATTAAAATTCGACATGTGGATTTATATTTTATACTTATAATTCTTGCTTCTATTTTCATTTAAGATTCTCATAATTTTTTTCATATTGAATATATTTTTTTCTTGGGACTGATCACATTATTTTAAAATAATAAAGTGCCAATGTTCATAAATATTTATGATACACATCAAGGAGATTATCAAGTGTTTATCTGAGCCCATTTTTTGTGTGTTTTTCATTAAAAATTACCCCTCAATTAATTCAAATAATGGGAAAGTCATTAATTTTTGATAATTTTGTGAATTTGGAATTTAATTTATTAATGGATCTATTATTAGAATGTATAGTTTTATTTATTTTGTTAGTTAACAGTGAACCCATACATTGATTTTGAAAAATTTAAATTGATTTTGACTTAAAATTTTGTAATTTAAGTGGAAACACATCAATTTGAAATTAAATATCCAAATTTTATTCATGAATGAATCCTTTCTGAAATGAAACTCATTCTTTTCCATGGGTAATTTTATGTCTTATATTAATATATGTTCTATGTGGCGTGCATGATAATGTAAATGTTATGATGTGATGGGTGTAATTAGAATTATGTAGCACATGTAAATGTTATGATGTGACATGTGTACTTGGAATTATATGGTGCTATAATTCATTGGATAATGTGATTTATCTTAGGAGGTAAAAAGAAATATGTATGAACATGATGCTATATTTGTTCACAACTATGTGTGGTATTTTACCACTAAGACATGATGTTTTATTTTTATGAATTTCCACATTCTATTCCTTTATATAATTCTTGCACTCATTATGGTGATGTTATGATGATGATTATTCTCACCCATGTTTCATGAATCTTATTCATCCTATTACTGGTATTTTAGCTCACCCCTTTCTTTAATGTATATCCTCAGGTGATTTCTTATACTAAGAAGAACATGTGAGCCAATAAGAATCTAGAGAAGAAGGAATTAAATAAATGTTTATGTTTTATTATGTAAAAGTTATGAATGGTACTAATTTTCCTAAAACACTAAACCTTTGGATCATGGTTTTGTAGAACTATTATGTTGTTTATTTTTAAAATTATTTAATAGTCATATAATAAAATGCAGGGTCCCATTAATTGGAATTATAGAATGGTTTAGTTAATTTTTGAATTAGTATTATAGAACCTTTGTGAAATCCCTTAGTAAGAGAATCAGTATATGTTATAACTTAAAAATATTTGTTTTAGAAAAATTATAAACATAGGTATCTCACAAGAAATTAATTTTTAATTAATTTCACAATGTAATATATTATTTATTCCTGAATTTTTGGAATATTTTTTGTTCTAACCTTTTCTATTTTAAAAAATGGTTGGAACCGGAAGATACCAGGCCAACAACCCATGTGAGGGATAATACATCGATTGCCCAAATGACATCCCTAATTCCTTGGGATGTGGAGTTTAAAATTTCATGGAGATTCTTACCTAGACATATAAATCTATAGAAAATAACCTGAATAATTTGTAACTTCCTCCTTTCCTTAAGAGGGGGAAACTAACTTTTGAGTTGTTTATATGGTAACGACCATCGACATTTAGCGGATCTTCTAATCCACTTGTTATAGAATAATGGGTTAAATCAATAGAGAATATCTTTTCTGTGATTCACTATTCTGAGATAGAGAAGATGAATCTGGCCATTTATTGTTTAGATATTGAGGTCAATCAATGTTGGGCGTTGATTAAAAACACCAAGCCAGAGGAATTAATTGAAGAGATGAAGTAGGAATACTTTAAGAAAATACTTCTTAAAAGTATTTCCCTTGAAATCTTTGTACAAATATGGTGAGATAATTATTAGAGTTGAATTAAAGGGAATGTGAATCTATCACGACTTACAAATAAAATTTCACAAGTCTTTCAAGTTATGCCTCTAGTTTTGTTATCAATAGTGATAGAAAAATAAATAGATTATTTATTGGTTTAAAACCAAACCTTTGAAAGGATTTAGAAATTTTATACTTTGGAAATTATTAATAAGTTGTTCAATATTCTCTCAAATTGGAGATAGAGTTTGGAGAATGGTCCCATGATTATAGAGATAAGAAAAAAAAGATAGAGTTTCAAGATGGCGATCTAATGAAAAATATGGAAAGAAAACTCAACCACTCACATTTAAAAAATATGGGAAGAAACATTATGGGAACTTCCTCAAAGGTATGGGGAAATTCTATAAGTGTAGGAGATAATTCCACCAAGATCATTAATGTTAAACATACATGGGAAATATAGACAATGTGGGGGAAGAAAGGAGAGCACCGCCCATGGTCCAATGTATCAACTATAAGGAGCAAGGTCACTATGTATGACAATGCACTAAACCTCAACTACTTGATGGAAATCAGCATCAACAATCCCCAAATCCAAAAGATAAAGGGAAATCTTATTCCATAACTTCTCCTTATGTGGATCCCAGCAATGATGTGGTGACATGTATGCTTATTATTCATTCAAGAATAGATAATGTTGTATTTGATTCGGTTTCTATGAATTCTTTCATATCTTGAAAGTTTAGTATAAATATTCAAACACTAACTCAAAATATAGAGGTTGAGTTATGTAAAAGAATAGAAAATGGGGAAATTATTTCATTCAAAGTATATAAAAATGTTTTTGGATTGAACCTCCCATAAAATCTGGTCATACTTCTTTTGGTAGAGTTTGATGCTATTTTGGGCATGGATTAGATATCTTTATTTAGAGCCAACATCAACTGTTGGGAAAGGGAGACCCCTATTCACATCCTAAAGAATCCTAAAATTATATAAAAGTGTAATGAGGAGGATGAATCTCCTTCATATTCATCATCTCAAGTGTGGATATTATTTCGTTATGAGCAAGCATCTCTAGATAAAATGATTTAGACAAAGGAGAGAATCATGATAGTAGACATGACCATTGTATGAGACTATACTGATGCGTTCCCTAAATAATTGGTTGGTATTCCTCCTATACAATAGGTAAATTTTTCAATTGAACTTATTCCTAGATCTCTACCTATATCAAAGACACCATTGAGTCAAAGGAACCGAATAAGCAGTTACAAGAGAATTTGGACAAGAGTTTTATACAACTGAGTGATTCACCATGGGGTGAACCGGTCCTATTCATAAAGAATATGGAGGGATAAATGTGCCTATGAATTGATTATCACAAGATCAACAAAAACATTATAAATAATAAGTATCTATTTCCATAGATAGATTACTTGTTCGATCAATTTCATGGGGCCAAGTATTTTTCTAGGGTGGACCTTCTATCGGGATATCATGAATTAAAGGCGAGGAAGGAAGATATTCCCCAGTCTAACTTTTGAACAAGGTATGGACACTATGAGTTCATATTGATGCATTTAAGAATCACTAATTCTCCAACAATATTCATGGACTTAATTAATAGAGTCTTTAGAGATTATAGAGGAAAATTTATGGTAGTCATTATTGATGAAATTTTTATATGCTCCAAGAGAAAGGAGGAACTTGAGGAGCATTTGAATACTATGATAAAGACTTTGCGAAGGGAGAAAATTTATGAAAAGTATAGTAAATGTAAGGTCTGGATGGAGGAAGTATCATTCTTGGGGTAGGTTATCACCTGTAAAGGAATATATATGGAACCTTCTAAGAAAAATGCAATCGAAGAGTGGCCCATGCCAACATATGTAATGGAGATCCATAGTTTCCTGGTTCTAGATGGGTATTATCAACGATTTGTGAAGAACTTATCATGATTTTGAAACCCACTAACTAATCTAACTAGGAAGGGATAAAAGTTTACCTTGACCAATGAAAGTGAATATTGCTTCAAAGAGTTAAAAAAGAGGCATATCACCACGTCAGTATTCACACTTCCAACAACTGGGGAAATATTTGTGGTATATAGTGATGTTTAAAATAATGGATTAGGTTGTGTACTGATTCAAAATGATAAAGTGATAGCCTACACCTTAAGGAAGTTCAAAATTCATGAGAAAAACTATCCCATGTATGATATGTAATTGGAAGCTGTGATATTTGCATTAAAAATATGGAGGCATTATATCTATGGGGATAAGTTTGAAATATATACTAATTATAAGATCCCCAAATATAAATTCACAAAGAAAGATCTTAATATACACTAGTGAAGATAGTTAGATCTCATCAAGGATTATGACTGCTCAATCCACTGCCATTCAGGAAAAGAGAATAAATTGGCAAATGCGCTAAGTAGAAAAAATATTGCAACATTATCAATGATGATAATTGATAAGGATCCAATCTTATTAGATTTTCAAAATATGTTCATGGGAATCATTAAGGAAGGAACATCCTCAATCCTTTCTTAAATGATTTCTCAACCATCCCTTATGGATAAAATAAAGGATTCTCAAAGAAATGATGTGGAAATTATGAATAAGGTGTAAGATATTAGAAAGAAGAAATACTCAAAGTTTAAAATTGATGGGGAATGAGTTGTATGATTTGGGTCATGAATTTATGTACCATATGATCCAGAGATAAAGAAAGAGATTCTAAACGAGGCATATAGATCAACCTTCTATATTCACCCATGGAGAAAAAAGTTGTATCAAGGTCTCTGGGAGAAATATTGGTGGGACAATATAAAGAAGTAGATTAATCAATATACATCAAAGTTCCTGGTATGTCAGCAAGTGAATGTTGAAAGACACAAGTCCAAGGGGATAATACAACCATTACCCATACTAGCATAGAAATGAGAAAACATAACCATGGAATTTGTCACCAGAATTTTGAATATATTCAAAGGAAACAATGCTATATGGGTTGTTTTGGATCTTCTTACAAATATATATCACTTTATCACAATTTGAGAGGAATTATAACTAGATCAAATTGTATAGATATATATAAGAGAAGTAGTAAGGTTGCATGGAGTACCACTATTGATTGTATTTGATCGAGATCCAAGATTCACCTCAAAGTTTTGTAAAAGTATCCAACTTTATCTAAACACAGAGTAGAACTTTATTACATCTTATCATCTTTGAACTGATAGAAAATTTGAGAAGACTATTTAGACACTAGAAGACTTGTTGAGGTCATGTTCTATGGACTTCAAGGGAGGATGAGACCAACATCTACCTCTAGTTGAGTTTTCCTACAATAACAGTTTCCACTCGAGCATATAAATGGTTCTATATGAATCCATTTATGGGAAAATATTTATAACATTGACATGATGGGATGAAGTCGATGAACGTAAGCTTCTAGGACCTTAAATTCTCAAAGAAATGGTTGAGAAGGTGAAAAATATTCAGCAACACATTAAGCCATCCCAAAGTCGACAGAAGAACTATAGAGATAATAATTGAAAAGACCTAGAGTTAAAGGCTAGATATGTGGTATTCCTCCACATATCTCTATGGAATAGGATCATTAGATTTATGAAGAAAGGAAAGTTGAGTCCTAGGTACATCAGCCTATTTGAGATCCTTGATCATGTCATAAAGATGACCTATCGACTAACACTTCCACTAAACATGTATCATGTTCACGATGTATTACATGTATTCCTCCCAAGGAAATACATACCATATCAATTATATGTATTGAATTCAGAGGTGTTATAGTTGGAAAATGATTTCTCTTATGAGGATTAGCTGATGAGGATCTTGGACTATAGAGATAAATTTCTACGCAACAAGACTACTCACCCGGTCAATTTACTACGGAAAAACCATAAGTACAAAGAGGAAACATGGGAACTAGAGGTAGAGATGAAGGAGAAACACCCTATTTTGTTTTCACCATAGTATATAAGAAGACATTTCGAGGGAGGAATTTTATAAGGGGGAAGAATGTAATGACTTAATATTTTATCAATGGAAATTCCCTTCTTATAATTATTACATATAGTATAAATCACATAAAATCACATAGACAACACAATACAAAATTTATAAATGAATAATGAATGAAATAAAAGGTAATTATATAAATTAAGGAACCATTACCAATGAAATAGTAATTTGACCTTTAGAATAGTAATGCGACCATTAGGAATAAAAATATGGCCAATAGAATTGTAACCTCATCTATGAACATATAAATAAAATTTAGGCATCTAATGAATGAAAATATGATATAATTATATCACATTATAAGTAAATAAATATTTTAAAAATTATTAATTAAGTTTTGTTTTTTTATAAAACATAAATGATTATTTATAATTTCATAATTAATATAATTATTTAAAAGAAAATTTATTTTCATAAAATAGATTCATAAATTAACATTTTTTTTTCTTATGATTATAATATAATTTTGTAAGACACTAATTACTTTTTTAGAGTGTTATAAAATCAGTTATAATTTTAAAATTGGTATTTTACAAGTAAATTATGATTTAATTAAAAATTAAATTTCTCATATTTATAAAATTATTTTCATAAAATGGAGTTAATATTTTAATTCTATATGTTAAAAAATGGTTATGGTTATTTTTTGGTATTTTTCTAAAATACTTGAATTTTTTGGTGAATAGTAAAATATGATAATTTATATTTAAAAATAAATACATGAATTGTTGAGTCATAGATGATTTATGTCTGATGTAAACCAAAAATATCAAACTATGATTAATTATTATAATATATTTAATGATTATGATCTAACTATTAATAGTATTGAGCTAAAATAATAAACTAATGAATACAATAATGAGAAAACCCCCCTCTCCTCCCCTATAAACACCACCCCTCACCACGTCTTCTCCTCACACCTTCCAATAATTAAATCTTGTCCAATTTATGACCAATAATATTCCCAAGACCCTAGCTCACATCAATTATCTCTTATTCTCATCAAAATACCAAACCCTTTTCCCTAAGGAGGTTCTCAAGGAGGATAAATTTAAGAGGTAAAATCCTCTTCTTTTTCTTTTAATTTATTTTCAATTTCATTTATTTTCTTATCCTATCATCAACTATACCTATAAAAGAGACATGATAACTCCAATATATTTTATATACTTTAATTTTATTATGTTAATTGAATAATTAATCTTCAAATATCTTCCCTTTTTATTTTATTCTATAAGTTAAAATATCATCTCTGGTGTGTTAATTTACCGCCACCGTGGACTATGCATTTTCAGTTTTTACTCCCACCTTCAAATATGGTCATAAAACCATAATTATGGTTAAAAAATATTATATTATACATATTATAAGTTATATAATTTTCTAGAAGCAATATATAAACATGATATTAAATGAAATGATATGAGTTCCTGGTGGTCGTAAAATCCATGAAATAAATTAAATCATTTTCATTAACTATTTATCATCATAATAACATATTATAAAATGATCTATAAGATAATTTAGTCTTATTAAAGTTCATTAATAACATATAATTTCAATTCTGGATAACTATTCCAATTTTACATGAAATTTCATACTCATATACAAGCGAACCGATCAAGAAAACCAAGAAAATAAACACTCTTGGACATGAAATTAAACTCTATAACTCATAAAAAATCATATAAATGAACTTAATAAAACTAAAATTGATCAAATTAATGTAAAAATGTTCTTTATTTGTTAATTAATTAATTTAATTTCATTATTCAGGATATTAAAGTGAATAAGGCTTTCAGACATAAGGTAAGGGGATTCTCGAACCCAATTTCCTTTCTTTGGGTTATTCCTCTTCTATGAAAAATTTTCAGTTTGGATGTCCTTTTATATTAATAAAGTATAATTTCTTTCTTAATACCATCTATTTTCTAGGATATACATATTTATAATCTATTTTTATGACAAATGCAAATATTTTTCCAAAATATGTCTTCTTTCCAAAAATACAACCTTTAATTCTCATGAGATTGTTTCTTCTTCACTCAAGATTGACGATTCTCATGCCAAGTATGTTATTACCTATTTTATTTGAGAACCCCAAAGTTTATTCATGAATATATTCTTTGTAAAATGAATCCCATTCCTTTACATGGGTTATTTTATATCCAAGATTGTTGTACGTTCTATGTGTCATGCATGATAATATAAATGTAATAACGTGATAGGTGAGCCTAGAATTATATAGCACATATAAATGTTATGATGTGATGGGTGTACCCAAAATTATACAGTGCTCCAATGCATTGAGTAATGTTATGTATCTCATGAGGTAAAATTAAATATGTGTAAACTTGATGCTAGCTTTTTCACTACTATGTTTGGTATTTGATCACTAATACATGATGTTTCATTTTTATGAATTTCCACATTTCATGCCTTCATCTAATGATTACAGTCATGATTATGATGTTATGATGATGATTATGCTCACCAATGTTTCATGTATCTTATTCATCCTTTTATTGGGAATTTATCTCACCCATTTATTTGATGTATATCCTAAAGTGATTAGTTGTACTAAGGAGAACTGGAGGTCTAATAAGATACTAGAGAAGAAGGAATTAAATAAAGTTTTATGTTTTATTTTGTAAAAGTTATGTATGGTCCTAATTTTCTAAAGAAACTAAACCTTTGGATCTTAGTTTTCTAGCACTATTTTTTTTATATTTAAAATGATGTAATAGTAATATATGAAAATTTAGGGTCACTATACTACCCTTGGTAACCAAGTAGACTTATTGGTTGTAGGTATATACAAAGGGAAGAATCTAGTTTTTGATGTTTGATTTACATAATTAGGATTAAGTATGGGGGTTGAGGACCGATCCTATGCTCAAGATTCTTATGGTATCATTTTTTTGGTATTTTTGGTACTTTTGTATATCATGTAGTATATCCCTGTATCCCCAATTCTTTATGTACTCTTTTTTTTATAGAATCATGATCATCATTATAATTGATGTCTATTCAGTTCTTCTTCTACCAGTTATTTATTTATATTTATTTATTTATTTTTATTATTATTCTGATTATATTTATTATTTATCTATTAATTATATATTATTTTATTCTATGATCACTTTGATATATAAGAGGATTGTCTCTACATAGACACACCCAAGTCACTCGTTTCTATTCGGTTGCCTCTGGCTTTCAAGGAGGCACGCTTGAGATCTTGTGACCACCCTCTTAGGGAACCTCTAAGTGGAATTTAGGGTGGGATGCTAAAAAGTGGCATCTGAGCATATTTTCCCATTTGTTATTACTATTTGGGTTAGATAGGATGCTAATAATATTGGAATTTGGTAATGAGACCATGCCTAGGAGTAGATAACCCATGTATAGGGGAAACCCTAATTTCCTGAGATGGGTAAATGCTATTGTTTCTTGTGCTGTTATAGTTTTATGGATTTCACCGTTGGCTGATGCACTTGTTTTGTGTTGTTATTAGTGTTGATGTTATTACGATATGATGTTTTATTCTGGATTGAGGATATGAGGGAGTATCAAATCATGAATCATACCAGGTACCATAGGATTAAAATTCCATGCATTATGCCATGCCATATCTACTTTCTGCATAAATTTTCTGTGATGCATGTACCTACTATAGTGCCTTGATTATATATATATAGATTTTTTTGACACTCTTTTTAGGGCAAAGAAAAATATAACTAACACTTAAAGTTCTTGACTTAACATAATAGTGTTTTCCTATAAAGATTAAAGCAGACACCTTAAGCCATCGGTTTGGGCTTGTTGAGCCATGGGCCATTGGTCGCACAAGCTAGAACGTGTTATGGTTAGGATTAAGTTGACACCATATTTCAATTTATGTTGTGTATGGGACTTATAAATTGGAAGTGGTGACCTATCTAATTCAACAATATAAATGGGATTTAAATAAATAAATGAGTTCCAAGTTAAAAAGAAAATAATCTTTAAAATTGAAATGGACATCTTATATAATAAATACAAGGACTTAACCCTGACCCAGACTTAGTAGTGGGTAGGAGATAATGTCTCTTGTGATACTTTTGTGTCCTTATCCTATCACCTATACCTAGATCTAGAAGCAAGATGAGGGTTATGTTATGCTGTAGGGAGGTCTTATACCTTCCCTTTCTTTATCACTTTCTTTACCTATTTTTCATATCTGTTATAAACCATGTTTGAAGTGTGCAATTGTAAATTGTAGAGATATAACATTGAGACGTCCTTGTGGTAGACACTAATAGAGTTGTGATGAGAACAATATAAAGGAGGTGAGACTAAATACACCCGTATTACCTCCTATAGTGCCACCTGAGGCACTCCCTGTTGATCTTCCACTGGGGGCCGAAGCTTATCCTCATAACAATTTTCTTTGGGTTGTGCAGCCTATTCAGGGTTCTCCCTAGCCTACCCTAATAATGGAAGAGCTAACTCAATACTTCTAGTAGTAGCATCCTCCCACCTTCTTAGGGTATTGAGGACCTTAGGATAATAATTCATGTTTAGAATCCGTGGTGTTAATCTTTGACCATGTTGAGGTGCCTCCACAGTGGAGGGTCAAGCTTTCCACCTACAAGTTATGTGATTCCACCAAGCATTGGTGGGATGTCATATCTTAGGTTGAGAGTAATCAGTGTATGGTATAGGAAGACTTCAAGATGGACTTCTAAAATCACTTATTTATGTTTAATCTATGAGATGGGATTTCTAGAGAGTTTATACATCTTTATTAGGGAACTATGACTTTTTGAGTTTATTATGATCACTTCACTGAGCTCCATCATTTCACTTCGTCTCATACCAGTGATGAATTGATGAATGTGAGGAAATTTGAGGATGGGGTTATGTATAATATCCATTCACACATGAAGATATTCCTATTGGTTACTATTATAGAGATAGTAAACCAAGCCCTTATTGCGTAATGAAATCTCAAAGAAGCTGGCAATGTGAGTTAGGGTGGTTTAGTTCTGAAGTAGGGTGATGGTTCATCTGGAATTAGGTAGAACCATTTTGAGGGTGCACTTGGGTGTGATTCCAGTGAGGTGAAACTCACTAAAATATCTATATAATGACACTAGTGTGGAAAGATAGGATATTAGAAGCCCCAATGCTTGAGGAACTTGATTGAGAGATGAACATATGGTAGAGTGGGTTACCATTAGTGTTTATTACGGTCTTTTACTCTAGCCTCTAGTGAGAGGGGATCCTTAACAAAACCTATATTAGGTATGGGATCCATGAATCCATGTCAGGTTGGGATTTGGTCTTCTAAAATCTAATCAGGTCAAGGTGGTATTGGATGTGGCTGAGGTAGTTAGGCTTTAGAGCTTCTACATCAGCAGAGTGGACCTGCTCATACTAGTTTGGCAATAACTCAGGGTCGTGGTTCAGGTCATATTTATGCAGTACAACCAATGCTTGAGGAGTATAGTCTGGGTACATATATGGTTAGTGGTACTATTTTGGTGTCCAATACTTTAGTTTATACCATTTTTGATACATTTGCATCACACAATTTTATATCTGTTCAAATTGTGGAAAGTCTTGGCCTTATAATTGAGTACTTTTGTGGAGTCATGCCTCTCAACACACCGCTAGGTGTCATATAAGAGAGAATATTCCAATGCCAAGAGTTACCCATTGAGATAGGTGGGTACCATTTCTCTTGATGTTTCTTCATCCTCAAGATGATTGGATTCGACGACATTATCAATATGGACTGACTTGTGCCTTATCATGCCTAAGTGGATTTCTATCATTAACATGTGTCCTTTAGATCACCCTAGGGTAGAACATATATTGATATGGGAGAATTTTATATCTATAAAAGTTGAGATAGACCAAAGAATATTGGGATTGGTGGAGTAACATCCCAGATGGAAAGTCTCCTTATGAGAAACCAGGGGATGCTATTTATAGAGTTCCCTCCCATAGTGGATCATTTGAAGGATGTCTTCCCTGGTGATTTATATATCTTACCTCCTGAGAGAGAGGTTGAGTTTTCCATCGATCTAGTCGTAGGTGCGGTACCGGTGTCCATTACACCTTACAGGATGGAACCTATAGAGTTCCATGAACTCAATAAGTAGCTTGAAGATCTATAGGAAAAGAGTTTTATCTAAACCAGAACATATCCTTGGGGTTTACCTATCCTTTTCATTAATAAGGAGGATTATAACTTTATACTGTGCATGTATTAATACCAACTGAACCAACATATAGTAAATAAAATCTATCCACCTCCTCATATAGATGACCTCTTCGACCAGCTCTAAGGATTGATAGTTTTCTAAAAGATCAATTTTAGGTCAGGTTACAATCAGGTGATCATATGAAAATCATACATACCATATAAATCATTCTGGAGCAGGCTACCAGAAGTCTTTATGGCTCTGATGAATTGGGTTTTCCACCCGTATCTTTATTCATTTTTGGGAGTCTTCAGTGACAACATCTTTGTGTATTCTCGCACCAAGCATGACCATGAAAATCATCTTGATATTGTGCTGAATACACTAAAAGAGACCATTTATATGAAAATAATAGTAAATTACACTTTTGGATCAGTAATGTTCACTTCTTAGGTCACATCATATCTGAGGTAGGCGTATCTGTTGACCCATCGAAGGTTAACACTATGGTTTCTTGGGATAAGCCCAAGAATGTGTTTGATATACATATATTCTCAGGGATAGATGGCTATTACATGTGTTTCATATATGATTTATCATTCCTAGAAATGTTTCTTATGAGATTGAACAAGAAGGGTGTAAAATTCATTTGGACTAAATATTGTGATACAACTTTTTAGGAGTTAAATGGAAAAAGACTTTAGCACTGATCCTAATTGTACTTGGGTTGGGAATAGGCTATAATATTTACTACGATCCTTCAGGGATTGGATTTGGTGTATTTATAATGCAAGGTGACTGGGTTCTAGCATATGGGTCCCACCATCTGAGACCTCATGAGGTGAATTACCCTACACATGACCTCAAGATGGTTGTCGTGGTCCATGCTTTGCGTTGTTGGAGGAACTATCTATTGAGTGAGGGTTTCACTATTTAAATGGATAAAAAAGTCTCAAATATAACTTCACACAATGATACTTGAATATGAGGTAGTTCAAGTGGGTTGAATACCTACAACCGTTCGACTTTGAGTTGGATTCCACCCCTGGAAAGGGAAGTGCCATAGCTAAGGTCTTGAGCTAGAATAATCAGATGTAATCCTTCAAGGAGGCCAACATTGAGTGGTAGTTGATGGATATGTTTTCTAAGATACACTTTGAGGTTTATAAAAAACATGGATATTCGGTATTATCAGCAACATACTACCTTCTAGAGCAGGTTTGAATGAGGAAATTATCCAATTTTGAGGTCTTGCCTAGAGGGAGAGTGTTTCAAGTGAGAAAACATCTTCTGGCTGGGTCATTGATGATAATGAGACCCTACTCTTCTATGGTAATGTTGGGGTTCCATCTGATATATGAAAATATTTGATGTAGACATATCATGACTCTATTTGGGAAGTTAATCTTGGGATTACCAATATGCATAGAGATATATTTCTTCAGTACTGGTGGCCAAGTTTGAAGATCAATATAATTGGAATTATCACTCATTGATCCACCTTTTATCTAGTGAAGGTAGATAACCAATAACTTTCTAGACTTATACAACCTCTATCTATTTTTTAGTGTAAATGGAATGATTTCACCATGGATTTTTTGATGGAATTTCCAAGATCCCCTCGAGGTAGTGATGTAGTATGGGTGATCGTCGACAAGCTGACAAGGTTGAAAACTTCCTATATATTTGGGAGACTGTCTCTATTGATGAGTTAGGATGGATTTACATATGAGAGATAATTATAATTCATGGTGTTTTTTATTCTATCATTTCTGACCAATACACCCATTTTACCTCATGGTTCTTGCAAGGGTTATAGAAGGAGCTGGGTTCATAGGTTCTCTTGAGTACAATATAACACCCTTAGATTGATGGGTAGTTCAATAAGATGATATAGGTATTGGAGGATATACTTAGGGTATGTATCGTTGATTTTGGAGGTTCATGGGAACATCATATCCCTATGGTGGATTTTTCCTATAAAAAAGTTTTCAGGAAAAAATTCAAATGGTTCCATATGAAGCCCTTTACAGTAGACCATTCCATTCACCTATGTACTAGTTAGATGTTGATGAGGAAGTTTTATTGGGTCCTTGTCTCATTCAGGATACTTCAGAGAAAGTACAAATAATTCATAAGTGTATGGTTATATCTTAGTACATGCATAAGTATCATACCGAACTTCACCATAGACCTATGGTTTTTTAGGTGGTACATTATGTATTTTTACTTGTATTACCCACATTGGGTATCAAATTAATTTAGAGAAAGGGAAAATTATCACATCATTATGTTGATCCTTTTGAGATAGTGGAGAGATTCAATATGGTATCCTATCAGTTTCATTTACCTTAGAGGTACCATGCCATAAACAATGTCTTCTACTTTCCCCAACTTCGATAGTACCATCCCAAACTGTCTCATTTGTTTGACCCTGAGGATATCGAGCTGGAAGAAGACATGTCCTTCGAGGGGCATCTGATACGTATCATTGATCAGAGAACGAATTCTATTCAATGTAGGTCAGTTCCTCTAGTCAAGGTGCTATGTAAGTACATTCACATTCAATATGAGAACTGAGTTTGTGAGGCAGAATTACGTGCACAGTGCTTGGAAATATTCTCAGAAGACCTTTTACCACTCTTGTAAGGGAAAATCGGGGATGAGTTGTCTTAAGGATGGGAGGTTGCAATGTCCTGATTATTTTTATCAAAGGTATGAACTATTAGATTTTGGTTTTAATTATTTTGTTTATCCCTAATAATTACACCTATAGGAGCCAAGAAGGTCTTGTGGGTTTTTGGGGTTTGTTCGGAGCCTGAAGCCTCGAATTATTGAAGAAATAGACTAGGCCACATGGGTAGTAGAAACCATGTAGCCCAACCCACATAGTTTCCCTAAATCGCATGGCTTTAGAAAATGGTATGTAGGGGCATCATGGTTTTTCTATAACCATTAGAACCCTTGTTCACACCCATGTGGGTCACCAATAGTTTATAACAGATGCATTTTGTAGGGGCTACACACGATTAACCAAACCATGTGCCAATCCCATGTGGGGGTCCTCTTGGGTAGTGGCTTGGTGCATGGTTGATGCATGGTTTGGATAACCGTGTATCCAAACCACACACCCATACCTGTGTGGTTGTTTTTATGGTTTCACTCTTAAATTGTATTAAACTCTTCATTTTCTTCTCCCTCTCATTTTTCTTCAGTAGCAGCCGCCTGGGTGTCCTCTCTTCCTCCTCCTTAGGGATTGATATTTCTCCTCCATTCATCATCCAAATCAATTACTGTTGGAAGCATTAGACATTTTGAGGTAAGATCTACACTCCTCTTTCTTCTTTTTCTCCTTGAATCCATCAACTTTTGTTCAATATAGGTGTAACTACTTTTTCCCTATTTTCAAGGTGTTAGATGATTTCTTTGATTTATCTCTTTATAGCTTGATTCAAGCACTGAAAAAGGATGAGTGGATTGATACTACATCAAGGTAGGTGGTTTAGGTATTTTCTTTTTGTATCATTACTTTATAATGGGTGCATCATTGTGCCACACACCAGAACCTTTTGGCGATGCATCTAATTTTCTAAATAAATTAAAACAAATGTGTTTCCATGTCGGGTACGCCCATAATGAGTGTAAAATAATAACTTTGTGAGATCTCCTTGATTATAGCCACCCCAATGGGTGAGTTTTCTCCTTAGAATCCTAATTCCCACTACTTATGGTGTTTCACACTTCATGAGTTCCTTGAATTGAATTATATCAGAGTTGAAAACCCATGATTTATGCCCTTAAAATTTATTCCTTATGCTTCACACTTATTTGATTATGCTTATTACTCAACCCATGATATGTACCTTATGATTTAGAAAAGTTTCTTAGTGATAATGATTTTGTTTTCATCCATGTTTGGTATCCATGTGCTTATGTTTGTTCTTTATTCCTTTTGATCATATCTCATGCTTATTCCATAGTTGATTGGCTTAGATTGTATAAATTTTCAAGCTTATTAAACCCGTTGTATATGCTATGACATGTTATGATATGTGACTTGGTTTCTGTGAATTACATGCTTGCGGGCCAGTAGTGAACACAAGTACTAACTTAAGGACATCATGTATGGACTCACCATGATGGGATTGGTTCCACTTGATGCGCCTGGAGAAATACTTTAGCTTTCCTTGGATGGTATCTCTGGGTGGTTTTACTTATACTAATGGGTTACACTGGTTCCCTTAGGGAGAAAATGTATACAGAATTATTATAAATATGGCTATTCCATGCCTCATGTGATGCCGAGTCCCCTATGTGAGATACCTGGTACGGAATCTGAGTTTACCATTCCATGAGTGATATATGGGACACCTTTATGGGTCGCCTCAGACATAATCAGTGGTACTGGTTATATCAAAGGCTCATGTAGCGACCCTCATAATTCCATATGGATTGACTTGGATGGGTACATGATTCCACATTGGATTTAATGGAGTTACATGTTTGTTTTATATGTGATGTCTCTTTATTTAATTATGATCATGCTTGATTGATATTCTAGGGATTTTTTTCACCAAGGAAAATCACATTCTTGGGTTTGGTCCACATGTTATATATAATTCCTGATGGAACATGTCTTTACCATATCACTTGTACATGTACCTTCTTTTATACATATAGCTTAGGAAGAACTAGGTGGCATTGGTTGGGTGTCTATGTAGGTGCCCATGATGTAGTTTTTATTTATTTATTTATTACCTTGAATTTATTATTTATTATCTCACAATTCTCATTTATATATTTCATGAAATATAACGATCTACACACCATTGGTGTTGGCCTACTGAGATTGTATCTCACACCTTGCTTGGGCCACCCTTGGTACCCTAGTAGACTTCATGATTATAGGTATGGAAAAAGGGAAGTCGAAAGCTTCTGAAGTTTGATTTACAACATTAGGATGGAGTATATGGGTAGAAGAACCGAGCCTATGATTGAGATGCATGTAGTATCATTTTTTTCTATTTTTTTTATTTTTGTATTGTATGTAGTATATTCTTATATCCTTTATTCCCTATGTACTCTTATTTTGTATAGCATCATGATCTTCATTATAATTCATGTCTATTAAGATCCTCTTTATCAATTTATTTATTTATCTTTCTTGATTTTTTTATTATTATACTAATTATATTTCTAATTTTTCTATTTTTTATTTAATTTTTGATGCTATAATCACTCTGATCTATGAGGGAATAGTCTCCCCATAGACACACCATAGTCCCTCACTGATATTTGGCATACTCTGGAATTTTTGTAGTACCGCTTGATGTCATTTGGACACCATCTTGGGGCACCACTATGTGGCATCCTGGGCAGGACACTACACATGTTATATTTTAATTATTTTTGAAATAAAATTGTTGATTATTATTTTAGGAACCCTTGATAAACCTAGAGCATTGAAATGTTGAAAATTGTGATAATAAGGCCCAAGAGGAGGTGTTCTTGGCTGTAGAGGTTTCTAGTATATCTTTCTAACTACAAAGGGTGGTTTATGCTTGTAGTGACATTGATGATTTTGAGTTAGGAAGTTCCTTACCTTTTTAGGTTACACTTGTTACCATGTTGTAGAACTTGTGTTGGTCGTGCTTGATTATGATCACATGTGGGTATGTGTAGCTTGTGATATCCTTATGTGTTACCTAATTCCATGTGTATAGTCATATCTTGTTATTCATTTTTGGTGATGATCACATGTATTTTAAGTTTCCACCTTTATTTCATGATGATATTCTATGCTTGTTTGTATGTTATACCTTGTTATGTGTTCCTTTGGAGGTATTGTTCTTGGTGCCCAAAGTCGGCGGACCATCATGACATGTTTATCCCTTACAAGGGGAGTGTTCATAATTTATGATGATGGAAGTGATGGACCAAACCATAAGGTAGGGATACAAAAAATGCCTCATAGATACCATGTGATATAATCGATGCCTAGAGGATACCAAGGATCATGTTACTCGAGGCTTAATAGATGTTGAGTAGCATGCTCACTCGATGCGTAATCAATGTTGAGGAAATGAATCACTTAATTCCTAGTGGATTTTGAGTTGTACATACACATAATGCTGAGTAACATGATTACTAGTGGATACCAAGAACATGACTCACTTGATGATCATAGGATTACAAATGATATGTTTGTTAAAATTATGGAAATTTCATGATAATTTTTGATACCTTGATGTTCCTTCAAACATGGAGCCAAAGAAGATATGGCCATGGACATGGTGTCTTGGTTAGTATACAACTTCTAAGTTTTGGTTTGTTTTCTTCTTTCACTTTTATTGTCTATTTATTCCAGACACTTTTATACTTGATCGCACTTGTTAAGGAAACATTGGTGGTGTCATATTGAGTATTTTACTTAAAAGATAGTTGATAATTTGAGAGTGATTTTAGATTTTATGACTAGAGATCTGATGAAGGGAATGAGATATATGGTGGATGGTTGATTAGAGAAGTATGGAGCTAGCAGGAGACCCAAATAGAATCTAGATTACCTGATTATTTTATTTATTATTTTTTACTTTACAATTTAATTTGGCTTACCACTTAAAAATCATATTTATTACCTATATGACATATATACCATTTATTTTTTTAGTTTCATCATGATAACCAGTTCATTATATTGTTAATTATCATTTTTCCCATGATATGATATTAAAGGTACAATCTCCCCCTGATGGACTTAAACCCTTACTGCTGGTCAATATCCTCTTATATATGGGGAGACTCACATGAGATTATGTGACCCTCCATCTTAGACCCCATTGTTTGGGTTGTCGTGTTACAATGATAAAAAATTTTGTGGCCATGATATTAATAAAATACCCCTAAAAAATCTCATTTTATAGAATTGTAACTTCTAGACCTTTTACTTACACCACCTTTTTATGATAACACTAGCTTTATATTCATAAGGATAGAGTATAAATTTTTACTAATTATCCTTATTTTTCAATATAATCCAAATCAATGTGGGGGATCTATAAGAACTTTCTCAAGTTAGTGGTGGAATATTAAAATAAAGTTTCAACATTAATTATTTAAATATTTCCCTTGGAATAACTTTGATTTAAAGATCAATACTTTGATCTTTCATAGAAATATATTCAAGAATTACATATCCACTAAAAACATTATCCTTAATTAAATGATATTTAAGACCAATGTACATTGATTTAGAATGTTTCACATGATTTTTGGAGATATCAATGATGCCATTATTATCACAAAGAATCTTCAATGGATTTTCAACATTCATCCTCAAATATTCAAGCTAAACTATCATCCAAATAATTTAAGTATGTGCCTAGGTGGCATAAATATATGCTAATTCCACTATACTCAAAGTAATGGAACACTTTTTCTTACTATTCCAGATCACACAAAATTCTCCCAAGAATAATGTTTCTATTTATGTCTATTTTATATCATTACAATGTCCTAACTCAATCAGCATAAGTGAAACCAAGGAAGGTCAACTCATTACTCCACTTATACGTTAGGCCATATTTTGATGTTCCTTTAACATACCTAAGGATTATTTTTGATACCTATATGTGTGATTCATTTGGATAACTCTGATATATTATATAAAATGTTATAATATATATAATTCTTGGTCTTGAAGTAGTAGGATATAGTAAAATTATGATCATATTCTGGAAATATTTTTGGTTTATAATTTATCCTGATTCATATTTACTCATTTAATTCCAATAGTAATAGGTGTAGAAACCTAATTTGAATATACCATTCCATTGTTTTTAGAATTTTTAATATTAGAAATAAATTTAACTCTATGAGAATTTATATATCAATGTTTCTTCTTTATTTATTTTGAAAATTCTTTATAATATTTATACTTATTACCTAAAAAAAATATATCATCAATGTAAATAATGTTAATTGGAGTACACATACTCATCTATTTTACTTATAATATGATATAAATTTTCCTTTATAAAAGTTAAACTACTTCAGGAAACCATCATGTTCTGAATACCAGACATAAGGGGCCTATTTCAACTTGGACAATGATTTTTTTAGTTTACACACCATAGTTCTATAATTGTAAATTTTGAACCCACTAGGTTTCTCGATGAAAACATATTCATAAATTTATTCATTAAATAAAGCTAAATTAAAATAAATCTTACTCAATTTATAATTCTGATGAGTAAAAACATCTAAAAACATTATAATAGTCTCAAGCCTTATAACAGGGGAAAATATTTCTTGAAAATCAACACCTTACACCAATTAATGACCTTCAAAATCTAGACACAATTTATTTATTTGAATTTATCAATATTAATTAATTTTATTTATGAATATAAATTTTGTTCCAATAAGATTATTTATTTTAGTTCAGGGAAAAATATCCTAGGTGTCATTTTTCTCAATTTGATATAACTCTTCATTTATCATATTTAACCATTCCATATGATCAACTGCTTCAAAAACTAATTGTGGTTCCACCTTTGAGATATTGAAGTTAAATTTTTTAAATATCAATATCCATCCAGTCTGAACTGGTGCTTCCTAATTTCCAATTATATTATCATATTAATCCTATTTTTTGTAAAGTTTAGAATTTTTGTGGTTTTCTTCTGGTTTTACTTTCCTCATCACTAGACTGAGCGAAATAAACTTGTACAAGATTAAGATCGTAGTAATCCCCCTTAACATTAATTTCTCTAGAAGTTATTATTTTGTTTTTTGTTACATAATTCTCATCATCTTCAACATATTTTGTTAATGTGGACTAGTTTTTAATGTTTTTTGTATCAGAGTAATATTCAAACTTATATAGTCATTTATTCCAACACTCTTAAATTTTTACATTGGATGAATATCCTAGGAAAAAATATTCTCCCACCTTTTCATCAAACTCTCCTAAATTGAGATTTTTGATCTTTAGTAAGAAAGTAATCCCAAAAATCTTAAATTATTTTACTATAGACATTTTATTATTCCATATCTCATAGGAGGTTATTTTTTTCTAGTCGAATCATACACCTTTTTTGAGAAAGAACAACTGTACTTATTGTCACAAACCCCTCCCTCTAAAGATACCAAAATGAGGGGATAGAGATAATGACCCCTAAGTCCCACCTCTAGTGGACCACTAGTTGGTGACTTACACTGAGGGTATACAAATATCATATATGGGAGGAATTACCCTCTATAATATAGATAGGATCTAGAGATTAGATGAATCATCCACAAAAAACTCAAATAAAAAATATTAAAAGAAACCCACAAAATCCCATAATGAATCTATAAATGAAACAAATACGAAAAAAGTCTCCAAAGTAAGTACCCAACAGTAAAGAAAAAGCGGTGATACAATATCCATCCAAAGGTCTGAATTATTAATATCCAAAATGGTCCAAGTAATTTTCCTAGAAACTTGAATAGAGTTTTATATATGTAGGGTGAGAATACAAGTATACTCAATAGGAAAACAAAAATCTCTCATGAACATCTAAAAGAAGCATACTAATGCACCTATGAGAAACCAACATAACCAAACGACACCTATACAGGTATACTAACCAAACCTAACCTCACCAAGGTATGATAACCAAATAAAACAAGCCAAGTAATATAATATAATAGGAATCACATCAATAGGGGTACCCTACACCACTTTCCCATTGGTATGCTACTCTCACACCCAACTTCGTATGTCCTGGCGCTCCTATACCTTATATATACCACACCACCCCACAAGCACGATCAAAACACACCACTCCAGAAGACACCTAGTCTTTCCACCCCACAAGAAAAACCACACCACCACACCCAAAGACACCTGGGCTACCACCGCACAAGCACGATCACTTCTCACTCAAAAACACCTATGCCATCACATATTTCCCAAAAAAAACTGGGCTATCAAAACCACCGTCTAATGAACTAACAAACCTCTGTCCATCATAGCCTGTGAAATACCTACCTCACCTAGAAGAGATAGAGAGAAAGATCAGGTACCCATCCATCTGTACTCCCCACCGGATGTTGAAAAAACAGCCCCTCGTGTGACTAAGCGGGTGTCGACACATGGAAGTCAATGTGGGTGGGGTGAATATAGAAATAAAAAGAATATACAAGTATATATGTAGTATCAAACACTCTTTCCCAACCTATGGGTTCACAAACAAACCAACCAACTCACAACACCATCACTTTTTCCACCACATTTAAATGGATGGAACCATAGAACAAGTCATGATCCACATTCAGGTTTCATACCAATTCCATTTAATCATCTCATTCTTTTCATTATTTAGCATAAACCATATTTAACCACACAACCCATCATTTAATTATTCATTAACCATTTTCATCACATTAACTAAACCAAGTAGTGTCATTTCAATCATTATCAAACAATTATTTATTCCGTCACCACTCATATATCTAGCAAAAATCAACCACCACCTAGATCCCCAAAAGCATGACCAAAAAACCACCCTGCCTCCCCAAAATAATAGCTAACAATCCACCTTATTGGCCCAAAATCATGGAAAAAAACCACCTTGCCACCCCAAAATCATGACCAACAAACCACCTTTCCACCTCAAAAGAATGAAACACAAAACCTCTTCCACACATGCCCCAACCACACATCACCATCCCAAAAGCATGAAAAAAAATTACAACACATCAAGATAACTTTATAGACTTTAAAAAAGGGGCTTTTATCACATTCTAATTTATTTTAGGGGTGTTATCACACAAGCCATAATCATGGGGCAACCATTTCATTAGTTAAATATAAGCGATTAATCAATTTCTATTTTAGGGTGATGTTACAATAATAAAAATAGTCAAAATAAAATTTGGAAAAACAAATCCCCCAAAGACCATAATTTTCAGTAGGGAATCAAGCCCATACAATCCATAAGGACACCATAATATCAAAGATATAAAAACATGAGGCCAAAACCCTTTACCCATTTTAAATTTCAATAAAATGAATTCTTTATCTTTGATTAAGTCAGAACAACCATGACCCATAGACTAAAAAGAGTAAACCCCTCCCACATGATACATAATAAATATAATCGAGGAAAGCCCTACCCAAAAGAAGTTTTCCAACTTGATGCACTCTTCAAGGCAAAGAAGTATGGCTGAAAACCACAATCGCACCGTGAGAAACGATGAGTAAACTAAACATTACCCAAAGACCATCAAAACACAACCCCAAAAAACCCCCAAACCATAAAAACATCACCACGATGAATCCTTAGGAGAATAATGGAAGACAACCTAACAAGAAGAAGGAAGGTCTTACCACAGATTTCTAAGAGATAACCATTGGGAACAATAGATCGTAGAGGGAGGAAGAGGGCTTGAAGAACTCCTCATGGCACCTAGGGTTCTCCCAAAATGAGAGGAAGAATAATCCATAGCTGAATGAATAAAAATTAAACCAGAAAGATCTTTTAAAACTGTACTTCATTAAGGATTTACATGATGTGTAATCCACTTTCACATCATGTAATACTCAAGGTTCAATTTCATTAAAAACATATCGCCTTTTTATTATTTAACCCCAAAAATATAAAAATCATGAAACAGACTCACACAAGCTATGATCCACAATTTCACGTCATTTAATACACTTACACGATGTGTATTTCCTTTAATAGTTCTGCCGCACCTCCATCTTCCACCGAAAACTCCAAGAACCTCTCCCGAACACCTCCAACAACCAAAAATGGAAAAGAAATGGATAGGGAGGGAATTTATTGTTACATCAGATACCTCTCAAATTATTATCGCCCTTGAGAATAAAAAACCAATCCCATAAGAAAAGGATTCTGTAAAACCGCCCTACGAGATACCTGTCAAGGGTCTTGTCATACCTCAAATGATACCGCCATCCAAACATGCCAACCAAATGACCACAAAAACACACTACATAGACACATCACCAAAACAACAAGACACCTCCTCCCACACAATCACACCAACACAAAACTATTTCAATACCATCTAAACCTCCATATATCCCAAACTAACAACTGCTACAACCAACAAAACTGCACCGTCTCAAATGCACGAGTCAGGGAATTCCGTCTTCCATGTCAAGATACTATTCACTCTGGGCAGCAATGACTCAACTAGATGGGTTTAATCACATAAATGTTAATGTTTCTCAATTAGGAATCAAGTCCTTTTAGTTTCATATTTTAGGAATTTATCACACATCTCACCACACACAACAAAAACCAAGTAAAAAAACCCATCTCACAAAACAAAAAGGATCCAAACATCACTTCAAAAAGCAAAAAAGAGCAAAGAAAAACTAAAAACAAATTCCAGTACTAGGCATGTATATGTGTATCTCACTCCCAATTACTCTCCTCTAGGCCACCATTCCTCAACAACACATGAACCAAAAAAATGGTCCATCCATGAAGCACCTTACCTTGGTGATCTTGAATTTCTGCTAGCCATTCCACAAACATTGTATCATCCTCGATATCCAATTTTCATAGTCAATGAAATGGGAGTCATCGTGAAGATACCGATGAAGTTGAGAGATGTGGAAAATTTCATGGATCCTATCCAACCACGGTGAAAATGTCAACTGATATGCCACCTCAACAACTCACCCCAACACCTCAAATGGCCTAAAAAACATAGGGTAAAGATTACTCCATCAACCAAACCTGCACTACCCATGTTGTGGGAAACCTTCAAGAACACATGGTATCCAACGTAAAACTCCAAGGGCCTCATTTAGTAATTTTTATAAGAATTATTCCTGTCCTGTGCTGCTTTAATCCTCTCATGAACAAGCTGAAGTTTCTATATCATACTTTGTCCCACATTAGGACTGATAAAGGATATATCCTCAATCCCTATCTAGCGCAACAAAGAACTACATAGTCTCCCATACAAACCTCAAGAGGGTCCATTCCAATGGAAGAGTAAAAAATGTTATTATAAGAAAAATATACCAAGGGAAGGTGTTGTACTCAAGATCCACCAAAGTCTAAGACTCACACCCACAACATATCCTCCAATGTATGGATAGTCCATTCCATTTTCCCATATGTCTGTGGGTGGAATGAAGTGATGAGGCATAACTGAGTACAAAAATAATGCTGATATCCCCACCAGAATCATGAGATAAAATGTGAATCCCAATCCAAGACAATGTACCTTAGAAATCCATGAAACCACACCACCTCATCCACATAACTATTATCCAAATAATCCATTGTGCCCGACTCCTTGATCACTAAGAAGTGGGCCAATTTTTTCAATTGATCCAATATCACCCAGATAGAATCACAACCTCCCTATGTTATAGGTAACCCTATGACGGAATCTATCAATATGTAATACCATTTCTACTCGGTAACATCCAAGGGATACAACAAACCACCAAGAACACGATGATCGACCTTTAACTACTAGAAAACCAAGTACTTTTCCACAAACTTCGCCACTACCCATTTCATCCTGGGTCACCAAAACTGCATCCTCAATCCACGGTACATATTAGAAGCTCTTGTGTGTACCAAAAAAGGTAATATATGAAACTCATAGATAAATCCCTTGCACATTACTATAGGAACAAACAACCTCATGTGAAATAACATCCGATTCCGACCATCTTCCAAACATCCCTTTAGAGAAACATTATATCCAAAATGATCACGCATCACCTCTACCTATGAGTATACCCATTAAGACTCCTCCACCAGCTGTATCAGCGAAGACTGCACCTTTATCTAAAATAAAAAACCTCTACAACCATCTACCCTTGAATCTAAGTGGAAGGCTTCCAACTCCACCATTTCTCTCTAATCATCCCTAGATTCCTGAAAGACACCCTTCCACGAATTCTTTATCAAAGCGTCAACCACAAAATTCCCTTTTATTGTAGTGTATGACATATCTAAATCATAATCATGAAGAAAATACATCCTTTTATATAGTCTCAAGTTCAAATATCAATTGGAAAATATATACCTAAAACTCTTGTGATTTGTGAAAACCACAAAGTGCTTCCCAGGTAACACCGCTACAACCTTAGCACAAACACAACCACTTCTAGCTCCATATCATGGGTGGAATAGTTACACTTGTGAGGGAATAACTACCTAAACCCATAAGAGATCACTGTCCACTGCTGCATCATCATGAATCCCAAGACCAGATGGGAAGCGTCACAAAATACCTCAAATATCACTCCTTCCTCAGAAAAATGAAGCACTGAAGCAAAAATTTCCCCTGCAGGTAAATGAACACTGCATGGTACCGATCAATCCACACAAAATCTTGGTCCTTCCTAATATAAACTGTCAACGGGGCTGAAAATTGAGAGAAACTAGGTAAAACCCATTTATAATATCCCATGAGACCAAGGAAAATGTGAACCACTACCACATTCTTGGGTGATTCCCTAGAAAAAACTACTTAAAACTTCGACAGTTCTATTGAAACACCCTACCGAGATACCAAATTCTCAAGGAAATGCACCTCTCATATCTAGAACTTACACTTGGACAACTTTCCGTAGAGCTGGTGGCATCGAAGAACACACAATACAGTTCTGAGATGCTCGACATGATCCTTCTATAACTTCAAGTAGATTAAGATATCATTGATGAATATAATGATGAACTGATCCAGGAACTCATGGAACATGAAGTTCATATGACCCATGAACACAACTGGCATATTCATAGCATCGAACGACATGATTACAAACTTTAAGTGCCCATACCTACATATGAAGGCATTCCTTAGGATATCATCCTCCTTCACCCTTAATTGGTGATATCTAGACTGAAGATTGATCTTAGAAAACCAAATTTCCCCAATCAACTGGTTAAAAAGATCGTCTATCCTCAGAAGAGGGTAACCGTTTTTAACCATCACCTGATTCAACCTGGATTATTCTATAAAAAACCTTAGACTACTATCCTTTATCTTGGAGAAAAACACTAGATCACCCTAAAAAGACTCAATAGGTGAGATAAAACCCTTATACATTATATTGTCTATCTGAATCCTCAAATAACGTAACTTATAAGGTTCCATTTGATAAGGATCCATTAAAATCAGAGAAGCATGAGACTGAAAGTATATCCTAAACTCAACATCACATCGAGGGGGTAAAATCACAAAATCCTTTTAAAAAACATCTAGGAACTCCCCAATGACCCTAGGAACCTCTACCATCTCAAAATCAACTGATTTCACCAAAAGCTCATCCAACAAGGAAATAAGGGGCTCCACACACTGACTACCCATCTGACAACCCTAATCACCAATGAAAACCATACATTTTCCATCCACATTATAAAACATGAATCTTCTCTAGAAGTAGTCGATAATAGCACATAATAAATATAACCATTTGATACTGAGGGTGAAATTGTATGGATGCATATATAACAAGAAAATATCCCCACGAGACTAAGGTGACCCCATCATTAGTCAACACTCATGGAGCACATAAAACAAGATGGTATGGCCTCTAACTGGTGTATTTAACACTAAGAGCATGGGAATACTATCTAATTATAGTCCCAAAGAATGGGATAGAGTGGGTGCAATAAAGGAGTGAAAATCTCATGAATCAAACAAGACACAAAAAATGGTACTAAAATAACTGCTTGTACCTATGATGATCTATGGACCCTGTAGAACTACTACCTCCACGGTGTGAAATTTAACACACCCATATCCTTTACCTTTCTGCCGACAACCACCTCCAAAAACACACTCAGGTTGTGGTTCTTGAACACGGGGAACATCCTAAGTTCAATCTCTACCTGCTCCATATCCCCTTAGTGGAGCAAAAATATGCCTCCCATATTGATAAAATGTTATCACTGGCAACAAATGATTTGGATGGCACTGAACCTATCCCCCTAAACTGAAATTAGGTTATGAAACCACTGGGAAATAGTTCCAGTATTTTCCATCAACCCGATAACCAAAACACACCGGCACAAAGCTTCTAAGAAAATCATGGAAACCACTATCCCTATAAGGTTGAAAAGGAAGATGTTGAGCTCGAATCTCTTTCGGTTAAAACCTTGAAGGTCCTAGTACCTAAGACCTACCACTAAAAACTATATTCATTGAGAAAGCCTTATGGTTCACCTACCACAACAAAAATCCTCACGAATGCATCATTCGATCACCTATGCCCTCCTTTGAACCTCTAGATACATTGGATACCTAAAAGGAGTAACTTCATATTGGATAAAAGGGTGGAGAGCCTCCTCAATACATCTCGCATGATACTTCTGACCTCAAAAAATAAAGAGGAAAAAATGAAGAAGGTCCTTGAACATAATTTCGAGCTTCCACGCTGACATGCTCCCCTTTAGAAGAGAAACAATTTCCTACCTCTTTACTTCCTTCATGGATGAAGAAAGGAAATCTACCCATAACTATTTATAGAAGAAGATCCAAAAAAAGTAAAACTCATTTAGCTCTCCCAGATACAATGTACACCACTGACACACATCTCCCAACATCTGACTTACTGCCAAAGGGACCCAATACTTCGTCAAGGCCCAGATAGAATCGAATGCAATCTCAAGCTTGTCCATACAATCTATCTCCACATCTGAGACTCTACCCTCATACTTCCACAAATCCAACCCCTAGAAAGAACACAATGTAATCTTCCACTAATCATCATCCTCAACTGGATCAACCCTAAGGAGATCAACCAGATCAACCTACTAAACCTCAACCATCTAAGCCACAGGAAAATGATGAACATGGGACATATGTGAAAGGAAAAGAAAGATCTTCCTAAGCTTGACAATGTGAAATTTTATTATAATTCATTTTAACTCATTTAATTCATTTTTTATCCATTTCAATATTCACAGAACAACCCAATTCAAACAATAAAACAAACCATCATGATGAATGTACCTTCCAAGGTCTCTACATTGTAAGTAATTTCATCTCACTTGGATGTTCAATAACCACAGAGTCTATGCACCGGATCATGGGGGCCCTAAAATCCTATGTCATAGCCAGTCTCCCTAGACTATGTCAGACACCATGGTCAACTGAAATTGTTTCCCTACCACCCCAAGCAATCCTCACAATGACTTACCCCAAAATTCATCCTATCTCTCAACCATCAGCTCTGTTACCACTTTTTCATGACCCCCTCCCTCGAATTATACCGTAATGAGGGGAGGGAGATATTGAACCCCGAGTCTCGCCTCCAATAGGCCTCGGGTTGGTGACTAGAACTGAGGGTATAAAAATCTCATGTATGGGAGAAATTGACCTCTATAATATAAATAGGATCAGGTGATAAGATTAATCATCCACAAACAACTCCAAGACATAATATAAATGAAACCTAAACCATCCCACAATGCATGTATAAATGAAAAAGATATAACAAATGTCTACAAATCAAATACCCAAAAGTAAAGATGAAGTAGTGACACAACAACTATCCAAAGTTCTGAGCTATAAATATCCAAAATGGTCCACATAATCATCCTGGAAACTTGAAAATAGTTTTATATACACTGAATGATCATACATGTATACTTAGTTGGAAAACCAAAGTATCTCATGCACACGTGAAAGAATTATAAAAATTCAACTATGAGAAAATAGCAGAACCAAAAAGAACCTATACTGGTATACTAACCAAAACCAACCTCACCAAGGTACTTTCACCAAATAAAACAAGCCATGTAATATAATATAATAGGAATCACATCGATAAGGGTACCGCAAGCCACTTACCCACTAGTATGAAACTCTCACACCCAACATCATATGTATTGGTGGTACCATCTCTTCCGTCTACCACACCACCCCATGAGAAGAGTCACAACACACCTCACCTGAAGACACTTATGCTTGCCACCCCATAAGTAGGACCATGACAGACCTCTCCTGAAGACACATAGGCTACCGCCCCACAAGAACGGTCATATATCACCCCAAAACACATGGAACGTTACATCTCACCCACAAAAATATGGGCTTTCACAACCACCATCTAATGGAAAAACAGACCTCTGGCCATCACAGTCTATGCAATACCTACCTCACAAGAAGAGAGAGTGGTAAAGAGTGGGTACCCAACCATCCGTACTCCTCACCGGATGTCGAGGAAACACCCCCCTCTTGAGTATGTGGGTGTCATCACATGGTTTTAGTTGAGGGTGGGGTGTGTATAGAACTAAAAGAATATAAAAGTATAAATGTTGTATAAAACACTCAATCCCAACCTATGGGTTCACAAAACAACCAACCAACTCACAACATTGTCAGTTTTTCTGCCATCTCTAAATGCATGACACCACATAACAAGCCATGAGACACATTCATGTTTACAACCAATTTTATTTAATCATATCATTCTTTTCATTAATTATAATCAACCAAATTTAACCATACAACCCATCATTTAATTATTCATTATCCATTTTCATCCTATTAACAAAACTGACCCATGTCATTTCAATCATTATCAAACAATTATTTATTCCATTACTACTTGGTCTTGTAGTGAAAAGAAACCACCACCCCGCAACCCCAAAATCATGGTTATAAAACCACCTCTCTGCCCTAAAATCACATCCAATAAACCACCTATCTTTCCCCAAAGAACGACCAACAAACCACCTCACTGCCACCAAAGCACGACCAATAAACAACCCCACCACCCCAAAAGAATAACCCACAAACCATTTTACCCACATAACCCAACCACACATCACCATACTAAAAGAATGGATAAATATCACTACACATCAAGATCAATTTATAGATTTACAAAATTGAGCTTTTATTACATTCCACTTTATTTTAGGGGCGTTATCACACAAGCCATAATCTTGGGGAAACAATTTCATTAGAAAAATATAATTGATAATTAAGTTTCTATTTTTGGGCGATGTCATAATAATAATAATTGTAAAATAAATCCAAAAACATATATACGATGCAAAAAAAAATCCCCCAATGACCACCATTTTCAGTAGGGAATCAAGACCATACAATCCATAATAATAGAATAATATGAAAGCTATAAAAACTTATGAACCAAAACTGTTTACCACTTTTCAATTTCAATTTATTGAATTATTTATCTTTTATTAAACCAACACAACCATAACCCATAGATAAACAAAAGTTATCCCCTATCTCATCATGCATAATAAAGAGAAATGAGGAAAACCCTACACAATGAATCTTTCCAACTTGCTGTGCACCGTAGGGTGAAAAAGAATGACCACAAACCACAACTACACCAAAACAACCACAAATCAACCTACACCGCACCCAAATATTTTAAAAACACAAATCAACACAAACCCCAAAGCATAGAAACATCAACACAACCAATCCCTAAGAGAAGAATGGAAGAAAACCTACCAAGAAGAATAAAGGGATTACCACATTTTCCTAACAAACAACCACTGGGACCAACATATCAAAGAGGGAGGAAGAGTGCTTGAAGAACTCCTTAGGGTGCCTAGGGTTCTCCCACAATGATAGGAAGGAGAATACATGACCAAATGAATGAATTTTTTTCCATAAAGAACTTTTAAAACTGCACTCCATTGGTATTTACGTGATGTATAATCCCCATTCACGTCGTGTAATCCTTAGGGTTTGGTTTCACTAAAAAACCCATTGCATTTTAATTATTTACCCCTGATAATATACACATCATGAAATAGCCTCACACAAGCTATGAACCAACATTACATGTCATGTAATACACTTATATGATGTGTATTTCCTACAGTAGTTCTTATGTAACTCTATCATCCATCGAAAACTCCTTGAACCTCCCCCAAACACTTCCCACAACCAAAACTAGAAAAGTAACTGACCGGAAGGAACAAAACTTTACACTTATAACTTCCCACCTGAATAATTTTTAAAGATTATTTTCAATGATCATACTTCTTCCCTTTTCAACTGAAATTCTATTTTTCCTTTTCACCACTATATTTTTCTGAGGAGTGTATGGGTCACTATATTGATGCTTAATTACATGTTACTTCAGCTAGTAATTGAAATAGTTACTTGTGTATTTCTTTTCATTTCCTATTATCAAATTTAATATATATACACCAATATACTTCTCAACATCCCTTTTGAAACTTTTTAATAACACTAAAGCCTCTATTTTATGTGTCATTAACATTAAACTGATCTTATAAGTGAAATCATCAATGAAATTAATTAATTAAAAATAATCCATTATTGATTGATGTCTCATCGAACCACATAGATAAAAGTGTACGAGCTAAAGAGTTCTGGTGGTTTTAATTTTAACTTTATTATGTCATCCACTAACCATTGTTGCTTTAAGTAATGTTCTAGAAAAAAATAATATTTCTTATTTAGTTGAGGTAAGTATCTTACAAAGTATTTATTTGAAATATTGATCATACTATTCTAGATAATATTTCAAAGCCTTCAATTCCATAATTTATTTTCATCTTCAATACTTAAATAGAAAGGATTAAAAGGATCTCTAAAATGGAATAGATTGCTACCTGTTATTTCTCCTATAGTAACAAAATTTCTATATTTCAAACAATTGATGATACATGAATATTTTCTATTGATTAATTCATTACCATTATCATTATGTATTCTAATAATTAGTTTGTTTTTATTAAGATTATTTACACACAAAACTTCCTTTGAATTCATATTATGAACTTCAATATCATCTGAACCAATTCCTCTTGTTTTTAAGGAACCATCGTTTCCAAAATGGCTGATTCTCCCTCATGGTATTAAATATTTTCAATATTTTTATATCTCCCATCATATATAAGGAACAATCACTACCAATAATCCATAGTTTTTTTCATTTTTATATCTTTTATATCATTATCAATAATTAAATATTTGTCTTTATTTTTTATTTTCCTATCTTTCTTTTACTTTTTGATTCAAGTAATTTTCCCTAGAAGTGTTTTCATACATTCTTAAATATAGTTTCATGGTTGGTAACACATTCCAAAATGTTTCTCCAATAAATCAAATCACTTTTTACTTGAGTGGTTGTTCACATATAATGACTTTATTTTTTTTCTTCCCTTAGTTGTATAGATATACCTTTTTTTTATCCACTATTTCCCCCCTTAGTTCTTTCCTACTCTTAGGGAGATACATGTTATGCTAGTAGTTGTATGACTTGTGTCCATATATTCCATAACACCAATAATATCTACTGAATCATAATCTTCTATAAAAGTATGTTTTTCCCAGAATTGTTGTCAAAAAATATTAAATATAGTTTCATGGTTGGTCAGACATTCCAAAATGTTTATCCAATAAATCAAATCACTTTTTACTTGAGTGGATGTTAACTTATGATGAATTTATTTTTATTTCTCACCACAGTTGTAGAGAGTTACCTCTTTTTCTTCAAATATTTCTACCCCTCGGTTCTTTCCTACTCCTAGGGAGATACATGTTATGGTAGTAGTTGTATGCCTTGTGCCCATATATTCCCCAACACCAACAATATCTTTTTAATCAAGATCATATTTAAATGTATGTTTTTCCTAAGAAAAGTTTATTAGTATTTAGTGTACTCAAAAGAGTATTATTTTCCTTAGCTTGTGGAATTATTCTTCCAATAGTTACTTTTAACTTACATTAATGTGGTGTATTTATAATATAATTTCTAAACCCATGACCTAAAATTTTAGTTTCAAAATACTTTATAGTTAGTATAATTATATGAAATTTTATTTTTAGTCGGGGTAAATTTCACCTAATTCATAGGATGATTTCTTATAGTATCTTGATATGTTTCTAACTTTACCTCCAAATATTTATTGAAATTATCCTTCCTCTTATTGAAGGTAATTTCATCTTTGATACATATTTATTTAGTATTAAATAGATATTATTTCTTATCAGTGAGTTTCTCATTAAGATCATTCACTATATTCCCTTTTTCCTAAACTTTTTTGCTTAATATTCTTATTTTATTCAATGTAAATAACATTTTTTTTAAAATTATTCTTTTCCTTCATTATTATTATCACTTTTTTTATTCAATATGATCAATTATTTTTTAAGTTTTGTGTTTTTATAAAGACATTCCAAAAGTTTTGATATGATATTATATTCCTTATAGGTTTTTTCACCTTTTTCTTCTTCATAATTTGAAGTATCTTACTTTCATTCAATATGATTCATGAAGGTTCTAAACTTCAATGAAATTTTATCTCCATATGAACTATTATTCATATATTCATACTCTTCCCTTATTCTCAACATACTTCTTTTGTTCTTTTCCAGTGAAAGTTTTCTTTCTCTTGGTGGATGGATTAACTTCCATAGAAGTTTTACCCCACCTTTTCCTTTAAGGTTTTTCTTGAGAATCATAATAATCTTCTCCATATTTCTTCTCTAGATAATTCATTGAAAAGTTTCCAATGTCTCTTAACTCAAAATATTTTGGTGAAAGTTTTCCTTTTTTACTTTCCAATACCTTTCAGATAATTTTTATATATTAGATACATGATTTTATTATTCACTTTATTATCATCTTCCATATCTTTCAATTAACCAAAGCCCATTTCTTCATTTTCAGTTTTTTGGATTTTTTGCTTCCTCATAGCTTTAACGTCCATCTATTCATTTTTTTAAAATTAGGTGTTTTAATTATTTTATATGATATGAGTATGTTATGTAATTAATTAAGGTATAAAACATATTTATTTTATAAAGAATATATTTTTGGATTAAACCTTTCTATAAAGTTCCTAATCTTTTTTTAACAATAGTTGAATCTTCCAAGAAATACCAAAATCCTTTGATTCTTATGATAATTTCATTTACTATAGGGATGCATCCATCAATAATTTTATCTTCCTACATCTTAATATCTACAAGCTTACTTCTCCATATTTAACATTTTTCTTTCATTACTTTTATATTTCTCTAGAAGATGATTTAAAGTTGGTCCCAAGTTTCCTTAACTATCTTAAGACCCATAACCTTCATATAAACTTTTTTTGACATGGAAATAAGAATAGAATTTCAATATTTTCCATCAACCTTGAGATTACTTATGTCAATAAATGTCACAAGAGTATGTTTCTCAAAGGGTGTAAATGCTATATCAACTGTATCAATCAAATCCAATCCAAGTGACAGAAAATAAGGTATCATTCAGTTTTTCAATCCATGATTATTTTTTCATCATAGGTAGGAATACCTATGATATTAACTGAGTTTATATTATAATTGATATGGAATATAAGGATCTTAAAGAGGGAACCTGCCTAATCTGATACCACTTAAAGTTCCAAAAAATGTATAAAATATTGGGGGGGGGGGTTAAATTAGTGGAACTCTTTTATAATTTCCTTTCTCTTGAAATTAACCCTTTAAACTTGTTATTGTTTTGATTATCTAAAATTTATAACTCATCCTCAATCTTATGAAAAGATTGAAACTAAATAAATAGATATAAGTTTTTACAAGGTTCTCCCCTAATGTGGGTGACTACATCCTTTCTGTTCTGAATCCCATCGATCTATGTAATTTTACTATATGATGAAATGAATATAATAAATCCTACTCCTTTTAATAACCTCTTGTCTCCAAACATGAAATTATACTATCTCCCACCAGTTACAATGTTTGATTATCCTTTAGAGCCAATAATAATAACAAAACATTAAAAACATCTCAAAAAACATATTCCAAAATCTTTGTCCCATACCTCTCTATCTGGTATGTCTCATTCTAGTGAACCTCCATCTGATGTGCCTCAACTCGATCTAAGTATATTCAATAAAATTATGTCTAATGATTCTTTGTCTGATGTGCCTGTGTCTAGTAATATATTGACCTGAGATTTCACTATATATTTTCCCTAAATAAATACAATGTATGATAGATTTATCCAAGTGAAACATAGAAACCAAACAAATATATACTATTGTAAGATATCCTTATAATTGGTTGGTATAAACTGTGGTAATTGGATTATGAAAATAAATAAATAAATAAATATATATATATATATATATATAAATTAAATTTCACTTTAAATATCGACTCAAATAGTGTATCTAAGAAACTAGTTAAATATGTTTTCTAAAATTTACTTTGTTTCAAGAATAATATATTTTTATATAAACAAATTATCAAAAATACTTTAATTAGTAATTTATAATAAATAGGAAGAAGAATAGATAATATACAAAGATTCATTTTCCTATAAAAAATATCACCATATTTTAATTAAAAATAAAATTTATAAATTTGAGAATGTGAATTTGATAAAATTAACATATTTTTTGGATTTATTATGATCTTATTTACTTAATACATTTTTTTTATATATTTTTTATATTTTTGAAATACTTGTTTTTTAGTGATTAATTAAAATAACGATTTTATTAATGCTATCACTTTTATGAAATTATTTAATTATATAAATACATTTAAAGTTTTTGAAAACATGTTACAATTAAATTATTTATTATAAAGTATAATAAAGTATTATAAAATACTGTGTTGAATTTATAATCGCATGGTCAATATTTTGAAAATTTATATTGTGTTTTAAATGATTTTTTGAATATATTTTTTAATTAATTATAACATGAGAAAATATATTTTTTTATTTTATTTTTTAATAAGTAATAAATTCATTGTAATAATTTTAATTGGTAACTCTATATTAATCATAAATCATTTTTTAAAAAATAAACTTTTTAAAAAAATGGGTTTTTGCATGTTAAATACGCTTTTGTTAAAATTAGTTTTCTATATAGAGAGAAACTTAATTTTATTAAATTATACTTTTATTTTAGAAAATTATATTAATATTATTTAATATGTTTAATTTCATTTTATATATGAAATTATATTTTTATGATTAATTCTAATTACCACGATACTGGTGAATTAATTATTTTAAAATTATTGTTTTATTAATATCAAGCAATTTATATCAAATAAATTAAATTAAAACTATTTAAATACTGAGTCTAATATGATATGTAAAAAAATTAATAAATATATTAACACTAATTTAGTATTTAATCAATACCAAATAATATTAAGAATCTATAATGGTCAAAATGTCATTATTCTACTGAATTAATTTTTCTACACATTATCTATTTTAATTTAAAATTTAATTTTATAATATTTAGAAATTTAATTTTATTAAATAGATTTTAAATTTAGTTCCATAACACCCAAATTTTATTAAATTAATTATTTAATATTTTTAATAAAACATAAAATCACTTAGGGAAAAACATGTTACCGAGTTTAAAAGTAATATAGTAAAATGTAAAAACATAATGGTAAAAACCCTTTAACATGTTTAAAACATGTTATAAAGAATTTTTTGAGTCCTTATATACCTATAGACACCCCAAAATTTATTATTTATAAAATTTTGAGCCAATACATTAGAATATTTTCATGACATTATAAGCATATAAAGGGTATTTCCAAAAATTCACTTTTCCTCTCTTATAAAAGGGGATCACTTAAACCCTTTAAAAAACAACCATCTACTTAGAATTAATAATTAAAAAATATTATATTCTAATATCCCTATAACCCTCTGCCACAAATATGGTCACTTATATTTAGAGTAATCCCTTCAATTCCAGGAGCTTTTCTAAGGAAATATCAAGTATCTAATGTAAGTGTTATCTCCTTCTTAAGTTTTTCTTCTTAATATTACTCTTTAAAAAATATTATATCCATAATTTTATAATTAATTCAGTAAAATTATTATAATTATATTTTATTATATTATTATATTAACCATTATTTATTCCATCCCATCTGCTATGAAAAAAAAAGTGTTTTCTTTGCCTTGCATCGACTACCGCCTCCACAGAACGACATCTTCCATTTTTCATCACCGCCATTCATGGATGGTAAAAATGATATAATGGGTGAATAAAAATGTTACCCAAAATATAATTATTATTATGAAATTTAATTTAATTTCCACCTTCAGTCCCTCTCATGCATTGGGAAATAAGAATGTTAATCATGCGTACATACAGACCCTATCCTCCATGATTTTTTTTTCATTTTTCATGTAGATTTTAATAAATTATAAAAAATATTCAAATAATGTTCATCATAATAAAAAAATTAAAATTATATCAAGATTATTATATTATAATTATCTTATGTCAATAAAAAAACCTCCTTAACCATACTCACAAATCAGGTTAAATTGTGTTCAAGTTTGTGTTGATCTAACTCCCTATAAGGATGATGCTATAAAAATATATTATGGATAAATATGGGAACATGAAAAAAATATTATTAAAATATAATAATAAAATAATTATTATTATATTTTTCTATAAATATCAAATTAATTATAAAACTTATTATTAATGTATCATTTTCCCTCGCTAGACTCACCGAAATAAGCTAACACCGATTCCATTTTCATGTGTATAACTAAAAAACTTATAGAATGAAATAAAAAAATTATAATTAAATATATGTTAAATATTTTAAAGTATCATAAATGATATATCAATAATTATATTTATATCAAATTATGGGTAATTATATCAAAATTATTAAACATGCACGAAATAGTTAAAGTTATTAACACCCGATGGTCATAATATGCTATAACTATTTAATGTACTAATGATTAAAAATTATAATAAGGAATATAAAATGGTAATATTTATGAGTAAATTTATTGATTAGTATATTACATTATTTATGTTTTTTATACATGATCTTAGAGTGCGTCTTATAAAGTATAGATACAAGGTAAGAGTTTTTCATAACTCATTTTACATTCTTTGAGTTATAATAGTTATTCTTGAACCCAATTATTATAAGTTGAATTATTTTATCCAATTAATGTATAAAATTTTATTTCAAATTTTAGTTCTATATATTTATAATTAACACCCAATAAATTCTTTCCAAAAGATCATTACTTCAAGGATTATGATATTCGCAAGGGGTTCTTTGTCTCAAATTTGAATCCTTTGAGACATGTTTAATATAAACACCACATTTTATTTTCAATGATGTAAATAATTTACTATTTTAATTTTGTATCAATATTCCCATATATTTCAATTATTTTTAAGGATATACATCTCCTAGATATTTATTTCAAATGTTATAAAGTTTGTAAGAAGTTTTCATGATAGAAATATTTTCCTTAGGTCATAATCATTATTCTTTGACTATAGTATTTCAAGATTGATATATTATAACATATGATGATGTTATGTTGTATTTACAACTTATTTTATATAAAAATAATGATCCACACAAGTATTCTTCATTTATTATTCTATATTTTCGTTAAAATTCATTATTATTAAGAATAATTCGCATTTATTTTAATGGATTTTTCTTCTATGTACATGTGTTTACATCCTACCAATTCTCTACTTTACCTAGTAGAAACTGAAATTATTTTTATCTCCAATTATCCTTTTATTTTCCTTTATTAATATTTAAAAAAATGTTTCACCTTCTTTTTAGTGATTTGGGTTTTGAAAAATTTTATTTCAATATGTTCAAAATGTTTTTCCATAATTTTAGAATAAAAATGTTTTATTATACAATCCAAAATTTCTTTTGATAAAATTTATTTACTTTTCAAAGTTTCATTATTAATGATTTTTTAAAAAGTAAGTTTTTAAAAGTATTTCCACTTATCTTTTTTTGAAAACTTTATGTCTTTATCAATTATCCATAATTAATGATTATTTTAAGTGTAATATTTTTCAAAGTATTTTCACTGATACTTTTTAAAACCATTATATATTTTCAAGGATATTTTACTTATAAAAATTTATAATAAGGTTTTCAAAAGTATTCTCTTTATGTTTAAAAAATGTTTTTATTGTAATTTATACTTCAATGTTTTAAAATATTTTATGAAAACTCATGTATTTTCACATCTGTCTATCCTCTAAAGTGTATCTTTCATGAAATTATGTTTTTTTCACCTTATATATTTGTTATTATGATTTGATTCCTTTTGAAAAATGAGATTTTTTATATCTTATGATTTCTTAAGTTTATGGTATGTGATGTTTTTTGAAGTTTAAAGAAACCCATTATTTTTACTTGGGTTCCTTATTTGACGATGAATGTTTTATTTTCAAGTGTCACATAAATTTAAGGATTATGAGATGGGTTGGAACTATATCTCCCTCTAATTCATCGGGTAAAGGCTTATATCTCACATGTTTTTGGTTGTTAATAATTATTTTGATCCGGGTCTATATTTTATGTTTCATCAATGATATTTTTATAGTATTATGTTGATTTATCATGTTCTATGATTATCATATATGGTCTTATTGTATCTTATTAGGATATTTAATTCTTTATCATTTTCTCATTATTTTTTATGATTTGACACTTTATGATATGTTATTTTCCCTTATTGATTTTATGACCTCACACTTTTCGCATGTTACCATTCCTTAGGTTATGAAGATGAATATATCACTTGGGACATATTTTAAGGGTATAGGGGATCATGATTATGGATAAATGTTCTCAAGGGTAGTAAATTAGGATGCTTATGTGGAAAATTTTGAAGACAATAATCATTTTATTCTTTGGGTTGTGTGGAATTTTTTTATCCTAAATGGTTTAAAAATAATAAGAACCCCCTTTACTAATAATTTATAACTATTTTTATTTGAAAAGTTATTTTTTCAATAAAATTAACTTAATAAATGTTTTAAATATTTTCTTATGTGTAAAATTTTAGTTAGAACCTTTGAATATTCTATGAAATATTTTATGAGTTAGGCACTGAGTTAGTGTGAGATTTCAGGGCCTATAGAGCCTCAACACAGGTGGGATAAAAATATTAAATATATTACACTAAAGGCATGCATTGTTTCCAAAATAAATGAAAATATACCTAATGGTGCATCATATGAGAAATCCGAGACCATATCTAGGCTCAAGATGAGGGGTTTATGTAATGCACGACCTAACATTTGTGGAAATAGAGTGTTTAGTAAGATCACATGTGAGAAAAACATATTTATTTTTTATTATATTTTTTTCCAAAAATATTTGAATTTATTTCAAATGGCGTGATGTATGAGAAATATGAGACCACCGTTAAGTCCAGGATATGGGCTTTACCCTAGTTGGGACATAAAATTTTCATGCATGAGGAATTTGGTCAGATCACACTTAATATAAATTTATTTAATATTTATTTATATTATTATATTAGTTAAATTAATTAATTTTTTTAATTGTCATATTCTTCCTAACGTTTATCCTCCATTTTTTTATACTGAAACATTTACAAATCATGGAAATTGATTCCTTTTGACCATTTAAACTTATAAAAGCCTTAATGGGATGAATTAAAAACCCCTATCGTCAATTTTTAGTTGAAACAATGAATTAAATTTAAGTTTTCAATTTTTGAGTGGTGGAATACACAGTATGATATTTTTTACCCAATCGGCTTCAGATTTTGGTTTATATAGTCAAATCCAACCGGAATGCTAAATCCCTTTTATGCCATTAGTTAAGTCTTCATGAATTGATTTAGTGTTCTTCAATCTGGATATAGGTAGCTGCAACCCTTCTTCCTCCCAAGCGTGGTTCACCCTTTATTAGAAAGAGATAATTATAAAAGGACAATTTGTAGTAAATTATAAATAGATAAATATAAAATGATAATTTATAATAAATTATCCAAAGAAAATTATAAAAGGATAATTTAGGATAAATTATCAAAATATAATTATAAAGGATAATTTATAAAAAATTATCAAAATAAAATTATAAAGGATAATTTAAGATAAATTATTAGAGTTAATTATAAAAGGATAATTTAAGATAAATTATAAAGTGATAATTATAAAAGAATAATTTATGGGAAATTATAAAAATATAAAGATTCTTAAGGAGAAATTTTCAAGCTCATGCATTGTCCTAGAATGATAATTCTGAAATAAGCCAGGAGACCACTTGTGATATTTTATTTCTTTTTGAAATAAAATAACTGGTTTTGGTTCTAGGAAATATTTATAAATCTTAAGTTTGGATGTGTCAACATTTAAGATAATAAGGCCATAGAGATGTACTCTTGAATGTTGAGGTTTTCACTCCACCTATAGAACCATAGAGAGTGTTTTATCCTTACCTTTGACATTAATTATTTTAAGTAGTTAGTTCCTTATCTATCTGGGCTTGGTTGCCCATTATGACTTAATATAATTTATGCATAGGCATAATTGATGACCATGCTATATTATGATTGTATGTGTGTGTGTGTATCCTTAAGGACATAATGTGACACTTATTTCCATGAGTAATTTGTATATTTTTATTCAAGTTTGATATTGATCACATGTATTATTATGGTACATTAGTTATTATGATGTGATATTATTTCTCCTGTATCTCACCTTGTTATGTGTGATTTTGTGGTTTGGTTCTTAAAGTCCAATGCAGGTGGACCATCATGACATGTTTATCTCTTATAGGGAGAGTGTGCATGAATTTCAATGATAGAGATGATGGGCCTATGCATAGGATAGCGATATAATGATGCCTCAAGGATTACATGTGATACACTCAATTCCTAGAGGATACTAAGGGGTATTTTCTCAATGCCCAGTGACTGCTACGTAGTTCTCAATGATTATAGAATGTTGAGAGAATAAATTCCTTGATGTCTAGTGTACTATGATTTTCACGATTACATAATGACCAGTAGGATGATTTTTGAGACTTATGGACAATCCTTGATTCTTCTTAGACCTTGATTCTCCTTCCAGTATTAAGCCGAACCAAGTACAACTAGGGGTTTATGGTAGCTTGGTTAGGGTACACCCACTCACTTTTGGTTTGTGTGTTACTATGATCATTAAGAATTTATTATTATTATGGAATATACTTGTATAATTGAGCACACCAGGTTAAGGATGCATTGGTTCTTTATAACCGAGTCTTGTACTCACAACCTAGTTGGTAATTTCAGTGCACTTGAAGATATCATGAGGGATCTGGTGAAGGTCAAGGGCCCTGTGGTGGACTGCAGAGTTGAGGGTCATGGAGATAGTGGTGGGATTGTATTGAAATCAACATGATCATTAGTTAATTATTTATTTTTTTATCTACTTTATTTACCCTATATAGGATTTCCACTTTTGGAAGCTTCTTTTATTTACTTTTCATGTATGTAATTTATTCAGTTTCTGCATATTTACACTGATAATTTATCATGTTATTTTTTATTTATTATTGATCCTATGACATGATACAGAAGGTATAATCTCCTCACTATTGGAATCATACCCTCGCTACTATTTGACACCTCTTTCATATGGGGTGGCGTTTATGAGGTCATGTGACCTTTCGACTCGGACCCAATGGTTTGATTTAGGATGTTACAAAATTGTATCAGAGGAATAAGACTCACTAACTATTATTCTTCTCTTTTCCTTCACTCGGGACATGGTATATTGGAGATAGTATGGTTGGGACTCAGGCAGGGGAATTATGGGAGTGCCTAGCCAACACTATTTTGTAGACCTATAAGTTTCCATAAATGTAGGAATTTATGTTTTGCTATTACTATTTATTAGACTCACCTTGAGTGATTCACATGATGTTCATATGTGATTTATAATTTCATGTATGTTCATGCATCATTACTAGACACATAGGATCAAATTCAATATATATATATACACTTGATGTTGTGCTATATTGTATTTCATAATTAACTACCTTTATTTGTGCTATTTATTTATGATAGTGTCTCCTTGTGCGATATATTTGTTTCCATGTTGGTATGATATAATTTATTTGTATTTATTAGTTGAACTGATCATGATGTTGTGTTAGTATATATACGATGAATATGACTAACTAGTAGGGATGGAAACTAGGATTAATTCTAAGAGGGGGTATACTTTGGGTTAAGTGTACAATCCTAGGAGAACCTTGTGTGATCCCATAGACTGATTATGGTTTATATTAAGAAATCTATATCTTTTAAAAAGTGTTTCCTTCATGTTTCAAGAGATGTATCCATGACATAGTCTTATGGGAATACTTGGGAAGTATACCGGAATACTTCTGAAAGAGGTATGTTTCTGCTTTACCACTGAATATGTACGAGAATGTAGTTGAGAATGGCCCCAAATCTTCTCTATAGTTTGGGAACCAGGGTTGCTTCAACTGAAAGTCTTTTGATTATTTACTATCCTAATAATTGGAGTTTAGAACTATGATAAAATATTCCAAGATTTTCAACTCTAGTATTCCTCATCCTTTTAGAGCACAGAAATCCCTCAAGATGGTGAAGAATGGGTCTAAATATTTTTGGGAATCTTTTACCTAGTAGAGAATCCAAGTGATTTAAAAGTTAAGATTATATTGAGCTCATTCCAAGTGAACAATCCATTTTGATGTCCATGTATCAAATGGTTCAGACCAATATAAAGGATCTCATAGACCAGCTAAACATCTTGGAGAGAAAGGGATTCATAAGGCTGAGTAATTCACCATGTGATTCACTTGTGTTGTTCTCCATGATGAATGATGATAGTCTTAGATGATGCATTGATTAATGAAAGATAAACCAGGGTATGGTGAAGAAATGATGTCCATTTACCATGAAAAATGATATTTTCAATCAGTTATAGGGAGCTTGGTGGTTATCCAAGTTTAAAATTCAATTAGGCCATCACCAATTGCAAGTTATAGAGGTGAACATTATGAATATGGTGTTTTAGAGTCAGTATGGACTATATGAGTACTTGGTAATTCTCTTTATGATGAAAAATGAATAGGAAGAGTTCATGTACGTCATAAAAAAGATCTTACATCCACACTTGGTGTGATATCCTGGACCCAGATGCCACTTAATGGGTGCCCCGAGCTCGGTGGGCCACATGGCCTCAAGAACATCTCCCCAAATTCTAGAGGCTATTGACTATAATTAAGGTCCTAGGGTGTGTCTCTGGGGAGAATATGCCCTTATTACCAAAGTATAGAACAACAAATGAATGTAAACATCAATAAATAGCGGAAGTAGTATAATTAAATAGAAGGGACAATGGAAAATAGAGACAATAGTAACAATCACTAAAACAACTGGAATGAAATTAAAAAAATGATGATGATATGTCATATCACTAAAAAACTAAAAAAATGGATACAAGATAGCAGAAATAACATGTTATACAAAATTATAAAGAAAATAAAAGTCTATATCAAGCATCATGATCTCCAGCTTGGTCATCTGCTATCAAGATCCATAATAAACAACAAGAAATCAAGTTTTTAAAGCTGTATACTTCCCTTTGTCAACAGTTGCAACCATGTAATCTACTTTGGATACCAAATTGAACTGAGATAGGGTGTGAGATAAATCTTAGTGGGCCACCACCAATGATATCTATAACATCTGGACCGTGTAATTGAAATGTAAAAGTGTGTAAGAAAGAATATATAAAGTAAAGTAGTACAATGTAACTAAATACCTAAGTACCTACTTCATCCCTCGGCTGGTGTCTGAACATGTAACCAATTCATTATTTGATTCTTACTAGTTTATAACATATCACATGTTTAGAATAGTGAAGGTTCCCAGTTATAACAAGGCAAATGATAATGATATTTAATAGTGATGTCCCAAGGTAATAACCAAGGTGATGTATAACTCAAGGGTCACCAACTTAGTAATTAATGTAGCTTGGCATGGGGTAAGACTGTAATCCAAGTTTCATAGTCCAAGGAATTCCATAATGAGATGCCTACCGAGTCCTAGGATTTCATCCAAGGTAAAATAGGGCTAAGAAAAGACTGGGACCGATGGGCTTTAACCATGGCACCTACTTGTCAATTCTAGATCCATAGAGTGTATCTGAGGCATTCTATGATAATATGTAAGGGATCTTATGGTGTGATACCAGGAATTCAAAAAATATAAAAGGATCAGGATCTAGGTGGGTCTCAACCTATGCAAGCCATATCCTTGAATTAGAATGGGGTTCCTGAGTGATCATGGAATTCTCCGATCAGAATCCAAGGCAAGTTTGAGTCATAACACTCCTATTTGATATTGAAGTCATGTTATATTTCATTTGGTTCAAGTCTTTCCTTTCATTAGTGTGATACGGTTAAGTAGAATGTAACCTTTATTAATTCCATTCAAAACATATTCAATAATTTAGGTTCATTCTACTACCTTTAATTAATGTGGTAAGGGGTTCTATAGACATAAAACCTATTAATCATTCACAATTAATCCGATTAAGTCATATACTTAGTATACTTTCCAATTTCCATTTCACATTTGATTGAAAATTTAAGCACTTAACTTAGGTGGGTCAAGTGGTGAGAATATATGGTAATTTATATTATTAAATTCACAATATAAATCAATCCATTTAATATAGGAAATATTACCCTCAAAAGGGTTAAGAAAAGTCACACCCAAATAGTGGCTCAAACATGTCAAATACTAAAAAACTAATTATGGAATAACATCCTGCATGGGATGGATGGAGTTGTTGGCATGACCAACAATAATTAATCCCATATATGGATTGATCATATCCATACAGTTCTATTTATTATAAGAATGTAATATAAATTATATAAATGACACCTGATGAAATCGGTGGGCCCCACACAATAATTCCAAAATCAATGAACTCGAGGGATGAGTTATAAACCACCACCTTAGGATTTTATGACTATTTTCCTTTGGTATTGACCATTGATTTGGATTATATTAGATTAGATCTAAGTAAAGAGAAAAACACACTCACACCTTGATAACTAGGTCGAGAGCAAGAGAGAATGAGAATGGTTCAAACAGAATTGAGTACTTACCACTGCATATCCAACGTGAAAAATAGAAGCTCAAAAGGATCCTGAATGAAGGATATATCTTGATTCATATTGTGGGTCTTCAAAATGATCCAAAATGAGGGGAAACAGGGTTAATACTACTGGTTCTCAGATTAGGGAAGAAGGAGGGATCTAATAAGATCATTAAGGGAAAATAACAATTTACCCATAAAAATGGCCCTTGCACAGTTTTTCCTCACGGTTTGAAAAACCATGCCCAAACCCTACATAGTTACCTAGATAGAAGGGGCACTTTCATGGTTAGGCTGAAAAGTATTGCACAAACTGTGTGCGATGGTTCTGTCCTAAAATTTCTATCTGGACGGTTAGCCAATCTGTGCAGCAAATGTGCACTAACCGTGTGACATGTCCATTATTTCCTAAAATATGTGTTTTGGGCTTAGAAATTTCCCTGACACCACTAATACATTTTTTTAACTCATTAGATGTCCACATGAGGTCAAAAATAAATATTTAGACCAAAATTTAAAGGATCCATACCAGAGTGAAAAACTAGGTTCTTACAGTCTTTCCCACTTAAAATAACTCATCCCCAATTCACCTTCCAAGAATGTTGAAATACTGTCTGAGAAAAAATATGAACAGTAAGCACATATGTTGGATTCCCTCTCCCAAGTATCATCCTGTACCCAGCTGTACTACCAAAGCACCCATACTAGAGTGATAGACCGTCCTCATAGAGCCTTCATGTTCCGGTCAACGATGCGTACTGGATACTCCTCAAAGGTAGAATTTACATCTAACTCAACTTCCTCGGGATCAAAAGTATGAGACAGGTTAGCAAGATACTAGAGAAAATTTGAAACATGGAATACATTGTGCATGTCATAGAATCAAGGTAAGTTGTGTCCTTGTTACGTATGGCGTAATGAGGACCTAGTAGGGTTGCCTCACCTGCCACTAGCCAATACATGGGTGAACGACATGACCTAACATATAAGGACTCAAAAGGATCTATTTGAATTGTTGCCTAAAAGATATTATTATAGGAGAATTCGATGGGAGGGATATTATTTTCCAAAGAACCTCTAAAATCAAGGACACATGCTTGAATCATATCCTTTAGAACCTATACACTCTGTTCTGATTATCCATTAGTATGAGGGTGAATATCTATGCTTAGAAGCCCCTATGTTCCCATAGCCTTCTAAAATCCTTGGTAAAACCATGATGTGAAATGATCATCCCAATCTGAAATGATAATGCAAGGGACCCCATGGAATTATACGATTTCATGGACATGAAGTCTTCCCAGCTCATCAATTGAGAAATTCTATCGAATAAGAATGAAGTGGGATGATTTTTTAGTCAGACAATGAATACCCATATATGATCACTACCCTTTAGAGACCTAGGAAAGATGACTATGAAATCCATAACATCATCTTCCCATTTCCATTTAGAGACTGGAAGTTGATGTAACAAGCCTGCAGGTTTTTGGTGCTCTGCCTTTACCTGCTGACGGGTGGAACTCCTAGTGATAAAGCATGCTATCTGATGTTTCATCCTAGGCCACCAATACTGGCGTCACATATCTCAATGCATCTTGGAGATGCCTGGATGAACTTCCCACTGAGAAGTGTGGGTTTCTTTTATCAACAACTCTCTCAAATCTACAATAACCTTGATACATCCATGTAGACACATGGCATCATCTCTATCCATAGACCAATCTAGAGGTAGGTTATCTTTGGATATACTCTCATGGATATCCAAGCCTTCTGAATCTGAAAATTGTTTACCCTTCACCATCTCAAGGAGGGAAGAGGTATCTGTTAAGGATGAGAGGTAATAATTCTCATGACTATCATGGAACTCTAGATGTAGCTTAGAAAAGAGGTCCATTAACTTCCATTCATCACAAGATTCCTGTATGGACTGTGTTTGAGTTTTCCAACTCAGTGCATCTTCATCTACATTACACTTCCCAAGTGTATATGGAAGCTCAAAATCAAAGCATTGTAGATATTTGACCCATCTCCACTATCTGAGGTTCAAGTCACACTATGGAAAGATATATTTGAGTCTCTTGTGGTCCATTTACACAACAAAGTGCTCCCCTAATAGATAATGTCTCCAACAATGTAAGGCATGGAAAAATATTTCTATATCAAGGTCATGCATCCTGTAGTTTCTCTCATGAGACATCAACTACCAAGATCCGTACGCAAAGACTTTTTCCTCATACATCGGCACTACTCCTAGTATGATTCCCGATGCATCACAGAAGATGGTATAACCTATAACTAGATTCCGAAGAGTCATAATAGGTGATGATACAAGCCTCTCTTTCATCTCCTAAAAGGCTTTCTCAGATTATTCTGTCCACAAGAACTTGACTCCCTTATTTGTAAGACCAGTGAGAGGTGAATCAAGGAATGAGAACTATTTTATGAAACACTAGTAATATACTGCCCTCACCAAGAAACTCCATATATCTAACACATTCTTGTATTTATCCCAAGAAACTACTACACTAACCTAGATCAACAGATACTCCTAATTCTGATATTATATAACCCAATAAGTAAACTTTTTTGATCCATAAGTGGAACTTAGTAAGCTTGGAATAAATATGATGCTCTGTCAATGTACTCAAAATGATCTCAATATTTTTAGCATGGTCACTAAAAGTGAGAGAATATACTAAGATTTCATCCACAAAGACCACAACAAAATAATCCAAATAGGGATGGAACACCATATTCAACAGATCCATGAAAACGAAGAGTGCGTTTATAAGACCAAATTATACAATAAGGTTCTCTAACAGACCATACCTACTATATAAAGCTGTACGGGGTATTTCTGATGGACAGACTTGTACTTAATGATAACCTGATCTTAGGCCGATATTACAAAATACTTTTTCTTCATAGAACTGATCAAAGAGATCATCTATTCAAGGTAGTGGATATTGATTCTTGACTGTAAGATGTTTTAACCTTATGTAATCCATACATAGATGTAATTTTCCCTCCGTATTCTTGAAATAAAGCATAGGTGAAGCCCATGAGGATGTACTGAGCCATATAAAACCTTTGGCCTCTAAATCCTCTAATTACCACTTAATCTCTTGAAGCTCTCTTAGATCTATACTACATGAAGGAATGAACAATAGAGCTACTCCTGGAATAATCTTGATAATAAAATCTACCTCTATCCTAGGAGGTAATCTAGAAAAGTCTTCAGGAAAGATATCCATGAAATGATCTATTTATGTAGGAAAATCAGCTTATCATAAACCATGATCCTCCCTGAAGAGATTTGCAATCTGGGTGGTCACTCCACCTAGACCATGATGCTCTTGTCCCACTCTACCGGCCTGGACATCCCACTCACCTTTATTTAGATAACTGATGCCTTTTGATGATGTAAAAGATACTCTACGATGATAAAAGTCTACAAAAACATGATAGTGAACCAACTAGTCTATCTTGAGAATGGAATCGAAGCTCGTAATATGAATAATAAAGAGGTTCCATAAGAAAGGGTAACTGCATACCTCAAGGGGGAAGTCCTTACACTAGTATATTCCCTCTGTTCGTACCCCTAATAGAGTATCTAGGGTCATTACACCATAGTGATATTTTATCTCTAGTATTAGACCTTACTTGATAGATATAGAGATAAAAGAGTTGAAATTACCTGTATCAAATAAAGTAGATACTATAGTAGATGCCACAAGAATAGTACCTTGTATTCTAGATGATTTTGCAGCCTGATCCTTGGGTATTAGTTATAGAGCATTCAATTAAACTAATCTATGGAATTTTTGAATATATAGACTACGACGATCATAACTACTCTATTAGTGTTGTTAGGGATCAGGGGTTTGGATACCAAGGTCATGAACTCCTCCTCAGCTAGACCTACCGGTGCTATTCCAACTCCCCACCTGACACTGTGTAAAAGATCTCACTCCTGAAGTTAGAGCTGGTATAGATCCTTTTCTACTAGAAGCTGGTGGAAAGTTCCTACAGAAATGCTACAGATTCCCCATACGACTACAAGACCGACACTCTATGGGTCGCTATCACACTGAGGCTTTAAATTCCATAGTCATCCAAACATATGACACACTTTATAACTATCAAAACGGGCACTCTGGTTGTCACTGTCCTGACGAGAAACCTTGAGGGAATGTTTCTTACCACCACAAGAGCTAATGGACTACTGCGGAACTGATCCTTTATACCTGGTACTATTACCATCTATTAGGTTATGATAAGTTATAACATCCTGATTGACTATCTCAGAAAAACTAGGTAGGAGAAAGACATTCACCCGCATATGATGGTATACTGGAGCCCATCCTTGAAACGTCTAGAACACAAAATCTCATCACTAGATAGAAGTGGTGAAAAGTGATACAACTCCATGAAACGTGATGAATATTCCATAAATGACATATAACCCTTATCAAGATGCCTGAGCTCTCTAGATATTTTAGATATTAGTGTCTAAGGATAGAACTGATCATAGAAGGTAGTCTGGAAATCAACTCATAATATGCCCTGATGATGACTAGACTAGGTAATTACATCCCACTAGTGGTTTGACGAATCCCAAAGCATGTATATGGAAAGTTTGACTCTTATCTTTGGAGGCCCTTTTAGATGATCAAAGATATATAGGATGGCTTCAAGCTAAGACTCAGCAGCCTACATACCGCCATCCCTGAAAAAGGTAGGACGATGCTGCTGTTGGAACTCACGAGTCCATCGTAGGTGCAAGCTATGGAGAACCATGTATAGACTACATCATATGTAGAAAACCATCATGAACTTGGGAATCGGTTCCCAGATTAGGTAAAATAGGTAGTGCCTAGAGTGGTACTTCTAGAGGTAAGAGTGGCAGTTTAGGGCCCACCACATCTAGAGTATGGTTATCGCCACCCTCTTAGCGTACCATACGAGGACTTCGTGGTAGAATTGGTCTAAAATTTCCAAGAACACACCTCAGAACAAGATTAGAATCATAATATAGTGAGACTAGTGGAAGATAAATGTATTTAAACTCACTACCCAAGGCATACTACCCCAACTACCCACTTAGATGGCCATGTATCAGTAAGTGCTCAAGTATAAGTTTCATTTCATTTTTCATTTAATTACCGGGTTCACTCTTTTAACTTTCATAAACATGACAAGGTGGGATAAGTATGTGCAACCAATTCAATTTAGATTTCATGATTCACTTTATAATGGATAGTCATTTTCATTGAATCAATGCCCATACACCTTATCATTGGAAACGAAACCCATTTATTTATAGCATAATGGATCAACTTTGTAAATTACCCATCCCAACCGATGAGGGCCTATAAACCTAATGCATTGAGATAGGAAATCACTCAATCAAAACCAATAGTAATACAATCATAATATAACTATCACAACATCACTCAACAATCACAAGAATATTAAGTAATGAAAAGTATTGAAATAAACCTATATGGCATGGAAATATGCATGACATGAAAATTCTAAGTGCCTATAATAATGATTATAAAAGTTGTCCTTGACTTCATATCATCAGGACAAGTATGAATTAAAATCCTAAAACATAGTAATAACCAACAACACCACATATCATGTGCGTCACCTAATGGTGAAATAATATCAACTGTAATAGGAAAAATCAGAACAATAATTATATTTTGGGTAATTGGGTTTTTACCCCAAACTTGGGTTTCCAACACCCAAGCCTGACTTATAAACAAGTCCCAAGTGTTCCTAATCATCAATATATTATCTCTAAATACCAAAGAAAGAAATTAAACCACTATGATACCACTCTGTGACATCCCAAACTCGAATTCCACTTAATGAGTTCCCCAAGCCCGGTGGGCCACATGGCCTAAAGCGCATCTCCCCAAACACTAGAGGATGCCGACTAGAATTGAGGGACTAGGGTGTTTCCATTGGGTGAATATGCCCTCATTACCAAAGTATAGTGAAGTGGATGAAAGTAAACATCGGTAAATAGTGGAAGTAATATAAGTAAATAGAGGGCATAATAGAGAATAAATGCAACAATAACAATAACCAAAACAACTGGAATGGCTTCCAAAAACTCATGATGATATGTCATATCACTATAAAACTGGAGATCATGGATACAAGACAACATTCATAACATGTTCCATAAAATTATAAAGGAAATCAAATACTATCCCAAGAATCCTGAGCTCTAGCTCGGTCATCTGTTATCAAGATCCATACTAAACAGTAAGAAATCAAGTGTTTGAAGCCGTATACTTCCCTTTGTCAACACCTGCAACCCTGTAATCTACTCAGAGTATCAGAAGAAACTAGGAGAGGGTTTAAGATAAATCTTAATGGGCCACCACCAATGATTTCTATAACATTCGACCCATGTAATGGAAATGTAACAGTTTGCAAGCATGTATATATAAAGTAAATAAACACAATTTAAATAAATACCCAAGTAACTTATTCATCCATTGACTGGTGTCTGAACATGTAACCAATTCATTATTTTATTGTTACTAATTTATAATATATCACTTGTTAAGAATAGTGAAGGTTCCAAGTTATAACAATGAAACTGGTAATAATATTTAATAGTGAAGTCCCAAGGTAATAACAAAAGAGACATTGATCTTAAGGGTTACCAACTCAGTAATAATTATATCTTGGAATGGGGTAAGAGTGTAATCCAAGGAGCATATTACAAGGAATTACACAATTATATGGATATTAATCCAAGGATTTAATCAAGGTAAAACATGGATAAGCAATGACAGGGCCCGATGGGCTTTAATAGTGGCTCCTACTTGTCAATACTGGATCTAAGGAGTGTATCTGAGGCATCCTATGATAATATGTAAGGGATCCTACAGTGTCATGACAAGAATCCAAATAATAGAAAGCAGATCAGTATCTAGTTGGGTCTCAACCTATGTAATCCATATCCTTGAATTTGAATGGGGTTAGTGAGTGCTCAGGGAATTCTCCAATCATAATCTAAGGTTATCTTGAGTCAATCAACTCCTATTTGATATTGAAGTCATGTAATATTTCCTTTGGTTCAATCCTTGCCTTTCATTAGTGTGATAAGTTCAAGTAGAATGCAACCTTTATTAATTCCATTCAAAGTATATTCAATAATTAAGGTTCATTCCTGTACCTTTCATTAATGGGGTAAGGGGTGAAATAGACATGAAACCTATTATTCATTCATAATTAATTTGATCAAGTCATATACTTAGTATACTTTCTAATTTCCATTTCACATTAAATAATCAATTGAAGCACTTACCTTATGTGGGTCAAGTGGTGAGAATACATGGTACTTTCCATTATGTAATTCACAATATAAATCAATCCATTTAATATAGGAATGTTTTCCCTTACAAGGGTCAAGAAAAGGAACACATGAACGGTGGATCAAACATGTCAAATACTAAAAACCCAATTATAGGATAACATCCTACATGTGATTGATGGAGTTGTGGGTGAAACCAACAAAAATTAATCACATATATGGAAATATCACATCCATATAGTTCTAATGATTATAATCATGGAATATAAATTATATAAATGACACCCGATGAAATCAATGGGCCCCATACAACAATTAAAAAATCAATGAACTTGTGGGATGAGTTTTAAAAAACCCACATTAGGATTGTACAACTCTCCTCCTCCATTATTGGACCTTTATTTGGATCATATTAGAATAGATATAAGAAAAGTGGAAAAATGTTCACACCTTGTTAACTAGGTCGAGAGCAGGAGATAAGGAGAAAGGTTCAAACAGACTCGAGTGCATATCGTTGCACATCCAACATGACAAAAGAAAGCTCGAACGGATCCTGGATGAAAGAGATATCTTGATTTATACCTTAGTTTTTTAAAATGATCCAAAATGAGAGGAAAAAGGGTTAATCACACTGGTTCTTGGATTAGGGAAGAAGGAGGGATCTAATTAGATCATTAAGAGAAAAAAAGGACAATTTACCCAGAAAATTGGCACGTACATGGTTTAAAAAACCGTGCAAAACCTTCCATGGTTAACTAGGTATAAGGGGAACTTTTATGGTTAGGATACATGACTTTTCACAAAACATGTGAGATGGTTCTGTCTGAAAATTCCTATATGCACGTTTAGCCAAACCATGCTCGAACTATGCGCTAACCATGCGACATGTCCAGTTTTCCCCAAAAGATGTGTTTCAGGCTTTGAACTTTCTCCCAACACCCTAAGATATTTTATAACTCATTATTCATCCGATTTAGGTCAGAAGTAAAGATTTAAACTGAAATTTAATGGATCCATACCTGAGTGCAAAGTTGGGTTCTTACACTTGGACTCATTAGTCATAGTGTTCATTGATGATATCCTCATCTACTTACCTATGTGAGAGAAACATGCTAGGAACCTAGTGATAGTAATGAATTTTATTCGATCCCATAATATTTATACCAAGCTATATAAGTGTAAATTTTATATTCAAGATTTGAAGTTCATAGGACTTGTTGTGTCTAAGATCGATGTATATGTAAAACCAAAAAAATTTGTGGCAGCCATGTCTTGGATACACCCCGAAAAAGTGTTTGAGATTATAAGATTTCGAGGTTTAATAGGATATTACTGAAAATTAATCCATGAATTCCCCTAACTATTAGCATGCATGATAGCACTAAAAAATAAGGAAGTGAAGTTCCAGTGGTCAGACCAATGTGAAGAGGTGTTCCTTGAGCTAAAGATAAGGTTGAAGAAAAATCTAGTACTAACAATCTATGAACTTGAGATTGGTTATTTGGTGTACTATGTTGCATCAGGTGTCAGTATGGGAGTGGTGATAATTCAAAGAGAGAAGGTAGTAGCCTATGGGTCTAGTTATCTATGATCCCATGATAGGAACTACCCTACACATGAATTTCAGCTGATAGATGTGGTCTACACTTTGAAATGTTTGAGACACTCAGTGAGAGATTTAATTTTTACAAGAATCTAAAGAACCTTCTCTATATCTTCACATAGAGAGATATGAACGTGAGAAAAAGGTGATAGGTTGTGTATCTATAGATATTTGACTTTGATATGGTGTATTCACCTAAGAAGGGTAATTTTGTTGTATATTCTCTTAGTTTTAAGACACCAACTGAGCATAAATTTGGAGTGAGGTTATCAAAAGAGAGGTAGAATTTATGAGTTTATTGGATGATTGAGGATGGATGGATTATAGGACTAGGGTTATATGAATTTTTTTCCCTTGGTATCCAAATATTTAGTTGTGTACCAGGTAAAGGTTGAATAGAAGCTAGACTCAGAGTGTGCAGTAATGAGGGAAGAAGTAGCTGATGATGAATGAATTCCTAGATGGTCAATTTATGATGATGATGTTATATTGGTAAATGTAATAATAGTAGTCCCTGTTTCCAACAGAGAGGAGATGATGAGGGATTACCCTACCTCTTTATGAACATTACATCATAGTGTGGCCAAGATGTAACATGACTTCAGGAGTGGCTAGGGATGAAGAGAGACATTTCTAGTTTCATCTCCTGATGCCTTACCTATTAGAGGGTGATGTCCGAGCACGAACATCTTGGTGGGTTGTTATTGCCACTCCTAATACCTATGTTGAAGTGTTAGGATGTCACTATGGAATTTTTTAAGGGTTTACCCAAGACCCTAATGAGTTGTGATGGAGCCTGGGTGATTTTCAACCAGCAAACGAGGTCTTTTCACTTCTTACTGATCAAAGAGACTCACTCAGTGGAGGGGATAAGAAATATATATCTATGAGAGACTATAAAACTTCATGTAGTTACCTTAAGAATAATTTTAGATATGGATTCATGTTCTATGTCATTATTTTTGTAGGTCTTGCATTAAGCCAAAGGGACTTAGTTGATATTCAACACAGTGTACAATCCTCAGACTGAGAGATAGTTTGAGAAAACTATACACATATTAGAGGATATTCTTTGAGCTTTCATAATATAATTTTATGGATCATGATATGATCACCTAGCCTTGATTGAGTTCACATACAATAATAGTTACCAGACATTGATTTAGATGGAATCTTATGAGGATATTTATGGAAGGTTGGGTCGCTCACTGCTCTCTTGTCATGAGGTGGGTGAGGCAGTGGTTTTTGGCCCCATCATGGTTCTCGAGACCTTTGAGGGAGTCCAGTTTCTACCAAGGAGGTTGATCACCACTCAGAGTAGAAAAATATTTTATTTTGACCATAGGATGAGACCTTTGGAGTCTATGGGGGATATCAGGTCTTCTTGAGAGTGACTCCTCAGTTAGTCCATCGACATATGAGGAAGCAAGAAAATTTAGTTCCATGGTTTGTAGGACCATTTGAGATCATCAAACAAGTGGAGATAATGGTGTAAAATTTGGAATTCCTCTTTGTTATTAAGGCATGCATGATGTGTTCCACAATTCTCTACTTTGGAGGCACATGCCCGATCTTGCGCATGTTATAGATTGCAAGGATGTTGAGTTGGAACCTGATGAATCTTATGAAGAGTGTTAACTATGGATTATAGACTAGAGTGATAAATTCCTCTGATGGAAAATGATACCACTAGTATGGATTCGGTAGCAACATGGACATATCTAGGAAGAGATGCAGGAGAATGAGTATGATGTTTGTGCTCAGTGGTCTGAGTTTTTTGAGAAAGACCGCTAGAGATAGTTCTTCAGGAAGATAAGTTGATAGAGGGGAATAATTTTAACATCCTTAATTTTTAAATATAATAGAAAACCCTATTTTTAAATAATTTATAAGTATTTTTATGTAAGAATGGAATTTTTCATTAAAAATCACTTAATAAAATTTTTAAAGTGTTTTCCTAATGGTAAAATTCCATTTAGAACCATAGAATATTCTATAAAATATTTTTAGAGTTATTAAATGGGTGAATATGCGATTTCAAGGCCCATAGAGCCACGACATAGATGGAATAAAAATATTAAATATATTATACCGTGTGCATGTTATTTTTCCAAAATAATTTAATATATCACAAATGGTACATCATATGGGAAATAAAAGACCACTGTTAGGTATGGGATGAGGGGTTTACCCTAGGCTTTACATAACATTAGTGCAGGTCAGGAGTTTTTTAAGATCTCACATGAGGAAAACTATTTTAATATTTTTATTATATTATTTTTCTAAAAAAATAGAATATATCTAAAATGGTGCATCTTATGAGAAATATGAGACAACTTTTAGGTCTAGGATGTGGGGTTTACCCTAGGTGGTACATTACATTTTCATGTGTTGGAAATTTGGTCAGATCACTCTTAATTTTGATTTATTGAATATTTATTTATATTATTATGTTAATTAAATTAATGAAAAATTAATTTTTTAATATTCATAGTTTTCCTTATGTTTTGTAAAATCCCAATACCATTCTATGAATAAAGTTTAAATATTTTCCATGGTTTTCATTTTTTGTTGTCTAGGTAGGATTTAGAAGGAATTAAGAAGATTCCAGTAATGGTGAAGTCAGGGATTTTTTTTTTGAATTTTCGGCATAAAACCTTTTGGTTCTCCAGTCAACTGGGGATTTAAATGCAATGTAATGTGGTTACACAATGTGTAATTGTCACCAAAAATATTCTATGAATCTGGTACCCAACGTGAAATGATACACATCATGTATATTTTTCATGTCATGTATAAATTAAAAAACACATTTTAATAAAAACCAATGGGTTTTTCGGTATATCAGCGACTTCAAAATTATATGATGGGAAATCGAGTTACACATCATGTAAAGTCCCAAATACTAGTTTTAAATAGAAATCTCAACTAAACATTTATTCCCATTCCTCCAAGTTTCCTTTCTCTTGACCTAGATCCATCCCTAGGAAATTTTGGAACTCTCTAACCCTTCTAGATCATTTCGTTCAGTGATCAATTATTGTTTCAGTTGCGCTGAATTTCTCTAGGTAAGCAGTCTCCATATCTCTCCGTATCTTTTTATTTCCCACCTTGGGGTTTGATAGATCATATTGAGATTTATGGATCTTAAATATATGTTGTTGAATCTTTTTTATAGGTTGATTTCCTAGATCTTATGTTCCCTAGTTGTTTTTGGTGGGTTCAGTTGTGGGTGTTGTGTTTATGTGAAAAAGGAAGGTAATTCTATTTAAGATGGACAATTTATTAAACGTTTAATTTATTATTGTTTGAAATTTATTTCAAATTTAATTATGAAGACCCCACTAATGTGAATTGGAAATTGAAATTTTCTAGTGTATGGATTTTGGTAAAACCCCCAATTCCAATGGAATTTGAATTTTTGGGGCATAAGTTCAAATTGATGGAAATTGGGAAATGTTTTGAATTGATTCCTTTTGTTGGAGAATGGATTAAGTTAAAAAGATAAAAACTTATTGTTTGTTTTATTTTAAAAGTAATTAGCTGATTAAATGAAAACCTATGTTTGGTTTTGAAATGAAAATGGAATATTGAAACTAGAAATGGGGAAATTACATTTGTAACTATTTTGAAATGATTCTCCCATTATTGATTGATTGATTGTGTAGATGTGAGCCTGAGTAGTTAGTAAGTTATTTGGTACAAACATGATAGGTTGGTGATTTACTAGAAATGGATTGACACTTTACAACTCTAACAAAAACCTAGTTTGGTGGATCTTATCCCCAGTGGGATATTGATGGGTCATATTCATCCTTACCCCAATGTACATGTGTACACATCTCTATGACCACTGATATAAGTGTGTGAGAATATCATAATTAGAAACTATCATACCTCTTGGAATATTACCATGTTCCTTTTAGTGATTATGTTTATTATATATATTCAATTATTTTTGAAACTACTTTTTCTCATGCCTAATGATTTATATAAACTATTTTATATAAAGTGTTTATTTTAGAAATGTCCGATTTTTCCCCATAATTTGAAATAAAATTCATGTTTTGTTTTAAATATGAAAATTTATTTCTATAACTATTTTTCAAAATTGAAATCATTATTTGGTTTATCTATGATGGAATCTTAGTATGGAACACTTGGTGAGACCCTTCAGGGCTTTTGGCTCACACCCTACCTTTTCCTTTGGGTGTTTGTAGATCTCCTCCTAACAGTTTTGAGAAGGGATAAAGCCCCACTTGGTGGTGTAAGTTGTTTTTAATCTTGCATTCTTGGATTTTTATGTTCGTTGGGAGGTAGGTTGTTTATATTGTCTTTCTGTTACATTTTGATGTACTATTTGGATTTTTTTAATTGTTTTTTGATACAATTATCCTCGTGGAGTTTTATTTTGAGCATACTGAATTGTCTCTATTTCTTTCATTGTTCTGTGGAAAAATCATTCTGAGTTTTATCTTTTATGATGACAAGTTCTAGTTTCCAACCCATGAGGATCAGGAATTCCCTTCGGGATATGTCAGTGTTGGATTGGGTATTAGGGTACTAGGGTATCTAGGATAGTTATGAAAAAGTGGTGTCAAAGGTGAAGGTTGAGTATCTTTCCTTGATGTTAGAATGTGGTTTTTAATCCTGTTGGGACTTAATAGGTAGTTTCAAGTGAGTGCCTGACCATATATCATCATAATGATCATTAAGTCAACATGGGTAGTTTGTAAAAGTTTTCTTGAGGATTAGTTCTAGTGTTTTACCTACTTTTGATTTCAAAGGATTGAAATGTAAATATTTTTTGTCTATCAGTTGGGATTAATTACCCTATTACACTTGTTTGAGTATTTATGTATTTAATTTTATGATGTATTAAATGTTTTTTATGATATTTTGTAGATTCATTCATTTGATAAGACATGTTAATGGGATCTAGGTGGAATCTACTGATGAACCATAGATAGAAAATCCTCTCTTGGACTAGAATCTGGATGAGGTTGTTGTGTATGCCTTCCAAGATCTGGGATAGGAACCTACACCCATTCCCATCTAGGATCAAACTATAAAACCTCAGAGGGATGAATCTCAGAATCATGCTCAGGAGTTCCTTCATTAGAAGGGACCTTATTTACTTATCTCTAATTATCCTCAAGAGGCTAATAATGGGTTGAGAAAGATTGTACTTCTCTTTGATTTCATGGAATCACTCAAATCTATTAAGGAGAAGTGTGTTACCTTTAAGTTTGAGGGACCTAGAAGGATATGGCAGGACATGATGGTGACAGTGAAGAAGCATGAGAGTTTAGAGTGGAAGGAATTTAAAGTTCTTTTCACCGACCAATTCTATCCAGAGTATTTGGTGTTGGATAAGGCTATGAAGTTTTTCAAACTCAAGAAGGCTGACATGACCATTAATAAATATGAAAATAACTTTTCTAAGATTGTATACTTTACACCTAATATTTTATCAAATGAGAAGATGAATACTCGATATTTTAATATGGGACTTCAATCTAATAATCTCTCTTAGATTTTATTACAGAAGATCTCTTCTTATACAGACATGTTGGATAAGGAATTTATATTTGATCTTGACTTGGTTGGTAAGCCAGGGTTGGAGGAAGTTCCTTTTTCTCATAGTTATAGTTGGTGAGATCCTATAAAGGGAATAAAAATAACAACGAGTCACAAAGTGGTTCTCGATAGTAGGATTCTTCTAGAACTTCTGTAGTTCGTAGAAAAGGCCCTTTGATTTTCTCCCAGTGTGGAAAGACTGGGCACTCGAAATTAGTTTTCACTAAGTGCCTCTCCATCACAAATACCCTTCCTGCATTTTGGTGTGCAAACCACACCTAAAGTTTTGCGATGAGACCCCAAGTGATGTCGCAAATAACTAATTATTTGTGATAGGTTGATTCTCCCATATAAAATAACCTCTTCGATAGACTATTTGTGACGAGATTCATTCTCATTGTAAATAACCTATCACAATAAGAAGTTTTTCCTATAGTGATCATTGAGTGGTAATCTCCCTCTATTTTTCATCAAGTTTCTTGACATTTTTTCCTTTAGACTTCTATAGTTTCCCATCGGTAAGGGAGGTAGAGTTTTATATTGATGTAGTACCTGGTACTCAACCAGTATCTATTACTTATTATTTCATGACACTTGTTGAAATTAAATAGTTAAAAACCCATTTGGATGATATTTTAGAAAAATTATTTATACACTTGAGTGTGTCACCTTGGGAAAAACCTATTCTCTTTCATAAGAAAGATAATGGTGGAACTTCTACTTTTTATTGATTAGCAAAACCTCAATCGATTTATGTTGAAGAAAAATTATCTTTTACCATGTACTGATGATCTATTTGACCAGTTTAAATTGTAAAATTTGTTTTGAAAATTTGATCTTTGATCTGGTTGTCACCGGTTGAGAATAAAAGAATCTGACATTTAGAAAACCACATTCTTTAGCAGGTATGACCATTATCTATATCTTGTCATTCCATTTGGTGTAACAAATACTCAAGCACTATTTATGAATTTTATGAAAAGGGTTTTCCATGACTACGATGATATGTTTGTTGTAGTCATTATGAATGGAATCCTTGTTTACTCTAAGTCCGAGGAGGACCATGGGAGTCATTTGAGCGAAGTTATGAAACTGTTGATAAATCACTGACTTTATACCAAGATAATAAAATAAAATTTTTGGATCCAGGAAGTGATGTTCTTGGGGAAAATAGTGTTAGAATATGATATCTTATTTGATCTTGATGAGGTGAAAGTTGTTATGACATGGGATAAACTAGATAATGTTTTAGAGATTTAGATCTTTCTGGGTTTATTTTGATATTACCACTGGTTCGTAATGGATATCATGAAGTCTTATTCTCTTATGAACACTATCACTAAGGGAGTGGATTTTTATTGGAATGAGAAATGTTATAGTACTTTTGTTGATTTGTAACATCTTTTTACTTTTTCAACAGTGTGGAATTTCCAAAGGACAGGCAAGGCTTTGTGGTCTTCTGTGATGCATCAAATTCTGGTTTGGGATGTGTTATTATGTAGGGTGATTATGTTTTTTTCTATGTATCTTAGAAGATTTATCCAAACTAGAGGAATTATCCTACCCATGACCTTGAATTTTCATTAGTGATGCATGCACTTAAGAGTTGGAGACATTACCTTTTCAGAGAAAGGTTTTCCATGTTTTACAATAAAAAAATATTGTGTTATATCTTCTAAAAAATATTTGATTTTCATCCATATAAATTGGGTGGAATACCTATAATATTTTGACTTTGACATTGGCTATACCCCAAGGAAATAGAATTTCATTGCAGATGCATTGAGAAAGAACCTTTTGACCTGGGTAGTGAAAGAATCATCAAAAGAGTGAATCTTCATGGAACTTTTTTCACACTTGCATATTGGATTTAGAGAAATAGGGGATGAGGTTATTTTGGTAGGTGTTCAGTTAAACTATACTCTAATCGATATGATTTTTCAGGAATAATATATTGATGAAGAGTTCTGTATCATTAGGGACTCTCATTATAGTGGGGAGAATTTTGTCGAGCGGTCTTTCTATAAAAAGGTAACTCTATGTTTTTTAAAGAGGTGAATTTTACCTTTTCTAGTGATAAAAGATGTGATGGGAGATTTCCATAATTTCCTAGTGTTCAGTGCACCCAGAAACCACATAGATTTTCTATGATATTTGGTGATGATTCTATTGGCTAGGTATAATATAAGGAACTCCTAATTTTTTCTCTCATTTTTATACATGCCAACCTGTCAAGGTCGATCACTAGAGACCTTTGGGTTTGTATTAACCACTTTTAAGTGATTCCATTTTTTGGAAGATGGATTAAATTAAAATGATGAAAACCTACAGTTTGTTTTATTTGATCAGGAATGTATTGATGAAATGAAAACCTATGTTTGGTTTTGGAATGAAAATGGCACTTTGAAACTAGAAATAGAGAAATTTCATTTTTAACTATTTTGAAATTATTTTCCCATTATTGATTGATTGATTAAGAACATGTGATCCTGGGTAGTTGCTAATTTATTTGGTATAAACACTCTAGGATGGTAATTCTATAGAAATATATTGGCTCTTTATAACTCTAACAAAAAACTAGTTTTCCAGATCTTATCCCAAGTGGGACTTTGATGGGTCCTATTTAGCCTGAGCTCGAGGGACATGTGTTCACATCACCTTGATCACTGATATATGTGTGTGAGAATCTCAAAACTAGAAAATACCATACCTCCTAAAATATGACCATTTTTTATTGTGATTGTGTTGATTATCAATATTCAATTGTTTGTGAAAATAATTTTCCTCAAACCTAATAATTTATATAAAATTATTTATATAAAGTGTTTATTTAAGCCATGTTTGAAATGTTTTCTATCATTTTAAATGAAATCCATGTTTTGTTTTAAATATGAAAATGTAATTCCATACCTATCTTGTTTAAAATTTAAAGTATGATTTGGTATATGTATTATGGAATATTATTATAGAATAGTTCATGAGACCATACCGGTCTTTTAGCTCACACACTGCCTTTTCCTTCATGTGTTTATGGGTTTCCTTATAACAAGTTTGAGAAAGGGGAAAGCACCACTAGGAGGTAGTAGTTGTTGTTGATATTTTGGTGTTGGAGTGCTATGTCTGTTGGGACTTAGGTTGTTTATCTTATATTTTCAGTGCTTTATGATGTACTATTTGGGTTTTTTTATTCCTGTTGACTTCTAGTACTATTATCCCTATGGTGTTTTATTTTGATAATACTGACTAGTCTATATTTTTTCCACTATTATGTGAAAAAATACTTCGCAATTTTATCTTGTATGATGCCAGGTGCTATTCTCCAAACCTTGGGAATCGTGAATGCCCATCAGGCTATGTCAGTGCCAGATTGGGTATCAAGGTACCATGGTATTTGGTTCGGTTCCATTGTTTCATACTAACACATTTTCAAAGCTTGGAAATCTTCCATTTGACCATTAAAAATTTTAAATGAATTAATGTGGTGAATTAAAAACCATCAAAAATAAATTTTTTGTTGAAATAATTAACTAAATTTGGGGTTTTAGTTTTTGAGCGGTGGAATATGTTGTTTGGAATTTTATACCGGATTGGTTTTGGATATTATTTGATATAGTCAAGTCCCTCCCAACCCATGACTCACTTTTGTACCATCAGTGAAGTCTCTATAACCTGATTCAGTTCTCTTCAATTAAGATGTATGTAGCTGTGACGCTTCTTCCTCCCAAGCATGGCACACCCTTTATTTTACCATGATTTGTTGTTTTAATTTTATTTTATTATTCTTCTTCAATTTTTCTATTTATTATAAAACATTATAGGAGAAATGTTAGAACAATAAAATAATAAAACCTAGTTTTTATCAAAGATAATTTTATAATATTACCAAATGATAATTTTAAATAAATTATCAAGGAAAATTATATTAAAAATTATCATTTTATAATTTTCCACAATTATAAAAGATAAATATGAAATATTTAAAAATGATATTAACACAATATCATCACATGATAATTTATAGAATAAAAATTATCAACAAATAATCCCATGGAATTACTAGGGATAATTCTAGAAAATTATCAAATGATAATGAGACTAGTTTATTCAAATAATAATCTACTAACATTATCAAAAGATAATTTTGTGAAATTTTCAAATATAATTACAAGGAATTATCAAGTGTTAATTTATTTAAAATTATAAAATGATAACTGAGATATTATCAAAGGCTAATTTATAAAAATTATCAAATGATAATTGATAGATTATCAAATGATAATTATTAAAATTATCAATTGATAATTACTAGTTCATCAAAGGATAAATTATTATTTATTATCAAAAAATAATTATAAAGTATAATTTATAATTAATTATAAATAGATAACTAGAAAGGGTAATTTATAATAAATTATCAAAATATAATTTATAATAAATTATGAAAATATAATTTATAATATATTATGAAAATATAATTATAAACTATAATTTATGATAAATTATCTAGAGATAATTATAAAAGGATAATTTTTAGTAAATTACAAAGAGATAGTTATAAAAGGATAATTTATAATATATTATAAAAATATTATTATAATAGGATAATTTTGGATAAATTATCAAAATATATTTATAAAGGATAATTTAGGGTAAAGTATCATAGATAATTATAAAAGGATATTTTATGATAAATTATCAAGATATAATTATAAAAGGATTATTGATGAGAAATTATCAAAAGATATTTATTCTTAAGGATAATTTTTTGAGTGCATGAATTTTCCTAGAATGATTATTCAGATATTTGCCAAGAGAGAGTATGTATAATTTCATGTGATATTTTATATCCTATTGAAATAAAATAACCAGTTTTGGTTATAGGTTCCCTTTATGGATATTGATCTTAGAAATGTCGACATTTATGATAATAAGGATATATAGAGGTGATCTTTATTGTTTAGTTTTCGACTCCAGCTATTGAACCACATAGGGTGATTTAACCTTTATTTTAACATAGATGCTTTTGAGGGATGAAGTTCCTTACCATTTTGGGCATTGTTAGACACGATTACTTAATATGATTTATGTGAAGAAATATTTGATGATATGCTAGAATATGATTTCATGTGGGATTGTGTGTAGCCCTGAGAACCTTATGTGACACTTGTTTACATGATTATTTTGTATATTGTTATTCATGTTTAATGTTGATCACATGTATTGTTGTGCTACCATAATTATGATGATGTGCTATGATTTATTGTGTATTCTACCATCCTATGTGTGATTTTGTGGTATTTCTATTCAATCCAAAGGGAGGTGGACCATCGTGACAAGTTTATTCCTTATAGGGGGAGTGTGCATGACTACCGACGATGGTAGCGAGGGACCTATGAATAGGGTACATAAACTGTAATGTCTCATATTTTCCGTGTATTATTTTTTGATATTATATGAATCATTTTAGAGACTAGGAGTGAATACGACATGCGATTATGAGGCCCAGTGTGCCCAAAATAAATGTTTGAAATATATTAAATATCACGCACATGCCGTTTTCCATAAAAAGTGTAATAACTACTAAATAGGGGCCCAAATCCGAAATTTGAGGCACCGTTAATTTCAGAATGCATGTTTTACCCTAGGTACGACATAACCTTTGTCAATGTGGGCCGTTTTTTAAAAATTCATCATGGGTGTAAATAAATTAAATAAATTAAATAAATTAAATAAATAATTTATTTTTTTAGTTTTGATGTAACAAATGTTTCTCCTTCAAATGTATGGTTATAGGTTTTTATTTAGGATTGGATAATCAAACCCTAGAGATCCAGAAAAACCATTTAAGAGCGTTATTGGTGGATGATGATACATCCAGACCATATCATGGATCATTATGCCAGCAGAGTTGGAGGATCTCGTAAACGATGGAAATTCAACCGTTATTCATCAACCATCGATCCAAAATCTAGGTAGGGTGTTGTTCTTTGTGATTTCCATCCCGTACATCAATCCAAGGAGAATGAGTATCAATTCCATTGATAGAGTTGATTCACACATCACTGGTATATTTAATTTGATGAATTTTTTTACTTGTTCGTCTTGATTATCCCACTTCATAAAAATGTTTCTACCATAACAAATCATAGACAGGTGAACAACAGCTGAGGTTCATTCCTCACTTTTATAGCTTAAGGATTTCTTCCTTTTTTCTTCGCACGTTCATTATGGGTGTTTTATTTTGGCCCACAGTTCTATGAATACCCAATATTTTATCATTGTGTGAACATTATTTGGTGAAAAATATCAATATCTTGGGTGAGTTTCATGATTGATGGTGCGGTCGAGGTGAGGAAATGGCGGTGGATGATCAAGAGCATAACAGATAGATTTTCAGTTCCCGTTCTTCCTGGTTTTGATGAATGGTGATAGTTTTGATCAACTAATTGTTTTTTGAATGGATTAAAACATTGTAATCCCAATATATAGAAACTAGAGGCCTGAAAACCCCCAATATATAGGTTTAGAAAAGGGATATGGCTCTTGAGAAGTGCAATATGATGCAGAAGAGAATATTTAAATCACAAGTAACACATGTAATCTAGGTCTACATGATGTGCACCACCTAGTGGAAGTGATAGGGTTTCAACCAAAGTTAAGGAACACACAGTGTGTGACCCCTATGATATGGCATGTGAGCCCTTCAGTGTGGATTCGTGTGTACTTCAGAGAGCACATGGACATGGGAAAATGTACATGACTAGATGGCATGTCATGTGCTTGTACACAGACAGAGTTTGGTGTACACAGGATGCTACATGGACACAACCACCATACACAGACACAGAAAAGAGACACGGGAAGGATAACAAGTGTCCCTACATGTTGTGTTATTCTTATAAACTCTGTGTATGTGAAGACTGCATGAAGTGTGAGTCTCTTCTACACAAGCAAGCATTGGGATAGCTAGACATACCATGAACCTCATGGTACACACCATGTACCCCTCTAAGGATTCTTATAGCTATTTTTTTAGTTTAAAAAATATAGGTTGAGTGTGTTTCCCTTGTTCTTTTTCCTCATGGGTAAAGTGTAGAATTATATCTATATCATATGATTGTGATCCCATCTAGAGGTTGTGCCTCAGATAGAGTTTTGGTGTCCCTCTGTAAGACTGGAGTGCAATCCTCTATCATCCTTTGTTCCCAAGGTGGAGTTTTTTGAATAAAAATTCAATACATAAGTAGGGTTTTGATCCTACATCTAGTAGGACATATAGGTAGGGTATTTATAATCGTTGGCATTCGATCCCCGACATAGAGGGATTGATCCAGATAGGGTTCATGGTGTCCCCTAGTGGTTCTGGGTATGAGCCCTATCTATATATCACAGTCTTCTTAGACTAGTGAGATTTAATTGGGAATGGACCAATGAGTTAGACCTATTAATAGGGTTTAATCAATGATAGCATGGATCATGGAGTGTATTCTCCCAAAATGAGTGTTACTTGGAGCATAATCCTATAGCTGGAAGTTGGTTTGGACCACCTGGTGGCGTGGTGTATTTCCTGAGTATATTTGAGAGTTTTTGTTATACATTGATTGTTATATATTTCAATGATATGAATATACTTGGTTTTTAGTGTTTAGTGTTTTTGTGGTTTCCTACTAAGTATTGTTATTCTCATCCATGTGTGGGATTTTACCGCACGGGGTGTGTCTTATACAGACGATGACCCATTTAACAGTGTCTTGGGAGGATAGGGAACTGACGAAGCATAGTTGGAGCTGTCAGACAGAGGTTTTTTTCTAGGAGATTTAATTTTACTTAGTCCCAACCCTTAGAGTAGGTTGGACTCCTTACAATATTTGGTTCGGCTTATATTTGGCCCCATTTTCATTTTCATTACTTTACTATTGTAATTTGTTGTGGGATCTTAGATGTATGCATGCATTGTTTTAGTTGTTTTATATTTCAGAATTGTGTGGGATTGAAGGTGTGTGTGTTTACATGCAATTTAGGATAATTCCTCCCATTTTTGGGATTTTTTTATTTGGAGTTGGTATCCTGCCCCTGGCCTATTGGAGGTGGGCATTGGGTAGTCATGGGTCAGACCTCAGTGGGTCAGGTTATGACAGAGTGTCATCAGAGCCAGGTTTACCTTAGGATTAGTGTTAGTGTGTTTTGTTTGGGAAAATATTGTTTAGTGTTTTGAGTACAACTTTTAGGCCAGTGAATCTAGTGTTGGTGTGGCAACTAACATATCCATACACCAGAACTCTGATCGCCTACCTTTCGACTCGGTACATGTAAACATTGGTTGTAGGGAAATTTTTTGGTACATGAATCATATTATAATGGTTGTGTATTCCAAGTCCATATTAATTCAGATCCCGAGATATAATATTTTGACCATCGTATATCTTTTCTTATTTTAGGATGCCTCCACAAAGACACACAACTAGTATTCCACTACGTGATCACAAGGATGATCCGCTTAGTGATGGCGCATCGGTATAGGTGCATGTACCTGAGATAACATCTCCAAGTGGTTTACCAACTATACCACTACCCATTCAGAAGTAGCTAGATCTGGTAGTACCAGTAGAGTATGAGTGCTGTCTTAGTCCATTACACAAGGTCTAGAGGTAGAGACTTCCCATGTTTCGGGGTGATCCAGACCCCAAGGTGACTAAGGACTAGCTAGATGCAGTCACTCACATTTTCCACCCAATGAGAACACCATAAGATCAAATGGAATTCCTCACAGTGAAATTTATTCAAGGCTCTTCTAGGTAATTGTGTATACTGGTGAGTAAGTCACATGATGAGATTAATCTTGCCTAGTTGGACTTTGAGCGTCTCTACAGGGAAGAGTTATATCTGGAAACGTCGAGATCAGTACTCATACAATAGCTTCTACATATTCAATAGGGAAATATGGCCACAACAGATTATTCAAAAAGGGTTACTGATCTCCCATTTTACTCCTTGGATATGGTGCAAGACTGGTTCTTTAGAAAAATCTAGTTTTTTTTATTATTTTCAATACACTTTTAAAAGGTGAAGTATGAACCCATACAACCAAACCATCCCATTACAAACCACAACCAAAATTCAATATTCAAAAATAAGAATTAAAAATTCAAATTAAAAAATACCATCACACACATTGATCAAGCCTAGATCCCAGTGCACTAACATTACCGCCACACATCTCCACTTCAAATGAATCACCTGCAATCATTGCCGTGACATATTTCCTGTTGAACCACATTAATTAACAACATAATGATCAACTTAAAAAATTCATATATCAATGAAAATAATGAAATAAGTACAGATATACAACCACATTCCATTGAATATCTTGAATCTCACATGCATTTGGAACCACGAGCATCGATAAAATAGATCATCACTCATATCCCGCAAGCACTCAATAATCGGCATGAACGCTGGATGAAATCAGATCCTCCTGAACAGAATCACCAGAACACCACTTAAATACATTAGAAAAACCTCATAAGAAGAAAAAAACTAGAAAAAACTGGTTGCACCACCACCATCATCAACATCAAAATAAACAAAAATATAGAACCATCACTAAGAGAAATAAAATAATGGGAGAAAGCCACCACAATTTGTGCCTCCTAGAACACCCTTCCACCCCAACAAACACATCCCAACACCTCCTTGGAAACCATATTCACCCAATCGACCTGGGAGGGAAGAACAGACCTAGAATCTAGAGAATATTAAGGGTGGATAGGACCTCCACAATGATCTATGATGAATCCATCACCAAAAAAACCATAGATAAAAACATCCTAGAACCTACACTAGTGAAACAGAACACAAATACCTCAAAAAGCTAAAAAGTGACTGGAGAAGGCATCATATTCAATCGAATGAAACATGAAAAAAAGACATCACTAAACTATATGATAATCAGAGGAAGAAAAAAATAGGGGAAAGGTAAATTATGAATAATGTGGTGAAAATAAGAAAACCAAGATCCCTACAAGATTCAAAAATTGAGAGGAGGAACATAAACATTGTGGAAGGAGAGGAAGAACTAGGTGAAAAGGAGGAAACCCTAGGTCATTGAAGGAGAGAGATAAAACCAAGAATAACTCAATAGGATGAGAAATAAGGAAGGATAAAATTGTGATTCCATGAAGCAATAAGAAAGGATACTACATTGCTAGGGGTAAAACTTAGAAGGAGGAGAAGTGCGATTGAGCGAGAGTACCGAGAGAAAATAGAGCCATATCATTAATTTTTTGGGACTAGTTCTTCAGATCTCAGACCTTTGAGTAGGGTTTGAACAGGGAAATCATGGTATCAGTGTTATCTCTTTGCATTTCCACCTATGATGGAGTGCATGAGAAATCCTTATTGAGGGTGATCTTTCTGGAAGAGAAGACACCAACAGTAAGAGTTAGAAGTGGGTAACTGATACCTGAGACCTCAGTAGTAGGTAGTCGATAGTAGTCACATGAATCCAACTGTTTTAGATGCTTTAGTAGGAGATTCTAGGACTCAAATCCAACAACAAAGGTCTCTCAGGGTAGCTCGAATCATCCAAGGGATAAGTAGTGTTTCTCCTTCGATGGTCAAGGACATATGGATCGATATTTCACAAAACATCATACAATTGATCCTGAGATAGTTGATGGACTGTTGAGCTAGAGACAAATGTAGGAGTAGGGTGTTCCATAGGGTTTTAGACATGGAGGAGGGGCCAGTAGGGAAGTAGGAGAGGGTCTAAGGTTCAAACTATTAACACCACCACCCTAGGTGGTCTACACTAGGCTTAGGGAGCTGGTGGGTAGGGATGAGGCCATATATAAACTATGGATCCCTATGACACCAATTCTCCAGGGATGATATGAGGAATGATCTGTGTCTTTTATACTTTATATGTAGTATTGAAAGACATAGGTTCTAGTAATTCCTTCCTTTCCACTTCTATAGTTTGAGACTTATAAATTCTAGTTGATCCATTGCCTCAACCCTTGCATTTGGAGACTCCAATAGGTGGTGACTTAGTGATTGATAACTCATACCGATAGTGAGATCTGCCGCTTGGAAGTGAGAGTTTTGTATGGAATCACTTTATTACAATAATGAGGCCTTATAAAGTCATCTTTGATATATAATTGATATCCACATTTCATGCACATATTGAATGTTTTAGGTGTAGTATGCTGTGTGTCCACAATGATGGCATGAAGTTTTACTTTGTGGGTGAAAAGGAGACCTTGGAAGAGAAGTATGAGATCCGGAATAGGAGAGTGAAAATGATTATGAATCTGTCTACTAGCATGACTCTTGGAGTGATGGATGATTTTTTTCTATTATTTTCATGAAATGGTGGTGGAGTATGAGTACATATTTCCTAAGGATATACTAGGTTTACCAACCCACCGAGAGATATAATTCTTCATCGATTTGTATCCTGGGATGACACTGATATCTTCATCCATATATTAAATGGCTATTGTAGAGATTCAAGAGTTGAGGATGTAGTTGGAGGACTTGCAGGAGAAGGGCTCTGTGAGACCCAACATTTCCTCCTGGACAACCCTAGTCTTGTGCTCCAAGAAGGAAAACATGAGCTTGAGGTTTGTGTGGATTATCAGTGCTTGAATCAGGTGTCCTTATAGAATAAGTATCCACTGCTAAGTATTAATGAACTCATTGATTAGTTGGTAGTGGAGAGATGGTTCTAGAAGATTGACCTCAGGTTAGGCTATCACTAGTTTCAATTACAAGATGAGGATATATCGAAGAAAGAATTCCTATGTTGCTACGGTCACTATGAGTACTTAATGATTCCATTCAGCATGAATAATTCCCTAGAAGGTTTTATGGGACTCATGAAATGGATCTTTCATACATTCTTAAACCAGTTCATGGTAGTGTTCATCGATGACATCCTAATGTATTCGATATATAAGGAGAAGCATGTGAGACACTTGAGGATGGTCTTGGACATAATCCTAGAGAACCAAATTTATAGGAAGATCTCAAAGATTCAATTTTGGATTTGAGAGGTCTACTTATAGGACACATCATATCAAAGGATACCGTAGTGGTGAACCCAGTGAAGACTGAGGCAATGCTTCCTTAGGAGCCACCCAAGAGTGTTACCAAGGTGTGTAGTTTTCTTGGGTTGGTAGGATTCTATAAAAGGTTTGTAACTCACTTTACCTGAGTTTTTTTTAGTCTTGATAGATTTTAATTGGAAGAGGAATCCTTTTGTGTAGATTGAAATGTTCCATTAGTTCTTTCAAGAGCTGAGGTAGAGGTTGAAGAGTGCTCCCATCTTGAGATTTCCAGAGGAGGGTTTTGAGTACATAGTATTCTACGATGCAACAGGGCTAGGAATTGGTTGTGCGATATATAGAGGTAAGAGGTTATTGACTATGGTTCAGTCTAGTTTAATAAACATGACAATAACTACATGAACCATGATCTTGATTTAGTAGCGATAGTCTTCTATTTGATTATGTGGTGAAACAACTTGATTGGTGAGCATTTTATTTCATACTCTGACTATAAAATGCTCAAGTACATTTTTTTTAAAAGGATCTTAACTTGAGATAGAGGCAATGACTATAGTTCCTCTAGGACTATGAATTTGATATTGTATATACTCATGGGAATAGGAACCTGGTGGAATAAGCTCTCAACAAGAGATCTTATTCTTAGTTTTTGGATGACCTGTCAGAGCAGTTAGTCTCATTGTAGTTTTCCCTAGTGGACAAGTATAATACTTCACATCTTAATTCAATGGTTTTTACCCCACCACTGTTACAACATTTCATGGATGATTAGTGTAGAGATACTGAATGTGTGACCTTACATACTCATATATTAATTGGGAATACTCCTGATGGGTATTATGAAGGTGGGGAGAACATTATCCTTTTTAGAGGATGGATGATGGTACCTTTGATGTTTTAGGAGGACGTGTTGTGGGAGTTTCATACATCCCCTTTGGCAGTACATTCAGGGATGGAAAAGATATAGCGGGACATTGTATGTAGGTTTTTTAGCCAGTTATAAAGAAGGGAGTTTCAATGTTTGTCTCTCGATGCCTCACTTGTTAGAAAGTGAAGGATGAGCTTCAAGTTCCAATGGGCTTAGCTCAACCCTATGAGGTGCCAAAGTTTAAGTGGGATGGGATAACCATGGAATTAATGATGGGACTACCATGTACGTCCAAGGGACATGATACCATCTAGGTAATTATAGACCGAACCACCAAGTCATCCCAATTCCAAGCTATTCGAGAGTAGAGTTTAATAAAGTGCTTGGGATGACTCTACATGTAGAAGACAGTTTAACCCCATAGAGTTACCTTAATGATCATCTCTGACTGTGATTATTTCTTCTCATATTGGTTATGTGGAGGATTATAAGAGGCTTTCTGGACTCAGTTACACTAGAGAATGGCGTTTCATCCCCAGACTGATAGCCAGACAAAGCAGACCATTCAGGTCTTGGAGGAAATGTTGCGAGCTTGCATGTTGGAATTTGGCCATGGTTGGGAGGATCACCTACCCTTGGTGGAGTTTTCATACAAAAAAAATACCATTACACCATTTATATAACACCAATAAATGATTTTTATTCTTGACCCTCTAGGTAACCACTTTGTTGGACTGATTGAGTCGAGTCAGTACTCATGGGACCAGATTTGGTGTGAGCTACTACAGAGAAGGTGTAGATCATCTAAGAGTGGATGAAGACAATAAAGATCCTTCATAAGTCTTATGAATACTGATGATGAAGACCTCTGGAGTTTGAGGAAGGAGATCATGTGTTAACATGAGTGTCACCTCAACATGGATTGAGGAGATTTTGCGGCGGTGGAAAGTTATCTTCAAGATTAATTGGTCCCTTTCATATATTGCATAGAGTTAGCAAGGTGACTTACCGATTATCTCTGTAGCAACAGTTTGAACGAGTATATGACATTTTCCACATTTTGAAAATGAGGAGGTACATGCATGACCCATCACACATTATCTACTAAGGTGAGATGGAAATCGAGGATGGATATACCTTTGAAGAGTACCCAATGGAGATCAAGGATTTATATGAGAGGATCCTTCATGGGGGATTTATTCCCCTTGTGTGTGTCTGGTGGCATCATGAAAATCTTCTGGCAAGCACAGAGTCTAGGGAGTCTTAGATTCATGCTCAATATCGACATATCTTTGTATAGAAACTTTTTTTTAGATTATCGGCATGCAAATCCCTAATGTGGGGAGAATGTAATGTCTCAGATTTTTTGTGTATTACTTTTGGATATTATATGGATTATTTTTGAGATTATGAACTGAGACGATGTACGATTATAAGATCCGATGTGCCTGGAATAAATGTTTTAAATATGTTAAATTACGCACACACACACACACTATTTTCTTGAAAAAGTGGAATAACTCAAAAATAAGGGCCCACACTATTGGAATTTTTGATATTTTTGACGGTCTATTTGCAACGGGGTCCCGTTGAAAATAGATCGTTGCAAAAAATGGCGTCGCAACTAGTATTTTTTTGCGACAGACCCATCGTAAAAAATACTACTTGCAACGGGAAGCGGTCCTATCACAAATAGATCTCTAATTAAATGTATTATATATAAAATAACCTTTCATGACAGGCCTATCAAAAAAATTATTTACGACGGGTCAGCGTCCCATCGTAAATAGCTTATATGTTATAAACCTATTGCGATGGGCCCGTTGCAATTTTTTTTGTGATGGTAAAGTAACCTATCGTGAAAAACTTTTTTTAAAAAAAATATATAATCTATTTACGACGGGCCCCCATCACAAAAGCCCCCATCTCAAATATTTAATAAAATAAAAAATAATATAATTATGATTATTGAAAAAATGATATTAATATTATTAAAAAAATAAAAAAATAAAAAAATTAAAATTATCAATATTTGAAAATACTTAATAAAATAAAAAAATAAAAAAATCATTTTTAATGAAAAAATAATATTAATGTTATTAAAATAAAAAAAATTAAAAAATGAAAATTCTAAATATTTAGAAAAAAATATAAAAAAATCATAAAATATTATTATTATTATTATTAGTAAAATAAAAAAACATTAAAAAATATAATACTAATAATAAATAATAAAATAATAAAATATTAAAAATAATAAAAAAACATTATGCAATAGTCACACCAATATAAAAGTAAAAAACTGTAAGTAGTTCATATTACAACAAATGTTCAATTCAAATGTTTTTAACAGAACAAAAAAATCACTGGGTGGGATAGTCTTCTGAAGGAGCGAGAGGAGCTGAAGGAGATGGTAGGGGAAACTCCCCTAAACTATGAGTCAGATGACCATGTACTCCATCTGCTCGTGCGACTGCTACTTCCATCGACGCATGTGCTCCTCATGCTGCTTCTACTGCTTCCATCGACACATGTCCTCCTCGTGCTGCTGCTACTACTAACGCATCTCTTCATACTGCTTCTGCAAACTCTCTATAAGCTCAATTTGAGCTCGCAACTGCTCTTGATACTGTGAGCCAGAAGATGATGCCTCTCCATGAGATCCTCTCAAACTGGACCCTGACATCACAGCAGTACCATAATAAGTCCCAATAGTCAAATGAGAGTCGATACCAACTACTCGGACCTTCTTGAAGGCATACTGGGTTGCCTGAATCTATGCCACCTCATCGAATTGGTGGGCACTAGTCTAATTAGCCATCTTGGCCTGACTCTCAGCCCGTGTCTGAGAGGTCACAAACTCATATAACTCCTTCAATTTCAATTTGAAATTAAAATAGTGAAAATATTTTATGTAGTTAATTTTTAAAATGAAAAAGAAATAATACTGATCCCAATCTGACATTGGCGATCACCTCTAATCTCTCCAGTGGCTGGATCATTGTACATCCTCCGATAAACGTCACACTCCATAATATCGGGATGCTCGACTACCTATATGAATATAAAATAAACTTTTTATACTTAATGTTGTATAATATATTTAAAAAAGATACTTACCAGGTTCTCTCTATGCATACTGAATGTATGGCTACCAGCTCGATGTGTCACTTCCTATCTCTCCCAGTTCTATCGGCCCAATGAATATCTCCTCTGAAATCCACCACTCAACCAGTGTGAACATAATCCATCCCAAACATGAGATAAAATGTACTCTGGTCAGTGGGCTCTACATGACTCATCAAATACTATCATTCCTGGTTTCTTAATGGATTTCCTTCTCAAATTGTGAAAAAACTGATGGAAACGCTCATGCATAGACACCTCCCATACCATGTAGATAGCGCCACACATGCTATCATTGATGGGATACCATAAACCCTAAAAATAATTTATAATATCAAGTTATTAATCAAATAAATTTATAAATAAATATTATTTATTTACGTACCTGCCAATGATTGAACATTCCAAGCTGCACATCAATGAGAATCTATTCCCATGTGATCCATGGATGAGAAAAATAATTATGCAAGATAGCGATACCCTGTCCAATAGCTACATGTCCAAAACTATGAAAAAGGAACAAATAATAAGACAATCATTATATAAATAAATTAATGAAAGCTAACTAAAATACATAGGTTAACATAACTCCACGTGAATGGATCGAAAACAAGTTGTGGATGCCCCTTAGGGATAGGGTTCAGAATCATCAGTCGCGTAAGACCGCGCCCCCTCCACCTACCCCCTGAACCACTAGTAGGATGAGGGTCAGATGATCCCAAATCCTCTTCATCCAAAGGTAGCTCAGCCTCCTCTAACACATAAAATAGACCGGGGTCCATATGAAACACAAAATTACTGTTGTTAGTAGATATTTGAAGATAAATATTACATATAGATATATATATTAGTTAAGATTATAACCAGCATTTAACTATGTCAATGTTCACCTTCATAATTATCTTCATATCTGACGATGTCAATGCCTTCATATTCATCATCGGCATCATCAATATCCATATGAGTTTCAGTTTCATCATCTCTTTCCATTTAAAATTCATTTGTAACATCATTAACATCATCATCACCATCGACCCTTAATTGTGGGGTCTCATCATCGATGTTCACGTCTCTTTGTGAAAAAGATGGATTTTGAGTTTTCTCTTGAAAATTTTTAATTCCTTGTAATTCATCAGAACCACATTTAGTTTTAGTAAACTGATACTCCGGAGATTTCATTTTTATTATTCTCTACCAATCACTCAGGTCCCTTGAAGTATCATAATACTTTTCATAATATATTTGATGTGCCTATTGAGCCAGTAAAAGTGGTTCATTTACTACAAGAAGACTTTTATATTTAATATCAAAGATTCCATGAATCAGATGAACATGAAATCCTCTTTAAGTATCCAACCACCAACATTTAAATATTGTTATGTAATTTTTTCCTAGATAACACAGTTCAATAATTTCATCCAGCAAGTCGTAAAAGTCAACTTTAGTTTCTTTATGATTCGATCTTCTCAAGAAAACTCCATTGTTCATTTTTTTTGATTCCCCATATAAACCTAAATGAATCTTCCGATAACTAAGGCTGAAATTATGAACCTGCCTCTTTCTCTCATATTAATTTGTAGGAAACACATTTCCTTCAGGTAACAATGTTTTAACCAAAGAAAATATCTGATCAAAACAGTTGTTTGTCATTGCATTATCTGATTTAATAGCCATAAATTTTGCAACTGCTTCTAATTTTCTTATCTTGCAACCAGGATATAATGCATCCTCAGAAGACCTTAACAACTCATAAAATTCGAATGGTTCCAACTCAGGAGTTAAATCAATAACATCCTGAGATTCAGTTTGTTGAACAGATAGACCTGCAACATCATGTACTAAATTTTGAAACCGTGATGGATCTGAAATCAAGTTATCAGTATATTCTCTGGAACTGTGTTCACTGTGTTGATACAAAAAAACATAATCTAGTTGAAAACCAAACCAAGAGAGATATCCCCAACCTTTTCAAATGTGTCAAACATTGTTAGAGCACATTTTTTACAAGGACACTTAATTGTGCCTTCTGAAATAAATTCTGGTTTTGATGATGCAAATGATGAGAAAGCTTTAACACCCTCAATATATACATGATTTAAACCAAAACCATTTAGATTTTTTTGCTAATTTATCCAAGCACGATCATCTAATAATGACTATTGTCGACTTCCTTATTCCATATTTTTCTAAAAAATATAAAATAATTACTGTTTTTGAATAATTTGAAATTAGAAAAATAGTATCCAAAAAAGAAGATAAATAATTACAACTAATTTTTATTACTAATTATTAATATTTATTACTATTTATTACTAATTATTACTAATTATTACTAATTATTAGTATTTATTGGTATTTATTAGTATTTATTAGTATTTATTAGTATTTATTACTATTTATTAGTATTTATTACTATTTATTAGAATTTATTTGTATTTATTACCATTTATTAGTATTTATTACTATTTATTAGTATTTATTAGTATTTATTACAATTTATTATTATTTATTACTATTTATAGTATTTATTATTATTTATTACTAATTATTACTAATTATTTGTATATATTACTAATTATTTGTATTTATTACTATTTATTACGATTTATTACTATTTAATACTATTTATTACTAATTATTAATATTTATTACAATTTATTAGTATTTATTACTATTTATTAGTATTTATTAATATTTATTACTATTTATTACTATTTATTAGTATTTATTACTAATTATTACTAATTATTACTAATTATTACTAATTATTACTAATTACTACTAATTATTACAAATTATTACTAATTACTACTAATTATTACTATTTATTACTATTTATTACTAATTATTACAATTTATTACTAATTATTAGTATTTATTTCAATTTATTTCAATTTATTACTATTTATTACTATTTATTACTAATTATTACTAATTATTACTAATTATTACTATTTATTACTATTTATTACTATTTATTAGTATTTATTAGTATTTATTGTTATTTATTACTATTTATTAGTATTTATTAGTATTTATTAGTATTTATTAGTATTTGTTATTATTTATTACTATTGTTTACAATTTATTAGTATTTATTAGTATTTATTTCTATTTATTAGTATTTATCACTTTTTATTAGTATTTATCACTATTTATTAGTATTTATTAGTATTTATTAGTATTTATTACTATTTATTAGTATTTATTACTATTTATTACTAATTGTTACTATTTATTACTAATTATTACTATTTATTATGATTTATTACTAATTATTACGATTTATTAGTATTTATTACTATTTATTAGTATTTATTAGTATTTATTAGTATTTATTAGTATTTATTAGTATTTATTACTATTTATTAGTATTTATTACTATTTATTAGTATTTATTACTACTTGTTACTACTTATTACTACTTATTACTATTTATTACTACTTATTAGTATTTATTACTATTTATTACGATTTATTAGTATTTATTAGTATTTATTACTATATATTAGTATTTATTACAATTTATTACTAATAATTAGTATTTATTACTAATTATTAGTATTTATTACTAATTGTTCGTATTTATTTCTATTTATTACTATTTATTAGTATTTATTAGTATTTATTAGCATTTATTAGTATTTATTAGTATTTATTAGTATTTATTAGTATTTATTAGTATTTATTAGTATTTATTACTAATTATTACTAATTAATACTATTTGTTACTAATTGTTAATATTTATTACTATTTTTTCTAATTGTTACTATTTATTTCTAATTATTACTAATTAGTGTTAATTACAATTAATTACTGCAAAAAAACAGCTATTAATAATTAATTACCGCTAATTATTTATATAAATTACTAATTATCGTTAATAATTATTAAATATTACTAATTACTAAGAATTGGTACTAATAATTTAATTTTATAGTTACAAATAAATACTGATGACAAAACAATTTAAATCTAACTTAATTACAACTAATCAACAATAATTAAAATTAATACAAAGAAATGAATTAAATACTAAATTAAATAAAACATAAATACCATTAAACTTGATCTCGTATAGTTGTTGGCGGTTTCGCAACTTCTTCGTAAAAAAAACTAACTCTAAAAAAATTTCACTCTAAAATTAGAGTTTACAGAAGCCAAGGAAGACAGAATTTAGAAGGAGGGAAGAAAAGGGGGGGGGGGGGTATATGGGTTAGATTAGTTGCGACCGGAGTATTAGCGATGAGAGTCCCATCGCTAATAGTACTTATTACGACGGATCCCGTCGCAAATACCTTCAGCCGAATTAATTACTGTCGGTGGTTAAAAGGTTATTTGCGACGAGGCCCGCCGCAAAAAAGTTACCTGCCGACACACTATTTGCAACGGGACAACATCCCGTCGCAAATAGGTTTTTACCACCGTTGGTTATTTAAGATGAGTCCCATCGCAAATATCCTCCAGGGGTCAAACTAATTGCAACTGGGGATCCCCCGTCGCAAATGCCCTTTTGCGTGGTTTGGTGCGCAAACCGCGCCAATCCGCGCATAAGTTTTTGCGACGGGGCGTTTATTCCCATCACAAATAAGTGGTTATTTGTGACGTGTTGGTCAACCCGTCGCAAATAACCTCTTTGACAAACTATTTGCGATGAGATTTATTTCCATCCCAAATAACCTGTCGCAAATAACGGGTTTTCCCATAGTGCCATATTAGAAATCATAGGGTACTGTTGAGTTCATAATGTGGGTTTTACCATTGGCATGACATAATTTTTTTCAGTGCAGACGTTTTATGAAAAAGTCATCATGGGCATAATTAAATGAAATAGATTAAATAAAAAATTTACTTTTTTAGTTTTAACGCAGTAAATATTTCTCCTTTAACTGTATGGTGATAGGTTTTTCCTCAGGGTTGGCCACTCAAACCTTGGAGATCTATACAAACTGTTGTAGAGCGTTCTTGGCAGAAAATGATGGATTGGGACCAGGTCATGGATCATTGTGCCAATAGAGTTGGAGGATCTCATCAATGATGGAATCAAAACTATTCTTCATCATCATCGATCCAAACTGTTGGTAATATGTTGTGATTTTTGATTTCCATCCCGTTCTTCTATCCCGGGCAAATGCAGATCAATTCCACAAATATAAATGATTCTTGCATCGCCGATCGATTTAATTTGATGAAATTGTTTATTTGTTCATCTTGATTATCCATATTCTTTCATATTTTTCTATGATAAAGAATCAAGTCCAAGTGAAAATAGCTGAGGTTTGTTCCTAAATTTTATGGATTATGAATTTATTCCTCTGTTCTTCGTATGTTCATCATGGGAATTTTCTTTTTCCCCACGGTTCGACGGATACCTGGTATTCAACCATTGAGTGGCCATTCTTCAGTGCAACAGATCAATACTGTGGGTGAGGTTCATGATCAATGGTGTGGTTGGGGTGCGAAGATGATGGCGGATGATCAGGAGTGTAATAGACGGATTTTCAGTTCTCTTTATTCTTAGTTTGGACGAATGGTGACAATTTTTATCACCCTATCATTTTCCCAGGTGATTCGAACCTCAAAATCCTAGGATATGGGAACTAGAGCCCCCAAAAAACCCTAATATGTAGGTTCTGACAAGGGAAGAGGCTTAGGAAAAGTGCACAACGATACTAAAGAGGATCTAAAATTCACAAGCAACATGACGTGTAATCCGGGTCGACACATCGTTTGGCCCCTAGTTACGGTGCTAGGGTTTTGTCCAGAGTTAAGGATCACATCGCATGTGATCCCTATCACAAGACATGTGACCCCTTCCGTGTGACTTTATGTGTACTTCAGGGAGTACACAGACATGGGAAAAAGTACACGGTTAGATGGAACACCGTGTATTTGTACATGGGCACAGTTTAGTGTACATGAGCTATACACGAATATAGACTCCATACATGGACATAACCAAGAGACATGATCAGAATACTATGTGTCTCTATAGTTCATGTACTCCTTATACACACTGCATATATATAGACTACATGTAGTGTGAGGATCTTCTATATGGGCATGCATGGGGAAAGATGGACATGCTGTATACCCCATGGTATATGCCGTTTACCCCCTCCAATGGTGATTATGGCTCTTGTTTTCATAGTTTGGACTAGTATAGGTTTATTTTTTCCCTTGGTCCATTCCCTCGATGTTATAGTGCCATATTATATCCATATCACATGATTTTAATACCCTCTAGAGGCTGAATCTCAGATAGAGTTTTGGTGTCCCTCTATGAGACTGGAGTGAGATCCTCTATCATCCTTTGCTCTCTATGTGAAGTTTGTGGAATCAACATGAAATCCATAAGTAGGGCATTGATCATCCATCTAGTAGCCCGTATTGGTAGTGTTTTTGTGATTTTTGGCATATGATCCCCTACGTGGTGGGATTGATCCCGACCGGGTTTGTGGTGTCCCCTAGTGGTTCTCGGCGTGACCCCTGTCTATTTATCATAGTCTTCTTAGAACAATGAGATTTCATTAGGTAAGGTAAAATGAGTTAGACCACTTTTTCAAGTGTCTCCGATGATAACATCGCTTGTGGACTGGATTCTCCCAAAACAAGCATTGATTTGAGCAGAATCCTAGGGCAGGTAGTTGGTTATGACTACCTGGTGGCGTGGTGTCTTTCCTATGCATATCTAGGTGTTTCTATTATAAATTTATTATTATATCCAGTATTGGTCTGACTATACATGATTCTTCATGCTTAGTATTTTTGGGGTGACCTACTGAGTATTGTTATACTCACCCCTGCATGGTATTTGGCCGCACATGCCCTATCTTATGCAGACGACGACCCTTTTGATGGTTTCATGGGAAGATAGGGTGTGGGTGGTGTGTATCTAGAGCTATCAGACCAAGGTGTTTTACTGATATATTTCATTTGACTTAGTCCCCACCCTTGAATAAGGTTGGACTCTTTACAGGTTTTGGTTGGGCTTGTATTTGGCCCCTTTTTCATTTTCAGTACTTTACATTCATACTCTATTGTGGGATCTTGAAAATATGAATGCATTTTTTCAATTTTTTACATTTTATTATTGTGTGGGCTTTGATATGTGTGCATGCGTATTAGTAATTTTGGCTAATGCCTCCCATTTGTGAGATATGCTTAATCAACACTGGCCGCCAACCCTTGACCTATTGGAGGTGGGCTTGGGGTAGTCATGGGTCAGACCTTAGCGAGTCTGGTCATGACAGATATGTTGATACATCATGGATTTCCTATGATGCAGTCGATGCCTAGCAGATGTGAAAGGGTATATTCTCTATACCTAGTGAATGTCGAGTATCTCTCGATGACTAGAGAATGTTGAGACCATGACTTCCTTGAAACCTGGTGTATGTTGAGTTGTATGATCACATGATGTTGAGTAGTGTGATTAATGATCCTCATAGTTAGTCTTTTATTATTCTAACCCCTTTAATATCCTTCAACCATAGATAAAAATTAGGTACAACTGTGGGTTGTAGTATCTTGGTTAGCGCATGACCACTCAGTTTTGGATTGAGTGTTACTATGATCATTAAATATTTATTATTATTATGGAATACATGTGTATAATTGAGAACATTAGGTTAAGGATGCTATAAAATCCTATGACCTGCACTCCAAAATCATTGGATGAAATAAAAAACTTTACATTTACAGCATTGAAGATGATAAAGGTGGCCCATTTTTTCCCTTCCAAACCTTACAATATCAAAAGGAAAAATTGGAAAATTTACATCCTAGAGGAACTTTTAGGTATATAGTTTTAGAGAATTAAGGAAATATCCTACATAAACAATTCACATGACTTTAAATGATCATTTCTCTCACTTAACCCAAATTTTATTTTTAACATTAAGACACCTTCATTATCCATATCAAATCCCTTCAATACATAATTCATTAAACCTCTTTCTTTATAAACAGGGGAAAAGAAAACATAAGAATGGAGAGCTCAAATTCTCATTAAGAAAAAAAAACAATTATTAACAAATGAATGTAACCAATAATCATAAGAATATTATAATGTTATGATGAAACAATCAAATTGCATGAGTATAACACAAGAATATTCATACCCATCAATACCTGGATCATAAAACATGAAAACATGTCTTGGGGACTTCAAAAACTAAATGATCATACCAATAAATTATCACGAGCCATGTGATATCAATATTGATCAAATGAAACATCATCAAACCATTTAAAGCGTAGATAAAATCTATTTTTTTCTTAGAAAATCATCTTATAGAACCCTTACATAACCTTTAAAATTAGAATAACTAACCAACTGAATTCCAATATAATTCTCTAGAGAAAATAATAATACCCAATGGATTGGAGCATTATATGGGCGTACCCATTGTATAAGTTATAATGGGTTTTCCTAGAACTATCCCGGCATACCCATCTTTTATAATGTCCAAGATCTGAATAATTAATATTGCACACACATAATTAATTTCACAATAACTCATTTAGACAACCTTTATTATCTTTAGAACATTATTAACCCATTTAATGAAAACAAGTTACATAAAAATATCTTTGAAACATGGTCAAGCTGTGTAAAAGATACAGATTTCGTTATAATCTCTTTGAAACATGATAAAACCATGGAAAAGAATTGGGTTTCATAATAATCTATTTGAAACATATACAACCCATAGAAAAGTAGAGGGATTTATGAAAATCTCTTTGAAACATGGTTAACCTGTGGAGAAGAAATGGGTTCTATAAAAATATTTTTGAAACATGCATAACCCATTAAAAAGAATAGGGTTATATAAATATATTTCTGAAACATTATTAACATGTGGATAAGAAATGGGGTTTATAAAAATATCCTTGAAACATGATTAATTTTGGTTCCAGGCACAGTTGAAGCATGGGAGGGATGGTTACCATCTTTAATTTTTCTATATTCAACGAACAATCCAGAATCTATGTGATGATGAATTCCATGATCCATGGAATTGAATCAAAGAAATAGGACAAAGGAATATAAACCTAGAACCAAGAGAGAGGATAAACATATTTTGTTTATAATTAATTTTATTAAATAAAAATTACCTTCAAGGTGATTCTTTCTTAGTTGATGCATTCATCCATAAATTTGTAGGTGTACCACCATTATATTGTAAAGATCAAGGGTAGAAATTTTCTAGAGATGATCCACACATGTTCCACATATCTCTGGACATCACCAAAAGAGTCTCTGGGTGTTATCATAGAATATCCTTGTGCATGGGATGTCCACCTTCGATCTCCTTGAGAACTAATTCCAAAGAATTCTTCTTAATTCATTGGAGGAGGATCCCTCCCATTCTTGAGAGCATTCTTAGTGAAGAAATAACTATCTAGGCTTGAGATATTTTCTCCAATTATTTGTGCACAACTCAATAGGCGTCTCTTGGATTTCCCTTGAATAATGAGAGAATAATATAACTGGGCATTTATTTCACTAGGGTAATAATAAATAGTTTGCACAATTTCTTTTAATTATTTCATTAATCCTAGAGAAACCCCCATATCAAATAATAATTGAAATATTATTATTCTATAACACACACTTAACTTCCGAGTCATAATTAAATATTATTTAATAAAATTATATTCAATATTATTATTTCTCATTGGACCATTAAACTCGGTCTGCCAATCCTCCATAATATTTATTAATTAATCCACTCACAATATATTCTCTTGAATAAATATTGATGGAAAAATGAAATCAGGAATATATGAATTATTATTAAACCACGACCAAGAATAATATTTATTAAACTTGTTAAATAATAATTTATTTAACTAAGATATAAGATACAATTAGTGTGTGACCCTCTAGGTTTCTTTCTCAATGGAATTAGGCGAACCTACTGAAAGTCTAAGGTTAACATCTAGAAATATGCCAAGGCACCCATAGAGAAAGAAGTTAATGTTGCAATGACATTTCACCTCATACGAACACTTAATTTTTAATATAATCCATTCATCACAATATCTCTAATCGATCAGGTTTCATGCCAGTGCCATCAACCCATATGCTCGATATCTCTTTCTTTGACCTCCGAAAATAGAACTTACCTATTGATCACCATGTTGATGGATTTATTTAGGTTATATCATTTCCATCAAAGGTCCTGATATATTATCTTCCATTAATGAATAGAAGGGATAAATTTTTTCTTGCAATATTAATTAATGCAATATTACTCATGATGCACCCAACATATCCTACCTTGTTGCGAACATCTGTCGTGACAGTTTTTATCAATACATCTAAGTGAGTGACTCATAATACTCATTAATAATAATATTTAAGTATAAGGACCAATTTACACATCCACATTTAGGAACATCCAATGAAAAATAGATATGTATTTACTACTGGCGTGTATTGTTCTAATAATATCCATCTGGACATTACCAAGGGTGTACACCATGAGAAGATGCCTCAAATTCCTAAGAGTCTCCACCCCTAATAGCCTCTATCATTTGTGTCCCATATATAGGAGATCATGGGTGAAACTCTAATCCTGCTCACCAAATGTGATCCTGAATGCTAGTTCATACGCAAAAATCATCTCGGGTAGTGCTACTCTCGCTAAATTAAAGACATCAAAAGGGATTTCTCCAAAAACATGTCAACATTGAGGCCTATTAGTGATTTCTTTCTCAAATTATTAGGTACACACACTCTCTTCAGATCTTTTCTTTCCTCTTGTTGGAAGGTTTGACAAGCATCGCCCTTCACTGGTGTTTCTACGCCAAGCCCTATAAGGTATAGGTTTAACAATTTTTCACATAGGATTACTGAATCCGTGTCATTTTCTCTTCTGCTTCTCCTCGGATAATGTTTATTATAGATTCTAGACACATGGTTCTTGGTCTTTTTGGAGATCTCTTTTTAAAGTATTTAAATGGTCTCCAAACTTTGATGTTGTTTCTGAACCCGCCATCGTTTTTATATGGATTGGTTTCTTGGGTTTACCTCTCTATCCCTTTAAGAAGAGTGCTTTATTCTCCATTACTGGACTCTTCAGACATCCGATCAGGCATGAATATGCTACTTTGAACATGTCGGGACCTTTAGTTTCTAGGATTTATACTGAAGTTGATATCTCTCATGAATTTCCATCACGATTTTGGATACAAAATGGAGATCACAGGTTTATACAGGATGTTGTATTTGAAATGCTCCAAAATACTATAAAAAATGTTCTAGAATTGGTCATCTTATAAAAGAATGTGGTACTAAAAGGTATGTCCCTCCCTTCCCACATTTCAAGTCAAATTGGGTGGAAAATAATTCCATAAAGAAGATCTCTTTGGTGCTGATAGATAAACCGGTTGATAACATCAATGCCTTATTCTCCATTAATGCTCCTAATCCTTTTTTTGATAAATCAATTCATGAAGGTAGTGGGTTGAATAATGAGGCTAATGAGGCTATTCATATTGAGGAGGGTGAACACTCTAATGCCAATGTTGAATTTCTTTCTCAATATTCCCTGGACCCTTGTCCTACACAGACTCAATGCACATCCCTACTGGAATATGGTGAGAAAACTGTTCAATTTGAGGAAGAATTCCTAAAATAAATCTCTAGAAAAGGGAAAAAAACAAATAGTGGATGTTGATGGATTCATTACTCCCAATCCTCAAAAAACAATTAAACGTAGGGACTATTATCACCTTGAACAAACAATTGTGACAATATCACTTGATGTTTCTAAAAAGGACAACATTGCATTTACAACTTCAACGAATGAGGTTGATTCTCCTATTTCACCTCTTAATGATAGAACAAATGAAGCCTATAACCCAAATGTGAAATATGAAAACCAGTATACTGAGGAGGTGAGTTTAAATTTAGAATCAGAACAACGGGATGAATTAGATTATCAAAGGCTCAGAGATGGTGAAATATCTACGAAAATTTATCTTGAAATAAAATGCCAAATGTTAAATAAGAGGTTGGTGCAAGAGTATAAAAAAACTCCCTGATTTTCTATGACCAATGTTGTTTTGTTTTTTCTATTGGAAGGTGCACTACCTTCTTCTTTTTTTCACAGTCATTCCTGCACGTCCCCCTTCTTGTTGGTTGTTACATCATGCACATTGCAACATAAAATTGTATCACATTTAGCCACTTTGAGTGGGATGTTTAATTTTTGATGCCTCATAAAGACTAAAAATTCTAAGGCCTTTGGTTTCCCAGAGTTACTGCACTCATAGTTTGATGTGACTGCTTTGTTATATCATCATGTTTTCTCTCACTTTTGTGATGGTGTAAACTCATTACACCTCGTGAATGTATTTTAACACCTTTAATTTAATAAATTTATTTAGGGGAATGAATTGGGTGACCAATTCATGTATCTATTTGTGTTAAAAAAACTTATATGTTCTCATCATAGTAGGGATCTACTATGACCTTTTAGTGTGACAGTTACTCTTATAACATTATCACAAAAAATGTTACACAGAAGAACAATCCTGATGTGATAAGGAATTTATTAATACTAAAAACCATGAATATAAGTTATCATAAATTACAAAAGAATTTGGTTCTAGGATACCAACTCCAACATACCCACACTTTCACTAGATCCAACTGCTAAAGACCTTTAGTCCGCTAGCTCTCACATGATACTCATACTTCTGCTGAGATAGGCCTTTAGTCAAGGGGTCCCCCAATTTCTCTTCCATGGATACTACACTCCTTGAAACTTTACCCTTTGATTAAAATCCCTCTAGAGGTAACAATTCCGGATTATGTGCTCTGTCCGTTGATGTGACCTTGGCTCTTTGGAAAGATCTACTGCTGCATGAACATATCCTTAGTTCTTCTAAGATACTTATTGATTGTCTTAACAACAATCCCATCTTGTTCTCCTGGGTATTCTTGATATATTTGTTAAGATATTATACACCTTGATCTGATTTAATCTTCTTTATATTCTTACCAAGATGATTCTCTACTTCATTCTTGAATTCATTTATTTTCTCAAGGGGATCAGACTTATACCTCATTAATTAAATATAAACATATCTAATCAAGTAATCAGTAAAAGTTATGAAGTAAGAATATCCTCCTCTAGAATCTACTAAAAATAGTCCACACACATCAGTGTGTACTAATCATAAAAGCTCTATGGTCTTTCACCATGTCCACCAAATGGTGGTTTGGTGATTTTCCCTTGTAAACAAGCATGACATCTCTCAAGTGGTTTTAGCTTAAAAGAGTATCAATAACCGTATTAATAGATCTTTATTAGTCGCTTCTCATTTATATGACCAAAATGGTAATGCCACAATTGGGTTTTATATGAGTCATGTGAACCTTATTCGTTATAAATTTCCAACACTTGGTTTTCATAATTTAATACATACAGGCCATTATTTAAAAGTTCTATTCCGAAACATATGTTGTCCTTATAAAAGAAAAAAAATTTATTTTTGAACATGAAAATAAAACCATCTGTGTCTAAAATTGATATTGAAATTATGTTTTTGGTAATAGTAGGTAGATAATAAAAATCAAGTAAAACCAAAATCAATCCTGGTGGTAATGAAAGGTGGTTTTCACCAATGGAAAGAGCAGCCGACTTCGCACAATTGGAAGCTCAAAGATCAACCTCTCCTCTCGAAATTTTCCGAAATCAACTTGGTTCCTATATTTGGATATATATTTGAGAACCACAAGATATATCTAATACCCAATGTGTATAAATGGAATGATTTCAATTGATAGCAGATGCACCTTTGACTTCCCCTTTCTTCTGGGTGGAGTTCCTCTTCCAGTGGCATGACTTGCCACATGAAAAACGTACCACATCCTTTTCCTTGCCCTTCATTTGGATGTTATTATTCTTAGTCAGATGGTGCTCAGGGGATTTAGATTGTTTAAAATTATTAGTCCCCTTTTCCTTGTCCTTAATCTTCTTATTGACCACAAGGACTTTAGGTTTTTCACGCCCTATGTCCTTATCCACTTAGAGAATCAGGGTAAGAATTTCCGATGGGATCTTCTCATTATTCCCTGACATGTGCTTAACTTTAGTGTCATAATTAAATATTATTTATTCAAATAATATTCAATATTTTTATTTCTCACTAGACCATTAAACTTGATCTATGAATCATCCTCAATATTTATTAATTATTCCACTCACAATACATTCTCTAGAATAACTAGTGATGGAATAAATTTGATCAAGAATACATGAATAATTATTAAACCACAATTGGGAATAATATTTGTTGAACTTGTTAAATAATAAATTATTTAACTGAGATACTTGATATACTTAGTGTGTGGACCTCTAAGACTCTTTCTCAGTGGCATTAGGCGAACCTACCTAAAGTCCAAGGTTAACATCTATAAATACACCAAGGAACCCATAAATAAATAAGTTAATGTCACAATGACATGTCACCTAATACAAATGCTAACCTTATAATATAATCCCTTTATCACAATATCTATAATCGAGCAGGTTGTATGCCACTTCCATCAACCTATATGCTCGATATCTTTTTTTTGACGTTTTGGAAATAGAAATTTCCTATTGAACACTATAGACATGGATTTATTTAGGCTATATCATTTAAATCAAAAGGCCTAAGATATTATCTTTCATTAATGAATAGAAGGGATAAATCCTTTCTCGCATTATTCATTAATGAAATATTACTGATGATGAACCCAATATATCCTACCTCTCCATGAACATCTTTTGTTACAATTTTTATCAATACATATAAGAGAGCAACTAATAATACTCATTAATAACAATATTAAAGTATAAGGACCAATATAAACATATGAAGATATGAACATCCAATGACACCTAGAAATTTGGATTTCCTATTGGCGGGTCTTGTTCTCATAATATCCTTATAGACATTACCATGGGCGTACACCATGAGAAGGTGCCTCAAAGTCTTATGAGTCTCCACCTATGATAGACTGTATCATTTATGTCCCTCAAATAATTTCATATGTCTATAGAACATATATTAATGAATAGTTTCATAGAACTTATGGGTTTTCATCTTAGCAGGGATCTATTATGACCTTTTAGTGTGACAATTACTCTTTGAACATTATCACATACAATGTTATGTAGAAGAAAACTCATGACTTGATAAGGAATTTATTAATATTCAAACCATGAATATAAGTTATCATAAAGTAAAAAAAAGTTGATTTTATGGCACCAACTCCAATAATTACCCTGTGGAAAAGAAACAAGTTTCAAAATAATATCTTTGAAACAATATTATTCCACAGAGAGAAAAATAAGGATGGTATCAATAAAAAATAAACCCAGTGTAAGATAATTAACAAAAAGAGTTTTTTAATTTGATAAATTTAAATTCCATTAAAAAATCAATTTTTTTAGGAAAATATCCTTTTGATTTTGAAATTAACTTTTTAAAATAGAAAACATATTGAAATACTTTTTATTTGAAAACAACCTTGAAAAATTATCGATGAAGATTTATAAATAATTTAAAACACTTTTTAAAACATAAATTTTTTAAAAATCCTTTCCACTGAAAAATAGATTAAAATATCATTGAAATACATTTTGAAAATAGTTTTAGAAAATATTGTTTTTGAAAGGGTACATATTTATGACTAAAGAAAGAAATGCAGTCAGATTTTTATAAAAAGAAGTTATCAAAAATTTTAAGTACCAAAGAGTAAAAAAATGATACAATTACTTGGAATTATCATGAATTACTTGAGTATAATGCAATTCATGAGAATTATAATATTTCAACATCAGGGACTTAATCAAACATAATCCCGATAAACAATGAAATTGTAAAAAAAGACACTCACCACTTTTGTAACTTTGAATATTAATCTACAGGAAATAATATCATTAAGTGATACTTATAATATAATTAAAATAATGATATTCATGATATAACATTTTAAATTGGTAGTATATACACCTCATAAAATAAGATAGGGGTATAACACGACTAACGTCACAAAAAAGGAAAATTAAGAAAAAAACAATTTATCAATTTGGAAACTTTAAAACCATAAAACCCATGAAATAGAGATTCTGAAATGGATATAAAATAAGATAGTTTTATAACATAAAAAAATTCTTAATGATGGAAAATTGAGACAAAAATCCCTTACCACTATGGTAACTTTGAAACCATAAACCCCATAAAATAGAGATGATGAAATGGATATTTAAACACCTATAAATTTATGGATAAGAATAATAAAATATATTAATTGAAAGTATATACAACAAACAATAAAAATAAGTGTTGAATACGATATATATCTCATAGAAATAAAATGTAGACAAGAAAACCGTTACCATGAGTCTGATTCGTCATACTTATTCAGTATCATCCTGAATAATAAAATTTTATTAATTATTTACTATATTGAGAAAATTTTCCACATTTATTATAACTTTTAATTCACTTATAAACTAGTTATATACAATCACTTATTCAATTAGGTTTAAGTCAAAAGTTTTGACCATATTTGTCTTGTGTATCAAAAACTACTTAGGTAGGTTGAATATGGTAAAAAGTTAATTATTTAAACACATAAAGAATAATAATCAGAAAAAATTATCATATTTATAAATCAGTTATACTTTTAAAACCAGTCCTGAAGTATGGTTATAAAAAAGAACTAACATTATGATTATAGAGATGGTAGACCGTACTTACGCATGAGTAATGTTTCTATTTTTCAATGATCATTATGGAAATAAGGTAAGTAATATTTATATTTTTTAATGATAATTATATAATAAATACCATTATATTTAATTATGTATTTATATCTATATTATTATTTTTATGTAAAATTGATCACATCGCTTTGAGGAGGCGGTATTCCACACATCCACGAACAACATTATCACTTTTTCAGTGTGTGAAATGGTAAGAAGAAAATGATCTAATATATTTGCAAAAAGATAATTATTTATTTAATATCATAATAATTTAATTTATATGATATATATTCATTATATTTACCCTTATTACCTTCTATGTAATGTGTTAGTGAAAAATGCTTCACATTGCTTCATGAGTCTGTAGTCCGCCGTATACACGAACGATGTTGTTATATCTGTTACATAAGAGAATATAAAAAGGTTGTATATGATATAATTAATATAGATGTATGATTATGTTATAAATATCATAAATATAATATATAAATATTTTTTACATATTTATTTCCAACCATGATAGGTGGTAATGGAAAAACGAAGGACATCATTTTATGAGGCAGTAGTCCGTCGTACACATGGATGGTGATTTCATAACCCATTTTAGGGAAGTGTGTGTGGGTTTAGGTCATAAAATTAACATAAAAAATCTCAGTATATTGAGGATACTAAGGTTATTATATAATTATGGTATAATAATAATTTAAGTAGGTGGAAAATGAAATAAAATAAAAATGATTTTATAAGAACATCACCTCCTATTCAGGTATCCTCCTTTGGTTTGAACTAAAAACATTAAAGGTTCGGTTTATGAAAAAAATAAGGCTTATAATATTAGGTTAAAAAATTTGGTAGGTGATTTTAGTAGGTTTTTATGATCCAAAATTATTTAGAGTTGCGAATAATTGGGGATGGTGAGTGCCTTTATATAGTTGAGAAGAACTGGAATTCTTGAAAACACTCAAAAGTATTTATTATTGGGAGGTACACCTTAACTCATATGCCTAAAAAAATAAATAAAAATATATTTGAGGTATTAATTTTTCTATAAAAACCTCCACAAGATAAAATAAATATATTTTTTAAACATTTTTTTCATTAACTCCTAAGTTTCCTTAGTTTTGTTTTGTTTTGGATTTTTATTAAGGTAACTAGTTTTCTAACCCATGTAATCCTTCAAATAATACTTAATTAAAGTGATAATTATCAAAAAAATTATACCCAATTATTTTTAATATGAAACCCAAATAATAAAATAGAAATCCCATTTTTGTTGCAAATTAAATTGAATATAAACTCATACAACACTTAAAAACACTGCTTTAAACCTAACCATGCCACCAATGTTTTTACTATTTAGGGGTCAATATGTTCATTATAAAATATAAATTGGTACATTAATGGATAATATTTTATATTTATTAAAATTTTAAAAATACATTTACCAAATATAGGTCTTTTATAAATTTCAAGTCATTTAAAAAAAGGTTTATTATAAAATTGTATTAATGTAAATTTTGACAATATTTATTTAATTTGAATTTTAAAAATATTAATACAGTGTTGTAATTCAAATATAATAAGTTCAAAAATTTTCATCATGATATATTAATCTAAAAAAATAATTTAACACAATAATTCATATAGTTTCCTTACTTTTAAGGTTTTTAGTATCATTTATTTTATTTAATTATTAACTAAATAATCCACGCATTGGCATTTATTAAGAATTTAATAAAATTATTTCTTCTCTAAAAATTAAAGATAAATTATTATGATAAAAATAAATCATTTATATCTCCAAATAATATTTATAACTGAACCTATTTAGTTTTCTCTATCCCCAAAGCATTGTAGAAATTAAAAGAAAGAAAGGTACATTTTTTTGTCTTTTTCTTTTCTGAACATATGTTTTGGTTCAATTTCATGGAAAAGTTCCGAAAAACTCATATATTTAAATATTAAGGTCATAAGGGTATAAATATCTATATAAAATGGGTGATTTACTAGTTTTGTGTCATTTGTACACCTTATATTCTAAGTTTAACCACATAGCAAACTCGTTTTTACCTTAACCACTACAATTAATTTTAATTTCTTTCACTAATCAATTTGGTCAATAATTATTTTGAACTTATTAGATAACATAAATTATGATTATTAAAAATATGTAATCCATTTTTTCAAAATTCATTTAACATATGTGTCAGAATTTAATTTAAAATGTATCCCGTAAATGTGACGTAAATGTGAGTTTTTAAAGTCAAACTTTTTAAAAGTTTGAAATGGTTTTGTATCCAAATTCATTATAAAAATTATTAAAATGAACTAAATTGGATTAATATATTCATAATTGATATAAATTTACTTTAAAATCAATTTAAAATATAATTTATCATTATTAATTATTTTTGGTGAAATGTCAGTTTTCAATTAAAATCCAGTATTTTTCACATTTCAAAAAAAAAAAAATAAAACTTTCCATAAAAATACCAAAAATTCACCGTAATATAATTTTTAAATTAATATCTCTAAAATAAAGTTTACTTCTTAAAATAAAATTTTTTAAAGTGTCAAAATTTAATTTTAAAATGGGTTCACCATCAAAAGGCGGTAAAACTACCTTTAAAAATACCATTTTATGCGTAAAATTGGATTAATTTTTATATAATGTATAGAAAACACATAGAATGAATGTTAAACATTTTGATGAATAAAATTTTTATATATTTAATTAATATTATTCAATAATAGTAATTATTTTAATTTATTAAGATAAAATGCCTATGGGTGCATAAAAATAGTTTTTTATAAAACAATTTCTTTTATATTCAATTGGTTTTTATTTTTATTTAAAATTAATTAGTAACCAATGAATTAATTCAATAAATATGTGTAAACCATATTTTTATTGTTTAGTTAATCATATTTATTCCCTCCATCCCAATGGTTGGGTGATAATTATCATGTTAAATAATAATATTAAAAGTATATTATTATCTAGTAAAACCCTGCCTTGCATGTAACAAAAGTTATAGAAGAAACTTGATGTTATGTACAATGAAAGATAAAATCGGAATTGTGTATAACATAAGATAAACTAATTTTTTTTAATAAAATATAACAAAGAATTTAAATTAATTTGAAAGAATATATTTTATAAAATCTTAGGACGTTACATCCTACCCCATTAAAATTAATTTCACCCCTGAAATTTGTCTTGGGTACCAAAGGATTGACATTTTTTAGAATTATATTATTGAAAACCACATCCTAAATGTAAAATAAGGAAAAAATTCCCTTTAAAAGGGAAATATTGGAATATAAAGGTCATCAAATGTTACTCATAACTAGGATTCCACATATTGAGAACATTGGTGTGAAATTAAATGATAGACTTAGAAGGGAAAAATAATTCCATTGAACGAATAAATAGTGATAGATAACATGGTCAATAAAAAGTTAATAAAAACAAAACCACCTACCAAATAGGTGGGGAAAAGTTCATTGATATCATCATAAAATAATGCAATAGGATAAAATTTAATTTCAAGATCCTTTTCCTAAAGTTGAGGAATTCCTTCACCAACTTGACTTAAAATATAATGAAATATACTTAATTGGAAAGTAAAATTACATCCTTTAATCAATTTTTACCACAACCTAGTCTTTTTCTCCAAATTATGAGTATTAAAGTTGATTTTTCACACATGAAACACTAAAATCAAATTTTAAAGACCACATTACCGTAAAAGAAATAACAAACTATTCCTCCTATCTTACAATATTAACCATAAAAAATGTTATCACATGGTAAGATAATTCCGAAAATGAATAAAACTTTATATGATACATTAATATAAAAAATTCAATGGTAAACACAAAAGTTTAAACTAAATCATTGTATAATAATATATCCCAAATAACCTCAGTAAACTCAAAATTAAAGAGTGTTTTAATCTCAAAGGTTATCTCATACCTTTCATATTTAGATCCCAAAATGATGGCTATCTTCTTCTGAAGTAACATTAGTCACTTATTCACTAAATCATTTTTTAATATTTTGGTTATGTATATGAAAATATTTGTGTGCTTATAATTACCTCAATATCCAAGATCATATAAACCCTAAATATTAAAAATACCTTAAAACCTATTTCTTAAAGGTAAAGGAATAATTTACATTGAACCAAATTTTTACATATACTTCAACCTAATAAAACATCTACTCAAATATAATTAATGACCTCAAAATTTTTTAATACTTAAAACCATCAAATAAGGTGTCTATGAATTTTAACTTATGATCACTCTTAATATTATATCAAAATGATGGTATCCATAACTCTTATGATAACCTATCATGAATATATAATAATATTTAAATCTATCTGAACTAACCTTTGATAACAACTATAATAACTTAAGACTTGCACTCCCGGATCCTACGTTGAAATTATAAAATTTAAATTTTTTTATTTTATGTCAACAAGGGTGACCTTTTTTTTATCCAGACCATACAAAATAAAAATTAAAAATTTGATCATTTGAATCCTATAGGACCTTTTAGGTTTATAGTTTTAGAGAATTAGGGTAAACTCCTACATAAAAATTTTACATGAATTTAATTGGGAATTTCTCCCACCCAACCGAGCTTTTTATTTTTCAGAGTAAGACATCATCATAATATATATGAAATAAATTTGAGGCATAATTCACACATCCTATTTCTTTATAACCTAAGGAAATTAAATATAAGAAGGGTGATCTCAAATACCCAGTAAGGGAAAATGTGAGCATTAACAAATGAATGTCATTCGTGAACATAAGAAGAGCATAAGGGTATGATGAAATAATCAAAGTCAATGAGTATACCAAAATAATATTCATACCCATTAATACATGGATAATCAAATATGAAAACATAGAATAATAATTAACAAAGTAAATGGTCATAAAATCAATAATCAATAGCCATGTGATATCAATATTGATCAAATGAAACATCATAAACCCATACAAATCTTAGATAAAATATGTCGATGTCTTGTAAAATCATATCACAGAACCCTTATAAAACTATTAAAATTATAATAACCATACCGCCAACTTCCAATATAATTCTCTGGAGAACATAATCATTACCCAATGCATTGGTACACTATCTGGGTTTACCCATCGTATAAGCTACAACGGGCTTATCCCATGATATCTGGATGAACCCATCATTTATAATGTGTATGAACCGAATAATGAATAAATCACATAGAGAATTAATTTCAACAAAAGTCATTGAAAGAACATTTATTATTTTCAGAACATGATTAACCCATGGAAAGAAAATGATTTCCATAGAAATATATTTGAAACATGGTTAACCTATGGAAAAGAAATGAGTTCCATTAAAATATCTTTGAAATATGATTAAGTTAGGGAAAATAAATAAGTTTTGTAATAACATCTTTGAAACATGATTAACCTGTGAAAAATAAACGAGTTTTATAACAATATATTTGAAACATGGTTAAAGCGTGGAAAATAATTGGGTTTTATAAGAATAACTTTTAAAAAACATTATCTCATGGGAAAGAAATGAGTTACATACCAATATATTTGAATTATGATAAACACATAGAAAATAAATAAGTTTTATAAAAATCTCTTTGAAATATGATTTACCTGTTGAAAAGAAATGGGTTTCATAATAATCTTTTTGAAACAATATTATTCCATCTAGAGACATAATGAGTACCATATCAATGAAAAATATAACCAGAGTAGGATATGTTTAAAAATGTGTTTTTGATGTTGATGAATATAAATTACATTGAAACATCATTAAAAACATGTTGAGGAAAATTCCGTTTTCATTTTGAAAGTAACTTTTTAAAACATAAAACATTTTGAAAAACTTTTCTTTACAAATAAACATGAAAACTTATCAAAGAACATTTGGAAATAATTTCAAATTTTTTTAATTTTTTTTAAAATAATTTACATTTAAAATTATAATAAAATTTTATTTAAAAACATTTTGAAAACATTTTTGGAAAACATTGTTTTGAAAGAACACAGATTTCTCACCGAAAAGAGAAATGAATTTATATTTTCTTAACAACACATTATAAAACATTTTTAGTACCAATAGTAAATAAAATAGTAAAATTACTTATAATTATCATGAATAATGATAGAAAAATATAATTCATGAGATTTATAAGATTTCAAGATCAAATAATCAATCAAACACAATTCCAATAAACGTTGAGATTGTGACAAAAGACTCTTACCTCTTTTGTAACTTTTAATCGCAATCCCCATGAAATAATATCATTAAATGAAACTTATAATATAATTAAAATAATTATATTCATGATATAACATTTAAAATTATCAGTATATATACCTCATAAAATTATATAGGTTTATAACATAGCAAACCTCTCAAAGAAGGAAAATTGAGACAAAACTCACTTACCGCTTTAGTAACTCTGAAACCGTGAACCACATGAAATAGATATTATAAAATGTATATTTAAATCCAAATAAATTTAATTATAATAATAATAAAATAAATTAATGGTCAGTATATAAACCACATAACAAAAAGAAGTGCTGAATATGGAATATATCTCACAAAAATAAAAATGAGACAAGAAAAACCCTTACATTGAGGCCAATTCATCATGATCGTTTGTTGTATACCAAAATAATAAACTTATGTGAATTATGTAATTATTTTTATAAAATTTTAAAAGTTTACTATTAATTTTATTTCACATATAAACTATTTATATATAATTACTTAATCAATTAAGTTTATGTTGTATGGTTTTACCATATTTGGTTTGCGCATCAAAAACTACTTAGCCAGGTTGACTATGGTAAGAAGGCCATTATTTAAACATATACCGAATAAAAATCATGAAAACATTATAATATTTATACATAAATTATACTTTTAAATCCAATCATGAATTATGTTTTTAAAAAATGATCCAACCTTATGATACTGGAGACGGTAGGTGGGATGTACGCATGAGGACCGTTTCCATTTTCAATAATAATTATAGAAAGAAGGTAGGTAATATTTTATATTTCTAGAATTATAATTATATCATAAATAATATTATATATACTTATATATACTTATATATATATATATCATTATTGTGATGTAAAATGAATCACATCGCTTTGAGGAGTGGTAGTCCACATGTCCACAAACGATGCTATCACTTTTTTAACATGTGAAATGGTAAGAATAAAATGATATATTATATTTATATAAAGATAATTAAGTCATGAATATCATAATAATGTCATTTATATCTTATATTTTTATTATATTTACCCTTATTACCTTCCATGTAACATGTTTGTGAAACGCTTCACATCGCTTCGCGAGTCAGTAGTCCACAGTACACACAAGCGACGTTTTCTTATCCCTTACAGAATGTAATAAAAAAAGGGTGTATATGATATAATAAACAAATAGTTATTATTACGTTATAGATATAATAAATATCATATATTAATAGTATATCCATCATTATTTCAACCATGAGAGGTGGTAATGGAAACAATGAATGACACCGTTTCGCGAGGTGGTAGTCCGTCTTACACACGAATGATTATTTCATCACCCATTTGAAATAAGTTTGTGCGATTGTAGGTTTTAAAATTATAATAACAATATATTATTATATTTAGGATACTTAGGTTACTATATAATCATGATATAATAATAATTTAAGGAGTTGGATAAGGAAATAAAATAAAACTGCTTTTAGAGGAACATTACCTCTTCTTTGGGTATCCTCATTTGGTTTTCAATAAATCCTTTAAAATATTAATTTCGGCCCAAAATAATTCTAGTGGGATGAGTGGAGTAAATTCAGGAGTCTATTTGGGCAGTGTTTGTATGATCTAAAGGGCTTAAGAGGTTTTAATAAGTGGGGAGGGTGAGTTCTTTTTATAGTTGAGGAGGAGTGACATTCTTGTAAATACTAAAGGTATTTACTATTTGGATATATACTTTAACTCAAATGCCTCAAATATTGAATAATAATATAATTAATGGATTATTTGGTTGATAAAAATCTCTATAACACAATGTAAATACATTTTTAGACATTTTTTTCCTTAACTCAAAAGTTTCCTTATTTTTTTCATTTTGGTTTTTTATTAAGGTAACTAGTTTTCTAACCTATATAATTCATCCACCAAAACTAAATTAAAGTGAGTCTTATTATAAAAGTTATTACCACTTTTTTTAAATATATAACCTAAATTTTAAAATAAAAATCCAATGTGCGTTGGAAATTAAAGTTAACACAAGCACATGTAACACACAAAAACACTACTTTAAACCTAACCATGACAACAATGTTTTTAATATTTAGTAGTCAATTTGTTCTTTATAAAAGAATATTTGTTCCAAGAATGGAATATATTTGATATTTATTAACATTTAAAAAATCACTTTACAGAAGATATTATTTTAATAATTTTAAATCATTTAATAAATTATAATTTATTATAAAATAACATTAATGTCAATTTTGATAATATTCATTTAATTAAAATTTTATAAATATCAAGACAATGATGGTAGTAAAATATAATAAGTTCAATGATTTTTATCATGATATATCCATTTTCAAAAATAATGGAACATAATTTTTCTTTATATTTACCTCATTTTTAATGTTTTTAATATCATTTATTTTTTTAATTATTAACTAAATAATCCATGGCTTGTCATTTATTAAGAATTTAATTTAATTATATCATCTAAAAAAATTAAAGATGAATTATTATTATAAAAATAACTCATTTATATTCTAAAATAATATTTTTAACTGAACCTATGTAGTTTTTCCATATCCCCAAAGCTTTATAGAAATTAAAAAGAAGAGAGGTACTTTTTTTGGTCGTTTCCTTTTCTTAGCTTATTATATGGGTAAATTTCATAGAAAAATGTCACAAAAACTAATATATTTAAATAATTAGTTCATAATTGTTGACATATTTCCAATCATTGGGTGTTGTACAAGTGTTGGTTTATTTTTACACCTTAAATTCAAGGTTTAACCACCAAGTAAACTCATTTTTTCCTTAATCATTATAATTAATTGTCATTGTTTTCACTAATAAATTTTGTTAAAAATTATGTTGAAATTATAATTTAATATAAATTATTATTATTCCAAATATTTAATCCATTTTTAAAAATTAAATTCATATATGTTGTATAATTTTATTTAAAATTAATCCCTTAGAAGTGACGTGAATGTTGGGTTTTAAAGTGAAAATGTTCAAAAGTTTCAAATGTTTTTATATTAAAATTCAATATGAAAATGATTAAAATGAACCAAATTAGATTAATATATGTATAAGTGATCTAATTTTACTTTAAAATTAATTTTTAATATAATTTAAAATAATAAATTATATAGAGGACAAGACTCTTTTCAATTAAAATTCAGTATTTTTCACCCCTTAATAAAAAATGAAACTTCTCATAATAATACCAAAAATTCACCTTAATATAATTTTGACATTAAAATTTTAAAAAATTATTTTTTTTTCAAATGAATTTTTTCAAATTTAGTTTTAAAACAAGCACACCATTAAAATATGGAAAAACTACCTTTAAAAAAATAGATATTTTTTACGTAAAATTCGATTTATTTTTATATCATGTATAGAAAATGCATAGGATAAATGTTAAAAATTAGAGTTAATATATTATGTATATTTATATATTTAATTAATACAATTAAATAATATTAATTAATTTAAATTATTAAGATAAAACTCCTTTCGGTGAATAAAAATTGTTTTCTTATAAAAACATCTTCTTTATATTCAATTGGTTTTTATTTTCACTTATAATTAATTGATAACAAATGAATTAATTTTATAATCATTTGTGAACAATATTTTCATAATTTTCTTAGTCATATTAATTCCCTCCATTCTAATGATTCGGTGAAAACTATCATGTTAAATATTAATATTAATAGTATATTATTGTTCTGTAAGACTCGGACATGTATGTAACAAAAGTTATCAAAGAAATTTGATGTTTTGTACAATACAAGATAAACTTGGTGTTTTGTATAATGAGTGATAAAATATTCATTATGAGTAATTAAAGCTATCAAATAACTTCAATTAAATTTAAAGAAGATATTTCATAAAATATTGGGATGTTACAAATGTATTGGTAGTGTCCCACTAATTCTTATACTCACACACTACTTGGGTATTTCAGGGTTCTTATAGATATCATGAGGGATCTGAAAACAAGAAAGGGACATATGGTGGACTACTAATATGAGTATCATGGAGATGGTGGTGGGATTCTATGTACACTGGTGTGACCCGCATCTCATTATTACTTTATTTATCTTCTTTATTTACTCTCGATAGGCATGCAACTTTTGGGTGATGCTTTTATTTACTTGTCATGTATGTCATTTATTCAGGTTCCTCATGTTTACTCTGATGATTTTTTATGTTATTTATTGTTTATTATTAATACCATGACATGATACTGATGGTATTTTATCTCCACTACTGGACTTAGACCCTCGCAGCTAGTCAACAACATCTTGTATATGGGGAGGTGTGCATAAGGTCATCTGACCTTTCGAATTGGACCCGGTGGTTCCGATAATTATGTTACACAGTTTTTGTGTTTTATTATTTATATTAGAATATTAATGTATTATTTGTGTCATGTTTATCTTGGGTTACTTCATTTTCTATCCTATAAGGGTTTAATTATTTTGGAAATTAGTTTAGTTATTAGAGAAGATCAGTTTTGTTAACTATATTGTTATGGTTATAGAACCTCAGTAAAAACGCTAGTGATGATTCCCAGTATAAGGTGTTATCTTGAAATATTAGTAATATCTTGATTAGATGGTATTCCAAGAAATATATCCACTTTTAGATACTACAAGTGGATGTGGGTTTGGGACATATGTCTCTAGTGGTAATAAATCTCAAAAGTGTTGGTCGAGTATATCTCAATCATCATTCTAGAGTTGGGTGAATGTGGACTTACTATGAACCTGAGTTTTCACTCTTTAGGTATATTATTTGTTTAATAATTTTATATTTATGAACCTATATTAAGGATTTATTTCCTAGTTTCTTTGAGGGACTAGGCTTTGATGATTTAGATTACCCAACTTAAAGCAACCTACGTGAAACTAAATTGATATAGGTTTTACTAAAGGAACTATGGTCCAACATGGAAACGTAAAAGAACGAGTTGTTTTAAGTTTATATTTATTTTATTATTACGATAATTCCCCCATATTGTTAATTTTTTTACTCATTGAAACTATTATGGTTTTAGTAATGGTTGAAACTAGAAGGAACCATGGGTGTGAATGACAATATGAAGATTAACTAAATGAAAACCCCATTATAATTAGAGATGGAATGAGAAAACTTTTGATTATTAGAAAAATGATATCATGAAATATGATTAACAATTTGATCATAGTTTAAGTCCCACACACACCAAAGAAGAGAAATATGGAGTCTCGTGAAAAATCTATTGATCAAGATGATGAATGAAAAAATATTCAATTTCATATATGTAAAAGTTATGGTAATAATCACCACGGTAATTTTGTTAAATATATTTAAATATTCTTTACTTATGGAAGAGGGGATCATCATGGATCAAACTGTCATAGTAAAATGTAGAGTTCAGTTAACATGAGAAAAGAAGATAGAACTCATCCAATGAAACCACTAAGAATTCAATGACATATGTGTGGAGAACCTGAGAATTATACATTTTATTTAACTAATACAAGGATTTATAAGTTTGGTAGGAATCCAAAACTTCCTATATCCAAGGATTAAGGGATAATCAATGAAATTACTATTGATGAATAGGATATTAATAATTCAGTTTCATTTAAGCTCCACCCGGAATTAGCTGATGTATTCTAGTTATATCAATAATATTTTATCTTTGATGTTTTTTGGGAACATAAATTCACCAACCTCAGTGGTTTATATTTTAAGGGAAAAATTTAGTTGTATGATTATTTTGTTTTTTGAAATAAATTTATGAAAATAATAATATCCACCTCTGTAAAAATTGATTTAATTTTTGAAATAGAATGGATATCTTCACTTTGAATCCACATTGATTTTTATAATTGGGAAAACATAATATATATAATATTTTACCATATATTAGTGAAATGCAAACTATGAATTATATAAAAAGAAAATTAAATACTTCATATGGACCTTAATACATAGTCATGATATATATTTACTTGAAATGGTTAGATAAGATAAGTGTTTTCTAGTATTCCCTATGATATTAAGGATCAAATATCATTAGAGATAATATATTGTGGTGTGTAATTAATTTATACACCTTTAGATATTACTACATTTAAATGGTAATTAAATTATGAGGGCACATAAGCCTTAGCCCAGTTGGTAAGGACTCCATAAGAGCATCCAAATGACTAGGGATCAAATCCAGGTGGAGGCAGAATTTCCGGATATTGTAGCAGTACTGTAGCGGGAACTATGCAGTACTGTAGCAGGTATTGTAGCGGAACTGTAGCAGACACTGTTTGATGCTGTAGCATCCGGGAATATGCCCCTGTTTGGGCCTTCGGGCCACCGATTTGGTCCCTCAGTCCTGTAAGGCCTTCGGGCCACCCAGGCCTTCGGGTCAGTAGGGCCTTTGGGCCACCTCAAGGCCTTTGGGCCACCTTAGTGCAAATACAAACCAGACAAACCACAAGGAACAAGCTCTACAAAGAGGATGAACAAAGAGTTTTCACTACAATAGAAGCTAAACGGATTGAAAGAATGAGAGGGTATGACACCTGCCATCGGGACAAGGCTATGCATGCACAAGAATGCCTAGCCAAACAACCATGCAAAGGTGGAGAGCTGCTTTTACGATGAAGATGCTGGGGAGGAGCAGTTCCAAGTAGTTAGTCTGGGTTGTATGTAATGTTTGAAGCCTACGGGAAATGAATTCCTCTAAGGCCTACGGGCCATGTAATACTTATGCATATGGGCCTTGTAAGGGTTCCACCTCACCCCTTGAAATGTGGGTTATCAAAAATCAATAAAAAAATGAAGGCCTTCGGGCCATTGGAGGTAATTAAATTCTGAGGACATAATTTATTTAAGGGGGTAGAATGTAACAACCCACGATTCCACTATATATTTTTCCTTAAATAAATACTTTTTTCAATGAATTTCTCTTCGCAAAACATTGAAAATAAAAAAATATAGATATTATTAAGATATCCATATAATTGGTTGGTATAAAATATAATGACATGATTATGAAAATAAATAAATAAATGAAGAAATATAAACAAAATAAAGTTTCCTTTAAATATCGACTCAACTAGTGTAGTTAAAAAACTAATGAAATCATTTTTTTAAAATTTATTTACTCGATAGAATAATATATTTTTATATGAATAAATGATTAACACTTGTTTTATTGGTCATTTTTAATAAATAGAAAAAATAATATATAGTGTACAAATAATAATTTTTTGAAAAATAAGTTTTTCTCATATTTTCATTTTAAAATAAAATTTATAATTTTTTGGATGTGAATTTAAAAAAATTAATATAATTATTTGATTTATCCTGATTATATTTAAGATTATTTTTTTTGAAAGACTTGATTTTCAAGTGAATAGTGAAAATACCAATTTTATTATTGGCGTCAATTTTTATGAAATTATTTTATTATATAGTTATATTTAATGATTTTGAAACATTTTTAATATAAAATTATATAATATAAAGGGCAATAAAGTATTTTAAAATAATATTTTGAATTTATAAACCAATGGTCAATATTTTGAAAATTTATGCAGTGTTTTGATCGAAAACCATTTTCAATTTTTTTAATTAATTATAACAAGATGAAATGGAGTTTTTTTATTTGTATTATTATGAAATAAATACTATTTGAATTATAATAATTATTTAAATTAAATTTAAAATAATTAAATTGATAATTCTATCCTAATTATATATGAATTTTCTTAGTAATAATCTATTTCAAGAAACAATTTTTTACACGTTACATGTGTTTGTGTTAAAATTAATTTCCCTACACATAGAAAGGTAATTTTATAAAATTATTATTATATTTGATAAAATAATTTTCATATTATTTAATATTTACAATTTAATTTTTATTATGAAATTTTATTGTTAGGATTATTATTAATTATGATAATAGTGGGGAAACAATTATTTTAAAATTAATGCTGTTTTAATATCAAGGAATTTATATCGAATAAATTAATTTGGAATAATTTATATAGTGAATATAATATAATGTATAAACACAAATAAACACAAATATATAGATACACACACACACACACACTAAGACTCATTTAGTTGTTAATCAATACTAAATAAGATTAAGAATTCATAATGGTCAAAAATGTTATTTTTCGACTAAAACCATTTTTCCAAATTTTTTTGTTTTAATTTAAATTTAAATTTTATAATATATGTAAATATTAATTGGATTAAATGTATAAAAAATTTGTTTCAATAATACCCAATTTTGGTTATACTATTTATTTTATATTATTAATAAAATAGAAAATCACTTAGTTAAAAAAAGATAAATAGTTTAAAAGTAAAATAGTAAAATTTTAAAACATAATGGTAAAAACCATTTAACATGTTTAATTTTTTTAATAATTTTTTGAGTATTTTTTTACTCAAAGTCTCCCCAAAATCCATTATTTTGGAACTTTGGATCCATTGAGCATGGAATAGTGTCATAGCATTATTAAAATATAATGGGTGTTTCTAAAAGACCTCTCATATAAAAGGGGTCACTTACACCCTTTAAAACACAAACCTCTCCTTTGAATCCCTCCTTTAAGCACTGAAATTTCAATCTACCTAGAACCCTATCCTAAATATATAATCGCTTAGTCACTTATATTTAGACTAATCCTTTCAATTCCAAGGAATTTTCTAAGGAAAGATCAGGCCTCCAATGTAAGTATTATCTCCTTCTTAAGTTGTTCTTTATAATATCACTCTTAAAAATATCTTATATCCATAAAAATATAGAAAAATTAGTATCATTATCATGATTATATTTTATTACACTAGTGTAATAACCATTATTTATTCCTACCCATCCACTTAGAAAAAAAGCATCAATAGTGCGTTGCACAGACAACAACCTCAACAAAGCTACACCTTCCATTTTCACCACCACCGTTAATGGATGATAAAAAGGATATAATTGATGAATAAATATGATATATATAATATATTTATTAGTTTTAAATTTTAATTTAATATCAAACTTGAACCCATCTCATGCATTGAGAAAAATGAATGCTAATCCTGCGTACGTGCAGACTATCGCCTCCGTGATGAAATGTTTTTTTTCTTTTTATATATATTTTAATAAATTATCTAAAAATAATAAAACTTGATTCAAAATCCTAAAAAATAAAAAAATATCATCATTATTCTATAATAATAATATTATGTCGAATGAAAGACCTCCTTAATCATACTTACCAATAGATTTAAAGCGTATTCAAGTTTGGGTCAGTTTTACCACCTAAATGAATGATGCTATAAAAATCTATAATGTATGAATATGAGAACATGAAAAATTATATTATTATAATATATTGATAAAAATATGATTGGTTTATGGTTGTTCTAACATTATGTTAAGTATATAAATTATTACTAAAGTATCATTTTCTTTCCCTAAAATCACCGAAATAAGTTACCACCGATCCCATTTTCACGCAGCGTAACTAAAAAACTAATGGAAGGGAAAAATAAAATTTTAAATAAATAAATTTTTTATATTAGATTATATTAAATTATATATAAATAATAAAATCTATATCAAATTATGGGTAATGATATCAAAATTATTAAAAAATGGGAAAAATAGTTAAAGTTATTAACACCTGATGGATATAATATGCTATATCTAATTAATATAATCATGATAAAGAATTATATTAAGGCTGATAAAATCATAATATTTATGATTAAGTTATTGAATAGGATATTATGTTATCTATATTTTTATGTAGGTTCTTAGAGTGAAACTGAAAATATAGGGAAACAAGGTAAAGGTTTTTTCATAACTCAAATTACTTTCTTTGAGTTAAAATGGATATTATTAATCCCCATTATTATAAGTTAAATTATTACATAATTTGATTGTATAAAATTTTATTTCCACTTTAATTTCTCAATATTTTAAATTTATTCCCATGGTTCCATTCCCAAATGATCATTACTTCAAATATTATGATATTCATAATGGTTCTTTATCCGAAATTTGTACCCCCTAATACATGTTAAAGCTATACCCCATGTTTAATTTTTAAATTGATTGAATAATGAATTATTTCCATTTTTATCATTATTGTATTATATTTCATGATATAAAATTTTATTTTTAATTATATTCCTCTCATAGTGTTTTGGTTCAAATGTTTTGATGGGTGTAAGGGGTTTTTATGACTCAAATATTTTTATTGGGATATAATCACTATTATTTGACTGTAATATTTCAAGTTTAATATATTATAACCTATTATGATGTTATATAAATACCCTGACCTCATTAGACTGGATTTGGTGCCTTACTTTATTACATTGGTACAAATATAAGACTCGAATCCCAAATGAATAATAAATTTAGCAGTTCTGGAAACCAGATTACATACTTGAAACATACATTATAATGAAACTATAAAATTCCACATAGTCATTAATTTTATAGAATAAATGTTCTACTAGATTAATCTTGTATATTAGTTTTAATATACATCTTTTCATCTTGGTAATAATAAAACATAAGAAAGGGGTGATCTCAGATGCTCCGTAAGGGTAAGCGTATAGTAGAAGCTAATATGGATAATTAGGCATAAACATTATGACATGGTATATAACTAAATCACAAGCCATTTAAACAGAATATCGCGCATAATAAGGCAATAATAATGAAAATAAAATAATTCTATATAAATAACCACATGGATATTCTACTAATCGATTAATAAAATGTAATATTAATAACTAATATCATAATGAGGTAATACATAATTCCAGACATCATAGACACACCGTCAAGGCTTCGAATGAGACACCATACATAAATGGGTAATGCCTTGGAGAAAAACCAAACTGATTTGTCTCATGTGATCTACTGATTCATCTATCAGCTATAGAGATCCCCATTCATCTTTTACTAAGTCTAATTCATTCCTTATATGAAAAGGGTGAAACATAAACAACATAAATATTTGTATTGAAAACTAGTATATTGGATGTGTATACTTTAACTATAAACCATGAATGGTATCAAAATAGCACATTTATAGTTAAACTAATCATAAACCCTTTAAAAAAATATGGTATATAGTATCATAATATATCAACCTCAATCAATAATATTATCCAACTAAGGATGTTGACGTTAATGAAAATCTTTAATAAAAACTTTAATAATTTATTTAGAGAAATACAACTTTTTTAATTTAAAATAATTTATTTAAAAAGTCATATTTTTTAGAAGAAAAAATTTTCATTGAAAATCTTATAAACATGTAAAGGAATCTTCAATACATCAAGGTGTCCAAACGGAGTAAAAATCCGGTTATGCTGTATAATTTTAAAAAACATTCCTTCCATATTTTTGTCAAAATCTTCATAAAGTACATTGTTTGGAAAATGAAAAAATGTTTAATTTCAAATAATTTTATAAAATGTATTATAGAGACCCTAGCCTTTTAGACATATCATTAAATGGTTTTAATCATAATTAACTATCAAATTACATGGAAAGTATCATAAAGTCTACTATCTTTGAAAGATTAGGAACATAATTAACCATCATGAAAAAATATTTTATTTGATCTCCATATTGAGGTACTAAATTCCATTGATTTCCTATATATGCCTATGATAAACTAGATAATACATGAGAAAAATGGATATACTAAAAATCCCACTAAGTAAATATTCAAAGGAATAAAACACATCACATGGGTTAGAAGGCATAACATGATGGCATAAAAGGCATGGACCATGAATGGGCCTTGGACCAAAAAATTGGGCCTACGGGTTATGTAATGGGATAAATTCCAAATGGGCCTTTGGGATATGTAATGGATATCCCTATACTTAGTTAAATAGGTCTTTTATTTGGTTTAATAATAAATGACGCTTCATCCCCAACCTAAAAATGATTGGTTTGTTTATATAAGAGTATGTAAGTTTATGTAAAATGGAAATAGAAATCCAGAATTTATGTTATAATTTATTAATGAAAATATATATGGTTAAATGATCTTATAAATCATTTGGTTATATGGTGTGAGGATTAATTATTATATAAAAATTTAGTGTCATATGAGCCTAAACCTAGTTGGTAAGGACTCTCCATGTTCATCTGCGTGACCCCGATTCGATTCTGGGCGGAGGCATAATTCTAGGCTACTATAGTAGTACTATAGCAGGAACTATAGAAGGAAATATTCAGCACTATATCAGACATAAATATTCAACTTCATAACACTATTTTGGTCCTATAGTCCTTAAGGCCTTCGGCCTACTCAGGCCTTTGGGCCAGTCAAGCTTTCGGGCCACCTTAAGGCCTTTGGGCCACCTCCAGGCCTTCGAGACACCTAATGTGCAGATGCTACCAGACATATTCTACAAGGAATAAGACCAAGAAGATTATTTAGAGAAAGTTTAATTCAATAGAGTAGAGTTATCAAATTTGAAATAATGAGAGGGTATTCCATTTTCCATCGGTACTAGTCCTGTGCACCTCTGCACAAGACAACTAGCCATAAGTCCATGCAAAGGTGGAGTGTTGATCATGATGTGGATGCTGAGGATGGGAAGTTTCAAGTATTTATAGTATATAATTAATTAATTACTTTAATAAATTCAAAAACTATAATTTTAAGGGTTCCCCTTGAACCCTAAAAAGGTGGATTATGAAAAATGAATAAAAAATAATGTCCTTTGAGCCCTTTAGGAAAATTAAAAGTTAGTGATAATCATTTGGACTATCTTGGGCAGTTTTTTGTCACAACGAGCTTGTTTTGATTAATTATATAACATAATGTGTATATAATGATTATAGAAAATTAAATAGGCAGTAATATATATAAAATAATATTGTTTAACCATAAAAATGGTTTTATGACCAGCCTTTAAGGGGTTAATTTGAAATGAAAATTTGATTTCCTTGAAGGTGATAAATTAACACCTCATGAATAGAGTTTTCATTTATAGAAAAAAATGGAGAGGATAAGGGGTTTGATTATGGATTATTCCATTGGAATAATAACACTCTAGTATATTTAAGTTACTAGAGTTTTCATTCTATTTGGATAAGGAGTGGGGAGGAGAGAATAAGAAAAGAAAAGAACTTGAAAAGAAAATAAAAGAAAAGGAATGAAGAATTTACCTCTTGAATGTCTCCTCCTTGAGAACCTCTTTTGGGAAAATATTTTGGAATTTTAATGATACCAATAGATTCTAGATATGTGGTAGTGGTTGAGAATATATTTGAGTATAATTTTGACAATTCTAAAATCTTGATGGGTGTGAGAAGAAGAGGTGGTGAAGAGTGTTTTTTATATGGGATGAGAGGGGGTGTTTCCTAATTATTTTATTCCTTAGTTTATAATTTTGGATCAAGAATATAAATATTTTGAGAATTATCACAAAATATAATAAAATAATAAAGGGAAGTTTGAGTTTATGGTAGTTACATCAGTGATGACTCAAGGAATAGTTCATTTAACTTATAATGTATATATACCGTAAATTGCCATATTCTACTATTTATAAAAATTCAACTATTTTAGAAAAATCACAAAAATTCACCCTAATAATTTTTTGATTTGTAGAATTAAAAAATAAACTCTTTTTTATGAAATTTTTTTCTAAATATGAGAAATTTATTTTTTAATTAAAACCATTATTTACTTGGAAAATACCAATTTTAAAATTATAACTGATTTTTAACACATTGAAAAATTAAATAAGGTATCATAAAATTATATTATAATCATAAGATAATAAAATATTAATTTATGAGTACATTTTATGGAAATAAATTTTCTTTTAAATCATTATATTAATTATAAAATTTTAATTAAATATTTATAACTTACAAAAATACCAACACCTAGTTAATAATTTTAAAAACATTTATTTACTTATAATATAATATAATTATATCATAATTTTATTTATAGGATTCCTAAAATTTATTTATACTTTCATGGGTGAAGTTACTATTATACTGTCCAGTTTACTATTCATAAGGGTTGTATTACTCTTCCAAAGTTCAAGTAACTATTACTTCAGTATATTTTTCTTAACTTTTAGAAATACCTCTCATTTAATTTTTTATTCATATATAAAGTTTTTATTATGTTATTAATGTGATTTATACTATATGACATAATTATAAAAATGGAATTTCCATTGAAAAAAATTTCGGTTCATTATTTTCTTCCCCTTATGAAAATTCACCCTCGAAATTTCATCTTATATTATATATTGAAAACTGGTGTGGTACTTCTCTTTAATTACTTACTTTGATTCCCATATTGCCTCTTCGTACTTGTGCTTCCACTATAGTACTTTGACCGTGTGAGTAGTGTTATTGCATAGAACTGTATCTCTATGATCCAAGATCTTCATTGGATGCTCCTCGTATGAGAGACCATTTTCCAACTATACCACCTTTGAATTCAGTACATGTGATGGATGTGGTATTTACATCCTTAAGGGGGATACCTAGAATACATCATGCACATTAGGCATGGTTGGAGGAAGTTCTAATCAGAAGGTAATAACTCCAAAATGATCAAGAATCTCAATGGGGCCGTTGTACCTAGGACATAGATTTTCTTTCTTACCAAATCTCATAATCCTCTTCCATGGAGATATGTGGAGGAATACCATGTCTCCATCCTTAAACTCATGGTCTCCTCGATAATTGTCTGTATATCTCTTTTGTCGACTTTGGGATTCCCTGACGTGCTGTTGAATAGTTTTAACCTTATCAACCATTTCTTCAACCATTTAAGGTCCTAGCAACTTATGTTCACCGAATTCACCCCGACATGCCAGTGTTCTACATCATTTCCTATAACATGCTTCATATAGATCCATTTTGATACATGAGTGCTAACTTTTGTTATAATAGAACTTGACTAGAAACATATGTTGGTCCCATCCTCCTTTGATGTCCATAGAACATGCTCTCAACATGTCTTTTAGTGTTTGAATAGTCCTATTAGATTGTCCATCAATTTGAGGATGATATGTTGTAATGAAGTTCAGATCAGTGCATAGTGCATGTTGGAGACTTTTCCAAAACTTTAAGGTGAATATCAGATCCTGATAGGATAAAATCCATAGTGCTACTCCACAAAAACCTAACACTACTCTAATATATATCCCTCAAAGTTGAATCAGTGATAAATCCTCATGAATTATGATAAAGTGTGTTGTATTTTAATGAATCTCCACAACCACCCATATAAATTTGTTTACTTTGGATGTCTTCAGAATTCTAGTGAACAAATGTCCTTGGTGATGTTCTCCCAATTCCATGTTGGTATGGGTAGTCGTCGCATAATCCCCTTAGATATTTTCCTTTCAGTTTTCACTTGATTACATACCGGGAACTTTGATTTATACTCAACATTATCCTTTTTATATTGTCCCACCAATAATTATCTTGGAGATCTCAATACATCTTTATTATCCCTAGGTAGATATAGAAGGTTGAGCTATGTGTGTAATTCATAATCTCCTTCTTTATCTCTATATCAAAAGGTATACACTGTTGTGTCCTAAATCTTAAAATTTTTCCTTATCAATTTTAAGCATTAATGATTTCAACTTTCTCATAGATTCAACCTTTTTCTATATTTCAACATCATCTATTTTAGAATCCGTTATTTTCTCTACAAGGGATTATTGATAAATAATTAGAGAAAGGATTTATGATGTTCCTTCCTTAACAATTCCCATGTCCATTATTTGTAGATCTAAGAAGATTACATCCTTCTCAATTATAATAATTAATAAAGCCGCAAGATCCTTTTTTTTACTTAGAGTATCTTCTACCTTATTTTCCTTAATCGGATGGTAGAGGATTGAAAATACATTCTCCTTGATGAGATTAAAGAGTCTTAACTAGTCCATATTAATCTCATTCTATGTGAATATATTTTTGAGAGTTTTGTGATCAGTATATATCTCACACTTCTCCCCATGAAGAAAATGCTGCTAGATTTTCAATGCAAATATTATAACTACATAATCTAGATCAGGCATGGGGTAGTTTTTCTCTTGAGTTTTAAAAATGCATTGAGATGTAGGCTATCACTTGATCATTTTTCATTAGTATAAAACATAATACCTTATTTGAAGAATCACTGCACCCCACAAAGAGTTACCTACTTTTTGGAATTGTGAGTATTAGAATCATGATAATCCTATTCTTCAACTCTTTGATGAAATTTTCACATTCACCGGTCTAGAACAAATTTACTCCTTTCCGAGTCATCTTGGTTTGTGAGTTTTACAATTATGAGAATTTCTCCACAAATCTATGATAATACCCATATAGACCAAGGAAGCTATGGATCTACATTACAGATGTTGGTCTGGGCCACTCTTCAATTTACTTTGTCATAGAAGGGTCCAATGATATCCCTTTTCTGGTGATTACATGGCCCAAGAATGATACTTCTTTCATACAAAACTAACATGTACTATACTTTTCATATAGTTTCTCCCTTCGCAAAGTCTTTAGAATAGTATTAAAATGCTCCCCATGTTCCTCCTTTCTCTTGGAGTATATCAAAATATCATCACTAAAGACTACCAAGAAGTTATCAAGGTAATCTCTAAAGACTCTCTTCATTAAGTTCATGAAAATTTCTAGACCATTAATGAGTATGAGGGGAATAAATATGTACTCATAGTGTCCATACCTTGTTCTAAAGACACTATTTGAAATATCATCCTTCCTCACCTTTAATTGGTTATATCCCCACCAAAGTTCCACCTTTGCCTATGTAACTGATCAAAAAAGTCATCTATCTGTGGTAGGGGAAACTTGTTCTTTATCATGATTTTTTTGGGAGCACAATAATCAATGTAGAGGTGCATTGATCCATCATTCTAATTTATGAGTAGAACTGGTACACCCTATGGTAAAGCACTCAGGCATATGAAACCATTGTTTATATTATCGTGTAAGTACTTATTTAGTTATTCTAGCTCAATGGTGTCCACTCTATAAGGTGTATTTGATTTTGGAAGATATACAAGAATAAGTTTAGTTGAGAACTCAAACTCTTGATCAGGAGGAAGACCAAAAAACTCTTTAGGGAATAAATCTATGTAATCTCTCATGATGGGCATGTCCTCGAGCATGATTCTATCATTTATCTCAATCATTTGAGCTAGATATGATTGCTCATAAGAAAAAAATATCTACACTTGTGATGATGATTCTTAAGGAGACTCATTTTCCTCCTTACACTTGTAAAATATCGGAGGATTCTTTGGGAAGTGAAGAGTTATCTACCTTTAAAAACCGTTAATGTTGGATTTCTATAAACATTTCCAATCTATGACAAAAATAACATCAAACTCTACTAAAGGGAGTATGAAAAGAATTTATGGGAGGTTCATTCTAGAAACATTATCTAGAGAGGAGTTATAAACTTTGGATGCAGTAATTTCCCCATTTTTTGTTCTCATAGATAACTCAACTTCCAAATTTTGTGGTGATTTTTTAATAGTTCTACTAAACTCACTGGATATGAAAGTATGCGTAGAACCTTAATCAAATAGTATTTTTGATATTCTTGAATGAATAATCAGAGTACCTATACCCACATCATTTTTGGGAACCAAATCAGTAGTATTGATAGCATATTCCCTTCCTTGATGCCTTGAAGGTTGTTATTGTTGATTTCCTTCAACAACCACTGGCTTAGGGAAATAGCTTACATAATTTCCATGTTCATTGTAGTTGAAAAAAATGAACTACAGGATGATTATTGATCTGAACCTTCCTTTCTTCTTCCACATTAGTGGGAGTCTTCATATCCTTTCGGTAGTTATTAGCAATATTCCCTTATATTCTACATTTGAATCATCTCTCAGTTCCCTTTAAGAAGTTTCTAGGATGTTTCTTCACACACTTTTTACATGTGGGATACATTGTTTTATTTCAATCATGGGATTTATCACCCATATTAAACTCTATTTTCCTATTTTTTTCATTAAGCCCATGATACCACTGAGAGTCTTTGATCTTCATTTCAACCTTGAGAGAAAAAAAGACAATCTCCTCATAAATATCAAATCTCGAATCACCCATGTTGTTCATAGACCCAGATTTAGTCCACTAAAGAAGTGATCCACCTTTATTTCATTATTCATGACAAATTCATAGGTGTATCTTAAAATCCTTGAGAATTTTTCTTCATACACCTCGATAGACTCACCTTCCTTCTACTTTCAGTCCATGAAATTACTTTTTCATATTGATATGGAGGGTTCGATAAAAAATTATTAAAATATATTTTCTTGAAATATTCCCGTTACATGGAATCAATTTTCTCTTAATACTTTCTGTTCTTGATCAGTGTCCACCACTGATCAGATTCCCCATCAAAACGATAGACGAGTAGTACAACTTTATCTTATTCTAAGAACTGGAGGATAAAGAATATCTTCTCAATGGAGTTGATCTATTGTTCTATAAGGAGTGGATCATAAGATCCACTAAACATGGGAGGCCTTTTCAACATGAATGATTCGACAACAAATCTCTCTTTATTTAGAGAATGAGGTAATTCTAAACAATTAAAGTTATTATTCATAACTTGAAACAGATGGGAAAGTAATGTCATAATGTTTTGAGAACCCATTCCAATTATATTTGGAATATCATTAGGGAAATCATCACATTTCCTATCAAATTGATTGTTGGTACATGTTCTACTATTTACATCCATTAACTAAGAAAAATAAAGTACAATTAAGGGGCTTGAATACTTAGCTAATAAGAATATAAAAATAAAAAATTGAACATAAAAGGACAAACTTGTAAATGAAATGTATATCCGAACTTGTTATTACCTAGGTTTCAATATCTGTTATCCATGATCTATTTACTAACATGTATTCTTATGGGATTTCCCACCGTAATAATGGTTTGTAATGAACTTATGAATTTTCCAAAGAATATACCCAGGGAGTGTCAAACCAAGTTCATAGTAAGGCTCATTCTCATGTACCATGTTACCCCGAGCCAAGTTCAGAACACCTTGTCAGAGTGTTTACTACTAGGTACTTATATGCCAGAACCCTATCTACTTTTAGTATCTAGATTAAGAAATATTTTATTAACACACCACTTACTCTATACTTACTAAAATTTGGGGATGTTTTCTCATACTTATTCTTATCCCTAAGGTTTTTCATCAAGTTTTCTCATCCTAATATAAAAAATAACTAAACTTTTCCTCTAATACCAACTATAGATACCCTATCCTTTTACACATATAATTACATGATTTTAAGTACAATTAACCATAAAATTATAATCCAAGGATCATAATGTAGGGTGTATTTAGAGGATTTGTTACATAATCAAACATCATGAAAACATATTTTATTTAATCTATATATTTAGATCCTATATTCCATTTATCTCCTCTATATTTATAGGATAACATGGGGGATACATGAAAAAAAGGGATGAGATAAAAATTTTAGTAAGGAAATGAGAATAGGAATAAAACATAGCACATGGGTCAAAAAGAATTACATGATTGTATAAAAGGAATGGAACATGAATAAACATAAGGAAGAATAAAATTTATAACATGGGAACATATAATCATGGAATCTAGGAATATGGAAACAATATATAATAAGACATAAACTTGAGTCAAGGCTAACCTCCAAGACTATATAACATGGTGAAAAATGTCCCATAAAGGAATCAGGTTCACTCCCTACCCCTAAATAATGTCTCATGAGACTAAACATTACCCAATACATTAGATCAATATTTGAGCACAATCATCATAACATGTTAATGAATATGTGTTCCACATCTATGATCATATGTAAGGAATCAAACATAACATTACACGTGGAAAGGAATTATTTTCATAATCATATCATAAGACATTACCAAAGGGCATATCACAAAATTGTCCATGAATTAATGGATTTATAATAAACATAGACAATAAAAAAGGAACATAGGAATAGATAATGATAAATTGTGTCCAACAAAAGTAATTTTTTTTGAAAGAGTATTAATGAAACTTTAGAAATGACCCACTTTAGTGCGACTTTAAGGTAAAATATTAAATAAATTGTAAAATGGAAAAGGAATAATTGTTTGCACAAAAATAGAAATGAACTATGATAGTTTTTCATGATAACATGAGCGATTTTATAAAAATAATGGTATATAAAAATAGATTATGGATAACACGTGAGAATGAGTAAGAAATTAAGAAATTCTGTTTAATAGGGCTTGCTTATTGGGAATATTTGAGAAGAAAACCTTAAAAAAACATTCATTTACCATGAAATAAGGATGATATGATCTATATATACATGAATTTGGAACATATACACATAATTTATAAGAATTTAAAAAAAATAATCATTACATTATAGGAAGGAGATAGAAAGAGTAACCTGAAGGAAAAGGGTTGTTTGGGTATAATCCCTCACCTTATGTCTAAAATGATTCTTCATTTGATCTTAATGAACTGAATAATCAAATTAGTTTAATTAATTATTAATTCCATAACATTTTAAACATGTAATTGATTTATTATAATTTTCTGAAGTTCATTTATAACCTTTTTTATGAGTTATAGTGTTCAATTTCATCGTTCGGGAGTGTTCATTTTTTTAGTTTTCATGATCGATTCGCCTATATAAAAGTATGGAATTTCATGTAAAATGGAAATAAAAAATCAATAATTGAAGTTATAAGTTATTAATGAAAATATAGAAGGTTAAATGATCTTATAAATCATTTATTTATACAGTATAAGGATGGATCATTAGATAAAAAGTAAGTGATAATCAATTTGATTATCTTGGGTGATTTTTTCTCAAAATGAACTTATTTTATTTTATTATTTAACATCATGTGTATATAATTATTATATAACATTACATATATCATAATACATATTTAATAAGTTTTTAACCAAAAAATGGTTTATGACCATCCTTGAAGGCGTTAATGGAAAATAAATTTTTTTCGTCCTTCAAGGTGATAAATTAACACCTCATGAACGACATTTTCATTTCTAGAATAAAAGGGAGTTTATAAGGGGTTTGATGATGTATTATTACATTATAATAACAAAATTCTTGTATATTTAAGGTAATGAATTTTTCTTTCTATTTTTATGAGGAGAGACGAGGAGATAAAAAGAATATAAAAGAATTTGAAAAAAAATAATATAAAAGGAATTACGAATTTACCTCATGAATTTCTCCTCCTTGAGAACCTCCTTTGGGAAAAGGTTTTGGTATTTTAATGATACAAGGAACTCCTGGTTGTGGGGAGAGGTTTGGTAAGATATTTGATCTGAACTTGGACAATTCATGAAGCTTGAGAGGTGTGAGGAGAAGAGGTGGTGAGAGTGGTATTTATAGAGAGGAGAGGAGTGTTTTCTCATTATTTTATTCATTAGATTATTATTTTCGCTCAATACTATGAATATTTTGAGAATTATCACAAAATATAATAAAATAATGAAGTGAAGTTCTAGATTATGGTGGTAACATCAACTATGACTGAAGGAATAGTTTATTTAACTTCTAATATATATATACCGTAAATTATGGATTTTACTATTCACAAAATTCAATTATTTTTGAAAAATCCCAAAAAGTCACGCTCACCTTTTTTGATGGTTAGAATTAAAAAACAAAATCCATTTTATGAAAATAATTTTCTAAATATGATAAATCTATTTTTCAATTAAAATCATCATTTACTTGGAAAATACCCATTTTAAAATTATAACTAATTTTGTAGCACTTTGAATGATTAAATAAGGTCTCATAAAATTATCTTAAAATAATAAGATAACAAAATATTAATTTATGAGTAAATTTTATGGAAATCAATTTTCTTTTAAATCCTCATATTAATTATAAAATTTTAATTAAATATTTTTAACATATAAAAATACCATCACTTAATTAATAATTTTTTAAACATTTATTTATTTATACTATGATATAATTATGTCATAATTTAATTTATAGGATTCCTAAATTTTATTTATACATTCATGGGTGATGTTTCTATTCTATTGGATGGTTTAATATTTATAAGGGTTATATTACTATTCAAAAGTCCAATTTACTCTTCTTTTTGTATATGTTTCTTAACTTTTATAAATACCTATTATTTCATTATTTATTAATTTATAAAGTTTGTATTGTGTTATTAATGTGATTTATACTATATTACATAATTACAAGAAGGGGATTTCCATTTATAATTTTTTGGGTCGTTAAAAGTATAACATGGGTGAAAAGATTTTAATTTTTTTAGGATAATAGTAAAAATATTTTGTGAACCATTTTTAAGAAACATGGACATGGATGATAAATATTACTTAGTATATAATTAAGTACAAACAATCCCAAATGATAATGAGATTGTGAAACTAACCCTTACCTTAAACTTTCCTTTAGTTGAATGTTATTTAACCTCCTTTATAATGGTTAAAATAATGTTATTAATTTATACCAGAACCAGAACCCGAACCATATTAATATTTATGATTTCATATATGATCCTCTTATATTGTTTTGTTAATAATATTTGTTTATTAACCTTATTTCAAGTGTTAACTACTTCATTTTTTATGCATGTTTTTGTAATGAATGGATCAGTATTTTTTCATGGGATATAGATCCAACAGCTCTAGAATGATATTAATGTTTTTAATATCATATTTAACGATTAAATAAATTCTTATAATTATTATTTAATGGTTATTATTGAAAATGAATCTCATTGTGTCGTGGAGATGATATACTGTTCATACGCATGAGTGATGATATCATTCCTTTAATGGTGAAAGGGTAAGGAATTGGATTGTATATAAATTATGAAAAATAAATATCTTGTCTTAGTTACTATATATATCCATTATTTTTATCATAATACACATCCATGTAAAGTGGTTATGAAAAAAATGACACCACGACGTAGTGACGGTAAGCCGTATGCACACACGTTCGATAATTTCATTTTTCATAGGATGGATAAGTCATGGAATATGTGTAACACCCGAGATTTTTATGAGAAATATTTTGTTTTTATGTTATATACATCATCAAAGGAATCTTTCACTACACACAACACTAGCCTGGCTTGCTTTACAAGCAATCTCCACCATCCTCGATAGCTTGCGTTGTACGCAATACCGAGTTTCCCTAAACAACGATATGCTATTAAAATATTATTAAAACTAGCTGTTATGAATAGTAATACCCAATTTTTGAAATTTTATAAATTTTATCTTTTAAAATGGACTTCATTTTTGGATTCGGAATATGGAAATTAGTCTGGGGTGAATTTTTGGTATTTTTCTGAAAACTTTCAATTTTTGATGAATAGTGAAAACACTAGGTTACTATTTAAAAACCGACTTTTTATTTAAATAATTATTTATTTTATTTAAATTTATTTTAGGTAAAAATTGATACATAATAATTATACATGTTCAATGTAATTCATTGGAGTTATTTTATAATAATTTTAGATATATAAAAATTTAATTGAACTTTTCACCGTCTTTTACCTACCTCCTAGGAGATTTTTGCAAATTTACATAAAACATAATTTTACCGATTCTGTGAGTGGAATTTCAAAAATATTAGAGACACGGTTAATATCAAGGAGTAAAATTTGGTTCAATAAGATAAAAATAATTTTTGGTGAATAGTAACTTTTTACTTTTTTTTACCACGGTTAAAAATTAAATAGGGTAATTAAGGGTAAAAATGGTATTATTATTACCCTAACACATGTCCTAATTCTATTGGATAAGTTTAATTCGACCAAAAACAATATTAGGAATAAAATATGACCATTTAGGTCCACTTGGATTAGATTACGATATTTAATATTATTTAATTTAAAGAAGAGTTAAAATAGTTAAAATCAAAGTTTAATAACTAAAACATTTTTAATATAGGGTTATAAATAAGATAAATTCGACTATAAATATTAATTAGAAATATAAAAAGATTTCCTATATACTGGTATTTTATTTATAATTTTTAAACTTTAAATAAGTTAATTTATTTATGACACAATGATGATGCAGTAATTACCTTATTAATGAAATATTAAAATAATTGATGTTATAAATACCCAAATAAATGTAATTTGAGACTTTTTATGAATTACACTAATTATATAGGTTAATATTACATATTATTATTGATTTAATTAACTTTTTTTGAACTAATCATGCTGTTATGAATTTCAAAAAAATCAATTACCAAATAGTGTCAAAATTGAAATAAAATAGTTTTTAAAATAAATATTATATTATTAATTTTTATTTTTTTCCTAAAAATATAAGGTTAGGACAAATGACTTATATAAGGTTATATATATTAATACTTAACAAATTGGGGCTCTTTTGGCTTGTTATAGTAAGTTTACTAACCATATAATGTAAGAAAACATGAAGACACATTAAAAGTTAAATTATTTAACTTAGAGTTAAATCTAAATGATAACGTTAAAATAGTAACCTAAACTTGTCTATAATCTATTGGTTTAGAGGATTTCGACCCATAACCACCTTATATTAGAAATAAATTAATTTTGAGCTATTAAATACCGAATATGACTTTATTATAAAATAATATTTTAAGTTTTCTCTAAGGTGCCCCTCTCCTCCCTTATAAAAGGGCACCTCATCCCTCTCCTCCTAACACCACTTTGAGCCTTCAAGCTCAGCCAAAACCTGCCAGTTTCTCTTCTCCACTTCCCTAGAAACATCCTAGAGGTCCTGGTATTCTTCAAATATTATCTTTAGTGCCCTAAGAGGAGGTTAAGAAGAGGCGCTTCAAAGAAGAGGTAATGTCTGTTACCGATTCTTTCAACTTTATTTCTTCTTCTACTTCTTCTTATTTAGTTGTTTCATTATGAAGTAATAACATAAGTATCACTAATATATTGATATGTTATTATAAGAATGAAACAACCCTATTTCACCTTCTATCCATCCTACGGAAAAAGAAATCACCGCACGTGCGTACGTACGGAATACCGTCTCCACGCCGTGGTGTAATCTGTTTTCCACCACCACCTTACTTAGATGGGTATAATGGTGTAAAGAATGACTATATATGATTATTGTAAAGTTATATTGATTATGAAATAGTATACATACACTTCAGTACAATCCCACGATCATGGGAATGATATCATCGCTCGTGCGTACGTACGGCCTACCATCTCCACGATGTGATTCGACTCGTTCTACATGATATTCAATGCATAATGATTATATAAATGAATTTAATGAATAAATATGATATATATTACACTAATATCATTCTGGAAATGAGGTATCTATAACCTAAAAAGAAGAATAAGAATTTATTCGAAAAAACACGCATAAGAACAAAAAGAAATAAACACCCGAATAACAAATAACAATGAAATATTACTATTACGAAGCTAAGAATATGGCCATATATGATATCATAACAATGATTAAAATTAAGGAATAAATCAATAACATTATTTAAATCATTATACAGGAGGTTCAGACACGTACGAAGCAAATCGGACCTAAGGTAAGGGAAAATCCTACAATCTCATTTTTATCCGAGATTGTTTATACTTCAGAATTTACTGGGGAATATTTATCATCCACATCCATGTTTCATCAATATGTAATATTATTTCTATCCTAATACAATTGTTTAAATCTAATTTTACCCTTCAGTGAGTTTTTAGTAAATTATATGAAAGGAATCTTTTGTCGTTTTTTGTACGAGGTGCTTTTTTGACTTTTCCAGCCAAAGTATGAGAAGAATGTTTTTCTTTAACTTATACAGCATGAATGGATTTTTAGTACATTATTTCCATGAAGCTTAATTTACATGTTTTCAAGTTTATTTTTAATCAACTTCTTTTAGTCTAAAATTGTATGACATGTTAAGAAATGAAAAATGTTTTTGAAGTAGAAAGGATATTTTCCTCAAGAATAAAGTTCAAGTATTTTATCAAAATTATTTTCCATCTAAGATAATATGGGGTTCTGTTTCTATCCTTATTTTTACATTTTTTTGATCATTTTATGATGTAATTATTTTTATGATGTCCTTTTATCTTATATGGATTATGTTATGATGGCATGATGTTTAAGAATCCCATTTTTATTACATGGGTTATGCTATGATGTATGATTTATGATTTTGTGGCACACACAAGAATGGTTTCATTATGAGATGGGTGGGACCAATATCTCCCTCCAATGCATTGGGTAAAGATTTATATCTCATGAGATAGACATGGCTGGAATGGTAGGTTAATCGGGTTCAGTGAAACAGGAATGAAATGAGGAGTGAACTCGGTTCAAAAATGGACTTTGTCCACTAAGATAGTCTTGGAAATGAGTCTTGACTAATAAGAAATGATTCTCTATGATTATGGGTGTATGCCATAAAGTTTCATGTTTTATGTTATGATTATTGGGATTACACTTCACTACTATGATTTATCCCATGTTATGAAATTATGGTCTCTTCTGAAGGTTAAGATTTCCAAAATGTTATGTTCTTATGAATATGATGTGATTGATATTTCTTTTGTTTACCCTTAATAAGCATTCGAGATCACCCATTTGTATGTTTTCTTTTCCCTAGGTCAGGAAAAAGGGTATTAAGTAAGATATGCCAAAAGGGACTCTAGATATGATAAAATAAAAGGGAGATGGTGTAGATGATCTATGAACTAGTTGTTTATGTTTCCCAGTTTCTAAAGACACTATACCTATATGGTCCTTTCATGGTTTTGTTTTATGTTGTAATAAGTGTGCTTAAATTTTGAAGTAAAATCAATGTATGTAAAGTATGGTTCATTATAGTTGGTATCAGAGGAAGGGTATAGTCAACCTTTGGAAACTAGGATGTGAAAGCCTTAGTAAGAAACCTAAGGATATGTCTAACCATAGAACACAATATTATTGTTTTATAAATGGCCATGAGCAACCTAAAGTGTGAAATTTTATTCTTGATTATGTGGTTTTCCAATTATGATTAGTGTTTCTCACACTATTCTTATTGGTTTTATTCAATGGCTAGAACCCAAAGGAATCATGTTAATGCTGAATGTGACGGGCAATGCAATGATTGTGCCCCTGGGCAACCAAAAATTATGGGAGTTGGAATGAAAAATCTTGTTTCCATGCTCACAAATCTTTCTCAAGCTATGAATCATGCAGGACTTCCAAATGAGAAAAGGATGGAGCAACATTCTATTGAATCCTTCACGAGGCAGCGTCCACCCTCATTTAGTGGGTCTACTGATCCATTAATGGCTAAAGAGTGGATCAGTACCATTGAAAAGATATTTTCAGTTCTTCAATGTTCTGAACAAGATAAAGTCATCTTAGCAGTATATACTTTGGAAGGTGAAGCTGATCAATGGTGGAATGTTATTAAGAATACGAGGCAAAGTGATGAAATTGAGTCCATGGAATGGGATGAGTTCAAAAACTTATTTTTTAATAAGTACTTACCTCGTATTCTTCGAACAAAGATGGAGAAGGAGTTTCTTGAACTAAAGCAAAAGGATGATGAATCTGTTGGTACCTATGAAGAAAATTTTACAAGACTTGCAAGGTACGCTTCTGGGATTATTATCCAACCTGAGAGTAAGATCGATTGATTCTTTAGTGGCTTAAAACCAAGTCTTTAAAGGGAGTTATCCATAAAGGACTTCAATAGCTACGAGGTAATCGTTCGATGTTCTCTAAAGGTTGAGATGGAGATTGGAGTAACCCATTAGTCATATGCGTTTGATAAGAAGAGGAAAATGGAATTCAAAGGGAAATCTAAAGGGCACACTGAAAAGAAGATGAGTTTTACCTTATGCTCAAAGTGTGGAAAGAAACCTGGAGGGAGTTGTCTTAAAGGGACAAGTAAATGTTTCAAATGTAGAAAAGAAGGTCATCAGGCATTTGAATGCCGCAATGATGGGAAGAATATGTCTAATGATGAGAACAAAGAAAAGGATACATAAAGTGCACCTCCTACACTTCAATGTTACAAGTGCAAGTAAATGGGGCATTATGCCTATAAATGCCCTAGTCCAAGGGTTTTTGACGATGATCGACGTCAAAAAACTCTTAAGTCCAAAGGAAAAGGAATGTCACATGCAATTTCTATCAGCGATGTGGAGTATGATAATGAAGTGGTGAAAGGTACACTTACCATCCACTCTAAAGTAGCAAATGTTTTATTTGATTCTGGATCCACCCACTCTTTTATTTCTGAAGAATTTTCTAAGGATATCGCCATATTACCTCATTAGTTAGATATTGAGTTAGCTGTGACAACCCCTAATGACACAGCATTCACATCAAAAGTTTACAATTCTTCTCTGATTGAAGTTTGTGGGAAAGTGCTTCCTCCAAATCTTGTGATCCTTCCTATAGTGGAATTTGATGTGACTCTTGTCAAGGATTGGATTTCTTTATACGGAGCTCATATCAATTGCCAAAGAAGGGAAGTCACATTTCATATTCCAGATTAATCTATGATCATCTATCGATGCAAGGATAAATATAACCTTCCAGTGGAAATTTTATCCATCCTATGGGTCTTGATTCCACTAAATGAAGGTTATTTATCTCAAATGGTTGGAGAGAAACTCATGATTAAGAATATGACCATTGTACGGGAGTTTGATTATGTCTTTCTAGAGGAATTTCCTGGTCTCCCACCAAATCGTGAAGTTGAGTTTTCAATAGAACTTGTACCAGGTGATTTACCCATTTCAAAGACACATTATAGAATGACCCCAATTGAGTTGCAGGAATTGAAGAAGAAAATCCAAGAGAATATTGATAAGGGATTCATACTCCCTAGTGCATCACCTTGGGGAGCACCTATTCTGTTTATTAAGAAGAAAATAGATCAATGAGAGTCTGGATTGATTATCGAGAACTTAACAAGATCACTATCAAGAACAAATATCCTCTCCCATGCATTGATGACTTATTTGACCAACTACGTGGAGCTCAATACTTTTCCAAGATTTATCTTCATTCAGTGTATCATCAATTAAGGGTCAAAAGGGAGGATATACCAAAGATGGATTTCTGTACAAGGTATGGACACTATGAATTTATAGTGATTCCAATTGGTCTTACTAATTCCCCTACTATCTTCATGGATCTAATTAATAGAGTCTTTAGAGACTATCTTGGTCAGTTTTTTGTAGTCTTTATAGACGATATTCTTGTCTATTCAAAGAGCAAAGAAGAACATGAAGATCACTTGAGAATTGTATTAAGGACCCGGAGAAAGGAGAAGATTTATGCCAAATTTATCAAGTGTGAATTTTGGCTTCAAAAAGTTGCATTTTTGGGTCACATAATCTCAAAAGAGGGGATATCCGTTGATATAGAAAAAATAGAGGTTATCAAAAGATGGTCGAGACCAAAAATAGTAACTGAGATCTGAATTTTTCTTGGTTTGGATGGATACTATCGACGTTTTGTGAAAGATTTTTCACAATTATCTAATCAACTCACCAGGTTGACTCGAAAAGGAGTTAAATTCATTTGGACAGAGGAGTGTGAAGAGAATTTCAAGGAGTTAAAAAAAGGTTATCCAGTGCACCTATGCTCACACTGCCTTGTAGTGGAGAAAGGTTTGTGATCTACAGTGATGCATCCAAGAAGGGACTGGGGTGTGTTCTCAGGAAAAATGATATGGTGATAGCTTATGCCTCACGATAGTTGAAAATCCATGAGTAAAATTACCCAACTCATGATTTGGATTTACCTGCAGTAATCTTTGCATTAAAGATTTGGAGGGATTATCTTTTTGGAGAAAGGTGTGATATTTATACTGATCATAAAAGTTTAAAGTATATTTTCACACAAAAGGAGCTGAATACGCGCCAAAGAAGATGGTTGGAGTTGATTAAGGACTACGACTGCTCAATTCATTATCACCATGGGAAAGAAAACAAGATGGTAGATACATTAAGTCGACAAGACCATGCTATCTTATCCATGATGAGGATAAAAAAAGATCCAATATTTATGGATTCACAAAGGATGGATCTTGGAATTATAATGGGAGGGAAAAAATATTATCTTTCTCAAATGAATTTTCAACCATCTATACATGTGAAGATTAAAGAGGCAGAGAAAGAAGATATAGAGTTACAAAAGAAGGTGAGAAATGTTCCTAAATTAAACCTTGATTGTGATGGGATAATAAAGTTCAGAAATCGAGTTTGTGTTCCTCCCATCCCAGAATTAAAGAAGGAGCTGCTGGATGAGGCTCACAGTTCTTCATTATCTATTCATCCTGGAAGCATGAAGATGTATCGGTACCTGAAAGAGTACTTCTGGTGGGATGGAATGAAAAGAGATGTTGCTGAATATGTCTCTCGATGCTTGGTTTGTCAGCAAGTTAAAGCTGAGAGACAGAAGTCTAAGGGGATGTTACAACCATTACCCATACCCGAATAGAAATGGGAAAACATCACTATGGACTTTGTTACCAGACTTCCTAAAACATCCAAATGAAATAATGCTATCTGGGTCATAGTTGATCCTCTTACAAAGTCGGCGCACTTCATTTCTATTAGAGAGGATTTCTATCTTGATCAGCTTGCCATGATATATGTAAAATAAGTGGTAAGATTGCATGGAGTGCCACTTTCCATTATATCTGATCAGGATCCGAGGTTTACCTCAAAGTTTTGGCGAAGTCTTCAACCTACTCTAGATACAAAGTTGAGTTTCATCACTGCTTATCATCCTCAGACAGACGGTCAGTCTGAGAGGAAAATTCAAACTCTAGAAGATATGTTGAGAGCTTGCTCTATGGATTTCAAAGGAGGTTGGGATCAACACCTACCTTTGGTGGAATTTTCTTATAATAATAGCTTTCACTCCAGTATTCAGATGGCTCCTTATGAAGCTCTCTATGTAAAGAAATTTTGAACTCCAACTTTCTGTGATGAAGTTGGGGAAAGAAAGCTATTAGGACCTGATCTTGTTTATGAGAGTGTAGAAAAGGTCTGATCTATTCAACAACACATAAGAGCAGCTCAGAGTCAATAAAAAAGTTATGCCGATAACCGAAGAAAAGACCTAGAGTTTGAAGTGGGTGATAAAGTGATCCTACAAATATCTCCTTGGAAGAGAGTAATGAGTTTTGGAAAGAAGGGAAAGCTGAGCCCTAGGTATATCAGTCCTTTCGAAATACCAGATCGTTTTGGGAAGGTAGCTTACCGATTAGCACTTCCACATAATCTCTCTCAAGTTCAGAATGTGTTCCATGTATCTCTTCTGAGAAAGTACATAAACGATCCTTCACTTGTAATAAAATCAGAAGTTGTACCGCTGGAGCAAGATCTTTCTTATGAAGAACAGATGATAGTGATTCTGGATCGTAGCGAAAAAGTCCTACGAAACAAGACCACTCGCTTGGTGAAAGTTTTATGGAGGAACCACCAATTAGAATAAGCTACATGGGAGCTTGAGGATATGATGAGGGAGATTTATCCTCATCTGTTTGTTACAAAGTGATGAATTTCGAGGGTGAAATTCATTTTAAGGGGGGTAGAATGTAACACCTAAGATTTTTATGAGAAATATTTTGTTTTTATGTTATATACATCATCAAAGGAATCTTTTACTACACACAACACTAGATTGGCTTGCTTTACACGCAATCACGACTTTCCTCAATAGCTTGCGTTGTACGCAATACCGAGTTTCACTAAACAACGATATGCTAATAAAATATTATTAAAACTAGCCGTTATGAATAGTAATACCCAATTTTTAAAATTTTATAGATTTTATCTTTCAAAATGGACTTCATTTTTGGATTTGGAATCTCGAAATTATCCTAGGGTGAATTTTTGGTATTTTTCTGAAAACTTTCAATTTTTGATGAATAGTGAAAACACTGGGTTACTATTTAAAAACCAACTTTTTATTAAAATAATTATTTATTTTATTTAAATTTATTTTAGGTAAAAATTGATACATAATTCCTATATAAGTTCAATGTAATTCATTGGAGTTATTTTATAATAATTTTAGATATATAAAAATTTTATTGAACTTTTCACCGTCTTTTACCTACCTCCTAGGAGCTTTTTACAAATTTAAATAAAACTTAATTTTACCGCTTCTGTGAGTGGAATTTCAAAAATCTGAGAGACACGGTTAATATCAAGGAGTAAAATGTGGTTCAATAAGATAAAAATAATTTTTGGTGAATAGTAACTTGTTACTTTTTTTTACCACGGTTAAAAGTAAATAGGGTAATTAAGGGTAAAAATGGTATTATTATTACCCTAACACATGTAGTAATTCTATTGGATAAGTTTAATTTGACCAAAAGAACCTTAGGAATAAAATATGACCATTTAGGTCCACTTGGATTAGATTAGGACATTTAATATTATTTAATTTAAAGAAGAGTTAAAATAGTTAAAATCAAAGTTTAATAAATAGAACATTTTTAATCTAGGGTTATAAATAAGATAAATTAGACTATAAATATTCATTAGAAATATAAAAATATTTCCTACATAATGGTATTTTATTTATAAGTTTTATACTTTCAATAATTTAATTTATTTATGACACAATGATGATGTAGTGATTACCTTATTAATGAAATATTAACATAATTGATGTTATAAATACCCAAATAAATGTAATTGAAGACTTTTTATGAATTAAAATAATTTTATAGGTTAATACGACATATTAGTATTGATTTAATTAACTTTTTTCGAACTAATCATGCTGTTATGATTTTCAAAAAAATCAATTACCAAATAGTGTCAAAATTGACATAAAATAGTTTTTTAAAACAAATATTATATTATTAATTGTTATTTTATTCCTAAAAATCTAAGATTCATCCAAATGACTTAGATAAGGTTATATATATTAATAATTAACAACTTGGGGTTCGTTTGGCTTGTTATAGTATGTTTACTAACCATATAATGTAAGAAAACAAGAAGACACGGTAAAAGTGAAATTATTTAACTTAGAGTTAAATATAAATGATAAGGTTAAAATAGTAACCTAAAGTTGTCTAAAATATATTGGTTGAGAGTATTTAGACCCATCCCTACCTTAGCTTCTAAATAAATAAATTTGGAGCTATTAAAAACCGAATATGACTTTATTATAAAATAATATTTTAAGTTTTTCCTAAGGTGCCCCTCTCCTCCCTTATAAAAGGGCACCTCCTCCCTCTTCTCCTCACACCAATTTGAGCCTTAAAGCACGGCCACCCCTACCAATTTCTCTTCTCCACTTCCCTAGAAACATCCTAGAGGTCCTGGTCTTCTTCAAAGACCATATTTAGTTCCCTAAGAGGAGGTTAAGAAGAGGCGCCTCAAAGAAGAGGCAATGCCCGTTACCGATTCTTTCAACTTTATTTCTTATTATACTTCTTCTTATTTAGTTGTTTCATTATGAAGTAATAACATCATTATCAATAATACACTGATATGTTATTATAAGTATGAAATAACCCTATTTCACCTTCTATCCATCCTACGGAAAATGAAATCACCGCGCGTGCGTACGTACGGAATACCGTCTCCACGCCGTGTTGTAATTTGTTTTCCACCACCACCTTACTTGGATGGGTATAATGGTGTAAAGAATAACTGTATATGATTATTTTAAAGTGATATTGATTCTGAAATAGTATACATACACTTCAGTACAATTCCACGAACATGGGAACGATATCATCGTTCGTGCGTACGTACGATCTACCGTCTCCACGATGTGATGCGACTCGTTCTACATGTTCTTCAATGCATAATGATTATATAAATGAATTTAATGAATAAATATGATATATATTACACTAATATCATTCTATAAATGAGGTATCCATAACCTAAAAAGAAGAATAAGAATTTATTCGACAAAACACGCATATGAACAAAAAGCAATAAAAACCCAAATAACAAATAGCATTGAAATATTACTGTTACGAAGCTAAGAATATGACCATATATGATATCATAACAATGAGTATGATTCTGGAATAAGTAAATAACATTATTTAAATCATTATACAGTAGGTTCGGACAAGTACAAAGTAAATCGGACCTAAGGTAAGGGAAAATCCCACAATCTCATTTTTATCTGAGATTGTTTATACTTCAGAATTTACTGGGGAATATTTATCATCCACATCCATGTTTCCTCAATATGTAATATTATTTCTATCCTCCTACAATTGTTTAAATCCAATTTTACCCTTTGGTGAGTTTTTAGTAAAAGATATGAAAGGAATATTTTGTCTTTTTTTTTGTACGTGGTACTTTTTTGACTTTTCCGGCCAAAGTACGAGAAGAATGTTTTTCTTGAAATTATACAGCATGAATGGATTTTTAGAACATTATTTCCATGAAGCTTCATTTACAAGTTTTCAAGTTTATTTTTAATCAACTTATTTTAGTCTAAAATTGTATGACATGTTAAGAAATGAAAAAAAAATTTGAAGTAGAAAGGATATTTTCCACCAGAATGAAGTTCAAGTATTTTATCAAAATTATTTTCCATCTAAGATAATATGGGGTTCTATTTCTATCCTTATTTTTACATTGATTTGATTATGTTATGATGGAATTATTTTTATGATGTGCTTTTATCTTATATGGATTATGTTATGATGGCATGATGTTTAAGAATCCCATTTTTTTTACATGGGTTATTATATGATATATGATTTATGATTTTGTGGAACACATAAGAATGGATTCATTACTAGATGGGTGGGACATATATATCCATCCAATGCATTGGGTGAAGATTTATATCTCATGAGATAGACATGGATGGAATGACAGGTTAATCCGGTTCAGTGAAATAGGACTGAAACGAGGAGTGAACTCGGTTCAGAAATGGACTCTGTCCGCTAAGATAGTCTTGGCAATGAGTCTTGACTACTAAGAAATGATTCTCTATGATTATGTGTGTATGAAACAAAGTTTCATGTTTTATGTTATGATTATTGGGATTAAATTTCACTACTATGATTTATCCCATGTTATAAAATTATGGTCTCTTCTGCAGGTTAAGATTTCCAAAATGTTATGTTCTTATGAATATGATGTGATTGATATTTCTTTTGTTTAACCTTACTGAGAATTTGAGCTCACCCTTTTGTATGTTTTCTTTTCCCCAGGTCAGGAAGAAGGGTATTAAGTAAGATATGCCAAAAGGGACTCTAGATATGATAAAATAAAAGGGAGACAGTGTAGATGATTTATGAACCGGTTGTTTACGTTTCCCAGTTTCTAAAGACACTATAACTATATGGTCCTTTCATGGTTTTGTTGTATGTTGTAATAAGTGTGGTTCAATTTTTAAGTAAAAACAATGTATGTAAAATATGGGTCATTATAATATGGTTGTACCATAATTATAATAACATCTCAGAATATATATTATTCTAGACTTATTACTTTATCATGTAGAATAAGTATAATAATAAATGAACTTGGATGAGTTAGTAAAAATGATTACTTCTTCTTTGGAGGACTCCCTTTATATATATTTTTAAGGGATATAAGGTTAATATTTTTGGAAGACCAGGAACTCCAGAACTTGTATAAGGTTGTTTGAAGGATAAATGTATAGGGTTTGGTCGATCTATAAGGATTAATGTGGTTTGAATAAGTGAGGGATGAGGTTCTCTTTTATAATTGAGTTGAGGGTCACTTTTGGAAACTCTCAAAATATAAAATTAATATAAATTAATTTTCAATCATAATGGATAAAAGTGAGTTAGTTTCAATCTAATATGATAATATGTTTAAATCCTCTCAAAATATAGTTTTTAGACAATTCTAAGTTACATTCGTACCCTTATCTTTTTTTATCCCTTATTTAAACCCTAACTCTTATCATAAAAAACAAGTATTTTTACTCTTTAAAGGTTTATATAGTTGTTGTAAAAAACAGAACAAACCATAAGTTAGTCATGGATGAAATTTTAAAATTTATACTAATCAATTTTTTGAGTTTTTGATTTTTATAAACTTTATATCATTTAATAAAATAATATTTATTTTAATATAACATTAATGTCAATTTTGATAATATTCATTACTTTGACTTTTACAAAAGTCAATAAAATAATATATATTCGATCCAAAACATATAAAATATCAATTACATGTCAAATGTATCTATAAAATTCTTTTATTACTTTTATTATCTCAAATTATATTTCAATTACTATTTTTAATATCACTTATTTGATATTTCTATTAATTAAAGAATTATTGCATCATCATCGTATAAGCTTTTAAGATAATTATATTTTATAAAAAATTAAAAATAATTTATCATGATAGATATAAATATTTTACATTTAAAAGGACTATTTATAGTCAAATTTATCTTCTATATAACCCTATAATACAAATTATATATTATTAAAAATACGAGTATGACATCTTTGATTAGTTTTTAAATAAAATATTATAAATTTCATAATCTATTCCAAGTGTCTTAAAAAGGTTATAATTTCTTCCCAAGATTTATTTTGGTCAAAAAACACTCATCCAATGAAATTTAGATAAGCGTTAAGGTAATTTTATAATATTTACAATATTATTTGAACCCATAATGACTCGATTTATCTTTAATGGTATTAATAAGAAAATACTAAAGTGACTATCCATAATGTCCAAAAATAGAAGAAAAATATTTACATAATTTATACCCCCTTATTCAAAATATTAAATCCATTTTTAAAAATTCAAAACACAAAAGTTTCGTTAATAAATTTTAAATTAACCCCATTGAAAGAATGTGAAAATGAGTTTTTAAAGTTAAAATGTTCAAAAGATTGAAATGTTTTTTTGTAAAAAATCAATATAAAATCGATTATAATGAACTAAATTTGATTAAATGATAACAATTTTATCTAATTATACTTTAAAACAAAAATAATAATAATTTAACATAATAAATTATTTGGAAGAAAAAGTTATTTTCCATAAAAATTCAATATTTTTTACTATTCATCAAAACATGAAACTTACTAAAAAAATACCAAAAAATCATACAAAGTGATTTTATATATTACCCTTTACTATAAAAAGTTTTTTTTAAATATAAATTATAAAAGTGTTAAAAAATAGATTAGAAAACAAGTAATCCATCAAAAGGCGGCCAAATTGCCTTTTTAGAAAAATATAACCTTTCATTCATAAAATTGGTTTTATTATTATCTTAAGACTATAAAACTTATTGAATGAATTTTAAAACATTTTTTTGAATATATATTTCATTAATATTTTTCACTAATAATGATAAATTTAATTAATAATTATAAAATTACATTATTGACATAAAAATAGTTTTTTAATAAAAAACTCCCTTTATATTAAATTGTTTTTTATTTCATTAGAAATTAAATGGTAATCAATTAATTAATTTTATAAACATGTGTAAACTATATTTTCATAATTTATTTAATCTTATTCACTGCCGTTCACTTAATGGGTAATGTTAAAATAATAATATTAATAGTACATCGTGGATCGTTTAAGCTCGGTGTTTCATGCAACGTAATCTATCAAAGAAATTAAATTTATTTAAAACGAGATATATCATTAAGTATTGTGGTGTTACATTACCCCCTCATATAAGTTTCATCCTCACAATTTAAAATTTAACTTCAATAATCAAATGTTGTTACTTACAAATTCCTTTTTGGGAAACCCATATCAGAGATAGGGTTAATAAAACAACCACTTAATAAGAGGGAAAGGGAAATGAGAATATTTCCACAAAATTAAGCTTCCAAATAGAAGAACATTGGCGAAAATTGAAAACTCAGACACGAAATAAAATTCAACTATCATGTTCTGATGGATAGTGATAGGGAACACGGTCATCAGAAAGTCTACCATCACAAACCCTAAATTTTTGATAGGTTAACGTGGCAATTAATTTCTCAATAAGAAAATTAAGAAAATAGCGTTTTTCAGTCCAATTTTATTCCATAGAGTTGTGAGATTTTTTTTAATATACAAATAAGAACATGAGAAATTAAAATTACTTGATTTATTTCTATGTCATAAGCACAATCTCATCCTTTGGTTATGATTTGGTATATTTTTACTTCATCCCTTATGCCTGTAAATGAATGTTCAAGATGATTTTTTCACACCTGAAGAAATTTTATGAATCGAAACATCCATATTTCATTACTTAAACCTTTAAAAGTTATCAAAACCAAAATGGTTAGCACATGTTATCCAATATGATAAATCATACTTTAACAACAAGAAATATTATCCTATGTTCAACATAATCCATTCCAACTTTACGAATCATCCAAAATACATCCATTCAAATTCACCGTCAATAAATTTTTAAATAAGGACACTAAATTTCCAAAATCAAAATATCATCATATTTTACCCAGACAACATAATGAAAATATTTTTTTCACATATCAAATATATGAATACCTTGATCAAAACATTCATGCTTAAAAATACGTAAAGAAGAATAACTGAATTATAATCCTTATATATCTCATGATTCTTATAACTATAATATCATAAAATAATTCATCAAACAAAAAACAAAAAAAACATTAATTATTCCACTTTAACTATAGTAACATCATAATATTGACCTTGATCCCTTTTCTTTTTCTGATATATATTACTTAAACTTGGGACATTAATTTGCGTTGATCCCTATATCCTTAAAGTTGAAACATTTTATTTTGAAAATTTCTTCATTACCTTAAAATCATGAGCTTGGTTAACTATCACTCTATATTTGTAACAAACAACCATTCCCCTCAGGAAAGTACCGAGGTGTTTTTCCCACAATTATCACATGTGGGAAAATCCTTTCCCCCCATTTTCCCTTTATTGTATCTTACTCCTCCGTTCTCTTTTTTTCTTGATTCCTTTTAACGTCATAAGATATAGAGAATTATTTCTCAATATTGATAACACATGAGGCTATATCTTCGTATGATGATTAATTTTGGGAGACCAGTGCCCTTTGGAGAAATGGATTTAACCCATCAATGAAATGATGAATCTTACTCCTTAGGCTATGTGTGTAGTCTACGACATGCCATACTAATCTTCTAAAATTTACTTCATACTTAGAAAAATTCTCATCCTACTTTTTCCTCATACTTAGAAATTTCCTATTCACATCCACTCACTATTCAAAAAGAATATATTTTTCTAGGAAAATTTCTTTAAAATACTTCCATTCCATGTTTTGCAATTTCTTCCTCCTCTTTTTGTGTTCTGTATCAATGACCACTATTTATCCAAATCTCCCGAGAGATGATAAATATCAATGAAAAACTTATCCTTTTCCTTAATTTCCAATGAATGAAATATATTCTCTAAGGAAATTATCCATTACTTGGCTACAAATGCATTTATATTCTCATTGAATGATGGAGGTTGTTGTCTCATGAAGCGGTCTAACATTGTTCTTCTATATTTTGGATAAGGATACTCTATATGGGTAATGTTATTATTCATAACCTAAGTCAGTTGTACTAGTATGCATATAAGTTATTCAGCACCAGTTGTAGCTCCGTCTCCAATATCATTATCTTTCATAAGAGGGAAATACACACATGGATTACATGTATTAGTACAGTTTCCATTACTTCTGTTAGGTGCTATTTCTAAACAATGACATACACTATTTAGATCATAAAATTATGAAACATAATGTATAATATCAAAAATAGTGAATCACATACACTAAATTGAAAATATAGGTATAACTAAAATTTAAATCATAAAATTAGTTTATTTGGATATATTTCCCAATTCTATCATAGGGTTTTATTCTTTAAGAAATAAAGTTCACAAGGTTTCTACTAAAATTTCCCTCATACCTACTATAAAGACCCTGACCCCAGAAGCCTAGATCTGGCGCCTTACTTTATTAAATTAACATAGATACAATACTTGAATCCCAAAGGACCAACCAATTTTGTAGTTTTGGAAACTGGATTACATACTTGAAACATATATTAGAATTTAAGTATAAAATATTGTGTAGTCAATATTTTGAGAGCACTAATATCCACCTAAATTAACCAGGTATATCAATCATAATATACATCTTGGAATCCTATAAAAAATAAAACTTAAGAAAGAGGTGTTCTTTGATGCACAGTAATGGTAAGCATACAATGTATTCTATTATTAATAAATTAGCATAAATAGTATAGAAAGGTATATAACTGAAATATAATCCATTTCAATACAATATTGAGAATAATATGGAAAGAGTAATGAAAATAAAATAATTCTATACAAATAATCACATGGATATTATACTACTATAATAATCTTATGGAATATAAATAACTAATCTCATAATGAGGGAATGAAAAATTCCATACATCATAAACATACCATCAAGGATTCATCCAAGACACCATATATAAACAGGGAAGGCCTTAGCCAAAAACCAAAATAATTTGTCTCATGGGACCTACTAATGCATCAAGTGGCTATAGAGGGCCCCCCATAACCTACCAATTACAATTCATTCCTCATATTAAAAGGGTAAAACATGAACAATATAAACATTTGTATTAAAAATCTTTCATACGAAATGTGAATACTTTAACCATAAACCATGAATGGTATCAAAATAGAACATCCACAGTCAAAATGATCATAAAATTTTAATAAAATATGGTAGATGATATCATAATAGATCAAACTCAATCAAGGATAAGATCCAACTAAGGATATTGAAATATATAAAAATACTCTAATAGAATCATTAAGAATTTCTTGAGAGAAATAACCTGTTTTACTTTAAAACCATTAATTTAAAAGGAAACACAATTTTAAAAGAAACAATTTTCATTGAAAATAATTTTTTAAACTTGTAAAATAATATTCAAGAAATTATTCATGACGATGGAAACAATTTCTCATTTTTTATAAGTAAAATAAAATTCCATCTATATTTTTGTTGAAAAAGTCAAAAAGTAAATCATTTGGAAAATGAAAAAAAGAATCCTATAAAACCATTTTATTAAAATTATAACGTGGGTAAAAACAATTTACTTTTTTTAGTAAAATAGTAATAATATTTTGGAACCCATTGTTAAGAAAAATGGACATGGTTGATAAATATTCCCCACCAGATAGTTATGTATAAAAAATCTGGAATGATAACGAGGTTGTTAAATTAACCCTTACCTTGGACTTTACCTTAATTGAACGTACTTTAAAATCATGTATTATAGTTTAAATAATGTTATTAATTTATAACATAACCATATCTATATTTATGATATCATATACCATCCCCTTATATTGTTTTGTTAATAATATTTCGTTATTACCCTTGTTTCGAGTGTTAACTGCTTCATTTTCCTATGAATTTTTTGTCATGAATTCATCAATAATTTTTCATGGGATATATATCAAACAAATCCATAATTATATAAATGTTTTAAATATCATATTTAATCATTAAATTTATTTTTATAATCATTCTTGAATGGTTATTATGGAAAATGAATTTCATCTTGTAGTGGAGACTGTAGGTCATACGTACACATGAGCGAAAATATCATTCCTTTAATGGTGAAAGGGTAATGAATTTGATGATATATTAATTATAAATAATAAATATAATTTCATAAGTACTCTATATATCCAGTATTTCCATCATTATACCCATCTGAGTAAATTGATGGTGAAAAACAAATCACACCATGACGTGAAGACAATAAGCCGTATGCTCACCTGCACGCACACACGCACGCATGGTGATTTTTTTTCATAGGATGGATAAATAATGGAATGTGGTTATACAATGATAATAATAAAATATCATAATATATATGATACTATATTTATTACTTTATCCTAGAAATAACTCATGTATAGGATGTATCAGAAGAAATGAACTTGGTTGAGCTGGTAAAAATGATTACATCTTCTTTGGAAAAACCCCTTAAGATCTATTTTGAAGGGGTATGGGGTTGGTGTTTTTGGAAGGCCAATAACTAGATAATTTTGATAAGGATTTTGTTAGGATAAATGGGATGGGTTGGTCTAGACATGAGGCTCAATTTGGTGTGAATAACTGACGGAGGATGTACCCTTTTATAATTGAGGTGATGGGAACTTTTAGAAACTCTCAAAATATTAAATTAATATAAATTAATTTAGAATTAAAAATATCTAAAAAGTGAGTTAGTTAGAATATAATATGAGGATGAGTCTAAATCCTATCAACCAATAGTTTTTATATAAGCTTATGACTCATCCTTATCCTTATCTTTTCGTTTTAACCCTTATTTAATCTCATTAACACTTACCGTGAGAACATGTGTTTTTAATTTTTGAAGTTTAATATAGTTACTATAAAATAAAAAAGAACCATAAATGAGTCATGTATAACATTTTCAAATTTATCCAATTCATTTTTATGAATGTTAGATTTTTATGAAATTTATATCATTCAATAAATCATTATTTATTGTAATATAACATTAATGAAAATTTTGATACTATTACTTACATTGACATTAAAAAAAATATCTTAAAACCAAAACATATAAAATATAAAAAACATGTCAAATTTACCTATTAAACTAATTTATTACATTAATTATCTCAAATTATATTTATTTTAATATTTTTATTGTCATTTCTTTGATATTTCCATTAATTAAAAAAATACTACATCATCACTGTATAAGCCTTTATGGTAATTATATATTTATTAAAAATTAAAAAATAAATTATAACTATGAATATAAATCATTGATATTTAAAATTAATATTTATAGTCAAATTTATATTCTTTATAACCGTATAATAAAAATGATATAGTTATTAAACATATGAGTATGACATCCTTGATCTTTCTTTAAATAAAATATAATAAACATCCTACTCTCATCCAAGTGGATTCTAAAGGTTTTAATATTTTTAAAAGGACTATTTGGGTTGATACCCACTCATAAAATTTAATTTTTACAGGTTTTAGGGTAGTTTTCTAATATTTATTATATTATTTTTACCTGTAATTACTTGATTTACCTTTAACCGTGTTAATAAAAAATTACTGAAGTCACTATTCATAATGAAAAAAAATAAAAGAAACCTATTTACATAATTTGGATATATTGATTCCAAATATGGAATCCATTTTTAAAAATTTAAAATATATAGTTTTTGGTAATTAATTTATAAATAATCCTCTTTATGGAATGAGAAAATGAGTTTTGAAAGTGAAAATGTTCAAACGATTGAAATGTTGTTATATCCAAATTCAGTGTGAAATTGATTATTATTACCTAAATTATATTAAATGATAATTTTTATCTAATTATACTTCTAAACCAATCAAAAATAAAATTTAATATTATAAATTATTTGGATGAAAAATATGTTTTCAATTAAAATTCAGTATTTTTTACTATTCATTAATACATGAAACTTATCAGAAAAATACAAATACTTCAACCAAATTATTTTTTTATATTCCAATTTGATACAATAATATTATTTTTCTAAATATAAGTGTCAAAAACTAGATTTAAAACAAGTGCACTATCAAAATGCTGCAAAACTGTCTTTTTAGAAAAATAAAACCTTTTATGCCAAAAATTGCTTTTATTCTTTTCATAAGCCCGTCAAACTTATTGTATTAAATTTAATTTTTTTGAATATATATTTAATTAATATATTTAATTAATAGTGATTAATTTTATTTGTTATGATAAAATTCCATTGTTGGAATAAATATAATTTTTTATAAAAACACATTCTTTATATTCAATTGATTTTTATTATAATTTCCAATTAATTGGTAATCGATTAATTCATTTTATAAAAATGTTTAAAATATATTTTCATAATTTAGTTAATCCTATTCCCAACTTTTGAATTAATGACTAATGTTAAAATAATAATATTAGAAGTATATCACAGTTCATTTTAGCTCGGTGTTTCATATTGCGTAACCTATTAAAGAAACTAAATTTATTTAAAAATATTTATATCATAAAATATTAGGGTGTTACATGTTATGTTTTATCTAAAACAAATTTTATATTGAAATTATTATTCACACCAAAGTCTTCTTCCCTCATGATTTTACTATTTCATTAAAATGCATTTTTTAAGAATAATTCCAATTTCTTTTAATGAATTTTTCTTCCAAGACCATGTTATTACATCCCACAAATGTTCCTTTTTACATTATGGAAAATCAAATTGAGGTATTTTAATATCTTCTCAATATTTATCTATTCCTATAAGTAAATGATAATTAAATTATGAGGACCCAATTTATTTAATGGGGGTAGAATGAAATAAACCAAAATTTATATATATATTTTTCATTAAAAAAATATTGTGTTTGATTGATTTGTCCAAAAAAAAACTAAAACCAAAATAATAGGGATATTTGTAAGGTATCCGTATAATTGGCTGGTATAAACTATGGTAATAGAATTATGAATATATATATATATATATTAGCTTAATAAATCTCACTTTAAATATCGACTCAGCTATTATAGCAAAGAAACCAATGAAGTCTATAAAATAAAATTTGGTTCATTTTAAGAATAATATAGTTTTATATGAATAATGTATTAAAAATAGTTTAATTTTAAATTTATAATAAATAAGTAAATGAATCGATAATTTAAAAAGAGTCATTTTTATAAAATAATAGTTTTCACCATATTTTTAATTATAAATAAAAATATAATAATTTTAGGATGAAAATTCTAAAAAATTAACATCGTTTTTGTATTTATGAATATAATATTTACTTATAATGAATTTTTTATATTTTTATGAAACAATTTAATTTTAATTGAATAGTGAAAATAATGATTTTATTAATGTCGTCACTTTTATGAAATTAATTATTTATGTAAATATATTTAAAGTTTTTTAAACATTTTTTCTATAAAATAATATATTATAAATTATAATAAATTATTTTAAAAATACTATGTTGAATTTATAAACCAATGGTCAACAATTTGTAATTTTATTTATCATTTGAAATGAAAACAGTTTTTTTGACTATTTTGTTCAATTAATTATAACATGATGAAATGATGTTTTTTATTATATTATTTTATAAAAAATATTTTGATGATAACAATTATTTGAAATTGATTGTAATCAATTACATTGATAACTCTATCATAATCATAGATCATTTTGGTTGAAAATAATCTTTTTCAAAAAATGGTTTTTGTGTATCACATGAATTTGTGTTAAAATTAATTTTACCTACACATAGAAAGTTAATTTGATAAAATTATTAAATAACATTAATTATTTTTTAATAAGACCAATTTTATTTTTACATATAAAATTAGATTGTTTGGATTAATACTAATTACCACAAAATGGTGAAACAATTATTTTAAAATTATTGTTTTTTTAATATCAAGAAATTTATATCAAATTCTAAATAATGTCAAGAATATATAATTGTTAAAAATTCATTTTTCTGCTAAAACTGTTCTAAACACAGTATGTTTTAAGTTATAATTAATTTTATAATTTTTAAAATTTTAATTGGAATAAATATATGTTAAAATTAGTTCTATAACATTGAAATTTAGTTATATGGGTTATTTTATATTAGTAATAAAATATTAAATCACTTAGTTAAAAGCCAGTAACCTCATTCAAAATTAAAATAGTTAAATTTCAAAACATAATGGTAAAAACCATTTAACTTGTTTATAACATGTGTGGAAATCCTTGGTTGTGTCTTTATATACCAAAATACACTCCACAATCCATTATTTCAATTTTTTTATCCATTTTCCTTGGAATAATGTCATGGAATTATTAAAATATAAAGCTTGTTTCCAAAAGTTCCATTTTCCTTTATTATAAAACAGGGTTAATTATACCCTTTAAAAAAAACTTTAATATTAATTAGTCCTTTTAACTCTAAAATTTTAATATCTTTAGAACTCAATCCCATAAAAACATTCCCCATTCCACTTATAGTTTGACTAATCCCTTCATTTTTGAGGAAATTTTCCAAGGAAAGATCAAGTATCCAACGTAAGTATTATCTCATTTTTATGTTTTTCTTCTTAATATTAATCTTTAAAATATCTTATTTAACTATTAATATAATGAAATTAGTATCATTATTATAATGATATTTTATTATATGAATGTAATAAAATTTATTTATTTCTCCACATCTGCTAAGAAAGACAAAAATTTCATTAGTGCATTGTGATATCAACACCTCTACAAAGCGACATCTTCCATTTTTCACCATCGCCATTCATGGAATATCAAAAATATATATTTTTTGAATAAATGTTGTATCTATAATATAATTATGATTCTGAAATTTAAATTTAATATAAATCTTCACCTCCTCTCACGTGTTGAGAAACATGAGCACTAATTGTACGTACATGCGAACTACCGCTCCCATGATGAAATGTTTTTAATTTTTCCTGTAGATTTTAATAAATTACATAAAAATATTAAAATATGGTTTATTATAATAAAATAATATCATTACTAGTTGTTTAATTATATTATATCATAGGAAACATCTCCTTAACCATACCCACTAATCGAGTTAGTGCGTGTTCATGTTAGGGTTGGTTTAACAACCTTTAGGAACAATTCTATAAAATTATGTTATAGATGAATATGGAAACATGAAAACTAATATTATTATAAGATAATATGAAATTTATGATTGGTATATGGTTCGTGAAATGTTATCTTATGTATATAACTTTTTATTAAATTATCATTTTCGTTCACTGAAATCATCAAAATAAGCCAATGCTGATCACATTTTCACACAGTATAACTAAAACACTTATGGAATGAAATGATAATATTTTAAATTAATATAAGAACTATATATTATATAATATTAAATTATACATAAATAATTATATTTTTTTGTAAAATTATGGGTACTGATATTAAAATTATTAAACATGCACAAAATAGTTAAAGTTATTAACACCTGAATAACATAATACACTCTAACTAATTAATGTTCGCAGGAGAAAAATAATAATGAGGATTATAAAATTTTAATATTTATGAGCAAGGTTATGAAATGGTTAAGCTATTTTTATTTTTTATTTATGAACTTAGAGTTCATCCGATTAAGTAGGGAAACAAGGCAAGGATTTTTCATAACTCATTTTACTTTCTTTGAGTTATAATGGTCATTCTTGAACCCCCTTATTGTACATTGAATTATTTTTTCCTATAATTGTTTAAAATTTTATTTCCAATCTAATTTATATTGTCAGGACCCGACCCGTACTGGGCCTCGAGCCGCAACTACCCTAAGCCCGCCTCCATAGGCCTGGGGTTGGCGACTAGCGCCAAAGACACAACAAACTAGGGGAGGACTTTGCCTAGGAAATTGTATAAACAAACAACCAAATCAATGAAAAAGTGTTGAGGAAAATAAAATAAAGATATAAAACTACTATATAAAAGGAACCAAACATTTATGCATCAACCTCTAAATAGTACAAGTATAAGAAAAGTAAAGCTGAAAGGGAAAAGGAAAAAATACACACCAAACTATAAACGTGCTACAAACTGGCAACATGTGAAAAAGTAAAATATCTAGGAGAGTCCCACTCCTGAATCCAAAGCTATAACCACCACACGTGGTCCAAGTACCCCATATCCCTTAGCTCCTCTGAAATCATGATCAACCTATCCATCGTCTACAAGGTCACACCAAATGCGGGAAAAACCCAAACAAGGGTGGGTATAAGAATACTCAGTAGGATGCCCCTAAGGATCGAGGGAGTAACAAGAGAGGTACTGAAGAGGGGAGAAGTAAGACATATAATAGAAGAAGACCAGTATGGGAAAAAGGTATAGTAAAAGAGAACATGAGTACAACTCAACCCAACGAGATAGTGAAAGTAGACTCATCCAAACACAAGGATCTCAAAACGGTGAGGAGATGAACTCCCCATTAAATCGTCGCTACATATAGTAGGAGATTAGACTCATCCAAACATGAGAATATAGACATGGTAATCACGTGGCATACCCCATGCATCTTCTCCTCTTTTGGTAGGGTAGTATCCCAAGCCCAAGGAGTGGGCACTAGAAACATGATATATATATATATATATATGTGCTCAGTCAAAGAAACCCAAAAAAGGGAGTAAGGGGATCTCCATCTCATAACTCAACCCAAGAAAGTGATTAGCCAATATTTCTAAGTAAAACCATCTACAATTCCCAATACCTTGTCACATCTACCCAGGAAGCCCAAATCAAAGGGTCCCAAATCACCGCACCTCGATACTATCCGATTTGGGCGACACTGACTCACCCGCATGATTTTAGGTCGTGTCTCAGTGGGGAAAGTGCCCCTCTTCCTTTTGGGTCCTTATGTAAGTCAAACTATGCCTCTCCACCATTTCACGCAGTCGAGGGTCTTCTCTGAACCATCGAGGACTACGCTACCCGACCTACTGGGAGGGTCAACCCAATATCTCCTCGGGGACTACACTTTAGGTCAGCCTGGTATCTCCTCGGGGACTATGCTCTGGGTCAGCCTGGTATCTCCTCAAAGACTACTCTCTAGGTCATCCCGGTGTCACCTTGGGGAATACACTCTGGGTCATACTGATATCTCATTGGGGAGTCCACTCCGGGTTAGCCTGATATCTCCTCAGGGACTACACTGTGGGTCAACCTGGTATCTCGTCTGGGACTCCGCTTTGGATCATCCCGGTATCTCCTTGGGGACTACACTCTGGGTTAACCTGGTACTGCACTATTCATCCCTGCTAGATTGTACCTCTTAGAAAGCCCTGAGGATCACCGGTCATCCCTATTGAATGGTACGTCTCAGAAAAGTGTCAAGGAACACTGATCATGACCTCTAGATGATACATCTTCGAAAATAATCAAGGAACTCTGATCATCCCCTCCGGATGGTATGTCTCAAAAAAGAATTGAGGAACTCTGATCATCCCCGTTGGATGGTACGTCTCAAAAACATCAAGGAACTCTGATCATCCCTACCAGATTGTACGTCTCGTAAAAGCATCGAGGAACTCTTATCATCCCCACTGGATGCTATGTCTCAGAAAAGCATCAAGGAACTTTGATCATTCCCATGAGATGGTACATCTCGGAAAAACTTCATTGTAGTTATTAGGTGCTGCCCAGGGTAGGCGCACCCTCAGAATATCTCGAATTGTATCTCAGAAGCCACTACGAAGGGCACCATCACCTTCTACGTGGAAAAACACTCCGGATAGGCTACCCATATGCCAAAGTCTGAGTCTAATAGAAATAGACAAGATAGATAGAAGAATCATAAGGTGGTACACAGTACATGTGGGGTCCACACGTCGTGTGGCCCCACCTCTTTTCCTGGCCGTGTACCTATCCATACTCAAGTTCCAAACTGAAAATCAAGCACCCCTTAGGTGTGCAAGTGTACTCCCAGAGTACATGACATCTCTAGCCAAAACATTGATGAGTGCACATTGTAGTTTGTTACACCGATGGGTGGAAACATAATTTTACTCGAAATCCTCCTCAAATGGAACTGTATAACCAAAAGGATTACACCATTGCGATACTTGGAGTAAAACTTATAAGATCGACTATTCATTCGCCCTGAATGAACATCTGATGGAAAAGTCATATACCACCACATTATGATTGAATGGAGTCATGTGGGGCCCACATCTTGGTCTCGAAACAAATTATATGGATCACACTATTGCGATCCTATCATAAAAACATACGAGATTGACTACTCGTTCGCCCAGAATGGATACCTAGTGAAAAAGTCGCATCCCACCATAATGCATGCGAACTGACTTCATGGGGTCTGCACCTCAACTTTGGTTTAAACATATGAAATTATTCCTAAAATGTTTGCCTCAATGTCAGTGTCATGACGCCGCTGACGGATCACCAATCCGATGTCATATGGGAGAGTTACGACCGATGGAATATTATGGGACAACAATAATAATAATATTATTGGGGTGTTTCGAGGGCTCGAGCCACAAATCAAAATTTAATATTCAACATTGGACTTAAATCGACTGTCTTAATGACAGTATGACATCGCCACTAATGGCAAGTCAATCGGACATCGCACGTAGGAGTTATGGCGTGTCATAGCTTTAATAATAATATTAAATCTATTATTTCACGAGTGTCGTACGAATAAGTTATGGACGAAACACGATTTTCCCAACGAAAATAATAATAACATTATTATATTACTATTATTTTATTTAACCGTTTTTTCTTCTTCAATTCAACACCCACACTCAAATCCTTCAAATATCTCACGTACAACGCATAACTCCCAATTCAATCCTCCTTTTAACATTTATTTCCCTTTTTTTATATTATCATTATTATGTTTCGGTTTCTCTCTCCAATTAACATATTCTCAACGAATTTCAGGCCGCCTCTCCTCCTTTCACGATTTATCCTCCACCAACGGCTAATTTTTTTATTTGGGTTTTTAAAAAATTAAAATTTGATAAAAGGGTATAGGGTTCCAATATTTTTAAAAATGGGTCCGGGATGCGTGAACGGCGTTCACGCATCCCGGACCCGGGCGTGATGCGTGAACGCCGTTCACGCATCTTCCCGAGAGAAGGGATGCGTGAACGGCGTTCACGCATCTCACAGAATACCTAGTGAACATATTTGAAAACTCCTTTGCACATTTTTTTCTATTTAAGATAATCTTAAATAATTCTCACTTTTAAAACATGGATAATTATCCAAATATGAAATTAAATTACATAAATGAAGAGATATTTGAAAAAAGTATAAATATATTATTTATATTTTTCATGAAGAATAAGGATTGGTATTTGGAGTGAATATGGAATTTGGTGGAATATTTTATCTAACACATATTTTTAACTTTATTTAAAAAGGAATCCATCCAACTAGCTACATAAGGGAATTAGGTGCAGCCACTTTTGAGGTGGGAACTGGAGTTGACTATTGTATGGGAAGAAATGGTAGGCGAGCATGAATTCACATGAGGCACATGGTATTAGAGTGGTGGTTCAATCATGTGCAGTGGAATGGTGTTAGAGAAGACAACATGGGTCGATGCCAGTGAGGATTTGAGAGCGTACCCCAGTAATCACTTCTACCAAGCTGAAGGAATGATAAAATAACTAAGGAAGCACTCAACCGAGTGATATTATTATATGGGAAAATGGTGACACAATCATTGTCTCTCCACTAAAAACATGCAGACATTTACACAACAGTTTGATCTAACTTTTTCAAGTTGTCTAATTAGTGAGAACCTTCTTCCCTTTCTCAAGGGTTTTATAGAGCATTGGTTATCTACCATTGATGAGTCACAAAGATCATGGTTGGGAATCCTTGGATAAAACCAAGGACCCTTCCATATTAAGAAGTCCATGATGAACTTATAATATCCAATCATGATAATATATTCATGAAGTTACAATTTCATTAATATAATTTAAATAATAAAATGAATAGTTCATGTGATGAGAGTAAAAATTTATTCTAAAATGAATATCCTATGTGATGAAATGTGAAACATAAGTATTCGGGTGATTAGAAGATCATATTTTGATGAATCCACGTGAATCAGATTCCTACATGAGTTGTAACATTTATGTGAAGAATGGAGAAGACCCGAGCATTGGGTATTTTTGATGAGTTTTTGTATTTTATTATGTAATTAAATATGAGTTACATGTATGAATATAGATAATGATTCATAGAGATAGACACCACATTAAGAAGAAAGAGGGGAACCTTAATCCTTCTAGTATTCTTTATGAGTTGCATGAAACAAAATACCCACAGAAACTAATGGGGCATTCAATATGAGGAAAATATGATACCACTACTGATGAGTATTCATATATAAATGTGTAATTAAATGTGTTATTACGAAACAAATTTAAATAAGGATTTAAATGATTGATTTTAAATCATGTAATAATGATATATTACCCATGAAAAATTATTGTTTGTTTTGTGAATAAAGTGTGTATGAAGGTGATGAAGACTCTGTGTTGAATTGAAATATTATTTCTGATAACTCGATACAATAATGTATCAGGTAAATACAGAAAGATGAATTGATGAGTTCTTGATTATTTGAATATTGAGGAGAATCTAGATTGCACAAAATCTGAAAAGAGTCTTAATATAATAATTTCTAAAATTATTGATAAAGTACACAAGGTAGGAGTGACTAGATTTCTTATAGAGTAAGTCTATTTGAAGAAGAACTTCTTCCTAAATTTGGAAGTAGATGTATCTTTTGGATTATAGAGTAGAATGAATCTCCAATGTATTATGGAGAAAGAGAGTGTATAGTGGATTATTTTTTGTTATAGAGAGGAAAAATGGATTATATGTCATTGTATTAACTTGTGGAGATAGTGAATAATACATGTTGGGGGGTATAACCAATATAGAAATGAGTAGTATTTTCAAAATAACCCTGTAAATAACATGTGATTCTCCCTATTTCATTACAACTACACTTGAGGAATGATTGAGAGTTTATATTGAGTGGATCAAAAACCTAAACAAATTTCAATAGGTTGAATTTAAAAAAAGAATTAGTAAAATAAGGCTACCACTGATTCACCTACCTCTCATTACCACCTAATTGATCCTTGGCCACTAAAAATATCTCTTCGTATCAATAGATCTTGGTGAAATAGGTTTACACACATCAATTTGCATTAGTTCAATCACTCTTATTGACCATTGATCTTTAACCTTTTATATATTTCAAATAATCTTCCCTTGTTAGAAAGAATCGCATGTATGAGTATGATCACATGATAAATTAGAGAGATCTTGAGCAGTGTCACATTTCAACAAATCTTCCATGTATGATTGGCTCATATAAACAATAAATTTATACCACAACCTATTTTCTTCTTCCTTGGATATAAAATACATATCTTCTTGTCCACTCAGAAGATATAGATTCCCCTTTGTGTGTTTTCCTTACAAAACAACTCCACTATATTTTCCCTTGATAATACACACCTTATTTGTAAATATTATAGTGTGTCCCAAGTCACATAGTGACCCTCAAGGCTATGGAATGAGCATTCTAAGAATTCCCCATATTTCCACAAAAATAATATTTGATAAATGGTTTATTCATGTGCATCACTAATACACCACTCATTATTCCTTAAGATCAGTAAATATTCTGATTCTAATTCATACCAAAATAAATCTTTATCCACATAACAGGCTCTTGTGTTCTGACACCAATCATTACTGCTTTCTGTTTATGAACAATAACCATACCATTTGTGGCATTACGATGTATCATTTTCTTCCCTAAACATTTTTTAACTATTTTTTGGACCTATGAACCATAATTTCCCTTTTTTCCATCACTTGTGTGACCTAATTTCCTAATATCATATTAGGAGTCAAGAGTTTCTCTTGATCCTATATTTAATTGTAGGCCAACAAAATCCTCCTAAAGTTCTTCAAAACATTTTACTTGGTCTTTTAATATGTTATTCATAAAATAAATAGCCTTGGATTATTATTTAACCTTTATGTTGAACTTATTGAATTTATATGAGTATTATGGAATTTCTAATCATATTATTTATTATACACACATATATATATATATACATTGGTAGATAATTTGATAACAGTAAGACACTTATTAAAGGTATAATAGAAGTCTAGATAACAGTAATACACATACAAAACGTATCATAAATCAAATGTCAACCTAATCTACGCCTCCGGTGTGGATGCTCCTCTGCCCCACAGTCAGGCGTATACTGGATGCGTCCACGCCGTGTCTGTCTACGTCTGTGCTCTGGCGTACGCTGCGCATCCTCATCGACAGCCACCTCCACATCCTCCTGTGTGACAGACGGTGGATGTACAGTCTCACCGCCTGTACCCTGGCCTGCATCTAAGGATAGTGGAAGCTGGCTGGAACTCTCACCAATATAGGAAGTAGATGGCTGCTCTGCTGTGGATGACTGCAATAAAACATCGAACTCAATCCAGTCAGCGTCTGTAAGTACCTGTGGCTGTGCCTGAGAAGCTGGAGGAGCATATGACTGGTCATGCTGAACACCCTCCTCCAGTGGAATAATATCATGTGGCTGAGCAAGCTGAGCAGCCTCATCCTGTGGAACAACAGCAGGCTCCGCGGCCTCCGCAGCAGGCTCCGCGGCCTCCGCAGCAGGCTCCGCGGCCTCCGCAGCAGGTGGTGGATCAAAGAAAATGCCATGATAAATCTCGTCCATCGACGGTAGCATCTGTCGTACAAGGCTGTGAAAATATGCTGGGTCAAAGGCAGCTCTCTCCACTGGATCAGACATATGCAGTAGATGACAAATACGAGCATCCTGCGAAAACAAATTCTGTTATTAACTAATTTGAATAAAAAATATGTTGAACTGTGAAAGAAAGAATGCATACCAAGTCATGGAAGCCCCGTCCGTGCCGTGTCAGAAATCTGACGGGAGACCTGATGTACCAGCCTGCATAATCCATCTGATCCATCAAATGAAAGCGTACTGTCCCTGCCCCTCGCAACTGGGACTCTCGTCGCCTGTCCCATAACGCTACATATCTCGCATGGTAGCTCCTCCAATCAAAATCTTTCTTCCCTGACATCTTCAGGGAATGCAATGAATCCAACTGACTGGGCGGGTCAGGAACTGGCTGAAGGAATCCAAACTGTCTCATAACCCTATCTGTCTGATGCCACTCGACTATATGAAAATGAATCAGTGGAACCATGCAAGAGCCGATATCAAGCATCACTGTACAGTATGGGGGCAGACTCTGAAGGATAGCATCTGTATATGGCATCCATGTAATCTGAAAGAAAAAATGAATAATCAATTAATAAATGAATAGATTTACAGTAAAGAGTAAAGATTTAACAATATAAATAATAACCACTTACATCGTCTGGTCGAATGCTGTCTAGCATAAGTCTGTAGGCGTGAACATCATGTCTGGGAGAATCTGAATGTCGATGCGCCTGACTCCACCTGTAGATAACATTTTTTTTACATTTCATAAAAGAATTTTATACAAGTAAGTTAGATATTAGAAAGAAATAATAACATACCAACGTCCACGTGGAGCCTCTGCTACAATATCTACGGGTAATGGCGCACGAGCATGTGGAGCTAAACGAGGTATGTGCTCCCATACCCACATCTGTAGAAGAACCATGCATCCTGTGATCTGCATCTTCTCGATGCGACATGCGCTGCATAGGTCTCTGTATGTATATGCTAGGCAGGCAGACCCCCAACTATATCGACCTGCCTGGTCCAAATCCTCTAAAAAAGATAGATACATCAGGTGCACAAAAGTAGTAGAGTGGTCAACAAAAAGCGTGCCACCGATCAGCCTCAAAATATATGCCCGTGCAAAGCGCAGCACGGTGACGTCATCAGCATCATCTGGTAAATGTGTGAAGTGCTGGTCTAACCAAGGCATCCGCAATCTACCACCGACGATGGTCCTGCCATCATCCTGGACCTCTATGCCCAGAAGTCTATAAACAAGCTCAGGCAAATCTGATGGAACTCGGCCTGTCAAAGCATGTCCGTCGATAGGGAGGCCCAACATAATAGCCACATCCTGCAATGTAATAGTCATCTCTCCCTCACTGAAATGGAAAGTATGCGACTCTGGTCTCCATCTCTCGACAAGTGCGGCAATGAGCTGATGATCAAGAAACGTGAAGTCGCACATCGCTACGCCATAAAATCCAGCTCGACGAAGATGTGGGACGATAGCGGGAGGTGGTGCAGTATGATGGAAATGGTGAGATCTACGTACACTCAAGGGAGCCACAGGACGTCCCTCTAAAAGCAGTCGTGATACATGAGTAGCCTGAGATGTAAGCAATGGAAAACCTGCCATCTGCACACATGATATCATCGTTACTTATTAATAGTGGAATCATGATATATTCATTTTTATTTGGTGTCACAATCAATATTAGCCTAGTCTCACAATCAACATTAGTTAAGGATGCTCAGACACTCAGATGCCATTACTAAAACTAGACATCTTATAAGAAAACCATAATTTAAAAGTGAAAAATTAATTATTTCTTCTTATTTGTGAAATTACGTTTGTTAATTTATCAATTATCCATTAAATAACCATCAACATTATTCCACATTAAAAATTAACAGGAAAAAGTGAAAAATTAATAATTTCTTTTTATATGTGAAATTAGGTTTGTTAATTCATCCATTATCCATTAAATAACCATCAACATTATTCCACATTAAAAATTAACAGGAAAAACTGAAAAATTAATTATTTCTTCTTATTTGTGAAATTACATTTGTTAATTTATCCATTATCCATTAAATAACCATTAACATTATTCCACATTAAAAATTAAGAGGAAAAAGTAAAAAATTAATTATTTCTTCTTATTTGTGAAATTACGTTTGTTAATTTATCCATTATCCATTAGATAACCATTAACATTATTCCAAATAGATCAAGTTCCTAAGTAACTATAGAAACTTCCACAATATGTTATTCAACCACAACCTCTTCCTCTTAGTCTTCTACTTCTTCTCATCCTCATCCTCTATTTCTTATTCTTCTTCTTCATCATCGACACCAACCACAACCTCTTCCTCTTAGAGCAGGTACACAGACTCGATCATGGATGATGAGATTTGGAACTCTGTCCTGCCACTTGGGGACATCTCTTACGAGTATGTCCTTCTGCGTGGCAGATACTGCATCGTATTCTCCCTCCTCGTTGCCGAGGCCAATCCATCTCATTTCTGATGCGAGTTGACTTCGGTCTTCCTCGAGGCCGCAACCTAGTAGCATGAAGCCAATAATTTTAAAAATGACACACATTGAAAAAATTATAAATGATACCAAAACCGACTTATGAAAACCTGGAAATATCAGGGACAATGGTCGGTTGATCAGCAGGCAATGTGATAGAATGGAAGTCACCAACAGGCATCCAAGCAGCACTATAACAGTTAACCAAAGTGCTCATGTGATACACCGGGTCAACATATGTCTCCCACGATATATTTACCGAAGCGCAAGCTGTAATAACATGTACACATGGATATCTCAATGCCTGAAAGCTGCCACAATCACAGTACCTGTTATCCAACATCACGACAAACACTCCACCATTAGTGCATGCACCCTGGTCGTAGCACTTTCTTACCCGAAAACTCCTCTTTTCCCTGTCAAAGGCTATAACATTCCATCGTGAAGCCTCATTCCGTATCCGGTCAATATCAGTTTGAAAATGCTGAGTAAAAAGCATTCCATTTTCCATCCTCTGGTAGGCCTTTTGGGACCGGTCAACAAAGTAGTGAACACATCTAAAAAATGTCTCTTGCACTAACCCTGTGATTGGGAGTTTACGCACACCCTTGAGGACCCCATTTACGCACTCCACTATATTAGTGGTCATATGCCCATATCTCATGCCACCATCGTATGCTAATGACCATTTTTCCTTTGAAATTTGTACCATATATTCATATACCTCCTCATTAACTGTTCGGATCTCTTCAAGACGCCGATCAAACCTTTCTTGTTGGGGTTCATATGCTGAAATCATAACATAATAATGTATTAAAATGGATAGTAAATTTTGTTAAAAAAAGAAAGTTTAGAAAACCATACCCAATTTGAGGATCGCCTTCTTTATGGCCTCATCTCTAAACTGCTTATGCACATTACTTGCAATATGTCTAATGCAATAACGGTGATAAGCATTCGGCTCAGTCCAAGAAACCCCATCACTACTCACGGCCTCTATAATCGCTCGATGACGATCAGATATCAGACACACGCCCTGTTTCTGCGTGACATGAACACGTACACATGCCAAGAACCAGCTCCAGCATTCAAAATTTTCTTTTTCAACAACAGCAAAAGCAAGTGCCAGAGGAGCGTGATTACCATCCTGTGTGGTAGCAATGAGTAGAACACCTGTATACTTTCCATAAAGGAATGTGCCATCTACCTGAATAAATTGTTTACAAAAGGGAAATGCAGCAATGCACGGTCTGAATGCCCAAAAAATCCTCTTGAACTTCACCTTTGACCGATCAACTAGATGATTTTGGGATACATACTCAACAGTGTCCAACTGATAAAAAATCTGATTATTGAGAGACAACAATTCCATAAGCTGTGGCAACAACGCATAAGACTCATCCCAATCACCATACACTTTTACAATGGCTTTCTGTTTTGCATTCCAAGCTTTGTTGTATGATACCTTATAGTTATACAACTGTTGAATTCTTTCCTGAATAAGGGCAACAGGAACATCCTGACTTGTTCGTATCATCTCACAAATAACAGTAGATATAAACTCTGCATCAAGAGAAGAGTGATCTTGTGCCAAGCTGGGATGCAGACAAGTGTGTGGGCCTTCTAATTTGGTTATCTTCCAACATCCATAACATTTATCAAATACTGCTCTTAATCGAAATTTACATTCTGACCCATATTTTTCACAACGAATGAGATATTTGGTCTTCTTTGACTCATAAACCACAAATGTGAAATGTCGCTCAATGTGGTATTGCTTTATCACATTTTTCATTACCTGTTTAGTTTCGAACTCCTGCCCAACATATATGGCATTATCATTTGATGCAGGCATATTCCCTATAATGCCAGGGAATTCAGAAGCTGGTGTAATGACATCCCAATCAAAAAGTTGTTCACGAGACATTCCTCCAACTAAGGAACTCAAAACTGAAGGCTGATTACCACTAACTGGTGGATGTAGTGGATGTCTGTCTCTCAAAGGAACCTCAGAAGGTTCATTTCCAACCACATCATCTCCTGCTGACTCCCCAGATTCTTCTTCCTCAGATAAACTTTCTTGCACTATATCAGCACAGAAAGGGATGTCATCTACATTTCCTTCCAAATTTTGATGATCTTCCTCATTACATTCTTCCACAGGAGTCGAATGAGAAGGAGGCAATAAAGAAGACTGTTGTGAAGGACCAACTTCTATAGCGGTCACAAAGCATGGTTCTGTAGTAATCGATTGCACCACATCAATATCAGAAATGACAATAAATAATTCCATCAAACCATTAATACACTGTTGCCTGAATAACTGAGAAGCCTCCATCCAATCCTCATCATCGACTATAGGGTAGTCGCTGTGCCACATACGCTCAGGATATTGAAGATGTCGGTATCTAATTGAAGTGATTGCTTGTCCTCCACTCAATTTTAACCGACTATGAATCTTATTACGAACTGCATCCAATGTCATACAACCATGGAGATTTACCACTTTGACAGGTGGCACACTGTAGCTAAAACCCTGCTCGGTACAAATTACCTCACCGTTGCAATATATTTGAGCAGACATAATTACCTATTAAAAAACAATTTAAAAATATTATACACTACATTAAAATTTTAAATTATTTAATTTGGTTTTCAATAATTGATTATCTTGAGACTTTTTTATGTATTGATTTATCACTGTTAAGGTATAGTGATTGTGATTTTAGCACAAAAGCAAATTTAATATAATGTTTCATAAAGTTTGATTACTTATGAATATATAATCATGACTTGATCTTGAGACTTGCGATTAGTTTATCATTATCTGATAAACTAACCACAATTTATATGGGTAAACTCCTATCTCTATTATCAAATATTGCAGCGACCGCCAATCTCCTGTCAAATAGCAACGGCACCTCTCGAACAAGTTCTCAAATGCCTCTTCGTCGACACCTCTTCGGGGATGCCTCTTCGTCGACACCTCTTTGGGGCGTCAGTCTTTTATTTACAAATTTACTCACATGCATGTGAGAGGGTCTAGGGGTATGAAATACATAAATTAATTTAAACGGACACGCAGGTCCTTACACTTACTGAGAGATGACTCGCAGGTCATCAATACCGAAAAAATGCAATTATTACAAATTGAATAACAACATACACAAAATAAAACATGCAATTTCAATTATGCATGGTCGGTCGTCTCAAGACCAGTCATCACTCATACCGTGTTTTTTGGTATATTTATTATATTATCCGTATTATATAAAATCTATATTAAATACTACTCCTCTTTTACAAAAATTTAACTTCATGTGTATATATATATATATATATTTATTAAAAACATTAAATAAATTTTATTATAACTGATCTAATTGAGATTTACATAATAAACACTTTTGTTATTTTAAATTTTATGAAATTGTAATGTTTTTTGGCCATTCTTTTACTTTTCAAAATATAAGTAAATATATTTTATACTTTATTGATTACAAATATTATTACTAGTAAATAAAAGTAATTTAATTTACACTTACATCAAAACCATCCTTTAAAATAAATTTCTCCAACATAAATTACTTTTTCTAAACATTAAAAAGTTTAGACATAACATAAAACATTCAATATTTATACAACAGACATTCAAAAAATTAAATCATACGAACATTCAACATCAAGAAAATTAAATCATACAAAACATTTCATGCATAACATATGAAATAAATAAATCATACACACAATTAAACATACAAATGAAATAAATAAATACAATTAAACATAAAAATGAAATAAATAAACACAAATAAACAATTAAATTATTAAATAGAAATTTTACCTCAATAAAAGCAGCAAATATTTGTTGAGAAAGAATTTCTGCAGAGCTTCGCAACGAAAATCAGAGGAGAACAATGGGTATTGGGGGGGGGGGGACCCCTCCTTTTATAAATTTTCTCGGCCGGATGCGTGAACGCCGTTCACGCATCCTTCAGCTCGTCCGCGAAGGATGCGTGAACGGCGTTCACGCATCCTTCGCCGCGGAGAGATGCGTGAACGCCGTTCACACATCTTTTCCCGCGCAAGGATGCGTGAACGGCGTTCACGCTTCCTTCAGCTGGTCAGCAAAGGACGCGTGAACGCCGTTCACGCATTACCGTCGGGGTCCGGGATGCGTGAACGCCGTTCACGCATCCTTCGCCGCGGAAGGATGCGTGAACGGCGTTCACGCATCCTGGACCCAATTTTAAAATTATCCGAACCCTAGCCCCTTTTAGCATATTTTAAATTTTTTAAAACCCAGAAAAAAAAATTACTCTCCACCAACCCTAACCGTAGGGTTCTTCCGCACAGCTAGAACTACCGCCACCACCAACGGCTACCTGCGCCATCGTGCCTCCAGCCTACTGTGCCACCACGCCTCAAGCTAGCCGCACCGCCTGGCCCCCGCTGGACCACCTCCGCAACCGCCTCCGCTAGACCGAGCCCACCTCGCGCCACCTCAAACCACAGGCTGAATCCGCCTCGCTCGGAATCTGCCAATCTTCTTCCTCCTCATCCATATGCTCAGAAGCCACCCACACCGCCTCGACCTGCTTCACTTGAGCCACACACTGCCGTGCCATGCCATCCCAGCAACCACCAATACTCCCTCTATGTCGAAACTAGACCACCACCGATCTTCTTAGGAAATGCTATTAGAGCGTCCCACCTCCCTTTCACCAAACTGAGTATGGAAACCCTCGAACCGGTACTTGATATGTTTTCAAACTCACATAAAACCATATCTCATCTCGAATGATCATGAATCTGTATCCGCATAAATGTTCTAATATACCTAGGATTGGTTTCATATCAATTCATTATCAAGTATTTGATGAACCACCGACCACAATAAAATATGGTGATGAACTGAGGGAGAATGAGGAGAAAATCAAGATTAACAAATTTGAAAATTAAAATTTGATATTATTTGGATTAGCCTTGAATCATTGCCTTTAGAAAGATAAATAAAGAACAATAACAATAATTTATAAACTGATAAAAGCAGTTTACTTCAGTTTCTGGGATCGTGCAAGAAGGCGTAGATTGAAGATTCAATTATCAACATGATCAAAGTTTAATCAGAGGCTTAAAGACACAAAAGACGATTCCTTCCTGGTGATTGGATCGATCGTTGGTGAGGAACGTGTTTGTCGGGATCCATTGCGCTCGCTGCTTCGTGATCCGTCAAGAATCAGAGGTTCGTCGTCGTCAATGGGAAGGAGAGCAAAGGAGAGATACGGGAGGAGTTTCCATCATTATCCAAACTGAATTATGAGGCCAACCCCCTATAAACAATGAATTTATAGCCTTTGATTAGGTTAAAAGAGTTTTTAATCAAATAATTAAATAAATAATCATTTAATTATTTAATTATTTTCCCATGATGGAGCATAAGCCGAACACCAGACGCTGACAAAGGTTATACCCTTCCTAGGGTAAAGCCTACGTTCCGAGCTCATCGGTGGTCTCCGATTTTTCATCTAATTCCCTGTTCAAGAGATATTTAGGTTTGAGCTATTAAATGAATAAATTAATAATTTAAGTTACCCATTTAATACACCGCCAACGAGCGAGGTGTCTAAACATCTCGCGCTGACTCATTTTATGTTGCACTTAGGGAAAAAACTGCATTCTGGACCCAACTGTGGTCTTGGATTTCTGATATGATCAAACTTTTAAGAGATATCCCATTTTCCTTAGTTAACCACGCGTGCATAATATAAAAATACTTAACATTTTTATAAAATTAATTCTGGGAATACTGGGCCTCAGAATTGCACGCCGTCTTAGCGCCCAACTCTGGAAATATTCTTAGAAATATTTCAAAGTCTTATTAGGAAAAAACTAGTTCTCTACATTATTACCTCCTTTAAGATTTTTGTTCTCGAAAAGAAAAACTATGGAAACAACTTGGGATATCGTGCCCACACTTTTCTCTCCTGCTCCTAAGGAAACCTGTACAATTCCATGCTACTAAAGAACATGGACCAAAGGGATGGTCCAACCTCATAAGTATTTCTTCAGCTGATGACGTGTGCATGAACACACATAAATCTCATCAGTTGCAACACATGTAAGATGTCGTGTACCCACTCCAACTATTTAGTGTAAGACAAGGTGGTATGAAACCTCACTATATGCTCACACAGTCTCTAATGACCTGATAGAACTCGGGGATAGTTTGCCTTCCCTTCCAAACCCCTACATCACATGTCAAAATTGGAAACACTGTTTTCCACAAGAACATAGTCTCGTGATTCTCTCATTCAGAATATCCATATGGTGAAACACCTAAGGATATCTGATCAGATAAGATTTCACAGTCAATGAATCACAACTGAGACTCTCTTACACGCTCGAGAAGCGAAGGATTCAGCACCATCAATTAAGGAAAAGTTGTACGTGACTTCTCCATAGGGGTCAGCTACAAGTAAGTTAACTAGTCTGAAACTTCCCACAATAGGTGAGCCTGGAACTTCCTACACATCCTGCTAAGGGCATATGTTACACAACCACACCTTAAGTGAAAACGTTAGAGGGATTCTTCCACCATGCTTCCACTATGCTGTATAGGCCCCATATGACCACGTGCCTGAGACTAATCATGAGAAGATCTCCTACGTTGAGATCTTGTCATCTGGCATCTACTACCTACTGCAGAGGTCTCAGATCTATTGTGCTTACTATCACAACCAACTGTATGGCGTGATAGGAAGCTCTATACCACCCATTCCTACTCCAACACCTCGATATAGGTGGGAATTCACAAGGGAACTATGATAACACATATCTCTCTACTGAGTCCCTCCCTGAACTTCCGTGCTCAGAAGTAACCATTACAGATCTTATCCAAAGAGTAGTGGACAAGGTCTATGAACCTAGTCGTATACTCGGTCACTGTCATTCCTCTCTACCGTAACTGGAGAAGCTCCTGAACTCAAACAAAGCACAAAAAGGAGGGGTAAAAATCCCCATGAAACAGATGTAGGAGGTCTTCCCATGATAGTGATAACTCATCGTGTATCTGAGTAACCGAGCTCCACCAACACCTTGCTGGTCCGTGGAAAGAGCTGGTTTCCAAAGCCACTATCTGATATGTCAATGTTTACAAAAGTCTGAAGAGGCAGTCCACCAACTCTAACCAAACCTCTGCTGCTTGAGGGTCTGGCTTGCCGTGAAACCTCATCAATCTCTGGTGCTGGAACTCACAAAGTGCACTCAGCCTATGCACATCCTCATTCAGCTCTGATAGGGTTGTCTACTGCTCAACAGGTAGGGGTGCTGCTACCTGCCCACCTGGAGAAAGGGGCTCATATGATGGGTCCTGAACTGAGGCCTTGTCACTCACGAGATCGTCGTCATGAACAGAGGGTAGTATCATGGCTAGCTATCATCGCGAAGACATACTGAATGTTATCAAGGAGTATTGTGGTCAGATGAGCATATGTAAATATATCAATGGAAGTAGGGAGCTGACTCGAGAATGGAAGTCAAAGACTCAATCCTATATGATGGATGTACCATTAATCCCTGCAAAAATTGTCTCTGGGTGCCAAGTCCACAAGCAGGTAAGAAGGGTCCTGGTGAATGGATACGTTAGCCGCCCATACCATCACTAGACTCCCTAGACTAAGAGCTTCTCTCGAGATACTTTGACATTGTTGCCGTAAACCCAATCAAATAACTTTTTAGGGAAACGTATGAACAACTTCCCAAGGGTCGAACCTCATATGATATCACTTTTTCAGGACCCAACCCATACCGAGGCTCGATCCATAACTACCCCAATCCCGCCTCCATAGGCCAGGGGCTGGCGACAAGCGCTGAAGGCACAACAAACTAGGGGAGACCTTTTCCTAGGAAACTATATACACACACAACCAACTCAATGAAAAAGTGCAGAGGAAAATAAAATCAAGATATAATACTGCTATATAAAGGGAACCAAACATTTATGAATCAATCTATAAACAGTAAAAGTAAAAGAAAAGAAAATTTGGAAGGGAAAGGGGAAAATACACACAAAACTATAAAAGTGCCACCACCCAAAAACATGTGAAAAAGTGAAACAGATGGGAGAGCCCCACTCCCGAATCCCAAGCTACATCCACTACATGTTGTCCAAGAAACGTATAGCCCTTGGATCATCTGATATCATGATCAACCTGTCCTTCGTCTACAAGGGCACACCAAATGTGGGAAAATCCCAAGCAGGGGTCCAAGGGCTCTGAACATCCCGCACCATCTCATTTTATTTCGCGCCTACGGGAAACACCACGTTCCAGACCCAACCATGGTCTCAGATTTCCCTTATGATCAACCATTTGAGAGATATATTGTTTTCTTTAGTTAACCACATGGACATAATATAAAAACACTTACCATTTTTATAAAATTAATTTCGGGCACACTGGGCCTCAGAATTGCACGCCGGTTCAGCGCCCATCTCTAGAAATATTCTTAGAAATATTTCAAAGTTTTATTAGGCAAAACCGGGTCTCTACATATCTATATTTATAATTCATTCTAATGAATTACTTTCCAAAGGATAATTACATTAAATATTGTGATATTCATAAGGGTTTCATTATCTCAAATTTGAGTCCCTTGAGACATATTTATGCAAGTCACCATATTTATTTTTCAACAGTGTAAATAATATACTATTTTTATTTTTTATCATCATTATATTAAATTACATGATATTCAATTTTATTTTTGAGGATATACCACTCATGGGGTTTTAGCTCAAATGTTACAAATAATGTTAGGAGTTTTTGAGACTCGAATATTCTTCTTGGGTCATAATCAGTACTATTTTACTAAAATATTTAAATATTTTTATATTATAACCTATGATGATGTTATAGTTTATTTAAAAATTATTTTATAGGGAATTAAAGATCCACACCAAAGTCTTCTTCCTTGATGGTTCTATTGTTTTGTTAAAATTCATTTTCATTAAGAATAATTCCAATTTATTTTGTTGGATTTTTCTAAAATGTTCATGTATTAACTTCCCTCTAATATTATCCATTACCTAGTAGAAACTATTTTGTTTATCTCCAATTATCCTTCTTTTCCTCTTTATTTATTTTAAAAAAAATATTCACTGTATTTTTAATGACATGGGTTTCAAACAAGGTTATTTCAAATTGTTCAAAAGGTTTTTCCATCCTTTCAAAATAACAATATTTTATCGTACAACATAATTTTTTTATAACCTTATTTTTCAAGGTTATATTATTAAAGATTATTTTTAAAAGTAAATGTTTTCAAGGAATTTTATCTTCCCTCTTTTGAAAACGTTATAATATTTTCAATGTATTTTAAACTATCCTGTCTGAAAAAAACATGTATTTAATTGATATTCTATTTGAATCACTTTATGATAAGGTTTTGAAAATTATTTTATTTATCTTCACAAAAATATGTTTAAAAGTAATTTTCACTTCAATGGTTTTAAAGGTTCAAGAAAACTCTATTATTTTCACATTTATTTACCATCCAATGAAAATATTTCAAGAACTGATGTTTTGATCATCCTATATATATGTCATTTGATATTATTCATTTTATGAAATTATATTTTTGATATTTTTTGATTTTTTAGTTTATTATATGTGATGTTTTTGAAATGTATAAGAAACTTATTCTTTTTCCATCCGTTCATTATGAGATTATGATTGTTTGATTTTCAGGTGGAACAAAAATGTATAGATTATGATGTGGGTGGGACCTATATATTACTCCAATGATATGGGTAAAGGATTATATGTCATGAGATAGAGATTTTATATGAATGTTTTATTATGTTTCCAGGTTTACAAAGTGCGAGTGTCATGAGGTTTAGCTCTACTCACAGTTTTTAAATTGAATGGTTTGGTGGGTAGCTATGTTAAAAATGATAAGAAATACTATGTTTATTATTTTGAAACATTTTCATGTTATTTATCAATATATTCCATTTTTCCTGATTACGCCATATTTTTCAAATTATTACACACTTTTATATCATGATCACATGTTTTTGGTTATTGATATTTGATTATAACCATGCCCATATTTTATGACCCATTAATAACCATTTTATGATATTATGTTGCTTTATCATGTTATTTGATTTTCATATATATATTATCATGGTCTCTTGTTAAGCTATTTATGTGTTTCTCATGTTATTCTTGATGTTTACGATCTGAAACTTCATGATATGATTTTTTCTTTACTGAGAATTTGAGCTCACCCCGCTCTTAGAATTGTATTACCTAGGTTTTCAAGATTATTTTAGCATATAAGATATATAGTAAGGGTCTATAGAAACATGATTATAGATAAATGTTTACATGTTTAGTAAAATTTGATGTCTATAATTCTAATCCCCAAGACACTAAACCTTCATATATTTGGTTCATGAAACTAAATGTAAGATGTATTATTTATATCATGACATTATTATATATTTTTTTGTTATTTTATTTTGGGTTAATTTAGGAAAAACTCTGTTTGGTGCTTCTAATTTAACGACGATAATCCTTGTTTGGATATTAATACTAAAAAACATTTAGCACTTTCACTATGACATAATTTAAATAATCAATTCACAATGTTCTTGCACCCCTTTATATAATAATTTTTCCTCTGAACATCAAGGAGGAGGCATGGGATCTTTGTTAAAATTTCCCACTCTTATGAACATTAAATTAACTGAATTCCAATCCTCTAAAAGTTCAGAGTCAAAGAACTTCATATAAACTTCCTCAATTCTAGGCATCAATTATCTTCACCATATCTTACTTAAATATTGGATTGATTTATTAATGTTGGAATAAAGACATAATATCATTGAAATTTTTGAATTTTCAATGTTTATGAAAAGTTATTAAATTATACTTCCAAAGTATTAACATGAAGGAATCTCTTTATGATGAAGAAAAAGAACTAATCCTTTTGGAGCTAACATAAAAACTCCTCTATCTGAAAAATCTTCATCTATAGCATATTTTGTTTGGTTCCACTATGTTTAGAAGCCTCTATCTGATGAACTCAATATTTATTTATTTTGTATTATTGACACAATTTCCACCATTCGAGGCTTTTAGAACACTTTATTTGTCTAATATCATTTGTATGATTATTCTAGTTCAGTAAACTCATTCTTCCAACATTAAATTCAATTAATATATTTCCACCATCTGATGGGATCATAAAAGTTCATTCGTCTTGATCTATATGATGAGATGAAATTCCACCATTCCGTCATCTTAGTATGTTCAAACTTCATAGAGATATTTGTGCACTTGAATTGTGAGATTCAGTCTAACAATTTTCTCAAAAATTCACTATGACTTACAAAATTCATATCTCTTAGTCTTGGAAAACTTTTTACCTATTAGTTATTATTATTTTTATGTCCATCTAGTAAAATTTTGATACTTATCATTATTATAAAGTTAAAATGTTTCTATGTGATCAAACTATGTCCGATTTAATTATTCTGGTGACCTTTATACATATTCGTATGATCAGTATCTATTATTTCAACACTTTATATTCTTTAAATTTTGGTATAAAAAACTCCATATTTGTAACTTAGAACTTTATATAGTTTTCAACTTCATCACAATATCACTTGAGATTCATATATATTGTATATGTTTGGAAATTTCTAGCTTTAACTTTGAGAAAAACTTATTATTCCTAATTTTTGGCACATTAAGGACTAGTAAATAATTATATGTATTTTTAAGAAAAGTAACTCCAAATTTGTTTATATAAAGACTAAAAACATTTGACTTAAAAAAATCACACCAAAATATTATGAAAAAAATACAACAACTATTACAAAATAAACCAAATAAATATTAAATTTTTAAGAGAGATAACATGAAACCAATGGTAGAAGGTGGGGTTAGATGAGAATATTTTACTAGAACAAATACATTAATATTATACTCTTCTACATCACACAAATAATTGACACAAATTAGAGGAGAGAGATAGAAAGAAAATATGGGGGCCTTTGAGATTTTGAAAGGAAGGTTGGATCTTAGAGAGGAGGACTTATAGAAAGATAGATACTCAAAATTGAATAAATATGAGATTTATTCCACACATTCATGGTAAATAAATAAGTCTCTAGAGCCTCTGTTTGTTGTATTAAAAAGATATAGGAACCTTCTTGAATTATATAGGGGCATTGAAGTCTATGAATAATTCATTCAAATTATACTTAACCACATTAAATTCTATCATAGTGCTACGTTATCGAAACCATCAGATACCAGGTAGCTTCCATTACGTTGCTGGTGAACTACCTAGAGCCCACTTCTACTATAATTCCCCCATTGGAGAGATGGTTCTCCAACACTAGCTTGTCGGTGTCACTCTTAGTGGGAGATGTATTTCTAAATTCACCACTGGTTAGCCGACATGTCTTCTTTACTTTTGTAGGTTCTTCCATCATGGAATCGACCACCAGGTACCTTACACTATTGTGCCGATTCTACCCACACATCTTCATCTTTATGTGGATCTACCATGACATCATTCTATTTCATTTTCTAGATCTTGAAACTCTATTCTATGGTCTCCAAAAAATGAAATAATACATGTAAAATACTTTAATTAGATCGACAAGTCATATTTTAATTGAATTTAAGATATTCATTAGATTCATTAATGACATGAATTGATGTTAAATTTAAGAGTCTAATAATAACTCAAATAAAAACATTATATACACAAGAGAGTGTTTTTGACCATGAAAACACCCCAAGAGAGAGAGAGATAGGTACACCAAGTTATGATGATGTGAATTTGGTTGCAGTGAATGTTTTTGGTTATAGTGTAGAAGTTCCTATGCCATTCTTATATGAGGTGCGTCTTAAGGTTATTCTGATGTGAGGTATTTTTCTTTAAAACCATGAAATATTAGTCGTGCTATGATTTTTTACGCCACAACATGGTGAATTTTTGGCCTCTAAAGTTTAACTTACATTGGTGGGATGTTTCATGGGGTCCTTAGGATTAATATTAAATGAGATCTTAGTTAATCTATAGTGAGAGAAAATTGTTGTGCAGTTATAAATTCTAGATTATGGATCCTAAAGAGGCTGGTTTCATGGTTTCTATCTTTGGGTATCTCTGCATTGTGGTTCCCCTATTGCATTGTGATTTGGTTTGAAGTCATATTGTATTTTTTAGAGAATCAAGTATTTTAGTGTGGAATTTTTTTTATTCTAAAGACTTTTTTAAAGGCACAAGATTAAGTAAGTTATGACCATGATATTTGGGGATAGTTTAGGGAGACCACAAAGTAATTTTTATAGGTAAATTAAATTTAGCTCCATTGTGGGGTGACCATGACCCATCACACCATGATTATTTAAATTCACAATTTTAGTATAAATTTTTAACTCATTTTAATTCATCTAAATACCATTATTTACCCCAAAACCCAGATGAACAAAGGTTTTTCCTTGGATATCCTCAGAGATCTATTGATTTTATTTAGACCATGAATTTAGAATATCAATCCCATTGTGATCCACAATGTATTTCTCTTCACTTATTATTAGTTCACACCATGAACTTACTTGTTTGGAGGATATGGTAGTAGTGATGAATAATTTTTAGTGGTGTCATTTTTTAGTAGATGTGGAAAATCAAGAAACAACCTTATGGTTGACCTTTGTGTGTGGAGTGATCTATAGTTGGAGTTTCTTCATCACCATACATAATGTTTCCAAATATTTAATTAAGGTAATGGATTTTAGACTTATACTTAATTTTTTTAAATTATAGAACTATTATGATTTTTATTTATTTTGATGGATGGTACAAATTTTCCTAATTAAAATAATGGATCAAAATAATGGGAAATTAAAGGTAAGTGGTGAGTGTTATATGCTTTATAGGATTTCAAGATATTTCTAATAATTGATGCATTATTTGATGTTACCAATAATAGAATGGTTTTTATTATTCTATATATATATTTTTTAACTATTAAACTATTGGAATAAATTTTTATAATAGGTTAATCTTTTAAATTGAGTAATTATTTTTTGTCTGCAGAAATATATAATTTATATTAGTGATGTTCGAATAAGGAATTTTGATTAATATTAAAGGAAGATTATTGAGAATCCATACAAAGTGATTTTTTGTTATGAATGGTTTGTTTTTTAACATGTAGATTCTCTTATACTGTGATTAGAGGTGGGTAGTTGGTTTTTGTGGCTGTTTGGGAGTATCGGGTATGGTTTTGTCCATAGTAGTGATAGATGGGCTATAGTGAAGTCATGGTAGTGGTAGTATGGATGGTTATGTTGGAACAAAATGTTTTTTAGGATGTTGCGGAGGCTGTTTAAATGTGTTGTGGGGTGGTTTATTTGCGAGTTGTGATATACTTTCCCAGAGGCATGGAATATGGTTATAAATAATAAACTCAGTAATGGGTGATAAGATGAAACCATTAATAATGGAAAGAAAAATGAATGATGGTAATGGATGAGATGGTTTTTATTAATAAATGATGAATGTATTAATAATAAATATGAATAAATAAATGGACTAATAGATATAAATAGGCTAGTAAATGGTAACTCTATAAGTTTTAGTGATGATGTAATTAAATGATAAGTTAATGATGATTATTGTGGCTGTTTTGTGTGTAAGGGAGGGGCATGGATTGTGGTATAGTAAAGGAATTGTTGGTTATCACATGGTAGTAGTGATGTGATAGTTAATATGGGTTACAAAAAAGTTTTTTTGGTATGAAATGTTTGGGTTGGGTTTTGTGTATAATTAAGATAAATGTTTAATTTTATTATGATTTCTTATACACCACCACCCGAGATAAATAACCTCATCGATACCCACATGGTTGGGTTCCTTTAGTTTTTCCCAACATCCAAGTTGGTAATAGAATGGATGGATGAATAAACCCTCTTCTTCTCTCTCTCTCTTCCTGACATAGTATAGATTTTAATGGATTAAGGCTATAATACATGCACTATAATGGATTGAAATTAATGTTTCCATGATGTGAAGATGATGGGATGGTGATATAACTAAGAATGAAATACATGGTGAGGGTAGGGTATGGTAGGGGCAAGAAGATAATGTTCATTATATTTCGAATACCCAACTATGATAAGAATGAGGGATGGGGATGTGATTTGGTGTTGTGGTATGTGGCTGTAGATATGTGGTTTTAGTTTTATCATGTGTTATATAGTCATGATGTGATAAATTATGTGCGATGGTACGATTATGAAAGTGATGAGAGAACTAATATATTTTTTTGTTGGTGCATGATATATATAAACTAGTGGGAAAGTGAATTTAGGGTATCATCTTGATATGTATTATTTTTATATTATGCTAATATACATGGAATTAATATTAGGTGAGTGAGACTCAGTGATATTGGGTGATAGTTTGAATGGAATAGGTGCATGTTGGTTCCATTGTTTATTTATTGGGGAATTTATTTTAATTTTCTAGATTTTCAAGAGAGGTCATGAGGTGGATCCTACGGAGTATACATGAATTCTCACACCATTATGTCACCTTTATATAAATATATATTTTACAAATTTTTAATAGGGTGTCAGTGATCGAACTGGGAATTAATAATTCATGGATTGGATTTTTTGTAGGATATATTTTCATAGGAGTTTCATTTGAAATTTTGTTTAGAGACTTTGTTTTGTATGGAATTTTCATGGATTTTGGGATATTGGTTTTTATTTCATTTTATAGAGTTTATTTATGGTTTTAATTATATTAACTTGTTATTATATGGCCAATATGTGCATGATTATGTACTTGGTGCTTGTCCCCAACCTGTGACCTATTGGAGATGGGCCCCAAGGGTGTCTGTTTTCTTTACTGTAGATCTAGGAGGGGTTCATAGTTAGGGAGGGTGATGATATGGTGGTATCATAGTTATGGATGAGAGTTAGTATGGAGAATTAAGTTAGGAACTAGTGAGAATTTTATAGTTTTGGCAAGGAAACAATATTAATGAAACTCAGTGTGTGATGTACCAAGGAATACTAGATAAGAAACAAATGATTTGGCCCCTAGTGATCTGAAGCAAGGACCAAGATCTTACTGAACACCCTATATGTGATAATACTAATTATAGGGGAGAGACCTAGGAGAGTTACATGCATTAGTATTTTTATACCTGTGTTTTAATTGGGGAGGTCACAGGGTTGAATTAAAATGGATATAGTTAAATATTCTCTAATAAAATTCAAGTTTATGGTATTAGGAATTTATTTTATTCTCTTGTAGAGATAATTTCTAGTCACTATTTGTATATGTTTTAGATTAGAGAGGTGTAGTAAGATAATCCAATTGATCATAAAAGGGTTGAATCATATGAGGATTAAGGGTCTTATAGGAATACATTTCATGAGCTACAATTCCAATTGTTTTGAAAAGTATGAGGTAAGTGTCTCTAATTTGAAGATAAAGGATTGATTATAGGATGTAGAGATCTCATTTCACTTGTTTTATGTTAGAAGGGTGTATCGAGTTTTAGTTTTTGTAACATATATATGAGGATCAATGCCTCAGTGGTGGTTATAGTTTCATTGATAGCATGAGGAGACAATGATTTCATGGGGTGATTTGAACTATTAGTTTTGATCATATTTTATTTCATTAATGATGATGTAGGTAAATAGCAAAGAGTTTCTCTCCCTCAAAAAAGGGATACTGATCATATGGGATCTCAGGATTTGTTTTAAAAATATCCTCCACCCCATGATACTTTTCTAGATGATAGTGATTTTAGGAGGCACTATGTCTATATATTCAGTATATTATTATCCTCTTTAGGTTTCATATGTATATGGAGGTACCGAAGAAGGAAGTGGTGATCAAGATGATGAATGTGAATTAGGGATCTCCTTGAGAGGGGAGTCTTTAGAATTATGAAATGGCCAGATTTTTAAATATAGGGCCTTATATGCTCGGATACATACGATTTGAAATGATTGGGATTCTATCTCAATAGTTTTATTCATGTTTTTCTGGGGTAGGTAGTTCCCATGAATCTAATGGTATCTTCGTTCCAATGTTTTTGTTGGTTTGGAGGTCATCATGATTGTCAGTTTTAATTCCAGACCATTCTCAATGTCATGTGATGCATAGGTAGCCAATTTTTAATTTATTTTTAGTAGTAGTTACATTAAAGTCCTTATTAGTTGTAGGTTCAATATTATTTTGGTTATCCAAGAGAAGATATTGGTGTTAAAGTATAAACCTATGATGTTCTTTTTCCTAAGGGATATATGGTTGAGTGTGAAGATGATGGTTGTTATCATTAGGGTTAGCGAGGTAGAGGAGAAGGTAATGTTCTACTTCATGGCATAGAAATGAATGTTCCTGGTGGCTGATGTGTATTTTTATTTATTTAATTAGGTAGCTTCACATTCCATCATTTCACCCTCCTTGGTCTGTGCTCTAAGACTCTAGGCGGAGAGGCATCTTATACCTTTTGTGTTGACTACACTAGTTTGAGGATAGTCTAGTTTACTTGGTGTGTGTCGGTGTTGTGAGACAATGGTGGAGAAGCATCATTCATTGGTATATTTCATCATCTTGAAGATTCAACCATACAATTTCATTCTTGGTATGGATTGATTGTATTCTAGGTCAGCGAAATTTTATTTCTTGTAAAATAGAGTTTTGCGTTATGATGTGGAAGGATAGAATATGTTTTTCATTGGGGAGTGGAACAATTATATGGGTAATAGGAATTAAAATCCACTTTTTTATTAGATAAAGGAGTTTTCAATGGGTTTTTACATGGCCTATGATGTAGTGTTCTATATATTTTTTGAAGAGTTTTTAGATGTTTTCTCTAAAGAGGTTGTGACACTACCCTATTAACGCAATACTAGGTTTGGGATAGATTTTAAGCCTAGTTACTCCTAGATTTTAATGTCAACTTATCATATTAAAGATTCTCAGTTCTGGGTGTTGAAAATATGTACTTAAAATTTGATATAGAAGGGTTTCATTTGGCCTAGTGTGTCACTATGGGGTTCTACAGTGTTGTTCTCCTAGAGGGAGAATGGTAGTATGGATTTGTTAATAGACTAATAGAGATTGAATGAGGTGAAAATCATGAAATGTTATCCCCTTCCATGGATATATGATTGGTTCAATCAGTTTAAGGGAGATTGATAATTTTCAACAATTGATCTACAATTTGGGAATCATTAGATAAGGGTGGAAGAGGGGGATATCTTGAAGACTACTTTCTTGTATTGTTTTGAGAAAAAAAGTTCATAGTTAAATTGTTTAGTCTCTCAAACACACAAAAGATTATCATGGGACTTATGAACTCAGTATTTCATGATTTTCATGTACGATTCATGGTAGTGTTCATCATTGACATTCTCATGTAATCTATGTATGGGGTGGATCATTATGAACTTCTTAAGGCAATTTTACAAGTCCTTCAACACCATTATCTCTAGGGGGAGTTGTATAAGTAAAACTTTTATACACATAAGGTGTATTTACCCATGTATGTGGTGTCTCAGTGGTGAGTATCAGTTAATACATAAAATATCAAGGAGTTTATTTCTCTAAAAGAAAACTAGAATATTTTAGTGTTCCATATTTTACTTGGTCTCTCAGGATACTATAGGATGTTTTTGTCTAACTTAACTCAAAAGTTTCCCCATTGATAGAATTGACCATGAAATACCAAAATTTCATTTGGATAAATTTGTGTTATGTATCATTTAACTACCTAATATAGAAGTTTATTAGTTCTAACATTCTCTTGTTTGCGTAGGTGGAAGTTATTTTTGAGGTTTTATATAATGCTTGTCATCTTGGTTTGGGTTTTTTCTTGGTGAAACTAAGGGTCGTGATCTCATATGAGTTAAGGCAGTTTCATCCCCACAAGTGTAACTATGATACCCATGAAATTGAGTTGGAAGTGGGGGTGTTTTACCTGAATCTATAGTGGTATTACCTCATCGAAGAATTCTTTATGTTCTTCACAGATCATAAGAGTTTGAGGTATATATTTTTATAGAGGAATTTTAATTCACATCAATAAATGTGGATGAGTTCTTTAATGATGTTGAAATAAAGATCTATTACAATCCATGTAAAGGAAATAAACTTGTTGATGTGCTGACTAGGAAGTCTCAAGGAGATATTTATTGGGAGTATAGAGATGTTTGAAGAGTAATATAGTATAATTAAGTGATACATCATGACATGGATAAGGATAGTTGTAGAGATTACATTTATCAAATAATAGTGAAAGAATACTTGTTTCACGATTCAGAGGAGTCTTAGTGGGGAGATTCATAGGTATATGTGTTGTAAATATGTCTCTTTCATGATAATGCTCCAAATGGGTGGTTTAAGGATGATCAAAATTGGGTCTTGTTTAAAAGGTGATTTTTTATTTCATTGGATATTAATTAGGAGGTTATATATGAGTTTTATATCTTACTCTTGGTAGTGTATATGGGTATATCCATGATGTTTCATGCCTTGAGGAGCTGGTTCTGGTGAATAGGTATAAATTAGTCTATTGTAGAATTTGCATCACAATGTTTGGTCTATCAACAAGTAAAGGTAAAGAAACACATTCCTAGAGGTTTATTAAAACCATTGGATGTGATCGAGGGGAATTGGGAATAAAACTTGATGATTTTTTTCAAAATATTTCTTGATATAAAGGAGTTTGTGGTACTATTTAGTTTATTGAAGATTGATTAATGTAGTTGAATCATTTTTTAGTGGTGATTTATTCGAGTACAATGGATTTTTATGAGAGTTGGTATGACAATGAGATAATAAATATTCTTACGAGGCTAATTATTTTTAATTCAGACCCTTATTTTACCTTGTGATCCTTGGGAGGTGTTCACCATTATTTTGGGTATCAACTATTCCTCAACACTTCCTTCCATACCTAGATGAAAATTTAGATAAAGAAGACCATTTAGACTATAGGATATATTTTTCAGGCCTTTATTTTTTATTTTGGTAGATCTTTTTTGAATAACCTTCCATTTTTTTAAGTTTTCCTATAATAAATTTACAAGGATATATTCAAGATGTTTTATGGTTGGCTTTATAGATATCCATTATGATGGACTATGGTTGGAGAGTTAGTAGTCCTTACACTTGATATGGAATAGAGCACCACCATGAAGGTTCAAATGATTCAAGAGAGGATGAAGGTGAAACAAGATCATCAAAATTAATATAGAGATTATAGGAGGATAACTCTAGAAAGCTAGGTTAAATATCACGTGCCCCTAACAATTTTCTCTCATCATTTTTAATAATGGTTCAAAAGAGAGAGCAATATTTCCCCTCAATTTACTGGTCCCTTTGAGGTGTTGGAGAATATCAGTGAAGTGGTGAATCACTTATTACTTCTCCCCATATTTGGACCAGATATAATATGTTTTCCATGTTTCAAAACTTATTCAATGTATTCACAATGGATCCCGTGTCATTGATTAGAGAGATCTAAATATAGAGGTTGACACAACATTTGGGGAGTGACGATTTGAGATTCTTGATCACCAGGAGAAGGTGTTGTGTAAATGATTTTTTGGGGGGTTCAAATATTATGATATCATAGTAGATTATAGGAATGCAAATGGTAATATGAGTCACAAATTCATTTAAGCACCCCAAAATGTTAAAGGGTTAAATGAAAAAAATGATATGACTCATGTCAATAAAGTACAACTTTATTTTCGAGATCCTACTTTATTAAAACTCCATAATTATGTGTGTTTGGACAAGTGTAGTTTCATAATGGGTGACCTCCTGGGAAGTCTCCTAGGGTGTAGGTGAATGAGGACAAAGCACACTAGAATGAACATGTGTTAGCCTATGGGGAAATTAATTAGTCTGATGACCCATTCGAGGATATGGATGGGCCCTAGGGAAGGGACTACGTGTTTGCGGGGAAACTAATGGTGCCAAGAGGGATAGGAAACAATGACCATGTTATGGTGTTGGTGTCTATGATATCAATGGGGCCCAATTGTTACATTGGATCAGAGTAGGAACCAAAAATTAATTGTTGTGGCACTGTATGGTTTGAGATGTGGAGTCCACTAGGAGGACATTGTGCTCTAGGGGGGGGGGGGGTTGAATGTAACCCCCCATAATGTTAGAGGGTTAAAATGATAAATCATATGACTCATGTCAACAAAGTAAAACATTCTTTTTAGGAGCCTACTTAATTAAAACTCCACAGTTAAGCTTGTTTTTTTAGAGTAGTGTTTGGATGGGTGAACTCTTTGGAATTCCCCAAGAGGGTGTGAGAGTGAGGACAAAAAACATGGGAAAGAACATGTTTCTGTTTTTGGGGACAATCATTAGTCTGATGACCCTTTCAAAGACATGGGTATGACCTAGAGATGAAACCATGTGTCTTCGTGACAAATGGTGTTTCCTGATGGGCCAAGACCTAACGACCATGTTAATGTGGGGTGCCTATGCTCTCAGCAAGGCCTAGTTGTTACATGCATCCTCATTATATAGCAATATTTTGAATATTGTTTTTATTTATGTTGGTATATTTGATTTAGTTATATTTTGGTGAGATTGTTAGTCCTTTTTTATATTATTCTCTAGTGATGAGGTTGTTCTTTTTTGTAAGGTATCACCCATGTAAGTTTGTAGTTGGCTGTCATTGAATTATCATTTGAGAGATATCTAATATAATGGAAAAGAACTTCTCAAACCATCACTTAGAATCTTCTGAGAGATAGTGCTATTAAGATAAGGCCAGAGGAAGTAAATTGGATCTAGAGATAATATTTTGGAAATAGAAGTACATTGTGACATGACTATATGTGTTGTGATATGATTGGTCGATTGGATATTTTGATGTAGTATGAAGTTGTGTTATATCTTGTGATGTAGTTTGTGAGATGTTAGTGCCACTTTGTTTTTGGGATGATGGAAGTTTTTAGTGTGAAGGGTGTTTGTTGTGACATGAATCCCTTTTCAGATCAACTTAAATGAATTTAGTTTCATCATCAATTTTTTTAGTTGCGAGTTATAGTTACGAGTTATCCTCACATGATTTTGGTCACATAGTGACTATCTGGATCACAATGTGTTGACATTGAGGTATTTGAGGTTTACTTATTATAGGTATAATATTACACAGTGTCCTTGGGATTAATATTATGTTAGATCTTGGTTAATCTCATTAAATATGAAATCGCTTTGTGGTTCCAACCGTTGTGTCTTAGATTCTTTGGTGGCAGGTGTCTAGGCTTCTACATTTGGGTATCATTGAGCCATACTATCCTTATTATTCCATGGTTTAGTTTAGGTTTACACTATGTTAATCAGAGTATTTAGTTTTATGGAATAGCTACCTTGGTTACATCATGAAATTTATTTAAGGATTGGTATGAAGGAATTTTTGATCTCAAGATTGAGGGAGAGATGATGTAGATAATAATGTGTTTTTAGTGGTACGTTTAATTTAACTTCATTACGGAATGACCATGACCCAAAAATTGTGACACTTTAAACTCAAAGTTTAGTATTAAATTATAATCCCATTATAATTATTCTAAATACATTTTTTTATCGAAAACCGTAGTTGATAAGTAGTATTCCCTAGAAGATCCATATCCATCAGTTGATTTTATTTTTCCCACAACTTTTGCAAATCAACCCATTTATGATCCAAGGTGAATTTCTCTTCTCTTCTTCTTGATTATATATGAGAAATTATTTATTAAGAGTTTATGATGGAAATTTATATTCTATTTTGGCAGTTCTTTTTTATGATTTTTATAGGAATTAATTGAGAATAGTCCTCATGGTTGATCATCATTTGTTTGGTGGGCTGTGGTTGGAGTTTCCTCATCACGTTGTGTAGTGATTATAAAGCTTCAGATGAGGTAGGATATTTGATACTTATCATTCATTATTTTTTTCAAATAGTGGAAGTATCATGTTTTTTATTTCCTTATGTGTATGGTATGGAATAATATAATAAATATAATAAATTGGTCCTTCGGAAAATTGAAGTGAATGAGTGATTTATATTTTCTTTATGTGATTAGCTGATATTTCTTATGATTGATGGATTGTTTGATGTTGCTGCTAAAAGGATGGATTATTTCAATGTAATATGAATTATTTTCTATTATCAAATTATTATAATAAATTTTAATAATGGTTCAATCATTTAAAATTTGAAATAAATTGGGTTTTTGGAAATACAGAATTTAAAGTGATGGTTTTTTTGGACATAGAATTCCAATTAATATAAAAGGCAGATTAACAAAATTTCCTTCTTAGTGAATTGATACAATTAATTCATTATTATTTTTCTACATTTGGAATCTCTCTTTCTATGATTAGAGTTTTATAGATTGATTTTGTGGTTTGTTTGGAGGATATGGTGTGGTTTAGTCATGGTGGTGATAGATGGATTATGTTGTGTGCCTTCATGGTAGTGGTGGAATGAATGGTTGTGATGGAATAAAATTTTTGAGTGGCTATTATGGGGGATATTGGATTGTTTTTATGGGAATTTTATATTGTATTTGAGATAAATTTTATTGAATTAATGAAATATGGTAAGAAATAATAATATTAGTAATGGGTGGTGGGATTAAAACACTAATGAAAGGTTTTAAAATAAAATATAGTAATGGATGCGATGGATATAAATAATAAATGATGAATTTATTGAAAATAAATATGATTGAATAAGTGAAATAATTAGTGCAATGAGGTTGGTAAGTCATAATTATTTATGTTGTAATGGTGATGTGTTGAAATGAAAAGTTAATAATGATTTTTATAGTTGTCAAGGGTCTAAATGATCGGTTGATTTCTGGTATAGTGAAAACAAAGATGGTTAGTTAGTGGTAGTAGTGTTGTGAAGGTTAATATGACTGATAGTAGTGTCAGTTTAGAATTAAACCATTAGTTGGGTTTTGTGCATGGCTTATATATATGTTTTGTCTTGTTCTGATTTCTTACGCATCCTGACCCATGTTATATAACCTCATTGATTCCCACATGATTTTATATAACCCGAACATAACATATATACATATAAAATTATTTTTCATTAATATTCACCATATCTCATAATAAATCACAGGCCCGAAACCTAAAGGTTTAGTGGATTTTGAGATAAAAAACATGACATTGTTATTTTACAAAAAGTCTTAAACATATCCCACAAAATTATATACTCATGATTCTATTCTAGATATATTATATATAATACTCTTATTTATTTCTTGGAGAATGGAATCATAAAAAAAGTGTAGGCTTAAAAGACCAGTAATGGTAAACATAAGAGATAAGAATCGATGATCATTAGTTAGTATAATATGAACATGTGTGTATGAGAACATAGTAAATAAAAATGAACATAACATAAATAATGATACCCAATAAAACATAGATTATATATAATGAGTAACAGAATAAATATTTTTACATAACATAAGATATGGGTCATAGGGGTGTATAAACATGAGTCAATAATCAAGAGAAATGAAAAATATAAAATAGTAATGTTCCATAATGGAGAGATGATGAAAAAAAACACGGAACATACACAATCATAAAAAATATTTTTTATATCAAGGCTTACTGTCAAGACCATCATCGCGTAGTGGGAAAATTCCCAGAGTGGATTTGGTTATGAAGTTCTCATTGAGTTGATGATTGTTTTAATTTATTTTCAATACTGATTAAGTATAATTGGATATTTTTGAGGTATTGTTTAAGGCTGTGAAGAAAGTTTTTGAGATGTTATGATATGATTTGCAGTTAACTCAAGTGGTTTGAGTATTTAAATAGGATCTGGAATTCTGTTTGGAGTTAAATAATAGTTAATTACTTCTATGTAAACATAATATAATTAGATAAAAAATAAACATTCACCTATCTGTGTGATCATTGTGCTAGTCAGTGTAATAATTGACTTTACCCATAAGCATGAATCCTGTCATCATAAGGATAAATTAGAAATTATGTTAGCATTAATATCTTGTGTGAAAAAATTATCCAGACACTCTAAGGATAATCCATGTGACCATTATTTACTATTATATAACCATCAGTCCACTAGTGTAAGAATCATTCCATCTATGTAAGAATAAACATATAAAGATTTTATGAGGAATCAGTAGACTAAAAACAAAAATGTTCTAGACTTATAATATTATGATGAAATGAAATCCAATGATGTTAAAACTGATATTCTAAGGTTAAAAAATCATATTTAAAATATTATTGAAGCTAATTCATATGATAATTAAAAATGGGAGAACTCTATGAAGATTTATTACTTTTTTTATTTGGTTTGTCTAAGGTAATAACTCTTGAGTTCAAAGTTAATCCTGTTGAATAATGAACACTAAATCATTCTAAAATTACATTATGGTGATTATTTTCTTATTCAGAGTTAAAATATTCACTAGAATATAATTAAGAAATGATTCTTGTTGTGATTTTGAGTATAGATGTTTGATCTACCATGTTTCCAACTATTATTATTTAACAAAGTTCCTCATGTTTCATGTAGGTTGATGGTGGTGAGAACTGAATCTGTTTCAGCTAAATTAAGAATAAAATAATAGTGGGTAGTCCTAGAATTCATAAATGTTTTCATTTTTTAGTTTTTCTTTAATTATAATTAAATCTAGAGAAGAATATCGATTGAGTTTTTCTAATAATTGATATAAAATAATGGCTGTTTTAGAATTAAATGGGAGACATGGATTTAATTAAATGTGAAAATTTTCCAAGAAAATGGTGAATTATTATGATCCCATTTGAATAAGAAAATTGAGTTAATTGTATGGTATAATTATTTTTAGATAATTATTGAGAATGATGATTTGGAAAATATATTTCTTAAAATATTTTAATTCTAATTTTTTTTCCTAACTATATTGAGATTTGAAAGATATAAAAATGGTTTTTTCCATTAATGAATATTGAGGAAGCTATGTGAGAATAAGCGAGTCTAGAGTATTATGTTTAGGAGTGATCATCTACATATATTTGAGATCAATTGTTTTAATCTAATTTGAGTTTGAGTATCAAGGATCAGATCAAAATCTGATTTTTTAGTGAGTGATCAAGCTATTCTGGAATATCCAAGCAGTTTATGAAGTAAGATCATCATTTCATGATACTATTTAAATGCGAACTTCAAAGATATCTTTTTTATTTTGGTTATATAACATTATATCTGTATTTTGAATCTATACATTCTAGTGTGACTCTATAAACGGATAGTGTGAGTCTATTCACATACATGTAATCAGAATTCACATGTTCTTATAGTGAATAATCCTTAGTTGGGGATACTGACCAAACATAGAAAGGATTAGGCCTTCTAGGTTGGATCCAAACCTTATAAAAATATATTTTTTCATTTCTCTTATATTTTCTTCATGTAAGAAAATGCTTATGAATTCATATTCTAGTGTATCGATCTTTAAAAGGTTGTCTATATTATTTTAAAGTGAAAAAAATTGGAAAAAGTATCCTCATCTGATTTATCCCCCCTTCTATACAGAGTATCTCAATCCTAATAACTTTAACTAGTATCATAACACTATTAAATCTGTACAATCTATTTAAGTTCATATGATAAAGAATCTATTTCTCATTAATAATAGTGTTGTAGCCACATTTTATGGAAATGACTATCATAGTTTTAATAAAGGGAAGTTTACATAACTTTTATCCCCCCGATTATAGGTTAGATATGATTTTGTTTTTAGGAATTACCTCATTGAGGGGAATTATCTAATAAACATAAAAAATAAAATAAATATATAGGTTTTTGGTAAGGAACACAATGATATTCTAATGTACGTTTTTGAAAAGAGTTATGGGACATCAATCAACCGAACAAATTTGGGACTAGATGAAAAGTAGCTAGAAAGAAATGTCAAATTTAAGGAGGATATGTTATAGATTTTGAGAAGATGATATAAAGGTATAAAAACTACAGAGTAAGAGAAAATTAATGATTATTTTTACAAGGTTCAATGAGATTGTAAGCACTATACAAGGATTTGGTGAAAATATTGAAGACTATACCATTGTAAAAAAATCATATGGAATTTTTTTATAAAGGTTTGCTTCTTACAAATCATCTCTTGAGGATATAGAATACCACTCACATAAATAATTACATAATATTATAATATCCTATGATATGAGAAAACTTCAATCCTTTGGGAATAATATTAAATTTGAAATGGAATTTTTGTCCATGAGATAATGAAAATGAAATAAAATGTGGATGATGTTAATTTAAGTAAATCTAAAAATGAAGAGGCTGAGTGATAATATAAAAAAATAATTACTATTATTTGAAATAGGTTTGAAAATGGAATGTGTAATGAAAAAATAATTTCCACTTAGATGATATAAATGTAATGGAATTTGAAATTTTACATTAACTATCCTAATAAGAAGGGGGAAATTTTGAATTTGAAGAAGATGTGAAACCTTACAAAATGAACTGGGATAATATTTTAAAATAATCATCCAAAGTCTAAAGAATAAAGAAGAATGTTTCTAAAAATAAGAGATGATATATGATGAGAAAATTGGAAGAATTTAATCATTGATATAACAGTGAATCTAAAATTTAATATAGTGATAAATTTATAAATTTTATGGATCATGTTAAAAAAGTCATTATCACTTCAAGTAGTGAAGAAAATGATTCATAACCAACTGATATTGAACACATGTTTAATGATAAACTCTAATATTGTCATGAAAAATATATCAAGATAAATAAAGATAAGAATAAAATAATAAAATAAAAAAAATCAACAAAAGAGAATAATGAGTTTGAAAATAATGAAACAACCATTATTTTTGAAAAAAAAATTTAGGTTCAAAGTTTTTGATCACGATAAGGCAATAAATGGTATGGAAGATAAAATTTCATTAAAAGAAGAAGAATTATCAAAGACACAACATAAGGGTCTTGATGATGAGAATAAAATGAAGAAGTTAAATGAGGATTTCAAAAATTCTATTGATGTCAAGGATGAATCCCCTAATTTAGATGAGAGAACATACATAAAAAATAAAGTTACATATATACTTAATAAATATTATTTTAATTATATTTTCACTAACAATATAGGTTCAAACAAAAAATCTAGTTCAGTCTTGATAATGAAAAATACATAGAAAAATTCATTTATATAATTAGAAAAATAAATACATCAAGAATCCTTAAGAATCCCAAAAAAAAGAAAATATAAACTCAAAATGTTTAACAAGAAAAAAAATCAAGATAACATTTAAGGTATAATTTTTATTATCCTATAAGATTTATATTATAAGGATACTTATAGTGTAATAGAGTGTTTGGTCGCATGTCCTACACATGCTGGTATAATACATCCTACCAGATATTTGCTGATGATACCATACTACTTTTTAATGTCAATATATGATTAGTTTAGGGGATCATTGAAGCTCCAGAGGATTATTTTACCTAGAGTGGGTAGGTGATAAATTGGGATAAGTGTTACTTATACATGGAATAAAAATGTTCTAAAAGGAAGGTCAAGATCCTAGAAAGCAGGCTGGATATGCACAAAGGAACATTCCCAATAGATTATTTAGGTGACCTCATTTCCCCAAAAAAAATCTGCATTCACCACTTAATAAGGTAATCGATAAAATCATGGGGCATATCTGGAATTAGAAGAACATAATCATATCCTTAAGATAGAGAATAAAATTTGTAAATAGTGTTCTATCATATATACCAATCCATTTCCTCTCTACCCTCAGAGTACCAAAAATGGTGATATCCAACATGGAGAGAATGATGGTTTCCTTCCTATGGGATAACCAAATGGATGATAAACACCACTGGGTGTCGTGGAAGAGGTTGGTATGTACCCTATCTAAGGGAGGTATGAACATCAAGAGTGTAATGAGGAAAATGGGGGGGGGATGTATTCTAAGTTTGCATGTAAGGCTATTGAGGGAAAATAATTAGGTTTAAAACACATGCAAGACAAGTATTTCAATGACATGACCATGGAGAGATCAAGGAATTAAACCATTCGACAAAAAGTTAAGAATTAAAATTATTGTTACAGTAGTATACTCAATGGATCATATGTAAGGGGGAAATAAGGTATTGGAATAAGAACTGTGTGGGAAATAAACTAGGATTTCTAGGGTGTCCTACTCCAGGAAAGTGTGTCTTCATAGTTCCTCTTTAGGAGATTTCTCAGCAAGATATTTTCATAAATTAAAGATAAATCTTAATTACTAGGAAACTTGGTGGGAGACATTGTGGTGTAATAAGATTTAAATATGGTGGTCTGGAACAAGGTGATTCCAACTGGGAAAAAATACAATGTTTTGGAGTTAGCCTACCCTTTAGGTTTCAATGATATAGGGAACTGAAGACAAAAAATACCAGGAACCTATTGTTTTATATTGAATGAGAGTGTGCTGTGTGGAGCACATTTAGGGAATTCGTAGGGTGGATAGTTTAGGAGGCATCGATCGAGACCTTTATTTAGTAGTGGTTCCTGGGTGTGGGAAATCTTGGCTTGGAGAGAATATCTAGGTCAATTATCCTCACTGTGGGATATTGGTGTATCTAGTCTTTAAGGAATGAGGTGTTCCATAAAGAAATAACTAAGACCATTACAAGTATTATATTTAAAATCAAGAAAATATTATTAGACCTGATTAGTATATATATATAATGGGAGGAAGCCCCCTCTCTCCGACCTCTCCTGGACTCGTGTTCCTCCTCCAACATGGCCATCATTTCGGGAGAGGTGTGGTGGATTTTTTGGAAACCTCATAATCTGAGACTCAAAATGAATACTGAGGGATCCTTCCACATGGGTAGAATGTGAGGTGAAGAAGTGATCAGGGATATGTGGGTCTTGGTTATAGATGCATTTTCCTCCTACTTTAGAAGAGGTGAGTCTCTCTAAGATGAATATCAGACAATGCTGATGGGTCTATGGTTCTACAAGTAAATGAATATTATCCTTGGAGAAGTTGAGAAAAACTCTTTGAAAATATAAAATGTTCTTATAGGTAAAGGAAACTTCCCTAGTTCTATAGGCTATTCTATTAGAATGTACAAGGGGCTTGTGAATAAGCACATAAACATACTATATACCTGGAGTGAATAAAATATAGTTTCCAATTTCTTAGCATCCAAGGTGAAACAAAGTGATCGTATCTCATGTTTTTCTTGCCTCAGACCCTTTCCTCCTAAGGGGGTTAAATTTGATAGATCTTTTAATCTTGGTCTTCACTATCACTACAAAATATATCACTTTTTCTAACAAGAGCATATCTGTTGGTAAAAGTGTATTTTCTGTTGGTAAAATTTTTTACCAATATATATGTCACTTTCACTAAACTGTCAGTTAAAAAACTGTCACGAAATATTTTTACGATAGATAAAATAATTCTGTTGCAATTATAATAATACCAACTGATAATATATATGTTGGTTAAAGTATTTAGCAACAAGTTTTGGTGACAAATTTTTTCTGTTGGTAATAATATTACTAACATACAATATTTTTTTATAAATTACATTTGAATAAAAATTATAATTTTTTATTTTTTGTAAAATTTCATATTATATTTATTAGTTATCATATATAATAAATATGTTTTAATTATTAAACCGAAGAATATTTTAACACATGTTTAATCTTAGAAAAAAAAATTATATTAATAATGAAATTCATTACAAAACCAATCAATACAAAACTGAAACCCACCCCCACCCCCAACATTGGATCCTCCCAACCAAGATCCCCCCCCCCCCACACACACAATGACCCAACCCTAGCTCCAGCGATTCAGCTCCAGCATTAGCAGCTCCAGTGAGTCCAACCCATCATCGCCAGCGAGGCACCTAGAACACATCCATTCTAGTGAGACAACTACAGTGTATTCCACACAGTATTCCACACACTTCAGCTTCAATATATACATCACAAATAACAAAAGAGAATACACATAAATTATTGAAAAATATCTACTTGAATTGAAGAAAAAATATAAATAAATAAATGTATAAAAAATTATTTGCGTAGTGAGCATTTTTCATCATCCCTGTTGACATGGAAAGGATTGGTAGTCCAAATGACTCACATTGAGGCTTCATTTCTCCAAAAAGATAACAACACACTAAATACTATCCTGTCAAAAAATATCATTTCCACCTTTTTTGGTAAATATTTTCTGCATAATTTATTAAATAAAGTAATAGTTACAAGGAATAAATGAGGTGTAATGAGCTTAAACGATCAAAAAATTGAAGATGATTACATACGACTTACAGAAAAATCACACAAAAAAATTAAAACAATTAACCTCCAAAATTATCAACAACTCCAAGCCATTTTCACAGTATCCGGGATTACAACAAGAAAATTTTTTACTGCTAAAAAAGGAAATAAATTGGAATAGATCATGATAAACTTACAGAGGTGGACCATATAAGGGGATGTTTCTTTAGGCTTGTAATAATGCAAAATGCAGAAATCATGATACATAGCCAGCCCAAGTATGATCCAATTCATAAAGGACTACCATAACAGGCTCAATATAATGCAAGATGTTCCACCAGATCATGAGAACTGAAGCACTCATGAAAAAAACATCCCAAAAGGTCCAAAATAGATAAAAAATCAATCATATTTTTTTCCAAAAGCAACGACATCCTCCATTATCAGAAACCAATAAGTACATTTCTAGAAAACTATCTTCAAACTATCCGAGAAAGCATGCCTTCGTCCAAGAAGACATTGGATCTATCAGATCCAAAACACCATCATGAAGAAGTATATAAACCAAGAAGAAATCATGACCTAGAACATCATATTAAAAATTAACATAGAACATTTTGGATTGCAGAAAGAAAATATTTTTCTACCAAAAAATGAAAAGAAAATGGAATAGATCACAAAAAACTTACAGAGGCAGACCATATAAGGGGATGCTGCTTCAGGCTTGAACTAATGCTAAATTCATATATCATGAAAGTGTGATGCTTCCATAATAGGATCAATATAATTCAATATGTAATGTTGTCCACTAGTTCATGAAATATGAAGCTCCGATGAAAAAAACAACTCAACAGGTCCAAAACGGATAAAATATCAATCAGATTTTGTGCGAAAAGTAACAGAATCCTCCGTGATCACAAGCCAATAGGTACATAGCTATCGAACCTTCTTCAAACTGTCCGAGAAAGAATGCCTTAAGCCAAGAAGACACTAGATCTAGCTGCTCCAAAACACCATCATGTAGAATTATACAGACCAAGCAGAAAACATGACTTGAAACTTCATATTCAAAATTAACAGTCTGCAACTTCATATTAACATCCAAACACAAGGAAAGTTTCTTACTGGTGTTTTCCTTTCCTTCTTTGATGATGGATAATTGGTGTTTTTCTAGTGTAAAACAATTGACATAAAATAAAAATAAATTTAACATAAAGAAAACACATCGAAGTCATTACCCTTTTTACACATATAACATGCACAACTTCATGTTCAAAAACATGGAAGTCATTTCCCTTTTTCCACACAGCTTGCAACTTTATGTTCAAAATTAACATCCACACACAATGAAATTTTATTGCAGTAGTTTTGTTTTAGTTCTTTGATGAAGGATAATTGGAGATTTTCTAGTGTATAACAATTAACATAAAGTGAAAACTTGCATAAGAATACTAATACATCAAGAACACACCACTCAAGCATGTGGGTGTAGTTCAAGATCACAACGAAATAAACTGCATAACATCTACTCATTAAAATCACAATACAAAATTAAAACAACCATGTTTATCCACACATCATTTGAAAATGTAAAAAGAGATGGCATAAAATGTATTCATATAAAATAATCAGAAAATATTGGTTTTGAGTAAAACAAAAGGGTGGGAAGTCATTACCATTCTTCCACATATAACACCCAAAAATTCACCCTTTATCACTAATTAATAGACCAAATGGTGAAAGAGTCTCTTGTTCAGCAATATTTGAGTAATTTCTGTGGGCATGAGCTCTGGGAAGGAAGTACCCCGCATAAAATTTTTTTATCCATGACTGATGATGGAAGCAACAAAAAGGAAATATGAAATTTCAATGTGATCATCTACATATGCCTTCCACAACATGTTTGTGTTGTTTTGTTCCTAAGCCCCAATACCTAGATAAATAAGGGATGAAATCAGATCAGATGTATGTAAGAGGTCGAAACAAACCATTACTAAATACATGATTTATATATTCTTTTAAAAAACACCACTATAAATTATATATTCAACCTTTCTAGGATTGTTTTGGAAACCATCACTAAGTAAACTGCACTAAGCATATTTTTATTATATTGTACATTTTACTCACACCGTATTGTATCACTCTCCCTTAGTACTTTAATTATAAGGTTTTCCTATGGTGATAAATAACATATATTTGACAAGGTTTGGATACAGAATGGATACTTCTATAGGTTATTCAGTATTAATGGTAAAATCCATTACAAGTCCAACATTTTTTGGTCCTGTCGAATAAATAGTGGCATCCCAAATCTATGTTTATAGAATAAGATATTGATAATATTTAACCACATATAACTTAGAATGTAAAATGAAAAGAGATATAGAGAGTGGGAATTGATTTTCAACAAAGGTGGGATGGTGATCTCTTCTAAAGAGAGGATATAAAGAGTAATAAGTTGAGCAACCAGTTCTCTAAGGAAGAATAGTTGGAACATGAGAAATCATGTGCCCTATAGGTTAAGGAATGGGATAAAAATATGTCATGTATTCATCCAAGTATCCAAGAAGGATGGTTCTTAGGGAACCTTAACTTGAAAATAGATGGATTATTTTCAAATGATTTCAATGTCGTAGGGCCTATGAAATCACCTCACTCTTATTCTTTTCTTATTGACCCTATGGAATGGTTTGATCCTAGGAGACAAAACATTCTTCAATCTCCTCCCCTTGTTTATAATAGTTCAGAAAAATTATAGTCTCAAGGTCATCCTAGATGAATTATTCATTATAGATGCTATCAAAATCATTATCCAGGACAATTCACTAGGTTTGGATAGATTTCCCAGCTCATTTATTATTGTGGCATGAGTCATTAAAAAAAGAACATCAATGTTTTCTAAAACTACCTTAGGGGTGGATTATTTCCAAAATTATATAATTTTTCCTCCCCTATCCTCATTCCAATGATTAAACTCCCTGTGTCCAAAATTTTGATCGATTTTCATGTGAAATGTTGTGCACAAAATCAAGGCTAGAATCCATAATGGTAGACTTGTGCCTCTCCAACACATCCTAGTCTTATTATAACAACATGGATTAATTAAATGAACATCGATTCCAGGAATAAAATGAAAAATTATGAAAAGATAATTGATGCGTATAAGTATGGAGGTCTGACTCCAAAAACTGGAGTGGATCTAGATAATCAATCAATTAGCATACAAAAATCACCAGGACAATAATAAAAAGAAAAACTAAAAAACACATTTCATCGGAATTTCACTGAAACCCTAACTTATATTCAATACAAACGCTAGAAACCCATGATTTCAAAGGATTAAAATTTGAAGAAAAAGAGTGCATACCTGATAAGAGGCTCAATCATTGACCTTTTGAATAAGAAATGGTTGATACCTGATATTTTTAGTTGAAAGTGGAAAAATCAACCTAGCATTTGTAGACATGGGGTGTAGGTGGTGCTGTAGAATCGAGGGGGTGTGTTTGTGGGTGAGGGCGATGGCGATGAACCATGTTTGTGAGTGAAAAAAAGATCATTGGTCTAGGATGCGGTGCCGGTGGGAGACGACGATGTGGGGAGAGGGGAGGTGCGGGATGAACGTAAGGACGAGTGCATTTTTCATTTTATTTTTATGGATCGATTAATAAAATTTATTTTTTTATTACATTCTATTATTTTGAAATGCATTTAAAATATAATTCTAATTATACGTCAAATATAATATATATTGGATCAAATTTAGAATTTATTCCAAAATTTTGCAATATTTCCTTGTTAATAATAACTTAGTTTTTTGTGATTAAGTTAGAAATTAGTCTTATAGGTATGTTTATTTTTTAACAATATAATTTTTTTTAGTAAATGATTAACTATTAGTTGCAAAACATTTTGTTGTTAAATTATTTGTTTGTATTGAATAAATAATGGCTCCAAATTTGTAGGTTGAAGAAAATTATTGGTGATAATAATTAATTATTACAAATTGATTTTTTCTTAAAACAATTGTTGGTATTAATATGACAAAGTAACAAATTTAATTGTTTGTAAAGTGTTTGTTGGCATTAAACAATTAATACTAACATATATATGTGTTCGTAAAAATAAATGTTGGTATTTAAATTTAATAACAACAAAACATTATATCTGTTGGAATTGTTAATTTTTACCAACATATATGATATCTGCCAGTAAATTTATGTTGGTAAAAGTCCCTTTTCAAGTAGTGTATTATAGACCTCTATGTTGTGGGATACCATATATAGTTTCTTCTTGTCCTTTTTATTGATAATAAAATAAAAATTTTAGTGGTGTTCAATATGCAACACTAAACTAAAATGAAAATGAAAAAATTATTAAATTTTACTTGTATGATATAGGTATTAAATTAAAAGGTATAAATAAAAGTAACCACTATATTAAAACCATATATAAAGGATAAGTGATGACATTGACTAGTATGAGTCTTCCTTATGTGGTTCATTTCTCTGTGCTTTGAAAAGAGGTGGTGTCTCTAGGGTTTGTTCTTGAATAAGCTCAATCTAAACAAAAAAATTACAGAATGAGTGAAATTTTATGTGATAAAAGTTTAAGATTGGGGAAATTTTCATGAGATCCAAACTATTTGAATAACCACCACAAATACCACTATATAATATCTTATTTTTAGATATTATGCAATGATCTTGAGGGGTTTTGAAAGTATAAATGATGATGTTATAAACATGTAATTATTAATGTAATAATATTTTTTATATCACTTGTATTTTATACATTTCAAAATTTGAATTTTAATGATAAATAAATTTGATTTTTGATACTAATTATTTTATAAAACCAAATTTATGTTGTTAAATATTTAATAAGATGATTTTATGAGTTCAAATGTATTTTCATAAAAAATTTACTTTTTAGGCACTATGTATTTTTATTTTAAGAAACAATTACATTACGGTTTAATATTTTATTTTTATGAATAATATATTAAAAATAATTTATTTTTTAATTGATAGGAAATAATAATAAAAATAGTATTATTTAATATCTTGAATTCCATTTTCCTATTAAGAACATTTTTTCATTATATTTTATTTTTCCATTTAAAGTTAAATTCCTAAATTCAATAACTTTAATTTTATAAAATGAACTTTATTTTTTGGATTACCATTTCAATATTAGAATAAGATTATTTTTTTTGGATTTTTATGAAAATATTTTTTAGATGAATAATGAAAAATACCATTTTCAAAAATACTGCAACTTTTATTATATAATTAGTATATAATGAAAATTTAGAAATTCATAAATAAATTTTCTTATAAAAAATTAATTTAATAAATTAAATTATATATTTAACATATTTTTTTATATTTAAAAAACCTATATTTATTATTTTGGAACTCAATTAATATTTTATTATAATAAAAACTTTTTCTGACCTTCTCATTTAATGAAATATTCACATGGTGGATTTCAATTTTGTATTTTTTAATGAAAAGTAACTCTCATTTGGTTAATAATATAATAATTAACATCATGGAAATCTAAAATATTGATAAGTTTATCCTTATCATAATTTTTATGCTTAAAAATACACATTCCCTAAAAAGGGATTGTTTGTTTTATGTGCTCTAAAATTAAAAATAATTTTTCAAAAAAATAAAAATTTATTTTTATAAATTATTTTAATATTCATAATAATTAGGTATGAATTATATTATAATTCATATTTAATTTATATCTATAAAAATAAATTACTTTGGTGAAAATTTAATTAGAATGTTAGAAACAAAAAATGGAAAAAGTAAAAAATCTAAGTATAAAAGATCTAAAAACATGTTTAAAACATACGAGGAAATGAATATTTGGGGACAGTTAGACCATAAAGAACACTATAATTATGAATTCCTCTTGAACCTATACTATTTTTACTACTACTATATCCCTATCCCATTTTTGGCTGACCCTTGATTCAAGTAAAATCCCAAAATCCACCATTTCTAAGAAATCCTCTAAGGGAAATCTTTGGTTCTCAATGTGAATAATAATCATTCCCTAACATATTTTATTTTCTATATTTATCTTTATAATATAAATTTAACATTCATATACAATGAAATCATTATTTTTAAACTTAATATTATTACTTTTAGGTAATAATTATAATCAAACTTTCTCCTTTTCTCTTAGAAAAATGAGAATATCATTTGTGCGTACGTTCAAAATACAGGCTCCACAAATCAACATATTTTAGTTTTTAATAACCTACTTACAAAGGTGGTTTAAAAATGGAAGTTACTTAAGAAATATGATATTTATAAAATGTTAATGATTATGAAATATGAACTATTTTTTACCCACCTCCCAACCTTGTGAAAAATGAAAATGTTGATTGTGTTACATATGAACTATTGCCTCTACAAAGGGATGCATTTAATTTTCCTTAAAAAATTTAAATAAATAGTTAAAAAATTGTATTTAATGTTTTAATATGTTATTTATATAATTATTAAAAAAAATTAAAAGATAAACCAATTCCTACCATTATTTTATTTTAATAAAAATGAAAATGCAGCCCATGTGCATGTGTGAACTACGACCTCTATGGAGTGACGTAGTTAATTTTTCATCACCACCCAACATGGATAGTTAAAATAATATAATAAATAAATAAATATAATATTGTTATGTAGATATTTTTTTTTCTGGATTTAGTAAGGAAATTTTAATATTTGACTCATTAATTAAGATACCACTTTTGTTCGTAAAAAATCACCAAAACAAGATAGTTATCGATTTTATCCTCACAAGTTATAATTAAAAATATCATTGGAAAAAATAGAAAATTGTAAATTATTATAGAAAATTTATTATAATACCACAAATAATCTAGTAATTATAAACTTGGTATCACATAACAGGATCAATATTGAAAAATTAAATCATGTGTGAAATAATTCAAATCACTAATGTATGATGATAAAAATAAACTATAACTAACAAATAAATATATAATAAATTATTATAAATGAAGAGTATATTGATTAATAGGTATGAATAAGGTTATTAAATATGTAATTAAGATGGTTATGTTTATTATACAGGAGGTTAAAGATCAAGGAATCAAGATTAAAATGAAAGGGGGAACATTATTTTTTGAGTTATAATTATTACACTTTGAGTATGGGTTTAAAAACTAGTTCTATTATTTTCTTTGATGATATTAAAATGTATTTAATCCTCCATTTTTGGGGAATTATATTTACTAATTCATTTTGTTATAAAATTTTATGATGTTAATAATAATTCCCATTCTATCTAAATGAACGCTTATTATTCCATGTCCATATTCACACTTCCAATTAATATTATAATTTATTATTTTAAAATCCCAATATATATTATTTTAGGTATTTCTAAAAATTCTATATAACTATTTTCAAATGTACAATTTATCAATATTTTTACAATGTGGGTTCCAATAATGGAATTTTCAAAATATAAAAAAGTATTTCCCTTTCAACTTCACATTTTTATCTTAAACTCCTCATTTCTTATGAATAACATTTTTAAATTTTTAAAGGATATATTTTTTTTTATTTTAAAGTGATGTTTTGAAAATTTTTCAAGTTAAATTCTTAGAAATTATTTTTTAAAGTGATTTGAATTTTTTTCTATTTATGAAAATGTTAAGAAATATTTTCTAAAATATTTTTTCATAATTTCAATTTCGTTTTACTCTTGAAGAGATATAAGTCCTATAGAGTTAGATTTTATGAATCACTATAAAAATTAATTGATGAAAGAATCCTTTTGGGTTATTGAAATTTTGGTATCAACCGATCAGAATTTGATTTCATGTGGTAAAATACCATTTGAAAATGATATGAAACCCATTTTCCACCCATGAGTTTTCATGATATATTGAATAAGTGATATATTATGGAAAACATATTTATATATAATGAAACGTGGGGTCCTATATCACCCTATAATTTATTTATTTGGGTTTTATCTCTCACAAGAAAATAATTTTGTGCTTGGAAATTATCAAATTATGATTTTTTTTCACTAGGTTGTGCATTGATATGATCACATTATGCTTTGATTATAAGGTTATGTGCAGACATGATAACATTAATCTTTGTTAACATGATAGTGCATAGACATGATCACATATATCTCTATTCAAATGATGGCATGTGGACATGATTTCATATAGATTTGTACTAATGATTTTGTGTGGACACGATTTCAAATATATTTGTTCTAATTATTGTGAAAGGACTTGATCCCATTTTTATTTATTTACAAGATTGATCTTGGACATTATTGATCTTCGATTTATTTAAAATATTATTATTTCTTAGGAATATTTTTATACCATATTACTATTTCAAATTCATATAACTATTCTATATAGTTACTATTTATTATCTCACACTCTTATTACATATTAGATATTTGTTGAATTGAGAAAAAGTTTCTTATTATTATGACTTGTGGAAAAATATTATTGTTCCATGCTAATTTAAATATGCTATTTATCCCATGATCATGTTTTATCATATTCCTAAGATCTAACCCTGAATTACATGATGATAATTTTACCTTTACTGAGACTTTGAGCTTACCGTTTTCTTATGTTTTCCATTCCTCAAGTCATGAAGATGAGTATAACATATGAGGAGTCTAGAAGATGGTCTAGTTTCATTAAATTATAAAGAAATGTTAATAAGTATAGTAAAATATGTTTATTATACAGGTGATTCTCAAAGATATTAAAACTTCCATTATTGTGGTTTGTGTGTTTATTATGATATTTAATATTTAAATTATTGAAATATATGAAAGTTTATTTTGAAACATAACACATGGTATAAGCTACAGTTGTAAAAGGTGTTGTTTTAGCACAAAAATCAAGAGTAAGGCCCAAGGAACTTCATTTGGCAGTAGAGAAAGGTTTAATTAATTTTTAAGATTAATTTAGTTATTTTAGGGATTAAAATTATGTAAATTTTGTGAAAATACTAGGTCTAAATCAAAGGATTTAATAACAGACCATACTTTTCATAAAGTTTGAGTATGTAGTTCCTTTAAAAATTACACCCCTCTTGAAATATTAGAATGTGGATGCAACTGTGGAATAAATTCACTTAAGGGTAATCAACCTGAAAATGTTGGTTGAGTTTCAAATAGATCTTCACTCTATACACATTGAGTGGGCCTAATATTGCACACCTATTTAAAAACTCCCAGGGGATATGATTTGGATATTTGTGTGCTATTTAAAAACTATTTTGAGGGATTTTAATATATTTAGGTTAGAAATCATAATAATAAAATTATCATGGACAACCAAAGTTAAAACAAAGTACTTATTGGTTGATCCAATTATTTCATAGTTGTAACGAAAGTATCATATGTTCAAATAAAGGTGTCCTGGGAGAAAAAATCACAGGATTGAGTTTTCATATTCATATATTTACTCTTATTTTATTGGATGTAATCATAAACATTTTGATTTTACTATTTAATGGGAAATATGATCATAAAAGGGAATCTCTAAAAGGTATGTCCCTAGAAACTCCTACAATAAACTAAGGAATCATACTTGGTAAAAATTGTTGAGATAAAGGAAAATCAATGTATATGTATATTATTCAAGAATTGACGAGTCTCCTATTTTTAAAGATTGTGTTATTGATATCTGAGTAAAAAATATATTTTTATTTTCTTATGGATCCTATAGTATTTTCCATTAGTAAGTGATAATTAAATATTTTTTGGACTCAATTTATTTCGAGGGGGGGAGAATGTAACACGCAAGAATATTTTGTATTATTTTACAATTAAATGAATACTATGTTAAATAATATGTTTCAAACACAAGACTAAACTAAAATGAAACTATGATACTTTAATAATTTTTTATTTTTAAAATTTGAACATAATGATACAACAATTAAAATAATAGGTATATATGATGGTATCCGTAATATTAAAACTATGTTCAAAGGAGAAGTGATGGAAGGAGAAGCAATGCCATTGAGTAGTATGAGTCCACTTTATGAAGCTCACTTTTCTAATCTTGGAAAATAGGTCGCCTCAATAGGATTTAATGTAGAAAAATCACAATATGAACTATAAAAATTTAATTATGAGTTGTTTTTTGTGAGAGAAGTTAAAGCTCTTGGAAATTTCTACATGATCCATGATATCTGAATGAACACCCACAATTATCATTAGAGAATATCTTATGATTAGATCTTACATGGATATCCTAATAGGAAATGTATCACATATATTATTTATATATCACATATATTTATTGTCACATACATAGCTTATTTTGAATGTATTTTTATTTTAATTTCCATTAATGTTTTGTTTTGGGGGGGGGGGTTTAAAGTTTTTATGGAGAGTAGGTGAGTTTTCATGAATTGGGCCAAACCATGAGCCCAATTCTTGATTTAAAAATAAATTTTGTTTCTTTTATAACTTATTCATTTTTTAATATTTTTCACTCATTTCAACTCCTAAATTTCCTCACCTGATATATTAACACCAAAATTAAAATTTGGAGCCTTTGGAAATCCATAACCAAGGTGTATATGGGTTTTTATTTAAGGGATTGGGCCTGTCCGAAAGCCCAATTCCAGTTTTAAAAATAAAATTTGATTAATTAATAACTTATTCATGTTTAAGTGTTTTTTGGTGATTCAAAGCCCCAAACACGCCCCTTGAACCCAGACACGTGTCCAATATCCTCCAACCCTCTTTTCAGCTCATTTGCATCGTGGTTGAGGTTGAAACGTCTGAAGAACTCAAATTTAGGGCAGATTTATAAAGGTAATTTTTTCCTTCATAACTCCTTCGATTATTACTCTTTTTCCCCCATTCAAATTCCTAAATTATCTACCTATCCTTTTTCGAACCTCCCTTGAAGGTTTGAGTATTTTTAAAATCAGATACTGGTATTTTTTGGGGCGATTTATACAAGATATTTTAAGTAAGTTGTTCTCCTCCTTTCTTCTTTAAATTTGTTTAGGGTTACATCCAATGTACTTAGGGTTTATTCCATTATCTTTGAGGTTCCTAATGTCCACGAAGTAGGGTATAAAAATTAGGGTTTTATCTTATATTTCATGGTCTGAAATTATGGTTCTAGGTCTGGTTTACCTTCATTGAGGTGCGGCGGTGGTGCGTTTGAGTTTTCGCACAAAGGATTCAAGGGTTTCCTTGGTTTTGGTAGGTGATTCCATTGTGTATGAAATATTTGTGAATTGGGTACTGTTTTTATTGTATTTTCATGATTATTAAATTTTATTATTTCTGAAAAATATAGTTTTAGTGGTGTTTGTATTTAAAATGAATCCTAAATGCCAAATTCATGTGAAATTGGGGGCTTTTCATAGAAATGTTTTATTAGTTTAATTGAGGATACCCTATAAGTAACTAGTTGATTTTATTAAACTATAATAGGGATAAAAATATTGTTTTTAATGACTGTACCTTGTGTTTATTACTGAAAAACCTGGTTTTAATGGTGTTTGTGAACCATATGAAATTCTAAGAGTTGTGTTGTGTAAAAATGGAGACTTTGCAAGGATGTTGTTTCTTGAACCATATGGGGATGCCATAAAAATTATTTTGTGTTTTCACTGAAATGTAGTAGGATTCCCTTTATGTTTTGTAAACTTAAAAATGTGCACATAGTATGAAAGTGAGTTTTATAAGGAGTTTTGTGTCCGAAACACTACGAGATTTTGAGGAATTGTTTTACGAAAAATATAAGTGTTTTGTTGAATGTTTTAAGTGGTATAAAATGTGATAGCTACTGTATTGGTTGTGCTTGACCAGTAATGGTGTTTTATATTAAAATTTATTTATGTTTCATTCTGAAATTGATTGAGCACAAAAGGGGAAGCCCGGGTACCTAGGTGGGGCAGATTTGTACTAGTACGGCTAGTGGACCGGATGAGTTTTGTCCCTGTTTCACTTAGCATTTGGATAATGAAAACTCTAACTAAACTATGTGGATGATTATTGGGGACCACTAGGTTATGGTATGTTACATACTAGTGGCTCGTGAATGAGAATGGATTTTTCTATGGTTACTTTACACCGAGGTACGAGGTACATAGGGCCCAAGACAACCTAGTGCCTAGGTGTGTTCCCAATGTTGTTTCTCATTAGATTTGTAGTATTTACCCATGTATTAGGGTGTGTTTGGAAGTAAATTATAGTATCTAAAATTTCTATTTTAATTTGTTAATATTCTAAAAATTTTGGATTGAAAACTATTTTCAATTTGAGGTTTCATTTCTTGAAATTTTAACACTACTTTTCCTTGCGTTTGAAAACTGCTTGCTTTTTCACATTGTATTTCTTAATCTTTGGAATCATTGGGTGATATCCTATTGGGCTTAGGCTCACACCCTACTTACACCCCTTGGATGTAAGTAGACTTGGTTATGTTTGATTCAGGTAAAGGAACGACTAATGGTGATGGATGTTCATGGTGTTAGTTCCCATCCCTGGTGCGGAGTTGTGGAGATAGCTTGGGGGCCATGACCCCTAGTTGTGTGGAGTCCATGGGGCTGTCTTGATGCTATAATTATTTATATTTGGAACACTTATATTATCTTTAAGCCAATGTACTCAGTTTTGGTTTTTACTTAAGTCTTGTTTGGCTCAAAAATTTCAGATTTATATTATGGATTGTTTTTAATGTTTTATGCTTTCATACTCGGGTAAATCGTTCCCAAACCTGAATTAATGATACCCGGGCACTTGTTCCAGCCCGCGAGGATAGGGAACGCCCTTCGGGTCATGTCACGGGCTGGGTTTGGTGCCGGTTTTGGCAGTGACCAGATTCGGTTCGTGACAAAATGGTATCAAAGGAGGTTTGCTCCTTGGGTCATGTTATTTGGGGAAGAGTCAGCATAGTCTGGAGCTAGGATTTTTGGGACTTGAAATTTTAGTCATGGGTAGTGTGCCTGGCCAACACACCTCATGAAGGGATTCAAGTCACCATGGGAAGTATGGATTTATCTGAGTCCTTTGGTTTTCTTGGTTTAATGATGACAATGGGAAATGAAAAGAGAGTTGGGAGAATAATCTCAGTGAGCTCGCAGGGCCTGTCAAGCCATGTGGAGCCATGGATATTTCCCTAGAATACTCTCTATGACAGCGAAGTGATTGGAATATGTCTGCCAACCATATGTCCAAGTCACCCACTGAAACTAGTTTCCTCTCACATTGTCTTGTGTCTCTTTGTTTTGGAATCTTGGAAACTTGGATTTTTTAAGCAAAACAAAATGACTTCACTTTAAGGAGAGTGAATTTTTGTGAAGTTATTTTTTTGTAAAGTGAAAATGGTTTTATTTTTGTATGCCTATAAATGAAATTTCAGAATTATTTTAAAAGGGTAAATTATGTGTTTACACCTCTTTTGAAAGTATGAACTATGTTAATTGGGGTTTTGAAAATATGTTTCTAGTGGAATTTTTTTTAAACCATGGAAAAGTGTTTTGGATTGAATTAAGTGTTCTAGAATTTTTGTGTGGGGGTTGAAGATGGATTTTGGGTTTGGTGACTACTTAACCAAAAAAAAGAACTTTTAGAACCTTGTCTTGAAATGAGAAGAGTTGAGTTCTTAATTAAATGGAGATTTATGAAATGGTGTTTTTCATGAAATTAGAAGTGTTTTGAAATGGGTTGAAATGTTTTGAAATGATTGTGAAAGGCATGAATATGTGCTTTTATTGAATTATGGATTCTTTTCTAAATGGTTGTGTCCTTATGAAATGTTTTGTAAGATGTGAATTGGGATTTTGATCTCACTGTTAGCAGTTTTGAGAAAAAAGGTTGGGTTGGTTGAACATTTTGTTTTTGAAAAGTGGAAGGAAGTTTTGTTTTACCCTTTGGTATTTCCATGAGTGACCACATGCATGGGGTTATATGGGATGATGGATGGTTGATGGCATGACTGGATGAGTGCTGGGATGGATATGAGAAGGGTGCCCGGTGTGGCACAAAAACATGCATGTGTGAGGCCCATGGGGTACCATTGGTGGATACGCTTACTGCTAAACCATTTGTTTTCAAAGAATTGGTTTTAAAGAAAAACATGATGTCTTGATGAATAGTTTGGTATGGTTTGTATTATGGGTTTTTGAAATTTTTGATGTTGTGGGATGTTTTGAGTTCAAGAACCCCTTCTGTTTGAACTGTGTTTTGGGTTTGTGTTTGGTCGGTAAGCTGTGTTGTAGGGATGGTTAGTGGTCACTTTTGAAATTTTTTTTGGGATGCCTTTACGGTGGTTCCCTTAATGTGTTTGGATCTGGTTTGTGGCATGTTTTGACTAATGGACTAGCTTGGTTGAGTCCTTGGGTTCTCTCATTGGATAAGGTACGCCCCCATTAAGGGATAATGCACAACTGAAGTGCAACCCGTTTTGTTTCTCCATTGGAAAATCCTCCAGTTGATCAATATAAAGAATATTTTATTGAACATTTTTTTATTGAGTCTACACCCATTCATTTCGCTGATTTTTTGATCCTCTTGTAGTGGGATAGTTCTTGTGGAAGGTTGAAAGAGACCTTAGTTTCTTAAGTTTCCTGATTCATCAAATGTGAGAGTGTTCTTTCGTTGTTAGTATGGATGAGTGTCTTGATGGTGTCTAAGAGGGCCTCTGGGTTCTATATAGTTTCTATGAAGAAAGAGTTATTATTAAACCACCAATTTTGAGATTTCGGTCATGATAGGATATTGTGTCCACTTTTTGGACTTATCTATTGTTTAGGGACTTTGAATATGGTCCCGTTCCATGTATTGTTTCTATCAATCGCAAGGGTCATATTCGGTGACGCATTGTGATGTTGTGTTCTCTTTTGACCATAAAAATGAAGGTCACACAATCCTCTAATGTTCTATGTTATGTTGGGATTATTTCTCCCTTGGGAAAAACATCCAATCCTCTATCTTATAGGAAGGTGTTTATACGTGTCTTTCGATTCTGTTGTTTCTCACCCAAAGAAACAAGGTGCGATGTGTGTGCATCTTCTGATCCCTTGTTTTAGTGAAATGTCTGTTTTTGGTAAAGTGGATTATGAAGTGTGTTATGACTTGATGAACCCATAGGGGTATGAGGTGTAGTTGTTTGTGGCACCGAAAGAAGAAGTTCCACATAGGGGTTTCAACAGCCTAACTGCGTGGCCGAAGATGCTTCAATATTTTGAGCTCCAGCCATAGGTCCCGGAGAGAAGCTGACGCGTAGTCAGGGGAAACACCAGTGTTGTTTAAACCCTTGTATAATTTCATATCCTCAGTGTGAAAGATAGAAAGTGTTTAAACCTATGGTTTCATCATCTTCCTTCTGTTGTTCTCGTTCGGTGGAAATAGGTAGAGGGCCTTGTACCCATGTCATCGCCTAATGTCTTTCCCTCCCACGTTGGTTTCCATTGAGTCATTGGAGAATGGTTGGAAATTTGGCTAGAACGTTTGAGCACACATTTTGTGTACGATTAGTAGTGACAGTGTGCTAGGAATCAACGTGGAAAGAATGATCAGCATAGTTAGTGCACGGTTTCCCAAACCGTTCGGACTGACCCTGCACCCTTCCCAAATCTTAACAAAATGGGTCTTTCTGTGTCGGCCCATGTTGGTCAGTTAAGATGGTTGGTTCTTGTGGTGGGAAGAACCACTGTGGGTATCATGTATATTATTTTGTAAATTTCTAATTTATGTATACCCCTTGTACTAGGGAGTCTGTTTGGGCCTCCCCCTATTAGTGTCTTGATTCTGTCTCAAAAAAAATTAAGTTGTCTCTTACGGTGGGGAGCCCATTTGTGTCTCTTCATACGAGTAACTCATATTTTTCCTTGGTTTTGTATGGGAAGTAGATATTATCATTTGGATATATCTAACTAACTACATCTTACTTTGGTAAACATTGATATTGGAGAGTGACAAATGGTTTAGTTATAGTAGGGAAAGTGTAACCTTGTTCGATGTTGTTGTTTATTTGGGTAAATTGATTGAGTATTGTTCAAATTGTGTTTGAGGAGTTTTCAATTTGGATAAAGCATGAATGTGCTTGATTCTTTCAGGAAAGTGGTGTAAGTCTGGTTTGTGAGAGTATTCCTTCCTTCATTGATCACTGGAGGTGTTATGGCCTTTGGGGGAGAAACCTGGAAAGAGAGTACCTCTTGGTTTCTCAGTTGGGTTTGGTTGTTGCTTCGGTCTTTCTGTGACTTTCCGGGGTGGAAAGTTTTCATGGTGGGGAGAATTTTCACATACATAGCTTATTTTAAATTTATTTTTATTTTAATTTCCATTAATGTTTTGTTTTGGGGGGGGGGGGTTTCCAAAGTTTTTATGGAGAGTAGGTGAGTTTTCATGAATTCGGCCAAATCGTGAGCCCAATTCCTGATTTAAAAATAAATTTTGTTTCTTTTATAACCTATTAATTTTTTAATATTTTTCACTCATTAAAACTCCTAAATGTCATCCCCTAATATATTAACACCAAAATTAAAATTTAGAGCCTTTGGAAATCCATAACCAAGGTGTATATGGGTTTTTATTTAAGGGATTGGGCCTGCCCGAAAGCCCAATTCTAGTCTTAAAAATAAAATTTGATTAATTAATAACTTATTCATGTTTAAGGTTTTTTCGGTGATTCAAAGCCCCAAAAACGCCCCTTGAACCCAGATGCACGTCCAATATCCTCCCACCCTCTTTTCAGCTCATTTGCATCGCGGTTTAGGTCTAAACATCTGAAGAACTCAAATTTCGGGATGATTTATAAAGGTAATTTGTTTCCTTCATAACTCCTTCGATTCTTACTCTTTTCCCCCCATTCAAATTCCTAAATGATCTACCTATCCTTGGTCTAACCTCCCTTGAAGGTTTGAGTATTTTTAAAATCAGATAATGGTATTTTTGGGGGCAATTTCTACAGGATATTTTAAGTAAGTTGTTCTCCTCCTTTCTTCTTTCAATTTGTTTAGGGTTACATCCGATGTACTTAGGGTTTATTCCATTATCTTTGAGGTTCCTAATGTCCAGGAAGTAGGGTATAAAAATTGGGGTTTTATCTTGTCTTTCATGGTCTGAAATTATGGTTTTAGGTCTGGTTTACCTTTCTTTAGGTGCGGCAGTGGTGCGTTTGAGTTTTCACACAAAGGATTTAAGGGTTTCCTTGGTTTTGGCAGGTGATTCCATTGTGTATGAAATCTTTGTGAATTGGCTACTGTTTTTATGGTATTTTCATGCTTATTCAATTTTATTATTTCTGAAAAATATCGTTTTAGTGGTGTTTGTATTTAAAATGAATCCTAAATGCCAATTTCATGTGAAATTGGTGTTTTTTCATAGAAATGTTTTATTAGTTTAATTGGGGATACCCTATAAGTAACTAGTTGATTTTATTGAACTATAATAGGGATAAAAATACTGTTTTTAATGATCTTCCCTTGTGTTTATTTCTGAAAAACCTGGTTTTAATTGTGTTTGTGAACCACATGAAATTCTAAGAGTTGTGTTGTGTTAAAATGGAGACTTTTCAAGGATTTCGTTTCTTGAACCATATGGGGCTGCCCTAAAAATGATTTTGTGTTTTCACTGAAATGTAGTAGGATTCCATTTATGTTTTGGAAACTTAAAAATGTGCACATAGTATGAAAGTGCGTTTTAGAAGGAGTTTTTTGTTCGAAACACTACGAGATGTTGAGGAATTGTTTTATGAAAAATATAAGTGTTTTGTTGCATGTTTTAATTGGTATAAAATGTGATAGCTACTGTATTGGTTGTGATTGAATAGTAATGGTGTTTTATATGAAAATTTATTTATGTTGCATTCTGAAATTGATTGAGCACAAAAGGGGAAGCCCGGGTACCTAGGTGGGGCGGATTTGTACTAGTACAGCTGGTGGACCAGATAGGTTTTTTCCCTATTTCACTTAGCATTTGGATAACAGAAACTCTAACTAAAATATGTGGATGATTATTGGGGACCACTAGGTTATGGGTATGTTCCCTACTAGTGGCTTGTTCATGAGAAAGGATTTTTCTATGGTTACTTTACACTGAGGTACGAGGTACATAGGGCCCAAGACTACCTAGTGCCTAGGGGTGTTCCCAATGTTGTTTCTCATTGGATTTGTAGTATTTACCCATGTATTAGGGTGTGTTTGGAAGTAAATTACACTATCTAACATTTCTATTTTAATGTGTTAATATTCTGAAAATTTTGGATTGAAAACTATTTTCAATTTCAGGTTTCATTTCTTGAAATTTTAACACTACTTTTCCTTGCATTTGAAAACTGCTTGCTTTTTCACATTGTATTTCTTACTCTTTAGAATCATTGGGTGGTATCCTACTGGGCTTAGGCTCACACCCTACTTACACCCCTTGGGTGTAAGTAGACTTGGTTATGTTTGATTTATGTAAAGGAAAGGCTAAGGGTGATGGCGGTTCATGGTGTTAGTTCCCATCCTTGGTGGAGAGTTGTGGAGATAGCTTGGGGGCGATGACCCCAAGTCATGTGGAGTACTTGGTTCTATCTTGATGCTATAATTATTTTTATTTGGACCACTTGTATTATCTTTATACCAATGTACTCTGTTCTGGTTTTTACTTAAGTCTTGTTTGGCTTAAAAATTTCAGATTTATATTATGGATTGTCTTTAATGTTTTATGCTTTCATACTCGGGTAAATCGTTCCCAAACCTAAATTAATGATACCTGGGTACTTGTGCCAGCCCGTGGGGATAGGGAACGCCCTTCGGGTCATGTCACGGGCTGGGTTTGGTGCCAGTTTTGGCAGTGACCAGATTCGGTTCGTGACATTTATACATTTCACATTTTGAATTTTAATAAAAATGGAAGTCTATTTTTAATACTAATGTATTAATAAAACTCATATAATGTAGATAAATAACTAATAAAATAATTTTTTTATTAAAAATATATTTTACTAAAAAAAGTACTTTTGAGGTGATATATATTTTTATTTTAAAAAACTTAATATATTATGTTTTATTATATTATTGGAATGAATAATTTGTATCACTAATTTAATTAGTAATTGATAGGAAATAATAATAAGAATAGTCAATATCTAATAATCCTTCTCCCTATGATTTTTTTTAATTTAATTTTATTTTTTCATGTAGAAGTTAAATTCCCAAACTCTAGAATATTAATTTGAAAAAAATAAAATTTATTTTTTTATTTATCATTTAAATATGAGCATAAGAGTTATTTTTGGTATTTTCCCCAAAAATATTGATTTTTTGGTGAATAATACATTTTCTTTCAAAAATACCAGGACATTTATTTCACAATTAGTATATCTTAATAAATTAAGGTTTATTATTTTTTTATAATCAAATATATATTTAATAATTAAAATTATATATTTAAAAGTATTATTTCTAATTCAAAAAACATATGTTTATAGTTTTGGAATTCAAGTAAAATTTCAGTTTTGTATTTTTTTAAAGACACATAACTCGTATTATTTAATAATAAAAAAATTAATTTCATCAAAATTAATTTCATTAATAAGTTTTTCATAATTTCAATTTCCATGCTTCAAAATATGCTTTCCCTAAAAATGGTTTTTATTTGTTATATGTGATAATACTAAAATTAAATTTTTACACCCATTGAATTTTATTTTATAAAATAATCTTCATATTCTGAATCATTTGTTCTAAATTTTGTAGTAAAACCCATATAATTTATAGGAATACAAACAAACTACTTAGGTTAAAATTTAATTATCATTGTAAAAACCTAAATGGAAAAGTGTAAAACATACGAGTAAATGGAATAAAAAATGTTTTAAATATTCTTATAAATGAATGATTAAGAGAATATTAACATTACCACTTCCACAAACTCTATTATTTTCTATTATTGGATACTTTTGACAATTGAATAGTGATTTTTATTATATATTATTAAAAAATGACACTCTTATAACTTTTTAAAAGAAAATTCTACCACCCCTTAGAGGCCACCGTAATTTTGAATTCAACTTAAAATATGTTTTTATTACTTAACCTAGATCCATATCCCATGTTTGGTAGCACCTTTATCCATGTGAAACTACCAAGTCTACCATTCCCAAGAAATCCTCCATGGTAAAGCTTTAGTTCTCAACATAAGTACTAATATTACCCTAACCTAATTTCTTTTCTATATTTATCTTACAGATATAAATTTACTATTTATATATAATTAAATATTTTTTATTTATAATGAGTTTTATTATTTCTAGGTAATAATCAAAATAAACCTCACGCCATTTCCCTTAGAAAAACTTGAACATCACATGTGTGTATGCGTAGAATACCACCTCCATAAACAAAAATATTTTATTTTTTGATAACTGACTTGAAATAGTTTTTATAAAAATTAATATAATGAATAAATTAGAAATTTATAAAATATTTATGATTTTTAAAATATAAACAACTATCAACCTTACTCCCAAACATGTGAAAACAAATACCGAATATATTTCATGCATACTACTACCTCCACAAAGAGATGTGTTTAATTTTTCTTAAATGACGTAAAACTTTGATTAAAAAAGGGTATTTAATGAAATAATATGTTATTTATATCCTGATTAATATTATATATAATAAAATCCATTTCATACCTCTCTCTATTTGTATGAAAAACAAAAATGTCGTCCATGGGTACATTCAGAATACCACCTCCATAGAGAGACATATATTTTTTTCATCACCACAATACATGGATGGTTCTAAGAATATAATTATTAATTTAATGTTATATTATTATGTAAATATTTTTTGTTTTTGCTTCTATTATGGAAATTTTAATATCTAAATCATTAATTAAGATACCACTTTTGTTCGTAAAAAATTTCCAAAACAAGCACATCACCAATTTCATCTTCACAAGTTATAACTAAAATTATCATCAGAAGAAATTATGAATTTATAATTCATTATAGAAAATATATTCTATTAATTTAAATAATATTTTAATTGTTAACAAGTTATCAAATAATGGGGATCAATATCGATACTTTAAAGCATACGTGAAACAATCAAAATTAATGACATCCAGTGAAGCAAATATACTAGAAATAACTAATAGATAAATAATAAATGATTATACATGAAGATTATCTAGGTAAATATTTATGAACAAGGTTTTTAAATAGGTTATTAAGATTAATATTTTTATTATATGAGCGGTTAAATATATTTTTTGGAAGTTAGGAGTAAAAGGTAAAGGGTTTTCTTGACTCAACTTATTTATTGAGGAATAATTATTCCTATTTTCCTATAGTTTGAAAAGATAGTTACATTATAATATATGATGATATTATAATGCCTTTATTTCTTCTTTTTTAGGAAATTAAAATAATTTATATCTTTATTTATAAAATTTTATGACATTTATAATAATTCCCATTCTCTCTAAAAGAGATATTTTTCATTCAAGTCCATATCCACCCTTCCCGCTAATGTTATCATTTATTATTTTAAAATCCAAATATGTCTTAATTATTATTATGTTCAAAATTATATTTACCAATTTTTATAAAGATTATTAATCAGTATTTTTTTATATGGGTATCAATATTGGAATTTTCAAAATATCAAAAAGCATTTCCATTTCAAGTTCATATTTTCAACTTCTACTATACATTTACTAGTTAAAGCCTTTATTTCATTTTATGTATCCATTATTTGATTTACTTTAAAGAGGTATTTTAAAAATTATTTGATGTTACCATCTTGGAAGTGATTTTTAATGTGATTTTTAAATTCATCTCTTTATGAAAATGTTATGAATTTTTTTTAAACTCTATTTTTGTTGTTCTTCTTAAATTTTCCTCTTAAAAATATCTAAGTCATATAGAGTTATTTTTAATGAATCATATTTTAAATTCATTGATTAAATAAACCATTTTGGTGATTGAAATTTTGGTATCAATCGAGTTACTTTTTAAGACATTTCATCCGATAACATTTGGAAATGATATGAAACCCATTTTCCTTCCATAGTTTTTCATGATATATTAAAGGATTAATATATTATGACACACATAAATATGGACGATGATTGGTGGGGTCGTATATCTCTATCTAATGATTTGATCATGGTTTTATGTTAAATTAGATTATAATTTTTTGTATGAACATAATCTCATTGTGCTTTATTTCTAAGGTTGTGCCTGAACAAGATCAATTTATGATTTGTTCACAAGGTTTTTCATAGATATCATCATTTTATTCTTTGTTTAGATGACGGTGAATGGACATGATCATATATATCTTTCCTCAGAGTATGGTTTATGGATGTTATCAGATATAACATTGTTCACATGATGTTTCGTGGAAAGTATCACATATATCTTTGTTTACATGATTGTGTTTTTCTTTTTTCAAAATATTATGCCTGAACAGGATTAATCACAACTTTGTTCACAATATATAAATTTATTATGCCAATTCTTATGCTATATTTTATTTGATATTCCTATTATTACATTCCATGGATCCTTTTTATTATCTCATAATCTTATTATAAAGTACATGTTTTTTCAAATGATATAAAATTTATTACTATTATGACTTATGGACAAATCTTAATATTTTATGTTCTTTTTAGCACAATGTTTTCCAAATGATCATGTTTTCTCATATACTCAAGATTTAACCCTTTATGAAATGTTTATATGTTTTCCCTTAGTGAATGTCTGAGCTAACCCCTTTCTTATGTTTTCATTCCTCATGTTTTGAAGATGATTATAACTTATGTGGATACTAGATGGGTGTTAAGTATGGTTCGATTATGGAGAAGCATTCTAAGATATCAAAAAATAAGTTTCATATAGAATTGAACCTGATAGATACCAAGCTTCCCATTACTGGGTATTTTATTTTTATCATGACATATAATGTTTAAATTATTGAAATATATAAATATTTATTTTGGTACAACTCACTTTGTATCAAAGAAAGTCGTAAAAAGATATGTTTTTAGTACCGTACTCATGAGTGCGGGTCTATGATGCCTCAATGTTAAGGAAGTCTGTAGAAGGTGTGAGTAATAGGGTCATTGTATGATGAAGTGTATGATAATATTAAAAGTATAGCTTTACTATGATTAGAATGTAATGGGTATTCAAAATCTCATCGAATAATAAGCATGTTTACCATAAATAACATTAGGGGATAATGAAAGAAGTAAATCATGTGATATTGATATAGGGAACAATTACCAAATTATATGTGATATGAATATTATAAAAAATATTAAGAATTGTGAATGAGGGGAATTCACCTTCGGTAATTATTGTTCTCTTAAAATCAATGGGATTTGATCTACTTAAATAAAAGCTCAAAATCTAAAATTGAATAATGTTTTTTATGTTGAATGGATAAATCAAAATCTTATGAGTGTTAGTCAGCTCTATAATGATCTTAATGTGGTTTTTTTAAAAAAATACTCATATTTGATTAAAATCTTAAAGGATGAATGTATTATTAAATAATTAAAAAGAAAAAATTTCAATATATTTTTAATTATTAATTCAAATAATTTCTATTAATTGATTGGAAAAGATGAGATATTGATAAAGCATAAGTGGCTTGGTCATTTTTTTAAAAATAAGCCTTAGAAAAATAAAAAAAACATTATATTGTGAGAGATATGACCAACTTGAAAAAAGAATAAAAATTTGTTTATAGAACATGTTTGAAAGGGATTATTCCTAATAAATCTCATAAGAATATTTATTTATTTATTCTAGACAAGTAGAACTCATTCACATTGATTTATGTGGTCCAGTGAGAAAAAAATCTACATGATGTTATTTATATTTCATTACATTCATTAACCATTATACTCGGATAACCAATGTGATGTTCAATAATCACAAGTCAGAAGCCATTGATAGGTTTAATATTATTGTAATAAAAGATGAAATGGATTTGTGAATCTTTATTATTAATTTGAACAAATTCTATTTTTTTAATTTTTAGATAATACCCCATTTTAATGAGGTTGAGAGGGAATCCTTATATGGACTGAGGGACTATATTATATGACTTGATGGTTTATATAATCAATGGAATTATATATTTAACTTAAATTCACTAGCTAACCCCTTCCCAATACATCTTCAATTTTTTCACCTTTCTCACCACCCAATGATGCAGTCAACTATCCTCTCCCCTTGTAGATTTTCCTAGGTGTTAGACCAATGGTCTGTCCATATTACCTATCTCTATCCTATTTATGGTTAGTTATTCTTAGTGACTTGTATCACTTCGATCCATTATCCTAATGATTCTTCGATATAGTTTAACCCCCTATATTGATGGCATAGAGGCCCAGTATTCTAAAGGCCTAATATTTGGACTGAAAGCCCAATATTGGTAAATACTTCCATTAGTATATTAATAATTATAGTTCTCACACTACTACAGTGCTATAATACTACTAAATTACCTTGTAAATTTTCTTCCACATATTTTTGAACTTGGGATTTATATACGATTAAAGGGAGTCTTTAACTCTTAGCAAAGCCCCTAGTTACTTCAACATAAAAATGTTATTTGATAATAGAAATAAATATTCATGTGAATCATATAAAATATATATTTCCAGACATGGAATCAATCGTTAATTCAGTACACCATATACTCCCCAAAATAATTTTATTACAGAGAGGAAGAATAAAATCGTAGTTTAGATAGACACAATAATTCTAGGGGAAAATAAGTTCTAAAAATATATTTAGAGAGAAGTTATATGTGTACTATTTTACAAATTCAAAACTAATTAATTTTGAGACCTGAACCATAGTTAACACCAAATGAGATGCGATAAAAGAAGAATCAATAAGTAATGTACTTTTTTTGGAAGTCTATTCTTTAGAAATATAAAAAAAACATTTAAAGTTTGATAAGAAATAATATGAATGGAGTTTTATAGGTTATTTATCTAATATAAGTGGATAAAATTGTTAGAATAAGAAGATACACCATATTGTTTATGTTTATGATTTTTAATCTATTAAAATCAATAAAATATAATTTTCTTGAGTTTGAAGTTGAGGAAAAATAAGTTAGTAGAGGGCATAATTTTGAAAAAAATTTCAAACAAGAAATTTTTTAGCATAATGTTGTTAATATTGATTCATATTATAATTGTTCTGATTAAACTACTATAACTATGGTTTAAGTAAAAAAATTCAAAATATTATTGACATAGAAAATATATTAGAGAACTTGGAGGAAAAAAATCCAAACATGAAGAAGATTTATAATTGAAAAAAATCAATTGTTTTATAGGATGAACCTAGAACTATGAATAAAAATATTAATTATGAGGAGTGGGGGTAAACTATGAATGACGAGTTAAATAAAATTAAGAGAAGAATTACTTTTTATCTCATATTAAGGCCAAAATAAAAAATTTCATTATAAACAAGTGGGTGTTTAGAAACAAAATGAATGATAAAGGTGGAGTGACAGGGAATTAGGATAGTCTGTAAAGAAACCTTAAATCAAAAGGATTGAAATAATTGGGATGATTTTAGAAGTGATTATAGACATGAATTTTAAATTATTTAAAATTGATGTGAAATTATCCCTTTTTAATGGTTAACTTAATAAAGAGATTTTATTTTGAGAAATTATAGTGTTTCATCCAAGATATTTATGGAAACATGGTGCATAGACTCAGAAAATAATTCTACAGGTTGAAGCAGTATCCAAGAACTTTTCACTGAAATAATTTTAGTTATATTAAAAAAATTAAGTTATACAAAAAGGAAATTTGTAAGAATTTTTTTGGTAATGGATCTATCCATAGGTACAATACTAATACAAATATGCACGAGAGTTATTGAAAATGTTTGGAAAGAAAGAGTTAAGAGAGGTTTCATGTTTATTTTTATTTGGGAAAAAACAATACAAAGATGATAACAATATCAAGTTTGATCGAAAAGACTTTAGAAAGATTCATTGGAAGTTTTTTTATTTGAAAACTTTAATATATGATATTTCTTATGTAGTTACACGTTATGAAATATTTTAGAGTGATACATGGGAGTTAAAAATGATTATAGCTAAACGAGTTCTAAGATATGTGAAGTGCACAACAAACCCTGGATTATAACACAGATACGGTAATGATTAGAATTTTATAGGCTTCACAGATGCCGATTGAGATGGTGATTTCACTAATAAGAGATCCAATTCATGTGGAAATTTCTCCATTGGTGAATGATGTGTTGGATGGTACAGTAAAAAGTAGAACTCAATGACTCTTAACACATATGAGGTATATAATGTGGCTTCGACTCATTTATATACACTAGTTTTATTGATGCAGTTGTAGTTATTAGGTTTGAGATTTGAGACTAAGAGGACATTAAAGATATCATGTGATAATAAGAGTCCAAAAAATATACTAAAAAACCTGGTGCAATATTATAGATCAAAATAGATTGACATCATGTATCGTTTCAATAAGGACGGAGTTTATAATGAAGATATCAACATGGAATATATTTCTACTTAGAATCAAATTTTAGGCATCTTCACAAATGATATGCTAATACAAAGCTTCTTTGAGTTATAAATGAAAATCCATACTTACTTCTATCCTATAACTTGAAGATGTGTAAAAATCACACCCACTGGGCTTTAAATTTTATTGAAAAGGGGGAATAAAGAGTTACACAACTCATACTAAGGGGGGAGAGAATAAGAGGATGGTGTGTGAACTTTATATTGAATCTTATTTTTTGGTTAATTCACAATGGGGGAGTATTTAGTAATTTGGAAGGGATGTTTTAATTAAGGGGGAGTTCATTTAAGTCCCTTGAAAAAAATTTCTTATCAGCAAGGGATGTAATTACCAAAAAAACAATAACTGATATGGTAGTGTAGTCCAAGAATCTTTTTATACGAGGAAGGCTATTATATTATGATTTTTAAGATATTTGGCGTGTTATGAAACTTCTATGAGTTTATTTATTAGTGTTGATAAATTTTTCCAAAAAATAACAAAGTGGGAGATTATGATGATCTTAGAGTTGTTAATTTTTTTCATTTTTCTAAATGTTGATTGAGAATCATTGGAGGTTTTTGAGTTATTATTTGAAGGTATGATGATTGTTTCAAAGAATATATGAGAAGATCTGAGGTTAATTTAGGAGGTTCTATGATTTTATAAATAGAATCCATAACTCTATTTGTAGTTTAATATTAGTTAAGCATTTATAAATAAGAATTATTTTACTAGTTGTGTAAGAATGAGTTATATGTATTCATAATCATGGTGGTAGTGTGTATAAGCATCAAATTGCTATGTAATAAAGAATAATATATTCATATGGATGAACTAGGTTCCACATAAGATTCTTCCAGATACCATAAGAAATATTTTTTTGAGTATTGTATAATGATACCTAACCATCGATCCAACTATGTAATCATTATTCCATCAATGTACTAATCAACACATAGATATTTTTTAGGTTACTATAGAATAAAAATTTGAGTGTTCTAGAATTTTAATATTCTTAATGAAATAAATTTGATGACTCTAAAGTTGATCTTATATGTTTAAATATCACATTTGAGGGTTCAATCTAATTCATATGGTAATTCAAAATGGATGAACACTATGAAAATCTATTGAGACTTTCAAGATAGATTATATAAGAGAATTGAGGATGATTTAAATGCTGATTCTATAGAGGAAGGAACAAAATAAAATCACTCTAGTGTTTCAATTTTTTCATGATGTCATTGTTTGGAGTTCAAATAATCACAAGCATCTCATTATGTGATGATAACAGTTATGTTATCAAGTATGGATCTTCAAGTTGATGAGTTTCCAACTATTGTATTGCAATGAAGTTCTTCATGATGCAAGAAGTTTGGTGATGATGATAACTGAAGTTGATTCAATAAAATAAAGAAGAAAATACCAGTGGGTATTCTTGATATTCACAAATTTTTTTATTTGTGAGCTTTTATTAATGGTTTTTGGAGTTGGAGAATATTCTCAAATGATTTTTTTAGAAATTTAAGAGAAAAGGTTAATTCTGTAATTCTACTAGATACATGAAAATAATTAATGGTAAAAATATTTTTAGGTCATGGTTTATGTTTTTAAGCCTAACTAAATAAGAAATTCGAGTGAATCATATGGTATAATTTGTTTGAGAGAATTATTAATAATGATGAGATAGAAATTATATTTTTTGAATTATTTTATTTTAGGAAATTTTTATTCTCAAATATATTGAGTGTTTGGGGAGAGAAAAATGGTGTACATGCATTGATAAATACTAAAGAACCTATGAGAGAAGAAGATATTCTAGATATTTCGGTTCATGAGTGATCATCTACATCAATTTGTGATAAAAAATTCATAAAATAAAATCATATTTTGAGTATTGGGGTGAAGATCAACATCTGGTTCAACATTCGGTGATAAATATGTTCTTGAATGTTCTATATTCTTATGATGGGAGACAACCATATTGTTTTTCTATTTAAATATGACCTTCAAAGTGATGTTTCTAATTTTTGTCTTGTTAAATAGTATATACAGTGTGAATCAACACATTCTTGTGTGACTCTGGAAAGGAATAATATGATGCTATTATGGTATATGTAATCAAGATTCACTAGTTCTTAGAGTGAATAATTCAGGGTTGGGGAGACTAACTAACCCTGGTATGGAGCTGGACTTTCAGAAGGATATGAACCTTCTAGAATTATATATATTCATTTATCTTACATTTTGTACATATGTGTGTAAGGATAGAAATTAATATTTGAGGGGATCAGACATTAATAGGTTATATAGTTTTATTTTATTGGGACCCTGGATTTTATTTCATGGATATTACATCATTTTTGATGAATATTCATTACATTAAATAAAAACATGCTCAAGGACTATAATAGTTTAATGCCTTTAGAAACTTGGAAACATAATATTCTAACTTAGTAAAATATATTCAATGTATACTATAAAGATCCTAACCTTTATTAATCCTACTTAAAACTTTTCTTCATAGCCTGAGGAAAGGAATCTTAAGATAGGTTTATTTCATATTCTCAGTAAGGGTAAATAAAGGGGACACAAAAGCATAACATGAGTGTGTGTGTATGAGAAAATGAGCATGAAATTTGAAAACCATACCATACATATCAAAGTTCATAATCTTGATTCATGAAATAAATATTGTTAGTTCATAAGACTTGAATGATAATATAATCAAAGAAAAAGAGACACAAGAGCAAAAAATTGGCATAATACATATATATATTTTGTATAGTGACACACCACCATCCTCAGTCATAGACCTTTTCATATAGCGGAATGAGTTCACCCCCAAATCATTATAACAAACAAATTACCTTACTTTACTAGGTTAAATCCACATTCTATCCAAGGTTATCTCATGATATATATAAATCATTACCCAATTCAATGGAGGGAAATATAGGTCCCACCTGTCACATTATAAAAACTATATTTTTAGATGCCACAAGATCATAAACATTAATCATATTACAACCCATGAAATGAAATGGGTATCATAAATTTTTTATCATATCATAACCTTTAGAAAAGTGACAGGTCCCAAAATCATTTCATTATAGCATAACCTATGAAAATTAGTAGGTTTCATAATCATTTTATCACGATATAACCTATGGAAGAGAATCGAGTTTCATAAACATCATGCCATCAAAACATAAACCTTTCAGAGAAAGAATACGAATGGTATCCTTCTATCATATCCCTAGTAAGATATAGGTAATACAAATAGTTTCATCTTGCATGGAGAATATTTTTTTAAAGATGATTTTTAATATTTATTAAGGAAAATATCATTTGCATTTTGAAAATTTATTTTCATAACAAAAAACATAGGGAAAACCTTTTTCTTGAAAATAACCTTCAAACCATATAAACTAATCATTGAAAATAATTTAATTTTTTTAAGAATTATTTTTCTTTATTTTTTCTCAAAAAATAATTAAAATTATTTTTAAAATTATTTTTAGAAAACATGGTTTTGGAAGAAAACAGATTTCCAAATTAATAGAGAATTAAAGTTGTTTTTTATTAAAAACAATTTCTTAATTATATTAGATACAAAAGAGTATAAATATTGTACCATTACATAAATATATCATCAATAACTAGAGGAGAATAAAATTCATTAAAATTAAAGAGAGTTGGATCATAATATTTCATCAATGTAAGTATAATCATAAATAATCATGATAAATGATGAGATTATAGCAATAAACTTTTACATAACATGTGTATCAAAGAAGAAAAATTGAGAAAAAAATCCTTTATCATTTTGGTAACTTTGATACCATATCCCCATGAAAGTGAGAACCTAAAAGGATATTTAAATAAAAAAATTTAATTATTAGAATCATAAATTACATTCATGGGTATTATATACAACACATTGAATAAATAGGTTGTGAATATATCTTTTGTCTTACAAAATTAAAAAGTGAGACAAAAATCCCTTACCATAAGTCTTGAATTCCTTTGTACATGTTCCAAACTCCAATATAAAAAATACTGGTTTATTATAAATCTATTTTAGAAACATATTCATATATATCATACATTATATGGTTTTCTCATAACGTTTTTATTAACTGTTTATTAACAATACCATTTTAAAGTCAAGTTTTGGGTAATAATCGCTTTGTTTTTCATACAAGTTTTGATATGTAATTTTTGTTCCTCTTACTTTTATCATGATTTAACCATTTAAAAATTTTAAACAAATATATAAATATAATATATATATATATATTCCATATGTATGTATTTATAATAATCTAAAATATAAATAAATAAGAAATAAAATACATAATTTATGGAGATGGTGGGATGTACATACACATGAATGTTATTTCCATTTTGTTATAGAATTGAAAGAAAGAAGACTAAATGATATATATATACTTATATTATCATTATATTATCATTTTATGTTAAATATCATATATTTATATTAAAACTAACCTTAATACAATCCATATAATGCGTTAACGAATCACATCACTTCAAGAGACTGTAGTCTACCTTACACACAAACGACGTTATCGTATTCCAAAAAATGAGAAGCATGAAGGTATGTGTTATATAATAATTTCAGAAGAATAAATAAATCATAAATATCATATATATTATATATAAATATCTTGTACATTATTATTCCCAACCTTTAGATGTGGTAATGAAAAAAAACGAATGACATCGGTTCGTGAGGCGGTAGTCCGCCGTACACACGAATGACGATTTCATAATCTATTTGATGGAAGCGTGTGTAATTTTATGTATTATCCTCAACATACATCATTTTATTATATTTAATATACTTAGGTTATTGTATAGTCATGATGTAAAAATAATTTTAGTGTTTTGAGGAAGAATTAAAAAAAATGCTCGTTGATGAACGTTACCTCTTCTTTGGATATCTACTTTTGGATTGCACAAAAGGCATTCCTTGGCTGACTTAAAACCCAAATTATTGATCCTAGTATGAGAGTTTTGAAGTTTTTAGGTGATACTTTCATGGGTTGGTGGATCGGAATTTCTTGAGACGTGTGTAGAATGGGGGAGAGTGAGTGCCCTTTTGTAGTAGAGGTGGAATGACATTCTTGTAAATACTCAAAATTATTCACAATTGAGAGGTATACATTACCTAATGTGGATCAAAAATTAAAAAATAATGTAGGGTATGGTTTATTTGGTCGATTAACACATCTAAAACACAAAAATTAGTGTATTTTTCTAATGTTGTTCCTTAACTTTTATGTTTCTATACATTTACCATTTTAGATTTTATTAAGGTAACTAATTTTATAACCAAGGTAATAAATTAATCAAGGATAAATTAATGTGAGACTTATTATATAATTTGATAAAATTATTCTAAATATCAAATATAATTTATAGAATAAAATTCCCTTATGTGTAGAAAATTAATTTTTACAGAAGCACCAGTAACGCGCAAAAACACTTCTTTAACCATAACCGCAATTATAATGGTTTTACTATTTATGGGTCAATTTTTTCATTATAAAAGGTAAATTTGTCCATGAATGGACCATATTTTATATTTTTTAAAATTTAAAAATCATTTTTAAGAATATAGGTTTTTTTATAATTTTAAATCATCTAATAAAATTTCATTTATTATAAAATTACATTAATGTCAATTTTTACATTATTTATTTAATTTGAATTTTTAAATATCAATAAGATTATATAATTTTAATATATTTAGATTAAAACTATTTAAAATTATATAACCATCTAAAAATTTGATTTAATATAATAATTCATTCAATTTACTTACCTTTTAATATTTTCAATATCAATTATTTTATAAATTATTAGCTAAATAATTCATGATTTGGCGTTTCTTAAGCCTTTAAAGTAATTATTTAATCTATAAAAAATAAAAAAAATTACCATGATAAAAAAACTTATTTAACATTAAAAATAATATTTTTAACATAAAAATATGATGTTTTTTCCTATCTCAAGGATTTATAAATATTAAAGTAAAGGATGGTTATGTATTTGGTCCCTTTTATTATATAACTTATTATATAGGTAATGTTCATGGATAAGTATCCCAATAACTCATAAAAATGTATCCTAATTCATTAAGGGTATAAATATGTCCATACAATGAGTTTATAAAAAGTTTTTAGGTCATTTACACCGTATATTCTAAGTTTAACAACCAAGTGAACTCATTTTTACCTTAATCACTATAATTAATTTTATTTATTTTTACTAATTATTATGGTAAAAAATTAAGTTTAACATATTAAATAATATAAATTATGATGATTCGAAATATTTAATATGTTTTTTGAAATTAAACTCACATAATTGGTGGAATTTAATTTAAAATTAATCTCACAGACGTGACGAGAAAGAGGGTTTTTAATGTGATCATGTTCAAAAGTTTACCAAGTTTTTTATTTCCAATTTCAATATTAAATTTATTCAAATGACCTAAATTTTATTAATTGATGTATAATTTATATATTTATAATTTTAAACAAATTTATAATATAATTTAAATATATAAATAATTCAAAAATTCAATTTTCAATTAAAATTATGTATTTTTCACTATTCATAAAAAATGAATATTTTATTAAAAATGAAAATAATTTACCAAAAGATAGTTTTGAAATTACACTTTAAAAATTGAATTTTATTTTTATAAATTTAATTTATTAATGTGTCAACAATTATTATTAAAATAAAAGAACCATTAGACGGCGGTAAAATTGCTTTTTAAAAGAATGCGTTTTTAGCATAAAATTGGATTTATTATTATTTCTTTTCTAGAAAAGATATAAGATGAATGTTAAAAATTATATAGAATATATAACAGATAAATTTAATTAAAATAAAAAAAAATTGTGATTTAGTTAATTTATTGACATAAAACACTCTTTTTCACATAAAAATAATATTTTTGGAAAAGATTTCCCATTATTTTAAAAGGGTTATATGTTTATTTATAATTAATTGGTTATCAAAGAATTAATTTAATAAAATTTAATAAACCATATTTTCATAATTTATTTAATCATTTTCATACGATCCATTCAAATGGATAGGTGATTACTATAACAATATTTTAACAATGTGTCATGTTTTCATTCAAACTCAGTGTTGCATGTAACACAAGCTACGATTGGTGTAGAATTTGATGAAATATAAACTTTTATCGAGTGTAACATGAGAATAAAATAGTGATATGTGTACAACATGTTAAACTTAGGGTTTCATTTCTTGTAATCTAAACTTGGTGTTGTTAATAATGAAAGCTTAACTTGGTGTAACATTCAATGCAAACCATCAAATAATTTTAATTTATCTCAAAAAAAAAATTATTCATAAATATTGTGGGGGTTATATTCTATTCCCATTAAAATGAATTTAACCCTAATTTTTTTTCATCATTAAATTATTAATACTTGAAAGACCCTTTCATAGAAACCCACATCGTAAAAATGAATAAAAAATATTCCTTTTAAAAAGGAATGTGTGAAATATAACGATTATGAAAAGATACTCATAAATAGGCTTACACATAAGATAACATAGGTGGGAGGTGAATATTTGGATGTGGTGGAAAAGTATAAATAATTATAGTTAGTGATAGAGATCTTTTATTAAAAGAATGCTGGTGATCCTGAGGAGGTTTGTGTTTATAACACCATAAACTATAGAGGTGTGAAAAATTTCACTGATATCATTAAAAATAATGATAATTGGTCAAAATTTTATTTTAATAGAATTTTTATGAAGTTTAATAATTTTCACAATAAGATATACTCACTTGATTTCATTCCATTTCATATGAACAACCTCACCCTTTGGTTGTACATTGATCAATTTCCACTTCAACTCTTACTCCATGAAATGATGGCGAGTTTGTTATATTTAAAGTGCTAAGAGATCATAAGATCCATAGATCGAAAAATAAGTCATTTTATCTATATTTATTTATAATAAAAAGGTTAGAATATGTTATCCAATATGTATAAATCTTAATATGGTGAATTAATTCATTAATATCTAAATCTTCATTCAATGTTCAACGAAAACCATTTCATAAATGGTTAACCTTTAGACCCTTACAAAAGTTAAAATTAAAAAACATTAGAAATAATGTCACTTAAATTATCTTAACATTAATCCCCCATATATCGTAAAGTGTCTTTTTTTTCACATACCAAACATGTTAATACCTTCATCATGTATTTTCTTAAAACAAGGTAATAACATGAATTACCATAAATCCTTATTGAAAAAATTTATACTTCCTTATTGAAAATATTGTTAGATTGAATTTTTAAATATGAAAATACCATAATATCCATCCATGATAGTATAAACCATATTGTGAACAAATCATTAATCTCTTTATAGGGTAACCAATACTATCCAATTTACTTTATTCTTATCAAATATCTCTCCATCCAAATAAACACCAGTTTCTCTACATCAAAAACATATTAATGGTTACTTTACCATAATCATGTGTTTTAAATAAAATATATCCTTTAAATTAAATCACTTTTATAAGTCATTAGTAACATTAAATATACTCTTTCAGATCCTTAACAAAAAAAATTTCTAGGATCGTAGACTTCTTGGCGTCCATGGCTTCACCTAATCAAAGTATATCCTATTTCACTAGTTTAGTATCCTTCCCACAGTAGGGTCTCAAAAACGTGGTTAATGATGACCTTGGACTACATTTTTTCAAATACCCATGATCTTTTTGTACATTCTATTATCCAAAATGAAATGAAAATTTTAACTTTCAGTCAAAGCATTCAATATTCAATTATATCTTAGGTAGGCCTATATTCCAATACATTTTGTTAATTGAACTTTTCAATCTCGCTTTTTTGTCACTTTTTTTGTGTCTTTTTACACAATCAAAACATCTTCCTGTTCCACTAATACATTCAGTTGGGTGTTTCTTCCCACATTCCAAAAACATAGGAAACTAAATCTTCATTTCTCCATGGCCTCCACCACCTGAACACTCAGTGAGTGTGTTTCTTATCTTCTTCAGTGTGTCCGAGAGTTGGTTTAGGTATACATTGTTAATAAATTTACATGAATACTAATTAGGAATAATCAAAATATCATTTACTCTATTCATTATCCAATTTGACTTCTCATAAAAATATTCAGTTACATTTAATGATAACCCAATTCCTTTTGGTTCCCACCAATGACTGAAAGCATAAAATATAGTGTGACCAATACTAATCATCATGGGAAACCACATATTCCTGAAAAACCACTTGTATGATGTCCAAATCATGAAAATATATTTTATATATTTGAAACCATAGGCTTAACTAGGTCATTCATATCCATTTTCTATTCAAATATTTCATGATGGTTCATAAAGAGTTTATAAATTTCTAAGGAATATCCTCTAGGAGTGAAAACCCAGGTGTGCAGTAGGACCCATTGTCCTGTACCAGTTCCTGATTGAGACTAATTGAATATGATGTTTTTAGGGCTTTTAGAGCTAGGTACATCTGTGATATATCCACATCCACATGTACTATCCATACACGATTGTTTTCCCAATAAACTACTCAATCTATCCTTTAAAAAAATTCTAATACATTTTTATTAATTTGTCTCATCCATAAAATTATCCTTCGAGACATATATAGACATATCCTTAGAAATATACCTAGTAATATCCCTAAATTTTTCCAATATTTGTTCCCAATGGTTGACTAAACATTTCCTTTGATACCAACTATAGAGACCCATACTTTTCACACATGGATATTACATTATTGTTTATAAATATTCATTACATTACACAAACACATTCCAAATGACTTTAATATTTTAGTTACTTTGGATACATAGAAATATAATATTCTAAATTTGTGAAATAAATTTAATTTCCCCCATAAATATATTCCGCTTTAGTAATTATACATAAAAAATTTATTCATAACCCAGAGAAATAAAACATAATAATGGTTGAGCTAATATTCTCAAAAAGGGAAAATAAATGAGACATATAAGATTAACATGAAAATAATGGTTTTATATCATGTGAATAACATTATAAAACCATACCCTTCATATAAAATATCATAATCTTGAGTCATGAAATAAATATTGGCATTTAATAATACTTAAATGAGAATCCAATCAAAGTACCTGGTCCATCAGAGCATAATGTTGGAAGAAGATATTGATTTGTGGTATATACATAATCATATAAAATATTTACCTTAAATTTAAGGCTTATTTAAAAAAAGTATCTGGGAACTTTATGGGGGCTACACCTACTATGTAGGACACACTGCCATCCACAGTCACAACCCTTTCCTTATAGTGGAATGAGTTCACTCCCTAAACAGTAACAACAGAAAAAATCAATATTATACCAGGTTGACTCCCCATTCCATACATGATTATCTCTTGTGATATTAAAATATATAACCAATACATTGGAGGTATATATAGATCCCCCTCGTCACATAATGAGAACCATATTTATGTTTTCTATAAGATCATAAACTGTCATCACATCATAACCTATGAAATTAAATGGTTATCATAAAAATTTCATCCTATAATAAACTATGGAAGAGAGAAATGTTTTATAATCATTTAATCATAGCATATCTTGGGAAAAGAAGTGGGTTTCATAATCATTTTATCATGGTATATACATTGAAGATAAATGAATTTCAAAAACATCATTCCATCACAACATAAAACATTTATACAAATAATATGAATGGTATCCTTGGATCATACCCCTTCTAAGGCATTGGTAACACCAACAGATGCCATTTTATATGGAGAATAATTTTGAAAAATCATTTAAAACATTTATTATGGAAAATATCCTTTCCACTTTGAACAAATCATCTAAAAACATAAAACATTTTGAAAACCGTTTTCATTGAAAATAAAATTAAAAACATTTAAAAGAATATTTAAAATTATTTAATAAATTTATTAAACCCAATTTTTTTTTTCAAATGAATTTACTTGAAAATGAGACTCAAATATCACTTAAAATAATTTTCGATTTTTTTTAAAAAGATGGGTTTGAAAGAAAACAAATTTCCGTCCGAAGAGAGAAATAGAGTCAATTATTTTTAAATTTTTTTTTATAATTATATTAAGAACCAAAGAGTTGAAAAATGGTAATATTACATGAAGATATCATGAATAACCGTAGGAGATGAAAATTAATGAGAATTATTGAGATTTGGATCATAAAATCATCAATGTAAGTATAATCCTAACAATCCCGATACAAGATGATATTTTAGAAATAAACTCTTACCACTTTGGTAATGTTAAATCATAATACCCATAAAATAATAAAACTACATGAATATTTTAATATCATTAAAATAAGTAGGTTTTTTATATAATTTCCAAGGGAAAATATATAAACCTTATAAAATAATTTAGGTGTATAACATAACACATGTCTCAAAGAAGGAAAATTGAGAAAAAAATTACCTTACCATTTTGGTTACTTTGAAACCATATCCCCATGAAAGAGATATCCTAAAATAGATATGTAAATACCAAAAATATATAGTATAATAATAATAAAGTGCATTCATGGGATGTATATATGCCACAAAGAATAAAAAATTGGTGAATATAATATGTGTCTCACAAATGTAAAAAGTGAGACGGAAATCCCTTATAATAAGTCATAGATTTCTATAAACTTTCAAAAATCCAATATAATAAATATAATTATATTTTAAATCCCTTAAAAAAATATATTCATATATAAAATACCATATATTTCATGATTTTGACCTTTTTATTACCTGTTTATTAACATACCATGTTAGAGTCATGTTTCTTTTAATAACAACTTTGTTTTATTATATAAGTTCTGATTTGTTGTTTTTTGTCATCTTATTTTGATCATGATTTAATAATTTATAGAATTTAAACCATTATATAAATATCTTATATATTCAGTATATATATATATATTTATAAAAACTTATAAATGATAGATATTGGAAATGAAATACACCATTCTTGGAGATGGTAGACCGTACATACACATGAATGTTGTTTCCATTTTCTTATCATATTAAAAGAAAGAAGAGTAAATGATATATATATATATATGATCATTATAGTATAATTTTTTGTTCTAAATGACACAAATTTATATTAAACCCATCTTTTATATATTATATGTAAAGCGTGAATGAATCACATAGTTTTGTGAGGCGGTAGTCCTCCAAACACACGAACAACGTTATCACATTCCCAAAAAATATAAAGGATGAAGTTATATGTTATATAATAATTAAAAAATATTAAATAAATCAAAAATAAATATATATTTTTTATAAATAGCATTTATATCATTATTACCTACCCTAATAGGTGGTAAAGACATCAGTTGGAAAGGTGATAGTCCACCCTACACACAAACAATGATTTTGTAATGCATTTAATGGAAGTGTGTGTGATTTTGGATCATACAATTAACATAAAAACATCTGATTATATATAATATACTTATTTTATTATATAACCATTATATAAGAAGAATTTAAGGGGTTTTAGGAAGAAATAAAAAACAAGTTCATTGTTGAACGTCACCTCTTCTTCGGGTATCTCCTTTTTGTTTGCACAAAATTTCTTCAATGGATGGATTTTTGACCAAATTAAATATTATATGATGAGTGGAGGGAAGTTTTGAGGTTATGTGTTTATTTATTTGTTGATCAAAATGGATTAATATGTTTGAAGAATTGGGGAGAGTAAGTGACCTTTTATAGTTGGGGAGGAGTGACATTCATGTAAATACTCAAAAGTATTCTATACTTAGAGGTCTCAATTACCTCATGTTTCTCAAAAAATGAATAATAATGGGTATAAGGGTTTTTTTAGTTGGGTTAAACCTCCAACACACAAAAATAAGTTCATTTTTATAATGAATTTATTTAACTTTTAAGTTTTCCTACTTTTACTATTTCGGTTTTTATAAAGGTATCTAATTTTCAAACGAAGGTAATATATTCATTAAGACTACTGTAAAGTGAGAATTTTTAGATATTTTATACCTACTAATTATAAATATGATACCTAATTTAAAAAAATTATAATCATTTTGAAAATTAATTTTAAGAGAAGTTTAAGTAATGCGTAAAAACACAACTTTAACCCTAACCACACTAACAATGTTTTTTCTATTTAGGGGTTAATGTGTTCATTATAAAGGGTTAATTTATACATGAATGTAACATATTTTATATTTATTAACACTTAAAAATAACTTTGTAGAATATTTTTTTTAATTTTAAATCATTTAATAAAATATTAATTATTATAAAATAACAATAATGTCAATTTTGGCATTATCTATTTATTTGAATTTAAAAATATCAATATAATATTTCAATTTTAATATATTATGTTTAAACGTATGAAAAATGATATATTCAAAATAATAAATTGATGGAAGAAAATAATTTATTCAATTTTCTTGACTTTCAATACTTTTAGTATTATTATTTTAGTTAATTATTAACTAAATAAATTCTGTATGGGAATTTATTAAGAAATTAAATTAATTATTTAATATTAAAAAATTAAAAAAATTATCATGATAAAAAAATAATTTAACTTTAAAAATATTATTTATAACTGAAAAATAATTTTTTTGTTCCTATCTCAAAGAATTATAAATATTAAAGGCAAGGAAGGTTTTTTAGTTTTCCTTAACTTATTATATTGGCCACTTTCAAAGAATATTATAACAATAACTCATAAAAATATATCCCAAGATGTTAAGGTTCAAAATATTTCCAGAAAATGGGTGTTGTAGAAGTTGTTAGGTCATTGTACACATTATATTCAAATTTTAACAACTAAGTAAACAAGTTTTTACATAAATAACCATAATTAATTTTAACTATTTTCGATAATCATTATCATAAAAAATTAATTTGAACCTATTAAATAATAAAAATTATATTTATTAAAAATATGTAATCCAATTTTTAAAATTCAACTAAAAAAAGTGGTTGGATGTAAGTTAAAATTAACCCCGTTGACTTGATAAAAAACACTAGTATTTAAAGTGAAAATGTTAAAAATTTACAAGGTTTTTATATCCAATTTCAATTGGAAATTTATTAAAATGACCTAAAAAGGATTTCTAGAAATATAATTGATCTAATTTTACTTTAAAAACAATTTAAAAAATAATATTAATACATAAATAATTTGAAAAAAGAAATTTTCAATCAAAATCATTTATTTTTCACTATTCATAAAAAAATGAATATTTTCTTAAAAACCTAAAAAATCACCATATTAAAAATTTATAGTTCAATTTTAAAAATGACTTTTATTTTTTAAAATAGAATTTTTAAAAGTGTCAGAAATCATTTATAAAATAAGTACGGCATTAAAAGGTGATAAAATAGTTTTTTAGAAAAAATTAATTTCAATTGTGAAATTGGATTTGTTATTATATCTTGTCTAGATAACATATAAGATGAAGGTTAATAATTTTATTTAATATATAATATTTAAATTTAATTAAGATCATTAAAATAAATTATTTTTTTAATCAATTGGTACAAAACATACTTGTGTGCATAAAAATAGTTTTTTGGGAAAAGATTTATCTTTATTTTAAAAGGGTTTTATTTTCTTTTAAAATCAAATTGGTTACAGAAGAATTATTTTTATAGACATGGTTAATACATAGTTTTAAAATTTATCCAATTCTTTTCATATCCTCTATTACAACAACTATGTGGTGACTATAATAATATTGTAACGACGTGTCACATTTCTTTGAATATCAGTATTGCGTGTAATAAAAGCTAAGCTCAGTGTTGCATATAATATAATATAAAATTAGTATTAAATTTAACACCTGAAAAACTTTTTGTTGAGTGTACCTAAATATAAACTTAGTATTTTGTTTAGTTCAAACTTAACTTAGTGTTTCCTATAAATAAATCTAAACTTGGTGTAGCGTGAAATGAAATCCATCAAAGGAATTTTAATATATCTGAAAATAATTAAATTATAAAAAATATGACTGTTACAAATTTTAAGTGAAAAGAAATTATAAAAACTAGTATCCATATATTCATCCTTCCTTTTTAAATGGAGTAACCTAATCCTATAAGTATCATGTTCACTCCTGATTACCTTAAACATAGTGTACATATTTCTATAGAGTATTGGATTCACTCCAAATCCCCTTAACATTTAATATCATGAGATATAAATATTTACACAATGCAGTTATGGGCTATATAATTATTGGATGACCTTTCACATAATTAAAAACCACAAATTTGTGTGCCACATGAAAACATTCAAAATTACATCATCCCTTAATTGACCTTTGGGAAAGAAACAAGTTTAATGAAAACTACCTCAAGACATGATCTCAAGACATATAGAGAATGATTTTGGATGGTATCAATAGAGTATGTACAAAGTGAAGAAAAATATACATTAAAATATATCAACCTAGTTTATTTTTTTTTCATAATATCACTTGAAACTTCCTTTGAAAAATAAGAATTATTATCCATTACATTTTATTAAGAAGACATAATTTGTAAAATTTTAGTTTTATAAAAAGAATGATAAAGTAAATAAAACTTATTTGGAATACCATGAAAACATGGAAATGAATATTAAAAAATAAATATTAAGAAAAGGTATAAAGATACTCTATGGAAAAAATTAAAAAAATTCCATTGAAATTATTTTAATATTAATTAAAAGTCAATTTTAACCCCCGATATTCAATTATTGTAAGTAAACGTTTCTTTCTAAAGAAACAATAATATAATATACATAGCTTTATCCAAGAACACGATTAAAAGATAAATTCCTAAATTTTATAAATTTAAGTTAAAAAACGTTAATTTTTTTAAATCAGCATATTAAAATTATCATAGGATGAAATTTTTGGATTTTTTTTGAAAATATTAAATTTTCAGTGAATTGTCAAAAAATACTAAATTTAATGAAAATGATCTTCTCCATTAAAATATTAAAAAAATAACATTATTTTTTGAATTTATTTTGAAATATTATTATTTTATTTTAATTAAAAATGTACTATTAATATCATTGGAATCAATATTTTTTTTTAATTTTACTATAAAAACATTTTTATTCTTAATAATGAATTTTTCTAGAAAACTGTTTTTCATCTTGATTTACAAACATACATTCAATGTAATTTATTCCACTTATTGGAGTAGAATAATGTAAAATGTATTAAATTTTTGGAATAAACATTATTAATATAGGGTAGTATCGTTACATTAATTTCGGTAACAATGATTAGTAACAATGTTAAATATTTATCACCTTGGTTAAGGGTAAATTTGTTAAAAGTGTTAAAAATAAAGGGATAAGGCTAAAATATAATAAAAAAACTTACTTAAACCTAATTTTGTGGTTTTATGTCAACCTTAACCTTATATTATTTAAATATATGTAATTTTGGAGTAATTTGTCTTATTATCCATTAATATATTTCAATCTTTTGAAACATTACATTTGTGTTATCTTCCTCACTTATAAAAGGAATCCACCTCTACTATCTCCCAGACACTTCAAGAGACTCTTAGTTCATGCAATATCTACCCAAATAATTTATTAATATCCCACCACTTTCTATAGGTACTATTTTGATCAAAATACTATGTTTATCATTTTTTTGGTATGAACCTAATGAGGTTTTCTGAAGAAGAGGTGTAGTTCTTAAGGAGTGTTTTCATTTTATTTCCTATTATACCACCTTAAAATATTATATAACCATTATAATATAATAACATAAGTATATTCAATGTAATGAAATTTTATTATTCTAGTGGAACAATCCTTGTTAATCTCTTTTCTATACCATATAAAACTAAAACATTGCTCGTGCGCACATACAACCTAGCTTTTCCATATAGTGGTGTAATTCATTTTTAATCACCACATTAATTTAATGTTTATAAATAAATAATTAATTAATATATATTATATTTATGACATAATTATGATTAAATATATGTAATATATAATTAAAATTCTTACCCTTCCACTAGTTAAAAAATAATAATTTTTCTCATGCGAATGTGTAGTCAACCGCCTCCACTGAGCAATGTGATAATTTTTTCACGTATTACTTTGAATAATGGTTATAAATATGTATATAATTAATATATATTATTTTTATATCATGATGAAAATTATGGATCTGTTAAAACTATGAGAAAGATGTAAGGAATAAAAGTAACAAACCAAAACTTATTAGAACTTCGAAATAATGATTTTAATAAGAAATTATTTATAAATCAATGTGAAAATATTATAGTTAGATAATATATGATATTATAAATATATATATATTTCTATTATATAAGTAAAATAGATATAAATTTATTATATTGGAGGTTAAAATAACTTATAGAACAAGTTTGACCTCTGGTAAGAGTTTATTTCAATCTCATCCTTATTTGAAATTTCTAATTTTTGAGTTTCCATAGGAGGAATTATATAATATTTTATATCTTAAACTTCATATATTTTCTTATACTATGGTTATTTTTGTAATTTTTAGGTATTAATTCCATTTTTACCTTCTTTTACACTCAAAAGTCCAAAATAATATTTTTAAGGAAAACCAGCTGTGTTTTTCAATTTGGTTAGAAATATTTTTCTTCCATGTCAACATGTTTATAAGTTTTTTGAAGAATGTTTTCAATATTATAAAATTATTTATTAAATAAAATTTTACTCGTGTTTTACTTTCTATAAAAATATTTAAAAGGCATCCCATTTCCATTTTCCAAATGTGTTATTTTTCGAAAGGAATGAGAATAACCTTTGTTTTAATGTAAAACACAAGAATGAATTTTACTACAATCATGAATAACAGATTATTTTAATATCCATTTACTTGTTTACATGTTTTTCTTCAAATGAATTTTTTTCCTATTATTCTTTAAATTAAAATATTTTAAATAAGTGATCTCAAAATGAAATAAGTATTTTCCTCAAAAGATGTTCTAGGGATATTTTAAAAGTATTTTAAACTATGTCAAAATCTTTTGGTGGATATTATAATTTACTGGGGATATAATATAACTTTATAATCCAGATTTTTACTCTAGATGGATTATAATTATGTTGGTATATTTGTTTATTGAGGGAAATAATAACATTTTATATGATAGTTTTTCATCAAGAATGTTTATATTGACTATTAATTGAGTTGTTATCCAACATATTCATATAATGAATGAATTATAATTAGTAAGTGATGGTAGGTCCCTGTTATATACCTTGGATCCACCAGTTGGTATCATGAGAAAAATTATCTTGGGTATTGGGCATACTCCTTTCATATTTATAAATGATGTCTTGGAACAAGGATTCAGATGTAAGATTATGATGTCGAACATTATGCATTCTAACATTTTGAAACTTATTATTATCATCCATGTGATTATTTATGCTTCTATTTAATCAATGGATATATCCTTTTTTATGATATTATTTAAATGATAGATTTGATTATTATTTGGATCTTCCAAGTTATTCATGCTCTATTTACCTTACGATCACTTTTGTTTTATGATTTCCATTATAGATCATCTAATCTAACCATTTATTATGTATTAAGTTTTATAGGTTACCAAGAAGGGATCTATGAATGGATTCAAGGATTTGACTAGAATAAGTAAACAATTTATCATAATGAATTTGATGTTTTATTTCATGGTTTCCTATTTAATGTGAGAATAATATTTTAATCTAGTCTCCCAAGGCTACGAAACTATTTGACATTTTGGTATATGGTCACTTTTATTTTTTTTGAATGTATTAAAATAAAAATTGAAATCAGGTTACTAGATTTGTGGTGGTACTATATGTAATAAATAAAGTTTACTATAAAACTTGGGAACTAGATTTATAAAAGTATATATTAGAGAAAAAAACACTATGAAATACTTTGAGGATAAGTCTCTGTATTGGATATTTTTTTTAATTTTGGTATATTTTATATTTTTTGGAGTTATTAAAAAATAATCCTTTTCTGGAAACTGGAATGTGGATACAGCTGTGCCATAGATGCACCTAGGGGTAAAAATATAAATAGAGTGGATTTGGTATTAACTATATATTCAATAGAGTATGATGAGTGTGCTAAAACTGCACACATGACTAGGTACTTTGGGGGCGGGGATGTTTTGGTTTATTTACATGTTATTTACAAACCATTGTAAAATATTTTACAATATTTGTATTATTTGAAGATATTTCCCAAGATACTAAGCTTATGATTATGAGATTAGCTATGAATAAATTTTTAATTTATGTTAAGTATTAAAATAAATTTAGAATCATATAATTCTATTTAAAATTAATAATATAAATAGATAATTTATTATATATAATTTTTTAGAAATTATACCTAGTATAAGGACTCGAAACATAATCAATGCATATAATCTATGTAGAGACCTGGTAAAGACAATGAAGATTGAGCTAAAGTTGGAGATAAAAAATTATATATATATATATATATATATCAAGGAAACTAACTTAGGATAAAACTAATATGCTTCCCATATGGAGTATCCTACTGAACCCTAACATGGTGTAACTATGTTATACCACTTTATATGTTAAAAAAATGCATCATTCAGTGAGAATAATAATCTATTAGTATTTGATAAATATATCAAGTACATAGATATGATATTTATCACCTTTTAAACTAGTAAATTATAGAAAGTGCATCACTCCAATACATTACCATATTCTCTTTTAAATTTTGTTGATAACTTTGCAATACATACAATACTCAATTTATATAAAACAATATTTAGTCACATTTTGAACAATAATTTAAATTACAATAATTTTTGAGAGTTTATGTAGTAAATTTATATTTTATATAACCAACCAAATATCTTGGAATTCATCTAATAAATTTTATATTCATAATATAAGAACAAATAAAACACTACACATAGAATAATATATGTTTATAAAGGTAGTTTTACTACCTTTTAATAGAGAACCTATTTTAAATACAAATTTTCAACATTTTATAAATTTAATATTTCAAAATAAACTTCATATTTGAATAATGACGCAAAAATTATATTAGGGTGAATTTTTAGTATTTTACTGTGAAGTTTCATTTTTTAATGGATAGTGAAAAATACTAAAATTTAATTCAAAAATGATTTTTCATCTAATTTATTTATAAGGTTAAATTATATTTTAATTTTATTTTAAAGTTAAATTATATACATTATTTATCATTTAATTTTTTTTAGTTCATTGGAATCAATTTCACTTTGAAACTGAATATAAAAACTCAGCAAACTTTTGGAAATTTTTATTTTAAAAACCTACATTTTCAACCCATCTATGGGATTAAATTTAAATAATTTTCTACCGGTTATTTGATTGGAATTTTGAAAATGGGATTCAATATTTTTTATCTGCATAATTTATAATGTTTAATAAGGTCAACTTATTTTTTTTACCAAAAACATTATTGAAAGTAATTATAATTAATCACAATGATTAAGGTAAAATTAGGCCTAACAAGGGGCTAAACCATAAAATTAGGGGCCAAATGACCTATCCACTTGTCCAAAGCCCATTATATGTCCATAATGATTTCATAAACCATACATTATCTTGTTGTGTTGGTATTTTATTACTGTTTTATGTAAAAATGTTGGTACCCCTAACCTGTTTTCAAAAATGAAAAGTGTGTCCCCTCGTTCCCTTATAAAAGGACGCCACCCCTCCCACTTCCACACTCCTTGAAAACTAGTTAGGATTGGACAATATCCGCCCAATTTACTCCTAAAAACACCTAAAATTATCATTTAATCCCTATTTTAGTCAGGAATAAATCCAAGGAAGCCTTTTGGTATAAACTAAAAGGAGTTACCTAATTAAGAGGTAACGTCTTTCCTTAAGCTCTTTAGTTTTATTTCCATTATATACCACCTAAAATATACTTATTACATTATTATATAACAAAAACATTATCCTCAATATACTGATATGTTTTTATTCTAAGGATTCTACCTACAGTTACACAAAATACCATCTAATGGGTAGCAGATATATTGTTTACGTGATTGACGAACTACTACCTCATCAAACGATGATTGTTCGTTTTTCCTTTACCACCTTTCATGGTAGGAAATTATGATTAATAAATTGTTTATATATGATATATATGATACTTATTATGTATTTAATATTCTTTAATAAATTTAAAAATACAATTCATTATACTTTCTATTTTGTGTAAATATTATAACATCGTTTGTGGAAGTGTGGACTACCGCCTCCTCAAAGTGATGTGATTTGTTCAAGATATACATGGAATGCATTAAGAATTATTTGAACAATTCTATGTAACATATATTGCATATATATAATAAATTAAATATACTATACATATGTATCATTTAATTTTTATTCTTTTAATATGACAAAGAAATGGAAGTGGGGTTCATTCGTACGCATGACCTACCGTCTCTCTGAATGATTCACTTCATTTGTTATATCCAAATATTATAGATTATATAAATAAATATTTACAGAATATATATGGTAATTATATCATGATTTAAATTATGAATATGTTGAAATATGGATATATTTTATAGTAACCACAAATAACAAGTCAAGTCATAATTGGGAAAACCATGAAATTAACACCAAAAATAGTGAAAATAATGAAATATCATTAACAAATAGGTAATAATATATTATAAGAAGATGATATATGATATTATATACATTATTATTTTTATGGTAAAAGTTAGTAACATATATTAAACCACTATAAATGAGTTTAAATAACGCAAAACAATGGATTGTTTAGGTAATAAATTTCATCTCAATTTACATTCCATTGAGACTTATTTGTTATAATACACCAGTTCACTTTTAGATAGTGAATATAATGCCTTTTAAAATGTTATATCATGAATTACCTTATTCTCATGATATTTTAAGTTTTAATTAATGTTACTACTTCATGGATATTATTATTCAAATGTTTCAAAGTGGTATGAGAAACTTTTGAATATTTAAAGATTATTATACTCAAGAACATTTTTTAATTATTATATTTTCAATCTAATTTTCTTTGTGATTGTTAAATTTATCTTGAATAAATAACTTCATTATAAATTTACACATTCTTAGGTGATATATACTATTATTTCCTAAATCTTATACCATTTATACATATGGTATTCACTTTGATTGTTATTTAATTAATTGGGGAATTATAAATAAATCTATATCTATTATTCGATGAGGATATTTGATAATAAATATTTTCTATTGAAAAAATAGATTATTAGATACATGGGGAATGCGTTTGAAAGGTATGAAATGGGTGGGACCCAGTTATAGATCTACCCATGATATATTTTTAGTCTCAATAGACAAAATAGTTAGCCAAATTAGAGGGGTTCTTACCTGATATGCTAAACCGTCTTGTGAAAGGTCTTAACGGTTATGGTTCCATGTACCTAAGAAACATGGAATCAAATAATTAAGATTTTAAATCATTTAGTTTCAGTTATTATTCTTCAATGAGATTTTGTGTTTACATATCTATTAATACACTTCATTTTCAGTTCATTGATTAAATGGTATGTATTTCTAGTAATTACCTTTCTATATTGATTTTTCCTTATCTAGTTATATGAATAGAACGTGTTATATACTATTTACCTTCCCATATTGATTATTATCATCCATTAATTATTTATTCGACTTTACTTACCCTTAATGATAATTTGAGCCCACCCTTATTATGTTTACTTTCCCCAGGTTATGAAGAAGAAATATCTAAGTAAGCTTTCAATGATGAAGTTTATTTAATTTTATTATGTATCATGTTTTATTTTATTTTCCAATTGTATTATGGGTTTCATATATGTAATTTGGCCTTCAAAAACTACTAAACTAATTGTTCCTTTGGAATTTTATTTATTGTAATCATTCAAATGTAATTAAATATTGCTCCGGCTCTAGGCTTCTAGGGCTGGGGCGTTACAAAACGTTATCATGGTAGTCTATCAAATTAAAGGAGATACTAATCAATAGTGATAATTTATCCAAGAAACTAAGGATTGAAATGAAATAATTAGTATGGTGTGGAATATTTTAATAAAATATTCATCAAAAAATAATTTCCTCATTAGTAGTGAGGTGATATGGAGAAGAAATTATTTAATTTGAGGAAAAAGGAAGGAGATAATGTTGTTGAATATGAAGCTGACATTTTATGGTTCACAACTCATATTTTAAATTATATAAGTAATACAAGTAGTAATATAGATCATTTATTTTATGGGATAAATCATTTCCTTCTAAGGGAATTATTCTCTTAGGGAATTTTTGTATATGAGGATATTTTATCATGTTTCATCAAGAAATATAAATAAAAATTTATGTATATATGTTTTCTTGGGAAAAAATAATAATAGGAAAGATGCGAACTCTGGAAAATGAAATATAGAAAAGGGAATAAGGGAAGGGTGGAATTTTCAAATTGTAAAAACTGTAGAAAGAAACACTATGGAACATGCCTGCTGGGAATGAGAGTTTTCTTCAAGTGAGGAGAGAAAGTGAACCCAACATATGATTATAATACAAAGAATAAGGTTCCAATGTTCAATGCTTTAACTATAATGATATGGGGAACTATGAAAATAAATAAACTATACATAAAGTGAATTTTCATTAAAGGTTTCTATGGGAGAAAAAACACACTTTTCCATTCAATATTGACGATATTTATGTTTTTAATGAGGTAGTCGTTTGTACGTTGACCAAAGCCTCAAATTTAGCCAATTATTTATTTGATTTTGGATCTTCACTCTGTTATATATTCCATATTGAAGAAGAAAATTATATTTTTATCTTTTATGTTAAGCAGTGAATTTTCCATCAAGACTCAAAATAGAAATATTACTATAATAAAGATATGTTATTTAGTTCGCATTATGACACATGAACTTACTATGTTTTCAATCTTGATTATTATAATTATTGATGAATTTTATATAATATTTAGTGTCAATTGGATTTTAAATTATAGTGTGAAAATTTATTAGCGATAGAATTATATTACAATCTGTGAAGGAGATATAAAATCCCTTGTCTTTAATGGGAATACTACATCATCTGAATAATGTTTAAATCTGCCTCCAGTAGATGTCCTTGTTAAAATTCTTAGATAATAATAGAATAAAAAACCTAATAATGGAAAAGGTATCCTTATAAATGTGGATGTGTCTATTGAAAATTAATATATTGAAGTGTTTTCTAATGAACTACTTAACTACTAACTTGATCATGAAGTTGTGATTTCCATTGTTCTCATACCTGATACAAAACGAATATCTAATACTCCAAATGGGGAGGAAATAATAGAATTTGTGGAACTAAAGAAATAAATGTAGAAGTTTTGTGATAAGGTATATATATTCCCAAGTGTTTGACTAGGGGAAGACCCTATTATATTTTTAACAAAGAAGACAGATCTATGAATTTGTTCTTTGATTACAGGGGAATACAATCCATTAATATAAATAAAATGTTTCCACTTCCCTATATTGATGACTTATTTGAACAACTTCAAGTAAATAAATATTATTAAAATATTTAAATTCATTCTGGGTATCATGAACTATGATAAAAGAAGGATGATATTCTAAATACGATATTTCATATGAGTTATAGACATTGTGAATTTAAATTTATTCCATATGGATTGACTGATGTTTCCTATGTTTTTATTGACCTGATGAACATATTATACAAGGTTTATGTCAATAATTTAATTATAATATTTATTTATGGTATCATGATATAATCTGAAATATATGAAGATAAAAATAGTCACTCGATAATATTAATTAATAATTTTAGAAAAAATAATTTATATGGGAAATTTAACAAATGTGAATTTTGGATTCAGGAAGTTTATTTTATTGGACATAAAATATCTAAGAATGGAATATCAATTATATATTTAAAGACAACAATAATGATGGAATGAAAAACACAAATTAATATAACCAAGGTATGTAGTGTCCTTGGATTAGTTGTTTACTATTTCTGATTTGTTAAAAATATTTCTCAATCATCTAATCCATTAACCAAGTTAGTACTACTAGGCCCTGACCTTTAACATTACATAATCTTTATTTTTGGTTAGGAAATTACTTTATTTTACATTGTGTATATTTTCAACTTTAGTGTTTTTGGGAATTAGGCCATAAATCATATATAAAAATGCCATATAATACAAAGTAGACACTTCTAAATAGTATCCATTTTTTATACCATGTAGAAATTTAAAAAAAAAGCCTGAACTCTTTAATGAAAACTCTTCATGACTTCTAATTGGGCGTCTTCCAATCACTTACTCCTAATTAAATCCTATGAAAAATATTTACAAATCTGGGATGATCATGAAAACCTCATTAAGGTATATAAAAAGAAAGAAATCGTTACTCTATTGATAAACATTAATAATCATGAATAAACCTTTCATGAATAAATAACATTTTACGAACAAGATAGATGTCATTATTTAATCAATATAAGTTATTTTACCTTTTGAAAACAAATTATTTCCATAAAAACTCATTAGGAAACATAGAAAATTCATGTAGTTACCTGGGTACATCCTCACATTAAACCCTTACGAAACCCTTACATTTTGGAATAACCATAAAACCAACTTCTAATATAATTTTATGAAGAATATAATTATTACCCAATTCATTGGAGCACTATTCGGGCACATCGATCATTTAATCTAAAATGGTATCACCTAATTATATATGGGTAACCCATAATTTATAATGTCTTAGAACCACAACATGAAATAAAACATTTAAAATTTTTAAAAAAACTTTAATCTCGTATAAAAATCACATTCAAATATTAAAATACCATTTTCTTTCAGAAATACCATTTTCAATACAAAATTCAAATTTCTTTTGAAAAACCATTTTTAATACCAAAATACCCAAAAAAGTAAATACGGGTTTTCATTTAAAAAAACTATAATTTTTGAAAAGGAAGCTAAAAAGTAAATAATGGCCATGGCATTGGAAAATCATTTTCATTGTGTTTGTTAAGAATAGAAATTCCATTTTTACGTTTGTCAAAATGTTATGTATATACACACACACAGATATTCATTTCTAAAAACATTGGAAGGAAATAAACAGCTGACATAAAAAATTCCTTTATAATTCTTTTATATCTGTATAAATTAATATGTAAAATAATATCAAGAATATTAAAAATGAGAAAATATTTGAAAATTTAATCTTTAAATATTTAAGGTTTCCAATACCACTTTTAAAATTTAAATCATAAGTCCTATAAAATATTAACATTAAAAAAAATTAAATAACATGATAATAGATAAAATATGTATATATAATTTAAAAGGGGCTATATATAAACCTTATAAAAGAATAAAGGTGCATATCATCAAGAAATGCATCAATAAAAGGAGATTGAGATGAAATCTTTTACCCTGCGCCAGACTTGTCACATGTATCTTTTTCCTCTTGAATAATATACTTATGTTAATTATTTATTTATTCAGAACATTTTTAAGGTAACCATTAATTTCATTTTACTTATTACATTGTTGTATACAACTACTTAAATAATTGACTTTACATGAGATTGTTTGACCATATTCAGTTTGTGTGTTAAAAAAAACATTGGTAGGTCAACTATAGTAAAAGGGGTCATTAAAAAAACATATCCAAAATAATAATAAATAAATAATTATCATATTTAAACATATTTATATTTTTTTAAAACCAATCACGAAATATGGTTATGACAAATGAACAAATGTTACAATTAGGGCGATGACAGGCCGTACACACGCATGAGTAGCATTCCCATTTTTCAGTGATCATTATGAAAAAAGGGTAAGTAAAATTTATCGTTCTATATTTATAATAATATTATAAATGTGATATTATTTAATCATATATATGTATATATATAATCCTCTTTAGGTAAAATGAATAATATTGTGTGAAGGAGGTAGTAGTCCACACATCGACGAACGACGTTGTCACTTTTTTAGTGAGAGAAAGGTTAATAAAGAAAATGTTATATTATATTTATAGAAAGGTAATTATGTCATGAATATAATATATTTTTTATTTATGTCATATATTTTTAATTAAACCAATCCTTAATACATTCCAAGTAATGTGTGAACGTATCACATCGATTTGAGGTGGCAGTTGTACACATGTCCATAAATGATGTTATCATATTTAAATATAAAAGTTAAATAAGTAATAAAAAATCCTAAATATTATATATATCATAAAAGTTATTTTTTCCATCAGAATTCCCTACCATGATAGGTGGAAAATGAAAAATTAACAATATCATTTCGCGAGGTGGTTGTTTTCCATACACAAATGGTAATTTCATTACCTATTTGATGGAAGTGTGTGTTAGTGTAGGTAGAACCCTTAATATAATAACATATCAGTATATTGAGTATGTTAATTTTATTATATAACCATTTAGTAATATTAAATGAAGTGGTGGGGAAAGAAATAAAACATAAATTCATATTGAATAATGTTATATCTTTTTCGGGTAACTCCTTTGGTTTCCACTAAAGGGCTTCCTCAGTTGGATTTCTGCCTAGAGGGAAGAACATTGGGTGAATGGAGTGCTTTTGGGAGATTAGTTTTGAAGTTTTTTATAAGATAAATTGATTTATATGTGTGAAAAAGTGGGGAGGGTGAATTCATTTTTATAGTGTATGGGGAGTAACATTCTTGTAAATATAAAAAGGTAAATACTATTGAGAGGTATACCTTATATAATGTTCCTACAATAATGATCCAAATTTGAGAAATTAGGTGATATGGTCGAATAATGGTCAGAAAATTTGGTTTTGGATATTTTTCTAAGTTATTTAGATTTTTATCATCAGAGTTTAACTACTAAGTAAACACATTTTTACCTTAATCACTGTAATTAATTTTAATTACTTTCACAAATATTATTGGTAAGAAACCAATTTAACATTACTTGACATTAAAAATTATACTTATTAAAAATATATAATAAAGTTTTGAAAATTCTAATCACATAAGTGGAAAAAACTAATTTAAAATTAATCCTACAGACAGGATGGATAAACGAGTTTTTAAAGTAAAAATGTTCAAATGTTTGTGAAGTTTTTATATCTAAATTCAATGTGAAATTATTTAAAATGAACTAAATTGGTTTAAATAATTTAATATTGATCTAATAATATATTTAAACAAAATAAAATCATTATTTAACTATATAAATAAATTGGATAGATATGAATGTTTGAAGTAAATTGAGTAGTATTTACTATTCATCAAAATATGAAAGTTAGAAAAATACCAAAAATTCACCCAAAGTAAAATTTGATATTTCACTTTCAAAAAAGAATAAAATTTTGTCATGTCAAAATTGTAAATATGTAAAAAGTCTTTTATAAAGGAATACTTCTATTAAAATGCGGCAAACTGACATTAAATAATAATATTAACCATATATTATTGTTCGATATAACTTTATTTTGAATGGAAAGAAAGTTTTTAGCGAAAGTAATTTGTGGTTGTTGGGTATTATATTATAAATAGTTTCCATTTTATGTTAAAATTACAATCTAATTCATAAATATTAATAAATATGAAAAATACCTATATTTTCATTACCTTGGATGTTTCATCCTTCCCCCTTTTAGAAATTTCATCCTCGCAATTTTTTTCACTTATAAAATAAGACAGGATATTTTTAATCATATAATTTTCAGATTTCCATGTTTCCTATTCAACCATATGGATCTTATATAAAACCTTAACCCGATGAATCACCTAATTCAACAACACTTTCTCTCTTTGGTCAAGAAACTAAAATGGTTGTTCCTAATAAGAAATATTCTCTTCTAACTGAACTACTTCAAGTCTCAAAAGTTGATATAAATATGATATATACTTCCTTAAAATTGTAACATGAAATAAATTGTGTACCTAGAAAAAATGCAGAGTTAAATCCGCTCAGTATGAAATCGATCAAACTATCTATAGGATTTCATACGGTCTAATGAACCCTGAACTAAGATTCCCCTTCTCACCAAAACTGAACACACTTTTCCACAGAGAATCTTTGAGAAATACATGATCACTTTCCTTGAAAGAAAGATATTTCCTCCAGTTATCCAAAAAAATGTCTTCCAACCCAAAGTTTCCCTGTTGTATCACTAATAAAACTAAACGTTCTATGATGTTTCTTATACCCACCCTAGTCCCATCAACATCCTTTCTCCCATATCATCCAAAAAGCCACTATCTAATAACACTTTCCATGTAATGACTCAAATGGTTCCATCTATATATTGTAAGGAAAAAAATTATTATAATAAAACTCAACCAAAGAAACAAGCTGATCCTAATATCCTCGGTAATCTATGGAGCAAGAATAAAGCATATCTTTCAAGGTCTGAATCATTTTCTCAGATTTTCCATCAGATTGAGGATGAAGATATGTACTAAAATTTAATTTAGTACCAAATTAATTCTGAATTACTTTTCAAAAATTGGATGTGAACATCATACTATTATTTGATACAATATAGAGAGGCACAACATGTAAACAGATTATCTATTTTAGATTATGTCCTGAAAGCTGCTATAAAGAAATCAAATCTGAAATGGGATGAAAATGTGACAATTTAGTTAGTTGATAAAAAATAACCCAAATATCATTATTACTTTGACAATTCTATAGAAATAATACCATTAAATACATTTGTATATCTTTCTATATCAACTCAAGCACTTTAAACAGTTGAAGCATCCCCTTTACTATCTATCATTCTGATTTAACCTGCTAACAAGTCAAACACTTCACGATAAAGTCAGCACCATCTATTTTCATTTCATCCACTAGTAAGACTCTTAAATGTATCTATACATCTTTGTACTTCCTGGGTGAATGAAAAAAAGGAGAACTAAGAGCTTCAATCAACAAATATTTCCTCATATTTGAATCGCAAGGCACACTTAATCTTTTTCCATATCATAAAATACCTTCTTTATCAATATTAAAACCAGGAAACTTACCATTTTTAACTGATTATACCTTTTCTTTCAAATATTTTTCCACATGTTATTCCCTCTTAATTGTTTTAGAAAATTTTGACTACATTTAAAACCACAAAAAACCTAGTATGTCCCTATATCCACAACTTCTAGACCAAAATTCATCAAATCATTAATCAAAGAGTCCATTTCCCAACATAAAATGTTAATATATCATTATTTTTTTGGAAAAAATCATATACCACCTTGTTTTTGTTTCCAATATGATAATGAATCACATAACCATAATCCTTGATTAGTTCTATAAATGTTATCTATCTTATGTTCAGTTATTTTTTATTGAAATATACATCAAAATTTTGTGATTAGTATATATTTTATACTTTACTCCATAAAAGTGATGCCTCCAAATTTTTTACGAAAAAATAGTAGAAGATAATTCCAAATAATGAATTGGGTAATTAAACTCAAGAGGTTTCAACTAACGTGACACATAAGTAATAACCAGATCATTATACATTAGGATACAACCATGTTCTTTCAATGAAACATTACCGTAGATGATGAATTCACCATTTTTGGAAGACATGGAAAAACATAATCATTCAAAAATCTTCTTTTCTATTCCTAAAAACAATCATCACATTATTTTTTATAGATGAACTTAACTCCTTTTGAGTAATCTCAATCAGTGAGATAAAAAACAGAGAAAAGTTTTCAAAAAACTACTGGTAGTAACCCACTACGCCGAGAAATTTATGAATCTAGGTGATATTTTTTTGTCATGAATATTCTTTAAAAACTTTTGTTTTAGTAAGATAAACTGTTATCCCATATTTAGAAACAATTTAAACAGGGCATGGAATTTTTTGCTTCCAAAATTCACACTGGTTAAATTTTCCGTAAATTTTCATTTCTTTTAAGGTTCAAACAATAACCCATAAAATATTTTCAAGTTCCAATTGAATTTTAGAAAATACTAAAATTTCATCAATAAACACAACCAAAAACGTATCCAGGAAGTCATTAAAAATTATATTCATACGATTCATGAATTCAATAGGTGTATTAGATAACCCAAATAGAATAACTAAAAATTCATAGTGGCCATTTGTAATTTGAAACATAGTATTCAGAATATCAAGTTCCTTCAATTTCAAATGATGGTAGCCTGGCCATAGGTCATCATTTAAAAAATATTATGCTCCTTAGAGATGATCAAATAGATAATAAATATGAGGAAAAAGATACTTATAATTAATATTTATGTTATTCAAGGCTTTATAATCAATTAAAATTCTCATTGATTCATATTTATTTCAAACAAAAAATATAATAAAATCATATGATAAAGTTCTATGTCAGATGAAACCTTCATCTAATAACTCTTGAAACTTATTTTTCAACTCTAAAAGTATCACTTGAGCCAATTGATAAGGGGGTGTAGAAAATAGGTTAGCATTGAGTACTAAGTCAATAATATACTCAACATCTCAATGAAGAATAAAACTAGAAAAATTATCCAGAAAAACAAATATGTATTCATTTATTAATGGAACATAAATAATCTGAATAGTTTCTTTATTTTAAATAATATGAGCTAGGTAACTTTAATTTCCATCTATAATTGATTTCTAATATTCTTGGTAGGCATTTAAAGAAATGAAGTCATTAAACAAAACTTTATTAGAACTAAAATCTATCTCATTATGATAAAATAAAATATATTCAATACAAAGAATGATATCAAACTATATTATGGAAATTTCAATAATATTTATAGGAAAGGCCATACCAATGATGAAAATAAGAAGATTACCATATTATTTGTTGCTTTAATACTTACACCATGAGTTTTTACCAACATTTCTATCATACTTTCATTAGGTAATATTCCCAATTTAATTGAAAATTTCTAATAAATGAAGGATTGTATAGATCTAGAATCAAACAAATTTTTTTAATAATTTAAACAAACCTATAACATAACATTTACCGCTTCATTTGATGGCCCAACATCAACTTTAGTAGTAGAAAATAACCTCGCTACAACTTTTTATTTGCAATCTTAAATATTTCTATCCTATACAACTAACTTCAGACATGAATTAACATAATAAACCATCTCCTGGAAGCTAAACCATATTACCCTTATATGGTTATTATTTTCCATATTCTTTGGCTCATAGGGATTCTTTTCCTTGCATTCATGGGACATGTGTCCAATCTTTATACAAAAGTCAAACTTCATTGTATTCATAATACAATCTTCATGGTGATTTTTACCACACATACTACAATTTTGGAACTTCATTTTCTTACATAAATATTTCTTTATTATATGTTTACCCATCACATTAAATCCCAAATGATTCTTACCTTAATCATCATGTGGCATATAAGAGTTATAAAACACTATCTAAAACTTTTCAAAACAACGAACAACTTTCTCAGTTATTTTAGATTATTGCATAGAAAAAACACTTCATAGTATTGACATCAATCCTAATTAAAATAGATTTATTTGTCTATTAGTGTCTTGAATAAAACCTAGAATGTACTTGGAAAATCTTGTAAAGTTTCCATAATATATAATTGTAAAATATATATCTTTTTCCATCAATTACAAGAATTATTTTCCATTCAGAGTCGAACAACCTTATAGAAATATTTCTGAATGAAAATTTGTTTCAATGTTTCCCATTCTATGGTATCAGTATCATATATATCTCTGTTATTCCTAACCAAATACCACCATCAGCCAAATTCACCTTCAAAAAAATAAACTTCAAGGGTTAACTTTTGACATTTCGAAAACCCCATGACATAAAATATATTTTCCATAGTTTTATATGATCCACTGAATGATGGGGGAAATTGAATCATGAAATGATTCATTAAGGAAATATTCCTTCAGGGTTTTTTGGGTTCCTCTATAACATTGATACCACCACCATTTATTTCCGGAGTCAACTGATCCATCACTACAACAAGTTATTCTTTTCTAATTTCATCCATATTGGAACTTAGATTTGGAAGTATATATTCATCTCAGTTACTTCCCACCACTAATTAACTATTTCCAATATGGATTGTTTTTTAATAGACTCATTTTAGTTGAATCAATATGGTATTATTGAAATGTTATACCATTTTAGCTTGATCATAATGTAAAATATCTCAAGGAAAAGTTGTTAATATTACCCTAACATCTAAAGTGATCTAAAATGACCTTTTATATCCAATATAATAACCTAAGCTTAAACATTACATAATCATTACTTTTAGTCAAGATTTTTTTTTACATTTAAGATCTTTTTATGTTTATATTTTTATAGAATCAGACCATAACTCATACATAACAAAACCATATAATACAAAGTGGACACTTCCAAAATAGTATCAATTTTTTCCAAAATATTAATTTTTTAAAAATAAATCATGTTATCTTTAATGAAAACTATTTAAAACATTCAAAAGGACCTCTTCCAATCATTTAATCATCATTAAATCCTATAAAAAACATTTAAAAATGTGGTATGAGGATGAAATGATCAGTATGGTATATAAAAAGACGGAAACCATTTTTCCATTGATAAACATTAAAACACATGAAAAACCCTTTCTTGAATATATAACATTTTACCCAAAATGGAAATATCATTACTTAATAAATATCATTTATTTTACCTTAAAAAAATCATTTCAATGAAAATTTATTAGAAAACATAGAACATTCATGTAGTTATCTCGGGACATCATCACATTGAACCCTTATTGAACCCTTACAGAACCCTTATTGATCGGAATAACCATACGAAAAACTTACAATATAATTATCTGAAGAATATTTTCATTATACAATGTTTTGGAGTGCTATCCAGGCACACCCCATATTTTATCTATAACAGGCTCACCAGACGCTATCTAGGTGCAGCCATCATTTGTAATGTCCTAGAACCCCAACAAGAAATAAATTATTTAATAATGTAGAAATATCATTTAAAATTGTATGAAAATTATTTTTAGATGTTAAAATACCATTTTTTTTTCAAAAATACCATTTTCAATTCAATGTATACCTTTATTTTGAAAAACTATTTTCAATACCAAAATACCCAAAAAAGATAAATAATATTTTTCATTTTTGAAATAATGAAATCTTTCAAGGTAATCAAAAAATAAAATAACATCCATGATGGTGGAAAAGTCATTTTCATCATGTACGTTAAGAATAAAACATCACATTTTCCCTTTATCAAAACATTCTATATAAAAACATATAAAAAGATTCCTTTTTGAAAAAAATTGAATGAAATTCAAAATGACCATAAAATTTCTTTTATAATTATTTTATTACAATATAAATAACTATGTATAATAATATCAAGAATATTGACATGGATAAAATATTTGACGATTTAATCTTTAAACTTTCAAAGTGTCCCATACCACTTTTAACATTTAAATCATAAGCCCCATGATAGATTAAAATTAAAAAAAACATTATATAACATGATAATAGAGAAAATATGGATATATAATGTCAAATGGGATGTATATACACCTTATTAAAGAATAAAAGTGCATATCATCAAGAAATATCTTAATGAAATGATATTGGGACAAACTACATTACATTGAGTCCGAATTTTCACATGTGAATTGATATTATTGAATAATAAACTAATATTATTAATTTAATTTCATCATAAAATTTTTCAAGTTTATGATTAATTTTATTTCACTTATTAAAATGTTGTAAATGGATACTTAAACAATTATGTTTACATCAGGTGTTTTGACCATATTTGATTTGTATATCAAAGATGACTTTGGTAAGTCAACTATATTCAAAGGGGTACTTATAAAAACACCTATATAATAATAAAAATCATGAAATAACTATCATATTTATAAATTAATTATATTTTAAAAACAAATCATGAAATATGGTTATGAAAAATGAATGAATGTTACAATCATGGATATGGTAGGCTGTACATATGCATGAGTAACATTATCATTTTGGAATGATAATTATGGGAATAGGGTAATTAAAATTAATATTTATATAATGATAATTATATCATAAATAATATATTATTTAATAATATATACTTATATATAGAATTGTTGTGATGTAAAAGGAATCACATTGCGTTGAGGAGGTGATATTCCACATGTCCATGGACGATGTTATCACTTTTTTAGTGTGTGAAAGGGTCATAAATAAAATTATATATTATATTTATAGAAAGTTAATTATTTAATGAATATAATATTTATGTAATGTATATCACATATGTTTAATTAAACTCATCCTTAATACATTCCATGTAATGTGTGAACGTATCTCATCTCTTTGAAGAGGCGGTTGTGCACACGTCCACAAACAATGTTATCGTATTTGAAAAAAATGGAAAGCATGAAGGTTTGTGTTATATAGAAATTAAATAAATATTAATAAAAAATAAATATTTCACACACACATATATATATATATATATAAAATATAAAAATATATTTTCCATAATAATTCGCACCCATGAGGCGCGGTAAAGGAAAAACGAACGACATCAGTTCACAAGGCGACAATTCACCGTACACGAACTGTAATTCCATTACCCATTTGATGGATGTGTATGTAGTTGTAGGTAAAAACCTTAAAATAATAACATATTATTATGTTTTTGATACTTATGTTATTATATAATCATGTAACAATAAAAATTTAAGGATGGAGATAAAATAAAACATAAATTCACATTGAAGAATATTACTTCTTTTTTCAAGTAACTCATTTTGGTTTGCACCAATGGGATTAATTGGATGGATTTATGATGAAAATGAGTAATATAGGGTAAAATGAGGGATCTGGGGAGATTATTTGGGAAATTTTTGGATGATTCAAATGGATTGATAGGTGGAAAAGAGTGGCGAGGGTAAATGTCCTTTTATATTGGAGGGGGAGTGAAATTTTGGTAAATAGAAAATGGTAAACACTATTAAGAGATATACCTTACATAAGTTTCATCCAATAATGATACCTATTTGATAAAAGATGTGATATGGTTTAATAATGGTCATAAAATTGGTTTTGTACATTTTTCTAGGCCATTTGGACTCTTAATATATAAGTTTAACCACCAAGTGAACACATTTTTACCTTAATCACTATAATTAATTTTATTTACATTCACTATTATTTTTGATAAAAACAAAATTGATCTTATTAAACATTATAAATTATTATTATTAAAAATATATAATAAATTTTTCCAAATTAAAATCACATAAGTGTTATATGTTAATTTAAAATTAATTTTACATACAGGATGAGAAAGAGGGTTTTTGAAGTAAATATGTTCAAAGGATTGCTATGTTTTTATATATAAATTCATTGTGCAATTGTTTCCAATAAAATAAATTGGTTTAAATAATACAAATTTTTTCTAATTATACTTTAAAAACAATTAAAAAAATTATTTAACAAAATAAATAAATTTGAAGAAAATGAAGCTTTGAACTAAAATTTAGTATTATCCAATATTCTTTAAAATATGAATGTTCTCAGAAAAATACCAAAAAATCACCAAAATTATTTTTTGATATTTTTTTCAAAAAATAATTTTATTTTTTATTATAATTTTTTTAAAAGTTTCAAAAATTAGTTTTTACGTAACTCTTCATTAAAAGGTGGAAAAACAGCCATATTAAATAATAATATTAATAGTATATTATTGTTCGATATAACTCAGTCTTGCATGCAACACAATATTTTAGATAAATTCATTATTTTGTGTTTGGTATGCTATTGGATGTAGCATAAATTTTAAGGTAAAATTATGATCCAATTCATAAATATTAATAAATATGAAAAAACTTATTCTATCATTACCAAGGATGTTATAGACACATAAAGGGATTAAGTTGATATAGTAAGAATAATTTAAGGAAAGGTTTGAATAATTAATGGGAATTTTTTCAATGAACCGCTATTGAATTTACCATTAGTAAGGGATATATATGTGATATTTAGTAATATATCAAAGAACGGACTTGGATGTCTCCCAATTCATAACATTAGAGTATTTTTCTATGCATCAATGAGGTTAATGTTTCATGAATAGAATTATACAATGCATAATCTTGAGTTGGAATCTATAATATTTGCATTAAAGATTTGGAGGAATTATATTTATGCTGAAAGATATAAAATATATATGGACCAAAAAAACTAAAATACATACTCTAATAGTAAGATCTCAACATGTGGGAAAAACAATGGTTCAATTTACCCTAAGATTTTGATTAATCAATACCCTACCACCTTAGAAAGGAAAATAAGGTGGATAATGAATTTAGTGGGAATCATCATGGATTTTTGGCTAAAATTAGGATTAAAAAAGGTCATATATTTATGGATTTAATAAATTTGGATATGATAATTATTAAGATGAGAATTACATATATTTAAAATGATTTCCAAACAATCCTTATTAGAGAAAATAAATATTTCCTAGCTTGATGATAAGAAAATTGAAAAGAAAATAAAATTATTGAATAATTTGAAGTTGGTAGACTTCATCTATGAAGATTGTATTCTAAATTTTTTAAATAGGATATATATTCCATAGATTATAGATATGAAAAGAGAGTTATTAAATGAATATCATAGATCAAATTTCTCTATACACCGTAGTATTACCAAAATGTATGAGGATTTGAATAAATATTTTTGGTGGAATAATATGAACATAGAAATTGAAGATTATATATTAAGATTCTTGGATTTTAAACAAGTAAAGGATAAGGGGAAACATCCTAAAGGAGACATGCAACCTATACCTACTCATATATGAAAATTTTATGATATTTCAATATACTTTGACAATTAATTTTAAAATAATACTAGAAAGAATGATTCCTTATTGGTTTTTGTTGATCACCTTACTATGTACACACATTTTCCAATTATAATAGAATAAAAAACACTTGAAAACCTCACACAACTCTATATTAATTAAGTTATGATAATTCATAGTGAAATAATTTTTTATTGTATCCAAACATGATTTGTTGTTTACATCAGAATTATGGAAGAGTCTTTAAAAGTCTCTTGAAATCGAATTTAAATATTTTCCCCGCCTATAATCCTCAAACTAATGGGAAATATGAAAAGAATATTATGAAATTAAGAGATATATTGAGGTCATTATCGATTGACTTTCAAGGAATATGGGATTATTATTTACCTTTGGTTTAATTTTTATATAATAATAGCTTCCACTCAAGCATTTAAATAGAAACATTTGAGGAATTGTATGTAAAGAGGTTTCATACTCTAAACTTTTGTGATGAAAATGGTGAAAGGAAGCTTATATGTCCAGATCTCATGGACAAAACAACAATCAAAGTGAAGAATATTCAGAATTATACTACGGAATCTCATAGTAGAAAAGTTTATTCTGATACTCAAAGGAAGAATTTATAATTTCAAGTTGGAGATCAGGTTTTCTTGAAGGAATGTGCATGGAAAGGTTTTATAATGTTCAATAAATAATCAAAACTATATACAAGGTCCTTATGGTCTTTTGAAATTCTATAAATAATTGGAGATAAGGCTTACTATTTGGAAACACTGACTAGCATTTCTAGTGTTCATGGTGTTTTATATATACATTCATTAAGGAAGTACATGTCAGACCCCATACTTGTTATCACCTATGAGGAAATATAATTGGAACTATATTTATCATATTATGAAGAGACTATCCTATTTTAATATACTAGAGAACAAGTGTTGTGGAATAAAACAACTTAGATGGTAAAGTAATTTTGGAGAAATCATAATATAAAAGAGGCGATGTTGGAATATGAAGGTGTTATGCTAAAGAACTACCCACATCTATTCATGAAGTGATATTATGCATATTTTTAGGATGAAATTTTTGAAGGGGGGAATAATATAACTACCAATATTTAATTAGCGTAAGTAAAATTTTCTTTCTAAAAAACAACGGTACAACACACACACCATGATTCAAGAATGTGATTAAAATATAAATTTCAAAATTTTATAATTTTCATACTATAATAAATATATAATTTTTTAAAACATAATTTAGAAACTATCTTAGAGTAAAATATTTTGTTTTTTCAGAAAAGAATAATTTTTCAGTGAATGGTAAAAAATACTAATTGTATAGAAAAATGTCTTTTCCATTAAAGTATTAAAAAATTAAAAATTTATTGAATTGATTTTAAAATTTAATTAGTTCATTCATAGTAAACTTAATACAATTATTGTATTTGTAATCAACAGTTTTCTTAATTTTGGTAAAAAACATTTTTAAACATAAAAAATGCATTTTTATGGAAAATTATTTTTATCACCTTTTATAGACTTATATTAAATGTAATTTCATCTGATTCAAGAAGTTTAATAATCTAAAATAGATTCCATATTTTGAATTATAATAATTAATATTAGATAATATGGACAGATTAATTTTTATTCATAATTAATAGTGTCGATGGTAAATATTTATCACCTTAGTCAATGGTAAAATGTGTTAAAAGGGTTAAACAAAAATGGATAAGGATTAAATATGAAAAAATTACTTAATCCTAATTTAATGGTTTTATTTTAACCTTATCCATATAATATTTGAATAAACTCCATTTTGGAGACTTTTTTATTGAGTAATATATTAATATATTTTATTCTTATGAAAAATTCTAGGAGTGTCCTATCCCTCACATATAAATGGAAACATTATATCAACTCTTAATCACATATAAAAAACCTCTTAGTTTAATAAATACCACAAAAATATTTTAAAAAACTCCCACCTTTATCCTAGAGGTCCTAGTTTTATTAGAATACCTTCCTAAGAAGGAGTTAGGTATAAACTTAAGGTGTTTGTCCGAAGAAGAGGTATGGTTCTTAACTGAGTTTTTTCATTTTATTTCCTCTTCTACTACCTTTAAATATACCATTACCATGATCATAGAATAACATATATATCCTTGATATAGTGAAACTTTATTATGATGGTGGAAAAATAGTTATTCATCCCTTTTACATTCTACAGAAAATTAAAACGTTTCTCATGAATATGTACTAACTATCATCTCCACATATTTGTGTAATACATTTTTCATTTCAAATTTACATAGATGGTTATGAATAGTGAATTAACTAATTTATATTGTATTTATTAAAAAATTAATAATCTTTAAATATAATATATCATTTAATTTCTTAACCATCTAGCCATTAAAAAATGATAAGGCCGCTCGTGTGTACATGTGAAATACCACCTCTATAGAGTGATGTGATTTATTTTCCACGTCCTACATTTAATAATGATTAAAAATATAAATATAATGAAAATATATGATATTTATATCATAAAAAATATTATATATCTAATAGAAACATGAAAAATATTAAAGGACTTAAATTAACAAACCAAAACATACCTAAAAAATGCATTAGTTAACACTTAGAAACAATGTTTTTAATAAGGTGTTATTACTAAAGGAATGTTGAAATGTTATAATAGGATCATATAATATAATATAATTATGTGTATGGTTATATTTTATATTTATAGTAAATTTAAATTTATAATATATGAGGTTAAATGCAATTATAAAACTAGTCAGTCATTAGGCAAGGGTTTATTTTATAATTTCATTCTTATTTAGGTTTGTTTATATTTAAGTTTCCATTGAAGGAAATATATGATACTTTAAATATTAAAACCCATTTAATTTATTATCCTCTAGTTATTTCTTGGTATTTCAAGTATTAGTTCCATTTTTACCTTCTTTAGCACTCAAAAAATATTAAGATAATGACTTATAGTAAAATCGAAATTGTGTTTCAATTCGGTTAGAAATAATTTTCTTCCATTTACATATTCTATTAAAAAATGTTATCAATAATGTATTTAAAATTCAAAAATAATTTCTTAAAATTATTTTTACCCATGTTATCTATTATATTAAAATTTATAAAAAGAATATTCTTATCATTTTTTGGATAAGATAATATTTTCCAAAGGTGTGAGATTTTTTTAATGTACACCATGTGAATGACTTCTCTAGCAGTCATGACCATAATTTACAAACCTGAATCAAAATGTCTAGGATGGAATGTCACATAACCTCATACATGACTTCCTGTATGCTATATGGTATTTACTAGCAATGAGGGTCTATAATAAGTCATGGGGAGACTATAAACTAAGCTAGTGTGAATAATAAAAGATAAATAGCTAAAAATGTAACAAAAAATAATTATTGTACATGGAAACTAATACACATACCATATGTAATGAATTATTATTGATACAAAATATATGAACATTCATACATGAATATAATAAATTGATCAACTATCAGGATTATCACATAAACAAAATAGAAAAGAGTAAATTTAAATGAGAGGATCTATACCCAACTAAAAGCCACACTTCCTCATATACTCCAAAATAATAGCGAGAAATATTGCTCAATCAGAAAACCTAAAGCTTAGCCCAAACTATACCTATAATAAGTGATGGATGCTTGGGTATCCATGTACCACTGATACCTGACTAAGGTGTCAGTGCAACTTAGTAGGGAACCACCAATGCGGTCTAGTACCTAACCGGTAAATGAAATATACATGCATGTGATAAGATCAGTAAAAAGTAAACATGAAAATCATAAACTATGAAAGAATAAAATATAATCACAAAAAAAAAAAATAAGAAATAAACTTTCATATTCCATTTGGTCATGCACTTATGAAATCTCCATGAACCCTCTTCCATACCTGCACTGGCTCCATACTAGAAACATAGTAATGAAAGAGTCATGAACTAGAGTTGACCACAAGGTCACTAAATGTACTCCATAGTATCCAAAAGGATAATGAGTCACATATTAAGTCAAAAATCCATCATGCCTCGACTCAATCCTTGTGTATGACACAAGGACATCATGAACACAGGACAAAGACCAAGGCCATCATGGCCTATTATCCAACAAGTTGCTATCATCAGGTCACATACATAGTCAAAACATGGCCCCCCTTTGTGACCACCAAGCCACGATGGGTCCATATATTACATTGGAAAAATTCTTAAAAAACAAAAACATAGTATATAAAAAATAAATCACATGGAAATAGTGTCATCAAACTTAAAGGGATAAATAAGGAATATCAAACATGGGTATCAATTGCCACACACAAAAACATGTGATAAAACATCAAACATAGTCACACAAACTTCACACACAGACATATGTGATTAAGCATCAACGTGGTATCATGGGACACACATGAAAACACATGTGATAAAGCATCAAACATGGTTTAATGGTCTATAATCACACACATTTGATCAATCATAACAATGGTCTCATGTGGTTTATAAATCTTGGAGAAAAACGAAACATCCAAGGAGGGTATATGTAATCAATGTCACTCATTAGTGATCAAGCCTTGGACACCAACAAATCACATAAAGCTAGTGAAAAAGGGTCCATTGTGCCCCTTGACACTTGGTTTTTTTATAATAGGCATGGTTCCTTTAATTAGTTTTGACTTAGATCCCATTAAACTAATTAATAAATACATGTAATTCACAACTCAATTGTAGAATAATGTTCATTCACATAAGTGGAAGACCTCATATCACATGACAGTAACCATGAATAATTCCATAGGGGAGAGTAACCTGAACCACCTACCTAAAAAAAATTCAACTCCCATCCAAGTAATGACTAACCACTTTTTTAGAGTCCATCCATGCCCATTCAAGATACATTAATCACCATGCAATTCTAACCCATAAAGAACCACTCCAAAATAATTAATTATAACTAAACTATAATTAATTAAATTATTCCAAGTAACTTAACAACCAAAGGAGAAAGGAATAATTTCTGAAAGGCTAACCAGAGATCAATTCCTAGCTGGAACACAGACCAGCCACCACAGAGTGTCTGTCTCACACATTTAACATTAATCAAGGAAAAATAACTATCACACGACAAAAAAGTCTAATTTAATATAATTATATTATAACATTTGGAATAATTCAACCAAGGGCCATCCCTTAGTTGATACATCATATAATGGACTTGAAGTCATTCCTGGTTCACACCCAAATCTAAGGTAAGATAAATCCCCAAATAAATTCCATGATATGATGGTCGATTTAACTCATTTTGACTAAAAATCAAAGAATATATTTCAAATATATATAAATTATACATAATTCACATAAAAAAATTTAATTCATCACTAAAAACATCCTCTAGACATAATGATCCAAAGATCTGTCATTCTCAGACAATTTCATCAAGATCTAGTGAATTATCATCCAATTCTCTAATAGAGATCACACTTGAAACCAAAGATGATTAAAGTGACTAAGGATAGAGAAAATTCAAATAGAATTAAGAAATCACATGAAAATAAAATAAAATACATATTTAGATAATCATCCATCATGATAAAATAATGATTTACAACCACAAAAATAAAAAGGTATCCAAGATAAATAGATAACAAAGGATCTTTCTGGGATTCACCCACTAATATCAACTAGATCTATACCACTTCAAAGAGTTCTCAAGGAGATTAAAAAAATAGGAGGTTAAGGAAAAATGTGAATAAAAAATTAAAGAAAAGGTTCTTAAAACTAAGGGGAAATCATGGGAAAAAGGACTGGAAGTATCTTACCTGAATGGTTCCTAACATGGATGACCGACCACTAGGTGCAGACTCATTAGAAGAATGGAGAGGAAAACATGGTATCAAGGATCCTACCCACCCACTTACTATTCAATGGTTATAAAAGAAATCTTGAATGATCTATTCCTCTTCCACAAGAAACTTGAGATTTTTGTTACCCAATAAGCTTCATTTCATGTTATAAAATAACACTTTAAGATGAAAACATATGCTATACCATGGTTAAACACTAGTTTCTTCGAAGAAACCATTCACTAGAAGAAAATTTAAAATTCTCCATAAAATTTAAGAAACTTAAATAAATGATTAATTACAAAATCCCCATGCATATCACTTATCATCCTCATGATGTTTTGGTAACATGTGAATCACATTTCCTGATCTTCCATGATCATAATTCAAAAATATTTCTCTTCATCAAATCACCAAAATCCAACTCACTAACTCAAGAATATGCTTATTCCTAAACTTCCAGCATGCTCCCACTGCGTGATTCTGAGCATAAACACCAGAAGACAAGCCTTAATCTTGTTGTTACTTGATTTTGATTCCATGATCACTACACCCATGTAACTCGATTAGTCATGATGTCTTAAAAAAATATAACCTGAAGTATCTTGGTGATCTCCACCATAGGAATCTCTATAGAGAATAAGATTTTAAATTCCAAAAACATGCCTATTGTAGTTCAATTATATTATGCCTGATCCAATGTAATGCACAGGTAAAGAGAAACTCCTTCTTAGTTCTGAGACTAACCAATAAGTATCTACCGAACAACACAACATAAAACTACCAACCTTTCTAAAATAGTCTCAAAGTATACTTAAAAACCAATATTTTACCTATTATAATGAGGTCAATATGGTTCAAACCCACCATAGTCAAATTTTCATTTAAACACTAGTTAATATTATTCTATTTGAATTACTAAAAAGGTACATGACCTAAAAAATCATCACTATATGAAGAAATTGATTACGATTCTTTTAGACTTGGAGGAATGATTAAAACAATTATAAATCTTTACATAAATCTAAACATACTTTGAAGGAAGTCCCTTGGTTCCATCCCTAAGGCTCTAGCCATGCACTGATGCAACAATAATCTGAATCCCACTCAATTCATACCGATTCTCCCCCAATTACAAAGCCTATATCTGGTCTCCATCTAGCATCACATCTGAAACAAACAATAGTAATTTATCATGGATCTTAATACTCTTTGGTCCCCCACACATTGGTATCCTAGTGTCCCCATGACTATTCAACTACAGTTCATTCACAACACCATAACCCTTCCCAAAGAGGGTTGTTAACTTGCGATAATATTGATTCTTCCCACTATATGAGTATCCTTATTGTCTATATTAAATGAATAAATCTGTCTACCCATCACATAAACAATTCATCCCCGAATATCTTGTCTAATCATGATAGTCTAGTCATACCCAATTATTAAGAAATACATGAATCACTGCACACACCAAGAATACCTAGAACCCACTTCACTACATTTAATAAGACATACCTAATATGTGCTATGTTGTCTAGTGGCCTTTGTGTGGGTTATGAATTCCACCACAGATAGGTGCCATCCTCATATTCAAGCCACTACACTAAACTACTAAATCATTTTTAGAGAAAAAACTTGGGTTGAACACACAATGATACCTCAATCTATCTATGATTCCATATCCCATCATGGAGACGTATTTTCACATATCAACCCCTTGGATACCAAGTACCACTAGATTTATTTCAAATCCACTAATAAATAACATCATGATTGACCCTAAACTAAATTTTTCAGTGGCCTAAGACTGCCACCATCCCCTAGTTTACCCCAATAACATTGATCATTATTAAAAGTCATCTCACCACCCCTTCCAATGATTCAATTGACTCCATGTGTAACCATGAACATAGAAAAATTCTGTATTATGTCTTGTACAATAAGGAACAAAAACACCACTCTTTACTACCCACAAAGTGATTTTTCCTAGAGGCACGAATATCCAAGCCTAGAATCACATGACTCTTCAGCTATTCATATGAAAATGTGGTAGCTTCTCCAATCCAGATTACTCTATGATATCATATTTTGGATCATAATACACTTTTTTTCAAATATTAACCGTGGAACTTCCATCACATTGGTGTCTATTAAATATGTTGAGCATCCATACATTTTCTAAACCTCATAGGTCTGACCATCGAGAATCTTCACTCTAAATCCAATTATAGTCACATTCCAAATAAATAGGCTAGGATACCCATGATATTTCCATAGATTCCACAAACATCTATTCTCTCTATTACCCAACCTTGTATCACTTGTACTAGAACTCAAGGTTCTCTATACCCTATGTTTATAAGGATTTTGTCAAAAACTCCATATAATTATTCTACATTTCATTAAAATTCACAAGGAATTTTAATCAATAAAAAACCCCTAAGACATTAAACTTGAGTAAACCTTGACAAATAATATCCACACTTAGGTTACCTTTTTGTAGCATGAGACACTGACTCATTAGAAAATAGAGTCACATTTATAAGGCTATAAAGTCTTACACTAAACTTGAGAAAGGTCTCACAAAGGGTTACAACCCATAGAATTTAATCTAGGAACATATCTATATACATTCCATGACGACATTATTCTTTGTCCAACAACATCTTGGGGGTGTAGACGTTCGGTTCAATTAAAAATAATTCAACCAATTTCTATATAGATAACTACACATAGGATATGGATAAGTACTTAATTAACCAAACCTATATAATGGATACTCGCAAAAGGTTCTTACTAAGGAAATTAATACATAAAAATGACATAATAAGGTACAAGAAACCCTATGTACATAAGGAGACTTTATCATCCTTAAAAACATTTCCAATATTATCCTTTTTACCTTGGTTCACCACACCATAGTCTCACATGACCTTCTATAAGAAGTTTTCATAAATATGGGTTCAACTGAATATAATACCATTAATAACTCATACACGAAACCATTTTATAATTTCTTGAAACTAAATTAGATGTTACCTCCCATATCAGTACCATCACACACGAGAAGAATTTTTATTATATGAAATTTACATGTTGAATATGATGCATGAATCACCACTCAATGGTACGGAAAAGAGTCAAAACCATATGAAATCATGAACCCCAAAATCCACATGCATCACACAAGGTGAAAATCATATAACCATAACATCAAAAAATATGAACATATACCCCATTCTTTATTAACCTGGACTTAACTAAGGAATGGTGTTCACGAAAAATGAGGCCAAGTTTCATTGCAAACTCTGAAAAATTACTATCCTTCTTATCTACCAATTTACAAATCAAGAAAACAATAAATATCTGATACCATTTTGTAACATCTTGACCTGAATCACCAGGTCTGGGATGGAGTGCCACTTGAACTCAGCTGTGACTTGCTATATCTCAAAGACTTTCGATTAGTAGTGTGTGTCTAAAGTAATTCATGGAGAGACTATATCCTCAATAATATTGTAAAATAATTGATAAATAACCAAAAATTTACAAGAAACAATCATAGTATTCAAAAACCAATAAATATGCCATACATAATGAATTGATGTAGAAACAATAGAGTCCAGTGGCCAAACATGAATATAGGACATTGATCACCCATCGAGACAATCACATAAACAAGAAATAGAAGTGTAATAATAAAAGAGAGTCTGTTCATCTAAATCCAAGCCAAACCTCTTATAAGAATATAAAATTATAGTGAGCTATCTTACTTAATCATCAACCATAGGGATTATCTCAAGTTGCACTGGAAATAAGTGAGGGATTCTCAGTTACCCATGTTCTATGGCCTCTTGTGTAGTGTGTGAGTACAAATTATAAGGGAACCACCAATGCATTATAATACCTAAATAGTAAATGTAGTGTATATGAATTTGATATGATCAGTAGAAATTAAATAGGGAAATCATAAATATGGAAATAATAATATATACTCACCAATCCACAATTAAGGAACAAAAACCCAGATGTCGAGTAGTCATGTACTTACAAAGATTCTATAATCCTAGAAAGTACCTTCTTTGATCCAATGCTAGAAATGTACTCATAGAGTTATGAAATAATGTTTACCACAAGTTAACCACACATACTCTATATAATTCACAAGGATAAGAAGTCTGAGGCCAAGACACAAGACAATCATTCACAAACTCGATCATGGGTTAGAACACAACATTAGTATGACTAGACACTCCCACATGTTAGATTACATCATTTCTTGAAATACTATCCAAGTTATAGTCCCCATAGAACATATTTCCCCACTATCACCTCCCAAGTTAGACCATATGTGAACATTATTCCCCCATTTTAGACCACAAGGTCATCATGCCCCATCATCCAACTCGGTCTTGTTATCACATCACATATAACAGGAGAAAACATACCCCTATGGTGATACCAAGCCGTGATGGGTCCACCCATCCCTTTGGTACCACATATAAGAAAAGAGAACATAACATATACCAAATAAATCACATATAAATAGTTTCATTACACATATAGGAATAAGAAAGGCATATCAAACATGCATATCAATAGACATACACAAATTTTAAAGATCCGAATTTATCATAAATACATATAATATCTTAATAGTACAATATTCAATACATAACATGAAAATACATGCTAGAATCATATTGGTCTATTTAATTTGGAAACTTAGATACTTATACAACTGGTTCATATGTGAACTACATCATCTCTTATTAGGTTCTTCATAACTACCACCCTTCTTAGATATATCATATAATACCTTTCTCCATAACCCAGGGAAAATAAAAATTAAGAAAAGTGATCTCAGATGCTTAGTAAGGGTAAAAAAGGTATATATCAAAACAACATGAGAATAAGGGTATAATAACATGAAAATAACATTTAAAAACCATACATTTCATGTCACACACCATAAACACGAGTCATGAAATAAATCTTGGTAGTTCGTAAGACATGAATCATAAAGGAATCAAAGAACATAATCCATGATAGAATAACATTGGAATGTGACATAGAATTTTGGAATACATAGAATCTTAAAAAATTGTGAACATGTTTAAGTAGAGTTAGGCTTACTCACTAAGTTAAGGACATGAAGTCAGGCCCTCACATAAAATTATGGAAATGAAAGAAGGTCCACACATGATATTATGAAAATGAAGGTAGGACTACATATAACCTTATAGACATGATGATAGGTCCACCCATAACATTGTGAAAATGAAATAACATTAACAAATTAAATAATTAACTCATGATTTATCCATTATTACTCAATTCAATGGAGTGAGATATATATCCCACCCGTACTTTGTCATAACATAACCACTGTCTTTGATAACAAAATAACTACCATATTGGGTTATAACTTAACCCCCATCACATAATAAAACCATACATAAGTCTACCATAAGTTCACAGAACATTTATCATATTAGAATCCATTAAAACAAATGTGTTTCATAAATATTTCATCATTGCATAACCCATGGGAAAGAAAAAAGATTCATAAACATCTTTTCATCATAAAAAAACATTTAATGAAATAATAAGAATGGTATACTTGGATAATATCCCTATTAAAGAATAATTAATATCAAATCAATTCATATTATATGAAAAATTATTTTTAAAGATCACTTATAAAATTTATTGAGGAAAAATAGCCTTTCCACTTTGAAAATCACTTTATAAACTAAATATTTATAAAATATTTCCAAAAATAATTTTCTTTTAAAAAAATATTGGAAACATATAAATTGTTATTTGAAACTTTGAGTGACCATGATGGTGGGGAATTTTTTTCATACCATACACATTAAAACAAATATTCTTTTCAATTTTTTGTTAAAATTCGAATGAGACTTATTTGGAAAATGACATGATGATTCATTTTAAAACATTTTCTAAAAATATAGAAAAGAGTAAAATTGACTAAAAATAATTATAGAGGGACATTAAAAAATTCATGAAAATATTTTTAGAAAATATAGGTATGGAAGAAAATGGGTTTTGATAGAAGATATAAATAAATCCCGTTTTCATTAAAATCATTCTCTGGGAATATTGAGTGCATAAAGACAGAACAATTAAGGGAAAAAATTTATTCTCAAGGAATAAATATAGGAGAAACAAATTCCTGAAGTTCATGAGAAATATATCAAAATATTTTTTATCTATATAAAAATCATAAATAATTCTAATAATGAATGATATTATAACATCAATCTCTAACCACTTTGGTATGTTTTGAATCGTAAGCCCCAAGAAAAAGAGAAAATTATAAGAAAATTTATATCTTATATTTTTTATTATAATAATACTAAAATATATTCTTGAGTATTATATACACCACCCAAAAATATAATGGGGTGAAAATAACATATGTATCCCATAAATAAAAGAGAGACTAGAAATCCCTTACCTTATGTCTTGAATTCTACCACACACATTTGAAAATCCTGTATAATAACTATAAGTTTATTATATTTATATTATATAACCATAATTATATATATCATACCATATATGATTTACTTATAAAATTTTGTTGTGTACTTATTAAAAATTTCTTGTTAAAATTATATTTTGAGTAATAACTTCTTTGTTTTTCATGCATGTTTTGATTTGGTATTTTCGGTCATTTTACTTTGATCATCATTTCATAATATCAATAATATTAAAAATAATATAAATATCATATATAATCATTATATATTTATTTATAGTAATCCATAAAACTTTAAGATATAAATTGAAATACACTACTCTTGGAGATGGTAGGTCGTATGTACGCATGAACACAACATCCATTTTCTTAACGAATGCAAAAAAAGAAATTTAAATAACATATAACCATTATAGATTCATTATTATTTCATATATATCAAATATATTAATTAAATTTATACTTATTACCTTCAATGGAAATCATAAGTGGAAAATGAATCACATTGCTTCACAGAGCGGTAGTATGTCGTATACACAAGTGTTTTTATCATATTCTCAAAAAAAGAAAATTTAGAAGGTGAATGAAATATTATAATTATACATGTATAATAATATCATATATATATATATATATATATATATTAAATCCATCATTATAACCATCTTTGAGAGGTGGGGATGGAAAATAAATTATATCAATTCACGAGATGGTAGTCTCCCATACACACGATCGATTGGTTTGTTTCTTATTTGATATAAGAGGAGATAGATATATGTTATTCGATTAAAATAATAAAATCTAATTATATTTTATATATTAGCATCATTAAATTGTAGTTATTCCAGAACTAATGAATGTGGTAAGAGAATAATTAAAAAGAAAGTGCTTATTGAAGACAATTACCTTCTCTTAGAACATCCTTCTCTGGATATCTTGTTAAGGACCCTAGGATTGTTATTTTTGGAATAACAGAAGATCTTAAACGTGTATAATTATTTTTTAGTCGTTTTTTTAGATTTTGGTTTATAAAAATGGCATAAGAGGTGTGAAGAATTGATGATAGGATGTGATCTTTTATAATTGAGGAGTGACATTTTTTGTAAATACACGAAACTATTCCATAATGGGGACTCACTATCATCCAAAATAATTCCAAAATTGATAAAAAAAATTAGTTATGGAATGAAATGGCCAATTTAAACCCCCATAAATGAACATATTCTTTAAACATTATATTTTTCTTCTTCTATGTTTCCTTACTTTTACTATTTTATTTTTCACTAAAGTAACTAACATTTTTTATCTAGATAATTTATCATTTAAGACTAGAAATAATATCAGCCTTATTAGATAATTTTTAACCACTATTTATACATTTTATATCCAAATTATAAAATAAAAATTCTATGGGTGTAAATTATATTTCAACATAGGAGCATGGAACATGCTAAACCCAGTTTTACCCTTTACCGTTTTAGGAAAGTATTTAATATTTAGTGGTCAATATAATTATTATAAAAGGACCATTGATCCATTAAGGAAATATAGTTATATTTTGGAACATATAATAACAACCTAAAATAGGATTGGATATTTTATAATTTTAAATCACGTAATAAAATATTATTTATTATAAAATGACAATAATGTCAATCAACACTATTAAATTTGACTTTAAAAACACCAACAAAATTATGGAATTAAGATATATCATTTTCGAAAAAAATTATAATGTTATATTTATTTATAAAATGGATTAAATGAAATAATTCATTCAATTTATAGTTTTAATATTGTTCATATTATTTACTTTATTTTTCTATTAATTAAATAATTACTACATTGGTGTCGCTTAAACATTGAAAGTAATTATATAATATATAAATATTTAAAATAAATAAACCCATGAAATTAATTTCATTATTATAAAAATTAACATAAATATTCATTCACATATATATTTTGTCTCTATGTGAACACATAATTGAAATTTAAAAGCAAGAGAGTGACATTTTATCTTTTTCTTTACATAAATTATTATATTAATCACTATCATGGAATAGTGTACCAAAATAACATAAACATAGTTCCTATGGTAATAATTATTGAAATAAATCCATCCAGTAGTATTTAGACAAGTGTTTGGGTCATTTTAATGCTTATCCGTTTCATTTAACCCTCGGTATATCTGTTATAACCTTAACTGTGGTATTTGATTTTTAGTGTTTTTAAAATAATATTGAACAAAAATTAAGTTAAATTTATTATATGATATTATTTATAATAATTAAAAATATAGAATCCAGTTTTACAAATTTAATTCTCAGAAGTGAAAAAATTTAATTTAAAATTACACTCGTAGAGGCAATTAAACATGGTTTTCCAATGAGAAATTTCTTATACGTATAAAACATTTTAATATAAAAATTCAATATCAAATTGATAAAAATGATATAAATTAAATTAATAAATATTTATCTTAACTGATTTTAATTTTAAAATATTTTTTAAACAAGATTTAAAAATTTAAATTCTTTAAATGAGTAGGCACTTTTTAACAAAAATCATAATTTTTTACCATTCAATGAAAAATTAATCTATTCAAAAAGTTTCAAAAATCCAACGTATGATAATTTTGATAATTTTATTCCAAATATGATGTAATTAGTTTTAAAATATATTTTCTAAATGTTTTAAAAATTAATTTTATTATTTATTCTCAAAAATCCATAAAAATTATTCTTTTGAGAAAAATGTATTTTCGAAGAATATAATGACTTTTAAAAATTTTTTACTTATAAATATATTTTATTTATCCAAAACCATTATAATTAATTTAAAAAATGTGGTTCTTCTGATTCATTATCAAAAATTAAAAGCTAGGTTATAATGATCATGTTTAAATAATAGTATATCACCATTTTTTAGAAGTTGGTGTTATGTGGAAGGAAATATATTAAAGAAATTAAATATTTTTGAAAAATATTTCTTCATAAAATCTTAGGGTTTTACATTATACCCCCATAAAAAATATCATCCTCATAAGTTAAATATAATTTTGATAATCAAGGTCTTGACATTTAAAAATATATTTTTTTGAAATCCAACAACATAGAAAGAGTTAATATCAATTTATCCTGATATGTGAGAAAGGGAACTATGAATTCCATTCATAATGACACATAAATAGGATTACAAATAGGAAAAAATTAATGGGAACTGAAAATATGGACATGAAGGATAAAACTAGAGCCCAAGGACTGGTGGAGAGTGATAGATAATATGGTTAGGAGAAAGTTTATAACCACCAAAAAAAATTTACAACGAGTTAAAATACCATTGAATCAATATAAATTAAAGTAAAAATAGAAAATACTTATCTCAAGATACCTTTACCAAAATTTGATATATTTTTTACTATCATGATAGATAACATAGGAAAATATTCTTACTTGATTTATTTCTATTTTATAAGAAAAATATTATACTTTGGTTTCACTATTATTAATTTCAACTTCATATCTCACTATAAGAAATGTGGATGATTTTTTCATGACATTAAGCACTAATATATCACAAGATCCATAATACAATGATATGTCATTACTTTTATCTCTAGTTATTATCATAACCAAATTGGTAAGAATATGTTTTCCAATGTGGATAAATATTCATATGCTAAAATAATACCTTAATCTCTAAAAACATATACAAAGTTAAACTAAAACCATTCCAAAAATGGTTAAACTTAAGACCCTTCCAAAATTAAAAATAATAATAAAAATGGTCCAGAAATTTCAAGAATCAACTTAACATTTTTCCACCAAATATAAAAAAGTTGCACTTAATTTTCAAATACCAAATATGTGAATACTTTGGTATTGTTTTCTTCTAAAATATGGTAATAAAAAGAATTTCATAAAATATCAATGAAATCATACATGGTTTCATGTAAAATCCCACCCCTCCTCATTGGATTGAGTTGGGGTGGAATTGCTAGTTGGCCTAAGGCAACATCCCCAAGATGCCAAAGGCGAGAAATAAATTCCAAGGGATTCAATATAATTGGGAGAGAATTTTACCTTTTAAAATAAAACAACAACAACCAAACATACTATAACAATAACTAATATATTATTCATGATAACAATGTAAGATAACTCAATGTATAACAAATCCAACCAACAATATCAAAGTACCAAGCCGAAACCAAGATTAACATCAACTATAAGCAGAAGAAAAAACCAACAAAACTTAAAGACTCCAAATAATAAACTATATATCTCCCAACATGCTTTATGACACAACTACACAATATATACCAAGTTTCATGAAGCACCACTAAATAAATCTGATACTTTTCCTTTAAATGTGACTCGATAAATGATATCCATAAAATCACCAATGTGCCAAGGAAATGGGGGAGTAATGAATCATATCCGGTTGTCCCCAAATGGATTCCCTACTCACTACACTAGGAGATAAAAAGTTATAAAATTTATATAGAAAAATTCATATTAGAAAATAAAACAATTACAATAACAAAATTATTTTACCAAACCAAGCCATTTTCATGTAAAACAACCAAACAAGTCTTTCAAACCATTTATCAAATCCCATTTTTTCATAATCCATTTCATCTCACATATCCATAATTCAACCATGAATGAAACCATGGACCTCCCTATACTCTCAGGGGGTGATTCATCCTTTCACTAATCCATCACTTCGTGAACAATTTTAATGGGTTAAAGTTCATACCCTTATCCATCCCACTAATTCTCAGGGAAACTTCATACCAATATCCATCCCAAATACACATGAACACACACCAACCATTACGAAAAAAACCAATTCCAAAAAGACCATTTAAACTATTTCAATGAAACCAATATTTTATTGAAATACTTTATTAAAATCCATTTCCATAAATAGAACAAATCCATATTTTAAAATAAACCCTTTAAAATCAAGGAAACCAAGCACTTTGCACAAAATTTTTTCATAATCCACAAAACATCATCAAAGAGGGGTTCAACCATGATTTTCACATCAATTTAATATTCAATTTCAATTAATACTAACAATTTGAAACTAATCCATCAATTTATAATAATAGGAGTCAATAGTGATTCCACTTACCTCTAGAATTATGGAAAAATAAAGAACAATATGAATTATTCTCAAAACTAGGTTGAATCTCCAATAACATGTCCTAGATCATGTTATCTAACATCAGAAAAGCTATATTTCATGATGAATGGATTCAAATATCATAGATCTATCCCCAAAAGACTAGATATATGAATCCAGGATAGGTAAGAAGAGTAGATCTAAGGAAAAACACAAAGAATAGATACTTACCAAGTAATATGGCCTTCAACGCAGCAAGATTCACCAATGAATCACTTTTGTGTTGAAGGGGAGAGTATCCATAGAATTTGGGAGGAAGAAAAATGGAGTTAGGATCAGAATGAATGCAAAAGAAGCGTTTTTTGGGTAAATTCGGGTGAGATCCATTTTTAGGACCTAAAAACTAACCGTGAATGGTTGGATTAGATGGTTAGGTAAACTATTTTCTAACTATTTTCTAGCCATTGACTCCCAACACCCTTCTCATAGTTGGCTCACATGGTTTGAAAAACCATGAACTAATCATATTTTCCCCTCCATTGGAATTTTCATGGTTACTTCTAGGGTGGTTGCATATTTTGGTCATATCATGTGCCTAACTGTGTGCCTTGCAAATCCCACTACCTCTTATTTAAAGGTTTCCTATAGGGTTCTCATGGTTTCTACTAACCATGCTCAAACTGTACACCTATAGAAAAGTCCCATGAACATTTAAATGGCCTTCTAAACCCTCCCAAACTTAACCAAAACACATTACATACACAATATACATAAAGATAGGGTTACTTACTTAAAACTGTGAATGCTATATTCTCCATACCATTGAAAATTCCATCCACAGAAAGCATGAAAAAACTTTTTTCCCAAAAGATTTTGGGCCATTGCTCGATAATTTTTTTCTCTCATTTCTAAGTTTCTTCCTGAATCAGACGATTTTTCCACAAAACTTGCACATGAAATATTCATTTCTTGCACAATAATTTATCTTTCCTATACACAATCTGTATCGAGATATAAACCAATGAAGAATCTTGATCTATTTAAACATTATCCCATCGAATAACATAGCTAGGATTAGGTAGAAACTTCTTCAACTAAGATATATGAAACACGTTATACACTGTTCTAAACCATGGTGGAAATACCAACTGATATTCCACCTTAAAAATCTATTAAAGTATATCAAAAGGGCCTCTATATCCGGAGCTAACATTCCCTAATTAAGAAAGTAATGATTCCCAAGATTTAGAGATATTATCAAGAACACATGATCACTCAAATAAAAAAAGGTTGTCAGCGATGATCCCAATATTATTTTTGATGACTCTGAGCCATATCCATTCTATTCCTAACCATCTGAATGTTCTCCACTTTCTCATGGACAAGGCCTGACCCAACCAGAGAAATCCCACCTATTTCCACCCAACAATGTGGGGAATGAAAATGACTCCCATATAATGGTTCCAATGGATCCATATGTATCAAGTTATAATAACTATTGTTATATTTGGACTCCACTAATGTTATGTGATCCTCCCAAAAGCCACAAAAATATATTATATAAGGCCGAAACAAGTATTTAAATGTTTGTATCATCTGTTTGGATTTTCAATCTCTATGAGGATGATACAAAGTAATCTTAGTCAACTACATCCCAAGGTATTTCTGTAAGGATATCTAGAAATGAGACTTAAAACTCAAGATTCTATATGATAATATTGAAACTAGTATGATATTCTTCTTTACCACTTCTAGGATATATATATTTGAAATGTCCTCCACCGTATACAATTCACAAGTAGAGATTAAATAAACATAATTTATGAGATGATTTACTGTTACCGATATGACATAGTGGTTATAAACCATTATTGGTAGAACTATTTCAAAATTCATGGCTATCTACTCACATTACCAAATTGGAATAGGTAAATGCGACAACATACCAACTACTTTTTGATACTCTGCCTTAACCTGCTAACAAGTTAGGAATATTGAACAAAACTCAGTCACTTTTCTTTTCAAAAAAACAAAACAAAAATGTGATTTAAACTTTTTAAAAAAATTATCATATTTGTGGATCAACAACCCATATCGAATGGTGGTAAGAATAATGAAGTAGTTCTTAACAATCCAAAGGTATGACCATTAGATCTCAAAATCATAACACTAATACCCTATCCAGCTTACATCCCAAAATGGTATCCCAAACATTTAGTTTTTATATTATTGAAAAAAATTATGAATCAAACTTCTGTGCCTCTTTAACCGATGCACCCAAATATAAAAGATAAGAAACTAGAAAGAAAACTATGACACTTCCTATGTCTTTGCATTCCAAGCAATTGTTTGTTTGGACCAACATCAACCACAACTAATCTGAATTCTATTTTTACAACTATGCATATGAATTTATTCTTAATTAATTTCACTTTATTTCCTTCGCCCAATGTATACATCAATCAAACATCAAACACATTGAGGTTAGCCATCCATATTCTTTTTCTTAGGTTCAAATCCTATTATGAGAAAATATTTATCAAGATCTTATAATATGTAAACACTAGAAATATCTCCCAAAAGTAGTAATGATTCCAAGTATTCAATGAATTGATGACGGTGGATAACCCCAAATCATGTGTTTGGTAGTTATTCTCATGAAACTACAACTCCCTTGATCCATAAAAAACAAAATGATCTCCTTGAATTAGAACACATCCCACCCTGTTCCCAATGCATCGCAATACACCCCGTATCCTTGACCCATGTTCAGAAATATCAAGATCGATGCTGATTTAAGGCGAAATGTTAGCTATTAAAAGAATTATGAAAATCATCACTCCATTGGAATGGAATATTCATCCTTTTCAAAGATATAATAGGTGAAGCTAGACATGAAAAATCATGAATTAAATGTTAGTAATGACGATATAGACCAGGGAAACTATATATCTCAAAATACATTATTTAGCCATTGCTATGGGATAGAAACCTCAAACTTTTCTAGATATATAAAAACCCATATTTCATAGATTACATCTCCAATAAAACAAAATTCTCATATCCAAAATCACACTTTGATAATTTGGAATACAGACAATGAAATCACAAAATTTCCAACACTCCCACCAAGTGTTGCACATTCTCATCCCTTGTTCTTGAATAAACCAACATGCCATCCATAAAACTACCAGAAAAGAATTGAGATACCTTCAAAATATCTAATTCATAAATTACATAAATACTATTGGTGCATTTATAAGACCAAAAGGAATAAATACATACTCATAATGATCATATCAACTCCTGAAAGATGTTTTTAGTATATCCTCCTTACAAACTCGTAGTTAATGATATCAAGATCACAAGATATTCTTAGAGAACCACTGGGATCCCCTAAATTGATCGAATAGATCATAAATTAATGGATGTGGATACTGATTCTTTATCTTAACTTGGTTAATCTTATGATAATCCACACACAACTAGAGAGTTCCATCTATCTTTTTGATAAACAAGACCAGTACTTCATGTAGATATATTTTAGGAAAAATTAAACATTTTCCTTCCATCTCTTATAATTGTAATTTCAATTCCATTACTTGTTTTGTTTCCATCCGATAATATGGAAGGGAAATAGGAATTGTCCCTAGAAAAATATTGATCATAAAATCCACTTCTCTAGTGGGTAAAAACCCTAATAATATTTTGGTTAAAACATCTTGAAATTGATCCAAAACCACAGGAAAATTGTTAATCATGATCTATTCCATTTATGCCAAAGTCTAAATTTTTTACTAGTATGAGATCATTCGAAGAGCTGGTGCTAACTAGCCCATTACACTAGCCATTAAAATCTGGTATCCATTTAAGAGATGCTCGACACTTCTTACAATCATAAAACTGACCATTCAAATATAAAAATTGACATGATATTTGAACATAATAAACCAATACATACCTTGTATTATTTCATAGACATATATCTTAAGCATAGAGAAATCTCATATCAACTCAGCTCCATTAACTGTTATAGAACATGATCTCCACATAAAGGATCAACATTTTCTTTGACCAAGAGGAGTTTGAAGTTTTAAAACAGAAGGCATAATCTCAAAATTTAAACCTATAAGATCAATAGTGTGAGAAAAAATAAATGAAAGGGATGAACCCTTATCAAAAAATAATTACATAAGGGTGGAATTCAAAATAATCATACCTCTTATCTTAGATAGTCTAGTTTGACCATCCATAATATCTAACTCAGCTCTATATAACTGCTTACTCACCGAACTTTATTTTTTATTTCCTTATTGATATTGCACTTCTAAAGGAGTGATGGTATTCCTAGAATCACCATGTTTGGATCGGTTCTTTTGATGAGAAGTATTTTGCTTCCCTTATTCCATCAAGGAATATGATGTCTATGACCCATGAGAAGTATCCCAAATGTAAATACCCCAACCCCAGTAGCCCAGAGTTGGTGGTTAATTTATTTAATTATAACTAAGTACAAGAGATCATATCCCAAAGGACTAACTAGTTTAGTAGTTTTGGAAAACTAGATACATACTTGAATCTTATATTACAACTGAGAAAATAAAACACCGTAATCCCATTGAGAAGAAAATTATTTTCCGAGATTATTTATGCATAGTAAATAAAAAAACACTTCCTAGGTGTAAGATCCCGAAACATGGAAGGTATTTTCTCATTTAAGTTTTGTTTGGATAGATTTTTTTTGCTAATTAAGTACTTACCCAAATAATTAAGGATGTTTGGGGGTGCTCCGAGGGTTTGGGACATGAAAAATGGAGAAAAAAGGGTTTTCTGGGTAGGATGCATAGTCTGTACATGATTAGTGATAACTATGCGAATATCCCAGGAAACCATTCAGGAGGTTGGATTTTGGACAGTGGTCTCCACACAGTTTTTGCACAGTTTGGAAAACTGTGTGGGTAAACCATGTGGCCCAGAAAATTTTAAAAAATTACAAATTTTCCAATTAGAGATTTAAAATCCCACTCGAGATTTCCTCCCCATTCTTCTCTATTCACCATAGTAATGAACCAAATATCCCAATATCTCCAATAGATCGATCTACCGTATTTATAAGGTGTTTTTGGTGTTATTGGTTGTGTATTGAAGCTCCGGGTAAAGAAAATCCCAACCTTACTTCTTCTTTGAGTTTAGGGTTTGTATCTTCATTTTTATCTCTTTATTAAGCTCTAAAACCATACTCTTTGGGTGAGATATAGGTTAAAAGTTCAAGGGTTAATTGAAGTAGAATCTAAGGGTTCAATTAAGAGTGTTTTCACCTGAATAATAGAGGTAGGTGGTCTACAAGTCATATCCCATTGTTTATTTGTGTATTTGTGTATGTGTGGTATTGTTCTTGGGTGTCTTTTGGTATGTTTTGATAAACCTTGGGATGTTTAGGAAAAATGGTTATTAAAAAGGTTAATGGAACCCCCCATGATACCCATGGTATTATTCTAGGGTGATGAGACTAATCTAGGTCCACCCATGGGCTGTGACTACTTCCCCAGACCTAGGGATTTGTGAAGAACAAGTGAGAATGTTTTGTATTTACATAGAGCCCTTAATAAACATGTTGATGTGATTGATTGTGTTGGGTAGGTCTAGGTGATGCACCTAGGATTAATAATAACCTAAGGGGTATTGGGTTAGCATAGAAGTGGTTTATATGGGTTGAACATAGTTATGGTAGATAAATTCTGAATAATGTTGGAATGTGGAAATGGGTTGACACTTGAGAATGATGAATGGATAAATGGGTTAATATGTGGAAATGATTAAGGATCATAATATAATGGATTACGGTCCTGGTAATGAATTCTAGTGAGTTAGGAAAAATTAAATAAACCTAGTGAGATAAGAACAATGAATGAATTCTTAGTGAGATAAGCGTAATAAAAGGGAATTGGTCTAAATGGAAAAATGATTTGAAATTTGGAAAATGTGTTAATGGGTTAATGAATGGTATTAACTCTCAGGTTATTGTTATGATTTATGTTTTCCATGGGAAATGATTGTGATGTTGTGTGAATGGTTAATGGATACATATATGTGTATCATGTGAACATGGATTGGTAGAGTGGGGTATTGACTTGAGGTTCTACACCCACTGGCCGAGTTGGACTGAGGCTCTAAACTCCACCCTGAATAAACATGTTAGGAAATAGGACTGAGGATGTGTTCCCTTAACAATTTCATCCATTTGGAATGAGGCTTTGAGGTGAGTATATGGTTGACATGAGGAAGTTAGTGCTAGTGAGATAGGATAACCGTTTGTTTTTCCTCATGCATGTGATTGTGTACTTTGTGCCAGTGTAACTTGTTGTGTTTGATGAACCCATGATAAATACGTTGGAAATGGTAAGTAATGGAAAATGGGATGAAATAGTATGATAAGGAAAGGTAATAAATTTTGGTAATAGACCTAAACTGGTTAAGGGAACTTAATCTTTTCTTTTTAATTTATGGTTCTTTTCTCTTTTTGCATGCCCAATTGTTTATACCAAATATTTTGTAGACACAGTTGGTGGTGGCCTACTGATTTGTACTCACACCCTACTCGGGCCACTGTTGGGTACCCAAGAAGACTTCTTGTTTGTAGGTAAAGGGAAAGGAAAAGGCTCTTTCTAGGGAGTTCAGTTGGCATGGGTGTATCTGTAGGAGGACCTGATCTTGGTGTCGATACCATTTTGGGAATTTTTCAGTTTGTATTTGTTTTGGGTTTTTTCACTTTTTCACTGGTAGAAAAACATGGAATATTTACAGATGGATATAGTTGAACCATTTTTTGAAGTGGTTGTTTATGGATACTATTGTATTATTGGTTATTATTTCACTATTTTTTATGTTCAATTGTATCTTACTCTAATAAAAAGGGGGTATAGTCTCCCGAATTGAACTTTTGGACCCACACTGCAAGTCGACATCCTTTGGCGTACGAGGAAGGCATGCTTAACATCATGTATCCACCCGGCTCAGATCACTGGTTTAGTGGATTCCGGGTTGGGACATTACAAAGTGGCATCATAGGAGTTCCTTTCTCTTTATTACTATTTGGGGATGGTAGAAAGGAGGTTAGAAATGTGTTGGGCGTTGGTAATGAGCACATTCATGGGAGTATCTAACCCATGTATGAGGAAAAAACCCAAGTCACCTAGGGTGGTAATTGTTGTTCTTGATTGTGCGATGTTACAATTGACGATATTTCACCATTGGGTGAAGCACATGTTGTTGGATGTGATTGTTTTATGATATTTGTCTCGTGGTCTCAATGGCACGAGGTTCTGCATTCATGCATCATTGTAAGAACCTATAGATATAGGTGACATTCATAATGGTAGGCACAAATGGGTTGGGTGTGCGAGTCATGAAAGATAGAATGCACCTTGCATCATGATCATTGAAAAGGGAGAATGTCGTAATTGGAACAATTAAAGTGGGTGAAGATAAAAGAATAATAAGTGATGATTAATGAAATATGTGAAATTAAATGTTTGTAATGAATTGAAATTGTTGTTTTTAACATGTTGTGTGAGTCTTGTGGTAGTATATGGTTGTTTACCCCTTGTGTACAATGGACCACGATAGGGATGGTTGGGGTGATATTTTCGGAATGTTAAAGTGTGTTGAGATGGTGCATGTATGGAGGGTTGTTGTGGATGATGAAGAGCCTTCATGTTATGAAGTTGTGAAAGTTTTATGGTGTGTGTCCTAAAGCTCATGTTGGAAATGTAGAGAAATGAGACCATGATGTCGAGCACCGGTTGGGCAACAAGAGAATGTTTATGAGAGAAATACTCTAGTAGAGGAGCATGAGAATGTGGTGATCCATGAAATTAGAGAAGATAAGTTCTGAGAGAAATTTTCCTATTTTGTGCAAGTGATGGATCGAGACCTAGGGCGGGTGGCACTGAGTATGATTGAGCTTACAAGAGAGTTTTAGTTGCAACACCCTCCGAAATTTACCGGAGAGGGTGGCCTAGAGGAATTAGATTTCTGGATAGAGTTTTTTCAGAAGATACATGATCATCTAGAGACTCCTGATGGGAAGTGTGTCAAGTTGGAAGCTTATATATTGTGGGGCCATGCAAAGCATTGGTGAGACATCCTGGCTCAGGCTGAGGAGGATGGGGGGATTTTGTGGAAAGATTTACAGGAAACTTTTCAGGAGAATTTTTACCCAGAGACATTGGGGAAAGAGAGGGCTACAAAGTTCATGATCCTGACTCTGGGATTGATGTCAGTGATGGAGTATGCCGGCTGCTTCAATAACTCATGATTCTTAGTTCCAGCATTGTTAGGGGATGATGCAATAGTTATGAGGAATTTCTAGGATGGGATGAGACATGAGATCAGGTCTCATGTGAATATATTCCACTTGGAGAGGTTTATAGAGGTAGTGGATTAAGAATTGATCTCAAAAGGGAACCTGAAGGGAGATTCAGGTAGTGGTCTTGTCGTCCCGTGGGGCGAAAAAGTGGTGCAGATTCTGAGGGACGGAAGCATCGTTTTGGGATTTTTCAGCAGGGTAGAAGTGTGAAAGGTGGTCAGAAGAGAGGGTCCGCCTCTTAGGGTGGTGATTAGGTGTTCTGTTATCAGTGTGGCAGGACGAGGCACATGCGTGGCCAGTGTCCTCGACCTCCAATTGAGTGCCGATCATGCAGTAGATTAGGACTCGTTTAGAGGTTCTGTAGGAACCCTTTGTAGGTGATCATGAATGTTGGTGACGTGCAGATGCCACGCAGAGGCAAGGGATTAGTTTCTCTATATCCACTAGGCAGTTGGAGCTCCACGGGCAGTAATGGTAGGGGTAGTGGATGTGAAACTCTATGTCAGGATCACCCACTTCAGTAGGGAAGTTCAGTACAGGGCATGCAATGTAACACCTGAGACTTTTATGAGAAATATTTTGTTTTTTTAAATCATCAAAGGAATCTTTTACTACACACAACACTAGCTTGGCTTGCTTTACACGCAACCGCGGCCTTCCTCGATAGCTTGCGTCTTACGCAATACCGAGTTTCACTAAACAACGATATGCTTTTAAAATATTATTAAAACTAGCCGTTATGAATAGTACTAACTGAATTTTGAATTTTAAAACATTTTAATTCAACTTATACATTTTCTAGAATGAGGTATAAAAGAAAAATTAGTTTTTTTGGATAAAAGAAATATTTTTCAAAAAATACAGTTTTGCCGCCTTTTGATGGCGGACCCACATTAAATCTAGTTTTGACATGTTTATAAGTTCAATTTGAAAAAAATAAAATTCTTCTTTTTAATCAGGGTATAAAAATTTACTTTGGATAAATTTTTGATATTTTTCTGATAACTTTCATATTTTGATGAATAGTAAAAATACGGTAATTTTTAATTAAAAACAACTTTTTTCATTGAGATAATTTATATGGATAAATTATAATATTAAATGGTTTTAAAGTATAAATAGAATATATTTTTACCATTTAATATAATTTATGTAATTAACATTAATTTCACATTGAATTCATAGGTAAAAACATTTCAATCTTTGGCAATGTTTTAACTTCTAAAACCAGTTTTCTTAACAACGGGATTTATTTTAAATTAATTACTGCAACTTATATGTTTTGAATTTTGAAAAATGGATTCCATATTCAGAATCAGAGGGTCCTAATTATGTTAATAGAATACTTTTTATTTTTGGGCATTATGAATAGTAACTACGGTAAATTTTATTTACCATAGTTAAAGGTAAATCAGGTAATTAAGGGTAAATATAAGATTATAAAATTACCCTAAAACCTGCCAAAATCCTATTGGATGACTAAAAGTAGACCCATATCACCTAAGGGTCGGATTAGATTCATTTAATGGACTTTTCTCCTTGAAAATAATTTAATTATTATTAAAACCAAAGAATGTGACAACTTGTCACTTTCTTAAATCTTATAAGTATAATAATTTTAATTTGGTGATAAACTTAATGAAACTTCGAACATGAATAGTATCCAGAAAGATAATAAAAGTATCTACATCATAGGAATTTATTTATAATTTTTAGGGATTAAATAAGTATCATTAATTATGACACAATAGTGATGTTGAAATTATTTTATTAATTAAAATATCAAATAAATTGTTTTAAACATATTAAAATAAATTTTATATGAACTATTTAATGTGCTACACTAATTTTCTAGATACATATGAAATTTTATGAATCTATTAAAGCTTTTATTTTGAACATATCTTCTGTATATATTTTATTTAAAATCAAATAAATGAATAGTGTCAAAATTGACACTATTGTTATTTTATAAAAATAACATATTATAAAATTGTTTAAAAATCAAAAAAAAATATAAAAATTATAAATTAATATTTATATGGTACAAAATGTCATAAAGTTTCAAATTATGGAAAATTCACAACACATATGAAATTATTTATAATAATTTAAAATTTAGAATATTATTACCACAAATAAAATTAAATTGATAAATAAGGATAAATCAAGTTGATAATGTTTAAAATAAATTTCTAACATGTATAAACGTTATTGGTTGATGCGATTACAACCCTATCTCATCTAAGCATCAGATATGAGTCATTTTGGAAGTTTTTAAGTGGGGTTGGGATTTAATATAAACTAATATTTCTTATATTTCCAAAGGTGTCCCTCTCCTCCCTTATAAAAGGGCACCTCCTCCCTCTCTTCCTCACACCAATTTGAGCATTCAAGCTCGGCCAAACCCTGCCCATATCACTTTCCCACTTCCTTAGAAACCTACTAGAGGTACTGGTCTTATCAAAAGACCAACTCTAGTGCCTTAAGAGAAAGTTTAAAGGAGGAACTTCGAGAAAGAGGTAATACCTTCTACCGTTTTCTTCAAGTTCCATTCTTGTTCTAATCCTTCTTCTTTAGTTGTTTTATTATGAGGTAATAACATCAATATCACTCATAAACTGATATGTTATTATAAATACGAAACAACCCTATTTCACCTCTTATCCATCCTATGGAAAACGAAATCACCGCTCGTGCGTACGTACAGAATACCGTCTCCACGACGTGGTGTAATCTATTTTCCACCACCACCTTACTTGGATGGGTATAAGGGTGAAAGTAATGAATATATATGATTATTGTAAAGTGTTATTGATTCAGAAATAGTATACATACACTCCAATACAATTCCATGATCATGGAAACGATATCATCGCTCGTGCGTACGTACGAAATACCGTCTCCACGATGTGATGCGATTCGTTCTACATGATCTTCATTGCATAATGATTATATAAATGAATTTAATGAATAAATATGATATATATTACAGTAATACCATTCTGGAAATGAGGTATCTATAACCTAAAGAGAAGAATAAGAATTTATTCGACAAACACGCATACGAACGAAAAGTAATAAACACCCGAATGAAAAGTAGTAATGAAATATTACTAATAAGAAGATAAGAATATGACCATATATGATATCATAACAATAAGTATGATTCTGGAATAAGTCAATAACATTATTTAAATCATTATACAGGAGGTACGGACACTTACGAAGCAAATCAGACCTAAGGTAAGGGAAAATCTCGAAATCTCAGTTTTTATCCGAGATTATTTATACTTCAGAATTTACTGGGGAATATTTATCATCCACATCCATTTTTCCTCAATATGTAATATTTATATCCTTCTACAATAGTGTATATCCAATTTTACCCTTCGGTGAGTTTTTATTAAAAGATATGAAAGGAATCTTTTGTCGTTTTTCGTACGAGGTACTTTTTGACTTTTTCCGACAAAAGTACAAGAAGAATGTTTTTTTAACTTATACGACATGAATGGATTTTGAAAACATTATTTCCAAGAATCTTTCTTTACAAGGTTTCAAGTTTATTTTTAATCAACTTCTATTAGTTTAAAATTTTATGACATTTTAAGAAAGGAAAAATGTTTTTGAAGTAGAAAGGATATTTTCCTCAAGAATGGAGTTCAAGTGCTTTATCAAAATTATTTTCCATGTAAGATAATATAGGGTTATGTTTCTATCCCTATTATTACATGGATTTGATTATGTTGCGATGGAAATATTTTTATGAATTCCTTTATATTATATGAATTATTTTATGATGTCACGATGTTTAAGATTCCCATTTTTATTACATGGGTTATGCTATGATGTATGATTTATGATTTTGTGGCACACATAAGAATGGTATCATTATGAGATGGGTGAGACCTATATATATCACTCCAATGCATTGGGTAAAGATTTTATATCTCATGAGATAGACATGGCTGGAACGACAGGTTATACCGGTTCAGTGAAACAGGACTGAAACGAGGAGTGAACTCGGTTCAGAAATGGACTTTGTCCGCTAAGATAGTCTTGGCAATGAGTCTTGACTAATAAGAAACGATTCTCTATGATTATGTGTGTATGCCACAAATTTTCATGTTTTAAGTTATGATTATTGGGATTACATATCACTACTATGATTTACCCCATGTTATGAATTTATGATCTCTTTTGCAGGTTAAGATTTCCCAAAGTTATGTTCTTATGAAAATGATGTAATTGAGATTTATTTTGTTTAACCTTACTGAGCATTTGAGCTCACCCTTTTGTATGTTTTCTTTCCCCAGGTCAGGAAGAAGGTTATTATGTAAGATATGCCAAAAGGGACTATAGATATGATAAAATAAATGGGAGACAGTGTAGACGCTTTATGAACCTGTTGTTTATGTTTCCCAGTTTCTAAAGACACTATACCTATATGGTCCTTTCTTGGTTTTGTTATATGTTGTAATAAGTGTGCTTCAATTTTGAAGTAATAACAATGTATGTAAAGTATGGGTCGTTATAGTTGGTATCAGAGCAAAGGTATAGTCAACCTTTGGAAACTAGGATGTAAAAGCTTTAGTAAGAACCCTAAGGAAAAGTCTAAGCATATAAAACAATCTTAGTGTTTTAGAAATGACCATGAATAACCTAGGATAAGAACTTAAGTGTGAAATTTTATTCTTGATTATGTGGTTTTCCTATTATAATTAGTGTTTCTCACACTATTCTTATTGGTTTTAGTCAATGGCTGGAACCCAAAGGAACCGTGTTAACGCGGAATGCGACGAGCAATGCAATGATTGTCCCCCTGAGCAACCAAACGTCATGGGATATGGAATGCAAAATCTTGTAGCCATGCTCACACAACTTTCTAAAGAAATGAATCATGCAAGACTTCCAAACGAGAAAAGGAAGGAGCAACATTCTGTTGAATCCTTCATGAGGCAGCGTCCACCTTCTTTCAGCGGGTCTACTGATCCATTAGTTGCTGAACAATGGATTAGTACCACTGAAAAGATATTTTCAGTTCTTCAATGTTCTGAACATGATAAAGTCATCCTAGCAGTGTATCGTTTAGAAGGAGATGCTGATCAATGGTGGAATCTTATTAAGAATACGAGTAAAAGGGATGAAATTGAGTCCATGGAATGGGACGAGTTAAAGAACTTATTTTTCAATAAGTACTTCCCTCGTATTCTCCGAACAAAGATAGAGAAAGAGTTTCTTGAACTGAAGCAAAAGGATGATGAATTTGTTGGTACCTATGAAGAAAATTTTACAAGACTTTCAAGGTATACTTATGGTATTATTATCCAACCTAAGAGTAAGATCGATCAATTCTTTAGTGGCTTAAAACCAAGTCTTCGAAGGGCGTTATCCATAAGGGACTTCAATAGCTACGATGAAAATCATTTGATGTGCACTCAAAGTCGAGATGGAGATTGGAGTAACCCATCAGTCATATGGGTTTGATTTCAAAGGAAAATCTAAAGAGCACACTGAAAAGAAGATGAGCTTTCCCTTATGCTCAAAGTGTGGAAAGAAACATGGAGGGAGTTGTCTTAAAGGGACAAGTAAATGTTTCAAATGTGGAAAGGAAGGTCATCGGGAATTTGAATGCTGCAATGATTGGAAGAAGATGTCTAATGATGCAAACAAAAGGAGGGGCACACAGAATGAACCTACTACACTTCAATGTTTCAAGTGCAAGGAGATGAGGCATTATGCCAATAAATTCCCTAATCCAAGGGTTGTTGATGATGATCGATATCAACAAAATCTTAAGGCTAAAGACAAAGGAAAGTCACATGCAATTTCTATCAGTGATGTGGAGTATGATAACAATGTGGTGAAAGGTACACTTACCATCCACTCTAAAGTAACAAATGTTTTATTTGATTCTGGATCCACCCACTCTTTTATTTATGAATATTTTTCTAAGGGTATCACCGTTTTACCTCAACAATTAGATGTTGAGTTAGCTGTGACAAAACCTAATGGCACAACAGTCGCATCAAAATTTTATAATTCTTCCCCGATTGAAGTTTGTGGGAAAGTGCTTCCTGCAAATCTTGTGATCCTTCCTATAGTGGAATTTGATGTGATTCTTGGCATGGATTGAATTTCTTTATATGGTGCTCATATCAATTTCCAAAGACGGGAAGTCACATTTCATATTCCAGATCAATCTATGATCATCTATCGATGCAAGGATGAACATAACCTTCCAGTGGAAATTTCTTCCATCTTATGGGTCTTGATTCCACTTAATGAAGGTTATTTATCTCAAATGGTTGGTGAGAAACTCATAATTAAGAATATGCCCATTGTACGGGAGTTTGATGATGTCTTTCCATAGGAATTTCCGGGGTTTCCACCAAATCGTGAAATTGCATTTTCAATAGAACTCGTACCGGGCGCTTTGCCTATTTCAAAGACACCTTATAGAATGACCCCAATTGAGTTGCAGGAATTGAAGAAGAAACTCCAAGAGAATATTGATAAGGGATTCATACGCCCTAATGCGTCACCTTGGGGAGCACCTATTCTGTTTGTTAAGAAGAATGATGGATCAATGAGACTCTTCATTGATTATAGAGAACTTAACAAGATCACTATCAAGAACAAATATCCTCTCCCACGCATTGATGACCTATTTGACCAACTACGCGGAGCTCAATACTTTTCCAAGATTGATATTCGTTCAGGGTATCATCAATTAAGCGTCAAAAGGGAGGATATACCAAAGACGGCTTTCCGTACAAGGTATGGACACTATGAATTTATAGTGATTCCATTTGGTCTTACTGATACCCCTGCTATCTTCATGGATCTAATGAATAGAGTCTTTAGAGACTACCTTGATCAATTTGTGGTAGTCTTTATAGACGATATTCTTGTCTATTCAAAGAGCAAGTAAGAACATGAAGATCACTTGAGAATTATATTGAAGACCCCGAGAAAGGAGAATCTTTATGCCAAATTTACCAAGTGTGAATTTTGGCTTCAAAAAGTTGCATTTTTGGGTCACATAATCTCAAAAGTGGGGATATCTTTAGATCCAGCAAAAACAGAGGTTATAGAAAGATGGTCGAGACCAACAACAGTAACTGAGATCCGACGTTTTCTTGGTTTGGCTGGATATTATCGACGTTTTGTGAAATATTTTTCACAATTATCTAATCCACTCACCAGGTTGACTCGAAAAGGAGTTAAGTTCGTGTGGACGGACGAATGTGAAGAGAATTTCAAGGAGTTGAAAAGAAGGTTATCCAGTGCACCTGTACTCACACTTCCTTGTAGTGGAGAAAGGTTTGTGATCTACAGTGATGCATCCAAGAAGGTACTGGGATGTGTTCTCATGAAAAATGATATGGTGATAGCTTATGCCTCACGACAGTTGAAAATCCATGACCAAAATTACCCAAATCCTGATTTGGAGTTAGCTGCGGCAATATTTTCATTAAAGATTTGGAGGCATTACCTTTATGGTGAAAGGTGTGATATTTATACTGATCATAAAAGTTTAAAGTATATTTTAACACAAAAGGAGCTGAATATGCACCAAAGAAGATGGTTGGAGCTGATTAAGGATTACGACTGCTCAATCCATTACCACCCTGGGAAAGCAAACAAGGTGGCAGATGCATTAAGTCGACAAGACCATGCCAGTTTATCCATGATGAGGATCACAAAAGATCCAATATTTATGGATTTAGAAAGGATGGATCTTGGAATTATAATGGAAGGGGGAAAATCGTATCTTTCTCAAATGAATGTTCAACCATCTATACATTTGAATATTAAAGAGGCACAAAAAGAAGATGTAGAGTTACAAAAGAAGGTGAGAAATGTTCCTGAATTCAACCTTGATTGTGATGGGATAATAAATCTCAGGAATCGGGTTTGTGTTCCTCCCATCCCCGAATTAAAGAAGGAGCTGCTGGATGAGGCTCATAGTTCTTCATTCTCTATTCATCCTAGAAGCACGATTATGTATAGGGACCTAAAAGAGTACTTCTGGTGGGATGGCATGAAAAGAGATGTTGCTGAATATGTCTCTCGATGCTTGGTTTGTCAGCAAGTTAAAGCTGAGAGACAGAAGTCTAAGGGGATGTTACAACCATTACCCATACCCGAATGGAAATGTGAAAACATCACTATGGACTTTGTCAAAGGAATTCCTAAAACATCCAAAGGCAATAATGCTATCTGGGTCATAGTTGATCATCTAACAAAGTCTGCACACTTCATTTCTATTAGAGAGGATTTCTCTCTGGATCAACTTTCCAGGATATATGTAAAGGAAGTGGTAAGATTGCATGGAGTACCACTTTCTATTATATCTGATCGGGATCTGAGATTTACCTCGAAGTTCTGGCGAAGTCTTCAGCATACTCTGGATATAGAGTTGTGTTTCAGCACTTCTTATCATCCTCAGACAGATGGTCAGTCTGAGGGAACAATTCAAAATCTAGAAGATATTTTGAGATCCTGCTCTATGGATTTCAAGGGTGGTTGGGATCAACACCTACCTTTGGTGTAATTTTCTTATAATAATAGCTTTCACTCCAGTATTCAGATGGCTCTTTATAAAGCTATCTATAGAAAGAAATGTAGGACTCCAACTTGCTGGAATGAAGTTGGAAAAAGAAATCTATTAGGACCTGATCTCGTTGATGAAATGGCAGAAAAAGTCAGATCTATTCAACAACACATTAGAGCATCTCTGAGTCGATAGAAAAGTTATGCCGACAATCGAAGAAAAGTCCTAGAGTTTGAAGTGGGTGATAAAGTGTTCTTACGAATATATCCCTGGAAGAGGGTCATGAGATTTGGAAAGAAGGGGAAGTTGAGCCCTAGATATATCAGTCCTTTCGAAATACTGGATCGTGTTAGTAAGGTAGCTTACCGATTGGCGCTTCCACCGAATCTCTCTCAAGTGCATGATGTGTTCCATGTATCTCTCATGAGAAAGTACATACCTAACCCTTCACATGTACTCAGCTCAGAAGTTGTACCGCTGGAGCAAAATCTTTCTTATGAAGAACACCCGAAAGAGATTCTGGATCGTAGAAAAAAAGTCCTATGAAACAAGACCACTCTCTTGGTAAAAGTTTTATGGAGGAACCACCAATTAGAAGAAGCTACATGGGAGCTTGAAGATATGATTAGGGAGATGTATCCTCATCTTTTTTTTACAAAGTGACGAATTTCGAGGGCGAAATTCATTTTAAGGGGGGTAGAATGTAACACCCAAGACTTTTATGAGATTTTTTTGTTTTTATAAACCATCAAAGGAATATTTCACTACACACAACACTAACTTGGCTTGCTTTACACGCAACCGCGACCTTCCTGTATAGCTTGCATCGTACGCAATACCGAGTTTCACTAAACAACGATATGCTATTAAAATATTATTAAAACTAGCCATTATGAATAGTAATAACTGAATTTTGAATTTTATAACATTTTAATTCAACTTATACATTTTCTAGAATGAGGTATAAAAGCAAAATCAGTTTTTTTGGATAAAAGAAATATTTTTCAAAAAATACAGTTTTGCCGCCTTTTGATGGCGCACCCACATTAAATCTTGTTTTTGACATGTTTGTAAGTTCAATTTGACAAAATAAAATTCTTCTTTTGAACCAGGGTATAAAAATTTACTTTGGATAAATTTTTGATATTTTTCTGATAACTTTTATATTTTGATGAATAGTAAAAATACGCTAATTTTTAATTAAAAACAACTTTTTTCATTGAGATAATTTATATGGATAAATTATAATATTGAATGGTTTTAAAGTATAAATATAATATATTTTTACCATTTAATATAATTTATGTCATTAGCATTAATTTCACATTGAATTCATAGGTAAAAACATTTCAATCTTTGGCAATGTTTTAACTTCTAAAACCAGTTTTCTTAACAACGAGATTTATTTTAAATTAATTACTACAACTTATATGTTTTGAATTTTGAAAAATTTATTCCATATTCAGAATCAGAGGGTCCAAATTATGTTAATAGACAACTTTTTATTTTTGGGCATTATGAATAGTAACTACGGTAAATTTTATTTACCATAGTTAAAGGTAAATCAGGTAATTAAGGGTAAATATAAGATTCTAAAATTACCCTAACACCTGCCAAAATCTTATTGGATGACTAAAGGTTTACCCATATAACCTAAGGGTCGGATTAGATTCATTTAATGGACTTTTTTCTATGAAAATAATTTAATTATTATTAAAACCAAAGAATGTGACAACATGTCACTTTCTTAAATCTTATAAGTATAATAATTTTAATTTGGTGATAAACTTAATGAAACTTCGAACATAAATAGTCTAACAAAATCTAATACAATTATCTACATCATAGGAATTTAGTTAGAATTTTTAGGGATTAAATAATTATCATTAATTATGACACAATAGTGATGTTGAAATTATTTTATTAATTAAAATATCAAATAAATTGTTTTAAGAATATTAAAATAAATATTATATGAACTATTTGATGTTATAAACGAATTTTCTAGATACATATGACATTTTATGAATCTATTAAAGCTTTTATTTTGAACATATCTTCTGTATATAGTTTATTTAAAATCAAATAAATGAATAGTGTCAAAATTGACACTATTGTTATTTTATAAAAATAACATATTATAAAATTGTTTAAAAATCACAAAAATATTTAAAAATTATAAATTAAAATTTATATGGTCTAAAATGTCATAAAGTTTCAAATTATAGAAAATTCACAACACCTATGTAATTATTTATAATAATTTAAAATTTAGAATATTATTACCACAAATAAAATTAAATTGATAAATAAGTATAAATCAAGTTGATAATGTTTAAAATAAATTCATAACATGTATAAACCTTATTGGATGATGAGATTACAACCCTATCTCATCTAACCATCAGATATGAGTCATTTTGGAAGTTTTTAAGTGGGGTTGGGATTTAATATAAACTAATATTTCTTATATTTCCAAAGGTGTCCCTCTCCTCCCTTATAAAAGGGCACCTCCTCCCTCTCTTCGTCACACCAATTTGAGCATTCAAGCTCGGCCAAACCCTGCCCATATCACTTCCCCACTTCCTTAGAAACCTACTAGAGGTACTGGTCTTATCAAAAGACCAACTCTAGTGCCTTAAGAGAAAGTTTAAAGGAGGAACTTCGAGAAAGAGGTAATACCTTCTACCGTTTTCTTCAAGTTCCATTTTTCTTCTAATCCTTCTTCTTTAGTTGTTTTATTATGAGGTAATAAAATCAATATCACTCATAAACTGATATGTTATTATAAATACAAAACAACCCTATTTCACCTCTTATCCATCCTATGAAAAACGAAATCACCGCGCGTGCGTACGTACAGAATACCGTCTCCACGCCGTGGTGTAATCTATTTTCCACCACCACCTTACTTGGATGGGTATAAGGGTGAAAGTAATGAATATATATGATTATTGTAAAGTGGTATTGATTCTGAAATAGTATACATACACTCCAATACAATTCCATGATCATGGAAACGATATCATCGCTCGTGCGTACGTATGGAATACCGTCTCCACGATGTGATGCGATTCGTTCTACATGATCTTCATTAAATAATGATTATATAAATGAATTTAATGAATTAATATGATATATATTACACTAATACCATTCTGGAAATGAGGTATCTATAACCTAAAGAGAAGAATAAGAATTTATTCGACAAACACGCATACGAACGAAAAGTAATAAACACCCGAATAACAAGTAGTAATGAAATATTACTAATAAGAAGATAATAATATGACCATATATGATATCATAACAATAAGTATGATTCTGGAATAAGTCAATAACATTATTTAAATCATTATACAGGAGGTTCGGACACTTACGAAGCAAATCAGACCTAAGGTAAGGGAAAATCTCGCAATCTCAGTTTTTATCCGAGATTATTTATACTTCAGAATTTACTGGGGAATATTTATCATCCACATCCATGTTTCCTCAATATGTAATATTTATATCCTTCTAAAACAGTTTATATCCAATTTTAGCCTTCGTTGAGTTTTTAGTAAAAGATATGAAAGGAATCTTTTGTCGTTTTTCGTACGAGGTACTTTTTGACTTTTCCAACAAAAGTACGAGAAGAATGTTTTTTTTAACTTATACGACATGAATGGTTTTTGAAAACATTATTTTCAAGAATATTCCTTTAAAAGTTTTCAAGTTTATTTTTAATCAACTTCTATTAGTTTAAAATTGTATGACATGATAATAAAGGAAAAATGTTTTTGAAGTAGAAAGGATATTTTCCTCAAGAATGGAGTTCAAGTGCTTTTTCAAAATTATTTTCCATATAAGATAATATAGGGTTCTATTTCTATCCCTATTATTACATGGATTTGATTTTGTTGTGATGGAAATATTTTTATGAATTCCTTTATATTATATGAATTGTTTTATGATGTCACGATGTTTAAGATTCCCATTTTTATTACATGGGTTATGCTATGATGTATGGTTTATGATTTTGTGGAACACATAAGAATGGTATCATTATGAGATGGGTGGGACCTATATCTCCCTCCAATGCATTGGGTAAAGATTTTATATCTCATTAGATAGACATGGCTAGAACGGCGGGTTATACCGGTTCAGTGAAACAGGACTGAAACGAGGAGTGAACTCGGTTCAGAAATGGACTTTGTCCGCTAAGATAGTCTTGGCAATGAGTCTTGACTACTAAGAAATGATTCTTTATGATTATGTGTGTATTCCAAAAAGTTTCATGTTTTAAGTTATGATTATTGGGATTACATTTCACTACTATGATTTACCTCAGGTTATGAATTTATGATCTCTTTTGCAGGTTAAGATTTTCAAAAGTTATGTTCTTATGAAAATGATGTATTTGAGATTTCTTTTGTTTACCCTTACTGAGCATTTGAGCTCACCCTTTTGTATGTTTTCCTTCCCCAGGCTAGGAAGAAGTTTATTAAGTAAGATATGCCAAAAGGGACTATAGATATGATGAAATAAATGGGAGATAGCGTAGACGCTTTTTGAACCAGTTGTTTATGTTTCCCAGTTTCTAAAGACACTATACCTATACAGTCCTTTCCTGGTTTTGTTATATATTGTAATAAGTGTGCTTCAATTTTGAAGTAATAACAATGTATGTAAAGTATGGGTCGTTATATGCAAGATAGATCCTAGGTTAGAGGGGCAGGTTAGCTTCATGCAGTTCAGTCTGCACCCGGTGATAGCGAGGTTGGGCCATCAACTATTTGAGGTACGATCCTTGTAGCTTCGATGCTTTCTAGTGCATTGTTCGACATTGGTGTCACACACTCTTTTATTACTGCTCAGCTTGTGACAGCGTTGGGTTTGCTTGTGGAAAGTGTGTGCAGGGTTATGTCAATTGACACTCCATTGGGGGTTTAAAATGTAGATATTAGGTAGTGTAGGGGATATTCTATGGAAGCCAGTGGGTACCATTTCCTATGGGACTTGTTCATTCTTGAGATTTTGGGGTTTGAGTTGATCTTAGGCATGGACTGGTTGGTGTTGTATCGGGTGCACATTGACTGTTACCATCACAGGGTATCATTCAGGTTACTTGAGGATGATTCTCATGTCCATCATAGAGAGTGGGATGTTCAAGTAGGTTGTGCGAGACTGTTTTGTCAGTAGTTGGGTAGCCTCATGGCTCAAGTATCTTTCGTTGTGCTTTATGATAAATGAGGGGAATAGTCTATCTTCCCCCCCAGTAGGTGATGAGTTTCAGGATGTGTTTCTTGTATATTTCTCTGGGTTTCCACCAGAGAGGGATGTTGAGTTCCCGACTGAGTTGCTGTCGGGAGTGGAGCCAGCTTCTATTCTGAAATACGCAATGGCATTGGTAGAACTCCCGGAGTTAAATGTTCAACTTGAGAAGTTGGAATGTAAGGGGTTCATAAGTCCTAGTATGTCTCCTTGGGGATCTCCTATTCTCTTTTCAAAGAAGTTTGATGATTCGTTAAAGGTGTGTGTTGATTATTAGATGTAAAATCAGATGAAGGTGAAACATCAGTACCCTATTCCTAGAATTGATGACCTGTTTGATTAGTTGATGGGTGAATATGTGTTTTCTAAGATGGATCTGAGATCGGGTTATCACCAGTTGAGGGTGAGGCCTTTTGATGTACAACAGACTACTTTCAGGAGTCGATACGGGTTGTTTGAGTTGGTGGTGATGCCTTTTGGATTGACCTATGCACCAGTGGTGTTCATGGATTTGATGAACCGAATATTTCATCCTTATCTAGATCATTTTGTGGTTGTATTTGTTGACGACATCTTGGAGTACTTGAAAACTCATGAAGATCATGCCCAACATCTTGACATCGTTCTGAGTACATTAAGAGAGAATCAGCTATATGACATGATGTCAAAGTGTCAGTTCTAGATTGGATAAGTGCATTTTATGGGTCACATCATCTCTAAGGTAGGTGTGTTGGTGAATCTAGATAAAGTGCTGGCTGTTGTGTCTTGGGATCAGTCCTAGATTGTTTTAGATGTTCAAAGTTTTCTAGTTTTGTCCGGGTATTACCGGAGGTTCTTCTAGGATTTATCTCAATTGAAATAACCACTTTCGGGATTTACCAGTAATGGAATCAGGTTTGAGTGGTCTGAGGCTTGTGATAATTCTTTTCAAGAGTTGAAAAGGCGATGAACGACCACACCAATCGTGATCTTACCTGAGCCAGGTAGGAAGTATGTCTTATTTTGTGATGTGTCTGTTATCGTGCTTGGGTCTGTGTTGATGCAACATTAGAGGGTTTTGGATTATGGGTCGAGGAAATTGATACCCAAGGAGTGGAATTATCCCACTCATGATATTGAGTTGGCTATAGGAGTGTATTCCTTAAATTGCTGGAAGCACTAATTGTTGGGGGAACAATTCACGGTGCATACCAATCATAAGAGTCTAAAGTATATATTTTCACTGTGGTATTTGAATCTTTGGTAAAGAATATGGGTTGAGAATCTCTAGTATTTAGACTTTGAGATGGTATATAAACTGAGGTAAGGGGGTGGTGTTGCTGATTCTTTGAGCAGGAAGGCTTAGAGCCTTGTGATTCGAGATTCCAGCACTGAGTGGAAGGTGATGGATTTGTCCACAGAGATGCACCTAGAGGTGTGGGATACAAATGGCCAGGTGCCTCCTGCTTTTGTGGTGGTTGAGTCAACAATTTTGAGTTGATTTAGGGAAATTTAGATCAATTATTCTGAATGTTTGTCCATAAAGGAAAGACTTAATGGTGGGGATCCACATTTTAGTTAGGTCATCAGTGTAGATGGGGTTTTTTGTGTTCATGGTCATGTGGTTGTGCCGGTATGCATTTGGGTAGAGTTGATGCATGATTTCCATGCATAAAAATGTTTAGTGCATCCTGGTTTGACCAAGATGTATCATGATCTCCATAGACAGTTTTGGTGGTTGGAAATGAGAAGGAAGTTGCGAGCTTTGTGGAACGGTGTCTTACCTGTCAGCAGGTGAAGGCCTGTTACATCGATTATACATACCGGAATGAAAGTGGGATGACGTGACAATGGATTTTTTGGTGGTTCTTCCGAGGACACCTTAGAATAATGATGCAATCTAGGTGGTTACATATGGACTAACGAAAGTAGATCATTTATTACAAATTCAGGATACCTATACTATTGAACAGTTGGGTGAGCTATATGTTTGGGAAATAGAGTAGTTACGTGGTGTACTGTGGGCTATAGTATCAGATCGTGATCCTTGTTTCACATCACGCTTCTGGAAAGGGTTGCGGAAGGAACTTGTTATGCACCTGATTTTGAGTATGGATTTCCACCTGGAGACGGATTGTTTGTCAGAGCGTACAATCCAAGTGTTGTAGGACATGTTTCGGGCTTGTGTCTTTGATTTTTTTTCCTTGAAGAAGCACCTGTCACTTGTTAAACTTTCCTACAACAAGAGTTTCCAGTATTCGGTTCAGTTTGAACCATTTGAGGCTCTCTATGGGAGGCCATGTAGATCTCTACTGTGTTGGTTAGAGGCTGGTGAATCCGAGCTATTGGAACCGAGACTCATGCAGGAGACTTCAGAGAAAGTTGAGTTGATTCAGAAACAAATTAAAATGGGTTAGAGTAGGTAGAAGTTGTATGCAGATCGGAGGTGTATGACTCTTGAGTTTTATGTGGTTGATAGTGTGTTCCTTCGGGTGTCACTAAGAATAGGTCGCTGATAGATTCATAAGTAAGGCAAGTTAGCACCCAGGTATGCCGAGCCATTTGATATTGTAGAGAGGATCGGGCTGGTGGTGTACCGATTGGCTCTTCCACAGAAATATAGTAGGATGGCTGATGTTCTTCATGTTTCATAGCTTTAGCAATATCACCCTAACCCAATTCATGTGGTGGATGTTGAGGATGTTGAGCTTGAGGTTGATGCATCCTTTGAGGATCATCCGGTTTGTGTGGTGGATTTTAGTGAGAAAATCTTTCAAGGAAAGGTTGTTCTATTAGTGTGAGTACTATGGAATCATGGGAATTTTTAGGTAGAAAATCTATAGTAGGAATTAGATATGTGGGCTCAGGGGCACGATATCTTTTCCTTGGAAGTAAAATGAAGTTTGGGAGATCAGCTCGAGGAAGAGCCGTTATAAGGTGGGGAGGTTGTAAGATCCTAGATCTTGGAAAGGTATGTCCTCATTTAAGTTTTGGTTTGAATCCTTTGTTTTGTATAATTATGTGCTTACCCAAGTCCTTAAGGTGGCTCGTGGGTGTTTCGAGGGTTCGAGAAATGAAAAATGGAGAAAAATGGGTTTTATGGGGAGGTCGCACGGTCTGTGCACGGTTAGTGCTAACCGTGAAGACAGACCAGAAAACCATGTAGGAGGTGGGGTTTTGGACAGTGGCCTTCACACGGTTTGGAAAAACATGTAGGTAAACCATGTGGCCCAAAACCTTTTAAAAAATTAAAATTTTTCCACTTAGGGATTTTAAACCCCACTTGGGATTTTATCCCCATTCTCCTCTCTTCACCCTAGGAACGATCCAAATCTCCCAACATCTCCAATAGATATATCTCCCTCCTTTATAAGGTTTTTTTGGTGCTGTTGGTTGTAGATTGAAGCTTCATATAAGGATAATCCCATCCTTACTTCTCTTTTTGAGTTTAGGGTTTGTATCTTCTTCTCCTCTCTTTCTGAATCCCTAAAACCCTAATCTTTGGGTGAGATCTAGGTTGATGCTTCAAGGGTTGGTTGAAGTGGAATATAAGGTTTTGATTAAGAGTTCTTTCACCCGTGGAATAGAGGTAGGTGGTCTACAAGTTATATCCCACAGTTTATTTATGGATTTGTGCAAGTGTGATTTTGTTCATGGGTGTCTCTTGGTATGTTTTGAATTCCCTTGTAACGTTGAGGTAAAATGGTTATTAAGAAGGTACATTGAATCCCCCAAAATCCCCATGGGATGTGTCGAGGGTGATGAGACAAATCTAGGTCCACCCATGGGATGTGATGACTTCCCCGGACCTAGGTATTTATTAAGAACAAGTGAGATTGTTTTGTATTGATGTAGAGCAATTGATAAACATGTTGATGTGATTGATTGTGTTGTGTAGAATCTAGGTGATGCACCTAGGTTTAATAATAACCTAAGGGATATTGGGTCACCATAGAAGTTGTTTATATGGGTTGAAAATATTGATGCTAGATTAATTTTGAATAGTGTTGGAATGTGAAAATGGGTTGAAATTTGAGAATGATGAATGAATAAATGGGTTATTATGTGGAAATGATTAAGGACCATAATGGAAAGGATTAGGAGCTAGGTAATGAAGCATAGTGAGTTAGGCATAATTAATGAAGCCTAGTGAGATATGCACAATGAATGACGGATTAGTGCGATAAGCATAATAAAAGGGAATTGGGATAAATGTATTAATGATGTGAAATGAGGTAAATGTGTTAACGGGTTAAGGCATGGTATTAAATCTCATGTTATTGTTATGATTTATGTTTGACTTGGGAAATGGTTATGATGTTGTGTGAATTGTTAATGGATACATATTTGTATAGAATGTGAACATGGCTTGGTAGAGTGGGGTATTGACTTGAGATTCTATGCTTATAGGTAGAGTCGGACTGAAGCTTTAAACTCCACCCCTAATGCATGGTTTAGGGAAGAGGACTGGGGCTCTATGCCCCTAACAGTTGCATCCACCTAGATTGAGGATTCAAGGTGAGGATATGGTTGACATGATGAAGTTAGTCCTAGTGATATAGGATAACTATGTGTTTTCCCTCATGCATGTGATTGTGTACTTTGATCTCGTGTAACCAGTTGTTTTGATGAACCCATGATAAATACATTAGAAATGGTAAGTAATGGAAAAACCCAAGTTACCTAGGGTGGGAATTGTTGTTCTTGGTTGTGCGATGTTAAAGTTGACTATATTTCACTATTAGGTGGTGCACATTTTTTTTGATGGGATGGTTTTATGATATTTGGCTCGTCGACTCAATGGAATGAGGATATTCATTCATGCATCATTTTAGGCACCTTGAAAGATAGGTGAGATGCATTATTGTAACGACCCGAGCTTTTGAATAATATTTTTTTTCTTCTAAATTTGTGTGTTTTTTCATTTTAAACACCACAAACTATATTCTTTAATTAATGAAGTGATACCGTTGGGTTTCAAATGTTATATGATCATTGGTCAACATGACCATTGGAAACTAAACTCTTAACGTCACAATTATTGTTTATAAATGAAAGTGATCTTGGTTAATTAATACAGAAAGATGAGTCAATGGCCTCATCTAGTAGACATGGTCCATACTAAGCCCATCTGTTAGATCTTGGGAAAGAGGTAGCATATCTGGGCTTTGCTTTTGACCAATCCCAAGCTGAACTTCAACATGTGAAGGTTTAATGGACTCGCCTAAGTGAGATGTTCAAGATGATAGAAATCACCACTCAGGCAATGTTGTTCGAGCCGCCCCAAGATTCTATCACCATAGCACACCTTACACTTAGGTCTTATGTAGGTGTTATAAAGGGGTATGTAACGAGGACTTAGATACTTTTTGTAATCTCTTGGTATAAATAAAATTGTTATTTCTTATTATGGTAAAATTTGTTATTTTCAAATGTCTGGATAAATATAGGATAAATATTATTGATGAATTTTGGAAAAAAAGGTATTTTAAAATATTCATGTAAACTTTAAATAATTAATAATGTGAAATGATTTTAAAAAAATGGTCTTCTACATTTGTTATCCGTAAGAAATTTAGAGTCTAATAAGATCAAATTTTTAGTGAATAGTAATGTATGAATAGTAACATACCCTTACGAATAGTAATTATTAGTAAATCGACTAAAAAAAACTTAACCCATGAATGTATAAATACAATTTAGACATCTTAAAAATGAAAAAATGATCATAGTATAAGTTTTGTTATTTTCATAGGTCATAAATATTTTATTTACAATTCTATAATTAATTTAATAATTTGAAACAAAAATGTATTTTCATAAAATTTAATCATAAATTGTTACTTTATTTTATTATGGTTATATGATAATTTTATGAGACCTTGATTACCTTTTCTGGGTGTTACAAAACGAGTTATAGATTTAAAGTTGTTTATTTGGAATAAATAATGATTTTATTTAAAAATTAAATTAAAAATATTTAAGAATTTGTTTTCATAAAATTGAGTTCATTTTTGAATTCTGATCATCGATATTAGGTTAGGGTAAAGTTTTGGTATTTTTTTGAAAAAGTGGAATTTTTAGTGAATAGTAAAAAATACAGTTTTGAGTTTCGGGCATCTAATGACATCATTAATGATGTAATAATGATTTAATAATGATATAATCATTATGTTAGACTTTTAAAAAGTAATATATTCTATTAGGTGTCCCAAGTGGCCTATACCATGGGCAAATACCATGGGCAAGCCCATGGTTTTTCAAATACCATCGATGAGGTGTCCCTTGGAAATTAATTAAATATTCCCTCTCTTTTCCTATAAATACCAAGCCATTCCCTCATCCATTTCATTACAAATCCTCCTAAACGATGTAATAGTATTTTTAACACCTAAGGAGTCTTCCCAAGTTTCCCTCAAGCCCTCCAACGTCCAAACCTTCGATCTTTCAAAGTTACTTTTCACGGTAAGGGAAACTTTCACCCTCCTCTTTTAGTCACGATTTCCCTTTAGTTATGTCTTCCAGTTTCCATCTTCTTATGAGGGTGTATGTTCTTATATATTCTTATTACTATAAATTTTATGTCCAAATGATTATATACCCTTTCTTCTCTCATCAATTTTTTTTTCTGAATTTTTAAGTGACATCATTTGGCTGTCGGATATTCGTAAAAGAAATCACATCTTCTCTTTTCCTTCGAGTTTCATTTTCATATGGTACTATGTCAAAAATACATAAAATGATATTAATTATTTTTATTCTGTACACCTACTATATAATGAGCTATTTATGAGTGGTTGAATCCTTTCCCATTTCTTTTCAATATTTTCTAAAACCATGTTATATAGCCGTTATGCTGCAGAAATTTCATCTCAAAATTTCTCTCCTTTTATCTCAAGAAATTCTATTGGTTATTTTTGTGAATAACCAGACCTATTTAGTTTATATGGGTATTCATAAATATAAAAAATGATATATTTGATTCTGTAATTGACATACATATAACCCTCACTCCCTTGCCGTGGGTTATAAATGACATAACGATCATGTTTTTAAAAACTTTTAAAACTTCACGATATTGAAATGAAACCCATTTCTTTTATTATACATGGGTTATTTATAAAATGTTTGTTTATGATCTATGTGGATCAAATGATAATAAATACATATTATGGGTGCACCCTAATAGCACTCTACTTCATTGGGTAAAGAATTTAATCTCTATAGATGATAAGTTTCACGATACCTTGGTGAATAACCATGGAAATTTTTATGACAGCTTGGGGATGAACCTTTGTGATATGTTCATCTATGTCTAAATTAAATGTTTTAGCCAAATATTCATGTTATGGTTCAATTTAATTTCATTATGAAATTCCTCGACTTCCATTCCTCATGTCTTTATCAAGTTCTTATTGATATCACAAGTAAATTGTATCCCTTGCTTTTCTTACTAGGCTTTCTACTCACCCTTCCTTTGATGTATGTCTCCAGGTTAAGAGATGGAGTAGTTATTCATAGGATTAACTTTTCAGGAGGCTATCCAATGGGATTTAAAAGAGTCTTTTAATTATTCATTTATTTTGTTTCTGATTTCAAAAACACAAGACTTTAAAGGTCCTCTGTTTGTAAAATATAATGAAAAGTTATGTAATGAAAAGACATGATGCCATAGTTGGTATCAAAGGAATGTTTAGTTATTTATGAAAATTAGGCTATGAAAAAATTAATAATAACCCTATATAAAAGTTTAAATATATGAATACTTACTGGTATTTTGGGGAGTATTTAGTAAGTGGTTTATCAAGAAAATACATCCCTGTCTGGATACGAGCAGGTAGAGGCGGCTCTGGTATAGATGTACGTTGGAGTGGAAACTTTGATATGTAGTTTCAGGCTGGACCTGGGGTATCCTAGTACAAGACAATTATCCTTACTGCACTCTTGGTTATGACACTCTTGGGGGATATGTTTGGTTAATCATAATCTTTTTATGAAACATTATGAAGGATTTATAGAAAAATGTAATTGTTTAAAGCTTGAAGTTTTAAGACATAAAATACTTTATAGTTAAAAGATTCTTAAAACAAATAAGTTTCTCACTAAGGTTTTATTCTTTTAGAAAATAGTGGGCAATAGGAGGAACCATGTAAAATGTGACTGCAATGGACCATGCGCTGATGGCCCTCTGATGGAATCTAGAATGGAAACTTTCATGTGAATGATGAAACAACTGACTCAAGTTATGGGAAATAACTTGAATGAAGCTGAGAGAATGATCTCAACATGAGGGGAACTACTTTATATTGAGTATTTTATGTGTCAACGAGCATCAAACTTCATCTTATTGACATACCAATTGATTTCTAAACATTGGATTAGCTCTATAGAGGAGATCTTTTATGTAATCCGCTATTTAGAGCAAGAGAAGGTCACCCTGGATATCTATCGTTTAGAGGGAGAAGCTGATCAGTGGTGGGAACTGATTAAAAACACGAGGCCAAGAGTGGAGGTTGAAGCTATGGAGTGGGAAGAGTTTAGGGGAATCTTATTAAGTAAGTATTTCCCTTATTCCACGAGAACAAGAATTGAGAAGGTGTTTCTCAAGTTGAAGCAGAAGAAGAATGAATCTATGGGAAGCTAAGAGATAAGCTTCACAAGGATACCCCGTTACACCTCAATCTTTGTCATGGATCCTATTGGGAAGGTTGGTAGATTCTTTGGTAGACAGAGACCTCATCTGCGGAATAATCTAGCCAACAGAGACTATGGAAGCTATGAGGAGATCATACAGAGTGCAATGAGGGTCGAACTAGAGTTTGGTGAGACACATTGGTCTCATAAATCCGATGACAAGAAGAGATCAATGGAGCCAAGATTAGGGAGGAGAATAGATTAGGGAAGTAGAGGCAAACAAGTACAACGTCCCACATGTAATAAATGTGGGAAGAAGTATCTGGGGATCTTCTTTCTCAGGATCAGGAAGTGATACAAGTGTGGTAGAGACAACTACATTGTGCAGAATTGTTGTAGAGAGGTAAAGCCTCAAATTCCCAACACTAATGACAAGGGTAATGTGTTGTAGGCCCTACCTGATGTCCAATGCTATAAGTTTGGACAACTTGGACACTTTTCCGATCACTGTCCAATTCGGAGGGCAGTGGAGGGGAATCACCATCAGCCTTAGCAATGGCCAAGGGAACAAGGTCTTACTTTTGAAATCACTACAGCTAAAGTTGAAGTGCCAAATGATGTGGTGGTAGGTGATCTTGTTTTTCTCTCAAATCTAGCAAGTACTTTTTTTATTACGATTTTACGCATTCCTTTATTTCCTCCCAGTTTACAAAGAAATTAGAAACAACCCTAGATTTTCTAAAAGTATAGTCACTAGTTAAAAATCATGGTGGGATTATCCAAGCATAGTCATTGTTTAGAAACTCTAGTATTTACTTTAGTGAGAACAATATTATCACAAATCTAGTAGTAATTACCAAGATAGAATTTCACATTATACTAGGGATGGACTGGCTCTCAAATTATAATTCTAATATAAAATGTATAAGTAAGGAAATCTCAATAGTATTCAATGTAAAGTCTACAGTTATCTTCTAAGGAGAGATATCTCAACTTGATCTTCGTATATAATAACCTCTTATATATTTCTTTATAGATTTGATTAATGAATAAGAAGAAGGGAATGATAGTTTGAGGATAGAAAGTGTCCCCATCGCCTAAGAATACATTGATGTATTTATTGAGTGGTTACCTGGACCTCCCCCAGAAAGAGAGGTAGAGTTCTCCATTGAACTCGTACTTTAATCCCATACGATATCAAAGACCCTGTATTGGATGGAAAATGTGGAGCTAGAAGAGTTAAAGAAACAACTCCAAGATCTTTTGGAGAAAGGTTTTATCCGACTGAGTGTGTATCCTTGGGAATCAACAGTTATCTTTGTGAATAAGATAGATGGATCAATGCGGCTATGCATTGATTATAGAGAACTGAATGTGATCATAGTGAAGAACAAATACCCCTTCCATGAATTGGTTACTTATTTGACCAACTTCTTGGGGATCAATTCTTCTCTAAGATTTATCTTCGAACTTGTTATCACCAATTGAGGGTGAAGAAAGAAGATATTCCAAAAACTGCCTTCCAATAAAGATGTGGGAATTTTGAGTTTGTTTTTATGCTCTTCAGGCTGACTAATGCACATGGTATTTTTATGGATTTGATGAATAGAGTATTTAAGGACTACCTTGATAACATTGTGGCAGTTTTTATTGATGATATCTTGATATATTACAAAAGTTGTTAGGAGCATGAGGATCATATAAGGGGTATTTTTCAATCTCTACAGAAGGAGAGGCTTTTTGGGAAGTTCAAGCAATGTGAATTATGGTTATAGAATGTTTTTTTCTTGTGAAAAATTATTACCAATGAAGGAATCACAGTTGACCATGCAAAGACAAAAGTTGTAGAGGAGTGGCCTCAGCCTACCATAATAAATGATATTTGTAGTTTCCTTCGATTAGCAGGATATTATATGAGGTTTGTGAAAAAAATTTCATGACTTTCTAATCCATTATACAAGTTAACTCAAAAAGGGGTCATGTTCATCTGGATAAAGGAGTGTGAGGAATGTTACCAAGAGATGAAGAAGAGATCGATTACTGCACCCACATTAACTTTTCCCTCAAGTGGAGAAGGATTTGTTATTTTTAGTGATGCATCCTTGAAAGGGATTGGGTGAGTCCTTATGCAAAATGACAAGGTTATTTCTTATGCATCTTAGCAGTTGAAGACTCATGAGAAGAACTATCCAATGCATGATTTGGAGCTAGCTATGGTTGTTTTTTTATATGAAGATATGGAGGCACTATATTTATGGAGAGAAATGTGATATATACACAGACCATCAATGTTTGAAGTATATTTTCACTCAATAGGAATTCAACATGAGACATAGGATATGATTGGAACTTATTAAATACTATGGTTGTTCAATTCATTATCATCCCAGAAGAGAATAAAAAGTCACTGATTCATTAAGAAGGAAAGACCCAGTTGTTCTATCCCTAATGAGGATTCAAAGAGATCCTTTGATCAATGACCTAGTAAACCTGGACGTGGGAATTATAAGGGTAGGGACATCATCAAACCTAACCCAAATGATTTCTCAAGTGTCATTACTAGTGAAGATAAAGAAAGATCAGAAAGAAGATCCTTTGTTACAGAAGAAGTTTGAGGCTGTGAAGGATGGGAAGTTTAATGAGTTCAATATTTATCAAGAATGTATACTAAAATTTTGTACAAGACTATGTGTTCCATCTATTACAGAAATAAATAAGGATATGATGGATGAAGCTCTTAGCTCTACTTTTTCTATACATTCTGGAACCAAAAAAATGTATAGGGACCTTCGTGATAATTATTGGTGGGATAATATGAAAATAGGGACTGTGAACTACACTTCAAGGTGCCTGGTATGTCAGTAAGTGAATTCGGAGTGACAAATTCCTAAAGGGGTATTGTGACCACTACCCATACCAACATGGAAGTGGGATAATATCACTATGGTCTTCATCATTGGTCTCTCGAGAACTTCCAAAGAGAACAATGCGATATGGGTTATTATTGACCATCTCATCAAGACTGCACATTTTTTCTCTATTCAAGAAGATTCCTCTCTTGATCAAATTTCTAGGATTTACGTGAAAGAAGTGGTAAGGCTCAATGGAGTTCCACTTTCTATTATATCTAATCGTGATCCAAGGTTCACATAAAAATTCTAGAGACTTCTTCAACATGCTCTAAGCACTGAATTGAATTTTAGTATGGCCTATCACCCCCAAACTGTTGGCCAATCTGAAAGGAATATTCAAAAACTCGAGGATATGCTGAGAACATGCTCAATGGAATTTAAAGGTTGATGGGATTGACATCATCCTTTAGTTGAGTTCTCTTACAACAACAGCTTCCACATGAGCATTCAAATGGAACCCTATGATGCTCTATATGGGAAGAAATGTATAACTCCTACTTATTGAGATGAAGCTGGTGAGAGAAGGATTCTTGGGCCTGATCTTGTGCAAGAGATGACAGAAAAATTCCACACCATCCAGCAACACATTAAGGATGCTCAGAGTTATCAAAATAGCTATGCTGGCAACTGACGAAGGGAATTTTAGTTTGATGTTGGTGACAAAGTCTTTCTTCAAATTTATCCTTGGAAGAGATTCATGAGGTTTGGGAAGAAAGGGTAGCTCAGCCCTAGGTACATTATCCCCTTTGAAATCCTTGATCATGTAGGAGTAGCATCCTATCAGCTTGCACTCCCTCCAAATCTAGCACAAGTTCATTATGTCTTCCACATATCTCTCTTGAGGAAGTACATATCTAACCCTTCACATGTACTAAATATAGAGGTGGTAAAACTAGAGCATGACCTCTCTTTTGAGGAGCATCTAGTAGAGATATTGGATCATAGATACACGGTTCTACGCAATGTGAAGACTCGACCCTAGAATACCCAGAGTCGGCACCTTGAATCATGATGTGTAATTCCTTTTTTTATTTTACAAAAGAAAGAACTGATCAACTACACATCATGTCCATATAGAGGGTCAAATTTGGTTCAGGTTCTAGGAAACTGACCACTTCTATCATACTTCTTTAACTCAAACTGATACCTAAATTTATTTAATAAAAAAATTAGGGTGAGCATATGAATGACTAGTAAGGGGTTTTAAAAATAAACCAATAGAAATTTTCAAAACATTATTTAAAACTTTCCATAAAAAATTTTTCTCAATGGAAAGCTATAACACATGTACACATCATATAATTTCTCAATTTAAAACATGCTAACATAATTACAAGGACAAATAGTTAAATTATAGGCATGCTCATTTGGTGTAATGAATAAAAGACATTCTAAACATGTAAGACATATGAATATGTAGGCACAAATTAAATAGTTAAGATTAATGAATAATCAGAGTTGCACATAAAGGTAAAAAATTCAATTTCATACACTTAATACTAATTCACTGAGTGCATATGTCATGCCATAAGCATTTACTTTTATAATACTCCTAAGTACAGGATCTTAACCCTGGATATTATACTAGCCGAATATTCATTTGGTTAATTAATTATCCTACACATAATGAGGGAATGTATAACACTATACTTTAATTTCAAGGTCAAGGCCTCATGCCAGGACCTAGGGGATAACTATAACCGGACCCCAACCTGGAGAACCTCTATAAGCGAACTCCATCCCAGAGAACCTCTGTAACTGGAATCCAACCCGTAGAGTCTCTGTAACTGGACACGAACATAGAGAGCCTCAGTAACCAGACTCTAACCCTGAGGGCCTACTGTAACTAGACCCCAACCCAGAGGGATTACTCTTACCGGTCCCCATCCTAGAATATACTAGTCCAATACATTCATCATATGTCCAGTAAAGTCATATTGCTCAAGGAGTCTCATACCACTATTTTTAATTTCTTATCTCATTATTATGATATGCCACATACAAGCATAAACTAGTAAACATTCCTTGTGCATGTGATATTAATTTAAAACACACATGTAATTAATGGATGGGGTTACCACATAAAATGATAGTTCTTCAATTTTCAAAATCCTTGATTCATGGAAATGAACATTTATAGTTAAAAATGAATAATTTTGAATGAAGACAGATGTCATTTGTACACAATGCATGCGCTGATACACGATCATGTCTTAATAAATGGCCATGCCATATTTTTTATAGCATATAAGGCCAATTGATTTGCAGTTCAATAATTGTTTTGTATAATACATACATTCGTGAGAATTTAATTAAATATATCATAAACATACTTAAACAACTAATGTTTGATTTAGGCCAATTTAATTTAGGTTGTGGTTAAAGCCTATAGGTGCATACATAAAACCATATATATATATATATAAATTATGTATATGTCATACCCTATTACATCACTTTGAAGTAATTAGTTTCTGAGTTTAAAATCAAATACTTATATAAATATATTTTTATGGTGGAGGAAATCATGTAACCACATAATTATATTTATGTACATATATATATTTGTCAGGGATTTATATTTGAAAAACATAAATTGATTAATTATGACCTAAATACATCTCAAATAAATATATTTTTATCAAAAAAAAATAAACGATACTCCTCATAAATATAATTTGAAAATAGAGAAAAAAATTAGAATAAATAAATAAACTTCCCTTCTACAATATAATAAAAACCAAGAACCAATAATCAAAAATAATTTTTAGTTCACCCTTACCTTATATATTCTGAAACTAAAATTTCATACATATATATATATATATAGATATTAAAATCTTAAAATAAGTGTAATTTGTTTAATAATAATAAACCCTTAGCATCATAAAAGTAATTAATAATTTAAGCAAATTAATTCCCATACACGAATCAGAAAATAGAGAGTATAAGGAAATAAATAAATTTTTCTTGAAAAAAATTAGATCGTAAAATAAATAAATGTTCGAGACAAATATTTAACCCTTAATTGATATGATAATCACCTTGTGGAAAGACTCAGATTCACCAAGAAGGAGGTGTAGTGCTCAGGTTGGGTATAAAAGAACCCTGATTGCGTGTGCAGGACCTCAGTAGAGTGGAGAACCCAGATGTTGAGCAGCAACAAATTCAATTTAAAGACTTCCATTCATTGTCTATATAGTATTTATATATATATATATATATCTTGTTGAAAGAGGTATAGTAAACATATATATATATATATATATATGTATATTTTAAAACAGTTTTTTCTAAGATTTGGTTTAGAGAAAAAGTAAAACAAAAACAACGTATAAATTATACCCAAATCAAAACAACAAGATAACAATCTCGAAAGAAGATTCATCCCCTAGAGACATTGGATGGATTCAAAATTAAATAACCATAACAGAGGAAATTATTAACACATACACAAACCAAGCTAAAACATTCGCTGTTCATATTCTAAAGAAAGACAAATGCCCCAGTTAAAAAAAATCAGATATCCCAAAACAAAAGAATCGCACGCCTACCTAGTAGATTGAAGAAGAAACAGAACCCCTAGAACTAGACCCAACGAAAAAAAGCAAACCCCTACCACACGTAGACTGAAGAACATTGGACAAAAGGCTTGCTCGGAGACTACAGATCCAAATATGGATCTAGACTACTACTGTGACCCCAACAGACCTCCAAGCATGACACCAGCCGATGCGTGACCTTCTGAGAACCTCTCCTTCTTCAAACGAAGCCCAAATACATCACACGGACCTTGCATGACCTCCCCTCACTCGCTGAGGCTTCTTCCTTGGTGTAATATTCCTCTCCCAAATCAGACCTGCATGCCTGCTCAATATCCTCGGTGCTGCGACATCGCTCGACCTCACATTTCTGAAGCCCTATACACGACATCGACAACACCTCACTAAACTCACGGCCTGTAGCCGGAGCGTGAAATCCCCCTTCCAGATCTCAAATACCTACGAGATTCTTCCTCCCTATTTTGTTATTTTATCAATCCATTATTATTATATCTCAATTATTGTCTTAACTTTTAAATAATTAAAAAGATATTTATATATATATATATTAGACTAATAATCCACTAAATTATCTAATAATGTATTATGTTATCAATACTTATTCTTTTTTTTCAATCACGTTTCCTTTTTGTTAATCACGTTTTCCACTTTTATGCCATCATTACCACTTTATATTAGAATTTGTTTTCTTCTTTGTTTAATTATTATTAATACATCATTATCACTATTTAATTAATTCCATTAATGTAATTTATATAAATTTTATCATAATACATGTATTATTAGTTTAAATTTTAACATTAAAATAGTTATAACATTATAAAAAAATCCTAATATTAATTATTTATTTTAAAAATTAATCTAATCAAAATTTTAAATTTAAATCTAAAAATTCTTTCTTCATATATATGTACACTATATATATTAAATTAAAATTACCACATTATATTAATAATAATATATTTTAAATAGTTTTAAGAAATAGTTTATTCAAAATTAATAATTCAAAACATTTAATATACATATAGATATAAATAATATTTGAAAGATATATGTATATTTGTATCATAGATTTAAGAATTTTGTAAATCTAATTTTAAATTCATAATTAAAAAAAAATAATTGTAACTATATATATTTATAAATTATTTGAAAATGAAAATTTGTAATTCCAAATATATTTAATGTGTAGTATTTATTATTTGATATTAAATAATTTTTATCAGTGTAATTTCAATAGTTAATATACTTTTTTAAGAAATTTATTTATTTAAAATATTTTATCAGACACTCATTTCGATAAATTTTATTATTCAAATTCATTAATAACTATATATCCATGTTAAAATATAATGCTATAAAATTAGTTTGAACACTATAAAATTATCAATAAAAATTATTGTATAATTAACTTATAATCAATTTAATTAAAATTATTATTTTAAATTATTATTATTTTTTAATGGAAATAAACTAAGTAAAACACATTTTTAATTAAATTAAATTTAGAGTATTTTGGGGTGTTACATGCAACCAAAAGACCCACCTTGTTACGATGTTGTGAAGGAACCAAAAATGTGAAGAAACCACATGGGAACCAGATTAGTCTCTGCGGAAGAAGTACCAACAACATTTCTCTTCTTAGGGTATGAGTTAAAATTTTGGGGAAGAAATTTTTTAAGGGGGGAAGAATGTAACGACCTGAAATTTTGAATAATATTTGTTTCCTCAATTTGTGTCTTATTTCATTTTATACTCCACAAACTATATCCTTTAATTAATGAATTGATACCGTTGGGTTTTGACAGTTATATGACCATTGTCAAAATGACCGTTGGAAACTAAACTCTTAAAGTTACAATTATAGTTTATAAATACAAGTGGTCTTGGTTAATTAATACAGAAAGAGGAGTAAATGACCTCATACAATAGAATTGGGCCTTATGAAGACCATCTGTTAGAGGTTGGGAAGGAGGTGGCATCTCTGGGTTTTTCTCTAGACCAAGCCCAAGCTGAACTCCAACATGTGAAGCTTGAATGGAATCACCTAAGGGAGAAGTTCAAGTTGAAAGAAACCACCACTCGGGTAATGTTTCCAAAGCCGCCCCAATATTCTATCACATAACACACCACACACTTAGGTCCTATACAGGTGTTATAAGGGGCTATGTAATGAGGCCTTAGATACTTTTTGTAATCCCTTTGTATAATCAAAACTGTTATTTTTTATTATGGTAAAATTTGTGATTTTTAAATGTCCAGATAAATATAGGATGAATAGTATTGATGAATATAAAAAAAGGGTATTTTAAAAAACTCATGTAAACTTTAAATAATTAATAATGTGAAATGATTTTAAAAAAATGGCCTTCTACAGTTGTAATCAGTAAGAAATTTAGAGTCTAATAAGATCGACTTTTTTTAGTGAATAGTAAAGTATGAATAGTAACATACCCTTATGAATAGTAATGAATAGTAAATCGGCCAAAAAATAGAAACTTCACCCAGGAATGCATAAATAGAATGTAGACATCTTAAATGTGAAAAAATGATCACAGTATAAGTTTTATTATTTTTGTAGGTCATAAATATTTTATTTAAAATTTTATAATTAATATTATAATTTAAAATTAAAATGTATTTTAAAAATATTTAATCTTAAATTTTTACTTTATTTTCTTATGGTTATATGATAATTTAATGGGACCTTCATTACCTTTTCATGGTGTTACAAAATGAGTTATATATTTAAAGTTGTGTATTTTGAATAAATAATGATTTTATTTAAAAATTAAATTAAAATTATTTAGAAAATTATTTTCATAAAATTGGGTTCATTTTTTAATTAAGAGCATCAATATTAGGTTAGGGTAAATTTTTGGGATTTTTTTGAAGCAATTGAATTTTTCACGAATAATAAAAATATACTTTTGTGTTTCGGGTGTTTAATGACATCATTAATGATGTAATAATGATGTAATAATTATGTAATAATTCTGGTCGACTTTTTAAGATTACAATATGCTATGAACTATACCAGGTGGCCAATACCATGGGCATATACCATGGGAAAGCCCATGGTTTTTCAAATACCACCGATGAGGTGTCCCATGAAAATTAATTAAATATTTTCTCACTTTTTCTATAAATACCAAGCCATTCCATTATTCATTTCATTACAAAATACTCATCAATGATGTTATAGTATTTTTACCTCTCAAGGAGTCCTCCCAAGGTTCCCTCAAGCCACCCAAGGTCCCAACCTTCAAGCTTTCGAAGTTACTCTTCATGGTAAGGGAAACTTTCACCCTCCTCTTTTAGTCATGATTTCCTTTCAGTTGTGTCATCCAGTTTCCATATTATAATGTGGGTGTATGTTCTTATATATTCTTATTACTATCCATTTCATATCAAAATGATTAGAGAACCATTCTTCTCTCATCTATTTATTTTCTGAATTTTTAAGTGACGCCGTTAGGATGCCGAATTTTCAAAAAAGAAATTGCATCTTCTCTTTTCCTTTGAGTTTCATTTTCATATTGAATTTCCTTTAAATATATATACAATGATCTTATTTATTTTTACTCTTTAAACCTATTGTATAATGAGTTGTTTATGAGTGGGTGACTCTTTTCCCCTCTCTTTTTAATATTTTCTAAAACCATGTTATATTGCTGTTATGCTGTAGAAGTTTCATCTCAAATTTTCTCTCTCTTTCTCTGAAGAAATTATCTTGTTTTATTTATGTGAATAATAAGACCTATTTCATTTATAAGGGTATTTATAAATATAAAAATGATATATTTTATTCTATATTTGACATACATATAACGCTCAATCCCTTTCCATGGGTTATAAATGACACAACGATCAAGTTTTTAAGAGCTTTTAAAATGTCACGATTTTGAAATGAAATCCATTCCTTTTATTATCCATGGGTTATTTATGAAATGTTTGATTATAATCTATGTGGATCATATGAAAAAAATACATATTAAGGGTGAGCCCTGATAGCGATCCAATGCATTGGGTAAAGAATTTAATCTCTAGATACGACAAGTTTCACGATACCTTGGTGAGTAACCTTAGTAATTTTTATGACACCTTGGGAATGAACCTTGGTGATATGTTCATGAATGTATAAAATAAATGTTTTAGCCACATATTCATGTTATGGTTCAAGTTCTTTTCATTATGAAATTCCTCTACTTTAATTTCTCAGGTCCTTATGAAGCTCCTATTGATATCACAAGTAAACAGAATCCTTAGCTTTCCTTACTAGGCTTTCAACTCACCCTTCCTTTGATGTATGTCTCCAGGTTAAGAGATACAATAGTTGTTCTTAGGATGAAATTTTCAGGAGGCTTTTCAAGGGGATTTAATAGAGTTTTTACGTATTCATGTATTTTTTTCCTGATTTCCAAGACACTAGAGTTTAAGGGTCCTCTGTTTGTAAAATGTAATGAAAAGTTATGTAATAAAAAGGCGTGATGCCATAATCACGGTAGGAACAAAGGGGTTGGGTGTGGGAGGCATTAAATATAGAATGCACCTTGCATCTTGATAATTTAAAAGGTAGAATTTCATAAACAAAACAATGCAAGTGGGTCAAGATAAAATAATAATAAGTGATGATTAATGACATATTGTAAATTAAAGGTTTGAAATGAATTGAATATGTTGTTTGTAACATGTTGTGTGTGACTTATGGTGGTATATGGTTGTTTACCCCTTATGGGCCGTGGCCCATGATAGTGAAGGTCAGGGTGATGTTTTCAGAATGTTATGTTTTTTTGGGATGCTAAATGTATGGCAGGTTGTTGTGGATGGTGAAGAGCCTTCTTGTTATGAATTTGTGAAAGTTTTATGGTGTGTGTTCTATACCTCGTGTTTGGAAATGTAGAGAAATGCCACCACGACTTTGAGTGCATGTTGGACAACAAGAGTATTTTGTTGAGAACAATTCTCCAGTAGAGGAGCAGGAGAATGTGGTCATACAGGAAAGTAGAGAAGAGAAGTTCCGAGAGAACTTGGAAAATTTTATGTAGGTGATGGATCGATACCTAGGGTGGGTTGCACTGAGCATGTTTGAGCTGACCAGAGACTTGGAGCCGCAGCACTGTCCGACCTTTACAATAGAGGGTGTCCAAAGGTAGTAGAGTTATGGAAAGAGTCTGTTCTAACGGTACTTGGTCATCTGGAGAATCCTAATGGGAAGCGGGTCAAGTTGGAAGATTATATATTGTCGGTCATGCAAATCATTGGTGGGACATCTTGGCTTAGACTGAGCAGGCAGATGGGATATTGTGGAATGATTTCTAGAAAACGTTTCTGGAGCATTTTTACCTAGAGAATTTGGGTAAGAGTGGGATGAGGAGTTCATGAGCCTAAATCAAGGATCAATGTCAGTGATGGAGTATGCTGGCCTCTTCACTGACTTGCGACGCTTTGTTCCAACGTTTCTAGGGGATGATGCAGCAGTTACGAGGCTTTTCCAGGATGGGTTGGGACCCGAGACCAGGTCTCAGGTGAATATATTTTGCTTGAAGAGGGTTACACTGGTAGTGGATCCAACACTTATCTTATAAGGGAATATAAAGGTATCTTTAGGTGTTGGTCTTATCGTGCCAACTAGGCAAACAAGTGGTGCAACCTTTGAAGGTCATAAGTTTCATTTTGAATGTTTTCAGAAAGGCAGAAGTGTGCAAGGTGGTCAGAAGAGATGGTCAGCCTATCAAGGTGGTGATAAGGTTTTATGCTATCAGTGTGGCAGGCTAGGGCACATGCATGGCTAGGGTCCTCGAACTCCAGTTGAGTGCCGATTGTGCAGAAGATTGGGACATGTTTAGTGGTTATGCAGGAACCCTCAGCAGGTGATCATGAATGTTAGTGATAGGCAGATTCCAAGCGGAGGCATAGGATCAGTTACTCCATATCAAGCAGGAAGTTGGAGCTCAAATGGCCATAATGGAAGGGGCGGCAGACGTGGAACTCTGGGGTAGGATCTCCCACATCATCTGGGTAGTGCAGTGTGGGGCACGAAAGTTGGAGCCCAGGGTAGAGAGGTAGGTTAGCTTCATGAAGTTTAGTCTGCACCCAGTGATAGAGAGGATGGGCCATCAACTGTTCCAGGTATAATCCACGTAGCTTCTTTGCTTTCTAGTTAATAGTTTGACACTGAGGCCACATAATATTTTATTTTTTCTTTTCTTGTGGAAGTTTTGGGTTTTCCTGTGAAGAGTGTGTGTAGGGTTATGTTGATTGACACTCCGTTGGGGGTGAAAAATGAAGTTATCAGACAATGTAGGGGATGCACTCCTGAATTTGGTGGGTATGATTTCCTGTGGGACTTGTTTGTTCTATAGATTTTAGGGTTGGGCCAGATCTTGGGTATGGACTAGTTGGTGTTGTATCGGGTGCACATAGACTATTTCCGTTAGAGGGTATCATTCAGGTCACTTGAGGGTGATTCTTATGTCCAGTGTGGAGAGTGTGATGCTTGATAAAGTTGTCTGAGACCTTTTTGTTGAAATTTGGGTAGGCTCACAGCTCAAATAGATTTCCTTGTGCTTGATGATGAGGGAGGGGAACTGTCTGTCTTTCCCTAGTAGTGTATCAGATTCAGGATAATTTTCCTAGGGATTTCTCGGGGTTTCCACCCAAGAGAGAGGTTGAGTTCATGATTGATTTGCAGCCAGGAGAAGAGACAATTTCTATTCCACCACACCGAATGGAACCAATAGAACTCTAGGAGTTAAAGGTTTAACTTGAGGAGTTGGAACATAAGGGGTTCATAGGTCCTAGTATATCTCCTTGGGTATCTTATGTGATTTTTTCAATAAAAGATGATGGGTCATTAAGGATATGTTTTGATTATCGAAAGTGAAGTCAGATGACGGTGATAAATGTGTAACCTCTTCCTAGAATTTATGACCTATTTTAGAATTTGGGGGGTGCATCAGTGTTTTCTAAGATTGATTGTAGATCAGGTTATCCATAGTTGAGGGTGAGGCCTTCTGACGTACAACTAATAGATTTCAGGAGTCGGTACAGGTTGTTTGAGTTTGTGGCGATGCCTTTCGGGTTGACCAATTCTTCAATGATGTTCATGGATTTGATGTAATAAATATTTCATCCTTAAATAGATTATTTTGGGGTTATATTTTCTGATGACATCTTGGTGTACTTGAAAACTCATGACGATCATGCCCAACATCTTTACATCATTCTGAGTACACTAAGAGATCATATGCTATATACCATGCTGTCAAAGGGTCAGTTCTGGATTGGAGAAGTTAATTTTCTATGTCACATCATCTATGAGGTAGGAGTGTTGGTGGATCTAGAGAAAGCATAGGCTGTTGTGTCTTGGGAGCAGTCCAAGAGTGTTTCAGATGTTCGGAGTTTTCTGGGTTTGTCCGGGTATTACCAGAGGTTCATCCAGGATTTATCTTGATTGGTAGAACCACTTTTGGGCTTGACCAAGAAGGGAATCATATTTTAGTGGTTTGAGGATTGTGATAACTCCTTTAAAGAGTTTAAAAAGTGATTGACAGCCGCACCGTCCTTGATCTTACCCGTTCCAGGTAGGAAGTATGTCCTATTTTGTGATGCATCCGGTATCAGGCTTGGGGCTATGTTGATGAAAGATGTACAAGTTGTGGCTTTTAGGATGAAAAAATTGAGACCCCATGAGCAGAATTATCCCACTCATGATCTTGAGTTGGCTGGAGTAGTGCATGCCTTAAAGTGCTGAAGGCACTACTTGTTGGGGAAATGGTTCACGGTGTATACCAATCACAAGAGTCTAAAGTATATATTTTCGGAGTGGAATTTGAATCTTGGGTAGAAAAACTCGGTTGATTATCTCTAGTAATTTAACCTTGAGATGGTATATACATTGGGTAAAGGGGGCAGTGTTGCGGATACTTTGAGTAGGAAGGATCAGAGCCAGGTTGTTAAGGAATCCTACAACGAGTGGAAGGAGATGGCTTTGTTCACAGAGATGCACCTAGAGGAGCAGGATGAAAATGGTAAGGTGATTCTTGCTTTCGCGGTGGTTTAGTAGTTAGTTTTGAGTTGAGTTAGTGAATTTTAGCTCAATTTTCATGAATGTTTTTCCATAAAGGAAAGACTTAATGGTGGGGAGCCACCTTCTAGTTGGCCCATCAGTGTAGATGGGTTTTTTTGTGTTCATGGTTGTGTGGTTGTACAGAATGAATATAGGAAGAGTTGATGCATGATTTCCATGCATCAAAATGTGTAGTGCATCCTCATTTTACGAATATGTATCATGATCTCCATATATAGTTTCTCTGGTCAGGAATGAGAAAGGAAGTTTTGGGCTTTGTGGCATGGTGTCTTACATGTCAACTGGTGAAGTCTGAGCATCAACACCCGTGTGGTTTGTTAGATCCATTGACCATTACATAATGGAAGTAGAATGATGTGACAATGGATTTTGTGGTGGGTATTCTGAGTATTCCTCATAAAAATGATGAAATATGGGTTGTTGTGGATGGACTAACAAAAGTGGCTCATTTCATACCAATTTAAGAGACTTATAATGTTTACCAGTCAGGTGAGTTTTATGTTCAGTAAATAGTGCGGTTACATGGTGTACCATGGGATATAGTTTCAGATCGTGATCCTCATTTAACATTATGCTTGTAGAAAGTAATGTAGAAGGCTCTTGCTATGCAGGTGATTTTGAGTACGGCTTTCCACCCACAGACGGATGGGTTGTCGCAGTGTACAATCCAAGTGTTAGAGAATATGTTGAGGGCTTATGTCTTGGATTTTGGTGGTTCCTGGTAGAATCACCTATCACTTTTTGAATTTTCCTAGAACATCTATTTCCATGTTATGGTTTAGATGGAAAAATTTGAGGCTCTCTAGGGGAGGCCATGTAGATCTCCGCTGTTTTGGTTGGAGGTCAGTAAGTCCGAGCTATTGGGACCAAGTCTCATGTAGGAGACTTTGAAAAATGTTTAGTTCATTCGAAAATGGATGGAAATGGATCAGATTAGGCATACGATGTATGTGGATCAGAGGCGTATACCGCTTGAGTATGAGGTGAGTGATAGTGTGTTCCTTCGGGTGTTGCCAAGGTCAGGTCACCAACGGATACAGAAGCAGGGCAAGTTGGCGCCCATGTTAGTAGGGACATTTGAGATTGTGGAGAGGTTCAGGATGATGGAATACTAATTGGATCTTCCACAGTGGTATAGTGGGATGTATGATGTGTTTCATGTTTCACAGCTTTGACGGTATCACGTTGACCCAACTCACACGGTGGATATTGAGGATGTTGATCTTGAGGCTGATGCATCCTTTGAGGAGCATTTGGTTTTGTGTGGTTAATTTAAGCAATAATGTCTTGCAGGGTAACATTGTGCCACTAGTGTGAGTAATATGGAATCATGGTAATGTTAAAGAAGAATTTTGGGAGTGGGAATCAGATATGCGGGCTCAGTGGCCCGATCTCTTTTCCTTGGAAGTGCAATGATGTTTGGGAGCTCAGCTCGAGGATGATCCGTTATAAGGTGCAGAAGTTGTAAGATCCCATATCTTGGAATGGTATGTTATCACTTATGTTTTGGTTTGAATCCCTTTTTTTGTTTAATTAAGTGCTTAATGAAGTCCTTAAGGAGGCTCAGGTGTGTTCTGAGGGTTTGGGGCACGAAAATGGAGAGAAAGGGTTTTTTTTGGGTAGGCCGCACAATCTGTGCACAGTTAGTACTAACCATGCGGACAACCCAAGAAACCATGCATGAGGTTATTTTGTGGATAGTTTCCTCCACATGGTTTTTTTATGGTTTGGAAAATTGTGCGGGTAAACCGTGTAGCCAAGGAAATTTTAAAAAATTTCAATTTTTCCACTCCGGGTTCTTATATCCAACTTGGGATTTCCTCCCCATTCTCCACTCTTTGCCCTAGGAATGAACCAAATCTCCCAAGATCTCCAATTGATCTATCTCCCTCGTTTATAAGGGGTTTTTGGTGCTGTTGGTTTCGGATTGAAGCTTCATGTAAGGCTAATCCCATCATTACATCTCTTTTGAGTTTAGGGTTTGTATCTTTTCTCTTCTATTTCTGAATATCTAAAACCATAATATTTTAGTGATATCTTGGTGTGAGATTCAAGGTTTGGTTGATGAGGAATCTAATGGTTTTATTAAGAGTGTATTCACCCGTATAATCAAGTTAGGTGGTCTACAAGTTATTTCCCATGGTTTATTTTTGGATTTGTGCATGTGCAGTTTTGTTTTTAGGTGTCTCTTGGTATGTTTTGATCACCCTTGGCTTGTTTAGGTAAAATGGTTATTAATAAGGTTAATGAAAACCCCCACGATCCCCATGGGATGTGTCGAGGGTGATGAGACTAATCTAGGGCCTCCCATGGGGTGTGCCGACTTCCCTGAACCTAGGGATTCGTGAAGAACAAGTTAGATTGTTGTGTATTTATGTAGAACCATTGATAAACATGTTGATGTGATTGATTGTTTTGGGTAAAAGCTAGGTGACACACATAGGCTTAATAATAACCTAAGGTATATTAGGTTAGCATGGATGTGCTTTATATGGGTTGAACATAGTTATGCTAGATGAATTGTGAATAGTGTTGGAATGTCCCAATGGGTTGACACTTGAGAATAATGAATGAATAGATGGATTAATATGTGGAAATGATTAAGGACTATAATGTAATGGAATACAGGCCTAGAAATGAATCCAAAAGAGTTAAACATAATGAACAGAGCCTAGTGAGATAGGCATAATGAATGAACACTTAGTGAGATAAGCTTAATAAGAGGTAATTGGGATAAATGGCTAAAGGACGTGAAATGTGGTAAATGTGTGTTTCGAATTGGTTCGAAATGCCCAACAGTTCCGTATCTGTTGATACGTGGACCTGATTTCCAAAGGCAGGAATTCGTTGGGTGATTTGGAAAGCATCACTTAAGAACTCACATTGGTCAAGAGGATGGGAAGTCGGGCTCATCGCACCCTTTTGGGGGGAATTATTTCCTGTTCTGGGACTCTCTTATAGCTTTAGGACATGTTCATATGTTTTCAAATCTTTGGTTCATACCCAAGAATAGTATCCACGGATTACTCCTGGTTGGCAATGTCCAGCTAAACGCAGGGATTCAGAATCATTTAGGCCCGAGGTTTACCATCCCTCATTGGATTAATGACTCCAAGGAGTTTGGACTCATTGGGATGACGCTGGTTTAAAACCTCATAACTGGCTGTTCTGGAGTTTATTGCCATCCAGAGGGGACAGATAACGACTTGAGTGTTTGGATTGAACCCATGATGCGAGCTTCCTACGTATCCTTGTGAGAGGAATCAGAATCTACGTAGTACTGTGCCACTTAGAGAGACACATCACCTTTTAGGGTCATGTGACAAGGACTCAACCGTACAATTTAACATCATGTGGCAAGGACCCCCGGGAGAGAGATGCCCGGTCAAAGCTGGTGCAGGACTTACGTCGAGACAACCCAGTAGACCCAAGGGAATTGATTTCTTGGGCCCGAAGATGGTCCTGATAGAGTATAATGACATGATCTGATAGGGACAGATGTGTATCAGACTTAGACATCAGTCTTGCACCTCAGGGAGGTTTCCTATATATCCCGGTTGGTCGAGAATCGAAGTCCACGTAGTTCTTGGAAGGTTGTCAGAGAACCAACGTGAATGTGGACCCGGGGGTCTGATGGTAAGTTGGCACGAACCTCATGGAGGCTTCCTACGTTCCATGCCTTGACATGGATCAAAGTCCCCATAGTTCGGAAGGATATCAGACAACCGACATGAATGTGGACCCGGGGGTCCGATGGTAAGTGAGCTTGAACCTCGTGGAGGATTCCTACATACCATGCCTTGACATGGATCAAAGTCCCCATAGTTTGGAAGGTTCTCAGAGAACCGATGTGAATGTGGACCCAAGGGTCTGATGGTGAGTTGGATTGAACCTCGTGGAGGTTTCCTACGTACCATGCCTTGACATGGATCAAAGTCACCATAGTTCGGAAGGTGGGGCATTGGGGCTTACACTCTGGGTGGCCCAGGAGAGGATTTCTTGGACGATTCTTACTCTAAGAACACGTGAGTCATGCTTGGTGTGAGAAACAAGTGGTAGCAGGAACCAGACAATCACGTCATGAAAGGTGCATCTGTGGGATGTGCAGTGGGGCTTACACGTGGGGCGACCCAAAAAGTTGGGGCCTACTCCGAGATGGATACCCATGGTCATAAAGCCTAGCGAGATGGGATCTGGCATAGATGATAGGCAGAGAAGAACTCTTTCCCACCATTCTCTTCCCCATATTTGGCTTCGGGGAAGCATGGAGGTTCATGGGTGCTCCCCCCCCGATGGATGCCCAGCCACTCCTAGGAGAGGGGAGAAGTGCTCTTCACTAGAACTCATCAAAAGGGAATGCGAGTGGGGTCCCTCAATCCTGGAAAGTGGAGAGGCAGAAAGGGGGGCTCCTGGGCTCGGACCCTGCACTACCGTGGGTATGTGGACCCAAGAATTCCTCGAGAATCCGCTCGAGGGCCGGGGAAACCCCTTCTTCCTCACCTACCGTGGCTACGTGAACTCAAAGTGGATCGCTGATGCACCTAGAGGTTTCATCATATGGGTACGGCGACTTTGGTAGAGGCCTTGGCTTGGGGCCAATGAATATGCCGATGATGGAGTTGCGAAAGATTAGACCGGATTGGAAGGGTTTTATTTGGGTCGGGGAATGGGAACACCGAAGGAGTTGGTGGGCCGCATGGGTTCATGAGGAGTGGCACCCTTTGCGTAGGGGGGCGCTGCATGGCTGGAGAGGCTGTCCACGTACCAGGATGGTACGTGGACTGATCATCCCATGTACCAGGGCAGTACACGGCTTCGGGTTTGGCCCATGTACCAGGTTGGTACGCAGTGGAGTCCACGCGAGCAGTGGCGGCCATGGGCGACGCCGATTGGGGGTTCGTTGGTCATGGATTCGCCCGTGTAGTAGGGTGCTACATGGGGAATCAGGTCGAAAAAGGGGAAAAAACTCCCTGGTCTATGGGGAGTACATATGCGGAGGGGCCATGGCTCACAGTTTTTATTTTTAAGTTCGTGGTTCACCAATTTGTTATGAATTTTTCGGTTTCTTATTAATTCACTTCCAGTTTTATACCTGTTCTGGTTCGTGAATTGGAACTTTTCTATTCGCGAAAACCTAAGCTTCTTCCTCAGGAATCCTTCCTTCAGAGGTTGATCTGCTAACCTCCAAATCCATCCACCTGAATCCAATCGATCCCTTTCTTCTCCCCATTGATGTCCTTTTATAGAGGGGGGGGGGGAAAGAGATGTATCTGTGATCATGCGACACATTTTGCGGAGTCCCATGACCAAAAACCTTTTTCACGGATGACTTGGTCAGTCCACAACTCGCGGGGGGCATTGAATGTACCTCATCCGCGAACCAAGCCAGTGCTTCGCAGCCGCACAGGGCTCTGCCTCTGTTCCCTGAATGACAGTGCACGCGGCGTGGGTCGGTCAGCGCACTTTGCGACTTGGGTAGTTCGTGATGGTGGACCGTCCTGGTACCCATCCTGCTTCGCACCCGCGGAGGGGTTCCCGCCTCCATTTCGCGAATGATGTTGGTCTATGGAGGGGGGTGTCTCACTGAACTGACAACGTACCATCATTGTCGAACAGGTACGCGGACCGATGGGTCCTTTTCCAATTTTGAGTATTGGCCACATTTTTATCCAATTCCTCAATGGAAATTGGGTAGAATCCTGTCTCAAGTAATGGGGATTCCAATTATCCTTAAAAAAGATTTTTTCAGGACCCTACAAATGACCCCATCGAAATGGGGTCTGATCGGAACAAAGAGGAGACTATTCTGATGTTGTGTGGTTCTGAAACTTGGATAGTTTGCGGTAGGGGAGTGGACCTGGTAGGGGACCACACCTATAAATAAGGAGGCCCCTTACCTTTATTTTTTACCAGATTCCTCACAAACACCGAGATCTTGCTTTTCGTTTCCGTGTGCTTGTTCCTTCGCAAAACTCCTCATCCGCGAACCAACTTCCATTTCCACAAACCATTACTCGTTCGTTCTTTCCTTCACCCATGGACCAATATCTAAGCCGAAAACTAACACTTTTAATTAATAAAAAAGTAAGTTATGATGGGCCGTGTAGGAACTCTCTACGCGGTTTTGATGGTTTGCGCACCTGAAATCTACCAGAATTTGAAAATTTCTTAAATCTTCTGAACTTAAAAATTTAAATCTGGGATTGAGATTCTGTGGAGCAGCCTGGTTCGTAGTTTTATGGCCAATGCTCTGCGGGCCAGAGTACCATAGACTTCTTCTGTGTAGGGTTGGTTCGCGGGGTGCAGCCGTCACAAACCACCTTTTGAGGCTGGCTTGTGGACCTCATCATGAAGGCTCCTTGATGGATTCCTTTTCCAAATGCTTGGTATTTTTTTTCCATATTTTATTATTCTGAACTAACCATTTTCCTAATTCTTATAATGCAGGGAGAAAATATGGTTCCTCCTCGACATGCACTCAGGCCTGCTGCCGACCCTCTTCCAATTAGTCCAGGGAGACATCTAGCTATGGTCCATAGAGTCGAGAGCATTAAAGAGGACCCTAGATGACCTATCATTCCCAACGATGGTGTTTTGAAGGACTTTCTCTCTCTCGAAATTCTGGGATATCCGTTATAAAATCATCTTCCACTTTATGGTTTTGTCCTTCAAGAAGACATCATTACTCCCCTGTCTTCTCAGGTCTTCCATCCCCTTGTTTGGAAGCGTTTTCGAAGTGCGATCAAGCGAACCTCACCCTGTCAGGAGAGATGATCTCTGATTCTGATCCAAAAGACACTTTTGTTTTGAGAGGTTCTGTTTGTACTCAAAGTGATCAGTACACTCAGGACTTCTCCCGAGAGGCCGTCCTCAAGAGTTATCCCTCCTGGATCAACCTTTCCCGAGTGGATCCTGATGCGGGATGGATTCCCAGGTGGGATCTTTGGTCTGATGGTATTTTCTCAAATGACTGGGCCTGGGCCTTCTGGTTCCATTTCCATTGCCGGGAATTTCCCGAGTCACTAGAAGCGGTAAATCTGTACTCCGCAGTGTGGGCTTCCCAGTTTTCTATTTATCCACCATCTTCGATCCTGCCGGACTTTCTCAGTCGCTAGTGTTCGAGCACTAACACTTTCCACCTTTCCCATGGTGAGGTTGGTATTAGTTTATGGGACATATACCAACTAGGAGGACTTCCGATCATTGGTGATATGTATGATGAGTTTCTTCCCATTCCTAACGCATGGGGCGATGTTGAACATGTTCCTTCTTTGGTGAGGGATATGCTGGTTATGGTGGAGTAGTCACTGGGTTATCCCTTGCGCGCTCACTCTCTTATTCCCTATAGAACATGGATAGAATTATTTCTAATGACCACCAGTCCTGTTCTGAAGATCAAGCACCCCAGGACTCATCCTTCTCAACAATCACTGACTACCCCAAGTTCCCACTGGGCAGTTCTAGAGGCGGGCAACTATCTTTCATGGGGTTATGAGGTGCGCCCCGGTGTTCCACCTATGCTCAGGATGATCGGTCTTTCTCCATGTTATTGAGCGTGTGGCTATTACCATATCGGGATATCAACCCAGGTGTCAGGGTTTTCACCTTGATGATGGCAACTGAGCTGGCGGGGGGCTGCCCGGTGAATCTGGTCATGCCCACTTTGGCTCGTATCTATGAATTACTAAGCCACATGAAGAAGGGTGAATCACCATATTGTCTGAGTGGGAAATTTCAATTCTTATATGGATGGGTAGAATATCAGTTCCGCTGTTATTAGTATCGTCATAATACGATCATTCCACTTCCTACTCTCCGGCGTACCCTAATCGATATAGCTGGATTTCGTCTGAAGTCCCTCAACCCTGATGAAGTCATCAAGCTTCTGAGTGACTTTTCCCAGTTCTCTTTAACTCCCTACCCAACTCCTTCTAGCGTCGTGGTTGAAGACTACAGGGTAATCTTAGAAGAGTGTTCTTACATGATTTCACTGCGCGATGGGTTTTTATCCACGTAGATTGATGGGGTTTGTTTGTGTGAGTTATATGCCCCATATCGTTTTCTCGATAGTTTGTATGCATGAAACTCCTGGTTTCCCTTCCCCATCCTAGGGCCCAAGGACTGAATCCGGACATTCTCCGTCAATGATGGTTGATGTTGATGCAGGAGGGATCCAACATCAGTATTCCCTTGCCTGTCATAGGGGCGACTGCCAACCTATCTTTGGAGTATGCGAGAACGTGGATAGAGCACTATCCAGATGGGATCTTGGGGAGGATATCCGGAAATTTCCCAAATCGGGGGTTACTACGACTACTTTGGTTACCGCACCTTCCTTTCCGGCTTTGATGGAGGTCCGATTGATGGCTCGTAGGTCAAAGCGGCTCAGGGGATCTTCCTCTTTCAACCCCTCTGCGACCAAAGTTCAAAAAGATCCAATCCTTTTGGATATAAATGAGGATGACCCAGTGACTTCGAGCCCCCATGATGTAATTCTTGTAGCTTCACTGGTCGATACTGGACTTACCAGCTCAACTCCCAAGCTCGAACCAGGGCGAGAGGCTTCTGACCCTCAAGTTTCGGGACCATCTCTTAGTGCGCACATGTCTGTGCTGACTGAAATGCCAGACATCATTCCTGTTCTATCTAGTGAGGATACTAAAGATCCTCATGTTATGGAAGACCACCAAGCAGTGCGAAGGTGGTCCTGGCCCCAGATTTGTGAGATTGTTGCTGAAACTCCTCCAGTTGAGATGGTGACTAAAACAGAATCCCTTCGACAACTCTTCCTAGGCTTGGGGTCAGGTGGGTTAAACTATCGACAAATTCATTTCCTCACCTGCCAGGTTGTCATTTCCCTTGGGGAGGTTGCCACTAGTGAACACAAACTTTCTCACCTCACTGCCTCTCATTGAGGAACCCAAGCATTTAAGGAATCTATGATGAGGATCCATCAGCTGATAGCACTAGAGGAGAGATCTCAAGACCAGGTGACCATCCAATCAACCGAGATGCATGAATGTGAAGCTCAAGCAGCGATGCTGAGGGATCAGTTGTCATCTCAAACTGGTGACCTTGAAGCTACCAGGAAAGGGATCAACGATCTTCAAAAGATGGTGAGACATACTCATTTGGTGGCCGAAGTTGAGGCCAGGGTAAAGTTCGTGCAGGAACAAACTTGCAACAACCTTTTCCGCACGGTTGCTGATCTGATGGAGAGAGCGATCTAGGTTCCTTTGTATTTTCCAGAGCTATTTCTGTACATTCTATTTTACCTCTTTTGTTGTAGAAAAGGAGAGACTCTGGCTTGTGGACGTCCTCCCTTTTTGTCCAAATTGAATACAATCTACTGTCAATCTATCCTTGCCGTGAAATTTGATTGTTACTAGAACAACTGTTGTATGAATAACAACTCACCGAATCAAAATTACTTATAATTCAGGAAAATGATAAAATATAAATGAGCCCTAATTTTTGCCTGGACCATGGGATCCAGCGAGCATAGTTTGACTATTACTGGGCTTTTATAGAAAGACCCCACAAAATTTTTGTCTTTTTCATCCATACCCTAGTTCTTTCCTGGGCCCATTTGGTGTGGACCCAGCGGGTATAGCCCAGATTTTTCTTAGGTCACCCGTTTCGGGTTTTCGGTCGAACCGGCTTTGTGCCTCTTTTTGTGGGAGGTTTAAAGTCCCACAGAGAAGACTATCATTACTGATGTTTTAGGTTGAACAAATTTGACCATATGTGGTGGGGTGAGGGCCCCGATGAGCTTTGGTTGATTAAAAGATGTATCAATACCTTTCAGACGCATGTGGAGGGAACATGTTTAGATTTGAACAACATGCAAGGCATGTCTCAAGGCATGAGAGCTGTATCGGAGTGCAGAAATAGGAAAGCATTACCTAAGGAAGACTTGCCTTTATTAGATGGGCCCGAGGCGATCAATATACAGAGTCGCTGAGGGCATGGTATGGATATTCGTGCAAAGGTGTCCTTAAGTCAATGACTATCCATTTCTAATGTCCTAAAGACTTCATGGAAGTCCTGATTATAGAAACCACCATGGGTGGATTGAAGAATTACGAAAAACTACCAGGGGTGGATTGGGAAGGGTATGTGATATCTGAAAGGGGTTTGGGAACATCTATATGAATCGGGAGTGTGGACGAAGGGTCCCTGTCCTATGCATTTAGTTTGTATGATGGATGGTTGGAGCTTGACACAGTTTAAAGTCATGCAGTTGGGACATTCTTCAGAATAGAATGACTTTTCCTGGTTCTCGGTAATCTTATCAGAGAAGTTCCAGCGTATTCAGGAAGGGTTGTGAAAGAGGTTGGTAAACTGCAGCTCAAAGGGTTTCCAAATCCTGGGATGGATATGGTGGCTCAGAGGCCAAGAGGCGTACATAGAGAAGCACTGCCTGAGGAAATCATTCCTTTGGTAGACGGGCCAGGGGAAATCAATATGCAGAGCCACTGAGGGCATGGTATTCATGGTGATGCAAAGGTGTCCTTAGGTCAATGGTTGTATTCTCCTGATAGTTGAGCAACTTCAAGGAAGTTGAGATTCAGGACCACCAGGGGTGGGTTAAAAGGGTTCGACTCTTTCTGGGTACAGAGTATGGTTTATGAGGAGTGGGTGCCTGGATACGAGAGAAAAATATAGACTAAATTTCCTGGGAATGGGTAAAGTCATCCCTTCTCACACTGGTGTGAGATGGTGGTTTATGCAGGTCTGGCCCATGTATTGAAGGAAGGAGGAAAACCTCTTTTTCTAATTGAACCCATGAAGAGCTCAACCATGCAGTTTAATGTCATGGGCTAAGGAAAGTTTCCATGCAGTTTAACGTTATGCGGTAAGGACGGTTTCTATGCAGTTTAACTTCATGCGGTAAGGACGGTTTCCGTGCAGTTTAACATCATACGGTAAGGACAGTTTCCATGCAGTTTAAGGTCGTGTGGTAACGACGGTTTCCCTGAAGTTTAAGGTCATGCAGTAAGGACGACTTTGAAAAGGACAATATTGATAAGAATGTAACTGGGATCGAATATCTCGGCATGCCCAAGACGTGTAGAGGGGTTGATGGTGTAAACCGTGGTTCTGGGGCTTCTTGGATCAATAGAGATGATATGGGGGTTGGGGGGCCGGTAAGCGTTTGGGGATAAAAAGAGAATCGCCTGAGGAAATCTTGACTTTGATAGACGGGACATGGGATATCAATATGAAGAGCCGCTGAGGGCATCTTATTCATAGTCATACAAAGGTGTCCACGGGTCAATAAATTTCCAATTCTGATGGCCATGAATGATTATGAGGATCCGCGATTGTCCGGGCCCCGAAGTCTGTCATTTGGTGATGGAATATCTTGACATGTCAAGGATGTTCATCCCAGGTTGCTGTTAAAACTCAAAGAGTTCCCTGCTCAAATTTATCTTGCGCATGGGGTGTTTATTTTCTCCATGCCATTTAATGTCATGCGGTAAGGATGAAGTAATCTTAGTTTAACGGTCATAGAGTTTGGACCATTGGGTGGCTATTTCTACAATCACCTGGAGGGAAATTGAGTTAGGATGCTCTGGTATACTTTGAACAAATGTGAGGGAATTCGGGTGTAAACTATAACTCTAGGGTTTCCCGGATTAGGAGGTATGGTATACGGGGCTCTGAGGCTGGTAAGCATACGAAGATAGGAAGAGCATCGCCTAAGGAAATATTACCTTTGGTAGACGGGCCCGGGGCTATCAATATGCAGAGCCGCTTGGGGCATGGTATGTATAGTTATGCGAAGGTGTCCAAGGGTCAATAACTTTCCACTTCCGATGGCCATGAGTGGTTATGAAAATCCGGGATTGCTCATAGCACATAGTTCGACATATGGGGATAATGGTGTCCAAGCATACAAGAAACATCTTCACCACAACTACCTGTTGAATCAAGGTAGCCTAGCCCTGGCTTGATGTTTGCAGATGAAGATCATTATGTGAACCACGGGCAGATACATAGGCTAACTAGGAAGGGATACCCTGGCGACGTTTGGATGTGAGAGGGGAATAAACTTGTAAACTCATACTCTATAAAGTTTTGGATCGGGAGGTATGATATGGGGGCTCTGAGGCCGGTAAGCGTACGGAGATAGAAAGAGTATCACCTGAGGAAATATTACCTTTGGTAGATGGTCTAGGGGCTATCAATGTGTAGAGCCGATGAGGGAATGGTATGCATAGTCATACAAAGGTGTCCACAGGTCGATGACTTTCCAGTTCTGATGGCCATGGGTGGTTATAAAAATCCAAAATTACTAGGGTCACAGAGCCTGATGTGTGGAGAGGATGCATCAAAATGTTCAGGAGTTATTCCCATATCATTTCACCATATATCTTGGGTGTGTCCCGATGAAACCCATGCAGTTTAACAGCATGCGGTTAGGATGAAGTCCATGCAGTTTAACATCGTGTAGTGAGGACGAAGGTGAACCGATGTGAAAAGGGGGATTCTGTGCAGTTTAACGTCATGCGGTAAGGATAAGGGGTGTATATAACTGTGTTTTCTTTTATCAGTGGCTGGGCCAGGATACAGAATCTTGGCATCACTACATATTCTGTGAGGGCATGAATCAAGCCGTATGTAGTTCTTCAGAAGATAATACACCACGTGCAGTTCTGGTTCATACACGGGGTAAATGAGCATTTTTAATCATTCTTATTCATGCTGTTTAACATCGTGCGATAAGGATGAGGAAAACACCCCGTGCGAGTCTAGTCCATACACAGGGGAAGAGGGAATTTTTAATCTTCATTTGGGGTGGCTGGTCCAGGATGTGGAATTCTAGCATCACTACGTATCCTATGAGGGAAGGAATCAAGCCGTACATAGTTCTTTAGAAGAGGATACACCTCGTGTAGGGTTGGTCCACACACAGGGGAAAAGAAGGCAATTTTAACTTTATTTGGGGATGGATGGGACAGAATACAGAATCCTGGTGTCTCTACGTATCCTGTAAGGGAAAGAATCAAGCTATACCTAGTTCTTTGAAATCCATACAGTTTAACGTTGTGCGGTGAGGACGAGGAATACACCCCGTGCAGGGATTGTCCATACATGGGGGGAGAGGGAATTGTTTTTATTAGGGTGTGTGGTTGGGCTACGATGTGGAATTCTGGTGTCTATATGTATACTTCAAGGGCAGGAATCAAGCCGTATATAGTTCTCTGAAAGGGATACACCCCATGCATGGTTGGTCCGCACACGGGGGAAAAGAAGGAACTTTTAACTTTATTTTGGGATGGCTGGGCTAGGATATATAATCTTGGCATCGCTACGTATCCTGCAAGGGAAGGAATCAAGCTGTATATAGTTCTCTGAAATCCGTGCAGTTTAACATTGTGCGGTGAGGACGAGAAATACACCCCGTGCAGGGCAGGTCCGTACATGGGGGGTGAGGCCATTGTTTTTGTTATGGGGTGTGGCTTGGCTAGGATGTGGAATTATGGCGTCATTACGTATCCTTTAAGGAAAGGAATCAAGCCTTACGTAGTTCTCGGAAAGGGATAAACCCCGTATAGGGTTGGTCCGCACACGAGGGAAAAGAAGGTACTTTTAACTTTATTTTTGGATGGATGGGCCAGGATACAGAATCTTGGCATCACTACGTATTCTGTAAGGGCAGGAATCAATCCGTATGTAGTTATCTAAAATCTGTGCAGTTTAACGTCGTGTGGTGAGGAAGAAATACTCTTAGATTAGGGTCATAGAGTTTTAACCATTGAGTTCTTGGCAGTTTAACGTCCTGCAGCTCAGACGACAACTGCTTTTGGTTATGAAAAATACTTCTTCAGAAATCTCGCATTCGTAGGAGCGGTGGTGAACTGCCCATCCATAGAGATACGGTCATATGATGCATTGGAGTAGACCTTATGTATAACATATGGTCCCTCTGACTTAGGCTCCAGCTTTGGAGATTTCTTTTTGGGTATCATTGGGGTCCGGAGGACCAACACCAGTTCTCTTTCCAAGAAAGACCGAAAAAGAACCTTTTTATTGAAGGATTGTGCGATCCAGTTCTGATATATTAAAGATAGTGCAAAGTGTGCAGCCGCTTCTCATCCAGCTATTCCAATTCACCTAGCCATTTTTCTGATTGCTCATCTTTGGATAACTGATCACAAATGGCAACACAGAGCGAGGGAAATTGGAGCTCAATGGGCAGGACTGCTTCTGTTCCGTATACTAATGAGTACGGAGTAGCCCGAGTAGTGGTGCAGATTGTGGTTTGATAAGCCCAAAATACATGAAGAAGTTTATCCGTCCATGACTTCCTGTCTTTGTCCACCATTTTTTGGAGAATGTTGGAATGTTTCTTATTGAAAGCCTCTATCTTTCCGTTGGCTGCTGCATGGTAGCGGGACGAGTGGTTAGCCTTGATACCATATTCTTGGTATAGTTTCTACAGTTTAGTATAGCAGAAATTGGTTTTGTTATTCGTCATTATGGTATGAGGGACGCCAAATCTGGTGATGATATTGGCTTTCACAAAGCTGACAATGTTTCTTGCCCCGAATTCCTTGAGTGGTACATCTTCTGCCCGTTTGGAAAATAAGTCAGTTGCGTTGAAGATATACTTAAGTTATTTGGCCGTGGCAGGAGGATATGGTCCCACGACATCCATTACCCAGATGGAAAATGGCCAAAAGTACTTGTCCTGATGAAGTAACTCCAGGGGTTGGTGAGTGAAGTTGGCATGAATTTGGCAGGAGTGGAATTTCGCGGTAAAGTGCTCGTAGTCTCATGCCACTATGGACGAATAGAACCCAAGCCTTCAAACCTGATGGGAAAGATTAGACCCTGACTGGTGGGCTCCACATACTCTGACATTCAATTCAGTCCTAACGACATCAGTTTCTTTTCCATCAATACATCCGAGGAGGATTCCGTAGAGGCCTCATTTGCAGAGGACCTCTTATTGACCCGCGCTACCATATATGACAAAGTTGATTGCCCTTCTCCGTATTTTCTCTTGTTTAGCCCTGTCTGATGAATGTTCTCCCTGTTGAAGGTAGTTTGCAATGGGGGTCATCCATCCGGTGGCAGGAGCATATGGTTTAGGTACATGACTATCTTCGTTGATTTATTCCATATTAGTCTGAAGAAAATGGAAAGACCATTCGACGATGAGCAATACTGATAGTTGTTTCATCCTGGTCAGGGTCAGCTAGGGCTGTGGCCGCATTATCTAATGCATCGGCCTGGGCATTTTGAGATAGGGGAATATAGGTCAATGTTGGTTCTGTGGAGAATTATGCCATTAACCCTCATACATGGTCAAACAGGGGAATCAACTCCTCCTTTTTAATAACATAGTCACCATTGACTTGCTTGATGACTAGTTCTGAGTCACCTTTTACCTTAAGGTGTTGTACTTATGCCTAGAGTGCGAGCTCTAGGCCTGCAATGAGGGCTTGATATTCCACCTCATTGTTTGTACATCCTTATGACAGGTGCAAATAATATGGAAAGACTTCCTTTTCTGAGGACACGGGTATTATCGCCAAACGCACCTTGTTAAATTTGGGATCCTTTATCCTCTTCCCGGTTGGGCTTCAGGATTCACCGTTGAAGTACATTTCTCATGTTGGGAACTCCTCTACAACCGAGAAGATGTCTTCATCAGGTAGCTCGACGTCTTGTGTGGTGGTCCTTGTTGAGGGGTGCTCTACTTGAAAATTTGGTAATGCCTGGCCTTTTATGGCTTTCTGAGGTAGAAACCAGATGTCAAACTGTTGCAGGATGACTTCCCATCCGGATAGGCACCCAGTCATCATCGGGCGGCTGAGGATGTACTTGACCAGGTTACTACGTGAGACCAAATGGACTTCATGATGCTGCAGATAATGTCACAATTTTTGAATTGCAAAGAACAAGGCCAAACAACTCTTCTAGATGTTTGAGTATAGAATTTCAGAGTCGATCATGGTTCGGTTTAGGTAATAGAGACTCTTTTCACATCCGACATATTTTTTCTATTTGAGGAAGGCCCCCAACGACTGCTCTAGGGCCGCCACTTATAGGATGAAAGGTATCCCTTTGACTAGGGGAATGAGTGCTGATGGGATTAAGAGGTACTTCTTTAGGCTATCGAATGCCTGATGGCAATCATCTGTCCATTGGTATGTAACCCCCTTTTTCATTAACCCAGTGAAGGAAAAACATTTACCCGCCAAGTTGGCTATGAACCGCCTGATGTTGGCCAGGTGCCCTTGGAGTCCTCTCAACTCAGTGAGATTGCAGAGAGGTGGTAAAACATGGATAGAATTTGTATTTTCAGGGTCGGATTCGATGCCATAATGGCGTACGATGACGCCAAGGAATTTCCCTGAGGTAACCCTAAAGGCACATTTCAAGGGGTTCATCTTCAGGCTATGTTTTCGAAGTTTGTTGAAGACGGTTTTGAGGGATGACAGCTAATCTGAGCGCTTTCCTGATTTGACCACCATGTCATCCATGTAACATTCGACAAATCTCCCCAGGAATGGTTTAAAGATACGATGCATGGCGTGTTGATATGTGGATCCAGCGTTCTTGAGACCAAATGGCATGACCCTGTAACAAAATACTCTTTTAGGGGACCTGAAGGTAGTGGCTTCTTCGTCTTCTTAGGATATCCAGATTTGATTATACCCAGAATAGCCGTCCATGAAGGAGAGAGCCTCATACTCGGTCGTTGCATCGATTAATAACTCGGTGATCAGGACAGGGAAATCATCTTTCGGGCAATGCCAATTGAGATCTCTGAAATCTATGCAGACATGGATTTGTCCATTCTTTTTCTTCACGGTGACAATGTTGGCTATCCAGATGGGGTATTGGACCTCACGAATGAATCCTTCTTTAATACTCTTATCAACTTCAGCCTCTATTTTGGCAGCATGTGTGGGGTGCATCCTTCCGGCGTCTTTTTTATAGCCCTGGTGGTCTTCTGGAAGACCTAAGTGGTGCATCGCCACTTCGTGACCGAGTCCTAGAATTTTTGTGTAATTCCAGGCAAAAAAATCCCAATGTTGCATTCGGAAAGAGGTATATACCTCGTGCTCCTCAGGAGACTTGGCTGCACTAATGAGAGTGGGCCTCGGGTCTTCCTCGGTACCCAGGTTTATTTTTCTCAGCTCGTCCACAGTAGTTGAGATACCTTCCTCAAATGTGGGAGGTGCATTCCTGAGATCTTCATCCTCCTCTTCCCCCACATTCTCATCTTCTTGATCTGACGGGGGGATAGTTCCCGGCACAGGCTCTTTGGATTCTGGAGGCATGTCATCGTGGGAATCCCCACTCAAGTATTTGCCCCCAAATTGAGGGTTAGCAGATGTTTCCGCATTGTCACACTCGACCATTATGGCTGAAGTCATGAGGACATCTGAGTGTGTGTCTGGCCTTGAACCCCAACTCTCAATATGGTTGATGGGCAGTACGTAGTCTCTGCCAAGCTGCCTGAGGGAGTCTTCAGGAACCATTTCCAGACTATTTGGAGCGGGGGTCTAGACAACACCATTGATCAAAGGCATATTTTTCTTTTGATCATAAAACCCGACATCAATGTAGTGTGACTCAGAGAGCTCGAAAGGGCCTTGTCCTCATGTAATGTACCACTTTTTCCATTGAAGCAATACTTAATACACTGGTGGTAGGATGAAAGAATGACCATTTTCTTAGGGAGCCATGGCCTTCCCAGCAGGGCATTGAATGCTGTGTTCTATCAGACCACCAGGAATTCTGAGTAGGCCACAAGGTCGCCAAAATGGGTTTTTAGTTTGATTTGTCCAATTGGATTCTGTTCACTCTTGTCGTAACCCAACAAATTTGTGGCTGAGGTAATTATATCATCCTCACTATAGCCCAACTTAGTAAGTGTCCGTAGGGGAAGGAGGTTAACTCCAGAGCCGTTGTCAATAAAGACTTTCTGGATCTCAATATCATTTAATATACCGGACACATATAGTGGTTTGATGTGTCCTTGCATGATGGAAACTTCATCCTGATCGGTGAAGGAAATCACCGTATTGCACTCAGTTGGGCCAGTCTCCATCCGGTAAATCTTAGCGGCAGCTACCTCGGCTTGAAATTCTCGGGGGATGAGCAAGGCTTCTACAAGCGCCTCCCTAAGATCTGCTAACAAACTTAGGGCATCCAGGATAGACAGTGTGGCTGGTACCGACACCAGCTACTTAAGGATATAATATTTATGCTCCACCGGCCTATGCTTCTCCATTTGTGGGAGAGTTTTAGCAGGCACTTTAGGAGTTGGAGTACGTGACGAGGAGGGACCGTCCATGGGGTCAGAGGTCGACGGTGTTCCCACGTTCTGGGGTCTCAGCCCAGACGGTCTGTTTGTGGCACTAGGCGGCTAGACACTTGTTCCTCCTGTGATGGGTACTACATAATGACAGGGCCCGATTGGCTTCTTGTGGATGCGGAGAGATATTCTTTCTCATGATGAGTCCGTTGAAGGGCTCTCCCATGGGTTTCTGTGATATTAACAGTCTAGGCCGGGGTAAAACCATAGGGTTGGTTCTGGCTGCGACTGCGCCTCCCCTAGTATCCCCTACTTCTACAATTCCCCCTCCCATCTCCTCATGTTGGGAACTCGGGTTCATAATCATACCCTTCGTTAAGGAATGACTCCATTAGATGGACGACATTGATGGAACCAAAGATTAGTTCCCCATATTGTGACAGATCAACCAGGTCCGTTGTCTCTGATGGTGCTATTTAGTGGATCGGTGCCCATGGCACCAAGTTTGGGGGCATAAAATCTAACAGTGTCAGTGCTAACTTCAGCCTCGTTGTGGACTGCTCCTCTTGCACTTGTCTCCTCCATTTTTGATTACGCATGGATGATTGGCTCGTGGAGGGTTGTGAGGCTGATATTGTCGGCTGTGCGGCATTAGGGGCTATATGTGGCAACACCTGCTGCTATAATTGAGCTCGGAGTATTCCCTAAGCTCGATTAACAGTCTTCTGATTTATCCATACATCAAATTTCTTCCCCTTCTGGCTGGTGACTTCCTTCCACCCCTCCCCTTTTTCGGAGTCGGTGGTATAAAAATGTCACATGTGCTGGGGGTGGTCCTAGCTCGACCTTCCTAGAGTCTACCATCCTTTGCAAGAGGTCTTTGAAGATGAAGCATTCCCAAATATTGTGCCTCCACATTCAATGGTAGGGATAGTAATCTGGCCTGTCATCGTGGCTGACTTATTCGGGCTTCCTTGGTTCCGGTAGGTGGACGAAATTGCAATTCATGGCAGCGATGAAGTATCCACAGACTTGGTCCTCTCGGAATGAGTATACTTTGTGTATTCATTCCTCGAACTGGTTCCACTTTGATCCTCTCTGATCACCCCGCTTGGGCGAAGGTGGACGTTGATACATAAAGGGACCTTTACAATTTGGTGGAGTCCAAAGTGGTGGAGTAGGCGCAGGGGATGGCTTGAACGTGATAGAGGACGCTTCAGCTCTAACTGTTCTCTTTACAGGAGCCTGTGAGGCTATTAGAGACTTCAAATTAGTCTGTTACAGGGAGTCTTCAATTCCCTAGGAAATGGCAGAGAGATTGTAGAAGCCAGTGGTGCACTCTACTCGTATGAGCAGTGTTCGCAGCTCATCCCGAAGGTTATCGATGCATATGGAAAGCATCTCGTCTTGGGGCATTGGCCTGTTTAGAGAGTAGGTCAGACCCTTCCATCTGGTGATGAAATCCGAGACCCTCTCATTCTCCCTCTATTTTCAATTCATGAGGTTGCTGACCGTTGTTTTAGGAAGTGTTGATCTGAAGTGGAACATGAACTTCGATCGAAGGTCTTCCCAGCTTTTTATTGACTAAGCTGGCAGATTCAAATACCAGATGAATGTAGATACTCGCAAGGTCCACACAAAACATCTGAGTTTCACTGCTTCTTGTTGTTCTGGAGTTCCCATCATAGGGTCGCAATAAGACGCGTAGTGCGTCAAATGTTGTTCCGGATCGCCTGATCCATTGAAAATAGGGAATACAGGGCTCCCAAAATTGGGTGGAGGGGGCGTGTTGCTCACCCAATCTGGGTAGGGCTTTTGTTCTCACTATATCGGAGTGCATCGACCTTACATTTCTTCCAATCGATCTGTCAGTACCTCGATGGTGTTAGAGAGACCCTGGTTTACATCCTGTTGGGCCTGGTCTTGGGTAGGTGTAGCCCGAGGCATTGCTTGAGGATCCAGTTCGGCCGACACCAAGGGTGCATATGCCATTTGTGGTGCCTTTGGAGGGTTCAGAAACACTCTTTTCGGTTGCTTCTTGAGTGGAGGGAAGTCTTGGTATTCATCTGGATCCATATTCAGGTAGTTGTACGGGTCGGGCGCCTCATTGGGCGGGAGCCCTGACCGCGCTTCGTTTTCCAGGGCAAACCTTGGTCATTGAGGTGAACTTTCTAGGAGTGCCAGGTGTGGCTCTTCTTGGGAAGTGTTGACCTCACCTGTTTTGATAATCCCAATTATGCTTTCACATATTTTGATAATCCCAAATAATGTGTATCTATACATTAATTCTTTAAATCTATGATCAAGTTGATAATTATATTAAAATAATCTATGAAATATGTTAATCAATGTTTATCTATGTTTATATGACTTTTGAAATAATTCTAACTCAATTGGATATGTTTTGCATAAAGAAGAAAAGTGTCAAGTCACTGGTATGCTTGAAGCTTCTGACACAGATCTACCGATACATATTCTATCGATAGACATAGTCAACGATAAGCAAAGGTCACCAATAAGTAGAGCTACTAGTTTGTATAAGTCCACTGGTAAGCGCATACCAAAGATAAGTCCACCGATACAGACAGCTACAGATAGAATCTAAGCTACCGATATGAACAAGTCTACTAGTATGAATAAGTCTACCGATATACACTTAATCACTAGAATTGAACTGAGCTACCGATATGCACAGACTAAAACTCTACTGATACAAGATACTGTTACACAAGTCTACCAATAGAACAAGTCTACCGAGTTATTGATAGAGTAAGTCTACCGATATAAGCAAGTATACCGCTATGAAGCTAACGATACAAAGCAAGGTACTGATAGACAAGAGATACCGATACAAAGCAAGTTACTGCTAGACAAGAGATGACGATACAAAGCAAGCTACTGATAGACAAGAGCTACCGATACAAGCGATTTAATGCTAGAACAAACAAGCTACCAATAGAAGGAGTCACTGGAATATAGAGCTTCTGATATACAGAGTAACTACTACCGATACAAGGAGCTACCGATACAAGATCAAAGAGCTACCGATATGATCTCACTGCTCTACAAAGTCCACCATTACATATCTACCAACAAAGGCTACTTATAGACTTACTAGTAAATGATTCCTAAACTCTACTTTTGTCAATATTATTTATTTATTAAGCAATGATCATACTTTATGTTTTTAATGCAATCAATGTTATTTAATGTGGGTTGTTGGTGTGTCAGGGAAACGTACCTAGTACCCATGAAAAGGTAATCATTCCCATTGCTGGAGCTAAATTCTATAAAAGGAAGGACAAAGACTGGGCAGAAAAAGTGCGTTAAGAAGGCACATGAAGTGTTTTAATGAAAGGGATGGATAGCATTGGAAAGTGGTGTATTCACATAGAAGAGAAAGGATACATTCATACTGAAGAACATTGGACATACACAAAGCCATTCATTTCAAGAATATAACAACATTCTAACATCAATCAAGAAGTGAAGAACTAGAACGTGCTACTCATACACTCAAGCTAATCAAACTGAACCTAAAGAAAACGACCATCTGTTTTTCAGACAAAAACCAGAGAAGGACTCAGAGCCAATTCTGACAAATCAAAAGGAGTCCAGAGCTGCACTTCAAATCACTAGAGCATTCTAAACTCATATATACTCTCTCAGTGATTCTTTTATTTACATTTCGAGCAGTGTGTGTACTTTGTATATTTTATACACACACTGTCTCCTGTGCTAAACTGGAGGATACTAAATCCTCACTCCAAACTTCTTACACATCACTATATCCCACTTTGAATTGTGGAAGAGTTCAAGTGTGACCTGGATAGCCTGTGAACTATTGTTTTTGTTCCCACGTATAATTGTGGTAGAGGTAGTAGTACCTGGACAGTCTCTGTACTGTTGTTTACCCCGATCCAGGGTGTGGATCAAATTTATATCAATTGTTTGAGAGGACTGAGTCTCGACTTGAGACTGAACATATTGGTTATATCTTCTGTGCATATTTGATTAAGTTTAAAGTATACTATATATATTTTATATTCCACTGCCAATTAATTTGAAATACAATTTGTTTTAAAGTTACTTTGTTAGTTAAATTAGCAAGTGCTTATACTTATTGTGAACCAGTAAGTTAGTTTCAAAAGTTAATTTAGTCTCCTGATTAAATTAACTGAGACGTAATCAATATTTGAGAAACTAATTGAAATTTTACAATCTGTATAAATTCACTACAATTTAACATGTTTTTAAATTGAGGGATTTTAAGAGAAATATTTTTAACAGAAATTTTAATTGGAACACAATTCACCCCCCTCTTGAGTGTCCACTACGACCAACATTTGGTATCAGAGGATTGTTTTTATTAATATAGGATTTTAAAACACTTAGTTTTTCAACTATGATTTTAGTTATATCTTGAAGATCTTAAATTTCAGTTAGTTCTAACTCTTTAAATATATTTTTGCTAAAATTGTTCTATGGATAATAGACTAGAAGATGCTACTACCAACATGCCACCTTTCTTTAATGGTAAAAATTATGTCCAGTGAAAGATTAAGATGAAAATCCACTTAGAGGGTATTGGATTTGATATCTGAACTACTATAGAAACTCAATATCAAATTCCAGAAACTGATAGAACTACTTGGGATGAACCTACTAAGACAGTTTACAATAATAATTATAAAGATATGAATGACCTATACTGTGTTCTAGGAGATGAAGAGTTTAATAGAATACCTGCTTGCAAAACTGCTTATGAAATTTGGGATAATTTGGATATTTCCCATGAGGGAACAACTAATGTCAAAGAAATGAGGCTGAATACCTATACTATTAAATATAATAATTTTAAAATGAAGTCTGATGAACCCATTTCTGACATGTATCTCAGGTTCAATGAGATTGTCAACACCATGTTCTCTCTTGGTAAAGTTCTTCCTACAAAAGAACAGTTTGTGAGAATACTAAGATGTTTTCCAGAAAGATGGAGAGGCACATCTATTTCAATTATAGAATCCTGTGATATTGGTACTTTTCTTGTTAAATAATTAATTGGTAAGCTAATGATGTATGAGGAGGAACTCAAAGTGAATAAGGAAGAAGATGATGAACCAAAAAGGAAGTCATTAGAATTTAAGTCTACTATATCAAAAAGCAAGGATAAGGAGAAAGTTCACATACCTAATAAAATTTCAACAAGTGAAAGTTCAGACTCTGATAGTGATGCTGAGATGGCTTAGATAGCCAAAAGATTTAATAAATTCTATAGGAAGAAGAAATTATTCAAAAAATCAAACTACAAAGGTAAATATGACAACAAAGGTCATTGGAAAAAGGATTGGAAGAAGACTGATAAGGGTGATGAAGTTATCTGCTCTGAATGCAAGAGAAAAGGTCACATTAAAGCTGACTGTCCAAAGTTGAAACTCAAGAAGAAACATGAATACAAGGATAATAAGTACAAGAAAGCTATGAAAGCTACCTGGAGTGCTTCAGAAGATAGCGCAAGTGTATCTGAAGTCTCTGACTCTGAAATGAATCGTGCTAACATGTGTTTTATGACAAACACATCTAAGGTAACACTGGATACTCCTGCTTTAAATTCATACTATTCTGGAGATCATTCTAATTCTGATTCCGAATCTGAAAATATTTCTAGTGAAGAATTATTTGAATATTGTAATATGCTAGAAGGGACCTATAATGAACTTAAGGATAAGTACAAAGTCTTAAAGAAACATCATGCTTTATCTAGTACTGTTAAATCTTCCCTTGAGATTGAAAAGGAAAAGAATGCTGAACTGTTAAAGGAAAATACAGAACTAAAAATGTAAAATGAGAAACTGAGAAAGGACTTAGAAAAATTCACAAATGGAAAAGATTATATTACTCAAATTCTTGGAAAACAAGTGGAACCAAAATATACTACTGGAATAGGCTATTAGTCTGGATAGAGATAGTTTACCAAAAATAGATTTATTCCTAAATCTGGACCAAGTTCTGCTAGTTCCAGTTCTAGAAATTCATATGCCTCAACTAGTTATTCATATGTTTATAGATCAAATAAATATTATATTTCAAAATAAATTGATTCTATTAATTATATGAGACCCATAAGACAAATTTGGGTACCTATAACTTTTCTTGCTAACCTGTATGGACCCAATAAGATCTGGGTACCAAAATCATTTTCCATCTAAACCTATTTTGTAGTAGACCTTCTTGAAGAGTTCACATAAGCAGGTATGGTACTTGGACAGTGGATGTTCAAGGCACATGTCTGGAGACTATTCATTCTTTAAAATCTTAATAAAGGTTGATGGAAGCTATGTCACCTTTGGTGATAATTCTAAAGGAAATATCATCAGCCTAGGCCAGATTGGTAACACTAACCCAGTTTTAATTTCTAATGTTTTATTTGTTGATAGACTTAAATATAATCTGTTAAGTATTTCTCAGTTATGTGATGATGGATTTAATGTTAAGTTTGGAAATTATTCCCGTAATTTTTTTAACTCTAAAAATGTTTTAGTATTTTATGCCTTGAGAAATGAAAATGTTTATGCTGTTGATTTGAATTCTTTAGCTAAACAGAATGTTACTTGTTTAAATGCTTTTCATAAAGAATCTTGGCTTTGGAATAGAAGATTAGGACATTGTAACATTCACTCACTTAGAAAACTGACTAGGATGAACTTAGTTAGAGACCTACCAAAACATAAATTCCCATATGAAAAAGTTTTTAATCCCTGTCAAAAGGGAAAACAACATAAAGTTTCATTTAAATCAAAGAAATAAGTTTCAATTATCAACCTCTCGAGTTGGTTCACATGGATTTATTTGGACCTTCTAGAGTTTCTAACTTAAATGGGAAGCACTATGTCTATATCTTAGTAGATGACTTTTCTAGATATACTTGGGTATACTTCTTAGCTCACAAAAGTGAAGCATGTTCTTACTTTATTAAATACTCAAAGTCTGTAGAGAATCTTAGTGGACTTAAGATTAAAACCCTAAGAAGTGATCATGGTCGTGAGTTTGAAAACCATGAGTTTGAATTTTATTGCTCACACAATGGCTATAGTCACAACTTTTCTTCCCCTAGAACACCTCAGCAGAATGGTGTAGTAGAAAGAAGAAATCGAACCCTGCAAGAAATTGCAAGAAATATGCTTAATGAGTATCACCTAAATATTTATTTTTGGGCTGGAGCTGTTAAAAAACTTGTTATATCATTAATAGAGTCTTAATTAGACCTGTTATCAAGAAGACCCTTTATGAGTTGTGGAATAATAGAAAACCCAATGTTCGTTACTTCAGAGTTTTTGGTTGCAATGTTTTTATTCTCAATACAAAGGATAATCCTGACAAGTTTGCACCCAAAAGTGATGAAGGAATTTTTTTGGTTAATCTTTAACTAAAAAAAGCCTATAGAGTCTTTAATAAAAAAAAATGTGTGGAAGAATCTGTTCACATCAAGTTTGATGAAACTGATCCAAATGAACCTAAGCCTTCTCTTGAAAATCTTGAAGAAGATTTGACTGTTCTGGACCTTAATGATAAAGCCAATGAACCTGTTGTAAAAACATCCAGTTCTGGACATATTCTAGAATCTGCTTTTATAGAACCCGAACTTAGAAAAGATCCTGAAATTTGTAGTCCTATCTTCACTAGATCAACTAGGATTCTAGGGAATCATCCTTTGGATGCTGTTGTTGGTAATCTTGATAGAGGGACAAAGACTATAGCTTCTATAAGAAACCAGATTGAACATCAAGCCTTTCCTTCACAACTAGAACCTAAAAATATCAATGATGCAATCAATGATGAATTTTGGGTAATAGCTCTGCAAGAAGAGTTAAATCAATTTGAAAGAAACAAAGTCTTGGAATTATTTGATAGACCCAAGGACACTTTGACCATAAGCACTAAATGGGTTTTTAGAAACAAATTTTATGAGTTTGGAAATATAGTTAGAAACAAAGCTAGGTTAGTTGAACAAGGTTATAGTCTGGAAGAAGGTATAGACTATGAGGAAACCTTTTCATCTATAGCTAGATTAGAATCCATTAGGATTCTACTTGCCTATGCTGCTCATCTGAATATCAAGTTATATCAAATGGATGTTAAAAGTGCTTTTCAAAATGGTTTTATAATTGAAGATGTTTTTGTTGAAAAACCACCTGGATTTACTAATACTCATTTTCCGAATCAAGTTTTCAATCTATCCAAAGCTTTATATGGTTTGAAACAAGATCCAAGAGCTTGGAATGATAGACTCGGAAATTTTCTTATTTCAAAAGGTTTTACTAAAGGGATTGCTGATCCAACTCTTTTTATTAAAATAATTTCTAAAGATGTTTTAATAGTACAAATCTATGTTGATGACATTATTTTTTGATCTTCTAAAAATTCTTTATGTACTGATTTTTCAAAAAGTATGCAAAATGATTTTGAAATGTATTTAATGGGAGAACTCAAATATTTTCTTGGATTCCATGTTTTCCAGAATGAAAATGCTATTATTTTTAATAAAATTAAATATAAAAAGAATCTATTAAAACGTTTTGGATTGGATAGTATTAAAGAAAGTGATACTCAAATGAGTACTGTTTGTAAATTGGATGCAGATGAAACTGAAAAACCAGTGGATCAAACCAATTACAGAGGTATTATTGGAAGCTTACTTTACCTTACTGCTAGTCGACCTGATATTATGTTCATTGTGCGTATGTGTGCCAGATTTCATGCTAATAAAAATGAATCTCATTTACTTGCTGTTAAAATAATTTTTAAGTATCTTAAACAGATTGCAAATTTGGTTTTGTTTTTCCCAAAAGGACAATTTTTTGAATTAAGGAGTTATTCATATGCTGACATTGATGGTTGCAAGTTAGATAGAAAAATCACATCAGGAGCATGTAATTTATTGGGAAAATACTTAGTATCTTGGTGTAGTAAGAAAATTTTTTTTATAGCTTTGTCTACTGCCGAAGTAGAGTATATATCTGCTGGTAGTTGCTGTGCACAAATTCTGTGGATGAAACACACTCTTTTGAACTCTGGATATGATTTTAAGCATGTTTCAATCAACTGTGATAACACTTGTGAAATAAACATTTCAAAGAACCCTGTATCTCACTCTAGGACCAAACACATTGATTTAAGGCACTAATTTTTGAGAGATTATTACCAAAAAGGTGATATTACTCTTGAATTTATAGGTACTGAACATCAATTAGCTGACATTTTCACCAATCCTTTATGTTTGGATAGGTTAAGTTACATTAGACATGAGTTAGGAATGATTAAATTTGATCGGTAGGTACCTCACCGATGTACCTCACCGATGTGAAAACCTCACCGATGTGAAAACCTCACCGATGTGAAAACCTCACCGATGTGAAAACCTCACCGATGTGAAAACCTCACCGATGTAAAACCTCATCGATGTAAAACCTCACCGATGGACCTCACTAATAAGAATTCTCACTGATAAACCCTACTGATGAGTACGCGTTGTTTTAAACTTTTGTTTGCCGCCAGAATTTGTATCGTTTTTACTTCATTTTATTTTATTTATTTATTGATTTCTAAATGATAAAACAAATTCCTAGTTATATCTCAATCCACCGAGCCTCAAACCCTTTACCCTTAAGCCTTAGCTCCCTAACCTCTCGAAAACCCTAAGTTCCTCGAACCAGAGATGAAAAAAAAACCAAACTCCCTACTACCAGAGATAACATTGATGAACCGAATGCAAAGAAGAAGAAATCAGAGCCAGAAGAAAGTGGTAGTATTGGTTGAACAAGATCAGGGAGGTGACCAGTAAACCCACATTTACAGAATAGAGCTATTGTAATCGAGAAAGAGTTGTGCACGGAATGGATGATGTGTAGTAGATCGCTAGTTATAGAGGTGCTGGAAGATTAGAAGTGGGTATAATGCTTCTCAAATAATAATGGCCCCTACTATCCTAAGCTAGAAAAATAGTTTTACGAGTTTGTGAGTTTTGAGAAATCAGATGATGAGAACTGAGTGATTTCTTTTGTGAATGGAAAGGAATTATCTTTTTCATCTATTGAGCGGGGTGAGTATCTGAGAGTACCACATGAAGGAGTTTGTGGTTACACATCGAAGACAATACCCCCTACAAGTGATATATTTGACTATGAGACTGCTTTAGAGGAGCTCACTGGTAGTGGCAAGCGGAGACAGGTGGTAGCAGCTGAAATGGATGGAGAGAACTGATTGCTGTTCAAATTTGTTCAGCATGTCTTAATACCAAGGAGAGGAGACTTTGCTAATTTAAGATATCAGGATATCTGTTTATTACATCTTTTGAGACATGGTGTGAGAGTGAATCTGTGCAGATTGATAATGTTTCAAATGGAGGACATGACCAGGCCAAAATCAAAAACCAATGCCCTATTCTTTGCCAAGTTGATCCCAGTAATGATCAAAGTGAAAGGAGTAGCTGAGTCTCAAGATGAGACAGTGGTAATAAAGAATATTTTTTATATCACAAACACTGTTTGCAAATACATGAAGATAAACTAGAATCCATGGAGAAGAGACTGGGTTAATGATGACAATAAGGTTTATGATAAATCCAATACTGTGAATCATCCCTTAAGGTCTAAGGATGTGAGGGATCCAAGTCTAGGAGCTAATGAAGAAGAACCTGAATATAGTGATGAGACTGATGAAGAAGAGACTTCTATTGATGATGGAAGGGATCTAGACTTGCCTCCTAGTCCTGCTACTGAATTTGTATCTTCAGAAAATGATACTTTATTAGAAGAAGAAACTCCTACTAATGCGGAAGACTAGCCAGTCCCTAAGAATGGAAAAGAAAGGGAGAATGAATCTGAAGCCTCTGATTCTATTAGCTTAAGTCTGAGTCCATTGATTGGAAGCTCAGTTGCGCCCATTAAGGAAGTAGTGGGTAAGATAGAAGGACCTATGCCTAATCTAGAGGAGCCTCCAGCTGTTGTAGAGACGGAGTTGATTGTAGAATATTACTCTGAGGATGAAAGACCTGTTGAGAATGTTGTTGCTGTAAAAGAAAATGCACCAGTTGAGGGGGAGAATCATACCAGGTTTGGCAGTGTCTTAGTGGCTATTGAAATTAAGGATTGGACAGAAGACCCAGGTTTTGTGGTTTGGGGATTGGATTATCCAGATTCTGATAATGAGGCATCCCTCAATAGACCAAAAACCAATTATGATATTCAGACTGAGTTGTTACCTGAAGATGTGGTCAGAATGCATGATCTGGACAAGCTCAAGTCTGATCTCAAAATCAGTTTTGTGGAAGAAATAAGGGAAATTGAAGATTCACTGGTGTCATCCATTCAATCGATTATGAATGGCTCAGTGACCAGTATAGTATCCGAAAGATCACCTGTTGTGATTTGTCTTGCAGATATGATCACCAAGGCTGATCTTGAATCCTTAAAGAATGAGCTGAAAGAGTCTTTTGGTGCCACTATTTCTGAGTTAAAGAAATGCTTTGTTGAAGAGTTGAGTAATTTGGAAAATCCTTTTGAACTCTCTCTCGGCTGTAATGTCTCTACCTTTGTGGCAGAAATAGTGGATGAAGTTACAGCTTGACAGAATCAATTTTCTAGGCTGGAAGAGGATGTTGATGCTCTAAAGAAATCTCTTATCTCTTTAGAATCTTATATGAGTTCTAAATCCCAAGCAGATAAAGATTTAGCTTATGTCAAAGGTGTTGTGAGCCAGATGGTATCAGTCTTTGAAGGTTTTAAAACCTCCATGAAAGATCATGTCAGTACCCAGTATTCCCAAGTGAAAAATCTTATCAGTGGGTTGACCAAAAATTTCAAGGAAAAAATAACTTTCTCTGTTGGTTCTATTACTTCCAAACCTTCAGTGGATTTGGATAAGATTAGAACTGTGATGAAGGAGGAGATTGGTTCAGAATCAACCAGTGGCTCGGTGGACTCATCCGATCTAACCAAAGTGGTGACTTCCACCAGAGATTCAGCTAGAGAGATAATGAAGATTGTTCAGGACTACACGAGAGAAGCTTCTGCCTCTCAAAAAGAAGTGAAAGACAAGGTAGATTATTATTTCCAAAGGGTTTATACCAAGCATCAGCTCAACAACCACTTCAAGCTTATGTTAGAAATCATGAAGCTACCTTCTGTTAATCAAGCCTTCAGAGACCAAGTCAGCAAGCTAAGAGAACTGACTCTAGCCTTGGAAAAATTCATGGAAAACAAGGATGATTTCATATCTGCTATAGAGAGAGGAGGAGGAATAATTATGGATTTCAAAAATCTTTTGTTTCCTTTCTTTCATGTCGATGCTAGACCAGTTATTATACCTCCAGATTTACTTGCCTCTGCCTCTATTTCTTCTCCTATTCAGATGACTCCAGCCCAAGCCATTCTAAGCCTTACTCCTATGATCACTCAAAGAACTACTCAGTATAGGCTAGGAACAGTTTCAGTGGCTCAGCCTCCTGTGATCATTTATGGAATTCCTAAGCCTTCACCTGCATCCACACAACCTGAATCATCTTCTGACCCCAAGTGAAAATCTCACATTGAGGACATGGATTGAATAGATTGATATGATATTTGATAAGACTCCATTGTATTTTGTTTTATTTCTTTATACCTTTTTGCAACCTGAAATACAAATGCCTTTCTTTTCTTTCCCATTTTGTTCCCTTTCTCTTTGTTGTTTCCCACTTTTTGATTATCAAAAAGGGGGAGAAATATTATAGGGAAACATATCTGGGCTTACTAAATTTTATGCGAAAGGGGAATAAATATTATCTAAGGGAGAGCTACTATGCTTTGTACCTTTGATACCGTTGCATTTAATTCTACATCTAGTACATTAAATATTTCACATCTTATATTGTTTTCTCTGATACAATTGAATTTAATGATATATCCTCCGATACATTACTAATTATTTTGAGATTATAATATCCTAAGTTGTGATTATCAAAAAGGGGGAGATTGTTGACCTCACTTGTTTTGATAATCCCAATTATGCTTTCACATACTTTGATAATCCCAAATAATGTGTATCTATACATTAATTGTTTAAATCTATAATCATGTTTATAATTATATTAAAATAATCTATGAAATGTGTTAATCAATGTTTATATGACTTTTGAAATAATTCTAACTCAATTGGATATGTTTTTCATAAAGCAGACAAGTGTTAAGTCACTCGTATATTTGAAGCTACTGATACGGATCTACCGGTACGTAGTCTACTGATAGACATAGTCACCGATAAGAAAAGGTCACCGATAAGCAGAGATACCGATTTGTATAAGTCCACCGATAAGCGCATACCGCAGATAAGTCCCCTGATACCGACAACTACTGATAGAAGCTAAGCTACCGATATGAACAAGTCTACCGGTATGAATAAGTCTACCGGTATACACTTAATCACTGGAATTGAACTAAGCTACAGATATGCACAGACTAAAAGTCTACCGATACAAGCTACTGTTACACAAGTCTACAGATAGAACAAGTCTACCAAGTTACCGATAGAGTAAGTCTACCGATATAAGCAAGTCTTCCTCTATGAAGCTATCGATACAAAGCAAGCTACTGATATACAAGAGCTACCAATACAAAGCAAGCTACTTCCAGACAAGAGCTACCGATACAAAGCAAGATACTGATAGACAAGATCTACCGATACAAGCGAGTTAACGCTAGAACAAACAAGCTACCGATAGAAGGAGTCACCGGTATATAGAGCTACTGATTTATAGAGTAACAGCTACCGATACAAGGAGCTACCGATACAAGATCAAAGAGCTACCGATAGGATCTCACTGCTATAAAAAGTCCACCGGTAGATATCTACCTACAGAAGCTACTTATAGACTTACCATTCAATGATTCCTAAACTCTGCTTTTGTCAATATTATTTATTTATTAAGAAATGGTCATAATTGATGTTTTAAATGCAATCAATGTTATTTAATGTGGGTTTTTGGTGTGCTAGGAACCATACCTAGTACCCATGAAAAGGTAATCATTCCCATTGCCGGAGCTGAATTTTATAAAAGGAAGTACAAATACCGGGAAGAAAAAGTGTGTTAAGAAGGCACGTGATGTGTGGTAAAGCAAGGTCTGAATAACGTTGGAAAGTGGTGCATTCACATAGAAGAGAAAGGCTACATTCATACTGAAGAACACTGGACATACACGAAGCCATTCATTTCAAGAAGAGAACAAAATTCTAACTTCAAACAAGGAGTGAAGAACTACAACGAGCTACTCATACACTCAAGCTGGTCAAACTGAACCTGAAGAAAATGACCCTCTATTTTTCATAAAAAAACCAGATTAGGACTTAGAGCCAATTCTGACAAATCAAAAGGAGTCCAGAGCTGCACTTCAAATCACTAGAGAATTCTAAACTCATATCTACTCTCTCAGTGATTATTTTATTTACATTTTGAGCAGTGTGTGTACTCTCTATATTTTATACACACACTCTCTCCTGTGCTAAACTGGAGGATACTAAATCCTCACTCCAAACTTCTTACACATCACTATATCCCACTGTGAATTGTGGAAGAGTTCAAGTGTGACCTGGATAGCCTGTGCACCATTGTTTTTGTTCCCATGTATAATTGTGGTAGAGGTCTCAGTACCTGGACAGTCTCTGTACTGTTGTTTACCCCAATCCAGGGTGTGGATCAAATTTATATAAATTTTTTGAGAGTAATAAGTATCGGCTTGATACTGAACCTCTTGGTTATATCTGCTGTGCATCTTTTATTAAGTTTAATGTATACTATATATATTTTATATTCCGCTGATAATTACTTTGAAATACAATTTTTTTAAAGTTATTTTGATAGTTAAATTAGCAAGTGTTTATACTTATTGTAAACCGGTAATTTAGTTTCAAAAGTTAATTTAATCTCCTGATTAAATTAACTGAGACCTAATCAATCCTTGAGAAACTAATTGATCTTCTACAATCTGTATAAATTCACTATATTTTAGCTTGTTTTTAAATTGGGGTATTTTAATAGAAATCTTTTTAACAGAAATTTTAATTGTAACTCAATTCACCTCCCCTCTTGAGTGTCCACTATGACCAACACGATGTCCTTTCAATAAGATGGTTCCTATGGATTAGCTTGACATTAATCCGCCTCAATTATTTCATTTCCTCTTCCTGCCGAGAGAATCTCTCCTAGAGCGTAAGTGGCTCGTTTTTATCGATAGAAGGGGACGAGTTAAGGGTAAATGTTCCTTTGTTCTTATCCTTGTAGGGAGCTCGCAGGGTAAGAAAAGGAGGGTCAGCTGGAGGGTGAACATATTTAGGGCGGCCCTTTGGTTCCGGGTATGCACACCTGAGGTTCGTTGTGAGTCACAGCCTGACTGGAACCATCATCTCCCAATCCATCCAGATTTTTATCATTTCTGGTGTCACCCATGGGGTTAACCTCTATGGCATTAATGGATGAATATCGTGGGGTGGAGGATATTTAATCTTTCAAATAGGAAGAGGATATCCATTACCTTTTACTGGTCCTCCATTTATTGTCCCGAGATTGCATTTGGACTCCTTGACGAAGGGTGATGCATAGATTTCTTTGATGCGTCCTTACGGTACGCCTCCCTCTTGAAGGGGATGATGATTCAAAGGACGAGATAGGGCAGGAACCTCCTCTTTTGGCTGTACTCCCAATGTGATAGAATACTGATTCTCATGTGGGGGGGGGGGGAGGGGACGTTGTTGAGGTGGTAAAAATGCCCCCATCCCTGAGGGCTGGGGTTGACTCTGTCCCTTGGATGTTGAGTCTCTTCACATTTTTATTGGTCTTACGGGGGAATTTGTTGTTAAAAATTCCCCCAGCCCTATAGGTTGGGGTTGACCCTAGATTGCGGTAGTAGCTACTGCTATCACTACCCGCCTGATCTTGCGTGCCCCCATTCAGGGGTGAACTAGATTTGATATAGAGTTCACCTGTGAATCAATCCCATCCAGGGAGGAAAGAAATGATTGATGATTGGCCTCTCTTAGGCGAGAGGCCTGTTGTATGATTTCGATGGCTTGATTCAGGAGTTATTGAATGGCTTGTTCCCATTAGGCCTGACACTTCAGGGACTTACTCAAGGCCTGTCTCCATTGGGTGTGTCACATTTCCTGAGCAGGGACCCCACTCGATTGCTGACTTGATGTGATGATGTTGCAAGAAATTATGCCGAACATGTTATTCTGGGTGGGGAGTGGAGTGAAATGTAGAGCTCCATGTTATCCCCATCCTCTAATATGTACCCCCATCAGAGAATATCCAATGAGGCAGCATAGCTGGTGTAATATACAAAGGCAGGATATCTCAATTTTTCCTTGACGCCTCTTGGGTCGCTGTTGCCGTGCCTAAGGAAGAGCTTCCAGGTCGATGTGACGCAAGAGGTATCCTATTGTCTTGACATGCTCTACATACCCATCGTAGGGAAGGAAGATTGATTTCATCTGGCAGAGGGTTGTCCATATTTTGGAGCAGATTTCATGCACACATTCTTCGGGAAACTTTCTGGGTATGTCGAATTGAGAGGTGGCTGTGGGCCAAAACATAACAAGTACATCATCACTGGCCCGTCATTTCCTCAGGTGCAACACATCGGAATACTCCTCTTCTTGTAATTTCTCTACCTAGTTGGCCCAACTGAGATGCTTAACGATAGTGTGGTCTGAGGTAGTGGGGCCGGTAGGTATTGAATTATCATGTGGGCGATTCCAAGGTGGTTTAGAAGATGAATGTGGCCCCAAACCGTCTCCTGATTGAAGAAGGGTGTCGTTGGCGACTAGCTAGGAATATGACATGCTCGATCCCATCCTTCTGAGTGCCTCAGCATATGAGGGATTTTCTATGATTGATTCAGCAGGGGTAGGACCTTCCTGTCGATATGATATGTCACTGTAGGGAGGACTTTTGCAATGGCGGCCGCAATGGTGAGGACTACCATTACAACTACCCCAGGGAGAGAACCTGCGGGGTACACCCTAGGGAGGGCCTTCAGAATGTACCGCAGCAAGGGGAGGGCCTTCTTGTTGATATACATCTAGGCGGGGAGGGCCTCCTCTATCCATGTTGTAATGGCGAGGTCTACCATTACAAATTGACACCTCACTGTATAGAGGAATTTTGCAGTGCATACCCTGGGGAGGACCTCCAAGGCGTATCGCAGTGAGGGGAGGACCTTCTGGATGCGTAGTGTTTTTACGAGGAGGGCCTTCACAAGAACCGCCATCATGGTGAGGATGACCATCATGTTTTGATGTTCGATGTGTATCCTGGGGAGGACCTTAAAGACACACTGTGACAAGTGGAGGACCTTCTTGTTGCTTGGGGTCATTGCAGGGAGGACCTTTGCAATGGCGGTCGTGGTGGTGAGGACTAGAATCAGAGATGCCTCAATGGTGAGGACTACCATCACAATTTCCGCAGGGAGAATATCTGCCAGGTACACCCTGGGGAGGGCCTTCAGAATGTACCACAACGAGGGGAGTGGATTCTCGTTCCTTGACGTCTCTACAGGGAGGACCTCTGTTATCAGAGTGGATAGGACTACCACCGTGATCTGATGCTCAGCTGCGCGGAGTGTCATTGCAACATAACCCATGGAGAGGACCTTTAGGGCAGGCCACGACAAGGGGAGGGCCTTCTTATCGTGATGAGACGTCACTGCGGGGAGGGCCTCCGCAGTTGCGACTACGATAGAGAGGACTACTATCATAATATGTGGTCCCAATGCACAGAGTGTTTGCAGTGTATACCCCCGTGGAGGACCTTCTGGGTGGACCACATCAATTGTAGGGCCTTATTTCTACCCGATCTTCTGGACACGTGGAGGGCTTCCCCGGCTCACATCATATGAGAAGCTCTTGTGATCGATCGTTAGATACCCATGGGGGAAGCCCCCACAGATGCTCTGGGGAGGACCTTCAGAGCTGCCGGTAGCAACATTGCGAGGATGACCTTTTCAACTGCTACTGCCACTCCCATAACATGGTAATGGGTGGGAAGGGTTCCGAGCCTTTGATATGTGCTTAGTGGCATTGGGAAGCCCAGCTTCCAGTAGAGTGGAGTCATGAACCCGCTCTTTATTTTCTGGATGCCTTTGGCGCGTTTGGGGTCCTTTCTTGCGAGCAGTGGGGACCGTCTGCTGTTGGTAACGACCTTCACCTTTGGGTCCCTTTATAATTGGGTCCTGTGATGCATCCAGGATATTCTGATGAACATCTTTACTTTTTGCAGGGATATATGCCTACTATGGAGCATCCACTGTGATGGATGGGTGTCCCCCAGTTGGAACGAGTGAAGCTGATCGATCCGGTTGCCCTTGTATCGTGAAATATGGCCGACGACCCTCCTGGGAGGAAGCATGGATGCAAATCTTCTCCAAGGTGGCTATATCATCTCTTATATGAGTTGACTCAATTGGGGAGATGGGCTCACGGGCCCAATTCCTTCCTGTTTCTGCTGATGCAATTATAATCCGGAAAGTCTGAAAGATATGATTTGGGATCGATAACTGCTCCTCCATCATTTCTAGGATATACAGAGAGTCATCTTTTCCTGGAATGAGTATAAAGGTACATTCTAGTATCGAAGTAGGAATATCTTACTATGGTCCTCCGGTGGTCAGTGGGTACTGATAATTCTCATGTGTCAGGGCAGGTGAATGAGTCTTCCCCTATGCTGGTTTATCTATCTGTTTTCCGCCACATCGGGATGGCGAACTTTACTTTCATCCGCAGGGAGCTGGACCTGCATATGTTGGTTTCCCATAGTATCGAGTCGGTGGCCTTTTTTAGCAGGGAGACGAGCCAGCCTATTAATTGCCTCTACATCTGGATGACAGGCTTTGTTGATCACCACTGTATCGGGATGGTAGGCGTCAGGAGCACCTTCTAGGAGCTGGTCCTACAGGCGCTGGGTCTCCACCACGTCTGGTTGGTGGGCTTCATGACCCTGAGCAGGGAGAGGTGCGTACCGGGTAGGTGCCATCCCGTGTGGGTGAAGGGCTTGATGGAGCTCGGCGGGGATGCACACCTACTCGTATGGTGTCGCCATGTCTGGTTGGCGGGATTTGGAGGAGCAGACATGTGTATGTTCCTGCTCGCAATATGTCTCCATGACTGGGCAGTGGAGCTCCTCGTCAGTGACAAGGGTGATGACCTGTCCCTGGTTGTACGTTTTCCGCCCTCGTCTTGCGGTCCGAGGGGCCGAATCTCGGGGAGCATGGGCCTGGATCCTCGGGGCGACATCCTCCTTAATGTGAGGATATTGAGTTGCGACATAACTGTGAAGATGTCTTCTAGTGGGGTCCTTAGAGTGAAACAACAGTTTAGAGGGGATGGAGTCCCCATTGTCGACCTCATCTGCCTCCCTAAGGTAAGGGAGGTACACATTGTCTCGTTCCGGGGATAGACTCCCGAAATGGTTTGAGACGTAAACAGGAGCCGTCTGGATATGCTTTCACAGCCACAACTGGGTAGGCGACTGGTGGGTCTTGGCAGATTGGTGGGCATGCATGGCCACCTCCACCATCGGGAGAGAACCTTTCAAGTGGTACTCTTGAATCAACACATCCGAGACACAACATTGAAGACGCTGGGTAGGTGACAGGATCCTTTGTTGGTGAGGATGTCCGGTCATTGCGTTGTTCGACGTACGAATCCTTGAGTTCCCCCATGATACGTGGACCTGCTTCCCAAAGGCAAGAGTTCACTGGGTGATTTTGCCTGCGTTGCTTAAGAACTCACATTGGTCGAGAGGATGGGAATTCGGGCTCATCGCACCATTTTGGGGGGAATTATTGCATGTTCTGAGACTCTCTTATAGATTTAAGACATGTTCATATGTTCATGAATCTTTGGTTCATACCCAAGCATAGTATCCACAGATTACTCCTGGTTGGAAATGACCTGCTAAACACAGGGATTCCGAATCATTTAGGCCCGAGGTTTACCATCCCTCATTGAATTAATTACTCTAAGGAGTTTGGACTCGTTGGGACGATGCTGGTTTAAAGCCTCATAACTGGGCGCTCTGGAGTTTATTGTCATCCAGGGGGGACAGATAAAGAATTGAGTGTTTGGATCGAAACTGTGATTCATGCTTCCTATGTATCCTCCTGAGAGGAATCAGAATCCATGTAGTTTGATGCCACATAGCGGGACACATTACCTTTTAGGGTTGTGTGACTAGGACTCAACCGTACAGTTTAACGTCATGTGGTAAGGACCCTCGGGAGAGAGATGCCCGGTCAAAGCTGGTGTGGGACTTACGCCGAGACAACCTGGAAGACCCAAGGGAAATGATTTCCTAGGCCCGAAGATGGTCCTACTGGAGTATAAGGACAATGTCTGATAGGGAAAGATGTGTATCAGACTTAGACATCGGGATTTCACCTTGGGTAGGTTTCCTACGTATCCCGTTTGGTCAGGAATCTAAGTCCACATAGTTCTTGGAAGGTTGTTGGAGAAGTGACGTGAATGAGGACCCAGGGGTCCAATGGTATGTGGGATTGAACCTCATGGAGGCTTCCTACGTACCATGCCTTGACATGGATCAATGTCCTAGTAGTTCGAATGGTTTTCGGAGAACCGACGTGAATGTGGATCCGGGGGTCCGATGGTAAGTGGGATTGAACCTCGTGGAGGCTTCCTATGTACTATGCCTTGACATGGATCAAAGTCCCCATATTTCAGAAGGTTATCGGAGAACCGACGTGAATGTGGACCCGGGGGTCTGATGGTAAGTGGGATTGAACCTCATGGAGGCTTCCTACATACCATTCCTTGACATGGATCAAAGTACCCGTAGTTCGGAAGGTGGGGCATTGGGGCTTACACTCTGGGCGACCCAGGAGAGAATGTCATGGTCGATGCTTACTCTAAGCCCACGTGAGTCATGCTGGGTGTGAGAAAAAAGAGGCAGCGGAAACTAGACGATTACGTCGCAAAAGGTGCGTCCATGGGAAGTGCAGTGGGGATTACTTGTGGGGCGGCCTGGAAAGTTGGGGCTTACTCTGAGATGGATGCCCATGGTGATAAATCCTAGCGGAAGGGGATCTAGAACAGAATAGAGGACGAGAAGCATTCTTTACCACCATGCCCTTCCTTGTCCTTGTCTCTAGGTAAGCATAGAGGTGCATGGGTTCTCCCTCTCGATGGATGCCTAGCCACTCCTAGGATATGGGAGAAGTTCTCCTAGCTGGCGCTCGTCAAAAGAGAACACGAGCGGGGTCCCTCAGTCCTGGAAAGTGGAGAGGCAGAAAGGGGGGCTCCCAGGCTTGGACCCTGCACTACCATGGGTATGTGGACTAAAGAATGCCTCGATAATCCACTCAAGGGCTTGGGAAACCCATTCGGCCTTGCCTACTGTGGGTATGTGAACTTAAAGTGGCGCACTAATGTGCCTGGAGGTTTCATCATACGGGTCCAGTGGCTTTGGTAGAGGCCTTGGCTCAGGGCTGATGAATAGTCTGATGAAGGGGTTTGTGAAAGATCAGACTGGATTGGAAGGGTTTATCTGGCTCGGGGGAATGGGAACACCAAAGGAGTTGGCGGGCCACATGGGTGCATGAGGAGTGGCACCCTTCGCATAGGGGGCACTGCGTGGCAGGAGAGGCCGTCCGTGTACCGGGATGGTACACTGACTAGTTATCCCGCGTACCAGGGCGGTACGCGGCTTCAGGTTTGGCCTGTGTACCAGGTTGGTTTGTGGTGTAGTCCACGCGAGCAGCGGCAGCCAGGGGCGATGCCGGTTGGGGGTTCTTTGGTCAGGGATTCCCCTGCGTAGGAGGGTGATACGTGGTGCATCCTGTCGAAAAAGGGGGAAAAAATCCATGGTCCGTGGGGAGTATATCCACGGAGGGGCCATGGATCACAGTTTTTATTTTTAAGTTCGCGGTTCACCAATTTGTTATGCGTTTTTTGGTTCCTTATTAATTCTTTTCCAGTTTTATACCTGTTCTGGTTCGTGAATTGGAACTTCACTGTTCCCAAAACCCTAAGCTTCTTTCTCCAAAATCCATCCTTCAGAGGTTGATCTCCTAACCTCCGAATCCTTCCACCTGAACCCGATCGATCCCTTTCTTCTCCCCCTCGATGTCATTTTATAGAGGGGGAAAGAGATGTATCTCTGATCATGAGACACCTTTTACGGAGGCCCATGAATGAACAACTATTTTATGGATGCCTTGTTCAATTCGCAACTCACGAGGGGCATTTATTGCACCTCTTCAGCGAACGTAGTCGGTGCTTCGCGGCCGCGCAGGGCTTCACCTCTGTTCTACGAATGATATCTTATACGACATGGGCCGGTCGGCGCGCTTCGCAGCTGGGGCAGTTCGTGATGGTGGACTGGCCTGGCGCCCGTCCTGCTTCGCGCCCGCGGAGGGGTTCCTACCTCCATTTCAAAAACGATGCTGGTTCGCGTAGGGGGATGGCTCGCTGAACTAGCAGCGTACCATCATCGTCAGACCAGTATGCGGACCGATGGGTACTTTTACAATCTTGAGTATTGGACACATTTTTTTCTAATTCCTAGAGGTAAATTGGGTAGAATCTTTTCTCAAGTAAGGGGATTCCCATTATCCTTAAAAAAAGATTTTTTCAGGACCCTACAATGTGTTAATAGGTTAAGGCATGGTATTAAATATCATGTTATTGTTATGATTTATGTTTTGCTTGGGAAATGGTTTTGATGTTGTGTGAATGTTTAATGGATACATGTATTTATAGCATGTGCACATGGATTGGTAGGGTGGGGTGTTGACTTTAGGTTCTATGCCCACGAGTCGAGTTGGACTGAGGCTCTAAACTTCACCCCTAATAGATGGGTTATGTAAGGGGACTGAGGCTATGTTCTCCCAACGGCTGCATCCACCTAGACAGAGGCTTTGAGGTGAGGATATGGTTGACATGAGTAATTTATTCCTAGTGAGATTTTACAACCATGTGTTTTTCCTCATGCATGTGATTGTGTACTTTTAGCCTGTGTAACTTATTGTGTTTGATGAACCCATGATAAATACATTGGAAATGGTAAGTAATGGAAAATTGGATGAAATGGTAAGGTAAGGAATGACAATAAATGTTGGTAATGGACCTAATTTTGTTAAGGGAACTTAATATTTTCTATTCATTTATTATTCTTTCCCCTTTTTGCATGCACACTTGTCTATACCAAATATTTTTTAGACACTGCTAGTGGTGGGCTACTGAGTTGTACTCACACCCTTCTCGGGCCACCGTTAGGTACCCGAGAATACTTCATGTTTGTAGGTTTGAAGAATGTAAAAGGCTCTTACTAGGGATTTGGGTTGGCATGGGTGTATGTGGAGGAGGAACTAGTCTTGTTGTTGGGACCATTTTGGGGATTTTTTAGTTTGTCTTTATTTTGGGTTTTGTTCACTTTTAAACTCATAGAAAATCCTGGTATATTTACTATTGGATATGGTTGTACCTGTTTTGGGAAATGGTTGTTTATGCATACTATTTTATTATTGGTTATTATTCCACTATTTTTTATCTTCTTTTGTGGATTACTATGATAAAATGGGGTATAGTCTCCCTAATTGACCTTTGGACCCCTACTACTAGTCAGAAACTTTTGGCGTATGGGGAGGCGCACTTAAGGTCATGTAACCACCCAGCTTGGAGCACCGATTTAGTGGCTTCTGGATCGAGGATTCTACACTAGGGTCTTGGGAAAAAAATAAATTTAATTATGGGGTGAGATTTGATGATCAATAAGGGTATACGTACCATATAATCTATCAAAAGGAAGAATAAATAGTTATGGGAAGGTAGATAATAGAATCATATTCCATTTAAACATGATCTTGTGAAAAATATAGAAAGAATAAATTATAATTAAATAATTCCATATAAATAATAACATGATAATGAGAACTTATCCATGGATATTATACTAATAAGATAATAAAATTCAATACAAATAAATAATCTCATAATTTTGGAATGCATAATGGTGGATATCTAAAACATACAACAGAGGCCTCGACCAATACATATAAAAATAAATGGAGAAAACCTTATCCAAAACCCAAGATGGTTTGTCTCATGAGACCTACTTATATATCTATGGCCCATAACAAGCTACTCTCATCACTTACTAATTCCAATTCATTTCTCATATGAATGGGGTGATAAATAAACAACATACACATACAAAAAGTAAATAACTTCCCCCATTCTGTAAACATAACCACAAACCATTCAACATGATATGGGGAATGATATAAAAAAAACATATATACAATCAAATTGATCATAAAAAATTTTAAAAAATATGTTAGATGATAGCATAATAGATCAGACTCAATAAAGTATAAATTTTAACAATGGATATCGACATATATGAAAATACTAAAATAAAATCATTCAACATTCTTGAGAGAAATAACCTTTTTTTTCACTCTGAAATCATTTATTTAAAATTACAAACAATTTTTAAAGAAAAAATTATCATTGAAAATAACATTGTAAATTATTATAGGCCTCAATAAATTAATGCATTGTGATGGTGGAAAAATTCACTCACTTCACATAAGTTAAAAAATAACGGTCATTCTGAATTTTTGTTGACAAATTCTTAAAGTACATCATTTGGAAAATAGAAAAAATATTCCTTTAAAATTATTTTATAAAAAGTATAACATGTGTAAAAGGGATTTTATGTTTTTTAGGTTAATAGTAAAAACAAATTTAAAAACATTTTTAGAAAAATTGGGAATGGAATAAAAATGTTCCCCAATGGAGACTTAGACATAATGAATCCTAAATAATTATGAGATTGTGAAATAACCAAAGACAATTTGTAATCAGTTGAATCATATGTCCCATAAATTAAAAAAAAAATTTAAATAGCATAAATATATGGAGATTCATGATATTATTTTAAATGGGTAGTATATACACCACACAAAATAAATAAGTTGTGAATGTAACAGCCCGAGATTTTATGAAAAATATTCTTTTTAATTTTATTAATGTCTTGTGTTATACGCTACACCAAAAGGAGCTCACACAACACGCATCCTTGACTTGCCTTGCATTACACGCAATCGCGACCTTCCTCGATAGCGTGTGTAGTACGCAATACCGAGTTTCACTAAACAACGATATGTTATTAAAATATTATTATAACTAGCCATTATGAATAGTAATAACCACATTTTGAAATTTTGTAAATTTTATTTTTCAAAATGGACTTTATTTTTGGATTCGTAGTATCGAATTTAGCCTAAGGTGAAATTTTGATACTTTTCGGATAACTTTCATATTCTGATGAATAGTGAAAATTACTAAATTATAATTAAAAACAACTTTTTTAATCAAAATAATTAATAGTGATAAATTATTAATTTTAGTGGTTTTAAAGTATATTTAGAATATATTTTTACAATTTAATACAATGTTGGTCATTGGATGTAATTTCACATTTAAACCAGACATAAACAAGTGTCAATCTTTTGATAGATATTGTTTCTTAAAAACACGCTATTTGTTTTAACAGCGGGATTTAATTATAAAATTAATTAATGCAACTTCTATGTTATGAATTTGGTAAAATAGACTTCATTTTTGAATTCGGAATATGAAATATAGCTTAGGATGAAATTTTGGCACTGTTCTGAAAAACATCAATTTTTGATGAATAGTGAAACTACTAAGTGGTAGGTTAAAAACTGAATTTTGCATAAAACTTAATTTTACCGCTTCTGTGAATGGAATTTCGAAAATCCGACAGACACGGTTGATATCAGTAAGTAAAATGTAGTTCAATGAGATAAAAATAATTTTTTGGTGAATAGTAACTTTTTACGATTTTTACCGCGGTTAATAGTAAATAGGGTAACTAAGGGTAAATATGATATTAATATTACCCTAACACATGTCCTAATTCTATTGGACAAGTTTAATTCGACCAAAAACAAACTTAGGAATAAAATATGACCATTTAGGCCCACTTGGATTAGATTAGGACATTTATTATTAATTTATTTAAAGAAGGGTTAAAATAGTTAAAATCAAAGTTTAATAAGTAAATCATTTTAATATGGGGTTATACATAAGATAAATTCGATTGTAAAGATTCATTAGAAAGCTAGAAAGATTTCCTACATGATGGTATTTTATTTGTAATTTTTAGACATCAAATAATTTATGTTATTTATGACACAAAGATGATGCAGTAATTATCTTATTAATGAAATATTGACAAAATTGATAATATAAATACCAAAATAAATGTAATTTAAGACTTTTTATGAATTCCACTAATTTTATAGGTTACTATGATATATTAATGTTGATTTAATTAACTTGGTTCGAACATTTAATTCTGTTATGACTTTCACAAAAATCATATATCAAATAGTGTCAAAATTGACACAAAATAGTTTTTAAATAAAATATTATATTATTAATTGTTATTTTATTCCTAAAAATCTAAGGTTCGGCCAAATGACTTAGATAAGGATATATATATTAATAATAAACAATTTGGGGTTCGTTTGGCATGTTATAGTAAGTGTATTAACCATATAGTGAAAGAAAACAAAAGACACGGTAAAAGTTAAATTATTTAACTTGGAGTTAAATCTAATTGATAAGGTTAAAATAATATCCTAAACTTGTCTAAATTCTATTGGTTGATAGGATTTCGACCCATCCCCACTTTAGCTTCGAAATAAGACCCTTTGGAACCATTATAAACCGATTTTGACTTTAATATAAAATAATATTTTGAGATATTCGTAAGGTGCCCCTCTCCTCCCTTATAAAAGGACACCTCCTCCCCCTCCTCCTCACACCAATTTGAGCACTCAAGCTCGGCCAAACCCTGCCAAAATCTCTTCTCCACTTCCCTAGAAACATCCTAGAGGTTCTGGTCTTCCTCAAAGACCAATTTTAGTGCCCTAAGAGGAGGTCTCAAAGAGGCGCTTCAAAGAAGAGGTAATTACCGTTACCAATTCTTTCATCTTTATTTCTTCTTCCACTTCTTCTTCTTAGGTTGTTTCATTATGAAGTAATAACAGCAGTATCACTCATATACTGATATGTTATTATAAGTATGTAACAACCCTATATCACCATCTATCCATCCTACGGAAAAAGAAATCACCGCGCGTGCGTACGTACGGAATACCGTCTCCACGCCGTGGTGTAATCTATTTTCCACCACCACCTTACATGGATGGGTATAATGGTGTAAAGAATAACTATACATAGTTATTACAACATCATATTGATTCTGATATATTGTATAATCCACTCCAATTCAGTTCAATATTTATGGAAATGATATCATCGCTCGTGCGTACGTACGGACTACCGTCTCCACGACGCGATGAGATTCATTCTCCATGTTAACCATTTAAGAATGATTATAAAGTATATATAAGAAATAATAATGAAATATATGACATTATAAAGATACTGGATTTATGTATATATATACATATGTATGTCATCTACTTACTTCCATTTCAAGACAATAAGGAAAGGAAAACAGCGTTCATGCGTACGTACGGACTACCGTCTCCATGAATGGTGTTTTTCATTTTATTTATCTACCTATTATATATATATATACTGAATATATATGATATATAAATCATATTTTATATTCTGGAAGTAAGTAAATCATGATATAAGTAATAATGATGTCAAGAACAACAAGTCAAAACACCTACGATAAATGAAACGATTTTACCCAAAACGCTTCTTTAACATGGAATTTACAAAAGAACGGGTAATATAATGTCATAAGTGAACCATATATGATATCATAACAATGAATATGATTCTTTAATAAGTCAATAACATGATTTAAATCATTATACAGGAGGTTCGGACACTTACAAAGTAAGTCAGACCTAAGGTAAGGGAAATATCACAATCTCATTTTTATCCGAGATTGTTTATTCGTAAGTATTTACTGGGGTGTATTTTATTATCCACATCCATGTTTCATCAATATGTAATATTATTTACATCCACCTACAATTGTTTAAATCCATTTTTACCCTTCGGTGAGTTTTTAGTAATATGTATGAAAGGAATCTTTTGTCGTTTTTCGTACGAGGTACTTTTTGAATTTTCCGACAAAAGTACGAAGAATGTTTTTTTTAACTTATACGGCAAGAATGGATTTTTAAAACAGTATTTCCAAGAATCTTCCTCTATAAGTTTTCAAGTTTATTTTTTATCAACTTCTTTTATTTTAAAGTTTTATGACATGTTATGAAAGAAAAAATGTTTTTGAAGAAGAAAGGATATTTTCCTCAAGAATGGAGTTCAAGTGTTTTATCAAAATTATTTTCCATCTAAGATAATAAAGGGTTCTGTTTTTATCCCTATTATTACATTGATTTGACTATGTTGTGATGGAATTATGTTTATGAATTCCTTTATCTTTTATGAATGGTTTTATGATGTCATGTTGTTTAAGAATCCCATTTTTATTACATGGGTTATGCGATGATGTATGATTTATGATTATGTGGCACACATAAGAAAGGATTCATTATAAGATGGGTGGGACCTATATCTCCCTCCAATGCATTGGGTAAAGATTTTATATCTCATGAGATAGACATGGCTGGAATGGTAGGTTATACCGGTTCAGTGAAACAGGACTGAAACGAGGGTTACTCGATTCAGAAAGGGACTTTGTCCACTAAGATAGTCTTGGAAATGAGTCTTGACTAACAAGAAATGATTCTCTATGATTATGTGTGAATGCCACAAAGTTTCATGTTTTAAGTTATGATTATTGGGATTACATTTCACTTCTATGATTTATCCCATGTTATATGAACTCTTTTGCAGGTTATGATTTCCAAAAGCTATGTTCTTATGAATATGATGTGATTGATATTTCTTTTTTTTACCCTTACTGAGCATTTGAGCTCACCCTTTTATGTTTTCTTTTCCCCAGGATATAAAGAAAGGTTTTAGGTAAAAAAAAGGATGACCTTTATGGGAGATATTGAAGAACTTTCACCACGATTAGAAGATTACGTTCCGAGTTTCCAAAGACACTAAACTATTACGGTCCTTGTGTGTGTGTTTTTGTTATGTACTAAGTATTCCGCAAATGTAATGTAATGTCCATGTACGTCAAGATACGGGTCTCTACAGTGAATAAGGCATGTATCCCACATAAATAAAAGTGAAATGAAAAATACCCTACCTTAGGTATGATTTCCTTTGTATGTATTTGAACCTCATATATAATGGTTTAAAGAATATTATTAATTTATTGAAATAAAAAACCATATTCATATTTATGATATCATATATGATCTGGTTAAAATATTTTATCACATATTTGTTAATAATATTTCATTATTACCCTTGTTTTAGGTGTTAACTGCTTCATTTTCCTATACATGTTTGAAAGTGTATGTTACAATTATTATGCATAGTTCTATCTTATAAAGAATTATATTAAGTTCATATATATCATATTTATTAATTATATAAACTTTTATAATAATTTTTTAATTGTGAACATGGAAAAGGAATCACATCTCGCCGTTGGGGAGGTATGCTTTACGTACGTACGGGTGATGATATCATTCCCATAACGGTGAAAGGGTAAGGAAGTGTATGGTATATTAATTTTAAAAGATTAAATATCATGACATATTTATTATTTATATCTATTATATCCATCATTATACCCACCCAAATAAAGTGGCGATGGAAATAAAATTACACCACTACATGGAGACTCTAAGTCGTATGTACGTATGAGCGATGCTTTGGTTTTTTGTAGAATGGTTAAAATGAGAAATATGGTTGTATCATTACCATAATAACATTCCAAAATATATATTATACCGGATTTATTAATTTATTAAGGAAAAAACTCATGAAGAGTAATCATAAGAAGAAATGAATTTGGATGAGTTGGTAAAAACGGTTAACTCCTCTTCAGTTCACTTCCTTTAGATCTATTTATAAGGGATCTAGATATGTCCTTTTTGGAATACCAGGATCCCTATAACATGGACAATAATTTTGCGAAGATAAAGGGGTAGGGTTTTTTTTGATATATAAGGCTCAAAGTGGTGTGTGGAAGTGAGGGAGGTGGTTCCCTTTTATAATTGAGGTGAGGGACAATTTTGGAAACTAAAAACTTTTAAAATTAATATAAGTTAGTTTTCATTTAAAAATTGCTCAAAAGAAATTTATTTAGAATATAAGATGACTATAGGTCTAAATAATCTCAATTAATAATTTTTCTACATGTTTAGGTAACATTATTAGCCTTATATTTTTTTCTTAATCCTTTATTTAATCTCTTTTACTCTTATCATGACAACAAGTGTTTTTACTTCTTAAGGGTTAATATAGTTACTATTAAATGAAAAAAGCACAATGAATGAATAATTTATGAATGTTTATACTTTATAAAAATAATTTGTCTGAATTTTATATTTTTATGAATATTATATAAATTTATAAAATAATATTTATTTTAAAATATCATTAATGTCAATTTTGATACTATTCATTACTTGACTTTTTTAAAATATCATAACAAGATGATATCATCAACCAACTATTTTAAAATATCACTAAAATATCCAATTCATATATACAATTAATTTATCTTATTAATTATTTCAAATTATATTTATTTTAGTAATTTTATAATCAGTAATTGATATTTCTAGTAATTAAAAAATTAATGCATCATTATTGTGTAAACCTTCAAGGCAATTACTTATTTATTAAATTTTTTAAAAAATCCCCATAATTAATATAAATATTTATATTTCAAATGAATATTTATATTTGGAGATATATTCTGAATAACCCCATATTAAAAATTTAATACGTATTAGAAACATTAGTATGACATATTTAACTTTCCTTAAAACAAAATACTATAAAAGTCATAAATTCATCCAAGTGGACCCAAGAGGCCATAAAATCGACCCCAAGATTATTTTATTTCTAAAATAACTCATACAATAAAATTAGGAAAATTGTTAGGAAAATTTGATAATTTTTATAATACGATTTATACCCATACATACCCGATTTACCCTTAACAATAGTAATAAAAATTACTAAAGTTACTATTCATATTTTCTAAAAAAAAAAGGAAATATTTACTAAATTTTTAACTTCTGATTAAAAATATATAATCCAATTTTTAAAATAAAAAACATAGAAGTGGCTATAATTAATTTAAAATTAATCCTATAAATAGTGTGAGAAAACATGGTTTTAATGTAAAAACATTCAAAAGATTGAAATGTTTTTTTTATCCAAATTCAATGTAAAGTTGAATAAAATAAACTAAATTGGATTAAATAATATAGAATTGATCTAATTATACCTTAAAACTAGTCAAAAATATAATTTAACCATATAAATTATGAAGTCGAAAAAATATATTTTCAATTAGAATTCAGTATTTTCCTCCATTCATCAAAAAACGAAACTTATCAGAAAAATACCAAAAAATTAAACCAAAGTAAATTTTAATATTAATATTACAAAAAAGAATTTTATTTTATCAAATATAATTTATATAAATGTAAAAATCTATATTTAAAAAAAGTACACCATCAAAATGTGGCAAAACTGCATTTTAAAAAATATGGCTTTTTATGCATAAAAATTGGATTTATTTTTCTATCATGTCTAGAAAACACATAGGTTTAGTTTTAAACATCTTATTGAATATTTAATATAAAATTTTTATTTATATCATTAAATTATAGTAATTAATTTAATTTATTAGGATAAAACATAATAGGTTTATAAAAACATTTCCTTTATATAAAATTGGGTTTCATATTTATTTATAATTAATTGGTAACCAATGAATTATATAAATTTTTTTCATAAGATAATTAATTTCATTAATAAAAAAATTTAATTTCTAGGAGATAATTTCCTCTTAAATCATAATATTAATAGTATATCATGGTTTTGTTTAAACTCTGTGATGCGTAAAATGTAAGCCTATCAAAGAAGTCAAATTTAAAAGAAGAAATACAGAAAAGTAATAGTGTGTTACATTCTCTGCTATTTCAATAAATCATTTCCTCAAAATTTTAAATTTTATTATTAGATAAAAGCTTGATATGTAAGAACTCGGATCTTCATTTCAGGTATGTATTTCCTTTGCTGGAGTTTTTGAGAATGTTTTGGAATTTCTAGATATTTTTGAAGTACACACCATGTACTTTCTGAGTACACGCCGTGTACTCCTTTTCTGCTCGAAACCATGTGCTGGCCATGTCCGGACAACACACACGGTGTGTAGAGGTGACGTGGAGGCCGATTTTGGCGGAGTACGGAAAAACCCACTACACGCAATGTACTTTAAAAACACACGCCGTGTACCTTTATTTTTTTTCACTAAACGGACCGGGGTCGCGCCTCATCATCATAATCGTCTTCTTTTTGGTCTGGTTCGACCGAGAGACACCGTACGGCCGCGAAACATCTCTGGATTCTCGAGCCTTCTTCCGTTCTCCAATTCGAGCTCTGTCGATTGCATTGGAAGCACAACGATGAGTTCTTCCTTCTACTTGAGCCTTTTTTTTTCAATTCTTCCTCCTTCTCATGTTATCTTAGGTTGAGAATTTTGTGTGTTTTCTCAGATCTACGATGTTATAGGGAGAATCAGCCATCGTGTTTCAATTATATCGATCTCCTAGGATCGAGGTTGGTGGTTTGTGCCTTACCATTCAATGTCTCTGAGTTTATGTGCGAATTTTCCACCGATACCCATGAACAGGGTATTGTGTGTTACCCCCTTTTGCCTTAGTTGTTTTCTTGCCTTTCTTGTATTCTTTTGTAGAGGTAATTTGACCATTTTAGAGGAAAATTTGTTGTGCTTGGATGTTTTTGACCTTGCTTTGTCCTGTTTACGACATTTGGGTCTTGTTTGCCTTTGGCTGCTACACCTGTTTTCATGCCTTGTGGTTATAGGTTGAAGTGAAACTCATGACATGCTTGTTGCCGTGTAGACTGTTTAGCTAAGTAGCTATATAGGTGTACTTTGTTTAGACAAGTATCTCTATAGGTGTACTTTGGCCTTATAACATCATTATGCACTGAATGGCATGGGGTTGAGAGAACCTGGTGCTATAGACTATAAGGGATAGACTGAGTGTGCTTCCCAGAGAGTCTTAGATATTACAGACTATAGAGGGGATGGACTGAGTGAGCTCCCAGAGAGTGTTGGATTTTATAGACTACAGAGGGTAGACCAAGTGGGCTTCCTCAGAGAGTCTTAACTTATTTGAATCTCTTTAAGAACCTTCCCATGATAGAGGAGGAATTGACCGAATGAGCTTCCTCAGAAAGTCTTTGGAATACCTACGGCTATAGGATGAATTGACTAAGATAGCTTTCTCAGTGAGTCTCTAGACCTTGGGGCTAAGAGGGTTAGACCGCGTGATCTTCCTCAAGAGAGTCCCTAATTACCCTAGACTATAAGGGGGATTGCCCGAGTGAGATTCCCCAGAGAGTCTCATAAATTCGTATGACCAAGCCAGAGGGGTTAGGCTGAGTGAACTGCCCAGAGGGTTGTGGTACTTCTTGGATAGGACCAGAGGGGATGGCTGCGAGTACTTCCCAGAGGGTTTCCGTCTTTTTAGCTGTTTGTTTCACTTCTGTTGATTTTTTGTGGATTGATTACTGCTATGGATCATCCTGTTTTTCTAATTAATGTTTACTGCCTACTGCTTGTTGTTGCTATTTACTGTTTATTGTACTTTTACCTGCCATATACTCCCTTACTGTTAGGCACAGATATTCGGGTGAATTCCTACTAGGATTGTATCTCACACCCTACTTGGGCCATGATTTTGGGCCCAAACATACTATGTTGTTCCAGTTATAAACAAGGGAAAGCACCCTTCGACTTCTGGAACTTGATTGCTTGGAGCGGGAGAGCATGGGTCCATGCTTTGGATTGCGATGCTAAGGTGTTGTTTACCTTTCTTTTGTACTTGTTTTGGTACTGTAGTGTTTTCCAGCATTGTGAATTGTTTGGATGCTTTCCTAGTTATGTATCATACATCATTTCATATATACATATCTGCTCCATTTTTTGATTTAGTCTTCCGCTGTTATATTGTTGGTTATTAATGCTTCCTCTATTTCATGTTTATTTTTCATCCACTATGTACTCAACCAATGAGGGTATAGTTTCCCCACTATCACACCCAAGACCCTCACTGCTAGTCGGTAGCCTTTGGCATTTGGAGAAATGTGCTTGAGGCCATGTGACCAACCGGGTACGGGGTGCCTCTGAGTGGCTTCCGGAACCGGGACGTTACAAAGTGGTATCAGAGGAATTTTTTTGTCGTGCATTACTGTTTGGAGACTAGCTAGGGATAGGACGGATTCAGTACTTGGTAATAATTTGTGCCCGAGAGTAGCTAACCCGTGTACAGAGAAAAGCTATACTACCTCGTTTATTGCAGTTTTCTTGTCCTGAGATGTTACGGTTTATACAATTTCACCTAGAGCGATTCACATGTTTTTACTGTTATTGTTTTGATATTACGGTTCTATTTCTGTCGCAACCCGATGAGATGAGGGTATGCCATCTCATGGATCATATAGGCACTTGTATAAATCACATGCCATGCATTCTTGCCATTCCATTTAGGGTACATTAGCGATTGCATGCTGTTGTGATAGAATTGTGTAGATTGTGCATGATGTCATGATAGATGCTTGATAGGATCTATGCTGCCTTGTTAGAGGATTGTTGTATTGTACTTTGTTTAAATGAACTCTATGTTTTGATCTTGAGGTGTTATGGTCCCTGTTGAATCGAAAATTGGTGGATCATGATCCAATTTTCTCTTGTACATGATTGTAGGGGATGCACAGATTTTATTTGAGGGGAGTATGGGCCCTCAAGGATCGGAATTTGGAACCTCTTTGCTTTGATTTCCATGTTTCTGGGCTTCTGGGCAGTTTCTGAGCTACTTCCCAGAAAAACCCAGAATACACGGTGTGTACTTTCTGGTTACACGCCATGTAGTTTTTAGGCCGTGTTACTGACTGTGTGTGCAGGAACATGGTGTTGTGAAAATACCTTCAGGAACACGCCGTGTACGGTATGTACACAACATGTAGTGGAGTTCCTTTAACCTGGATGTTTCACTAACAACACGGGTCGGGGAAGCTCGAGTAGAACACACCATGTTGTAAAGGAACACACCATGTAGTTCTGTCCATGTATCCGGTCGTGTCACGAACAACACGGGTCAGCGTGACCTTCTCTAAGACATGCCATGTTGCTTTCGGAACACGCTATGTAGTCTTTCCCAGGTACCCAACCGTGTTACGAACAACACGGGACAATGCCACATTCTCCTATACAAGTCGTGTTTGTTCGGAACACACCGTGTAAGGTCCAGCCATGTAGACGGCCGTGTAACTAACAACATGGGCCGCCGAGGCAGTGTCTAGTACACGCCGTGTCCCTAGGGAACACGCCGTGTAGTCTGGGGTTAGTTTGAACCATGTGGGTTAGCCATGTAAGGAGAATTGGGCACGAGTTTAGAGTTCAAGTACACGCCGTGTGTGGGAACAACACGCCATGTAGTTTGGGGTGTTACACGACCTGTCGGGCAGGGGTACATGTCCATGTTAATGGCTTAAGTAGACACGCCGTGTAGTTTTTATACACGCCATATAGTCCTGTTTTGTTAAACTTGATAGTTTCTTCCCCTATTCCCATTTTTTACTCCTATGTTTTCAATCTTTGTAAATCCTGATCTAAGGTGTGCTTTTGATCTTTCAGAGATATGCCTTCGAGACGTCCTCTGGTCATGCGTCAGTTTCCATACGGTGACCATACACCAGATATGGCCGACCAGGGACATCCTGCAAATCCTCTGGTTGTGCCAGCCTTGGCACCAGCAGTTATACCCGTTTCAGGTGCAGAGGCACAGTTCAAGGAGGACTTCCTGAGGATAATAAAAACCTTCCAAGGAGTGCCTTCTCCTGCCCCGTCGATGGCTGAGTTGACGCGGGTTTTCCAGCAGCAACATCCTCTTACTTTTTTCAGGGGATGGAGGACCCCAGGCTGCAGAGTCATGGATAGAGGCCACAGTAACCATATTTGAGCACCTAAAGATCCCTCAAGAGAAAAGGGTAAAGATGGATACTTATATGCTCTGGGACACTGCCAAGAGGTGGTGGGAGGTGATCTCACGGTTAGGGTGTCAGCAGGATATGTCTTGGGATAAGTTTCGACACACCTTCTATGACTACTTCTATCCAAAGACCTTGAGGGCCAATCGAGCCCGAGAGTTTATGAGTCTGTAGTAGGGTACTCTTTCTGTTATGGAGTACTCATCTTGTTTCACTGAGCTGCAGCATTTCACACCAATCCCAAGAGGTGATGAGTTGTTTCTTGCTAGGAAGTTTGAGGACGGTCTCAGGAAGGAGATCCATTCCCAGGTAAATATCTTCCAGTTGACTTATATATCCTCCATCGTCAACTAGGTGCTGATCACTGAGCATAATCTGAGGGATTCTGGAGCTGGGAGCCAGGGCGGTTCGTCATCCAGAGCTGGTGTTCCTCCTACAGACAGTAGGAAGCATCGCAGAGAGTCTTCTTGAGGAGATTGAGGCTCGCGAGATGCGTCTTCTGGAAGCCAGGTTGTGTGCTACCAGTGCGTTAGAAGTGGGCATACTAGGCCTCAATTCCAGAGAGATCCGATGGAGTGCCGGTCTTTCGGAAAGATGGGCCATCTTCAGCATTTCTGTCACATCTTCTCACCTTCAACTGGTGGTAGTGGTTCCTCTATGACCCCGCGTTCTGGAGGTGATTCACCTGTTTCCCTCCAGTCAAGGAACTGGAGTTATTCTAGCCGTTCAGGCCAAGGTGGAGGTCACGACCGTGGTGGTCAGTCACCAGGTCATCAGTGATAGCAGAGTGGATCAGCTCAGAGTGGTCAGCGAGGGGCGTAGGGCCGTGGTGCAGGCCAATATTTCGCGGTGGAGCAGACCTATCAGGGGAAGGATCCCAACCCTTCTACAGTTCGAGGTACGATCTTAGTAGCCTTAGTTTTATCTTTCTCCCTTTTCGATATTGGTGCTTCCCATAGCTTTATCTCTGTTGCTGTCGTGGAGAGCCTTGGGCTCTGTATCTTTTCGTCTACCGACATGTTGACTCTTGACACACCTTTTGGATGGAGGACATCTAGCATACGTCAGTGAAGATAGTGCCCTCTTGAGTTTGTGGGGTGTCGTTTCATATGGGACCTCTATGCCCTAGAGATGACGGGCTATGACGTCATTCCTGGGATGGACTGGTTAGTTACTTTCCAAGAAATTGTCAATTGCTATCACCGTAGGGTGAGTTTCATATCATTAGAGGGTGGATCTATCATTCATAGAGGTGAGTGGGATGTCCAGGCGGGTAGAGCTGGACCAGAGCATCATGTGATAGGGAAAGTTATAGCCCAGATTGCTAGTCTTTATCTGGATGACCCGGGGACTTCACAATTAGACTTTCCTCCATTGGTGGATCGTTTCAGGGATGTCTTTCCAGAAGACTTTTCAATTTTACCTCAAGAGCATGAGGTAGACTTCTTGATTGATCTTGTTCCAGGAGAGGCACCAGTGTCCATTCTTCCTTATAGGATGGCTACACCTGAGTTGCAGGAGCTCAAGAAGCAGTTGGAGGAGTTGCAGGCAAAGGGTTTCATCCGACCCAGTACCTCTCCTTGGGGTTCGCCTGTCCTATTTGCAAAGAAGGCAGACGGTACCCTTCGGCTTTGTGTGGATTATCGGAAGCTGAACTTGTTGACGGTCAAGAATCGATATCCTTTTCCAAGGATTAATAACCTCTTTGATCAGCTTCGAGGAGCCCAGGTGTTCTCAAAGATCGACTTGAGGTACGGTTATCATCAGTTGCACGTTAGACCATCAGATATACCTATGACAGCTTTCCAAAGAAGGTATGGTATTTTCGAGTATACAGTCATGTCGTTCAGTCTCATGAATGTGCCTGCAGTTATCATGGAACTGATGAAATGAGTGTTCCATCCGTACCTGGACTCTTTTTTTTGGTCTTAGTGGATGATATCTTGGTGTACTATCACACTCAAAATGACCATGCCACACATTTTAAGATCGTTCCGAGTACACTGACAGAGCATCAGCTGTATGATAAACTCTCCAAGTGCCACTTTTGGATGGATCAGATTCACTTCATGGGTCACGTCATCTCAGAGGCTGGAGTATCTGTGGACCCAGAGAAAGTGAGAGCTGTAGTTTCCTGGGAGTAGCCGAAGAACGTTTTTGAGGTGCGGAGTTTTCTAGGGCTGGTTGGGTACTACAGACGCTTCATTCAGGACTTCTCGCGCCTAGAATCACTTTTGACAGGTCTGAACAAGAAGGTGGCGAAGTTTTTATGGTCAGATTCTTGTGAGTCATCCTTTCAGGAGCTAAAATGGAGGTTGACGTCAGCACTGATACTAATCTTTCCAGAGCCGAGCATGGGATATACGGTTTACTGTGATGCTTCAGGTATCGGGCTAGGAGCTGTGCTTATGCAGGGAGATGGGGTCGTTGCTTATGGGTCTATGAAGTTGAGGCCACATGAGAGAAACTACCCGACACACAATCTGGAGTTGGCAGTAGTTGTTCATGCCTTGCGCTGTTGGAGACACTATCTTCTAGGAGAGCACTTTGTGGTTTTTACCGACAAAAAGAGTCTCATGTATATCTTTACTCAGCGTGATCTGAATCTGAGACAGCACAGGTGGGATGAGTATCTTCATTCTTTTCACTTTGAGCTCGCCTATACACCGTGAAAGGGCAATGCGGTGGATGATGCTTTGAGTAGGAGAACTCAGATTCAAGTAGTTCAGGGGTCCAATAGTGAGTGACAGCTTATGGCTCTATTTTCTGAGATGCATCTGGAGGTGCATGACAAGTAGGGACAGACCTTTCTTTCATCTGTGGCTATTACCTCTACACTTCTTGATCGGGTATGAATGGGGCAGCTATCAGATTCAGAGTCCTTATTCCGACGGGAGAGTGTGTCAGGAGGGGACCCTCTTCCTAGATGGATAGTGGGCGAGGATGAGATCTTGCGTTTCTAGGGATGCGTATTGGTGCCAGCAGACATACACGAGGAGCTGATGTGGGATTTTCATTCCTCAGTTTGGGCGCTTCTTCCTGGCGTCACCAAGATGTTTCAGGATCTTCATCGCCAGTACTAGTGGCCAGGTATGAAGTGAGATGTTGCTTGTTTTGTCATGAAATGTTCTACTTGTCAGTAGGTGAAAGTAGAGAATCACCGACTAGTAGGGATTTTAAATCAGTTACCCATTTCTGAGTGGAAGTGGAACGATGTCGCGATGGGCTTTGTGACCGGGTTACCGAGGTCACCTCGGGGAAGTGACGCTGTTTGGGTTGTCGTCGAAAAGCTTACGAAGGTTGCACACTTCTTGCCGATCAAGGAAACCTACAGTGTTGATGATCTGGGATGACTGTACATCCGAGAGATTGTACGTCTACATGGAGTTCCACACTCCATTGTTTCAGAAATGGATGCACACTTTACCTCTCAGTTCTGGCAGGGACTTCAGAAGGCCTTTGGTACACATGTACATTTGAGTACATCATACCATCCCCAGACTGATGGCCAGTCTGAGCACACGATCTAGGTGCTTGAGGATATGCTCCGATCTTGCATTCTAGACTTCAGCGGTTCTTGGGAGAAGCATATACCTCTTGTGGAGTACGCCTACAACAACATTTTTCATGCGACCATTCAGATGGAACCATACGAGGCTCTGTACAGTAGGCCATTCCGATCACCCTTATGCTGGCTGGAGGCAGGAGAGGCAGCTTTGCTAGGACCTCGTCTTGTTCAGGAGACCTCAAAGTAGATAGAGTTGATTTGGAAAAGGATGGATACAGAACAGTCTCGACAGAAGTCTTATGCTGATCATCGAAGATGGCCTCTGGAGTTCGAGGTCAGTGATCAGGTTTTCATGCGTCTCGCACCGAGGTTGGGACACAAGAAGATTCAGAGACAAAGTATGCTTTCACCGCGGTACGTCAGACCGTTTGAGGTATTGGAGAGATTTGGGCCAGTTGCCTATCGGTTGCAACTACCTCAGAGGTACCGGTCTATGCACGACATATTCCACATCTCTCAGCTCTGACATTACTTTTCAGACCCGTCTCATGTCTTTCAGCCCGAGGAGGTTCAGCTCAAGGAAGATGCGTCGTTTGAAGAGCATCCTATCCGGATTGTCAATCGTGGAATAAAGGTTCTCCGAGGCCGTTCTGTTCCTATGGTACGAGTACTATGACAGCACTGGAAAGTATAAGATGAGACTTGGGAGAGGGAGGCCGAGATTCGATCGCAGTGGCCGGAGCTGTTCAAGGTTTCTTCTTCTATGCCCATCTAGGGAAATTCGGGGATGAATTTTTTAAGGAGGGAAGTTTGTAAGAATGAAAATCTTCATTTCAGGTATGTTTTTCCTTTTCTGGAGTTTTGAGAATTTTTTGGATTTTCTGGAAATTTTTGAAGTACACGCCGTGTACTTTCTGAGTAAATTCCATGTACTCTTTTTCTACTTGAAACCACGTGCTGGCCATGTTCGGACCACACACACGGTGTGTAGGGGTGACGTGGAGGCCGATTTTGGTGGAGTAAGGAAAACCCCACTACACGCCGTTTACTTTAAAAAAACACGTTGTGTACTTTTTTTTTTCACTAAACAGACTGGGGTCATGCCTCATCATCATAGTGGTCTTCTTCTTGGTATGGTTCAACTGAGAGATGTCGTATAACCACGAAACTTCTCTGTATTCCTGATCCTCCATCCGTTCTCTGATTCGATCTCTGTTGATTGCGTTGGAAGCACATCAGTGAATTCTTCCTTCTCCTTGAGCATTGTTTTTCAATTATTCCTCCTTCTTAAGTTATCTAAGGTTGAACGTTTTGGGCATTTTCTCAGATCTACGACATTCTAGGGAGAATCAGCCATCACGGTTCGAGTATATCGATCTCCTAGGATCGAGGTAGGTGGTTTGTGCCTTACTGTTAAAAGTCTCTGAGTTTATGTGCGAATATTCCACCGATCCCCGTGAACGGGGTATTGCGTGTTACCACTTTTTGCCTTTTTTGTTTTCCTACATTGCATGTATGTTTGTGTAGAGGTCATTTGACCATGTTAGAGGATAATTTGTTATGCTTGGATGTTTTTTCCCTAGATTTTTCCTGTTTATGACCTTTGGGTCTCGTTTGCCTTTGGCTGGTACACCTATTTTCATGCCTCGTGGTTATAGGTTGAAGTGAAACTCATGACATGCTTGTTTCCTTGTAGACTATTTAGATAAGTAGCTCTATAGGTGTACTTTGTATATCCAAGTCGCTCTATAGATGTACTTTGGACTTATAGCATCCTTATCCACTGACTGGCATGGGGCTGAGAGAACCTGGTGCTATAGACTATAAGGGATAGACCGAGTGAGATTTCCAGAGAGTATTAGATATTACAAACTACAGAGGGGATGGACCGAGTGAGCTCCCAGAGAGTATTAGATTTTATAGACTACATGGGTGTAAACCGAGTGGGATTCCTCATAGAGTCTTACCTTGTTTGAATCTATTTAATAACCTTCATAGGCTAGAGGAGGAATTGACCGAGTGAGCTTCCTCAGAGAGTTTGTGGTATACCTGAGGCTATTGGAGGAATTAACCGAGATAGCTTCCTCAGATAGTCTCTATACCTTGGGGCTAATAGGGTTAGACCACGTGATCTTCCTCAAGAGAGTACCTGACTACCATAGACTATAAGGGGGATTGACCGAGTGAGATTCCCCAGAGAGTCTCATAAATTCGTATGACCATGCCAGATGGGTTAGACTGAGTGCACTGCCCAGAGGGTTGTGGTAATTCTTGGATAGGACTAGAGGGGATGGCTGCGAGTACTTCCCAGTGGGTTTCCGGATTTTTATCTGTTTGTTTCACTGCTTTAGATTTGTTGTGGATTTATTTCCGCTATGGATCATCTTGTTTTACTGCTTACTATTTATTGCCTACTGCTTGCTTTACTTTTACATGCCATATACTCACTGATTTTTAGGCAGAGATCTTCAGGTGAATGCCTACTGGGATTTTATCTCACAGCCTGTTTGGACCATGGTTTTGGGTCCAAGCAGACTATTTTGTTGTAGGTATAGAAGAGGGCAAGAGCCCTTCGACTTCTGGAACTTGATTGCTTGGAGCAGGAGAGAATGGGACCAATATTTGTCTTGTGATGATGAGGAGCTGTTTACTTTTCTTTTGTACTTGTTTTGGTATTGTAGTGTTTTCCAGCATTGTGACTTGTTTGTCTGCTTTCCTAGTTAGGTATCATGCATCATTTCATATATACATATGTGCTTCAGTTGTTTATTTAGTCTTCCACTGTTATATTGTTGGTTATTCCTGCTTCCACTATTTCATGTTTATTTTTCTTCCATTGTGTACTCTGCCAATGAGGGCATAGTTTCCCCACTATAACATCTAAGGCCCTCGCTGCTAGTTAGCAGCCTCTGGCGTTTGGGGTAGTGCACTTGAGGCAATGTGACCAACCGGGTACGGGGCGCCTCTGGGTGGATTCCAGAACCAGGAAATTACATGATACTTAAAAATTCATTTATGGGAATCCTACATTGGAAATAATAATAATAAAATGCCGTCTTAATATAGGGGAAAGAGAAATGCGATGTCTACAACACAATTAGGCTTTCGAATAGTATAAAATTAGTGTAAAGTGAAAATATGGACTTGGAAGAAAAATAAAACTATCATGTTCTGGTGGAGAGTGATAGAGAACATCATGATTATAATGTTAACGCTAAAAAAACTCTAAATTTGTGATCGGTTAAATGGAAAATAATTTCTAAGAAATAAAAGTAAACAAAAAACGTCTTTTGTTCAAAAATACTTTTCCTACAGTTGAGGGATTCATTTTCTATATAGAAAAATTACTAAAGAAAACTTAATTTATTTATTTCTATGTCATACCATAATCCTTTTTATATTCTCATATATATTTATATTTCATTTCTTAAACCAAGAGTTGCATATTCAAGATGGATTTTATGCCTGAATCACCTTTATCAAAAGATCCATAAGTCGTTACTCAGACCTTTAAATATTATCAAAAAGAGATTGGTTAGAACAAGTTATCCAATATGATGAATCATAATTTAACCATTAGAAATAATATTCAGAGTTCAACTCAATCCATTCCAAAATTAGTTAATCTTAAGAATCATCCAAAATATGTCAATCCAAATTCAAAGATAAAACATTTAGAAGAAAGGTCACTAAATTTATAAAATCAACTTAGCATTATATTATCCAAACATAATGTAGCTCTTAATACAACATACAAAACATATGAATACCATGATCACCAAAAAAACTTAACGAAAACATGGATGATTCCAAATCATTAAAGAATTACTGCAGTACAATCCTTATATATCTCATGATAATTATAACTGGACAATCGTAACAAAATTTTTGAATCCAAAAACACCAATACTTTAAATATTCCACTTCGACTGTAGTAATAACATAATCATGAACTTGATAACTTCTCTTATTATGTGATATATTTCATTTATACTCAGGATATTCATTTTAATATTATCTCATCTCAATATAGAAGAAACATTTCACATTTATAGTATCTTTCTTTCTATTACATTCATGATCTTGGTGAAAATTTCCCCCATACTTGTAACAAGATCTCATTCCCTTTAGGTAAGTACCGAGGTGTTACTTCCCAAATTATCACATGTGGGAAAAATAATTTTTCCCATTTTACCCTTTATCCATCTCTTACCCCCCTATTCTCTTCTTCTCTTTACTTACATTATAGTTATAAGGCTTAGAGAATTATTTCTTTATCTTGACAGCACATGAGACTATATCTTCATTTGATGAGAATGTTTTGGAGACTAACTCCTTTCAGAATAATGGATTTAACCCATCAAATAAATGATCAATCATACTTCTTGGGTCACATATGTAGTCTGCAGTATTCTTTGCCAGTATTTCAAATTTGGCTTCACATTTTGCAACATTTTCATCCTCCTTTTGTATCAGATTCAAGAATTGTGTCTCTAAATCCTACCTCTGTTCGTGATGGAAATATTTTCCATGAAAATTTATGTAAAATCCTTCTATTCCTTGTTTTCTATTTCCTCATCTTACTTATTATTATGAGTCAATTACCTACATTGATATGCATCTCTATAGAGATGATAAACTTCCAGGACAACCTAATCCCTTTCCTTAATTTCTAATGTGAGAAATATATTTTATAATTATATTATCCATTTATTAGCAATAAAAATATCTTCAGTACAATTTAATCACGGAGGTTGTTGTCTCATGAAGTGGTCTTACATTGTTCACCCATGTTTTGGATCAGGATTTTCTATATGGATAAGGTTATTATTCATAATCATAGTCATTTTTCCAAATATATTTTTAATTTTTTTAGTCCCAATTGCATCTCTATCTACAACATTATTATCTTGAATAAGAGGAAAATCCCAATGTTGATTATGTGAGTTTATACAATTTCCATTACTTTCACACAATTCCATGTCCAAAAAATGGAATACACTAAATTTGTTCATAAAATTATGAAACATAATGTATAATCTCATAAATAGTGAGTCACATAACTTGAATTGAAATTTTTGGTATAAATAATCTCTATATCATAGGTTATGTTTATTTGGATATATTTACAAATTATATCATAGGGTTTTTTTTCCTAATATATGATTCCCTAAATATAGTTTCCAACGTTTTTACTAAACTTCCTTTAATACCAACAGTAAAGACCCCGACCCTGGTAGCCTAGAGTTGGTGGTCACTTTATTACATTTTTCATAAGTAAGAATAATGATATCCCAAAGGTCGGAATAGTTTAGTTTTTTTGGAATACTAGAAAATACCTGAAACTTATATTATAAATGAAAAAAATACAATAGAGTAATCCCTTTGAGAAGACCATTATTTTCCTAGATCATCCCTACACCATCAATCCCAAAACACTTCTTAGGATCCTAGGGAAAGATAGAACATAATAAAGGGGTGTGATCAAAATCTCATTAAGGATATACATACAATGGAAGCTATCATAAATAAGCATAAATGATTATGGAAAGGTAAATAATTGAAACACATACCATTTAAACATAATCCTTAGAATAATATGGAAAGAATACCTGATAATCAAGTTATTAATATTAAATAATCACTTTAGAATAAAAAATTATACATGGATACTATACTAATCAAATAATAAAATGGAATATCAATAACTAATGTCATAATGATGGAATGCATAATGCTGGACATTTAAAACATACCGTTGATTCCATCAACAAGGCATATAAATTAAATAGTTAATGCCTCAGCCAAAAACAATTATGGTTTGTATCATGAGACATATTGATTAATAAAGGGGCTATAAAATTCCATAATAATCACTTTACAAGGTAAATTAAATTCTTATATGAATGGGGTGAAACATAAAATACATATACAAACGAAATGTGAATAATTTTCCCCAACCAGTACACATAATAAAAAACCATTCTGAGTAATATGGGGAATGGTATTAAAAGAGATAATCCACAATCAAACTCATCATAAAAAATTTAATAAAATATGTTAGATGATATCATAATATATCAACCCAAATTAATCATAAAATTACACAAAGTATATTGACATATATGAAAAATACTATAATAAAATCATTCAAAATTCTTGAGAGAAAACCCCATTTTTTATTTAAAATAATTTATTTTAAAGGATAAACACTTTTAAAATAAAAAATTATCATGTGAAATAACCATATAAACTTTTAAAGAAATACTCAAGAAATTAATTTGTCATGATAGAGAAAAAATATACTCATTCTTCATAATTTATAAAAGAACATTCCTTTCATAATTTTTTCTCGAAAAAGTCATAAAGTAATTCATTTGGAAAAAGAAAAAAAGTTTCCTTTAAAACCATTTTCTAAAACATTTAACATGTGTAAAAATAATTTAAACATTTTTATGGGAATAGTAAAATTTTTTTTTAATATTTTTAGAAAAGTTGGACATGGAAGAAAAATGTTCCTTAGTAGAGACTTAGACTTAAACAATCCCGAATAGAAATGAGATTGTGAAATAAAAATTAAAAAATTGTAATTAGTGGAATAATATTACCCATATATTTAAATGAAATGTTAAATTCTACGAATATAGGGAGATTCATTTTATTTTATTAAAGGGATATTATATACACCATGAAAAAGAAATAAGTGGTGAATAAGGCATATATCCAATTGAAATAAAAGTGAGAGGACAATCACATACCTTAGGTCAAATTTCCTTTTTAGGTATTTGAAACTTCTGTCTAAAGGTTTAAATCATGTTATTAATTTATACCATAACCATATGCATATTTATGATATCATATATTATTTTATTACTTTATTTTATCCCCTGTTAGTTAATAATTTTTTTATTACCCTTGTTTGATGTGTTAATTGCTTCATTTTCCTATGCATATTTATTCAAGAAATTCCTTATTATTTTTCATAGTTAAAAACTATATAGATTGATATTATGGTTATATATATATATCATATTTATTAATTATATACATTTTTATAATCATTTTGTAATTCTAAATATTGAAATGAATCACATCGCGTTGTAGAGCCTGTAGGCCGTACGTACGCATGAGCGATGATATCATTCCCTTAATGATGAAGAGGTAATGATTTTTAAGATATATTAATTTAAAAAAATTAATATAATGATATATTTATTATTTATATTTATTATATTCAACATTATACCCATACAAATAAATTGGTGATGAAAAAAAATTACACCATGGCGTGGAGATGATAGGTCATACGCACACACACACAATACTTTCTTTTTTCATAGGATGGATAAAATAGGAAATATGGTTGTTGAATAATAATAATAATAAATCACAATATAGATGATATTTGATTTATTACATTATCATGGAATCAACACATGAATATGAATTATTAGAAGAAAAAAACTTGGATGAGTTGGCAACAAAAATTACATCTTCTTTGCTGGACATCCTTTAGATATATTTTTAATGGATCTAGGTTTGGTATTTTTTAATAAATGAATCTACACAACTTGTATAAGTATGTTTTAAGAAAATTATTTAGGTTTTTTTATCTAGGAGTTTCAAAGTGGTGTGAGGAAGTGAGGGGGGATTTTCCCTTTTATAATTTAGGCGAAGGTCACTTTTGAAAACTCCAAAACTATTTATTTAATATAAATTATTTTTCATTTAATAATGATAAATAAGTGATTTATTTCAAATATAACATTATTATGGGTATAAATACTCTTGATAAATAATTTTTATACAATTTTAAGAAAAAAATTTACACTTATGCTTTGGCATTAATCGCTATTTAGTTCATTTAACTCTTACCTTGTCTACATGAGTTTGTACACCTTAAGGGTTCATATAGTTACTATAAAATTTTAAAATATCCATAAATGGACCATTAAAGAAATTTTGAACCTCATAACAATAAATTTTATTAATGTTATATTTTTATGAATTTTATATCATTTAATATAATATTATTTATTTAAAAACATCATTAATGTCAAATTTGATACTATTCAATATTTGATTTTTTTAAAATATCATAACAACATGATATATTCAAAATAACTCTTTTAAACATTACTAACTTATACAAATAATCTGTAAAATTAGTTTATTCCACTAGTTATTTCATATAATATTTATATTAATATTTTTATAATCATTTATTTGATATCTCTGTTAATTAAACAATTAATTTTTCATAATTTTTGTAAGCCTTGAAGGTAATTATTTATTTATTAAAAAATAAAAATAAATCACCATGATGAATTGAAATGTTTTATATTTAAAATTAATATATATATATATATATTTGAATATATACTTTGAATAACTACATCTTAAAAATATAATACTTATTAAAAACATGGGTATGACATATTTTATATTTCTTAAAATAAAATGCTATAAAAGTATTGAAGTAATCAAAGTGGCTCTATGATTCAATAAAATACAGACAAGGAAAATATTTGTCTAATATCACTCATGATGTAAAATTATGATAAGTTTTAGGTTAATTTTATAAAATTTTTAATATTATTTTTACCCATACTCACCCGATTACCCTTTAACGAGGTATTATGCATTAATAAATTTACTATTCATATTGTCCAAAAATAAAAGGGTCGTATTTAATAAATATGGAATTTATGATTTAAAATATATAATCCAATTTTCAAAATTCAAAACACATAATTTTCTAAAATTAATTTAAAATTAATCTAATATACTTGGGTGAGAAGTCATGTTTTTAAAGTGATGATTTTTAAAAGATTGAAATGTTTTTATTTCAAAAATCAATGTGAAATTTAATAGAATGAACTAAATTGTATTAAATGATATAAATTTTTTCTAAATATATTTTTCAAACAACAAGAAATATAATTTAACATTGTAAATTATTTAGATGAAAAACATGTTTTCAATTAAAATTCTATATTTTTTCACTATTCATCAACACATGAAAATTATTAGATTCCACAAAAGAAAATTATAACCTTTCTATTTCATATAAGAAGGTTATTTTTTCAAATATAATTTTTAAATGTGTCAAAAAAAATATTTAAAACAAGTGTTCCATCAAAAGGTTGAAATCTGCCTTTATAAAAATATAGTTTTTATGAGTAAAAATTAAATTTATTTTTTTATAATGTCTATAAAAAAAATAGGATGAATGTTAAAAATTATATTGAATATATTATATATAAATTTAGTTAATAACATTCAATGATTGTAATTATTTTTTTTAAGATAAAACATAATAGTTTTTAGAAAAACTTTTTGTTTATATTATATTATTTTTATATTTATTTCTAATTAATTAGTGACCAATGAAATCAATAATATTTTTTCATAATATATATAATTGTATTCATAAACACAAATTTAACTTATAATATATAATTTCATTTTAAATAAAAATATTAATACTATATCATGGTATTATTTTAGCTCGTTGTTGCGTGCAATGTATGCTTATCGAAGAAGTTAAATTTAAAAAAGACATTCCATAAAATATTGTGGTGTCACACTGAACACCTGAACTTGGACCACTATGAAAAAAACATTGAATAATCCCCCTCTGATTTCTGTTGGGGCATGCTTTAGGCGGTGTCGTATAGTCTCACTTCATGTGGTCAGAAGATCCAAATTGGAAACATCCCAGCTTGCTCTAAGGTTTTTGTGGAATATTTACGGATCTAGCCATCGAATTCTAGGACATTACACTACCTTGGAAATAGGGTCCCTCTTTCACTTTTCCCAACAATATATTTCCCACCATTTCCCATAGGTATCAACATACTCCCTCCACCTATAGCTCAAAATATTTCCCTGTATTCCATCGTCACTCTATTAACTGTCTCTGTATAATCTGTTATATAGAGAACACAAATCTTCACCAGAATCTCTTATATAATCATTGATTCAAATATTCATACCTTCAATTAATCACTTGTAGCAAATTTTGTTGTAACTTGGACTAAATTATTGAATATAGCTGCATAATCTATCACTGAGAGGTTTTCTTTCTTCAAGTTAAAAAGTATTTAATTCTTGCAATCATGAATGTATTAGTATAGAATTGTTTGTTAAAAAATTATTCAAAATATTCCATTGCAATTATTTGGTGTAATTTAGCATGAAATGATAAATACCAGAACTATCAGGAAATATACTATGCCATATATGTCACCAACTTGACTTTTAGATCTTTGGGTGTGCCCAAGAAATCGAACATTCAATTCATCCTATCTATCCACACCTCTTACTTCTCTATTTCTAAATCACCCCAAAATATGGGTGGATTCATATTTTTTAACTGAATTAAATGGTCCACTTTCCTAGGTTCATCCATTAGGTTCCCTCTATCCATATCTAGACAATCTTGGACAATACTCTGAACCAGGTGTTGGTTCACTTGTTGCTTTGGTGAAACCACATTCTTTGCAGCTTCTTCTGAATGGTTTCTATGATGCCTACCAGGAACCGTTTTTAATAACCAAAAATATTATATAAGCCCCACTCTCTAGAAATATATGTCCTAAAAATTTCAAATTCTACCACATCATAACCGTAACTAAATTTCCTTCTATAGTTAAATATTTCCCACATTCTACATGTTTTAAAAATTCATCCAAGATATTGAACATAAAACCATTTTCAGAATACCACAACCATCACCTTTTCAATGTCTAGAATTTGAAATCAATTTCAAATTATTTTAAAAGGAAATAACTTTTCAACAAATCATAAATCATTATTCTAAATAAAATATTCACTCATAGTGGGAAGTCATTTCTATCAATGCATTTCTTTCTCTTCTCATTTGATAAACCCATGATAATTATATTACAACTCCTATACGTGTCTCAATAACACTTATGTTCCCAAATCCATGGTAATGTGAAGTTTATATAAAATATTTTAGCTATATATCATGTTTTTCTACATTTCAAGTCCAAACAATCCTACACCTTTTTACCATCCCAACAGAATGACGAAACCATAATGGTTGTCAACTCCAAGACTGCCATAACTGATACCATTTATTCGAAAATATTTTAACCAAACAAGATTGAGAACATTTTTTATTAAGGTACCAAAAAAGATGATACCACTTGTAACATCCCACCCGTCCTCATTAGTTTGAGTCGAGTTAGAATTTCAACTTGGCCTTATGTTAAATCCCCAAGGACCCAATGACTGGAAATAAATGCCAAGGGATTCAATAAAATTGGGGGATGATTTTCCATTTTAAAATAAAAAACCACAACCAAACATACTATAACCAAAACCAATATATAATGAATTATAACAACATAATAAAAATCAATGTATAGAAAATAAAACCAACTATATCAGAGTACCAAGAAGAAACCATGATCAAAATCAACTACACGAAGAAGATAAAACCAAAAAAATTAAAGACTCTAATGAAATTTCTCCATATCTCCCAACATGATCCATTATCCAAATGCACAATACAGACCCAAGTTTCATGGAGAAACACTAAAGGAATGAAATATGTTCCATTTACTTCTGTCTTGATAACTGATATCTATAAAATTCCCAACATGCGAAAGCAGGGGGTGAGTAATGAAACTCAGTAGGTTTTTCAGAAATGAATTCTATACCCATGCCACTAGGATATAAAATTTTGGAAAATTTAAATTAAACAAATTATTCCAGAAAATAAAAAAATTTCCATAGCAAAATTTTTTCCCCAAACCAGGACAATTTAAATGATGATTACCAAACAAGTATTTTAAACCATTTCTAAAATCCCATTTTTCACAATCCATTTCATCTGACATATCCAAAAATACAACCATGTATGAAAAAATGGACTTCCTTATACTTTCAAATGGTGAGTCATATTTTTATTAATCCTTCACTTAGTGAACCATTTTGTCGGGGATAAAGTTCATACTCTTATCCATCCCACTCATGATGAGGAAAAAATTATAAGCTTATCTATCCTGAATGCACATGAACACACACCAATCATTATTCCAAAAACCAATGTTAAAACAAACATTTAAATAAAAAAATTATTTTCTTTAAAACCATTCTAAAAAACCATTTCCATAAATTAAAAAAAAACATATTTTAAAATCAAGAAGAAAAATCACTCTGCATAACCAATTTTAAAAATCCACAAATGATCACTAAAGAGAATATACCGTGATCTTTACATCAATATCATAATAAATTTCTAGTAATTCAAAAATTTGAAACTAATCCTTTACATTCTAATAAATATATTTAAGAGTGAATCCACCTACCCATGGAATTATGGAAAAAAATAAGAACGATATAGATTCATCATAAAACATGGTTAAATATCTAAAAATCCCACCACAGATCCTATTCTCTAACAACAAAAAATCCATATATCATCATGATTAAGATTATATATCATAGATATATCACCAAAAAACTATATATATGGATACAATATATGGATGAAGAGTAGATCTAAGGAAAACCACTAATAATAGAGATTTACCAAGCAATCCAACCCTCAATGCCCTAAAACTTACTGTAGATCAATTCTGGATCAAATGGATGAATCACCATAGCATTTGGGAGGATGAAAAAATGAGTTAGGGTCAGAATGGGAGAAACATGTGGATTTGAATATGAGTGAGATCCACTTTTTAGGATCTAAAAACTAACTGTGCAAGGTTGGGTTACACAGGTTGAAAAATCATGCACCAACCATGCGCCAGCTACCGCCTAGAAACACACTTCACATGGTTGGATCACACGGTTAGACAAACTATGTGCCAACTACATTTTCCCCTATGTTACACTTTTCATGGTTACTCCTGTGGTTGACACATGGTTTGGTCAAACTGTGAACCTAACCATGAACCAACCAAAATCACGTTGCCTCTCTTTGCATGTTTCCATATAAGAGTTTCATGGTTTCTACTAACCATGATCAAACTTTTCACCTATATGAAATCCCCAAAAACATTCCAAAAGTCCTATAAACCCTCCCAAACATCACCCAAACACTTTACATACTTAAAATAAATAAAGGTTTACTTACATGAAATAAGGGGTGTTACACTTCAAAAATTAACTCTTTCCTCATTTCTTAAATAGAATCAGATATTATTGAATATATTCCATAAATCCAAGAATGTTTTTAACTCCATCAGTGATAAAATAAAAAACATTTTCATAAAGTTAATAATATATTCTATGTTAATCAATACTATCCAATTTTATTTTCCATATAATTCGTCTCTTTATCCCCAAATCATTATCTTCACATCAGGAATATATTAAGGGTTTTTATTTCGTTAGTCATGTGTTTTCCATAAAATATTATTTTTCCATTTCTTAAATTATCTAATTCATTAGTACCATTCAATATATCCATGAAAATACCAAATAAAACTTCTATATAAAAATCCTTATATATTTCATAATTCTTGAATTCCAAAATATATACAGTTCAATCATTCCACTTCATTATTTTTACATTAACTAGAATTCATCATCATATTCCTTTATAACTTCATTCTTTAATAATTCATTTTTAGTATCTTTATCATCAATAACAATTCCATTACTCATGAAACCATATTGATAATGTTCTTGATCTTTACCCCTAGGAAATCAATTTTCATAGTGACCATGATTGCAAAAATTAAACCATTCAATCATTGATAGTGCCTTAGGGAAAACCATTATTCTCATCCATTTTGTTAAATATAGTATTCATTTTTCCTCAGCAATTAGTTACTCCATCCCCTTATTCTCCACACATAAAACATCTTCTTGTTCATTTTTGACATTCCATTGAGTACTTATTCCTATATTATAGACATATGGTAAACTAAATCTTACTTCCTCCAAGTTATCGACCACCCAAAATCTCAGTGAACACTATCCATATATTATTTACTAAGTCTGATAGTTGGTTAAGGTAAAATATATTAATCATATATCATTTTAACTGATTAGGCATAATCATAATGTCCTTAACTCCATTCATCATCCGATTTAGTTGCTCATCATCGCATTATCTATCACATTAAAGTTTAACCGAGTTCATTATCATTCCTACAATGGACTATAACCAAAAATCATAGGGTGAGAAATAATATTGATAGGGGAAAACTACATAATCATGAATTATAATTTATTGGATGAATAAATCATGACCCCATATTTTCAATATATGAAACCTTAGGTTTAACATTGGTCATATATGATTATCAAATATTCAAATAATTCATAATTATTAATGAATATAATTTGGTTTAATCAAAGAATATCCTCCATAAGTGTAAAACCATGTGCATAGTAAGGGTTCACTCACTCTTCACTAGAAGGATGACCAACATATACTTGACCAACTCTTTTCAGGGCTGTATCTGTAAGATGAAGCTATGCCAAAATTACATATATTTGTAGTATTAATACAAGGATTTATCTCTAAGAAAACCACATAATATCCCCCTTAAGAAACCTTTTGGATGTTTTCACATACCTATACTCATCCTATATGTTCTTAATTAAAGTGTTATATTCCTAGTTTCCTAAGGTTAACTAGTCGATTACTCTAATACAAAATATAAAGTCCCAAAATTCTCATACATAGGCATCACAACTTAATAATAGATGAATATTATGTATATTACATAACAATCCATGACAAAATAATATAGGTCCAGTGTCATTGGAAACCCAGATATATAGAAAACTAGTTCATAAGTCAACTTCATCAAATATCACTTTGTTCTTCATAAATAACACCCTTCTTAGACATAACATACATAATACACTTATTCAATACACGAGGGAGGAAACATTTGAAAACAAGAGCTCAAATTCCCAGTAAGAGTGAAGAAGGGAGATATCAATATATATTGAGCATAAAGTTACGATAAGATGAGAATAACAATTTAAAACTCTACATTTCATGCCATAGATAATAATTATTAGTCATAGAATAAATATTGTAAATTAAAAGGACACAAATAATTAATTAGAGAATAATCCATGAAAAAATAAAATTGCAATGAGACATAAAATTTTTAGATGTACATAAACTTACCCCATTTCGATTTTTTTAAATAGATACATGTTCAATCATTATGTTTAAGAAATCAAATCAGGCCCTCACATAAACTCATGAACATGAAATAAGGTACATGAATGAAATTATGGACATGAAAAAAGTCCCATGCTTAACCGTATGGATATGAAATTAGGCCCATGTATAACAACATGAATATGAAATTAGGTTCAAGAATTAAATAATTAACTCATGAGTTATCCATGATTATCCAATGCATTGGAGGGCGATATAGGTCACACCCATACATGGTTTTAATGTAATCACTATACTTGGTTATAAAATAACCACCATCACATAATTATAACTATACATAAGTGTGTAATAATGTCATAATAAATTCATCATATCATAACTCATGGAAATAAATAGATTTAATAAACATTCCATCATAGAATAACCGTTGGGAAAGGAATGTGTTTTATACACATCTAGTAATCATAAAAATATTCAATTTAAATAAATTAAAATATTGGTATCCTTAGATCACATCCTCATTAAATCCTAATTAACACCAATGGATTACATCATAGATGAAAAATGATTTTAAAAGATGAATAAGAACATTTCATGAAGAAAATGGAATTGACACTTTGAAAATCAAATTTTAATTCCAAGAAATTATTTTTTAAAAAATTATTTTATTTTAAAATAACCATTTAAAGATACAATGTAATATTTAAAACATTTAATGTTAACTAAAGTAGAATATTGTTTCATACGCTACACATTAAAAAAAATATACATTTTAAATTTTCAGTAAAAGACAAATGGGCCTTGTTGAAAAAATGATATAAATATTCATTTTAAAACATTTTTTAAAAATCTAGAATGGGTAAAATTGACATTAAACAATATTAGTTTAGCATTGGGACATTATTGAAAACATTTTAAAATAACCGATATATGGACAAAAAATGGTTTTCAACCGAAGTGAGAAATAAAGTCTGTTTAGTTTTAACAAATAATTTTGGAATATTGAGTACATAATGAGAGGTAAATGGAGGGAAAAAAATTATTATTAAGGAAGAAAAATAAGAGAATAAAATTCATGAAGATATTGAGAAATTTATCATAATATTTTATTATTGAAAGCAAAATCATAAACAATCATGATAATCAAGGTGATTATATCATAAAACACTTACAACATTGGAAACTTTTGAATCAAAATCACTATGAAATAGAAAACCATATTTGGATATGTGTTTAAAATAATTTTAATGATAATAATCATGAATTATAATCATAGAAAGTATATAAACAACATAAATGTTTAAAGTGGTAAATATGATATTTGTATCTAAAAAATTAAAGAGAGACTAGAAATCCCTTACTTTAAGTCTATAATTCCTTAAAACATGTTATAAAATCCTTTATAATAAATATAGGATTATTATAAATATATTATAGAACCATATTTATATGTATCGTTCAACATATGATTTACTTATGAACTTTTATTTCCCGTTTATTAACAATTCTTTGTTAAAATCACTTTTCTAGAAATAACAGCTATATTTTTTATGTTTATTTTTATTTTATATTTTTATTCCTTTTAATTTGATCATGGTTTAATAATTTAAAGAAATTTTACCATGATATAAATATGGTCACAGCCAGATTTTCAGTTCCATGCTTTGATTCAAATCCCATTTCAATTCTTAATTTTCTTTTGGTTTATGGGTGTTCCGGGTTTGAAATTTTGGTGTCTCCTTTGTACTTGATATATGACCTTAATCTTGTGGGTCTTGGATGGTAATTGGAACCCTAATCGTTAAATGGTATGTTGTGAGGTTTTGGTGTTTTGGAGTTGGATTGGTGACACTCCTTGTGAAACCACTTGTGGGGTAAGTTAGTGAGGTGGTTTGTACCCAAGAGTTGGATGAGTTTTGGGTAGGAAAGAGTTTGTGGTTTTTGGAATGTTTCTCCCCTACCCTTGTCCTATAATTCCCCCTTGGTTTTCCCCTTTGATTCCCCAGAATATGGAGGATTATGGAAGGTTTTTGGGTGCCCATATTAATCCATATATTTTATTAAACCTTGCAGGAAAACTATGCCAGGGTGTCCAGGTCATTAAAAACATTTTGAATTTACAAATTTTCCCTCCAGAATAAAACCAAATCAACCCCATTATTTCCCATTTCATGCTATAATTCAATGGACATACTCCAAGGTCTCTCACCCTCCCTCAGACCTCAACTTTGAAGGGATAATTGATAGGGAAACATCAAAACCATGCAAGTAAGTCTCCCTCTCTTGGATTTATTACTTTCCCATAAGGTTTATTTCACCCTTTTTTGGAGTTATAATGTGTCCAATAGCTAGGTTTCGTTCCTAGGGTTTAACCAGTGGTCGTTTTAGTGAAACCTTGGGGTTTAGGGTTGGTTTTCACTTCCTTGTGGTGCAGTGGTGGTGGGTTGATGTTTCGCACCAAGTTTTGAGGGTTTCAACAAAAAAGGTAGATGATTCCATATGTAGACATTCCTTGATGAGTTATCATGACTTATTTACATATTTATAATGTTCTGCATATGTTATGTGTGGTGAAAAAACTGTTTTTGATGGATTTGGTTAAGTTTTTAATTTTATAGTTGCATTTTAGCTTGAAATTGGGTTATTTGCGTGTGTGACTCTTGGGGTAATATTTAGGTGTATTTTATAACATATGAAAGTGATTTGTTAGTGTTGAAATGGGATGAATATTCTGGTTTGTTAATGATTTGGTGTCATGAGGGCCTTAAAAGGTGGTTTTTGAATGGGTGTTATGTGTAAAACCTTCTATCACTCCTTGAAATTGTTTTTTTACAATTTGTGTTTTTCATGTGTAACTTCCATGGTATTATTTGAGGTAATTTTATAGCATTGGATAATGGTTTAATAAATGTTTCAAGGGCTACCCATTTTTTTTGGTAGGTTCTTGGTGCGATTTTGGCCCGAAAGATGGTTTTGGAATGTGTGTTGTGTGCAAGACATAGTTACACCCCTTGGGTTTGTTTTATGAAAATTGTAAATGTTTTATTTGGTTAAACAAAGTGAGATAAGGGTGTATATGTATTTTTTTTGTGAGCGTGTTCACCTAATATTGGTTTTTTAAAGGTAATGTGGTGATTTAAGATGTCAATCATTTTTGAAATGTTTTATAAAGTTCTGAAATGTTTTATCAAATGGATCGAGAGGTGGAAAAAATGGTAGTGGGTTGTTTTGTGTGGAGGAGATGTGAAAAAAATGAATTTTGTTGATGAAAGAAATATTATGTGTTATTTTTGTGGGAGGTTATGTGAATTGGAATATCTTGGAACAGTTTTTTAAAATTGTTAAAAGGATATGTTGATGTGTTAAAGAGATGTGAAAAGTGTTGTGGGCTTTTTCGGTGTGAGTTTGATTTCAAAATCAATTTGAATAAAAAAGGGGATAATGTGACTTCTGTGATGTACATGTGGTCTGTTTGGTGAATGTTTTATGTGGAAGTGGTAATTTCATGTGAAAATTATATTTCATGTCTTGTTGAGCTAGTTTGAGAACAAGAGGGAAACCCGCGTATCTATGTGGGTTGACGAGAACTAGTATGCTAGTGATTCTATGTGGTTTTGCCTGAGTTTCACCTTGCAAGTTTTACGCCTACAACACTAAATAAACTATGATGATGATGATGGGGGACCAATAGGTTATGGGTATTTTCCCTACTAGTGGCTCGTGCCCAATAACATATATTTTTGATGATTACATTCACCGAGATATGAGGTATATGGGATCCACAGTGAGCTAGTGCCTAGGGATTATATTCCCGTTGCTTGTGCTCATTGGATGATTATAGACTACCATCGGTATACAGTATGATTGTATTAAAAAATTCAGTATCTTTTTTATTTTATTTAAGTGTGTCTATTCTTTAAAATATCCCACTTGAAAACTGTTTTTATTTAAAGTTGCATCATTTGGAAATTGTAATTTGCATTTCTTGTTTACCAAAACATGTAATATTTTCATCTTTTAATGTTTATCACATGGAATATGTTAATGGCGATATGCTAATGGGATTTGGATCCCAATATACTTACACCATTGGGTTTAATTATACTTTTTTAGTTTTTTGTTGATGGTTTGTGTACAACTTTTGTGCCAATGGTTTGGTTTTTTAGTGGTCCTTCATGATGAGGAGTTGAGGAGATGGCTTGAGGGCGGTGCCTTTTTCCATGAGGAGGTTTTGGGGACATCATTTATGGGTTTTTACCTTTGTAATGGTCTTCAAATATTGTTTTAAATTTTTTAATTCAATTATGAAATTTTGTAAAATATTTTTTCGTTTGATAAATCCATATTATGTTAGTTGGATTTGTTTGTCATTGTATATTTATAAACATGGATAAATCATTACAATTTTTCATTTTATGATACCCGACCACTTATTCTAGCCCATGGGGACTGGGAACGCCCTTCGATCCTTGTCATGAGCCAGGTATGGTAGCAGTTTTGATGGCGACCAGATTTAGTTCATGAAAAAATGGTATCAAAGGAGATTCACTCTCTTTGGGTTATGTTATTTGGGGAAGATTATGGATATTCTGGAGCATGTATTATCAGGACTTGACATTCCAGTTATGGGGAGTGTGCATGGCCAGGACACCTCATGAAGGGATTTGAGTCACCAGGGGAAGTCTAAATTTATCTAAGTCATTTGGTTTTCTTGGGTTGATGACGGTTTGGGGAAATGAAAAGAGAGTTGAGAAATGGTCTTAGTGAGCTCGTATGGCCTAGAAAGAAATGTGAAGATAGGGAAATTTCCCTAGAACATTTTATGTGACGGTGAATTTATTTGAATATGTCCGCTAACCATATGTCCAAGTCACCCACCAGAACTAGTTTCCCCTCGCATGGTCTTGTGTACTTTAGTTTTCAAATCATGGAAGTTTAGTTTTAAAGAAAAAAATACATGGTTTTAAAAAGTTCAAAGTTTTTGGGAAATGATTATATAATAAAGATAGAATGGTTCAATTTGTGAAATGTGGAACTGAATTTTCAGAATTATTTTGAATGGGAACATGGTGTGATTACACCACTTTTGAAACTAATAACTATATTTAAGTTGGTTTTGAAAAAGTGTTTCCAATAGAGTTTTCTAAACTATTGGAAGGTGTTTTAATGGGATGGTATTCTTTGAAACTGGTGTGAATATATTGAAAGTTAGTTTTCATTTTAATGATTTATCCTTTCTGAAAAATTTTGTATCCTGTAATTTGGGTTTGATTTCGTGGTTAGTGGTTTTGAGAAAAAGAAATTATTGGTTGACTGTTTTGGTTTTGAAAAGTTAAAAGATTTTTTATCCTTTTGTATTTCTATGTGAGACCACATGCATGGGGTTAGAAGGAATATTTTTCTCAGTATTTGTAGATTGAGTCTACACCATTTTCTTTTCTTTTTTTGCGGAACCTCTTATAGGGGGATAATGCTTGTGGAAGGTTGAAAGAGACCTTACTTTCTTAAGTGACCAGATTTGTTGAAGTTGGAAGTGGTCTGGGGTTATTAGTATGGATAAGTAACTAGATGGTGTCTAGGAGGGAATCTGGGTCCTTTGTAGTCTCTTCGAAGAACAAGTTAATGTAAAACCACCAACTTTGGAAATCTAGTTATGAGTAGATATTATGGCCACATTCCGTAATTGTGTACTGTTTGAGATTTGGCATAATATCCCTTTCCTAGTATTGTTTTATTAGTCACAATGGTCATGTTCATTTATGCCTTGTGATTTCATGTGATCGTTCGAATGTAAAGTTGAAAGTCATGAAATCGTCCAAGAGTCACTGTTATGTTTGGAGTTTTTCTCCCTTGAAAAAACTCAAAATCCACTCTTTCAGAGGAAGGTGTTTATATGTGTCCTTTCCTTCTATTTTTTCTCACCCGAAGAAACAGGGTGTGATGTGTGTGCCACATCTAAGCCCTTGTTTCAGTGAAAGGTCGAGTTAGGGTTAAGTGAATTTGGAATGTGTTTTGTCTTGGTAAAATTATAGGGGATTGCATTGTTTTTGTTTGTAGAACCAGAAGAAAAATCTCCATTTAGGGGTTTCGAAAGCCTAACTATGAGACTGAAGATTCTTCAATCCTTTGAGCTCTAGCCATAGGTCCTAGAGAGAAGATTTTGTGTAGTCAGGGGAAATCCCATGGTCATTCAAACCCTTGTACAGTGTCCAATCCTCATTATGAAAGATGATGATAGTTTAAACATCTGGTTTTTTCATGTTTGAGCACACAGTTTTTGTATGATTACTAGTGACCTTGTGCCAGGATGCCATGAGGAAATAATGATCTGCACAATTAGTACCCAAATTCCCAAACTATGCAGACTAACCATGTGGCCTTCCCAACTTTTTAACTTTTGGGGTCTTTCTACATTGGGCCATGCTTTTCATTTAAGATGGTTTGTTCTTATTGTGGGGAGACCCACTATAATTCTCATGTATGTTTTTTTGGAAATGTCTAATGGAAGTATACACCTTTTACCAGTGAGTCTGTTTGGGCCTCCCCTGTTAGTGTCTTGATTCTGTCACAGGAAGAATTTATGTTGTATCTTATGGTGGGGATCTCACTCATGTCTCCCCATACTAGTAACTCATATTTTTCCTTAGTATTGGCTTGGTGGAAGGTAGTCTCATTCAGAGCTATCTAACAAACCCCATATTTCTTATGTAAACCTTGGGATTGGAGAGTGCCTAACAGTTTAGTTAAAGAATGGTAAGTGTAACCATGTTCATTGTTGTTGTTCATTTGGGTAAATTGCAAGAGTCTTATTTAGATAGTGTTTGAGGAGTTTTCTTTTGGATAAATTCTTAATGTGCTTGATTTTTTCTGGAAATTGATGTATGTTTTGGTTTTAGAGAGTATTCCTTCCATAATTGATCACTGGAGGTGTTTTGGTCTTTGGGTGCGAAGCTTGGAAAAGGAGTATATCTGGGTTTCATAGTTGGGTTTGGTTTTTCTTTGGCATTTCTGTGGCTTTCCTAGGGAAGAAATCTTTATGGTGGAGAGAATTGTCACACTCAGATTTTCAATTCTATGGTTTGATTCAAATCCTCTTTTGGTTCATAGTTTTATCTTGGTTTCTGGGGAATCTGGGATTGAACTTTGGTGTCTTCTGTGTTCTTGATCTGTGACCTTAGTCTTGGGGGTTTTGGATGGTAATTGGAACCCTCTTTTATCAAATAGATTGTTTGAGGTTGTGGTGTTTTGGAGTTGGATTAGTGACAATCCTAGTGGCACCACCTGTGGGGTAAGTTATTGAGGTGGTTTGTACCCAAGAGTTTGATGAGTTTTGGGTTGGAAAGAGTGATTTATTTTGGGAATTTTCTCCTCTATACATGGAATATATTTTCCCATTGGTTTCCTCATTGGACCACCCTGAATTTGGAGGATTATGGAAGGTTTTTGGGTGCCCAGAACAGGCCACACAGTTTGGTCACACAGTTTACTATACTATGCCTCCAAACCATGAAAGGGTATCTAGGTCATTAAAAACATTTTGAATTTACAATTTTCACTTACATAATAAACACAAATTATCCCCTTTCTTCCCTATTTCATGACCTACCTCCATGGGAATCCTCCAAGGTCGCTGACCCTCCATTGGACCTGGACTTTAAAGGGAGATTTGATGGGGGAAACATCAAAACCATGCAAGTAAGTTCCCCTCTCTTTGATTTCTTCCCTTTTCATAAGGTTTATTTCACCCTTTATTGGAGTTTGAATGTGTCTAGTATCTGGGTTTCGAACCTAGGGTTTAACATGTGATCATTTTGGTGAAATCTTATGGTTTAGGGTTGTTTTCACCCCTTGTTGTGTAATAGTGGTACGCTTGATGTTTTGCCCCATGTTTTGGGGGTTTTAACACAAAAGGTAGGTGATTACATATGTATACATTACTTGATGAGTTATAATGATTTATTTAAATATTTTTCATGTTCCTCATATGTTGTGTGTGGTGTAAAAACTGTTTTTAATGGATTGGTTAAGCGTTTAATTTTATAGTTGCATTTTTGCTTGAAATTGGGTGCTTTTCACGTGTGACTCTTGAGGTAATATTTAGGTGTTTTTTACAACATATGAAAGTGATTTATTAGTATTTAAAGGGGATATAATTTCTGGTTTTTTAACTCTTTGGTTTCATGTGGGCCTCAAAAGAGGGTTTTTGAATAGGTGTTATGTGTAAAACCTTGTCCCACTTCTCGAAAGTGTTTTATGAAAATGTGTGTTTTTCATGGGTATCCTTTGTGGTATTATTGGAAGTAATTTTATAGAACTTGATAATGGTTTAGTAAATATTTCAATGGATTACCATTTATGATTTGGTAGGGTCTTGGGGTGATTTTTTTAAATAGGGTTTGGAATGGGTGTTGTGTGCAAGACATATTTACACCACTTGGGTTTGTTTCATGAAAATTGTAAATGTTTTATTTGTTTAAAAAAAGTGGGAAATGGTTGTATATGTACTATTTAGTGAGTGTGGTAACCTAATATGGTTTTTAAAGGTAAGGTGGTGATTTAAGTTTTCAATTTTTTTGGAGTGTTTTATAAAGTACTAAAATGTTCTATCAAATGGAAAGAGAGTTGTGAAACATGGTTGTTGGTTGTTTTGTGTGAGTAAGATGTGAAAAAAATAATTATGTCGATGAAATAAGTATTATTTGTTATGTGTGTGCAATGTTATGTGAATTGGACTATCTTGTAAAGGTTTTTTAAAATTGTTAATAGGATTTGTTGAAGTGTTAAAGAGATGTGAAAGGTTTTGTGGGCTATTTTGGTGTGAGTTTGATTTCAAAACCAATTTTAATAAAAATGGGGATGACGTAACTTGTGTAATTTATATGTGAGATATTTGGTAAATTAATGATGTGGAAGTGTTAATTGAATGTGAAAATTGTTTTTCTTGGCTTGTTGAACTTGTTTGATCATAAGAGGGAAACCCGAGTATCTTGGTGGGTGGATGTGTACTAGTATGCTAGTGATCCTGTGGGGTTTGGTATCAGTGTCACATAACACATTTGAATCTTACAACACTAACTAAACTATGATGATGATGATGGGGGACCACTAGGATATGGGTATGTTCCCTATTAGTGGCTCATACACAACAAAAAATCTTTGTGATGGTTACTTTCACTGAGATACGTCGTACCTGGGACCCATAGTGAGCTAGTGACTAGGGATTATATTCCCATTTCTTGTGCTCATTGGACGATTAATGATTACCATCATCACATGGTATGATTGGCTGAAAATATATAGTAGCATTGGAATTTTATTTAAAATAGTTTATTCTTTAAAATAGCCCACTTGAAAACTGTTATTATTTAAAGTTGCATCCTTTGAAAATTCTAACTATCATTTCTTGTTTACAAAAACTTTAAATATTTTCATCTTTGAATGTTTATCACAAGGAATATTTTAGTGGGGGTATCTTGTTGAGATTTTGTTCACACCCTAATTTCACCTTTGGGTGTAAGTAGACTTTCTTATTTTTTTATTATAGGGTTGGGTATAACTTTTGTGCCATTGGTTTGGGCTTTTAGTGGTCCTTCATGATGAGATGTTGTGGATATAGCTTGTGGGCGATGCCTCTAGCAATGAGGAAGTTCTTGAGCTATGATTTTTGGTTTTGTACCTTTCTAATGTTTTTGAAAATTGGTTTATATTGTGTAATACAATTCTAAAATTTAGTAAAATATGTTTTGGATTGAAAAATTCAGATTTAGTTTATTGGATTTTTTTTCATTGTATGTTTTTAAACTAGAGTAAATGGTTCCCATTTTTTATTTTATTGTACTCGGGCACTTGTGCCATCTCATTGGGATCGGGAATGCCCTTTGGGCCTTGTCAAAGTTCTGACATGGTTCCGGTTTTTATAGCGACCAGATTCGGTTTGTGAAAAACACAATATATTTTCAAAATATTTGTATTTTTAGTAGACCATAATAGTTAGAGATAGAAAATGAAATACACCAGTCAAGGAGAGGGTAGGACATATGTACGCAAGGATGATGTTTAAATTTATCAACTGATGGGATAAAATAAAGGTAAATAATATATAAAATCTACATAGTAATTATTATTTTATATATGTAACATATATTTATGAATGTTAACTTTATTCCCTACCATGTAAAGCGTAATTGAAAAATGAACGACGTAGCTTCGTGAGGTGGTAGTCCACCGTACACATGAGTGACATTATAATATTAACGAAAAATGGATGTTAAAATAGTTTATATGATATTATAATTCCATACAAACAATAATATCATAAAAATAATATATAAACATTAAATAAAACATTATAACAATCCGTGTTTGGTGGTGATGGAAAATGAATTACATCTGTTTGCATGGCGGTAGTCTACTTTAAAAATGATCGATTATTTCATTTCCCATTGGATGAATGAGGAGATGGATATAGGTTATTTAATCACTATAATTAGATATGAGTATATTTTATATACTCGTGTTATTATATTTTAATTATGAGGACATGAATGTATGTGGTAAGAGAAGAAGTAAAAAAAGCTTATTGAAGACAATTAACTTCGCTTAGAAAAACCTCCTATGGATATCTTATTAAAGACCATATGATTGGTCTTTTGGGAATACGATAATCTATATAATGTGGAAAATTGTTTTTGGGAAATAATTTAGTATATTGTTTTCATGTAAAAGGGATTAATTGTTGTGGGGAAATGAGGAGAGTATGTGGCATTTTATAATTGAGAAGTGTCATTTTTAAAAATACACAAAACTATTCAATATTTGGAGTTAGTCTCAACCCAAAGGCCTAAAACATGTAAAATAATATATTTTAAAGATTATATGGTTGATAATAACATCCAAAACAAAAAATATCAAATGTTTTAAACATGTTGTTCCTTAACTTCTATGTTTCTTTACGTTTACTATTTTAGTTTTCACTACTGTAACGACCCTTTTTATGTAGGTAATTTATCATTTAAGACTTGAAAAAACATTATCCTTATAAAATCATTTGAACCCATTGGTTATAAATATTAAATTATATTTATAAAATAAAAATTCTATGTGTGTGGAAAATTAAATTTAACTCAAGCACATGTAACATGCAAAACCCAATTTTACCCTTTACCACGGTAATGATGTTTTTACTATTTAGGGGTCAATATTATTTTTATAAGAGAAAAATTGGTCCATAAATGGAGTATTGTTGACATTTTAAAACACATAAAAATAAATATTTAGAGGATAGGGTTTTTTTGGTGTTCTATATCATTTAATAAAATAATATTTATTGTAAAATGATATTAATTTCAATTTTGATGCTATTTATTATTAAATGATATTAATTTCAATTTTGATGCTATTTATTAAATTTTATTTTAAAATCATAATGAGAAATGGGTAATTAGAGTATATAAATTTTAAACCCTTATATAATTTTATATTTATCTAAAACATTTCTTGAAATATAATAATTAATTCAATTTATTTTACCTTTAATACTTTTAGTGTCATTTACTTTATAATTTTTTTAATTAAATACTTACTGTGTTGGCATTTCTTACGCTTTGAAAGTAATTGTATAAATAATAAAAATTAAAAATAAATTTACTTAATGAAATTTATTTAATTTTTATAAAGATTACCACTAATATTCTTTCAAATATTTGTTTTCCCACTAAGTGCATAGATAACATAAATTTTAATGCAAGAGAGTGACCTTTTGTGTTTTTATTTTCTTAAAATATTATATATGTCAATTTCATGGAAAAGTGTCCCAAAATAACATAAAAATAAATAATAAGGTAATAATGGTCAACATATGGCCATAAAATATTAATTTTTCATGTGTTTATTTTTTTTAACTTTTAATCTTTTAGTTTAACCATAGTTAACCTGTTTCAACCTTAACCTTGGTAATTAATTTTTACTATTTTTATTATTCATTTTAATAAAAATTAAGTTGGAATTATTATATAATATTAATTATGATTTTTAAAAATACGAAATATATTTTTTCAAATTCCTTTGACATAATTAGAAAAAGATAATTTGAAATTAAACCCATAGATGTGATCCAAAGAGAAACATTTCATAAATATAAGAAGTTTTAATATAAGATTTCAATTTAAAATTGATACAAATGATATAAACTAGATTAATAAATATATAATTATATGAATTTTATCTTTAAAACATTTTTAAATGATATGTTACTATTTAAAATCTTTAAACGAATAAAAAATGATTAATAAATATCAGTTTTTTTTCACTGTTCTACAAAAAAACAATCTTTCTAGAAAATTATCAATTCTTAAAACTAAGATATTTTTTATATTTTTATTCCAAAAATGAATTTAATATTTTCAAATATATTTTATAAATATTTCAATAAGTAATTTTTTTTTCACAAAGTGAAATAAAAATTATTTTTTTGAGAAACATTATTTTCGAATCATATAAAATTATTACTAAAAATAATGTACTTATTTATAAATATACTTTCTTTATATAATAATTTTATAAATAATTTTATGAATATTATAATTCCTATTCATACCACCAAATCTAATTTCTAGGTTTTAACAGTGAATTTTAAATAGTAGTATATCTTGATTTGTTAAAACTCAGGGTTGTGTGTAACACAAGTTAACTAAGAAATTAAATCTATTTGATTTTTTATTAAATCATCAAATTATTCACACAAACACACACACACACACATGTGTCAAACCATCAAACATGTTCACATGGGCCACACACACATGTGATCAAGAATAAAACATGGTCTCATGGGCTATAAACGCACAGAAACTTGGGATACATCATCAATATGGTCTCTTGAGATTTAGGTTTCTTATTTCAAAACCATTCATGATGTAGGGTCCATGTAATGAAATGCACTCAGTAGTGATCAAGCCTCATCCATTAATCACCGACATCAAGCCAGTGTACGTGGGTCAATTTTTACTATTGGAACTTTATTTTGTCTACATTTGTCTTGGCTACTCTAATTTTTTAATACTTAGATCCCATTAAAATAATTAAGAAATATATTAAATTCAATACTCAAATATGAATTAAAGTGTTTTCTACAAATTTGGATTACCTCATATCACGTGCTAATCATCAGGAAAAATAGGATTGGGTAGAGTACATGGAACCATATACCACAAATAGAGTCAATTCCCATCACTAAAAATCCCAAAGACTTTGTTTGATTCCATCAAAACCCATTTTGCCTCTATCTATCACCATGAGGTTATAAATCATGATAAATCAATCCAAAATAAATAATCACAACTAAATTATAATAAATTACATGATTCTAAGTAACTTCAAAACCAAATGAGAAAGGAATACTTACCGAAAGAATCACTAGAGGCCACCACCTACAAGTGAAATGACCAATACCTATGGAAGGTATGTCCCAAACATCCAAAATTAATCCAGGAAAGGCCATATCCCACAGAAAATAAAAAAATTAATATAATTAAATTAAAACCTTTAGAATAAATAAACCATGAAACATACCTTAGCTGTAATATCAAAAAACATAGTTCGAGCTACTCTTGACACACTTTAAAATATAAGGTATGACAAATCCTTAAATTTGTTCCTGGGTACTTTTGCCTATTCAGCTTTCTTTGACAAAAAACATAGAATAGATCACAAAGGGGCATAAATTCAATGAATCACCCATAAAAGTATTGCATTTATCATCAAAAGACATAATTTATCCATACTTATTCCAAGCCCGAACATTCTTAGAAAGTTCCATCATTATTTGATAGAATTTTCATCTAATTATCTAATTGAGATCATGGAAATTAAAATAAGAAATGATTAAGGTGACCAAAGATAATGATAAATAAATGATAATAAATACATTAGAGAATCATAAAGGTGAATACATACTAGGATAATTATCCACAATGAATGAAAATATGATCCACCACTACATGAATAATAAAGGAGACAAGATCAATGAAAAATAAACTATCTTTCCCAAATTCACCAATAGATCAGACTTAGATCCATCTCACTTTTAAGGGATCTCATAAAGGGGGGATATTTTGAGGGTATGGTCAGATGCCCCTAAAAAATACGATCCATGTAGTTTAAACAAGAGGTGGAATTAGGGAAAAAATACCAAAAGTAAATTACATTATTGGTTCCCAACACTCCCTAATGACCACCTGATAGAGGCTCACTAGCTCTCCAGTGAGTCCTTCTAGGAAGTAGGGCTACTACCCGTGAGAATGACTAAATATGGGATATAATAGTAGTCATTTAAATGAATAATATTTTCTTTGAAAATTACGTTATTATATTTCATGTTTCCTTTCAAATAAATATTTTTTTGTAATATTTTGGAAATTTTTAGATTTTAAATAAACAATTTCAAGGTGAAAATAATATTTTTCTTGACAAATGTTATTGTTAACATTAAAAGTTATTTTAAACTCCGAAAAAATCCTTAGATGAATATTATGATTTACTAGGAATATACTACAATGTTACCATCCACCTTATTCCTTAGGATGACTTATGGTCATATTTTTATATTCATTGAATGAGGAAAATATAAACTTCATGTATTCTAGTTCTTTATTATGAATGTTTATATTGATTTTGTATATAACTATTATTCATCCCTTTCTTTTGATGAATGAATTAGACTTAGAAAGTGACATGAGGAGATATATAGCACCCAATGAATTAGTATGTCTTAAGAGACAACTAGTTTGGGTACCTAAAATACATCTTACATATTTATGTATGATTTCTTGGAATAAGGACTCAACTTATGATTATGACGTCCGACATTATGCATTCTATCATTATGAAACAAGTTATTTTTATCCATTTTATTATTTATATTATTATTTCATCCAAGTATATATTTAATTTTTTATTATATTATTTATATGTAATATTTTATTATTATTTATCAGTATTATAATGTTCATGATTTAGTTATTTTATGATAGTTTCTATTGTTTTCTTTTCATTACTAACCATCTAAGATCACCTTTTATTATGTTTTCCTTTTCCGAGGATATCAAGAAGGGATCCATAAATGAATTCATATATTTAATTTAAATAAGTAATAAAATTCCCATAATTTTTTTATGTTTTATTTCAAGGTTTCAAATTCAATATGATAATCCTATATGTATCTATTATTCAAAAACTAACGACTATTAGATCCATGATGATAATAACCCTTTTATTTTGTTCCAATTTAGTAAAATAACAACTAGATATGAGTTACTGAATCTAGAGTGTTACATCAGTTAAATTAAGATATCATATAATTATAGACAAGTAAATCCACAAAATTATAAGTAAAAATTTTACACGGAGGACACATATTCCAAATATATAAGAGGCGATCATGTAAGATTTATATGGAGGCATCATTTTCGGTGAATTATAATCCAGTAGAAGGGGAAATTGTAAGAGTCATGTAAAACCAAAGAATAACCAAAGAGTAATAAAATATATTTTATTTTATTGGGAAATAATACACAATTTCCATCAACAAGAACTTATACAAATACAATTTTGATTTCAAAGTGAGACTAGAATTGAAACCTTTACAGATTCCATAAAATTTAAATCAAATGAAAATTAAAGAGAGAAATTGAAATGGAACATTATATAGAATGAGTAAAAATATAATGATGATAAAATAAGTGAAATTGGAAGTATATAAACCATTTACATGAAAATAGTGGTATAATATGAAAAATGTTTGAAAGAAGGGAATTGAAGACTAAAAACCCATAACATTACACTGAACATACACAATAGTTATTTAACCTTTTGTATAATAAATATAATCATATTAATCAATAATTTCATTAAATTATCCATATCTGTTACCCTTTATAATATTAAATTGTAATAATTCAAAACAAACATATTGACCAGTTATTTTTTATTTTCACTATATAATCTTAGTAGTATTGATAGTTTCATACATGTTTTATAAAAGATATATTGATCACTATTTTGTGATTAAAAATTCATCATTATAGAGATTATTAATTTAAGTGGAATAATTGTTCTTTATAAATTTATTTAGTACAAAATTTGATAGAAATTATGGGTATTTTTCATGAGAGTGAAATCCACAATGAGGATGTTTCATGTACTTTATAGACAACAACAAGTTACTTTATATGGACCATCAATTATTTATGGAACCCTTACAGAAGAAAATTAATGAAATAATTTACTCCAGAATATATTGTATTTATATTATAAGTTTCTTTATATTTATTTACAATGTTAATTTTTATGTTGGAAAAATACTGTTCATGTAGCTGTATGAACTAACAAAAATAAGAACATGCCATAATAATGAATGAAGAATAGTTTAGAGTTATATAATATTAATATCGTTTTCATAGAAGCATAATGATTTTAATATAATATAGTTATAGGGGATAATTTTACTTCTAAAGAGTTGACACTTAAAGGTAGTTTAAAAAGTTATAGAATTTAGATACTTTTATGAATTCGATTCTTTTATAAATTTATTCCTTCATAATGAAGGATTTAGGGTACCTTATTGAAAAAAAAACAATAATACCAATAATAACAATATATAAGAAAAAATATATAGGTATTAAATATATAACTATAGGATTTTATTTTTTTAAAGGTGTAACACCCAAATAATTTTCCACATTTTTACTTTTAAATTAATTAAATCTCTTTAAATAATTGAGATGCACACAATATCAGGTTCAAATGAAAATACTATATTAAAATTTTATTTAAACATGAACATTATAACAAAACTATTTAGTTAGAGTTTATTAATAGATGTAAATATATTATGAAACTTATATGGTTTATAAATATATAAACTAATTTTAATGGATATATATTTATTAGAAATAAAATAAGAATCATTTTGTTGAATAATAAATGTTTTCTAATTTTTTATAGATTGCAGTTTCGTCGCTTTTTGAACAATTATGATAAAAGTAATTTTTTATTATTTTTATAATTTATGATATAAAATGAAATTAATTTTTGAAAAAATAAAATCAAAATTATATTATTGTTATTTTTTGGCATTTTTCTAAAACATTTTAGTTTTCTATTAATAGGGAAAAATACTAATTTGTATTTGAAAAAATCTTTTTCATTTAAATTATTTACAAAGTTAAATTATATTTAATTTTTTTAAAGTAAAATTAGTTAAATTATTATATAAAAAATACAATTTAGTTGATTTTAAACGATTCCATATTAAATTTTGAAATTAAAACCTTCTGTACTCGGGAGAATTTTCTCTTTGAAAACCAATTTTTTCACAGTACTAGTTTGTCTAATTTAAAATAAGATTATGATATTTATGTGAATTTAATTTATAAAAATTGATTTAAAATTTAAAATTATAATAATTAATATTATCTAATGAGGTCAAATTTATTTTTACAAAATTCATAGTTAAACCAGTAAAAATTAATTACCGCAATTATGGTAAAAATGAGTTTATCGGGGGGGGGGGGGGGTTTAAATTAGAAGATAAGAGTTAAAAATAACCTAAAAAATTGTTCGAATCTTATCAGATAGCCATATTTCAACCATATACTATTAAAAATAATAATCTAAGGTTATTTTTATTATTTTGGCATGTGAATGGTATAAACATTTAGGATTATTTTAAGAAATTTTCCTGTAATTTCTTAGGAGGTCTCCCTTCCCCACTTATAAAAGGGAACTCCATCCCTTTACAAATTCACACATACAAAGATATTTTGGATTAAAAAACTCTAAACAATATCCTAAAAAAATACTTAGGCATATTCTAGATCTTCTAGTCCTCCTAAAGACTATCCCTAGGGTCGTTAAGAGGTGATCCAAAGGTGATTTCTCTTAGAGAAGGTCATTATCCTAACAAAGGTCGTTCATTTTTTTTATTTTTTCACCTTAAATTATGTCTTAAAACATCAGATATAATAACATGAATATATAAAATATACTGATATTTTATTATGTTTATTGAATAATATTTCTCCATATCCACTTCCATTAAATTAGAAAGGAAATCATTGATCATGTGTATGACATACTACTTCCTCACCATCCAAAGTAAAGCACTTCCAATCCCCACCAATCACGATTCAATATAATGTTGAAACAAATTTTAATATATCATATTTATGATTAAAATATTCTTCTAGAATTATAATATTAAAAATAGATTCATAATTTTCACTCCATTTAAAATAAGATATTGTCACTCATGTGTATAACAGACTACTACCTCAGGAAGTGATTTGAATCGTTTTTCACTTATAATTCACATGGAATTTAATAAGGATACAGTTAATGAATATATCTAATATATATATTATTTTATGAATTATTTTAGTTTGATATATCATCCAATTCTTTACCCTTTCACCCATTAAGCGAATGATATTGTCTCTTGTGCCTATATATGGCCTCCCGTCTCCACGAAGCGATGCAATTAATTTTCCCTTGGAATTTTTTTTATAATGGTTATAATATTTCATTTAACAATTAAATATTATATTTATTAAATTAATATCATTTTTATATGATGTAATTATACCTTATATATAATAACAATTACTTTCACTACAAAACACACATGGTAAAAGAAGGTAATTAACACCTGAAACAATGAAAACAATGAAATATTATTAAACAAAATGATGGTAAAATGTTTTAATGTGATCGTATATGATATTATAAATATGATTATAGTTTTGGTATAAATTAATAACATTATAAAAACTTTTATACAAGATTTTGAATCATTTTCAACTAAAGGAAATCATCAGGTAAAGAACTCCATTTCAATTTCTCTTCATTGAGGAATATTATAATGTTGTGATCCAAATTTATTTTATATAGTGTACATAATTGCACTTTGAAATGTTATATCATTATTATTTATTAATTCATGGAATCTTAAGTTCCAATTTTAATTATTTCATCAAAGGATATTTTACGTGAATGCTAATGAGTGTTAAATAATCTAATAACTCAATTTTTTTCATTAAGTTATATTACATATTCATTTTCCTTAGATATTATTGGATTATGTTTATAACAGATTTTGATTATCATATATTTTAATTTTAACTGTTTTTTGTTTATTTAGATTTTATAAATATAATATATTCATTGATTAATTATCACTTCAATGTTATGTTCATTTTAAGGGATATCATCTTAATTTCTACTTCATTGTGACAGTTTTGATCATATATACCTATTAACGTTTATTTAGAGTATGAAACCCCCTTTGATGTATTTAACACAAATAAATATTTATTCATTATGGTTAAATTTATAATTCAATGTTATCCTTATTATTTGTATCACTATATAAATATTTACTAAACCGTTTACCATATGATGTTTAGTTTGAAAGTTATTTGATTTCCCAGAGAAATATTATTAATTGTTTGTTCATTAATCAATGAGAATATTTTTTGATATGACATATTATTCCTGAATTAAATTGATTATTCGGTATATGATGAAATATTTGGAAATGTAGTTACGAGTGGATCTTGGTTATAGATATCCCCTCAATGCATTAAAATGTCTTATGAAAAAATTATTTAGCCAAATCAGATAGGTTTTTACCTAGTAGTTTTAGACTAACTTATGAATGGACTAGATGGTAGAGGTATTATAATTCCTGAGATCATGACGTCTAATAATTAACCATTTCCTACATTGATAATTTATATATTATTATTATTCATGATATTTTAAAAATGATATTATCTCTTGATGCATTTCATTCTCAGTTTATTGGTTAAATGGAATGCGTTTTCAATTATTTACCTTACCATATTTATTATGAATTATACGATTATAATATTCAAGTTGTTAATTAAATGGAATGTGTGTTCAGTTATTTAAATTTTCATATTTATTATGATTTATTAATTCATGATATCCTCCGCTGTATGCAACCCTTAACAAGTATTGGAGCTCACCCTTATTATTCTTTCATTACCCAGGTTATGAATATGAATCCTTTAAATGAGTTTCAAGAATGTTGAGAATTTTATTTTGTTATTTTGTTATTTTAAATTACCAATGAAAAATGGGTATCATGTATGTATATAGTTCTCCAAAACTTCTAAAATGATCAGTTCTTTGGGATTTTACCCCTTGTATCTTGGAAAACCTAATAAATGTTTCCCTAAATCTTGGATTATAGAGTCAGAGTCATTACATTTGGTATATAATTAAGTTTAGTAGAATTCTTGGGAAATATATTTTAGAAAATATAGATCATAGAAGGTCACCCTATGGTTAACTTTTAGTATATGTAAATAATATTATCCTAATGTTTTTTTAAGGATGATATTATGAATTTTTTACTAGCAATAAATTCTTGTCTAGATACTACATGTGGAAGTGGTTATAGTACAAAAGTCCCTAGGGGTAATTAATCTGAAAAATGGTACCTTGGTATTGACCCGATCATCACCTGATGCATGAAAATGGGCCTTACTATGCACCTATCTCGACACTACCGGTGTGTGTTCTTAGAATAATTCACATTCTATTTACAAACCATTATAACAAATTTTTCAATAATGATATCCAGAAATAAATAAATTTTATTACTAAGAGATTAAGAATGAATGTTTTTTAATTTATGTTAAGTTTTACACTATATTAAGAATTATATATAATGATTTAAAATTCATAATTTTATGATCTAATCCAGTATATCCCATTTTTTAGAAATATAACCTAAAAGGAATATGGTTATCAATACTCATGACCAATGTTGGGATTTCCCAAATTTACCCACACACTATCCTTTTTTTATTTTATAATGACAATTTTATAGGGTAAGTGTGAACCAAAAAAACTCCAAACCGTTATGAAAAATAACCTTTCTCAAATAGAGAAACCTGTTCTACAATAAGATTATTTTATGTTGGATCACTTAATTTTATATAATCCCCTATATTTTTGTGGTACTACTAATATAATGGTATCTGAACAATGGATTTAATCTATGGAGAAGATATTTTTGGCCTAGAGATGTGATGGAAAAGAAAAGGTTACACTTGAAGTGTATTATCTCAATAGTGATTTCGATTAATGGTGGCCATTGATATAGAATAATACGGAGTAAGACAAATAAATTTCATGGAATGGAAATATTTTATGTGGAAAGTATTTGAAAAATATTGACCTCACAAGAAAAATTGAAATTAAAGGAATTTTTCTCAGTTTAATGCATACGGAAGAAGAAATTGTTTCTAAATATGAAGCTAACATCACAAGTTTAGCTCAGTATTCTAATAATTACATACATAACATGGAGTACAATATTGAAAATTTCTTTGAAGGCATTAAGAAAATTTATTGAAGGGTGATGGTCTCTAAATTTTATTCATAATATGATAAATTAGTTTAGTTTACCATTAAAATGGAGAAGGAATTTTATAGATATTACACGTCAAAGGAAAATCAATTAGATATGAGGTTTAATGAGATTCAAGAAAAAGGGAGTGTGTCTAAGATGAATAATAGAATGAAGCAATTTCAAACTTTTTAGAATTATGGAAAGAATAATTCTGGGAAATTCTTGAAGGGTTATCAGGCTAGAGTATTTAAAGGGTAGAATGAAAATCTAATATTTAGCATTTAAACTATCATGAGATGGGTCACTATGAAATGAAATACCCAAAGTGTGAATATAATCTATCACAGAAGAGGCCAAGGGGGAAGGCTAAGATAATGCGATAACTACAACTGAGGTTCAAGTAACCAATTATGTGGTGGCATGTAATTTAATCATATCTTCAAATTTATGTAATTATTTATTTGATTATATATCCTCACACTATTTTATATCTTCTATGTTTTACTAGAAAAGTATATATTTAACTAGAAGTTTAATAAGGGACTTCTCTATTGAAACTCCCAGTGTAAGTCTCACTAAAACAAGGATGTGTCAAGAAGTCCCCATTACGACAAATAAACGTGCTTTATTTTTCAACCTTATAAGTATACCTATGGTTAACTTTGATACAATCTGTGGTATATATTGTCTTTAAAATATGATTTAGGAATTTATTGTAAGAGGATGGAAATTATGATTCCTTTTGAAGATGTAGAATTCCTAATCTTTAGATTAGAGACATATTCATCTGTGACAAGTCTAGATCCACCTCCAATAGCTATACTGAATATGATTCTAGGGAAGAAGGAAAAAATGTACTAATGAAGAAGGAAATACTATAATTGTGGATATACCTATCTCAAAAAAGTATTGATGTATTTATTGAGGAATTACCTTGACATACCACTGAGCATGAACTTGATTATTCTATTGATTTCTTCTAGGATGAAAGGACAATATCAAAGTCCCCCTTTAAAATAGACACTTCAGAATTATTGGAGGTGAAGAAACAACTATAGTAGTTTTAGTATAAGGGATTTTTTATCCCTATTGGTTCACTATAGGGATCCCATGATCTCTTAATTTAAGAAGAATGATAAATCCATGATACTTTTATTGATTATAGGGAAATCAATGTAATTATCATAAATAATTTTGTATCCTATACCTTTTTTAATGACTTATTAAATCAACTTCACATTAAGCCAATATATTTCAAAGAGATACCTTTGTTATGGGTATCACTAATTCTGAGTAAAAATGGAAGAAATGTTGAAAAAATATTTTCAAATAAGGTATAGAAATTACAAGTTTACAACAATGCAATTTGGATTGACTAATTTACCCTCTACATTTATGGATTTAATGAAAAAAATATTCAAGGAACATCTTGATGACTTTTTGGTATTCATTTATTATATTTTTTTGTATTATAAAATCTATGAGGACCATGAGAATATCTTTGAAATCACAATTGAGACTCTTAAAAGGAAATATTTATATGGTAAATTTAGAATGTTTGATTTCTAGCTTCAAAAATTTTCTTTTCTTTTACATATTATATCCAAGGATGGAATTTGAGTTGATCTAATGAAGAAAATGTTTTTCAGAGAATTTTTTACTCTAAAAAAAATCAAGGTATGTAGCTTCATTGTATCTGAAGGTTACTAAAAGTAATTCATTCTAAATATTTTCCAATTTTCCAACGCTTCAACAAATATTACATGAAATGGGGTTATGTTTTTTAACAGAGGGATGTGAATAATATTTGATTAACTAAAGGGATGAATGGGAAGTGGTTTGATTTTGACTCTACTATTTAGATATGATAGCATTTGGATATATTATTATGCATATAAGAAAGGAGTTTTTTTTTCAAATGCAAAATTATAAAGTTATAAGATATTCACTAAGGAAATTACTGACTGACGACTAGAACTATCCAACCCATGGTCTTGAATTGGCAGATATAATCATTTATTTGATGATATAGAGACATTATATCCATGATAAAAGATGTGAGATATTTATATATCATAAAATACTAAAATACATATTTTCATAGAATTATCTAAATATTTGGAAAAGGCAATGGATCGAGTTACTCAAGGATTATGATTTCTCAATACACCACCACCAAAGGAAAGAAAATATGGTAGTATATTCATCAAGTAGAAAATATCATGGATTTATAGACCAAATGAGGCTTTTGATAGATGTTATATTTGTTTATTTAGTAAATATAAATATGGTAATTGTTAGGAAATAAGTGACATCATTCATTTTTTAAATGGTATTGAACTCATATTTTTTAGAAATGATTAAAAGTTCTCTATCTGATGATGAGAAAATTCCGAAGAAAATTAAAGATGTTAATGATATATAATTATAAGAATTAATTTTTGAAGAAGGTGTTCTGAAATATAGAAAATATTTTGTATTCCATATAAAAAAGATCTAAAAAGGTAATGGTTGGATTACACACATAACTTCAATTTATCTATGCCCTGGGTGTCACATAGATGTATAGGTATTTGGGTGAAAAGGTTTGGTGGGATAATATGAAGTGGGAAATGTCTGATTATGTGTTCAGATGTTTAGTTTTTCAACAATTTAATGATATGGGACATCATCCTAGAGGATTTTTACAACCTCTTCATATTTTTGTGTGGAAATGGTATGACATTATAGAAGAATTTTTCACATAACTACCAAAGACTTCTAGAAATAAAGATTCAATATGTGTTATTAATGATCACCTATCCAAATATTCACATTTACGCACTATAAGATAAGATTTACCTATTGAACACCTCATAAGGCTCTATATTAACGATGTTTTAAAACATCATGGTTCACATCTTTCAATCGTGTACGATAAAACTATTTTACATCAAAATTATGGAAGTGTCTTTAGAAGAATCTTGATACTGAGCTTCCTTTGAGCACTACCTACCATCCTCAAACTGAAGGAAACTATGAAACGACTATTAAAAAATGGAATAAAAATTATGGTGATTATTAATTAACATTAAAGGCATGCGAGATTAGTATTTAATATTGGTAGTGGTTTTCTATGACATTAGTTTCCATTCAAGTATTCAAATGGTTCCATATGAAGTATTATACAGAAAGAGATTTCATACTCTAACTTTTTGGAATTAGTTAGTTGAAAGGAATATCATAGGACAAGAACATGTTGAATTGGAAACAACCAAGGTAAATGCTTTAAAGGGTCACATTAAATAAACTCAAAGTATAAAAAAGAGTTATGTCAATAATTATATAAAAGATTTCAAATTCTAAGTGGGAGATCAAGTTTTCTTGAAAGTATCTCCATGGAAGGGTGTTATAAGGTTTAGTAAGAATGGAATTTTGATACATAGGTATAATATACACTTAAAAATACTTTAATTAATTGGATATATTTATTATAATTTCAAAATTTTACTTTCTCTAAAAAGTACATGATGTGTCTCATGTATCATTATTAAGGAAGTACATGCCTGAGAAAACACATGTGATCACCTGTGATACAATATAACTACAACATGATTGATGTTATTGTGAAGAACCCATCAAAATTATTGAAACTATAGAGAAATTATTGGGGAATTATATGACTCATCTTATAAATTTTCTTTTGAGTAATAATAAAAGGAGGATACTATGTTAGAACTCGTAGATGGTAAGAAGAGGAACTAACCTCATCTGTTTAGAAGTTATCATCTAAAAAATTCATAGGATGAAATTTTTATAGGTAAGAAGAATTTAAATCCCCAATATTTTAATAATTATTTCATTTTAATTAAATTAATTCTCTTTGATATCATTCTATGTACTCAAAACTCTATTTAAAAGAAAATACTCTATTAAAACATTATTTAAATAAGATCATTATAAACTTGGTGTGAAGTTTGAGGGTATGAAAAGTAATAACTAAATTATGAAAATTATATTTTTTATAATTATATAAAATAAATTAATTGGGCATATATTTATTAGAAATAAAATGATAATTATTAAAAAAAAGAGATGTTTTCTTGAAAATGATTTTTAATGAAAACATATTCATCACTTCTTCTGCACTTATGATAAAATTAACTATTTAAATTTTAATTTTTTTTTATAAAATTATATTAATTTTTTAAATCATAATATCAAAATTATCATAGTGTTAATTTTTTAATTTTATCTAAAAAAATTATTTTTCAAAAAATTGTGAAAAATTATGTTTTAATTTTTAAATACCTTTTCCATTAAGATATTTAAAAAAGTGAAATTTTATTATAAATTTGTTTAAAAAAATATTTCAATAATATTATAATACAAAAATTTATTTCATTATAAATATTTTCATATTTAATTTTGATAGTAAAATATCCATACTTATGAGAATTTTCTTTTTGAAAACTCAATTTTTCATCAAGTTTGCGAAAATAATTTTAAATTGGATTCCACCACTTATATGAATCTAATTTGAAAAAACAGATTAAATTTTTGGATTCATAATAAATTACATTACCTAATAATGTTGACTTAATTTTTGACCAAAATGAATAGTTAAAATAGTATAAATTAGTTACCATGATTAAGGTAAAAATGGGTTTACTGGGGGATTAAACTAAGACGATAAGGGTTAAAAATGATCTTCAAACTTTTAAAAATCTTATTGGATGAATATATTTACACATTAAACTATCATAAATTATATAATAAGGTTATTTGTAAGATTATTTCTTGTGAATGTCTTTAGCATTTTAGATCTTTTGGGAAATTTCTAATTAATTTCCAAGGAGGTCCCATTTCCCCATATATAAAAGGGCATTCCCTCCCCTCCTTTCTTCACACCTCCCATGTAACACCCCGAGATTTTATTAAAAATATTCTTTTAATTTCATTAATTTCTTGTGTTGTATGCTACACCAAGGTTACCTTGCACTATAAGCAACACCGTATTGGCTTGCAGTTTACGCAACACTATTCTTGGATCATGTTACACACAATTTTGATAATAGTTATTCTACGCAACATTGAGTATATATATATATATATATTCAATGTATAGATGAAATATGGTTAGATTGTGTTATACAAAACAACTAAGGATTCTTGCACAACCCGCAACCATGACTTGGCTTGCATTACACGCAATCACGACCTTCCTCGATACCGTGTGTTGTACGCAATACCGGGTTTTACTAAACAACGATATATTATTATGAACTAGAAGTTATGAATAGTATTAACTAAATTTTGAATTTTATAACATTATTATTCATCTTACACATTTTCTAGAACATTGTATAACAACAAAATAAAACATTTAGGTAAAATTAGTATTTTTCAAAAAATGCAGTTTTGCCGCCTTTTGATTGCGCACCCACTTTAAATCTAGTTTTTGACATGTTTATAAGTTCAATTTGACAAAATAAAATTCTTCTTGGAATCATGAAATAAAAATTTTCTTTGGATAATGTTTTCATATTATTCTGGTAACTTTCTTATTTTAATGAATAGTAAAAACATGCTATATTTTAATTAAAAACAACTTTTTTTTATCGCAAAAATTTATATGGTTAAATTATAATATTGAATAGTTTTAAAGTATAAATAGAATATATTTTTACCATTTAATATAATGTATTTCATTAGCATTGATTCTACCTTGAATTCTTAGAATAAATCAATTCAATCTTTTGCAATGTTTTAAAGAAAAACCCGTTTTCTTTCGACAATGGGATTAATTTTAATTTAATTTCTGCAACTTTTGTGTATTGAATTTGTAAAAATTGATTCCATATTTGGAATCAGTGGATCCAAATTATGTTAATAAGCTACTTTTTATTTTTGGGAATTATGAATAGTAACTACGGTAAATTTTATTTACCATAGTTAAAGGTAAATCAGGTAATTAAGGGTAAATATAATATTATAAAATTACCCTAACACATGTCAAAAACCTATTGGATGACTAAAAGTCGACCGATATCACCTAAGGGTCGGATTATATTCATTTAATGGACTTTTGTTCATGAAAATAATTTAATTATTATTAAAACCAAAGAATGTGACAACATGTCACTTTCTTAAATCTTATAAGTATAATAATTTTAATTTAGTGATAAACTTCATGAAACTTTGAGCCTGAATAGTCTACAGAAATATAATACAATTATCTACATCATAGAAATTTATTTAGAATTTTTAGGGATTAAATAATTATCATTTATTATGACACAATGATGATGTAGTAATTATCTTATTAATGAAATATTGACATAATTGATGTTATAAATACCCAAATAAATGTAATTTAAGACTTTTTATGAATTCCACTAATTTTCTACGTTAATATGACATGTTAGTATTGATTTAATTAGCTTTTTTCGAACTAATCATTCAGTTATAATTTTCAGAAAAATTAATTACTAAATAGCGTCAAAATTGACATAAAATATTTTTTTAAAAACATATTATATTATTAATTGTTATTTTATTCATAAAAATATAAGGTTTATCCAAATGACATATCTAATGTTATATATATTAATAATAAACAACTTGGGGTTCTTTTGTCTTGATATAGTATGTTTATTAACCTTATAGTGTAAGAAAATAAGAAGACATGGTAAAAGTTAAATTATCTAACTTAAAGTTAAATCTAAATGATAAGGTTAAAATTGATACCTAAACTTGTCTAAATTATATTGTATCAGAGGATTTAGACCCATACCCACCTTAGCTTCTAAATAAATCAATTTGGATCTATTTAAAACTGAATTTGGATTTATAATAAAATAATAGTTTTAGTTATTCCAAAGGTACCCCTCTCCTCCCTTATAAAAGGGCACCTCCTCCCTCTCTTCCTCACACCACTTTGAGCCTTCAAGCTCATCCAACCCCTGCCAAATTACCTTCTACACTTCCCTAGAAACATCCTAGAGGTTCTGGTATTCCTCAAAGACCAATTTTAGTGCCCTAAAAGAAGATACCAAAGAGGCGCTTCAAAGAAGAGGTAATGTCTGTTACCGATTCTTTCATCTTTATTTCTTCTTCCACTTCTTCTTCATAGGTTGTTTCATTATTAAGTAATAAAATCAGTATCAATTATATACTGATATGTTATTATAATTATGAAACAACCTTATTTCACCATCTATCCATCCTACAGAAAACGAAATCCCCACGCGTGCGTACGTACGGAATATCGTCTCCACGCCGTGGTGTAATCTATTTTCCACCACCACCTTACTTGGATGGGTATAATGGTGTACATAATAACTGTATATGATTATTTTAAAGTAATATTTATTTTGAAATAGTATACATACACTCCAATACAATTCCACGATCATGAGAACGATATCATCGCTCGTGCGTACATACGGACTACCGTCTCCACGACGTGATGAGATTCATTCTCCACGTTAACCATTCATGAATGATTATAAAGTATATATAATAATTAATAATGAAATATATGACATAATAATAATTCTTGATTAATGTGTATATATATGTATTTCATCTACTTAATTCCATTCAACTCAATAAGGAAAAGAAAACAGCGTTCATGCGTACGAACGATCTACCGTCTCCATGAACGGTGTATTTCTTTTCATTTTCTGATTTATTATATATATATGTATATTATGAATATATATTATATATAAATCATGTTTTATATTCTAGAATTATTTAATCATGACTTACGTAATCATATGAATAATTACAAGTCAAAACACATACGACAAATGAAACAATTTTACCCAAAACGCTCTTTAACATGGAATTTACAAAAGAACGGATAATATAAAGTCATAAGTGAACCATATATGATATCATATCAATGAGTATGATTCTGGAATAAGTCAATGACATTATGTAAATCATTATACATGAGGTTCATACACTTACGAAGCAAATTGGACATAAGGTAAGGGAAATATCACAATCTCATTTTTATCCGAGATTGTTTATACTTTGGTATTTACTGGGGTGTATTTTATCATCCACATCCATGTTTCCTCAATATGTAATATTATTTCCATACATCTACAATTGTTTAAATCCAATTTTACCCTTCGGTGAGTTTTTAGTAAAAGATATGAAAGGAATCTTTTGTCGTTTTTCGTACGAGGTACTTTATGACTTTTCCGACAACAGTACGAGAAGAATGTTTTTTTAAATTATACGGCATGAATGGATTTTTAAAACATTATTTCCAAGAACCTTCCTTTACAAGTTTTCAAGTTTATTTTTAATCAAATTCTTTTAGTTTAAAATTGTATGACATGTTAAGAAAGGAAAATGTTTTTGAAGTAGAAAGGATATTTTCTTCAAGAATGGAGTTTAAGAGTTTTATCAAAATTATTTTCCATCTAAGACAATATAGGGTTCTGTTTCTATCCCTATTATTACATGGATTTGATTATGTTGTGATGGAAATATTTTTATGAATTCCTTTATCTTATATGAATTGTTTTATGATGTCACGATGTTTAAGATTCCCATTTTTATTACATGGGTTATGCAATGATGTATGATTTATAATTTTGTTGCACACATAAGAATGGTATCATTATGAGATGGGTGGGACCTATATATCCCTACAATGCATTGGGTTAAGATTTTATATCTCATGAGATAGACATGGCTGGAATGGTAGGTTATACCGGTTCAGTGAAACAGGACTGAAACGAGGAGTGAACTCGGTTCAGAAAGGGACTTTGTCCACCAAGATAGTCTTGGAAATGAGTCTTGACTAATAAGAAATGATTCTCTATGATTATGTGTGTATGCCACAAAGTTTCATGTTTTAAGTTATGATTATTGGGATTACATTTCACTACTTTGATTTATCCAATGTTATGAAATTATGATCTCTTTTGCAGGTTAAGATTTCCAAAAGATATGTTCTTATGAATATGACGTGATTGATATTTCTTTTGTTTACCCTTACTAAGCATTTGAGCTCAACCTTTTGTATGTTTTCTTTTCCCCAGGACATAAAGAAAGGATTTATTTAAAAAAAAAGAATATTTGTATGGGAGATGTTGAAGATATTTCACCATGATTAGAAGATTATATTCCAAGTTTCCAAAGACACTAAACTATTACGGTCCTTGTGTGTGTGTTTTTGTTATGTACTAAGTATTCCACCAAAGTAATGTAATGTCCATGTACATCAAGCTTCAGTTATCTACAGTTGGTATCAGAGGAAAGGTTTAGTCAACCTTTGGAAACTAGGATGTGAAAACGTTAGTGAGATCCCTAGAGATATTTCTAAGGTATGTCTAGGGATGTCCCTAAGGATAAGTATATGCATAGGATATAGTCGTAGAACTATGGTAACGATATTAGATTAAATCAAAGATGTTAGATATTGAAGTTACTCCCCCTTTATTATGATTTTTGCCTCTCACACTATTCTTTTTGGGTTTTAGAAAATGGATGGAAACAAGATGATTCACGATAATGGGGGATATTATGGACAATGGAATGATATTATTCATGAGAAACCAAATGAAATGGGATTTGGAAGTCCAACCGTCATTATTATGCCGAATCAGCAATCTCATAATATGATCAATAAACTCAAATTTGGTAAGTTTCCTGGCTTGGATAATAATTGAAAGATGGAGTTTCATGATGATCATAGAAGAAAGAAAGTTCAATTTACCCTATGTAAATCATGTGGGAAGAGGCATCGAGGAGAATGTTTCAAGGGAACTGGAAGATGCTTTGGGTGTGGAAAAGAAGGACGCAAATCCAGTAAGTGCAAAGGAAAAGTTTCAGTTAACACTATGGATGAGGATAATGGTATTGCTACGACATCAACAATGGTTAAATGTGTTAAATGTGGAATGTACGGGCATTATGCAAACCAATGCCCTAAGGGAAAGTCTCATGAAGAGAATCAGTACGGCCGTATGAGTAGTATTTATGTTGATGATGATGAAGAGACTACGAATGATATGTGAGTTGAAAGAATTGTTGAAGCTCAGTCAATGGTTTAAGAAGGTAGTGGAATGATTACATGTTTATCAAGTATAATGTTGTATAAGTAATCTCATGGTACTATGGAATAAAGAGACATCTAAGGATTGTTACACTGTTGTCGTTCCTTGAGTTTTGAAAGTGTATGAGTATCCATTAAAGGATATTCATATATTTTTGGAATATAGATGATATGCGAATAATGAAGGGATAAGGAGAAAACTAAATGTTTGATAGTATTCATGAGTTTATGACCGATATAAGGAGAAGGTTATGTAATGGACTGAGTATATAGAATTTTTGGATTTTGGTATGTGGAAAGAGTTAACCTTTGCCAGCATTCATGTTTTCACTAAGGTTTAATGGGTATTCATTTTTCAAGAGAATACATTATTAAGGTATTCACATGATTGGAATGTGACCAACAAGATATATGGGGGATAAATGATGGTATTCAGATGCTTGGTTGATGGCATTTCAAGTAATCATTTTCTTTATATTATGAGTTTGGACCGAAGTATTTCCTAAATATTGGAATGGATTATGTTGGACATAAGTTAGTATTGTTTAAGGATAGAACTTTTGATATTATTTATGTGATGTTATAGTAATTTAGTTTTAGAAAAAGGACAACTTACAGGACGAGCGACAACCCATCGCGTCGGACAAGGCTGTGGGAATCGAACCCACAACCGAAGTGCGACTGGCATTTATCGCCTACCACTGGCCTACAGGAAGTCCCTGTTTAGTAGAAACTAGTTTTATTATATTAAGTAGTATGATATATGAAGTATAAGTCCATTTCAGGAACCATATATCATTAATGTCACTATAGATGGACTTATGTATTTTTTGATAACTTTTCTAACCTTTTGTTTGAGACCTATGGAATGACCCATCATTCTATCACATGATCTGCTAACACATCACGAATGAAAAATTCAACTTCATTTCTTTAAGAGATGAAGTAAAGAACGACCAACGGTGAGACTATACCGAAATCACGAAAGTATTTCTTCTAATTCAAATTTCATCAACTTTAGGGAAACGATCTTGAAAACCAAAAATTTTGTCCTAGTGATCTTATATACGATGAATCAGATGGTACCCTAGATCATCACAAATTTATGGCTTTGTGATTACTGGCTTTTCCATAGCCATGTTCTCTACCACTCTCCATCAGAACTTGATGGTTATATTTTTCTTCCATATCCATATTTTCACCTATGTTCTTCTACGTGGAAACCCAGTGATGAGTTAATTTGGGTAACCGTTACATTTCATACTTTACTTTTTAATGCCATGTTTTGGTATTCATTTTTACGATGTGGGTTTCTATTAAACACACTTTCGAGTAGTAAACCATTTATAACCCTGACGAATTTCGAGGGCGAAATTCATTTTAAGGGGGGTAGAATGTAACACCCTGAGATTTTATGAAAAATATTATTTTAATTTCATTAATGTCTTGTGTTGTATGCTACACCAAGATTACCTTGCGCTATAAGCAACACCGTATTAGCTTGTAGTATACGCAACACTATTCTTTGATCATGTTACACACAATTTAGATAATAGTTATTCTACGCAACATTGAGTATATATATATATATTCAATGTATAGATGAAATATGGTTGGATTATGTTATACGAAACAACGAAGGATTTTTCCCAACACGCAACCCTGACATTTCTTGCATTACACGCAATCACGACCTTCCTCGATAGCGTGTGTGGTACGTAATACCAGGTTTTACTAAACAACGATATATTATTATAATATTATTGTAAACTATACTTTATGTATATTATTAACTAAATTTTGAATTTTATAACATTATTTTTCATCTTACACATTTGCTAGAACATGGTATAAGAACAAAATAAATTTTTCAGGTAAAATTTGTATTTTTCAAAAAATGCAGTTTTGCCGCCTTTTGATGGTGCACCCACTTTAAATATAGTTTTTGACATGTTTATAAGTTAAATTTGACAAAATAAAATTCTTCTTTGGAATAATTAAATAAAAATTTACTTTGGATAAATTTTTCATATTATTCTGGTAACTTTCATATTTTGATGAATAGTAAAAACACGATATATTTTACTTAAAAACAACTTTTTTTATCGCAATAAATTATATTGTTAAATTATAATATTGAATGGGTTTAAAGTATAAATAGAATATATTTTTACCATTTAATATAATGTCTGTCATTAGCATTGATTCTACCTTGAATTCATAGGATAAATCAATTCAATCTTTTGCAATGTTTTACAGAAAACCCCGTTTTCTTTCGACAATGGGATTAATTTTAATTTAATTTATGCAAATTTTTTGAATTGAATTTGAAAAAATGGATTCCATATTTGGAATAAGTGGATCCAAATTATGTTAATAAGCTACTTTTTATTTTTGGGAATTATGAATAGTAACTACGGTAAATTTTATTTACCATAGTTAAAGGTAAATCGGGTAATTAAGGGTAAATATAATATTATAAAATTACCCTAACACATGTAAAAATCCTATTGTATGACTAAAAGTCGACCTATATCACCTAAGGGTCGGATTATATTCATTTAATGGAATTTGTTTCATGAACATAATTTAATTATTATTAAAACCAAAGAATGTGACAACATGTCACTTTCTTAAATCTTATAAGTATAATAATTTTAATTTAGTGATAAACTTCATGAAACTTAGAGAATGAATAGTCTAAAGAAATCTAATACAATTATCTAAATCATAGGAATTTATTTATAATTTTTAGGGATTAAATAATTATCATTTAGTATGCCACAAAGACGATACAATAATTATCTTATTAATGAAATATTGACATAATTGATGTTATAAATACCCAAATAAATGTAATTTAAGACTTTTTATGAATTCCAATAATTTTCTAGGTTAATATGACATGTTATTATTGATTTAATTATCTTTTTTAGAACTAATCATTCTGTTATAATTTTCACAAAAATCAATTACTAGATAGTGTCAAAATTGACATAAAATAGTTTTCAAAACAAATATTATATTATTAATTGTTATTTTATTCCTAAAAATATAAGGTTCGGCCATATGACTTAGATAAGGTTATATATATTACTAATAAACAACTCGGGTTTTTTGTTCTTGATATAGTATGTTTATTAACCTTATAGTGTAAGAAAAGAAGAAGACATGGTAAAAGTTAAATTATCTAACTTAAAGTTAAATCCAAATGATAAGGTTAAATTTGATACCTAAACTTGTCTAAATTCTTGTTTATGAGATGATTTAGAACCATCCCCACCTTAGCTTCGAAATAAATCAATTTGGAGCTATTTAAAACCGAATTTGGATTTATAATAAAATAATTGTTTTAGTTATTCCAAAGGTACCCCTCTCCTCCCTTATAAAAGGGCACCTCCTCCCTCTCTTACTCACACCACTTTGAGCCTTCAAGCTCTGAAAACCCCTGAAAAATTCCCTTATCCACTTCCATAGAAACATCCTAGAGGTTCTGGTCTTCCTCAAAGACCAATTTTAGTGCCCTAAATGGAGATCTCAAAGAGGCGCTTCAAAGAAGAGGTAATGTCCGTTACCGATTCTTTCATCTTTATTTCTTCTTCCACTTCTTCTTCTTAGGTTGTTTCATTATGAAGTAATAACATCAGTATCACTTTTATACTGATATGTTATTATAATTATGAAACAACCTTATTTCACCATCTATCCATCCTACGGAAAACGAAATCACCGCGCGTGCGTACGTACGGAATACCGTCTCCACGCCGTGGTGTAATCTATTTTCCACCACCTCCTTACTTGGATGGGTGTAATGGTGTACATAATAACTATATATGATTATTGTAAAGTGATATTTATTCTGAAATATTATACATACACTCCAATACAATTCCTCGATCATGAGAACGATATCATCGCTCGTGCGTACGTACAGACTACCGTCTCCACGACGCGATGAGATTCATTATGCACGTTAACCATTCATGAATGATTATGAAGTATATATAATAATTAATAATGAAATATATGACATAATAAATATTCTGGAGTTATGTTTATATATATGTATGTCATCTACTTAATTCAATTCAACTCAATAAAGAAAAGAAAACAACGTTCATGCGTACGTACGGTCTACCGTCTCCATGAACGGTGTATTTCTTTCCATTTATGATTTATTATATATATGTATATTATGAATATATATTATATATAAATCATGTTTTATATTTTGGAATTAAGTAATCATGATCTAAGTAATCATATGAATAATTACAAGTCAAAACACGGACGACAAATGAAACAATTTTACCCAAAACGCTCTTTAACATGGAATTTACAAAAGAACGGGTAATATAAAGTCATAAGTGAACCATATATGATATCATATCAATGCGTATGATTCTGGAATAAGTCAATGACATTATTTAAATCATTATACAGGAGGTTCGGGCACTTACGAAGCAAATTGGACCTAAGGTAAGGGAAATATCACAATCTCATTTTTATCCGAGATTGTTTATACTTTGGTATTTACTGGGGTGTATTTTATCATCCAAATCCATGTTTCCTCAATATGTAATATTATTTCCAATCATCTACAATTTTTTAAATCCAATTTTACCCTTCGATGAGTTTTTAGTAAAAGATATGAAAGGAATATTTTGTCGTTTTTCGTACGATGTACTTTTTGACTTTTCCGACAAAAGTATGAGAAGAATGTTTTTTTAACTTATACGACATGAATGGATTTTTAAAACATTATTTCCAAGAAGCATCCTTCTAAAGTTTTCATGTTTATTTTTAATCAACTTCTTTTAGTTTAAAATTGTATGACATGTTAAGAAAGGAAAATGTTTTTGAAGTAGAAAGGATATTTTCCTCAAGAATGTAGTTTAAGAGTTTTATCAAAATTATTTTCCATCTAAGACAATATAGGGTTCTGTTTCTATCTCTATTATTACATGGATTTTATTATGTTGTGATGGAAATATTTTTATGAATTCCTTTATCTTATATGAATTGTTTTATGATGTCACGATGTTTAAGATTCCCATTTTTATGACATGGGTTATGCAATGATGAATGATTTATGATTTTGTGGCACACATAAGAATGGTATAATTATGAGATGGGTCGGACCTATATCTCCCTCCATTGAATTGGGTAAAGATTTTATATCTCATGCGATAGACATGTATGGAATGGTAGGTTATACCGGTTCAGTGAAACAGGACTGAAACGAGGAGTGAACTCGGTTCAGAAAGGGAATTTGTGCACTAAGATAGTCTTGGAAATGAGTCTTGACTAATAAGAAATGATTCTCTATGATTATGTGTGTATGCCACAAAGTTTCAAGTTTTAAGTTATGATTATTGGGATTACATTTCACTACTAGGATTTATCCATTTTTATGAAATTATGATCTCTTTTGCAGGTTAATATTTCCAAAAGATATGTTCTTATGAATATGACGTGATTGATATTTCTTTTGTTTACCCTTACTTAGAATTTGAGCTCACCCGTTTGTATGTTTTCTTTTCCCCAGGACATAAAGAAAGGATTTAGGTTTAAAAAAAGAAGATAATTATGGGATATGATTAAGATCTTTCACCATTATTAGAAGATTATATTCCGAGTTTCCAAAGACACTAAACTATTACGGTCCTTGTGTGTGTGTTTTTTTTATGTACTAAGTATTCCGAAAAAGTAATGTAATGTCCATGTACATCAAGATTCGGGTCTCTACATCCCAAGCCACTTTTTATCGACCAAAACCTCAAAAAATATATATCAATAAAATAATAATAGGTATTTCATAGCTCCTAGTACTCCAATAAATACCATCCCTTGGGTCCTTAAGGGGAGATCCAAATGAAGTTTCACTTAGAGAATATAACGGTCTTAACAAATCCCTTTGTTTTTATTTATTTTTTTATTGATTAAATTAAATCCTAAAAATTACAATATAATAAAACTATTATATAACATATACTGAAATGTTTTTAATCTTTTTAAATAATTTTTATCTATCTCCACTTCCATCAAATAGTAACTGAATTCATAGATCGTGTCTACAAAGTACTACCGCCTCACGAACCGATGTAACTTGTTTTTCGTCATAACCTATCATGGATGAATATAATGATAGAATTGATGTTTATATATAAAATTTATGATACTAATATTCTTATATAATTATTATTTCACCTTTATCTTCTTACTTTCCATACCATTTATTATATTATAACATCGCTCTTGTGTATAGAGGACCACCCCTCATGAAGCGATGTGAATTATTTTTTTATTACGATTTACTTGGAATGTAATAATGCTAAAATTAATTAATACTTTATATATATATGATATTATATTTATTATATAATTTTAATATATCACTCACTTCCTTACCTTTTAACTCATCAGGGGAAGGATATCGTCGCTCTTGCGTACGTACGACATACTATCTCCACGAAGTGATGCAATTAATTTTACTTTCAAAATTTTTAATAGTGGATCTAATAAATTATATACTGAGTAAATATTATATTTAAAAGCTCATTATAATTATAGAAATTATATAATTTTATCCTATATAAAATAATATAACTTTCATCACAAAACACAGATGACAAAATAAGGAAATTAACACACAAAATAATGAAAATAAGAAAATATTATTAAGAAATGGATGGTAAACTATAATAATAGGATAATATATGATACAATAAATTTCATTATGGTTTTAGTATAAATTAATAAAATTCTTAAAACCATTACATTTTAGGTTAAGTTTTTTTTATATAAATAAAAGCGTGAGGTAATCGACTTAGTTACAATTTCTCTTTATCGAGGCATATTGTAATGTTATGGATCTAATTTATTTTTTTATAGTGCATATAATACCATTTTGAAATTTAATATCATGATTACATAATAATTCATGTTATATTAATTTTTTAATTTGAATTATTTCATCCAAGGGGATTCCAAATGAATGTTACCAAGTGGTAGATAATTTCATAACTCAATTTATTTTAATTGGGTTATGTTACTTCTTCGTTTGGCATTGATATTATAAGATTATGTGTATAATGAATTTTTATTATCTTATGTTTTATTTACACTTGTTATATGTGGAATTGCATTTGATAAACAAAATATATTCATTTTTAAATTATCACTTCAATGTTTTGATCATTATAAGGGATTTCATCTCAATTTCCATTCCACAGAGGCATTTTTGTTAATATTCACATATTCCCTTTTTCATGGAATATATACTTCCTCTTTGATGTATTTAAAATGAATAGATATTTATTTTTGATGGTTAATGTTTGAATTCAAGATTATCTATATTATTTTTATCATGAATATAAATATTGCCTAAAACATATAGCAATCTCACATACGATGTTTACTTTGAATGTAATTTGATTAACTAGGGAAATAATGATAAATAAAAAACATTTACTCAAATAAGATACTTATTGATATGGAATATTATTCTTGAATTAAATTGATTGTTTGATATATGGGGAATGATTTGGAAATGTGGTAATGGGTGGGTGTTGGTTAAATATATCCTTTTAATGCATCGATAGGTAACCAGAGACAAATATGTTGACCAAATCAGATGGGTTTTTTACCTAATAGTTTTAAGCTGTCTTATAAAAGGAGTTTATATTTGATGTATCTTGTTTCTTAAGGAAATTAATTCCACTAATTAAGAATTTATATTAGTGAGAATTTTTTTAGTATTATTTATGAGATATTTTCTATGATTTTACTTCAAGATGCATTTAATTGTCTATTTATTTACTAAATGGAATGTGTTTTAAGTAATTTATCTTTCCATATTGATTTTAATATATTTAATTTTGAGAGTCAAGTTATTGATTAAATTTCATGTGTGTTCAGTTATTTACCTTTCCATATTGATTATTCTTTATTAATTAATGATAGCCTCTACTACATATAACCCTTTATGTTCATTCAATACAATCCTTATTTTTATTTCCTTTCACAAGGTTATGTAGATAAATCCTTTTAATGAGTTTCAAGGAATGTTGAGAATTTTATTTTTTTATATTTTTTTATATTCAAAATATAATAATGGAATCATGTAGGTATCTATTTCTTTAAAACTGTTGAACTAATCAGTTCATTAGGATTTTACCCCGTATAACTAATCAAATGTAATAAAGTATGCACAATATTTGAGTTGCTAGAGTTGGGATCCTTAAAAAATTGGCTGTGGAGATGTCCTTTTATGGGTGATTTTGGGTGGTATATTTTCAATTTCTCATCACTTAATCGTTTAGGAATGTCATTTTTAAATGAAAAGTGTCCTAAATTGGAAAAAATATAGGATGATATATATTACCTCAATTTTACACATTCATTTTGATTTTAAAAAGTTTTATTAGTCATTTTAAACATATACAAGATTTTATATTTATTACAGTTTACTTATTTTATATACTATTCAGATCGATATATTAGTTATTATTTCAAGAAAATAAACTATACTAATTCTTAATTTTTAAGTGATCAATCCGAAATTTAAGAACAATTAATATAATTAAATTTTTAAATATTACAAATTTAGAATTTAACTAAAAAAATAAATATATAGGAAAATATTTTTAAAAGAATTACTTTTTAAACATTAATTATTCCTAATTTTATTTCTTTTCAATTAAAAATAAAATTATTTTTAATTTTTCTTGTTTATAAATTTAATCATTAAAATATATTATAACAATTATATTAAATTGATCGATTAAATTAATTAATATAAAATAAATAGTATTTATAATAAAAAATTATTTAATAAAAATATTATTTATAGTATTGGATTACTTTAGTCACACCCCAATAATGTTATTTATATTTTTAAGTTCTAGTAGATTTAATGGATACACTAAGAGGAGGTAAATTAGTGTATCCTTATTTCAAAATATAATTTTTTTCATTTGAAATTATATCCTATAAACCATTATGATTTGATTATATTACTTGAATATTTAAAATCAAATGTGTAAGATATATGGATAAATAAAAAAAGAGAAATATAAACAATTGTTTTACAAGTTCTAGTAGCAATGCAAGATCATACTCCTTCTTAAAACCATTTTTTCCATATTCATTGATTTTACATTGAAATCTTTTGATCAATTACAAGTGCATAGGTCAAGAACCAGGGTATAACCCAAGCATTCCTATAATGAAACTTTATCCCTTAGGTTATACTCTATCCATGAAATTATAATGAAAACTGAAACCACATATATTTAATGTATTTTAATAGGTATATTAATATTTAAAAAATGAAGAGGGATTGATAAAAACCATGAGAACAATTTCTCACTTCTTCAAGAAACACATACCAAAAATTATAACTTGTCAGTAATCAATGCATTCATCTGAACAACTATAACTCACGACATAAAAACCCTTCAAAGGGTTTCTTCTGCATATTCTCTTTGATTTAGCACTGTATGATATGGTAAATAGCTTTTTCAGATTATTCCCCACCTAAAAATTAGGTAATCCAAATATTTCATCCCCAAAATCATAGAGATTCACACATTCTAAAGTTTTCTCTCTTCTTGAAAAAATTTTATATTATCATTTCATTATTTAAATTCTCTCTCTTTGATGCAAATTTCGATAAATTTTAATGCATTATTTTTCTAGGAATTTTAATTAAAAATAAATTGTAATTTTTCATGTGCCGAGACTATTAATAAAAAACACAATGATCGTATACCAATTTTATGAACCATGAACTTTCATTCATCCCTCACCAAATACTGTCATATGGATCCACAAACCACATCCACTCCTGAAAAAACCACAAATTCCCTTTTTTTATTTCCATCCAAATAAATTAAAACAAGTTATCAGGAAAACAAAGACATTAATATACCTTTGAAAATACTAAATAAAATGTTTTTTAAATTAAATAAATACACATAAATAGTTTTCCTTTCATTTCCTTGGTCTATGATTAATTATAAGTTTCTTTTAGTTACTTGAAACAAGATAAGAAAATCACTACACAACCACACAAGATATCTGAATATCTTGAAATCTCAAGAATTTAAAAACTCATATTGAATCACAATGATATTTTAATATCATTATGAAAATATGGGCCATCAATGGATCATCATAATGTCATCTACATTATTATTGAAAACACAGTAAATTCATTTATGTTTTAACTCATCTAGTTATTCTAATGGTTGTTTCTATTATTTATTATGTAAGGGTTATAAATTCTTCAAATAGACTTAGTCACAATTTAATTATGATATTCTAAACACTAATAAAATTCCTTGTAATCATCTTGAATAACATTTTACTTAGATATCATATTTTGAAAATATAATATTTGATATCAGTATAATATTATCCCTATATAGAGAGGACTCATATATCAACCTTATTATATTAAATTTATTGTACCTAAACATATATCCATGGAAGGATATTGAATCTTATTTCATTACCCTGAACCATACATAAATATTCTTACATCAAACACTCTTATGTGGATCCAATAACATAAATATTTATATATAGTTCAATTCCCTGATGTGGTGTGGATTCCCTTATATCGAGATCTATATATATATCCATCCCCTTAAATGGAATAGATCCCCATATATGGATAACTCATATGTGAATCTATCCAATTTTATTTTTTTAACATCACTAAAAATTTTATAAACCTAATGAAAAATCACGAGAGTCACTTAGAAACACCTCAGGAACTTCAAAATCATTAGGAATAAACTAAAAAATAATTCAAATACTTTTTTGAAAACAAATAAAACAATAAAAATGTATTGAAAAATAATTCTAAAATACATGGAGTTATTTAAGATTTCCTTAGGATATTTAATCTCCCCATTTGGATTTATTTTCATCTATTTTTCATCTCTTCCTCAATTTTTTGAAAATCATCAAAATCTTTTAAACTCACTTGTAAATCATTAAATCAGAGGAAATATAAAATGAGAAGCATCTTGACATGATGCTACAAAATATTTTTTTGTTTTTGAATGAATTATATCCCTTCGTGACATAAAAATACATTTTAATTATTTTAAATATGTATTTTTAAATAATAATTATCTCAAGAAATACCTCCATTTTGAAATAAACACATATATGGAAAACTAATTAAATGCACACTACTCATTTGACAATATTCTTCCCCAATGAAAAAATAATATAAAAAGAGTTTTGAATCTTTTCTCTCATCCTTTGAAAATATTTTCCATATCATTATAGGGGTTTTAGATCATGTTTCTAACTAATAGAGGAAGGTAGAGCATGGTGATTAATCCTTAAGATAGATAACCACTCTGTCAGTAATGCTTTGGTTAAAATATCTGCAACTTATTTCTTTGATCTAAGAACATAAATCATTAAATCACTTTTGGTCACTTTTTAATTGATAAAATTATATCTAAGATCATTTTTATTTTTTTAGAGTGTTGAAATATATTATTTGAAATATTTATGTCACTTTTATTATCATAGAAAATGTATTTTTTCCTCACAACCTCATCTCTAAAGTCTGTTAACTGTACTTCCATCCATATCATTCGTGTATAGTCATGTGTTCTTACTTTGTTTCTAGTTTTATCCATGATGAATTAAACTAATATTCTGTTCTCTATATACCCTGAAACGCTAATTTCACCAAGAAATAAGGATCCACCCGAAGTTGACTTAATTTTAAAACAATGTTCCAACTAATCAGCATCCGTAAAGTCCAATAAAGTGAAATATGCATGTGTACTATACAAATGGAAAACATTCATTATTATATTGATATATTTTAGGATATTTTTGATTTAAAAACGTTATATAAGTTTTTATAACTTTTAATCCAAGATCATAGTATCATAATGAAATAATTTTTATGGTGTGGAATCTGTCAAGTATTGATGGCCGATAATGAGTTTTAAATATACCATTTTATTTATTTAATTTATAGTGTCATATATGGTTAATTTTCTTTTAATAACTAGAGGATTGTAAATCCATTTGTATTAATTCCATACAAACCTCTTCCAAAATTATTTGAATTATTACTCTTGAGATAAGAAAATAACCATCAGCACTTTGTATAATTTTTTAACCCTAAAAAATGACATTCCCCATACATTGAAATCTCAAAATAAATCTTCAATTTCTCACAAAATTTTCCATGGATAAAACTTTCACCCATAAAAATAATTTCATCAATATATACTATGATAATAAGAGTAACTATGAAAATATTTTTTACATATATATTATTTAAAAGATTTCCTTTTGTAAAACTCATTTTTATCATCTATCTATATAGCATATCATACATAAATCTAGGGGAGTATTTTAATACATATGAGTATTTCTTAATTATGGATAACAACCTTCTATATTTATCAAGATGGAATCCATTATTTTGTTCAATGAGAACCTCTTGTCCAAGATAACCATTTTAGATAGAATATTTAATAGAAATTTGTTAAATTTTGTAATTTTTTTTGAGATGACACAACTAAGAACATCCTTATGGTCACAAGTCATTTATTTTGTGAAATTATTTATTTAAAATAAAATCCTTCCATATGAGAATGCACCTAGTAACCTAGACATTTCATTATTCCTTGTGACTTCACCTTTTCCCTCTAATTTATCTTCGAAAACCCACTTAGTGCCAATTGTGTTTTTATTTTCCGATCCTAGTACCAGCTCCTAGAGGGTTTTTTATCAATCCAAAAAGATCATAATTTATTTTATAAATACAGTATGGATTCTCAAATACAGTGAAAACAATTTTATTTTAAACTTGATAGATAAGATCATTTTTGTTTTCAAGTCTTAATATCATTCTTATTTTGATAGGTGCATCTTATTTCACAATAATATTTTATGAATCAATACGACTATACAATATAGGATGACACTACCTTATATTATTAGAACCTTGTTCATAATTGGTTTCATAAAATTAAACACCAATAACAACTTACTAATTTTTGGATTCACCAACAAACTATTTTTCAGATTTACATTTGTTTCCAACTTCAACAGTTTTATCTTCATTAATATTGAAAAAAATTATTTTGTGAAAATATTCAATGTTTTTTATACTAAAATATTCTACCATATATTTTTTTTATCTATAATTTATATCCACAATAATTTTAAATTTAACCTACAATTTTATCTATTTATTTTTATTCAAACATTCCTGGATAGAAAATTTTATTTCTTATTAAAGAAAGAAAAAAATAAAAAGAAATCCAAGACTTGTAATGTATAGAGTGTAGGGAAGCCTAAAATGGTGAATCCAAATAGTGTTACTACAAATAATATTAATAAATTTAGTTGGGAGGTAAATATAGAGACCCAATCCTTTTACACATATTAATATATGATTATTGACATAAATATCCAATAAAAACCACCCAATATTGAGGGGCCTAGTGTTATTGGCATACTCGATTCCCAATACATCAAAATGAGAGTAAAACATAGAATGATTATTTTATCCTCCCAATTGTTATCCTAAATCCCTCTATGATCCTAAAACTACATATAATAACTTGGGGAATACATAAACAATATGGGTGATCTAGAACTTCTAGTATAAGAATGATCATGATAATGAAGAATGACTTATGAATCAAAAGGCATAACAAGACATCATAATAGACAAGAGTTATGAAAAATGATATGAGAGAAAACATAAATAAAATGTAATAAAAATATCATAGAAATATAGGAACGTGTGAATAATATAAAACACGACGTAAGCATAAGTCAAGCCTAAAAACAAATGCAACATCACATGATGGACTGAGTCCCATCATTGGTGGGGTTTACCCTCTAATACCATAAATATCATCTAATCAGACATAAACATTAACCAATGAATATGATCTCTATTTGGGTGCACTTTGAGGTAAGTTTATTGTTCTGATAACGAGATTTGTAATGGTCCTATGAGTTTCCTAATTTCTATAAGTACTTCATGTTTAATTCATTATTCATTCACTTATATTTTATCCCAAGGTAATATATACTTTTACTTTCATGATGAATAATGTATCATTAAAATATTTTTTTAATTTATATAATATTTTTCATAAGTGAAGTTATTCTAGTGGATTGAGAAGAACTAAATTTTTATATTATAGTTATCATATTTTATATTTATTATCCATTGTAATATTTTCTACTATGGTAGAATTTATTTTATAAATGCAGTGTTCAAATTAATATAATAAAATATTGTTAGTTACATAATGCGTTACATATGGTTTATATAATTCATCATTACTAAATATGACATGTTTATAGAAGAAGATAAAGTTTATTGATAAAAATTTTCGGTTGTTACATTCTCCCCGTTAAGAAATTTCATACTAATTTTTTTTTATTTTACATAATATGGTGAAAATAGTTAAGGGTAATTTTGTTTCATTACTTCCTCAGGTTCCAACATTTCCTCCTCATACTTATGGTTCCACCATAGTATTTCTACTAGGTTATTTTCTTGTTGCATATAATATTGTCTCTATGGTCTTAGATCTTCACAGTGTGTTCCTAATAAGGGAGATTTTTTATGCTATACCAGCTTTGAATTTAGTAACTGTGAGGGATTTGTTATGTAATTACTTAAGAGGGATATGCGTAACATGTCATGTAATTTAGATAAGGCAGTCAAGAGAGATAATCGATTGGCTATAACTATGATGTGATTACAAATTTAAAAGTGGAAGATGTATATGAGAATTAGTTTTCCATTATTCCCTAATACCACGACTCTATTTTATAGATATAAGTGGAGGAGCACTCTATATTTATCCTCAAACTCTTGGAATCTTTTATGATTATCATTAAAACTGTTTTGTTGAATATAAGTTACACTTATGTGATACTATATAGGTTTGAACATTTATACAATTTCTTTGACCATTTCAAGACCCATAAGCTTGCGTTCACAAACTTTATCCCAACACATAACTGTTTTTTATCTATTACCATAAATAGATTTAGATGGGAGCATTTAGATGCTTGAGTGGAAACTATTACTGTATGATAATTCAAACAGAGGATTATATCTCTCCCATCATTCTTTAAAGTCTATTGAGGATGATCATGAAATTTCCTTAAGTGTCTGGATAGTCATAAAAAATTGCTAGTAAATTTGGTCATGATAAGCCATGCTAATGTTCAAATTAGTGTTTAGATCATGCTAGATATCATCAAGAACAAGATGGAAAACCTGAGATCTTGATATTATATAGTAAATATGGAGTTTCCCTGGAACCTCTACACTTCTCTAATGTATATACTTGCAAGTTGATCGAGTGATAATTCTTCTCAGATAGAAATGAAATGAGTAGTATTTGTAAGTTGATTAACAACAACCCTTATAACATTATTTTTTAAAGATGTCTTTAGAAGACCAACGAAAGAGTCCAAAGTGATGGTTTAATATTTCCATGTGGGTATCGGTAATGGTTGCATCACCATCTTATGATTTTTACTTTTTTACTTTCACTTGATTCCATACCGGCCATTTTTTCATATATTCCATGATCTATTTCAGCATATTTTCCTACATTAGGTTCTCTTAGAGACATTGAAAAATATTTTTGATCCATAGGGGGATGGAGAAGTTCATTCTATGGTCATAATTTAATATATATTACTTTATCTTTGGATTTTATGGTATACATAGTTGTCATGAAATATTCTAATTCCATCCTAGTAAATTTTGAACGATAAAGAGTTTCATTTTCTTATAGATTCAACATATTCTATATTTCTGATCCATCTGTTTGAGTATAAATTATATTCTTTAAAAGGGATGGTTTAGTAATAATTTTAGAAATGAATGATTATGTACCATCCTTTATTACTTTAATGTATATCCCTTTCAAGTAAAGAAGATTGGATCCTTCTCAATTCTCATCAGGGATAAGATTTTATAATATTTTATACTTAGATAATTTTCCACTTCATTTTCCACTATAAGATGATAGTGGATTGAGTAGTCATATTACTTAACCCCTTCTATCCATCTTCCCTAGAACATATAACGTTCTTTAAGAGTAACTAAATATTTTAGGTTCTTCTGATCTGTATATATTTTAAAAGTATCCACAATGGGATAATACCACCAAATCTTTAATGAGAAGTTTACCATATACAACAAAAGATCGTGCGTTGGATAATTAATCATTTGAAATTTCAAATTACTAGAAATTCAGGCTTTCAATTTATCATTTTTCCTTAGTACACAGGCCAAGCCTTTCTTTAAAGTATATCAGTATACCTTGAAAAGTTCCCCACTTGAGGGAACTATGAGTAATGGTGTAGTGATAAGCCTAAATTTAAATTCATTGAATCCCTATTCCTATTCATTGGTTTAGAAAAAAAATACACTCATATTAGCGAGATTGGTTTTCGGGTTTTACAATCATGATAATTTTTCCACAAATCAATTGTAATACCCAACATGTCTAAGGAAAAAATAGATATCTATTACATATTCTAGTATGGGAAGACACTAAATCAATTTTATCTAATATGTTTCTACATATATCCCTTTTCTGGTGACAACATGCCCCAAGAATGATACTTCCTCCTTATATAAATCAAATTTAATTTAATTTTAAAATAAATTCTCATTTTGAAAAGTGTCTAGAACAACATTTAAATTTTCTTTATAATGATCCATACTTTTGGATTATATTGAAATATCATCTATAAATACTACCATACATTTTAAAGGTAATATATAATGAATATATTAAATAATTATATAAAATTTTCTAATAATTAGTAATTATAAAGGGAATAAGTATAAACTCATAGTGTCCATACCTTGTTCAAAAAGCAGTCTTGGTAATATCATCTTGATTGACCTTTAATTAGTGATATCCCAATCTATGGTACACTTAATAGAAATACTTAGACTCACATATTTGATAGAAAAACCGTTAATATGGGATAAGGGATACTTGTTTTTTATTGTGATATTGTTGTGTTCATGATAATTAATTTATAGATGCATTGGAACATCATTATTCTTGATGATAAGGGTCAGAGATCCCCATAGATAAGTAATAAGGAATATAAAGCTCTTTCCCATATTTTCTTGTAACTACTTATTTAGTTTTGACAACTCAATTTTAGACATTCTGTAAGTAGTCTTGGATGTTTTCATGAGTTGAGGTATAATTTCAATTGATAACCCATCCTCTCGGTTAGGAGGAAGATAGAAAAACACTTCAGATAATATATCAATATATACCCTTATAATTTCTATGTATTTAATCCTGATTATCTCCTTCAAATCAATCATTTGAGCAAGATATAACTTCTCATATGTCAATAACATCCACACTTGTGAAGAATATTATAAATTAGACTCATCCTTCTCTTTACACTTTTACATAACTTTAGGATGACTCAAGATGTAAGGTGTGATATTCATATACCAATAGATAATGTTTTATTTATATAAGTAAACCCATTCATGACCAATATTCTATACAATTCCTCTAAAGGAAGTATGAAATGACTTTATGGGAGGTTTAGTCCATAAAAATTGACTAAGTAAAAGTTATATTGTTTCACCCCTAGACCCACACTTCCAAACCTTGTTCTAAAAACACATGAATTACAACATTGTATTTGATACCCATCTACAATTATAGTACATTTAATTAAATTTAACCCCAATGACCTTTTATCTTGAAGTTTTATAGAATTATGAAAAATCACCAGTGCATAAATCACAAGCCTCCTCAATAAATGGAAACTTTTATTTCCACTATATAAGAGGATAACATATCCAAAATGATTTTTAGACATCACCCATAAATTCCCAAAAAAGGAATCTTTCAAGGCTTAGTATACTAAATGCTTTCCTTCATAAACTAGAGAATGAGATACATAATAACGATTGAGTTAAAATTACAATTAAGGGTAATGATAATAATAAATAAAAACATGATAGATATGAGGCAACAAAGATATCATAATGAGAACAATCATAATATCAAGAGCATGGAATAAAGAGTTGATATCATAAAAAATGTATTAAAAAATGATCATATCATAAGAGAATAAAATCATTGGAATTTGGAAACAATGTAAACAAGGCATCATAAGTATAATCTTAGGCTCCCTTCCTCATTAATGTTACATAGTTTGAAAGGCTAATTTCCCACTCCTATAATTGGCAAGGATCACTACCCACACACTATGATATCTAATGAGATGAAAACATTACCAAATGTATTGAAGGTCTATATATTTCAAGGGCCACCAATGATATAAATAAAATCATAAAAATGTGTTCCAAATGGTGTCAATTGATATATCATAAAAACCCAAGGAAACCGAATGGTGTTTATATACTTCACATATGGTTCCCTAAGGATTCATTCATAATTCCATCACTAGTAATATCACAATAAAACCATGGAAAATAAATGGGTATCCCATGACATAAATTTCAATTATATATAAATGTAATTTAAAAAACATGATTAAGAATATGGTATTCAAGCCGTATAGAAAATAAATATACAATTTAGGAAATAAGTTTCAAAATCAATTGATTTATTAGGATTCAATGTGAATACACTTCAATAGTGTATTAGAATATAGGTAATTCAAGGAGGAAAATCATTATAAGTAAATCAACCATATACTAGTGGATGGTTAGGTAAGAAAAAATAAGAGACAGATAATACCATATATTTCAAGGAGAATCTCATATTCAATCCATATAAAGAAGGTTTATGATATTATTTGAAGAATAACCATGATCAAACATAAATTGTAGATAAATAAAACTATTATAAGCCTTGGGAAAATTGATTTGAAATTTTGAATTTAATTTTTTTACTTTGAAAACATTTAAAATTGAAGATTTTATAAACCCATAAGATGAATATTTTAATTTTTTTTAATACATTAATGAATAGATAAAAATTGTCTTACAATACAAAAAAGGTGACAAAATTATATGTTCACAAAAAATTGTGTAAAAGTGATTGCTTGCATTGAAAATGAACCATGTGGGGAAAAATAGTAGTTTTTTGATATAATTTTTTTAAAATAATTCCAAAACTGTTGAAAGTAACTTTAAAAAAATATTTATGGAAGACTTTAAAATTTTTATAACATTAAATTCTGTGAATACCTATTCTGAAAACTCTCCATATTGAAAATGTTAAAATTAATTGAAAGGACATTTTTGAAACCCACATTGTAAAATGATAATAAAAATTTAATTTGGAAAAAGGTGATGGGATAATTTAAGGTCACCTATGATGAAACATATTTGGGTTATAGAAAAAAAATCAAAAAACATATTTGGGTTATATATCACACATTTCATAGGTAAAAATTGTATATAAAATAAAAATACCCAATGCAAATTATAAGAGTTATTATTATCAATTAATTTGATTATGTGATTCATAAAAGGTTGGGATATTAATTCATATAAGTAATATAATGAGAGAATAATGAAATATAAAATTTGAAAATTTAATGGTATGAAAATATAATTGGAAGATTAAAATAAAGAATTTATTTCATGAGTGACAGGAAAAAGGACTTGAGTCGCGAAAATATTTATGACATGAGTAACATTTTAATCAAAACCATATATGGAGAAAGTGCATATAAACGAACCTAAAATACAATGAATAAATGATATCACATCATAAAATTACAATTTGGTATCATATGAACCATATAAAGGTAAATTGGTGTACGAGGTAAAACGTTTCTCAACGAAGTGATTTTGAGACAATACTCAACTATGACTTAAGAACATTCTAATTAAAAGTCCTTGAAATAATTATAGATTGAATTTGATGTTAAAATACAATGAATAAGGATAAAAATGATATTAAATATCTAATTAAAAATATATAAACTATATATTAAAAATTATGTGCATAAAAGAACATGCATCCCATAGAAATAACTTTGGATACAAAACAATTATCTATGTCAGAAAGTGTTTTTCACTTGAACTTAACATCCTAAATAATAAAATTAATATTAATAAAATAATTAATGAGAAACATATTAATGTATCATGAATTTATTAGGATCTAATTATCACTATAAGTTTTTCAATTATGAAACCATTTCCACTTATTTGGGTTACTCAAGCTAGTTCGGTTCATTTATAGAAAAAAAAAATATTTTTTATCTCATCTATGACTAGTGGTAATGGAAAAGCAATATGTCGCTATGTGGAGGCGGTAATCCATACGTACATATAGAGGACAATTTTATTTTATATAAAATAAGAGGTAGGATGAAATTAATTTTTTTTATCATTTCATAATTATAATAATTTATAAATACAATATTTATTCATTAAAAAACCATTTTAACCAACCAAATATGATGATGATGAATAATTGGATAGAATGTGTGTGGAGGTGTTAGTATGCATATTTGTATGATGACATTTTTTATTTTTTGAATGGTTTTGGAGGAAGGCATAAAAGGGATATTACATTAGTATAATAACACACCATAATATCATTAATAATTATTTTATAATAAAATTATGTATAGAAGATATTATAGGTAGAAAAAAATAATGAATAATAAATAAAAGTTAAAAATGATGTGATACTTTCATCGAGGCTTTGAACATTCTCTTGAAAGTATTATTGAACATAGAGGAGTTAGAATATCTTATTGAGACCAAGGTTTGGATATAATGTTAGTTAAATATAAAAGATGTAATTAGGTTTTATTATCAATATAAAAAAATTGGATGCAAAGAATGGAAGGGGTGAAAGTGGTCTCTTTTTCTATGTGAAGAAAATGGAACTTTCTAGGGAAAAAATGTTAAGTAAAGGGTAAGAACAAACTTACATGAAATTTAGGCGACTTAGGTGTGGTATGGTATATGAGATAAATGGGAATGAATTTAAAATATATAATAGGGTTTATATAATGTCTGAAGATCAAGTAAACTATGTAAAATTCAGGCCACTTTATATTAGTCATTTTAATAGTTATTACAATTAATTAAATATTAAACATGTCAATTATTTTATTAATAAAAATATACAAAGATACTTGTTACAAAATTTTAAGATTTTTATTAAAAAATTTGGCTTTATTTAACCTGATTAAGTATAAAATCTGAGAATTTTTTTAAATGAATTACACAAAGTATATACAAATAGTTTTTTTAAATGAAAGAGTGTTTTTAAAAATTAAAATTATTTTCAAGATAAATTTTTGATGGTTAGTAAATTTCATAATATTAATTGATTTATTATAAAACAATTAAGGTTACATGAAATTAAAATAATTACATAACCAAATTTTGATGAAATATTAATTAATTAAATGAAAGATATTTTATATTCTTCTTTATTAATGCGACTTTTTATTTAGTTTTAAAAATTATTGGCATGGGTTTTCTAAGTTTAAATAAAATTTTAAAATACATAATTCTATTCCTTAGTTTCGTATTTGATTACTTAAATAGTGTTATAGCCATCTATGTCATTCTTATATTCTGATAAAGTCATTAAAATTTTATGTTTCATAAAAACCACATTTTCAACAAAAAAAATATTTTAAAAAAATGATAAAAAATTAATACTAAGTAAAATTTTATAATATAAAATAGGAAATAAATATAATTTTATCTAATTTTATTTTTAAAAATTATATATTTATCTTATTTTGAATGTAAAAAATACAAAGATTAATTTTTTTATTTTAAAATGACCTTCTTAAACATTTAGTGCTTTTATTATTATTTCATACCAATTTTTGAATTTAAATAATATAAATATTTTATGTAATATATATATATATATTATATGTTTTCATAATGATATTTTAAATATGATTAATTTAATTTAATAATGTATCATGACCTTCATTTTACCATGTGTGAAGAAATATATCAAACTCATTATTATTTAAAGGAATATATATATACTGAAATCATAGGAATTTACAAATATACAAGTGCAATAATAATTTATCTATTTTTTATTCTCACAAATAACTCTTCCGACATATTTTTGAGGTTCTATTTGAATAATTATATTAAACATTCCTGATTTTAAAGAGTGCATAGAACTAGAATCAAATTATACAGTAGCTATTAATGAATGAATAGCTAGTGTACCGATCACCACATCATTTTCATGATCCACCTAAACTACAGTGATATCATATGACCTTCCTTTCTCTATAGGCATTGATGGTTTGTTTATCTTATACAACATTTTTCTTAATGAATTTTATTATACAAATCCAGTGTTCTTCATAGTTGAAACACTGTAAAATTGGATATATTTTAATCCATTAGTTCCATTCTTTAATATAATTAGTGGGATTATTCATCTCCCATTAACATTAATTTTCATGATTCCCCTATTTTCCACACTTCATGGACCACCATGTTTTTTATATAGTTTTCAGGATGCTTGTTCCCACATTTTCGACAGGTGGGAATAGTGGGTTTCATTCCTCCATGTTATTTTATATTCAGTATCCCAAATTAAAATCCATTTTATGATTTTTATATTGATCTCCATAAGACTATTGTGTGTTTCTAATCTACATATAAACCTTATGAGATCAATTTAAAACTGCTTCATATCTATCAATGTATCAAATCTAAAATCTATTCATGGACATGGATTTAATCCACTAAATAAGTGGTCCACATTACATTTAGTTTCGATAAAAAATATAGAGAAGTATCATAAAAGATTTATTAATTTATACTCACATACCTTGATTGACTTATATTTCTTTTACTTCAGTCTGAGGTACTTTTTATCCATTTTAATATAGAGAGTATAGGGAAAATATTTATTGAATGTTTTTCATGAAATCTTCCCATTCCTTTGAATCCATTTTCTCTTTGGTCTTGATCAGTGCACATCACAAATTAGCTTCCTCCTTTGAGATATAAATGGCTAATACAAATTTCTCTTTTTTGAGCATTTGAGGATAGATAATATCTTCTCAATGGAGTTTATTCGTTGTTCTCTGATGAGGGGTTAAAAAAATCTACTAAAGTAAGAATTATTCTGTCACATAATGGTGTGAACCATAAATTTAAATTTCTTATGAGGTAGGAGTTCCACAAAAATCAAGTTACTATAGATAGCTTTAGTGTGTTGAAATAGTAATTCCAGGAAGTTCTTGTCTTCTACTCCAATATGGTTAGGAATATCGTTAAGGAAATAATCACATTACCCAAAAAATTGGTTATTGTCATGGTTCCTCAAATTTTATGCCTTTAACTAAAATAAATAATATAATATATTGGATTATAATATTAAAACTAAAAACATATAAAATGGAAACAATGAACATATAATGAATAACATAAAATAACATGTATTTACTAACTTGTGAGTCTCTAGGTTTTAATACAGGTATCCATGTTAGTTTTACTATTATGTTTTATAAACTAATAATATATTCAAGTCCTTCATAATGGTTCATAAAGAGTTTGTGAATTTGCCAAAGCCTATCACCAAGGAGTTTGGAACTAGGTTTGTAATAAGGAATATTTTTCATACTCCTAGTATAAGTAGAGTTAATACCCAATGAACACTTTTGTTATTATTACTACTAGGTAAATCTATTTGAGATCCACATCTATAACTTTTATCAAAACAAGGATTTAATTTTTTATAAACCACTCACTCTATACATAACTATAATTTCTAGATATTTTCATACAAATTGACTTATCCATAGTGTTATTACTAATATATTCTTTTCATAATACCAAAATATAACTAGAATTTTATCTAATTCCAACTATAGTGATAAAATAATTTAAAACATATTAATACATGTTTTTAAAACAAATATATAATAAAAAACCAAAATATCAAGAGGCCTAGGGTACTTTGCTGACTAGTTTAATAATACATCAAAATGAGAGTAAAAAATAATATATTAATATTTTCACCATAATTATCTTAAAAATATATTTAATCCCCTACAACTTCATAGGATATCCTTGTAAATACCTAAAAATGTGTTGATCTATAATTCTTAGTAAGGTATTGAGCATGATAATGAAGCATAAATTATGATTCAAAATACATAACATGATATTTAAAAAGACAAGGCATATTAGTAATCATATGGGGTTATAATATAATGAACATGGAATAATAATATAATGGAAACATAAGAATGTGTAATCAATATAAAACATGAAATAAACATAATTAAAGGCTATATACTAAGAAAAAAAATCACATATGGGATAGAGTTCCATCATGAATTAGGGATAATCCCAAATCCCATACATATTTTATAACAAGAAATTAACATTATACAATTAATTTAAGTGATATATCTATGAAAACATCATGAAATGTACATAAATATCCATGACACATAAGGGAATTTATCATAGGTTATAAGTATAAGAAATACTAATGGAATTAAATGGGATATAAAATCTTACCACATATCAAAATCTACGGAGATATCATACAGATTGCATAGAGAGAAGGAATTAGGTAATTATTATGTCTATATATGAATAAATTATTATATTTCCACAACATTGTGTTTTTTTATAAAAATCATGTGAAAATGCAGTTAATTTTGTAGATAAATGAACATTCAATTTTTTTAAGGATTTTGTTAAAGACTTTTTAAGTAAGTGAGAATATGTAATTTTCATTAAAAAACTAGAGGTAAAATAGATATTTGTTTTCTAAAATACTTCTTTATTTAAAGAAATACTGAATGTGAATAGAGAGTTTAAGAGTGTACACGTTAAATGGACTGAGGGATATAAACATTCCCCTATATATGGTCTCATTATTTAGAAGGCATTGATAAATGAACTCAAGTCATTATAAACCCATAAAAAAGGAATGATAATCTAGGTATATATTTAAGAGAAATATATACATAATTTAGAAGCACTCCATTATAAAAAATGGAGAGGGAAAGTGAGTTATAAGGAGAATAGTCCTAACACAGAGAAAATAAATTGGTTTGGAAAGATCTCTTACCTTATGTATAGAATCATTCTTTAATTTCACATAACACACTATATAATCAAGTTAGATTAATTAAGTAATAAATTAATAAACTTTTACATATATATTTGATATAATAAAGTTATATTATGTTCCTTTATATCCATTTTAGTGAGATATAAAGTTTAATATCCTATTATGAAGAGGTTTCTTTCATGGTTCCAAGGTCGGATCACTTAGGTATAATTATGCAAGTACATTTAAAAAGGGACCTGTAATGACCCTTACCCTAGTGGACCAGAGATTTAATATTACATAATTACATTGATACTATGAAAACAAGATCTCATACCAAGGAAACAAATAGTTTGTTAAATTTGTAAGACCAAAAATAGATATAATTTTTACATTACATCTTTGAAAGGAAAAACAACATATTAACTCTACTGAAAACACCCATAAAATTCTATATTATCCATTCAAGTCATTCATAAGATATATAATTTCATCTTGGGTAAAAATAATATGTGAGAAAGGAGAGAGATATCATGACCAGTAAGGGTAATAAATAAAGTGGAATCTATTAAAAACAATAAGGCATGGTTTTTTTACTAAAAAACATTCCATTAAAATATAATCCTTGAGAATAATTTAGCAGGAATAAAAGATAATTATATAATTTCATATGAATAATCATATGATTATGAATCTTAACCATATATATTATATTTTTTTGAATAACCAAATGTATTATCAATTACTAATATCACATTTATTGAATTTATAATGTTGTACATCTAAAACATACCATCGAGGCCTCATTTAAGACATTTGAAAATAAATGGATAAGGCCTCAGCCAAATCCCAATATGGTTTTCCTCATGAGTGCTATCGATACATCAAAGGGATACATAGGGACTGAACCATCAATTACTAAGTCCAATCCATTTACCATTTTAATGGGGTGAAACATAAAAAAATATATACATGAAATATAAATAAATTTTCCTAATCAGTATACATAATCACTAACCATTCCTATTAATATGGTGAGTGGTATCAAAATAGAACATCCATAGTCAAACTGATCAAAAACCATTTAATAAAATGGGGTATATGATATCATAAAATATCATCCCCAATTAAGCATAATATTTAATAGAGGATTCTTAAATTAACTAAAACACTTTAATAAAATAATCGTATAATTCTTTAGAAAAATACCCTTTTTTAAATTGGAAAGAAGAGTTATTATGGGTAAAAACCATTTATATTTATCATAAAATAGGATTATAAACATTTATATTCTATAAAATAAAATTAAAGGATAATTTAATTATGTATAAGGCATAAATTACATCTAACATGTAAAAAGAGTTTATAAGAAACATTATAATTGTGCTACTTCAATGTGGTTTAAGAGAAAATACAAAATAATCCCTAAACTAGAAAAAGTCATAATTGTTTTCATAAAAATAGAAATGAAAAACATTTATTCAGGAAAAATGGTTATTTTCTAAAAATAATGGTGTCTTAAAATAGATTATTTATGGTACATGAAAATGGGTAAAAAATTTGGAAGTTCCCTTTAACTGGGATTTTTTAATGAGAGTAATTGAAAAGGGAACCTTATAAAACATGTATTTCTCCATAAAATAAAGATTAATTGATAAGGATACAAGATTTTGGTCCATATAATAATAATTTTTAATAATTATATAAAAATAAAAAATAAATACATTGGGTAAATAGAGCGAAATGTGACTCGAATGAAAAACGATGGTTTGGGAAGAAACCCTTACAACATTGAAAACAGACAAAACATATGCCCTATAAAATTATAGATAATAAAATAAGATACTTAATATAGTGAATATAAAGTTATTAATGATTTTATACATAAAGGTTAACTATAAATACACTATACACAACAAATATAGGCAAATAAGACATATCTTACATAAATAAAAGTGACATCAGAAAACCCTTACCACTTGTTTAAAAGTGTTTTTCACTTGTACATAATGTCCTAGAAAATGAAATTAGATTAATTTATAACATATTCAACATGTTTTTTATTTATTATAATTTTATTAAGTTCATTTATGACCTTTATTATCAGTTATAAGATTCAATTTCATCATTTGAGGGTGTTTGTTTCTTGGTTTTCATGACTGGTTCACTTGTATACATGTATGAAAGATCATGTGAAATGAAAATAGTTACCCCGATTAGAAAGTACATGTTATTTTTGAAAATATATAATATTTAAAGTTCATATATATGATTTTGTTTCTATATATGAGCATGATTTATTAGATAAAGTGTTAATGATAACCATTTAAATTATTTTGGCATTTTTTTTCAATCATCACAAACTGGTTTTGTATTATGAATTCATATTATATATATAATTTTTATAGAGAAGTTAAAAAGTTTATATACATATATGAAAGTATTGTTTAATCATAAAAATGGTTTTTTGACCAGTATTTATGGTGGAATTGAAAAATAAAAAATCATCATCCATAAAGGGGGTAAATCGCCACCACACAGACGATGTTTTCATTTTTTATAAGAAAAGGGGATGTGAAGAAAAATGATGGTGGATATTCCATTGAAATAATAACACTATAGTATATAAAATATAAGTTATTTATCATTAATTATAGGATATAGTAGATAAGGAAAGGATGAGAAAATAAAATAAATTATAAGAAAATTAAAAGAACTAAAGAGTATTTTAGCACTTGAATACCTCTCATTGAGAACCTCCTTAAGGAACTTTGAAATTGTATTTTGTGTGGGATAAAAAATAACAGAATTTGAGGTTTTTTTAGATATTTATTGGGAATAAATTGAAAAATATTTAAGTATTTTTATGTGTGAATAGAAGAGGTGGTGAAGGGTGGTATTTGTAGTCGAGAAGAGAGGTGTTTTTGGATTATTGTTTTCATTACATTATTATTTTGGCTCAAGAAAATGAATAGTATTGATTACCATGAATAAATACAGTAATTATAGAAGTGTAGTGTGAGATTATGGTTAATACCTTATAAATTAATCCATAAATAGTGCATTTAACTTAAAATGTTATATACCGTTAATTACCGTATTTCACTATTCACTAAAATTTCTACTATTTTAGAAAAATCCCAAAAATTCACCCTGTCCATTTTTCTATGAATATAATTATAAAATGTAATCAATTTCAGTTAAACAATTTTATAATTATGATAAATTTAATTTTTAAACAAAATCATCATTTACTCGATAAATACCGAATTTAATATTATAACTGTATTTATGACACTTTGAAAAATTAATTAAGGTGTCATAAAATAATCTTATAATAATAAGATAAAAAAATATTTATTTATTAATATATTTTATGAAAATAAATTTTCTTTTAAATCATTATGTATATTATAAAATAATATATAATTATTTGTATTGAAAAAAATACCAATAAATAATTTATCATTTTTAAAACATCTATTTACTTATTTCAAGATATGAATATACCATATTTTCATTTATATGTTACCGAAAATTTATTTATAAATTCATAGGTAAATTTACAATTCTATTGGTAATATTATTATTTATAATGGTCATATTGCTATTCCAACTATCATATTTATTAATATATTTTGGTATTAAACTTGGTGTTGCCTGAAGCATACACTATCGATAATGTTGAATTTTAAAAGAGACAATCCATTAAATATTGGGGTGTTACATTCTACATTACAAAAAATTTCTTCTTCAAAATTTCCACAATGTCACATAATAAAAATATTTGGGTGATTCTTCATCATAAATTCCTTCGGTTCCCAAATCACCTCTTCAATTTTATGATTTTTCTAAAGTACCTTTACCAGCCGGGTCGGATGATTCCTCAACACCTACTCTCTAGTGTCCGTAATATTTACATGCTCTTTACATTATGATAAATTAGGTTCTAATTCTATTCCATCAGAAGTGAGGACATGTAGTGGGTCTGGCGTGTACTTCTTTAACAGAGTGATGTGGAACACATTTTGTAATTTAGAATGGCTAGGTAGCATCACCAAATGATTATACAATTATCTGTAAGATTTCAAAATGTCTAATGTACCTGGGGTTCAGTTTCTCTTTGTTTCCAAATATTATAATACCCTTACCTAGAGATACCTTCAAGAATACATGTTCTACAACTTAAAACTCAAAATGATTCCTTCAGTTTTCATAATATCTATTTTTCCTACTTTATGATGCATTGTTATGCATTTGAATAATATTTAGCTTTTTTTTGTTTCCTCAACAAGTTCTGGTTCAACATGCTTCCATTCACCAACATCATCCCAACAAGTTGGTGTATGAAATATCTTGCAATTTAATGCTTCATGCGGTGCCATTTGATTACTTGAATTTGAACTATTATTGATGAAAAAATCTATCAAAGGTCAATAATGATCCCATATACCGTGAAATTCAAGTGAGATAAATCCAAACAAGTCTTCTAATGTTTGGATTATCCTTTTAGATTGTCCATTTGTTTGAGTGTGATAAGAAGTACTCCAATAAATATTATTATCTAAATATTTTTGAATACTTTTCTAAAATTTTGATGTAAATTGTGGATCTAAATAAAAAACAATAGAAATAGGTGGTCCATAAATTCTCAAAACATCATTAATATAGATTCATGCAATGAGATCTAGTGGAAAAGTCAATCTTATTGCGAGGAAAAATTTATATCTGGTATGTCGTTCAATAATTACCCATATTGTATCATTATTTTTTGGAGTCTTTTGTAATGTAGTGAATAACACCATAATAATGTGATCCCATATCCATGTAGGAATAAGCATAGGTTCAATGAATCATCTAGGATTTTTTCATTCAACCTCCACCTATTGAGAAACTAAACATCTCGATACATAATCAATAATCTCTCACTTCATATTATCCCACCGAATACGTTCCTTGAAATCTTTGAACATATTAGTGATACCAGGGTGTAAAAAGAAATTTGATCAATGAGAATCATACAATAATTCTCATTTTATCTTGGTTATAGAGGGAACACAATTCCTCTTCCCAAAATTTAGAATTCCTTCCTCATACACGAAGTCTTCCAACATTCCATCATTCACAGCATAAATTTTCTATTGAAAATTATCTTTTTCAGACTGAGAACTTTTAATCCTTTCCAATAAATATGTTTGGAAAATCAATTGAAAAAGTATTGATGTTTCACCTTTATCATTATTACCATATCATTATTTATTAGATATGTGTACAAATGATCCTTTTCAATCCTCATTTTGTTGATAAATCTATTATTATTCATATTCCATGCATCTAACAACTTACTTCGCTTCCCTGGTTGGAAATGTACTAAACAATTATAATCCATGAGTACCTCAAGCCATCACATTTTCCTCATGTTGAGTTATTTTTTTGAGAAGATATATTTTAAACTCTGGTGATTTGTATATATCTCATATCTTTCACCATACATATAGTGTCTCAATATATTCAGAGAAATGTTTACTACTTCTTACTCAAGATCTTGAGTTGGGTAGTTATATTCATGAGTTTTTTATTACTTGATGCATAACCAATAACTCTATCATTCTTTAGGACATATCCACATCCTTTCTATTATACATCATTATAAATAAAAAATATGCCATTTCTCGATTGTAGAGTCATTATCCGAGTATTCACTAATCTCATACTAAATTCTTTAATGCATTATTCAAAATACATTGTCCAAATAATCTTAACCCCTTTATGATTAAGCTTGGTTAATGGGTTAGATAACTTGGAAATATTCTGTATAAAACGCCAATAGTAACCTACTAAACTAATGAAAAGTTGTACCTCAATTATGTTTGTTTGTGTAGGACATTCCTAAACTACCTTTTAATTCAAAGTATCAACATATATTATGTCCCTAGTGACAATATTTCCATGAAAATAAGTTGTTTCAATCCAAAATACACACTTTCAAAACTTCCCATATAACAATTTCACTCGTAGAGTATTCATAAAAATAAACAAGTGTTACTCATGATCCACATATATTTTTGAATATATCAAGATATCATTAATGAATACCACACAAAATGTCAAGATATTTCTTGAACACTCTATTAATTAGATCCATAAAAGAATTGGGCGAATTAGTCAATCCAAATGGAATTATTATAAACTCATATTGTCCATACCTGGTTTGAAATGTTGTCTTTGTAATATCCTCCTTCCTCACACATAATTGATGATATTAAGATCGAAGATCAATATTTGAAAGATATTTAGTTCCACGAAGTTGATCAAATAAATTATTAATGTGTGTTAGATGACAGTTGTTGGTTATTTTAATATAAATGATTTATCTATAATTATTTTACTACCACAAGGATCCATCTTTCTTTTTAACAATGTCAAAAAGGGATCCCTATGAATAAAGATCCGGGAAAATAAATACATTTTTACTCAAATAATCTACTTGTTTCTTTAGCTCCACTAATTCCACAATTTCTATTCTATGGGATTATTTGATATTTTACTTGCTTTATGGATTAAATCAATAGGAAACTCAACCTATCACTCCATAAGATAACTCTGTAAATCCTCTAGAAATAAGTTAATTTATTCTCATAAAATAGGTACATCCTCAATTTTAAGATTTCTTTCTTCAACTATAAATTTTGTTTTCTCTTCATCCCCTATAATTTCATTCAGTAGAGCTATTGGGGGTGGATTTAGATAAGAATCTGATGATTAATTCTCCCCTAAAAAGATAAGAAATTCTATATCTGCATTAAAAATCAAAATTTACTTCTATTTTGAATAAATATTTGAATTATATTTCGAAAGCCAGTCCATTCAAACGATTTTATCAAAATAAACCATAATTATGATGATAAAAACAAAAATTATAGAACATTTATATTTCATAATAGTAAATAATTTAAATATATTTATTGCAATATGGTTTCCACTAGAAGTATTTACTCATAACTCCCTTGTAAAGGTGAATTAGAAATATCTAATTTTTAAATAAAATAGGGAAGATAGAAAGGAATATCATTATCTAAAATCCAATAAATATTTTTCCAAATTTGAAGAGATTATTAAAGTACATTCCTCCATAACATTAGGAACATCAACCTCAGCCGTTGTGATCACATAATGTTGTCCTTGATCCCTTGGCATTTTTGAGGAAAGTTTACCTGATGCATTAGAAAATCATTTTCATAGTGTCCCATCCCCCTAAAACTATATCATTAAACATCGGTAGATTTTTTATTTCACTTTAAATCCTGACCTTGATTTCCTTTCTTACCACATAATATGAAAATGACTTTTCCTTTTATGCATAAAAAAAGGCGTTTCCTTCCACAAGTATCACAAGTTGGATAAATTCTTTTCATTGTTCACATCTCTGTACATTATTTTATCCCGGACCCTCTTCTTTTTTCCCTAAAAGTCACATGACTTATAAAATTATTTCTCTGTATTAATAAAAAATGATACTATATCATCATATGATGATAAATTTTGGGAGACCAGTTCCCTTAGAAGGTATGATTTTATCCATTTAAAATATTGATCAATATTTATCTATATATTAAATAAATAATCCATATCATGATTTTATAACCTTGTAATGTTTTCTTCATACTTGGTAATTTTTTCAACCTCCTTTTTTCTCAGACAAAATAATTTTCTATCAATATCCACTCAATATTCTCGAGGAACATATTATTACAAAAAAATTTCCTTAAAATAATTACAGTACAAATTTTCAATTTATCCCTCCACATTTTATTTTTTTAATCAATGAACACCATTGAATAATCTAGGTTTCTATTACCGGAAGTGATCAAACATTATTACGCTGTATTTTGGATCATGATACGTCATGCGAATAAGGTTATTACTCATAACTTAAGTTATTTGTTCCATTAGGGTTATACATTGCTCAACTCCAGTTGTATCTCCCGCTCCAACATGATTATCTTTCATAAGAGGAAAATCACTACATGGAATTTGTGCATTGATATAGTTTTGATTACTTCCATCAGGCACAATTTATATGAAATGGAATACATGAAATTAGTTTTTGAATCATGATGCATAATTTCGAAATTGAAAAACACTTAAGATAAATTTGAAATTTATGAATAGCTAATACCATAATCATAAACATGGTTTTTTAGGACATGATTACTTTTAAATCATTCATAATTATTTTTATAGAAAATTTGAATTATCCTAAAAATATCCCCTAGGAGTGTTATCCCACATGAGTTGTAAGGCATGTTTTCTTGTACCAGGTTACACCGAGTCATGACCAACACACGTTGTTGGAGTAGTTACCCCTAGGCACATCTATGCCAGAACCACATCAACTTGTAGTATCCATCCATGAATATATTTATATGAAGACCCACATAATTTATACCTTACTGAAATTATAGGATTTTCTTCTTTGATTATCCTCAAATTAAATATTATGGTGACATTCCCATATATATGTTATCAAAATCTATTCTCCAAGTTTTCTGAAAAACATTCTTTGATACCAACTGTAAAGACCTTGACCCCAGTAGCCCGATGAAGGTTACTCAATTAATTACATTGATAATATATATAAGATCTGTAATACTAAAAAACCAAATAGTTTAGTAGATTTATAAAACCTGAAATAAATATAATTGCTATCTTAAAACATTGAAATGAAAAACAACATATCAACTCCACCAGAAACACCGATGAAGTCCTATATTATCCCAACATGTAATTCATAATATACATCCTCACACACTGTGGAAAAATAAATCATAATAAAGGGGATATCTCGAATTCTCATTAATGGTAATAAATATAATTGAATTTATCATAAACACCAAGTTAAGATGTATAAATTAAAACACATTCAATTAAAACATAATTCTTTAGCATAATATATCTAGAATAAAAGCTAATTAAATAATAACATATAAATAATAACACCAGAATAAAACTTAACCTTGGATATTCTACTAGTAGAATAATAACATGAATTATGGATTACTAATATAATAAATATGGAATGCATTTTGTTGAAAATATGAAAAATACAATCGAGGTCTCAGCCAAGGAATATAAAAATAAATGGGCAAGGCCTCAACCAAATCACAATCTGGTTTGTCTCATGAGACCTAATGATGCATTGAGGGGATATATATGGCCATGATCGTCAATTTATAAGTCCAATGAATTCCTCATATAAATGGGGTAAGAGATAAACAACATATACATATTAAATTTAAATAACCTTCCTCAACTAGCAGACACAATCACTAACTATTATGAGTAATATTTTGAATGATTTCATAATAGAACATCCACAATCAAACTGATCATAATCCATTTAATAAAATATTGTTGATGATATTATAAAATATCAATAAAAATTAAGAATAATATTCAATAGAGTGCATTAAAATAGATGAAAATACTCTAATAAAAACATCGTGGAATTATTGAGAGAAGTACCTTTTTTTACTTTGGATATAAGAGTTTTTTGAAAAGAAATCATTTTTATTTGTCAAAATATTCGATCATAAAATTGTATAAATCGTCAAATAAAAGGTAAGAACAATGAAATTAATTTTGAGGCATAAATTATGTACAACATATAAAAAGTGTTTATAATAAATTTATAATTGGACCATTTTAGTTCCGTTTAAGAGAAAACATAAAAGAGTCATTAAAACAGAAAAAATTCGTAATTTTTTATAAAAACCAAAAATGAAAAAAGATAGTTTTTATGAAAAAAATATTCATTTTAGAAAATAATGGTGTCTTAAAATAGATTATGGATGGTACTTGAAATTGGGTAATAAATTGGGATGATCTCTTCAATCTGGTTAGATTAACATGAAGAATTGAAAAGGGATCCTCATAGAACATGTATTTCCCCATCAAAGAAAGATGAAATAAACAGGATACATGATTTTAAAACATATAAATAGAATTTAGATGCATTATACAATTATAAATAATAATTAAATTGGGGTAAAGAGAGAGAATGTATAACCATAATGAAAATATAGGTTCGGGAAGAAACCATTACCACTTTTCAAATAGTCGAACCATAAACCCCATAAAATTAATGAACATAAAATAATAAATTTAATTCCACAAATAAAAATATATTCATATTATAATACATAAATGAGAATTATAAACACACCAAACATAATAAATATTGTTGAATAAGGCATATCTCATAGAAAAACGTGTGATGAAAAGACCCTTACCACTTTCCCGAAAGTGTTGTGCACTTGTACATAATATCCTGGATATTGGAATTAGATTCATTAATAATATTATACAAAATCAATTAAACATTCAATTTATTTATTGTTATATTATTAAGTTTACATATGTATTTTTTTGATGAGTTATATATTTCTTCGTTCGTGGGTGGTCATTTGTTGGTTTTGATTATTATTTTAGTTGTATACAACTATGAAAGATGATGTAAATTGAGAATAGTTATACATAATTGAAAGTATATGTTAATATTTAAATTATATAATAATTAACAGTATTAAATATCATTTTGTTTCTAGATATTAGAGTGATTAATTAGATAAAGTGTTAATGAAAACTATTTAGATTATTTTAGAATTTGTTTGGATCATCACAGACAATTTTTTTATGAATTTATATTAGGTATTAATTCTAGTTATAGATCATTAAAAAAGTTTTATTAAATATATTTAAGTCTATTTTAACCACAAATTTTTTTATGAACAAATTTTAAGGTGGAATTGGAAGACCAAAACTCATTGTATACAAAGTAGGTAAGTTGGCACCTCATAGATGATGTTTTTATTTTTATAATAAAAGGAGAAGAGAAGTGAATTTATGATGGATACACCATTAACATAATAAAATTAAATTATGTATTAGATAATAGAGTTTTAATTAATTTTTGGATAGAGGAGGTACGTAAATGATGAGAAAAGAAAATAAATTTAAAGAAAATTAAAATAAAGAGAGGGGATTTTACCACTTGAATTCATCTCCTTGAGACCCTTCTTAATGAACTTTTAAATGAACTTTTCAGTGATACAAGAACGATTAGAATGTGGAGTATAGGTTTGGGAGAGGTATTGGGGATAAATTAGGCAATTTATAAGTCTTTGGTGGTGTGAGGAGAAGAGGTTGTGTGTTTTCATAAATATAGTGGAGGAGAGGAGCGTTTGTTTGATTATTTTAATAATTAGTTTATTATTTTCACTCAAGACTATGAATAGTTTTTATCATCACGACTATATACAAAAAATATATAATGGTAGTTTTATATTATGGTTCTTACATAATAAATGAATCAATAAATAGTGTATTTAACATTAAATGTTATATTCCGTAAATTATCATATTTTACTATTCACCGAAATTTAAAGGATATTAGAAAAATACAAAGAATTAACAATAACCATTTTTCAATGTGTATAATCAAAAAATGGAATCCATTATAGAAATGTATTTTTCGTATCATGAGAAATTTAGTTTTTAAATAAAATCATCATTTAATCAAAAAATACCGATTTTAATGTTATAAATATTTTTATGACACTTTGAAAAATTAATTAAGTTCTCATAAAATTCTCTTATAATAAAAAGAAATCAAATATTAATTTATGCATATATTTTGAGAAGATAAGTTTGATTTTAAATTATTATATTAACTCTAATTTTGTAAATAATCATTAATGTTTCACAAAAATATCAACACTTATGTTTTTATATTTAAAACATTTATTTACTTATTCCATGATAAAAATATAACATATTTTCATTTATAAGTTACCCAAATTTACCTAATACCTTAATAGGTAAATTCACAATTCTATTGGTCATATTACTATTTCTAATGGCCACATTACTATTCCAATGGTCAAATTTAATTGTACATTACGACTTTAAACACGGTGTGGCTGGAAGCATAGACTATCGAAGATGTTAAATTTCAATAGATAAATACCATAAAATATTTGGGTGTTACAAGAATATAGCTCCAAAATTGAAATGAAATTAAATTCATGTAACTAAAAATATTTATAAGTAACCATATGTGTTTTGACATAGGGAGGATTCATTTAGTAAAAACAAAAATCTTATACAATTAGTCTTTTTAGGTGGGTTTCCAACCATAAAAAACTAGATTCAATTTATTTTATAAAATTATTATCAACAAACCGTATAAAATTAAATAGTTTATATTATACTTATTATTTCCATAATTAACTATAATAAAATTTCTAAAACCATCCTTCAAGTAGGTTGACAAAAACAAATTATGTTGTTCACAGAGGGGGTGAACACACTCCAATATAAAGAAAATTTTAATTTTAATTAGATTGTAGGTTCGATAAAGGGTATTATATTATCATAATAAAAATAAGAATATTTATAGTAGTATAGTAATTTTTTCATCCTAGATTGGGGATATAGGGAGGTGGTATAATAAGAAATGGTTTTAAAAGGGATATATTGAGAATATTAACTCATAAATTTAAATATTTAAAATAAACCTTAAAGTACTATGGTTTATTTATTTTGGTTGATAGAAACACTATGAGGACATGGAAGAGAGATGAGTGTATTGTTGGGAATAATGTTGGTGTGTTCTAAGTCATAGATGGTGTGAGAAAAATTTGTAGTAATGGGTGATGTTTATAAGGGGAAGATAGGTTTGTGTTTTTTTAAATTATATTCATTAGTTTATTTTTTTGTCTCAAGAATACCAATTATGATGAATCTTGTAACAATATAAAGTAAATTTTTCTTTTTTTATAAGTAATAGCTTCTTACATCAGCACTTTTACAATTAATCATATATTTAACTTATACTGTTAAATATCTTATTTTACTATCTTTCACTATTCAAAAACAAATTAAACTGTTTTATAAAAATACCAAAAAATAACCCGAACCATTTTTATATGTTTGAATTATATATATAAAAGGAAAATTTTGAATTTTATTTTCCAAATATGATATATTTAGTTTTTAAATAAAATAATTATTTATTTATAAAGTACCAATTTTAGTATTATGATCATTTTTTGACCCTTTGAAATATTAATTATTTTAAATACCTTATTTACTTGTATCATGATATAAATATGTCATATTTTGATTTTATGTGATACCTAAATAATATTTTAATTCTCCATAGTTGAGGATATTATTCAATGGTTTAGTTAATATTCTTAATAGTTAGATTATTATTCTAATGACAAGACTACAATTCCAACAGTAAGATTTATATTAGTCAAAGATATTTTATAATTTCTATCAATAACTCATATTTAATTTATTATTATTCACTTATATTATCTCTCAAGGTTATATATATTTTAATTTTGGGGATTAATATTATTTTACTAATATTTTTTTTCATTTCTACAGTATTTTTTGTGAGTGTTGTTATTCTGGCAGATCGAGTTGATCCAAATATTCCTGTTATTGTTATTTTATTTTCTATTCTTTATCACATGATAATATTTTTATTTCTTATGGGAATATATATTATTCAATTTAATGTTTAAATTAATATAATAAAACTTTTTTCTTCTATCATGAGGTACATGTGATTTATATAATATTACACTACTAAAGATGACACGTTTATATAAGATAGGTCCTTACATTGATAATTTTTTTTGGTTTTTACAAGATAGTACTAGAATAAATAATAAGAGCCTTATTATATTTAACTTTAAAAGAAAGAATGTCCACCAACATATTCCCCACACTTTAGGTGTGAAGGATTTACATATCATGATTAAACATAAAATTACATTCGAGTAAGAGATAGATAATGGACTAGTGAAAGGGATGATGACAAAAAAAATATTGAAATAAAAGGTGAGACCAACTAAACCATATATAGAGTAATGTTATTAAGTTTTAAAAATATAGTCTAGTATGGATGATTCTTTTTTTAGCTGGGGTTGTTCTCCCCTTCTCCAACATGATTCTTTTTTTCTTTCAGCCACACAATTCTTTAAGGGATCTATTTTATTCTATATGAATTTTTTATCCAATTATTTTCAAGAAATCACTCATAATAATTGGATTTTCACCCCTTCCCATCACTAGAACTCAACTCTTTATTTGGACACCAAGATCCTTCTCAAATTATCAAATAAATATTTCAAACATTGAAGTTGCCTCTGATTAATGATTTATAAATAGAATAATGTATTTATGGGTGTAGTTATAAATGAATGTAATAAAATAAAGATATCCATTATATGAATTTTTTCTTAGAGGACCATATAAAAATGAATATATGATTTCTAATGTCATAATGGACTAAATATGTACTGTTTTGTGTGTCACTTTCAGCATCTTCTCTTTTTGTTTTTTTTTTCAAAAAAACACTTCATTTACATTCTAAATTTTTCGATGTCCCTAACCACATCATTTTGGGAAATATTACTCAAATTCTATTTACCTAGAGGTCCAAGTCTTAAATTCCATAAGTTGTTTTCATCTTTGTATCTTAATTAACATGAGTGTACTGGATCACCAATTTCAAAAAAGTTTTCACATATTATTTCACCCCATATAATAAATCATATATCCTTATAAATTTTTATTATTCATGAGTTATTTGTAAAACTAAATGAATTTTATTTATCACACAATTAGATAACACTAATCAAATTATTCTTTAGCCCTTCTTTAAAAATAAAACATTTTTGAGATTCAGTTCTTTTAAATTTGTCTCAGTAGTTTAAATGCCTTTTATTCTCAGGGATGTATGATTGTTGAATATAACTTCTCCACCTTCATGATAAATAATATTTTTAAATATTTTTGTTTCTATAGTCTTGTGTAAATAATACCCAATATCAATAATCCATGGTGTTTATCTCTTTCATGTTTTTAATTCCACTTTCACTATGAATGGATTCTCCATTGAAGTGATTCCTTACCAATTTTTTATTTCTGTTTTAGTTACTAAAAAAACTATTTTGCTTACAAATTGTAATTTCATATAAGTTTTTTTAATTTTTTATTCCATATAACTTGATTTATAAAGTCTTAGATTATTATTAAATTAAATTTGGGAAAAATTAATTAAAATCATGGTTGGTATATATTATTTCATTATGTCCAATGTTAGTCTATTTTGAAAAATCTACCCTAATATTGGATTGACTATGGATGAAAGGAAATTATAAGAAATGTATAATAATTTTCTGTATGATAGAAAATACATCATCACATGTACACTGAAAGAACCATATGAAGAAACTAATGACTATAGATCAAAATATTTCAAAGTCCTTAATTTAATATAAGGAGAATTGATCAACCGTAAGCGTATTGCCTATGTTATACAAGAAATGATTTTAAAAGTAGTGAATGGAACATACATTCAGTTAGAATAGAATATCCTAATAAATCTTCCATGACTAAAAGTTTGTAAAATTCAAGAACAAATTTCATGATTAATTTATGGAGAACTTGAGTATTGTACCAACCACAAGAGTTAATGATAAACCAAAATTTCAATGGATCAATGAAAAGTGTGATGGATTTAACATATATGTTAAGTAATGAATACAATCGTAATAGATTGACCTCATGAGAAATGTTTTGACAACACAAGCTAATAGTAAGGGATTGACTGTGTGATCAAGTGACAATTTGAAAAATATATTTAAATTATTTCTAAATTTTATTTGTTACTTCATATTTTTATTTACTTCATGTTTTTTATATATACATTCTATGATTTCGTAGTTTCTTAATTACTTATTAATTTTTTAAATCTTAAGGAATTTTATTTAAAAGTATTTCATTCATGTTTAAATAACCATCATGTGGGATGAATACTTGCACTAATTTTGTGGGAAATCATGTGTTTCAAATTTGAAATGTTTGTAATTTGAAGAGTTTGTCATATAAAAACTCATGGATTATTTATAGAACCTTAATGTTTTATATTATTAAAATATATTAATACTGATTTTATTTATTATTAGTCACTAATTTCATTTCATATTTAATTTTTGTATAATATAGAATTGAACTCAAGTGTTTATGTATTTCCAAAATAATAAAGAGAAAATTCATCCAATGGATTAAGCGAGATGTAGTGTAATGGGTTTCATATGTTTAGTATACTTTTCATGAATGAAATATATAAATATTGGTTTCAAAATGAAATGTTTAATAATATATATGAAGATATATCTGAGTTATACTTGTGATGAAACTTATTGATCACTCACTAGAACTCTCTCAGATGAAACTATATATTTTATATCCTTTGTTTTCGGGATAGAACATTACTACCTTGACACTTCTACATGAATTATTCAACTAGTTGTTTTTTAGTTCTTAATTACTTACATTATTCCACGTTACCTATTTTACTAGGATACACAACACATAATGTTTTGGACTAACTTCTTATATTACCCCCAAAAAATTTAGATGTGAAATGTGCCTAATCAAAAAAAGAATAGTGTGATTTCATATGTTCTTTGGTTTGTACAATGGATGTTTCAGTTTCATCCACCACCTCAAAAGGAAGATCGTTGGGTTATGAAATCAGTTAGAAAAAGAAAGAGTTGGGTTGTGCCTCTAGGGTTTAAAAATGAAGTGTAAATTGTTATGAATATCCATAAGAATATAATGATTCCATTATAGTGGGTGTTATTTCTCTCTGCAATTGAGAGGAGTGAAGAATATTTGTAGGATCATTTATAACTAAACTACTATAAATATCACTATGATTAAATTTTTTATTTTTTATGAATTAATATATATCTTTGGTAATATTCAAAAAAAGATTAAAAGTGTTAATTCACCCATTCTTGATAATTCAACCATCCTTATATTCTAACATGATAACTAGTATGAGAGTAAAACCCATAGTTTTTGGAATATTTATATTTTTTTCTAATTTAATTATGAATTAATCTGCAAGGGAAAAATATTTTTTAGATGGAAAAAGAATAAATGATGGATGGAATCCTTAATGGGATTTAGTATCCATTAGAAAAAATTATGGATATTGAATGTTTGGTATGGAAGGTTTTCTTAAGCACTTAAACACTGATTGTGTTGTAAACCAAAACTAAATGATGACGTTGATCCTAAATTTTTAGTTGTCAATGATGTGATAAATTATATATTAGACATCATGGTAATGAAATTTTTATATTATATAGTTGTTATAAATATATAAAACCGTATATATACACTAAAAATAACACATGACACTTTTAAACTACTGCATGTTAATCATGTTGGTTCAGATAAGTTGATAAAAAATGTCACAAACCAGGATATGGTTCCATCCAACCTGACAACCAACCCAACCCAAAACATGGACCAAAGGGAATTATCGATCTTCACAGGCTAGAAACTAGTTCTTGGGTATCAATAATAATCATTTGGGAATGATTTCCCCAATTCATTGTACAATAAAAGACAAACAAGAATAATCCATCAATGCACACCTGATATACATAACCAAAAAGGGATACAATAATATTCTGATTCAATGTTTTAAAATATTAACCAAAAAAATAATATAACATAAAGGGATAAAACCAAACCAAAACTCAACAACCTCCATTCAACGAGAGGGATATAACCCCCAATCCACCACCACAAACACCTATATGAAGTGAAACACTAGCCACTAGATCCACCTTCACCATGACATAACATCTTTCCTCTATATGGGTTATACATAAAAAATGTCTACATATAACCAAGGGTGTATATAGGGTGTGAGAAAAATCCCAGTAGGATTTCACCCAAAAGATTTATTCCATGCTATAACATTACAAGAAAAATTAACAATCAATATTTCATATGAACATTAGAAAAATTTCTATGAAATTTTTTCTGGAAAACACTTATAAGGAATAACTTTCTCAAAAGAAAATTAATTTGAAATTACAATGTATAGATGATCCTTCACATACAGACCATGATCACCACATCATAAATAACAATGTCAAAAGATATCACCATGAGTAAATAATTATAGGTAAATATCACTAGTGGGACCCTAGGAACATCGTATCGCTATAATATGCTCCTCTAACCATAACCTATAGCATTCTCATACCATGCCATTTGAGAAGATCCCATCCAATGGTCTAGTGGTATCCACTAAGTAGCAAATACCCACAACATCCTCATTCATGATCTACTATATGGGAGTAAATACAATGTTTTATAGTCCCTGATCATATAAAATGTTTAGTTAGTGTTGTAGTGTCAATATTTCTATAGGAAACTTGTCCTCGACATCACATAAACAATTAGTATACTAGTTTTAGTTCTCCCACCGTGATACTCGAGATTCCCTTCATTCTCAATTTCCATTTCACATGTCACATAAACAATCCCTTTCACATAAATATTCCAAATATCATGATCTCACATGAAAAGCGACTTCTTTCACAATCTCATTCATCCAACAATCAAAGTTCACATGGAAACCACCATTTTCCCCAATAAAAATTACTTTTAAAATCACATGCACACTAAATCCACGTGGAAACACATTTATAACCACAAGAACAATTTATAAAACCCATTTGGAAATAGAAAAATAAGATCACACAAGAAATCCAACCATTTCCATAGAAAAATCCACTTTCAAAACCACACACACACCAAATCCATTTTAAAACGCAGTTCATTATACTTTAAAAATTCATAACACATATTTAAGAAAATTGACAGAGAAGATCACATGAAAAAAACCCATTTACATTAGAAAACTAACTACCATCACATATATCCCAAAAATATTATTGAAAATATATTTTCCACCTTTCACAGAATCTATTGAACACATTTATAAATCAGAACAAAAAGGAACCCTTGAAAGTCAACAAAATTATTTTATAAAATCATCTTACAACACATACCCACTTCAAATTTTGTTGGAAAAGAATTTCACTACACACATAATCTACATAAACAATTCATGAAACCAGGAAATTATATCAAGATCATCTATTAATGTAAAATCATAGAACAACCTACCTCAAGCTTGGAAACCTCAGGAAACCCGTGGAAAACCACAACTTCCCTATAATAGAACCCTATAAAAGAAAAAATCAATCCACAAACATAAATATATCACCCTATAATGAAATATTTAACCCTTATTAGGTAAATAAAACAACTAAAAATGAAGAACCCAAATAGAGTGGGAGAAAAACCCTATAAGAAGAAATAAATCAGGGTAAAAGAGACTTACTTGATGATTCCTTGATTATCCAAGGCCAAAAAATCCCAAAGGATTGGGGTTAAAGGGGTCAAAGAATGAGTGAAGGTATATACCGGGGCTTCAAATACCATATAGATCGTATTAACGATGATCTAGGGTTATAATATATGAGAATAAATAGTAAAATTCCATTTTTTAATTGCTTTGACAGGTCTCATATTTATCCTAGAAGGTTTTCCAAATTGTGTGGAAATTGTGTTTCCCTCTCTTTCCAATAGAAATAAGGATGGATGGTTTACTATGGGAGGGAACAAGCCCGTGCATCTAGTTGTGCCAGTTGTATAGTTCCAATATCTAAGACACACCCTTTTCTATGATCTATCACACAATTTCCCTTAACCGTACACCAACCGTGTGCCACCTAGTATCAAGAAGAAAAATCCAATTTTATCCAAAAACACTTGGGGAAACTAAGAAACTATGATGATGTCAAATGATGGTCCATTTTTCAAGTGTTACATGAATTATATGTCAAATGATGGGCCATAATAAATGAATATTTCTTGATATTTCCATATTATCTTGTCTATAATAAGAGTTTAATCTCAAAATCATTTTATTCTTTATTTACTATTAATATGTAATTGAAATTATATTGGGTTCCTTAGAATTAAATTCTTTACCTAATTGAGACCATGTTTTCATGGGTACCAAAATGTTCTAGAATTTTTTTATAGTAATTATGACTTAGTAGTGTTAAAAGAAATCATGATATATGGATTTTGGGTGTTTTCTACATATGACGAGTGACATATCAAAATTTATATCATTGAATACGTTTAATTTTTAAAGTGTTTTATTTAGTAATAAATCCAATGGAAATGTAAAATATTTTTGAGTTTTTATAATTTCATATTCTATTATTATTTGAACCCCTTTATATATTAAATGTTTAAAGAATATTTTGATTATTATATCAAAATTTTTTAATGATAATAAAATTTGAAACGTGGAAATGATAAGTGTGTTTTTTAAAAAGTGAATATGTATTATTTTATAAAAATAAAAGAGAATAAATTTATTCAATTAATTTTTTTGGAATTAAATAATAAAAATGACAAATGTTAAAATTTTGTAATACTTAAAAAATATTTTACTATATAGAATATTGGGTAAGGGAAATATAATGTTATATTATAAACTTACCAAAAATTAAACAGTGTTGGATCTTAACAAATTAAATCACGATGAAAATTATATATGTGATTTATTATTGAAAAGTTAAAAATATAAGGAGTATTCTAAATTAGTTTATGAGGGAATAACCTTATGACTACATCATCTTTTATGTTTTTATTTTTTGAACCAATGAAAACAACATGTCTTGGGGGAAAAAATATGAATTTTTAATTATAGATGAGAAGAACAGGTTTACACAAACTTATTTTAGTACACATAAATATAATTATTTTACCAAAATTATCGCTTATAGTAAATTGGTTTAAATTAAAAAATGATGTATAATTTTTTCATATAGAAATGATAGTGGTAGTGAGTTTTAAAATCTAAAATTTGCTAAATTTTATAAAGATAAAGGATATACTTGTAATTTTTCATCACCTAGGATACAGAAACAAAATAATGTGGTGAAAAGGGAAAATTAAACCCTATAATAAATGTCTAAAAGAGTTTTAAATGAGTATAATTTGAGAAACACATCCAAGAAAAAGATCTTAATATATATTTTCTTGTTTATAATAAAATTATCTGTACATCATTATTAATGAAAAAACATTCTTAAATATAGTAGGGAAGGAATCCAAGTATCCATTATTTCAGAGTATTTAGTTGAAAAACTACATTCTTAATACCAAATATCTATAGGAAAAATTAAATTCGAAATCTAATGAATGTTTTTTCTATGATTATTCAATTCTAGAAAGGCATATAGAGTTAAGAACTAAGGAAAATTAGTTGTTAAAAAATCTGCGATGTTAAATTTGATGAATATCATTTAAAATAAATTTAGATCATATTGAGGATGTGTTTAGAGGTTTAAACTTTTATGAACCTGAAAATTAATATTTGGATGCACCAATTGTGGGGAGATTATCTCTCATGAAAAATATTTAAAATTCTATAAAAATTACCTGATTTACAAAGTAGTATGTGATATAACTACTTGTGTTAAAACAAGAAATTCCTGAATAAATTTTTATTCTTATCATGATTTTATTACTTATTATTTAACAAAAAATATTGATGATGTTCTATATAATTAAAACTAGATTATGGAAAGACATCTGTAATAAAATTAGTTTTATATAAATAAAGTATATACCTTTGGTGGAACAATTACAGATCAAAATATTATTGGTACCAAATCAATATTTTGAAATTAAGTAGATGAATATCAATAAATAATTAAAAACAATTTTAAATTAGATTATAAAGGTTACAATCAAGAATAATTAACATATTTTATGGGATCATTTAACTTAGTTTCAAGATTAGAATATATAAGCATTATTTTATAATATGAATCTTATTTTAGAATTACACTTTTTTAAATAGATCTAAATAGTGAATTTTTAACTGGAAACACTTTTGAGAAATTTTTTAAGCAACCCAAAATTCATTAGAATGAATCTAAATAAAAAATTTTTTGAAGCCTTGAAAACACAATATGGTTTTAAATAAGCTTCTCTAGCTTGGTTCGAAATTATTATCTTATTTTATTTTAAATACAAGTTATGAAAAGTGGATAATTAATAGAAATTTAATTATTAAAAGGAGTTACAAAGGTACTTTAATTGTTTAAATATATGTATATGATATTGTTTTGTATATTCTGGTTAATCAATTTCCAATAAATTCTCATATTTGATGTTATTTTATTTATGTTTAATTGGATAAATGAAATTATTTCTTGGTCTCCAATTTTTTCCAAGTGATGATGGTATTTTAACGGTAAATCTAATTATTATAAAGAGTGTGTAGAAATATCTGTATTTTATTCAATAAAAAATTGTAATACTCCTTTGATTACCTAATGGAATCTTGACAAGGGTGAATATGGAAAATATTTTTATGTTAAAACATTAAGAGGATTGGCTAAAATACTATTTATTTAACTTATGCTAAGTCTGATTTAATATTTATTGTTTTTAGGTGTTTTATATTTCAATTTCATCCAAATTAATTTCATTTAAAATTAGTGAAAAATATTATTGTGGTTGTTAAAATTTATTTAAATCTCATATTATTTTTATCCCACACATACTTTATATTTCCCGAATTAGTTTTTCATATTCTGATTTTGGTTGTCAAAAAATTGATATAAATATAACAATATATATGTTTCATATTAATAGAATATGTTTAGTATCATGATTTTATAAAAAACTCAATTTAACATAATTATCAATATTTGAATGTGTATATATTTCTACTGAGTTTTTTTCTCACATTATTTATGGATTAAAAAACTATATTTATGATTTCATTTTAAATTTTGTAAGGATATCTAGGTATTTCCATAATAATTGTGGCATTTTTATTTAAAAAACCCACTACTAAATTTTGGGACTAAGAAAATTAATGTAATCTTTAGCTTCCTTATTGATCATTTTGAAAAGGTAATTTAAATGTGGAAAATTTTTCTATAGAAAATAACCATAATAATATTTTTATTAAGCCTTTGGATTTTTCTAAATATGAGAAAATAAAAATTGAGCATGGAATGAAAGAGTTTAATTTTTTAACTCGTTAGTGTTTAGGGTGTGTTTTGGAATTTTCAAAACATGAATTTTTAAATTAAATCTTTTTAAAAAAATTTTGTGTTCATATCACTATTTTTTCTAATTTTTTACATTATAGTGGCTCCTTGAAACATGTTTTCAAAATCTACATGCTTCAGAATGGTTCAAGGGAATTCTAGTTCTTTTTTTGATTTATCCTTTTAAAGGGTTATTTTTTTTCTAGTAATGATTGAATATCTTGAGGGGAGACTATTTTCACTTAAAATGTTGGAACATTAAAGGGGGTTTAATTTTTTAATTTAATAATTTTAATCAATTCCACAAATAATGATAAATTTTTAGAATTTACATTACTTTTATAATTTTCATAAATAGAGAGAATTCTGAAGTAGATTCTTACAACATTATTTATCTATGTTCGATAATTTCAAGAATTTATTTATTAATTTATATTTATTTAAAACATATTTTTTAAAATCCAATAATATCTATTACAAGAGTTACAAATTATGAGTGTTCATTATCATATGATTTTGGTGAAAATAATCATCATAATATGGGACGGTATTTATTATTCAGTTAATCCAGTTGTTAGTTGTTTTTTTTTCAAAATTTTAATAAGTATTAAATTGAATATGGCTGTCAAGTGACTATGATTTATATATACCAATAGACCCTAAGTAAGTAAATACATAAAACTCATGTAAACTACATCGATTTCATGAAGAAATTATTGATTGTAGTTAAAAATTTTCCATTTCCTCATACGATCATAAGTATAATGGATGGACGATAATCATATCAATCATTTTAGATAAGAAAAAATTTCTAATGCGCTAAATCAAGTACACATTTTTTTTAACTGATCATATAAATAAATCGACCTAGATTGAAATTTTGGAAAACTCATGAGTAAACCACACTAGTATTGGATTTACCACAGGAGTAATTGATCATCTTCATAAGTAATGGACCTACTATATGATTTATGGATTAACCAAAAGAGTAATGGTATTACCAAATGTGAAATAGATCAAGCACATGATAAATTTACTAATCATATAAACTAATAATTAGGGATGGACTATATAAAAAATTTTCCATGTGAAAAATAACATCATAATATTTCATTTTATATTTTTCATATTATATTTTACTTCAATTTACTATATGTTTTTGATAACTGTTTTTAGTGATTTAATTATTTTTATTTACTTAGTTATTATTTTTACGATAAAAAATTTTGTTAATTAGTAATTAAAATAAGTTTAAATGATCATTACGTGGGATGGATATGAGTAGAGGTGATTTTTGTTAATTCATGAGATTTAAATTTTAAATATTTTGAATTTTATGTTTCTGTTGTTGGAGTTGGTGGCCTAGAACCAAATAAGTTATAATTGATTCATTAATAAATACCTAATCGCATCTTGATTGTTCTTGTGAGTGATAATGTATGTGGTAATGTCCAATGGATAACTGTTGCACTAATGGGTCATAGGGGATCCATGTTATGATGAAAACTTGGAAGTTCCACAACACTATTATTGAATATTTGTTATATAGATATATTAGGTTATTTTTGGGACAACAATTATACATTCCATTAGGGGTGAGGAATCATAAAACATTTAGGCACCTTCTCATTGTGAGCGCACTTGGTAATATCTAAGAGGATATTATGAGAATAAGACCCGCCTGTATGAAATCCACATTTCATAGTGTCATTGGATGTTTCTATCTATGTACGTGTGTATTGGTCCTTATACTTTAAGATTATTATTAATGGGTATTATAACTCGTGCACCTAGATGTGTTGAAAAAAACTGTGACACCACATTATTCGTAGTGAGGTAAGATATGTTGGGTGTGTCATGGGAAATACTGCATTAATAGATAATATGAGGAAAGAGTTTTACTTTATGTTCCACAATGGGAGTTGATGTCTTAGGCCCTTTAATGGAATTTTTATAGCCTAAATAATTCCATGACCTTGGTGAGGAATGGGAATGTTCAGTTCTAGGAAGTCAAAGAAAGAATAATCGAGCACATGGGTTGATAGTAGTAGCATGCAACTCACTTGATTAGATATATTGAGACAAAGGGATTATATTACACGGTAAGCGTTCATAGGAGGTAACACGTCATTGTGGCGTTAATATATTTATCTATGGGTGCCTTAACATGTTTCTAGACACTAAACTTAGACTTTAGGTAGGCTTCGACTAATGCCACTAAGAAAGAGGCTAAGAGGGTCAGGCACTAAGTGTGTCCAAGTATTTCAGTTAAATGTTCATTTAAGAAGTTGAGTAAAGATTATTCCCGATTGTGGTTTAATAATTATTCAAGGATGTCTAATCGAATTAATTTTGACACTAGTTTTTCAAGGGAATATAGTGTGGAAAAAATAATATATTTATTATCGAGTAATGCAATGATATTTATTTGAGAAATAAATAGTCATTATTCAAGGTCTAATAAATGTGGTGGAAGAAATATAGAAAATGGGGAAAATACACATTGTTTAGTTTTTTAGGGGATTTTGTGAGGAATAATATTATTTATTTAATTAAATAATATTAGTTGCAATTCACTAGATTCATGTCAAGTAATAATAACAGTCAACTATTATTATTAGACATTAGGTTTTACTAAGAATTAAATGAAAGGAATAAAGTTTTTCAGGTAATTAATTTCATTTTTTATTCTAAGTAATTAAAATCCCAATTATATTATTCTCATGAGACCAAGACAATGTTTTGGTTATTCACAATGGATATAGAAAAATCTATCAAGCCCAGAGGGAACTTATTCTTTCAAGAATGATCTCTAGTTACAAGAGATATCGTCCTCCACTGGATTAAGGAGAGTGCTTTGGAGGTGGATCTCATGGTGATCGAAGGATGAAATTGCAAGCTAAGGCTCTTCCGCACTAGGACCCAAAGATCCCTTCGACGATGACCAAAGATACGTGGAATACATTTGGATAACCGCTAGAGGAAGCCTATACTTGGATTCTAGGATGTAAAAATGAATCACATCAGATCGTGACCAAAAACATCAACGAGGGAGAATTCCATCAAGGATATTCTTTTATTTTAATTAAATTAATTATAACCAACATATTATGATCCCTTATGTGGTTCTGGGACTCCCCCTTTTCTTTTTTTCTTCCTTCTATTCTCAATATTTGACATTTTTTTATCACAAAGGATCTCAGATTAATCATTGTTAGTGAAATAATTCTAGTTGGGTACACCCACTAATGTGCTTCTGCTGTGCCCAGAACCTGCAAGTGCTCTTAGAGTGGTAATATCGTTGATTATAATTATTTTGTTTTGTATTGATGGTTTATTCATTTAGTTTTTTCAATTCAAGTTAATCATTATGAAAATATGAATATCAAGATCTATTCCTCCTCTTTTGTTTCTTGTTCACCTTACAGAAACAATATTTTCTTTTGGTTTTGATTAAAATTAAATAGAGGATCTCATCTGGAGGTTCCAAAGCTTCCTAGAAGTAAAACACTAGAACACATAGCATGCATTTAATATTAAACATGGTGTACTCAAGATTTAGTGCATCAGACTGGTCTGCCAAACCAAGCCATGTGTTGGAGTCTTTCTACATCTTAAATGGCTCTATGTGTTTATGAGGAACATGTGGCACACTGTTTCTGGATTAGACACCTTGTGGCCCACTGGGCATAGTATGTAGACACTTTGGGTTACGGTTGTACTATGTAACCCATAAATGGATTGCTCGGATGGAGAACTTGTAACGAAGACACTATACGATGTGTGGCCCATTGGACACACCGTGTACTCCGAAGATTTCTGAACTACGTGTACATGCCATGTCTCCGGGCATGTACTTCGGATGTATGGTGAACAATAGTGCAAGTTGTGTAGTCATAACTACTTGCTGTGTACTCATCCAAATTACGTAGATTTATTAAAATTAATCATTATATTATACAAACACTTGAGACGTTTACCATGGTGCAAGCATAATGGTGAGGCACAACACGTGATAAGTGTAATATATATATGTGTTGAATTTAACATCTGAATAATTTTCATTTCCAGTCATTGGTTTTCTATGAATGGGAATTCACCGAGTTTCCTCCAAGGTATAAGTTATGTAAATATATAATTTTAAATGAATTTATTTTTTTAAAATTATGATGGATTATAATCTCTTGGAAATTTAGAAAAGGGTTTAAGATAAAAGGATTTACTGATTAAAGATAATTAATTGATTCGAACATGATTTATCTTAAACAGGAATGATTAAATAATTGAATGATAGTTTTATTTACGCATAAATATAGTTCAATGCATGGAGGATCATGAGCTAGACTAGGACCTTAGTATATGGATTGTTTCATTTAATTTATTCATTTAAATTAAATTTGTTGTTCTGTGAGCCTTCTCATAATTAATATGTAGGTCCTACATTCCAAAGGTTTCTTTTATGTAAAATCCTATTTTACCCTTCACCTGTGAGTGAGATAAAATAATGTGTAATGCATGAATATCTCAAGCTTGTGGAGGTGGATCAAGTTTGGAGACAAGGTGAAACCACTCTAATGAGATACAAAGGTGGACAGGTGGAAAGATGTAAACAGGAACCGAAAAGGTTCAATGTGTTTATCCCCTATGTCTTGGGTTATTTTATCAACCGTTAGACAAACTAACCAATAGAACAAGCTCATGATCATACCATTTATTTTACTTATGTTAGTTTCATTGTTTATTTATTGTGGGCATGTTGTCACGATCACAAAATTAATGAATTAATTAAGCATGCAAGATGGAACTAAAATAAGACCAGGTTATGCGTAAATATTATCTTATACGAGGTTAATCACTTAATTATATCCAAATTAATATTAAAAAGCATTTATTAAATATAATTAAAAGGAAATTTACATATAAGGATAAAATCCCTCAAAAACAAACATTATGTCGGTATAGCCATCCATAATCGTGGTTAGAATTGAACTATAGTTCAATGTGCTTGACCAACCCTAGTTGGGATCCTTTAAATTATCGGTGAATTTTAGTTCAATGTTTTAAGTTGACTTGATTGGGTTCACATCAAGGGTTTACTGCCACAATAGGACTTGGTGTGACCAAGATGTAAAGGTTGAGGAAATCCAAAATCAAAGGATTTCAGGATTGCGGAGTCAACTCATTGGATCAAGGACCTTTGAGTTAATGCAGTTGGCATTTAGAATGCCTACCTAAAACCCTTTTGGTTTCTGGAAGAACCCGACTTGGGGTAATGAAAAAGACAATATGGATCCTCTTCACTTGAATATTCAGAAAAAAGAATATTCCCAAGTCAATGGTGAGGGATATTGGATTTTGAGAAAATAATGGGAGACTTATAAGTGTTAATTTATTTATTTGTCTCAGTTTTATCATGGTAAATTACTAAACATTTTCTCATATTATTTTTTAGAAATGTAATGAAAAATGAAATCAAACATATCATTTCAAACCATACCCGATAAGGAAAACCTTCTCACAAGCCCCAATTTCTAGGATTGTTAGTGGAATTTTCACGTCATCCTTCACCACAAAAAGAAATTGTATATATTGGAGGAGCCTATTAATCTTGCACCTATACAAGATGCTAGTGATGAGGAACTATATCTCTATATGAAGTATTTGGATGATGCCATAGATGTCTAATGTTTCATGATATCTTTCATCTCTAATGAGCTCTTGAAGAAACCGGAAAACATGGATCCGTATAACTTGATGTATCACTTTAAGAGTCTCTATTAGGAGAGGGTGAGACAAGAGAGATATGAGATCTCCCACACTTTGTTTAAAACTATGTTTAGAGAGTCTACACCAGTTGGGCCTTATGTATTCAAGCTTATTGGCTACATTGAACTCATCGACATCTTAGGGATTATGTGCCCGAATGAGTTGCGTACAGATCTCATCCTATCATCACTGCCCAAGACCTTCTATCACTTTGTTGTCAACTATAACATGAGAATCAATGAGAAGAGTCTATCCGAACTTCTGTCCTTAATTCTCTAGGTAGATAAAGACATGTGGTATGACGAACCCATTGTCTTTATTGTATATAAGAAAAGTAAGGACAAGGAAAAGGGGCCAAGGACTTATGAACAATCTAAATCCCCTGAGCACCATCCCTCCAATAAGTGGAAGATCTGGAGGAAGGGAAAGGAATGGGAGGTGGTATGATTTTCATGTGGCATGCTAGGCCACTAGAAGAGGAACTACACCCAGAAGCATGGGGACATTAAAGGTGTTTTCATTATTGAGTGTAATCATTCCATTTCCATACATTGGGTATTTGATATAGCTTGTGGGGAACACATATGTATCCAAATGTAGGTACCCAGTATATTTAGAATGATTTCAATGGGATAGGTGGATCTTCGTGCTGCCAATGGCACGAGGCTAGTTTCATTGGCTGTGGGAGATTACCATCTCTCAATGCCAACTGGGACGATTTTGTTTTTTCATAACTAATATTATGTGCATTGTGTTACCAAGAACATAATTTTTGTATCATGTTTGGAGATAGATGGATTTATTTTCAAGATTGAAAATAAGGGGCCTTCTTTTATAATAACAATATATGTTATGGTATGGCACATTTAAATAACAGTTTTTATGTATTAAATTACTAAAACCAAGTGTTAGAAATCAATAACGAAACAAACTCACAAGACACATACAACACCCACTTGTGGCATCACCGTATTGGTCGTGTAAACAAGAAGCTCTTGACAAAGCTATGCCTAGATGGTCATTTAGACTCTATGGATCTAAAACCACCTAATTAATGTCACATTTGTATACAAAGTAAAATGACCAAGCATCCTTTCAGTGGACAGGGTAAAAGGTCCATAGAGCTTTAGGATTTGTACACATGGATGTGTGTGGGCCATTTCTAGTAGAAGATAGAGGTATATATTACTACTTCAATAATTTTACTTATTATTTGAGTAGATATGGATATATCTACTTAATTATGTATAAGTTTGAGGCCTTAGAGAAATTTATGGAATTCAATAATGAAGTAGAAAATCAGCTTGATATGAAGATAAAGAATCTTCGATCGAATCGAGGTGGAGAATATCTGAAATATGAATTCAATGACCTTTAATGGGAGTCTAGGATTCTATCTCAACTCGCTCCTCCTTATATGCCAAAGTGGAATGGTGTTATGGAAAGGAAGACCCGCATGTTGTTGGACATGGTGAGAATGATGATGAGTCATGCATATCTTCCATTATTATTTTATGAATATTCATTACAAACTATAGCATACACATTAAACCGAATACCAACTAAGGTGGAAAATGGAATTCCCTCCATGGTATGGAGTGTAAAGAATCCCATTTTGTCGTACACAAATGTATGGGGATGTGAGGAATTTGTTAAGGCCTTCTTATGAAACACCCTATCACCCCATGGCATGAGGTGTATCTTTATAGGATATCTCAAGGAAACGAAAGGGTATTTTCTATATAACCCTTTAGAAAAGAAAGTGATTGTCATCGGACAAGACGTCTTTCTTGAGAGGGAGTATGTCCTTAAGAAGGATAGTGGGAGAAAGATTGACTTTGAAAATGTTGATGCTCAAGATACATACGATTTGGTAGAGGAACAATTTCCATAGGTCTCAATGGAAGAGGTTTCAGAAAAAAAAGTACTGGGTAATATCTCAAGAGAGGTAAGGGAACCAAAGATATTTGGTTTCTTAGTCACCGAGGATGGTGAATAATTATTGTCAGATAATGATTAAATTCTCTCCCACAAGGAAGAAGTATAGAGCTTATCAGCTGCAAGATGTCTAGAAGCTATGAAATCTAAGATGGATTCCATGTGTCAGAATAATATCTGGGTACTAGTCAATGATCCAATTGATGTAAAGCATGTTGAATGCAAATGGGTATTCAAGAGAATTCTGGACATGTAAGGTCAAGTTAGCAGCTATAAAGCAAGGCTACTGGATAAAGGATTCACATAGTATCAAGGAATCAACTATGATGAATCCTTCTCTCTAGTTTCCATGTTTAAATCCATTAGAATAATACTTTACATTGCATCTTACCATGTGTAAGATATTTGGAAGATGGATATAAAAAAACTTTCCTTAATGGGAACCATTAGAAAGATATATATATGAAACAACGAGAAGGGTTTGTGACACCAGCTAAAGCCAAATGGGTTTTCAAGTTGCATACATTCATTTATGGATTAATGAAAGCATCCATATCATGGAACATATGATTTGATGAAGCCATAAAAGAAATTTGAATTCATTAAGAATGAATGTGATCCATGTGTTTATAATTATTTTAATGGGAAAGAAGTTTTTATATTAGTAGTGTATGTTGAAAGCATATTACTTATTGGAAATGATGTAGCGGTCTTACAGTCAGTTATGGTTTGGTTGAACAATTGTTTCCCATGAAGGAATTAGGTGAAGCAGCCAACATTATAGGGATCAAGTTCATTCATGATAGATCTAAGAGGCTACTTGGACTAAGTCATGGTACATACATCGACTAGATACCAAATAGATTCTGTATGTAACAATCCAAGAGGGGATTGGATCTAGTGTCACATGGACAATATATTTCTAAGAGAACGTGTCCTCAGACACAACAGGAGAAATATAGGATGAGTATGTTCCCATACGCTTTGCCTATAGAATCCATCATGTATACCATGTTATCTACCAGTACTGATGTTTCATATGCAATGAGCATGCTAGAATGATATCCAGAAAATCTAGGAGAAAATCATTGGAATGCTGTTAAACTATACTTAGTATCTAAGAAGAACTAAGGATATGTTCATGGTCTATGGAGGAGATGAGGAGCTTGTCGTCAAAGGGTATGCTGATGCTAGATTTCAGATATATCAGAATGATTTGATGACATAATATGGATATGTTTTCTATCTCAACATAGGATTGGTGAGATGAAAGAGTTCAAAGAAGCTAGTTGTCGCCGATTCTAAAACAGAGTCCGAATATATTGTGGCTTCTCATGTAGCCAAGGAAGATATCTAGATTCAGAACTTTGTCCAGGAGCTTGATGTGGTGCCTAAAAATAAAGAACCTATTACATTATATTGTTATAATAATACAATGGTGGCTCTTGAAAAAGAACCAAGGTGACATCAACAAAAAAAGCACATTCATAGAAATTATCAACACTTGAGGGATTTCAATCTAAGGGGTGAAGTGTAGTGAGAAACATGTCCACCGAAAAGAATGTGGTAGACCCCATTTCTAAAGGTCTATCTCAGTATAAGCATTAATATCATGTGAGAGATAGCATGATAAAGTTTGTTATCAGTTGGATCTAAAGGTTCATAGCGGATCCCTTCTATAATGAGAACCCAAAAGTTACATAACACTATCCCTGAATATATGTTCTATGGGCTAGGATATGGTAGGAAAATGGATTATATTCCAAATGTTTCATGTAACCATTGGTATAAATCTTTACCAATGGTTTTATTCTGTTGGAAATATCAAACAACATGTCTATATCAATGGTATGAAAATCGTTGGTATATACCTTTTCCAATGGTTTCAGAAAAAACGATGGTAAATGTTAAGTAAAATGTTCTATACCAATGGTTTTTAAAACATGGGTATATACTTTTACCAACAGTTTACTAGATACCATTGGTATATGTTCTATTTAGAAAAAAATGCCAATGGTTTACAACCGTTGACGTAGGATTTATACACCTATATCAAGCCCCCCCCCCCCCCGTGCACCTGCATCACATCCACCAGTAGGGATTCCTCACCATGTGTTCAATATTCATACATAATTCTCAATACCTGTAAAGGAAATATAGAATTATTTATGAATTCATACAAAATTAATACAACACATAATTCTCAACACCACCAATTATGTATTTAATTACACACATACAGGAATCATAATTCATAATTTATAAGTAAATTAACAATTAACAAATATAAAATTCAATTAAACATTCAGAATTCAATTACCCTATGCAATACATAATTCTGAAGTGAATACATAAAATATTTAATTCTCTATAACACATACAAAATTGAATTTAGAATTCCGAATGCAACAACCACTATATATGAAAATATTTTTTCAGGTATTGAATATGGAACTGTTGTTCATAGGCTAGGGTGAATTCAGATGAGATTTCAATTTTTAGATAATGTGGTATGACATGTTATAGTTTTGGGTAATGTGACATGGGGGTAGGGGGATGGCCAGGGTGTTGGGGGTCTATCCAAGTGGGTAGGGGTGTCCAGGGGGTTGGAGGTTGTCTAGGGGGTGTCAATGGGGTGGGCTGTTCATTGGGGGGTGTCTGAGGGAATGGGGGGGGGGTGTCCAGGGGGAGGCTGTCCGAGGGGATAGGGGGTGGGGGGTGTGGGTTGGGGGATGTCCATTGGGGTAGGGGGTGTCCAGTGGGGTGTGGGGGGGAGGGGGGGTGTCCAGGGGGTGGGGGGTGGGGTCGGGGGGTGTCCAGGGTGTCCAGGGTGTGGGGTGGTGTCTAGGGGGGATGAAGGGGATTCCTAGGGGGTTAGTGGTGTCTAAGGTGCTAGGGGGTGTCCAGGGTGGTGGTGTGGTGTCTTGGGGGGGGGGGGGGCTGTTTAGGGAGTGGGGGTGTTCAGGGGGTGGGGTGGTTCCTAGGGGGGATGGAGGGGATGTATAGGGGGTTGGGAGCTGTCCAAGGGGGTAGGGGGTGTCCCTGGAAGGGGGGGGGGGGTCTGTTCCAGGTGGAGGGGGTGTCCAGGGGGTGGGCGGTGTCCAGGGGGTTGGCTGGTGTCCAGCGGGTGGGGGTGTCTAAGGGGGTCTGGGGTGTCTAGGGGTTGGGGGGTGTCCAGGTGGGGGTGGGTGGGCTATCCATAGGGGTGTGGGGCTGTCAAATGGGGTAGGGGTGTCTTGGGGGTGGGGGGGGGGGGCTTTCCGGGGGGGGGGTGTCCATGGTGGTGGGGTGTCTAGGGGGTGGGGATGTTTAGGGTTTGGATGTTGTCCAGGGGGTGGGGGATGTCCAAGGGGGTGGGGGTGTCCAGGGGGTGGGGTGGTCTCCAGGGGGTGGTGGATGTCTAGAGGGTGGGGTAGGTCCAGGGGTGGGGGAGGTCCAGGGGGTTGTTGGGGCTGTCAAAGTGGGAAGGGGTGTTCGGGGGGTTGGGGGTGGGGGAGGGGGGAGTTGGTGTCTGGGGGGGGGGTGTCCAGGGAGGATGTAGGGGCAGTCCAGGGGGTTGGGGGGGGGGGTGCCCAAGGGGGTATTGTGTGTCCGGGGGGCGGGGGTGTCCAAGGGGGTAGTGGGTGTTCGGGGGGGGGGGGGGGTCCATGGGGTTGGGGGCCTGTCCAAGGAGGACATGGGTGTCCAGGGGGGGGGGGCTATCCAGGGTGGTGGGGGGCTGTCCATGGGGGGTGGGTGTCCAGGGGGGTGTGGGGGGGGGGGTGCCCAAGGGTAGGGGTGTCCGGGTGGGGGGGGGGGGGGGTGGGGGTGTCTAGGGGTTGTGGGGATGTCCAAGGGGGAAGGGGGTGTTCAGGCGGGTGGGGATCTCTAGGGGGGGTCAAGGGGCTGTCCCAGTGGTGTGGGGGCCGTCCAAGGGGGTTGGGGTGTCCATGGGGTGGGGGTGTCTAGGGGAAGGGTGAATCAGTCACAAAAAATAATCAAGTCATGTTTTATTAATTATCAGCAAAGAAATAAAGATAATGTGACCTGCCTAATCACACAAACATTTAGGCACAAAAAAACATCAAACATAAAATGTTAGTAATATCATTAAAAAATGTTACAGATCAATCTATCCCTTATCAACATAACTATCACCACCATCATCATCAGCCCCACCCCCATCCTCATAGTCATCCTAATCATCAACCCCTCCCTCCTCAATTCCCTCCTCCTCACCCTTGTACTCCGCCTCAACCTCCTCCTTGCCCTCCTCCTCCTCCTCACCCTCCTCCCCCGCCTTAGCCTTCTCCTCACCCTTCTCCTATGCTCCCTCACCCTCCTCCTCGCCCTCATCTCAACCACTACTATAAATGACACCTAGTGCACCATATATAGAACTCATCGATGACATATATTCATCACAAGCTGTGATGGCCTCTAGTGGAAGTGTTGGACGTAAAACTTCCATCTATTTCATAAATGCAGTGTTTTCCCTAGAAAACTATTCTTCCATCTCTATGGACCTTTTTTCATCCAGTTTCACCTATGAATTAACCTACTAGAAGTCAGTGTCACTACAATGCATACCTGAGGAGGGCCAATACCTCGTCGAGACTATACTCTTCCCATGTTAGCAGCGTACTCTTCCAGGGGGCTTATCTCCCAACACCTGATGTAAATGATCGTTTGGCCCAAAAGTTTTAGGTTCCTAGGCATCAAGGGCCTCTAAAGTATATTGTTACAAATATAAATATATTATTAAGTTACAAAATAGATATTAAAATTTTAAATCAACAAATTAAAACTTACAATCTGCTGCTGAGTTGGTTCATTAACCACACTTCAATCTTTCGTCCTTCTACTCGAGCAAAACAATTTTACCCAAGGCACATGTCCTTAAATATTTAATATTTTATTCTACAATGACATTGATTGTAGGAAACCGTAATTAAAAATAGGTTACCTATAATTAATTTCATAACTAAAATTATATAAACAACTGTCATACTAGCTTCTTCTCATGATCTAAAATTGTAGTACATCCCAATGTGGTGAGGTATTTTTTAGCATCAATGTTTTCTTATTAAATTAGGATGATTCCTAAATAAAATTAAATAATAAAAAATATATTTTTAATAAAAAACATGAAGCTTTTCATTTAAATACCTCAAATGTGATTAACAACTTAAAATGGGTAGTCATCCAATGGGTAATCATCTACCGATACTGTTATAACAAACAATCATCAATGAAAAAAATTAATCACATGTAATTCTATATTATTTATATATATATATTTGAAATAAAACACTCACTACAAGCACTAGTGGAGGAATTCCCATCTCATCCATGTGACGAATGTTGTCTATTATCGTTTTCCGTCGCCTCTCTTCAATTGGTTGCATTTCCTGCATTTGAAAACAATTATGAAAGTAATTAGAAAAGGATAGATAACGTGTAACCCAAAAAACAAAATATATGAGAGGGAATAGGGGGATTCATGGATAATTTAACTGTCCATTTTTTAGGTGAGATTGAATAGATGTATAATGAATTTAATAAATCATAAAATATGTAATAAAAAAATTTAATATTCAGTATGATGGTAATTTACTAAGTGTCAACAGTCTATATATTATGAATGATTTAACCCTTAATATTGTTGGAATGATGATATAAACATATAGAGAAGGATAAGATATCTACCAGATTAATAAGGGGTAAAACACATGTCGAAAATAAAGAAAAATTTAATTTCATTAGCCTAGGTAGATGATACAGGTTTCTAAAAATGTTTCATATAAGAATACAAACCATGATGTTCATTATCTAGTGAAAATTTAAAGGGAGGTCTTAATTTTATATTAATTTTATACATGGTAAATAAATCATTGAAATGTTCACTAAGTAATAAATGTTGGTTTCGTAGGGTTGAATATTGTTCAATTCCAAAATAGATAATGCAATTCAAATAAAATTACAAGCGATAAACATTGAAAAATAACATAATGGTCAGGTTGGATATAAAATATTTGTAATAAATGTTAAATAAATTTGAATATTACTAACCTTAACCACAATAGTTGAGTGAAACAAAAATAATTGAGAACATCGATGGATGATTCTATATTTTTCCAACCACAACTTCAGGTTCACAGTCAACTCTTACAATTGATCTATTTGAGTAATCAAAAGTAATAAATGGATTGTTTAAAATGGTATTAGGGATGGTGTCAAATCCATCATCACCATCATCAAAATATGTTTTGGAATTAATTCAATAATGACACCCAATTCAGGTCGAAGATGGTGTTTGACATAAAAAACTCTTTTCTCCATTGATACTAATATATTTGGTTCATCAGTAGCAAGAGTGCGAGTAATATCAATTACTCGAAATCCACAATCATCAATAAATGTGCCCTGACTCGTCATTGAATCAAACCACTGGCATTTCATCATCATGACTTGTCAATGAGAGTAATAATCCAATATTATTATTTTTTTCAATGACTCCATATTTACCTACATTTTCAAATAACGGTCTACTATCTAATGCACTGGCATAACAATCTGTTGTGGTAGTAACCATAACACCATCATGTTGTGTTCTCATGTTATTTTATCATTTAGTGATAATAAATCTGTACTAATTGATAACAATTTATTTATAGTCAAGAACCATGATATTTGGACCAAACACCAAATATCTTATTTCCTCAGAGACAAAGTCAACATGAAAACGCAATACCTAAAATATAAATGAATATTAAACTTAACTAAATATTGTTTTAATTATTTTAAATATTAATATTATTAACTTCAATTTTCACCTAGCAGAAAACTCTTTACTATGCAAAGTCTCCCTTCTTCTCAATGATAAAGAACGATGCTTTCTATTTATCATCACTTTATATTCCCTGTAGATAAAAATAGGAATAGTTTAACAGATATATATGTGTATATATATATATATATATTATACATATTCAATTTACATACAAGATTTAGTCATCAAACAAATCAGAGCTGAAAAAAACCATGTGATGTGACATCTATCTCTCTTCAAGGATTAATGTAGTCAATGTATATGATCCAAGAATTACTCCTATTTGAGGAAGTAATGGAAAACTGGGTACAATTTTCTCATACTATTATTATTCATTTCTCATTGGTTTTTTAATTCTTATAGTAATATGAGACAAATATATAGAGCATAAATGCATAAATTCTTGATACAAGTAACCATTGACGATAGAACCTTCGGGATGATTCCTATTTCACGCATAAGACATTAATATATTTCTTTTAGTTATATACATAAAAATAAGAAATAGGTCTTCTGAGTAGTATTTCAATTGGAATAAGGACAGTCAAATGCATCATACACGTGAAAAAGAATGTAGGAAATATTTTCTTTAACTCACACAATATTAGTGGGTCGTCTGCAAATAGTTTTTGCCAGAAAGACTTGGAAAACGTCTTAGCAAAAATATCTCAAAAACAAATGGTACAACCGAATAACAACCACCGTTATATTATTAGAAAAAATTTGATAGATTACTATTGGAATATACTCATGCAGAAGGATATGATAATCACGAGTCTTCAAAATTTTCAACTTCAACTCTCTTCTGTTGACCCGTTTAGATATGTCTATTGAATAAAAAACTAGGAAATTTTAATAGTCTCTAGTAATTCCTGAAATTTCTTTTTTATATAGGTGTAATCACATAAGAATCACATGAAATTTTCCATTTATTTTCACTGATATGCACAGGATCCAATTCTGGTCTGATACCCCAATCTACCAAGTCACGCTGAGATTATAAATCATCTTTTGTCTTTCCCTTATCATTTTGAAGAATTGAAAGCAAAACTTCACCTATATTATTTTCAATGTGCATTACATCTAAGCAATGACGTAACATATTGTTAGACCAATAAGGCAAATAAAAGAAGATACTTCTCTTCTTCCAATTGTAATAGGTTTCAGTGGAAACATTCTTTCTCTTTCTAGATTTCATTTGATCCTTCCCAAATGAAAAAACTAAAATCATTCAATTAATTAAGCCCATTACTTCAAGGCATACATTGAGGTGGATCATTGGTCTCCATGGTATTTTCAAATCTTTGAGAATTATTTCTATATGGACGGTCCATTGGAAATAATCATCGATGTCCCATAAAACTGAAACTATAGTGATGTTTCAGTCTTCTGGGTCATGTATTCTTCATACAAACTAAACATGATATTTTTCCCTTCGTACTCCATCGAAAACATCATTTCATAAGCAAGAAAATCATTGATTGTCCACATAAGTAGAGGACACATCTGAAATATGTCTTTCGAGCATGCACCGTATGTGAACACACCCACATCCCAGAGAAGTTTCAAATCTTTTATTAAAGTTTGCATTTATATTTCTATATCATTTCAAGGATCAGAAGGGCCAAGATATTATTATACTCATTAAAGTGAAAGGTTTTTCATGCACAACCATGGAGGTAGGTTATAAATGTGTACAAAAACTATCCATGTGTTGTGTGAAGTAAAAATCTTACCAAAAAGATTAAAACCATCACATGAAAGACCCAACCTCCCATTATGCACATTATTTGAAAAATCAAGATATCAAGCATAAAATCTCTTCCATGAAATTCCATCTACTGGGTGAACTAACTCATAATTAGTCTTCTTTCTCTCGGTATCATACCGTCACATTTTTATTGATATTTCATCATAAAAAAAGACTCTGGAGTCTGGGGTTTAATGAAAAGCGCCGAATTACTTTATGTCACATCACGAGATAGTGTTCCATCAGCTTTTGGCTTCTAGTGGGATATTCCACATTTTATACAATTATTTCATTTAGCCATTTCCTCCCAAAATAAACTGCAATATTTTGGGAAAGAAAAATTTGTTTTCTTGAAAATAAAAGTTCCTCAACTAACTTACCTGCCAGATAGTGGTTTGAGGGAATATCTGCATCTTCTAGAAGTAAGTCCTTCAATAATTTAGAAATGTAATTGATGACAGTATTAGAAATCTAGTACATAGTTTTCCCATGAAATAATTGAATTAAGAATTATAGCCTTTTCTTTTTACCGAATTGTTGATATGCTAGAGTTGTGGTTGCATCATTCAATTTTATCACTATGACAACATCATCATTTTCATTACACGCATCATGTGTTCTCATATAGAAGTATTCTTAGGTCAGAATCATTTCTTTTTCATGATGAAGAATAAATGGGAAACCGATCATATAATAATTTCTCTAATCCAGTCGTCTCTTTTGGATCATCAGTGATTTGAGATTTCATTTTCTCCCCATTGTGATACCACATAGAGAAGTCTACTTGAAAACCATATTTGGTTATCTGGTAGCTGACTTCTTCAAGGCTCAACCAAGGTCTTCCAGCACAATTTTAACAGGGTTTGTGTATGTGACCATTATCTGAAGCGTTGTGAAATGAAAAATCTATAAATATGTCCTAATTATTTTAAAAATATTTTGAGATCCGATCGGTTTCATACATATAACTTCTATCCATTTTTTAAATTTTTTTTATAAGACATTTAATCAAATGAATTTTAATAATATTGATGTTCTACTGAAGATATATTTATGTAAATGATAATTTTTAACTTTATATAAAACCATAACTATAACACTTCTCTATATGAGAATCATTATATAAAAGACAATAAAGTACTATATTTATATCAAAATATATTTGAATAACTATAAATGAGTGTACAAGATCTTGTACACTTGTGGAGGAGAATTATTCAGGAGTTGAGTACATTTTAGATTGAAGAAATTTTATATTTTAGTTGATTATTTGAGTGATCACATACACTGCCCAAGGGGGTGGGGGTATCCAGGGGGTGTCCAGGGGGGGATGGAGGGTTTTCCCGGGGGGTGGGGAATCTCAAGGGTGTGGGGGTATCCAGGGAGGTGGGGTGTCCAGGGGGTGGGGGGGGGGGGGGGCGGGGGGTCTTGGGGGGGGGGGCTATCCAATGGGGTGGGTGGGGTGTATAGGGGAAGTGGGGGGATATCCAGGGGGGATGTTGTCTATCCTTGGGGTGGCGGGGGTGTCCAGGGGGTGGGGGTGACCATGGGGGTGGGGTGGGGGGGCTATCTAAGGGGGGTGAGGGTGTCCAACCCCATACTAGGGTCATAGAATCCAATCTATATCCAATTTTATCATGATTTGAAGCCTATTATAGATGGACCATAAGCATTTTGGTGTAAACCATGAATATAATACATATAAATCACAACACTATTAATTATAAACGCACCTCCAAATATCAAACGTGGATCAGGTTTTATCTTCATTCTGAATATCATACATGAATTATAAAAAAACAAACCTAATTGTAAACACACCTCCAAATTTTGAGCTAGGTATGTGGCTTTTTGATGCCTTGAGAGGCTTGTTAAGAGTTAATTCTAGGCTGTGATACAGGGTTTATGTTTACAAAATTTTGTGTGTCTGTAAAATATGATCCTATGTTCGTTGTTTAGGCATATGAGCCAAGTTTCGATGGGACACTACTCATGGGAGTATGGGACTTGTTATATCATTAGGTGATAAGGCGTTGTACGAATGTTTAAATTTGTATGAGATCAATATAGATAGTGGATAAGAACATGAGTGATATTTCTTTGAAGAGATCACTTCGTCTTGGAAGGGTAAGATTGAGTGTCAGTAGGGAACTTCAAGAAAAGTCTTAATGTGTGAAAGGAAATATATATTAGTGATATGTGATTCCTATTTTTTGTAGAGTATCAGAGTAGAAAACCCCACCCCTCCCTGGACAACCGACACCTGACACCCCCGAAACCCCCCTAACCCCTGCAGGACCCCACCTGGATAGCCCCCACCCCACCTAGACAGCCCCCACCCACCTGGATATCCCACCCCTCATACTTGGGAAACCCACACCCCTCCCCCACCTGGACAGTCCACCACAACCCCCCTTGAATAGGACACCCCCCTTGACAGCCCACACCCCTCCCCCACCTAGATAACCCACCAACACACCCCCTAGAAATCCCACCCCCTCCCTGGGTAGCCCACCCCTCCCCTGCAGCCCCCACCACCCTGCAAGCCCCCCTGGACAGCCGACCCCCCACCTCGATAGCCAACACCCACCCCAACTGGACACCCCCACCCCCACATGGATATCCCACCCCCTCCTTGGAAATCCCATACCCCTCCCCCACGTAGATAGCCCACCCACCACCACCCCTGGACAACCCACCCCCTCCCTGGATAGCCCACACCCCTCCCCCTGTATCCCCCTACCCCCGGAAGCCCCCTCCCCACATGGACAACCCCCACCCCCAACTAAACAGCCCCCACCCCACCTGGAAAACCCAAACCCACCCCCCACCCACACTTTTATAGCCCACCAACCTGGAGAACCCCCCACTGGACAACCCACCCCCAACCCCACCCAGACATCCCACCCCTCAGACAGCCCACACCCCCTCCCCCACCTGGACAGCACACCCCCACCCCCCTGGACAACCCACCCCCTGGGCAACCCACACCCCCTTCCCACTTAGTTATCCCACCCCCAGCCCCTGAGAAACTCACCCCTGGACAAATAAAACTCCCTCCCCCTCCTGGACACCCACCCTGACCCCCCTGTATAGCCCACACCCATCCTTGGGCAGCCCATACCCCCCCCTTCACACACCCCTGTATCCCCTACCCCCCTGTATCCCCCTACCCCATAGACAACCCACCCCCACCTAGGTATCCCCCACACCTGGAAAACCCCTACCCCCGTAGCCCACTTTGGATAATTTTATTTAAAACATTTTTACTTATTAAGGAAGGGAAACCCTCATGCATTATCCATTTAATACCAAACAACCCATTTAATTTATCAAAACATGAAAAATTAAATTTATCAAAACACGAAAAATTCAATTTATCAAAACATGGAAAATTCAATTTATAAGGCTATATGGGTTACTTAGGAAATGTCATTGGGGAAAGGGGAAGTCACCTAAATTCTTAATTCCAATTATAAAACTGGGCCAAGTACATAAAAGGTTCGGTGGTGTCCAGGGGGGCTTTCTTGCGGGGGGGGGGTGTCCAAGGGGGTGGAGGGTGTCCCAGGGGTGTGGGGGTGTCTGGGGGGTTAGGTGGGGGTGTCCATGGGGTGGGGGGTGTCCACGAGGGGGGGGGGGGGGGGCTGTCCAAGGGGGGTGAGGGGTGTCTAGGGGCGTGTGGGTGAGGGTATCCATGGGGTGGGGTTTCCAGGGGTGAGGAGAGGGGGATGTCCAAGGGGGTGGGTGTTTCTCAGGGGGGGTGCAGGGGGTAGGGGGGTGGGAGGGGGGGTGTCAAGGGGGATGTCCATGGGGGGTGAGGGGTGTCTAGGGGGTGGGGGTGGGGGGTGTCCAGGGGGTGTGGGGGATGGGGCTGTCCATATGGGTGGGGGTGTCCAGGGGTGTGTGTGTGTGGGGGGGGGTTGCAGGGGTGGGGGCTATCTAATGGGGGGGTGTCCAGGGGGGTTGTCTGTAGAAACTACCATATCACCCACTAAAAAAATTTAGAAAATAACCTACACCACTTCCCCAACCATCCCCAATACCTTCACATTGACCATACATATATCCATTACCGACCTCAAGACCACATGACTAAACAAACCCTTTACCGTCTTTGAAGTGTAGAACAAAAAACAAAAAACAAATCAAAGTGATCTGTATGCCACAAACTACAGGAACTCTAATTTAGCACAAACCAAAACAGAAAACATAAAAAATAGATGCAGAACATTAAAAATAATGTAACAATAATAGATTTGAGGTTTATAAATAAAACATTTCATGATTAAAGATGGATATATGGGTGAAAAGAGTTTTACAGCCTAGGGTAAAGAGAGACCTTCTGGAGGAACATCATATTAGGGTCTGCAATCAGGCAGAGTGGGAGCTGGGCTACTGTGTATTTGGGGGAAAGATTTCCAATAGTTTTAAAAACCATTGGGAAAGCTTATCTTTGCCAACTGTTTTAATAAACCGGTTGGTATATATTAGATAAATTATAGATTTTCCAAAATATTTTCTAAAACCATTAGGAAATAATAATTATTATAACACATTTCCAACTATTTGAACAAACTGTTGGGAAATTATGCCTTTTTTTATAGTATACCAAAAATTTCTTCAAACCGTTTGTATAAAACTATTGGGAAAATCACTCTTACCATTTCTATCTACTAAGTCAAGTATTTAGTCAAGGTGTCCACCATGTTGTGTTATATATAAATAATTCTATGTGCAACCTCATCGATCTATGAAAAAACCCCAAAGAGATCATACTTCTGAAGCATTTTCTTCGTCAACTGATGATCTTGGTTATTTTTCGAGAGCCACCACTGTAGTATTATCATAGTAGAGTGTGAAAATATATTTACCAGTTGGTACCATGTCAAGTTCTTTGAAGATTTTTCACAACCACACATCTTCTTTAGCAACCTCATAGGTTTTAATATACTCAAACTCTACCCTTGAATCTACAAACTCAACCTACATTAAGCTCTTCTATATCATAAAACCTCTACTCAATGTGAATATGTATCATTTTTGTGACATCATGTCATCTTTATTATCATGTAAATTACTATCTTCATATACTATGATGACTATATCCTCATGTACTCCAAAAAGAGTGAACATATCCATTGTACACCTTAGATACGTAAGGATAATATTGATTACCATTCAATGGTGGTCACCTGGGTTAGCTTGATATCATCCCACTACACTAAATGTGTTGGTGAAATATAACCTAGTACGTACTAAAAAGAAAAAGAATGAACCAATCACATATGATTATACAATCTTTCCCATTATATTTCTTTTATCATATGCATGATGAATACTTTCCTAGAAATTTTAATGTCTTGTGACACTGAAAATACCCAATTGGATTCTTATATACATAATATTGTCGGTATATTGTCAATGTATTCACTTTGAATTAAGCTAAGAAACCTCTTTGATCTATCATGATGGATATTGGTCCCAAGAATATATGGGTCCTCACCCATATATTTCATAGAGGATGATATATTAAACCATTTTTTAACAGACTGGAAGACTGATATTTCATTAATAATGAGAAATATATCATCAAATTATACTTTTAAGAACATGACAAAACTCCAACTAAATTGTTTATAGACACAAGGATCACACTCATTAATTAAGAAACCAAATTTAGTTATGGAATCATCAAAATTAATGTTCCATGATATAGATGCTTCCTTTAATCAATAAATTGCTTTTTTCCAATTTTCATATCATTTTGGAATCCTTTGGAGACATAAATTCTTTAGGTTGTTACACACAGACATTTTCTTAAAGGATCCCACTAAGTAATTCTATTTTGACATCCATTTTAAAAATATCATAAATGTAAAATATAATATTTATTGATTTTATCATTGAAACTGGTGAAAATGTTTTTTTGTAGTCAATTATTTGACACTATTTAAACATTTTAGGAACCCATCATGGCTTATCGGTATAGAATTTCCTTACATGTCTAATTTAATATTCAATACCCATTTTTAACCAATGGTATTCACACCCACTCAAGTATATAACAAAATCTATATTCAGTTTTAGTATATGCAATCTATTTCACAATATATGGATTCTTGGCACTTAGCTACATCTGTAACACTTACTGCACAATTGTATGTTATAAGATAATTATTATCAATTAATAATGATTCAAAATATTTGGTGACTCAAAACCATACCATTTTGGTTCTATAACATCTCTAGTAATCCTATATTGTATTTGTGTGTCTGGAATAACTTCTTCTTCCATAAGGCTTTGTGTAATTTTTTCTAGTGCCAACCCATGTGTATCTTGAGCCTAGACAACCTTAAAGTCTATCATTCTAGGACTATATCTTTTAGTTAAAATAATCATCTCATGAAATTTGGGATATCTATCAACCACAACCTATTTTCCAAAGGATTTTATAGGTATCATCCCATTGTTTATTTGGGATATCATGTAAGGAACCATCTTTTCATAAAGGCATGAATCATTTTTTTTCAATATTAATCCTTTTTTAATCATGGTAAACATGTGCTATAGCCCAAGGAATGTATGATGAGTGTCTGAGCATTGTTCGGAGTCTATATTTACAGGAAAATGTGCTGCAGACTTGGCTACATGATTTGGGGAAACCGTGCTACCCAACCCACATAGTCATCCTGAAACCACGGAGCTACAGAAATGAGCACCTATTTACCGTCTGGTTTCTATAAAACCATTTTATCCAAGGAATATGGATATGTGAGAACATGAAATTTCTTATAGTGGTTTTTTTTGCATGGTTTTCAAATGATTTGAGAAACCATTCTTAGTATATCCTACCAAAAATTTATTGAGCATGGTTTTGATACAGCTAGGGAAAACTATACTGCCAAACTGTGTGCTTTAATATTCTTTGGTGAAATGTCCAAAACAGACTTAAATTATGGTATAATACCTCTTTACTTTTTACCTTCTTCCTCTAGTGGACTATAAACCTTCTTCTTCCTCTTTGGAGTATAAGATCACACAAATATAGAATTTTATTTGGATTCTTCATCGAGTACCCATTCATCAATCCGTTAGAATAGTTGGATTCCTCAAGGTGATCTCCTCGAATCTCTAAATTCCTATTTCAACATTCCTTGAAATTCATCATGCTATTTCTGTGTATGGACATTTTTCTCATTTTCAGTGCATTTTAATGTTTCTTAGATATCTTCCAACCTACTTCAAATCTTATGATGATATGATGAAAGGTATCGTCTACGTCATTGAGGTAAGTGGTTTCATCATTTTACCTCTGAGTTTTTGTAGTTTCATAATTATGCGATCTTTACATATTCCTAGCTTTATTGATTATCAAAATTATATTGATTCCTTCATGTATAACTGAACCTTGTTCATTAATACATGTATATTGATCCTTGTTAGGTGGGTTATAGGCTGTACATACCATATATGGGCACCCCTTGGGTGCGACAAGGAAATTGGGCACTTTGGCCAATTAGTTTAAAAAGACCAGAACTCCCTTGTTCCATATGGATTGGTTTTTAAATGAGATTCCTTTGAGACAAGTGTATTTAATGTAACCCAAGTCACCTTATTGGTGTTCTTCCCTATTGTAGTTGGAATTTCCCCAGTAGGCATCTTCAATGTTTACCATGAGACATTTCCTTTACACCTAAGCCTTATGTTTTAAATTTTTCATTCATTAGTGTTTAAAAGGATTGGTTTATATATTATAGATTATTATAGTCGGTGAATTGCTTTAAATGAATTGACCATGAAACCATAAACTTGACCTTTGATCCTTATAAGTGAATTTATCATTTTTTAGTAAAGTGAATGGGTTGTTTTAACTGAAAGGGATAATACATGATGGTTTCCTTTCTTAATATAAACCAAATGGGTATAAATTGAATGAAACTAGGGGATGGTAAATCCATGACCTTTTTTATGCCTTATAAGGTTTTTTATTTAAATTGTAATGTTCTAAAATGAAATTGATCTTGGATAATGACATCAATAAGAGGTTATGACTTATGTTCAATTTTATAAATGATTATTCATTTCATATATACATACAAGGTATTGATAATAAAGTTTCATGAGTGTGTATCCATCATGCATTATATTATAAATGAATACACCTTTATGAAGGTTGTGTACTATGGTAAGGAGTGATGATCGAGGATGGAGATCACACTCCTTAAATTATGTGATGTGTGTGGCATCTCACACCGGTGATACTTTATGGGAATTGGGAAGAGGCACCATGTAATGTGATTAGACTGTTGCATGGAAAATCACTCACCATCGTGAGTTTTATAGAATGAAGACTCCCACTCTATTAGAATGTCAGTCATGTACTCTTTGGAATGAGATTTTAGGCTCGTTAGGATTTTCATGGATAGTGTGAGTCATGCCCCGGTACAACCAACACTAGTAACCCATGTATATGGACATTAAGAATCTATAAACACTTGGTTCACATAGGTGGATGAAATATAAAAAAATAAGTATATATTACAACTATTTATATATGTATATAGGGACATGATCAGACAGATTATGATAATGAGTTGAAGTAGGTACAGATATTAGGTGTAACTTCTAAGAAGCCCAGTTATTTATTTCTACATATTTTTTCTGTTTTTATTATACATGCACACTATTTAGTTATGGTAACCACTCAGATTACATGTAAACACTATTTGTGGTGGCCTGCAGAGATTTATATCTCACATCCTACTCAGGTTTCCTTTGGTAACCAGGAATATTATATTACTTCATGTATGAATAAATAAAATCCACTGCTATTGGTTATTTATTTGATTTCTTTGTTGGAGCTTAGGAGAAGAGGATCTAGCACAGGCTCGAGATGCTTAGGGAGTTGTTTTGTCATTTTTTCTTTATTGTTTGTCTTTTTTACTATCATTATTCTGTGAAACATGTATCAGACAATTCTAATTGTACATTTGGTTATTATATCCAGTTTTTCAATTTATAACCTTTTATACTTATTTATTCAGCTGTTTTTATGCTTCCCCAGATCATATATTCTATCTTTTTATGTATTCTTCCATTTTTCTTATTATCATTTGCATCTACTGTGCTACTCTAAAATGAGGGTATAGTCTCCCATATGTACCACCTTTACACCATCATTCTGATTCGACAACATCTGTTATACATGGAGGCATGCTTGAGGCCCTGTGACCCATCATCTCAGGACACGAGGTATGTTGATTCTAGGTCGGGACATTAAACATCTTATAAAGATACACTTTTTTTCCATAAGGTGAAATATTATTACCTGAATATGACTTAATAAATTATTTTCCACCCCGCACATGTACGTAATACAAAACAATTTTCTTTCCATCCCATTATTTATATGGTATATATTCAATATATTTAGTTGGTACTCGGTTTAGTTCATATGTTTCTATTTGTAATGTGAATCTCTAAAAGGATAAGGGTATACTCGAATGAATAATCATTTATCTCACCACGTCCAACAAAGTGTGGTTCCTCTTTTCTTTTACACTATTCCACTGAGTCATATAAGGAGGAGTGAATTTTGATAGTATCACGAATTCCCATAAATAATCAATAAATTATTGATTAAGATAATATCCACCATGATTTGGGGGTTGTTTCTTAATCTTCTTAACTAAATGTTTCTCAACATCAATATTGTATTCCTTGAATTTTTCAAAAGATTCCAACTTATACTTTGTTGGTAAGACATATCCATATCTATTAAAATCACCAATAAGTGTCAGAAAGTATGAGTACCCACCCCTTTTCTAAATAGAAAACCACATAAGCACATTGGTAAGAAAATTTTTAAGAATCTCTTTATCCCATTCAACTTTCCCAATAAATGATCCATTATTCATATTTCATTATTAAAATGAATGACATACAATAAGTGGGTTTAGTTCAAAAGAATCTAAATATCCATCTTGATGTAATTTATTAATTCATTTTTGATTTACATAACCTTGGTGGTGATACCATTGTTGGGTTTTTTACGAGCCATGTGATGTAACTTCATTACCAATTATAGTTAATTAGTTCATGTAATCCAACACATAAAGAATGTATCATAAATGTTCCTTAAAAAAAGTCCATCATTATAAAAGAAGAATAAATTATTCCCATATTTGAGTATAAATCCATCCATATCAATCCAAGATATAGAAATACTATTTTTGGTAAAGTATGGACCATAATTAAGACCTTTCAAAACCAATAACATTCTAGTAGACAACGTGAGATGGTAGTCCCAGATAGTCATAGTAAAAATTTTAGCTCCCTCAGAATTTCATAGATCAACAGCCCCCAGTAAATCTTTCTAAATATAAATATTTATTGTATTTTAATACATTTTTTATTACTAAAATATTTTTCTAATACCCAATGTTTAGAAAAAAATAAATTTCACTCGATAAAAATCCCCACAACAAATTTACCTTTTTTCTTTGGTAGGGTGTAGTTTTTCTTCCAATGGCCCTTGTTTCCATATTCAAAACAAAGAAAATATTATTCCTTTTTTTCACCTTGATCTTCCTCCTCTTGGAAGTTTGTGAAGAATCTTTAGACTTAAAATTATTCTCTTTCCCTTCATTTTGTTAACCATTAGGTTGAATTACCCTTCATGCTTGAAATCCTTATCTACTTGTAGAAGGATAATAAGTGGATTTAGTAAATACTTCTCAATATTGTTCATATTAAAATTTTAAAAAATATAGAGAATCTAGGAGGGAGTTGTGAATGAATGAGGCCGGTTTCCTGTTATTTGGAACATTTAAACCATAGAACCCATAGGAACTTAATTTAGACAATGAGCTTGACTATGAAAGGCACAACTAGTGAACCCACTCTAAAATTTCTAATAAATATATCATTAGTAATATTTGACTATTACAATAAATCTATCTACTAGTAAAGACCACAAAGGATATAAATCATTCTATACATATCCATGTTTTTATGATACTTAATAAAATCACTAAACATAGTCAAATGAGTCAAACATTGAACCTCTAGCATGTCACTCAAATGTTTTCCTATAAAATGTACTCTTCATCACTCTACTCCTTGGTAGAAATTTTTTTATTGAGGATTATAACACATAATATTTCTGTTCATGTCATACAACAAGTTAATGGTGTCAAAATTTCTCTTTGAAATTACTACATGTTAGGAGGTTGTATTTATCGAGTATTTGTCACATGGATAATATGGATGAAAAGTTTTCCATTTTATTCTATAAATAAAGATCACATTATTATAAATTTTTCTTGATTACAATTTATGTGAGAAATAGAAAATTAAATGATTTTTTAACCAAATATCATACCATTTTATCATGTCTCCATATAACTCCTCATTTAATGTGGAATGTGGAATTTCTAATATATGATAGTTCAAAGGATCCCCATTAGATTACATAATGTTCCTAACATCATCCATTAAAACCATAAGAACATAATTAGGAAGGTGGTCTGTCCAGTAGTGAGCTTGTTTCTCCTTGATTTTTTGAGTGCATTCCCCTTCCAACAAATCCTGATATGAATTTTCCCAACTCTATCATTAAAATTTTAACAAAATAAACATTTGCTATTATACTCAATACATGTTTGGTTCACTCAACCCAAAACCCTCATGATAACTCTTTGATAAGAGTAAGTGTCTAGAATTTTTACACGTACTACTCTTAGTTATATGAATAAATTCCCAACCAAGTAGTAGAAGGATTATTCTGAATTAATATTAAGTAGAGGGATTTCAATTAACTATGCATAAATTTTATCATGTTTTATCCTTTAAATTTCCAATTAATATTAAGTGGATTTTACTAAATTAATTTACCATAATAGATAACACATTTTTGTATTATCCATTTATTTAAATTCTATCTTTTCACATTAATTTATTTATTTATGTGATCATGGTCTTTCATCCAAAAAATAAATAATTTTATAGATATAAATAAAAAAAATAAATAAATGAAAAGTTTATTAGCTATATGTAATTGTTAATTTAACGAGAAGAAATTAATTCAAATTATAACCTAGTGAAAATAAATCTTATATCTAGTCTTGGAAAGAGTTACAACATTCTACTGATCCATTAGTGTAATACCTGGTTTTGTCTTGAACCACCTCTGTGCATGTTGGTAAAGTCCAAAAATTAAAAGTATCTATAACTCACACGCAGGTGAGGGGAAACAAAGGATTGGTTAAATTTTAATTACAAAAATATTTTTGGACATTTAGGTCCTATAAAATAATATAGGGAGGGATGAATCAAAGGACATCATATTTAATTTAATAAAAAATAATTTAAAATCCAAGTAATAAATTTCAAGACATACCCAAAATAATCAGTGATATTAGTTGGTGTCCCAACCCATATCCAACAAAAAAATTATTAAAGAGAAAGGAAATATCAGTGTATGTATATAAGGTGTAATAAACTTACACCAACTAGAAAATAGAAGTGAGGGAAAAAATAAATTGCACCATACACACATTAATGAATAATCCCTCATCTAAATGATATTTTTCAATCCACTAAAACATATTCACATACATGAACATTCCAATAAGTATGAGAACCATGGTAAACCCCATGTATCCAAACCTCTATGAACGTAAAAATTAGAACATCAAAATTGTATCATTGTACAGTCAAACCATGGATTGAAAATAAATGAAAAAGAATTTTACTACCCCACTCTAATACCAGATCAAACCCAACTCCAAAAATCCATTGATTCAGGTCTTAAAAACATTACAGATAACCTAAATTTTTTCTAATCACAACATGTTACAATCTAAACATGACTTAAAATACTTTAAGAGTAATCACCAAATCACTAGTGCACTAAAACTATTCCATCTTTATGTTCCTAGTATCCAAGAGACTAAGGTTCATGTCCATCTTAGAATTATCAAACTATGGCCACTAGAAAAAGATCCAAGAAACCATCATAAACATGAATGATAAGTTTCTCATACTGATATTCAAAGGAGTTAGTGTGATCATCCTCTAATACTTTCAGATCCTCTATCAACATCACCAAGAATCCACTAATGATCATTTTTTTGATCTAAAGGTAAGACCAACAAACACCTACCACTTTTAAAGCATCAATATATAGATAAAAACTCACAACAGAATCACTAAACAAAAATTAAATCCTAAGGAAAATACATAAATCCAAATAAGTTCCCAAAATTGGTCCAAGAAACAATCTCTCCCCATAAAAAAAATAAAACTGGAATTAGCAATAGAGAAACATCTCAAACTATTGTGGCTAGATAATGAAGCCGTGTGAAGTTAACATCGGGGTCACTCAATGTTCTATTTTCCAGTTGGATCAAAAACATAAAAACCAATGTAAGAAAAATATAACCAACCCCAGGGATGAAATTACCTACCAAATAACCAAGATAAGTTAATGGACCAAATACCTACATGAAAACAACCAAGTTGTTCTATCCAAAAACAACTATTCCCAAATAATGTGTAAAAAATAAAAATTAGGTTCTGTATCAAGTTAAAATTCTACCCTATCAAATATCTGCTCTCTGATAAATAGAAAAATATCTACAGTTATCTCATTATTAATATACCATCCAAAATACCACCTCTCTTGATCCTCAACTCATGGGTATAATTACTCTTTATATCCCTCAATAATAACATGGGTTCAATTCCTAATCATAATGGCATACTTTGACCCCTATTCATCTGACGATGAGGAGTAATCCCCATTATCCGATGATGAGGGGGGTATCTTTACTAACATCAAGATGAGGATAGATAATTGGGTTTTCAATTGAATCCCATAAGTTCTAGTGACAATGGTTCTCTCCAATATAGAGTAGTCTATACGTTTTTGGGTCATAATGGGTTGTGGAGGAATGAGGAAATTCGAGATGACAATTGTCTTCTAACCTTTTTTTGAAATTGAGTGTAGGTAGTCATCCTCAATATGGTATACTTGATCAAGTGCATCCTTGTAACAACCTGAGATTTTATAAGATATATATTTTTTAATTTCATTCATATCTTCTGTTGTACACTACACCAAGATTATCTTGCGCTATACACAACACCGTATTAGCTTGCAGTATACACAACATTAATCATGGATCGTGTTAGACACAATTTAAAGTTTGTTTGATAGTAGTTATTTTACGAAAAATTGAGTGTATATATATATATTCAATTTATAAATGAAATATGGTTAGATTTTGTTATACAAAACAACAAAGGAGTCTTGCACTACACGCAACCCTAACTTGGCTTTCATTACATGCAATCACAACCTTCCTCAATAGCGTGTGTTGTACGCAATACTAGGTTTCACTAAACAACAATATATGGTTATAATATTGTTATAAACTAGCTGTTATGAATATTAAATAAACTTTTAATTTTATGACATTATAATTTATCTTACAAATTTTATAGAACATGGTATGAAAACAAAATAAATTTTTCGGGTAAAATAAGTATTTTTAAAAAAATGAAGTTTTGCCACCTTTTGACGGCACACCCATCTTAAATATAATTTTTGACAAGTTTATAAGAAAAATTTTACAAAATAAAATTCTTGTTTTGAATCAATACATAAAAATTTACATTGGATAAAGTTTTCTTATTTTTCTGATAACTTTCATATTTTAATGAATAGTAAAAACACGCTATATTTTAATTAAAAACAACTTTTTTCATCGCAATAATTTATATGGTTAAATTATAATATTGAATGGTTTTAAAGTATAAATAGTATATATTTTTACCATTTAATATAATTTATGTCATTATCAATGATTTTACACAGAATTCATAGGTAAAATCATTTCAATCTTTTGCAATGTTTTATCTTTTAAGACCCGTTTTCTGAACAATGGGATTAATTTTGAATTAATTTCTACAACTTTTGTGTATTGAATTTAGAAAAATGGATTCCATATTTAGAATAAGTGGGTCCAAATTATGTTAATAGGATAATTTTTATTTTTGGGCATTATGAATAGTAACTACGGTAAATTTTGTTTACCATAGTAAAAGGTAAATCGGGTAATTAAGGGTAAATATAATATTATAAAATTACCCTAACACTTGTCTTAATATAATTGGATGCTTATATTTCATCCTAAGGCATATTTGGGTCTAAATGGAATCCATTGGAATCCACTTGGAGGTGAATAAGACCTTTAGTTTATTTTATTTAAAGGAAAGTGAAATATGTCTCACTCTACTTTAATAATTAACGTACTTTTAATATAAGTATATATAGAATACAAATTAGGTTATAAATATTCATTTGAAATATAAAGTGTTTTTCTTTATCATGGTAATTTATTTCTAATTTTTAAGAGATATTTAATTACCTTCATAGCTTAAACATTAATGGTGAAGAAATTATTTATTTAGTGAAAAATAAGTAATATAGTTTTTATTGAAATAACAATACCAATTAAATGGCTCCAAAACCTGACCAAAACTTATTGGTAGTGTATATATACACCATAATCATACAATAACCTAATATATGACCGTTTTGAGTCTTATATAAGTTATTATGACACTTATATTATTTGATTTCAAATGATGTCAAAGTTGTCACCTTCATAATTTAATAAATATAACAATTTAAAAGTTGGGTGTTTTAGATTATAAATCCGAATAAAAGTATTATTATGAAATATATAAGATTTTTTTTCATCATAGTTTTTTAGTTTAAATTTTTATGCAAAAAATAATTATATTTAATAATTATACAAAAATGATGTAGAAATTATTTTATTAAGAGAAGAATCAAATAAATGGATTTACAAATAGTAAAATAAATATTATATGAACTATTTAATGTTATAAACTAATTTTCTATATGAATATGACATTTTAAGAACATATTAAATATTTTAGTTCGAATATATCCTCTGTGTGGATTTTATTTAAATTCAAATAAATGAAAATTTTCAAAATTGACACTATTGATATTTTATAGAAATAACATATTATTAAATTGTTTAAAAATCACAAAAAATATTTAAAAATTATAAATTGAAATTTATATAGTCTAACATGTCATAAAGTATACAATTATGTAAAATTAACAACACATAAGTTATTATTTATAACCATTTAAAATTTAGAATTTTATTATCACAAATAAAATTAAATAGATTGAATAAGTATAAATCAAAATGATAATGTTTTAATTAAGATCAAAACATGTATAAATTTGATTGTTTTATGATATTAAAACCCTGTCTCATCTAATATTATAATTGAGTCATTTTTAGAGGTTTTTATCTGGGGTGGGAATTTATGTTAAACTAATATTTTTGAGGATCCCAAAGGGGCCTCTCTCCTCCCTTATAAAAGGGCACCTCCTCCCTCTCATCTTTACACCACTTTGAGCCTTAAATCTCGGCCAAACCCAGCCCATTTACCTTCTAAAATTACCTAGAAATATTCTAGAGGTACTCGTATTCTTCAAAGAAATGTTTTAGTGCCCTAAGAGGATGTTTCAGAGAGGCGTATCGAAGAAGAGGAAATATCTATTACTGATTCTTTCAAAATTATTTCTTCTTCTACTTCCTCTTATTTAGTTTTTTAATTATTAAGTAATAACATCCGTATCACTCATATACTGATATTTTATTATAAATATGAAACAACCCTATTCCAACTTCTATCCATCCTACGGAAAACGAAATCACCGCGCGTGCGTACGTACGGAATACCGTCTCCACGCCGTGGTGTAATCTGTTTTCGACCACCACCTTACTTGGATGGGTATAATGGTGTAAATAAATAACTATATATGATTATTGTAAATTTATATTGATTATGATATATTATAAATACACTTCAATTCAATTCCACGATCATGGTAATGATATCATCGCTCGTGTGTACGTACGGACTACCGTCTCCACGAAGCGATGAGATTCATTCTCCATGTTAACCATTCATGAATGATTATAAAAGTATATATAATAATTAATCATGAAATATATGACATAATAATTATATGTTATTTATGTATACATATATGTATGTCATCTACTGAATTCCATTCAATTCAATAAAGAAACAAAAACAGCGTTCATGCGTACGTACGGCCTACTGTCTCCATGAACGGTGTATTTCATTCCATTTATCAGTCTATCATATATATATATATGTATATGATAAATATATATTATATATAAATCATGTTTTAAATTCTGGAATTTATGAAATCAGGATATAAGTAATAATATCTAGAATAACAAGTCGAAACACGTACAATAAATGAAACGATTTTACCCAAATCACTTCTTTTACATCGAATTTACAAAAGAATGGGTAATATAAAGTCATAAGTAAACCATATATAATATCATAACAATTAATATGATTCTGTAAGAAGTACATGACATTATTTAAATCATTATACAGGAGGTTCAGATACATACGAAACATATCGGACATAAGGTAAGGGATAAATATTCCAATCTCGCTCTTATATGATATTGTATATTCTTAAGTATTTACTGAGGTTTTTGTTATCATCCATGGACCTATTTTATAAAAATTATTTTATGCATGTTTAATGGACTTTTTAACCATTTTTTAATTTTACCACATGTTATGAAAGGAATCTGACATTTTTCTACCACACGAGGAACTTTTTGACTTTTCCGACAAAAGTACAAGGAGAATGTTATTTTTAACATATATGGCGTGAACGGATTTTTACGGTTTCATAAAGCCTAATTTTAATGAGGATTCCTCTCCAATATTGCATTATTATTTTCAATAAAACCCTTTTCTTTTAAAATTTCATGGCATTTTGTGAAAGGAAAATGATTTTGAAGAAGAAAGGATATTTTCCTCAAGAATTCATTTCAAATGTTTTCTCAAAACTATTTTCCATCTAAATTGAAATTATTTAATATGTTTATGTTTCAAGAATAATGTTTCCATTATTTACATGGTTTTTTTTTCTTATGATGAAATTATATCCATTGTTTTATATGGATTATGTTATGATGGCATGATGTTTAAGAATCCCATTCTATTACATGGGTTATGCTATGTTGTATGATTTATGACTTTGTGGAACATGAAAGAATGATTTCATTTTGAGATGGTGGGAACTATATATCCCACCAATTCATTGGGTAATGATTTATATCTCATGAGATAGACATGGATGGAACGGTATGTTAATCCGGCTCAGTAATACAGGACTGGAACGAGGAGTGAACTTGATTCAGAAAGGGACTTTGTCTACTAAGATGGTCTTGGAAGCAATGCCTTGGATACTATGGAAATAATTTCATGTGATTAATGGTTTCCACAATCACATGTTTTATTCCCATGATATTGTATCATTATTGATGTTCTTTTATGATATATGTCTTACGTACTTCTAAGATTTATGTCTTTGCTCAAGATTTTGATGTTTAGATATTATGTTCAAGTTTTTGCATTCAAATGTTTATGGATTGTTTTATGTTATCTATGTTTACCCTTACTGAGAATTTGAGCTCACCCTTTTTATTTTTTCTTTTCCCCAGGATATAAAGAAAGGTTTTAGGTAAGAAAACCAAAAGGGAAAGATCTTTATGAGAGATGTTGAAGCTCTTTCACCATGATTAGAAGATTATGTTCTGTGTTTCCAAAGATTCTAAACTAATACAATCTTTGGGCATCTGTTTTTGTCATGAATTAAGTATTCCACAAAATTAATGTAATTTCCATGTATGTCAAGCTTTGGGTCTCTACATTTGGTATCAGTGGGAGGTTTAGTTAACCTTTGGAAACTAGGATGCGAAATCTTTAGTGAAATCCTTAGAGATATTTTTAAGGTATGTATAGGGATGTACCTAAGGTTAATTATAAGTATAGGTTATAGTCTTAAAATTATGGTAACGATCATAGAATTTAACCTAAGATGTTAGATATTGACGGTACTCCCCCTTTATTATGTTGTTTTCCCAAGCATGATTTTTGCCTCTCACACTATTCTTTTTGAGTTTTAGAAATTGGTTGGAAACAGGAAGATTCATGATAATGGAGGATATGATGGACAATTGAATGATATTATTCATGATAAACAAAATGAAATGGGATTTGGAAGTCCAAACATCGTTATTATTCCTAATCAGAAATCTCATAATATGATCAATAATCTCAACTTTGGTAAGCTTCTCGACTCAACTAATAAGAGAGAGACAGAGTTTCATGATGATCATAGAGGAAATAAAGTTCAATTTCTCTCATGTAAATCATGTAGGAAGTGGCATCAAGGAGAATATTTCAAAGGAATTGGAAGATGCTTTTGGTGTGGAAAAGAAGGAAACAAATCCAGTATGTGCAAAGGAAAAGGTTCAGTTAACACTATGGAGAAGGATAATGGTATTTCTATGACATCAAAAATGATTAGATGTTTTAAATGTGGAATGTATGGGAATTATTCAAACCAATGCCATAACGGAAAATCTCATGAAGAGAATCAGCATGGTCATATGGATAGTATTTATGTGGATGATGATGAGGAGACTACAAATGATATATGAGATGAAAGAAGTGTTGAATCTTGGTCAATGGTTTAAGAAGGTATTGGAATGATTGTATGTTTATCAAGAGTTATGTTGTATATGTAATTTAATGGTACTATGGAATAAAGAAAAATCTAAGGATTGTTACACTATTGTTTTTCCTAAATTATTTGGAAGTATGTGTTGAATGGTATGGGTAACCGTGAAAGGTTATTCAGATATTTTTGGAAAGAAGATGATATGTGCATAATGATGGGATAAAGAGAAAATGCAATTTTGATAGTATTCATGAGCTCATGACTGATATCAGGACAAAGTGATATAATGGTTTTATTATATAGAATTTTTGGGCTTTGTTATGTGGAAAGAGTTAACTTTTGACAACACTCATGTTTTCACTAAGGTTCTATGGTAATTCATGTTTCAAAATAATACATGATTAAGGTATCCACATGTTTGGAATGTGACCAACAAGATATATCTTATGATATATGGGCGATAAATGATGGTATTCACGTGATTGTTATGTGACCTTTCATGTAACCATTTTATTTATACTATGAGATTAGACATATTTATTTTTGATAAGCCTAAAGATTAGAATGGATTATGTAGAACATAAGATAGTATTATTTAAGGATTGAACTTGTTTTTCGATATTATTTCTGGAATGTAATAATAGTATAGTATTAGAAAAAGTAAAACCCATAGGATGAGTGACAACCCACCACGTCCGACAAGGCTGTGAGAATCGAACCCACAACCGAAGTGTGACAGGCCTTTATCATCTACCACTGGCCTATAAGAAGTCAATGGTTAGTAGAAACTAGTTTTATTATATGAAGCAGTATGATATATGAAGTATAAATCCATTATAGGAACTATATACGATTAATCTCACTATAGATAGACTTATGTATATTTGATAAATTTTTCTAACCTTTTGTTTGAAACAGATGGAATGACTCATCATTCTTTCACATGATCTGCTAACACTTCACGAATGAAAAATTCAACTTCATTTATTTAAGAGATGAAGGGGAAATTGTTTCAAGGCACGAACAATGGTGAGATTGTACCAAAATCAAGTAAGTATTTCTTTTGATTAGAAAATTCTTCAACATTAGGGAAATGATCATGCAAACCAAGAATATTATCCTAGTGCCCTCATATCTGATGAATCAGATGGTACCTTAGAACATCACAAATTTATGGTTTTGTGATTTTTGGCTTTTTCATAGCCATGTTCTCTACCACTCTCCATCAGAACTTGATGGTTAGATTTTTCTTCCATATCCATATTTTCACCTATGTTCTACTATATGGAAACCTAGTGATGAGTTACTTTGGGTAATCGTTACGTTTCATACCTTAGTTTTTAAAATTAAGTTTTATTATTCCTTTTTAGGATGTGGGTTTCTATGAATAGTAAACTATTTATAACCCCAACGAGTTTCGAGGGAGAAATTAATTTTAAGGGGGGAAGAATGTAACAACCTGATATTTTATAAGATATATTCTTTTTAGTTTCATTCGTATATTTTGTTTTACACTACACAGAGATTATCTTGCGCTATACACAATACCATATTAGCTTGCAGTATACACAACACTAATCTTGGATCGTGTTACACAAAATTTCAAGTTTGTTTGATAGTAGTTATTCTAAGAAACATTGAGTGTATATATATATATATATTCAATGTATAAATGAAATATGGTTGGATTTTGTTATATGCAACAACAAAGGAGTCTTGCACTACACGCAACCCTGACTTGGCTTGCATTACACGCAATCACAACCTTCCTCGATAGCGTGTGTTGTACGCAATACCGCGTTTCTCTAAACAAAGATATATGTTTATAATATTATTATAAACTAGACGTTATGAATAGTAGTAAATAAATTTTTAATTTTATGACATTATAATTCATCTTACAAATTTTATAGAACATGGTATGAGACCAAAATAATTTTTTTTGGGTAAAATAAGTATTTTTCAAAAAATGTAGTTTTGCCGCCTTTTGATGGTGCACCCATCTTAAATATAATTTTTGGAAAGTTTATAAGTTTAATTTTACAAAATAAACTTCTTCTTTTGAATCAGGATATAAAAATTTACATTCGATAATGTTTTGATATTTTTCTGATAACTTTCATATTTTAATGAATAGTAATAACACGCTATATTTTAATTAAAAACAACTTTTTTCATCGTAATAATTTATATGGTTAAATTATAATATTTAATGGTTTTAAAGTATAAATATAATATATTTTTACAATTTCATATAATTTATGTCATTATCATTGATTTTACATTGAATTCATAGGTAAAATCATTTCAATCTTTTGCAATGTTTTAACTTTTAAAACTCATTTTCTTAACAATGAGATTAATTTTAAATTAATTTCTGAAAATTTTTTGCATTGAATTTAGAAAAATGGATTCCATATTTGGAATCATTGGGTCCAAATTATGTTAATTGGATAGTTTTTATTTTTGGGCATTATTAATAGTAACTATGGTAAATTTTATTTACCATAGTAAAAGGTAAATCTGGTTGTTAAGGGTAAATATAATATTATAAAATTACCTAACACTTGTATTAATATAATTGGATGCTTATATTTCTTCCTAAAGAATATTTTGGTGGAAATTGAATCCATTGGAACCCACTTGGAGGTGATTAAGACCTTTAGTTTATTTTATTTAAAGGAGAGTGAAATATGTCTCACTCAACTTTAATGAATAAAGTATTTTTAATATAAGTTTATACAAAATATATATTAGGTTATAAATACTCATTTGAAATATAATTTGTTTTCTTTATCATGGTAATTTATTTATAATTTTTAAGAGATATTTAATTACCTTAATAGCTTATACATTAATGATGCAGAAATTATTTATTTAGTGAAAAATAAGTAATATAGTTTATATTGAAATAATTATACCCATTAAAAGGCCCAGAAACCTGACCCAAACTTATTGGTAGTGTATATATACACCATAATCATCGAATGAACAAATTTATGACCGTTTGGAGTCTTATAAAAGTGATTATGGCACTTATGTTAATTTATTTTAAATGATGTCAAAATTGTCACCTTCATAATTTAATAAATATAAAATTTAAAAATATGGGTTTTTTAGAATATAAATCCTAATAAAAGTATTATTATTAAATATAAAAGATTTATATTCATCCTAGTATTTTAGTTTTAATTTTTATGCAACAAATAAGTATATTTAATAATCATTCAAAAATGTTGTAGAAATTATTTTATTAAGAGAAGTATCAAATAAATGGTTTTACAAATAGTAAAATAAATATTATATGAACTATTTAATGTTCCCAAATAATTTTATAAATAAATATGACATTTTAGGAACCTATGAAATATTTTAGTTCGAATATATCCTCTGTGTGGATTTTATTTAAATTTAAATAATTGAATAGCGTCAAAATTGACACTATTGTTATTTTATAAAAATAACATATTATTAAATTGTTTAAAAATCACAAAAAAAATTTAAAATTTAAAAATTGAAATTTATATAGTATAAAATTTCATAATGTATCCAATTATGTAAAATTAACAACACATAAGGTATTATTTATAACCATTTATAATTTATAAGTTTATTACCACAAATAAAATGAAATAGATTAAATAAGGATACATCAAAATGATAAGGTTTAAAATAAGCACAAAACATGTCTAAATTTTATTGGTTGATGATATTACAACCCTATATCATCTAATACTCGAATTGAGTCATTTTTTGTGGTTTCTATGTGGGGTTTAAATTTATATTAATCTAATATTTTTGAGGATTCCTAAGGTGACCCTCTCCTCCCTTATAAAAGGGCACCTCCTCCCTCTCATCTTTTCCCAACTTTGAGACTTCAATCTCGACCAAACCCTACCCATTTCACTTATCAAATTCCCTATAAATATTCTATAGGTCCTGGTCTTCTTAAAAGACCAATTTTAGTTCTCTAAGATGAGGTTTCAAAGAGGCGTGTCGAAGAAGAGGTAATATCCATTACTGATTCTTTCACATTTATTTCTTCTTCTACTTCCTCTCCTTTAGTTGTTTCATTATTAAGTAATAAAATCAGTATCACTCATATAATTATATGTTATTATAAATATTAAACAACCCTATTCCAACCTCTATCCATCCTACGGGAAACGAATCACCGCTCGTGCGTACGTACGGAATACCGTCTCCCCGCCGTGGTGTAATCTGTTTTCAACCACCACCTTACTTGGATGGGTATAATGGTGTAAATAAATAACTATATATGATTATTGTAAATCTATATTTATTATGAAATATTATACATACACTTCAATACAATTTCACGATCATGGGAATGATATCATCGCTCGTGTGTACGTACGGACTACCGTCTCCACGACGCGATGAGATTCATTCTCCATGTTAACCATTCATGATTGATTATAAAAGTATATATAATAAGTAATCATGAAATATATGACATAATAATGATATTCTATTTATTTATATATATATGTATGTCATTTAATTAATTCCATTCAATTCAATAAGGAAACGAAAACAACGTTCATGCGTATGTACGACCTACCGTGTCCATGAACGGTGTATTTCATTCCATTTATCAGTATATTATATATTTATGTATATTCTGAATATATATTATATATAAATAATTTTTTACATTTTGGAATTAATTAAATCAGGATATAAGTAATAATATCAAGAACAACAAGTCGAAACACATCCAATAAATGAAACGATTTTACCCAAATCACTTCTTTTACATCGAATTTACAAAAGAATGGGTAATATAAAGTCATAAGTAAACCATATATGATATAATAAAAATAATATGATTCTTTAATAATTCGATGTCATTATTTGAATCATTATACATGAGTTTCAGATATATACGAAGCATATCAGACATAAGGTAAGGGATAACCATTCCAATCTCGCTCTTATCTAAGATTGTTTATTCGTAAGTATTTACTGGGGTTTTTGTTACCATCCATGACCATTTTTTCAATTTTTTTTCATGTATGTTTAATTTCCTTTTTACCCATTTTTTAATTTTACCAAATTTTATGAAAGGAATCTTTCTTTTGTCTACCACATGAGGAACTTTTTGACCTTTCTGACAAAAGTACGATGAGAATGTTATTTTTAACTTATACGGCGTGAACGGATTTTTACGGTTTCATAACTCCTAATTTTCTTGAAGCTTCCTCTAGAAGATTGCATGATTATTTTCAACAAAACCCTTTTATTATAAAATTTCATGGTATTTTGTGAAAATAAAATGATTTTGAAGAAAAAGGACATTTTCCTCAAGAATTCATTTCAAGTGTTTTATCAAAACTATTTTCCATCTAAATTGAAATTATTTAATATGTTTATGTTTCAAGTATAATGTGTCCATTATTTACATGGTTTCGTTTTTCTTATGATGAAATTATATCTATTTTTCTATATGGATTATGTTATAATGGCATGATGTTTAAGAATCTCATTCTATTACATGGGTTTTGCTATGTTCTATGATTTAAGACTTTGTGGCACTTGAAAGAATGATTTAATTATGAGATGGGTGGGACCTATATCTCCCTCCTATGCATTGGGTAAATATTTATATCTCATGATATAGACATGGTTGGAATGGTAAGTTAATCCAGTTCAGTAATACAGGACTGGAACGAGGAGTGAAATCGATTTAGAAAGGGACTTTGTCCACTAAGATGGTCTTGACAGCAATGCCTTGGCTACTATGGAAATCACATCATGTGACTAATGGTTTCCACAATCAAATCATTTATTCCCATGATATTTTATCATTATTGATTTTGATTTATGATATATTCCTTACATACTTCCAAGATTTATGTCTTTGCTCCAGATTTTGATGTTTAGATTTTATGTTCAAGATTTTGTATTCAAATGTTTATGGATTGTTTTATGTTCTCTATGTTTACCCTTACTGAGCATTTGAGCTCACCCTTTTTATGTTTTATTTTCCCCATCTTATAAAGAAAGGTTTTATGTAAGAAAACCAAAAGGGTAATATCTTTATGGGAGATGTTGAAGATCTTTCACCATGATTAGAAGATTACGTTCTCAGTTTCCAAAGATACTAAACTAATACGATATTTGGGCATCTGTTTTTTCTCATGTATTTAGTATTCAGTAAAAGTAATTTAATTTCAATATATTTCATGCTTTTGGTCTCTACAATCCTATTTGGATTCAATATAATCCGATTGAGTCTCAGGTTTTTTCTTCTAACTAGGTGAAACATGCAAGGTAACCGAAATGGGTTGAGAATTTTTAATAGAATTCACAAAGATGGAGAAGGAATTTACATTAGGAGTCGATGGATGGGGCTATTTTGAATGACCATCCACATTCCTATTGGGTGTGAGCATAATTGGAGTGCCTATATCCATCTACTACGGGCCTCATTGAGAATTATCCACCAACAAATTCTCTTGAGGAGGTTGGAAATCAACACGTCCATCATGGGCCACAAGTTTCCCCATGTTACAATCATAATGACCCTTAATGTGTTTGGGAAATATCTTTTGCTTACCGTTTCCTCCCATAATGACATGTTACATGTAATACTACATCATATTTTTGGTCTGTGACTGCAAAATTTGTATGAATGACTAATTTTGTGACAATTATTACAGTATGATAGTAGATTTTTAAAAGAAACCTCTTGGTAAAATCCATAATCTCCATTTTGAATCCAAATATAGGATGAAATAGGTTGGGAGATTTAAATTTCAGCTAAAACCCACACAACGGAACATCATGAATGTTTTTTGGTAATAGAGTCTAGTCAATGGGGTTGGAAAATTAAGATTGCAATTAGAAACATGACCACTTGTTTGATCCAGTGAAGCAGAAGTCCAACAAATCCTAACCATATTTGAGTAATGGGAGGTTTAATGTTAGGATAAAAATCTTGTGTCCTTTTTATCACTTTCAAAGATCATCCCCCCAAAACCCATTTTCCCTTCATCCATAAATTGAAGTAATCATTAGTATAAGAAAAATATATTACAACATTCAAGGAGTTCAACCACCCAATGTTAAAACCAATGAATTCAATGGATTGTCGTGATTTTTATAAGTATCCCAAAGAAGGCCTATGCTTAAAAAATTTCCCAATAAGCATAAATCATAGATCTGATGAAAGAAGGTGTAACTCAATCGATAAAAATTATATTGAAGATTGAACTTGATGCCAAAACGTTTTCGGTTCAATGCGATGATTATCGTTTAAATCACTAGGAGGTTTCTTTAGCAGGACAGCTTAGCCGACAACCAAATGAATGGTTTAAACATTGTAGTTAGGGATTCCCGAGTTAGCACCTGGAGGCACCCTCTATAGCGCATACGACATACTTCACCCCAAATTCCAACACATACACTAGTCTTGGGGTAGCTCATGATTTGTCATAATTTCAACTTATATGAAAAGTAAATATAAAACACTCATTTCATTTTATTTTTTTTATTAAGATAAACATGATTGAATTAATTAATTAATTAATTAATTAATTCCCTTTCAACTTAATGACCATCCAAATAATTTCATAGATAACTATCATAACACATTAATGGAAAATAAATTCCAGAACTAATAGTTTCATATTTATTACAATAAGTTAATTAATAATTTTAAATTATTTTATATTCTTATTAAATTATCATACACTGGAAGTTATATTAAAATAAATAAATTTTTTATTCAAAAATAAAAAATTTAATGTAATTTACTTATACTAGTAATTGGGATACTACACGATGTGTAAAATCCTACACCACACAATGTACCTTGACTGTTTTGTATCCATGTGACAATCGTGGGGCTTCGATGTGTTGACTCTACTGGACTATAAAGTGTGTACATTCGAGATACATATCATGTGGTTCGAATTCCATGTGTTCATGAAACTCGTTGAAAGACTCCGCAGATTCTCAGGGGAGAGACTACATAACCCATGGCATCAGCTACATGTCATGTATCTCTAATGTCGTGTGTCCAGATAATAGGACCAAAAACATGGTGTGTATCTTGGATGTAGGAATTAATTAAATACATACAATTTATACCATGTACTTGTCATGTATATCATATATTCTATAGTTTTTTAGAATCACATTGTTTGACTATATATATTGACCACATTGATTGCATGATTCACACCGCTAACCCTGGAAGACTACACAACATGTACAACAGATACAAGATGTGTAATCAAACATACCATGAGATATGTTGGCTGGTAAACAGATGACATACACAACATGTAACAACTTTGTAACATTGCAGGTATCCTATAGAATGGAAAGGTGTAGTGTACTTGGGTACACAACGTGTACTCTGGCTACACGACATGTATCCCTTTATTACCAATGAAAATATTGGTAATTCCTTATGGAATATCTAGTCATTCTTCATCTATTCAACATCCTTTAAGAAAATTAAAATCCGAAGAAACATGAATAATGTGGTGATAACATGTTGATTAAAATTTTATTAAAGAACAAAAAATATTAAATGAAACCATTAAAAAATTATTACATATTTATTAATAATAAAATATATGGTTTTAAATTTAAAACAATACCACTCTGATACAACTTTTTGGTTCTGAGTGTAGTGAAAATGTGTTCTTGTGGGATATATATGTTTTTTATTAATATTTTGATTACCAAATCCCTAGTAGTGGATCTTGAACATTAAATTTATAATCAATTTATTTAGATTAGAATAAAAAAAATACATGATTTAATAATTTTTTCTTTGATGTAAATGTTGAATGTCCGAATAGACCCTTTTTGATTTCCTACATTGTACTGTCAGGATCCAAGGATAGAATCTATCTAGTGGTGATCCACATGTGCTCCTTTGATCCCTATATAATGCCAACCTCTTTCAGTGTGAATGAATGGTGAGTTGATTGTATTTCATATCTCATTTTGATCACCCATCCATTGATCTTGAAATTAACTCTCTTATGTTATTAATTTTGAAGAGGGAGAGAGAAGGATGATTCAAGGTAGAACTTGTTTTGCCCAAAAATTAACCATTTTTTGATTGATGGACGAAACACCCAATAGAAATTACCATCAATTTACAGAGCTAGGGTTTAAGTTAAAATATTATTTAATTTCATGATAACCATTAAAAAATATTATAATCATTAATAAATCTCATTCCACCTAATAATAATAAAATTATGCATCAGTCTTGAGAATAATATTTATTAATTTAATTAAATTCAAATATATGTTAATCGAGATAATCAAAATCACGTAATGTGTGACCCTCTAAAATTATTTCTCATTGTCATTAGGCTGGCTTGCCTAAAGTCCAAGATTAATGTATAGAAGGCTACACATTCATGTGACCAAAATATATGGTCGATATGTATTTATTTGAATATTTTCAGCAAACAAATCATTAAAACATGACAACGAAAGTTCGAGAGGTAGTTGTATTATAATCAAAGGGTTGAGATATCAGCTTCCATAAATATGGTTGGGAAAATAATTCCTATAATTACCCAGTAATGACATGTAAATCATGATGCACCTAACATGACCTACCCCACTGTGAATATATGATGTCAAGGGTTTAATAAGAAAATCTAAGTGCATGATTTATGACCTGCATGAATAATAATCTTAAAATCTAAATACTGTTACAAAGTATCAAAAAAAGGAATATAAAATGAAACCAAAACAGTAAGAAGTATAATTTCAAGGCCTATTCTCAAAATCCACCATCTTAGATATTACCAAGTGTAAACTTCATGAAAGGAATCCTGAACAAATTATGAGTACTCACTTCTAATAGTCTATGTACTATGTGTCCCATCATAGTATGTTATCCAACCATAGAACCATATTTAAGGATATCACCATCACACTTCATGTTTCTCATCATAGTGGGGAAATTATTTTCCCTTATTAATGAAATCTATACTATATGACATTATTAAATCAGTGTCATGCATTAAAAATGAAAAATATGCAATAAATATTTTTATTAATATTAGATATATCAAATATACTAATAAACAAAATTAAAACATTTGTTCCTAGGACACAAACTAAAATAGTTCGTTCCTAAGGGATTCTATATCACACAAATGACAATCTTTCTCAAACTAGTATCTAAACGTTATAAATTTATTATATTACATTGTGTTGATGTATCTTTGAGTGTGAGTAAAACAAACATCACTACACTTGAATTGGTTTTAAAGTTTTTTTGGGAATAAATTTAAAAATAATATATATTACTAATTCACGCCCCACTTAGTGTTATTGAATTGAACTTATGGGTGTATCCATAGGAGGTATCAAAGCTAGGATGCCTTAGTTTGTGTCTGGCTATTAGAAGTTTTGAGTTTGAAGACTCTATTTAGATTAATAAGTTGAAAATAATTTTTATTATCTACAATTCATAATTTAAAATATGTGAATAATAATGGTATTTTCAAATATTATGGGTAGTTTTTTCATGTATATATGGAAATAATGTTTCCATACATTAATTCTATTAATTTTGATGTGTTGGAAGCTACAAATGATAGATTTCACTTATGTGAAGAAGGAGATTACCATACCTAGATAGGTAAGAGAAATTTTGAAAATTAAAATCATTATATAAATGATATATTATATTCACTTTTAGAAAATGAATTTTTTAATGTTAAAATAATCAAAAAAGTAAGAGGAATGTTGAAAAAACTAGAGATTAAATAAGAAGGAATCACTAAAGAGAAGTTTTAGAAGTTTTAGTTTTAGGGACATAACTTTTTAAGATCTCCTTATACATGATAACAATACAGTGTAAAACTTATTCACAAGGTTAAATGATGTTTTGATCCTGAATAAAGTCTAATGTGACTACTTATAAGACTCTTCTATTGTATACATGTTCTTTCACATATTACTTGACAATTTTTACGAAAACATATCAACATAATAAGATAAAAATATTGGTGATATACAGATTTATCATTTAATTAGTATTTTTATATATTATGAGATAAAAACAAATAATTCTATTAAGAAATATATATTTTAATTAAATGAGACTACCATTAAATCCTTAAAACCTTAAAATATTAAGAATATTATTATTGTTGAATAAAAATATAACTGTTAATATGATGATATAGAAGTTGAACAAAGTTTTTATGAAGTAATATCCCAAATATTTATAAAAATGATAATAGATAAAGAAAATTACAATAGAACTATTTCAATAAAAAAAATTCATGGTACCCATGGTAATTTTTATTCAAACAATCCAAATTCAAAAGTTTAATAAAATAGTGATGGAGAATAAGATGAAAAGACTAGAAGATTCTATAAGAATATGATAACCAAATCTAGTTTTCCCTTAAAATATAAGGATAAATATTTCTCAATATTTAATAGTAAAAATTATAATATAAATAGGGTGAAGGAAATGAAGATCAAGATCTAGTTATATCTACCCGTGATAAAGATGATTAAAAAATGAAGATTTATAAACTACTAAAAATGTTGTTTAAGTGACTATTAAAAATAAACTATTCATAAAGATGAATTTTGTGGAAAAATATATTGATACTTAGAAATTTGAAAATTATGGAATCTTAAAATTCATGTAAAAACTACTAAAACATAAGACATAGGAAAGGAAGGGAATGGGTCAAATATGAAAATTAATATGGCAGTGTTTTAAAATAGTTTTGATTCATAACAATTATCCATTAATGGTGAATCAAATAATAAATAAAGACAACCTACAAATTATGGAGAGCATGTTATTCAAAATGTTGGTATGATTTTTATGGAGTTTTTATTATTTTAAATGATATGGAAATATTGAATGGATACATTGGATTAATTATCAATATCATGATACAAATATATTGATTATTATGAATGGTTTTTGGGGGATTAATCTCATTCACAAGAATAAATTTTATAAATTGATTAAAACATAAATAAAACAAATCGAACAACATGTTTGATATTATTGATGAAGTGTGTGGATGGAGCGAACATCATGGTATACAATAAAATGAATTCATCATTCTTCTACTATCCAAGAAAAATTTTATTCTTAATATTAAAATTCCTCATGAAAATAGTAGTAATGGGAATAATAAGACAATGGTTATCAGAGATGCACTGAAAGAATACAAATTATAGTGTATGTGGATCTTAGACAATGGATAATACTCTAAAAATACTAGATATTTAAAATATATTAATGATGTTTAAAATTAAATTGGGTATTCTTTAACCTATATAAATAATTTATCCCAAAATGGTAAAAGAGTTAGTTTATAATTTGTTGGGAAATATGAGTTTAAATTCAAAGGAACTCCTTATGTTAATAGATTAACACATAATATGCTAAGTGTTTCTCATATTTTTGATAACGGAGATAATTTAGTTTTTAGAAAGTATGGGTTACTGGTATGGAACCTTAAAGATATAATTGTGGTGGTAAGAGGAAAAACAGCTATAATAATTTTATTTCAAATGGGTGACACTATAAAATCATAAAATCTAAGCATGAAAGTTGGGAATTTATTGAAGAATTTAATTCTTGTATATATTGGTCAAAATAATATGAACACAATTAATTAATCTGTAAATGTTTTTCAATTTTGTTTCTAAAAATATTAGGATATTGGATGTGATCAACTTTCAAAAGGGAATATTGTTAATATTTCTCACAAGAAGGTGGAGATTCAATCCACTTCACCTTTGAAGCTCATTCATTCAGATCGTGTGGGACCATGAGAAATAAATCAACTAATTCATATATGTTATTTATCATTTTTATTGATGTATTCACTAATATTACATGTGTTAGTTTTATGAAAAATTTATAAATCCATAAAAATGTTTAAAATATTTTGTAGAAGTGTTAAAAAGAGTGTGATTTTTCTCTAAAAAAGATTGGGATAGGTAATGGATCTAAGTTTACAAATGGAAAATGTTAAGATTTTTCAGTGAATAATGGAGTAAAAATATAATCCCATTGACCCATTTAAAACATAAAAATGGTGTGGATTAATGTAATAAAATATATTTAGTTTTTTTAGATTGGGAGAAACCTGATTAGCGTGAAACTTCTTTGTATTTTTGGAGTCAAGATTTTTGTGTTGTGGTTCAAATTCAATACCATTATCTATAGATGATAAATCTATATTTTCCCCATTATATGTATTATAAAACATTATATTATTTTAAGGACCTTAATTTTTTTTACAATAATGTTATTATGAATGTAAAAGGCAAGTGTCTTTGAAAGTTTGATAATTGAGTAGTTAATGTAATTTTCCAAGGATATCTACCAATTATAGTTGGATAACACCAACATTACAAATATTATAGAATATGTTTTGTTACCACTCATTTTAATGTCCTAATAATTCAATTAAGGATGTTGGAGATGATAAATAATGTTCCATAAGTAATGAGGATGTAGTTTTTATTAAATAGATTGAAGAAATTATCGTTAGAGATGAATGCATTGAAGATGTATAGGTTAGAGAATAATATTAAGTCATTTTAAGTGGTAATGAACAATATAAATCATCATAAATGTGGTTTAGAATACAAGTTCAAGTCCAAAACATAATTATAGATCAAAGGAAGAAAGTGAATACTCATAGAAAATCGAGGATAGAAGCACATACCATATTATTTTCTCAACATAAACCAAGAAATGATAAATAATCCATGATGAATAAATAATGATTTTCTGATAAAGATGATTAATTGGACCATATTAAGAAGGATGAGACTTTAGAATTTTCACCCGTGAGCAAAGATTAGAATGTTATCACAATTATGTGGGTGTTCTAGAATCAAATAAAAATGAAATATGTGAATTAGTGATAAAAAATAAAGATAAATTTATAAATTATATTAATTTGATTTAGGAGTATACTTTTATAATAAATTTACACATGTCTTAAGGTCTAACACCATTAGAACATTCGTATATATTTATACCTATTGGAAATAAATTTTTTATCAAATAATTTTAAAGTATTATTTCCCAAAATGGTGAGTTAAAATATGAGTTATATTTCTATAAATCTTTTGGTTTCAGTATTGGTGAAGTTGAGAGTCATGTTTATATGTTAAATAAGGATTTATATGGTATGATGTGGTTGATAAGAGCATAGAATTCAAATCATGATACCTATTTAAAGAAGGCAACTTTAAGAAATTAAAGAGTGGATAACAACCTAAACATTAAATATGTCAAATAGGTATCAATAATTTTTATTGTTTAAGTAAATGATATCATATTTTCTAGAAATTATAAATAATTTTTTGGGAATTTTTCTAAGGAAATTAAGAACATCATTGAAATTTTCATTCTTGGGGATATGCGGTACATTATCATCTTACAACTCTCTATAAAAAAATATTATATTTTTCTTTCCAAAGAGTTGTATGACAGGGAGATTTTTAAAAGCTTGGAATAGGAGGATTCAACTCCTGATTTCTCACTAATTAATGTAGAAAAAATATATCTAATCATAAAAATGGAAAATAAGTTGAACTAAGGGAATTTATAAATTTTATTAGAAGTTTTTTTTCCTTGAAATCATCAAGGATATATCTAGTGTTTATTTTCACCCTCTATGGCAGGCACCAATGTTCCCATAAATAGACCCATTTTGGGTTGAAAATATTATTCAATGTTTATTTAAAGTTACAATAAGTTTTATAATAATAAAGTTCAATTATTTTTATCTTGATCTGTTTGGATATGAAAATGTAGATTTAGAATGTTTCGCTGATTATAGGGGGTCTACATATTGTTGATATTTCTTCCGAGGAAAAATGTGTGTTTTTTAGAACACTAAGAACTATAGCTCTATGATTCTATGTACGACTAAATCCATGTATGTGCATTCCGCTTAGGATATAACTAAATTAATATGGACGATGACATAGTTGGATGTTCATAATGTTAATGTGATGTTTCTACTTCTCTTGGGTTGTGATAACAAACGTGCTATAAATTTTTCAAATAGTCACACTATCCATTTATGAAGTGAAAAAATTGAAACAAATAATCACTAAATCAAGTAGTATGTCTAGTGAAATGAAAATAAGTTGGAATGTAAAGACCCGTAAATTTCAAGGAAATTTTTTTTCTTAATTTTCTTTGGAATTTTACAAGAGCGCAGTTTCTGACGGCACCTGATTCCGAGGCCCGGTGTGCCCGGAATCATTTTCCGAAGTTTGGCTCGGGTACGTTCAGTGAACGGACGAGCGGGTTTTTCTAACTTTTGAACCGGTGCCCGGAATCGAATTCTGAGGGCACCGATGAAATCGCAGCGCCGATATTCTCTTAGAAACGCCTCTTCCGGAGTTGCATTTTCTCGGGTGTGGTTTTTAATTTTCGGGCTTAAAGTTAAGAAATAAAATAATTTTGCGACAACTTTATTTTATTTCACTTAAGCCACTTGGAAGCCACTTGAAGCCACTTAAAGGCGGCTTGAACTGAGTCGAACTGGATAGGATGCTATCCGGAAATATCCTACCCCCTTGGTAGGATATTTGTGAGGTGGGGCCCGCACGAGCTCCGCCATTTCTTTCCGCTAAGAAACGCACCCGTGAAAACCCGTCTTAATGAAAGTCAACCGACGCGTTTTCTAATTTCTTAACAGACCATTTAATTGGGCTGTTTCTCTCGTGAATTGAATGGGCTGTTTCTTTCGTGAATTAAATGGCCTGTTTCTTTCGTTGAATTAATTCAACGAATTAATTCAATCGTTTCTTAACCTTTTTCGTGTGTTGGCATATTAATAAAATAAGACCAACCCAAATCTTTGGAGAAGGTTTGAGAGGATTCTTGTTCTTCTTCTCCCTCGTGAAGAACACGAAGAACGCGAAGAACGCGAAGAACGCCGAACCCGGAAATCGACGACGCTTCCGTCCGTGACGTTCTTCCACGCTCCGATCTCCGATCACCGACCGTTTGAGGTGAGTGATTTTGGATTTCCTCTCAAAAGTTCATTTCTTTTGGTTTTTAACGAAACACAGATTTAAATATTAATAATTTAAATCTGTTGTTCTTGGTTCGTTGAGCTCGCCGACTCAACGCCGGATTCCGCAACAACGCGACGCCTCCCCGCGACGACGCGACGATCCCTCTCTTCCGCGACGATCCTTTCCGCGAAGGACGCCCGCGCGCGACGATCGACGAGGTAGGGATTTTAAAATTTTGGAATACCCCTCTTTATATTCCCGTGAACGTTCTTTAAAAACTTAAGAGCCGGTTTCAAATGAACAATTTTATTTTATTAAAATTGTCGGTTCATGTGTTGAACAATTTCTCCTGTTGTTTTTATCTAACGCGGAGGGTGCGGGTCAAACGAACACGGCCCGGCAACCCTCCGCCGTTCTTCGTGTTTTGCGGATTTGGCGGGCGACGACGGAACATGCCGCAACTGGTGTTTGATGATCCCGCAGTAAAGAACGGAACCCGGGAGGAACAACGGCGCAGACGGGAAGGAAAACGGGTCACCGGAGCGACTCCGGCGGCCCGCGGAAGCCGGTGGTGGTGCGGGTCGCCGGCGCGGCGGCGCCGGCGGCCGGAGGCGGCGGCACCCCGCGGGTGTCCAGCGCGACACCCCGCGGGTGCCGTGGGTGTCCAGCGGGACACCCCGCGGGTGCCGCGGGGTTGTCACGCGGCACCCCGCTGGTGTCCAGCGCGACACCCCGCGGGTGCCGCGGGTGTCCAGCGCGACACCCCGCGGGTGCCGTGGGTGTCCAGCGGGGTTGTCATGCGGCACCCCGCGGGTGCCGCGGGGTTGTCACGCGGCACCCCACGGGTGTCTGGCCGACACCCCGCGGGTGCCGCGGGGGTGTCACGCGGGGCGGCGGCTTTCCCCCGCGTCGGCCGCTCGGCCGCTCGGCCGAGCCGAGCCGGACCGGCCCTGGCCGGGCCAGGCCGGGCCAACCGAGTTGGACCCGGCCCGGTTCGGGCCAACCAGGGGGGGTCGGGCCGGGTCGGCCCGGGCCCGGACCCCCCCGTCTTCGGACAGACTTCGTTCAAATGGCCATATCTTGAGCTACGGGCCTCCAAACGACCCGCCGTCAGCGGCAACGCGATCCTTGGATCGAGACGGTCGTTTTGGTTTATCGCACTTAAAGTTTCAGAATACTTGGGGTTCGGTCGGGTTGGTTCGTACACGAAACCAACCGGGCCCTCGGAGCGGAAACGCTCAAATCTTGAGCTACGGACGTCCGATTGACGTGCCGCCAGCTTTGTTGAATTCCTCTAAGTGAGAAGGATATTTTGGCATACTCCGCCCGAGGTTCGGACGCAGGTGGAGTGCGGTCGGGTTGGTTTTTCCTTAAAAACCAACCGGGCCCCTGGGACGAAAATGCCAATATCTCTCAGACCGGGCGTCCGATTGACGCGCCGTCTGCGACGTTGTGTTCCTGTTGACGATACGGAACTTTTGGATACATCAACTTCGGACATCGTGACAGTTGATGTATCAGCCTCTCAGCTCGTGGAGCGGACCCTCCCGAACGAGCTCGCTGTGTGCAGGAACCCTAGTGCTGGCTGCGACTGCTACTTCGACAGCGACGACCGTGCAGAGATCCTCAGTGGACTGCGGCGACGACTGTGCAGAGATCCTCCGTGGACTCCGACGACGACCGTGAATAGATCCTCCGTGGACTCCGACGACGACCGTGCAGAGATCCTCAGCGGACTGCGACGACTACTGCACTCAGCGATCCTACGTGGATCAGGACTTCAGGTCCTGCGTGGGCCCGATCCTGTGTGGGTCCGATCCTGTGTGGGTCACTGCAGAGATTAGTTACCTATCGATCCTTCGTGGGTCCGACAACTTATATGGATCATGGATCATCTTTATCGTCATCCGAAGAATTATACCTGTGTGAGCTGAATCTTCTGTTTTCCCCGATAGAGGTGGTGCGCTTGGTTGTAGCGGCAGATCCGCGATACTGGAGACGAGCGTACGGAGTACGGAGACCGTGTAGCCGGCTGAGACCTGAAGACTGCTCGACCGACTCGACTTGGAGTGAGTCGACTAGCCCAGTGGACGGAGCGCCCGGTATTTGGCGGCAGACCCACGACGGACGGAGCGCCTGGTAGTTGGCAGCAGACCCGCGGTACTCGACTGGAGGAGTACCTCTGTAGGCTATTTGGGTGAGCGCCCGGTATTTGGCAGCAGACCCTCAGCGGACGGAGCGCCCGGTAGTTGGCAGCAGACCCGCGGTACTCGACAGGAGGACTACCTAAGCAGTCTTAGGTTAGTGAGAAGTACCTCGGAGTCGTGACAGGACCACTGTACACTTCAGAGATGGGGCTCTTCAGTAGTTATGTTTTTGATAATGAAAATCCTGGTTTGAGATGGGTCAATGATCCTTGTGTTTCCTCTTGATTGAGATGGGTTATCTGATAATTTCGATATATGTATGGGTATATACCTATGAGAGTTATCTGTTGAGTTTTCCTGTGTGGATTACGTTTTCCTCTCCTTTGTGGATTGTGTTGAGTTATCCTGTGTGGACTTACTGTTTACTCTCCTTTGTGGATTGTGTTGTTCTATCCTGCGTGGGTATGCGTTTTGCTTTCCTGTGTGGACTGGGTTGTGCTAGGGCTCGGACGTTGGAGCCGATCAGGGAATTGATGACTTAGGTATTATCCTGTGTGGATTTACTGTTTACTCTCCTTTGTGGATTGTGTTGTTCTATCCTGCGTGGGTATGCGTTTTGCTTTCCTGTGTGGACTGGGTTGTGCTAGGGCTCAGACGTTGGAGCCGATCGGGGAATTGATGACTTAGGTATATGTATGGGCATATACCTAAGCCGTGTCAGATGTTACTTCGTGATTGTATCTCTCCTTCATGGCTTATCCTTTGTGGATTTCGGGAGACCTTCGGGGGTCTCGGGGTCCCTACTGAGTAGCTTATACTCACCCCTGCACGGGCTATGCCCGCACTTCGTGGTGTTGGTTGCAGACGACAGGCAGTGCTGATGGAGACCGAGTGTTCGAGGACTGGACGGTACCCGGAGGTGGACTACACGACGAGTCAGTACCCGGAGGTGGACTACACGACGAGTCAGTACCTGGAGGTGGACCACTGGGCGAGACGTGCTCGGAGCGGACGGCGAGACCCGAGGAGCATTGGAGCTATCTGTACCCACCCTTCAGGTGGGACTTCCAGAGGACGGCTCGACGCTACAGTTTTTTTTCTTTCAGTTGCAGTTTTTCCTTTCAGTTGTACTTTACAGTTGGGCTTGTATTTCCGGCCCCTTTTACTTTCAGCACAGCTTGTACAGTGTTTACTTTTCCGCTTGCTTACTCTGTGGTGATTGTTTACTTTTCAAAGGCAATGCCTTCCCTTTTTGTTGGGATTTACGCCTTGGTGCTAGTCGCCAGCCCCTGGCCTATGGAAGGCGGGTTTGGGGTAGTCACGGCACGGGCCCCGAGGACGGGTCGTGACAAATTGGTATCAGAGGCGGTCGGTTCTACCGAAGACTCTGATCCTTCTTCTATGTGAAGCAATAGTGTTTAGAGTATTGAGTGTGGTTATCAGTCCAGGGAGTCCAGTGTTGGTGCGGCGGCCGACGTATCCATACACCAGGACCCTGACTTCTGATTCCCGACTTAATGTACGAAAACATTGATTGCTTGTGTGTTCCAAGTTTTCTTTGTGATTACTTATGTCAGCTCACCAGGTATACTGTTCTGATCGTGGCATACTTGTTTCCTTTTCAGGATGGCACGACGACAGCAGCCAGCTAGGGTTCCTAGAGTAGAGCGCGACGACAGCCCGCCGAGCGACGAGGCCTCGGTACAGGGCCCGTTGACAGCAGAGGCACTGGCGGTACCTTTACCCACCGAGCCCCCGATGCTTCCAGCACTGGCAGCTGACGACGCACGACGCCTCGGAGCTCTGCACGAGTTCCAGCGCCATCGACCACCCAGGTTCCGTGGGGAGTCGGACCCCCAGGCTGCCGAGGACTGGCTGGAGGCGGTCGTCCGAGTTTTCAGGCTAGTGAGGACACCCGCAGACCTCATGGTGATCCTCGCGGTGAGCCTACTGCACGCAGCAGCCGGACGATGGTGGAGCCTGATGCTCCAAGTACACGATGAGGCCACCCTCATCTGGACGGACTTCGAGAGCCTCTTCCGCTCAGAGTTCGTCCCGGCCACCCTCCGTGCGGTGCGCATCCAGGAGCTTCTTCAGCCGCGGCAGGGTAGCTTGACGGTCGCTCAGTACGCGGCGAGGTTCACCGACCTTTCTCGGTACTCGACAGACATGGTCCGAGACCCCTTCTTTCGGGCCCGGACCTTCGAGCAGGGATTGAGACATGAGATCAGGGCATCGCTGATCTCTCTTAACATCCCGACCCAGGCAGGAGTGCTAGAGAGAGCCCTTCTGATCGAGAGCTTCCTGGCTGAGTCCACAGCGAGACCTTCTGCAGGGCGGCATATAGCAGAGTTATCGGCAGCAGGTAGCCGACGGATGACTCTGGGTTCCAGGCAGACCAGACCTACCGGTGGCCGACTGCACGACTCAGGCTCAGTTATGCGGGGGAGCCGGGGTGGAGTCAGAGCCAGGCGTGCCGAGAGTGGGCAGTGTTACTCCTGTGGCGGGATTGGTCACATGGCTCGTGACTTTCCGACCCGCCATGCTGATGATCAACAGTTAAGTGAAGAACCTCCCAGGAAGAGGCAGAGGATCGACCGTGGCGGTCCACAGGGAGGAGGCGGACGAGGTAGAGGAGCTGGCCGCGCAGCAGGAGGTGGGCGACGCTTTGAGGCTCTGCCACCACCACCACCAGGAGGTCCGCCCCGACCACAGGGAGTAGGTGAACATGCGAGAGCTCAGCTTCAGGCAGTCGAGGCCTTCGATCATGGAGCTCTGGGAGCAGATGGACAGGAGCAGAACTAGTGGATACGTCCTTTGTACTTCTGGTTCCTTGTTGCTTTTGTGTAGCGTCTTGTATTATGAGCTGCAATAATAAAAGACGCATACCTTTGTGATATTTTTGTTCCTGTCCTCTTTCGTGATGTTACTAAGAGGTTCCAGTTTTGGTTGTTGACTTGACCCTCACTTGTGAGACATCTACTGGAGGAGACCAGTTACCACACACTAAAGCCGACAGTGTGACTCAACCCTTGGAGGCGAGAGTAACTGTTGGATCTCTTGGTAGTAGCGTCGAGGCCTTACGACGTCATCCTTGGTATGGATTAGTATCATCCATGTCGGGATTGACCGTATTAGGCGAAGAACGTAGTTTATCCAGGGGATGAGACCAGATTTCTCTTTTCGGCAAGGAAGAAATCGTGGTAGCTCTAGTGGGACCAGAGGTGGTCCGGGCCACGACAGAGAAGGTCCAGGTGAGCACATGGGAGCGGAAGGCTCAGATGCGTGCTCAGTACCGCCTTGTATCCCTAGTTTGTGTTGAAGCTTTACGGGGACGTAAAGCCCTGTGGTGGGAGTAATGTAAAGACCCGTAAATTTCAAGGAAATTTTTTTTCTTAATTTTCTTTGAAATTTTACAAGAGCGCAGTTTCTAACGGCACCTGATTCCGAGGCCCGGTGTGCCCAGAATCATTTTCCGAAGTTTGGCTCGGGTACGTTCAGTGAACGGACAAGCGGGTTTTTCTAACTTTTGAACCGGTGCCCGGAATGGAATTCTGAGGGCACCGATGAAATCGCAGCGCCGGTATTCGCTTGGAAACGCCTCTTCCGGAGTTGCGTTTTCTCGGGTGTGGTTTTTAATTTTCGGGCTTAAAGTTAAGAAATAAAATAATTTTGCGACAACTTTATTTTATTTTACTTAAGCCACTTGGAAGCCACTTGAGGCCACTTAAAGGCGGCTTGAACTGAGTTGAACTGGATAGGATGCTATCCGGAAATATCCTACCCCCTTGGTAGGATATTTGTGAGGTGGGGCCCGCACGAGCTCCGCCGTTTCTTTCCGCTAAGAAACGCACCCGTGAAAACCCGTCTTAATGAAAGTCAACCGACGCGTTTTCTAATTTCTTAACAGACCATTTAATTGGGCTGTTTCTCTCGTGAATTGAATGTGCTGTTTCTTTCGTGAATTAAATGGCCTGTTTCTTTCGTTGAATTAATTCAACGAATTAATTCAATCGTTTCTTAACCTGTTTCGTGTGTTGGCATATTAATAAAATAAGACCAACCCAAATCTTTGGAGAAGGTTTGAGAGGATTCTTGTTCTTCTTCTCCCTCACGAAGAACACGAAGAACGCGAAGAACGCGAAGAACGCCGAACCCGGAAATCGACGACGCTTCCGTCCGTGACGTTCTTCCACGCTCCGATCTCCGATCACCGACCGTTTGAGGTGAGTGATTTTGGATTTCCTCTCAAAAGTTCCTTTCTTTTGGTTTTTAACGAAACACAGATTTAAATATTAATAATTTAAATCTGTTGTTCTTGGTTCGTTGAGCTCGCCGACTCAACGCCGGATTCCGCGATGACGCGACGCCTCCCCGCGACGACGCGACGATCCCTCTCTTCCGCGATGATCCTTTCCGCGAAGGACGCCCGCGCGCGACGATCGACGAGGTAGGGATTTTATAATTTTGGAATACCTCTCTTTATATTCTCGTGAACGTTCTTTAAAAACTTAAGAGCCGGTTTCAAATGAACAATTTTATTTTATTAAAATTGTCGGTTCATGTGTTGAACAATTTCTCCCGTTGTTTTTATCTAACGCGGAGGGTGCGGGTAAAACGAACACGGCCCGACAACCCTCCACCGTTCTTCATGTTTTGCGGATTTGGCGGGCGACGACGGAACATGCCGCAACGGGTGTTTGATGATCCCGCAGTAAAGAACGGAACCCGGGAGGAACAACGGCGCAGACGGGAAGGAAAACGGGTCACCAGAGCGACTCCGGCGGCCCGCGGAAGCCGGTGGTGGCGCGGGTCGCCGGCGCGGCGGCGCCGGTGGCCGGAGGCGGCGGCACCCCGCGGGTGTCCAGCGCGACACCCCGCGGGTGCCGCGGGGGTGTCATGCGGGGCGGCGGCTTTCCCCCGCGTCGGCCGCTCGGCCGCGCGGCCGAGCCGAGCCGGACCGGCCCTGGCCGGGCCGGGCCGGGCCAACCGAGTCGGACCCGACCCAGTTCGGGCCAACCAGGGGGGGTCGGGCCGGGTCGGCCCGGGCCCGGACCCCCCCGTCTTCGGACGGACTTCGTTCAAATGGCCATATCTTGAGCTACGGGTCTCCAAACGACCCGCCGTCAGCGGCAACACGATCCTTGGATCGAGACGGTCGTTTTGGTTTATCGCACTCAATGTTTCGGAATACTTGGGGTTCGGCCGGGTTGGTTCGTACACGAAACCAACCGGGCCCTCGGAGCGGAAACGCTCATATCTTGAGCTACAGACGTCCGATTGACGTGCCGTCGGCTTTGTTGAATTCCTCTAAGTGAGACGGATCTTTTGGCATACTCCGCCCGAGGTTCGGACGCAGGTGGAGTGCGGTTGGGTTGGTTTTGCCTTAAAAACCAACCGGGCCCCTGGGACGAAAATGCCAATATCTCTCAGACCGGGCGTCCGATTGACGCGCCGTCTGCGACGTTGTGTTCCTGTTGACGATACGGAACTTTTGGATACATCAACTTCGGACTTCGTGACAGTTGATGTATCAGCCTCTCGGCTCGTGGAGCGGACCCTCCCGAACGAGGTTGCTGTGTGCGGGAACCCTAGTGCTGGCTGCGACTGCTACTTCGACAGCGACGACCGTGCAGAGATCCTCAGTGGACTGCGGCGACGACTGTGCAGAGATCCTCCGTGGACTCCGACGACGAATGTGCAGAGATCCTCCGTGGACTCCGACGACGACCGTGCAGAGATCCTCAGTGGACTGCGGCGACGACTGTGCAGAGATCCTCAGCGGACTACGACAACTACTGCACTCAGCGATCCTACGTGGATCAGGGCTTCAGGTCCTGCGTGGGCCCGATCCTGTGTGGGTCCGATCCTGTGTGGGTCACAGCAGAGATTAGTTACCTATCGATCCTTCGTGGGTCCGACGACTTATATGGATCATGGATCATCTTTATCGTCATCCGAAGAAGTATACCTGTGTGAGCTGAATCTTCTGTTTTCCCCGATAGAGGTGGTGCGCTTGGTTGTAGCGGCAGATCTTTGATACTGGAGACGAGCGTACGGAGTACGGAGACCGTGTAGCCGGCTGAGACCTGAAGACTGCTCGACCGACTCGACTTGGAGTGATTCGACTAGCCCAGTGGACGGAGCGCCCGGTATTTGGCGGCAGACCCACGGCGGACGGAGCGCCTGGTAGTTGGCAGCAGACCCGCGGTACTCGACATGAGGAGTACCTCTGTAGGCTATTTGGGTGAGCGCCCGGTATTTGGCAGCAGACCCTCAGCGGACGGAGCGCCCGGTAGTTGGCAGCAGACCCGCGGTACTTGACAGGAGGAGTACCTCAGCAGTCTTAGGTTAGTGAGAAGTACCTCGGAGTCGTGACACGACCACTGTACACTTCAGAGATGGGGCTCTTCACCAGTTATGTTTTTGATAATGAAAATCCTGGTTTGAGCTGAGTCAATGATCCTTGTGTTTCCTCTTGATTGAGATGGGTTATCTGATAATTTCGATATATGTATGGGTATATACCTATGAGAGTTATCTTTGAGTTTTCCTGTGTGGATTACGTTTTCCTCTCCTTTGTGGATTGTGTTGAGTTATCCTGTGTGGATTTACTGTTTACTCTCCTTTGTGGATTGTGTTGTTCTATCCTGCGTGGGTATGCGTTTTGCTTTCCTGTGTGGACTGGGTTGTGCTAGGGCTCGGACGTTGGAGCCGATCGGGGAATTGATGACTTAGGTATTATCCTGTGTGGATTTACTGTTTACTCTCCTTTGTGGATTGTGTTGTTCTATCCTGCGTGGGTATGCGTTTTGCTTTCCTGTGTGGACTGGGTTGTGCTAGGGCTCGGACGTTGGAGCCGATCGGGGAATTGATGACTTAGGTATATGAAATGGCATATACCTAAGCCGTGTCAGATGTTACTTCGTGATTGTATCTCTCCTTCGTGGCTTATCCTTTGTGGATTTCGGGAGACCTTCGGGGGTCTCGGGGTCCCTACTGAGTAGCTTATACTCACCCCTGCACGGGCTATGCCCGCACTTCGTGGTGTTGGTTGCAGACGACAGGCAGTGCTGATGGAGACCGAGTGTTCGAGGACTGGACGGTACCCGGAGGTGGACTACATGACGAGTCAGTACCTGGAGGTGGACTACACGACGAGTCAGTACCTGGAGGTGGACCACTGGGCGAGACGTGCTCGGAGCGGACGGCGGGACCCGAGGAGCATTGGAGCTATCTGTACCCACCCTTCAGGTGGGACTTCCAGAGGACGGCTTGACGCTACAGTTTTTTTCTTTCAGTTGCAGTTTTTCCTTTCAGTTGTACTTTACAGTTGGGCTTGTATTTCCGGCCCCTTTTACTTTCAGCACAGCTTGTACAGTGTTTACTTTTCCGCTTGCTTACTCTGTGGTGCTTGTTTACTTTTCAAAGGAAATGCCTTCCCTTTTTGTTGGGATTTACGCCTTGGTGCTAGTCGCCAGCCCCTGGCCTATGGAAGGTGGGTTTGGGGTAGTCACGGCACGGGCCCCGAGGATGGGTCGTGACATGGAATTTGTTATTACATAGTATAAACTTGAAGATCTATTCAAGAATAAATTATAAAAATAATAATTTTAAAATTGAAAGTTCTGGCTCGGGGTTAACCTCACAGTTATAAATGATAAGTTATGGCGTTTCTATCCTATATATCATATAGTCTTTGGATATTGAGTTCAAAATGTGAGAAAATATATTAACATAAATCCCTCATTGTAGTTATTTTATTATGTTTTTTTAAAAGGGTGAGAATATATATTGGGGAATTTTTAATTGATATATGTTCCTATTAATTGGGAGAATGTATTTAGAGAGAGTTTTTAAGTGGATTTTTTTGTTTCAACATGGTTCATGTGTGATCTTTTTTTAAAGGTTTTATTAAAGTGATTGAAATAATATTTTAATTATATATTCCATTGTTTGATCTATCGAGTTTAGGAAAAACATAATTTAATGATGAAGTAGTGATTAATAAGTATTGATTCTATGATATGGTGATGACTATTGATTGATTAAGTTTCCCATCTCCAATTTATTCTCAAGTTGTATCATTTCGTCATTGGTAATAAAGAAAATTATGTTTAAACAAATTGTACATTTAACCATATTTCTATATATAACATGATTATTTAATTTAATATTTTTTGTTTCCTATAATGTTTTTTCTCATGTATGCTTATTATTATTCGATGATGATTAATTTTTATGGTTCATCAATATGATAGTGATTTGTATTACTTGGTTGAAAACAAAATACAAATTGGGAGATTGTTGGGACAAAGTTATGAGTTAAAATTAGTTTGAGGTGAAGATAATCATGAGGATATTTTTGAAGACATAAGATAAGTATATTCTGTTTTGAAGAACTTCCTATAAAATATTGAGTATATCTAGAGATGGAAATGGGAAAATATTGATGTGAATGTGATTCCTTTTTTGTCCTTTTTTTAACACCCAAATCATGTTCAAGCATAATTGAAGATTATTAATTCGTTTTAGGCGAATGTTACTATAACATTTTAGATATTTGGAAGTCTATTGGAAGTATTTTTGAATAAATTGGAACAAGATATAAGTATTTTTATGTGATTCCGAATTCTAGTTGAAATTTTATGATGTCTTGAGGATTTCATTTTACTTTTATCTTTTCATAGGACATCCCAACTTTTATAAGAATTTCATATAGACTTCATATGAATTGTGATTTATTATGAACTTAAGTGGTAGATTTTTTGAATTATAAGTCATTCAATAAGGAATTATCAAAACCAAATCACTTGATGATTTTTGTATGACTTCAAAATTCATAAACAATTACAGTTAGATCTATTTTGGTGAAAGGAATAAATTTTCAAGATAATTTAATTAAAAATGGTGAATTATTATGGGATTTATTCAACTATCTATATGTAATTAAAACTTCATCAAAGAACCATAATAATTAAGGTGTATGATTCCAAGTGATGAATCATTTATCGAAATAAAAATCATAAAAAAATATTTTTATTTAGGCTATTTAAAAGATCTACATTGAAAAGAGGGGTTATTCTTCATAAAGATTTGTTAAGAAATTTATAATTTACTATAGTGATCTTTAATCACACTATATTTAAATTTAGTTAAACATTTTTTTGAATTAATTATAAAGTGGACCAATGAGTGTTTGGAATACTGTTATCATAGTCTTTATAAGAATTAAAATTTTATTATCTATAATTTATTTTTTTATAGGTTTAATATGTAAAAAGAATGGTAAATTATTTTGAATATAATTCATGTGGGTATATGAATAAAAAGTAAAGGAATAGTAAGAATAAATTATGTTAATACAGATTAACCTATGGAATATCCTATTTAATTTTACTTGGAACATTTTTAGTATAATATCAATGGAGTTGGTTGTGAAGTTCATACAAGTGAGTGAGAGAGAGAATATAATTTTCTTTTACCATTTAAAACGAAGAACCATTTTCATGATGTAGTTGTAGAAAATTTTTATTGAATGCAGTGATGTGAATAAAAATTGAATAGAAGTATTACTACTGGGTACAAACAGAAGAAAAAGAACTCAACACATATGACGTCTTGGTATCAGTCTATAGGATGAATACATATCATTTTTTACACATAATATTTATAATTTTTATCTATGGTATTTACTTATGTTTTTGATACACTAAAACATTTTAAAGAGACATGAACCCATTAGTTCATGGTTATACTAAGATCATTATAATAATCTAATTATTATAGTGAGATTGTGATCGGGGTGGAATCCATATAAAACTGAGGATTATTTTTTTCACAGTGAGCATTAAACCTTAGAAATATATTTCGTTCCCTTATGTTGGTGTTAATTTTGGTGGGAGGTTAGTAAATATTAGTACTCAATAAAATGTAGTAAAGTTATCTTGTAAAAATCCTAAAAAAATATAAATGACTAATTCCCCACCCTCTTAGTGATCTTCCGCTGATCTTATCGGCGGTTCCATCTAACACCCCAGAATAAATGTCTAATATTTATTTTAGGGTCCATGATAAAACTAGAAGTATACCTTTCATGTATTTTGAATTTTTCTTCATTAGTAAAAATAAATTTATCCTCCTATTACATTGGCTCCAAGGAATCTCTCTAAATTTTAGTGTGAAGAGTTTGGTGAAAATGTTATTGAAAAATATATGATTAAACTCATCCCATTCTAGGGAGATGATTTCTTCCTCATTCTTCGTATTCTTATTGAGTGTCCACAATTTTTTAACTTCACCTTCAAAATAAAAATTGATAAAAAACCATTTCATGGATTGGTGATCAGAGAAAAAAAATTATCCTTTCTATTGTGTTCTTCCATTGAAAAACAATTATTTGTTTGGAAGAACCATTAAAGGATCATTAACATTTCTATGTGAAGGGATCAACATCGTGTTAATATATCAATAGAATGTACGTAACTTGGACATGGTTTTAGTTACTGTTCAATGTTTTGGAATGTTGGGTGAGTATCACCATTAGATTTATACTCCACCCCCATCATATTGTAACATACCAGGTAAATAAAGAATAATAAATTTTCATATTTATTAATAGATGTGAATTTAATTTTAATTTTACTTTAATGGGGCTTCTATGTTCGATAGCGTACCTGATACGCAACAATGAGTCTCTTTGAAATCTTACGTTGCACACTAGTAATATAATAATATTATTTTTAAATGGTTGTTAACACATAGTCATTGTATTGGAGTGAATGAATATAAATAACTAAAATATTATTATATATGTTTGTTAAATGTTTTTACATTTATCCAATAAAATATATAGGCCTAAAATAAGAAAAGAATTCAATTTTTGGCATAGATACTCTAATATTCACTAAAAGGACGATTTATAGCCTTTTGATGGAGAACCCTCCTTAAAAATTGTTTTGGTCACTCTTATAAATTCTATTGGACCAAATAAAATCCTTCTTTAGAATCGGGACATCAAAATTTTACTTTGTGTATGTTTTGTTATTTTTCCGATAAAGTTCATTTTTAATGAATAAGTGAAAAATGTTGTATTTTAATTCAAAACCACATTTTAATATAATTTATTTTTATGATTAGATTATATTTTTAATTGGTTTTAAAGTTAAATTAGAATATATTTTTACCATTTAATCAAATGGTGGTCATTGGAATTAATTTCACTTAGAAATTGGACTTAAACTAGTGCCAATTATTTGATATATATTGTTTCTTAAAAACACGCTATTTGTTTTGACAACGAGAATTAATTATTAAATTAATTAAAGAAAATTATATGTTTTGAATTTGGTAAAATAGACATCATTTTTGAATTTAAAATATCAAATATATCTTAGGGTGAATTTTTTGTATTTTTCTGGAAAACTTCAATTTTAGATGAATAGTGAAACCACTAAGTGGTAGTTAAAAAATTTATTTTTCATTTAAATGAAATTTTACTGCTTCTGTGAATTGAATTTAAAAAATCCTACAAACATGGTTGTCATTAATAAGTAAAATATGGTTCAATGGGATGAAAATAAATTTTGGTGAATAGTAACTTTTAAGTTTTATTAATCGCGATTAGAAGTAATTAGTATAATTTAAGGTAAAAATAATGTTTTAATAATATGAAATTACCTTTACATATTTTATACCCTTATTGGATGGGTCATGAAAGACCAAGACAATCCATGGGTCAACTTGGGGACCCCATGGATCCACTTGGGTAAGCAAATGGAATTAATAATTTTTTATTTAAAGTTAAAATAAAAATGTCCCAAACATGTATTGTTTTACTAAAACAATTTTTACTTGGGGTTATATAAGTTATAATTTTGAATATAAATATTAATTATAAAGATAAAAATATTTCCTACATCATGGTAGTTTTTTTTATAATTTTTAGACCTTAAATAAATAAATTTATTAATGACACCATGATGATGCAGCGATTACCTCATTAATAAACTATTTAAATAAAATGAAAATATAAAGTGAAATATAAGACTTAAACTTGTCTAAAAACATATTATATGGGTGTATTTCGAACCCATATCACCTTATCTTCAAAATATATCATTTTGGGACCTTTAAAATCTGAAAATCATTTCATAATAAAGTAACATTTCATTACCTTCCAATAGTGCCCCTCCTCCCTCTTATAAAAGGTCCCCACCTCTACTCTATTACCGACACCTCTAAAGCCCTTGGATCATCAAAACCCTATTATTATTATCTATCCACATCCCTCTATTCACTTTAGATGCCTTACCTTAGGAAAAAATCTCTTCAAGAAACCCTTTCGGTTCAAACCATGGGGAGTTACCCGATTTAAAGGTAATGTCTTCTCTAAAGTTCTTTTGTTTAATTTTGCTTCTCCAACCCCATAAAATCTTTTTATTACTTTATTTTATATATGATATATATTATGTTTATGTTTTCCTTATGCCTCGGTATTTTTCATTTATGGAATACGTTTATAATTTCCATAATGGATAAACACGTTAATTTCATTTTAAGAAGTACGAACTACAACCCCTCAAAGTGATTTGAGTCGTTAATGCCATATGTGAGATGTATAAAGGATGGAGTTAATAATATTATGTATGATATTATACTGTAATTATAATTTACCTTTATATCATTGTGATTTGATTCCATTAAATATGAAATAGAAATGGAAGTGGAGTTTATGCATACGTACGTCTTACCGTCTCCATGAACGGTGCATTTCATTTCTTATCTCTAAATGTTATGTACTATTATAAATACATGTATATGATTCATATATATGATATATATGATATCCAAATCCTGGATATCATTCTAGATATAATTAATCTTTTACCACATGAACAACATGTAATTATAGAAGTCAATTTTTGACTTAAGTACCAAATATCGACAAAACAAACATTATTAACTTTAATGATTACATAATGTTTCTAACATAGAAATAAGTGATATAAAAGGAATAATAAACTTGAAAAAGGTTCTTAAGAAAGTATAAATTAAATTTAGTTTATTATTTATAAGATTAAAGAGCAATCGAGTCAAGTTGGACACGAGGTAAGGGACTTCGTCTCAATCTCCTTTTATTGAGGCATATTTTGTTCTAATAAAAGACTTTCTTTTATACGATGTATAAACACCCTTGAATTTTGAAAGGGAATATTTTTATACAAAGTATTTTACTAAACGAAAAAAAGGAATGTTTCTTTCAACGTAAGCGGTGACATTGACCTTTTCCGCCACCGCGAGTCTTATTTGATCTTTGGCTTCCTCAACAAGCTGTAATATTTTTAAAAGTAAATAAATACCATATAATCTTTTATGTATTTTGGTATTGAAAATGGTTTTGATAATGGATTTGTTGTGTCAATATATTTAAGTGATATATTGTCATTTAAATGTGTAAATGTTTTCTTTCCTTTATAATTGTTTTGTGTGTTATGATTTTATAATGGTACTTGGACATTTGATGGGTGGTTATGTGATAAACCGAATGACGGGTGGTGCCGTGAATACCAGGATAGGTGGTTACATTATAACCTCCAATTCATTGGGCATGGAAGTCGTCCGTATGGCTATTCCAATTATTGATATGTGTGGAAGTCGACCGTATGGTTATTCCATTTATGTATGTTTATGTCCCAAGTTACCTTTATATGTTATGTGTTTATTATATGGGTTTTATGGTAATATTTTGGTTAAAAAAGAGTAAGTATTGATCTTTTATTTAGTGAAGAGTGTTTACTACTTCATAAAGGTGAAAGGTGTTACTTATGATAAAGTATTTATGGTTTACTTATTGTTTTGATGAAAACTAATATTTTTGCTTCTTTGTGTATCCCTTACTGAACTTTTTGTGCTCACACCAAGTTTTTGAAATGTTTTTCACAGGACATAATGTGGAATAGGATCAAGGATGGGATCAAGGAAAATTCATGATGTCTTAAACAAGGAACTATACATGACCCTTGTTCCAAGAGTTCATGTTTTGTAAAAAAAATGGAAACTGTGTAGAAGTGTCTACTTTGTAATCTTCTGAGATTTAATAGTTATGTCCTAATTCTCTAAAACTCTAAACCTGAAAAGATCCTCAATGTGAATTATTCATTTAATTCAAGATTAAGTAATGTTTTAAGGCTTGGTCCTTATAGATGGTATCAGATGTCAGTTTAGACAACTTTAGGAGTTAGATATAATTATACTTTGACCACATGAACAACATGTAATTATAGAAGTCAATTTTTGACATAAGTACCATATATCGACAAAACAAACATTATTAACTTAATTTATTACATAATGTTTAAAACATGGAAATAAGTGATATAAAAGGAATAATAAACTTGAAAAATCTTCTTAAGAAAGTATAAATTAAATTTAGTTTATTATTCATAAGATTAAAGAGCGATCCAGTCAAGGTGGACATGAGATAAGGGACTTCGTCTCAATCTCCTTTCATTGAGGAATATTTTGTTCTAATACAAGACTTTCTTTTATACGATGTATAAACACCCATGAATTTTCAAAGGGAATGTTTTTCTATGAAGCGTTTTACTAAATGAAAAGAAAGGAACGTTACTTTTAATGTAATTACGTCAATGACCTTTTCCTCCACCGTGAGTATTATTTGATCTTTGGCTTCCTCAACAAGTCGTAATGTTTTTAAAAGTAAATAAATAACATATACTCTTTTATGTATTTTGGTATTGAAAATGGTTTTGATAAATGATTTTTTATGTCAATATATTTAAGTGATATATTGTGATTGAAATGTGGAAATGTTTTCTTTCCTTTATAATTGTTTTGTGTGTTATGATTTTATAATGGTACTTGGAAATTTGATAGGTGGTTACGTGATAAACCAAATGAAGGGTGGTGCCATGAATACCAGGACAAGTGGTTACGTTATAACCTCCAATGCATTGGGCTTGGAAGTTGGCCATATGGCTATTCCAATTAGTGATATGTGTTGAAGTCAACCGTATGGTTATTCCATTTATGTATGTTTATGTACCAAGATACCTTTATATGTTATGTGTTCTTTATATGTGTTTTATGGTAAAATTTTGGCTAAAAAAAGTAAGTAATGACCTTTTATTTAGTGGAGAGTGTTTACTACTTCATAAAGGTGAAAGGTATTACTTATGATAAAGTATTGATTGTTTACCAATTTTTTTGATGAAAACTAATAGTTTTCCTTCTTTGTGTATCCTTTACTGACCTTTTTGTGTTCACCCCATGTTTTTGAAATGTTTTTCACAGGACATAATGTGGAATTGGGTCAAAGATGGGATCAAGGAAAAGTCATGCTGTCTTAAACAAGGAACTATACATGACTCTTTTTTCAAGAGTTCATGTTTTTAAAAAAAATGGAAAATGTATAAAAGTGTCTACTTTTTAATCTTTTGAAATGTAATAGTTATGTCCTAAGTCTCTAAAACTCTAAACATGAAGGACCCTCAACTTGAATTATTAATTTAATTCAAGATTAAGTAATGTTTTAAGGGTGGGTCCTTATAGTTGGTATCAGTGGTCAGTTTAGACAACTTTAGGAGTTAGAAAATTTTTAAATTCATGTACGTAAATTAATTTATGGTTTGATTGAAATGATACAGTATTTAAATATTACCATGTTGCTTCACCTAAGATATTTCTGTATTCAGAATGGTTTTCCACATCGGAAACAAGGTAGTTATGTTGGGACTACATCTGGAGGATGACAACCTTCCAAATCAGCAACCCGATATGTTCAGAATTGAAACTGAACATTTTGTTACAACGATGGAAAAATTGACTCAGGCTATAAATGGTGGTGGTATCCATGAACGGGATTTTCCAGATCAACCACAGAGGAACATTTTAGTGGTGGAACATTTCATGAGGCAACATCCCCTATCATTCAGAGGATCATCTGACCATGTGCTATTAGATTGGTGGAATAAAGCACTGGAGAAGATTTTTGATTTGATGGGGTGTTCAGAACATCAAAATGTTAGTCTCACTATTTACCGTTTTGAAGGTGAAGTTGATCAGTGGTGGTCGATGGTGAAAAATATCAGGGATAGTGAGGAGATTGATGATCTTCACTGGGATGAATTCAAAGGTATGTTTCTTGAGAAATATTTTCCAAAGGTGGTTATTTGTAGGATGGAAAAACAAATTACTAGAATTGAGGAAGGAGGATGACTCAGTGGCTGGTTATAAAGAAAAGTTCACTCGACTGGGAAGGTATGATCCAAATTTCATACGAGATCATGATAGTAAAATCAACCGTTTTTACTCAGGGTTAAAGCCAAAGTATCGAAGGGATTTACCTTGTCGTGAGTTCAAAAGTTATAAAAACTTGTTTTATGTGCAGAGAAGGTGGAAATGGTGTTTTTTGATGATCAGGTGTTCTTTGAAAAACAACATATTAAGAGGTACAGTTGGCAGGAAAAGGGAAAGAATTCATCAAAGAAGTCAGGAGGTAAGAAAACCAAATATCCATCCTGTGAGAAGTGCGGTAAAATGCATCCTGGAGAATGTTTATCCATTTCTGGAAGGTTCTTTTGGTGTGGTAAGTTTGGTCATATAGCTCATAACTATAAGGAAGATGATCAATAAATCAATGAAAAGCCAGCGGTAAAATGTTTTGAGTGTAATGAAATGGGTCATTATGAAAACGAGTGTCTAATGAAGAACTCAAATGAGGGAAATCAGCTAGACTACAAGAATAAAGGGGTGGTGAAATCCATTGTAACTACTTCAACAGATGTTGGGCCATCGAATGAAGTAGTATCAGGTACACTGTTTGTTTGTTCAAATTATGCCAATGTGTTGTTCGATTCAGTGTCTACACATTCTTTCATTTCTGAGAAGTTTTCTAGTAAATTGGGAATTCCATCTCAAGATTTTAATCCTGAACTTATGGTAAAAACACCCCGAGTAAATGTTGAGACAAAAATAAATTATAAGAAACTTCCTATCCTTGTGTACGGAAAGAATCTACCTGAAACCCTTATTGTTTTGCCTCTAGTAGAGTTTGATGTTATTTTGGGAATGGATTGGCTTTCTGTTTATCATGCTAAGATTGATTGTAGAGCTAAAGTGGTTTCTTTTTAGAAAGGTTTTTAGTTTGTGTACAGGAATGAACCCTTGCATTTGATAACATATCAGGAAGTTGAGAAACTAATAAAAGATGGAAGGAATTTTACATTTCACATATTATTAAAAGTAAAGGAACTATTCAGATTAATGATGTGCCAGTGGTAAATTAGTATCTTTATGTTTTTCCTGATGGGTTTCCTAGTATTATTCATGATCGGGAATTTGAATTTACTATTGACTTAGTTCCTGAATCTAAGCCAATTTCAAAACCCCCATATCGAATAAAACAATTTGAAGTTTTAGAGTTAAAGAAGCAATTGCTGGAGTTATTAGATAAAAGTTTCATTCGACCTAGCACATCACCATGGGGTGCTTCTGACTTGTTTATTAAAAATAAAGATGGTTCAATGAGACTTTTCATTGATTATAGAGAATTGAATAAAATCACTGTTAAGAACAAGTATCCTTTGACTCATATCGATGATTTTTTTGATCAGCTCCCGGGATCTCAGTATTTTTCGAAGATTGAATTGAGGTCGGGGTACCATCAGTTGAAAGTAAAGGAAGAAGTTGTTCCGAAGACTGCGTTTTGTACTAGATATGTCCATTATGAATTTGTAGTAATGCCTTTTGGGTTAACCAACGCACCTGTTGTATTCATTGGGAATGCTCCAGTTTTGGATCTTCCTTCTAGAAATGGTGAGTTTGTAATCTAAAGTGATGCTTCGTTGAAAGAAATTGGTTGTGTCCTTATCCAGAATGATCAGGTAATTTCTTATGATTCATGTCAGTTGAATACTCATGAGTTAAATTACCCTACACATTATTTGGAATTAGCTGTTTTTTGTTTTTGCTCTAAAAATTTCGAGGCATCATTTGTATGGAGTAAGGGGTGAAATATATACCGACCACAAAAGTTTAAAGTAGATATTCACTCAGAATGAATTGAGCATGAGACAGAGGAGATGGATAGAATTAATCAAGGATTACAATTGTACAATTCATTACCATATGGGAAAAGAAAATAAAGTGGCTAATGCATTGAGTCAAAAAAGTAAGGCTTCTTTAACCATGCTACATTTGGTACTAGATCCTTTGGTTTTTGATTTGATGAACTTTGGAATAGAATTTGTTGGTGAAGGAAGTTCTTCTATTTTGTTTCATGTGTCAGTGATATCATCTCTATCAGATAGAATTAAGAAAGCGCAGAAGAAAGACAATGGGTTGCCGAAAAAGGTAGAGATGGTTCAGAAGGGTAAGTTTCTTGAATTTAACATTGATAATGATTGTGTTTTCAGGTTTGGGAAGAGATTATGTGTGCCATGTGATTCACAGTTGAAGAACGAGTTGTTATGTGAGGATCATAGTTCCCCGTTTTGAGTTCATCCTGGAAGTACTAAGATGCACAGAGATCTATGGCAGTATTACTGGTGGGACGGAATGAAAATAGATTTTTCTGATTTTACTATGATGTGTTTGAATTGTCAGCAATTTTAAGCAGATGGACAATTACCGAAAGGGATGCTTCAGTCATTACCAGTGCCAGAGTTGAAATGGGAAAATATATCCTTGGACTTTTTTGTGGGATTACCAAATACATCTCGAGGTAATAATGAAATATGGGTTATTGTGGATTGATTGAATAAATCTGCTCATTTCCTTCCTATTCAAGATACTTTCTCTCTTGATCAACTTTCTCGATTGTATCTTAAAGAGCTTGTTATGTTACATGGAGTTCCCTTCTCCATTGTATGTGATCGTGATCCTAGGTTTACTTCTAGCTTTTGCAAAGTCCTTCAAAAGTAGTTGGGTATAGAATTAAATTTTAGTACAACTTTTCATCAGCAATCGGATGGGCAGTCAGAACGAACAATTCAGACCTTGGAGGATATGTTATGTTCTTGCATGATGTATTACCAGGGAAGTTGGGACCAACATATTTCATTGGATGAATTTTTATATAATAACAATGTTTCATTCTGGTATACAGATGGCTCCGTTTGAGGCATTATATGGTAAACAGTGTCTAACTCCATCTTTTTGGGATGAAGTAGGGGAAAAGAAGCTGATGGGACCAGAATTGGTAGGAGAGGTGGCAGAAAAATTTTAGTTGATTCAGAAACATATGATAACAGCTCAGAGCAGGCAGAAAATTTATGTGGATAACTGGAGGAAGAATTTATCTTTCGAGGTAGGTGATCATGTTTTTGTCAAATATTCCCTATGTAAAAGTGTGATGCATTTTGGCAAGAAGGGAAAGTTGAGTATGAGATTCATTAGACCTTATGAAATTCTAATGAAAGTTGGATCAGTTGCATTTATAGTGGATTTACCTCCAATTTTGTCCCATGTACATAATTTTTTTCATGTTTTGATGTTGAGAAAGTATATTTCAGATCCATCTCATGTTTTGAGACCAGAGGTAGTTCACTTGTAAGAGAATATCTCTTATGAAGAACAAACAGAACAAATTATTGACCTAAGAGAGAAATTATTACGAAATAAGGTAATTTATCAGGTGAAGTTTTCTAGAAAAACCATATGGTTGAAGAGGCAACATGGGAATCTTAAAATGCTATGAGGGACAAATACCCCGACTTATTTTGATAAGTGAAAAAAATTACGATAACGCAATTCCCAAAAGGGTAAAGGATGTAACATCCCAAGTAAATAAAGAATAATACATTTTCATATTTATTAATATTTGTGAATTAAATATTAATTTTACTTTAATGGGGTTTTTATGTTGGATAGCATACCTGATACACAACAACAAGTCTCTTTGTAATATTACGTTGCACACTAGTAATATAATAATATTATTTTTAAATGGTAGTTAACACGTATCCGTTGTATTGGCATGAATGAATATAAATAACTAAAATATGATTATATATGTTTGTTAAATGTTTTTAAATTTATCCAATAAAAGATAAAGGCTTAAAATAAGAAAAGAATTCAATTTTAGGAACATATACTGTAATATTCACTAAAACGTCGATTTATCGCCTTTTGATGGCGAACCCTCCTTAAAAATAGTTTTGGTAACTCTTATACATTCTATTGGACCAAATAAAATCCATATTTAGAATTGGGACATCAAAATTTTACTTTGTGTATGTTTTGTAATTTTTCTGATAAAGTTTATTTTTAATGAATAAGTGAAAACTGTTGTATTTCAATTCAAAAACTCATTTTAATATAACTTATTTATATGATTATATAATCTTTTGAATTCTTTTTAAAGTTAAATTAAAATATATCTCTACAATTTAATCCAATGGTGGTCATTGAAATTAATTTCACTTTGAAATTGGACTTAAACTAGTGTCAATGTTTTGATATATATTGTTTCATAAAAACACGCTATTTGTTTTCACAATGAGAATTAATTATGAAATTAATTAATGAAAATTATATGTTTTAAAATTGGTAAAATAGAAATCATTTTTTAGTTTGTAATATCAAATATTTCTTAGGGATAAGTTTTGGTATTTTCCTGAAAAACATCAATTTTCGATGAATTGTGAAACCACTAAGTGGTAGTTAAAAAACTGATTTTTCATTTAAATGTTATTTTACTGCTTCTATGAATTGAATGTCAAAAATACAACATACATTGTTGTCATTATTAAGTAAAATGTGGTTCAATGGGATGAAAATAATTTTTAGTGAATAATAACTTTTGAGTTTTATTAATCGCGATTAGAGGTAATTAGTGTAATTTAAGGTTAAAATAATGTTTTAATAATACCAAATTACGTTGACACATGTCCTAAACATATTGGACAAGTCATATATGACCAAAACAATCGACTGGTTAACTTCAGGATCCCATGGATCCACTTGGTTAAGAAAATGACATTAATAACTTTTTATTTAAAGTTAAAATAAAAATTTCACAACCAACTATTGTTTTACTAAAACAATTTTTACATGTGGTTATATAAGTTATATTTTTGACTATTAATATTATTTAGATGTATAAAATTATTTAATACATCATGGTAAATGTTTTATAATTTTTATACATTAAATAAATAAATTTATTTATGACACCATTATGATGCAGTGATTAGCTCATTAATAAAAGATTTAAATAAAATGAAAAGATAAGGTAAAATATAAGACATAAACTTGTCTAAAACCTATTATATGGGTGGATTGAGAACCCTTATCACCTTATCCAATATATATATCATTTTGGGTCCTTTAAAATTCGAAAATCATTTCATAATAAAGTATCATTTCATGACCTTCCAAGAGTGCCCCTCCTCCCTCTTATAAAATGCTCCCACCTCTACTCCCTTACCCACACCTCTCAAGACCTTGGATCGTCCAGACCCTGCTACTATTATCTCTCCACATCTCTCTCTTCATCCTAGAATCCTTACCTTAGGCAGAAAGCTTTTCAATAAACCCTTTTGGTTCAAACCAATGGGAGTTACCAGATTTAATGGTAATGTCTTCTCTTATGTTATTTTGTTTTATTTTGCTTCTCCAACCCACTAAACTCTTTTTATTCCTTTATTTTGTAACCAAAACAGTATCTTCAATATACTAGGATGTTTTTATGATAAGTATTCAAGCTACAATTACACACACCTCCATCTAACAGTTAAATAACATACTGTTTCTGTGGATGGCGAATTACTGCATCACGAAATGATGATTGTTCAATATTCTATTAACACCTTTCATGGTGGCCATTATGATGTCACTATATTTATATATGATATATATTATGTTTATGTTTTCCTTATGCCTCTGAATTTTTCACTTATGGCATGCCTTTATAGTTTCCATAATGGATAAATGTGATAATTTCATTTTAAGAAGTGCGGACTACAACCCCTCAAAGTGATTTGAATCGTAAATGCCATATGTGGGATGTATAAAGGATGAAGTCAATAATATTATGTATGGTATTATATTGTAATTATAATTTACCTTTATATCATTGTGATTTAGTTCCATTAAATTCGAAATAGAAATTTAAGTGACGTTCATGCATACATACGTCTTACCGTCTCCATGAACAGTGCATTTCATTTCTTATCTCTAAATGTTATATACTATTATAAATACATGTATATGATTAATATATATGATATATATGATATCCAAACCATGAATATAATTCTAGATATTACTAAACATTGACCACATGAACAACATGTAATTATAGAAGTCCATTTTTGACTTAAGTACCAAATATCGACAAAATGAACATTATTAACTTAATGATTACATAATGTTTATAACATGGAAATAAGTGATATAAAAGGAATAATAAACTTTAAAAATGTTCCTAATAAAGTATGAATTAAATTTAGTATATTATTCATAATATTAAAGAACGATCCAGTTAAGTCGAACATGAGGTAAGGGACTTCGTCTCAATCTCCTTTCATTGAGGCATATTTTATTCTAATACAAGACCTTCTTTTATACGATGTATAAACACTCATGAATTTTCAAAGGGAATATTTTTCTATGAAGTGTTTTACTAAATGAAAAAAGGAATGTTTCTTTTAACGTAAGCGGTGACAATGACCTTTTCCGCTGCCACAAGTATTATTTGATCTTTGGCTTCCTCAACAAGCCGTAATGTTTTTAAAAGTAGATAAATACCATATACTCTTTTATGTATTTTGGTATTGAAAATGGTTTTGATAATGGATTTTTTATGTCAATATATTTAAGCGATATATTGTGATTGAAATGTGGAAATGTTTTCTTTCCTTTATAATTGTTTTGTGTGTTATGATTTTATAATGGTACATGGAAATTTGATAGGTGGTTACGTGATAAACCAAATGAAGGGTGGTGCCATGAACTATACCTGACTCTTTTTTCAAGAGTTCATGTTTTGTAAAAAATGGAAACTGTGTAGAAGTGTATACTTTGAAATCTTTTGAGATGTAATAGTTATGTCCTAATTCTCTAAAACTCTAAATCTGAAAAGATCCTCAATGTGAATTATTCATTTAATTCAAGATTAAGTAATGTTTTAAGGCTGTGTCTTTATAGTTGGCATCAGAGGTCAGTTTAGACAACTTTAGGAGTCAGAAAATTGTTAAATTCATGTACGTAAATTTATTTATGGTATGATTGAAATGATATAGCATTTAAATATTACCATGTTTCTTCACCTAAGATCTTTCTGTGTTTAGAATGGTTTTCCGCATAGGAAACAAGGGAGATATGTTGGGATGACATATGGAGGAAGACAACCTTCCAACAGCAACCTGATATGGTCAGAATCAGAACTGAACATTTTGTTGCAATGATGGCAAAGTTGACTCAGGATATAAATGGTGGTGGTATCCATGCACGAGATTATCTTGATCAACTGTAGAGGAACATATCAGTGGTGGAACATTTCATGACACAACTCCCCCCATCATTCAGAGGATCATCTGACCGTGTTCTAGAAGAAGGGTGGATTAAAGCACTGGAGAAGATTTTTTATGTCATGGGGTGTTCAGAACATCAAAAGGTTAGTCTCGCTGTTTATCGTTTTGAATGTGAAGTTGATCAGTGGTGTTCAATGGTGAAAAATATCAGGGATAATGAGGAGATTGATGATCTTCACTGGGAGGAATTCAAAGGTATGTTTCTTGATAAATATTTTCCTAAGGTGGTTCGTCTTAGGATGGAAAAATAATTCCTAGAATTGAGGCAGGAGGATGACTCAGTGGCAGGTTATGAAGTAAAGTTCACTCGACTTGCAAGGTATGCTCCAAATTTATACGAGATCTTGATAGTAAAATCAACCATTTTTACTCAGGGTTAAAGCCAAAGTATCGAAGTGGTTTACCTTCTCTTGAGTTCAAAATTTATAAAAAACTTCTTTGATGTGCGGAGAAGGTGGAAATGGAGTTTGCTGATGATCAAGTGTTCTTTGACAAACAACATATTAAGAGGTCCAGTTGGCAGGAAAACAGAAAGAATTCATCAAAGAATCTAGGAGGTAAGAAAACCAAATATACATCCTGTGAGAATTGTGGTAAAATGCATCCTAGAGAATATTTATCCAAGTCTGGAAAGTGATTTCGGTGTGGTAAGTATGGTCATATAGCACATAACTATAAGGAACATGATCAAGAAAGCAATGAAAATCCAGCGGTAAAATGGTCATTATGCAAACGAGTGTCTAATGAAGAACTCAACTGAGGTAAAGCAGCCAGACTACAAGAAGAAAGGGGTGGTGAAATCCTTTTCAACTACTTCACCAGATAGTGGGCCATCGAATGAAGTAGTATCAGGTACACTGCTTGTCTGTTCAAATTATGACAATGTGTTGTTCGATTCAGGGTCTACATATTCTTTCATTTCTAAGAAGTTTTCTAGAAGATTGTAAATTTCATCTCAAGATATGAATCCTGAACTTATGGTAAAAACTCCCGGAGTAAACTTTGAGACAAAAATAAATTATAAGAACCTTCCTATCCTTTTTTCCTGAAAGAATCTACCTACAAACCATATTTTTTTGCTTCTAGTAGAGCTTGATTTTATTTTGGGAATGGATTGGCTTTCTGTTTATCATGCTAAGATTGAATTCAGAGTTAAAGTGGTTTCTTTTTAGAAAGGTTTTTAGTTTGTGTATAGGAATGAACCCTTGCGTTTGATAACATATCAGGAAGTTGAGAAACTAATAAAAAATGGAATGAATGTTACCTTGCACATATTATTAAAAATAAAGGAACTATTTAGATTAATGATATGCCAGTGGTAAATTAGTATCTTGATGTTTTTCCTGATGGTTTTCCTGGTATTACTCATGATTAGGAAGTTGAATTTACTATTGACTTAGTTCCTGATTCTAATCCAATTTCAAAACCCCCTTATCGAATGTCACAATTTGAAATTTTATAGTTAAAGAAGCAATTGCTGGAGTTATTAGATAAAGGTTTCATTCGACCTAGCACATCACCTTGGGGTGCTTCTTTCTTGTTTGTTAAAAATAAAGATGGTTCAAAGAGACTTTTCATTGATTATATAGCATTGAATAACATCACAATTAAGAACAAGTATCCTTTGACTCATATCAATGATTTGTTTGATCAGCTCCCAGGATCTCAGTATTTTTTGAAGATAGGCTTGAGGTCGGGGTGCCATCAGTTGAAATTAAAAGAAGCAGATGTTCCGAAGACTGCGTTTTGTACTAGATATGTACATTATTAATTTGTAGTTATGCCTTTTTGATTAACCAATGCACCTGCTGTATTCATTGGGAATGCTACAGTTTTGGAACTTCCTTCTAGAAATGGTGAGTTTGTTATCTACAGTGATGCTTCGTTGAAAGGACTTGGTTGTGTCCTTATCCAGAATGATCAGGTAATTTCTTATTCTTCACGTTAGTTGAAAACTCATGAGTCAAATTACCCTACACATGATTTGGAAGTAGCTGTTGTTGTTTTTCCTCTAAAAACGTGGAGGAATAATTTGCATGGAGTAAATTGTGAAATATATACCGATCGCAAAAGTTTAAAGTATATATTCAATTAGAAAGAATTGAACATGAGACAGAGGAGATGGATGGAATTAATCAAGGATTACAATTGTACAATTCATTACCATCTGGGAAAAGCAAATAAAGTGGCTAATGCTTTTAGTTGAAAAATTAAGGCTTCAATAACCATGCTACATTTGGTACGAGATCCTTTGGTTTTTGATTTGATGAACTTTGGAATAGAATTTGTTGGTGAAGGAAGTTCTTCTGTTTTGTTTCAGGTGTCAGTTAGATCATCTCTATGAGACAGAATTAGGAAAGCGCAGAAGAAAGATAGTGGGTTGCTGAAAAAGGTAGATATGGTTTAGAAGCACAATTTTCCTGAATTTAACATTGATAATGATTGTGTTTTGAGGTTTGGGAAGAGATTATGTGTGCCTTGTGATTCACAGTTGAAGAATGAGTTGTTATGTGAGGCTCATAGTTCCCTGATTTTAGTTCATCCTGGCAGTAATAAGATGTACAGTGATCTGTGGGAGTATTACTGGTGGGATGGAATGAAAAGAGATATTTCTGATTTTACTGTGAAGTGTTTGACTTGTCAGCAGGTTAAAAAAAGTGATTGTTACCGAAAGGGATGCTTCAGTCATTACCAGTGCCGGAGTGGAAATGGGAAAATATATCCATGGACTTTGTTGTGGGATTACCAAATACATATCGAGGTAATAATGAAATCTGGGTTATTATGGATTGATTGAATAAATCTGCTCATTTCCGTCCTATTCAAGATACTTTCTCTCTTGATCAACTTTCTCGATTGTATCTTAAAGAGATAGTCAGGGTACATGGAGTTCCCATCTCCATTGTATGTTATAGTGATCCTAGGTTTACTTCTAGCTTTTGCAAAGGACTTCAGAAGTCATTGGGTACAGAATTAAAATTTAGTACAGCTTTTCATCCGCAATCGGATGGGTAGTCAGAATGAACAATTCAGACCTTGGAGGATATGTAACTTTCTTTCATGATGGATTACCAGGGAAGTTGGGACGAACAAATTTCTTTGGATGAATTTTCATATAATAACAATGTTTCATTCCAGTATACAGATGGATCCGTTTGAGGCATTATATGGTAAGCGGTGTCGAAATCCATCTTTTTGGGATGAATTAGGGGAAAGGAAGCTGATGGGACCAGAATTGGTAGGAGAGGTGGCAGAAAAATTTCAGTTGATTCAGAAACATATGATAACAACTCAGAGCAGGCAAAAATTTTATGCGGATAACTGGAGGAAGAATTTATCTTTTGAGGTACGTGATCATGTTTTTCTCAAAGTTTCCCCATGGAAAAGTGTGATGCGTTTTGGAAAGATGGGAAAGTTGAGTTCGAGGTTCATTGGACCTTATGAAATTATGGAGAAAGTTGGATCAGTTGCATACGAGTGGCTTTACCTCCATGTTTGTCCCAGGTACACAATTTTTTTCATGTTTCGATGTTGAGAAATTATATTCCAGATCCATCTCATGTTTTGAGCCCAGAGGTAGTTCAGTTGTAAGAGAATATCTCTTATGAAGAACAACCAGTTCAAATTATCGACCGAAGAGAGAAAGTGTTGCGAAATAAGGTAATTTATCAGGTAAAGGTTTCTATAAAAACCATATGGTTGAAGAGGCAACATGGGAATCTGAAAATTATATGAGGGATAAATACCCCCACTTATTTTGATAAGTGAATAAAATTGCGAGAACGCAATTCCAAAAAGGGGAAAGGATGTAACATCCCATGTAATTAAAGAATAAGAAATTTTTATATTTATTAACATTTGTGAATTAAATATTAATTTTACTTTGATGTGGTTTCTATGTTCTATAGCGTACCCGATACGCTACAACAAGTCTCTTTGAAATATTATGTTGCACACTAGTAATATAATAATATTATTTTTAAATGGTAGTTAACACGTAGCCGTTGTTTTGGTGTGAATGAATAGAAATAACTAAAATATGATTATATATGTTTGTTAAATGTTTTTAAATTTATCCAATATAAGATAAAGGCTTAAAATCAGAAAAGAATTCAATTTTAGGCACAGATACTCTAATATTCACTAAAAGGTCGATTTATCGCCTTTTGATGGAGAACCCTCCTTAAAACTAGTTTTGGTAACTCTTATACATTCTATTGGACCAAATAAAATCCTTCTTTAGAATCGGGACATCAAAATTTTACTTTGTGTATGTTTTTTTATTTTTCCGATAATGTTCATTTTTAATGAATAAGTGAAAAATGTTGTATTTTAATTCAAAAACTCATTTTAATATAATTTATTTATATGATTAGATTATATTTTGAATTGTTTTTAAAGTTAAATTAGAATATATTTCTACCATTTAATCCAATGTTGGTCATTGGAATTAATTTCACTTTGAAATTGGACTTAAACTAGTGTCAATCTTTTGATATATATTGTTTCTTAAAAAACACTATTTGTTTTGACAATGAGAATTAATTTTGAAATTAATTAATGAAAATTATATGTTTTAAATTTATTAAAATAGACATCATTTTTGAATTTGGAATATCAAATATATCTTAGGGAGATGTTTTGGTATTTTTCTGAAAAACATCAATTTTTGATGAATTGTGAAATTACTAAGTGGTAGTTAAAAAACCGATTTTTCATTTAAATGATATTTTAATGCTTATGTGAATTTAATTTCAAAAATCCAACATAAATTTTTGTCATTATTAAGTAAAATTTGGTTCAATGGGATGAAAATAATTTTTAGTGAATAGTAACTTTTGAGTTTTATTAATCGCGATTAGAGGTAAATACTGTAATTTAAGGTAAAAATAATGTTTTAATAATATGAAATTACCTTGAAAGATGTCCTAAAATTATTGGAAGAGTCATGGCCGACCAAAACAATCCATTGGTTAACTTGGGGACCCCATGGAGCCACTTGGGTAAGAAAATGACATTAATAACTTTTTATTTAAAGTTAAAATAAAAATTCCACAAACAAGTATTGTTTTAGTAAAACAATTTTTACTTGGGGTTATATAAGTTATCTTTTTGATATATATATTAATTAGAAATATAAAAAGATTTCCTACATCATGGTAATTTTTTTAAAATTTTTAGACATTAAATAAATAAATTTATTTAGGACACCATTATGATGCAGTGATTACCTCATTAATAAAGGATTTAAATAAAATGAAAAGATAAGGTAAAAGATAAGAATTAAACTTGCCTAAAACCTATTTTATGGGTGTATTTAGAACCCTTATCACCTTATCCTATAAATATATCATTTTGGGACCTTTAAAATACGAAAATCATTTCATAATAAAGTAACGTTTTATGACCTTCCAAGAGTGCCCCTCCTCCCTCTTATAAAAGGCTCCCACCTCTACTCCCTTAACCACACCTCTCAAGCCCTTGGATCATCCATCCCCTGATAATATTATCTCTCCACATTAATCTATTAATCCTAGAAGCCTTAACTTAGGCATAAAGCTTTTGAAGAAACCCTTTTGGTTCAAACCAATGGGAGTTACCATATTTAATGGTAATATCTTCCCTTATGTTCTTCTGTTTTATTTTGCTTCTCTAACCACCTAAACTCTTTCTATTCCTTTATTTTGTAACAAAAACAGTATTCTCAATATACTAGGATATTTTATGATAATTATTCGAGATACACTTACACACACCTCCATCTGATGGTTAAATAACATACTGTTTCTGTGGATGGCGAATTACTGCCTCATGAAATGATGATTGTTCAATCTTATCTTAACACATTTCATGGTGGTCATTATGATGGAACTATATTTATATATGATATATATTATGTTTATGTTTTCCTTATGCCTATTTATTTTTCTATTATGTCATACCTTTATAGTTTCCATAATGGATAATCGCGATAATTTCATTTTAAGAAGTAAGGACTACAACCCCTCTAAGTGATTCGAATCGTTAATGCCATATGTGGGATGTATAAAGGATGGAGTTAATAATATTATGTATGATATTATACTGGAATTTTATTTACCTTTATATAATTGTGATTTAATTCCATTAAATACGAAATAGAAATGGAAGTGGTGTTCATGCATACGTACGTCTTACCATCTCCATGAACGGTGCATTTCATTTCTTATCTCTAAATGTTATGTACTATTATAAATACATGTATATGATTGATATATATGATATATATGATATCGAAATCATTAATATCATTATAGATATAATTAAATTTGACCACATAAAGAACATGTAATTATAGATGTCCATTTTTGACTTAAGTACCAAATATCGACAAAACAAACATTATTAACTTAAATGATTACATAATGTTTATAACAAAGAAATAAGTGATATAAAAGGAATAATAAACTTGAAAAGGTTCTTAAGTAAGTATAAATTCAATTTAGTTTATTATTAAGAATATTAAAGAGCGATCCAGTCAATTCAGACACGAGGTAAGGGACTTAGTCTCAATCTCCTTTCATTGAGGCATATTTTTTTCTAATACATGACTTTCTTTTATAAGATGTATAAACACCCATGACTTTTCAAAGGGAATATTTTTCTATGAATCATTTTACTAAATGAAAAAAGGAATGTTTCTTTTAACGTAAGCGATGATAATGACCTTTTCCGCCGCCACGAGTATTATTTGATCTTTGGCTTCCTCAACAAGCCGTAATGTTTTTAAAAGTAAATAAAAACCATATAATCATTTATGTATTTTGGAATTGAAAATGGGTTTGATAATCGATTTGTTATGTCAATATATTTAAGTGATATATTGTGATTGAAATGTGGAACTATTTTCTTTCCTTTATAATTGTTTTATGTGTTATGATTTTATAGTGGTACTTGGACATTTTATGGGTTGTTACGTGATAAACCAAATAACGGGTGGTGTAATGAATACCAGGACGGGTGGTTAAATTATAACCTCAAATGCATTGGGTATGGAAGTCGGACATATAGCTATTCCTATTATTGATATGTGTGGAAGTCAACCGCATGGTTATTCCATTTATGTATGTTTATTCCCAAGTTACCTATATATGTTATGTGTTCTTTATATGGGTTTTATGGTAATATTTTGGTTAAAAAAGAGTATGTAATTATATTTTATTTAGTGAAGAGTATTTACTACTTCATAAAGTTGAAATGTATTACTTATGATAAATTATTGATGGTTTACCTATTGTTTTGATGAAAAATAACAGTTTTCTTCTTTGTGTATCACTTATTGAGCTTTTTGTGCTCACCCCAAATTTTTGAAATGTTTTTCACATGACATAATGTGGAATACGGTCAACGATGGGATCAAGGAAAAGTCATGCTCTCTTAAACAATGAACTATACATGACTCTTTTTTCAAGAGTTCATGTTTTGTAAAAAAAATAGAAACTGTTTAGAAGTGTCTACTTTGTAATATTTTGAGATGTAATAGTTATATCGTAATTCTCTAAAACTCTACACCTGAAAATATCCTCAATGTGAATTATTCATTTAATTCAATATTAAGTAATGTTTTAAGGCAAGGTCCTTATACATATTATGTGGGTCATTAGAATAATTATTACATTATCCATTACATTAATTTTTTACACTATTCCACGTGGATCCAGTGAGTGACTAAAACCAAAAGGGTTATTATAAGTACTATAAAATAATTTCCAGATTAATAAATCACATGATAAATAGAATCAATCTTAAAATTTCCTAAATTATGACAACTTTCTATTATCCTTTGATAGTTTAGGTTCATTAGACATCAAATTGGTTTTAATAGTGGTTGATTTATGTTTTATCATCTTATTCTTCATAACCTAATCAACATAATCAACTGAACACCACTCTGATATCAACTAAAATGGATTAATCATAACAAACATATATATTACATAAATTTCCATGATTATTCAATAAATCTCATAGTGAATCACACACTGAAAATATATCGGTTCATGGTTATAGGAAATTATATATCTGAACTTATTTTTCAATAATTATTTAATACCACCCAAAAAACACTATATACATGACAGATTTCAATAACTATTACACAAAATACTCCCCATTATTTCTTTGTGTAATTAAAACATAATAAAATAGTGATATGAGACACATAGTAATGGTAAACAAAAGATATAACAAACATAGATTCTAAGTAAGTATAAGAGAAACATATTGTTTTGTTCATGCACGTAACATAATAAAATCATACCTAATAAAGCATAATACGTAAATAAAAAATCAGGTAATAAGGGTTTTTATATAACCTAATACATGAGTCATGCGGATGTAAAACACGAGTCATTAAAATTGATCCATGAAAAACAAAACATAAGAATATTTATTGACATTGAGATATGAAAAACTAATATGGAACGTACATAATAATATAAAAAACTTATTATGACCAATCTTGTTTCCAAGAACATCCTTACATAGTTGATAGAGTATTTAGTGGATTGTGTTCCTCCACACTCTTTTAAACATATTAGTCATAATCTAAAAGAGGATTTAATTTATATAATAAATTATCATATATAATAAATTATCATATATAATGTAAAATAAAATTTAATGATATAATTAATCCCTTTGATTTTGATTTTGATTTTGGAATTACATAGTAATATTTAATATAAAAATATTAAGTAATTTTTAAATAAAAACGAAATTAGTTTATTAAACTCATTTTTATATGGTTTTATTTAAATTTTAGTTTCTAAATTATAGAATTTGAATTTAGAAAAATGATTTTTTAAATTTATTATTTCGACGTTATCTTAGGATTATATTTTGAGAATTTTATTGAATGTTTGATTTTCCAATGATTAGTGAAAATTTATTATTTTTATTGAAAAATATATTTTCATTTCATGTATTTACAAATTAAAATTATATTTTTGATTTGTTTTAAAATTTAAATAGATCATGTTTATGTATGAAATTTTAATTACGGTCTTTTGAATTAACGTTATACTTGAAATATCTATAAAAAATTTCTATACATAAATGGAATTTGTTTAAAAATCTATTTTTCATCTCATTTTGTAGATTTAATTTAAAATTAAATTATGCCACTTCTATGAATTGGATCTTGAAAAATGTATTTAATGTTTGGAATAAAGTGTTAAAAATGTGGTCAATAGGTTCCTTTTTTATTCACTATGAATAATAAACATAGTAAATTTTCTTACCATGATCATGGTAAAATAGGGTAATTATGGGTAAAAATAATTTAATGAGGAATAAAAAACAACAATTAAACCTGTGTTAATTTCATTGGATGAATAAATTATATAAAAAAATCATAAAAAATTTAAATATATGATTTTTTCCATTTGGAAATGATTTTTTACTTTTATAGTATTTTGTGTGAAGAAAAGAAAAAAATGTCTTTAACTTTGTTTTATTATATTTAACATTTTTAATATAGGGATAAAAAGAATTTATGTTCATTTATAAATTTTAATTTAAAATATAAATGATTTTTACTTAAAATGGTAATTTAGTTTTCAATTTTAGTGATGAAATAATTATCTTAAATTAGTATGCCACACCGTCTCATTATTTATTTAATTTAACGAAGTATAAAATAAATGATTATAAAAATACTAAAAGTAATTTAATTTAAATAATTATACTTTTAAAAAAACATTAATCGATACATATAATATGTTACATATGTGTAAAAGTATTATATTATAATCCCTCCACTGTCATCATATTTTCAAATTCAAATTAAATAATTATTTCGAAAAAATTATATTAGTTATATTTTATAATAAATTATTTTTTATTAAATGATTTAAATATTATAAAAATACTATCATTAGAAACATTATTGGGATGGAGTTGATAATTGCAACCATGGTGCATTTATGGGCCAATTTTCATATTATAAACTACTAAATATTAAACTACATTGATATCAAAGTAATTATCAAAAGGTTTAATGGTGGATTAAAACAAATATATTAGTGTAAAAATATAATCTAAACTTGTAGAAATATTATTTTATGAGATGATTTTCAACCATAATCATCAAATATTCTAATATTATATTTTTGGATATAGTTTAACATGAAAATTGATTTATATTAATTTAAAGATCTATGAAACTCCATGATTTCCCTTACCCACACTTATATAAGGGAACCTCCAATTCTATTTTCATAACACGTAAAAAAAAATTGGATCAGAAATGAACTACAAAAACACCTTACTTACATCACTATACACTTTTTAGTGGCCTTTTTTATCATAAAACCAACATAAAAAAGCATTTGTTGTAAACTTAAAGTGGTTTTCTAAAAAAGAGGTATAATTCATTATCATGTGTTTTAATTTTATTTTTTTTATATTAACTCAATAAAACTTCAATAAAACATTATGAAACAATAAAACCTGTATATTAAATATACTAATATTCTTTTAGTTGATGTAGTATGCTTTACCCATATCCTCTTCCATTAAATGGGAAATAAAACCATCATTCATGTGTCTGGCAGACTATATCCCCACAAAATGTTGTAATTAATTTTCCATAACCACCACTAACAACTAGTTATAATGATAAATTTAAAGTATATATATATATATGATATTAATAGAATATTAATCAATTTGATAAGAAATATTTCATCAATTTTCATAAATTTTCATTCATTTAAAAATGTGAATGGTGTTCATGCATTCATGTGGACTAAAAAATTAATTAAGTTATATGTTTAGTTTTCCCTAAATACATCACATATATGAGATATATAAGTATATTAAAAACATATTGTATTTATGGTACAATTTTGATAGTATAAATGTAACATAATACTTACCTTTTGTCAACAATGTTATCTGAAAAATGAAAACAATACCTATGTGTACTTATGATTATCGTCTCCATGATAATATCATAGTTAAATTTTCATAACAATATTCCATGATTGGGTTTAAAAATACAATTGTTGTAAAAAAAGGATAATTATATCGTTACTATTATTCTATATATGACGGAATAATAACCGATTTTACTATAATCAACCTACCAAATTCATTTTTGAGATATGATCGAATATCATCAAGATTTCCAATGCAGCATTAATTTATTATAACATTGTCAAAGGAATAATTATCATGAAATGTTTTCTTTAGAAAGTAAGTAATTTCCTTTATTTTATTTTTCAGGAAGATAAAGAGCACATTTGATGAGTCATACATGATGTAATGGAAATGTACTTTAAAAAACTTATTTTAAATATTTTAAAGATTTGTTTTATAAATATATTTATTCCATGTATAAATTTGAAAAGTTATTTTTTGGATGCATTTATATTAAAATAAATGGATAAAAGAAATTTTATTTCTCTTTTGACTTTAATCAAATTGTTTTCAAAAGGAATCTCTATAACTACTTTATATGGAAGGTTTGGATAAAATCAATAAAATGAATGTTCTATTTTAATATATATGATGTCAAAGGGTTTTCCCACCACTAAAACAGTTATTTTAAATTTGTATTCCTATATATAATTCAAATTTTTCACCAAATAAAATCTCACATTATATATGTTTTGGGTACTATAAAAATTGAATTTAAATGGAATGTATGTTTTAATATCTGGAAATGTTTCTTTCAAGGTGCAAGGAATATTTTTATGAGATTAATGATGAAAATGAATTAAATCATGTTTTATAATTATATTATGGTTCTTGGAAGTTTTTTATAATGGAAGTTAATTCTGTTATAAACCAATATAGAGTGGATACATTTCTAAACAAGTATTGGATATTTTTTTATAAACCAGGGATGGGTGGACTATTATTGCCCTCCAATGCACTAGGTTCACTAGAGAAATATGAAACTTAACCATGTTGGTAATTACATTTGTAATAGAGATACAGAAAATGATGTCCCATCTTTCATATACGATTTATTTGTTATTTATATGGTATTTATGGAGGTATCTTGATATCACAAGGTATTTTTATTAAAATATGTTTAAATTAATGTATTTTTTACTTCCGAAGGTTGAAAAGTATATCTTTCTTAAAAAATATTCATGAGTTTTACATGATTTCAAAGAAATATTTACGAGTTTTAATTTTCCTCTTTTAGGATTATGAAATCTTTTATAAATTGATCTTGGAATAGAAGTTGATTTTTTGGGTAATTAAATACTACTTTAAACCTAATATTTTTTTGAAAAATGAATTTGTTTAGTATTCCCGGAATAATGGGTTTCTATAGTCCTTTTTTATATCCCTTAATGGGTTATTTGTTCAAATTCTCTACTTTGAATTTTTTTTCATAGGGTTATAAGGATGATTAGAAATAAGGATGTGGTCAAGATGAAAATTGTGAAGATGTTTCATGAAAATAAAACTTCTATATATCACAATTTTTGTTGGAAAAACTGGATACTAAGTTGAGGTGAGCATATTGCGGTGTAATATTTATTTATATAATGTTGACAAGCTTATTCTATAAAACTATAAAACGGAAGATCTTCCAAAATGATGTAAAATATATTACTATCTGAAGGCACTATAATATGTATTTATAAGGAAAAGTCCTTATATAATACATCTAGATAAATATTCTTTATGGTATTATTGGATTAAATTATAACACTTGAGCCTTAATTATAGTAATCCTTTCTTTTTAAAGAAACAACACCACAATACACATAGTTTTATTCAAGTATGTGATTAAAAAAATATTTTTCATACTTTGAAAATTTAGTTTTATTATAATAATTTAATTTTACAATTCATAATATGAAAATTTACATAATTATTTTTTTAGAAATTCTTTTTTTTGGAATAGTGAAAATACCGATTTTCAAAATACTATAATTTTTTTAATTAAAAAAATTATTTTAAAAACTCGCTTGTATTTTTTAGTTGGTATTAAATTGAAATATGATATATTTCATTCATAATAATGAAATTTTAACAAACAAAACTTCAAGATTTTGATATAAGTTTATTTTTAGGTTTAAAAATGCATTCGTCAAAAAACTGTTTTCATTGTGTTTTACAAATTTATATTTATATTAAATTATTTAATTTATAGAAATTAATTCATAAAAATTGATATCTTAATTTTAATTAGGAGTTTGAAATTTTGATAATTGACCCCCTTTGTTTTTATGAATTGTGAATAGTAACTATGGTAAACAATATCAGATTTGTAATGGGTAAATAGAGTAATTATGGTTACGTTTCTATAAGGTATGAAAAATAATTGGTTGAATTGAATTTATACTATTTTCTGAATAGAGTTCATTCATTTAACTATAGGTTAAAATATGGAATATTTGTTCCATATTTCTTTGATTTCAACTTTTACAATATTTAACTGTGTGATAAAGAAAAAAATCTGACATTTCATCATTTAATATATATAACACTTTCCAATACAGATAAATAAAAATTTAGTTTAGTAACAAAATATTATTTTAAGTGTGAATTATTTTTTTATCATGGTAATTTATTTTTTATTTTTTATAATTTAAAAATGTGCTTAAATACTTATGAAAGACCAATAAAATATTTATTCAACTAATATAAAGACAAATTAAATTACTTTAAATATATTAAAATTAATTTAAATTAGGTGAATTATTTTGTTCGATGAATTTTATAGATACATATGAAATATTATGGATATTTTAAAATATTATATATGATTTCCATTTTTACATGATTTGTTTAATGTCAAATTAAATGAATTGTGTCAAAAATGATAATAATCATATTTTATAATAAAAAATAATTTATTAAATGATTTAAAATCGATTAAAATATTTTCATCTGACAAATTAATGGGATATGGTTGGAAATATAAACCAAATTTAATTTATGTTTCATATTTCCTTTTATTGTAACACTCTTTACACTTATTGGGTAGAAATAATTAAAAGTGCTGTAATTGTCAAAAGGGTTAATGGAGAGTTAAAATTAAAAGATAATGGTGAAAAAATAATAAAATAATATTATAATTTTATTGGATGAGTGGATTTAGACTCCTAAAAATATTATATTTTAATTATATGAAATTGTAACCATTTTTTCACATAAAATAATTTATATTAATTTATTACTTTAAGAAATTCCAGGAATATTCCTCCCCTCACATGTAAAAGAACACTCCTTTTATCTTCTCCTTACAGGTAAATAAAAACATGGACATGTTGGGGAAATATATTTGATGAAAAAGAAGAGACAATGTCAGTTTGACATTCAAGTATCATTTTAGTTGAGTTATAATCTAATGGAAGAGGTATTCATAAATAATTATTTAAACCCAGAAAAGAAATAGAGGGAATGAAAATAAGAGGTTTATTTGAGATAAATAAGAAATAATTTTTCCCAATGGGTACATAGAAATAGACAATCATGACTTCAATGTGAGTATGGAAAATAAACCCTTACTCTAACTTCCTAGACCTGAATGCCACTTAACAAGAGCCTTGAGCCCGGTCGGCCACATGGACTCAAGTGCATCTCCTAGAATACCAGAGGCTGATTACTAGCAGTGAGGGGTTAAGGCATGTACGTGGGGAGAATATTCCCTTATTAAAAAATTGTAGCATAGAAGATGTAAGTATACATTGGTAAATATAGGAAGCAATATAAGTAAATAGAAGATACAATGGAATAATAGATAAAACAATATTAATTATTGAAACAACTAAAATAGCATTCAATAACCAATGATATGCCACATTAATAGAAAACTAGAAAACATGGATACATGATAGTAGACATAACAAGTTCCACAAAAGTATAAAGAAATAAAAAGTCTACCCCAAGAATACCAAGCTTCACCTCATTCAACTGGTATCATGACCCATACTAAACAACAAGCCGTTAAATGTTTAAAGTCTTATCCTTCCCTTTATCAACACCTATAACCATGTAATCTACCTTGGGTACCAAATGGTTTCTAAATATGGTGTGAAAAAATCTCAGTGGGCCGCCACAAATGGTGTCTATAACATCCGACCTGTGAAATAGAAATGTAACATTGTGTAAGAATGCATAAATTATTTATAAATATAATATATCTAAATATCGATGTACCCGATTCATCCCAATGGTGGTGTCTAAACATGTCATCAATTAATTATTTGATTATTAATATTTTGTAAATAAATCACATGTTAGAATTTTCAAATGTTCCATGTTGTAATAAGGAAACCTATAATGATATCAAATATTGAATTACCATGGTAATAATAAAGGAGATGCAGACCTCAAGGGCAGCCAACCTAGTAATATCTGTATCTTGGAAAGGGTAAGAGTGTAATACGAGGATCCTAGTCTAAGGCATTACACAATGAGGTGCCTACCGAATCCAATGTGTTTTCCCGAGGTAAAAAATGGCTAGGAAGATATAGGTCCCTATGGGATGTAAGCATGAATCCTACATGTCAATTATGAATCCAAGGAGTGTATTTGAATCATAAAATGATTATATTTAAGGGATCCTACTATGTCATTCCTAAAATCCAATGAATAGACAAGGGTTAAGATCTAGGTGTGTATCAACCAATGCAAGGCGTATCATTGAATTAGAATGGGGGTTTCGAGTTCTCATGTCATTCATAAATTAGAGTCCAAGTCTACCTCGAGTTAGGCCATTCCAATTTGATTATTAAGTCATGTAATATTTCAGTTGGTTCATTAATTTTCTTTCATTAGTGTGATAAGGTTTTGTAGCATGAAACATTTTAATCAAGTCATATAGTTCAATCCTTGCCTTTCATTAGTGTGACAGGGCCAAGTAGCATGAAACCATTAATTTAATCCATTTATAGAGTATTCCATATTCTAGGTTCATTCTGCTACCTTAAATTAATGTGATAAGGGGAGACAAAGATATGCAACCTACTATTAATTTACATTTAAGGCCAAGTCATATGCTTTGTATACATTCCAATTCAAATTTCACATTTTATTGTCAAATTGATGAACTTACCTTAGGTGGGTAAAGTGGTGAGCATACATGGTACTTTCCATTATGAAATTCAAAATATAAACAAACCATTTAATATCGAAACACTTATAATTAGGTAGGACAGGCCAAGGCACACCCGAACGGTGGGTCAAATGTGTCAAAACACTAAAACGACAATTATGGCATAACATTCTATATGGGATGAATGGATTTGTGGGTGTAACCACCAAATATTAATCACATATATGGGAATATCTTATCTATACAGCTATTTTAATTATAGACATGGAATATAAATCCTATAAACAACAGAAAAAGAAATCTGTGGGCCCCACACAATAAATCAAAAATCAACAAACATTGGGGAAGAGTAATAGACAACCCACATTAGGCATGTATGACTCTACTCCTCTAGTATTGACCCTTTATTTGGCTCCAGTGTTCATAGATCTATGAAAAATAGTAAGGCGCCCCTAAAGGGCTCCCAGCCTTGGGTTTTTCTCTCACAGTCGTAGGCTCCTTCGCTGCAGATGGCATGGCATTCCTCCTCGAGCTCGGTGGGTTGGTGGAGGAACTCTGCTGCAGTAGAGTCATGCAGTTTCGTGGTCTCCTCTCATGATGTGGAGATGCACTTTGGGCTTTTTTGGTTGCTGGTTCAGATTTACAGGTGTAATTACGGTCCTTGTCGACGAAATACTCTTCCGAGCGCTCCTGGTTTTGTTCTCGGCAGGTCGCTGTTGTCCTGCGGTGTGTTTCCCAGAATTTGAAGGGCACACTCATGCATCAACGGTTTTGGGGGTTCCGAATATTCTTAGATGAGTGCGTGGGGGTTTCATTATGTCTGAAGAGGTCGTTTGGGTTGGTGGAGGTGGGATCTTCAGAAACCGGGTGGTGCTTGCGGTGACGTTATTGCGCGGTTTGATTCAGTTTTTGGTGAAACCTCTTTTGATTTCTTTAATCTAATTTCGTCCAGTTCAAATTAGGGTTTTTATCATTTCCTGTCGTGTCATGGAGGGGTGGAGTTTAATTCTGTTTTCTTTCTGATGGAATGGGAGTTCTTCTTTCTATGAGGCGGTGAAGGTGGTAACCACGACGGTCTGCGTGGTCGTATGGTTTGCGTCGTTTTTTTGGTTTTGCGAATGGATGAATAAGTGAGGGGTTGTGTTACTGATGATGACGCCGAGGGGGATTCCGGTGGGCTCTCCTGACATGGTGATGTTGGAATGGTGAAAGGTCAGGAGATCAGTTGCGGTTTGATCCTCCTATTGATGCGATGGAGATGGTGGTATGCCCGGTTGTTTCGGTGATGATATCTATGTTTCCATCGACCTCTCCGACGACCTTCAAGGCTGGTGACACGTGATGATGGGCTCACAGCTCGAGGTGGGGCACGTGGTGTATGGTGGAATGTGATTGGTTTTATGTTGAAATTTAAATTTCACTGGATTCTGTATGAAGGTTGGGATTTGCTTGTACGGTTTCCGGTTTTCCTTAAACTATTTTGGGGTACCGAAACCCATTAACCGACTTCTGATAATGAAAAAAAATGATTTTCCGTAAAGAAAAAGAGTAAAATTATCATACCTTGATAACTAGGTCAATAGAAAGAGATAAATAAAAGGGCATAAAAGGACTCAAGTACTTACTATTATGCATCCAATGTGATGAACGAAAGATCGAACATATCATGGAAGGACGAGGTCTCTTGATTCATGCCCCTGATCTTCAAAGTGATCCCAAAAGAGATAAATTTTGGTCAATACTACTGAATTTTGGATTAGAGGGTAAGAGGGGTTCTAATATGATCATTAAGGGAAACATGGACAATTACCTAGGAAAAAGGAATGTGCATGGTTTGTGCAAACTGTTTGAAAAAATGTGTGCAATCTATGCACAGTTACCTAGGAAGAAGGGAAATTTTCACAGTTAATCTGCTTAGCCATGTGAAAACCATTAAAAGTGTTTCTGTCTCAAATTGTTAATATGCACGGTTAGCTAAACTGTGTACCATCTATACGCTAATTGTGAGACCTGTCCTATTTTCCCAAAAAGATGGGTTTAGGGTTCTGAACATGCCCCAAACACCCCTGAGACCTTTAATAACTCAAAATGAATACACACTAGATCCAATGTAATGATCTAGATAGAAATTTAAAGTATTAATACATGAGTGAAATAATCGGTTCTTACAGTATTTCCCCCATAAAAAAACTCATCCTCAAGTTTACCTTCTAAGGGTGGAGAAACACTATCTAAGAACAATGCTGGCCATTGGGATGTAGATCGACTTCCCTCACTCAAGTCTCATACTGTATGTGGTTTTGTTTCCATAAATCTTGTACTAGAGGGAATGATCGACCTCAAATAACCTTCATACTTTGGTCAATAATGCATGCTGGATATTCCTCAAAGGTAGAGTCATCATCTATATCAACATCCTTGGGATAAAAAGTATGATATAGATGAGCATGTTATTGGAGAAGTTGGGAAACATAGATAACATTGTGTATGGGATAATACCTATAAGGTAAAAGCCACTGATAGGCTATTGGACTGACTCTTTATAGAAATTCAATTGGACCTAAAAAGGAGGTGACAACCTTCTTGCTTTTGTAACAGTCTATGACCTATCCTGGGTGATACCCGAAGGAAAATTTGATCCCCAACCTCAAACTCAATAGGTTGTCTATGTTGATTAGAATAATATTTCTATTTGGAACGAGTAGTAGTCATACATTTTTAGATCAACTAAACTTTCTCTAATGTATACTCAATGAGATGTGGTCCTATTAGGGATGCCTCACCTACCTCAAGATAGCACAAGGGTTAATGGTAGGGCTTACCATATAAGGCCTCTAACATAGCCATCTGAATTTTCTCCTGGAAGATTTATTATAGGAGAGCTTGAAGAGAGGGATATACTTTTCCGAATAACCAAAAAAATCAATGATACATGCTCAAAGCTGGTCCTCGAGAACCTGTATTATCTGTTATGATTATCCATCATAATGAGGGTGAAAGTTTGTACATATTATAACCTATGTTATCATAGCCTTCTACAATCCCTGTCGGAATAGTGAAGTGAAACTAGCATCCCTAAATGAAACGATAGCATGAGGGACCCTATAGAGTCATATGATCTCTTGGACATTCAGTTTTCCTAGCTCATCGACTGATAATGTTTCCTGAATTGGATTGAACTGGGATGAATTTTTTAGTCAGTCAATGACTACCCATATATCATCACTACCCATTAGCAACCTAGTTATGATGACTAAAAAATACATGGAAACATATTCCCAATTCCATTATGGAACTCGAAGCCCCTATAGCAAGCCGGAAGGTCCCTAGTGATCCACCTTCACCTGCTAACAACTGCAACACCTAGTGATAAAGCCTGAAATATAACGTTTCATCCTAGGATTCCAATACTAGAGTCACATATCTTGATACATATTTGATATTCCTGGTTGAACTACCTACTGATAAGCATGGGACTTTTTCATCAACTCCTCTATCATATATTTAGGAACCCATATACATCGACATAGATTAAGGAAACCATCTCAATACATAGACCAATCTAGAGCCAAGTTATCTCCTAATATACTCTCATAGAGAACCAATCCTTCAGGATTTGAAACATTTCTACACTTCAGAAAATAAGGCCATTAACTTACATTAATTAATGGATACTCCTATGTCTTGCACCAGAATTTTAGGACTCATTGTATCTGCAATGACATTTCCATTCCGAGGTGTATATGCAATATTTAAATCAAAGTATTGTAGATATTTTAACCATCTACTCTATATGATGTTCAAGTAATTAGGAGATAACATATAATTGAGGCTCTTTTAATCTATATACACGTCAAATATCTCACCCCATAGGTAATGTCTCCACCAATGTAAGGCATAGACACTTGTTTCTAGATCAAGGTTATTTGTCAGGTAGTTTCTCTCATGAGGCATCAAATGCTAAGATATGTACACAATGACTCTATAATCTTGTATCCACACTGCTCCTAGGACAATTCTTTATGCATCAAGAAAAAAGATATAGTCTATTCTCAGATTCTGAAGGGTTAGAATAGGTGCCGAAACAAGCCTCCCTTCAGCTCTTGAAAGGCTTTCTCCAATGCTTCTAACTATATGAAATTGAATTTTTTTGGTAAGACTAGTAAGTGGTGAAGAAAGATGTTATTATTCTTGTATGAAATTCCTTTAATATCCACACAATACCAAGGAAATCCATATATCAAAAACTTTCTTTGGATTCTCCCAAGAGACTATGACAATACACTTTTTTTGTTCAAAAAATACACTTGATTCTGAGATAATATGACCCAACAACTGCACTTTGTCGATCCAGAAGTTGAACATAGAAATATTGAAATAAATATGATGGTCTCTTAGTGTACTCAAAATGAACTCAAGGTGCATGGCATGGTCGGTACGAGTGTGAGAATACACAAAGATTTCATAAAAAAGGACTACGAAAAAATAATCCAAATACGGGTGGAACACCCTATTCATTAGAGCCATGAAAACTGCATGCACATTCATAGGACCTAACGACATAACAAGGTACTCATATAGAATATAACAACTATAGAAATCTATAAGTGGTATGTATGATGGCCTGAATCATACCCAAGGATGACCCGATCTCAGGTCGACCTTGGAGAATACCTTTTCTCCTTAGATCTGTTCAAAGAGATCTTATATTCGTGGAAGTGGATATGAATTCATGACCATAAGTCGGTTCAACTGTCTATAATCCATTCATGGACATAAGGTTATATCCATTTGCTTGAAAACAATCATGGGTGATCCTCAAGAGGATGTACTAGGATATATACAACCTTCGTAATATAAATCCTATAACTGCCACCTGAGCTCTTGAGACTCTGTAGGATCCATCCTGTATGGAGGAATGGACACTGGAGCTGCTCCTAGAACAAGATCGATTAAAAATTCTACCTATCTCTCTAAAGGTAATCTAGAAAAATCACCAGAAAATATATCCCTTAAACGACCCACTACTTGAGGGAAATCAACTTTTCATAAACCCTGCTCATCTATGAAGAGATTTTCAATCTCTTTGGTAACCCAATCTAGACCATGATTGTTTGGTACAACTACTCTAGCCTAGATATCCCACTCACCCTTATGTAGAGAACTACTTCCTTCTGGTAATGTAAAAGATAAATTATGCTGATAGATGTCTATAAAAGAGTGAAAATAAACCAAATAGTCCATTATGAGGATGACATTGAAGGCCATCATCTATAAAAAAAATAAGTTCTACAAGAAAGGGTAACTACCTACCTTAAGGGGACAATCCCTACATTGGCGTATGCCCTCTATTCATACCGATAACAACATATCTTGGATCATTATACCAATGTAATAATGTATCTCTAGTTTGAGACTCTATATGATAGATGCATTGATAAAATAGTTCGTAGAACCTATATCAAATAAAGTAGATACTATGGTATATTCTACAAGAATAGTACCGTGTACTATAGATGGTCCCGTAGATGTAACACCTCGACCCCAGAAACCTGAAGCCGATGCATTATTTTATTGGAATGATTACAATAAATAAATTTGAAAGTAACGATTATTTTAATAGTTTTGGAAGACTAGATTACAAACATGATACCCATAGTACATTTGGAATGATACAAAACAACAAGATACATAATAAACTAAAATAAACAAGCTCCTGGAAATCTTTTTAAAGGTTATCTTCTTCATAAACAGGGAAAATAAAACATAATAACAGCATACCATAATGCTCAATATGGGTTACAAATAGTGTAATCATGAATCAATAATAATTGAAACATAATCAATTAGACACAACTAATAAAGTATGAGGAATAAATGAAAACACATTCCATCAATAAGATGAGAATAAAAATAAATCCATAGATTTTGTCATAGTGAAAACCTTATGGAAAAAAATAACTGAATTCTAAATAAAGAGAATGATGATTATTTGGTTGTCATATATCTGTAACATGAACCATTATACCGTCGAGATAGTTTAAGTCTGTGGGTAGAAACCCTTATGATTTTGTGAAAGAAACTCTAAGCATTTGTCGCCATCTGATTTGTCTCATGAGACATGTCAATGCATAGAGGGGATATCTTGGGCCCCAAACATCACACCTAGTCCAAATAATTCTCTATACTAAGATTTAATTCATGAAAAATATGCTTTTCAATATTTGTATTGATTAGTGGATAAATATTCCTCAATATTACCATAGTTAAAGAAACATTCCACAAATCACCTTATGTAAATTGGTATTTGACTACGAAAATAATCATATCTATGTAGCAAGTATGTGAATATATAATTTTATTACAATTTTAAATGAAAAATGATCTCAAATGGGTAGTATTTATACCACATATTCATGATTAGGTGCACATTACAAAGTAGATCACAGTGAAATAGAAATTGAAACAATGTCACTTTCAAAATTGTAATCAATCGAGTTAATAATAATCAAGTGAAACACTAAATAAAATGAATATAAATAGAATCAAGATGTTATATTTTAAATGGAATTAAATATACACCACATACAAGAAACAATTGGTGAACAATGGAAATCTCATAGAAATAAAAGAGGGATAAGAAACCCCTTACCTTATACTCGAATGTCTTCTTCCATTGATCTTAATGTCTTGGATAGTCAAATTAAATTCATTAATTACGAATTAAATAACCTTATATACATATAATTGACTTATTATTTCTTCATTGTGTTCGCTTATTCCCTTTTATGTGGGTTAAGAGATTCTATTTTATCATTTCGATGTACCTGTTTCCTTAGTTTTTATGATCGGTTTGTTGAATAAGATTATGGAAGTTTGTGAAAAATGGGAATTGAAATATAGAGTTGATGTTATGAGTTATTAGTGATCATACATAACTATTAATGATAATATAAATCCTTTTCTTGTTTTTGGAGAGAATGAATCATTATATAAAATTTTAATGATAAACACTTGGATTATTTTGATGGTTTTTTGATCACCATGAACTCATTTTGTTTTATAAATAAATACCATATGTAAAATTATACTAGAACATTAAATAGGATATATTATATATATAATGATATTTTTCAACCATTTAAATGGTTTCACTTCCATAATTGAATACAGTAATAGAAAATGAGAACCTATCGTCCGTGAATGTGATAAAATAACACATCTCGGATGGTGTTTTAATTTTAAGTATTAGAGGAGGGGGGAAAGAGAGATGATGAGTAAGTATTCCATTAACACAATAAAATTCTAGTTTATTTTAGGTAGTGGAATTATCAAATAATTTAGATGCACGGTCGTGAGGAGAGAGAAAAAAATAATATAACATGTAAAAGAAGTTGAAAGAAAATGGAAGAGTGGTTCACCTTTTGAGTATTCCTCCTTGAGAATATCCTTAAGGCCTTTTTTCCTTTTAGTGAGACTAGTAGGTCTTGGATTTTTGGGGACAGATTCAGAAGTGTATTTGGCCAAAAATAGGCAAGGCTAAATGCTTGAGTGGTGTCGGAGGAAGACGGGGTGAGGGATGGTTTAAATAGTGGATGGGTGGAGGGTTCTCATAATATTTTAATCAATTGTTTATTATTTTCCCCTAAGTCAAAAACTAGTGATGATTCCATGAAAAAAATTAGAAATAAGTGAATGTGAGTTCGAACCAAGTGTTCTTACATGATTAATGATGATTGTAATAGTGTATTTATCTAAAAATGTATATATATGGTAAATTATCATATTTTACTATTCAACAAAAAAATTATTATTTTCGAAAAATCCCATAAATTTACAATAACCATTTTTAATGTGTAGAAATAAAAAATGAACTACATTTTTTGAAAATAATATTCTAAACATGATAAATTTAATTTTTAATTAAAATCATCATTTAATCGAAAATACCAACACTTAAAATATTAACCTTCATTTTTAAGGTGCCTAAAATTTATTTATACTTTCTTGGTTAAGGTTACTATTTATAAGGTTTATTTACTACTATTATGGGTAGGTTACTATTCAAAATGGTATGTTACTATTTTTATGGGTATGTTACTATTCATCAAAATTTATGTTGATTCTACCAGACTCACCCTAATCACAACCGTGTATGTCTCTTTTTTGAAATTCAAAACTTAGATATAGAAAATTTTAAGTTTAATGTCTAGATTAGGGGTACCTCTTGTATATAACCAAGTGTTGTTTCCTAGAGACTCAGTTCTTCATAAAATATAGGCTATCTAATTAATTGAATGTATTTAAGAGAAACATACCATAAAATGTTTGGGGTGTTATATTATACCACCTTCATAAATTTCGTCCTTGAAATATTTCATGTATATATCACTTTAAAAATATGTGTCTAGTTCTTATTCATAACATCCTCATGTTCCCACATTGCTTACTCCTTTTTATGATTTATCCAAATAACATTTACTATTTTAGTTGTCTATTTTCTCAACACCTTCTCCCTTGTGTCATGAATCTCGATAGGTTCTTCATAGTATGGAATATCAGATTCAAGCGCTATTTCTTTACAGGTGAGAACATGTATTGGGTATAGAATGTATTTATTTAACGAAAACATGTGGAAAAAATATTAAACTTTTAAGAGACTTAGTGGAATTGCTAAACAGTAAGCTACAACTCCAATTCTTTCTTGTATTTTGAATGGTCCTATATACTTGGGTCTCAGTTTCCCTTTCTTTATGAACCTTAAGACAGCCTTCCATGAAGATACTTTTAGAAAGACATGATCTCGTACATGAAATTCCAAATACTTTCTCCCTTTGTTAGAAAAAATCTTTTTCGAACTTTGGGCTGCTTTAATATGGTTTGGAATTTTCTTTACCATTGCAGTTTTATCTTCAATAAGTTCTGGGCCTATAAGTTTCCTTCTACCAACTTCGTCCCAACAAGGTTGAGTTATACACCTCTTGCATAGAATTATTCATATGGAATCCTTTGAATTCTATAATGGAAACTATTATTGTAGGAAAATTCCACCTATTCCATGTATTGACCCTAGATACCTTGAAAGTCATGAGATAATGATCTTAATATGTCTTTCAGTGTTTGAATAGTCCTATTAGACTGTCTGTCAATTTGGGGGTGATAAGCAGCACTCATATGAAGTTCAACATCGAAAACCTTCTAGAGACTTTTCTAGAATTTTGATGTAAATTGGGGATCTTTTTCAGACATAATCAATAGAGATTCACCCTGGAATCTTACCATTTCATTAATATAATGTCTTTCCCGGCAATCAAGTGGTAAATCCTCTCTTATATTAAGGAACTGTTCTGATTTTGTGAGATGATCAATAATTACCCATATTTCACCAGTCCTTCTAGGTGTCCTTAATAAATTCCATTGTAATGTTATCCCACTTCCACATAAGAATATGTAGTGTTTTCATAACCCCTATAGTATGTTGCCTCTTAGTATTCACTTGTTGATAATATCGAATCCTTGACACATAGTCATGTTTTCTCACTTCATGTTATCCCACCAAAAATGTTCCTTTAGACCTCTATACATCATGGTTTTAGTAGGGTGTATAGAAAATTATGAGCTATAAGCATCATCTAATAGTTCCCTTCGTATCTCAGGTACTGATGTAATGCATAACCTCTTCCCAAATTTCATAAATCCATCCTAATACATGAATTCTACCAATCTTCCATCCTTAACAGCTTTAATTTTCTTTTGTAGATTATTAACATCAGACTAAGATCTTTTTATCTTCTATAGTAAATATGGATTAAGAATCATTTGAAAGTGGAAATATGTTTCCCATTCCTAAAAAAATTCTGATTTCTATCTTTAAAAGATCCATGAATATAAGATATCTCTCAGTACTCATTTGGGTTAGAAGTCCATGATCTATCTATCTTAATGCATCTGACACCTTATTCACCTTTCCTAGGTGGTAGTGTATTGAACAATCATAATAATTGAGTAAATTGAGCAACCTCCTTTGCCTCATGTTGAGTTTTTTCTATTTAAAACTAGATTTTAAACTCTTATGATCCATATATGTCTCACATATATCACCATAGAGATAGTGTCTCTGTATTTTTAGAAAAAAGAGTATAGAAACTAACTCAAGATCATTATTTGGTTAGTATTTCCCATGAGTCTTCAACAACCATGATGTATAAGCAATAAATTTATCATTTTTCATAAGGACGCAACCCAGACTATTCTTTAATGCATCACTGTATACAAAAAATACATCATTTCCATAGGGAAGAGTAAAAATTGGAGCATTGAACAATATTATTTTCAATTATTCCAAGAATTCTGTACATTTTTTCTTCCACACTAACACAATCCCTCTCTTTGTGATCTTGGTTAGCGGTTTAGCTAGTCAGGTGAAATTCTGAATTAAATTCTGATAGTAACTTGCTGAGAAAATAAAACTATGTACCTCGGTTATATTCTTTGGAGTGGGACATTCTTGGATTTCCTTTTTATTCATAGGATAAACTAAGATTCCAACTTTAGAGACAATATGGCAATGAAAATAAACTTATTGAAGTGAAAATTTACACATTCAAAACATTCTACATAATTCATTTCTTCTAAGAGTATCAAGATGATAAGAAAGTGATTCTCATGGTCTTTGTAGTGTTTGGAGTATACTGCGATATCATCAATAAATACCACAACAAACTCATCAATATATTCATTAAAAACACTATTCATTAGATCCAAGAAAATAGATGGTGCATTAGTGAGTCCAAAAGGTATTACTATAAACTAATAATGCCCATACCTGTTTTGAAAAGATGTCATGGGAATATCTTCCTTCCACACACGTAGCTAATAATGTCTATATCAATGGTCAGGTTTCAACAAATACTGGGCTCCATGATGTTGATCAAATAAATCTTCAATGAAATGAAGAGGATACTTGTTCTTTATCGTAATAGCATTGATCTCCCGGTAGTCACTACATAGCCTCATAGGTACATCATTCTTCTTGACAAACAGAACATGGGATCCCCAAGGAGAAACAATATGGAGGAAAAATCCTTTATCACTCAATTCCCCTAGTTATTTCTTGATTTCTACTAATTTCAAACTAGAAATTCTATAGGGAGTATACGATGTAGTCCTTGCAACAAGAACGAAATCAATAGAGAACTCAACTTCCCGCTCATGAGGATGTCCAAGGTAAATCTTATGGAAAAACATTAATATATTATTTCACAATAGGTACATATTCAATTTTAATATCCATATATAATGTTTTCTCTTACTCCATAAGAATTATATTTAGATGTACCACTGAAGTTGGATCTAGATAAGATCCAGATGATGGTGTTTCTACTCTAAAGATAAGGGATTCTACATCATTATACAAAATTGTAACTGCCTTCTTCTTGTAATATATTTTTGCATAAGAATTTAAAATCCAATTCATGCCAAGAATTATATAAAAGTCAATCATAGGTATTATGATGAGGACCTAAACTATATTACATTTGTGTGTCACAAAGGGGAATGACTGACACATATTTTTTGCAATGATACTTCTCTTAGGATTTTTGACTGACAACTCCTTTATTTAATAAAATTGGAAATGTATAATTTTCATGGAAAACTCAAAAGATATAAAGGAATGTGATGACCCAGAATCAACTAAAGCATTGCCTATGTTTTAGGAAACTATTAAAATACCTACCACCACATCATTAGGAACTTCAACCTCCGCGGTTGTAATCACATATGATTTCCCTTTATCTCGTGGTATTTTCTTAGGAATGTTTCCTTGGCTCTTAGGACACTAATTTTAATTAAGTCCCATATTTCTAAAATTTTAGAATTAAACTTCATTGACTTGTTTCTTTGCCTTGAATTCATTATATTGATGACACTTTTCTACACACTTATAGCATACTCCCATTCTTTTCAAGAATTTCCTAGGACAATTCATTCCACAATTATCATATAATCAAAATTTCTTCATTTCATCCTTCCTATTTGGAACATCACATTTCCCATGGTTATAAGAATACTGCTTCTTATCTAGGTTTCCCTTTAACAAATTAGATATATTAAATTCATTCTCTCTTTTGATGGCACATAATACAATTTCATCAAATGATGAAAATTTTGAATAATCCATTTCCCTTTGAAGGGTTGTCTTAAGACCATAAAATAAATGATCAATATAGTCTTGAGAATCATGTATGTAATTTATTTCATACCTATCTAGTCTCGTGAAGGTATCTTCATACTCTACAACACTCTCTTCTTCCCTTTTATTTAGGATAAAGAATTTTCTCCTCATTTTAGTTTATTGTTAATGAGGAAAATATTTGTCAAATAATATTTCCTTAAAAGTTCTCCATACCATATCATTGATTTCATCTTCCTATATTGTGTTATGGATCAATGAAAACCATTGATCAGTATCACCCTTGATGAAATATACTTCCCGCACTACCCTTTCATTTTCATTGCATCTCAAGGTGGGAAATATCTTTTCAAGGGACTTGATCCACTGCTTAGCTACCACCAGATTAGTATTCCCACTAAAATATGGGGGTTCTACTATAAGAAATGATCCAATATAGATGTATCATGGTTATTTTTCATAGACTTAGTAAGTTTTCCCTATATGATCAGGATCTGATCTGCTCTGCTCTAACATTGGTTGTATTGACTTGATATGTGGGGAAATACCTACATTTTCCACGGGTATTGGTTCCCATTATTCCCTTTAGTGCCACCAATAATCAATGGAAGACACTAAATTGGGTCATAATGCATAATTTCAGACTTCAAAATGCTTAACATAATTTGAAAATTTATGCAAAGCTTATCTCATAATTATAAACATAGTTTCTTTTTACATTTCAATACCTCATAATGGTTTGTAATGAAATGTGAATTATACTAAGCATATCCCCTAGGAGTGTCAAACCAGGTGTATAGTAAGGCCCATTTTCTTTTACTAGGATATCCTGAGTGAAGCATGAACTCCTGGTTGGAGTTATTACTCCTAGGTATATCTGTGCCAGTACCACATGCACTTGTAGTATACAAACATGGATGTATTTTCTTGGACGATTTACATTGTATATAACATACCAAAATTCTATGATATTACTCTATGATTATCCTCAATGTATATCATAGGGTCTTATCCTATAAACTATGTTTTCTAAATCTAGTTTCCAAGGCTGCTACTAAACTTCCTATTATACCAATTGTATCTCCCCATCCCTAGAAACATGGAGCCGGTGCATTATTTTATTATATAGGAATGATTACAAGAAATAAATTATAAAGAAACAATTAGCTTAGAAATTTTGGAAGACTATATTATATATATGATACCTAGAGTACATTTGGAATGATATAATATAATATGATAAATAATAAACTAGAACAAAATGATCCCTCGAAATATTATTTTAGTTTCTCTTTTTCATTACCTAGGGAATGGAAAAATAAGAAGGATGAGATCAAATGATCAGTAAGGGTTTCATGTATTGGTATAATGAATCAATAATAAGTGAAACATAATCAATTAGTCAAAACTAATTAGGCATGAGGAATAAATGAAAACACCTTCCATCAATTAGTTGAGAATAAAAATGCATCCATAGATTTTGTCTTTGTGAAAAACTCTTGGAAATAAATAACAGAGTATAAAATAAATAGGATTATTATTATTTGGAATTATTGTATCTATAACATGAACCATTATACCATTAATACAGATTATGTATATTGGTAGAAACCTGTCTGTTTTTTGAAAACCAACTCCAAGGGTTTTTCGCCAACTAATTTATCTCTTGAGACCTGTCACTGAATAGAGGGGATAGAGAGTTACTTAAACATCACTTTCATTCAAAATACCTCTTCATGAAAAGATTTTATACAAGAACAATTTTCCTTTTCAATATTCATGTTGAGTAGACGATATAGATTCATCAATATTTCCACGGTTAAGGTATCCATTTGCATAAACACTGTATGTAAAATTATATATGACCAAAACAATAGTTATATCCATGTTACAAGTATATGGATATATAATCTAGTTATAATTTAAATTGAAAAATGATCTCAATGGGGTATTAGTTATAATACATAATCATTACTAAGTGTGAAATACCATGTAAATCACAATGAAATGGAAATTGAAACAAAGTCCCTTAACAAATTTTAATCAATCGAGTTAATAATCATCAAGTGAACCAACAAATAACATGAATATAAATTGAATCATGATATTATATTTTAAATAGAATTAAACATACACCAAATACAAGAAATAAGTGGTGAACAATGAAAATCACACGAAAACAAAAAGTTAGATAATAAACCCCATACCTTATGATTGAATGTGTTCTTCCTTTGATCATAATGACCTGGATAGTAAAATTAGATTAATTAATTATCAATTAAAAAAACTTATCTACATATAATTTAATTATTGTGTCTTAATTATGTTCATTTATGCCCTTTCATATGGGTTAAAAGATTCAATTTCATTATTTGGGGGTACCCATTTTATTATTTTTTAGATCAGTTTGCCTTTATTCAAGTATAGAATTTCATGTGAAATAGGAATTGAAAACCAAAATTGAATTTATGAGATATTAATGATCATATATACGGTTGAATGATCATATAAATCCTTTGGTTATTTTCGGAGAGGATGAATCATTATACAAAATTTTAATGATAAAACCTTGGATTATTTTGATGTTTTTTTGGTCACCATGAATTCATTTTATTTTATTATTAAATAACATGCATAAAAATGATTCTGAAACACTAAATAGGATACATTACATATATAATGATCTGGTTCGACCATAAAAATGGTTCCATAATCATAAATTGAAAACCCATCGTCCTTGAATGTGATAAATTAACACATCTCAGACGGTGTTTTAAATTTTAGTATAAGAGTAGGGGGGAAAGGGAGATGATGATAAAATATTACATTAGAATAATAATATTTTAGTTTATGTAATGTAATGTAAGTATCATATCATTTTTATGATTGGAGGTGAGGAGAGAGAAATAATAGAATGGAACTTGTAAAAGAGGTTGAAAGCAAAATGATGAGAGGACCACCTGTTGAGTACTCCACCTTGAGAATCTTCTTAAGGTCTCTTTTGGCCATTTGGGGAGACCAGATGGTCTTGGAAGTGGGGGAGGTCTTGAGAATATTATTTTTCAGAACTTATTCAATGCTCATACCTTGAGTGGTGTGAGAGGAAAATGGGGCGAGGGTTGTTTATATAGTGGTGTGTAGGAGGGGTTTCATAATATTTTAATCATTAGTTTATTATTTTTCCCTAAGACAAGAAATAGTGATGATTCTATGACCAAAAATTGTAATAAGGTTATGTAAGTTCAAAAAAAAGTTTTCTTACATCAGCAATGATGTAAAGAACAATGTATTTATATTAAAATGTATATATATGGTAAATTATATTTTTTTTACTATTCATCAAAATCTATTAATTCAGAAAAATACCATAAAGTCACCCTAACAATTTTTGGGCATGTAGAATCCAAAAATGAACTACATTTTTTGAAAATAATTTTTTAAATATGAGATATTTAATTTTTAATTAAAATCATATTTTAATCAAAAATTACCAACACATAAAATATTCACCTTCATTTTTAAGCTGCATAAAATTTATTTATACTTTCCTTGGAATGGTGACCATTTATAAGGGTTATATTTCTCTTCACAAGGGTAAGTTTCTATTTTTAAGGGTTTGTTACTATTAATAAGAGAAAATTACTATTCACCAAAAAAGTATGTTGATTCTATAAGATTCTGAATATCACCCTGATCGTAACCATGTATGTCTATTTTTCGAAATTCAAAACATAGAAGGGGAAAATTTATGTTTAATGGATAGGTTATGACTATATCTTATAAATAACAAAGTTTTGTTTGATAGAGACTCAATGATTCATGTAATATAGTATATCTAACTAATTTAATGTATTTAAAAAAACATACCATAAAATGTTTGGGGTGTTATAGCAGCCTCATCCTCAAGTATTGGCTATAGTGTATGCAACTAACCTGATCCACAAACCTGTGAAACATATGGAATAACACATTCATAACTTCTTTATTGGTGATGATGCTAATCAGGGGTCTGGATACCACAACAACGACCTCCTCCTCATCAATACCTACCGGTACATTTCCATTTCTACACCGGACACAACATAAAAGAACATTCTCTTGAAGGTGGAGTTGGTGCAGAAGATTTTCCACTCAAATATAGTGGAAAGGTATTATAAAAACATTGGATATGCCCCTTATGGATGCAAGCCCATGACTCCATTGGGTATATATACCATTTACTCTTCTTGTGCCCCTATAATCCACACTGATGACACTCTATATAGAGATCTAAGCAGGTACTATTGTAGTCACTCCCCTGATGAGGAACCTCGATAGAACTCTTCCTGCCACCAAAAGAAGTACATTCCTGGTGCGACACTGGTCCATTATGAATGATACTATTTTTTTACTTTAGGTTACACTCAGTGATAATGGACTAAATTACTATAACATAAAATTTAGGCAGGAGAAAGACATTTACCTGCATATATTTTGAATACCAGTGCCCATCCACGAAATGTCTAGCACGTGAACTCTCTTCACCGAGTAGAAGCAGTGAGAAGCATTGTATCTCTATGAAATGCATTGAATAATGCATAACTGACATGTAACCATCATTGAGATACATAAACTCTATGGCCCTATCATCTATCGGCATTTGAGGAAAGAACTGATCATTGAAGGTGGTTTCAAAATAAACCCATAACATACCCTATTGACGAACAACCTGGGTAATCACATCCCACCAACACTTCACTGAGTCCTAAAGCATGTAAGTAGCTAGTTTGACCCTCTTATCTGAAGGCATGTTTATATTCTCATAGACTGATAAGCTGGCCTTTAGGAAAGATTCATCATCCGGTGGAATTACATCCACAAAAAAGTAAGAGGATGATGCAGTTATAACTCCTGAGTCAGATCAAACATCATATGTGCATGTTGTGGATCACCATGAGTGGAATGCACTAGATGTAATAAACTTTCAAGAACTTGGGATTCAGTGCCCAGATCTGGAACAACAGGCGATGCCTAAAGTTACACTCTTGGAGGTAAGATAGTCAGCTTTGAGCCCACCATGTATAGAGCATGGTCTTCTCCACCTTCCTGGAACATGATACAAGGACTTCATTGGGAAATTGGTCTAAAATAACAATCACACACCTAGGAACAAGCTTAACAAGAAATATAGCATCACTAGTAGAATCTAAACTTATGAAAACTCACTACCCATGGCATACTACCCCAACTACTCGCTTCGACATCCTGGTATTGGTATGTTCTAAAGTATAAGTTTCATGCCCATTTAAATTCAATTACCATGTTCATTCATTTATCTTTAATAAAGATAACAAGGTGGGATAAGGATGTGCAATTGAATCATTTAACATGTCATGGTTCACCATATAATGGATTACCATTTTAGATGAATCAGTTCCCATACACATATAACTAAAAACGATACACGTTTATCTATAACATAATGTATTGACTCGATAAATTTATCCTCCCATCCCATGAGGTCCCATGCACCTATTGAATTGGGACATGCAATCACTCAATCACAACAAACAATAATGCAAGTAGAACATAAAATTCATAGAAACACTCAATAAACACATGTATATTATGCAATGAAAAATAGTGAAACGCACCAATATGGCATGAAAATATTCATGAAATTAGAATTATTGGTGGCTATAATGATGCATGTGACCATTTTACTTTCCCTCATTTCATCTAGTCAAGGATAAAAGAAAACCCTCAAATATTTTAATAATCAACAACACCACACATCATGTGCATCACACAATGGTGATACAATATCAAGTACAATAAGGAAAACTAGAATAACAATTATATTTTGGGTAACATGGATTTTACCACGAACATGGGTCCACGATGGACAAGCATGGCTTATGACTATGTCCCAAACATTCCAAATCTCCAATCCATTATCTCCACATAATAAATAATGAAAAAAACTCTTTTGATACCACGTTATGACGTCATAGACCTAGATTCCACTTAACGGGTGACCCAAGCCCAGTGGGCCACGTGGCCTCAAACACATCTCCCCGAATTCCAAAGGCTACCGACTTGCAGCGAGGAACTAGGGTGTGTCCATGGGGAGACAATGAACTCATTTCCAAAGTGTGTCACAACATATGAAAGTAGACATAGGTAAAATGTGGAAGAAATATAAGTAAAAAAGAGGGCACAATGGAAAAATAGAGACAATAGTAACAGTAAATGAAAAAAATGGAATAACATTCAATATATGAGGATTTGTCATGTCTCTAGAAAAATGGAAAACATCGATATAAGATAGTAGGAATAACATGTTCCACAAAAGTATTTAGAAATAAAAAGTCTATCCCAAGCATCCTTAGATCCGACTCAGTCATCTACTATCAAGAACCATACTAAACAGCAAGCGATGATGTGTTTGATGCCATATGATTCCATTTGTCAACACTAGCAACCATGTAATCTGTCCCCGGTTCCAAACAGTGGAAAAAGAGGGATTAAGATAAACTTCAGTGGGCCACCATTAACGATGTCTATAAAAAATGGCCGGTGAAATGGAAATATAAAAGTTTCAATGTTTTCATATATAAAGTAAATAAGTAAAATATAACTAAATACCCATGTACCTACTTCATCCCTCGACTGGAGTATGAACATGTCAACAATTCATTATTTGATTATTACCAGTTTTTATATATGTCATATGTTATCATTTTGAAAGGTTTCAATTTGTATTAAGGAAACCTGTAATGATATCAAATAGTGAAGTCCCAAGGTAAAAACCAAGGTGACCTAGACCTCAAGGGACATCAACACAATAATAATTATAGCATGACATGGGCAATAGTGTAATACAGGGAGCCTAGTCCAATGAATTCCACAATGAGGAGCCTATTGAATCAAAGGTGATCATCAAAGGTAAAACGAGCCTAAGCAGAGACTGGTCCCCATCAGCTATGTCTAGGTAACCTACTTTTCAATGTTGGATCCAAGGAGAGTATCTTAGGCCTCCTTGGATGATATGTAAGGGATCCTAAGGTGTCATACTAGGAATCCAAATAATTGATGAGGATTAGTATCAAGGTGGGTATCAACCTATGCAAGCCATATCCATGAATCAAAATGGGGTTCCTGAGTGCTCAGGGAATTCTCCAATCATAATCCACAGCAAGGTTCATTCTAATACTATCCATTAATGTGGTAAGGGGTGGTACAGATATGAAACCTACTATTCATTTGCATTAAGGTACACGTCATATACTTATTATACATTCTAATTTACTTTATACATTTTATTGTAAAATTGAAGCACTTACCTTAGATGTGTCAAGTGGTCAGCTTAAATGGTACATTCCAATATAAAATTCAAAATACAAAAAATCCAGTTATTATAGAACACTTACCCTTAGGTAGTTCTATCCAAGGTACACCGGAACGATGGCTCAAACGTGTCGAAACAATAAATTACAAATTATGGCATAATATCCAACATGTTATGAATGTAGTTATGGGAAAAACCCCTCAAAATTGATCACATATATGGAAATATCATATCCATATGGTTATAATAATTATAAGCATGGCATATAAATTCTATAAACGACACCAAATGAAATCAGTGGACCCACACGACAAATATAAAATCAAAGAACATTGTGGATGAGTTATAGACCACCTGCCATAGGATTTTATGACTCTCCTCCTATGGTATTGGCCACATATTTTCTCAAATAATAATAGATCTAATAAAAGTCCAAAAAAATGCTCATACCCCCTTAACTAGGCCGAGAGCAAGAGATAAGGAGAAAGGCTAAAGTGGACTCGATTGCATACCGTTGTGAATCCAACATGATGAATGAAAGATCTAATGGATAGCTATTGAAGGAGATCAATTGATTCATACTGTAGATCTTCAAAGGGCTACAAAAAGAGAGTAATTTAGGTTAATCCTACAGAAATACATATTAGGTAGGATGAGGGGTTCTAATTATATCATTAAAGGAAAAAATGGAAAATCACCCTCGAAAAAGGCTTGTTCACGGTTTGTGTACACGGTTGGAAAAAACTTGAAAAAACCACATTCTATTAATCCTTATTAGATACAAATTAGACATTTAGACTGAAATTTAAAGGATCCATACATGAGTGAAAAATTGAGTCCTCACACTTACATCATTAGTAACATTTTATTAAAATGACATGAAAATATAAAAATTATTATTAATATTTATATAAAATGAATAAAATATAATCTTGATAATTAATTTCATGGAGGTGTTATATAAACAATAAATTTGAATATAGACATCTAATACGAAACTTATCTCAAAGAAGGGAATTTGAGATGAAAAACCCTTATATTTAATCATGAATTCTATATAGGTGATTAAATGTATTGTATAATAGTGTTAACCATTGTAATCAATTATTTTCAATTATTATTCATATCCATTGATTTTTCATATTATTCAATTATATTCACTTATTACCTATGTTTTTGTTAGTTTTTGTTTATTTTCATCATCATATGTCTGTAATATTTATTATTTCTTATAATTTTTTAATGGAGTTGAGTACCCTCACTAATTGATATCAACATTCCGTGATTTTAAAATTTATTAAAATAAATTTTTTTCAATAATTTTTATATTTCTGTATACATTTTATTGATGGTTTCAGTATGGTTCATGATAAAGAAATCCAAATTGAAGTTGTTTCAGGTAGAAAATTAATTTTTTTACCCTTATATAAACATAATTATAATATAAATTACCACTTAATATTATATATTATAATTATTAATTTATTTATACTTATTTATGGTGAAAACGACGATGTTTTTTTAGAATAATTGATGTAGGTGGTTGAACCATCCCACATAAAAACTTGTATAATAATGAATGATTAAGAGTTCAGGGTAATATTACAGTAATATAATTTTTCTAGACGAATAATGATTTTACAAAAATACAATTAGAGTGAGAAAATAGGTTTATAAAAAGGTGAGATGAAAAATTAACTAAAATTTTGGAGAATATATATATATATATATATATATATACTTTTAGGTATCCCATATTCCTTAAAATGAGTTACTTAACTATAGTGAATTTATTCCTAGTTGGAAACTGTTTAATATAATAGAGACAACTAAAGATAATGATTAATTTAGAATAGGATATGGATATGTTCTTTTATAGGTGATTTTGAGCTTTATATTTTCAATTTCTATTTATATAATGGTTAAAAAATATTCTTTTTGAATGGAAGGTTAGACTATGGTTTCTGAAACTCCTTCATGTCTAGCCATGTGTGTCATGAGAAACAACTATTTAACATTTGATATAAGGAAAAAAATTTAGTTAAATGATTTTATGCCTACCACTCATCCTCTGAAGATTATTGTGACCATTTTTTTTGAGTCAACCCACACATTCCTTTTTAAAGTTATATAATCATTGAGAAATTTACAATAATGCTTAGAGTGGAATATTTCTTTAGGGGGTAGGATTTCAAGATCATCTAACCCTTTTGGGGATGAATCTTTTACAAATCCTAGTATAAAAATAGTTATCATTGTGATAGTGATTCCTTTCAAAATAATGTATAAATGTGAGCATATATAAATATCAAAGGCTATCTATTTTTGAAAAAATAGGTATATATTGCAGGTTATATATTTTTATTTTATTATTGAGTGATTATATTATCTAGAGCTCCAAAATTTTTCATTATTATGTCTTCCACTGATTAGGGAGAAGGTATGTGTTTTGAGGTTCAGATTGGGCCATTAAAAGGGGTTCCTATATATCCATATAAAGAAACATTATAACAAATGTATTTTTTTCAACATATTGGGACATGTTTTATATTATAAAGTTGTGTGATGAGGACCATCATGGTTCCTTTTATGATCATTAAACCATAACTATGTGAAGTTCATTCTGAGTTGGTGTATCCAGGACCAAAGGGTGTTAGGAATTAACCTTAATGTCCATTATTCATGTTTTTATTATAATAATAAAGTCATATATTGAATTATTATAGTTTAATTCATTTTATCGGGACCATATAATGAAAATATGCATCAAAGAGAAAAGATATTTTTCTAGTGAATGAGATGACAATAAAATACCATGTGGGGATTATATAAGGGTGGTTCTTTCTAGCTCATCTCATTGGGAATATATTCATTTGAGTAATAAAGAGTGCATGGATTATAAACCTTTGAGGAAGGATAAATTTCAAAGTAAAAGGACCTTTGGGGTTTGAGATAGGCCTTATTCAAGGGGAACCCATCTAATTCTTAGATAAAATGAGTATATGCGTGAAGATTAGATGTATGCTACCCATGGAATATAGTTTGGATATTAAACTTATTAGGAGACACAAGTATAAACCCCCCTTTTACCAATGTATTTTGACATGGAAAGATGACTGGATTCATGGGAGAGATGTGCCCATGTTAATACGACAAGGGATAGTTCAGGGGATTCAAAAAATATAGATGTCCCCGAATCATTGGTCTGTCAATGTGATAAAATAATCAATTGGAAAATGGGAGAGGGTTATACCCATGGATTAATTCTATTCTCAAGTGTCTTAGTTGGTGTACTAGGCCAAAAAAACTCATCACTTTGGTTATCTTGATGTGTGTCATGTGGGACGTATATTTTTATTGGTATCATCGTGGAAGGAACTCTCAGCATCAGTGGTATACATGGAAGTTATTATGTTAAGAGTCCTATTTTTCTAGGAGGAAGATCTAAGAGGCTAATTTTATAAAGGTAATATATTATCCAAGGGGTGAATACTAGTGTGTATAACTTTTTCATGTACCTCAGGAGGTCATGGAGGAGGACTAGAGGCATACCACCTGAAATTTATTTGATAAGGGACAATGACTATTCACAAGGTATTTTGGGAAACCTAATTATCCCATTTGAGAAATCCAAGTGAATGTGGTTCCAAGGAGAATTTATTATTGTTTTATAAATTTTTATTATAAAAATGGTTCTCTATTAAAGAATATTAATAAAAATTGTTTCTTAGTGTTGATTATGGGGAAGCGGTAAACCCTCTTTGTGAGTAGGGTGAATTTCTTACCCTACTAGGGGTAGCGTGAAGTTGTTTACCTATTAAGAATTTTGGAAGAATATGGTTCCCAAACAAGGATACTGCCCAGTGATAGCCCAAGTAAAGAACTAGGGAAAAGTATTTTCCTAGTGGAAATGTAGGGAGAATATAGAACCACAATTGTGGGTTAAGGAGAAGTATTTCCCATATGTAAATATATAGTTAAGACTCACTAAATTGGAATCCTAGGGAGAAGTATCAAAATAGTTGATGGATAGGGAAACGTATCTCCCTAGTGGAAGTCTAGGGTAAAGTTTCACCCTTGGGAGAGGCTCAAAAAAGGTGTCACCCAAGTGGTGGTCTATTAGGGTTAGTTGGGAATGCACACCTTAGTATGGATCACCTAGGTGGGGTCCTTCACTCTAGTTTGGATTACTAAGTGCAATACCTCCTTTCATGAATTATTTTTGGGTTAAACCTTTTTTAAACTCAATTACTGTAAAATATTAGTTAAGTACCTTCAATTTTAGCTTAATTACCCACTTTAAGAGTGATTATATGATGTAGGTGTGGGGATATTTTAATATCCCATTGTATTCCAGTATGTTTTTCCAAAATGGTGGAAATGGGGGATATTTAAAGACGCAAGATTACTAGGGTCTATGGATCACATAGGTCACTTGGGCACACAATATGGTGGGCATAGGAACAATTGTGATAGTCAGAAAGACATGTAACCAAGGTTCTCTATGTGTTCACCGGACCTGGGAACACTCAGGATAATTCATGTGGTATGATTACAAAACCAAGTAAAAGTGACAAGGGAAGTAGGATTTTGGTGAATGAATTAGGCACACAAGGTTATGTGAATGGGTTGGGTGAAGGCCACCGAGGTATAAATACTTTGTTGCATTGACCTGGTTGGATGTAATGTAACGACCCAAAAATTCATTAATGAAAATTCCTCTTGGTATATTTAAAAATCTTCTTATGGTTCTATACAACGTAAGCACTAATTCGATTTTATGTTTTGGGTATTAAAATGTCGTTAAGAATTGTGACCGTTTCTAATATAGTCATTGAACAGTTATCACATGATTAATATAAATATAGGGCTTTAACAAATCCAATTTACATAGACAATGGAAGCGATGACATCATCTAGGAGACTTGCCCCATACGAAGCCCATTTTCGGATCTTGGAAAGGAGATGGCATCATTTGGATTCTCTCTTGACGAAGACCAAGCCGAGCTTGAACAAGTTAAGCCTGAGAGGAACCAACTATGGGATAAGTGGAAGTTAATAGAGATTACCAACCGATCGATGTTATCCAAGCCACCCCAAGAGTTTTTCACCATCACACACCTTACCCTTTGGTCTTATGTGGGTGTTAGAAGAGGTTATGTAACGATACCCTCACACTATGACTATGTACATTATTATTCTATAGATAATATACATTATTTTATTATTACTTTGTAAATATTTTTTAAAGAAAAAATAGTATTTTTAGTTAATATTAAACTAAGAAATCTATTTTTATGAATTGATCGATTTTTGAATTAAATAATAGTTTAATAAAATATTATTATTAAATTAATTTTTATTAAATATAAATTATCTTAAAATTTTATGAATGAAATTGTATTATTTATTAAGGTTAGAAATTTGGTTTTTCCAAAACCCAAGAATTTTCGATAAATATCATTTTTTATATTAAAAGTAAAAATTAACATATTTAAAAGAATATTTAGATAAAACGAATATTATTTTTTGAATCAGGTTGTTGAAATTATCCAACTGTAAATTTTTCCTAATTTTTTGAGACAGTTGAATTTTTGGTTAAAAATCAAATACAATTTAAATATATAATGTCTTTTATGACATCATAATGACCCAATAATGATGTAATAAAACACTATAAATGATATTTTAGTTCACTATATGTTTTACCATTAAAATAATTTGATTTTGGGTTTGTTTGATTTATTTTATAAAGCATTAGAGGACCCTTCAAGGCTTATAAAACATTTTGTCTTTTTAAGTTTTTTTTCTTGAGAGTCTGACTCACCTCCCCATAAGAAAACCTATTAATTTATGTATTTCCGCCATTGGATGAATAAAATATTTTTTTCCTCTCCCCTTTGGAAAAAACCATGGACTGGTTTGTGGTTTGGATTTGTTTAATGTGTGGTTTCCTAAACCTAAATAATAAAGAACTTCCTCTGCATTCCTATATAAACCCACCCAAGCTCCCACTTCCTCTTCACTCAAAGTATTTTAAGTTCGTATAACCTCTTCCCTCCTCTCTCTAGAATCCTCCCAAGGTGCCCCAAGCTCCCAAGAATCCTCTCTCGAGCCTCTCCCAAGCCTTTGCGATCACACTTCCAAGTAAGGGATTTCTTCTTTTCTCATTTTGTCCATTTTTTAAGTTGTTATGCCCTTTTTCCATTAAAATTTTTGGGGTATGATCTCATACCTCCCCCACACTGCCCTCTTTATGTTTTGATGATGGAAAACCCCATTCTCTATCATTAATGGCTCCCATGTACACCCGTTACCATGCTGAAATTCTGTGAGGTATTTGTCTCTCCCCTTTTACATCCAAGTAATTATTTTGTATTATTCATCTATATTTCAATACATTAGTTGGTACATGAATCTATATGACCCCCTTACAATCCATTTCATGTAAATATGACGAGACGCCAATTTCTATCTCCTCAACCATTTTCATGAATCCTTATGTCATGTCATTATGCAACCAGAATTGCACATCATTTGTCCAAGCCAAGATCATTATGTAGTGAATACCATACCCATGTCTGTATCAAGGATATTCACCTTTATGCACATATACATATTTAATGGTACATTCATGTATTTATTAAACATTACGTAATTGTGGAATAACTTATGATGTTGATTGATTCCATGTTATATGATCCCTGTGGCACACTTGTGCATGAAATGAAATGTTCAAGAAGGGTACACCCAAATATCGCTCCAATGCATTGGGTGAAGTATAGTACCTTGACACGTCATGTGCAATGGGTTTTGACTCAAGATAATTTAATATCAATGAGGTTTTAATCGTAATTCATGTGCAATTAAGGTTTACTCATGCTCCATGTTAAACGAACCTTGGCTCATGCTAATTCCATGTTAATAATTGTTTCCACATTTCCATGTTATGATTATCATGATTTATCGTGCCTTTATGTTCATGTTTCTCTTGTGATCCATTAATATTCTTATTATAAAACATGTATTGTTTTCCTCATGTGATTCCATGTTTATTCTTTTAATGGGATTTATAGCTCACCCTTTTCTTATGTATGTCCTCAGGTCATCCCCTGCAATGCTAAGTATGAGGGAATGTAGTGGTCATGTAAAAGAATTTTTCAATAAAGATGTTGTGTTTAATGTTTTAAGCTATTATGTAATGTTACTAAGCCCCAAAGACACTAGATCTTTCGATCTTCCATGTTATATCATGTAAAGAGTTTATGAAATAAATCATGTTTAAGTGTGTAATAAAATAAAGGTTATCATAGTTGGTATTAGAGGATATTTTAGTTATTTTTTGGATTAGTATTAGAAAACCCTAGTGAAAGTCTTAGGGATAAGACTAAGTATAATAAAAACATCCCTAAGTTTTTGGGAGTACATAATAAGTGGTTTATCAAGAAAATACAACCCTTTATGGATACGAGCAGGTAGAGGTGGCTTTGGTACAAATGTACCTAGGGGTGAAACCCCCAATAAGGATTTTCAGGCTTGACCTGGGGTATCTTGGTACACGACAATGAGTCTTGCTGCACTCTTGGTTACAACACTCTCGGGGGATATATATTTGTAAATCCACAAGCATCGTACGATCCATTATTAAAGGAAATAAATTCCCCAAGAATATATATTAGAAAGTAGATCAAGGATCACATAGATTGAATCCTATAGATTCATAAGTTAAGGAAATAAAACTATTTAAAAGGTGTCCGTTTTGCCTTTGGATTCTCCTTTATGTGTTTAACTGTTTAAGATACTCAACCCTAAGTATATGTTGGATAGAGTAGAACCGAAATCAAAAAGTGAAAGGTAGGGTTTTTGACCATAGATATACACATTCTTTTATATCACAAAAGTTTAGTAGAATAATCCCAACACCACCACAAATCATGGAAGTAAAGATGTTAGTGAGTACAATAAATGTGGAAATCATTGTATCCCATGAATACAACTCCTACATTATCTTAATTGATGGAATGAACTTCCTGGAGAACCTCTTCATACTCCATTTTGTGGAATTTAATTCAATTCTTGGCATGGGTTGGCTTTCCCTATATAAAGCCAACATAAATTTCTGTGAGAGGGAAATCACTCTACATATGGAGAATTGACCCCCGATTCTATACAAGTGCAATGAGGAAGACGAATCTTATTTTGATCTATAATATAAAGAATGGATATTACTGCCCTATGAGAACGCCTATCTGGATCAGATGATTGAGTCCAAGGAAGAAACCATCCTTGAAGACATGCCTACTGTGAGGGAATTCACTGAAATGTTTCTCAAGGAACTTCATGGTCTTCCTCCCAAAAGAGATGTTGAATTCTCAATTTATCTTATACCAGGGGTGTTTCCTATATCCCAGACTCCGTATAGAATTTATTTTGTGAATCATGAGGAGCTTAAGAAAGAACAACATGAGAATCTAGATAAAGGGTTTATACGCCCAAGTGCTTCACCATGGGGTGCACCAGTCCACTTCGTCAAGAAGAAGGATGGGTCAATGCGCCTTTTCACCGATTATCATGAGATTAACAAAATAACGATAAAGAACAAGTATCCTATCCCACTAATTTAGGAATTTTTCCATCATCTGTGTGGAGCAGAATACTTTTCCTAGGTAGATTTGTGGTCGGGATATTATCAAGTAAGGGTGAAAAAGGAATATATCCCCAAGACTTCTTTTCGTATAAGATATGGGCACTATAAATTCATAGTAATGCCTTCCAGACTCACTAATGCTCTCCTAATATTCATGGACTTTATGAATAGAGTCTTTAGAGATTACCTTGAAAATTTTTTGGTAGTCTTTACAGATGATATTCTAATATATCCAAAACCAAGGAGGATCATGAGGATAATCTAAGAACTATACTAGAGACCTTGCGAAAGGAGAAGATCTATGTAAATTACAACATGTGTGATTTCTTGTCAAAGGTGGTCTCATTCTTTGCCATATCATCACAAGAAATGGAATATCTTTGAATCCCACCCAGGCAACTACAATAGAGGGATGACCAAGGCCAACATCAGTAATGTATATCCGTAGATTCTTGGGGTTAGATGGATATTATTTACTATTTGTGAGAAATTTATCACAATTGTCCCACCCTCTTACCAAGAGAACTCCAAATGGAGTAAATTTTTCTTGGAGTGATGAATGTGAAGAAATATTCAAGGATTAGAAAAGGAGGCTTATCACTACACCCGTCCTAACATTAAGCACAAGTGGATAACTTTTTGTGGTATTTAGTGATGCTTTGAAGAAGGGAATGACATATGTGTTGATGAAAAATGACATAGTCATTACCTATGCTTCAATGCAATTTAAAGTTCATGAGCCTAATTATCCAACACATGATCTGGAGTTAGTTTATGTGATCTTCACTAAAAAAATTTGGTGGCATTATCTCTTTAGGGAGAAGTGTGAAATATATACGGACCACAAAAGCCTCATGTATATATTCAAACAGAAAGAGTTTACACGCACCAACAAAGATGGTTAGACCTAATCAAAGTCTATGACTACTTTATCCTTTACCACCCTGGGAAAGAGAACAAGGTGGAAAATGCTCTAAGTAGAAAGGACCCGGTGATTCTATCACTGATGGGAATTAAGAAGGATACAATCTTTGTAGATTTGATGAAGATAGACATGGGAATCATAATGAAGGGAACATCATAAATCCTTTCACAAATGATTGTTTAACTGTCTCTTTTGGAATGGTTAGAGGATGCCCAAAAGGATGAAGTGGGAATTCAGAAGAAAGTAGAAGCTATCAGAAAAAGGAAATACTCAGAGTTCAATTTTAATGAAGAAGGAATTGTGATATTTGGGGAAATACTATGCGTTCCATCATGTTTGGAGATGAAAAAGGAACTTTTGGATGATGCACATAGTTCAAATTTCCCTATTCTTTCAGGAAACCCAAATTTGTATCGAGATCTCTGAGAACATTATTGGTGGGATAATATGAAGAAGGATATTGCTGAGTATACATCAGAATGCTTGGTGTGTCAGCAAGTGAAGGCAGAGAGACATAAGTCTAAGGAGATGATACAACCATTGCCCATACCAACATGGAAATAGATGAACATAACCATGGACTTTGTCACAGGACTTCCAAAGACATCGAAAGGCAACAATGTAATCTAGGTTTTTGTGGATTATCTTACACAGTCTGCACACTTCATTGTAATTCGGAAGGATTTCTCATTGGATCAACTGGCATAGATATATATCCGGGAAGTGGAAAGGCTACCTGTAGTACCACTATATATTATACCCGATCAAGATCCAAGATTCACCTCTATGTTTTGTAAGAGTATTCGACATGCTCTGGATAATGAACTAAACTTCAGTACAACCTATTATCCTCAAATGGATGTCCAATCTGAGCGAACTATTCAGACACTAGAGGATATGTTAAGATCATGTTCTATGGACTTCAAAGGAGGGTGGGATCAACATCTTCCTCTAGTAGAATTATGCTATAATAATAGTTTCCACTCGAGCATCCAAATGCCACCTTATGAAGACCTGTATGGGAAGAGGTGCAGAACCCCGACATGTTGGGATGAAGTTGGTGAGCGTAAGATACTTGGACCATAAATGGTCAAAGAAATGGTAGAGAAGGTAAAAACCATTCTGTATCATATCAAGTCGTACTAGAGTCAACAGAAGAGTTATGCAAAAAATGTCATGAGGTTTTAAAATAAAGAAAAGTTAAGTCCTGATACATCGATCCCTTTGAGATTCTTGATCATGTTGGGGTTGTGGCCTATCTACGAGCACTTCCACATACCATGGATGATGTACGTGATGTCTTTCATGTATCCCTCTTTTGGAATTACATACCAGAACCTTTACATTTACTCTCTTCAGAGGTAGTACAACTAGAGGATGATATTCCTCATCAAGGTGTTTTGAAGAAACCAAAATATTGAAAGAGTGACATGGGAATCAGAGGAAGTGATAAAGCAAAGTTACCCAAATCTATTTTATTTTTGGAAAAGGAAATTTTGTGGATGAAATTTCTTAAGGGGGATCATATTATAACGACCAAAAAATTAATTTATGAAAATTCCCCTTGGTCAATTTAAATGTATTATTATTGTTTTTAAAAATGTATGCACTTATTTTATTTTATGTTTTGGATTATAAAATTCCATTAAGAATTGTGACTGTTGCTAATATAATCATTGAACAGTGATCACATAATTAATATAAATATAGGGCTTTAAGAAATCCAATTTACTCAGACAAAGGAAGCGATGGCCTCATCCAGTAGACTTTCCCCATACAAAGCCCATTTGTTGGATCTCATATCGAAGGTGGTGCCATTGGGCTTTGCTTTTTACCAAGCCCAAGCTGAGCTTGAACATGTTAAGATTGAGCGGAACCGACTATGGGAGAAGTTGAAGTTAATAGAGATTACCCCCCAAGCGATGTTATCCAAGCCACCCCTTGAGCCTTTCACCATCAGACACCTTACCCTTTGGTCTTACACGGGTGTTATAAGGGGTTATGTAATGATACCCTAGCACTATGACTATGTGCATTATTCATGTATAGATAATATACATTATTTTTATAGTTAATTTTTAAATAGTTTTTAAAGAACACATAGTATTTTTAGATAATATTCTAATAAGAAATATATTTTGATGAATTAATGGATTTTTGAATTAAATAATATTTTAATAAAATATTATTATTCTTAAATTAATTTCTATAAAATATAAATTATTGTATAATTTTATGAATGCAATTGTAATTTTTATAAAGGTTTGAAAGCTATTTTTGTCAAAACCCATGAATTTATGATAAATTTATGTTTTTATTTTAAATGTAAAAATTCATATATTTAGAAAATTGTTTATATAAAATGAATATTATTTTTGGAATCAGGATTTTAAAATTATCCAATGGTGATTTTTTCATAGTTTTCTGAGAAAGTCGAATTTTTGGGTAAAAATTTACTAGCGTTTAAATATATAATGTGTTTTATGGCATCATAATGAACCAATAGTGAAGAAATAAAATTAAATAAAATAATTTTTCGGCCAATATATGTTTTAAAATTAAAATATTGTGATTTTTGGGTTGTTTGATTTATTTTACAAAGCATTAGTGGACCCTTCAATGCTTATAAAACATTTTTTATTTTTAAATTGCTTTCCATGATAGTGTGACTCACCTCAACATTAGAAAACCTATTATTTTAATAATATTGGCCATTTTACTAATAAAATATTGTTTTCCCCACCCATTTGAAAAAAACCATGGGCAAAAACCAAGGGCTGGTTTGCAGTTTTGATTAGTTTAATGTGTGGTGTTCCAAACCTAAATAACAAAGAATTATCTATTATTTCCTATATAAACCCACCCAAGCTCCCACTTCCTTTTCACTCAAAGCCTTCAGTGTTCCCCCAAAATCTTCCATCCACTCTCTAAAATCCTCCCAAGGTGCCCCAATCTCCGAAGAAGCCTCTATCAAGCATCTCCCAAGCCTTTGGAATCACACTTCCAAGTAAGGGATTTCTTCCTTTCTCATTTTGTCCAATTTTCTTTTAGATGTTAGGCCCTTATGTTTTCAATTACAAAATCTGGGGTATGATTTCAAACCTCCCCCATACATCCTTATTTATGTTTGGATGATTGTATATCCCTTTCTCTCTCATTAATGGCTCCTATGCACACCCATTGCCATGCTAAAATTTGGTGAGGGATTTATCTATCCTGTTTTACATCCAAGTAATTATTTTGTATTATGCATCTAAATTCCATTAAATTTGTTGGAAAATGAATCTATAAGACTCCCATTCTGTAAATTTATTGTACATATGATGATACACTAATTTATCTCTCATAAACCATTTTCATGAATCATTATGTCACGCCCTTATGCTGCAGAAATTACACCGCATTTTTCCAAGCCAAGATCATTGTGTAGTGAATACCATATCCATGTCTTTATCAAGGATATTCACCTTATTGAATATATAAATTTTTAATGTTACTTTAATTTATTTATTCCAAATTACTTAATTGTGGAATAACTTATTATGTTGATCGATTCTATGTTATATGATCCATGTGTCACCCTTATGCATGAAATGAAATTTTCAAAAAGGGTGCGCCCTGATAGCACTCCAATGCATTGGGTGAAGTATAGTATCATGATATGTCATGTTAAATGCGTGTTGACTCATGATAATTAAAGTGCAATGAGGGTTTAGTCATTATTCATGTGTAATGAGGGTTTACGCTTGCTTTATGTGCAATAAGCCTTGGATCATGATAATTCCATGGTAAGTGTTGTTGTCAGATTTCCATTTTATGATTATCATGAATTATCATGACTTTATGTTCATGTTTCTCATTTGATCCATTAATATACCTATTTTATAACATGTATTGTATTACTCATGTTATTCCATGTTCATTCCCTTACATGGCTTTATATCTCACTCTTTTCTTATGCATGTCCTCAGGTTATCCCATGCAATGCTAAGTACGAGGGAATATCGTGATCAAGTAAAAGAGGTTTTCCATAAAGATGTTGTGTTTCATGTTTTATGTTGTTATGTAATGTTTCTAAGCTATAAATACACTATAACTCTCAATCTTCCAAGTTGTATCAAGTGCAGAGTTTATGTAATAAATCATGTTTAAGTGTGTAATAAAAGTAGGGTTGTCATATACATTGTTTCATGTCAATTCCTATCACAAAATAAATCTCCAAAACATGCCCCATAAAAATTGGAATTCATTGAAACAAAGAGGATTAATTTGTAATGTGAATGTAAACATGAAATTTACATGGTATTGTTAAAGGGATTTAATACTCCATCCATTTTTGAGTACACTATTAATGTTAGTGGCTGAGAATATAGTTTGTTCTAGTACCTAAGTTCATTACACGTTATTTTTACTAATATTATACGTGATTACTTTATTAAATTTAGGGTTCAACCCCCTATAAACTAATCAAATTTAATTAATTCTATAGATTATTTCAATTTATTCACCCATGTCATTTGTAGTACCTATGTTAAGAATGAGTTCTTCTCACTTCACTATATACTGATCATGATATTGCTAAGTGCACATGGTAATCATGTATCCATCACAAGTAGTTGAGGTTACAAAAGATAATCTACTGGGGGATGCTACCTTTGCGATATCTCTTCTATTTTGATGCCTTTGGTGAAGAAACATAGGTTCATGAATTAGGCAAAAATATGTACCTTGTTAAATTTTTTCATGAATATGGAATTATTGGATCTAATTACCCTTGGGGTATTTACATGAATTCCTTTCATATTACAAATACATTATTAGAATAACTTATTAGAAGATAATGGAAAGTCCTTAAAAAATTTCCCTAATGTTAAAGTTGTTTCTTGGGATAGAGATATGGTTAAGTGTATTAATCCTAATATAAAAAATATTATCACAACATTCAATCAGGAACTATCTAGTATCCTTGAGTTGGATTTACCCAACTATGATTTTCTGAATAAAATCCATTCAAAAAATTCATCCACCCAGCTAAATCTCCCTAACCTCACATATATATCTCCATCCTGAAAATCCTATAAACACACAATATCATCTAATTGTTTTTCTATTGATGTTAAATTTATCCCAGATCCCAACAGTGAGGTATCTACTTCCATGAATATTCTTAAGAGTTACTGAGTGATATACCAATGGAATATTAAAACATTAATAAATAAGTCATATGAAGTTATAGAAGGAAATTTATCATCCAGTGGTGTCTCTATCTTGGAGAAAAAGGTTTTAAGGAATGGTTATAGTCTTACTTGGTGAACCAAAGAAGTAACAATGGGAGGCCTTATTGAGGCCTATTAGACTATAGGAGTATATATTAGATTCAAAATTTTCTTTTTATTACCATCCTTATCTTTTCATTGATATTGTGATCATGTGGTATTTTGAGACCAACACTACACTTTTCACTTGGGGAGGTTGGAACCAGATTCAATATATTTATAAAATATTGGGAATACCTATTCTTGGAAATATGTATGATGAGTTTCTCTAACCATATATGTTCTATGATTATTATAGGTGAACTCATATTTTGTTGATGGAATTGTTAGTATTATTGGAAGGTGGGATAATGAAATAATTTTTCCCATCCCTAAACATCTCCTTGAGAACTTGGAAAAAATGTTTCAACTTGCCCATAGATCAAGGACAATAACAACGTGGCCAATGAATTTCTGGGCCCAATATATGAGTGAGTCCTAGAATTCTTATTCTTTTATTATAAAACATGACCAACATTCAACATGGGGATACAAGAGAAAACCATATCTAAAGCTTTATCATTGGTTGGTGGACCTTTTAAACATGTTTCTATTAGTTGGTGGTTGTTATCAGTACAAGATACATGTACTGGGGTTAAACCTATAGTTCTCATGATATACGTGAAGAAATACTTCTATATTTAGGAAGGAATTATTTTGTACTGGTCCAAGTTCAGTGTGGTGAATACCCTCATAGGAATTACATCCCCAAATGGGGTACGACCGTGTCCAACAGTAAATATGCCATGCCAATCTACAAGTGAAAAAGTGAAAAAAAACCCAAGATGAAGAATAATTGAGAAATCACCAAAGTGGTCCTGACTCCAAGTCTGGGTCCTTCTGGAAAAACACCCATGCCAAACCAACTCCCCTGGAAGATCCTTTTCCCTTGTTCTAAACAAAAACATGAATTCTTCTCAGGTACCCAGTTGAATTCCAAATACAGTGTGAGTACAAGTCAATAGGCCACCACCAACATTGTCTACAATATATCTGGTATAAACAATCGTGCATGAAAATGTGAAATGAATAATAAGTGACAAAGTAAAGATGAGGTGCATTAATTAGTTTAGGTCCATTACCAGCAATTATTACCACATTATTATCTTCCCATTTCATCCCATATTCCATTACATACTATTTCCAGCACATTTATCATGGGTTCATTAAACACAAAAAGTTACACGTTCTTAAAGTACACAATCCCATTCATGAGAAAAAACACACAGTTTTCCTATCTCACAAGGATCAAATTCCTAAATTATACGATAACCTCACCATGGATCCTCAGCCTGGGTGGATGCAACTGATACAGAAACAGATCATCAGTCCTATCCCTACCCCAAGAATATGGGGTGGAGTTTAGAGTCTCAGTCCAACTCAACCTGTGGGCGTAGAACCTCAGTCAATTCCCCACACTACCAAGCTATGTGAACATTATATTCATATATGTTACCATTAAACATTTACACAACATCACAACCAATGCCCAAGGAAAACATTAACCATAACAATCACACGAGGGTTAGCACCATGACTTCACCCATTATCACATTTACCATATTTCACATCATTTAACCATTTATCCCAATTCCATTTTAATATGCATATCTCACTAAGCATTATTTAATAGTGCCTATCTCTCTAGGCTTGTTCATTATGCCTAACTCACTAGGATTCATTCCCATGCTCATAATCCAATCCATTACAGTCTTTAATTATTTCCGCATATTAACATGATAACCCTTAGGTCATTATCAAGCCTAGGTTCATCACCTAGCTTCTACCCCAACACCACCAATCACATCGAATTTTATATCAAGTGATAATCATAAACACACAATAACCTCACATGTTCTCCACAATCCCTAGGTCATGAAGAGTTGGCCCACCCCATGGGTGGACCTAGTTTAGTCTCCTCACCCTTGAACATCCCATGGGAATCATGAGGGTTCCCATTTACCTTTTTGAAAACCATTTTTTTAAAACATTCCATGGGTAATTAAAAAATACCTAGAGACACCCAAGAAAAAATCCAAACATTGATATCTTGGAGCCCTAGAGTGGTTTTTTTCATTACAGGGGTGAAGAGGGGTGAAATGGGATAAAATTCCGAGTTGGGGTTAAAAATCCCATAGTGGAAAAATTGTAATTTTTAAATGATTTTTGGCTGCACGATTTACCCGCATGGTTTTCCAAATCATGTGAAAATCATGCTAAAGCCAATGTACAATGTCCCACCTCCCACGCAGTTTTCTACGCTATCCGTACAGTTAACACTAACTATGCACAGATCATCCGGCCTACCCAGAAAACCCATTTTCTCCATTTTCTTTTCTCGAACCGTCAGAACACCCCCGAGCCTCCGTAAGGACTTGGGTAAGCACTTAATCAACCAAAATAATGGACTCAAACCAAAAAATAAATGAGAACATAACTTTCCAATATCCGGGATCTTAAAACCTCCCCACCTTATAATGACTCATCCTTGATCCTAGCTCCCATGATTCATTACACTTCCAAGGGAAAGTGATTGGGCCACTGAGCCCACATATCTGATTCCATCTCCCATGATTCTTCCTAAACATTCCCATGCTTCCATAGTACTCGCACTAATGGCACAAACTTTCCCCACAAGACATTATCACTATGATCCATGGCACAAACCAGATTCTCCACAAAGGATGCATTGGCCTCAGGATCATCATCCTCAACATCCATGATGAGAGTTGGGTCAGGTTGATACCGCTAGAGCTGTGATGCATGAAAAAAATCATGCATCCTACTATACTGATGGGGAAGAGTCAACTGGTATGCCACCAGCCCGATCCACTCTACAATATCAAGTGGCCCCACGTACCTATGCGCTGAATTTCCGTGCTTCAGTATTCATAAGTGGCCCATCCTTGGAAATACTCGAAGGAACACACTATCACCCACCTTGAACTCAAGGTGTCTATTCCTCCGATCTGAATACGAAACCTCCCTACTATGAGCCATTCACATCCATTTCTGAATCAACTAAACTTTATCTGAAGTCTCCTACACGAGAGTTGGTCCTAACATCTCAGATTCACCAGCCTCCAACCAACACAAAGGAGATCTGCATGATCTCCCATAGAGAACACCAAATAGTTAAATTTGAACCGTAGCCGAAAAAATACTGTTATAGGAAAATTAAACAATATATAGGTGCTTCTCCGATTAACCAACAAAGTTCAAGACACAAGACCTCAACATGTCTTCCAACACATGGATTGTACACTCTGACTGCTTATCCGTCTGCTGGTGGAAAGCCGTATTCAAAAGCACATAAGTTCCAAAAACCATCTGTGACCCCAACCAGAAGCACAATGTGAAATGAGGATCATGATATGAAACTATATTTTGTGTCACAACATGAAAACATACTATTTACGAAACATACAACTCACCTAACCAGACAAAATAGGTAAGTCTCCTAAATTGGTATGAAATGATCCACTTTCATTAGTTGATCCACAGCCACCCAGATTGCATCATTGTTACGAGGTGTCCTCAGAAGAACCATCATAGAATCAATTAGCACATCATCCCAATTATATTATGGAATGGGCAATGGATGTAACAAATTAACTGGGCATTGATGCTCGGCCTTCACATGTTGACAGGTAAGGCACCACACCATAATGACCACAAATTCCATTTTCATTCCCAACCACAAAACCTACCTATGGAGAACATGATACATATTTGTTAAACCAAGGTCCACTTCCCATTTTTATTCATGTAATTCACACATCAACTCTTCCTGCATGCACACCAGAAGAACCACTTGATCATGAATACAAAAAACCTCGTTTGCCCTAACGGCCCAACAAGAAGGCGACTCCCTAACTTTGAGTCTTTCCTTCATGGAAACAAATTCAGGATTGTCGAGCTGAATTTACCTAACATGGATCAAAAGTGTCGAATCAATAGACAAGGAAGAAAGTTTCACCTAACCATTTTAATCCCTCACCTCCAGGTGCAGCTCTGCGAAAAAGGCCATCACCTTCCACTCTGTGCAGGATTCCCAGACCACTAGGTTCTGAGACTTCCTGCTCAGAGAATCAGCAACATTGTTCCTTTTCCCAGTTTATATACTATCTCAAAGTCGAAATACTATATATACATAACCCATATACACTACCGAAGATTCAAATCCCTCTTTGAAAAGATATACATTAGACTCTTGTGATTGGTATACACCATGAACCGTTCCTCCAAAGAGTTGTGCCTCTAGCACTTTAAGGTGTACACTACTACAACCAACTCAAGATCATAATGGGGGTAATCCCGCACACGGGGTATCAATTTACTTGAACCATAAACCAAAATCCAATCATATTACATCAACACATCCCCAAGATCGATATTGGACGCATCACAAAATAGGATATACTTTTTACCTAGCTTGGGAAAAATCAAGATCGGTGACATCGTCAATCAATTTTTCAACTCTTAAAAGTAATTCTCTCAACCCTCATACCACTCAAACCTAATGAAAAGCATTTTTTCATTTCATAAAGCTGGTTTAAGGGTTCTCGGTGCCCCACATCCAATTACAACATTTGTGCTGGAAAATTAGAGAAATCCTTGATGAACCTCTGGTAATACCTGACCAAACCTAGAAAACTTTGAACGTCTGAAACACTCGTGGACTATTCCCAAGACAAAACATCTTGAACTTTCTCTGGATCCACTGACACACCATACAAATAGATTATGTGTCCCATAAAATTCACTTATACAATAAAAAAATGACACTTTTACAGCATATAATTAAGGCAATTCTCTCTTAGGGTACTCAAGACGATAACACGATGTTGGGCATGATCGTCCTGAGTTTTCGAGTACACCATGATGTCATCAACAAAGACAACCACAAACTGATCTAGATAAGGTTGAATTATTTGGTTCATCAAAGCCATGAAGACCACCGGTGCAATGTTAAAAAAAGGCGTCACCAAAAACTCAAACAACCTATACCGACTCCTGAATGCTGTCAACGACACGCCCGAAGGCCTCACCCTCAACTAGTGAAAACCTGATCTCAGATCAATTAAAGAAAACACTGATGCACCATTCAACTGGTCAAACAGGTAATCAATTATTTAAAGAGGGTACCAATTTTTCAACATCATCTAACTCAACTTACGAGAATCGACACTCATCATTAAAGACCAGTCAATCTTCTTTGAAAACATCACAGGAGATCCCAAAGGATACGTTCTAGGACGTATGAACCCCTTACACTCAAATTCCTCAAGCTGAAACTTTAACTCCTGGAGTTATTAAGGTTCCATTCAGTATGGCGTAATAGAAAATGGTTCCACTCCCGACAAAAATTCAATTGTGAACTCAAGATCCCTATCGGGTGGAAACCACGATAAATCCTCAGGAAACACATCCTGAAACTGCTCCACTACAGGAGGGAAGACAAACAGTTCCCCTATTTCAACATCCAGCACACTCTAAGCTACTTGATCCACAATCCTACCCAACTAATGATAAAAGGGTCCCATGTGAATTTATTGAAAATCCCACTCTCCATGATGGTCATAAGAGTATCCCCTAAGAGACCTGAATGATACCTTATGTCGGTAATAGTTTGTGTGCACCCGATAAAACACTAACCAATCCCTACCCAAGATCAGGTCAAATCCTGACAACTTGAGAATGAACAAATTCCACAAGAAATGATACCCCCGAATTCCAGAGGACATCCTTACACTACTAGATGTCTTCATTTAGCACCCCCAATAGAGTGTCCATTGACATAAGTCCGCAAAAACTCTCCACGAAAAGACCCGATGATACCACAAACTGAGCAAAAATAAAAGAGTGCAAAGAACCAGTGTCCAACAATGCACTAGAAAGCGTACTATCTACTAGGATCATACCTCAAATAGTTTATGGACCAAACTTGCCATCACACGGTGTGAAATAAACTGAATGAAGTAAAACACCCCCTCTACCCTAGGCTCCAACAAGTTTGCCCTACACTGAAATGCCCTGATAACATGGGAACTCCTTCCCCAGAGTTCCACATCCACAGCCCCATCCATTACAACTTGTGGAGCTCCAACTACCTGCCTGATATAGGTTAATTGATCCCCTGACTATGCTTGGAATCTGCTTTTCACCAACATTCATACTCTCCTGCTAAGGGTTACTGAATAACCTTGTCACGTGTCCCTATCTACCACACGAATGAAACTAAACTAGAGGATGGGGTCACTGGCCACACATGTTCCCCAACCTGCCATACTAATAGCAGAACACCCGATCACTACCTTGAGAGTCTGACCCTCCCTTCTGAACACCTTGAAAACTTATACCCTGATAAAAAATTCCAAAACGATGGTTCCTACCCTTCAGAAGCTACACCACTTGTCTTCCCAGCTGGTATGACAATCCCACCACCTAAATCTATTTTAGGTTCCCTTCATAGGTAAATGCTTGATCTACTAACTCTGTAAGTCTATTGAAGTGAACGATATTCACCTGATACCTGATCTCATGTCCCAACCCATCATGGGAACACCTTGTAACTACCGCCTTATCCCCCGCCAACATTGGAACAAAGCATTGCAGGTCAGTAAAGCGTCCAACATATTACATCACATACATTGATCCCTATGTCAGGATTATGAACTTTTCTACTTGTTCTTCCCACAAAGTCTCGACATAATAATGCTCTAGAAACGTTTTTTGGAAATTATTCGACGACATCCCCTATACCTATTTAGTATGAGCCTGGATGTCCCACAAATGCTTTTCCAAGCCCCATAACATATAATATGAAAAACGTGACTCACTTCCCAACAGGTGTGTCCAGATCATCAAGAATCATCTTGACAGTCTCTATCTAGAACTCTACTGCCTCTAGACCACCCTCTTCAGTAATGATCGGAGGGTGATGCTGTTGAAACTCTCTGGTCAGCTCAAACATACTCGGTGTGACCCACCCTAGGTCCTGATCCATCCTCTACATTAAACGAGCCATGTTCTATCAGAACCACTATTTCCCACATTCTTGGATTACAACATTACCTTTACCCTCTAACATCCTCATGTTACCCAACCAGCGCTCAACGTCATGGTGGTATTTATCTACATTTCCAAACACGAGGTTTAGAATACATACCATAAAATATTCAGAACGTCATAATGAGAAGGATCTTCACTAACCATAACCACCCACTATACTTACACCATCCCCACAAACCATAATATTTTAGAAAACAACACCTGACCATCCCTACCGCATGCTATATTCCCCATGGGTAAATAACCATACAACACCATGAGGCTCACAAAACATGTTACAAACGACATTTTAATCCATTAAAAACCATTAATTGCTCATATTTTTATTAATAATCCCTTATCATTATTTTATCTTCAACCCTTGAATTATTTCATTTATAGCTATTTCCATTTTCAATCATCAAGATGCAAGGTGCATTCAATCTATCATGCCTCACACACCCAACCCATGTGAGTCTACCATGATGCATGACACCTATCTCTCAAGGTGCCTACAATGATGCATGAATTCAAACCTCGTTCCATTTAGGCCACATGACAAATATCATAACACAATCACATCACACAACATGTGCATTACCCAATGGTGAAATATCACCAACTGTAACATCACACAATCAAGAACAATAATTCCCACCCAGGGGGACATTGGGTTTCCATCATACATGAGTTTGATATTCCCAACCACGAGCTCATTACCAAGGCCTAAAAGATCCTAACTCCCATCTACCATCCCAAATAACAAGATTACAGAGAAGGAGAAGAAAGTCCTCCTCTGATACCACTTTGAAACTACCCCAACATGGAATCCACTAAACCGATGCTCCGATCTGGGTGGTTACATGACCATAAGGGCACCTACCCATATTAAAATGGTTGGAAACTAGTAGTAGGGGTCAAAATAGTCAATTGAGGAGACAATACCATCATGTTTTCAGATAAAGACACATCATTAGATAAACAAAATAGAAAAATAAAAACCAATATTACAAGAGTATGCATGAACAACCATTTCCCAAAATGGGGCACAACCGTGTCTAAAAGTAAATATACAATGACATACTAAAATTGAAAAAGTAAACAAATCCCATGATGAAGACGAAATAAAAAATCCCCAAAATGGTCCCGACTCCATGTTCATGTGCTTCTCCACAAACACCCATGCCAAACTAACTCCCTAGTAATAGATTTTACCCTTGTCCTGACCTGTGAACATGAAGTCTGCTTGGATACCCAATGGTGGCCCGAGCAGGGTGTGAGTACAACTCAATAGGACACAACTAACAGTGTCTAAAAAATATCTAGTACAAACAATCATTAATGAAAAAGGGAAATTAATAATAAGTGACCAAGTAAAGATGAAGTTCATTCACTAGTTTGGGTCCATTAACCACATTTATTAACACTTTCTTATCTTTCCTTTTCATCTCATTTTCCTTTACATACCATTTACAACACATTTATCATGGGTTCATCAAACATAAAAAGTTACACAGGCTTAAAGTACACAATCACATTCCTGAGAAAAAACACACAGTTTTCCTATCTCACTAGGATCAGCTTCATCATGTAAAACATAACCTCACCTTAGAGCCTCAGTCTGGGAGGATGCAACCGATAGGGAAATAGAGCATCAGTCCTATCCCTACCCCGTGCATTAGGGGTGGAGTATAAATCCTCGATCCAACTCGACGCATCGGTGTAGAACCTCAGTCAACACCCCACACTTCCAAGCTATGTGTACATGCAATACATATATGTAACCATTAACCATTTACATAACATCACAACCAATGCCCAAGAGAATCATAAACCATAATAATCACAAGAGGGTTAACACAATACCTTAACCCATTTGCACATTTACCACATTTCACATCATTTAGAAAATTATCCCAATTCCATTTTATTATGTTTATCTCAGTAATCATTCTTTTATAGTGCCTATGTCACTAGGCTTGTTCATTTTGCCTAACTGACTAGTCTTCATTACAATGCTCATAATCCATTCCATTATGGTATTTAATTATTTCCGCATATTTACTCGATAACCCTTAGGTTACTATCAAGACTAGGTGCACCACCTAGAATTTACCCCAACACCATCAATCACATCGACATGTTTATGAATAGATCATCATAATCACACAACAACCTAACTTGTTCTTCCCTAACCCTAGCTCTGGAAGAGTCGGATCACCCCATGGATGGACCTAGTTTAGTTTTATCACCCTCGACGCAACCCATGGTGATCTCGAGGGTTCCCATTTACATTTTTAATAAACATTTTATGAAAAATATTCCATCGATAATGAAAACATACCAAGAGACTCCAAAGAACAAAACCAAACTTGCACAAATCCACAAATAAACCATGGGATATTACTTGTAGACAACCTACATTGATTATGTGGGTGAACACATTTTTATTCAAGACATTACATCCCACTTAAACCACCATTTAATGTTTCAACCTAAAAATCACCTAGAGAGTAGGGTTTTAGAGCTTCAGAAAGAGAGGAGAAGTAGTTACAAACTCTAAACTCAAAAGGGAAGCTAAGATGGGATTATCCTTACCCAGAGCATCGATCCGCAACCAACAACACCAAAAATGACTTAAAAACGAGGGATATTGATATCTTGGATACCTTGGGAGGTCTATTTCGTTCCTAGGGTAAAGAGGGGGTAAATGGGAGGAAATCCCGAGTTGGGGTTAAAAATCATGGAGTGGATAAATGGTATATTTTTAATAGATTTTAGGTCACACTGTTTACCTGCATGATTTTCCAAACCGTGCACAAACCGTGCGGAAGCCAATATCCAAAGTCCCACCTCCCACACAATTTCTTGGGATTTCTACACGATTAGCACTAATCATGTGAAAACCATGCGAGATACCCCACAAACCACTTTTTCTCCATTTTCATGTCCTGAACCCTCTGAACAACCATGATCCTCCTTAAGGACATGGGTAATCACTTAATCAACAAAAACAAGGGATTCAGAAAACAAATTAAATGAGAACATACCCTTCCAAGATCCAAGATCATATATTTTGGTTCTAAAATTGGAGGTGGAGTTTTTGTATTTATAATTGAGGAGAGGTGGGTTCATGTGAATAGTTTATTGATTATCTTATATTAAAATCCAACCATACTGATGTGGAATTAAATTCCATGACTTTGGATTATAAATAATATTTTATACTTGTGTTAGATTCGATACGCACCCCAAACACTCTTTAAATATTTTACATTTTAGGAAGGTTATGCTTTAAACCATTAATTTTAACCCTTTTCTAAAATTTTACATTTACTACGATTAATAATTTTGTTACCATGGTTAATTTTTTGTACGTAAAAAAAGAAATTGAACTTAAAAATTAATCTGAACCTTATGATCCAAAATAAGGAATCCATTTAAATTAATTCAATTCATTGAATTGGGAAAATTATATTTAAATGCAATTCCACTAAAAAGACTAAAAATCAGGTTTTTAAAGTGAAACATTCCGAAGTTCGACATGTTTATATATATATATATATATTCTAATTGAAACTGATTTCAATGACATAAATTTGATTAAATGATAAAAAAAAATCTTATTAAACTTTAAAACCAATTAAATTGACAATCTGACTATATAAATAAATTAGATAAATAAAGAGGTTTGAGTTAAAATGTAGTAGTTTCCACTATTCATTAAAAAATGAATAATATCATAAAAATACCAAATATATATCCAAAGAAAAATTTTATGTCCCAATTAAAAATTATAATTATAATTTCTCATATTGAACTTATAAAAGTGTCAAAACAATATTTAAAATGGATTCTCCATCAAGAGGCGGTAAAAATGTTTTTTTTGTAAAATATGTATTTTATGCTTAAAATTGTTTTTGTTCATATATATTGTCTAGAATAAATATAATATGAATTTCAAACATCACATTGAGTTTATATTAAATATACATTTCATTAATAAAACCAAACAAAAGTTGTTTTTTTATATTATAAACTCACTTGTTTTCATTTAAATAGTAATTTACAAAGCATTTACTTTTATTTAAAAGGGGTTTTACATTAATTTATAATTATTTTTGGACCAAATAATTAAGTATAAATACTTGTAAACCATTTGTTCCATAATTTAGTAAATATTATTCATTCCTGCCATCCGAATTCAGAGATTATAATGGAAACATTTTAAAAAAAATATTTCGTTTTTTGTTTAAACTTGATGTAGCGTATCATTTACACTATTGAACATAGTGTTTCTTTCTTAAAAATAGAGATTTTTTATCCAAACCCCTTTAAAAAATGATCCCTCAAAATTTAAATTTTGGGTTGGTAACTATGGTATGAATTTTGAAAAAATCATTTTTGCAATCCCACATCGGAAAAAGGATTAGTAAAACTACCACCTTAAAAGAAAGAAAGAGAAATACAAAGATCACCAAAGTTAAAAAAAATACTAGAATTCCATATATGGACACATGGATATGGGAGATTAGATTGACCATTAAGATATGGTGGATAGTGATAGAAAACCTTTTTAGGGGAAAGTTAAACATCACAAAACCATAAATTTGTGATGGGTTACACAATCTTTGCCTTTGTATTAAGAAAATTAAAAAAAAATTGGTTTAATATCTATTTTATAAAGTTTTGAAATTTATTTATAATATTGAGTAATAACATAAGTAAACATACTTACTTTTCATGTATAGTTTCATACTAAAGTCAATTTCTACCACAAACTTATCATTTTCTCCATAAATGAGTATTCAAGATGCCCTAGTTACACTTGAAGCACTATAATAAATTTCTAGAGAATAAAATAATCCATAAAATATTAAATATATATTCATTATATCTTTAAATACTAACCAAAACAAAAAAGTTTAGGATAAAACCAGATAATTACCCCAAAAGAATAGACCAATGTATGATGAAAAAAAAATTTTCATCTCAAAAAATCAAAAGTAATACCCAGAGTTCAACAAAGCCAATTTGTTAAATAATCATCCTTAATACTCATAAAAATAATCCAAACTAATATTGAAGACCAAAAATTTGAATAATTTGATAACAAAGTCTTCCAAGATAAAATTTAACATTTACCTCCAAAAAACATCGATCACACTTAATGTCTCATACCAAAATTTTAATTTCCAAAATCACATATTCTCTAATATATGTTAATCATTTCAATAAATAACCTAATTCCCTATAATTACATTATATAAACCCATATTATTCCAAATTAAAATCAACCAATATTACTCAAATAAAATCCCATGGTATTCTATTTAACATAGTCATATAGGGTTCCTAGAAAAATGACCTATATCACGTAATCCCCAAATCATTTTCCAATACAAAAGATATCCATTAAATAATACAGAAGTTCCAAAAATCATCTTATTCGTATTCAATCAACCCATTGTACTGAAAATACTAACTTATACTAACGAGGGACTTCTCATAGGCTAGTGGTAGGTGAGGTACCCTTGTCTCCCTTCGGTTGTGGGTTCGATTACCGCAACCTTACTGGGTGCGACCGATTATCACCCATATTGAGGGGTTTCCATTTTTATAAAACTAAAAACGAAACCATAACATGTTTCAACTTCAAAGGTCATCTTATACATCTCATTTTCATCCAAAATCATTATGAAATCAATATCTTAATTCATGAAGTTTTTTTATTTCACCTACATATGATTTAATAAAACTATTCCCAAAATAAAGAACATCATACCTTGATCACGGTGTCCACGTGGTTTAAATGTTATTTTTTTCATTAAGATAGAAGTCCCAAGCATTGAAAAAATTATTTACATATTTTTCAAAATCAGTTGCATCCTTTATCCAAATACACCTTGTTAAAATTTGGTCATATGGGTGTTCACAAAAATACCAGTTTTGGAAAATAATCATGTATGTTACATAATTTAAAAAAATATGATAAAATATGATTTTTAATCCATTTTGGTCATGTTTTAATTGAAACTTTTAATAAATGGTCCTTTTAAAATATCATAAGTATGTTCTGCTAGATTATTCTTTCAAAGAAACTATAAATAGGCTACGCAAGGGTCTCATTCTTTAACAAAATTTTCAAAATCATAATATGATTCATAATCTTGTGACAAGGTAAAGTATTTAAAAATAAATTGAAAATAATTAACATTTTTTTGAAAATATTATAATTTTTAGAAAATCATATTTGATTAAAAAACCCATGGTAAACCATGGTATTGAGTTATATAATAGGTGTTTGATATCTCATAACACTATTCTCTAGAGAGTTTTATGTTAGAAAAAGATTCAGAATCTTCTGAACATGACTTTTCAATAATTATTACAAGCATGTAATTAGGAAGAGATATGAATTTTTATTGAGATCCTCCTATTTTAATTTGTAACAAACTAATATAAATCTCAAAATGTTATATAATACTAATTTTAAAAATATAATAGACAAATAAACCTATTATAATTTTTTTTCCAAAACTCCCAATCCCTAAAGTTGGCTAAATCTTTCCTTTGATACCATATTTAATTCCCTTCACTTAATCATTACATAATATTGATTTAATTCAATAATTTGACTTTATTTTACATAGAGGATATTCTTAGGTTTAGAGTTTTATATAATTGGGTCATAAATATTACATAACAACTCAAATATTATAAGTAGACACTTGTACTCAGTATCCATTTTTTTCATAATACAAAACATTTTAAAATAAAACATGATTTCCCTTCATGATAAAAAAATCATCTAAAATTCTTCTTTCCACTTAACCATCCTTATAACCTATGGAAAAAATTTAAAAAACATAGGATGAGAAAAACAAAAGATCATTAAGGGATATAAAATAAGGAATCAAACTGTTAGACCATGAAAATTTTAAACTCATGAAGACATTTTCATAAAATCATACTTTTCACCCATAAAAACATAATCTCCTTAACATACGTACTTAAATATTATAATTCATAAAATACTTCTTAAGAATCATAAATCATAAAGGTTTATTGTGGAGTGCATATCATACTTACATTGTAGCTTTTAGAGCTACATAGAGAGTAACCTTCATGGTTATGTTTGGAATACCCATCATAGTATATTCCCTAAATCTCATAGGTTAAACACTATCATTTAACTCCATATCATTACCCTATTCATTGGAGAGCTATTAGGGTCTCACCTAACCTCCATTCTTCATGAAACCACATAAATAATTAATAAATTACCAATAACCAAAAAATAAGCACCATACATAAATCATGCATAAAGGAAGAATGACATTTCCACATTGTAATCACAAGAAATTATTTAAAGATATTGAAATAATAAATCCCTTATAAAAACCATTTTAAATAATAAAATATATGAACATGGAATATGGTTTTTATTTTCCTTCTAAAACATTAAGGCTTATGGAGGAATCCAAATATCAACTAATGGTTACAGTGACAAAGAAGTCATTATCGTCGTATATGTTAATAAAACATTACTTTTGAATTTTTGTATGGAAAGTCTAACATTCCATATAAAAACATTCTTTTTTAAAAAACTATTGATGAAATAATAAATATAAATAAAATATAATACATTCAAAATTTATTTCACACATAAGAGTTGAATAACATTATCAATAAGTAGAAATTTAACCCAACAATTGAAAAATTATGTTAATAAATTCCCTTACCACTTGTAATATGTTGAATCATATGACCAATAAACGTAGTAACAATCGAATGAAACATTTAATAACATAAAGTTAAATATATTCACAATATTTCATATCAAAGTTAATTATATATACACCACACAAAAGAAATTAGTGGTGAATAATGCATATATTTCATAGAGGTAAAAAGTGAGATGAGTAAATCCTTACAAAGTTTGTATCAATGACGTAAGAATTTATCAATAGGGTGATTATGTTTAACAATAGTTTATCCACCAAAAGAGAAGTGAAAATCCTAAATAAACCAATAAAAGTTTTTCCACACAAAAACGTGGTATAATAAAATAAACCTAGTAGACGTATATCCCATTGAATGGAAATTGAGATAGAAATACTCCGTACAATGTTTATATAAATGATGTAATCATTTATCAATCAGGTGATGATGTGTAGCAATAGTATATAAAAACAACAGGAAGAATAAAATTACAACATATATAAATAAAAAATTATTCTACATATTATTCTGGCATACTATAACGAAGTATGCATAAAATCCAACGAGTGGAAATTGGGTTAAGATATTCCCTTACATCAAGTTTGACTGATTTCGTATGTTCCTGGTTCTTCATAAATAATTAAATTAAGTTAATATATTATTGTTTTATATTCTTCTCATGTTTATTTTTCATATTATATCATTAATTACAATTCTATAACTATTATATAAATTTTAATGTAAATATAGGATGCTTTGTTGATATTCGATACTTGAGTCGAAAATGAATTTAGTATGATATCAAAAGTCCATGTGGTCATAAGAACTTCATCTGCAAAACATAAATACTAATATAAATATATTATATATTCATTATATAATTTTTTATAATAATAGTTTAATATGAACTAAATACACCATTCATGGAGACAGTAGGCCACACGCATGCATGAATGCAATTTTCATTTTTCTATCGTATAGAAAGATTGAAATTAAATCAAATGTATATAAATATATATGAATATATTACATAATTTAATTATAATTAATATTTCATTTATATAATATATATTTACTATATTTAGCCTTAATAATTTTTATGTGATGTTTGAATGAATCAAATCATTTTGATGAGGCAGCAATGAACACATCCCCAAACGAATTTATTGTATAACCACAATATGGAATGAATGAAGGTATATTTAATATGAAATATCCCGAATATTAAATAGCCTATAATTTACATATTAAAATATTATTTGACCATAATAATGGTTTTAGGACCATCCCTGAAGGAGGTAAAGGAAACAAAAAAAAACATCATTAACAGAGGTGATTAACAGGAAAAACATGGGCCACAATTTCAATTATTTTAATAAGAGGGGGATATAAATGAAATGGACATGATATTTTCAATTAGAAACATAAAAATCGAGTATATACATGATTTTGGATTTATCATTCGTTTATGTATGAAGGTGGTGAGAAGTAAATAGAGAATGAAAAGAAATTAAGAGAGGTACTTTGAGAAAATTACCTCTTGAATATCCACTCCTTGAAAGACACTTGAGGACATTGGATTTCGTATTTTGGTGAGACTGGAAACACTTGGACATGGGGAGAGTGATGAGGAGAGGTTTTTAAAGGATTTTAGGTGGTAAAATACTTTTTGGTTCTAAAATGGGAGGTGGAGTGGTCGTATTTGTACTTAATGAGATGTGGGTTCAAGTGATTAGTTTATTGATTATCTTATATTAAAATCCAAACATATAGAAGTGAAATTAAATTCTATGATATTGTATTGTAATTAGTGTTTTATAAGCTGTTTACGGTCTAAAAATACTTCAAACACTCTTCTAATGTTGTAGTTGTTAGGTTGGTTAAGCTTTTAACATTTAATTTTAACTGTTTTTAAAATTTTAGTTTTACTACGGTAAATAATTTTGCTACCATGGTAAATGTTTTGTAGATAGAAATAAAATTGAACATAAAACCTAATTTTGAGATTTAGATTATAAATATGGAAACCATTTTAGCTAATTCAATTCACATAATTGGGAAAATTATATTTAAATGTAATTCTGCAGTGAAGACAAAAAATCGGGTTTTTAAAGTGAAGCGTTTAAATGATTGAAATGTTTTTATATCTATTTTCAACATGAAATTGACTCCAATGACTAAAATTGAATTAAATGACAAAAAATAATATAATTATACTTTAAAACAATGAAAAGGACAACATATCTGCACAAATAAATTAAATGAAAAAGAAGTTTTTCATTAAAATGCAGTATTTTGAACTATTCATTTAAAAACAAACATTATCAGAAAAATACAAAAAATTTAGCCAAAGTAAAATTTTATTTTTCGATTCCAAATAATGTGTATATTTTATCAAATATAACTTATAATAGTATCAAAACTATATTTAAAATGGGTTCTCCATCAAAAGGAGGTAAAAATATTTGTTTTGAAAACCCTTTTTTTATGTTTCAAATTGATTTTGTTCTTATATACGTTCTCGAAAACATATAATATGAATTTTAAAAATTACATTGGGTTTATATTACTTATATATTTCATTAATAAAAGCAAACTAGAGTGATTTTATTACTTTATAAACTCTCTTATCTGCATTAAAATAGTTTTTTACAAAGACACTTCCTTTTATTTAAAAAGGGTTTTACATTCATTTATAATTAATTTTACAAATAAAAATTAATTTTAAACCTGTGTAAACTATTTTTAAAAAATATAGTTAATACTATTCATTACCAGCATTCCAACAGATAGGTTATAATGAGAAAAGTTTTGTAAAAATATTTAGTTGTTCGTTTATGCTCGATGTAGCACATCTTGTACGCTATAGAACATAGTGTTTTTTTCATAAAACTAAGGATGTTAAAACTATTCAATTAAGGATTTCTATAGTATTTTGAGATCAACATAAATTTTTTAATAGAATAACAAAAAACTAATATATTTCCTTGATGTTATGTATAAGGTACATTTTAAGGGGTTCATATTTAAGATATGTTTCCAAAAGTTATTGAAAAATATCTTAATATTGATGAGATGATCCAAAAAATATTAATACTTGACCACTAAATCATTAGAAAATATTTCTATAATCATCATTTGTAGTGGATTGTTAATATTGTTCATGGAATGTTAGTATGTAGTGCTGGATTTCATTATTCCAAAGGAAATCACATGTTAGAAACATACCCATAGGGGCGCCATAAAAGAAGCTGGGTCCTCATCATCATGGTTCATCTATATGTTATCATATTACAAATTTTTATCCATAAAAAGTGGTCCCAGAAACTAACAGTCACATCATGTAGAACATATATGACCCTGACTGAGAAATAATCCTTTGGTTTGTGCTGGTTAAGATTCCTCAAATTGATGAATACATGGATTTGATCAATATTTTTCTTGAATGAGACAACAGTTGTGAACTACTTTAGGTATCAATCTTCAGGGATGATGCTGGATTTGATGAAAATATCAACCTTAAATTCTATATTAATTGCATTGGTTAAATGTATCTTCCCGAATGCCTATTTAAAGACATAATGATTATTTTGGAACACAAATGATGGTTACTCACATTAAGAGCTAATTATTAAATCAATGTATTGTTCTATGAACAATAATCATAGTGCTTTTAAAAAAATGAGACTTATATCTCTTATTCCTCACCAGAAATTACAATATAAAGTTCATTCCAAGTGGTAGAGATACCATAATCAAATAATTATGTGGTATCTCTAAGATAAGCTTCCCCCTCCAATTATTCATTTATATTGTTGAAAAAATGAAGAATGGGAATTGTGGGTTCTGATAGGTGATATTTGGGTATATTTAGATCTTGAATATGATGTGGCATCATTCTAGGTATTTTCCCCAAATTCCTTAATAACCTATGGTTTATTATTTTCTAATATGTTGAGATTTAAAATATGATGTGGTAAATTTTTTTATCAAGGGAACTATTATCCTTTTTAGGATCACTTTATTTTTCATCATGGTTTTGTCTAAATAAATGAAGAAATGTCATGAGAATAGGAGAAAATATTCACAAATTGAATCATTTTATTTTTCTCCTAGAATTCAAATAAACTTGGTTGATGTTCTACAACTATGTTGACTAATATTGGCGATCAATTTGAACGACCTAATGTTAATGATTCTATGGAGGAAAATATGATATGAAATTATTACGGAAAATTATGTTTATTTCAATGATGGAGGTTACTCTAAGGGGATTTGTATTTAACAAAATATGATAGGAAAGTGTTAGAATGCTTCATCTTATTTCTAAATCGAAATAATTCTTAATAAACATTATATTTTATTTTAAATTTAGTAAAGATGGATAAGATAAAGAATTTACTTCATTTGCTACTATCTTTTAAACATATTTGGACCATTATCTAGGCTTCGGAAGCTCAATATCTCCATTGGTTCCCCTCTTGCAAGGGTTTGGATTACCTCAGTCACCTTCTCTTCTAGGCATTGGTGCCTTAGAACGTTCTACAGAATGATTTCCCATCCAACCGAGTCAGTTGCCAACATCAGAACCCTCTCTTAAAGATTTACATTTGTGGACTCATCCCCAAATTTTCAAGATATAGTTTTATAATTGGAGCTTATTCAATCATCTCAGGAGGTAGGGTCTTTATTGCTCACCTTTATAGCTTCATTATTCTGCTCACTCATGGGGTTTAGAAGCACCTGTAATTATCTTGGTAATAAAACAAAATTTATTTTTCATTACTTCTGTCTCCCATTATGATTTAATCAAAGCTGGGACAAGAAGACATAGATCTATAGGTCAAGGGTAGTTTAACCTCTTATTTTGGTGGATGGAGGTTCATTGCATGTTGGACTCCTCTCGTACGGTTGTTTGGGTCAATATTTTTGGTATTACTCTCTAATTTCACAATATATACTTCTTACTAGGTATAAGAGACTCCCTCGATGGTTTTTTTTACCTGGAACCTCAATCTATTTGTTTTCAGGACTCATCGTTTGGCTGAATATTTCGGGGAGATAGACATGGTATGACCACTTCTATATAGTCTTATTCAACCAGTTGAGGGTACATTTGAGTTGAGATATGAACTCTTATTTTCTTCACCCCCATGGTACTGTCCAACTTATCACTTTTAGGTACGCTTAGTGGTTGTGTGTAGGAGGTTTCATCAATCAATCAGTGGCCACGGTCCCTTTTTGATACGGGTTCCCTAGAATCATTGGAAGGATGTGAACACTAGTCTATTCCCTCCTCCTCTCAATATTTGGGATACCTGGCCTTATTATGGTTCTCCTTTCAGTTCATCCTTTTACTACAGTGCAATATTTCATGTCACATATGATCAATCATATAATTCTGACCTCATGGTATCATTATCTATGACCGATTCCTATGTTATTCCTCAGAGTTTTCAGAATAGTTACTTATCACATGTACATGGTGGGATTGTTCTTCTGTAATCTCTCCCTCTTTCTCAGGCATCCATGAACCAGGTGAAATGAAAGCTTCTAGCCCGTGATAAGGTCTAGAATTGTGGGTTTTTGATAATCTCCCTATGATCCTCAATGTCTGGTCTAAGTTACATGGTTCTTGATATCCATGCTACCTATCATACTACCACCTTGAATGTTTTTTATGTGTTAGAGGTCTCTCTAATGGATTCTTGTGATTATGTGACTTCTATTCCAAATGGTAACTATCTTGTCTCTATGTTCATTAGTGTATATACAAGATCCTTGAGGCCAAAAATGTTATCATCCCCCTCAATGACACCAAATTACCTTTACTCACCAAGGTCAAAATCGAGGCACCCCTTTCTAAAATGATATCTAGCCTTGTTTGGAATTCCTAGAAACTAGGATCACTAGTGAAAATTGATTACCGTTTTCATTAGAGGCATCGTTCCAATGTTTCTGTCATGGCTATCATGGAACACAAGAATAAATCTTCTAGAATTGAAACTTTTTCCTTGAAAATGGGTATGTCAGGCTACTTGCATGGTTAGTTAACAAACATTCACATATGTATCTTTTTGGATAAATTTGTAAATGTGGTGAAACTCTCAATCTTAATCCAACACATATAAGTGAAGAATAGTTATGATAATTTTTCCTTCCTCTTCTCCTTTGTGTATGAAAAATTCGACACTACGCCGAGGGAGTCACTATGGTAGGATCTGGGATCTTCTAACCCAAGGGATGCTTCTTGGTTTATTGGGGGGGGGGGGGGGTTAAACTCGACATGGTATTATTCAGAGAAGAAATGTGGTGGTCTATGTTCATGGATGTCTAGGAATTTTTTTCCCTTTGAATCACAAAAAAATAATAATAAAAATTGGTTATTTTAAACAAATGGATCTTTCTTGTTTTATTGGGGGGGGGGATTTTTACTTGACATAGGGTCATTCAGAGAAGAAAGGTGGTTTTCCAAGTTCATGTAATTCCACAAAGGATTTCCCTTCCCTTGAATCATACAACAGATTAATGGATGTGAGTTATTCAATATACAAATGTACAAGGTGTAATAAATACGTAGGAAGGAGGCACACCTAGAGTTGCTTCGAAGGTATCTTATCTTATGTGATCCTTATTTGATAACTCTCCCTTCCTATTCTCTCTTGAGTCCTACAAGGGAGTCAAAAGTGATTCCACTTCTCCTGTTGATGGACCTATGATCCTAGAATTCTTTATACGGTATATATTTCAGGGAGTAATCCCATGCATGTCTTATTGTGGGTATGTTTTCACAATAGACTCATGCGGATGAAAGAGAAGTTTCATAGTTGGAGTCTTAACCAGCCATCTACCTTCATAAGACTAGTGTCCTTGGTAGTGGAGATCAAACACGCTGGGTTAATCCTTGAGGAATCTTTGTATGATGATGTAATTTTTAATCATGTCAACAAGAGTTGTTGGTTCTCGTAAATTATCCTGTAAAATGAAAGGGTCACTCCTGAATGATCCAGATCCATATGGCTTAAGGAGGGTGATTGAACATTAAATTATATCTATAATTGTATTGAGGAGAAGTGAATGTCTTCCACTATAAAACATAGATTAGGATATGGATCTCTCTGAAACATTATGGATCAGGTGGGAGGTATGGTTATGTCCCATATACAAGCCCTTGTTAGTGAGTCTAATCCCTTCATATAGGCGGGGTACCCGAAGGGCTAGTTATAGCTTTTTGATAATAGTCCCATGGTCTTGTTTGATTTTGTTTACTATTATATCGGCTAAATCATGGATGGGTAGGAAGTTTGGAAGGATATTATTTCTCTCAACTTTGAAAGTGATCTAGGTCTAAAAGGATTTACCAGATACTTTTATGTGATTGAATGGATTATAATAATTAATGATTTAGTGGGACGAATTCTTGATTTCTTTGTGGGTGGTGGGCTTCCAAGGGTGTCCTCTGATACATCAATGGTTCTCATCCATATGGTTAATGAAGGGTTCTCTATTAATGAATATAGATCCATAATTATGTGAAACTTCTCATTCAAGGTTATGGAATGCATTATCAATAGAAGGATTTCTGATCATTTCATAACCTGATCTGAGAGATACAATGTCATTTTATCAAAGGTAAATCTATATAGGATGCCATTTGTCTATAATAATAAATGATTGGAGACATTAAATGTAAATCTACAGGATCCAATATTTAAATCAAGATAGATATGGAAAAAACGTATGATAAAATATAGTGGAGCATCATTATCAAGGTAATTACATATTTGAAATTTTTTATGTGGGTGATTGAAATGTTTTTTAAAAGCTACAGCTCTACATAGTTCTCTATCATCCTAATGGGAAACAAATTGGGTTCTAATAAGTGTTTTAGGGCCTCAGGAAAGGGTACACTTTATCTCCAAGTTTTTTCATTATGTTCTAGGACTCTAATGGAAAATATATCACAAAGGGAATCAATGATGGAATAATTATTCCTCTTTGATATATACACAAAATTAATTGTATTTACCATATAATATTTTCTGATGATGTTATGATCCTTGAAAATGGTAATAGTAGGACATCCATAATCTCATCATGATTGCTGAAAAATATAGTAAATTTAGTGGCCAGATCATTTACAAGAAAAAAACATAATGTATTCATCTACAATTATTGATCAGAGAGTATGGGTAAATATTTTAGATCACTCTTGGTATTCTAAGGAGTCACTTTCACATAGAGTATTTAAGAGACCTAATTTCCCTTAGATAAATCCCAATAAATTATTTTTAGGGAGGTTTTTTTGAAAATAATAACAAACCGGATCACTAATTCGAAAATTGTTTTCTTTCATTCAGAGGACACATTACTGTAGTTAATAGTATTCTATCATCCATTACCATACATATGTTATGCAACCTCCAAGAAACCAAAACCATGATAATAAAAATGGAGAAAATATTTATCAAGTTTATATGGGACATGAATGAGGATGGGCATCATCATTAGGCTTCATGGGATATACTGGTGAAAGAAACCTAAGTTGGGGGAATTAACAAAAGAAGTGTCGAGAAATCCATGAAATTCATGCAAGATTAACTAGAAAGGGATGACATGTATGAGAGTTTCATGTGGGATAAATTCATTAAAAATAAGTACAAGCATGTTCTGGATGTTTTGAGAGAATGATCTAGTAGGATAAGGAAACGTTTACATGAACATGTTTAGGAGCTCCAACAGCACTCGTGATGGGTAATCAGATGTAGTGACAATATCTATTTTGACCAAAATTTGGATGGTTTGTGGCTTGGATTCCTACTATTCACAAATACTAATATCACCCTTAACAATGATAGTATTTACCCTCTATTAATTTATGCGGTTCTAGAATCACAGCAATGTAAAACTTTTGACTCTATTATTCGAAACAATGTGAAGCATAACTTGGTGTTCATGAGTTCTGCATCATGTTTTTTCTTCTCCAATGTGTAACACTGTTTGAGATGTGGATCCTTCATTAGGTATTAGTGGGGAGGTATTATTTAGTGTTGTGATATCCCCACTATGTTAGGCTTCTTGGTTTGGTGCATCAGAGGTGAGGCCATTCCTACAGACAATGATATCAAGTGTAAAGATTACCCCTCACCACTCAGTTTCCATGATCTGTAAGATTTTTGGAAGAGATTTCCCTGTACTAATATTTTCAAGGGGAGTATGACAACTCTATCTAGAGAAATATTTTTTATTCCTTTGGGTTTGTCCAATATGATGCTATAGTCGAAGGTTTTCCACATATCTGGTTTTTAGGAGTAGGAAAACAACAGACATGAGGAGAAAGAGAGAGTGGTTCTCTAGTGGAATGTTTCTAGAGAATTTTTTCCAGTGAATAAGACTATATATGATGGAATTCATAGTTTGTAGTGATAATTTATATCTATATCATAGAGGGGATTTTTCTGGTGGACTCTTGTCATCTTCAAACTAGTGGTTGGTCATGGATCCCGTTTTAATGGTCTTATGCTAGGAGGTGGCATGGGAAATGATGATATGGGCTCTATTGTTCATGATTTATCCATGTTATATGACTATGTTGACTATTTTATGGTGGGACATAGTTCTCTACTTAGTGGAATTAAGCTACTCCATGACAGGAACATGAGGCTAGTGGTGGTGGAGATGGATTCCTTAATTATATAAAACCCCCTAAAATGAAGGAATATAATTAATAGAATAATATCTATATTATTTAAATAATTAATATAAATTTGAATGGTCAAATGATGGTCACCCACACCTGGAACTTAGGTAATAATTTTTTAATTTTCATACTTCTAGGAATCCTAATGGTGTACACTGTTCCTTATATTCTAGTTTGGGATCCCCCCGAGTTCATGAACATTGTCAGAGTTGATGGCCTTAGCATATATTTTTTCAATCACCTCGTTTGTGTATGATTTATAGTTATAAATAATAAAGAAATTCCCACATTTTATGAGGATTTTAAAATATATCTCTCATGACCCAATCATTTTCCAAGTCTTGTGTTCTTACCTGAATAAGGTTAATGGGAAATAGATTTAATTTAATGGGAAATAGATAGCGCTTCCAGAGTTCACTCAATCGACTAATAGGGCTAGCCTCTAGTATATGGGGGAATTTACCAAAATGATGTTATAAACCATTTTCTACTCTCCATTGATTTATTAGAATCATTTATAAATATGTTAGGTGTTACATGACTGAAATGAGGATTTATAACCATATAAAACCACAAATATTACATTGATGAAGTATTTAGAACACTGATGGTATGATGAGGGCATCACTAAATGTTTTTGGAGTCAAGTACTTCCCATTAACATAACACCCCGAGCTAAATTAATTATTATGTTACAGAATTTTCATGATATAATCATTACATCTCACAAAAAATTAAAGTCCCAATAACAGAAGTTTTGATGTATTTCAGGACTAGCTATACAAGCAACTTATTTTACAACACTTATAAATGTTTTTCCATAAACGAGCCACACTATAATACCTTAAAGACTTATCATTAACTATAATCATCTTCATAACATGGGTATTAGAAATTTAATTAAGTAGAGAGCTTAAACACTTAGTATGGGAAAACATATCATGATTTCTTAATGAGTTAGATCATTAGAATAAAAAAATCATGAGAAGTTGAGAAATTTATTATTTAAAGATCATGGAATCTATGGGAGTTGTCCCTGAGTCATGATATACTAACATATAATAGAAAACTTATACCATAACAAAAGATTTGCGAAAAAATGGATAAAAAACGTGATCTATGGAGCCTAATCATAGGAATATGAAATGGAGATGTAACATTACCATGAGAAAAGGAATAACGATGATTCATTTCTAGAAACATATGATTAAAGTGTCATAATAATTTATGAATATCCAATAATTCCAACCCCTTAGATTGTAAAAATTTCCAAGAATTATTTCCCTTTATTTTACGATAATATCCAATAAGGATCAACGTTAATTCATGAGAATATCCATGAAGGCTCAAGTTACATCATTTCATGACACATTAAATATTACTTAATTCATTAGAGAGATATAATATGCCACCTTCTATTCATCCATACTTACAAGTTCCCCATGAAATCGTACACTTATTACATCATACAGAATCCATGGAAATAAAAATGGGTTTCATAAAAGGTTTAAATGAAACTCATTCAATTTTCATACAGAAAAAATTGAAATTAAAATCGATTTTATAAAACTTCCTAATGGAATTCAATAAAATTTCATGGAATTAACAACCCATAGAATTAAAAATTGGTTTCAAAATATTTCTAATTTTTATCAATATAATTGATATTAAGAATTAAAATGATTGATACCCAAAATTCATTGTCCCCAAAACATTATATAATAAGAATATATATTGTGTGATTTAGGGTAATTAATTTACAAAGAATTAAATCCTTTTAAGATGAAAATGTAATTTTTTCCAAAAATATAAATGTGTTTTTAAAAAATGTTTTGGACGTTATCATAAACGAATGAGTTTCATACCTAATTAAAAAGTAATCTTTTAGAAGGTGAAGTGAATACTTTGGAAAAAAATTTCTTTAAAACTATTATTAAAAGAAGTTTAATTTAAAATATATAAATTTTATCAAAAAGGAATTTGGAGTGGAAGATTAATCATTTTATTTTGAATGGATGGAAAATATTATTAATATTTTAAAGTACATATTTTAAAGTACCAATCAGGAAGATAATATCAAAACACAATTTTAAATACAGAGAAGAAAAAAATCTGGGTTGAAAAAAATAAAACAATATTAGGATTCCATAAAATTATTATAAAATTAGAGGGAATGTAAAATTTGGACAAGGAGGGGAAACAATTATTTAAATGGACGATAATTATTTTCACCAATGATATACTTTTGAGAAATAAATACATCATGTTAAATTTTTAAGTTACAAATGAAACTTTTCATATAGAGAGGAGGAATTATTGAATCATCATAGAATATAAGAGATCAAACATGTAAAACCATAGTAATTGTGGAATCTTTATGACTCATGAAAAGAAGTTGATTCATGAAAAACCAAAACCTTGTATTCTCACTTACCCGAAAACGTCTTAACCCTCTATATAAATAAATAACTATCTTAGTCACCTATTTTCGAAATTTAATCACATATTTAATATAACATCCTTAGGGATTTTAGGAATAACCATTTTCATTTCTTAATAATATTATTAATTTTAATTTTATTGAGTTATATTCATTATGATAATATAAATTATCCTTTCAATCAAAAGTAAAAAAAGAATTATTTTAATGAAAATAAGGGTTTCATGCATTGTATTGTTTTACTTAAAAATATAAAATATAAATTTTGGATTTTTTAATAAAAATTATATAATTTTTGAATTAATCACTTTAAAATTATCTTAGAATGAATTTTAGAGTAATTACTAAAATGGATGATTTTTCAAATTAATAGTGAGAAATATTGATTTTTTTGAAACTATTGTTTCTAATTTCATGTATTTAAATATTTAAATTTTTTTAAAATTTTTTAAACAAAAATATTTCCCTAATATTATTCCTAATCAAAATAAGGTCATTTGAGTCAACATTATGCTTCATTTTGGTATTGAAAACTTTTATACAAAGAATAAATTTGTTCTAGAAATATACTTTTAATCACATTTTATGGTTTTAATTTTAAATTAAATTATAAAAATTACATGAATTTAAATTGATAAAATGAATTAAATATTTTTAATCAGAACAATTAATATTAGGTAGTAAGGCCAACATAATTGTGGGTCATAATAAGTTTTAAAAATAATATAAAACTCTTATTATGGTAAAGGTTAAAATATGTTTACATGGGGGTTAATCTAAAGTGAAATAGATTAAAATGACCTAAAACATTATCTAAATACTATTATATGGACATATATTGACTATATATCATATCATATTAAAATAATGATCCATTTGGGAGCCATGTTACTTGGTTATACTTTATTATATTTTAATCTTTTGAAAAATTCCATGTGTGTTCTCCCCCCACATATAAAAGAAATCTACTCTCCTTTCCGATAAAAACGTAAAAATACCTTGATTTTGGCACATTAATCCCTAGTACCCTTATTAACATCACTACTCTCATCCTAGATATACCAGACCAATTTTTTATAAATGGAAATTTTGCCCTTATAATTATGTCACATAATCACCTGAGATTACAACATAATGAACTACTAAGATCTATGTGACCTTGAAACATAATATTATCACTTCTATTATTTTAATTTTGAAAATCTGACATACACTATTGCAATCAGTATGATACATGGAGTCCGATAAGGAATGAAATTTTTTGGTGAATAGTAATATACCCTTAAGGATAGTAATATGACCCTTTTGAATAGTAAATCTAAAAAATAATAGAAACCTCACCCTTGAATGTATAAATAAAACTTTTACATCTTTTAAGTGATAGTATCACCATGGTAAAAGTATTAAATTTTTTATAATTCATATACAATTAATTAAATTAATAAATTAATTTAAATTAAAATGTATTTTAATAACATGTATTGATAAATTAACAATTTATGTCATCTATTTTTAAGACAATTTTATACGACCATATATAATTTTTGAAATCATTATAAAATCAGTTATATTTTAAAATTTTGATTTTTTCATTTAAATTATGATTTCAATTATAAATTAAATTAATGATATTTATCAAATTTATTTTGAAATATTGATTTTATTTTCGAAATCTAAAAATCATAAAATGGTTAGTGTAAATTTTTGGGATTTTTGGAAAATAATTGAATTATAGATAAATAGTAAAATATGATAATTCATGATAAATGCTAAAACCAGAATTTATGCATCATGCTTGAGCCATGGATGATGTAAATGAAAATTGGTTCGAAATCAAATTCACATATTAATATTTTATTTTCACAAGAATCATTACTATTTCTTTTCTTATGGAAAAATAATAAACTAATAATTATAATTTTAAGAAAACCCTCCTCCCCTCCACTACAAAAATCACCCAAACTCCCATCTAATATTTACTTCTATCAAGACTTGTGTCCTACCTAAATTATGCCCAAATATTTCCTTAATAACCCCCCCCCCACATCTATCAATGCATTATTTCCTCTAAAGAACAAATCCTCTCCCGTTAATACCCTCAAGATGTATAAAATAAGATAAACCCCTTTATCTCTCACTAATATCTCCTAAGTACACCTGGTACCATGTTGATATTTCGTAAGTGATTTTACCCAAACCTCCTGCATTCTTTCAGGTTGCTCTATATTTTATTTTATGCAAATGAATATATATATTATTTTTATATAAAACATCTAAATTCTGTGTATATACCCCCAAATCATGTTTTATGGTCCATCCCTCACTATCTTTTGGGGATATACATGATTTTAAATGATTCTGTCAACAATACTTCCTGATAAGAAAACCTGTTTTAAGGGAAATTCCAGTTTTCTTACCCAATTTCAAGTACACTACATGATTTATTTTTATAAAACAATTAAGTTGAAAATATTCTTGGTTCACTTATGATTTTAAATAAAATATTACTCACCTTTCTATTTTAAACACCCATTAGTATTTTCCTTTAAACTGCACTAAAATGTTTTAATGGTAAAATTTCATAAATACTCTTATTTAATGTTGTAAATTATATTTTAAATCACTTAAAATGTTTTATACTTATTTTAACCTATGAATATCCATGTATATTTTAATTCCTTTTTTCAGGGACACTTGTATGATACACTCATTCATTAGGCTTCATAACATGATTATGATACCCATTTCCTTCCATGTGTACCTTTATGTTTATGTATGATTGATTATGTATGATTATTAATGTGGAAAAAATATTAATGAACATGTTAAGATGGGTTCTCCCAGATAGTTATCCAATGGATTGGGTAAAGTTGAGTCTAATGAGATGTTATGTGAAGCGGTCTTGGTGGTTATCCTGGACTCGTGCTACCCTAGGCAATAGTCTTGGTGGTTTTGATCATCTATATAAAACATTGCTTGAATCTTGATAAAATGATGTTTTATGTTTCTTCCACATTATTATAACTCAATGTTTATATGATCTCATATTTATATGTTATGATTTCACATGTTCCATGCCTTTTTATATCATTATAAAACGCCTCCTAACCCATGTGCTAAAGAATTAATACTATGTTTTTTCACTTAGTGGACTTTTATCGCATCAATTTGTTCATGTTGTCACCATGTTATCCAATATAGATGTATCAGCATAGTGGATGATATGAGATCATTATGGTGATTAATTAAAAATTTGTTTTTATAATGTTTGATTATGTACCCAGTCTTCCAAGACACTAGACATTATGATCCTTGGATTGTAATATGGCGTATCATTATTCCCAAAATCAAGTAATTTTATATGTAAATGTATAGGGTTTCTATAATAGAGGTCCTCGATTGGGTAGAATACTATCCTTTGAGGTATAACTTTTAACTGAATATTTTAGTTTCATTTATTCTTTATCCTCCATTAATACTTGTATAAAAATTATGATATTTTAAAATTATTGTCTAATGTATATGTAGATGTTATTTTGTGTATTTATTATCTTCAATCTATCCATTTGTTAATATAATGGGATTCTAAACCACAATTAGTTTTTATGGTAAAGTACTACCTCACAGACAGATTTAATTCATCTTCCATCACTGCATCTCATGAATGGTAACAATAATGAATTGAAAGCATATATGTGATTTTAATGGTGTAATTATCATTATGTAAAGATAATATATCATCTATTTTATTATCATTTCATCCATTGAAAAATGATAAACTCATTTGTTTGTATGTGTGGATTACCCCCTCTAGGAAGCGATGTCATTCGTTTTTCATCACCGCCTCACACGTATGGCTTATAAGAGTTTATTTAAATATATAATATTATATTTATGATAAAATAATAATTTAGTAATGTTAAATGATACTTAACTTCCTTTAACCCCACTTATTAAATAATTGAAATGTTACTCATGCATACATACAACCAACCATCTCCATGAATGTAACATGATTAGTTTTTTATAAATATCTTACATAGTTGGATATAAATGTATAAATAACGTATAAAATTATTTATTATATTATGATTATTATTCATGATATTATTAATTAATTACCTGCAAGACAATTATTAATAATACATACTTGTTTTTAAATTATGAACCATACATCCTTAAAACAACTGACCTGGACTTAACCGATTAATTAATTAAAAATGTCATTACAAAAATGAAATTAATGGTTTAATGATAATGGATTTAAAATATAAAGCGTATTAATAAATTAATTAATTTATAAAGTTTTATTAAATAGAAAATAAATAATTTACGTGATAATCCATACTCAAGGGAAGGGACACTTTACCATAAAAACATATTAAATATTTTAAAGATTTATTTTATTAATATTCTTACTCCATATCCATATTATTAATTTTTTTATGGATGTACTTATATGTTAAAAAATTAATTATACACGAAATTTTATGTCACATTTGACTTCATTTCAATATTTTTTAGAAAAGAAATATTTTTATGTCTTTTATATAAAATATTTTGGAAAACTAAATAAGGAATTTTCTACTATAATGTATACATTTTCAATGGGTTTTAACACTTCCATATTCATTATTTGATTATTTCATTTCTTTAAAATCTTATATTTTTTATTTTAGTAAAAACCCTCCTTCCATTTGTTTTAGGTATTATCAAAATGGGGTTTAAATCGAATAGATATTTCAATATCTAAAAATATTTTTTATATGAGTGTAATGAACATTTTTATAAGTATGATGATGGAAATGAATGTTTTCAAGTTTTATGACTATGTTATGGTTAATTTAAATAATTTATTATGATGGGTTGCCCGATATATCTCATGATGAAGGGTGAGCCAGATCTAGCTCATGATGATATGTGATCCTGATATAGCTCTGAAATGAATTTGGAAATGGGGTGGATTTAACCAATTATAGTTTTCTACTAAGAGATCGTTTGAATTGACCTTGTGACATTGCATTAGTTAGAGATATAGTAATATTAAAATTAAAATGGTTTCCCAATTTACATATATTATTTTTCTATGCTTGATATGTGTTTTTATGGAAGTATTATGATTTCACAAGATGTTCTAATGTGATTTAGTTCAAAAGAATGTTTATGCTACTTCATAAGGTGACTTGAATAAAATTTAAAATTGTTTATGGGATTTTAAATATTGTAAATAAACCTTTCTTTTTTTTATTTTTCTTTTATATTTTCAATGAAATGTTATTTTTAAAACATTAGGTAGTGAAATTGATTTAGTTTGTAAGAAAGTTTCAATTTTGAGCTATGTGTTTTTTATAAAGTGGGTTTTTTTGTAATTTGTGTAAATGGACTATAAATTTTCATTATTTCTATTTAAAACTCTCTTTGAATCTTATTTCATCTCATCCCATATTAAAAGTTGTTTTTACTTGGATTTTAACGATGAGTTGAGACAAGGATGATGCCAAGATGAAATTTTTGAGATTTATCATGAAATGAAATAATGTTTCATCTTAAGTCATTTTCATTGTATAAAAATGGATATTTAGAGAAACTATCCACTTTGTTATAAAATGTTTTATGATATAATGGATATGTAATAGTTCTCTAAATCTAAAAAACTAATAGGTCACTAGGAATGAAAAAAATAAATTCTTTTTTAAATAATCAATTGACAGATATTTGATGGTAGATTCCTTATCTTTTGAATTGATGTAAAGGTTTAGATATTTTTAGATGTTATGATATTGTGTGAAAATACAATAAAGAGATTATAATTTATTTTTATTAGGGTATAACATTTGAATATTACCATGTTTCATCATCTAAACTATGACTATTTATTATGGTTTTCCAAAGAGGACATTGGGAAGCTGAAGTAGGAATGCACCAAAGGATAATATATTTCCATATTACCTATATTTAATGTTTGGAAGTCCAATAATACAATTGTTTTGTGTGATTTCTTGGTTGATATAAGATATAAATGGATGTGGAATCTATTATAAAGAGAAGTCAGATCCCCCACAATTTAATATGTCAAAAGTGGAGAAATTTAGAAGTAAACACGCTCCAACATTCAGTAGATATTATGTCCCAATTGTAACATACTAACCCTGGATCCACTTAACCTAAGACCTGATCTAGTGGGTCACATAGCCTCATGAATTCCTCCCCGTATGACAGAGGCTATCAACTAGCATTTAGGGTTTAAGGGTCATACAATGGGGAGACTATGTCATCATGTCACGGTATAACAATAGATTCAACATATAAAAAATAACAACAGAATCCTAATATAAACATTCAAAATCAATAACTATGGATGTGTAAATCAACAGAGAGATACATACACAATAGAATATATAAATAATTTAACAATTGATAATATAACAAAATCCTCAAAGTATTTGATATATATATGCATGGCATGATGAAAGAAAAAATGAGGTGAATAAAAGCCAACATTCTATAAAAGTAGTAGAAAAAGAAAAAAAGTAAACAAATATCCAAAAACATATCGATCATATACCCATTACTCTTATTATAAGATACATCTAACGAAAACACATCAACAACCTATAAAAGGGCCTTTTACCTTATTTATACCTGCATGAAAATAGTCTTCTAGGTACCAAGGTTATCCAGAGTAGGGTGTGAGATACAAATCACATAATGCCACCACTAAAGATGTATATGTTTAATCTAAGTACTGATCCAACTAAAAATTGTGCATGTATAAATAATAAAGTAATTTAATGCTGAATAAATAAAATAAATGGTTACTCAAGTTCCTAAAGGACACCTAGTGGGTCTACCTACATCAGGTCATGGCTGGAATGTTTGCCTGATCAAGAAAATATATACATGTAAATATTAATACATTATATATATATTAGTTATATATTTCATCCACCTATATGATCCAAGTGTACGTGGAACTCCTAAAGGCCATAACCTTGAATACTAGCGATGGATGGACTGTGACGTAACTCAATTTTCCCTAGCCAGCCTAACGAGCCTAAAATACCATGCTATATCCTGACAGAGAGAGATTCCATACTACATCACTTAGGATGAAGAGTGGACCATCTGGGAAACAATCTAGTCATAAAACATGGCGCGTCATCCCATCAGACATATAGTATCACTTATGTGAGTCTCCATGATCAACACCCTATGTAAGGGAGTGTGATTTCCCTCCTAGATAAACACCCCTTACCATCGTATCAATGTATTTATAAAGGTTCATAATTAACATAATTGACATGGGTAATTTCCTCTGATCCATCTCTATTATAAATAATATGTACACAGAATAAGTATAATCAAATTTATTAATTTATACATAAGGCATAACCTTCTTATGCATGTCATTAGCCATGTTCAATTCCATTTCAATCCAATTTTTCATTTTAAGAAATGAAATCAATCCTGAAATACCCAATTTTTTTAATGCATTATATTTAACTCAATCATTTCATTATAACATAGATAAAAGTCAAAAGGATCAATGTGTCAATGGAATGTCAATATAAAAAATTCATTAAAAATAATGTCAGCATCATATATAATTAAGACCATTTATCATAACCAACCTATCCAATACATCAAGGTAAACCAATTTCATTATTATGTATCAAGTTTCAAGGGAAGTCTGACCTATCATTAGGGAAATTTTCTACTTGGGTAATTCCAACAATAAATGGTCTAAGAAACTAAGAGGTTCCTTGGGTCAAATGTTACATAGATTAACCAATGGAAATTATATTTATAAACCAATCCATAATCCATGTCATGTTTTGGGAAAATTTATCCAATTAGACTAAGTGGGCAATTATATCTGAACACTTAATTGGTGAGTATATAAGTTATGTAAAACCTCTATATCACCTAATAAGAATCAATAAGAGTGTATATAGGTGTAGTGTTTAGTTAGACATGGAGGAATTATTATAATTTATATTCTCAACAAAGGAAGCCATATGCAATGATGAAATAATTACAATATGACCAAATCTCAATGTGAAAACGATATTACCACCAACCTCAAGGTTTTAGATGATGCCTCCCTCAATTTCGGCCTTTGAGGTAATGAAAGTTAGAAGAAATTTTAGAAATAACCCAATTCTCTAATAATGGGTAAAATCATCCATCTTATAAATAGTGAAAATAATGGAATGATAAAACGTGATAGGATTTGAGTTACTAGGGGAGAATGACTTAATGGATCCAACCCTTCCTTTGGTTAGATGAATAGACACTAGATCAAGGTGATACTTAGATATCGGTCATTTAGAGGATTTAATCTCAAAGGGAGGAGAACCCACAATTGTGACTGGAAGAAAAAAATAGATAAGAAATAAGGATTATGGTGTGTGTGTGGGGGGGGGGGGGGTTGGGTAAAATGGACATTTCAACCAAAAACTACCATGAACATGGATTTGGTGCACATTCAGTCAAACTATGTGCCTACCATGCACAATTGACTATAGAGAGGTGGAAATCCACATGGTTAGGCACACATTTGGACTAATCAGGCAAAAAACATATGGAAAGCCTCTATACCATATCTACAACAGGATTCACAGACGTGCACCCTATGTCCCACAATTTTAGAAAAACCATGTGGCCTAGCCTGTTTTTCCCTTTTTGGATCCTCGAGCTCTAAATGAGGCAAAAATGCTCCTACAAATACGGTTACTTGATTATTAATCAATATTAGGGATATTTAATGCAGTCAAAAAGAAAAACTAATGATCTGTACCATTTTTTAAATAAGGGCTGTTAGAACCTCCCCTCATAATAGAATCTCATATGTGAGTTTCCCTTATAAAGGTAAATAGACGTCGTTAGAGAATATCTCCAGCCACTTAGATCATATATAATCTTCCCTCTCCTAGGTATCATCCATCACATGGCTATATTTCCATATCACTCATACTATAGGAAAAATCCTTTCTCAGAGTGTCTTCACACTCCAATCGACAATATGAACTGGGTATTCCTCGGAGGAAGAATCAATATCTAATTTAACCTCATTAGGATGAAATACATGTGTTAGGTCTGGATTGTATCCATTAAGATGAGATACGTGAATGACATCATGTATATACCAATATCGTGGAGGAAGTGGTAACTAGTTACCCACTGGTCCAATATACTTTTCAACCTTGAATGGTCCAAAAAACCTCAGTGAGTGATTTGATTGCTTCTGAATATGTCAATTCCATAAGAAAATAAAGACTAAAAAATAGTCTATAACCTTGAACTTGAGAGGTTGCCAGTTCCTATTGGAGAAATACTACTATCTAGACCGATCAATCAATATTCACTTTCGGATCAGCTAATTCAAATATGTAGTATCTTAGCTGAGACGTGGTCCAAGCATAGTTCCTTCTGCTTTGTCTATCTAGAATGGAGGGGAGAGACAAAGAATTGAATATAAAGATTCATAAGGATTTATATCAATGGTATACTAGAAGCTATTGTTATTAGGGTACTCAATGAGGGGAATGTGTCTCTCCCAAGAACCCCCCAAGTCAAGGACACAATCATAGGGCATGTCTTCTATCACATGAATTTTATGCTCTATTTGTCCTTCGGTCTACAGGTGATAGGCCGTTCTCTGAATTACTTACATACCCAAGGCCATTTTCAACCCCTAATAGAGTCATGGCATGAAACAAGCGTCATTTTCAGAAAAGATAGAACAAGGAGCTCCATGAAGATGTACCACCTCTCAGACTAACAAACATACTAGAATTGTTATATTAACAGTCACTCACATAGGTTAGAAGTGTGTGACCTTCTTCTAGATATCAACAACAACCCACATAGTATCATTTCCATGAGGTGACATTGGTATATCATCCATGAAGTCTATTGATACATCGTCATATATCCACTTGGGAATGAAAAATGGTTCTATAAGAAATTTTAGTCACTGACATTCCACGTTCACTAGATAACATGAGGAACATTAGATGATGATACTAGAAATCTAATGTTTCATACTAGGACACCAGTATTGGCATCATAGATCTCGATAAATTTTTGTGAAACTGGGGTGAACCACCAATGATGAGGCATGGAATTCACACATCATCTCCTATCTGATGTCATATGGGACCCATAAATTCCAATTTCACAACATGGTATCATCCCCATCCATGGTCTAAGATGAAATATCATCATCCTCTGAAATTATTTCCCTTAAAGAATTACCATCAGGATCATATATAAGTCTCATTCATACCCATTCCAGAAGATTAGAATTCTCTGATAAGGCTGAGAGAATAGTATGACCGTGGTCCTCCATAAACGCAACATGAATATTTGAGAATAAGGCCGTAAGATTCCCTTCACCACTAGATTCATGAACTATCTATGTTTGAGTCTTCCATCTTAGAGCATCAGCCACAAAATTTCCTTTTCTAGGTGTGTAGGAAAGATTGAAATCAAATGACTAGTACTCAACCAACCCACATTGTATGAGATTAAGATCCCACTACGTGAAGATGTACTTAAGTATTTTATGAGTTGTGAATACCAAAAAAAATTCTTCAAGTATATTGTGTCTCTAGATTGTATGCAATGAACTAGAGCAACAAGCTCTTGGTCGTGTGTTAGGTAGTTCCTCTAGTGAGACCTCAACTCATGAGACCTGTACACGATGACTCGCTTGTCCTACATTAGAATATGTCCATCCTTGATGCTTTATGTGTATTAGTATAGAGTATAACAACTTTCTATCCTAATAAGAATAAATATCATCCCTGAATTTCATATTCCTTTCGACTACTAAATGACTACATCACATTCCATTGACCATAAGGATTTCACACCCTTTTTTATCAATCCTGTAAGAGATGCTTCAATGAATGATAAATCATTGATGAAGAATATGTATTATCCAAAAATCCATAAGAAACTCTAAAATTCAGAGATGTTATTGTAAATCTCCCAAGTAACTAAAAATCTCACTTTATCTGGATATAATGAAACTCCTGAATCTGCGATAATGTGACCCAATAAGTGGAATTAAGAAATATATACATGGAATTTAGTGATTTTTTCATAGAGATGATTCCCTCTTAGTGTATTTAGCAAGATCTCAAGATGAGTTTTAGGGTCATTTAAGTATATTCGATACATTAATATATCCTTAATAAAGAAAATAAAAAAATAATTTAGATATGGGTGAAAAATATGATTTATAAGTGCCGTAAATACTGAAGGAGATTTGATGAGTCCGAACGACATACCCATGTCCTCATAAAGACCATACCTGCTCCTAAAATCTATGTGAGGTATGTCTAAAGTCCTAACACATATCTGATGAAATGTTGACCTTTGATCTATCTTTGAAAACCCCTTATCTCATCAGATTTGATCAAATATTTATTTTATCCCATGTAGTGTATACAGATTCTTTATAGTGATCATATTTAAATGATGTTAATACTAATAGAGCCCGAGGGTACCTTCCTCCTTTATAGAAAATATAACCAATGAACCCCAAGGAGTTGTAATGGGGTTTATGAAACCATTTGCCTCTAGATCCTCCAACAACATATTGAGCTTGAGAAGCTCTTTTGGTGCCATCTAATAAGGAGGAATGGTCACTAGTTCTACTACTAGCATAATATAAATTGTAAAATCTAGATATCACATAGGAGGTAGACCATATAATTCTTCGGGAAATTAATCTTTGAAACACTCTAATAAAGAAGAAAAATGGTGGGTTTTAGCCCCTAATCATCTAAGAAATGATTGGCAATCTGCGATGTCCTATTACCCAGACTCTCATGCTCAGGTCCCACCCATCTTACAATACCATCCCACTCTACCTTATTCATGTTATTAATGACTTATAGTGATTTAAATTTCACCCACTGATGATAGCGGTCATTATGTACTCAGTAGTGAACTACCTAGTCCATTTTGATAATTACATCCAAGCCTGTCATGTCAATGATGTAATGAATCCACATGAAAATGTAACTGCCTATCTCAAGGGGACAATTCCGACAATGATGATTACCCTATTAATAGATACCCAAAAGTATATAAAGAATCATGACACCAGGAATTTACTAGATATAATGGCCCATAATCTTAGTGATTTCCTTAGATATAAATTAGTGTGACATGAAAGTATAAAATAAAGAAGACACTAAAGTGGTGGTGACTAGGATTGTACCTCAAACTATAGAAGGTCTCGTTACCTACACCTACAGCGTAGTCTAGATAGCATGTAACTAGCCTCTACCATTGCAGTTAGTCACTTTCTGACTACTCTAAGAAATAAATATCTACTGGCACTAATAATCAAAAGTTTTACGACCTCTTTTTCAACAGGCACCTCAGCCTAATCTATTAGTGGTTTTTTGGTGACCAACTTGATGTGATCCTATAGTCCCTACTCATATCCCAGGTGTATGTGTAGATCCACAATCATTACTCACTCGAGAGAAATTCCTACAAAATTTCTAGAGTTTTCCCATCATATATCAAATGTTTTACTCAATATGATCCCAATGAAATTGGGACATGATATTTCATTTCTTCTTGAACTAGTGATTGATTAAGAAATATACCTGCATGGGGAGTCTAACCACCGCTACCACTGCGAGTAGTCTCAATACTCCCCTTTCACCCAGAATTAGATGCACTACTAGATTTATGTGCTAAACAACCCTAACATTAACCATTTTTCCATTATATTCTGCTATGGGATATGGTCCTGGTTGATGTTTTTTGAAATGGTCATCAATCAGAACACATTGACCTATGATCAGATATCATAGACCTTCCCATATTTGAATTTTCTAGATGTCATCAGATCAACAGCTTCGAAAAAGGGAGTGAACCTTTGTAGCTTAGTGAAGTGGGTAAACTAATACATCACTAACATCCTCTCATAACATGGGTTCATGAATTCTCTAGATCCATTAGGACATAGAGTATGGGGACATATCTAGTCATAGAAGATGTTCCGAAAGTTAGACCAGACCGTGTCATGATGCCGATTTTCCTTGGTGATATCCTCGCTCCACCTCTTGGATGTTTCACATAGAATATAAGTTTCTATCTTAACACTTAAATATCAAGGTTTATACATATGCTTTAATATAGATAAGATATCCTCAATCGAAGACTCTGCAACATGAGGTCTGCCATCTCCTGAGATGGCGGGAGGTTGCTGCTACTATTTTTTTGATTCAACTCTTCCATGCTCGGGTCATGTCGAATGAATCCTTTCATAGACTATTGCATACATATAAAGCAATATTGAAACTAGGCATAAATCTCCATATCAGTAACATAAAGAGGAGTCACATGTGGCTCTATATGAGGAATAATTTGTTCCTCAAGGAAAACCACCTTCGGAAAATGTTCATTACCACCTTTCGAGCATGCGACCTGATGGAGTCATGGTGGTATAATGGTACAATTCCAAATAAATGCCTTAAAATAGTTTTAATCAATTCTCACAATATTATTTCAGAAATATGATAGGTATTTAATCCTTAATATAAAAACATTCACACCTCTCTGCCTACTCAACATGCTAGGTCTAGATGATAAAGACCACAAAAGGCCATAATAATTAAAGTGATACCCCAATACCCAAAATATAGGCTGAGTTCAGTTCAAATTATCAATGTTTGATGTATATAAGATGGAAATTTCAATTTAAAATTCAAAATCATTTGAATTTTAATCCTGGTCAAACATTTAAAACATTTAAAATGGTTAAATCATATGGTTTTCCATTTTTTTAATCAATAAGGACCCATACACCTCAAGAATTAGAACATCGAACCCATTCAACTCACACCATAACATGTTCTAGCTCATGCGACCGATGGACCATAACTCATGTACCATAATTGAGTACTTAAGGTGTATGTTTTAACCTATCTTAGAAAAAATGGTTAAGAGAAGGTAGATACATTTAGAATCAATTATTTTTTTCTCAATAATTATAATTAATTTCAAAACAATTCAATACATTTCAAGGAATAACAAATATATAATAGGTAAAAAAATAGAGAAAATATATCTGGTAAGGAAAATTTCATGGCATAATAATCATATTTTACCTATAATGATGCATGTCCTAATAAAGATACATCATTTCATCAATCCTAATATGGAAATCATAATTTTAATCATACCAATATCAATAACATCATAACTCATGTGTTTCACACAATAGTGAAATTGTATCAACATTAATAGGTGAAAGCAGAGCAATAATTATAATTCAGGAAAGTTGTCAATTACCATGAACATGGGTTCCTGATGCCCATGCAAGTCTTGTTACCATGTAACTATCAATACTAAATCTATAATATGTTGTCTTTAAATAGTAATTCAATAAAATAACTTCTCTAATACCTCTTTGTAACTTCCATTCCTAGGATTCTATTAACTCATGCCAGGAGTTGGTGGGTCATATGGCCTCAAGCACATCTCCCAGTATGACAACAACTACTGACTAGTGGTGAGGGTTTTATGGGGGTACAATGGGGAGACTATACACTATTCTTAGAGTAGAACATTAGATACAAATGATAGCAAACAATAGTAGAAGAATAATATTAACATTCAGAATCAATAACTATGGAAGCGTAAGTCAACACACAGAAAAACACACAGTGAAATATATAAACAAACTAAAAAACAGATAATATAAAAAAATCCTCAATGGAAGTGTCTGATATAAGTAGACGTGGCATGCTATTAGTACAAAATGAAACAGACAAAAGAAAGAATGATATATAAGTAGTACAAAAAGGGAAAAACAAACAAAACATTGCCAAAATAATCTCTATCATATTCCCAAACCTCTGATCCTAATATTAATATAATGTAAAGACATTAAAAACCTTTAGAAATTCCTTTTCCCCTTATTCGTAACTACATAGAAACAATCTTCTCGAGTGTCAAGGGAATCCTGAGTAGGGTGTGAGGTAAAAATATTCACAGACCACAACCAACGGTGTGTACATGTAATCGATGTGACGATCATAACTAAACAATGTATGTGTATAAATAGGAATGTAAATAAATGGTGAATAAAAAAAATAAATTCCTTCTCGAGTTGTAAAGGACACCTGGTGGGTATACCTGGTTCAACTCATGGTTAGAATGTATATCTAATCAAGTCACTATATATATATATAAATAAAAATACTTTATATATATATTTTAGTTCTATATTTCATCCATGTGTATGAACCAAGTGCTCTTAGAATTCATAATGGACATATAACTAGAATAATAGTGCTGGCTGGATTGAGATGTAACACACTTTTCCATAGGTAGTCTATTAACCCTAAAATCCCATGCAATAGGGTACATTACCAATATCCCAAAAGAGCAAGAGATTCCACACTACATCACTCAGGATGGTGAGTGAACCACCATGGAAACACTCTAATCATGTAATTTGTCACCTTATCCTATCACCCATATAGTATCACCAATACAAGTCACCATGATCTACAACTGATATAGGGGAGTGTGATTTCCCACCAAACTCAACAACCCTTTTCATTATATCGCAATTTATTTAATGGATCAAAATAAACATAACTAGCATGTGGGATTACCTTATATTCATATCTTTTATAAATCCCATATAGAAAGAATAGGAAAAATCACATTTATCAATTTACACACAATTCATAACCGTACTATGCATGTCATTTGATGAATTCGATTCCATTTAAAACCATTGTTTCATTTTAATAAAATAAATCTATTGTGAATTACCTGCTTAAATTGATCCATTCTATTTAACTCATTCATTTCATTATAACATGGAAAAAACGTCATAAGGATCAAAGAGTCAATGGAAGGCTAACATAGTCAATTAATTTAAAAGAATATCACCATCTTGCATAATCCATCCTATACCATAAATACCATTTAACAAAATTAACCCATCCAATTCATTAAGGAATTAAAATTCCACTATTATTTCTCTTGTGTCAAGGGAAGGAAACTTAAAATTAAGTTAATATACCATTTGTATAATTCCATCTATAAAAGTGCCAAGAACCTAAGTGGTGCCTTGGGTATCATCTAACAAACTTTGACCTATGAAAATTACATTTGGAAATCAAGACAAATCCAATCCAATTTTTGGTAAAACTAAACCAATTGGCCATAAATGGCCAATTCTAAGTGGAAACCCAGTAGGGTGACCATATAAGGTATGTGTAACCTATTTACCACCTAACAAGACCCAATAATCATGTATATAGGAGAAATGGTGAGTTAGACAAACATGAATCATTAAAATTGAGATTCTTAGAAAATGATGACATATAGAATGATGAAATAATTATGAAACGACCAAAAATCAACAGGAAAATGACATGACCACCTCCCTCATTGATGTAGATGATGCCATGCTTGATATCGACCTCAAATTTTATGTAAGCTGGAATATATATGAGAAATATTCCAATGTATTAAAAATGGTGAAAATGAGCCTTCTTATATATAACACAAATGATAAGATGATAAATCTAGTTAAAAGCTAAGAAACTAGAGGATCATACCTCAATAGATATAATGATTATTTAAAATGAAATATTGAACAAGAGATCAAGTAGATATTTAGATGCCCTATATTGGGAGCATTTGAGTTCGATGGTAGTAGAACCCACTGGTTTGGATGCTGAAAAAAAGAATAAAGGAAATTAGTCTTATGGATTAAGGGTGTGAAAAAATAAACATTTCACCCTAAAACATAACTTCACAAGATTTGGGTCCACATTTAGTCAAAATGTGTGAAAAAATGCATGATTTTCTATAGGTCTGGGGAACCCCACATGTTTAGGTTCACATTTTGACAAACTGTGCACATACCATGTGAAAAGCCTTTATCCCATATCTACAATAGGCAGCATGGCCATGCTCCTTGGGTCACAAGGGTTCTGAAAAACCATGAAACCCATACTATTTACCCCTTTTTTGATCATTAGGCTTTGAATGAGACTTGGATACTCTTGGAACATCCATTAATTTATTGGAAATCAGTATTATGGTAATTTGATGCATTAAATATGATAAAATAATGATCCGTACCTTCATTGAAAGGACAAATCATTACAATATCCTCTCTGTATGGCAACTCATCCCTGAGTTAGCCTCCTTAAGGTACAGAGGTGTCATCATAGAATAACATCAGCCAATGAGACTGTATATCAACACCCCCCTAGTCTCATACTAAACCTCATCGTGCTTCCATATCACTCATACCATAATAACAAAACTACCTCATTGATTCAACTTGATCTGATCCACAAAATAAACTAGGTACCCCTTGAAGGATAAATCTATATACAATTCAATATCATTAGGATGAAAGATGCAAAATGGGATTAGATAGTATCTGCGAACCTGAAATACATTAAATACATCATGCATGGAACTATATATCTATAGAAGTTAAAAATGGCATGATACTGGTCCATTCTGCTTCACCACTTTAAATGGTCAAAAAAATCGCGGTGATAGAAATATTGCCTCTAAATATGTTTATGCCTTAACCAAGTCGAGACTCACAAGAAAAATTGGTCTCCAACCTCAAACTAGAGAGGTAACCAATACCTATTGGCATACATCTACTATTCAGACTCAGCTATCAACATGTGCTTTTTGATCTGCAAGACCTACTCAATAGTCTACTATATGAGACTTTGTCCAAGTATATTTTCTTTTCCTGCCTCTATCCAACAAATAGGGGAGCGACAAGACCTTCCAAAAAAGGCTTCACAAGGATCCATCTCGATTGTATCCTAGAAGCTATTATTATAAGTGAACTCGATGATGGGAATGAGTTTCTATCAGTATATGGGTGATAAGTGATGCTCAGAAGTACCTACACACCCAAGGCCTTTTGCTACCCCTACCAGAACCAAGATGTGAAATGAGCATCATTGTAAAAAATGATAGAATAATGAGCTCCCTGAAAATGAACCACCTCTCTAATGTAAAAACCTTGTAGCTCACCTACTATGAAGGTCTCTCTCCTGATTAAGAATTATGAGACATCCATATATAAATAAACAACAACCCACATAGTATAATTGCCACAAGGTGATCTGGATAGAGTATTCATGATATCCATTGAGACATCATCCCATTTTTACTCGGGAATGGATAACAAAGGTAAAATCCCTTCAGGTCGCTGATGTTCCTCCTTCACATGTAGATAGGTGGAGCATCGATTGATGAATCCCAAAATCTCACATTTCATACTAGGCCACCAGTATTGTCATCATAGATCTCGATACCTTTGGGTAACAACGGGTCAAACTACCCATGCAAAGGTTTGTAATTCATGCATTAGCTCCTCTCTGTTGTCTACTAGGACCCATTCACACACATGGAACAACAAGGAATCATCCCCATCCATAGTATTACCTAAAGAATCATTCTCCAATGAAACAATTTCCTTTAAGAAAAGTCCCTTAGGGTTATATAGCTCTCTCATTTGTACCCATTCGAGAAGAGTAAAAGTCACGTCTAAGGATGAGAGAATATTCTAACCATGTTCCTCCTAAACCTATTTATACATCTCTGAAAATAATTCCATACTCCTCTGTTAGTTTGAGTATTATTGAACCACCTCAGTCCATGTCTTCCATATCAGAGCATCAGACATAGAATTTCCTTTTTTAGGTGTGTAGGAAAGCTTGAAATCAAATGACTATAGGTACTCAACCAACCCAAATTTTGTTAGATTTATTTACCACTATGTAATTATAAACATAGAGATTTTGAGATTTATGAATACCAAAAAACACCCTATAAGTAGACCATGTACCCAATATCATAAGGAATTCCCCAAAATATCATGCTTGGGGTCGTGCACTAGGTAGTTCCACTCATATGTACTCAACTGATGAAACACATATGGGACCACTCACTCATCCTGCAGAGGGAAAACTTTCAGCCTGATACCTAACAAGTCATAGAATATAGTATAGATCCTAACTGGATATGGTATAATCAAAATGGACACTGAAGTATTTCTAACCTTTAACTCATAATAGGCTGCTTCACAGGCCTCTGATGATAGGAATTTCACACCCATATTTTTAAATCCATTAAGTGGTGCTGCACGGAATGATTGGATGAAACATCTGTAATATAAAGAATCTTCCAAGAAACTTCTAATGAGAAATATGTTCCTGGGATCATCCCAAGTAAATAATGCTCTCACTTTCTATAGGTCTATTGAAAATCCTAACTTTGAGATAATGTGACCTAGGATATATATTTTATCGACATAAAAGTGGGATTTACTAAGATTAGGATAGAGCTCATGATATCTTAGTGTATTCAACATAATATCAATATGGGTTTAATTGGTGTGTCTTAATAATGAATACACTAATATATAATCCATAAAGGCAACCAAAAATGAATCTAGATATGGGTGGAAAGCCCAATTCATAAGATCCATAAATACTACAATTGTGTTCGTGTGACCGAACAACATAAAAAAGTAATTTTAGAGACCATATATTATCCTGAAATCTCATTGAGGATTGTATAGGGTCCTAATATGTAGATGATGATATCCCGAGCTCATATAAATATTTGAAAACACCATCACTCCTCATAGCTGGTCATAGAGTCTGTTTATCCTAGGCAGTGGATATTGATTCTTTACAGTGAGTTAATTTAAAGGATTTTAATCCTTGTAGAGCCTAAAGAAACCAATTCCTTCTTTGATTATAGAACCGGTGAACCCCAATGAGAAGTAAAATGTCATATAAAACCTATAACCTTAGGATCTTCGAACCTCTTCTTGATATATAGAAGCTCCCTAGGTTTTATCCTATAAAAAGGAATTGTCATTGGTTCCTCTCTGGGAATAAGCTCAATTGTAAACTCGACCACTATCATAAGAGGTAGAGAAGAGAATTTTGAAGTAAATAAGTCTCTGAAATGAACTAAAATAGGAGAAAAAATGATGTTTTTTAACCCATGATCATCTAAGAAAATACTAGAAATCTGTGTTCTCACATTACCTAGCCTCTAATTGTCGGATCCCTCTGATGAAGTACTAACATCCCACTCTCCATTTTGTATATTCTTAATGACCTATAGTGATTTAAACATAAATTCCTAGTGATAAAAGTCAATATGAGCTCTGTAGGGAACTAAAAAGATCATTCTGATAATTACCAAAAAAACCCTTCATGTCGAGGACGTAATGATTCTACAAGAAAAGGTAACCGCCAACCTCAAGGGGATAATTATAGAAACAATGAACACCCTCGGAATGGATATCAAACATTGTATCTAGATTAATGATACCTTGAAAGTAATATATATCAAGGAATATAATCTCAGTTATTTCCTCATTTATAAATTAGTGAGATGCTCCTCTATCAAATAATGTAGACACTAAAGTGGAGGTGACTAGGATAATACCTCGAACTGTAGAAGGTCTAACACACAACTCATATGACGTGGGATGAACTGCATGTAACGAGCATATACTAAGACCATGAGTCACTACCTGACTACCCTACGAAATACCTATCTGATAGAGATAACTATATTATGTTTGACTGCCTCTGCCTCAAGTGCCACCTCAGCCTGATTGACTGGTGTTATTAATGTAGGCTTCCTAACATGATCCTACTGGCCCCACTCTCAACTAAAGAGTATGTATAGATCCCTGCATGCACGGAACTGGAGGAAAAGTCTTTCAGAATAACTAAATGTGGACCATCCTACCATAGATTCTAAAATGTACTAGATTCTCAAGGACATTGAGACATTATGTGTCACGACTTCCCACAATGGTGACATATAAGAAAGCTATCTGTATAAGGATTATGATAGCTACTACCACCAAAAGTAGTCTCAAAATTCCTCTTTCTCTCAGAACAAGATCCACTTATAACATTATGTTCCAAACTACCTAGGATCACATGATCGACTTCCCTTATATTACACTTTTTGATAGGGTCCTAATGGATGATTTATGAAATGATCGTCAGTATGAACACAGTAACCTATAGTCAGATGGTGCAGACCCACACATCCTTGAATCACAAAGCCGCTATCAGATTATCATCAACTAGAGAGGGAATAAAGCACTACAAATCAATGAAATGGTCAAATTATTCCATAATTTACATGATCACATGATATAGGTTAATGAATTCCTTATCTTTTCCAACCCTCAGAGACTGGGGAATGAAGTAGTCATATAAGATGGTCTGAATGTCTTCCCAGATGATGTCACGATGCCGATAAGCATGGCAGATAATGTGACACCACATCTTGGTTAAGTCACGTAGCATATCAGTGTATAGAATGACCTTCTTCAATGGAGGTATATCTAAATTATATAATATAGTTAAGATATCCATATTACATGAATATGCATCTTGAGTCCTACCATCCCAAAAAAATATGGGAGTATGTTGCTTCTAAAATTCATGATTCAACTCTGCCATGCTTGGTGAAGGTCATATGAATGCTTTCATAGACAATAGAATACATAGAAAACCATATCATTACAATGAATTGGTGCCCATATAATTAATAAGAAGAGGAGACATATGTGGCTTTATAGGAAGAATCAGAAGAAGCTCACGACCAACCACCTTTGGAAGATGGTCATAACCGCCTTCATGAAATGTGACATGATCATGCCATGGAGGCACAACAATACTATTACAAATAAATATCTCAGAATATATTTAAGCAATTATCATAATTGCATTTAAGAAACTAGGATAGGTAGTAAATCCATCCTATATAAAAATTGATTCATATCTTCCTGCTTAATAATTCAGGCCTATAAGATAGAAAAAGACCACAATAGGCCATAAGAATGCAAGATATACCCTACTTCCCACAAAATAGGAATGTTTTGGGTCTAACTCTCTATAATAGACCTATATCTAATGTCCATTACAATTTAAAATTCAAAATCATTTGAATTTGTTCAATCATTTAAAACATTTACAATGGTTGAATTAGATGGTTTTCCATTTTCTAATGCACAATGTCCCATAAACCTTATACAACAAAACATGGAATCCATTCCACCCACACCGTAACAGGTTACAGCTCATGTAGATGATGGTCTATATCGCAACATGACATAATTGACTGCTTAAGGAGTCTACTTTGACCTATCCTGAAAGACACTAATATTCAGAAGAAGGCACTTTATGTATCAATTATTTTTTCCCAAAACCTGTAAGAAATTTTATAACTATTCAATATATGTCAAGGCTTAATCATTATGAAATAAGAAAACACCTGATAAAAATTGATATGGCATGAAAAAATGTATAGACTAATAATCCTATTGTTCCTATAGGGAGGCATGTCTTAATGATGATCTATAATTTCAATGGTCCTAATAAAGAAAATCATGTTTTCAATCTTACCAATATCAATAACATCATAACTTAAGTGTGTCTCCCAATAGTGAAATCATATCAACAGTAATTGATGAAAGGAGAACAAAAATTATAATTTAGAAAATTTTTACTTTACATCGAACATTGGTTCTCAATGCCCAAGAACAACTTATGAACAAGTTTCTACAATTTCCCAATCTCCAATCTATTTTATCTAAATATAAAATGAAGAATGGAACCTCTCTAATACCACTTTTTAACATCCCGACACAGGATCTACTTGACCCATGCCCCAAGACAGTGGATCTCATGTACTCAAGAATGATTTCCCATATTCTATAGGCTACCAACTAGTAGTGAGGGTGTAAGGGTTGTACAATGGGGAGAGTATACCCTCTTTATAGAGTATCATGTCAAATACAGAATATAGAAAAACAACAAAAGAATCATAACATAATAATTCAGAATAAATAACTACAGAATCATAAATCAATTGATAAATAAATACAAAGAAGAATATATAACAAAACTAAACAATTGATAATACAACACTACTATCAAAGGCATGGTCTGATAAATGCATTTATTACATTCTGATAGTTAGAATGAAACAGATAGAAGAAAGAATTCTATATATGTTATACAAAATAAAAAAAGATAAAAAAGATCCAAAATCATATTAATCATATTTTTTATCCTCAAATACTAAGCGCTGTATAAATAAATCAAATAAATTACCTATAGCAGTTCATTTTCTATTATTTGTACCTATATATAGATTGTCTTCTTGGGTGCATAGGGTAGGTCGAGTAGTGTGTGAGATTAGAATACCATTAGGCCGTCACTAATGGTTTCTACATGTAATATAAGTAGTGTTAAAAACAAAATAGTGTCTAGGTATAAACATGATAGTAAATAAACGCTAAAAAAGTAAAATCAATGTTCACTCAGCTCTCTAAATGAGACATGGAGGATATACATGTTTCAGATCATGGATGTAATGTTAGTTTGATCAATTCATGATATAAATATAAATAACAATACTTAATATATATATTTATATAGTTTATTTATATATTGTATCATCTTATATGGTCCTTGTTTATGTTTAAATCATAATGAAGATAAACCTAGAATACTAGTGATGGCTAGAATGGAACTTAACTCAGAAGTCCATGGCCAGTTTAACAAGCCTAAAAGCCCATGCAATAGGGTACATTCCCTACATCCCAATAGAGTGATAGATGCAGTACTAAATCACTAAGGATGGTGATTGAACCATCATTTAAACACTCTAATCATGGAAGGTGGCAGCTCATCCCATCACCCATATAGTATCACAAATCTGAGTCATCATGCTCACCACCTAATGTAAGGGGGTACAATTTCCCTATTGGATCAACACCCCTTACCATTGTATCAAAACCTCTTTAAAGGTGCATAATAAACATAACTAGGTAGGGATATTACCTCCCATCCATCTATTTTATAAATCACATATTCATAGAAGAGGCATAATAAAATTTATCATTTTATACATTAGGAATAACCTTCTAATGCATTCCATTAGCCTAGTTCAATTTCATTTAAAATCATTGTATCATTTTAATAAAATCAATCCATCATGAATTACCCATTTGTCTTGATCCATTCCATATAACTCATTTATTTTAGCATAGCATGGAAAAAAAATCATAATGATCAATATTTCAATTAAAGGATGACACACTCAATTCCTTTAAAATAATATCCCAATCATGCATTTCCATACCTTCCAATCAAGAGAATTTAACATAACAAACCCTTTTAATTCATTAAGGAATAAAAATTACATTATTATGGATCAATTGTCAAGGTAAGGATGGATTTTCAATAAGGAAATTTCCTAGTTGGGAAATTACAATTATATATGGTCTAAGAACCAAAAAGGTGTCTTAGGTCACATGTAACACACATTTACCAATAGAAGTTAAATTTAGAATTCAAGTCAATAACCAATTTGAGATTCGAGAAAATTGAACCAGTTGGACAAAATGGACAATTCTAGGTGGAACACTCAAGGGGTGAATATATACAGTATGTTCATCCTCTAACCCACCCAACAAGATTCTATAGGAATGTATCTAGGTGCAATGATCAGTTAGACATTAATGAATGAATATAATTGGGGTTCTCGATAATGTATGGAATATAGAATGAAAAAATAATTATGAAGCAACCAAAAATCATTAGGAAAACAACGTGACCAACTACCTCAACGTCATAGATGTTATCTTCCTCGATTCCAGTCTCATATTTGAAGTAGGGTGAAGGAGATCATAGAAACAATCCAATTACCTAAAAATGGGGCAAATGAGCATGATTATAAATAGAACAAACGTTGGAATGGTAACCAATGATAGGTGTTGAGAGACTAGGGAATCACACCTCAAGGGATTGAACAATTCCTTTAGATTGAAGAGTGAACACAAGATAATGGAGATACTTAGATTCTTATCATTGAGAGGATTTGATCCAAAGTGAGGAGAACCCACAGGTTAGGCCACTGAAAAAAAGATAAGGGATATAAGGCTTATGTTTTAAGATAGGGGTAAAGAGGACATTTCCAAGAAAAACATTACTACGCACGGTTTAGAACATGGTTAGTCAAACTGTGTGACAACCATGGACTGTTTCCTATAGAGAAGGGGATACTGGCATGGTTAGACCCATGGTTTGACTAATCTTACACATGCCATATGAAAATCCTCTATCAGGTATCTATAAAAGGCCTCACATCCTTACACCCTATCTCTCATAGTTTCAAATGAACCGTGGAACCCGTCCGATTTTACCCTTTTCAGAATTCAAGGATCCGAATGAGCCTCAGACACTCTTGGAACATTAATTAATTAATTTGACATCAATATTAGGATGGTTTAAGGCATTCAAAAATAAAAACTAATAATCCATACCTTCATTGAAAATACCAGTCATTAAAAAGTGGTAGCTGAGGGATGTATTACATCTTTATAAAAAGACATTTGATGTCATTGGTTCTTCATCGAATCAAAATGAAACTTATTTTATATAAAATGTTTAGTTCGAGATGATTAGTGGTGGTTAGAGGATATTAATATAAATTAAAGTGATGATATTGATTTATTTTAATGTAATTAATTTAATAATATTTTATCTTATAAATATTTTTATAAGGGTGTTCGATTTAGGATGGAAATCAATTCATATAATTGAGGAAGAATGAGTAATATTTAATGGTTGTGATTGAAGAAAACATCACCCAATTGGAAAGGTACAAACTAAATTGTATCTGTTATCTTGATAGTAAAATTAATCTCTTTCAATCAGGATTAAAACTTAGACACCAATGGAAATAATACACTTTTGAAATTAAAAGTTATGAGAAACAATTTCAATATACTAAGAAGGTTTAATTAGAGTTTTATAATGATTGTGTTTCCTACCACAAGAAAACAAATGCGTACATGTGGTAGGAAAATGGGATGAATACATCAAAGAAATATAAAGGTAAGAGAGTCATGTTTTTTATTTTTTGATATTTGAGGTAATAAACACCCTGAGGAATGTCTTATAAAATATGGGATGTACTTCAGGTGATGTGAGTTTGGGTAGATTGTCATGGTTCTAAAGAAAATGTACTTGTTAGTGGTAAGATCAATTTTTTAAAAAAAAATATAAATGTGATTTAACTTTAATGAGATGGGTAATTATGGATATGCATGTTTTAAGAAGAGAAAAAATGATGTGATTCAGGAAGACTATTAGAAAAACGATGTGGTAAAATACTTTACAACTACTTGAGTAGATGTTAATCCTTCTAACATAGTGGTAACATTTTTATTACATATTTATTTTGATATCAATATTGTATTGTTTGATTTGGGTTCTACATTCTTACATTTCTAAAAAATGTACTAGTAAATTGAAAATTTATCATCAATAATTAATGTCAAGAATTTTGGAAAAAATACGAAGTTAGTACTATGACAAAATAATTTACAAAGATATAATTATTATCATATATTGTATGGGTTTTATGAAAACCATGGTTTTTTCCTATATTTAAATTTTATGTTAGTTTTGTATGGATTTTATTTATTTTTTTTCATGATAAGATAAATTTCAGATAAAAATTATTTATTTTTAAAAATGTTTTTTACATTTTATATAAGAATGAATCTATACCAATGATAATATGTTTTGAAGATGATAATGTGTTAGATGATAATAATGAATGTTATAAATAATTTTTTTTTTGAAAATAAGGTAACTATTGGATTAAAGATGTTTTAGTAGAAAAATAATTTCTAATTTTTTTTGGATGAGGTTATCGGTTTTATAAAACATCAAGATGTTAAACATACTGTTTACTTAGTAAATGATACTATGTCAATTTAAAAATACCCCTTATTTACTTTCTTAAGTAAAAAGTCATGAATCAAAAAAGTAGTCCTATGAATTTATTGATAATGGTTTTATTTGTCTTATCACTTCACCAAGGGTTGTGCCTATTTTATTTTTTAAAAACAAAGATGGTTCCATGGGGCCTGACATTGATTATAGATCATTATAAAACATCATCATTAAAAATATTATTCATATCTTCATATTGAATATTTTATTTATCAATTCCATGGTGATAAATATTTTTAAAATATTGATGTTAGAATTTGATACCATTAGATGAAGGTGAAGCTAGTGGAAATCCCTAAGACAGTATTTATGACTATTATGGGTATTATGAGTTTCTTGTTGTGCTCTTTGGGTTGAATAATTTACCATATGTATTCATGGATATTAAGAATAGAGTTTTTCAGGAATATTTAGATAAATTTTCTATGTTTATTAAAAATATATTGATTTATTCTAATAGTTACGATGATCATGAAAAACATCGACGTATTATTCTAAAAATGCTGAAATAAAACAATTATACAGAAAATTTAGTAATTGTGATTTGTCATTAAATGAAATTTTATCCCTTAAAAAATAAATAAATAAATAAAGAATTACTTTTTAATATGCTTATATAATATGGTTGATGAATGAATGAGACTTACAAAAGTTACTATGATTTAATGGTTGCTTGGATTGGTAGGATATTACCAATTTTTTTTTTGAAAACATAGCACAATTATCTAGCACACTAACAAGTTAAAATAAATGGATTTAGGTTTATCTATGGAAAGGAATGTGATTAATATTTCTTTTAATTGATTGGAAAATTAGTTTATTCTCCTGTTTTGGCCGTGCCATACAGAAATATCAAGTTTGATATCTACAATGATGCTTCATTAATGGTCCGGGGATATATTTTAATACAGAATGAATGATTAATTCCATATGTTTCATTTAAATTAAAACCCCATCATAAAATCTATCATATAAATGACCCTCAATTTTTGGTTGTAGTGTTTACTTAATAATTTAAGAGACATAATTTATATGGAGTAAAATGTGAAATCTAAACTGATCCTAAAATCATAATGTATATATTAACTCAAAAAGTGTTGAACATGAAATATAGGAAATGGATAGAATTGATAAAGGATTATCCCTAAAAAATCAATACTATATAGGTAAATAAAAAAAAGTATTTGATGATTTGATTTAGAAATATAAAGCTATATTATTCATGTTACATTTGGAACATGACCCTTTGGTTAATGATTTAATGAATGTCATACTGAAAATAATTTTTTATTTAGACAGCCACTTTTAAAGAAAAAACACGAAACCAATAAACTACCCAAAATAAAATAAACCAAATTCTTAGTTAATAGATGAATCTATTAATTAAAGATAAATAATTTTAGAGACCATACCTATAAGAAGACTGCATTTTATAGTGGAAGTCATTTCATCCAGATCGTCTTTAGGGAGGTGTTAAAAATGGTATTCCATATTGTCTGAAGATTGGATGAGCTCTTAAATAATAATATTATTTCTTTTCACATTTGGATCATGGTTTGAAACAAAATATAGAATCACTTAAGAAGGGAATGCATCTAGAGATTTGTGTTGAAGAGAAGGTGTTTTGAGATTCAGAAAATGGTTATGCATTTTATGTAACCCCAATATAAAGAAAGAACTATTGAAAAAGGATCAAATATCTAAATTTTTGATTCATCTTAAAATAAAAATATGTATATAGAATGTCAAAAACATATATTGGTGTATGGAATGAAGAATGATATTACAGATTTTACTATGATATTTTTGAATTATCAGCAAGTTAAAGCTAAATGACAATTACCAAATGGGTTGATTCAACCTTATGAAGTGATAAAATTAAAATGGCAAAACAAATATATTGATTTCAAAGTGGAATTATCAAATTCATCTCATTGTGAGAATAAAATTTGGGTTATTATTTATTCATTAAAAAAATTCTCTCATTTTCATCTAATTCGAGATAACTTGTATTTGGATCAACTTTAAGAAATTAATTATATAGTGATAATTTCATGACATAGAGTCCATGTTGATAATGTATCTAATATTGACATAAGATTCACCCATAATTTCTGGAATATATTTCATTATCTAATGGATATTGAATTAAATTTCAATACAACCTTTTATCATCAATATGATGGAAAATAATGGAGTATGATTCTGGATTTGGATGACATGACTGATATTTTTTAATAAATTATCTGGGATATTAAGATATATATCTTGGTTGAGTTTAATTATATGATCTATTTTCATTCATGTATACAATTGACACAATTTAAGAAATTATATGAAAATTATTGTTGGCCTCTGGATTATTGGAATGATGTTAGTAAATAAAGTTGTTAGGAAAATAATTGGTATAATAAATGGATAAAAAATGTTAAGACTATTTAATAGGATATGATGTTGACTAAATGTAGGCATAAAATTTATAGAGATAATTAGAGGAAAGATATTTCCTTAAGGGTTGGGGGTCATGCTTTTCTTAAATTATCTCCATGGAAAGTTGTTATATGTTTTAAAGAAATATAATGTTAAGATTGCAGTTCAATAGACCATTTGAAATTCTAGATAATAGAGGATATTTACTTTTTGAGTGGCCTTTCCTCATTCCCATGATGTATTTCATGTTTTTTGTTAAGAAAACATGTACCAATTACTTCTCATGTTTTGAACGCTAGAGTAGTTCAGTTAGAATAAAACCAATCCTATGAGGAACATCCAATACATTTTTTGACCACAAAGAGAAACAATTTCAAATAAAGTTAATTATTAGGTCAGTTTTTATTGAAATACCATATGATTGGATAATTTTCATGGGAGTTGTAAAAATCTACGAGGATGTGATATTCCAACTTGTTTAAATCGTAAATAAAATTTCTAGGATGTAATTCAAAAAAGGGGTGGGGAATTAAATTTCCCATGCAATGTGAAAATAAATATTTTACACGTGTTTTTAATATCCAAATAGTATATTTAATATATTTAAACTCATTATTAAAATACCATGTGATTTTTAATTTAAAAGGGGAAAATGATTATTTTTAAAAAAGGTGGGTTTTCATGCATTATATTATTCTATTTAAAAATAAAACGTTTAAATTATTAAATATTAATTTGAAAAAATTTATGTTTTTGTTGAATTCATCATGTTATAATTAATTTAGGATCCATTTTATGTAATTTTTTAAACATTTTGTTTTTTTGAATGAATGGTGTAAAAGACTAATTTTTATCAAATTTTTTTATTTCATTTCAAGAATTCAAAAAGATAAATTTTTTATAAAATTGTTTCAATGCTACAATCAATCATTTGTATTACTAATAATCTAACTAATTTCACTGGGATCAATTTTATTCTTGATTTTGGTATCATGAATTTTTATATAGAAGAAGGGATTTGTTCTAGAAAACCAATCTTCATTGTGTTTTGCAGGTTTAATGTTATATTAAATTTGTCCCCTTCAATGAATATGATTTGATAAATTAAATTAAATATTTGGAATCATAATAATATAAATTTGGATATAATGTCTATATAATATTTATAAATAATGAATAGTAAAAACAATAAAAATATATTATGAAGATTAAGGTTTAAACAGGTTAACCGAGGGTTAAACTAAAGTTAATAGTTTTAAAATGACTGAATTTTTTATAAATCCAATTTTATGGACATATTTTGATCCTATATCACTTTATGATCCTATAATTTACATTTGGAGGTATTTTACTAGAGTAAGATTTTAATATATTTTAATCTTTTGAAATATTTTAAGTGTTTCATCTCTCACAATTTTAAAACGACACCAATATTCTAGGCTCTCTCAACTTCAAAATAAATTTGGTTTGGACATGAAGTAACAAATAAAATCTTAAAAAAAGTACTTCAGATCATATTTTGGTAAAAATACCAACCTTATATGGATTAAGGTTTTATGAAAATGATGTTGTCTTAATAAAGGGTAATGCTTTTAACTAATTGTTTTAGTTTTATCTATATATTTACATAATAACAAAATTATCCAACTATTGTGATATATTAAAATAAATATATTAAATATACATATATTTTACTTAATTTATCTATTAACTTAAATTCATCTCTTTATTCATCCATTGGGAAACTAAACCATCATTTCTTATGCGCTAGAGTACGTTTTACGAACAAATGTAGTTCGTTTTCAATGACTTCCTCTAATGATGGGATATATTGATTGATTTCCCATATAAATTTGATATTAATGTTATAAATATTATTCTATAATGATAATACATTATCTATTATCTTACTATTCCATCCATTTAAAAATGATAATGTTGTTCATGTGTATGAGTGTTTCGCCACCACCGTGAAGCCATGTGATTCAGTTTTCATCACCTCCTCACATGGATGGTGTATATCAATATATTTAAATATTATAATTAAATATATTTGATTTAATAATACTTTTTTTAATTTATAATTATTCATACATTCTTCCCTTCGTGATCATTAAAAAATATAAATGTTGCCCACGCATACCTATGACCTACTATAACAATTATTGAAACATAATTTATTTTTCTTAACCATCATTAATAGTTTTTTATAAACATATATTAATTTATAAAAATGTAAATAATATCCTTAGTATTATTATTTATATGATGAAATATTATCCTCCTTTACCACATTCAACATACTAATGTCATTTGAAAATTATGAATCGAACTTCCGCGAAAGACCCGATGCAGACTAAAAAAATTAAGTAATTACATATGTCATTAAAATAATGGAAATAAATGGTTTAATGAGAAGGTATTATACTTATAAAATTTTATTAATAAATTAATAAATTTATAAAATTTTAATATTCATGAGAGAAAGAATATACGTGACAAGTTGGAATCAAGGTAAGAGACACTTTACAAAAAACCCCAATTTTAAATATTTTAATGATTAATTTTCTAAATAATTTTATTCCATTTTCATATTCTTAAAATTATGTTATATATGAATTAATATATATATAAATGGATTATAGATGAAATTATATATCTCTTTTTAATTTTTTATAATAGGTTTTTCAATGGAATATTCTTTACTAATTTTATAAAAAATAAGTTTACATAAAGGAAAAAATGGATGTTCTATTTTAACTTATAGAAAATCAATTGATTTTCCCACAACCATGACCATTATTTTATTTTTGAACTACTTTAAAATATTCCATGTTTTTTCAATGAAAAATTCTATTTATTTTTGTTATGGGTATTTTAAAAAAATGTTTTCTATGAAATAGATATTTCAATATCCAAAAATGTATTTCTTATTGGTGAAAAGAATACTGTTTTATTATGAAGATGTAAATTCAAGATTTCTTGTATTATATTTTTTTTATTTCTGTTGGAAATTATTTTTGATTATGTGTTATCCTGATATATACCATGGTGATAGTTAATCCTAGTATAGCTCATGATAGTGGGTGGTCCCAGTATATCTCTCTAATTCATTTGGTAAATGGAAAGAGTTAGTGGGTTATATGTTTATCTTATGATATTTTTTTAATTGACTGTTTATCTAATTCCATTAGTAAGAGTAATTTTAGGAAGGATTTAAAAATTATTACCCATGTTACCTATATTAATTTTCTATGATCGATATGGGAATTTATGGAACTCTTAATACTATATAAGGTAATATAATGAGATTAATTTTATAAGAAATTTTATTCCACATATTAAGGGTAAAAAATATTACTATAATTGGTTTCGTGATTTTTTCATTATATTGAAGAAAACAATATGAATTTTATTTTTTCATTTCATATTTTTTTGAAATATTTTCTGAAAATATTTGTGTAGTGAAGTTGTTTTCATGGTTAAGAATATGCCTAAGTTGAGGTCAATGTTTTTTATTTGAAAGAATATATTTTATAATTTGTATTCATAGTCTAATAGGTTCTTTTATTTATTTTTATATGTCCATTACTGAGGTTTGTTCAATTATCCCACATTTTCAAAATATTTTCATAATTTTTATGGATGATTAAAGGCAAGTATGAGGTCAAAATGAAAATTGTGAATATATTTCACAAAAAATACTAGTTATATCATCAAAAATTTTATATAGTGGGAAAAATGGCTATAGAGAAGAAGTTTCTACATTGTGATGTAATATTGTATTATGTTATGGTGGTGACCCAATTCTATAAATATTTAACCCTAAAAGTTATTGAATAATACAATAAAATATATTTTTATTTAATTATTCAATTTATATATTTTTATGGATAGCTACTTACATATAACTATTAATAAAAATCATTTATAATTATTCACTACATGTACATCGTGAATATATGACATATTTTTTATATTGGTCATTAATAATCGTTATTGCTTTTAATATAATTTCATTATAGTGTTATTGATATTCATTCTTCTTGCAATGTTTATCATTAATATATTACATAAAATACTTTAATTGAAGTTTTATGATAGTTTATAATGTCATAGTTTCATTATATGAGAGTTCTAGTTATAGTTCTTATCGATGAAATTAGTGATATGCATGTTTATGTGATTTGTTTAAAAAATAAATGTGTTATATTAATTAATGTGTTCAGTGTTAATATTATCATTCTAGAACAAAAATGAAATCACTAGATATCATTATTAATTATTTTCCAACATTTATCTATGATATTTTCTTATATCAATATCTATGTATGTGGTTAGACCGATACAATCACAGACATAACAAAATAAATGTATTATTTCGATAAATAAAGTTGTTTATTTTTGAATAATTATATTATTTTGGTACAAACAAGATGGTGAATAATATTCTAAGAGAAAAAAATAAATAATATATATGAAAAATGAGATAAATTACTTCTTAAATGCGGTAGTCGGCACACCATACCAATGATGATTTCATGTTTCATAATAGAAAAGGGGACACGTGGTTAATTGTTATTCCCTTAGAATTATAAAAATAATTATATAGAAAATAATTATGTAATTATATAGGAATAATAAAAATTATATTTTGAAGGTATGAATGAAAATTAATATGTTTAGGAAAACAAAGTAAACACATTGAGAAACTAGGATTTCCCTTAGAAGACTCCTTAGGAATGGAGATCATAAGACAATTTAATATAATCATTAGCTCAAGTAAAAGGTATAATGTTATAAAGTAAGTATAATTATAATATTTTCTTGTGGAAACCTAATTATTTGAATGGTTATGATGGCGTAGTAAGAGGGCCCTTTTTTAAGTAGTGAGAATGTCATTTTTGTTAATATTTCTACTAAATATAAAGTGAGGATATGTTTCACGTGTCATATGGCTCAAAAAAAGTAAACTTATATGGTTTAGGATTATATAAGCTTTATAATATCTCAATAAATCAATAGTAATCATATTTTTAACATTTTTCAATTTCCTTAGACCTTGAATTAATACTTTTACTATTCTAGATTTTACCACGATAAGTAGTTTTTCTGAGTAGTTAGCTTTTAATATCAAGAAAATAAAATGAATATAATTTAATAATTTGTACCCAATTATTAAAAAATTTTAATCCATTTTATCAAATAATTTTTATGTGTGTAAGAAAATATAATTTTATCATTTGCACATGTATCCCGTGAAAACCCCCTTTTATAAAAAATATATTTTAAAGATAAACAATTATGTGTAGTGTAAAACTATCTTTGTATTTTACTACCATTATATAAATTAGTTTATTATGAAACAAATAATTTTTATGTTTCTTTAAAATAAATCAAAACCAAATTTTTTCTATATAATATTTAATTAAAAGGAAAGACCAAAAAAGTTTCTTTTATTGTAAAATATTTCTAATGGTTATAAAATATTCAATATAAATTTTTAATATTTATTTAAAAATATAAAATATTACTACTTAAATACATATTTTAATAATTAATTGGTTTTATATACATCTATATTTTTTTCTTATGTTAAAAAATTAATAGTTTTGTTAAAAAAATTATTTTTCACCATTTACATAAAAATAAACTATTATAGAAAATTTTGAAATCTATTACTAAGATAATTTTGAAATTATAAATTAAAAAATTAAAATATTTTTCTAATTACAATTATATTATTTATTGATTTTTTAAAATTAATAATCAATGTATAAAGAAAAATTATTTTATTTTTAAATAAATATATATTTAGATATTAAGTGCATGTGTTTATAATTTATCATTATATATTATCTACTATAGGTTTTATTATTTCCAAATGTTTCTTTTGTTATTATTATGGTATCATTTTACTTGTCTTTCTTGTGCAAAAAAAGGAAGTCACATGGTATTTAATAAAGGAAAATTATTTACTAAAATCAAGGGTCGTTACATTCTTACCCACATAAGAATAATTTCATCCATGAAATTTTATTACTAGGAAGAAATAAATCAGGTAAATTTTCTCTCTATACATACTCAGGTTTCCATAAATCTTATAGAAACATAAGTTTAATTCATTGAACTTTAACCAAATGACTGGTCTTATTCTACAGTACATTATCTCATTGATCTATATATTCCTCTAGTTGTTCCTTATTTGAGAGATCATGTTTCAATTGGATGGATTATAAGTTTAGTAGGTGTGTAGGGTCTTGTATGTACTTCTTCAAAATAAATAAATTAAATACATCAAGTAATTATGAGAGATCTGGAGGGAGTTCTATACGATAAGAAAAAACCCTAGAATTAACAAATATATCAAAGGGAGTAATACACATTGGTTTAAGAATCCCTTTCTTTTCAAATATCTCAAACCCATTCATGGAGATATTTAGTGGAAATTTTTTTCACCAACTTCAAAATATAGATCTCATCGATTATAATCTAGAAAACACTTTTTTCAACATTTTTCTTCCCTCATATTCTACTAAATTGATTGAACCGTCATCACCATTTCTTGGATAAGAGCATGTCCTATCTATTTCCTCTCTCTAGATTTATCCCAGAATGTTTGAGTTTTTCATTTCATACTATAAAAATCCTCATTTTCATCCATCTAAATTATATAATAATAAAAAATTATTATATGATAAGTCTACTAGGGGAAGATGTTGTTTCCAAAATCAATAGAAATTCATTGTGAAGGATCTCAATATATCATAAAAGTGATTGAATGGGTTTCACTAACCAAATATCAATGTGAGGGTGATAAGTAGTGCGTAAACCTACCCCTATATCAATTTATCATTGAAGGTTTTTCCATAACCATGAGGATTATACAATATCTCGATAAGATCCCATAAAGATTTGTATTCCGTAAAAACTTACCATATCCATATTATTTATAAAGGATAGTTGTTCAATGGAGAAATATTTCTATAAGTGGAATTCAATTGTACTAAAATTTTAAGTTGATTGAGTACTACCCAAAGAGAATATTGGCAATTTTAACTCTTGGGGATTAATATGATGAAATTTATAGTGATGTTTTCCCATTTTCAGACTGGTATTGTTTGCTATTTCATAATCACCATAGAAATATATCGTTCATACTTATATTTCTAGTATACCATGAATCGAGATACATATTACGTAATCTTCCTCATCATGTTACCCAAAAAATGTTTTTTCTTTATATATCATTATATAATAAATATTCTTATATGAATAGACAATTACGAGCTATGATAATCATTGAAATATTTTCTCTTCAGTTATAGTATTTTTGGTACACATATCTCGATTCCAAAACATATCACTCAGCCTTTATCAATGTTTAAATCTTCAATAATGATTACCTTTTTTTATCTCTGTATAATCTTGCAGGATTCTTTGATCCCAATGTGAATTGATGGTTAAGAAGAAATTTGGGAAATATTAGATTTCTCTCCACTCATAATAACATCAAGATTCATCATTTCAAAATCCAATAGTATGGGGTCTTTTTTAATCCTAGTAACGGTAGAGTATCATGGTATTTTATATTCAAACCATCCACCTCCTTATTTTCTTTCCTATGGTAGTAAGGTATTCCAAAATCGTAATTTTTTTTTGATTCCAACCATATCATTATTTCATATTAAACTCATTCTATGTGAATAAATATTATTGGATCTCATGATCATTACATATAAATATATATTACAATTTATATATAGAGATAATTTCACAAAATCAAAAATTAAAAATATCACCGTTTCGAACACTAAATCATGCATTGGATAATTTTTTATAATTCGTTTGATGTCATTGAGAAGAAAAATTATTTTATCATTATATGTGAGGATTTATCACAAGACCACTTTTTGAAGAATTACTATATTTTAAAAATAATTCCCCATTACTGGTTAATGTAAGTATTGGAATAGTGACCAATATTTTTTTTGGTCCCATTGAACTATCAATTTAGGGGAATATTTACTTAATTTTTCATTGTATAGTGTTTTTATAGAAGTAGATGAATAGTTGTAGATATCTAGATAGAATATATGGGAGTTTTCTTGCAAGAATATTATAGATCATTTGGGTAAAAGTTGTTTTCATAAACAAAACGTCCAACAAGAAGTATGCATTAGATAGATATTGTATAGAAACAATGTAATTAGAATAAGGGTTTATATGGAATGTATTTGATAAATATTATGATATTATCCAATGGAGATCTCATAGATGGAAATCATGGAATACCCTTACCCTATTAAATGGACCTCATTGGTACCTTTACATAGTGTTGTGTATATCCCTTCACTTTTATTAACTACTGGTTATTGGAATGATTTTTTGGGTTTTAATGGCTGTTACTACATTGTATTATAATTTTATAATGATAGTTTAAGGTTGAAGGAAAAACGCATGGGTCAGTGAAATTCTTTTAATATAAAGAGACCTCAATAAAATGGTGTGGTGGAATAAATCCATTTAGAAGTTGTAATAACTAATAATTTCATGAAAAATATGAATGTTGGACTTAATTTTATGAGACCCATCTTTGGAGTCGAAGTGAGTAAGTGATTTGCAACCCGCTATATCTCTTAAAGTTAACCTTGTATGTAGTTGTCTCTTATGTATGTAGAAATTTTTACGAATCACTTCAAATATTCATCATTTTATTTATTTTGACTGATTTTATGAAGTAAAAAATCATGGAATTATGTACGGTTATTTGGGTTGATATTCATATTTCTAGTGCACATTACTCAAGAGGTGGATTTTATAAGATGCAATCTTCATAGGATAACATTATAGATTATCTATACTTTGTATACTAAAGTGATCAAATGAAAAAATATCTCCATATGGTGAACATTGTCACAATGGGTATTTTTGAAGGACAAAACAAATTGTGGTTGTTCTAATTCTCATGGGTTATTTGTTCTATTATCCCAAAAATTTATATAAAAGGTAGGTTGGTAGAGTTTTAGTTCTACTTCACTCATATTATTTATGTGATTTTCCGATTGGATTGAATGTTTTTATAATTTCAGTTTACTTTTATTTATTGGTAGAAGGACTTCATAGGAAGAAATATTTCTTATTGATATGTTTTGTGGAAAACTTTTTTCCCTTTGGTGAATTTATCTAGAATTTGTTTTGATAAAAAATGATCTTTATTCTACTTTTTATGAAAAGTGTTCTGAAACAATGAACAATGTGGCATGAGGGTAGTCAGATTAGAATCATTTATCCTTAATCATGAAGTCTCTTTCCAGAAATATCGTGTTGAATATTATAGAGAATAAAAATACTTTAGAGGTTGTGAAATCATTAGATGGAATATATGATAAGCCAACAACTCTTACAAATGTCATATTTATTGAAGATTTTTCAACAGGAGGTCGTCAGATTAATAATCTATAGCTGATTCACTATATGATTACTATATTAAAAAAATAAATATCTAATATGTGAATTTAACATTTAGAGATGATTTTTGGGATTTGTTGGGTGTTTTCAAAGTTCCATAAATTTGGGATAAGAGGGGGAAAAGTGGGAATATGTAGTGTAAATATAGATCTTGTTTTTTCATAAAATTAAAAATGTTATCTATAATGAGGAGATGAGATGGATGAAATTATATCCCTTATTAATAAGTTCTCTCAACACTCCCAGATTGGGATAACTAGTTCATTGGGCATACGGATAGAAAAATAAAATATTTATGGGTAAAATTCTAGAGGAAATTTATAATAAAATTGACTACTCTAGGCCATACATTTTTATTTTTTTTTAAAAAGAGACTTATTAAGAAATATTATGAGAATCTATCAGAAGCTTCCACATCAGGATAGAAAAACTCAGTTAGTATTGTGACTGTTAGGTCCATGTTTATAGATAATGATAATTCACAAAAATTCATGGTAATGACTCCAGGGAATAATTTCATTCAATTGTAAAGTAAGGAATCATGGTTTATTATGTAGATGGAATACTGGGTATAATAGTTCTATTGGATTTAATTTTTTTTATATATTTAGTAATGTTTATGGAAACAAAGAAATGAAAATAGAATGTTTCTTGAAACTGAAATATGTACAACAAATATAAGGTATTCGGAAGAACCAAAAATTTGTGGGACAAATTGATGAAATAGGTTTCAGAATAAATTTTTTGAATGTAGTTTAGAAGATCAGTATAGTTTCCATGGTGATTTCCCATGGAGTAATATGTGTTACATTGTTTCTTACCCAATGAATTTGTGAAGTTGAAACTATAATAATGACTTAATTGGATGGTCTTGAAAAGTGGAAATATAACTTTTTTCACCTTAGTGAGATGAATCTGAATTTTATAGTGGAAAATTGCATACCCAAACATGATCACACTAACCATGGATGAAGCAAGTGTTATGTGGTAGGAAAACCAAATGGATTTCCTTCATCTTGTATTGAATAAATCTAAGGAATAAAATGTTAGAACCTTTTCATTTTGATGATTGGGGTCTCACCCCAGTTCACGTGTATAATGGTTTATTTTAATTTGTGACCTTAATTGCTGATTTCAAATTAAATTTCTGGATTTATAGCATGATGAATAAATCTAATGCGATTTAGTAATTTATTTAATGTAATATTTTAGACAATAATGAGAGTGAAATAATGTTGAAATTTCTCTAGATAGATATTTGAGAGGAATATACTAGACAAAACATTCTTAAAAATTATAAGAAGAAGGGAGTCAAGAAAGGGAGGAGTTTTTTTAAAACTCTAAAAAATGTAATATATGATATAATTAATTTGAAAATGATAGTGAAATATTGAAATAGGTGGATACACTTATAAATTATTAACGTAATTTGGGTAGAATATTTGAATACAAAATATTTCTTGGTGAATAGTAGTCTGGATTCATACATGGGATATGAACTTCATGAGGTTCATTTATCAGGTAAGAAACCATTGATCAACCATCTAGAAATCTTTGGATGTATCAAATATGTCCAAATTGATGATAAATATAGATATTACTTATAGGTAAAATTAATTGTTTTTTTATTTTTACTTATGGTGATGGGAACATTGGTAATTTCTTTTGGGATGATGTGAAGAAACTGGTCTTACAGAGCCAAGATGATCCATTCTATGAAAACATTATGTGGAAATATAAAAATATGGATACCAAGAAGGTTGGGGATATATAAACTATTGAATATTAGGATAATCAAACAGAGGTCACAAGATATACATTTAGATTAGATATACTAAAGCCTGGTTCTTCAAAAGCCAGGTTACCAAACAACGGTAGATCCGATAAGCCATTAATAGAAGGTGAATGATGGGTTAGACCAGTATTGGGAAGATAATGATCAGGAAGACTAGTACTTGATAGAACACTACTATATAGTGTGTATAAATTTGATGAACCTATGTTTGTGTTGAGAAGATCCAATCATATCTAGAAACATATTCAGAGGATTAGTGAAAAAATAAAATTTATACATCTATCAGACATAGGTATCGAGATAGTCCGGAGGAAGAAGATACTCTAAGAGGATCCAAAGAGTGTGATTCATCCTGGATAAATTAATTGAATTCCTTAAGTCTTAATAATAATTGGGAGTTGGTATAGTTTATGCAAGTAAAAATATATCTATAAAAAATGGTTGTTTTGTTTGAAAGATGAAGATGATATAAGTATGAGGTACAAATAAAGGATAATGGTGAATGTTTTTCCATAAAATGAAGGAATTTAATATTTTTAAAGTTTTTTCCAAGTGGAAAAATAACCATCTATTCAGATATTGCCCAAATTTATTTCATTATATGATCTACACTTAGATTAGAAAAATGCATTGATGACTTTTCTTCATGGATATTTAGAGGAAGAAATTTATTTGTTTTAGCCTAAGGGATATGAATTTTATCGGAAAGAGGATTTAGTTTATAAATTTAAAGGAATTCTTAATTGATTAATGAAATATCGAATATAGTAGAATAATAAGTTATACACTTTCATGATACAAAAATGTTTTTTCATATGTCAGTCTAAAAACTATTCTTAAATAAGGAAATGGGAAGATAGAATTTATATCATACTACTATTTTATGTGGTTTATATGTTGATTTCCTACCCAAAGTTCCAATAGATTGGGGAACATAAGATAAATATCCCACGAATTATAAAGATGAGGAACATTGGGAAAGATGATAATATCTTGGAGATGATAATTGAGAGAGTTTAGAAAACCAACACATTGGTTTTATCCCATAATGAATACATTTTGGAATTCATATAATTATTCATAATTAATAATTTTAAATATACATCAACCTCACTTACCAGACAAATTAAACATATCATAACATAGGCACCATCAACAGATGGTAAATGTCATGACATGGAGAAGGTTGTAGTGGCCCAAACCCCCCTAGTCCATTAATTTTAAAAATATGATGTTTGAGGTGTTTTTGGAGGCAACAATGACTCATTTAAAGAGTTTTTCAAAAATCCAATTTTTTCTAATGGTAGCTCATCTGAAGGTGATTCTTCAACTAGTAGGTGGCAGTGGTAGGTTATTCCAATGGCGGGTCATGTCGATGACTCACAACAGTGACTCACAATAGTGAATTTCTAATGGTGAGTTTCTAACATTGATTCATAATAGTGAAATGAATGGTGAATCACCAGACGATGACTCACTGAATGGTAGCTCACTGAATTGTGACTAGATGAATGATAGGTCACCAAACATTGACTCACTGAATAGTGAATCACCGAACGATTACTCACTGAACAATGACACATCAAACAGTGAATCTCCATTGGTATCGCATCACTGATATCTCACACTGGTGACTCACCCACTCATGAGTCGATACGGTGACTCTCCCAATGGTGGGTCATTTCCATTAGTTTTTTAAATTTCCAGTTTTTCCCAGCTTTTCCAGTTTCACCCGTTTAACATTTTATTTGACATTAAATGAGTTTAAAAATTGTTTAAGATTTTTGAGGCCATTTAAAAGGAATTAAAATTAATATTTAAATACCTAATTATCTGGAGAACCGAATATTATTAAAATGTGTGGTCTTGATCATGATCTGACTTTAATGGATTTTGAAATTGTTTCTCCCATTGATATATGATTTAAAATTTCTAAAGTCGATATCCTTTCACTATTACAGTTTTTATCTTTACTCCTTCAACAGAGTTTCCCCAATACCTTTCTTCCTATAGGATTGATGCTTCTATGTTTCACCCTTGGATCATGTTTCCCAGGAGCCTTGCATACCCCCCGTTTTGGGACAAGGATAAGGTTTAAATCATATATTCCATGAGGTACAGATCCCCTCATCCCACTCAAAAGTTTATCACATAGGGTTTGTGTAAGATCGTTTTCATGTGAAGGAAGTTGAATCAAAATTTAATAAAGATAATAGAATATAATTTAAACTAATAAACATGGGATGTGTAAAAGTGAAACTTGATTATATCTTATTTTTTATTGATATTTTGAGTTTTGTGGGATGTATGCCTATTGAAAATCATGGTTATTAGTGGTCCTTATTTAAGAACCTATGATGGATTGTAAATGTTTTTTGAAGGTCTTTTTTTGAATGAGTATAAATATGAAAAATCTGGAAAATGATGTATACCTATTTAAAAAAGGGATGCCTCAAAATTGAACACGATCTGTGATAGCCCCTAAATTTTCAAAGTGGAATTAAAGAAATTGTTTTTTTCTAAATATGAATACACCATGCCTTATTTGGTGAGGTTGTGTGATGTTTGTAGCTTTGTTCTTTCATGTAACTTGTTTGGTTATATGGTGTTGGGGTTGAGATAACATATTTATGGTGGGGTGATACAGGTGGTATGATGGAATTTTTTTGAGAGATTGATTAATTATGGAAAAGATAGGTAGTGTTTGAGAACTGGGCATACAGGTCCAGGTTGTGCTATGTAAATGTCGGTGGGTGAGATGGGGTGGTGTTGTTATACAACAGGGGTGCCATTTTTGGTTGTGATGATATGTATTGATATGTTCAGATGTGATATTGGGGGTTTGAATTGTTGAGATGATGGATTGGTCAGAATGACATTGAATAATGATGACGAGAGTGGTTGGTTTGGGTTTGAAACAGAGTTGAAATTTACTCCGAGTTTCTTTACAATGATTCTTTTCCTTTATGTGGTTTATGTTGTGTGTCTTACTGTGTTCTATTGTTGGTAGACTCCCCGGTAGGTATGGAACAAATAAATGAATTTTAAAATAAGGAATGAAAAATGGTGAAATGAATTGACTAGTGTATGGTTGGGTTTATGGCTTGTTGTGTAGTTGTACAATTAAAGGTAGCAGTAGAGGCGTTTTGGTGGGCTTGCAGTTTTTTTTTGGAAAAACACATAGGTTTGGCTTGAGCGTTTGATACTAAATATATAAACCTATATTTTCCTTGTGTTTTCTATATTCACAACACTCTAGTTAATTACTATGTGCCGAATACCCCCATTGTTAGGAGGGAGGGTGAAATTTCCTAGCATCTCTATTGGAGGATAGATGGATGGTTATTGGATATTTTCTACACCCTCTTGTAGGAATTGATAGCCTAAGATTCTTGAAGCTGGTTTTTGTGTAGTTGTGAGTCCTAGGTGTCTACAGGAGATATATTATTTCCCATGTTTATATGAGATGATATTTTGTGTGCTTCCCAGGTGCCTTCGGGATGAGGTATGGTTGTGTCCCAGGTGTCAGTGATTGAGACATGGTATGATTGTGGCCCAGGTGTGTGTGGGTGGGAGCTGAGGAGCTTCATATTTCTATAATGTGGGACTATCTTCGAGGCCTAGGTCTCTACGTTATTGATGTGACCTTGGTCTTGGGTAATAGTGTGGAAGGGCCATGACGTTTTCCATTAGAGTATGAGAAATTTACCAGTTGGAAGTGGTGCGGGGTTCCCAAACATTGATTTTCTTATTATATTACTTTACTTTACATGAATTACTCTGTGAGCATGACTTGTTTAGGTGGAGATGGCTATAATACCTTGTTAAGGGATGTGGGTTCTTCTGTTTCTCATAGGTGCATTAGTATGCTTCTTCTTCTTGTGCATGATAGACTTGGGTTTTACTACTGAGTATACATGTATTCCCACCCTACTTTATAACCCTATTTTTAGGTTTCTAGGGTGATTACATGGACGGTGATGGATATACTAGTTTGGACATGTGGATGGTTTATGTGTTTCTACTTAGCATTGTTCTATTTGTACTTTGGATTTTATTGCATTTGTAGCTATTATATTTTAAACATTCATGTGGGATGGTGTTAGAATTATTATATATATGTCTTGGATTTGTTTTGGGATGAACTGTCTTATCTAGCAATATTTTTCTCTTATAAAAAGTTCAATGCCTATCATTTTGTGAGACAATATACCCCTATCATAGGTCAATAGTGTAGGGCCTACTGGAGGTGGTACTTATGGGTCATTATCACTCTTCATTCATTTCCATCTCAGGAGGGGAATCCTTGGAGGGAGGGGTCATGAAAGAATGATATCAAAGGTAATAGTTGAGAGATAGGGAGGACTTTGGAGTTAGGAATAGTGATGATTCCATGTTTTGGTAGAAATTTTTTTAGGTGATCTTATTAAGTGAAAAAGGTCAGGGAATACTGGTTAGTACACGAGATTTTAGGGCCCCTGTGATCCGATGCAAGGACTATGAGCCGACTGAACAACCAAGTGAGGCTACACTTTTTGCAGGGTAGAGACCCTATGAATGCTACATGGATCATGATGAGTTGTGATGATGTTTAAATTTCTATTTTTTTTGGGAAATTTGAAATCAATTACGAAATGAGTTAAAGTAATTTGAAATAATCTTAATGAAATTTTCATACTAATCAGGCTTAGGAATTCCTTATTATCCATTTTCTGCTATGGGACCTGGTTGTCATTCACAAAGTGTAGGTAATGGAGGATTAGTAGGCTAAAATAGTCGATCGATGGAGGGTTGATTGAGTAGAGGATTATGATCAGTGGTAGAAGATACTATGTGATTTCTAACGGTAGGATCTTGGAAATGACAAGGGCAGTGTTTCAGACTTGGAGATGGAGAGTTGGCTCAAGGATCTTGTGATCACTTTCAGCTTGATTTGGGTTTTGATAGAATATGAGTTTTATTTGGTATTTATCCAGATGAGGTTATCTATGCGTTAGTTGTGGACACTGTACATGTGGGAGAGGGAGGAGTTTGATATTCTGTGGGTTTATTTTGAGAAAGAGTTCTGAGATAAATTACTTTCTTTGACCATGAAGTATAAAAAGAGGTTGGAGTTACTCAACCTCTAGAAAGGGAGTATGTCTGTGTGGGATCTCAGGATCATGTTCAAAGATCTGTTTCATTTTTCTATGTAACTCTTTCTAAATGAGTCATCTCATGCGATATTTTACGGGAGGAACTTCATTTTTCTCTCCAGTATGTGATCCATACCTACACCTTGCTGATGTACTTAGAGGTCCATAAGAAATAAAAGGTAGTTGAGACGATTCACTATTGAAGAGGTATTATGTGTGAGTGGAGTGGGTAGAGTTCTTTGATAGGTAAGGTTACCAGCAGTAGGTCTCACATGCTTGGGCCTTCGACATTTTGACCAGCTGGCTGATGACCTCAACAATTCTTGTATTGGCCTTCAGGTCCAAATGCTTTTCCTATGGTCTTGGGACTAAGTTGTTTCTATTATAAATCCCATGGGAATCTTCAGAGTCAATAACTGATGGTCATTTGAGCCTAGTATAGTGGTTTTCGGTTTGTTCAGCTACCGCCTCAGTAGCAGTTTCTGGAAAAGTAGTTTTAGTAGTAGGGAAAGAAACCTTACGCTCCATTGAGGGGAGACAGAGCTTGTATAGTATAACCTTAGAGTGATCCTTATGGACCTAGAACCTAGAATGGTTGAGGAGGAGTTCCTTAGAAGATGTGTATAGGAGATGGGTGTGGTCTTTTACATGCTGTAGAGGTAGTAGTCCCAGCAGGGACATAGATTGTTTGAGGTACTATCAGTTTTTTAGTACTCTTTCTTGTGCTTGGATTGAGTAAATATCTTCACACTCCTTTGTTCCCACTGGTCTATCCCATTCTCTTGGAATATACATAGATAGGCTTCCCATTCCCATGGTTTTGATCACAGCAGTCGGATTTTAGACTATCTTGTTTGATGTGTTCCATGGATGTAGGATAATGATGGGACCAAATTATTCATGTTGGGATATTTTCCTATTATAAATCCAACCAAACAATGTAATTCTTATCATCTACTTGTTGAAATATGTTCATACTGTTATTGACTACTTTCATAGAAGAGTCGTGTTTTCAGATGTAGATGGTAAATGTGGGGACTTCATTGGTGAGAAGATATTTCGGGTTGGTAGTCAGTGTGTGGACCCCATTCTATTCATTTTGGTTGAGCTGTTAAGGGAATCAGTGGATGGTGAGATGGAAAAGGCTCCTAGAGTTGTTGGAGAGTTTTGGTAAGTTTGTTTGATGAGGTTATGACTCTACCCCCACAAATTTCTGTTGATTTTAGGATAGACTTACTACCCGGTGCATCTGAGATCTCGATGGATCTTTATTGGATCTCAACATTAGAGTTACTAGAGTTGAGGATTATGATATATGATCTAATGATGAAGGGTTTTATCCAACCCAGTTTGTCACTGTCGGGTGCTCCATTCATGTTTTTAAAAAGGGAATATGGTTGTATAAGGTTGTGTAAAGCCTACCAGAGGTTGAATTATTTGATGGTCTAGATTCGTTAACCTATCCCTTGTATAGATGATCTTTTCAAACAGTTGGGGGGAGAATGATGGTTCTATAAGATCAATCTGGGTTATGGATATCACCAGCTGAGGGTGAAGGAAAATGATATCCTGAATACTTATTTCAGGTGAAGTTATTGGCACATCGAGTTATTGGTTATGTTTTTCAATGTTACAAATGAACCAAAAGTGTTCATGGGAATCATGAACACCATTTTCCGTGAGTTTCAGGATCAGTTCATCACTGTATTCATCAATGAAAACCTGATCTACTCAAAGTTAGAGGAGGATCATAATGATCTTCTCAAGACTTTCTTGGAGGTTCTTCGATTACACCATCTCTATGAAAATCTATCCAATAGTAATATATAGAAGTGAGAGGTTAATTTCCTTGGACATGTAATGTCACAGTTGGGTATAACAGTAGAACTATCAAAGGTCATGGTAGTATTTTTGGGAAGCACCCAATAATGTTACAAAGTTTCAATATTTTCTTAGTCTGAAAGGGTTTTACAAGAGGTCTGTACCCTATTTATCTCGAGTTTCATCCTCATTCGATGCTCTCTCTAGAAAATACAAGGCTTTAGTGTTGAGTGAGTAGTCTAAGGTAGAGTTCGACTATCTGAAAGATCAATTGGTTAGTGCTTAAGTACTCTGATTGATAGAGGAAATGATGATTTTCTAGGTGTTTTTTATGCTTCCCATATGGTACTATAATGCGTTCTAATGAAATAGGGGGAGGGTGATATTTGATGGATCTAGGTAGTTATATTACCATGAATTCAACTATTCCCCCATGATATAGAGCAAGAATCGGTCATAGTTGCGCTGAAGTTGTGGCAACATTACCTCACCGGGGAGCGCTTTGTGGCCTTCACGAATCACAAGGTCTTGAGGCCAATATATTCCTTATAAGACCTGAACATGAAAAATTAATTTAGGTGGAGTTTTTAAAAAATTGTGAGTTAGATAACTCTTACACCTCATGAAAGGGAAAGGTTGTGGCAGATGCCTTGAGTAGGATGTCGCAGAAGTGTTAGTTTGGGAAAACTCAAAGGATGAGGTGATGCATGGGGACATTGAGCAGGGTAATGCACCGAAGGGATGGCTAGAGGATGGTCAGAATTACATGATATTGTGAGGAAGGATGTCTGTGACACTGGAAATAAACAACGAAGTTCTCTGTGAGTTTCAATGATTTCCTTTAGCAGTACACAAAAACGTTTACAAGATTTTCTGTAGCTTGATAGATCAGTTTTGGTTGCCAGAGAGGAAATGGGAAGTGTTAGAGTTTATGGAGAAGTACTCAGTATGCCAACAGGTGAAGGCTGAGCACTATGTTCCCGGTGGTTTGTTGCATCCCCTAGTTGTCCTTGAGTTTAAATGGTATAAAATAACAATGGGTTTCATTATAGGGTTAACCAGGACACATGAAGGCTATGATGCAATCTGGGTAGTAGTAGATTGGTTGATGAAATTAGTTCACTTTTTAGCTTTTAAGGAGTTGAGAACTGTGGATGCCTTGGCCAAGAGGTATATGGATGAGGCTGTGTGTCTGCATGGAGTTACAAGATCCATTGTTTTAGATTGGGATACACATTTTACCTCATGAGTTTTGTAGGAAATTCAAAATTCTTTTGGAACTCAGTTACACCTCAATAAGTTTTTCCACCTTCATACAGATGGGAAGATAGAGTAGACTATCTTGATATTAGAGGACATATCGCGGGCATGTGTCTTGGACTTTTGTGGATATTGGTTGTGTAAAGATCCCTTGGAAGGGTTCTATTACAATAATTTCTATCACTATTTCATTGGTATGGATCTATTCTAAGCCTTGTATAGAAGACTACCTCATTCTACTTTGTTCTCGATAGAGGTTGTGGAGACAACTGCTCTTTGTCCTAAGGTTGTGCAGAGCATGATAGAGAGGGATTAACTTGTCTCTGAGAGGTTGAAAGTTGAACAGGACTGGAAGAAGACATATGCTAATCGTAGGAGGAGGCCCTTCGAGTTTGATGTTGGGGACCACATGTTCTTAAAGGATTCCCCTTGATGGGGGAAGTGGTGGATTTCAATAGGGATCAAGATTTCTTCCATGTTCATAGGACCCTTTGAGGCGTTGGGGAGAGTTGGCGAGTTGGAATACCAGTGGGCATTGCCACCATATTTGGAGAAGGTCCACGACGTCTTTCATGTCTCTCAGCTTCATGAATATATTCATGATGGATTCCATGTCATTTAATGGGGAGAGTTGGATTTATAAGGTGACACAACATTGATGGAATGGCTAGTAGAGATCTCGGATCTTCGGGAGAAGGTGCTGCATGGATAGATCATTCCCTTGGCTTGTGTGTTGTGGAGCCATGGTGTCTTGGAGGATTGTACTTGAAAAAGGGAGATACCGATGCATTTCCAATACCAAGATTTGTTCTTAGTTTTTCCTTATTCTATTTTCCCTTATGATGTTATTCCTTAAAATTATTTTATATGATGATTTATTCTCCTTAATTTGTGACATGTGTGGTTGAATGTGTGGTTATGTATTGACATGAGGAAAATAGTGGACTTGATTTCTAATCGAGACACATTAATTGAGATATGATTAAACCCATGTGGAAATGTCAATGACGCCTAGAGCAGATTGTACCATGACATGGAGGAAGGAATTAACTAATTCATATGTCTACATGACATGAATTTTGGTTCTTGTGTTGGGTGTCTTGTGGTTAGATGGGGTATTAGATTCCAGAGGAGGTTTCCATGGATGTTGAGGTTTCAATCCAGCTTTCAAACATAACCAGATGGTTTATCATTGAACTTTTTTTGATGGTATCAATGTTTCAAGTGTTTCTAGATCCTTAAGAGGTATCTTATAGGGTTTTTGTTTGGATACCACATTCCTTATGAATTTGGTTTGGATTCATTAGGGAGAGGATAGTTTGAGAGGTATCTGATGTAATGGTCAGCACATCCCCGGTCCATTACATTGAAAAAATCTTATGTTTGAGGTGTTCTAGGATGCAACCGTTACTCATTCCAAGAGTTTTTCAAAATCCAATTTTCCCAATGGTAGCTCCTCTCACAGTGAGTCACCCATTGGTAGGTGGCGACGGTAGGTCATCCAAACAATGATTCACATCATTGACATATAATGGTTACTCACTGAAGGTGAGGCGCGACAATGAACTGAATGGTGACTCACCAAAAAGATTCTCAGCAAATGGTATCTCACAAAATTTTGAGTCAATGAATAGTGACTCACTGAACTACAGCTCACCAAATGGTGACTCATCGAATGGTGGCTCACCAAATGGTGAATCCTCAAATTGTGACTCACCAAATAGGGACTCACCAAATAGTGACTCCTCATCAATAGATATCAACTGATAGCTTTCATTAGTGACTCACCCAGTGGTGAGTCATTTCTGACAGTTTTTCAAATTTTCAGTTTTTCCTTATTTTTCCTATTTCTCCACATTAACATTTTATTTGACATAAAATGATTTTAAAACCATTTTTAAGAGTATTTTAATCTGCTTAAAACAAATTAAAACTTATCTTTAAATATCTAATTATTAGGGGCCCTTAAAAGCAGTGGAAAAATGATGTGATTTCATTTACTATTGTTGTTTTCCTCTATGTGGTTCATGCTATGTGTCTTGTTGCATGTTGTGGTTGGTACCAACCTAGAAAGGGAAATAATGAATAAATTAATTATTTAATAGAGAATGATAAATGGTTAAAAAAATTATAAGGGGTATGGTTGGTTTGAGGTCTTGCTGTGTAGTTGTTCATTTAGAGGTAGAAGTAAAGAAGGTTTGGTGGGATGGTTATTTTTCTAAAAAAACACATAGGTTGGTCTTGAGCGTCTGATAATAAATATATATACCTTCAGTTTCCTTGTGATTTATATATGCACCCTCCCTAGTTGAGAAGTATGTACTGAACACCCCCATTTCATGGGGGGGGTGAATTTTTACAACATCCTAGTATAAGGATGAATGACTGTTTATTGTCTCTTACTTGCTCCCTCTTCTAGGAAGAGGTAGTCCAAGATTCTTCAGGCACTTTGTCGTGAGGTTTTGAGGCCCAAGTGTCTACAAGAGAGGCATTCTTTACTAGGTGTCAATGGGATGAGATGTGTTGTGATTCCCATTTGTCTTCAGGATAAGGTATGGTTGTTGCCCATGTGTCTGTGGGTGGGATGTGGTATGGTTGTTTCCAAAGTGTGTTCAGAAGGGATATAGTATGGTTTTAGACAAAGTGTGTTCAGAAGGGATGTGATGAGATTCATATGACCAGGTTAAAGGACTAGATCTGCAGCCTAGGTTTCCTTAGTGTATGAACGTTTTACCAGTGGGAAGTGGTCCGGGGTACCAAAAATCTATGGGTTTATTATATTACATTATTTGGATAACATTACTTAGTGATCATGCCTTGGAGATGTGGGGATAGATGGAATATCTTGTTAGCAGTTGTTGGTTCTTTGGTTTCTCACATGAGCATTAGTATGCTACACTAACATGGGAAAAAGAAACATTGGATTTACTACTGATTATACTTGTTTTCTCACCCTTTGTTGTAAAACTATTTTCAAGTCTCCAACAGGATTAACTAGACCATGATGTACAATAATAATTTGGATGTCGTGATAGTTTTTGGGTCACTACTGAGCTTTGTTCTATTGGTACTTACTTTGGATTTTATTATATTTGTAGCATTTATATTTTAAACAAGAACATGTGGTGATTTTTACTTTCGTGTTTATATATATATATATATATATCTATGTGTGTGTGTCTTGAAGTTGTTTTAGGATGAACCATCTTATCTACCCATCTTGTTCACTTATAAAAAGGGTAATTCCACCAATTTTGTGAGATCCCATAACCTTGGTGTTATTCGCCATCCTAGGGCCTAATGGAGGTGGTAATTGAGGGTTGTTATCTCTCTTCCATCATTGCTAGCTCAAGAGGGGCATATTTGGAGGGAGGGTTTCATGAAAAAGGTTCTATATTATAACAATCCAAACATTTATTAATGTAATTTACCTTTTTAAAATTATTTTATATAGTACAAAACACATACATCACATAGATAACTTAATAAAATCATTATTTTCATAAATTAAGAATGAAATAAATGGTATTTATAAAAATTAAGGAACCTATACCAATGGAATAATAGCCTGACTGTTGGAATAGTAATGTGACCAATAAGAATAGTAACCCATCCAATAGAATAGAGACTCACATATGAAGGTATAACTAAAATTGAGGAATATTAAAAATGGAAATATGATATAATTATATCATTTTATAAGTAAATAGATATTTTAAAAATGATCAATTATGTGTTGGTATTTTTTTCAGTTAAAAATTTTTATTCACAATTTTATAGTTAATTTAAAAATTAAAAAGAATATTTATTTTCAAAAAATAGATACATAAGTTAAGATTTTGTTATCTGAAGAATATAAAATAATTTTAGGAGACCTTAATTAATTTTTCAGTGTCATAAAATTAGTTATAATTTCTAAATTTCTATTTTTGGAATAACTGATGATTTTAGTTAAAAATTAATTTTTTATTTATTATAAATTTATTTTCATAAATTTTTATCAATTTTTTAATTTTACAGATTGAAAAAAGTTTATGGTGTGGTGTTTAAATTTTTCTAAAACAGATAATTTTTTAGTGAATAATGAAGAGCCCGAATGGCCCGAAGGCAATATTTTAATATTTTATTATGGATAATCCCCCTTTTAAGTGTTGAAGGGAAACCTGTACATGACACGTAGGCTGAAGCAGCAAGGCCCAACATGACTTTCAGTACATAACCCGAATTCCTAGAGGCATACCATTCCGAATACATGACCCCTAGGCCCAACCCACTAGAATTGTCCCTCCCCAAATTCTGCATCATTGATCTCCTAGCTCCCAACCTTTCATTTTTGATCAGCTAGGATTTCCCGATAAAAAGTTACATGGTGCATCATCCAAATGGCTATTTCCATACCCTCTCATTCTTCCAATCTAGTTAGCTTTACTTATGGTGACTGCTATTCTTATTGCTCTGATACTATTCTAGGGCCTGCTCTATATAAATTGTGCTGCTCCATGGTCTCAATGGCCTGAAGGCCCTATGGCCCAAAGGCCTTTAATGGTCCGAAGGCCCTTGAGACCCATAGACCAAAAACCAGTGACCCGAAGGCCCAAATCGGGTGAATAGTTCCAACTACTACAGAACCGAAAGATTAGTACTAATTTAACTTCTATAGTACTACTACAGTAATGCTATAGCACCCCGGAAATTTTCCTCCTCTCGGTTTTGAACCTGGGTCTCACGGATGCCAAGCATAAGATTTTACAACTCGGGTAGGAGCTCATTGGCGAATAGTGAAATATGATAATTTATGATACAATCAATACACATGAAATTTACTCATGGATCATGCATGTATAATTTAAATACATGGTCTCAGAATCAACATCATTATTTAATATATTTAGTGATATGATTCAACAATATTAATAATATTTAGTTGAACTATTAATTAATATTGTTGAGTTGAAATATTGAAATAATGAATATAATTATCAAAAAACCCATCTCTCCTCCCCTATTAACACCACCCTCACCACCTCTTCTCCTCCCAAATACAAATCCATTAATGTTTTCCATTTTTTTCCTAGTACTATTTTCAATTATATCTCTCATTTCCATGATCCTTTGGTCTCAACAAAAGTCCAAACCCAATTTCCCTAAGGAGGCTCTCAAAGAGAAGAAGTTCAAGTGTTAAAATCCTCTTTTGTTTTCGTTAACTTTCTTATTAATTTGTTTAATTACCTTATCCTATAATCACCTCCATATCCCAAAGTTTCATGATTAATATATTATCTTTTATATAATAAAATTTTATTTTTCTAATAGAAAAATCCATCATCCAACCTTTTAACACCTCCTTTTAATCTAAAACTGAAAACATTATCTGTGATGTGTTGATTTACCGCCATCTTGGAAGATGCATTTTAAGTTTTTTACCACATTGAACGTTTGTAATGAAACAATTTTATAATTAAATAAGAATATAATATATTTATTAAAAAATATTTATTGTTCAGGAAACGGTATATATTCATAATATTAAATAATAAAATAAAACAAGTTCATGCTGATCGAAAATTCACCAAATTAAACTAATTTCCCCACTAAAATTTTAGCTAATAAATATTTCTCATTTTTGTAAAAATAAATTATATATGGAACCCTTTAAAATTATATATTATTATAAATATAATCTAATTTCACTTCTGTAGTTTTTCTTCCATTTTAAAATAACTCCCATAAATAGACTCATGGGAACCAATCAAAATGCCATGAAATAAACACTCTCAAAACTTTGACATTGAGTATTATTATTAATCACAAAGTCTATAAATGTACTTAATAAGGTTATAACAAATCATTTAAATTCATGATTGGTTCTTAGTTAATTAATTAATTAATGTAATTTAATTATATAGGACTTTAAGTTGATGTGAAGAACATAGTCAAACATATGGTAAGAGATTCTCTCCAAACCCCCATTTTTCGTCCAGGTTATGCTTTATATCTCTTTCAAATAATGTTATTATTATTATCTAATCTTCCAAAATTCTATTTTTATTTTCCAAAAATATAAAACTAGATCAATTATTCTTTATTTGTGAGGAAAATACAAGTTTTATAAGGTTATCTTTTCAATTACTCTCAATAAGCATGCCCGATTAAAGGGAACATCCTAATTTCGTACCCATTTTTAAATACAATCCATAATATTTTTGAATCCCCCAATATTTTTCTAAAAAGAAAATTTATAATTAAAAAATATATAAGTTCATTTCTTGTTTTATGAAATCAATTATACATTTTCCTGATTTAAATCCTCTTTTATATTTTCACATAAATCTCACTAAATGAGATTATTTTTAAATATTATTAAACACTATTTTAAAATATTTTCACATAAGTTTAACATAATTTATCATCAAATGTTCCTATTTTACATTATTAGTGCCCATTTATTATGTAGATCCATTCTTTCCTGGGCACTTTTAGTATACACCCATTTTATACACCTTGTGATATGATTACGATACCAATTGATTTCCATGGACAACCCTTAGTTAAGGTTTGATTATTCATATAGAACATATATTCAAGAAACGTTTATGAGTGGTGAAACTATATAATTATCCAATGCATTGGGTAATGTTTAGTATCATGATAAGTCTTGTTGGGACATTGAGTAATCCCGATTCCTTTATAGGACATTGTCCTCCATGTGCAATGATCCTGAAAATTAGCCTTGAATCATGTTTATTTCACATTGTACATTGCTGACACATTCTTATGATTCCATAATCACATGATCATATGTTATATATGTTATAGTTACTTTTGTTTATTCATATTACATTATTTTTTATGTGATCATGTTATACTTTCTACCCCATGTAGTATGCTTTACTTATATGTTTATTCCCTTATTGGGAATTCTAGATCATCCCTTTTGTTTATGTATTCCCCATGTTATGCTTTTCATATTTAAGATCTAAATGTATGTTAGTATTACTTTATGGAGATTTAGTAAAATATTTTTTATTTTGGTTTCACGCTTTCTAATTATGTACCTATTCTTCCAAAAGACAATAGACTTCATGATCCTTGGATTTTTTCTCATGGTTATTTATTATTAAAATCATGTAAAAATATGTGTAAAAGGATAGGCGCATTACAATTATGCTTCATTTATTTCAAATTTGACATATAAAATGGGTTGTACTAGATGATATATTTCTTTTTAGTGGGATCTGTTTTTATTTCAATGTCAAATTATGGAAGGAAACATTGGGACACCATGAAGTTGATCTTGTGATATTTAATAGGTTGGAGGATTAAACATTATGTTTTAGAGATTATGGCTACAACAAATGTTTTATAAATGTAGATTTTTTTAGAGACATAGATACACAAAAAGTATTGAATGATTTTTTATTTTATTTTGAGGGAACATAAGTATGTTGGATGTATCCACTATAACTAGTGGTAAAATTATCTAGAATAGAATCTATGTATGTTGATGCTATTAAAGTATGGAAGGAGATAATTTGGTTTTTGAGATTGATGAAGGATATCAAAAAATTATGAGACATAGGAATGATATTATATTATAGTTAGAGTGCTATTTAAATTTCCCATAACCTAGTGTTTCATGGAAGGATGAAACACATTGACATAAAGTATAACTTCACTCAAAGTCTGTTGTAAGATAATGTGATGGATCATTAAGGGAGTTCTTTGTTTAAAAATCCATCAAATATTTTTTCAATTGTGATAGTTCAGGAAACCCATTGGAAATTCTATTTTTAAGAGGGATTCATTAGATTAGAAAAAATAGAGGGCCCCACTTAAATCAGACTAGGGAAGATATGAGGTTAACAAAAGAAGAATAAGGTTGAAAATAATGAATTAATTTCCAACTCTGAGATTATTGGTTTTGTAGAACTTTTCATTAGTTTTTATTCAAACATAGTGTTTCTACATATATATAATAAGACATTGATCTTTAAAAGTTACAGATGAATGTTTTTATATAGAATGTGTTAGAGCATTTTCAAATAAGTTTTTTTCTTAGGATGAGAATTAAAATGTTAAATATTCATTGGATTGAGTTTATGAAGACATAGATTCATCGTACTGACAGTTTTGATAGTGATTCTTCAATGAATAGTCAAATAACATCATATAGAGCTCTCAAGGTTGATAGTCACATCTTATCCTTACATAGGATAAGATATTTCACTGGTACATTTATGCTGCATTATGAATACACTTTCGTAGGTGATGACTATTTGTTATTGACCAAATGTTGTCAATTTCAATTAGTGTTTCCATAGTGTATTTATTTTTCATCTTATCAATGTATGTTCTATAAAAAAACATTGTATTCAATGCTACATGATTACCAGAATGATATATATAAAAATAGATTTGGTTGACTAGATCTCGTTATAAGTAGTAATAAATGATAACTATATGAACAATGCGAGTTTTTGACTTAATTTTTTGTGACCCTAATTTGGAGAGGCAGTGAGTTAGTTCTTTATAATCACTTGTAAGTCATAAAATGAAATATTTTTTTTAATTTTATCCTATGGATGAAATAAATTTCCAAAACCTTGTTAATTATAATTAGTTCATTTTAATTTGGTTTTTTATGAAATATATATGGGGGTTTTTTGTACGGTGATTAAGCAAGATCTTCCCTGTTTAATGCACCATTCTAGGGAGATTGGGGATATTAGAAAATCTCTTCATCCAATTATAGTATGGATGATTTTGACTGAACAAACAAAAGTGGTCTGATGGACAAACATCTCCACTAGGAGATAGTTGTCTCACCATATACAACCATTGGAAAGAATAGAAAAAGGGTGTGACGCTTATCAATGGTTCTTGGTTCTTCACTCCCAATTAAAATCTTATTCACATTACTCTAGCTAGAGGAACTTCAATCACTTCCACGATAACATTTTTAGTGGATTTTATATCCATGATAAATTTCTCAATGATGTTGTTATTACCCTCCAAACCGAAGAAAACTAATATGGCTTTTTTAGGCCATTTTATGGTCACTTATATCATTGAAGAATATATATATATATTCCCTCAATTGTTATTAGATGAACCAAGATTTATACTTTTTTCACCATGAATCCTCACTTTCTAAACATGGAATACAATCTCTATGTTCACAAGTTCATTACCACAATATATAGATTAGCTTTATGCTCTTCCATTCCATTTAAAAATATAATTATATATTTTATAAGGAAAACCCAAAATTAATCAAGGAATTATGTAAAGAATATATTCATTATATTTATGAATATGGAAGTAGATTTTTTAAGGCCAAATTTTGTTACTAAAAATTCATAGTTTCCATACCTCATATGGAATATCTTGTTGAGAATATCCTTCCATTTAGGACATAACTAAATATATTTATCACATAGATAAATCCTTTAGAAGTATTGAGATCATATAAGTTGATAAAAAATATCCTAAATATGGGGTAAATGATACCTATTTTTATCATGATTTTATTAATCTCATGATAATCAATTAAAGGGAAAAATGATCCATCCTACTATTGAAAAAATAGGACTAGTGAACCACATGATGAAACACTAGCTAATATGAAATTATTTTCAAGATTCTCATGCAGTTGAAAATTAAATGCCTCTAATTCAATGGTATACATTATATATAGATTGTTTGATATTATAATAGATCAAGGTTTTAGTTTTATTGAAAAATCAAACTCACACTATAGTTCAATAATAGGATGTTCATCCAGAAATACGTTGGTATACTCCCGTACAGTGGGCCTGTTATCAATGTTAACTTCCACCCTGGTAATTTTAGTCCAGACTTCCTCATTACTGGGTATAATTATCCCTATTATATAATTTTATTTCATATAGAGTTTATGATCATCCTTATTTTGATATTTTACAACTGGTGGATTCTTGATATGAAATAGTATTTCCCTTTCTCCTATAATTGATATTTATTTTGTACTTGGAAGTCTAATTTGTATAAAATATTATTACAAATTTATCCATGGAAAGAAAAAATGGATTAGTTAGAAGTATATTTTTAAAAAAATCATTCAAATAAGTGTTATATATATTAGTTACGTTAATTTTTTGACCAAATCCTTTTAGAGATATAAAAAATCCAACATTTGAGCTGGTGAATCAATATTCCATAATAACATGAATGGTATGAAGGTATACAACAAACCGTAATAAAATATGGAAAGTAAAACTATAGAGTAGAAAAAGATTGTTTGTTGTATCACTTATGTATTATGATCAATGTTAGTGGTAATGATAGCATAAAAACTCCATTTATCACTTACTTTAAGAGGATTTTGTGGCCTATTATATTAATTAGATATGGGGTTAGGGAATTGATTTTAAAAATTCTCAAATTCTATATATTTGAAACATATAAGTGTATGCATTACATTATTTGGGACATTCTATTCCTTTGTAGCATATAATAGGTTCACCATCCCCATGTGATGATAATTATCTTTGTATGAAATCTTCATGAACTTGTAACTATTGCTCATTTATAGGAATAATTTCCCCATGTGCTTCCTCTCACCATTTCTATATGTAAGAAATTGGACATTAATTCTCCAAGGTAACTTATTATTGGAGATTTTGTGTTACTCAATTTTCTTTTTATTCTCTCCATAATAATGCAAGTATCTAGTTTCCATCCCTGCTTTTAGTGAAAATCGAAAAATATATATGTAGCTTCCAATTTATCATTTTTTAACTAATTTTAGAGAGATATATTTAATAAAATAAAGAAATGATCAATTTTACTCTCAAGATTATAAATAAATATAGATAAATACCTTGAAATCCTTATAAAGTTTGCTTCTTTTTCTCCAATGGATTAATCCTCATTTTGTTTCAACATAATAAATTCCCCTCTAATTCAAATTTAATGAATATAAAGAAAATACTTAGGGAAGAATACAATGTCAAACTACCCCCATTCCATAGAGTATGTATCCTAATTTTCCATTGTATTTATATTGATATTCCTACAGTAGTCTTCATAAACTTCCAAAATATAAAAGGATAACAGAACATTCTCCCATCTTGATCATTAAAGAATGGAAAATACCTTTTCCATTGCATTGATCCATTTATAAGTATTAAGTTGATTATAAGATACAACAATATAGGGTGTACATTTCCACATAAAATACAAGATTACATGTTTCTAATTTCTTATTATATTTGGTATATCAATATGGATTCCATTATTATTCTGATTAATGAAGAGTTGAGTAAGAGATAATCGAAAGCTTTTGTACTAATACTCCCATCTCTTTTGGTTTCTCATTGTTACCATCATCACACATCCCATTGAACCAATTAATTACTCAATGTTTTTGGATGAATCTATTTATTAAATAATGAAAAGTTATAGATCAGAATACTTAATCTTAAAAGGAAATATTTTGATCATTAATGAAATAAATTATAAAACACATAAATTTATAGGTCTCAATATAGGTTATTTATTGTCTATATCATACTAGACCCTCTAACCATACCATAAAATTATGTTTTAATCATTCATAATTATTTGTAAAGAGTTATTTAATTATCGAAGAATATTCCCAGGAGTGTCAAGTTGGGTTTGAAGTTAGGCATATTTTTCATGTCCAAAGTGATAATCAAGTTAATACCCAATCCAACAATTTAGGATTATTACCCATAGATATATCTGTTCTAGAGCCTATATCCATTTATATTATCCAAGAAGAGATGTAATTTTTATGAGAACCACAAAATCTCTACTTTACCAAAACTGTAGATGCCATACTATACATTAAAATATACCTTTTACAAAACCCTTTGGGTTTCACAAATATTGTCTCATACTAATCCCCAATATAAATAATTTAATCAGAGAAACAAATTATGATTAATTTGATAAAAACAATAAGAAACCAAGCTAAACGAGCCTCTATTTTAAATCATTTTCATGAGATAAACATTACATCCAAAAAACTTATCTCACAATCCAAATAATGTAAGGTTTAGTTTATTTGTGGAATAACTGTATAATAAACTTATTCTATGACAATTTTGAGTTTTCACCTATTCATGAGCCACACTAGACTACCTTCAAGAATTCTTATAAGCTATAATCAAATTTATAACCTTGTTAATGGAAACATAAGAATAGGTGTGATCTTAAATAACTAGTATGTGAAAAAATATCATAATTTCATCAAAGGTTAGATCATATCTGTAAGAAAAAAATTAAATGGGGATAAATTTATCATTTAAATATAATATAATATATGACGGTTTTATATGAGTAATTATATAATAACATATAATAGAAAACACATACCATAGAAAAATTATAAAAAACAATGAGACAATAAACATGATCCTTGGAGAATAATCATAGAACATTTCATGTAAATGTTATAATCCCTTGATACATAACCTAATAATTATTCCTTAAAAAATAAAAATGCATAAGTTATCACTATAATGTGATAATATCCATAAATTCAAAATCTTTAGTTTTTGTTGATATCCAGGAAGTCTCACTAATTGTTTTTGGGCATAAACATTACTGACCATACTATTGTTTGTGAGAAAATACAATAATGACCATACAATATATGATCATAATATATAAAATATTAATTAATTAATTAGAGGGTTATATAAGATCCCACCCATCATTGATCCATAATTACGAATTATATATGGAAGTCATCCACATATCACATCATAAATAACCCAATGAAAATAAAATGGGCATTATAAAGACTAAAAATGAAAATAAACCACCTTTTATAGTATAAAGAACCCGTGTAAATGAAAATGGGTTTTATAACATTTCCCAATGGTATCACCAAAATTTACTATAGGAATAAAAATGATTGATATCCAAAATTCTCTCACACAAAAAGAGAATTTCTAATGAACATATAAAAGGTGATTCATGAAAAATAATTTCGAAGTAAATACATCCTTTTTATATAATAATTAAAATGTAAAGAAAAACATAAAAGGGATTTTGAGAAACATTTCATAACATTATCGTAAAAGAAGATGTTTTGGATCAAATTAAAAACACATATTTAATAGGTTAATTGAACAACTGAAAAAAATTATGTTTATAAATATTATACATTTAAATTTCTCTGAAATATTGTAAAAAGAAATTTGGATTTGAAGATAAAATATTTCATTATTAAAGTATGTAAAATATATTTAATATTTTGAAATACCGTATTGAAAAACCACATCAAAAAGATATTAAAGAATAAATTTTTAAAAACTAGAAGTCAAATATGATATTCACTGAACATAACTCATAGTTGGATTTTGAAATAAATATGACAACATTTGTGGGAAAGAATAATATAGAAAAGGAGGTGAACCATTATTAAAATAGATGGGAAATATTCTCAATAATGATATTATTGTGAGAAATAAATACATCATTATAAATATTTGAATAAAAAATGTCAACATGACCAAAGAAAGGTTGAAATATAGTATCATTATAGAATAAAAAAAATACATCTTGTATTACTATAGTCAAAGGGAATCATTATGTCTCAATAAATGAAGTCGAGTCTGGAAAAATACATACCGTGTATTTTAGCTTACCAGAACACGCTCTGAACTCCTTTATAAAAACTAAAATATCTTTATAACATTTTTTAGAACCATATGAATATCTATATATTTTTTAAAAACATCATTTTTATTCTTTTTTCCATCCATATTAGTTATATATTATATATTTTTATTATATTAATCTTGACCATTTTGATCAAATTTTATAATAGCATTGTCAATATTCATTATTATTCAAAAGTACATCATTCGCTGATAATATATTGTACCATAATTAATGTTTTATGATATTTTACAAAGTTATAATTCCATTCCATGAGATTTTAAGTATGAGTTCCTGTAGATGAAATTGGTTACAAGAATGTTTCGTTGATTTCTATCAAAAAAATAAAAGTATATTAATTAATGAGTTTAAAGTTAATGTTACCATTTTAGAGGAAAAATGAAATAATTATTTACTTATTTATTATAAATATAATCATTAATTAATTTCTCAAAGTCATTTATCATATTATTTTCTTAAATTGTACCACTACGTGTTTCTAACAACCCAAACATGCATGTACCATAATTAATGGATGATTTTGTGTATGAAAGTGGTTTATTTTGGCATTATATCATTATTACAAAAGAATAATTATATTATTTATATAATTTTAATGTTTTTAATAATATTTTCATATGTTATAAATAATAATAATGAAAATAAATAAAAAATTAGATACTATACTTTATGTAGGTGGTAGTCTACACAGCAAAAAAATGAAGTTTTGTTATTATTAATAGAAATGGGGAATGTTTGTAAATAGTTATTACCTTTGAATAATAAAATAAAATATATAAGAAATAATTATTTAATTATTTAATATTTATAAAATAATATTTTTATGTTATGAAATAAAACAAATATGTTTAAGAAAATAATGTATTCACATTGAGAAATTAGGCTTTTACATGGAAGATGCCTTAAAAATTGAGATCAGAATCCTGAATATTATGACCTAAGTATCAAGGAAACGTAAGTTATTTATAATTGATATAAAATTGGTATACGATCATGTGAAAACTGAATTATTTTAGTGGTCTTGAAACGGTGGTGAGAGGCCCCCCTTATAAGTGTTGAGAATGACGTTTTTTTAAATAATAGAACTTAACATTTAGAGAGCACAAGTATAACATGTAATGTGGATCCAAAAATAAGAAACAATGGATTGAAGGATGATATAAGTTATATAATATCTCAACCAATCATTTAGAAACATTTTTTAGTATATTTAAGTCAATTTACCCATTTATTTATTACTTCTTCTATTTTAGATTATACAGTAATAATTAGTTTTCACCAAAGTAATTTACTTTTAATGTATACAAATAAAATATCCCTTATTATATATTTTGGATATTTTTATTCGAAATATGAAAAAAAATTTATCATATGAAATTATATGTATACGAAAAACTAATTTTAACAGTAACACATGTAATGTGTAAAATCAATTTTTAAAAAGAAGAATGTAATTTTAAGCTAATAATTTGTATTTCATATTAACATATACCTTTATATGATTATCATAGTATAAATTGGTTTACTATAAAAAAATAAATCTTATATGGATTTTAAATCCGGCCAAAACTGAAATTTTCTGAAATTATAATTAATTTAAGGAAATGATAAAACATTATGTGTTTTATTGGAAAAAATACTTATGATTATAAAATATTTCAATATAAATTCATAATAATAATTTTAAAAATTAATATTTTTATCTGAAAAATTCTTCTTTGATAAATTAAAAGGTTTTTTATACTTCTATATTTTTGTTATATCATGTTTTTAAATTTTAATGTTACGATAGAAATTTTAATTTCACAATTTACCAAAAATTCAACTAATTCCTAAAATTTCAATAATATCATAGTAAGATAATTTTAAAATTATAAATTAAAAAATGATAATATTTTTATGTAACATGAATTATCATATTTACAATATTATAATTAATATTAAAATATAACATATAATGGAATCATTGTTTGTTGAATAATAATGAACTATTTTGGTTTGACTGTATGATTTTATAATTTATTACTATATTTTATCTATTATATGTTTTATTCTTTCATAATTTCTTTTCTAATATGTCAAAGATAGTTTTATATCAGCGTTATACTCATGTTAATCTACTAATATGGTATTTAATTTATGGAAATTATTTACTAAAATAATGGGATGCCAAAATTAGGAAATTTAATTTCATTACTTAGAACACCACCAAACATTCAAAGTAGTTAATGAGATCATTGAACTAAGTTTTATGTTGGATCTTCACAAGATTAATATTCTCAATAATATCATATCCTTGTATTTTTATCTTTAAAGGAGTTAATTGTTTTATTATAACCCAATCTTTATAATGGTCTTAACTGGTAAGATATTAATCCTAGAACCATTTTCAAGATGAGCCTAAAAAATTTCAATATAGAAAAAATATTAAAATATGTACAAGGACCATTAATGACCTAGTAAAACTACTAAATGCTCTTGTTCTATGACGAAATTGTCCACAGAGCACTCAATGAGACAATTACCCACAATATTTAATTCGGATGAAATGACTTCATCATCAAAATCTTAAGTGATCAAAATGGGCTCAACAAAGGATTCCTTGAGTTCCATAAATAGATGTAGAGAATATATAATATAAATATTGGATAGATCAGAGAAAAAAATACTTTGGGATACCGTATTTTTTGTCTAAGGGTCTGTATTTTCTATATTTTGGGCGTTAGTTATCTTGTGGTTTCATGGTTAATGTTGAGTATGTCAGTGAATCATTTCCTTGATCAGAATAGTGTTCCAATGGTTTTGTAGTTCATTGGATGGGTATAGCTAAAATTCAGGAAATTTGATATTTATTAGAGAACTACATGTCTAAATGTTATTCATCATGTCTGATGGGATCTAATTGAGACATGGATGATTATGGATCCCTTCAATGTTCCTGATGGGCTAATTGGAATGATTATATTTCAGTTTTTGGGACATATATAGCCTTTCAAAAAAAATTCTCTAATGTTAGGGTATATATTACTTTATCTTCCATCAACTCCATGAATTTTTAGAAATATTCCCCAATTATGGATAGGGAGTCTAGATTTGTAATGGAATTTTTCTTCTCTTACAAAGGGTATTGTGAGGTGAATGAAATTTATGAATCTAAATTCATATTTTTCATTTGATGAGTATTCTATTGGACGAGGTTGTTTCATTTCCCATTTGATGGTCTAGTTTATAATCATATAATGATATTACAGCGAGGAATGAGATATTATAGACTAGATTAGGTAATAAGAAAAAATATCCTCTTATGTTTAATTTTTCCAAAGATGATTATGCTAAATGTTTGAGAAAAACATGATGTAGATGATGTATTAATAGATATTGTAGTGGGAGATAGAGTTACAACTAGGTGGTTCATTTTTTTCTTCAGTATTGTGTGCACTCAATTGACTAATTTTTTGATCATCCAATAATCACAAAATTTTGGACCCCTATTCAAGATTTACCTCCTTACACATTCTTCCAGTGGAGAGGTAGTAATATGGGTTACATAAAATAGGATTTTTCATAATGTGACATTCCTAGAATCAACCATTTTATTGATTATATCCTTAATTCATATATATATACATATTATGTTTTAACATTTGATGGAAGGGGTAGTAATCATGGTGGTCTCTTCTACTATGTTCATTATGCTCATTAAACTTTAGAAATTTGTGCAAGTTTTACTTTAGGGTTCTAATGAAGCACTCAATAAACTATTTTTTTTGGAATGAATGTTACTTATTCTATTGATCCTTATGTTTTTAGTGAGGTTGACCTCTCCTTCCATCCTAATGTTGGTGTTTCTATTACTACAACTGTGAAGGGGGAGACAATAAGTGATATTTCATGGGTCTATGTGTTTGTATTGGTTTTGGTACTAGATTGAGTATGAAAGTTATTATGAATCTTTATCCTGACATTTCTACATGTGTTGACTGTATTTACCAAGTATTAGCTTTGTACCATCATATGGAATCCTCCATGAACTTCATGCATGATATAAAATCCCCAAAACGAATATGATTCTTTAAGGTAATTGTTTACTTTTTAGTTCATCGTAATGAATATATATACCTAAGATAATCATATATAAATAATACATTGATTTGGAGGATACATTGATACATTCCCATGGACCAAATCCCAATTGGTTTAGTCTTTCTGAGACAATATAAATAAAATTATTATTAAATAACACTTATGAACATTTCTACATAAAAATTATTCTCTATAACCTATACTATACATCTAAAATGAAATATTAATCTTCATTATGCAGGGAAGGGAAACCGAAGCATTGGTGATCTCAAAATTTCATTATAGGGAATATATCAACAATTAATAATCTTTAGCTCTTAAATATGAGGTAAACATGTGTAAGGGAGTAATGTAAAAAAAGGATCATAAAAAATTAGTTATAAAAAAGAATTGGTTAATCATTAAGTTTTTTCATATTTCATTGAAATGTGCATTCTACATTTAAGAATCATTGTTTCTAGGAGGTTTCCATTGGATTTATTCATGGAACTGGAAACCTCCAGTAGTTCTTTATTCCAAGAGGACCTACATTACAATGTCAGTGGTTTATTATGTTTTGAACTTTAAGATACTTAAGAACATGCATTGGTCGAGAGGATGAGAGGTCAGACTCATCACACCATTTCGGGGGGAATTATTATCTACTTTGGTACTGCCTTTGGAAGATTAAAATATTTTCATGAATCCTTATTAATTTACCAAGTATATCATAAGTATCCCTTGGAATTTTTAATAAATTATTAACATGTGTAAAATTTAGAATCATCAGTATGCATTCATGGTTCTTAATTAATGGAAATATCTGTATGTATTTTAGTTTTTCCATTAATGGTATCCTTTAATATGATGATTAGAGATTCTTTTAGTCATTGTTATGATGATACTGGTTTTTAAGCCACTTAGTGGGGCACTCTGGAATTTATTATCATCCAGGGAGACAAAGGATTGTTTTAATCTTAGGATCACGCTCTTCAGATGAGCTTCCTATGTATCCTTATGAAAGGAATCATAACCCTCGTAGTTCAGCACAACGTAATATGATACATCGTACCTTTAAGGTCTTGTGATAAGGCCCTCTAAGTGGTAGGTTCTTAGTTGAAACTTAGTGTGGGACTTATGCTGAAGCAGCCCAAGGAAATTTGGAAAGGATATGGGTTTCCAAATAGGATCAAACCCTATTGGGAATATGGCCCAAAGAGAACAGGGTTGATATTAAGTGTTGGGTTTGAACCACAATAAGGCTTCCTACATATCCCATATGGATGAGAATCGATGCCCATGTAGTTCAATAAATCTCATAAGAGAGTGTAGTCATATGAGAAAGATGATTTTGGGCTTACTTCCTGAAAAAGGATTCCTTGATGATTTGAGGATTGTATTTGGGGATTATTTCTTAAGTAGGATACCCAAATTGGAGGAATTAGGGTTGGATTACTATGGAGGATATCCAGTGAGCTCGGCCCCTAAAAGAGATTCCTACGCATCCTGGATTGAACAGGAATCAGTGTGCTCATAGTTCATTGATTGAGTGTTCGTGCACATGTTACAACCATCAATTATCTCTAAGCCCAAGTGAGTCATGCTCGGTGTGAGAAACAAGAGGATGTGAAAGATTCAAAAATGAAACTTCACACATTTCCACCTCTACTAATGGAAGAGGATGTGTCGACCGTGGAAGACGGCGAGGTGAAGAGCCTTCCTCTGTTCTATTTACATTGGATAAGGGTCCAATGTAAGGAAGAAGTGGTGAAGGTGAGGGGATTATACTAGGATGGCTGCCCTGAAATTGGTTCTGGTAAGGGAGGAAGGCTTCTATTATACTTGTGTAGAATGGAAAGTATGAAGTGTACCTTCCCTACCAGAGAACTGAGGTCCCAGATCACCTGTTTGAAAAGGGCGAGGCTGGAAGCCCACCATCATTCGAACCAGGAACTTCCCAACACTGTTTCTAGGAGAAAAGTCCATGTGACTGTAGATATAGAAACCCACAGAGATCCCATGAATCTTAACCCCATTGTGAAACAAATGTGGGAAACCTCTGACTACGAAAATACAAACCCAAATTAGAGACACACTGATGTGCCTTACCCAAAGGTCTGAGAATTCAGGATGTTTTGGGGGAGGGTTCAACTTTGCCCCTTTCATGTGATGGAACTAAGGAAAGAGTTACCTCACCCTTAAAGGCTTCAAAGGGTATTTGAACGGGTTGTGTTTGTACCTCATGCAGGTGTGCCGCGTAGGTACCCCACATTGCCTTATTGCACTGGTAAGGTGCGTAGGTGTGCCATGCAGGTACAATGCGTAGGTATGGATGAGGACAGAAGAGAATGTGAAGAACTTAAAAACTTGCATATCCCCTTTAATTATCCATTCTTTTATATTTTAGAGAACTACCTGAGACAATTTGAGAGATCTAGGTGAAAGAGCTATTCAATGGGAGCTTTATAGAATCATTCACTTTTTTTCAGTCTGAAAATGGGGAGCCCAAGGGTCCTATTTATAGGCATGGATGGGCCTGGCTGAAGAAACATAGGTCGCGCAGCTGTCCCGCATGGCTCCACTGAATAGGTGCTCTATGTAAAGGCATCCCAAATCTTCTCCCACGTAGGTCGGATGCATAGCTATTGTAGCGAAGCTCGGACACATAGCTCTCTCGCGAAGCTTGGCCACGGAGCTCGCTCACGAAGCTTGGTCGTGGAGCTCGCTCACGAAGCATGGCCACATAGCTCACTCACGAAGTTGCTGGATGTTTATTGCATCGAGCTTGGGAGTATTTATTGATGTTTCCCTTGTAATATTTGAATAATTTTTAAGGAGTTTCAACAAAAGCCCCCCTAGAATTGGATCTGAAATATACAAAGAGGGTCATGTCCTGAGGTGTAAGTCTGGAAAAATATTTGGATGGATTTAATGAATAGAATAATTGTGCGACCCAAGAATTTGGCACAGTTATGTCGTGCGGGTATTCCGTGTAGCTATGGAACACAGTCATGATGTGTAGGTATTCTGTTTCCTATAAATAGATCTAAAACTTTCACATTGTTTTTATTCAGTTACACTATTTAAAAAATTTAGATCTCTCTTTGCATAGCTCATTCGCTTAGGTGCATCGTGTTGTGTTCTGGTGTAATTCTCTTGAAAAATTTTCAAGGTAAAATTGTTTACATGATTTGATCTACGCCAAATATGACCTCACTAATAGAGTTGCACTAAGATCATTGTTGGATGAACAACGTGACAAACCTCGTCAAAGGATCTTATCAAAGGAGCTACACGAAGGACCTTATCGAAGGACCTACGCGAATAGTGTACTTTGCCAAAAAAATTAACTTTCTTCTTTAAAATTTGACTTTTGAAAGTTTTGATAATTCTTTTTGTAGGAAACAATTACTCATTTAATGACCCATACTGAAGAAGCTAATGTTCATAAAAATTAAATGATGAGGACCAAATGCCTGATTATTATGACACTATTGAGAGTATTCTTCCTGGGCTATGGAAGGGTCTTATTCTATACCAGTGTGACTATCCACAAAGTCCTTACTTACCTCTATACGGGGATGGGCTTTAGCAAGATTCCCATTTTCCATCTATTAAGAAGTACTTTCCAAGTAATTGGTTTCTTCTATATTCCAACTGTAACAACATGAATATTAGTGCAAGGGGGGTTCTGATACAAGAAGGCATGGTCCCAATTGGTTGCATCCTTCATCACAGTGGTTGCACTTCAGACATGAAGGATGATTTTGTAGATCCAAGACCACATTGTTATGATTCCAATTTATAGGCTTCTCAAACAGATCAATCAAATGGTTGGAAAGGAGACTTGGACCTTCATTCTGGAGGGGGTGTAAAACCTAAGTGAATGTGGGCATTCTGGGTACGTTGGACTTGTATAGAATTCAGAAAAGAGTTATCTGACGTTCATATTTATGAATCCGTCTGGATGTGGAAATCTTATGTTTACAAAAATTAATTCATTCCTAAATTATAGAGCCGATGGAGTCCACAAACAAATTCCATTCATTTGACGCATAGTGAAGTTGGTAGTAGTCTGTGGGAAGTTTACAAAATAGCTGGAATTACTCTTCTTGGGGAAATGTATGATGAATTCATCCCGCCTACTTCAAAATGGAGTTATGTTACTGGAAAACCACTGTTGGACGATGAATTATATAAGATAGCGAAGAATTTACCCAAGGATAAGAAAGATATTCAATCTAGAGTGTTGCTGGAAGGTTTCTCCGAACCAAAAATAGAGGAAAGTCCAACCTGTGGACATCCTACTATTTGTCATTCCATAGATAACTAAAGAACGTTCAGGCACATATTGGCCTACACTAGAAAGAGGTGATTATAAGAACTGGGGTTATAAAGTCAATCCAAATATAGATGCAAACGTACGCTTAGCTACCTTACCTTCTATGTGGCTAAGTGTTTATTTGATTCCAGTTCGTGAATATGGTGGGGGTGTAAGATATGAGACTTTCATTATTGTTTCTAAATTGGTAGAGGGGAAGTATATTAGGCTAGAAACCCCTTTTTGGCATGAATTCACCATCTCCTACTTCATTTATACAATGGGAAGGCTCTATTTAGAATTGTGGGGCCATGTCAAGTGTTGTGGGGCTGGATTGTAGCACATGTTTCTTCATTCTCAGTACTGAACTCAGTCAGAGTTCCAAATAGTCGATTTACCCCATTTTTACAGAATGTTTCTAGTATTAAGCCTATAATATTAAGACCTGGTGAAGTACTGAATGTATTTAATGTCTCAGGATAATTCAACTTCATTCCTTTTGGTAAAACACCAACTGGAACATTTATTGATGATGGTAAAGAAAATAATTATGGGATGAGACATTATATGATGGCATTTAGGGATGGTGTACTGTCAACCGGGATTGATGGTGAAATTATCTTCAAGGCTTACATGCCCTATAGTTTTTCTCATCAATTCAGGTGTCTTCAACAATCAACCACATTTCCACCTCCACCAAATGCTTCAATCCTATTGGAAGTTGGGTATGATAAAGCTTGGGTTTCTTCATATCCTCAAGTGGCTTTGACAAGAGTATATCGAGTGGCGGCCACAATGACTGTTACATGTGGAAATCATGGCAAGAAGTCTAAGTCAAGAGATTATTATGAAATTTCAGAGGCTTCAGAGCCCTCAAAATGTCTTCGCAGTAAGTACACCAGGAAGACCATGGCTAAAGAATCAATACCTCCAATGCCAAGGCGATCCGGTCACCACCATCAAACAGAGATTCCTATTCCACATGTCCAATTTTCTGAGAAAGAAAGATCTAAATTAGATCTTAAATTGGAATGTGTCGAACCTCTTCCATGGTCAACCAGGCCAAGATCAAATTTTGTGCGACCTTCGACCATTCATCATTGGGAGTGTATAACCCGTGATCTCAAGTTTGACTTGGTATTTATTCAAAATGGAATTCGAATACCAATTATTAGTGATATCAAGGTACCTTCTGATTTCAATATAGAAAATAAATTGGCTGAAGTACAAATGTATATTGCAGAGTTAGAGATTTTATATATGTAACTGATGAACAAATCACTGCTTCTAAATGAGTTTCTCATATGCTGGACTTAAGAGTCTACGAAGGGGTAATTATCGATTCTGAGGAGGAGTTGGATATTTATTTTAATAATGAGAAAGTATTTCCCTTTTTATTTCTTCTCAACTCTTCTTTATCATTTGATATCATTAATCTCGATGAAAATGTATTTCTATAGCTTTAATGTAGAGAAGGAAGATCTGGACTGATTCTTGAATCGCCTCAGAATAGTCTTTCTGGTTCTCCCATTGGCGCAATGAATAATTCTCCAAAGTCTCCAAAACATTCTCCAAGAGAAAGAATCATGACTGGGTTATTGTCAACAGATAACCCTCTACCATTACCTCATGTTTCCATTGCTAAGATAAGTGTTTCAATCTCTCCTCAAGCTTTTGAACAGAAACACAAAAGAGCGATGGGATTTCTTTGAAGCATTCGCCGAAAGAGTAAGAATTTATACAAACTTCATGGAATAAAATTGTTTCAAGACGTTATGGTAACCATGTTTTATCCTCTTTTAGTATATATGTCTCTTTCATCTCTCAAGGGATTAAGAGATGATGCTTCACAACTAGAAAAAGAAGTCCCAGGGGAAACCCAGGTTCCTGTTGAAAAATCTGTACCACCAAAAGATTCAGCTATACTTGCTCCTGGCTCTGTTGAGAGAGAGGATATACATGGTAATATTAAATAAATTTCACAGTTACTTTTGTAAAATGATACTGAAAATATTCAATACTGATATTCCTATTGATTTAGAATAAAGGATTGAAGATCCAGGGAAATTTGATACCAATGATGAGATTAAGAAAAACGTGGAAAGATATGATGCTGGAATACCAATTGAAGTGTCAGGGGAACAAAATGTCAGTAGAGCCAATTTTGGCATCATCCAACATTTGTTGGATACCTTAAATGGTGAGGATGCTGTAACATTTCAGGCCGTATACACTGAAATTATGGAAACCCTTAATCCTAATATTGATATTCCTGGTTCTATCAAGGAGTTTGGAGATTTCCATGAGGAATTTCAAGGAAGTATGTTCCTATTCCAGCATTTTCCATATATAATTTGTTCTTCAACTCGATTCTTTAAATCAATATTCACCTTATTCATCTTTATCTGTAGAAAATGTCACAAAGGATCTTTAGGAACTGGGTCTTCCAGTTTAACCTTCTGCTGGGACTGAAGACATACTTACAAAGAATCCTTCATCAGGAGATGTTCTAAAGCCTTCAGATGTTATACCTGAACAAATTCAAAGAAATCCCCCCTCTCAAGAAACACCTACTCAAAACAACTGTGCTGAGAATATAGGGGATGAATCAAATCATGTACCTGACTTATTGTTCGGTAAATGTAGTTAGTTGTCTGAATCATATTTGTTTCCTCCATTTTGAAACTAACAATGAAATTGATTTATCATTTAGTGTTATCATATCATAGATCATACGGTAAAGCTTCTACTTCCCCAAGAGAAGCAGAACAAAAATATTCTTTAAGAAACCTGTTTCTAGAGTACATTTTACCTCATGGTAGTGACTCAGATTCAAATTTAGAGATGAAATATGCTCTTGGCATGGAACGTAAGAAGACATGGTGGTAGATCTAGAGGGTAATTGCTGAAAATACTTTGGATGAATTATCGTCCCATTTTTCAAAACTCCCAAAATTATTCTATGTGGTTGGATTTTGTGGGTTCAATTATCGGTCGGTCTACGATTCCGTGAAAGAGACTATTCACCGATGAGAGCAGGAGAATAAGATGAGACAATATTTTGAAGGGGCTAAACGACTCGTCAATATTAAGGGCTTTCAAGATTATGTGGTTGAGGTGGAGGAAAATCACAACAAGAAATCACTCGAGATTAGACAACAAATCAAAGAAGGCATGAATGAGTTATTATCTCTTCAAAAAAAACTGGATGTTGTTCATCACAAGCATGAGAAACTGATTCAGACATTAGGGGAAACCCAATTAGAGGGGGATAACAGCCATTTCAATGGCTAAGGAAGCACTTCTTCAGGAAGAGGAGTCTGTATTTGCTCAACTATTTCAACTTTAACAAGAAGCTTATAATGCTTATGAAACAGTTCAACAAATGGAAATCCTTGTTGAATGTTTATTCTGAAACATGATAGAGAGGCTCCATTTTGTTGATGACCCTCTATTTTCATAAAAATGGAAAAAATCATGTTTCAATCATATAAATCTTCATTCCTGTTTTTTCATAATAGTAATATAAAATGTAAATAATGAAAATGATTCCTTTATATTAAACAATCATTATTTATAATAATAAGAATGAAGTGCTCAAAAATTTTCTTATTACTCCAAGGTTTCTAATAATCATAAATTAGAACTTGCAAGAGATATATGGATAACCCTAAAAAGTTTGTGTCTTTTGACCTCTTTCTTTATTGGTCAATATTACATAAATCATACAAAAAAAATATACTTAGTGAGTTAGGACTAGGATTTTGTTTAGAGTTCCCCTTTCATGTTCTCAATTTAATGACTACTGAGTCTCTTATTACTGGTAGTTTTATGTCATCAAATGAGAACATTGGTACAATGCAGTTTTATGTCATGTAGTGACGACATTGTTAACTTCAATTTATGGTCTTTGGCTCTGATAAAAAGTATGAAACTCTCTCAATTTCTGGATAAATTGTCTTGAAATATACTCTCATATTCAGGTATGAAAAGAAAAAACTGTAAACAGTGATATGAGAATTTTTGAAAATGGGGAATGGTATGCAAAAAAAGGGCTAGAAGCATTAGAAAAAGTGTTTTCTATGAATGATGTTAACATTACATGAAAAAACTATTATGGGGGACGTATTATGCAAGGCCAACTTAGGCATATGCTGCATAGTCAAATAGTGGAATATTTTGATTGAGAGGCCTTTTATGTATGTAACTTATGCAAGGCGGCCTAAGGGCTTGTGATTCATAGTCAGGCAAGAGAGATCTCAGAAGATTGATGTTCTATTACTAAAAGTCGAAGGAATTATATGGAGATTCCGATTTTCCAAATCATAGAGCATAGTATATGGAGAAAGGTACCTAAATATGGAAAGGGTGTTTCCAATCAAGATATCCAAAGAATCGTAGGAATATAACTTTTACAAAGGTCTAACCCAATTTTAAAAGAAATGGTGTCTGTAGTTTTAGGTCATACAACTAGGACCATGAATGGACACAACATATAACATTTGGCCAAGTGATTTCGAAATTATTTCATAGTGTATCGAACACATGAGGAGGGAAATGTGTAAACCATGGTCTTGAAGGCTTTCAGACTGTCAGAAAGATAATGGGACAAATATAATTGATTGACTATTTTAAAATACAGATTCTTGTATATTGTCATTAAAGATTAAAGGGGACAAAGATACAATACCCTAGAACAATGTTACCATTAATTGACAAACCGACGATGTGGGATGTATTATGAAGGGTCAACTGGGGCATATGATGCATAGAAAAATAGTGGCATCTTTTGATTGACAGGCCTGTTAAGTTGGAAACATATGCAAGGCCGCCTAAAGGCACGTGCTACATAGTCAGAAAAAAGAACTCTAAGATATTTAAAACCTTTTTACCAGAAACCATAATAAATATTATGAAAATATGATATAAAAAGTAATTATTAAGAGTGTGAGATATAGAAGGGGGTTTTTCTCAATGTATATGAGAAATATTTGAATCAATATCTACTATAAATTTGACTTCCTTTATATAGATCTGAATCATATATAAAATGGAGGCTTTCATTGTTTCCATTAATTTGAATGAATATGATATTGTGCAGTTTAAGGTCATTAAGTGAAGACATTGGTACTGTGCAGTTTTAAGTCATGCAGTAAGGACATTGGTATTGTGTTGTTTTAATTCATTCAGTGAGGACATTGGTATTGTGCAGTTTTAAGTCATACTATGAGGACATTGGTTCTATGCGCATTTAAGTCATGCAGTGAGGGAATTGGTACTATGCAGTTTTAAGTCATGCAGTGAAGACATTGGTAACCCCATACGAAATTAAAAAACCTTATATAAAGAAACTATTTACTCGACTCCTAAGCCCACATGAGCTATGCTCGGTGTGAGAAAAAAGGAGCATTAAGAGTTCTTTTATAATGCAACGGTGATGAAAATGAAGAATAGGGGTATTAGATTTTCATTCAGTGTAATGTAATGAGGTAAGGACGACAATGAACATATATGAAAGTTGGGTTAAGGGATAAAACCCAAGTATCATTATATGTCTTGCTGGGGAAAGAATCAAGTCATACCTTGTTTTTACTTAAAGAATTCCATATGCAGATTTTATTTTTTATACAAGAAATAATGGGGTTTTTTTATTGTGGTTGGGACCAAGATTGGAGATCTTGGAATCTCTACATAACTCATTGAAAATGAGAATCAAGCCTTACTGAGTTCTTGAAATGATCATTCCCCACGCTATGTTTGATATGTGGAATGTGGATTTGGATATGTTCTGAAAGAACGATAAATCTTAAGTCATGAAATGGTATAAGTACCAAATAATATATCTTAAATAAATACTCTTTATAGATCTGATTCATATATAGGATGAGAAAATAATATTTTCTGGTTGTGGCTGGTCCTAGAATTGGAGATTCAGGTGTCACAACGTATCTCACTGAAAATTAGAATCAATCCATACATAGTTCTTGAAACTTGGTCTCTATGCAGATCTGACTATGACATAGGAAAGATAGGAACTCTTGTACTACTAAAGAGTAGTGATGATGTTAATGACATTTTTTTATAGAAACATCTAATGTCTTATAGAGAAAATGCTGGTTGTACCAATGATGTCATGCAGTTTAACCACATGAGACAAGGAAGACAATGCTATGCACTTTAATATCATGCAACATGGATTCTTAGGGTTGTTATGCAGTTTAATTTCTTGAAACAAGGACATAGGGGCTATGCAGTTTTATGTCTTGCAGTGAGGACTATGGTACTGTGCAATTTAAAGTCTTGCAGTGAAGACTAATACGTATAATTACACAAAATATTTCTACATGAATCTCGCCTTGGTTGGAGATGTAATGAGCTCTCCATCCATTGAGATTAAAGCATAAGCTCCATTTGAATAGACTTTATATATGGAATAAGGTCCCTCCCATTTTGGTTCAGGATTAGGATGGTTCTTCCCTAGTATCATTGGAGTCCTAAGGACTAATACAAATTCCTATTGAAAAAATAAACGAAGGCGAACTTTCTTATTAAAAGCACACACTATTTGGTTCTGATAAAATTCTAGATATTGCAAAGTATGCAACCATTTCTCATCTAATCGTTCCATATCATTAAAACATTTCTTAGATCTTTCATATGTAGATAACTGATCACATATTTCAACTCTAAGTGAAGGAAATTGTATTTAAATTGGAAAAAAGTGATTCAGTTCCATATACCTATGAATAAGGAGTTGCTTGGGTGAATGTACAGATAGTTGTCCGATAATCCCATAAAGCATTCAAAAGCTTATCAGGCCATGATTTCTTATCTTTATCCACCATGTTCTAGAGTATATTTGATAGGGTTTTATTGAAATCCCCTATCTGTCCATTGGACACCTCATGATAGTGAGAAGAATGGTTGGAATTGATATTATATTCCTCATATAAATTTTTTAATTTAGCAGAACAAAAATTGGTGCCATTGTCCATCAAAATAGAATGAGCGATGCCAGATATGATGATGATATTAGTTTTGACAAAACTAAAGATGCTTTTAGCTCTGGATTCCTTGAGAGGTATTGGCTCAGCCCATTTAGAGAAGAAATCAGTAGCAGTGAGAATATACTTGAACTACTTAGCCGTGGATGGAGGATAATGCCCTACTACATCCATTCCCCATGAGGAAAATGGCCAAGAGTATTTAGCTATATGTAGAAACTCTGGCTTTGATGAATTAAGTTGGAATGCACTTCATAGGGATGACATTTTTGGGAAGTTTGTACAATCCTATGTCATTGAAGGCTAATAGTATCTAGGTCCTCAAATCTGATTGGAGAGTCTGTGCCCATATTGGTGGGCACCACAAGATTCTGAATGAACTTCTATCATGACAGCCACAGTCACTTCTCCATCAATACATCTAACGATAATTCCATCAATTCCTTGCTTCAAAAGAATCTTTTGATGGTTAGGACCATCATAAAGAGTAAAATTATCCTCTCGTCATCAGATCTTCTCCTTCTCAGCCCTATTGGGTGGAAGTTTCTCAATTTGAAGATATTCCTTGATGGATGTACTCCATCACATGGTATGACACTATGGTTCAGAAATATGGAAAATTTCATTAATTTCCTCCCTTATGGTTTGAACAAAAGGTGAAACCACATGGTGATGGGTTATGCTGATAACTGTCACATCCTAATTGGGATCTTCCAAGGATATAGCTGTATTATCTAGTGCATCTTCTTGGGCATTTTGTGATCGCGAGACATAGGACAATGTTGGCTCTGAGGGATATTCATCCATTAACTCTATAACATAATCACACAAAGGTATTAACTCTTCTTTTATGATAAATTACTCCCCATTGATTTGTTTGATTACTAATTTTGAATCACATTTTACCTTTAAATGATCCATTTTCACCAGAAGGGACAATTCCAAACCTATGATGAGAGATTGATACTATGCTTCATTATTAGTACCACCATCCGATAATAAGAAAGAATAATGCAATAATTCCTTTTCTGGGGAAATAAGGACTATCCTAAATCCAGCCTTGAAGAGTTTAGGATTTTCCAGTCTCTTCCTTATTGGACTTCTAGAAGCACCATCAAAATACATTTCCCATGTTTTGTAATTATATTGAATAGAGAAGACCTCTTCATCAGGAAGTTTAGTATTAAACAATTTAACTTCTACTGATGGATGCTCAGCAAGAAAATCAGCCAGAGCATGGCCCTTTTTTTCCTTTTGAGGAAAAAACTAGATATCAAACTATTGCAAAATAACCGTCCACTGTTCTAGACATCCTATAAGAATAGGATGACTAAGGATAAATTTGAGCGGGTTATTACGAGAGACCAATCAGACCTCATGATGTTGCAGGTAATGTCCCAATATTTGAACAGAAAAGATTAATGGAAGGCAAAACTTCTCAATAATTGAATATGGAGTTTACACATCAAGCATAGTGCGACTACAATAATAAAGTCTGATTTCATTTCCAGCATCATTCTTTTGGGCGAGGAAGGCACCAAGTGATCTCTCTAAAGTTCTCACGTAAGAATGAGTGATTTTCCTTCAACAGGTGGCATTAATAATGGTGGAATCAAGAGATATTTCTTGAGTATATCAAATGATTTATATCAACCCTCAGTCAATTGATAAGTTACTCCCTTCTTCATTAATCTAGTGAAAGGTAAACATAGGCCTTCCAAATTGGCGATAAAGCACCGAATATAGGACAAGTGTCCTTGAATTCCTCTTAATTATTTCATATGTTGAGGATGTGACATATCATGTATTGATTTTTTTTCTCAGGATCAACTTTGATACCACGATGGTGTACAAAGAAGCCAAGTATTTTTCTTGAGGTTACCCACAAAGCACATTTTAAGGGGTTCATCATCAAATTATGTTGTCGAAGTTTGTGAATATAGTTTTCAAATCAGCCAAGTTATTTGAAATTTGTTTGTATTTGACTATGAAATCATCCACGTAACATTCAAAAAAATTTCCTAAGAAGGGTTTGATGATATGGTGCATGGCACGTTGGTTTGTCGCGCCTGCATTCTTTAAGCCAAAGGGAATTACCCGATATAAAAACACACCTTCAGGAACTCTAAAGGTTGTAGATTCTCCATCCTCTACGACCATTTGAATTTCATTATAACCAGAATATCCATCCATGAAGTAATGTGCTTCATTTCTAGCCATTGCGTCACTTAGAAGTTCTTTAATCGAGACTAGAAATTCATCTTTAGGACAATGCCTATTATGATATCTTAAATCAATGCATACTTTAATTTTCCCGTTCTTCTTTTTTAGTGGGACAATATTGGCTAGCCAATTGGGATACTGAAATTCTCTAAAAAGTTATCCTTTATAAGATTATCAACTTCATCTTCAATTTTAGTGGCATGAGTTGGGTGTGTTCTCCTTGCTGCTATCTTGAACCCATGATGTTCTTCGGGAAAACCCAAATGATGGGTGGATAGATCAAGATTAAGACCTAGAATTTCTGTATAATTCCAAGAAAATATATCTCGATTTTTCTTTATAAAGGAAGTATACACTTATTGTTCTTTAGAGGTCATGACCACACTAATTAAGGTGGGCGTGGTTCCTCTCCTGTACTACGATTTATTTCTCTGAGTTCATCCACGGTGGAAGAAACAACTTCTTCAAACACTGTAGGAGCATCCCAGAGATCTTCCTCCTCTTCTTCATTATGTTTCTTCTTCTATTTCCATTTTCATGTTATATGACAAGGAAACACTCCCAAAGTTAGGAGAGGAATCCGTATTTGAATATCTCAAATAAGAAACCACCACATCTAACCCTATTAATGATGACCGGTCCTCCTGTGATGATGAGGGATTGATGGATTGAGAATCAACATCTTTGTACCCCTCTAATATTTCCAAAATTTATTCTATTATGATTAATGAAGTAGGGTCTCATTGTAGTTTATAAGATGAAATAAAAACATCTCTATTCAGGATTTCATCATTTCTTGGTGCGTCAATAATTTCTTCCATGTTATCAAGATAAATTATCATAATTGACATTATGAGAATTATTGGATGACTGCAAGGATTTGACATTAACCATTCAACTTGATTGATGGGTAGAACATAATCTGTAATCAAATGCATGAATGGATTTGCTGTAATCTTTTCCAGTCCATTTGGAGCATTAACTCTGGTCCTTTCCTTGGTCATGGACTCCATTCCTTTTGTGTAATGAAACTCTACCTCAATATGTTGAGATATACATGTTTTGAACATTGCCTTTTCACCATACAATGTTACTATTTGACCATGGAAATATTATTTCTGACATTGGTGGTATGATGAAGGTATGGATGCATGTTGATGCAACCAAGGCCTTACAAGAAGAATATTGAATGTCGTGTCCTGACGAACAACCATGAAATCTGAATTAGACACAAGATCTCCCAAATGAGTTTTGAGTGTAATTTCACCCAGAGGTTCTTGTTCATTCTTTTCAAATCCTTGTAATGTTAATGTTGAAGGAGATAAGTCATATTCAGTTATCCCCAATCAACAAAGAGTACGAATGAGAATGAGGTTGACTCCAGAGCCATTATGAATGAAGACTCGTCGGATATCAATATCATTGACCTTACCAGATAGATACCAATTTGTAATGTGTACATGTACCACATGGTCTTCATCTTCTTCTGTAAAAGATATGACTGCATGAAAATCTACAGAATCATTCCCAATATGATAAACCACAGCAGTAGGAAGATCAGTTTCAAATTCTTGAGGACTTAACAAGGCCTCAATGAGTGCTTGTCGAAGATCTTTTAACATATTCAAAGCATCCGAAATTGATAACTTGGCAGGTAAGTTGGAAAATTGCTTCAAGACATCATAATTTGGAACCAATGGTCTACACTTCCCAGCATGAATATGTGGTTTTGAAACATAAGTGGGAAATACCGTTGTCTTTGGAAAATAAGACTGACTAAGTCTATTCATCTGCTGAGAAGAATATGGTGTAGCTTCTAATAGATCCTTCAGAATAATTGTGCCAGAACTAGACTTTTTTTTCATGGAAGAAACCCCTTATTCTTGTTGAGCTCGCAAAAGAGCTCTTCCATGTGTTTCTGACGCATATATGGTTTGGGCAGGGGTAGAGTTAAAATGATTGTTTCTAGAATTCCCAAATCTTCCCCTATATCCTCGACCTTGGCCTCTTCTTGAGTCCCCCAATCAGGGATAAATAATTCCGGCTCAACACAATTAGACTCGCTATTGGCATAAGGATTTGTTAAATGGATAACATTAATGGATCCAAAAATCAATTCTTCTTTTTATGAGGATTCTTCCTGAAAGATTACATCTGGTTGTACAATTTTTCCTGGTGGGGCTCGTGATTTTGAGACAGATGGCATGAAATCTTCCAGGGTTAAGGACAACATTGGCCTTGATGCGAGACTGTCTTCTTCCAACTTCTCTTCATCCTTATGACCACTTTGTTTATTTGAGTTACAAACTGTTGATGAAGATAGTTTTTATGATGAAAGGGACAATAATTCAGATGATCTACATCCCTATCTTTATTTGGCTTCTTCAACCTTGGAAACTGAACCAAATTGTTTTCTAATGCTAGGACTAAGTAGCCAGAAACTTGCTTATTCCTGAAGGAATAGATTTGATTATTTAATTCCTCATATTGTTTCCACCTTTGATCTCTTTGATTATCTTGATGAAGTTTTCAATGCAACTGATTCTCGAGAAGTGGTGCCCTTTTGTATGATGAAGGTATTGAGGTAGAAGCTGGTATAGGTTCCTGTTTGAGTGTAATTGTAGTAGCTTCTGACTTTCCTATTCTCCTTCTTGGAAATGATAGAATTACACCAATTTTATCCCTAGTCTTTATAAGAGAGTCTTTTATCTATTGAGATATTGAATTAAGGTCTTGAAACCCTTATGTGTATTTCACTAGGATCAATGGTGTTTGTAATTCATCACAAAAAGTTTCCACATAGATTGGCAGTAACTCTTCTTAAGGGAGTTCAAAACTTAAATAATATGTTAATCCCTTCCAGCAAGCAATGAAATCCAAAACAATTTTATTTTTCCTTTGTTTACAATTAGTAAGATAAAAAACTGTCTTCTTTTTTAATTTTGATCTAAATTGAAGAAGGAATTTCTGACGGAAATCTCCCCACCCAGTAATTGATTAAGATTGCAAAAATTTATACCAGACAAAAGAAGGTCCTTGTAATGACTGCACAAGAAACCTGAGCTTAGATGCTTCTTGTTATTGAGGAGTTGTCATCATTGGATCACAACGAGAAACAAAATGTGTTAATTGTTGTTCTGGATCTCCCGAACCATTAAAAATTAGGAATGTGGTATTTGAAAAATTTGATAGGGGAGAAATTGCATCCACTCATTCAGGGTAAGCTCTATTTTCCAATCGAACTGGTGCATGTCGTTCCTCCATATCTTTAAATCGAGTCCTTAATGCATCAATTGTGTTCATAAGCATTTGGGGAATATTTGGATGAGCTAGATTTTATGCAGGTATTGCAAATGGAACATGAGCTGTTGTAATAATCGGTAAGACCACTTATGGTGGTGCTGATATTTGTCTTGGATAACCCATAGAAATAGGTCTATCAGGATGTACATGATCCTGTATTGATTGTGTACCCAATAGAGAGAATTCATTATCTGCATCTGTAGTTACTAAAAATCATCTTTTCTGAGGAGCTCCTAAAGGATTTTCATGTTGTGGAATTTCCTTTGGATACCGTCTAGCAGAAATTCTGTTTTGAAGTAACTCCATATTGAGCCTTTTTAAATCCTTCATTTACAATTATGTTTGTGCAAGTCTCTCATAAAGTGAAAGATATTTACCTTCTCCAGTAGAAAAATGAGATGCAATATGAATTTTTTTCTTTCCCCATGTTGGATGCATTTTGTAAAGGGGGAGTCAGTTATTTGAAGGCATAACTAGATTTTGAGTAAGCCTTTGATTTCAGGTACACACATTGTGGAAAATAACTTCGTCTTCTGATTCCCCTGAACTAGACATGTTTTCTGGAGGATCTTCTATAATGGTATTGAGAACATTCACTAATTCATAACACATTAATGGAATTCTATGGGTTTTTCTGGTATCTCATCTCCCTTTTTGTCTTTCCCGAACCTATATTCTTCTATATGAATAATTCCCAAGAAATGTTTTATAGACAATATCATGAATAGAATCATACGATAGTTCAGGTGTACGCTTTCCTTGTGACTTCTTCCCTAATCCGGAGAAAACTGACCTCCGTTTAGGAGGGGATTTGAGATGCGAAATATACCCCAACCTTGCAATCTGGGGCAGATCTTGTTCTTCTTCTTCAAATATTTGAACATTGTTTAACGAGTTCGAATGTTGCATTAAATGAGCCCCCATCCAAGAAAATTGGGGTAATTATTGAACTTCTATAGCTGAAATTCGTGCAACAGATCTTCTAATTTTGTGGATTTTGGTTCAGACATTATCTAGATGAATCATCCGACAAGTACTTTAATCACCTATTTTAGATGATCGCTATGTTATTTCAGACATTTTCATCCTCTAATGCCAGACATCGTCTAAACAGGATGTCTGCTCAAGATTCACATAGCCTTGATGTAGAAGTAGTTCAACGATTTCTATTATTTTGCTAATTTTGATGTGTAGTAAAATGCAATGCTCCATATGCACCCCATCCTCTAATGCGATCATTAGATTAGGAATCATAAATTAATTGGCGTAGCCTCTTCAGGGCATTGAGACTTGCGCGCTCAAGGGTTCTCTGTTGTTTTTCAACCCTTGGATGTTGGGAAACTGAAAGAGATGCCTAGTCAATTTGGCTCTATAATCCTTTTATTACCTTTATATTATTCTGATATTCATCATATAGTAATACTTTAGTCTTCAAATGATGAAGAGTTTTCCATAAGTTGAGATGAATGTCATGAATCCAATCTTATGTCCCCAATTCTGGAATATCAAACTGAGAATTTTCTAAAGGCCAAAACATTATTGGTATTTCTCATTTAGATAATTGTTTCCTCATGTTTAACATGACTTCATCATATTCTACTAGAGGTTTCTACACTTGGTCTAACCAAAGTGGATGCTCTGCATTTGAGGATAAATCAACCAAGGGAGGTTCAGAGAGTGACCATTCCCTTATGATGCCTTCTGACTGAGAAAGTGTTTCACATGTTAATGACAAGGAATTAGACATGAATTGACCTATGTTTGCAAGTGCCTCGAGATTTTAGGGATTTCTTGTTGCAACATTGTAAATTATATAATTTTTTAGACAATGAGAAATACTACTATGGAGAGGCCCTTCAGAGTGAATGCCGTTATGGGGAGGATTACCATGTTGGATTATAGAAAGGGATAAATCTTCTTGCTCCTTGGTCTTCTAGCCACACAGAGGTTTTTCGTGGCTCTCATCCAAAGATAGACACTCTGGATTGACCGAATTTCCATGAATCAAGCCTTCATGATAATGTTTCCAGTGAAAAACTTCCGAATTACAATTACCACTCTGAAAATTTGGTAATGCGAAGGTAGGATCTTGAGCAGAAACAGATAAATGTCTGAGGGCTTCAAGAATTCTAGCATTAAGAGGAGCTAAATTACAGCATGACTCTTAATTTTCCAATGGTATTTGATGAGATTTCTTCTTGTATGTTCTCTTATACATATTTTGGGCCACATGTTGGGAAAATTGGTTATCATGGGCATGTATATGTGCATGTATTGGATTAGTTATCAGAACATATCGGTTACCATAAATTGGAAAGTGTGTCTGTTCCCGATCTTGTTGTCCATATGATAAGGGGGAGTATGCCCCATGAACCTCTTGGACTGGAACAAAGGCATTTATCTGCTCTGGGATGACATTCCGATGTGTCATCCCATGTGTGGGGACATATTTATTTGTATGTTCCCCTAATACTGATGAAGTAGTTGTTAAAATACCCTGACATACTTCCAAAATATGGGTAGGGATATTTGTATGCCCTTTCACCATTGCCAAGATGTGTTTAGTGACTTTAGTGACCGAAATGGGAATATACGTCCATTCCGTAACTGGAGTAGGTGTATGTGCCTGCTCCTGTCCTCATTTTCCTATCAACAGATATTGATAGTAATTATGTATAGGGGAAAAGAGTTGAGTCTGCTCCAAATTTGTCGTCGGAGCTTTCCGACTGACTTCTCCAGGTGCTACCAAATGAGAATATTGGCAGAATTGATGAATATTGGAAGGTGTATGTGCCTACTAGATATTCTCCATGAAATATGTTTGACATGTTTCCTTCAATACTAGTAGACGAGACAACTGATAGAATTTTTGATTTTAAATTGGTGTATCTTCCAGCTTACCAATTGCCACCATATTAGATTGGTGGTTTTCTTTAAATTCAGTCAGACGATCCTGCTGACTGGCTGATAACTTGTAAACAGGTGTATGTGCCTATTCACTATGCTCCACTTGATTTACCAGGTGGTATTGGTGGGTTGGTATTAGATGAGACTGTTGAGGAACAAAATTAGAACGAACAGTTGTTTGTGCCCGCTCATGGTTCTCCATCATGTTTTTTCGATGGACTTATCCAGGGGAGGTAGAGGTGAGAACCTGCTTCTTGTTAACCAGATGTTGTCCCAAGAAATTTTTCATGCGTGCTCGGGTCTGAGAGAACTAGGCCAAACATCTAGAGGAAACACCCCCATCATGTTGGGGATATACTACTGCATGATTCTGTTGGCAATTGCTGAGGGGAGTCCTCAGGAAGGACTCTTGTATTATTGAAGTGATTCCTTCAGTGTCCTCTTGATCTACCTCCCTGTATTATTGGAGAGATTTATTATTGTGTTCCAGTGATAAAGACCCAAAATGGTTGGAAATGGTGGTTGGCACCGTTTGCTTCTTGATCATTGGTCGTTGTTTTCCAGATGATTGAGGATTATTTTTGACATGTAGGGCCTATCAAGCAGCCTCCAAAGTCGTAATTGTACCATTTTGGCGATATTCATTTATCAACACACTGGAGACCCAACATTGATGATGCTGGGTTGGTGAAAACGTCCATACAGTTGATGGATATCCAACTTGATCAGTAGTCGGGAAGTTCGCAGATGTTGTCTTTGAGAAAGCCATTATTTGGATTGAAGGGAATTCTGTGGAAAACCGAGAACAACAACAAGTTATATTAAAGTGAAATCTCGTCAGATAGATACATTCATGAATAGTTACTTTTCTATCCTTCCTTTATCAATTGACAGGGGCCTAATATGTGGTTAAAATTATTAACTTGGTTAAGGATTCACGTCAGGTTCAACATTTTTGTTTCGTAGTTCCTTGAAATGTGAATTCTAGATTTAAGAATCACTCTTTCAAGGCGGTTTCCATTGGATTTATTCATGGAACTGGAAACCTCCAACAGTTCTTTATCTAAAGAGTACCTGCTTTCCAAAGGTAGGCATTCATTATGTTTTGAACTTTACAATACTTAAGAACATGCATTGGTCAAAAGGATGGGAGGTCGGACTCATCGCACCCTTTTGGAGGGAATTATTGCCGACTTCGGGACTCTATTTGTAAGATTAAAATATTTTCATGTATCCTTATTAATTTACCAAGTATATCATAAGTATCCCTTGGAATTTGTAATCAATTATTAACATGTGTAAAATTTATAATAATCAGTATGCATTCAAGGTTTTTCATTAATGGAAATATCTGTATGTATTCAAGGTTTTCCATTAATGGTATCCTCTAATATGCATATTAGAGATTATTTTAATTATTGTTATGATGATACTGGGTTTTAATCCACTCAGTGGGGTACTCTGGAATTTATTGTCATCCAGGGAGATGAAGGTTTGTTTTAATCTTGGGATCGTGCTCATAAGATGAGCTACCTACGTTTCCTTTTAAAAGGAAACCGAAGCATAGTAGTTCAGTGCCGCTTAATATGAAACATCAGACCTTTTAAGATCATGTGATAAGGGCCTCTGAGCAGAAGTTTCTTAGTTGAAACTTAGTGTGGGTCTTATACTGAAGTAGCCCAAGGAACTTTGGAAAGGATATGTGATTTCAAATAGGATCAAACCCTATTGGGAATATGGCCCAAAGAGAATAGAGTTGATCTAAAGTGTCGGGTTTGAACCTCATGGAGACTTCCTACGTATCCCATATATATGGGAATGAAAGCCCTTTTAGTTTGATAAATATCATAGGAGGGTATAGTCCTCTGAGAAAGATGAGTTTGGGCTTACTTCCAGAAAAAGGAAGCCTTGATGATTTGATGATTTGATGATTGTATTTGTGGATTATTACCTAAAGAGGATGCCCACATTGGGGGAATTAGGGTTGGATTCCTAAGGAGGATATCCAGTGACCTTGGGCCCTGAAAGGGCATCCTATGTATCATATATTGAACAGGAATCATAGTTCTCGTAGTTCATTTATTGAGTGTTTGTGCACATTTTGCAACCATCAAATATATCGAATCCCATGTGAGTCATGATTGGGGTGAGAAACAAGATGATATGAAAGATTCAACAACGACACTTTACACATTTCCTTCTCTTCTGATGGAAGAGGACGCGTCGACCATGGAAGAGGGCAAGGCGATGAACCATCCTATATTCTATTTACATTGGACAAGGGTCCAATGTAAGGAAGAATGGGTGAAGGTGTGGGGATTATTCCAGGATGGCTACCCTGAAATTGGTTCTGGTAGGGGATGGATACTTCTTCTATACTTGCACGAAATATCAAGTATGAAGTGTACCTTCCCTACCAGAGAGCTGAGGTCACGGGTAACCTCTTTGAAAAGGGCGAGGCTGGAAGCCCACCATCTTCCAAACCAGGAACTTCCCAACACTCTTTATGGGAGAAAAGTCCATTTGACTACGGATATAAAGACCCCAAAACATCCCATGAATCTTAACCTCAATGTAAAACAAATGTGGGAAAACTATGACTGAGGAAATACCAACCCAAATTGGAGACATGCTGATGTGTCTTACCCATTGTTCTGAGAAGTCAGATGGTTTTGGGAGAGGCTTCAACTTGGCCCCTTTCGATTAATGGAACCATGGAAAGAGATACCCCGCCATGAAAGGCTTCAAAGGGTATTTGAACCAGTCACATAAGTACCTTGCGCAAGTGTGCCCCATAGGTACCTCGTGTTTCCCTATTTCCTAGGTATGGTGCACAGGTGTTCCGCGTAGGTACAACACGTAGTTATGGATGGGGAATGAAGAGAATGCGATGAAATTAAAAACATGCATATCCCCTTTAATGATCCCTTCTTTTTTATTTTAGAGAACTACCTATGACAATTTGATAGATCTAGGAAAAATAGCCACACAATTGGAGCTTCAGAGAATCTTTCACTTTTTTTTCAGTCCGAAAATGGGGAGGCCAAGGGTCCTATTTATAGGTATAGATGGGCCAGGAAGAAGAAACATAGGTCACACAGGTATCCTACGTAGCTCCACCGTGCATGTGCTCCACGTAAAAGAATCCCACATCTTCTCATGCATTGGTAGGACACGTAGCTGTTGTCACAAAGCTCGACCGCATAGATCTCTTATGAACCTTGGCTGCGGAGCTCGTTTGTGAAGCTTGGATGTGGAGCTCTCTCACAAAGCTTGACTACATAGCTCACTCCTGAAGTTGCTAGATGTTTATTGCATCGAGCTTAGGAGTATTTTTTGATGCTTCCCTTGTACTCTTTTAATCTTTTTTAAAGAGGGTCAACATAAGTATAATGATATAGGAACATAAGGACAAGGAAAGGAAATAAAAAATATTTTAAAAACATATAACAAACATGAAATCAATATATAAGAAAACAAACTATATCTATAACATGTAATTTCAATGAATTGAGACATGTTTCAAAATAAGGAACTTTTTAGAGATGTATTGGAATGAACATATTTATATGAAATAATTTTGAAAAAATCAAAGTATGTCCACCATTTAATTTTGTGAAATAATATTTGTATACTAACCATAATTTTTTTAAAACATATAAGTATGTATATGTATTATAATAACCCATGGGATCAAAAACATGTATTTTAAATAAAAAGAAATATAAGGATCGTCAGAGATGCAGAAAAATTAGTTTACACTATGTAAAGGAAAACATTGGAAGTATGAAAAAATGTGGATGTGGATGGAGAAATCCATTAAAATAAATGATAAATACTCTCCATGAAATATCATTTCCACAAAACAATATAATAATCAAGGAATAAGAATTTGGTGTGAAAGATAATTTCCCTATAAAAAATGTGGAAATAAAACATAAAAATATTATAGGTTGGATATAATCAATATTTAAAAGGATTTAGACAATGAAAAGTTATTATTCCCTAGGGGAAGGTCTGGAGTCACAAAAAAACCTTATCTTTACTTACACAGAGTTAAATATGCTCTGACATTCAATATCATAAAAAATAACTAGCTTAATCACATATTTCTTAACATTATTAATTTATATAACCTTTTAAAAATTATATTTTTAGTATTCAATACTTTTATATTAGTCAATAATAAGATATTTTACAAATGGTGTGTGAGAAATCATAATCGTTTCATACTTGTTTTGAAATGGAGGTGTGGTTCTTCATTATAATACCACATTTCAAAACTCATAAATCAAATAAGGCACTTGAATAGATGTTCTAAAATAATTTATAAATTTATATTTCCATTTCTTATTTATTTTGGTAACGTTTTGTGATAATGAAATTGATTATGATATCAGTTTGGGGTGTTTAATGAATAAAAGGTGATATATTTACAACATAATTAGATAATAATATTATGAATAAAAACAATTTATAAATATTAAAATAATTATAATTACATTTTTTCAATATTATGACATTGCATAATCATCCTTGACATAAATATTACAACATCACTCATGTAGGTGGTAAAAACGACCTAAGAAGAGTGTGATATAATTTTTCAATATGTAAGAGAATGTTTGATAGTAAGATAATGTTTTTATATAACGATTAGTTGTATCTATGTCAAGAGCACTGCCTCCATGAATGACATATTTCATTTCTCATAACCAGCAAATATAAATTATTTTAAAATTTTATTCAATGTATATATTTAATATATATTATATTATTAACTTGTTTTAGGTGATGTATCCATGACCAAAGCTTAACAAAAAAACCTCAAAATCAAAATAGGCATGAGAAACAGAACAGTTAATACCTAAATTAATTATATTTAAATGAAGAAAAATTGGTAAATGGATAAAAATAAGTGAGGAATAAAAAATATAAAACATGATATATATAAATTTTTATATTACATAGATGAATAATAATTATAAATTTATTTTACAGGAGTCCGAAATGTATTTGAACTTGTGGATATCGAAGGCAATATTGTGTGCTTAAATATCACTTTTAATTGAGATTTCTAATACCTAATTATAAATTTGGGGTATTTTTTTCATTTCTCTCTTAAAACCAACATATTTTTTCCAAATATTTCTTTAGTTTTTATAGGGATTCGTTTAGATTTTTCTATATTCGATGCTCAGAACCATAAAAAGAGTATTTTAATGAAAATAATACTAATTTATTTTGAGTCAATATTGTGTTTTTTCTCTATATCAATAATTTCCTACATATCGACATTCATTATTTTTTATTGATGAATGTTGTTTTATATACATTAATTATTTCAAAAGTTCATCTCTTGTAATATTTAACATTATTTTAAAAAGTTTAATTGGAATATTCCTATCGTTTTTGGATAGATCATTTATAAATTCATTAGAAATGTGTAAAAGGAATATATATTCATTGTTTTAGGAATGAATAACGTTTATGATCATCATATCCATTCAACATTTTTTATATTCCATCACTTGTTTTCATGGGTTTCCAATGTAATTTCTAATACCATTATTCATTGTTTGTTTTGTTTTTTACTTTTAAATTGAAGGATATTATTTTATTAAACATTTTCAAGAGACTGAATTTTAATTTTAAATATTTTTAACTTACATTCCACATTTACTTACTTAATAACGGTTAATTTTGAAGATTCCATTATTATAAATTTTTTAAAAGTAATGATTTATTATTACCCTTGATACATTGTGAAATGTGTTCTGAAATTTATTTATAAATTCATTTTATAAAACATTTACCAAAATAAATGTACATATATTATTGATTTCTGAAAATACTAACATCCTTATAAGGGGGTTTTTCATATATTTCAACTTTTTTTAAAGACTATTGTTCTGTAATGATACTATAGAAAATCTTGGTCAGAATAAATTATGATTATTTTATTCGATTTGTTTCCTGTAGAAAATACTGATCTTGTGTATGATAGTTTTAAAATATAAATCTATATTTATTTCTAAATAATGTTGATATTTTATGGCATTATTATTAATTTATTTCATAAAATTAATATATTTTACATAGTATTTGAAGAGTGGGAATAAATATTATATTGCCCCTAGATTCTTTAGTAGATATCATGATATAAAATGAATTTGGTATTTCACAAAGGACTTACCAATTTTTGAATGATGTATATCCATGGGGCCTTGAGAGTAAGATTATTTTTTCCATAATCATGAATTTAGTCACTATAAAACCATTTAATATTATCCATGTGATTTTATATATTTATATGTCATCCATGGAAATATTAATATTTTATGATATTATTGATATGGAATAATTCATTATAATAAATATCAAAAATATTATTCCTTCCTTGGTTATTCTCAGATATATTCCACGGTATGCTTTAAATTATTGAGAATTTATCCCCACTGTTTATTTTTTTCCATTCAATAGGGATCCAAGATGGGATATTTTATTGATTTCAAAGAGGAGAAATGTTTACATGAATTTTATATGGTATTTTTTAACATTTTCAATGTAATATAGAAATAATTTCTATATAAATCCTTTAAAAACTATTTATTTTTATTTCATGGGATTATACCTCTTGTATCTTATACCATTGTAATGTGATATTAAATATCTTTTCCCCATGAGATCTAACGTTGTTAAATTCCAAACCTCCCCACATTATAATAACTTCACCGTCAAAATTATAAATTAATATGAAAAATATAAATATTCACTTATCATTACATCCTAGAGTTTCATATCACTTATTATAAATGGCTATTCCATTAAATAAGATTCAAAATTCAAGTAATTTTATTTCCTATAAATTTATATCTGGCATCATGAATTTAATTAAAGTATATGTTATATGATAATATAGGCTACAAATGAACATAATAAACCTTTAGGTTATGAGAACGGTCTATAATATACTTTCTTAAGTATGATATATGGATGAATCCATGGAATTTATTTTTTGGCCATTAGGATAAATGATATACGACTACTCTTAGCTACTCCAAAAAATTTGAGAAACCAAATATAACATGGATTTGTTTTTCTAAATCTCAAAACTAAATTAAATAGAGACATATTTTTGGAAACTATTCACCCAAATTGGGCTATAAGAACCCTAATCTATTATTCAACACATATTTTTTTCCAATCTATGATCCCTTTATATGATTCTGTATGTATCTTATCTACTATGATATCCATTTAACATCTTTTGTACTGAATAAATTCTTTTATCAAATTTATTCCGAATATTTCAATGTATTGAAAGGATTCATATGGTTTCATTTGAAAGAAAGAGTGGTAAATATTTTTGAATGAAAAGTGAAAAATTGGATGATATTGATCTGAACCAACTTATACATTAAGGGTGTTTGACCATAATATGGCCTCTAATATTTGGATTATCATTTCAAACCGTCTATCAATAATTAGAAAATGGGAAGTTATAATATTAATATATATAACTTCTGTATTATGAATAATTGTATAATATTTTGATGCAAATAAAATATCATGTTCAATGACTATTGATAAGGGTGTACCATGAAATTTTATGACATTATATATATACAACATTGAAAGAGAATCATTTGGAAAATCGACTCGTATTACATGAAAATGGGATGAATTTTTAAGTAAAACAATAATAATCTATACTATATTATTCCCCCTTTACGTGCTAGATGTCCTTTAATTAAATCTATTATAATATTATCACACTTTTTTTGTAAAGGTAATGGATGAAATTATCTATCAGTATATTTTCTATTAAACGTATCTTATTAGAACACATAGAATATTATGGTGTAATATGAAATCTATCACTTTATACTATCCACAAAAAACAATCTCATATATCTTTATATATCTTGGTTGTAGTAGAATTTATATAGCTGTTTTAGTTTAGAGATCCATCTACCAAAACATTATTTATCTTTTTCATTGATAGAATATATAACCTTTTACCGAACCATAAAACTCTATCTTCTCCAATACAAAACCATTGTATTTTCCCATTTTTCATATCCTTCATCTTCCTTTATAGTTCCCTATCAACATGTTGATATTTATTATTCCTCTCCAATAATTATGGATGGGTATTTTCATCAAATAAAAATGTTGTTTCTCATTTCATTATAATACCCATGTCCATTCATATTATATACTTTAGAAATACATAATCATCTACCATAATAATAGATATAATATGATAATCTTATCTACTCAATGCATATGAAACCTTTTTTTATTTCAATGGATTCAAATTAATAGTGAAATAAAAATTCCCATCTAGGTATATTTATCTCCTTGTACTTATATTATGTTCTAATAGAGTAATGATAATTTGAAAATACTAATTATTCTATGTATATGTCACATTTATACCCTTAGATATATGGTAATTATCAATTTACTGCTGAAAGTATTGCTGAGAACTCTATTTCATGAGTTAAATAATTAAAATCATGGGGTTTTTACTGTCAAAATTCATAATTCATTGATCCATCATTTTTAATTTGAAAACACCCAAGACCATTCCTTGATACATAAATTTAAAAAAAAAATCAATCGTTATGATAAATGATATGACCTATAACATGCATATATTTTATATCATTTAATTAATTAATAAATTCTTGTAATAAATAAATCACATCCCAAAACCCAATAGTTTGGTGTCTTTGCGGATTACCGATATAAATGATTTATAACTCGTTATTTCTTCAAGTTCTCCACAAAACATCTCCTCACATGACTTAATTTTAGACATAATCATGTATATTGTTCATAATGAATGGAAAAAACAAAAGGAGTGTGATCAAGAAACTAATATGGGAAGTACAGAATAATTTGTCATATAGGATTGTATAATAAGAATGTGAGAAAATATGAACATGGCATAAATATGTAATTAAAAATATCATGAGATAATATGAGATAATCAAATGTCAAGTTTTAATAATATAGATAAAAGAATATGAACATATAACACTAAACAGTCTATCATAAAATAAAACTATATACCATGGATTAATAATATAGAAACATGGAACAATATTTATGAGCCATGGGGGATAACATAGAAACGTGACATAGAAAAAACCACAAGAAATAATATCATTTTGAATATGCCTGACCAAAATTATGTCCAAACATAAATGTTTTAGCCAAGATAAAAACAATCATACTCATGTATGATTGTGTGAACATAGCTAACGACAATGAAGTCGATGAATAACTTCATTATCAATTATGATATACAAATTTTAAAAATTATTTGAAGATATATATTTTAATCACCCAAAAAATAATGATATACCTGACATATGTGTTATACATGAAAATAACAATACATATTATCATGAAAACCATAATGAAATAAAATGAGTTACATAATATTTTTAAGTGGTATAACATATATTGAGTTCAATAATTATAGGTGTTGACCAAAAAACTTCAATCACCTAAAAAAATATATCATAAGATTATTTAGAGGGTAAATATGATCATTAACCATAATAGAAAGATTTATTTTGAGATAAATATGAAAAATTAAGTGGAATAATAATTGGTTGTTCATAAAACATTTTGAACATTATTATAAAAAGAATAATTTGCAATTAACTTTCAGAAATCTTTTTTCTATAAGGTGAAAAGAATAAATTAAAAACAATTTCATAAAATTATACCTAATAATGTATCCATGAAATGAAATAATTCTTATTTATGAAATTATTTAGTGGATAATAAAATATACATGGATGTTATAAGAAATTCATTTTTACTATTTTTGATAGTTTAATCAAAACCCATATAGATGAAAAAGTAATATAATTTAGTTTTAAAATAGGAAATACATATATCATTAATAAAGAAGATAGAGAATATATTTATTTAAAAATTATATAATAAAATTTTATTTTTATGAAATAATTTAGACATGGAGTAGAAATTACCAACATGGGTTGGGAATTATTTAGAACAATGTCGTAGTTTTATGAATACAAAACAATCATAAAACATGATTTTGAAAAGAAAATGTAAATTTTAATGAGAGAATTAAAGAATAACAAAATAAAATATAGAAATGGAGGAATATAATAAACCATTAAGATAATATTCAAAAAAGGATTTATATGGACTAACTAATGGTGATTGATTCCAAAACACCATTATATTTTTAATATATTTTATTTCAAGAGACAATAATTTTAAAAATAATGAGAATAGAAATAAATTTGAAAAACCATGAATACATGTAGATGAATCTATATTTAGGAATATAATTTCATTTTTTTGGAATATGAAATCATGTAGAAATCACTATAAAATTATTACAACTTAATGAAATTCAATTAAGTTAACACGAACCATTAATTTTTTGGTAATAAATGAATAACATGAATATAAAGGATAGGTCAAGAAATATAATTTTAATGAAAATTAGTGAAATTTAATTACGAAAACATAAGTCAATGTGCTATTAATTACACCATATAAATGAAATTGTAGTGCATAATTTGAAAGGTGCCTTAATGAAAAGAAATTGAGATGAAAAAACCATTAACTTGGATTCTAACTTGTGTAGGCACACTAGAACCTCTTATAAAATCAATTTTGTTTTATTACTTAAAAATATTAGACTGATATTTATATGTATTTTACTTTATAACATTCATTCATAATTTCTTATTTCTTATAATTAATTATTTATTTTGATAAAATAAATATTGATGTGTTAATTTTCATGTTTGTTCTATGCAAGATTCAATATAGTGGCTTCAGAACATGATATAAGATTATATATTCATCACATATAGAATGTTAAGGGTGTTATCATATGTTTTGTTGATATTGTTATTATTTAAAATGTCTATTTAATATAGGTTTTGGGGATGGTTCAAATTGATAGGTTAAAATATTTTTTTGAATAATAATTCAAAGAAAAAAATTGATATTTTGTTTATAAATATGCACACACATATATATATTTACATTATAGAAATATTTTAAATATTTTAAATTCATAAATCATAGATCAAATTATCAGTATTTTTGTTTTCTTAATCATTCATGACATAAACATTATATCATCGTCTATATAGGTGGTAGAACAGACCAAAAAAGAATTCATTATGACGAATGATGGAATAAGAGAATGCAATTATGTTACTATAATATGAAACATATAGAATAATAATGGTTTAATAATTATTTCTTTATAGTGATCAATAATATATTAGAACACATGGTTGAAGTATATATAAAATAAAATATTATGGAGTTGATAATACTTACTCTGAAAACATGATTATTTTCTAAGAGATAATTTTAAAAATGATTGATTTGAGACTCCTTCTTTTGACCAAACTTTACCAAAATTATGGGTGAGTTTTCAGGGATATCATGTTTTATATTATTAGAGATTAAAATAAGTAAAATTAATCTCTATGGTGGCTATATATGGGATCTTTTGTAGGTGAGCATGAGGGGAATTGTCACAAATACCCATTCTTTATTAAATAAGGAATATAATTTATAATGGAAATTGGATCCTAAATGAGAAAATAATAGAAATTAGATAATGGATTATTGATATTTCCCTTGTATACCTCTATATAGGTAATGTTTTGTCAAATTTTATAACTTTACCTGCTAATTTAAACCTTTTTACCATATTTAACAATTAATGTGGTAACATAATATTCACCTGGCTAACCAGGGATTTTGTGTACAAATGAAATTAAGCATATAAATTAACTTTTAAAGGATGATTCCATATATGAATTATAATTTATTAGTTTAACATCCCAATATTTAATAGAATAAATTTAAATGCATGAAGCACTGTTTTATGTAGATATTTATAACTCACCTTTAAACATCATTTTCCAGCTTCTATGTTTGCAATTTTGAAAACAGACCTCTACAATTGTGTTTATTAAGTTATTAGGAGTATAATGAAACCAATAAGTTTTTTAGTAAATAGTATCACGCCATTATTAATAGTAATATGAATGTAATGAATAGAAAATTTTACAAATATTGTATTTTTTCAGGGCTATAAGATAATGATATCTTGGATAATTTTTAAATGTGATATAAAAGTAGTTATAGACATAAAATTATTAATTTTTCAATTGTGTATGATTTTATTTAAAAATTAAATTAGTAATATTTAGAAAATTATTTTTAAAAATGGAGTTAAATTTTGATTTATACACATCGAAAAATGGTAAGGGTGAATTTTTGGGATTTATCTGAAAATCATGAATTTTTTATGAATAGGGAAATACAGTAAACTATCGTATATTCAAATTATCAGTTAAATACAATATTTATGAAATAATAAGTGATGTATGCCCACGTTTTTTGAACTAACATGCCATTATTACTATTTTGGGTCACATGAATTAATACTATTCATAATCTTGAGCAAAAATATTATAAAAGTGATTGAAATAATGTTAAATACCTCATCTCATCCACTATAAATACCACCCTCATTACCTTCTTCCTCCCACACCTCTTAAGTATTGATCCATATCAACGTTCTACCCAAAACATCTCCCAATACTATTTTCCATTTCTTATTGCTTCTGGTCTCACCAAAAGGCCAAACCAGAGGCCTTAAGAAGGATCACAAGGAAAAGGGATCAAGAGGTAAACAACCTCTTTTGTTTTCTTTGCTTCCTTTCATTTTATGTTATAATTTTTAATTTGATATTTATTATCATGGGATATGTAATAACAATCCCCCTTAATTATCATATTATGAATGATTATTGAGATATATCATTTCTCTCATCGAACTATTTTATAAAATTCTAAGTGACGTCGTTAGACTGCCGAATTTTCGTGAGATATTTCTCAATTTTTCTTTTATTTTTAGTTCCATTATTTTATTCTTATTTCCTCATATCCTGTTATCCCAGAGGCATGTACGCACTATAATCATGTAAATTTTATATGTTCTCATGTTCATGGAAAATTTCACATTAATATTCTTCTCCTCTCCCACTTATTCAAGTAATTAAAACACCATCCGTGATGTGTCAATTTACCTACATAATGGACGATGTGATATGAACTTACATTACATCCATCAAGACTGGTCATTAAACCATTTTTATGGTGGAAAGATATTATAATTTATGTATTATACCTTATATTGGGATATGGAATAATTTTTTACACATTTAATACATTTATGAAACAAATTAGTTCTTTATGATCGAAGAATCGTTAAAATGACCTAAACAAATATCAATAATGTTTTAGCGTATGAATTATCCTCATGTTAGAATTAAGAATTATAAATATTATAATTTATGGTATTTTAAATATTTAAATACAACTCCATTCCAATTCTGATGTTTCACTTCCAATTTAAATGATTATTCATCATGAACCAATCATGGAAATCATGTAAAGAACGCACCCAAAATAATGAATGGAACGAAATAATAACATTTAAGGAGTGAAATGATGTTATAAAATTATCATATAAGATTTTATAAATATGAATGTGTTTATTTTATATAATAGCACCACTTTTTTAACAATTATACAGAAGGATTAAACAATTTTTATGTATGTCAAACTCGAGGTAAGGGAATTCTTAACCTGATTTTCATTGGTTGGGTTAACATTCAACTTCATTATTTATGTGTAATTAAAATTGTTTTTGTAATGGGTTTTGTATATAATATGTTTATTTATGTTTATTTAATGGGTATATACTTATTCCATCTACTCTATAATGTTTCACTTCAATTATATGATATTTATAATGGACATTCCTTTTAAAATCCTCTTCTAAAATTATGTTCTAAAAAATTCAAAGAAATGTTTTTATGAAGTTATTCATGTTCTAAGATTATATTATGGTTCTTGGGAATTATTTTTGATGAAGTTTGGGACCAATATATCCTTCAAATGCATTGGGTTTATGTAATTTAGAGGTCGGTCATATGGTTACTCCAAGTGTAAATGTGATGGTTACACAAATTGTATGGTAGCTGTGAGGGTTGCAAATTTTAAGGTAGCAGAGAGGGTTACAAGATTATGGATGTAATTCCCCAAGTTACTTTATGGTTATATTTTTTTTCTTATGTTTTTTTGATGTTGTTTAAATCTCATGTTTCAAAAAGTATATATGGGTGACAAGTTTGTCTTTTGAAAATGATTTCATATGTTACAAGTGATCATGAACTAATGTGTTATTTCCTTCATTTTATATCCCATATTGAAATTTTTTTATCATCCCATGTTTTTAAACTATTTTAACATGTTATAAAGATGTTTAATACAAATAAAGAAGACAAGTTAAATGTTTTAAGAACTATCAAAGAAATCATGTTTTATTTGAAATGTTTTATATTTTGGAATAAATGAATACAATTTTTATGGTATCCACTCTAGATTAATTTATAATGTTATGAATGTATTATGAACAATTTATCTAAATATATAAACTTGAAAATATCCACAATGTGAATGGAAGTTATTTTTTGACTAAATTCATGATTATGTAATGTAATAAGTCTGGGTCCTTATAGTTGGTATCAAAAGATGGTTTAGATAACTTTAGGGGTTAGAATGATGTTAATATAATACCATAAATGTTTTTTTCTATGGTTAATTTGAAATGATATAGCATTTGAATATTACAAAGTTTCTTTGACTAAGATATGTTTATTCAGAATGTTTGTCCGTAGAAGAAACAAGGAAACTAAAGAGGAGAGGCACCGAGAGAACAACATCCTTCCGAATCTACAGCCTGGAATGGTAGGGATTTAAACCAAGAAATTTGTGATAGTAATGGCTATGCTAACACAAGTAATAAATAGTGGTAGAATCCATGTAAGAAAATAAAAAAGGGGCACCACATCATAACTTTACAATAGTGGAACATTTTATGAGACAGCACCCTCCTTTAAATAGATCTTCTCACACAGTAGCGGCTGAAGGATGAATTAAATCCCTTGAAAAGATATTCGATGTTATGGGATGTTCTGATAATTAATGGTAAAGTATTTAAATTTATCATTTTTATGGTGAAGATGATCAGTTGTGGTCGATGGTAAATAATATTAGGGATAGAGTGGATATTGATGCCTTAGAGTGGTAAGAATTTAAATGTATTTTCCTTGAAATATACATTCCTGAGGTGGTGCGACTTGGGGTGGAGAAAAAATTCCTTGAATTGAAGTAAAAAGAGGATGATTCAGTGGATGTGTATGAACACAACTTCAACTGACAGATAAGGTATGATCAAAATCATATTCTGGATCTTGATAACAAAATAAACTGCTTTTACTCAGTACTAAACAAAAGGTATCGTAGGGCATTGGCCTCCCATGAATTCCAAAGTTATGAGATACATATCCGATGTGGTGAGAGGGTAGAGATGGATTTTTTAGATGGTCACGTGAATTTTTTAAATAAGGAGAAGAAGAGGACCAAATGTTAAGCGATGGGTATAAATCAGTAAAATAAATCTGATGGTAAGAAAATCTAGTTTCTAGTTTGTGAATATTGTAGAAAGAAGCACCCTGGGGAATGTCTTACCAAAATTGGGAAGTGTTTTAAATTTGGTATGTTTGGACATATGGCCAAAAATTGTAGTGAATGTGATCCTAAAACTAATTCAGATAATAAAAATGTTTTGTTTTTTATATGTGGTGAGATGGGTCACTATGCAAATGCCTTCCCAAAGAGGGATCCAAATGATGCAAAGAAGACAGAATATAAGTAAGAAGGTGTAGTGGGATCTTTTGTGACTATGTCAGCATATTTTGAGCCACCCAATGATTTGTTATGTGGTAAATTGTTTGTTTACTCAGATTTTGGAAAAGTTTTGTTTGATATGGGGTCTACACATTCTTTCATATCTAAGAAATTTTCTTGTAAATGGGAAACGTCACCACAACAAGTAACACCAGAACTTGTTTTTAAAACACCAGGGGAAATATTATAGAAAAGAGGAATTATAATAATATTTCTATTATGGTATGTGGAATGAATTTACCGGAAAACCTTGTTGTTTTTCCCTTAGTCGAGTTTAATGTTATTCGGGGAATGTATTGGCTTTTAGGTTTTCATGCTAAGATTAACTGTAGAGATAATGATTTTTTTTTTCAGAAAGAGTTTCAGTTTGTATATAAGAACAAACCCATACAATTGATAACATATCCATAATATGAGAAGTTATTGAAATATGGAAATTAATGTTATCTTTATCATATTGTTGAATGAAATGGAACTGTTCAGATTAATGATGTGCCAGTGGTAAACGAATAACATGATGTTTTTTCTAATGAGTTAACTGGTTTCATTTCGGATTGGGAAGTCCAATTCACAATTGACTTAGTTCCTGATGCTAAAACAATATCAAAACCACCATATCAAAGGGCTCAAATTTAACTTCATGAATTGAAAAATAATTTGCAAGATTTTCTTGAAGAAGGCTTCATTCGTCTTGGCACTTCACAATGGGAAGCTCTTATTTTTTTTCGTTAAAAAAGATGGTTACATAAGACTTTGAGTTGATTATAATGTTTTGAATAACATCACTATTAAAAAATTACCTTTTCCACACATCGATGACTTGTTTGATCATCTCTATGGGGATCAATACTTTTCCAAGATTCACTTGAGATCCGGATACCATCAGCTAAAGGTAAGAGAGGATAACATCCCAAAAATAGCCTTTTGTACAAGATATGGGAATTATGAATTTGTTTTTATGTCATTTGGGATTACTAATGCACCAGATGTATTAATAGATCCCATGAATAGAATATTTCATGATTTCTTGGATGAGTTTTTGGTTGTGTTTATTGATTACATTCTAGTATTTTCTAAGCATAAAGAAGATCAGGAAAAACATTTAAGGGTTCTTTTACAATCCTTAATGGAAAATAAACTGTATGGAAAATTTAGAAAGTGTGATTTTTGGTTGAAACCAATTTCTCTTCTTGGGAACATTGTGAATAATGATTGAATAACAGTTGATCATACCAAATAAAATGTTTTTGAGGAATGGAAAGGACCTACCAATGTTATAGAGATTCATAGTTTTCTTGGATTAGCCTGTTATTACCGATGATTTGTTAAGAACATTGCTCAGTTATCTAAAATGACAACTAAGTTAACATGAAAAGAGTTTAAATTTATTTTAAATGAATAATGTGATGTTTGTTTTTAGGAACTACAAAAGAGATTGGTGAATTCTTTAGTTTTGGATTTTCCTTCCCAAATGGTGAGTTTGTCATCTACTGTGATGATTCTTTGAAGTGACTTAGTTTTTTGTGCAGAATGATCATGTAATTGCTTATGATTCCTGACAATATAAGCCTCATGGGTTAAAATTATCCCACACAAGATTTGGAATTGGAAGCTGCAGTTTTTTCTTTGAAAATTTGGTGGAATCTTTTATACGGAGCCAAATGTCAAATATATACTGACCATAAAAGTCTAAAGTATATATTCTATCAAAAGGAATTAAACCTGAGGCAGAAAAGATGGATTGAACTGATAAAGGAATATGATTCCATGATCAATTACCAACCTAGAAAAGTAATCAAAGTGGAAGATGCTTTGAGGGGAAAACATCATTCATCATTAGCCACATTATATTTGTAATATGATCCCTTAATTAAGGATTTGATGAATTTTGGCATAGAAGTTATTGGTGCAAGAAATAAAACTATTTTGTCTCATGTTTCAGCGAATTTATCATTATCAGACAGAATTAAGAAAGTGCATAAGGAAGACCATGAGCTACAGGAAAATATAGAATTGGTTAAAATGGGTAAGTTTCTAGAATTTATCCTCGATAAAGATTGTGTTTTAAGATTTGGAAAAAGGTTGGGCGTGACTTGTGATTCTAAGTTGAAGAATGATTTGTTGTGTGAAGCTCATAGTTCACAATTTTATGTTCATCCTGGTAGTACTAAGATGAACATAGAACTTCAGAAGTATTATTGGTTGGATGGAATGAGAAGTGATATTACTGTTTTTGCTGTGAAATGCTTGACATGTCAACATGTTAAAGAAGAGTGGCGGCTACCGAAGGGGAAGCTTCAGCCTTTTCCCATGCTAGAGTGTAAATGAGAGAATATATCCATGGTCTTTGTCATGGTACTACCTAATACATCTTGAGGAAACAGTTTGATTTGGGTTATTGTTGATCGATTGACAAAATATAAACATTTTCTTTCTATTCGAGAGATAATGTATTAGGATCAACTTTCTCGAATGTACCTCAAATGTATTCTTAGGTCACATAGAGTTCATATTTCTATTGTATCTGACCAGGTTCATAGGATCACCTCTAACTTTTGTAAGGGACTTCAGATGTCATTGAGCATAGAATTAAATTTAAGAATATATTTTCATCATCATTAATATGGGTAGTTAAAATGAATGATTTAGACATTGGAGGATATGATTCGTTCTTTTTCAATGGACTATAAGGGAAGTTGGGATCAGAATATTTCTTTAGTTGAGTTTTTTTTATAATAATAGTTTTTATTCTAGTATACAGATGTAACCTTTTGAGGAATTTTATGGGAAGCGTTGTCAGAATCTAGCATTTTGGGTTGAAGTCAGTGAAATAAATATAATGGGGAATGAATTAGTAGAGGATGTGGCTGAGAAAATAATGATGATCCAGCTGAACATGAGAATAGATCAGAGCAGGCTGAAAAGTTATGTAGATAATAGAATGAAATACTTCTTATTCGAGTTAGGTGACCATATTTTCCTTAAAATCTCTCATTGGAAAAGATTGATGCATTTAGGTAAGAAAGGGAAGCTTTGTCCATGGTTCATCAGTCTTTCTGAAATCCTAGAGAAATTTGACCAGTAGAATACCAAGTAGATTTGCCTCTGAGTTTGTCTCTGTAACACAATGTTTTTCATGATTCGATGTTGAGGAAGTATGTTCCAGATTAATTACATTTATTGAGCCCAAAAGAAATAGTGTTGGAAGTAAACCATTACAACGAAGAGAAACCGGTTCATATTCTTAATTGACGGGAACATGTATCTTTTGATTTTCGAAAAATGGTCTTCTACAATTGTGTTTAGTAAGTTATTTGGAGTCTAATAGAACCAACTTGATTTTTGGTGAATAGAAACATACCCTTATGAATAGTAATAAGAATAGTAATACGACTATAATGAATAGTTAATTTTATTAATATTTTATTTTCATAAGGAATTATGATAATGACATCTTGGAAAAAATTTCAATGTGATATAAAAGAAGTTATTGAATTAAAATTGTTAATTTTTGAAGTATGTATGGTATTATTTAAAAATTAAATAAATAATATTTAGAAAATTATTTTAAAAAAATGGAGTTCATTTTAGATTTATACCCATCAAAAAATGGTAAGGGTGAATTTTTGGGATTTTCTGAAATTCATGAATTTTGGATGAATATTGAAATTCAGTAAAATACCGTATATTCAAATTATTAGTTAAATAAACTATTTATGACCACATAAGTGATGTAATCCCACTTCGTTTGAACTCACATTCCATTATTACTATTTGGGGTAACATGAATTAAGACTATTCAAAATATTGAACAAATATATTATAATAATGATAAAAATAATGTTAAATACCTCTTATCCTCCACTATAAATACCACCCTCATTCCCCTCTTCCTCCCATGCCTCTCAAGACTTGATCCTTATCTACGTTAGGCCCAAAATGCCTCCCAAGGCCCTTCCCCACGTCCTAGAGCATCTGGTCTCACAAAAATCTAATACCAAAGGCCTTAAAAAGGATCTCAAGGAGAAGAGAACAAGAGGTAAACATTCTAATTTGTTTTCTTTCATTTATTTCATTTTATGTTATTATTTTTAATTTTATTTTTCTTATATTGGGATATGTAAATAAATATCTCCCTTAATACCCATATTCTATAAGTGTGTTGATATACCCCTTTCTCTCATCAAAATATTTTATCAAATTTTAAGTGACATTATTAGGCTACTGAATTTTTGTGAGTTTTCCCAATTTTCCTTTTATTTTGAGTTCTTTTCATTGCTTCCACTTTCATCAACTCATATTATCCAAGATTCATGAAAGATATAGAATCTTGTATATTCAGGATGTTATCAAGTTCTTGGAGAATTCATCATCAATATTCTTCTCCCCTCCCACTTATTCAAGGAATTAAAACACCGTCTGTGATGTGTTGATTTACCGATGTCATGGATGATGTGATTTCAATTTCTTTTACTTTCGTAAAGACTAGTCCTGAAACCATTTTCATGGTTGAAGAATATTATAATTTATGTATTATACATTATATAAACATCTTTAATCATTTTTACACATTTTATAAATTTATTAAAGAAATGAGTTCATTATAATCAAAGAATCATTAAAATGACCTAAAGAAATATCAATAATGTTTTAACATATGAATCATCAACATGTCAGAATTCAGAATGACAAATTGTATAATTTATGGTACTATAAATATGTAAATACCACTGCATTCCAATTCTGGAGTTTCACTTCCAATTGACCAGAAAAATCATTATGAACCAATCATGGAAATCATGTATAGAATGCACCTGAAATAAAGGAAGGAACAAAATAATAACTATTAAAGGGTGAAATGATGTTACAAAATGATCATATATGTTGTTATAAAGATAAATACGTTTTTTAATATTATAATAACACACTTTTAACCATTATACACGAGGTTTTAAAATTTTTGATGTATGGAAAACCCGATGTAAGAAAATTAATAACTAGATTTCCATTTTTTGGGTTAACATTCAACATCATTATTTATATGGAATTAACAGTGTTTTTATGATGGTTTTTGTATATAATAAGTTTAATTATCTGTATTTAAATTTATATAAATATTCAATCTACACTATTAAATTCCACTTCAATTATATGATATTTATAATGGACTTTCCTTTAAAAATCCTCTTTTAAAATTCTGTTTTACAAAATTCCAATGAAATGTTTTTATAATATTATTCTTGTTGTATGAATATGTTTTGGTTGTTATAAATTAATTATTATTAAGGGTGGGACCTATATCTCCCTAAAATTATTGGTTATGTGTATGTTGGAGGTTGGCCATATGGTTACTCCATGTGTAACTGCGATGGTTACAGAAATTGTAAGGTATCCATGAGGGTTACAAATTATAAGGTAGCCGAGAGGGTTACAATATTATGTAAGTAATGCCCCCAAGATAACTTTATGGTTTTATTTATGTTCTTCTGTTATTTTTGGATTTTTGTGTAAATATCATGTTTCATAAAGTAAGTATATATGGGTGACAAATAATTCTTTTGAAAACGATTTCATATGATAGAAGTGTTCATGGACTAATATTTTCTTTCCTTATTTTTATATCCCATACTAATATTTTGTGCTCATCCCATGTTTTTAAATGATTTTCACAGTTTATAAGAATGTTTAAGACAAATATGGAATCCAAGTTAAATGTTGGAATTAATATCAATGAAATTATGTTTTATTTGAAATGTTTTACATTTTGGAAGAAATGAATACTGTTTTACAGTATCCACTCTCAATTAATGTATAATGTTATGAATGTATTATGTCCCAATACTCTAAAGATGTAAACTTGAAAAGATACTCAATGTTAAAGGAAGTGATTTCTTAACTAAATTCAAGATTATGAAATGTAATAAGGCCAAGTATTTATAATTATATTAAATTTATTAATGTTAATAAAAATAACTATAATATAGGTACACATAATGCACAAAAAATTTTTTGAGAAAAAAATTTAATTTTTAACATGAAATGGATTAGTTATTTTTCCTTCACAAGTACTAAAAATTATATTAATGTCAATTTAGAATATAAATATTTAAATAATACATATATATATATATATATTATAAATACATTTCATCATATTAAATTTTTTACTAATTATTTAATTTGTTTTTATAAACATACATTTTATATAAATCATATTCACTATAATATCTATCCTTTTTAAATTAAATTATTTTATTACTAGTTATTTAAATTATAATATTTTTTTATTTACAATTCATTTAATTTTATCAATAAATTTAGAAAAAACAATCTTTCTCATTAAATACATTTCTAAAAAAAATATTTTTGAAATATGATTATTGTTTATAAAGTCACATAAAAATAAAATTTTCTGTGTCATTCATGAAATTAATAATTAAATGTTTATAAAATACTAAATTCTACTTTAAAAAATATTCAAAGAGTATGAATAACACTAGACTATATGAAATGAAATGGAGACATTCCCAGGTTGATATTTAACTAGCATGGATCACATATTGATTTACACAAGCATTGACTTCTCCTGAAAAACATTGTTTCTTAAGAAATATTTATTATTTTTAGCTTGGTATTGGTTTGGGAAAATCCTTAGTGATTATTCATAATTTCTACTCTTAGTAAAATGGTGCTCATTGGGAAGAATTCCTAATTTGACTCCATCCCTTCACTTTTCTATATACATTTCATAGTGCAGTTACTTCAATTTATACCAACTGATTCAATAAATTTTTTATAACTATCATATTATAATATTACTTTATGAAAACTTTATCTCATTCATTATTATTTTGACTACTAAATACAGCAATATACATATAATATAATAAATCATATATTCCCAACAACTGTATAATCATAATGGCCATATAATCACAACAACCATCTTATATTCCAACATATAACCTAACACGCATCATAAAAACCACTCATCCAATTATCCCATTTTTATTCAATATATTTTCATAATCTTCCTTGCTTGTTATAAACTTTTAATAGTTATAATCATAGTTATTATCTTTCCTACAAACCAAGAGGATGTTGATTTTATGTCTAGGTTATTTTTTTTACTTTTGCCATTAATACTTATGTAATTTTTCTAATTATGTTTCTTTTATCTGTCCTATAATGTATTCAATTTTTTATTCCCATTAAATTAATTAATGAGTTATTTTAGTGCTCATTTTTATGATATATATTTAAAAAAAGCAATCATAGCATTATGGGGAAAATAATTTGGGGGGCTTACAATTTGACACATTTAACACATGAATATTTTTCAATATTATATTTAATTCCACAAATATATCCTCAAAAATTATTTTCCTTATGAATTTGAACCTACTTCTTGTTAACCAAGCTAATAAATTAGCCTATCAATAAATAAGTTCAAAAAACCCTTGATGATATTGTCCTTAACCAAGGAAAACACATATCTTAATTGTGTTTTTTGGTTCGCTAAATTCCCTAAAATATTTTTTAGAAGGTTAAAAAATACACCACTAATATATATAATATAAATTAGAAATGAAACTAATTGAAACCAACATTCACATTTACATTATTTTCCAAACAACACCACTATACTTGGAACTAGAAGAACAATTTGAGACTGATATTTATGAGCTATGTATCTTTTGTAGTATACAAGAATACCATAAATAAACCAAAAAAATATAGCTAATGCTTGAATTATATTTTCAAAAAATATATAAAGACAAAAGGTGGAATTTTTTACCCAATAGGCATTATTGTGATCTCATAATGACAATGTTGTCAGAGTTGGTTCCTGAGAACTGACTAAATTAATAATTTTTATACTAAAATATTAATAAATATCTTATCACACAATGATTGTTCTTCTGTGTAATAATAATTTAATAATTTCGATACATTATGTTTCACATTTAATGGTTATATCATATCCCATATATAATAAGAAACTAGAGATACAATGAAAATATTCATTAACGTATGTTCTCCTTTTTAGAAAATATCTATCAGATACGACATTTATGATGTTCGGAAATTAGGCAGTGTGGGATCATAATACATTGAGAATTAATACTTTGAATTTATTGTGATATCCATGATGGTAGGTCATGAGTATAGGTTTCCAATTACAAATTCCTTATGTTTTATTTATCAATTGACATTTTAATCTAAAAACATGTGTATTCATCTATATAATTTAATATATTATTACTGTATATCATGAATTTTAATCTTTTATGTGGGGATTGAAATTATGATCACATATAATTAAGGTGAGTTAGAATATGTTGAGTGTATCATAAGTAATTAATAAATAATGATATAGTTAAGAAAATATTTTTTCCTCATAGGGTTATGTTAGATGATATCTATTTCCATTCGATTGAAATGAAACAATAAAATTAAATTATTTTTCATGATTCTTTATCAAGTAGTATATTTTATAATTTTGAGAAATAATAAATTAATCATATATGGTGATGTCAGAAATATCCATTCAACTTGATTAAATATGAGTAAAAAAGGATATTATATTATATAATAGCATTCAAAGGAATGTTGGTTTGTTTTTTAGATTAAGTTCATTCTATATGGGTAACTTGATGTGTCACTACAAGCTGATTAGTTTAATTTCAGTGTATTTACATAGTTCTAATCCAAAATAGGCATAGTGTGTTAGACAATAATTGTAGTAAGAGTATCATTAAATTATATTGAACTTAATAAATACATTAATTATTATTATCTACTTATGGTATAATAATTAGTCAAGTAATTTTGTTTGAAAACATTGAATAATAAGATATTTGAGTTTAGAACATGTGAGTTGATTTTTTTCATTCTATTTATTATTCAAATGCAAATAAATAAATAAATATATTTTTTCCGTATTAGTGAATGAATTAATATAAATATTTATTGAGTTATGTGAATATTATAATTAATATTTATTCATGAGTTATAAGAATTTAATATTTATTTAATTTTTCAATGAATAATATTTTTATTATTAAATATTTATTTATTCATAGCCTTTTAAATTCCATGGGTAGATTAATGAGATTAGTTAATAGCCTAATGTAAATGATATATTATATTTATTTACTATTCCAATAAATATTAAAGAATTTATTTAAGAAGCTATATATATATATGTGCTTGTCATGAGGTATAATAATGAAAAAATAAAAATATTATTTTACATGGTGTGATACTTATATTAATATTCATATAAAGGATTATGATAAATAATCGATGTTTAAAAAAAGTATATTAAGAAAATAAATCTCTTTTTTAAGACAATGAGACTAATTTTGAGTAGAAAATTTATATATAGAACTCTCAATCACTAGTGAAAATAATCCCTCTACACTAACTCTCAAGAGTGTAAAGAGTACAAGATAAATACAAGTTGGGATCAATGTTGAACACCGTGAAGCACAAAATACCTCAACACCAGAACTTATGAAACCTATAATGTTTTCTAGATATTGTTGGAGCACATTTGGATTTAACTAGAAGGGTCCTCATTTGGATTCTGGAGGAAAATGATAACTAAAAAAGAGTGGTAACTGTTTGTTTCAAAGGAATTTTAGGTTTGAGGATATTTATTTTTAAATTAATTTGAAATAAAATTTTGAAGAACACATCTAGGAGATAATGTGGGATTTTTTGTTATGGTCTTCTGATTTATCGAATGAAACTGATGAAAAAAAACTAGGCACCAGTGCAATGCTTTTGTTACACCATAGGACCTTCAAGTGGTGTTTGAGTGGTTACATTATAATTTATAATTAATTTTAATTTATTTGATCAATTTCTTGTGTTTTTTTTGTTTTTTTGAGAATCTCTATTTTTATTTATTAGTCATGATTATAAGTCCATCTAAATTTTCCTTGACAAAAAATATCCATTACATAAAAATAATGATAAAAGTCATATTCAATTGCGAAAAGGTCATTTCTACATGACATATGTAGAAATCATGAATTGGTAAATTATATTTCATCCACCCATGGTCAACTCACACAATGTTAGGACCTTATAAATACCATTTTTCGATGTGATTCAGTAAATGATTTCATTACATGTTATGTATTGATATCCAGTGCGACACTTGGTTTGATAGGGACTACCTAGATTAAAATGTGTTCGACCCTACATAGTTTTAGCTCTCTATAAATCATGTAATGTTGTCTGGGAAACACATGAAAAAACTAAATATAGCCATGTGACATGTATTTAAATGGACTATATGACCTATATTAAGAATGTGCACACAATGTATTGCATGTCAGCCCACATATGGTGTGTGGGGATATTTTAGGCATGTTACGGGTGTAAAAACACAAGATAATTGAAAATATGAACAAACTATAGGACATATATCTAGAAATACACATTATATGATGAGTGTAATTCCATATTCAGTACATTATTATTGATTTATGCATGAAATGTGGGCATATATTCTTAATAATTAATATACTAGAAACATTGAAAATACATCATTTATAAAAGTTGTCTTTAATTAAATGAACATAATTTTCATTACTTTTGGTATATAATATGTATATTTATATAATTCCATGTGGTCATACACTCCATAAAGATTATACCGCATGACTTGAAAAACTATAATCTTTGTAAATATTACATTTCATTTTGGAAAAAAATGTCTTGTAAGTATCAGATACCCGAAAAATATTATACAAAACATGAGTAACATGAAATATTGTGTGATAATTCATGACTTGTAAGTATAGAATTTTAGAAATAAATTTAAGCTAACAAAGAAGGAATAAAACATGTGTCTTATTATGTACATTCTATTCCCTTAAATATTTTAAAGATAAAATTAAAATTATATTGTTAGATAATATAATATTGGATGAAAAATATTTTACATCATAATTATTGGATGAAAATAATATTAAGATAAAGAATGATTGAATGAATTTATAAATTTTTTATTATATTATATTTAATTATAATTAAAATGAATTGAAATAAATACCTAAAATCTAAAATGTTTAGTTGTTTCATGTTGTGAGTAACTATTAGCCAGACCAGCCTATTAACTTGTTAGATTTATTATTTTAGTTTAATAATTATTTTCATGATTTTATGTAATTATTTAATGAATTTAAATGTGATGTTATATTAATCACACATCCCCCTTTTATAATATATAGGACTACGCATCAAATATTTATTTGATGTAACCGTAATCCCTTGGTACTCCCCACATAGAAGTTAGTAGAACTTTGTACTTTGTTGAGTTACTAATAAGAGGAGATAGTTATGAACATAATGTTAGGTGAATATAATCGTGGAGAAATTCTTTATAATGATGAAATTATTCAACTAAAACCAAACATTGGATCGTGGTGTTATTTCCCTTAGGGAGAAGGACGCTTTATCATTGTCCAATAAACTGATATTTATTTGAAATATCAAGATTATATAATATTGTTATTTTATATTTTCATTTCATAGTTATATTTTGAGATGAATTTATCATGTTTTATAACAAAACACAATAAAATAAAGTTAAATAATTAAAAAATAGTAGGATGAAATAAAATTGTAACATTATGTTTATATTATATTATTATAAAATTTTAATTAATTATATAAGTTCTAAATAATATTTAAAATTATGGGATGAATAAAATAATGAATATTTATAAATTGGTTAAAAAAATCCTCAATCAAAAAATTAAGTTATAAAACAAAAACTAAAACTTGTATTAGAATATAGACATAATTCAAAGTATTGGTTCATATCTCATCAAATATATTAAACTCTTAGAAAGTTTTAATGATTTTTTTGGTTTGACTTAACTATGTTAACATTAATAATAACTCTACCAATTATACTTGGTGACAATTGAATGAAATATTAATGCAAATTTCTGTTGAGTACTATAGGATTATATAGTCTAATGGAAAAATAATAAAGAATAGAGATAATGTAATTTGTGATTAAATCCTACCCAAAACATTTTAATAAATTTATAATACCTCCATCCTAGTGAATATCACAACCTCGTGATGGTTTGGTTCTTTGTCTTCCCATTTGGTTGTTCATTACCTATAATTTGGTGGCCCCTAACTGATGGTACCACCTATCTTGTCACTCGAACATTTGGGATAAACTCTATCATGGTTAGTCACAAAGGAGATCTTGAAGTTGGGATTTTGTTATTATAAATTTCCAGCGCTCTTCCTCCATTGTCCCATTCACCCTGTTATACTCTTGCTACCCATGATTTTATGTTTTACCACTTCTGAGGTTGTTATAAAGGTTTCTGTGGGGGTTTGGGAAGGTGTTGAAAGACACATTTGATGATGGGGGTTTTTATCCAGTTTTATCCATCACATCAGTTTTTGATAGAATAAGATAGATTGGGGATGGTGTGGTGTTCCATCCACATTGATGAAGTTTAATAATAGTTTTTTCTGTGTTTCTTGAAATTGAAAAAAGTTTCAATACTTTTGGTGATTGTGCTGAATCAAATGTCATGGCCCTCTCGTTTGTCTTCTACACTTAAAACTCCACTCTGACTTCTTATTCATTCAACCCATTGTAGGTTTGTTTGGTATGATTATTCTTGTTGAGTTGATGGTATTGTTATATTTTAGTGGTATTCATAAGACCATGAGGTATAACCTAGATGTTTGTGTTTGTATTGTTCCTAGATGCGAAGATTTAGTGCATCACCCATGGTGGTGCAGTTAATTACTATTTTTTTCTTGATATTCTATAGTTGGTGATCCATTATGATTGTGCACTAATGTTGGTTTTCTTCTTCATGACGGTGATTATGGTTTCCAGTGGATGTGTTTTGGTGTGGACATCATGTTTTATTTGATCTTATATCTATGTAAAATGATTCCAACGAGCTTCATCTAGGCCCCCGCAGGTGTTGGGGTGTGAGTAATGATGATGATAATTGGTACATTAGGGTGTGCATCTCAAGGTCGATCATAGTCTCTGGTTACGATGTTCCCTATTTTTTAAATATTAATTTTATGTACTATATGATTTTCCACTATGTTGTATATTTTTCTGAATTATTGTGTTCTGTTGATGTAAGGGTTTTTTGATTTTACTATCCAGTAATTTTTGAAGTTCCCACTAAAACAAAAAATTTGTTTATTCAGCTAAAGAAAAAATAGGTATTTAGAGGTATTTATTTCATTTCTATAATAATATTTTCAAAACCCCTTGTCTCTAAAATTGTTTAATATTCTACGAAAGTTCATGTTTTCCATTATTGGGTGGGTTATATATTTTAGCGATTTTGAGACTATTATTTTGATAGTTAAAACCCAAAAAAATATTCATTCTAGACATGGAATAAAGTGTTACTAGTATTAAGGGAGATTTCCGGAGTGTCTCAGTGGTTTAGGAATTGAATTATGGATATTTGGAGTTACTTCCTAGGATGCATGATTAGTGCTAGCTGTGAACCCCAACCATAAGGCATGTATTTCAGTTATGGATAGTTTCTTTACTATGGTTGTGGATCTCAAAAATCAAGGAAAAATGAAAGGATGGTTATAGAGTCATTTCATATGGTTCGTGCATTTTTTGCAAACCATTCAATAAATGGTGTGAAATTGTTGGTCCAAGACAATGGGGGACATCTTGGCTGGTGCCGAATTTATCCAAACATGAGGTCAAACAATGATACTATTTAACAAGTTAAAATTAACATTTTTCACTTATTAACCTTCATTATTTTAACCCCCTTTTTCTCCTTTTCACAGAAAACCTACCGCATAAATGTATCCTCTTCTTCAAAAAAATATTTTTTATCAATATCCTTTGATTCAAAGGTGATTCTCTTGTTTATAGTATTTTTTGGAAGGATTGAGTTGAGTATAACAGTCCTCTTACATAAATTCATTATTTAGTTCACTATCAAGTGTTTAGACACCATTTTTTGGAGAATATTTCTTACTTTTAGGGTGTTTTTATGGTTCATTAATATTTGTCATTTCCACCCAAATTGAAGGATTATATCTGATGATTTGGTTACTTAGAGGTTAAGTAAGGTGGTATAATTATTTTTCTCTAAAAGTATCACCATCATGTTAAATGTTTTAAAATTTAGTCGCATTGAATTATTATAAAATTGACTTAAAATTTAAATTAAATTGAATTCTACCATAAGGATGTCTTGAAAACCACAACGGGTTAAAACATGTTAAATTTGGATGAACATTTTATAAAGATATTAATTTAGAGGTTTTTTATTTTCACTTATAAATGGGTGAATAAATTTTGTGGGATTGGGATACCCTTGGAAATGAATTGATTAATTTGGAATGTTGGTTTCCATGGATGAACGTTATGAACTGGTAGTTCTTCTTTCATTGGAGTTCATAATTTCTGATTTTATTTTGGACTAAATGTTGACCTGGATTAAGTGTGTTAAAATTTTATACAATTTAAATAAAACAAATTTTTTGAAATGGCTTATAATTGATTTTTTTTTTCGATTCATGGAATAATGACATGGTTGATATCACTCTAATTGATTATAGGAATTTGAATTCCATGGAATGTTCCCTAAATTAATTATGAAATGGATGGTTGTAGAATTCGATTACTGATATTTAGAATTTCTTATGGGAATAATAGGAATGACATGAGTGAAAATGTACTTGGATTTAATGAGTATAAATGATATTTAATTACATGAGTGAGACACTGTACTATACAAAGATTCATTACTTTAAATTCCCTGGGGTGACTCACCATTTGTTTCATATAATTTCTAATTTTTTTTGAATGTTATGGTTCAATGGATAGATTATTTAGGGAAACTCTTGTTGAATACCATTGAAATTATTTACATGATTTGACATTTTTAATATTAGTATGAAATAAATTGGGTGTTATTTTTGGATTCCAATCAATCAGTACTTCTGAATTTCAGGGGTGGCCCCCTTATTTTTGTTCTTATTGATGGTATTATTGGGAATTACTTAGAAGAAATCCCTTTATAGGTCATGTGGATTTCGATCAAGTGACTTGGTTAGAGTTTCATTGACAATAAACGATAGAACCGAATTGAGACATGATTCTTCCACTATGTTTAGAGACCATTGTTGTATGAGGAGGAAGTGTCAAGCTAGGTTTTCATCTTGATACTCCTAGGTCAAATTTTTTCTAGTTATTTTGGAAACTTATTATCATTACTATTTATTAATTTATTGTACTCCATTATTCTTTTTTCACAGAACAATTTATTTTTATTAGACACCATTGGATCTTGACTAAGAGTTGTACTCACACCCTTGTTGGGACATAGTGGAAGTAGGGTTCCTGAGAAGCTTATACGTGATCTTATGTTACAAGTTTTGGGTGGCGATTGATGTGATTATTAATACATGGATAAGTTAGAGTTTGGGTGATGGGATTTGGGAAATGGATCAAGATTTTCAAGGTTATTCTAACTCACTTTCTTACAACATTCTTCCTTTATTTTTGGATTTTTGTACTTGATGAATAATTTTTATGCCTACCTATATATATAGAATTATTGTTATATCGCATTTAATGTGACTCAGTACTTACCACTTGTGGTTTATTTTTATGGTTTCTTCTATTATATGTTTTTTCCATAATCTCTTGTCAATTTCACACTCTATTAATGAAGAAATAGTCTCCCCATAGATAGATCATAGGTCAATGTTGGTAGTATGTATCCTTTGGAATATTAGAAGGTGTAATTTAGTACATGTGTCGCACAAGATCATGACACCAATACATGGGCCTTTGGGTTGGGGTATTACAATGTGTTATGAAATCCTATTTTTTATTATCTGGCTATTTTTTTCAGATATACAGGAGTCTATGATGTTTTTATGGAATGTAATTGAGTTAATGGTTGGTTGTTCTTCACCCACATATGGAGGAAAATCCAAGTTTCTAGGGATGAGTATTTTTATTATTAATCTTGGATTTTACATTAGATTGATTTCCACCTTGAAGAGATCACTTCTATTTGATGATAATATTTTATGGGATTTTGTCCATGGTTGGAATGATTATAGGGTTTGTGTATTCATGCATCATACTATGTACAGTGTATTTATATGTCATCCATATTTTTTCTAAAATTGATTGTATCCTGGTATATAGATATGATGGTTTTTGTTTGATTGTATATGGATTGTATTTTATTTTATTTTTTATTGATCTATTTATTGAAATAATGGATAAGTTTCATTATTTAATATGTTCATTTCCATTTAGATACCATTCCTTACATATGTGTATAGTATCATTCTATATGTCTTACTCATGGATCTACATCTTGTAATTTTTCAATAGATATAAATGGTTTATTAAAGTGATGTATTTGGATTAATAAGGTTCGAGTGTGTGAATTATAATTTTTTTCCTTTATAAAATGTAAATGGAATATTATTTAACCCAACTAGGTGATTTGATATCTAAATGAATGGTCAAAGGTTGGAGAACCAAATTATTTTAAATAATTAAAATGATAAATATTTGAATTATTACGGACAATTTAATGCGGATTTGGAAATCAAAAGGGGATCATTAGATCACCTGAGATATATATAGAAGGAATTGATAGTACATGAAGTTAGACAAAAATTGTTATTATTAATTTCAAATTACATTGGATTCTGTTAAATGAGATACCAGTCACACCATAAAGATCATTTCCTTAAATAAATAGTGATTAATAATACAAAAAAAATTATGGTGATGGAATTTGAACATTTAAGGTAACTAGAAAATAGAAAATGCTTCAATGTGTTGGATGTATGAGATTTTGATTAAAGTACAATATTAGTTTCATAAAATAAAATGTAAGCAAGAAACATATCAAATGTTTTCCCTCATAACTTGTGAATGAGAACTTCTTGAACAAAACATGAGGGCCTAAAACTGGATACAAATGATTATCAATGTAAAACCTTACCGAATAACGGGTTGTGGCCTTGAGTGTTAGGTAGGGTTTGGGTAAACACACATGTTATGACCATGTTTGGATGGTGTTGACCCTTTGAATAGGAGGGATGGGCTATATAGTAACATTGGGATATGATATCTTTATAGTATGCATGTTTCTATGCATATGAGTGATATCCTTGAGTCTAGTGGGTTTTGGAATGTATGGTGTTGTGTCGTGTTGAGAAGTGTATGGGTTTTTTTTCAAATAAAAGAGACATTGTTTTTTATTTTAGTGTTTTTGACAAGTGGATGTACCTATTGAACCTTAAACATGACTCTAGTTCGTAGTTAGTCAACACTTGTTGATCTGTGAGGGTGAAATACAAGGGGGTTAACCGATACTTGTGCATGCCTAGATATATAAAACATGGAAGGAAGCACAAGACTATGGGATTCATGTATGATAATTTCTATCAAGAATCTGGTTTTTATGATTACATGACTTGGGTCTTATGAGGAATATTACTTAGTGGTTTAGCACCCTTATCAATAAGGCCAGTTTTGGAAGGTATGGTCATTTGGATTCACATCTAGTTATCTTTTGGTTGAGTTTCAATTTCCTGGTCAGCAATAGGAATAAATGGGAGGGTGCATGTTTAATAAAGCATAATAAAACACCATAGGTTTGAACTAAATCACAATAAGTTATTAGAGGCATTCAATTTAGTCCTGGGGGATTCCATGAGAATACTCAATAGATGTGGGTGAATTCAGGCAAGGATACCCTTAGATGGGTTTGACAAAGGCTTGTGAGTTAACATGTATTTTAGGATATAGTGACCAATGTGTTTTAATGATTTTAGTTATTATGATAGTCTATGAGAGAAATATAAGTGTGATTCTAGGCCCTATGTATATTAGGTGCATCATGGTATATAACTAAGGGATGATAGAAAATCAAAGATCGAATGACCCTGTGGTGATAGATGGTTATGGAGAATACTATAACATGGTCAGATACACAACCAAATCTATGAGAAGGTCTCAAAATTTTAAGACTCAAGGAATTTTGAGTCACATTTTGTAAATAGTCATTGGGGAATGTGAGACTCCAAAATATTATTAAAGTGAGGGTAGTACGAACAAGTTTTCGGAACATAGTGCTGCTTCAGCATTTTGACTAGATGACTTAAAAGGGAGTTCCTATTGTTTTAAGCATGGTAAATTGGTGAACATAATCTATATGTAGGGTTTTCTTGTATATATAATAAAAACAATATATTTCTTGGTTCATGATAAATCATTCAGAAGTTATAGGAGCACAAGTGATGTGATGGTAAAAAGGTTTTGATGATCACAGGTTCCTGACTACTTGGTCAGGAGTTGTGGAACTCTAGTACTTCAAATTATACATTTATTAATGAGTAAGGTGACTACGAAATATTTTGAGGCTTTTAGAAATTACCAATTTATTCTTTTTATGTATGTGTGGATACATCCACTGAGGAGATAGTAATTTTATGGAAGTTCAAGTTTTTCTGTCTCCATCGACCCTAGTTGATTCGAATGGGAGTGTCTGAGGTTGATGTTGTGGGTGAGCATGGCTATAAGGGTTCAAAATGTGTTAATTTATAGTTAAACCAATTTATACTTATTCCAATGGTGGTATAGTAAAATTCATTTTGGTGGGGAGTTCTCCATAGTTTATTTTGTCCGTGACCATCAATGGAATTAAGTTTCTAATGATTTTGGGGATGAATTTTATTTAAGTCCAATAAATCTGTAATTGATTTATTATGAATAATCTGTGGATCTAAGAAGGGAATCTGCACCTAATCATTGAGTTCAGTGATGAACATGTCAAGGGTCATGAATATTGAGAGTTACTTTTTGGGATGATGCTAAGGACAATCCATTTATTAGGATTTTCAAATCAGTTGTGGAATGATCAACCTTTGTGATAAGGTGTCTTTGGTGTGGTGAAACTAGAATATGGGAAGGTGAATCAAAGTATTGTGATTCACTGGTGGGTTCTATGAAAAAGTTTAGACGTTCCTTTGAATGATTTTCAACAATATGTGTCATTTCATGATGTCTTATATGTGTTTCAAGAATTATTACAATCGATGAAGTCATTGGTTTTTAGGACATAACAAGACAACAAGATGAGTTGGTTGGTGTTTTGAATAATGATTTTTACTAAACATTAGTGTTTAATTTCATTAGGAATTTTTTTTATGGTCATGGAACATCTTTGGTTTAAAACAATCATGATCACGTTCTAGGTATATGGGTCAATTGGTACAACCATGTGATTAGTATAATCAATCAATGGGGGACTAATTGTTGTTTTCAATCATAAGTGGATGTTGTATGTTTATACCAATTAGGATGGATCATTTTCAATATGATTGGATTACATGATAAATAAAACATGAGCACAAGGAAGATCAGTGTGTTTGTACCCTATGATTTTGGGAGGTGAAGCTCATTAGAATGTTCCTTTATCTTGAAAAATGAGTAATATATAATTTTGACTGGTAACAAATTTGAGTTTGGAGTGATGAATTGAAGAACATTATGGAGATCTGTCTATATTGAGTGTGACAGGGTGGATTGATTTAGCTAAGAAATTGGTTTGGTATGACATATCAATACAATGAAACCTAATTGATGGTTCATGTTAATGAATTGATCAGGTAATCTGAGAAAGGCCCCAGAACGTGAGTTATTATTTATATTTGGTATCATTCGGGTTTGGGATTATAGATTGTTAATAAGAATTTCATATACTGAGGAGGAAAACTTGGTGTGGTTGGGTTCATGGTGCTCATTTAAAAAATTATCAGTAAATGTTTTGAATAGTGTACTGATGATCACAACATGTGGGGGTTTAGTTTTGGGTTAACACCCAGGTGATGGTGTTGGATTTTCAAAATTGGATTGATTCAGTTAGTTCATACTTGATGAATAATAGTTATGGGATGACAGTCCGTTGTTCAGATCTAATGATTGTATTAGGAGGAAATGTCAATGGCTGATTAGGTATATGAGACTTCAATGTTCTAGAGTGACATACAGATATCAGTGTTAATAGATCTCCAAGAGATATCAACTGTTAGAGTATGGTTACAATATGAAGTAATATTATATTAGAACTATGATCAATGGAAAATAATTAATATTTTCATCAATTTAATGATCTAGATGTCTCAATGTATATCATAGAGGTATTTCGGATGGGTTTTAAGATTCCATTCCAATTATCAATGAGTTTTTTGCATATGATGATGTACTATTGGATTTGGCTAGAGATGATTTTGTATGAAGACCCACTGCTATAGATCTTGATAGTGAGTGTAGGTTTCTACTGAAGTTTATCCATCACATGATTTTTCCTAGGAGGGTGGGATTTATCATATTGAGCTACCAAGATATATTCTTCTTATTTCTTATGAATGTACGGAATAAGATAAATTTGTGAATAAATTTTATGCTTCACATCATGGAGATGAGAAAAACATCATGAATATCTAATTCCATGGCCTATCCTATGTTTATTTCTACTATGTGGGAATCCAAAGGTTATGTTCCTAAAGGAGAAGTAGATGTTGTATTTTGTAGTGGATTTTATTTAACCCAATTCACCAATAAGAGGATGAATGTATAGTAAAACCACTGTTTAATGAAATGGGTGGCTTATATTGATATGATTAATAAAAATTTCAATCCCATCCTGCTCCATTATTTACCTAGAAACATGGTTAGTCCTGGCTTGGAGATAGAAAATACTATTGTTTACACTGATAGCAAGGAATTTTAAGATGAATAAGATGATGTTTGAGTTGAAGAAGAGTATGTTTCAATAGAGAAATTTGGTGAGCATGATGTTTTTAGAACACCAATAGCTTCTTATGGAATTTATAGTTTATCTCCTTCACATCCTTCAAAATAATGTATTTTAACTGGATGTGAAGATTCTATGGAGAGAGAGGTATTAGGTTGATAATAACATGAGAGATATTCCTATGATATAACTAAATAATTAATTGAAATATCATATGGATATGATGGTAGTATAGTGGAGGTGATGATATTGATTAAGAGAACTCACATACCACTCATGGATATTATATTTATAGTATGTTTGGTGTGAAAGTCCAGGCTTCTAGAATCCAAAGTGTAGAAAAAATATCCCTTATAATTCAAGATGAAAATAGTTTTGGGGATGTGACTATTGAAATTAAGTATGATGATGATAATGTTTTAGATTCTAGGATTTAGGCTGAGGATGCTATTACTGAAAGACCTGGGGATACTATATCTATATGATATGAGGGGGAGCACCTATGTAGGGGGAGAAGTCACTAGTATCTTCTAAACTATCGATTAAGTATTTCGAAAAAAATAAGATGATGGTGATGGTTGGGATGACAATGTTTTTCCACTTGTTCATGGTGGACTTTCTATCCTAGTTGAAGGAAAATATCTTAAGGGATATATTATAGAATAAATGGATGAGTCTAGCCAATTTTATTCCATTCCTTGTAGTGTTCCTACTGCTGAATATGGAAATGTAGAGACTGAGTTACCTATCTAAGAGAGTATTCCATATCCTCTTCCATCATCTCATTTAGATTGTTATTTTGTTACTAGATATTATATAAATTCCTCTCAATTAAATATTCATTTAGATATCATCATGATTCTTATGTCCACACATTATAAAGAAACTATGTTGAGTGAAGTTGATACTATGTGGATTTTTGAGTTTGTGATTTCTCATACACTGCCTATGATGATCATTAAAATGAATGAAATTGATATTGAGAATATTCAGATCACAAACAAGTTGGATGAATTTAAGTCCATGGTGATAAATTTTAGGGGGAGCTTTGTTGAAGCTAAAGTACCAGTTATGGAGTGTTAGGACTCCTTTCATTATAATTGTTATCCTACATTGACTGCTTTACCTCTTGATTCTTCAGTTAATGGAGAAGATATCAATTCTGTTTTGAGATAAGGTAAACATACTATCATGTGTACTATTTCATGCACATACCAAGAGGAACTTCAGTAGATAATGTATGATGGTGAGAATATCGATTATCTAGTAATGAAATTAATGAATGTGGCATTCCGTGATAGAGGGGATATCTCTAAATCCATTAAGTATTATCTTTCCAGTATTTATACCAAGAATGATATTAATTCCCATTTTTTGATTCTAACTGAAAATTCTAGGATGCTATATGTGTCTAGGGAATTCAAGGAACATGTGAACAACTTAAAATTTTGTAAACATTTCCCATGCTTTTCATGGAGACTAAAAATGATATATTTTTTGAGAATGAGCATGGTGGAAATATCATTATAATTTTTTTATCTTGATGAAACAATTTCTGTATGAATTTGTGACTACAGTAGTTGAAATAGAAGCTAGACCCATGTACTCTCTTACAAATCCACCATATTCATCACCCCTTCTTTCCATGTTTCAAAATTTTGGCATGAAACATATTGGGGATATTCTAAATCTGATACTGATCATCATTTGATAGGTTCCTCCCCCTACTTCTACACCCTCATCTCCTTCTTATATACTTCCTTTCATAGGGAAAATAATTTATTTATTGGTTTTTTTAACAGATCGAGATGAGTGTAGTAAAAATTATGATTAGTTTTTGGTAGTGATTATAGTTTTTGATTTTATTATTTCTTAGAATGCAATAAATCACTATTATATATAGTGAATCTTCTCTTCAATTAATCTTATTTTCTTTAAATATATTTTATTTTATTTTCTTATCTTTTTTGTAATACAAAAAGGAGGAGTAATTATATTTAATGTAATTTAAAATTGTAATTATCACATCCATATATTGATATGTGACATAAATTATTCATCACAATAATCTATACTTAATTCAATATATATTTTTACATATATGTTTATAAAATCCATTATTTTTTATTATTAAAAAGTTAGAGATTGTTGGAACCTCTTTATTATAATGACTAATAATCGTGACTATTACATTTCTAAAATGTTATATGTTTTATGGCATTATATCATTTTATTTGTAAACTTTTGGAGAAACATGGTAATGTTTTGATCTACCTTTTGTTAAAGACCATCTATCATCTATGTAGAAGATCTATTTTTAGTTAAAAAATAGCTGACAAAAAAGATCTACCATTGATAGATTTATTGTAGAAGTTATTTATCAACAGTAGAATAGCCGACATCACATCTATCATTGAACACATCTATCAGTGAAATACATATACCACTATAGTGTAATACTTCTATATGATGCTATCATTCACTAATTCTACCACTAGGATGATCTTCCTTCACAACTCATGTAACTCCATAGGAAATCTACTATTATGATATCTACCACAAGACTGCTACCATTTCTATCTGGGCCCTTATTTAAACATAATATTACAATGAAAAAATTATGAAATTTAATTTAGTCATGATAAAAATGGATTTATGAATTATTATACTTAAACTAAACAACAGATGGATTTAATAATAAGTTATATCTATCTGATTTTGTGCTCGGTATGAGGAATTAGGTCCAAATAGATAATTAAATCTACAGTAATATAAATTTTGAAGAACTCTATCATGTATAAAGGTGTGTGAAATATAAATATTCCAAGAAGAGTGAATAAAATCAAAATGGAGTAAAAAATTAATATATATTACATAATATATTTTCTAAATCAACTTTGGTCATTGATAGACTAAAAAAAGATGAATATCAAGACCGTTATGATACTTTATTTTCCTACAAATTTTGATGAACATTTTCAATCACCTTAGAAAGATTTTTTCATGGACCATTAAATATCTAATTCTATTTTGAGCATGTAAACCCATTTTTTCAACATATAAAAATTTACTAATTTTTTTTGTTATTTAATTTCAATTAGTGTATTGATGCACTCTATTTATATGTTCAGAATACCTCACATTCTTAAAATAGTGTTCCCTTGAGACATTATCTAAACATATTTTATTATATTCCCACAAATAACTATAAAATAGGTTTAATATGACCTAAAATTTATTTTTATGCCATATTGAAATATGGAAGAGGTTTGTTACAAGAAAACCTTAGGTTTTGATCATTAAAAACCCGATCTTGGTGGTGTATCATGTTTATAGTTTAACAAACTGTGTAAAAGTCAGTTATTTTCAAGTGAACGGATAAAGTCACAACCTGAGGTCTAACCTATTATTTTTGATGCACTCTCTCTTATTAGTTTTCTTGTGTTTTTCAAGGTTTTTTAACTATGAATGTTTTATAATCTATATAAAAACATGGAATGATATATTTAAACATATTCTGTATTTTAGATATAGTGTCTGACCAGGATATTTGTTTTCAAATGTTACATCAATTTCAAAGATAGTTTTAACTTACAATTGATCCCTCATTGATAAACTATTTTATAAATTAAATTATATATTTATACAATTTTGATTAACTTGGGTTTTAATTAATTTTGGGGATTTATTTATTAATTTTTGATAAATAGAAATATTTATTGGCAACACAGTTCACCCCCACTTAAGTTACTCACTCCTACCAACTGATACATAACACATTATTACCCCTACATAATCTATTTGTTTTTGTATGAAATAATGGTATTTTAATGGGATGTTTTAACCAACATTGATGATTTTTTATTTCAAATACCATGTATTTCGTCAAAAAATGATTCATCATGAACATCAACTGTCAAAATTATTATTAGGACTTATATAGGGAATTAGAGTGACACTTCCTCCTTCCTAAAATTTGATTTATGTGCTTTATAAGGCTTATTCCAACAATTTAATTCCATAGTTACCCCATAATTTATCAATTAACACTTCTCAATATCCCTAATATACAATAATCAAAATTATTATTTTATAACAACTACCTCCCCTACAATCATATCTAAAAATGGTTATATAATATTCAATTATAATATTACATTACATCAATTCATTATTTATTATATACTAATTAATACATCTCAATTTTAGTGATTTGGGAACATCAATTTCATGTAATTTTATTATTTATCTTCTTGTATTATACTTGTTATTTTAATAATTATTATTGGTGAATAATAAAGACGACACATCTACATTGAACAAAAATTATTAATTTTTATATTTTTTATTCAAAACTTTTATAGTCTTCATGAATTTATATATTTATTTTTGATAAATTATATTAAAATAATATTTTATTATTATTATTATAATTTGACAAGTATTACATTTCTCCTCGCTGTAACATAATTCCTCCTACAAAATTAAGTCAACACATGAGCCAATATAGATAATTACTTATCATTAGATCCTTAAGTTCCCATGTCATGTTCTCTAGTTGGAGATTCCTCCAAATAATATTTACCAATTGATTCATTCAATTTCATGGTGATTTATCTCTTTTATAAATAATTTTAATCAAATCGTCATTTTAGGGAAATTTCGGATCTGGTAGATTTTGACCAATATTTAAAACATGCGATTGGTATGACATATACTTCCATAAATGTAGCGTATTGAAGAATTCATGGAATTATAAAATAATTGGTTGAAATGTTAAAGGATATAGAATTATGAATATGAGCTCCATTACTACAAATGATCTAATACGCTTTTGAATTGTTTTTACAAAATCACATAACCCCACTCCATAGAGATATCACTAGGAAGATGTATACCCTACATGAAGTTAAATATTAATCCCATGGTTGTCAACATATCCTTTTTTCTAATCTATAAAACATTTCTATATTTATGTATTAATCTTATCTACTTTGATTTACCTTCCATAATCATTGGACAAAATAACATTCCCTACCCCATTTCATCTCAACATAACATAGTGTAACAACTATTTTTATACATGGTTTTTTATTGTTCAATTTGATTTTGGAATTGTATCTACTATTTTAAAAAATAAAATATAAGAAAATACTAAAATGAACATCCCTGGGAGATATGTGAGAATTAACTTAACATGTCATTTGATATTTAGATAGTTCTTTCAAACCTTCCATCCATTTTAGGATTATATGTTATGATGATATAAAGTTATGTATTTAATTTTTTATAAATATTCGTCCAAAATTTTGATGTGAATCTTTAATCCAAATTAGATATTACTAATAAAGGTGTACCATGGATTCTAACATAATCATGTATATACTACATAGAAATATGACTTATATGTGAATTTTCATATATTTTTAAAAAGGATATATTTATAGGACAAACTATAACAAATAATACCATATTGTACCACTTTTTAATTCATTGGCATATGAAAAAGTAAATCCATTAGAATATTTTCACAGCTATACTTTTTTGTTGGTAATGTTTTGATAAATTCTATTGGATGTTTTCTTTTAGCCTTAATTTATTATCATACAAATAATTTTGTAATGTGTTATAAAATCTCTATTGTAATATTTTCCTACTATGAATTCCCTTATAATTATTTATATATCTCAATAGATATATGATGTAATGATATTTTTTAGATATGAGGTTCATTAAAAAATTAATTTTCTATCTATAATATTATTTGAATATATTACATCTTGAGAAAACATAAAACTATATATTATCTAATATTATAATTTTTTATCTTCCAATATAATATATCATTCATCATTATTTGTATTTTATTATCATCATGAAGAACATTCTCAATCATATCAAATTAATAATGCTGTGTACTTACATGGAATGAGTATGATGGTTCCCTTTATATTATATTAATTAGGTCAATTATTACAAATTGTTTTCCAATTGGATAATTATCATAATTTATAAAAAAATAGGACACCATGATATTTTCAACTTAATGAATCTAATACCATATTTATTTTTTGTAATGATAATATATTGACGAATCCCAATACTAATGTAGTTCAAAAAATATTATTTTCCACATATTATGATCTTTTTGAGTAATGAAATTTTTAAATCTCTTATCATCAGTTTATATATCAAATTTCTCTCTATTGAGGTAATGTATGGATATATTTAGTAAAGAAATCATTACCTGCAACTATAAATAATAAGTAGGATAAATAATATCTTTGGGATTCAACAATAAATATTCCTAATACAATACTCTATGATTTAATATTATAGCAAATCTATGTACATTCCTTGATATATTAATGCAAAGAGAAAAACATTATTTACCCAATGGATGAGTTGATACAATTCATTTATCAATATTTAGTTTAACTCTTCCTAGTATCCTATATATTTTGTTTTCTGTGTGACATTGATCCACTTATGTGTTAATTTTTTCTAATAATTACCATATATATCACATTTTCATTAAATTTGTTATTTTATCCATATAAAAAAGGAAAATAAATCTTTAAATTTTGTTTTTAAAAATTGAATGTTTCTTGTGAACCTTTGTTTAGAAGGATCAAAGAAAATACCATTCTTAGATAAAATATGTCTTTGTATGGAATTTTGTATAAGAAAAAATTCACTTTGATTGAATTTGTCAAATAAAGCTTTTTACTCATAACCTGAAGAAAATTTTACAAATGAGTTTCATCCTCCTATTAAAATTTTAAATATGTGATTATATCATAAATAATCACCAATGTAATGTAATCTTGATAATCATGGAATACATTATTAATTAAATTGATAAATAAATAATTTGAGTTATTTTCCCATATGCCTTACTAGGAACATAAAATATCTATAGTATTGTATTTGGATCCCCATAAATTACTCGATATAAAAATTTTAATAGTATAATTGAAACATCCCTCCCATTGTCATTGGATTGAGAGGGAGAAAGTGCCTTACTTAGTGTTAAGCAACTTCCCCAAGATGCCAACGGTTGGAAATAAATGAATAAGGGATTTAGTACATGTGGGGGAATATGTTAAATTTTAGAATAAAACCACTAATAAAAATATCCATTTCTAAAAAACCACTATATAATGATTGATAAAAATTATAGACAAAAAAAATTCTTTTATCAAATTAATACTAAAATGAAGTGCCACAGTAGACGACTGTAATTTCCAGGTAAACTGTGGAGGTCAAACTAACAACACTCTAAGTCATTCATAATAATTAAATCTCCACAATATCCATGATCTAGCTTCCCCAAATATCCCAAGTATCATGAATTAATACTATAGACATGTGACACGTTACCTTTTCACTTGTCCCGATAGATGAAATCTGCAAAAAACACCAAAGTGCCATGGAATGGGTGAGTAATAAAACTTAGTATGTTTTACCCAATGACATTCCTATTCATGCCACTAGGATATTACATGTTAACAATATTTATATAAAAAAGTTTATATAATAGAATATCTAAAATAGTTTATATCAAAATTAAAACAAAATCCAATGTAAACAGATTTCCAAGGAATAGACATAAACATTTCTTAAATCAATTTACATTTCATTTTAGAAGAAATCCTTCTTTTTCATACTACAATACATTCATCCATGCAGTAAATCCATGGAATTTTCTATACTCTAGTGTGGTGAGTCATCCTTCCACTGTTCCATCACATAGTGAACCAATTTTACGAAGGTATTTCACTCCAATATCCTTCCCAACCCTTCGATGGGGGTACTTCACAACCTTATCCATTCCAATGAATATGAACACATGCCAAAAAACTATGTTGAACCCATGGTAATACCCAATGTGTTTAGACCCATTACAATAAAAAAAGTTTTATTGAAAAATATTTTTTCTCATGCACAAAAACCAACCTTATATTTCAAAATCATCATTTTAATATCAAGTTACTAAATAAACTTTTCAACCAAAACACCACATTTTCCAATTTCAGAAACCATTACACAAGATGGAATTTGGAAAGAAATTAATATCAATTTCACTATAAATTCATTCAAAAAAATCATATTGAAATCAATCCATCAGGTTTCAAATAGGGGAGTTGAGATTGAATCCATCTACCTCGAGAGTTTTGGTGAAATGATAAAAGAAATGAAAAAAATCAAAAAACCAGGTTAAATATCCCCTAACCCACCTTAGATAACTTCAATAATCAACAAAAATACCAAATCTAAACATATATGGAATCTATAAAATCAAATCTATCCAGAATGAGCATAGATCAAAAAACCTGAGAGAGAGTGCAATGTAGATATAAGAATACACCAAGAACGGTCAAGAACAATGTATTACCATGAGAATCGAGCTTCAAAACACAATAGAAAGGCACTATATCGATTATAATTGTCTTGGGAGAGTTTCTCCAAGTATATAGAGACTAAAATACTGAGTGAGGGCCATTATGGGGAAAAATAATTCATATAGAGGTAAAAATTAATTAGATCCACAATTTTACAGATCTAACTTCGACACAAGAATGATTTAGTTGCACTATTAGATAACCCATCTGATAACCATTCTCCCGATTCTTCCTTAAGGAATACCTCACATGGTTACCGCACACAGTTCAAAAACCATGCAAAAATCGTGCTAAAGCCAATGACTCAAAACACCATATCTAAATCTCAAAGTACACAGTTTCTACTAGGCATCTGTAGAGTTTGGAAAAACCATGTGTCACTCAAATGCCTTCTCATTTTCTATAGTCTCATTGTGAATGGTTATCTATAATTTTATTTTACAATTTTTAAAAATCGTGCAACACCCATGAACCTGTAGAATATCCACAAAAACTCTTAAAAGGTTCTCCAAACGCTCCCAAACATCACCTTTAATAATTATAAACTTAAAATCACAAATAACGTGTAAGAAACCAAAAACCAGGGGTTCAAAATTATCCCCAAAATTGGGTTTTCTAGGCCCAAAATTTTGAAAACCATAATTTTCATGAAAGTGTTTCACCCACACCTCTTTAATTTCTTTCTTATGTTCCAAAGTCTCTTCCTGAATCTGACCATGTTTCCACAAAACCCACACTAGACCAAAAAATTTCCCAATGAAGGATTTCTCTAGCCTACCCATGGTTTACACCATGATATGTACCAATGAAGCATCTAGATATAAGTCAACATGATCACATCTGATCACTTGGCCAGGATTAGGCTGAATATATTTGAACTAAGATACATGGAACACATTTTGCACCACACTGAACCATAGTGGTATTTATGAATGATATTCCACCTCTCCCAACAATTTCAATATCTAAAAATGGAATATGCATCTATGTGATAACATTCCATACATACCAAAACGTCTATTTCCAATCTTGGATAAATTTTCAAGAACACAAGATCATTCACATTTGAAATAACGACTCTCAACAATGATCCTCATACAATTTCTAATGACTATGATCTATCTCCATCCATTTCATGACAGGCTACATATTCTCAATTTTTTCTTAAATAAGGGATGACCAAACTTGTGAAATCTAACCTATTTCCCCCCAACAAAGTGGAGAATGATAATGACACCCATATAATGACAAAACGAAGCCATATGTATCGAGGTCTAGTTGATTTTGTTTTATGAGAACTCCCCCAATGGAACATGTTGTTCCGATGGTGTAAAAACCCTAGATTTTATGAGATATATTATTTTAATTTCTTTTATGTATTCTATTATACACTACAGCAAGATTAACATGTACTATACAAAACACCGTATTAGCTTGCAGTATACGCATTACAATTCTTGGCTTGTGTTACACACAAATTCAAGTTCCTTTTGTGAAAATTATTATACGCAACATTAAGCATAGATTTTGTTTAATTTATAAGCGAAATAAGTTTCTATTATGTTATAAGCAACACCAAACTGAGCTTTCACTACACGGAGCCCTGACTTGTCTTGGGTTACACGTAATCACGACCTTCCTCGATAGCGTGTGTAGTATGAAATACTGTGTTTCACTAAACAATGATGTATTTTTATTTTGGACTAGACGTTATGAATAGTTTTAACTACATTTTGAATTTTATAACATTATTATTCATCTTACACATTTTATAGAATATGGTATGAGAACAAAATAATTTTTTCGTGTAAAATATGTATTTTTAAAAAATTGTAGTTTTCCCACTTTTTGATGACGCACCCACTTTAAATCTTTTTTTTCACATGTTTATAAGTTCAATTTGACAAAATAAAATTCTTTTTTAGAATGAGGATATAAAAATTTACTTTGGATACATTTTTCATATTATTCTGATAACTTTCATATTTTAATATATAGTAAAAACACGCTATATTTTAAATAAAAACAAGTTTTTTCATCACAATAATTTATATGGATAGATTATCTTTTTAATTGGTTTTAAAGTTTATTTATAATATATTTTTACCATTTATTCTAATGTTGGTCATTGGAATTAATTTCACTTTGAAATTGGACATAAACATGTATCAATCTTTTGATAGTTATTGTTTCTTAAAAACACGCTATTTGTTTTGATAATGGGAATTAATTTTAAAATTAATTAATTCCACTTCTAAGTTTTTAATTTGGAATAATAGACCTCAATTTTGAATTCGGAATATAAAATAATTCTTAGGCTTAATTATTGGTATATTTCTGAAAAAATTCAATTTTTGATGAATAGTGAAACCACTTAGTGGTAGTTAAAAAAATGAATATATCATTTAAATAAACTTTTTCCACTTGTATGAATTTAATTTAAAAAATCTGGAATACATGGTTGTTATGAATAAGTAAAATGTGGTTCATTAAAATAAAAATAATTTTTGGTGAATTGTAACTTTGGAATTTTATTTACCGCGGTTAAAGGTAAATAGGGTAATACAAGGTAAAAAGAATATTATAATAATTCAAAATTATCTTAAAACTTATCCAAACCTTATTGGATGAGTCATTAATGACCATGTTCATCTTTGGATCTATTTTGGGACCCTATTGAGCAACTTGGGAGTGAAAATGACAATTTAGATTAATTTATTTAATGTGAATACAAAATTGACATTAACAAAAATCTTTTAGTAATTAATTTTTATATCGTGTTATATAAGTACTCATTTCGACTATAAATACTCATTGGAAATCTAAAACTATTTCCTACATCATGGTATTTTTTTATAAATTTTATACATCAAATAAATTTAATTATTTATGACACAATAATGATGCAGTAATTTCCACATTAATAAATGATTTAAATAAATAAGATTATAATGATTAAAATATTATCCAAAACCTGTCCAATTCCTATTGGAAGATTTTATTTCGAAGATGAGTCATCTTATCTTCGACACTAATGTGTTTGGGACCTCTTGAAACCGAAGACAAGTTTATAATAAAATAATGTTTTCACACATTCCTAATGAGCCCCTCCTATCTCTTATAAAAGGAGACCACTACTATGAAATTCCACACACCTATAAAGCCGTTTGGCTCATCCAACCTCTGCCCAATTAATCTCCCTACATCCCTCTACTCCCATTATATGCCTTACCTTAGGCAGAAGGCACTCCAAGATTTCTTTTGGTTAAAACCAAAGGAAGTTACCCAAATTAAAGGTAACAGTTTTTCTTAAATTGTTTTCTTTTATTCTACTTCTCCAACCCCTAAACTCTTTTTAATCCTTTATTTTGTAATAACCCCAATATCCCCAATATAATAGGATGTTTTTATGTGAAGTATTCTAACTACAGTTATACACACCTCCATCTAGTGGATGAAGAACATAATGTTTCTGTGGATGGAAAACTAACACCTCACGAAACGATGATTGTTCGATTTTCTCCTACCACCTCTCATAGTGGCCATTATGATGGAACTGTATTTATATATTATATATATTATGTTTATGATTTCCTTATGCTTCTTTACATACCAATTATATCAATTCTTTATGGTTTCCATAGTAGGTAAATACGATAATCTCATTTGAGAAAGTGCGGACTACCGCCCCCTCAAAGTGATGTGATTCACTAATGCCTTATGTGGGATGTATAAAGGATGGAGTTAATAATATTATATATGATATTATACTCGAATTATCAAATACCTATGTATCATTATGCTTTACTTCCATTAAAATAAGAAATATAAAAGAAAGCAGCGTTCATGTATACGTACGGCTTACCGTCTCCATGAACGGTGCATTTCATTTACTACCTCCATATGTTATGTACTATTATAAATAAATGTATATGATGGATATATATGATATATGTGATGTATAAATCATGAATATCATTTTGGATATAATAAACCTTTAACCACATGAACAACATGAAATTATAAGAAGTCCATTTTTAAGTCAAGTAACAATTATCGACAAAACAAATGATGTTAACTTAAATCATTAAATAATGATTATAACATGGTAATAAGTGATATAAAAGAAACAATAAACATAAAAATGTTATTAAGGAAGTATAAATTAACAATGTTTTATTATTTAGGTGATTAAAGAACGATCGAGTCAAGTCAGACACGAGGTAAGGGAACTTCTTAACCCAATTTCTGTTCTTTGGGTTGATCTTCTCTTTCTGTTTATGTCATTCTTTGATTATGTGAGAAATGAATTTTTATATAATATCATTTATTTATGATTTATATATATGAACTTATAGTGAATACACATAAGTGATCTATTTTTTTACAAAAAGATCTTTGTAAGGGAAAATCCCGCAATCTCATTTTTATCTGAGATTGTTTATACTTCAGAATTTACTGGGGAATATTTAGTATCCACATCAATGTTTCCTAAATATGTAATATTATTTAAATCCTCCAAAAATTTTTTAAATCTAATTTTACCCTTTGGTGAGTTTTTATTAAAATATATGAAAGGAATCTGTTGTCGTTTTTTTGTACGAGGTACTTTTTTGACTTTTCTGGCCAAAGTACGAGAAGAATGTATTTCTTTAACTTATATGGCATGAATGAATTTTTAGAGCATTATTTCCAAGAAGCGTCCTTTAAAAATTTTTATGTTTTTTTAATCAACTTCTTTTTGTCTAAAATTTTATGACATGTTAAGAAATGAAAAATGATTTCGAAGTAGAAAGGATATTTTCCTCACGAATGAAGTTCAAGTATTTTATCGAAATTATTTTCCATCTATGATAATATGGGGTTCTGTTTCTGTCCTTATTTTTACATTGATTTGATTATGTTACGATGGAATTATTTTTATGAGGTCCTTTTATATTATATGGATTATGTTATGATGGCATGATGTTTAAGAATCCCAGTTTTATTACATGGGTTATGCTATGATGTATGATTTATGATTTTGTGGAACACATAAGAATGGTTTCATTATGAGATGGGTGGGACCTATATCTCCCTCTAATTCATTGGGAAAATATTTATATCTCATGAGATAGACATGGATGGATCGATAGGTTAATCCGGTTCAGTGATACAGGACTGAAACGAGGAATGAACTCGGGTCAAAAATGGACTCTGTCCGCTAGGATAGTCTTGGCAATGAGTATTGACTACTAAGATATGATTCTATATGATTATGTGTGTATGCCAAAAAGTTTCATGTTTTATGTTATGATTATTGGGATTACATTTCACTACTATGATTTATCCTATGTTATGATATTATGATCTATTTTACAGGTTAATATTTTCAAAATGTTATGTTATTATGAATATGATATGATTGATATTTCTTTTGTTTACCCTTATTGAGCATTTGAGATCACCCATTATATGTTTTCTTTTACCCAGGATATAATGAATGGTTTTAGGTAAGAAAACAAAATGGGAATATCTTTATGTGAGATATTGAAGATCTTTCACAACGATTCGAAGATTCTGTTCAATGTTTCCAAACAAACTAAACTATTACGATCCTTGTGCGTTGGTTTTTTTTATATATTAATTATTCCGCAAAAGTAATTTAATTTCCATGTAAGTCTTGCTTTGGGGTCTCTACAGTTGGTATCAGAGGAAAGGTTTAGTTAACCTTTGGAAACTAGGATGCGAAAACTTTAGTGAGATCCCTACAGATATTTCTATGGTATGTCTAGGGATGTCCCTAAGGTTAAGTATATGTATAGGTTATAGTCCTAGAATTACGGTAACAATATTTGAATTAAACCTATGATGTTAGATATTTAAGGTACTCCCCCTTTATTATGTTGTTTTCCAAGCTTGAGTTTTCCTCTCACACTTTTATTTTTGGGTTTTAGACGATGGATGAAACCCGAAGGAACTGTGTTGATCAATGTAATGGACGATGCAATGATTGTCCTCCTGAACAAACCAACATTATGGGAGATGGAGTGAAAAATCTTATTGCAATACTTACACAAGATATGAATCATTCTGGACTTCCAAATAAGCATAGAAGGGAAAAATATTCTATTGAGTCCTTGATGAGGTAACTTCCACCTTCTTTCAATGGGTCTTCTTATCCACTTGTTGCTGAACAATTGATTAGTAACATTGAAAAGCTATTTTCCATACTTATCTGTTCAGAACATGAAGAAGTCATTTTAGCTGTTTACCGTTTTGAAGGTGAAGCAGACTAATGGTGGACTCTAATTAAGTATACAAGGCCCTAAGATGAAATTGAATCCATGGAATGGAACGAGTTCAAGAACTTGTTTTTCAATAAGTACTTCCCTCGTATTCTTCGAACAAAGATGGAGAAGGAGTTCCTTAAGCTTAAGAAAAAGGATGATTAATCTGTTGGTATATACGAAGCTAATTTTACAAGGCTTTCAAGGTATGCATCTGGATTTATCATCCAACCTGAAAGTAAAGTTGATCGATTTTTTAGTGGCTTAAAACCACGTCTTCAAAGGGAATTAACTATAAGAGACTTCAGTAGCTATGATGAAATTTTGCATTGTGATGTCAAGGTAGAAATGGATGTTGGTGTAACATATCCATCTCATGGTTTTTACAAGAAATGAAAGATGGAGTTCAAGGAGAAATATCAGAGTAATGGTGAAAATAAGACGAATGTTTCTTTATGCTCAAAATGTGGAAAGAAGCATGGTGGATATTGTCTTAAAGGGACTAGAAAATGTTTTAAGTGTGGAAAATAAGGTCATCGAGTAGCTGAGTGTCGAAGTAATGGAAAAAGGGTTGCTAATGATATGAATAAAGAAAAGACTGCAGAGAATGCACCACCAACACTTCAATGCTTCAAGTGCAAGGAAATGGTGCATTATTCTAATCAATTCCCTAATCCAAGGGTTAACGATGCTCAACGTGAGCAACCTCTTAAGGCAAAGGATAAAAGGAAGTCACATGTGATCACTATTTGTGATGTTGAGTATGACAATGATGTTTTGTAATGATTAAGTGTTTATGTAATGGGATTTCAAAATAGTATCATGGAATATCATTTATGGAATCATGGAATTTTGGTATATCTATGTAATGGTTTGTTGTGGTTTTCAATAATTATATGGTACCGGTAACCATGAAATGTGATTGAAATATTTTTGAAAAGTAGATGATATGTGCAAAATGAATGGATAAGGAGAAAATAATATATTCGATAGTATTCAGGAGCTCATTATTGATATAAGGACTATGTGATATCATGATTTGAGTATATAGAATTTTTGGGATTTTGGTGTGTGGAAAGAGTAAAATTTTAACTGAATTCATGTTTTCACTAAGGTTATATAGTAATTCATGTTTCAAAAGAATACATGATTCATGTATTCACATGTTTTTAATGTGACCAACAAGATATATCGTATGATATATGGGAGATAAATGATGGTATTCTTGTGCTTGTTATGTGACCTTTCAAGTAATCTTTTTCTTTATACTATGATATTGAAAAGATGTATTATGGATAAGCCTAAAGATAGGAATGAATTATATTGGACAACAGATAGTATTATTTAAGGATAGAACTTTTTTTAGATATTATTTTAGTAATGTTATAATAGTATAGTTTTTGAAAAAGGACAACTCGTAGGACAGACAAAAACCCATCGTGTCGGACAAGGATGTGGGAATCGAACCCACAACCAAAGCGTGACAAGCCTTTATCACCCACCACTAGCCTACAAGATGTCCTTGGTTAGTAGAAACATGTTTTATTATATTAAGCAATATGATATATGAAGTATAAGTCCATTTTATGAACCATATATGATTAACCTCGCCATATATGGACTTATGTATTTTTGATAACATTTTCTAACATTTTGTTTGAGATAGATGGAATGACCCATCATTCCATTAAATGATCTGCTCACACTTCACGAATGACAAATTCAACTTCATTTATTTAAGAGATGAAGAGGAAATTTTCCAATGAATGACCAACAGTGAGATTATACTGAAATAAAGTATTTCTTGTAATTCAAATTATTCAACTTTAGGAAAATGATCTGGAAAACCAAGAATGTTGTCCTAGTGCCCTTATATCCGAGGAATCATATGGTACCTAGATCATCACAAATTTATGGCTTTTTTATTGTTGGATTTTTCATAGCTATGTTCTCTACCACTTTCCATCAGAACTTGATGGTTAGGTTTCTCTTCTATATCCATATTTTCACCTATGTTCTCATATGTGGAAACCCAGTGATGAGTTAATTTGGATAACCGATATGTTTCATACTTAACTTTTTAAAATTTTGTTTTAGTATTTCTTTTTATGATGTTGGTTTCTATGAAAGAAACTTTCAAGTAGAAAACCAATTAGAACCCTGATGAATTTCGAGGGTGAAATTCATTTTAAGGGGGGTAGAATGTAACAACCCGATATTTTATGAGATATATTATTTAAATTTCTTTGATGTATTCTATTATACACTATACCAAGATTATCTTGTACTATACGCAACACCGTATTAGCTTGCAGTATATGTAACACTATTCTTGTCTTGTGTTACACACAAATTCATGTTCGTTTTGTGAAAATTATTCTACGCACCATTAAGTATAGATTTTGATTAATTTATAAATTAAATAAGTTTTGATTATGTTATACTCAACACCAAATGGAGATTTCACTACACACATCCCTGGCATGGCTTGCATTAAATGAAATCACGACCTTTCTTCCATAGTGTGTGTAGTACGCAATACCGGGTTTCACTAAACCACGATGTATTGTTATTATGGACTAGCCGTTATGAATAGTATCAAATAAATTTTTAATTTTATAACATTATTAGTCATCTTACACATTTTCTAGATTATGGTATGAGAACAAAATAATTTTTTCGTGTAAAATATGTATTTTTCAAAAATTGCAGTTTTCCCGCCTTTTGAAGGAACACCCACTTTAAATCTTGTTTTTGAAATGTCTATAAGTTCAATTTGACAAAATAAAATTCTTCTTTGGAATCAGGATATAAAAATTTACTTTGGACAAATGTTTCATATTATTCTGATAACATTCATATTTCAATGAATAGTAAAAACACGCTATAATTTAATTAAAAACAAGTTTTTTCATCGCAATAATTTATATGGTTAGATTATCTTTTTAATTGGTTTTAAAGTTTTATTATAATATAATTTTACCATTTAATCCAATGTTGGTCATTGGAATTAATTTCACTTTGAAATTGGACATAAACAAGTATCAATCTTTTGATAGTTATTGTTTCTTAAAAACACGCTATTTGTTTTAATAACAAGAATTAATTTTAAAAGTAATTAATTCCACTTATATGTTTTGAATTTTTCAAAATCGAAATAAATTTATAATTCCAAATATTAAATAATGATAAGGCTTAATTGTTGGAATTTGTTTGAAAAATTTCAATTTTTGATGAATAGTGAAGCCACTTAGTGGTTGTTAAAAAAACTGAATTTTTCATTTAAATGAAATTTTACCAATTCTGTGAAATGAATTTCAAAAATCCGGAATACATGGTTGTTATCAAGATTTAAAATGTGGTTCATTAAGATGAAAATAATTCTTGGTGAATAGTAATTTTTGAATTTTATTTACCACGGTTAAAGGTAAATAGGGTAATTCAAGGTAAAAAGAGTATTATAATAATTCAAAATTACCTTATCAATTGTCCAAACCTTATTTTTTGAGTCATTAACGACCATGGGGATATTTGGGTCAATTTTGGGACCCTATTGAGCCACATGGGAGTGAAAATGACAATTTAGATTAATTTATTTAATGTGAATACAAAATTGACATTAGCAAAAAGCATTTAGTAATTATTTTTTATATGGTGTTATATAAGTTTTATTTTAGACTATAAATATTCATTGGAAATCTAAAACAATTTCCTACATCATGGTAATTTGTTTTTAATTTTTAGACATTAAATAAATTAAATTATTTATGACACAATGATGATGTAGTATTTACCTCATTAATAAATGATTTAAATAAATAAGAATATAATGATTAAAATATTATCCAAAACCTGTCCAATTCCTATTGGATGATTTTATTTCGAATATGAGTCATATTATCTTCGACATTAATTTGTTTTGGAACTATTTTAACCGAAGATAAGTTTTCAATAAAATAATGTTTTCACACTTTCCTAAAGAGCCCCTCCTCTTCCTTATAAAAGGAGACCAATTCTATGCAATTTCCCACACCTCTCAGGCCTTTTGGATCGTCCAAACTCTGCCAATTTAAGCTCCCTACATCCCTCGACTCTCCATAGAATCCTTACATTAGGTATAAGGCACTCCATGTTGTCCGTTGTGTTCAAACCAAAGGACTTTACCCAAATTAAAGGCAACAATTTCTCTTAAATTGTTTTCTTTTATTCTACTTTTACTACCCCGAATCTCTTTTTAACCCTTTATTTTGTAACAACACCAGTATCCTCAATATACTAGGATGTTGTTATGAGAGTGATTTTAAATACACATACACACACCTCCATCCAGTAAATGAAGAACATAATGTTTTTGTGGATGGAAAACTAACGCCTCACGAAACAATGATTGCTCGATTTTCTCCTACCACCTATCATGGTGGAAATTATGATGGCCCTGTATTTATATATGATATATATATTATTTTTATGATTTCCATATGCTTCTTTACTCACCAATTATATTAATCCTTTATGGTTTCCATAGTGGGTAAATACGATAATCTCATTTGAGGAAGTGCGGACTACCGCCCCCTCAAAGTGATGTGATTTGCTAATGCCTTATATGGGATTTATAAAGGATGGAGTTAATAATATTATATATAATATTATACTGGAATTATAATATACCTATGTATCATTATGTTTTACTTACATTAAAATAAGAAATAGAAATGAAAGTAGCATTCATGCGTACGTACGACTTATCGTCTCCATGAACGGTGCATTTCATTTCATACCTCCATATGTTATGTATTATTATAAATAAATGTTTATGCTGGATATATATGATATATATGATTTATAAATCATGAATATCATTTTGGATATAATGAAACTTTGACCACATGAACAACATGTAATTATAAGAAGTCCATTTTTGAGTCAAGTACCAAATATCGACAAAACGAACGATATTATCTTAAATGGTTACATAATGTTTATAACATGGTAATAAGTGATATAAAAGAAATAATAAACTTAAAAAGGTTATTAATCAAGTTGAAATTAACATTGTTTTATTATTTATGAGATTAAAGAATGATCGAGTCAAGTCGGACACGAGGTAAGGCAACTTCTTAACCGAATTTCCGTTCTTTGGGTTGATCTTCTCTTTATGTTTATGTCGTTATTTGATTATATGAGAAATGAATTTTTATATCATATCAGGTATTTATTGTTTAATTATGTGACCTAATAGTGAATACACATAAGTGATCTATTTTATTTCCAAAAAGATCTTTGTAAAGGAAAATACCACAATCTCATATTTATCCGAGATTGTTTATACTTCAGAATTTACTGGGGAATATTTATCATCCACATCCATTTTTGCTCAATATGTAATATTATTTCCATCCTACTATAATTTTTTAAATCCAATTTTACCCTTCGGTGAGTTTTTAGTAAAAGATATGAAAGGAATCTTTTGTCGTTTTTTTGTACGAGGTACTTTTTTGACTTTTCCGGCCAAAGTATGAGAAGAATGTTTTTCTTTAACTTATACGGAATGAATGGATTTTTAGAAAATTATTTCCATGAAGCATACTTTACAAGTTTTCAAGTTTATTTTTAATCATCTTCTTTTAGTCTAAAATTGTATGACATTTTAAGAAATGAAAAATGTTTTTGAAGTAGAAATGATATTTTCCTCAAGAATGAAGTTCAAGTATTTTATCAAAGTTATTTTACATCTACGATAATATGGGGTTTTGTTTCTATAATTATTTTTACATTGATTTGATTATGTTATGATGGAATAATTTTTATGATGTCTTTTTATCTTATATGGATTATGTTATAATGGCATGATGTTTAAGAATCCCATTTTTATTACATGGGTTATGCTATGATGTATGATTTATGATTTTGTGGCACACATAAGAATGGTTTCATTATGAGATGAGTGGGACCTATATATCCCTCCAATTCATTGGGTAAATATTTATATCTCATGAGATATACATGGATAGAATGGAAGGTAAATCCGTTTCAGTGATACAGGACTGAAACGAGGAGTGAACTCGGTTCAGAAATGGACTTTGTCTGCTAGGGTAGTCTTGGCAATGAGTCTTCACTACTAAGAAATGATTCTCTATGATTATGTGTGTATGACACAAATTTTCATGTTTTATGTTATGATTATTGGGATTACATTTCACAACTATGATTTATCCCATGTTATGATATTATGATCTCTTTTACGGGTTAATATTTTCAAAATGTTATGTTATTATGAATATGATATGATTGATATTTCTTTTGTTTACCCTTACTGAGAATTTGAGCTCACCCTTCATATGTTTTATTTTCCCCCAGATATAAAGATCGTTTCTAGGTAATAAAACCAATGGGGAAGATCTATATGGGAGATATTGAATATCTTTCACAATGATTAGAAGATTTTGTTCTGAGTTTCCAAAGACACTAAACTATTACGATCACTGTGTGTTGGTTTTTGTTATGTATTAATTATTACGCAAAAGTAATGTAATGTACATGTAATTCATGATTTGGGGTCTCTACAGATGGGCCACCAAAATCCATTAAACAAGCCTACAACATGTCCTCTAATGTTTGTACCTTTCTTTCATATTTCCCATATTTTTGAGGATGATACATAATACCCATAGTCATTTTTGTCCCAAGGTGTTTTTGTAAGGATTTCACAAAATGGGAGGCAAACCTCAGATCTCTATATGATTGGATCGAAATAGGTATTTCATGCCTCTTTAATACTTATCAGATATATATTTTGGATAGATCCTCCACTATATGAGTTTCATGGATATAGATTGTGTGGGCCGAATTTTGAGTCGATCCATAATAACCCATATGGAATCATGCATCCAGACGATTCATGGGATACATGTAACTCAATCCATGGTTAGTGTATCCCATTTCCACATTGAGATAAGTGAATACTGTAACATACCTTTTGGTCTCTGATGTTCTACCATAACTTACCAATAAAATAGGCATTTGGAAACAAACCCAATCACCATAATTTTCATTCCAAACCACCAAAATTGTAACTTTGAAACCTTATACATATTCTATATTCTAGGATGGAGAAACCATATTGAATTGTGTTAATCTTGAATAATGTTTTCCTAATAATTCATATGTACAACCATCTGATCTCAAAACCATAAAACCAAACATTCATCTAGCATATATGCCTCAATTGTATCCCCACCATTGTGTTTTTATCTCATAGAAATAAATTATAAATTTGAATTCTATGATTCATTTACCATATTTACCATATAATGATTGCTAGAAATTGAGAATACATCTACAATGTCACCTCAGTGTTCAGATTCCATATGCATGCCAACAATAATGACATCATATGAATCTTTTTTTCCATATGAGCGTACATAATTCTATTTAAGGTATAATCCACCAAATTTCCTTTCTTAGTGTATTCATCAAGTAAAATTAAAACATTTTGAGATAATCCGACCATCTTATTTTTCCTCAGATTCAAATAAATTTTTGAGGAATCATGCTTCATACTCTTATGATCCATGAACACAAAAAATTTATCATAAAAGAGATAATAGCACAATGTTTTTAAGGCATGGCAGAATGAAACTTGCTCTAAATCATGATTTGGGTAGTTCTTCTCATGAAATATTGACTACCTTGATCCATAAGAACTATCATGGTCTCCATTCATGAGAACAAACCCCATCCCTAATCCTAAAGCATCATAATAAACAACATACCCCTGTACGAATTCTAGAAAAATACAGACTGGTGTGGATGTAAGAAGAACTGTTAGCTATTGAAAATATTTATAGAATTCCTCACTCCATTGAAAAGAAACATTATTATTTTAAAAATATGTTATTGATAAGGATAGCGGTCAAAAGTAACACAAAATTTGACAATAATAAATAGGTAGTCTAAGGAAACTATGTATCTCAAAAATTTTATTTGGTGGTTACCAAGAGATAAAAACTTCTATCTTATTGGGATACACTCAAACACATTTTTCATAAATTAAATGACCAATAAAGCCAACCTATTATATCCAAAAATCATACTTTGATAATTTTCATTTAAACTATGTTCACTCTAGATTTCCAACATTTTCAGTACATGTGGATCATGCTCAGTACTTTCCCTTGAATACACCAAGATGTCTTCTACAAACATTAGGACATAAGAATACACATATCCTTGAAATATCCAATTCATAAATCCCATAAATTCCATGGTTTAATTCATAATGAAAAAAAGGTAATACCACATATTCATAATGTCCATAACATATTCAAAAAGTTGTCTTCAAAATATATTCCTTCCAAACTCAAGATTGGTTACATCCTGATCGCAAGTCAATATTTGGGTACCACTGGGCTCCCCTCAATTTACCAAAAGATCATCAAATCATGGAAGTGGATACTTATTATTTATTATTAGTTGGTTTAGATTAAGAAAATCTACACATAGTCATAATGTTCCATCTTCTTTCTTCACAAACAAAACTGGGGCTGCCCAGAGAGAGGTGCTCAGCTGAATAAATCCCTTTCTTTATATATCCTACAACTGCACTTTCAGCTCCCTTAATTCTATTGGTTCCAATAGATAAGATGTATGTGAGATATAAATGATCCTAGAAAGGGGATAAATCTAAAGCTTTACTTATCTCATTGGTAGAACCCATTAGAATTATTCGAGGAAGACAACAAGAAATTGATCAACAATTGCCGGAAAATTATTTCTCCCAACCACTTGCATTACTCCTAAGGAAACATCCACCTATTGGTAAAAGATAATTCCCAAATTTGTGGCCAAAAATCTCATTCAACATGCCTTTAAATCCATTTCTCATTTTAAGAGATGTTGAATTCCATCCCTGACCTGGTTACTAGCTGTTCTTTTATAATAGTTGATGTGATCCTAGAATGTTTTCATCAAGTCAATACCCAGGATTACATCATAGAAATCTATCTCAATCATAGAGAAGTTCCATTTTAGTTAATTTAAATCAATTTTTATAGAAAATTCTCTACATAATAAGGCTCTACATTATATTTGAAAAATAAGAGTTTGAGATATTAATATAGAGGTAATCATCTCAAATTTTAATGCCATAAAATCAATAGAACATAGTTTGATAATAGAATGTGATACCCCAATATCAAAAAAACTTTCAAAAGGGTAGAATTAAAAATTATTATACCCCTCACCGTAAAGGATTTTGGACATGTGTGGATAGAATTTATTGTTATAAAATTACTAAAAATACTCTCAATTACTTGATATTCATTAGCCTCCTCCACAAGATCCCACCAGTGAAGTGAAATTTCTTGAAGAATATACATCACCAGTTTGACTTTGAGATCCATTAGAGTTCTAATGAAATTGAAGATACAATTAATCATATTCAGCCACACCTATAACTTTTATGGTATACAATAAACATAAAATATGGGTGGATTATAATTTTGGTATAGGACTATATAATCTTTTTTCATTGGACAATTCCCCAGATTCCATGTGTTAATAACATAAAATTCTTAGAAGATACTCTAAACCAGTTCTCGTTTCACCTGTTTCTCAAGTGTAACTACATTATCTATAACTTCTTCCATTTGGTTTCTATGATGTCTTCTGAGATCCATTTTCTAAACTAAAATAAATTCTCTAAGCCTCACCCTTTATTAGATGAAGGAAGAACAATTTCAATTTCCACCACATCTACTATTACAACATTGCATTCCAAAATCAACTTTTCAATGTTCACCCATTTTTGGAAACATTAAGCTGTCTTATTGAAAATCAATCCATTTTAAAAATACCTCAATTATGAAATTTTTCAGAATATTTCATCTGAAAACAATTTCCAAACATTATTAAAAAATAAACATTTTTTTCACAAAACATTAATCATTACTCAAAATGATGTATACACACCTAGTTCTAAGTCAGTCCCTTAAAGAATGGCTTGCTCGTCCCATTGTCTAAACCCATGACAATGATATTTCCAAATCCAAAAATTGTCACCAAAACACTTATGCACCAAAATATCTACTAACATGAAGTTAAACATAGAATGGTTAGCTATATCTTTTTTATTCTATACATTTTATGTTCTGAAAATCCTACTTCATTTTACCAACCCAACATAGGGAATATGCATGAATTAATTTAAGTCGAAGAATGGTATAACTAATGACCACTTGTCAAAAATATATTTTGTATCAAAAAAATGATACAAAATGTAACGTTCTTCCTCTTCTCATTGTCTCGAGAGGCTGAAATGGAATTACTTTCCCTTAACCGACATCCTCAAGATACTAAATGCTGGAAATAAATATCGAAAATATTTAATTAATATGGAGGGTGATTTTCACTTTTGGAATAAATCCACAAACCAAAAAATCCTTATCCAAAGTGCCACTATATGAAGAATGATAATAATTAAAGACAACACATAAATTTAATAATAAAAATAGTTCTAAAATCATGTTCCATAATGGATGACTACAACATTAATGTAAACAGCGGAAGGAAAACTTATAACACTCTAAGACAACCAGAATACTCAACATTACAAAGCTCCATTATGCTACATCACCATACAAACTAAGTTGCAAGGATTAGTTCTAAATAAATGTGATTCAATACCATTTCCAATGTCATGGTAGATGAAATCTATAAAAGAACCAAAGTGCCAAAGGAGGGGTGAGTACTAAAACTAAGTAGGTTATTCCCAAACACTTCCCTACTCACACTAGTAAGATAGATAATGTTAGAAACATTTATAAAAAAATATATAAAAATTTTCTAAAATAGTTTATATAAAAAAAATCCAATATAAATTGTATTCCAAGGAAATACATAAATTATTATTTTAATTAATTGGCATTCCATTTTGGCATAAACCCTTCCTTTCTAAAGCAACAAACATCCAACCATTAATAAATTCCATGGATATCCCTATACTCATGAGTGGTGAGTCCTCATTACAGTAACCCATCACATTGTAGGACACTTTGAGGGAGTTGGGGGGGGGGGGGTACTTCACACCCATATCTATTCCAAACTTTTGATGAGAGTACTTCATGCAATTATCCATCCCAATGCATATGAACACAAGCCAAACAACCATTCAAATCCGATGAAAAACCCTACTGTTTTAAAAAACATTATATTAAACATCATTTCTACTGAAAAAAGTTTGATACATGTAGTAAAACCATATAGAAATTTTAAAATCGTTATTTTAAAATCAAGTTTCCAAGTACACTTTCTAACCAAAACATCACATTTCCAATTTCCCAAACCTTCAATCAATAGGGTTTCAACAATAAATTCATATTATTTCTGATCCAATTTACGAAAAACAATATATTTAAAGTAAATCTTTCGGGTTCTCAATATTGAATATGGGAGTGAATCTACCTACCTCGAGAGTTTTGGAGAAATGATAAACAACACAAAAAACATCAAAAAATCAAGTCAAATCTCCACGAACCGCCTTAGATCTCTTCCCCTATTTACATAAAGAACAAATCAAAACATATTCTTCATCCATAACATTAAATATACCCAATGAAGCATATATATTAAAAATAGAGAGAGAGAGAGAGGGAGGGAGATTTAGATTGATTAAAACACAATGAATGATCTAGAAAAATGACATTATGTGAGAATTGAGCTTCAGCGCACCAAGGAATGGATTAAATTCAATTCCAAATGTTTTTGGAGAGTTTCTCCAACCATGGATAGAACAATAACCAATGTTGGACGTTATGGGGAAAAACTAGGCACTTAGAGTAAAAAATAGTTAAATCAACAATTTAATGACCTAAATTTTATTTGATAATGGTTTAGTCACACTGTTAGATAAACTGTGTGCTAACCATGCTCTTATTTATCCCTTAAGAGAGACCACACATAGTTGCCTCACATGGTTGACAAACCATATCGAATCCAGTGCCTCAAAAAGACTAAAGAAAAATATCAAAGCACAAGATCTCTACTAAGAAATTCCACGGTCTAGAAAAACCCTGAATCGCCCGTGTGCCATCTCATTTTCCTCAGTCTCACTGTTCAAGGTTTCTTACAAGTGTTGTATTGTGTCTAAAAACCATGCAACACCCATGAACCTATATAAAAGTCCCAAAAATTATAAATGGTTTTCCAAAAGAACCTATAATTTACCCTTAAACTTTAACGGTATAAAAAATCAAAAAAAAATGCCACATAACAAAATTTGGGGGTGTTATAAGTATATATTTAAAAATGATTTGAAATAATGAATTTTCATCCATGTATTGTAAATTTGATGATTTCAATAGATTAGATTTCGGGTTGAAGGGTTATAATAGTTCCCCTATATAGAGAGATCTCACATATTGCATGATAGTATTGGAAACATTTATCCTATGGTAATGATAAAATATATTTAATGGACTAATAATGGTATTATAATATTAGTTAATGGTGGATTATAAGAAATTAAGAATTCTTCTCATGAATTTATCACTTGGTGATATCCATGATGGGAGGTAGTAAATATAAGTTTTCTAATATTATATCCTTATATTTAATAAATTATTGGATATTAATTTTATTGAATGAGTGTATTGTTACTTAGGAATGATATTATTATTAATGTATATCATTAATTGCATATTATAATATTTGGGTGAAACAGGTGATGAAATATTCCTAAGAATAGGTTATGTTTGTTTGGTGAATCATATGTGATATGGGATTAATTAAACATGTCATGAATGTTATTTTATGTTTTTATTCAACTGAAGAATATATTTATGACCCTTTAATTGATATGGAGTTATACTATTAAATTTAGGACCATAGTAGTTAATCAAAGAGTTCATTTTACAAAGTTAAAAAATATAAATCAAGTGTATAGGGTAAAAAAAAGTGTTATTCCTTCATGATGAGATATATATATATATACAAAGGGATAATGTTATACTGTAATATACATATGAATGTTTTTCCATATTTAATTTTACTCATTTTTCTATGGCTACTTTTATGTAATGATTGGTAGTGATCATGGTCTTTATGGAAGATCACATCATGCCATGTAGAATTATTCATATAGGGCCACACTCACTATGTGTATCAAGAATATTAATAAAATATGTTGATTTGTGGATTAATAATTAAAATTAAAAACCAAATTTTAGATTAATAGTAGTTCATGTAATGTTGTTCAAAAAAATTCAATCATGAGATATTCGAGTTTGGGATAAGGGTACTCAATTTTATCTCCGGTGTTTTATTCACTAGGTAAAAAATAAATATTTATTTATACACAATCTTATAAAGCAGCTAAATATAAATATTTTTCTTGGTTAAATGAATATTTTAATAAATGTTTTTATGAGTTTAGGGAATATGATTTTAATTTAGTTATGAAATGAATAATAATTTTTATTATATATTTTTTTAGGGTTTGCTAAATTATATTGGAGGATTAATTAGGTTAGTTAATTTCCCAATGAGAATAATATATTTTATTTATTTTTACATTAATAAATATTATTTTATTTATTTTTAAAGTGATTTTTCAATAATATTATTTCCAAATATGCAACTATAATAATAATAATATAATTCTTTTTATCTTACATGGTGTATTATATAAATTATGTATTTCAAAAATGGACCACGTGAAATTATCAATGCCTAACCATAAATACATATAAAAAATATATTACTTATCTTGAATGAGATACATGTTGTATAGAAGTAAATTCTCTCTATAATCTTACCAAGATCTAGAGAGAATAATATGACTACACCAGTATCACGAATGTGTTGAAAACATTGAAAATACTTATCGTAATGAATATTGAAAATGTGAAGAACTACGTTCCTCTATGATAGCACTCAAAATTCCTTTATCAAATATCAATGATTCATGGAGCACATAAGGATACAACTAATGGATCCCTCCTTTGTAGTCTTAATGAGAACAACAACTACACGAGGGTATTATTAGATCTTAATCAATGGAATTCCCAGTTTTTGATAACTGTAATTTTAAATTAATTAATAATTGAATATGAAATATCATTTATAGGATATATTTTTATATAATTAATCATGTTAATCATATTTATCCTTTTTAATCCATGAAAAAATAAAATTTTTAACCAGCCCAATATTTCATTTCACCCTAAAATCATTAAGTGGAATATGAATAGTTACATTAATAATTATACTTTATTATAATTTATGTGATCATTTTAATTTGTTTTCTTGTATGTTTTTAATTTTATAATTTTACTCTTTAATTAATTTTCATGATTATAAATTTATCTAAATGTGCATTTACAAGAATAAGCCATGACCTGGGAAGAGGGATTGAATATCCCATATGTATTTTCCATGTTCATTGGATAGAAGACATGTATACAAGAAATTTAATGGTGAATTATGTTCCATTATCCACTAGAAAACCCACATATTGATAATTCAACATAAATATCAATTAACCATGTGATTTAGTATGTAGTTTTATCATAGAAAATATGTTGACTTCCTCTCGAACACATGGTTTATAATGGATTATAAGGTTTATATCTTCTTTACACACCATGTAAACCCATATGGTTTTTAATTTCAATAAATTTAGGCTTTCCACGAGGTAAATATATGAAATGATTTCACAAAGAGTAATAACTAGTAGTTGGGAAACACATCCTGGCCTATAATACTTGGTGTGTAGCTAGAATATAAATGTTTTATAACATGTGTCAACCCCCATAAGGTATATTATAATATTATAGTAATTAAATTAGGGAAAACAAAAAGGTTAATTAAAATTTGACTCAAATTGAATGAAATCTAGCATGTTGTACATGCCATGTGATTGGTGTCTATCCACACTAGGTACAAAATTTTTTATTTTTGTTATATCTTCTGGGAAAACATGAATAATAAATATTTTGATATAAGTTATTCATCAACATGATGTGTAATGTTTGTCATAAATTTATTTCAATTCATAAAAATTGTTAGAGGTATATGCCTTATCATGTTTTAATATGAGGTACCGTTATATATTCACCCAAAATATGGGATGAATTAATCTAAAATACTACACCCCAAGTTAATCTTGTTTTTTAATATTGGAATAAACTTTATTTTATTTAAAAGTAAATGAAAAATACTATAAATAGTTTTAGTTAAAAATGTTGATAAAAAGTATGTACCATTTAAGTATAAAACATTATAAACGAATTTAGTATGACATTAAATGCATACACGATGTGGCATCTTAAGTACATGTCATGAATATTATTATTTTAGAATTAATATGAAAATTATTATATTTTTTAAAAATAATATAAGATTATAATTTTTTTATATATGAATGGAAATTGGGACAAAATTATCTTTAGAAATTAATAAACTAATTGGTTTATTTATTAATTGATTCTTCTAAATTTTATCTTAATTTTAATGTATTGAAATAAATAATCTATATTCTAAATATGTAGTTATTCCTCGGTGGAATTGATCATGAGCTTAAATTATTATTTTATATGTCGGATTTATTAATTTAATTTATTTATTTTCTATATCATTTTATATAATTTTTTTATTAATTTATGTATGTCACTATATGAATAATCCCTCCATTTTTTGTTATTTATAATGCTATATATCCAACATTTATTTTATATAACCATGAACCCCTTGAAGCCTAACATATGAGGGAGTAAAATATTTTAACGTTTAAAAATAACAATGATAAGAGATAGTTCAGGACCTGAGCCTAGTTAAATCCAATGAAAGAGACACAAAAGAGTGTGAATAAATGATACATATCAAGCCAAGCATAGGCTCAAATAGTAATTGAGACTTTTTGATTCCCTCGTTATAATACATAAAATTGTTGAAAAGTTATATGAAACGTATTGGTTTTAATTTACTATGATTGGAGCAATAGTAGTTTCCCCACCATAGTTGGAATAAGATGGGTGAAATAGTTTAGTGTTTCCAATTTTAGGACTTCAGGAAAGGAGATGAACTTAAACAGATCAAGGATATTATTAATAATTATTTTTGAAAGTAGATCCTACATAAAAACCATTAAATGATTCAAAAAGGAATATTTTGGGTTATTTTATTTGTAATATATATCCTTATAACTAGATTAAATGAGTAAATAGATATAGAAATTTCAATATCGAGGGAGGTTGGTATTTGATAAAATAATGGGAGGATAATTGATTTACTAATTAATCATTCCCCATCTATGATAATTTACTAACGATATGATTTTATTTTTTGAATGAAACAGAGGCATAATCCCAAAAACACTATATTTAGTATTATACAATGAAAATTTATTCAACCATATAAAATTACATGAATGGTAAAGGAACTTTTCTATTACATTTCTATTAGAAAAATTATCTTCTGTTTTTGAATCCGTTATTCATAATAAAACACATTAGGGGAGTGATTGAGTGTCAAAATAATTCATATAAGAGGTACACGAACGTTACATCATATCTTCATTGCATCATGTCATCCTCTTAATTTATAGTGATCAAGATAAAAAATAATAATGTGGATGTGTACACCATGATAATTCATCTATAAGAAAATGGATCGGTGAATAAGTGTTTAAAGATAAATGAAATCCTCACTACAACATATAAGTGTAAAAAGAAAAAGGATACCAAGATAATTATCACATAATGAAGGTATATAAGTATATGACTAGTTAGAGATGTTGAAATTAAATGTGGATATTATATTATCAATTAATATCATATCATCATCCTTTAAACCTATTTATCTATGTTCATGATGAAAAATGATATGAATATTATGGAGGAAACACTGAATAATATTTCATCCATGAATGAGAAAGTAGATTATGATTTATGAGATCATTATTCCTCACCCCTTATAGTAAATGGAGTAAGGTAAAATGTTTAAAAATAGTTGAATGTTTCAATGTTAATGGTTTTATTGAAATGACTATAAATGGAGAAAAGGATTCAGATGGATAGAAATGAATATAAGGATATTTTACAAATAATTCCAAGAAAGTTAAGTTGTTTAAAAGTTTTTTTGAATTGAAGAAGAAATAAAAATAGTATACTTTATATGTATTCATCAATGCATGTAATATTTCATATTCAATTCTTGGATATTAAATAATATATTTCATTCACATATTTTTATCCAAAAATAGAAACAAAGGAAAATAATAAACAGAAACAATATTAATTTCAATTATTTTCTGTTTTTAAGGATATAACCATCACTAAGATGAAAATAGATTATTCAAGTGGTTGACTATATTAATATAATGGGTTATAACTAATATTCTAGGATTGTGAGAGTATGTTGAGCTTCAATTAATTAATGTCTCTAGATTCACATTATTTGGAATAAGAATTATAAAGTGTGTATGTCAAAGTGGGTGAAGTTGTTCAAACAAAACATAATACATATATAAGTGAGAAATAAATGCAAATGATTCTGTATTAAATAAGTTTAGTGGTCTATTATAATGTAAAAAATGAACCAGACGAGAAAGAATTTTGTAGTGATAACTTGAAATTGTCATGTTGATGCAGACTTATAGATTAATTCCATATACCAAGAATGAGTTTCTAAATATTAATGGTTTCTTTGGTTAATGGAATGAAATTAGTTGGTATCCTTTCTGAAGATGTATATGTATTATAAAATTGGAACATATTTGGAATGAATGTAGAATTAATATTTAAAGTGACGTTAATGAATAAACTATATTGAATCTGTTCCACCAATTTTCATGAACTAACACATTGGAATTTTTTTATCATATAAAACTTTTATTATCCAGAAATTTTAAAGATGGATTCTATAACCACATTACTTAATGAAAAACCTATATGAATTATCTATATAATAAAACTTGAAATATTAGTGACCACATAGACTGAAAATTAGGTATTTTTGTAATACATATCTATTTATTATTTGAAGAAATCATTAATTTCATGGAACACTAATATTAATGCAGCCACTAGTGAGTTTAGATTTATTAGGAATAAACGTCGTCTAATTATCTATAATAGGTTTGTGTGGGTTCCATATATTTATGATTATAATATATTGAAAAAATATAGAATATAGATATTAAGTCCTACTTGTAATGTACCAGACCTTCATGTCCCATCCCTTTGACAAATTTTGGATCCTATCGGTGGCGCCTCGGTGGTAGGGCATCATTTCAGTGTGCGACGACTGGTGTGACAGATCGGTGTGTCACCGATCGGTGCGACCGATCAGTATGACGTCGATCGGTTTGACCGATCGGGAGGTCGTCGATTGGGACTACCGATCGGTGAGTCACCGATCGGTGCGACTGATCGGTGTGGAACCGATCGGTGCGAACGATCGGGGGGCTGTCGATCGGTGGGACCAATCAGTTTTCCACCAATCGGTGCGACCGATCAGAGTGTCGCTGATTGGTGAGACCGATAGGAGTGCCACCGATCGGTGCCACTGATCGGTGTGACACAGCCTTGTTGAGTTTTTCTATTTCAGCTTTTCCCATAACGCCACTTTTAAATGCTTTTTACGTTTTGGGAAGTGGTTCAAGGCCATTTTTAGCCCCTTAATCAATATTGAATTCCTAAGAGTGGGGCGACCCTCAACAGAACCAGCTGTGTGTCCACGTAACCTTTCCCCTCTATTTATATAAAATCCGTTAAAGTCACGCTCTTAACCCCTTTTGCTGATAGTGTTATTAAATAGAAATTAATTCAGTCATGTTTAACCACCCAACCGCATAGTGAAACCATAATCCAGACTTACATCCATGCAAAATTCCCTATCCCGTGACAACAAGATCTCAACCTTATATCACATGGAAATTTCTTCTTCTCCTTCCTTTTTTCCTCTCCTTTCTTCCTGGTGTGTTTGGAGTCCCCATTCCCCATGAAAGTGGTGCGCTTGTGACGAAGCCTTTCCGCTCACCCTTGGAATCCCCAATGTTCCTCCCATGCAAGTTGCATATCCCCCGTTCTTGGCGCATGGAGAAGAACTTCGATCCTTGATCATCCTTGTATGGATTTTCCTTTATCTCTCCTTACTGTGTATCATGCGGGGTGGGTACGCTACTATTTCTATGTGTATGGTCAAAAACATACCATTAAAAAGATAATAAACAGACTGTTAAAGAATGATAGGGTGCGTTTGGCAGTTCTGCTGTACTCTTTTATAATTTCTATATGTTGTGAACTGTATGGGATTATGCTCACTAAAAATCATGGCCATCAGTGGTTTTACTTGGGAACTAATGAAACCTTTTCTTCTGTGTTGATTAAAAGACTGTAACATGGAAATTGGTAAATCACCAAAACTCGGTTGGTTAAATGGATGTCCAGTGAACAACAATCCTTGTGTGATCACCCCGGTTAACCAAACAGAAAGAGGAAAACATAGTGAATGATATACTTGAGTCTGGGAACATCCTTGTTATGTCTTGGTGGAATGTCTGTTTGTTTTTCTCGATGATTATGGGTGGTGTGGATGAGGTTGCGATCCTCCGTTGTGGCACGGTTGTTGGTTGTGAATTTGAAGAGGTTTGGGGATGTATCTTGTGGCTTGGTCTGGTCCAGTACTTTGAAGGATCTGACTGATCCCTTTGCTGTTGTGACTTTACAAGAGAACCGATTTTGAATGCTTAAATTGATGTTTTTTTGTTCTCTTTCTCTATATTGTGGTTATGCCTATTAGTTTCCCGGTAGTAAAAAATTTATTTAAATGGGATCACTTGAAAATGAAACCAAGAATGGGTTAAAAAGGGTAATTGGTTTTGGGAATGAGTTGTGACATGGTCGTGAGTACTTTACCTTTATTTTATGAATGAATTGTAACAATGGTGTTGTGCTTAGGTTGTAATTGGAAACCCTAGGTTGGGAAGAGTGATTGTTACTTACACATATATCTATAGTTTTTATGTTTCTTATTCGCGCCCCACCCATGTTGAGCACTTAGTGCCGAACACTCCCATTTCATGGGAGATGGTGTTTTTCCCAACACTCTTATGAGTGGCTAGTAATTTTCTCCTCTTCTGCCCCCTTTCCCAAATAGCACAAGACTCTTCGGGTAGGCTGTGATGGCCTGATGTCCTTTATAGCCCACGATTCCTCGGGAAGGGTAGTTATGGTAGATGGCCTAGGTGTGTCCAGGTGGGTTTTTTCCTAAGAATATTTGATATGAGGCCCAGGTGTCATTGGGAATGAAATTAGTTGTTTTGGCCCAGGTGTTTGCAGGCGGGAAGGTGATTGTGGCCCAGGTGTTTGTGGGCAGGATGTGTGGTTGTGGTCTAGGTGTGTGCGGGCGGGGTGTGGCAGTTGAACTGTGGTGAAAATGGAGGGATTGGTTCGATTTAAAGGATGTATTCAATAACGAGTGGGAAAGTGGAACGGGGTACCGAAACATCGACGTGTTATTACTATACATTACTTGACTTGCGTTATTTGGGGAGTGTGTCTTGGTGAGGCTTGGGTGGATAGTTTTCCATTCTAGGTGGTTTGGTTATCTCTTTTCTCATAGGGCATTAGAATGCCTCCCCACTTTTACAGGAGAGTCTTCAGTTTTCCTTACTGAGTATACTTGTATTCTCACCCTACATATATAAAACTGCTTTTAGGTTTCCAAGAGGACTTTAGGGATTGTGCTGGGCCATACTAGCTCGGACGTTGGGACAGTTCCAGTTGCAATTTTTATTTTCCTTGGTGATTTACGTTTTTAGTTTCCTTATATTTTGTGGAATTTTCTTTATAACATGCATATGGGTATGGTTGTATTTGGATTTACTTTTTCCTCTAGTTTTGGCGTTGTTGGGATTCACTATCTTATCTCTTAATCCTAACAATGAAAATGGGCAGTAGCATCCATATTTTGTGTGAATCTATACCCTTGGTGCTAGTCGCCATTTCGGGACCTATTGAAGGTGGGTCTCAGTGGCCATTATCTCTCCTTCAACTTGAATAAGGAAGGGCATGGAAATCTGTTGTCCCTTCTCTCATCTTGGTGAAGGCGGGTCGTGACAGAATGGTATCAAAGGTAGGTTGAGAGATAGCATGGAGTCTGGAGTTAGGCATAGTGAGGATTGTATGGGATGGTAGGGAAACAGTGTTGGGTGATCTTGGTGTGTAAAAATAGTCCAGGGAAGACCGGCTAGGACATGGGATTTTAGGGCCCCCCGTGATCTGATGCAAGGACTTTGGACTTACCGAATGACCTAGTAAGGCTTCACTAATTGCAGGGTAGAGACCCAGGGAAGGTATATGCATCATAATGACTTGTGTTATTGTGTTTAATGGATATATTGGGGATTTAAAATGAATGAGAAGTCTAAGAAAATTTAAGAACAATATTCTACACTACTCGGTCTTAGGAATTCCTTGTTTACCTTGCAGCTATGGAACTTGGGAGGTGACCACGAGTAGTGCGGGCGATCGAGGCCCAAGAGGTTGACTTGGATGATAGACAGAGGGATGAACGAGAGGATGAGGATGATCAGTGGAATAAGACGCTTCGAGCCATCCAGTGGCAGACCCTTAAGATTTATGAGGGAAGCATCCCAGACATGGAGATAGAGAGCTATCTAGAGGAGCTGGAGATAGCTTTCAGCTTGATCCGAACTTCGACGGAGTACTGGGTTCCTCTGGCTGTGAGCCATATGTGTATAGAAGTGCGTCAGTGGTGGATGCTATATCTTGGGGAGAAGAGGGAGGCTGAGGTTACATGGGCTAACTTCGAGAAGGAGTTACAATCAGAATTCCTCTCTTCAATGATGACGGCTGAAAAGAGGCAGGAGCTAATCTCCCTCCAGTAGGGGAGTATGTCAGTGAGATAATTGGGGATCAAGTTTAAGGATCTCCTTCGCTTTTCTCCCGACCTCTTCCCGGATGAGGAGTCTCAGGCGAGACGTTTGGAGGAGGCACTTCAGCCTTCTCTCAAGTATGTTGTTACTCCTTTCACCAAACCAACATACATAGAGGTCTAGAAGAAGGATGAAGTGGTGGAAAGGATGCACTCGATGGGAGGTGTATCACGAGAGGGAATCCAGTTGGGCTCGTCAAAGGGGAATGCCTTCAGCAGCAGACCTCAAGCATCAGGATCCTCTTGGTTTCAACCAGCAGGAATCAGGCCCAGAAGGTCCAGTTCTGATCTCCTAGCCCTCGCCCTTTCCTTTCAGGACTACGACTAAGATGCTTCATCTGTGGAAGCCATGGGCACCTTCAGAATCAGTGCCTGGACAGAGTGTAGCACAAAGAGGGTGGGCAGGTTCAGTGCCCGCCTCAGCAGTAGTGGTTTCCAGCTTGGGCCTTTCAGCAGTAGCAGTAGGGACATCATGCTACTGCTCCTCTCGAGGAAGGCATTTTAGGAGGAGGCAGACCCCAGGGCACACCTCAGGGACCTTGACTAGGGCATGGTCAGGGAGGAGGCCGACAACTGAGAGGTAGGGGAGATGGGAGTGGACAGTTGCACGTAACAGAGTTAGCAGTTCCAGCAGGGCCGTAAGTCGTTCGAAGTATGATCGGATTGCTTAGTACTCTTGCATATTTCTTGATCGATATAGGGGCTTTTCACCACTCTGTTGCACTTACTCTAGCCCGTGATCTGGGTTTCGATGCTGAGAGACTTCCAGTGCCCTTGGTGCTGAGCTCACCAGTCAGAGGCCAGACCGACTTGTTTTATGATTGTTGAGGGTGTAGACAGAAGATAGGGCCACATCACTCTATCAGGGATCTTCTAGTGTTGCAGATACAACCTTACAATGTCATCCTAGGAATTGGCTGGCGGTTCTCTGTGTGTTCCTTCATTGACTGCATCCGAGGAAGGGTTGTGTTTTTAGATTTGGGTAGCTGACGTGTAACTTTCATCGGTGAGTGGGGTTGCCAGAAAAGCAGTAGGCAAGAGGATCCCCTCAATTCTTTATTAGATGAAACTATCAGTGGAGTCGGTGTATGGAGAAATGGTGGAAGTCCCAGGGATCATTAGTGAGTTTATAGATATCTTCCCTGAGGAGGTGATGACTCTACCCCCTCTACGTGATGTTGAGTTTGGGATAGAATTGTAACCTGGTGCTTGTCTGATTTAAATGGCTCCATACCGGATGACAACATCTAAGTTACGGGAGTTGAGGGTTTAGATTGATGATCTGATGAAGAAGGTTTTTTCTCGACCAAGTGTGTCGGCATGGGGTGCTCCAGTTTTACTTGCAAATAAGGAAGATGGTGGTCTTAGGCTGTGCATAGACTACCGGAGAATGAATCAAGAAACAGTCCGGAACCATTACCTTCTCCCAAGGATAGATGACATTTTCGACCAGTTAATAGGGGTAGGGTGGTTCTCAAAGAATGACCTGTAGTCGGGATATCACCTCTTGAGGGTGAAAGTGGGTGACATCTCGAAGACTACCTTTAGATGCAGATATGGTCACTTTTAGTTTGTGGTCATGCATTTCAGCATTACAAATGCTCCGACAGTGTTCATAGAGCTCATGAACTCCATCTTTCGGGAATACCTGGATCGGTTCATAGTCGTGTTTATTAATGACATCATTATCTACTCAAGATCATAAGAGGATCACACTGAGCACCAGAGAATAGTTTTAGAGGTCTTCCGCCAGAACCAACTCTATGGGAAGTTCTCTAAGTGAATGTTCTGGACGCGAGAAGTGCACTTCCTTGGGCACATTGTGTCTGAACAGGGAATAACGGTGGACCCATCAAAGTCTGAGGTTTTTGTTTCTTGGTCAGCACCCAATAATGTGGCAGAGGTTCATAGTTTCCTTGGACTGGCAGGTTAATATCGGAGGTTTGTGCCCATATTCTCTCGAGTTGCAGCACATTTGACAGATTTGACCAAGAAGGTCCAGGCTTTCGTGTGAAATGGGCAGTGCGAAGCAGCCGTCAGCTATCAGAAGGGGAAGTTGGTAAGTGCCCCAGTAATGAGATTGCCAGAAGAAGGGGCGGCGTATGGGGTGTTCTGTGATGCTTCAGGACAAGGCCTCGAGAGTGTGCTGATGAAACGATAAGGGGTTATCTCCTATGGGTCTATACAGTTACTCCCCAATGAGAAAAATTATTCCACCCATGATCTGGAGATTTTGGCGGTCATTTTCGCACTAAAGTTGTGGTGGAATTACGTCATCGGGGAGTGCTTCATGGTCTTCACGGACCACAAAATCTTGAAGTATGTCTTCTCCCAACGGCACCTAAACTTATGGCAGTGAATGTGGATGGAGTTCCTTCAGAACTATGACATTGAGATTTCCTAAAACTCAAGAAAAGGTAATGTGGTGGCCGATGCCATGAGCAGGAAGTCATAGAAGGACACAGTTAGATAGTCGGAAGTTGCTTGGAAGGTCATGGGGGAGTGGCCACACTACTCTTGGATGCAAGGATGGATGGTGGTAGAGGTTTCCTGTATCAGATGACAGTGTAATCTCTCTACTATGGTGGGTGGAGGAGCCTAAGTGGGGAGACATAGAGAGTGAAGTGATGCGTGACCGGGTTAACAAAGGCGATGCTCCGGAAGGGTGGACGGAGGATGGTCAGAATCATATGCTTTTCTAAGGGAAGTAGTTTTTTCCAGAGGCAATGCACGAGAGGGTTCTTGGTGAGTTCCACAACTCACCCCTAGCAGTGCACCCGGTAGTTTCCAAGATGTACCAGGGTCTGAGGAGTCAGTTTTGGTGTCCTGGGGTAAAGAGAGCTGTGGAAGAGTTCGTGGAAAAGTGCCTCATGTGTTAGGAAGTAAAGGTTGAACACCATGTTCCAGGCGGTCTGTTACAACCTTTAGATGTCTCCGAGTGGAAGTGGGATGACATCTCGATGGACTTCTTCACAGTGATACCCAAGGTCTGAGGAAGCTGCGACGCTATCTGGGTATTGGTGGACCGATTTACTAAATCAGCTCACGTTCTGGCCATCAAGGAGTCAGGTGCAGTGGATGCCTTAGCACGGAGGTACATGAATGAGGTAGTGCGATTTCATGGAGTTTTGAGGTCCATAGTCTCGGATAGGGATGCACTGTTTACCTTACAAGTATAATGGGGATTGCAAACATACTTTTGGCACCCAAAAACGTCTTAGCAATGCATTCCATTCCCAGATAGATGGGCAGACATAGCGCACCATCCAGACGTTGAGGATATGCTTTGAGAATGTATTCTGAATTTTGGGGGATCATTGGTGCGACACATGCCTCTAATAGAGTTTTCCTATAATAATAGATATCACTCTACCATTGGCATCACTCCATTCGAAGCCTTGTATGGAAGGCCATGTCGCTCACCTGTGTGATGGACCGATTTTGGTGAAACATGTGTTCATGGCCCAGAAGTGGTGCAGAGAATGAAAGAGAAGGTTCAGCATATATGGGAGAGGATGAAGGCGGCTCAGGACTGGAAGAAGTCATATGCCGATAATAGGAGGATACCCTTGGAGTTGGAGGTCGGGGACCACGTATTCTTGATGGTCTCCCCTCGGCATGGAAAACAGAGGTTCGGCAGGGGGAGTAAGCATTCTCCATGTTTCATCGGACCCTTCGAGGTGTTGTAGCGGGTCGGAGAAGTGGAATATCGGCTAGCACTACCACTACCACTACTGAGAATACATGACATCTTCCATGTTTCACAACTCCGACGATATCTACACGACGTTTCACACGTCCTCAACTAAGGGAAGCTGGATATCGAGGACAACGTGACTTTTTTGGAAAGACCAGTGAGGATCGAGGATCGTGAGGATAAGGTGCTCCGTTGACGGACCATTCCATTGGTATGTGTGTTGTGGAGTGATGACGGGATCAAGGAAAGTGCTTGGGAATGGGAGATGCAGATGCATGCCTAGTACCCAGAGTTGTTTTGAGTTTTGTTTGTATTTGTTGTGATGGAATGCTTTACCTTGTTTACTATGGAACGTGTGGTTTTCCTTATTCTTTGAATGTGTCTGAAGACTTCTAACTATGGGGAGGGGAGGACCTGATCCCTAATCAAGACACATTAAGGTGGATGCGATTAAACCCATGTGGGCGAGTCAATTCCCCCCAAAGAGGATTGTATCTTGACATGGAGGAAGAAACCCCCTAACCTATATGACTGGATAGCTTAACCCTTTAATGTTGCATTGTTTCTTAAGAGGGAGGTGTTCCTATATGTCAGATAGGTTCACTCCTGAGAGGTATCTTTCAGGGTGGTTGTTTGGACCCCCTCTTTCCTTCGGGTCTGGTCTTGATTCTTGAGGGAAAGAATAGTTTGAGAGGTATCTGATGAAATGGACCAAACATTCCTGGCCCTTCCCTTTTCCAATTTTCAGATCCTAATGGTGGTGCCTCACTTTTTGGGCGTCATTTCAGTGTGCGACCGACCAGTGCGACCGATCGTTGTGCCGCCGATTGGTGTGACCAATCGGTGCGACCGATCGGTGTGCTACCAATCGCTGCGACCGATCGGTGTGCCGCCGATTGCTACAACCGATCGGTGTGCCACCGATCGCTGCGACCGATCAGAGTTCCACCGATCGTGGCGACCGATCGGTGTGACCCCAATCGGTGCAACTGATCAGTGTCACACAACTTTGTTGAGTTTTTCTTCTACAGCTTTTCCCATAACGCCACTTTTAAACCCTTTTCACATTTTGGGAATTGGTTCAAGGCCATTTTTATCCCCTTAATCAATATTGCATTACTAATAGTGGGGAGACCCTCAACAGACCCAGATGTGTGTCCATGTAACATTTCCCCTATGTTTATATAAAATCCTTTAAATTCACAGCTGTTAACCCCTTTTCTCGATGCGTGTTTTTAAATAACAATTAATTCTGTCCTGTGTAACCACCCAACCGCATGGTGAAACCACGATCAGGACTTATAGCCATTCAAAATTCCATATCCAGTGACAACCAAATCTCATCCTTATATCGCAGGAGAATTTCTTCTTCTCCATCCTCTTTTCCTCTCCTTTCTTCTTAATGTGTTTGGAGTCCCCCTTCCTGAAGCAAGTGATGCGCCTGTGCTGAAGCCTTTCTGATCACCCTTGGAGTCCCCGGCATTCCTCCCCTGCATGTTGCACATCCCCTATTCCTGGGTCATGGAGAAGAACATAGATCCTTGATCATCCAAGTAGGGATTTTTTCCTTCATCTATACTTTCTGTGTATCATGCGTAGTGGGTACGATACTGTTTCTATGAGGATGGACGAAACCAAACCTTAACAAAGATAATAAATAGACTGTTAAAAAATGATGGGGGTGTGTTTGGCAGTTCTTTAGTACTCTTTTATAATTTTTATATGTTGTGAACTGTATGGGCTTATGCTCACTAAAAATCATGGCTGTTGGTGGTCTTTTCTAGCACACTAATGAACCCTTGTTTTATGTGATGATTAAAATACTGTAACATTGAAATTGGTTAATAAACTAAACTCGATTGGTTAAATGGATGTCTAGTGAACAACAATCCTTTTGTGATCACCCCGGTAAACCAAACAGAATGAGGAAAACTTAGTGAATGATGTACTTGAGTGTGGGAACTTCCTTGGAATTTCTTGATGGCATATCTGTTTGTTTTGCTCGATGCTTATGGGTGACATGGAAGAGGATGGGATCATCCATTGTGGCACAGTTTTTGGTTGTGAGTTTGAAGCGGTTTGGGGAAGTATCTCATGGATTGTTTTGGTTCTAGTACTTTGAGGGATCTCACAAATCCCTTTTCTGTTGTGAATTTACAAGAGAACTGGGTGTGAATGCTTAAATTGATGTTTGGTTGTTTCTCTTTTTATAGCTTATGGTTATGCCTATTTGTTTCCTAGTAGTGTAGAATTTAATTAAATGGGATCACTTGAACATGAAATCAAGAATGGGATAAAGATGGGAATTGGTTTTGGGAATGAGTTATGACTTGGTCGTGAGTGTTGTATCTTTCTTTTTTGAATGAATAGTAACAAGGGTGTTGTGAATAGGTTGGCTTCAGAAACCCTAGGTTAATACGAGTGCTTATTACTAATACATATATCTGTTGTTTTAATGTTTCTTCTTCACGCCCCACCCAAGTTGAGAACCTAGTGCCGAACAACCCCATTTAATGGGGGAGGGTGTTTTCCCAACACTCTTATGAGTGTCTGGTTATTAGATCCTCTTATTCTCCCTTTCACGAATAGACCAAGACACTTCGGGCAGTCTGTGATGGCCTGAGGTCCATTATTGCCCAAGATTCTTTGGGCAGGGTAGTTGTGGTAGTTGGACCAGGTGTGTGTGGGAAAAGTGATTCCTATGAATCTTCAGGGATGAGGCCCAGGTGACTTCAGGCATGGAATTAGTTGTTGTGGCCCTAGTGTTTGCGGGTGTGATGTTGATTGTGGACCAGGTGTTTGTGGGCAGGATGTGTGGTTGTGGCCCAGGTGTGTGCGGGAGGGGTGTGGAAGTGAGTCTATGGTGAAAATGTTGATATTGGTTCGATGCACAGGATGTCTTCAATAACCAGTGGGAAAGTGGCACGGGGTACCCAAACATAGGTGTGTTGTTACTATACATTACTTACATTCATTATTTGGGGAGTATGACTTTGTGAGGCTTGGGTGGATAGTTTTCCTTGCTAGGTGATTTGGTTATCTCTTTTCTCACATGGCCTTAGAATGCCTTCCCACTTGTAATTGGGAGTCTTTGGATTTCATTACTGAGTATACTTGTATGCTCACCCTAGATATATAAATCTACTTTCAGGTTTCCAGGAGGACTTCAAGGATTGTGCTGGGCCATACTAGCTCGGACGTTGGGACAGTTGTAGTTTCTATTTTTCTTTTCATTAGTAATTTACCTTTTTAGTTTCCTTGTACATTGTGACATTTTCTTTGTAACATGCATATGGGTATGTTTGTCTTTGGATTTACTTTTACCTCCAGTTTTGGCATTATTGGGTTTCACTATCTTATCGCCCGATCCTAATAAAGAAAAAAGGTAATGCCTTCCATCTTGTGTGTGATTCTATACCCTTGGAGATAGTCGCCACTCCAGGACCTATTGAATGTGGGTCTCAGGGGTCATTATCTCTCCTTCTACTTGAAGAAGGAAGGGCATGACAATCTTCTGTCCCTTCTCTCATCTTTGTGAAGGCGGTCCGGGACATTACTGTTAATTAATACTAAGATGAAAACTATTTCCTGAAAAATGATTTGAAGTATTAATCAATGTTCTAGGGAAAACTATCCACTATGATATCTCAATGGGGAGTCATAGATCAAGTCATTGTACATATATTGATAATGTGTTTAAAAAATATAGATTAATGGATGAAATTGTTTTTATTACGTCAAATGGAATCAAATAAATTCAAGATTACATGTTAAGAAACAAGAGGAGATTGGTATAATAAAAATAATTAAATATAACTATGTTTTTCAGTAAATTAAATATTAAATGATTTGAAGAGATATTTTTTTGTTTAATATACATAAATTAAAATAGTAAAATATAAAATATAATCAGGAAAATTAAATGAGGCCTCCAGAAGAACAATCTTATTGTATTCAAAAAAGTAACCAGGATTAGTACCGAGTAATTGGAGAAGTGTGAATAAAAGATCTCAACGGGATATGGAACAATTTCCCTCACAAATAAATTTATATTTTAAAATAGATAGTTTAAGGGAATATCCAATAGAATATTTTTATAGTTAGTGGAACCCATATCTTCATATACCATGTATTTTTTTCCATTGATGTAGCTTAGGAAGTATTTTATGTAATGATTTGTTATGGTCCTACGAATTGAATTATAATGACCTAATGATATCATATAATATATCATAATAAAATTGTAGAATATATACAATAAAATAAATCAATTTAAAGATAGATTTAAATAATTAAATACTCTTCGATATCCCCTCATATGAGTTTTGTTAAATAACTGATGTCTTATTTAGAATAATATTCAAAAATAGAAAAAATGGAAGATACAACATCTATATGCATACCATAGAAGAATCATAGATGAAATGTAAGATCTTAAATTTTTTTATAGAGTGATTGGTTCTTGTGATAGTGGGAGTCTATTGAATTAAATCCCATTTAACCAACATACATTATATATTTGATAACCATAATATTAAAAAATATCATTTAACATAAGGATATATATTCTATGTAACATTAGTGCGATGATATTTTGAGATTATCTATTCATCAAGGGGTTATAAAATTTATAATTTATAATTATAAACACATGATTCAATTATTATATTCATGATCATATTTCCAATATTCAATACATATTATTTTTGACATTAAATTGATAATGTTTCACTATTATCTGTTGCAGGACCATAACACGTGAATATTTCTTCTCATTAGTTTCACACGATGTGATATTAAATAAGGGAGGCCATGTGGATATACCCTTTAATAATAATTAAACATGTTTTGTATTGGATATATCTATCTATTATTTTATTCATTGGTACTTTGCAATGATTTTAATATTATTGTATATTGTGAATCATAGATTATATTGTATGAACCTAAAATATAATGATATACTCTCATAGAGAGGGTAAATAAAATGTGTGTATCAAAATTAATATGGAATTAACTGAAGAAGTAAATAAATTATTTTTCCTTTTTTACTTAATGGAAGAAGATAAATTTGGCATTGTGTTTGTAATGAATCTATCTCATTGAATCTTTGTCCACAGTAGTTGATTGATAATTTGATTTCTAAAAGTAAAAGATTTTTAAATACATGGTTTAAGGTGACAAGACAATTATTAATTCAGTTTGATATTACACTATTATTCTCAGTGATTATATAAAAAATAATAATCATATAAAGGTTTTTATCACTACAATATTATCTTTTTTCTCCATGGGTTCGTTGATGTTTTTCTTGGAACTAATCTTGGACTTTATGAATGTTTAAAAAATACCAATGAGAATGTGGCCAAGATTTTAACACACTATGTGGATCCAAAATCTCATATAATAATATTTAATTTCATATTAATAATAAATATTACTCTTAGAATATGGTGTAATATTTATTCATGTAATATTGATCAAAATCATTCAATCATGATATACTCCTATTTGTGAAATAGAAGTTAAATTTTGATACATGATTAATATTCACTAAGTAATAAATAAATAAATATTTATCCATAATTTTAGTAAATATATTAATATAAATATATTTCTAGTTATGAAAATATTAATATAAAAAATTATTTTCAAGGTTAGTTAATGTAATATTTTTTTAATGAATGTATAATATTTATTTGTTTTTTATTTTTTGCAGTATGAGAAATTCTATAAGAGGATTAATTATCTAATTTAATAACATGATGAAAAAGAGATAGTTTAATTAATATCATTTAATAAATATAAATTACATTTTTCAAGAAACAATATTTAAATAAGTGCGACTCACGGGAATAATGAGACTCATATTAATATTATTTATATTAATGTAATTATTTGACATGTGTTATTACATTAATTAAATATATTCATAGGGTACTTTGTGAAATTATTTATGGTTAACGAAAACTATATAATGTTAATATACAAATTTTATGTGATGAAAGGCTTATTATTCAAAATGAAAATATTACTATAATTCTAAGAATCCATTGAGATAACAGTCTTACATTCCTCACTATTAAAAATGCATAGATAAATAGTGAACGCACAATTTTGATCAATAGTGAAGGACATGAAACACTAGGTTCTCTTGAGCCATAACATAGTGTACCAAGAACTTAGTCTAGCGTTTCCTGGAGAATGTGATCATATATATGGATTTGATATCTTCTGGATTGCAAATGAAAATGAAAATTAATAAATAATGATAATATAGTAATTTTAAATGAATTACTTGTTTGAGTAATTTCTATTTTTAAATTATTTATAAATGAAATGCGGATGATTATCTGTAAGAGATTATGTGGTTGAATTTTTCAATTTCTTTAGATATTTCCACTAAAATCCAAAAAATGAGTATGCACACAATCCTTCCATTTATCCACTCAATCATCACCCTCATCTCATTAAAATATATCATTATATATTCATCTTTTAATCTTTTAACTAATGATAATCAAAATGAAGATAAATAATCAACATGTATTTTAGCCCTTGAATCTAGTCAAATAGGTCATCAATTTTTTGAAATGAATAACTTTTCATTATAAAAATTCCATTACTTTCCCTATAAATAATTCAAAACTTCTGTTAATGATTATTTTTGGCGACAAATCGATTTGGTGCCTTTTAGGGAGAATTACTTAGATGAATGAATCCCTTATCACTTAAATCATGTAATTGATCCCCTACCTCTATTATTTACACTAGATATTTTTAAATTTTTGGATTATATTTGGTTCTTACAATTAGGATTAGATAAATAGAGATTAAAATTTCTTGGATTCGAAACAATCTGTGAAATTCATTATGAAATATAATAATATGTTATTATATAGTGGCAACGTCTTCTTTTCTGAACATCCCTTTCCCTATTATAAAATAAATTTCAACTAATATTTTTATTTTTTTCATTAATATGAGCTATAGGGGATAGTTCCCAACACAATTTATTTGATTTAAATATTACTTATAAAATAATGTAATTCCATAATCACTACAACAATTTTATCTTCATTCACTATGTAATAAATAATTTATTTTTTAATTAAAGAGGCAATACATTCCCAAAATTACCCTAAAATATTCCATAGGTTTGAAGAAAAAATTATCAACTAGAAAATTACAATGAATATTACTAGTAAATTAGTCCTCAATGCTTTGGGGATAAATGAATATTTATTGAAAAAAAATCAATTTATAATGATTTTTTAGATCCATAAAAAATATATTGTTATCCTACTTTGGGTTTATAATCAATGTAATGGGACTCACTTATATTTTCTAACAAACTATATTTATTATTATTGAAATGGTTTATCTTTGATATAAAGGCCTCTGTTAGGTTGGATTCCCTTAGGGATTGGGACATTGAATAGAGTAATGTACAATAATCTTATTGTACAAACATTATATATTTATTTGTTATCTATTTGTAGTGGAATCTTGATCTCAATGATCCTTTTATCCATATTTAATGACTAAAAAAATCCATTTAAGGAGACCCCAAGTTATTTCATCTCACATTTATTATATATATAAAACAAAAATCGTCGGTTTCTATTCTTTATAATGGTTCATTCCATATTCCAATCAACCATTATGTTCTTCAAATATTTACCTATATAAATTAATATATTATAAAAATCAATCATAATCCTGATAGTACTTGTTAATATATCTCTATAAGTTAAAGTTGTATAAGATATTAATGAACTTTGAATGTTCAGCCTTAAATAACCAAATAAGTGCTCTATATCTATTTATGATATATATATATTATATAAAATAATTTCGAAACCATGTAACATTAAACACTTTTTCAATGACTTTATGTTCTTCATTTTATCATAAATTAAATAATTGACAAACCCTTTCATCTTTTTTCCCCCAATGAAGTTATTTTTCCAAAAAATCACCTTACATTCATTATAATCTTTGCTTTATGTTTCCTCGTCCTATTTATTATTTTTAATTAGTTCCCAATATTGGAAAAAACTATCACCTTAAATGATATAAAACCATGACAAAATTTTCTTTATTTGTAAATCCATATTTCATAAGGTAATCATCTATGGACTTTATCCATTTCAATGAGACCATTGTACTAGTTGAACAACTAAATGATAGTGGTTATTGTATCATAAAACGTTATAAGGATGTTAATCTTTTTAAAAGGGAAACTAGATGATCTGTGAGGACATGGTCATTTTTAATTACGTAATTTAATTTCCCTAGAATATAAATAAGTTTGTTAGAAACAACATTAAATCTATTATCGTAATTATTCAAAAAATTACCACATTATCATTGATTATTTACTTGGAGTTCATTTATTCCATATTGTCCACTATTTAACAAATGGAAGATCTTAATTCATAATATTATAATATACTAATGTATAAAACATGACTTAACTATTTAATTTTTCAAAAACATCGGTCCTATGAATAAGATACCTATGAAACAGAGCTTAAAATAATTTGTTGAATTTTATTGTGAAAAAATAACTGTTATCTACTTATTTTCATTTAAACATTGTTATTAAGGATCTTACTAAAAATTCATCAGTATTAACTATAACAAATATGACCCAAATCTCCAAAATATAATGGATTATTTACTACCTAGAAATCATATTAAGAGAGATTATATACCAAATACCAATGATTAATATTCCACAAGATACTAGACAAGAAACATCACATTAGAACATCACATAATGTATAATTTTTGTGTATATAATTTTTTTATTATGATATTCATATATCTGATCAGATATAATATTTCTCTATGTTACATGGAGAAATGGGAAACAAAAAAATGGTGATCTATGATGATTTGTAAGGAGTAACAAACAACCAAAGCTAACTTGACATAATAATGAAATGAAAAATATAAGACGAATATTTAAAAAAATTGTTCGATATTAATGAATACATAAGAACATAAAAATCCATAGATGAAAGAGGAGATGAATATACACATGGATAAACATAAATTATATCAGGATGATGGGAATTATGTGCATGCAAAATTTGGGGTAACATAAACATATAAATGAAGGTTATGCTAAAACATTTATCCATATATAATATTGAATTATATGTTAATGTAAATAGATTATCCCAATCAGTTAATTAACATGGATTTATATGTTAATTCCATTGAATCATATAAATATAGTTCCCACATCTAATGATATTATTGAGTGCGGGAGCTGGTGAATCAGGGATTCCTTTTTATTTTTTATCATTAAATTCTATAAAAAAAATCTGGTATGACCTGTTGATACATATATCCACATAATATTAGTTATTTTACCCATTCTCATATGCAAGTAGGTGAAATTAAATAAAACAAAAATGGATCTGTAAGTTTCATTCTTGAAATCCTATTCATTTCTAGTTTTTGGTTTCATTTTGAGGCATGGTTTCTCTACTATATGCCACTACAATATATAGGTATAAGATATGAATTTAAAATATTCAAAACAATTCTCACAAAAATTATGGTTCACAAGTGAATAAAACACCCACGTCTTGAAAAATTCAATATAATAGCTCTCTTTAATTGAAGATATGTCCCCAAAATCTTCTACCCATATCTTGATGGTTTTTTATAGTACCTTTGATAGTTCTTTAAATATCCCCCTTGAACTCATACATAGAATAAGTCTTCAAATTATTTTTTATCCTTCTATAGATTGTAGTGTTTTTTTCTACATCAATTCCTTGTAGACATATGTTTACCATGGCATCTTTGTATGCTCTCACCTTATTCTCCCGATGATGTCATGAAATAATTTTTCATTACAAGAGGCTCTTGTTTATCATCAAATAAAAATAACTTTATATGATATTGTTTTTTCATAGTATCCTCCTTATTCTTCATCTATAAACAAGAATTTCATAAATACATCATTTTCATCTTTTCTACATATTATTTATTTGTTATGGTAGAAGTTTTAGGTTATATCTCTCAATTATCAATACATTATAATTATTATCTCTTTATTTTATTCCCTTAATTTTTATTAGTGATGTTTATATAGTATTTCCACAAAAATATAGATATTATAATTCAATTGGAGGTGGATTTTATACATTGGATTCTTATTCAAATTCAGGTTATGGTCTTCAATAACAAATTCTATAAGACTCAAGTGGATTCCCTGTTCAAATATACAAAATATAGACACATAAAATTGTTTTTAAATCATCCTATCATTCATTGTACCATGACATTATAAATTTTAATGAGTATATTATATTATGAAACAATTCTCAAGAATATTACTTATTATGACTTAGAATCCCTTATTGAATCATGGTCTATTTGACAGACAATGATATTTAAAAGATGAAAAATACGTTATAAAATTATTGTTTTACTTCATTATTTAAAATATAATTATTCGAGAAACCACCTAACTTTTGTTATGAGTTTATGTCTTAAAATTGTTTTTGGAATTCCGTGAATTTTTCAATTTTATTGAATAATTGATATTCTCATAAGAATTCAAAATTTTATGGACTTAGTGATGAACATAAGAAGTTTCACATTTTTAGCCTCGAATATATTCTTATTCCAAAACTGAATTTATTTTTTTGTGTCTAAATTCATATAGGATCACCTTCAAGTCATACAGTCTTGAAAAAATATCTTATAAATCATAAAAGAAGTTTTACACCCAAAATTTAAGACTTACCCAAATGGTAAAAAGTTTCATGTTTTTTCAAAAGTCTTATAAAGACATTAAAATTCTTTATGCACAATAATATATTTATAAATAATCCACTATAATGTCTTAGTCATTCAGTCACAATGACTTATTCACGATATACTTAGATGTATTTTTAACTATGACACTATAGTCTTAAATTTACCAAAGTCTTATGAAATGTATTAAGTCATAAATAATACTAACGAATTAGTTAATTTTAAATACCCAATAATGAATTTATAAAATTCATTAAGTAATAAAAATTAATCTTTAATGGATCTCGCTGAATTCTAAATATCATTAAATAAATTTCATATCTCACCCAAAGAGTTTTCATCAGTCAATATAGTAGCATTATTCATACTTTGTAATAAATAAATTATTTCATTATATCATTATCATGATATTCTATTAAAATTGATTCTGGAATCTTGATACTATTTAGATTCCTCCAATTTCTATCAATTTTTATATATATCACTTCCACATAATTAGTACATTGTATTGATAAGAATAATTATATATCAGTCATCAGAAATTTGTGACACTGATGGAATCTATCCGGACATATTCCTTTTATATAATTTTTTTATATAATTAATTCAATGACTTCTAATTAGTTATAAATTAAAATAAAATACCTTTATAATAAAATAGAAATCCATTTTAAAAAAAAAATAGTTTTATGTGCACAAGTGTGTTTTATATCAAAAAATTATCTTAATCAATTTTGGATAATTATTTTAATGAAATTTATATGTTATATAAACTTTTTAACATTCATAATTTAATTTTTTTAGATAATAGATTATAATTATTCTATTTTTATGCTTAACATTTGATAAGTTTTTTAAAAATAATTTTTCACCTTTTTATGGACCAATTAATTTAAAAGTAAGATTCCTCCACTTATAGAAAATGAATTTTATAAAATAAATATCATTATTTAAACCATAACATCATAAAAATTTTATGAGATTATTTTTTATTTTATTGAGAAATATCATTGTTTGGGTAATATTGAAAAATAATGAATATTAATTGAAAAATGCCTTTTAATTTAATTTACTTATAATGTTAAGTTATATTTTAAATAGGTTTCGATATTTATTTTGTTGAATTATAATTATATATTTCCAATTTAGGTCATTTTAATGAATTTCATTTTGAAATTGGATATAAAACCATTGTAAGTATTTTATCATTTTCGGTATAAAAACCGATTTCTCGTCATGAATGCGATATTAATATGAAATTAATATTTTCAAATTTTTCCAATGGAATTTAAAAAATGGATTAAATAATAGGAATCATCATAATTTATAATGTCAAGTATGGGAAACATAATTTTTTTACCAAAATCAATAGTGAATGTAGAAAATTTTAATTACCCCAGTTAAGGTAAAAATTTATTTAATGGGGGGTAAAACTAGAATGAAAAAACTAAAAAAGGCCTAAAAGTTTATATAAATTTTATTTAATGAGTTTTTTATATGTTTTCTATCAATGTGTGTGAAATTTGGAAAATTATTGGTACATTACTTTTAATATTCGACATATAATAGGTTATTTAATGAAAAGGGAAAAAAACTTTTATTACTATTATTATATACAATGCTTTGGGATAAAGGAGAACATAAGATTAGTTGTAAGTTTTTTTGAAAAATAATTTATTTTATTTTGTCATAATAATTTATTATTATTTTTTATAAAGTAAATATTTTCTTAAATCGCTTATGAAATTCCAACAAAACAACTATTTACTTACTAAATTATGAAATAACAATTACAAAGAAATATTAAATGTTAAGTAAATTGAATGTTTTTTTGTGTTACATTAGTATTTTTGATAAATATATCATATTATACATTTTTGACATAATATAATGTAATTTAATCATTTTTTATATTAGTTTTTCATATTAAATGAATAATGTTTGAATTTAGAATAATGTTATTTTATAGGAAATGTGATTTTATTGAAATATTAAAATTTTATAAAAAAACTATCTTATTTGAATTTATATATAAATACTAATAAATAAGAAATATATTCCATTTATTGACCAATTATTATTTTATAAATAATATATTTACTTCTACATAGTAAAAACTATGTTAGTGAAATAATTATTAAGGTAATGTTTTTGCACATTAATTGATCTTGAGTTAAATCAATTTTCATCACAAATAGGTTTTTTATTTTAAAAATTTTATATCGTATTTATAATTATTTTTTCAAAATATTATAAAAATTTTCACATTAATTTAGTCTTAAAGGATATATTCCTTGGTTAGAAAACTATTTACTATAGTGAAAACCCAATATTGTAAAAGTGGGGAAACGTTGATGTTAAGGAATCAATTGTTTAAAACTTTTGTTTTAATTTGTGTTGGAGGTATAAAATGACCATATTATCCCTAAAACACATTAATTTTCAAATACATATCCACTTGTGGAAGTATTTACCTCTCAATATAAAATAATTTTAATTATTTACAAGGAGGCCACTCCTCATCAATAGTAAAAGTGCAGTCACTCTCCCCACTAATTTAGACATATTAGGCCATATTGATTGACCATTCTCTACTCAAATCAGTTAAAAACATCTATAAACTCATTAATGAATTATAATTTTTGATATAAATCCATCCATGAATGGATTTAGGGAAACCCTATAGAGTGTAATAAAATAAGAGTACATTTTACTGATAAGATAGATGTCGTGACTTTTGGTAAGAGTTTTCAATCAAACTTTTTTAATATTTTTAGAATCATGGAATATTCACTACATATTTATTTTATTTATTTTATATACATACTATGACTGTATTTTTTATTCTTATTCTGATATTCTGGGATATATATATATCTCTATTTTATGATATCTCTTTCTGGGAGATTATAATTCAAATTTAAACAAACTATTAATAGATTTTGGCTTTAATTTTCCTTCTTTGGGAATTATGTCATGTTATGAACCAATAATATTTTATGAGATGTGTATACATTCCATTTGATGTGAAATATTATGAATTTATTTGTTCTTCTGATTTTTAAGCTATATTTAATGTTATTCCTTCATGGGGAATAAAATCAAGTTTAGCAATCTGGTAAATGTTTTATTTTACAATAACATTGTTTATCATGATTATATACGATAAAGATTGAAGTTATAAAATATGATGATACATATCTTAATAAACTCATTAATTTTATTCTCTTATTGTTATTCCATTAGAATACATTTTTCCTTCATTTTTCTCTCTACATATACTAAAGATTTTAAAAAAAAAATTCTATGAAAAATCAGTTTTCAATCAAAACAAAATTTACATTAACAAAATAATAGAACATTAATGGTCATCCAAAGATTTAAATATGGTACACATGAGGTCATCCCATTGGTAAATTAGGTACATGGGTGTTTATCGAAATTATAATATGTTATGAATGTATTGTCAGGTATTCTTGAAATAACATTTTCAATACTTAAGTGTATGTCGCAAGTATATATATTCTTCTAATGTTATGCTCTAATAAATATTTTTATTTTATTATCTTATGATTATTGTGTTATGAAATGATAATATTTATTCCATGAATAATGATTCTGATCATGATTAAAAGTTTATGGTTTTTAGATTTTAATAATATTCTCATTCTATTATGATCTTCTTAAGTTTATATATCACATATATTTACCCTTACTAAGAATATATGATCAGAATTTATTATGTTTTCTTTACCTAAATTGTGAGTAAAAGTTTTATGTTGGTTATTTCTATTATGTTTACTATATGTGATATCATTGTGGAAAGAATTGAAGATCATTCACCAAATTAAATGATTTTGTTATATGTTTTTAAAGGCACTAAACTATTATGGTCATCAAGCATATGTTTGTTTAATGTTTTAAATATTATTCTCAAAATATATAATACTATTGTGTGAGAAGCATGATTCATTATAATTGGCGTCAATATAAAGGTTTTGTTGACTATTGGAAACTAAGATGAGAATGTTTTAGTGAGATCCCAAAGGATGAAAAAATGATATGTCTAGGTATGTCTCTAAGGATTAGTTTAAGGATGATAAAAAGTTTAAAAAAATGTATTTAATTTTGATAAAGGATTTAGAATTTTTTTATAGATATACATCCATTTTGAATACTACTCCTCGATGTTGATATGTCACACATTCTCCCCGGGGTCATAACCCTTAAAAACACTATATTGAGCTACACTAGATCAAGAACTAGTTTAATATAACAGGCCTTTTTAAAAACATTTTTTGATACATCTAGGAGATATTATTGAAAAATTTAAGAACACTTTTTAACCATCATGACGTATTTAAATAGATTATTTCTATGAATGTACTAGGATAACCCTAATATGGAATAGATTAAGAATATGTTTTATTGATTTAGATATATTGAATGATTTTTATACATTATTATCCATTACGATTATAATTTCTCACACTAAGATTTTCAGTTTTAATCAACAAAGTGAACCAAAAAAAATGAATATCATTGAATATGACATATTATTTACTAAAGGGAAACAAAATGTGTTGAATAATAGTGTGAATGACATTGTTATTATGCTAAATCATATTTCACAGAATATGATTAATAATGTGTACCATAACAACCACATAGACTCCGTTAAAAGAGAGGGAAAGTGTACATTGAGGGTTAGGGATATGGTAACAATATGGGAAATAATATTCTATTTATTATTTTTTGAGAATATGGAAGTAAGAACCCAAGTGAATTCCTTTGAAGAATATGAAAATGTTTTGACTGTGGAAAATAAGAACATAAAGCATGTGATTGAAAAGGGACAATATAAGGACCCAACCTAAAACATTACATAATCATTATTTAAGTAATAAAATAAAATTTAGGATCTTTTTAGGTTTATATTTTTTGATAATTAATACATAACTATTATATAATAGACCCAAACATTACATGTGGACAGTTACAATTAGTATCATTTTTTCCACTATAGAAAACCCTTTAAAAAAACATGATTTCTTTATCTTGATAAAAATATTGTTATCTTATTCCTTTATTTTAACCATCTTTACACCATATGAGAAATATTTCAAAAACATGTGATGAGAATAAAAATATAATTAAGGAATATAAAATAAGGAATAAAACCGTTAGTTCATGAATATTTAAAGCACATGAAAACATTTTCACAAAATCATATATTTTCACCCATAAAATAGAAAATAATTAGATTACATAATGTAATCATAATATTCAAAAAACAATTCATTGAAATCATAAAACATATTGATAACTAGTAGAATCCATATCATACTTACATAGTAGCATTCCCAACCCCCTGGGATTAACCTTCATGGTTCCATTTATAATACACATCATAGTATGTTCCCTAAATCTCTTAGGAAATAAACTAATTGTTTACCTAATTGACACAATTCACTGCATTGGAGAGCTATCATAGGTTCAACCACCCTGACTTTATCATGGAACCCTCTATATACATATGAAATTTCCAAGAACCATAACATAATCATAACACATAAACCAAGCATCATAGAAAAATATTACTTCCAATTTGTAATTACATTTCATATTTACATGACGCGTAGTCATAAAGGAAATTTTTTTTTAAAATAAAATGGTAAGCATGTAAAGTAAACATCAATACATAAAAAATGTAAATTTCAGAAATTCCATTCATGAATAATATATAAAAAAACATTCAAATTTAATGAAATAATCAATCCCCTTTTAAAACATAATTAAAACATTTTAAAAGAATATTTTTTTTAAATTCAACTATCCCATACCACATTGAATCATTTAAATATAATTTATACTTCAAAAGATTCATGTATATATTAATAATTCATTAAAATAATTTTGAAAACATAGAAATGAAAGAGACAGATTTATAATATTAAATCATTAAAAGATTTGATAGGATGTTTTAGATAAAGAATACATTATAATTTAGAATATTTAAATTATATGCCACATGAAGGTAGAACATTTTACATGACATTAAATATTATTATTATAGATATAATATGGATATTTAATGTAAAATGGACTATATATACACATTATAAATAAATAAAGGTTCTTAACATCTTGAACTGTCTCAATGGAGGGAGATTAAGACGATGCCCCTTACAAAGATCGTATTATTAGATTAAAGATAATTCAATGACATAATTATGTATGAAAAATATAAATACACCCAATATAAGTGTATACTAAGTGTAAAAAAATATAATTTCATTCACAGATACTCTTCAGAAACAAAACCAATGACATATATATTTTACTTAATGAATAGTGATTTGTTTAAGATTTCACTTACCTTGAGTCCTACTTGTCTCGTTCGTTCATTAATTACCTGAATAATAAAAATAGGTTGATTTATACTAGATTCATAATATTTTTAAAGTTTATTACCCATTTTATATATCTTTTTACCATTTTATAACAATTAACTGATTAATTGAGTTTATATCTTGTGTTTTTTCGGTCTTCAGTACTTGAGTGAAAATAAACTTGTTTTGACGAAAATTTTAATGTATTAAAAATAAAATTATATCCAAAATATTATTTATGATTTTAATATCATATATTTCTAGTATATATGTATTTATAATATCTATAATGTCACACCCCGACACGCGCGTTTATTTTGTTTTATGATTTCTTTGGCTTAAATTATTTTTGCTGTGGTTCGTGTTCAGTATCGGACTAGGTTTTTGAGTTTTTGTTAAAAAGTGCGCTTTTTGATGCGACGTCGTTGATCACCCGGGAGGAGCACGTTTTGGAAACCCCGTGCGGCTTCGCCCATGCAACGGAACAGTTCTCCTTCCATCAGAAAACAAAAATGAGTGAACTTTTGATTTATTCTGTTATTTAAATTTTTCATTATTGTTGATAATTTTATAATTTTTTTTAATGGCGATTTGATATATATTATTATTCTAGGCCGGTGCAAGCACACCGCACGGCTAGCTGAAGCCGTGCGGTTAGCCCGGATACTGCATGATTACGATATCTGTATCGGCCAAATGAATATGAATTGAATAAGTTAAAAATAATTTAAATAAATGACTTACTATAATAATATTATTATTGGGTCATGAATAATAATACTATTTTTTTATTTAAGAATTTTTGTTATTGGAATTGTCATTTTATCATTTTTTTGTTGTTATTATTAAAGTTTTTGATCACCAACATTATTATTATTATTATTATTTTCATTATTTATTTATTAAATTATTTATTTTATTCTTATATATATGTATATATATTATTAGGGTTTGCAGAAGCCACCATTTCCCGGCAATTCCTTCTCCCGCGCGCCGCCACCCCCTGGTTTTCTTTTCCCCTCCTCAGCAGCCGCGCAGCAGCTTCGCCTCTGTTCCCCTCCTCCTTAACCACCGCTGCACGCCCTCCCCCTACACTGCTTGCTCCGCCGCACCGCCTCACGCAGAAGCCCTCCGCGCGGCTACCTCCTGGATGAGACCCAGCCGGCGTCCCGGCCTCCCCCGCGCAGTCTTCTGGCTGCGCCTCCAGCCTGCCCTCCTGCAGCCCGCAACCCCCTGACCAGACCACCTCCAGCCGCAACCCCCCTCTTCCCACAGGACCCGGTGCCTCAGCCGTTTCCCCCTGTCCGCTGCCGAACACCCCCGCTGGTGCCCTCCTTCCCTGCTACCTTCAGCGGCCGCGACACCCCCCCGACCGGCCGCACAGAACTCCCCTGCTCGCCCCCTGGTCTCTCTCTCTTTCCCACCTCCTTCCTTCTCCTCCAGCACCCACCAACACACCCTCCTCCTCTTCGGTTCGCCACGCCCTCCCAGCAGACGCCGGACCCGCGTCGGACCAGCCACCCCCCTCCGCCCCTGCGGCGCCCTGCTGCATCCGTACCAGACCCGCGCCCCCTCTTCTCCTTCTTCTCTTCTTCTTCTTCTTCTCTTCTTCTTCTTCTCTCCTCCTTCTACTTCTCTTCTCCTTCTTCTTCTCTTCTTCTTCTTCTCTCCTTCTTCTTCTTCTTCTCTTCTTCTTCTTCTTTTTCTTTCTCCTTCCTCTGCTCCGCCACGCAGGTTAGTTTTCCTTTTTATTTATTTTAATTTATTCTGTTATTCTATAATGTTTAATATGTTATTAACATTTTGTTATAAAATTATAATTAGGTGAGTATTATTATTATTGTAGCTTTGTTATTATTAATATGTTAATATTATTAGTATATCATTAATATAATTATTATTATATTATTATTATTATGTCAATAACAATATTATTATCATTATATTATTATTGTTGCTATTACTACATTATTACTAGGTTATCATTATTCATATTATTATTATCATGTTAATATTACTATGCTACTATTTTATTAATATTATTATGATTATGATATTATTATTATGATATTATTGTATTATTATTGTGTAATATTATTATTAAGATTGCTATCATTATTATTATGTTATTATTATTATTATTGTTATTAGTATTATTATTGTTATTTCTATTATTATTACTATTTTATCATTATTGTTATTATTATTTTATTCTTATTATTTTTATTATTATTGTTATTATTATTATTATTATTATCATTATTTTTATTATTATCATCGTACTCTTGTTGATGGTGGGTTTTTATTTGTTGGCTTAGGACTTTTAGGACCCACGCAGGGTGTTTCCGAGTGAGCGCCATCGCCGGGCCTTGTCTCCGAGGTTCCGTTGTTGTCGCGCTTCAGTTCCGAGGTGAGCGTTTCTTTCCGACGCTTGGTTTGGAATGCTCTGGTGAGTTTTTGGATGTGTCTGAGTCCTTGGTACTGACTATGCAGAGTGTTAGACCTTGTCACGTGGTTTCGGACACACGTCGTGTCATCGCGACTTGGATCCGAGGTTGTTGTGTCGACGCTCTTGGTTTTGAGGTAGGTCCCCTTTGCACTGCTTTTAAAATTTAAGTTATATTATTTCATGCTGTTTGCGCACCCTAATTGTTCAAAATCAACATTTTATTAATTGTAATAAATATGAGATAATATACGATAATTAAATTTTAATATAAGATGGTTAATTTTTAAATGGTTATTTAATGTCAAAAGGAGCCGTTTATTTTATACACGACACATGAAACATCCTTTTGGCGAGCGGACACCCAATAATGAAAGAATGACCATTTGGCTTTTAAACATAATTCACGAAATTTAAAACAGAGTTCTGGTTTAATGAGAAATGATTTCTTTTGAAGCATGAACAAATACTTTGGTTTGTTTGAGAAATTGCCCGGTTGGCTCTTAAAGATTATTTGGAAAAAGAAAATGGTTTGGTTTGGTTTATAAAAAATATTGTTAGCCTGTGACGTAGTGTTCTTTAAACGGTTTTAAACTGGGTTTTGTCTCATAAAGAAGTTGTACCTGTCTTTGAGTAGTGTTTGTGAAATGTATTAAATGCCCGTTTGGCACTTTATAGAAAGCGATAAAAATGTTTTGATAAAAACCCTCTTAGGGCGACTCTCATGCCTTGGTTGAAATTGATTGTTTGGGAGTCCGCGCTTAGAGGCTCCCGGGTACTTGAGTAGTAAAAGGCATGAGGTTGTTCCACGGAGTGACTCGGGTGATGCATGTTGTGCTTTATATATATATATGTATATGATTGGATGCTCGGTTGGCATTAGTTGGCTCACCCCTTTTTCAAACACTTGAGACATGGGAATCTGGCATATTGAGAGAATATTCTAAGAACGATTGCTACACTGGTAGGTTATGGTACTGACCAGTGGCCCATAGTAGGTGGATATATTGGGTTTATTGCTATGGGATTTTCCCTCGACCTGCCCGTGAGTGGATGGTCGAGCGTATTGGGCGTTTTGATTTCATCGTGACATGTCGATAAGGATGATTTCTCATGTATTGGTGTCTTCTGGTTTATTCTTGATCTCCTAGGTTCACCCATGTCTATTCAGCTTTTGTAGCTTGCAGTAATGATTATGATGCTCACATGTATAACTACATTGCCCTTACTGTGTGTTTTACTTTGTGCATTCTGGTGTATTATTTTCTTTGGAAAAATGGTAAATTGCTTTTGATTAGGTTTCAAAAAATTATTTTCAAATAACAGTGTTTAATCCCCTTTGTACAAGTTTGAAAATTTAAACATCACTTTCCCATTTTTCTGAAATGTCATTGACACTAATGAAATGAACACGAATTTGGAAATGGCTAAGGGCAATGGTTCGTACTTTGTTTTTAAGTAGAATATTATTAAAAACATACTTTTATAGATTGTAGTTCAAACTTGAAATGATGTTTCTTTTATTTTAAAGGTAGTGCATTGGGAATAGATATCGGGCTAGCCTACTGAGTTTTAATACTCACGCCTATAGTTCTTTTCTGTTTTTAGTGTTTGTGCAGGCTATAGCTTGAGTGCGCTCGCCTAGGGCGACGCTTGATCGTTGAGTCAGAGAGCGACCCGTGAGGTCGCACGGAGTTGTTCGGACGTCGTGTTTGGTTAGTTTGATTCCTGTTTGTTCATGTTTAGTCACATTGTTTAGTTTACCTTTTTCTGCGCTGCTCTGTTTTATCTTTGCATTCTTATTTATTTATATTGGGCGAAATCTTTCCCACAGTCTCTAATGATGCCCTGGCGCTTGTCGCCAGCCCGGGAGGATCGGGAACGCCTCTCGGGCCATGTCGCGGACCTGCTCGGGTGACCGGTTCAGGGTCGACCCGGGTTGGTTCGTGACAAAATGGTATCAGAGGAGGTCAGCTTTTAGCGACCTCAATTTTCAGAGCGCCCTTTGTTATTTGGGACGTCAAGGTAGATGGAGTAGGATTGTCGGGACTTGAGGGGTAGGTGCGGGAAGAGCGTCGCGAACTCTTGCCCGTACTGATCCTCAGGTTTCCATGGGAAGTCTGGTTTAATTTGTTTGTTTGGGTTTTTATGGAAAGGTTTTGTGATTGGGATACGACAAAGGGAGTTGGGCCACTAGTCCTCCTAACCCGCACGACCTGGCAAGACATGCAGAGCTAGGGGCATGGTCCAAGAAGGCTCTCTGTGTTAGTGACGTATTCGGCATATGGCCGCCAACCATATGTTCAAGACACCCACTGACACTAGTCCCCTGTTTGAGTTGTTTTGGGTCCCCCTTGATTTTTGAAAGTGGTTTGAATTAGAAAAGTTTGTTGTGAAAAAAAAAATGTTGTTTGAAATGACATGTTTAAATTGTAGATTGTTTTAAAAGAAGTGGTAGGAAGGAATTGTTTTTGGAAAATGAAGTTGCTTTGTTTTGGCCTTGGTGTTCCGATGAGTACTCACATGCATTTTGGTATGTTGGAAATGTGGATGGATATCTGGTATGGTGGATGGATGCCCTCGGTGGCACAGATGCATGCATGTGAGTGAGGCTCTAAAGAATACCAATGGCGAAGGTCTAACCCACTAAGCTTGTTCTAAATTAATGATGTTTTCAAAGAGAAAATTTTTGATGCTATGATAACTTGTTTTCTCGGATTTTGAGCTTGTCACCTATGCAGTGTTTGATTTTGAGGTTGTTATTCATTCGCTGAGTTGGCGTTGATTGGGTTTTTGACCTTTCCTTGTCCAGCGGTTATCCCTTTGAAGCTTCGATGGGTGATTGTAGTGCGGTTGATCAACCTAAGGATTTTATGCTTGAGTTTCGGAAGCTCGATCCACCTCTCTTTTATGGTCAAGAAGAAACTTCTATGGTAGAGGAGTGGATGCAGAAGTTTGAAAGGGAATTTAGCCTCATTGAGTTGCCCGAGTCGTTGAAGGTCAAGTTTGCGACCTTCATGCTTGAAGGTTCACCGTGGATGTGGTGGAAGTTAGTGTCTCGGGACAAGCCCCATCAAGAGGTTACTTGGAAGTTTTTCAAGGCCTCGTTCATTCGCCAGTATTTCTCTGAGGAAGATAGGGTGAGGAAGGGGATGGAAATGTGTTGTCTGTAGCAGGGCGATGGATCCGTGTTAGAATATTTCCATCGCTTTGTGGAGCTAGTACCTTATGATTCAGAGTATGCCACAAATGACCCCGTGAAGGCTCGACGCTTCGAGGTGGGTCTCCGCCCTGATCTACAGTCGAAGGTTTCAGAGTCCAACCTAACTTCTTTTGTCGATGTGGCAAGACAAGCTTTTCGTATCGAATCCGCGATGGCAGGAGTGCTCGAAGTAGTTCTCCCTCCTTCGATCCCTATGAGCACTGGTGAAGGTTCTGGAAAGGAGATGAGTAAGCAAATTGAAGTGGATGGATCAAGTCGTGGAATCAAGAGGCCTCGAGATCTTTCATCAACCTCTTCGGAGCGAGAGATTATTGTGTGTTATCAGTGTGGCAAGCAGGGTCACAAGAAGTCATCATGCCCAAGCGATCCGAAGCCCTGCCAGGCGTGTGGACGTCTGGGTCACTTGCGACGATTTTGTCGGGGCGTTGCAAGAAAGCGTCGCAGAGGGTGTTCTCAGAAGTAATGTGCTATTGGGACTTTGTTCAGAGTTCTTGGTGTATGTTTCCTTTCAGTTTAAGGGATCTTTTATCGTTGTAGTTATATTGGTGGTGTTTTGGGTTTGAAATGTATGGGAACTTCATGGGTCTTTTGACGATCCTCGTCTTTCAATGCTGGTGTGTTTTAACTTTAAAATCTTGTCCTTCAATCTGTCAGATCAAAAGATGCATGTTTCTTGTTGGGATTATCAGAACTTGACTGCGAGGCAGGAGATGCTTCATCCATCAGAGCTCCAACCAAAAGGTCTCGGAGTGAAGCCAGCGCGTAGTCAGGAACCCCCGGGGGAAAATTTTAAAGAGTCTGGTTAAAGTCGCGCCTCTATCGTCGTGGTGAGATAGTTTTGGTGTTGTTGCTCTAGTTTCTCTATCGTTGTAGTTTTCCTCTTGTCGCAAAGTGCGCGATGGACTTATCCCTCGTGTAACGTCGGGAATTGTGCTTATTGGATGTAAGTTGCTGATCAGTGACCTTGCATGGGCCACTGATGTAAATCAGTTGCGGCCCTGGTTTCTGTCCATCCCGAAGTGATGGGTCGTGAGTAGTCATACGTCAGAGTTTTAGTGATTTGATCCTTGGTCCCACCCTCCCCACCCATGGGGTTAGGGTTTTAGTTGCGCAAAGTATCCATTTAAGCTTCTATCCCTTTCGGACGGGAGTAAGTGGTTTAAATGTATTTGCTATGCTTTTATAGCTTGAGTGAGGCCCGGTTCTGGCCTAAGTTGGATTTCTGGTTGGTCGCTAAGAGGAAAGTCCTTTTATGGTGGGGAGACCCACCATGAGTCTCGTTGGGTTTTCTCTTAAATAGTTATTAAATTCTAGTGGAGTTATTATGGTGGGGAGCCCGTTCAGGCCTCCCTCTGTTGGTGATTCATTTAGGGCAATGAGGTTTAGTTCCGTTGGTAGTCGGTATGATATCCTTGAGATAAGAGGTTGGTTCGTGTTCTGTGAAATCCTTAGGTGTTGATCGATCGACTGGTTGGTGTTGTGGCTTTCCGGGGGCAGAAAGCGTTATGGTGGGGAGAATTGTTACACCCCGACACGCGCGTTTATTTTGTTTTATGATTTCATTGGCTTAAATTATTTTTGCTGTGGTTCGTGTTCAGTATCGGACTAGGTTTTTGAGTTTTTGTTAAAAAGTGCGCTTTTTGACGCGACGTCGTTGAGCACCCGGGAGGAGCACATTTTGGAAACCCCGCGCGGCTTCGCCCATGCAACGGAACAGTTCTCCTGCCATCAGAAAACAAAAATGAGTGAACTTTTGATTTATTCTGTTATTTAAATTTTTCATTATTGTTGATAATTTTATAATTTTTTGTAAACGCGATTTGATATATATTATTATTCTAGGCCGGTGCAAGCAGACCGCACGGCTAGCTGAAGCTGTGCGGTTAGCCCGGATACTGCATGATTACGATATCTGTATCGGCCAAATGAATATGAATTGAATAAGTTAAAAATAATTTAAATAAATAACTTACTATAATAATATTATTATTGGGTCATGAATAATAATACTATTTTTTTTTATTTAAGAATTTGTGTTATTGGAATTGTCATTTAATCATTTTGTTGTTGTTATTATTAAAGTTTTTGATCACCAACATTATTATTATTATTATTATTTCATTATCTATTTATTAAATTATTTATTTTATTCTTATATATATGTATATATATTAGTAGGGTTTGCAGAAGCCACCATTTCCCGGCAATTCCTTCTCCCGCGCGCCGCCACCCCCTGGTTTTCTTTTCCCCTCCTCAGCAGCCGCGCAGCAGCTTCGCCTCTGTTCCCCTCCTACTTAACCGCCGCTGCACGCCCTCCCCCTACACTGCTTTCTCCGCCGCACCGCCTCACGCAGAAGCCCTCCGCGCGGCTACCTCCTAGACGAGACCCAGCCGGCGTCCCGGCCTCCCCCGCGCAGTCTTCTGGCTGCGCCTCCAGCCTGCCCTCCTGCAGCCCGCAACCCCCTGACCAGACCACCTCCAGCCGCAACCCCCCTCTTCCCACAGGACCCGGTGCCTCGGCCGTTTCCCCCTGTCCGCTGCCGAACACCCCCGATGGTGCCCTCCTTCCCTGCTACCTTCAGCGGCCGCGACACCCCCCTGACCGGCCGCACAGAACTCCCCTGCTCGCCACTTGGTCTCTCTCTCTTTCCCGCCTCCTGCCTTCTCCTCCAGCACCCACCAACACGCCCTCCTCCTCTTCGGTTCGCCACGCCCTCCCAGCAGACGCCGGACCCGCGTCGGACCAGCCACCCCCCTCCGCCCCTGCTGCGCCCTGCTGCATCCGCACCAGACCCGCGCCCCCTCTTCTCCTTCTTCTCTTCTTCTTCTTCTTCTCTTCTTCTTCTTCTCTCCTCCTTCTCCTTCTCTTCTCCTTCTTCTTCTCTTCTTCTTCTTCTCTCCTTCTTCTTCTTCTTCTCTTCTTCTTCTTCTTTTTCTTTCTCCTTCCTCTGCTCCGCCACGCAGGTTAGTTTTCCTTTTTATTTATTTTAATTTATTCTGTTATTCTATAATGTTTAATATGTTATTAACATTTTGTTATAAAATTATAATTAGGTGAGTATTATTATTATTATAGCTTTGTTATTATTAATATGTTAATATTATTAGTATATCATTAATATAATAATTATTATATTATTATTATTATGTCAATAACAATATTATTATCATTATATTATTATTGTTGCTATTACTACATTATTACTAGGTTATCGTTATTCATATTATTATTATCATGTTAATATTACTATGTTACTATTTTATTAATATTATTATGATTATGATATTATTATTATTATATTATTGTATAATTATTGTGTAATATTATTATTAACATTGCTATCATTATTATTATGTTATTATTATTATTATTGTTATTATTATTATTATTGTTATTTCTATTATTATTACTATTTTATCATTATTGTTATTATTATTTTATTCTTATTATTATTATTATTATTGTTATTATTATTATTATTATTATCTTTATTTTTATTATTATCATCGTACTCTTGTTGATGGTGGGTTTTTATTTGTTGGCTTAGGACTTTTAGGATCCGCTCAGGGTGTTTCCGAGTGAGCGCCATCGCCGCGCCTTGTCTCCGAGGTTCCGTTGTTGTCGCGCTTCAGTTCCGAGGTGAGCGTTTCTTTCCGATGCTTGGTTTGGCATGCTCTGGTGAGTTTTTGGATGTGTCTGAGTCCTTGGTACTGACTATGCAGAGTGTTAGACCTTGTCACATGGTTTCAGACACACGTCGTGTCATCGCGACTTGGATCCGAGGTTGTTGTGTCGACGCGCTTGGTTTTGAGGTAGGTCCCCTTTGCACTGCTTTTAAAATTTATGTTATATTATTTCATGCTGTTTGCGCACCCTAATTTTTCAAAATCAACATTTTATTAATTGTAATAAATATGAGATAATATACGATAATTAAATTTTAATATAAGATGGTTAATTTTTAAATGGTTATTTAATGTCAAAAGGAGCCTTTTATTTTATACACGACACATGAAACATCCTTTTGGCGAGCAGACAACCAATAATGAAAGAATGCCCGTTTGGCTTTTAAACATAATTCACGAAATGTAAAACAGAGTTCTGGTTTAATGAGAAATGATTTCTTTTGAAGCATGAACAAATACTTTGGTTCGTTTGAGAAATTGCCCGGTTGGCACTTAAAGATTATTTGGAAAAATAAAATGGTTTGGTTTGGTTTATAAAAAATATTGTTAGCCTGTGACGTAGTGTTCTTTAAACGGTTTTAAACTGGGTTTTGTCTCATAAAGAAGTTGTACCTGTCTTTGAGTAGTGTTTGTGAAATGTATTAAATGCCCGTTTGGCACTTTATGGAAAGCGATAAAACTGTTTTGATAAAAACCCTCTTAGGGCGACTCTCATGCCTTGGTTGAAATTGATTGTTTGGGAGGCCGCACATAGAGGCTCCCGGGTACTTGAGTAGTAAAAGGCATGAGGTTGTTCCACGGAGTGACTCGGGTGATGCATGTTGTGCTTTATATATATATATATGTATATGATTGGATGCTCGGTTGGCATTAGTTGGCTCACCCCTTTTTCAAACACTTGAGACATGGGAATCTGGCATATTGAGAGAATATTCTAAGAATGATTGCTGCACTGGTAGGTTATGGTACTGACCAGTGACCCATAGTAGGTGGATATATTGGGTTTATTGCAATGGGATTTGCCCTCGACCTGCCCGTGAGTGGATGGTCGAGCGTATTGGGCGTTTTGATTTCATCGTGGCATGTCGATAAGGAAGATTTCTCATGTATTGGTGTCTTCTGGTTTATTCTCGATCTCCTAGGTTCACCCATGTCTATTCAGCTTTTGTAGCTTGCAATAATGATTATGATGCTCACATGTATACCTACATTGCCCTTGCTGTGTGTTTTACTTTGTGCATTCTGGTGTATTGTTTTCTTTGGAAAAATGGTAAATTGCTTTTGATTAGGTTTCAAAAAATTATTTTCAAATAACAGTGTTTAATCCCCTTTGTACAAGTTTGAAAATTTAAACATCACTTTCCCATTTTTCTGAAATGTCATTGACACTAATGAAATGAACACGAATTTGGAAATGGCTAAGGGAAATGGTTCGTACTTTGTTTTTAAGTAGAATATTATTAAAAACATACTTTTATAGATTGTAGTTCAAACATGAAATGATGTGTCTTTTATTTTAAAGGTAGTGCATTGGGAATAGATATAGGGCTAGCCTACTGAGTTTTAATACTCACGCCTATAGTTCTTTTCTGTTTTTAGTGTTTGTGCAGGCTATAGCTTGAGTGCGCTCGCCTAGGGCGACGCTTGATCGATGAGTCGGAGAGCGACCCGCGAGGTCGCACGGAGTTGTTTAGACGTCGTGTTTGGTTAGTTTGATTCCTGTTTGTTCATGTTTAGTCACTTTGTTTAGTTTACCTTTTTCTGCGCTGCTCTGTTTTATCTTTGCATTCTTATTTATTTATATTGGGCGAAATCGTTCCCACAGTCTCTAATGATGCCCTGACGCTTGTCGCCAGCCCGGGAGGATCGGGAACGCCTCTCGGGCCATGTCACGGACCGGCTCGGGTGACCGGTTCACGGTCGACCCGGGTTGGTTCGTGACATATAATATTTGTATACAATAATGAAATGCACTATTCATGGAGACGGTAGGCTGTATATGCACATGAACACTACTTCCATTTATTTTTAACATTAAAATAATAATAATAAAATTATATTAATATATAATATAACAAAATTATAATATTTATTTCATTTACGTCTCACAGGTTTAATAAAACCATCATTTATACATTCCTTGCATAGTGGGAACGAGTCACATCAATTTGAGGGGGCGATGGTCTACACTTCCTCAAATAAAATCACCGTATTTACACACCATGGAATGCATAAAATATTGTAATAAATAAAATTTACAGAAGGATAGAGATAATATAAATATAATATTTATCATATAGAAATAAATTTCCACCACAATGGTCACCATGAGAGGTGGTAGGAGAATACTTCACAATCATCATTTCGTGCGGTAGTAGTTCTCCGTACATAGAAAAAATATTATCTATATTAATTAGATGGAGGTGTGTGTAAGTGTAGGTAAAATACATAGCATGAAAAATACTAGTATATATAAGATATTTGTTTTTTTAAATAATGGAATAAATAGTGGTTAGGGGTTTAGAGAAAGAAAATAAGTTGAATGATATTAAGAGAACATGTTACCTCAAAATCAGGTAAATCATTTTGATTTAAGTCAAAAGGCTTTATTGAGTTCCCATCATACCAAGATAAGTATTATATGAGGAATGGATGGATTTTGTGATCTTATTTGAGAATAATTTGGGAGATTAAAGGGGCTTGTGTGTTTTGTGTAAGTGGGTAGTGGTGGTGACCTTTTATAAGAGGGAGGGCAAGCAATTTTGGAATGTCTTGAAATATTATTTTATTATAAATTGATTTTATAATTATAATAGTTACAATGTGATTCATTTCGAGGTCAATATGTGGATGGGTCAAAATAATCTCAACTGATATGTTATATACATGTTGATTTAACAAATTTAGCCATATATTTTAGATTTAACCCTCAGTTAAATAAATTAACTCTTACCATGCATTCTTGTATTTTTACACTCTATGGTAAGTATTTTTACACTCTATGATCTATATATTTACTATAAAATCCTAATAGAACCTCGAGTGGACCATTAATAACATTTATAACAATATCTATTCCATTTTTTCAAATATTATATTTTTTAAACAAGTATATAATTTAATAAAATTATATTTGTTTTAGAAATTCATTTATGTCAATTTTGACACTATTTAGTAATTGATTTTTTAAAGCTATAAAATTATTATTCATTCGAAAAAACTATATTAAATAAAATAAAAAAGAGTCATAATTGTCTAGGAAATTTGTGTATTGCAACAAAATTTTCAAATTACAATTGTTTAATATTCATAATATCATTAATTTGAATCTTTCATCAATAAGGTATTCACTACATCCTCATTATGTCATAAATAAATTTATTTATTTAATTAAAAAAAATTAAAGTAAATATGATGAATTTGTAAATATTTTTATGTTTTTAAAAAATATTTGTAGTCATGTAGATAAATTATATAACCCCTTAATTTTTTTTGTAAAACGATATATACTAATGTTACATTTTTCATTACATGAAATTAATTATTAAAACATGTCAATATCACACCCAAGTGGCTCCTTGGTTCCTAAAATAGTTTTAAGGGTGATCATAGTCATAAATATCTCATCATATAGTATTAGGACATATGTTAGTGTAGTTTTATATTAAAGTAACATTATTTCATTACCCTTATTTACTTGATTTACCTTTTAACCTTGGAAAATAAAAATAATTACTAAAGTTAGTATTCATAATGTCCCAAAATAAAGGATCATTTAAAAAAACATGTACATCACTTGTACATATGCAAGACTTCATAAATGAAATCTGAACTATAAAATTCATTATAAATATGGGAAGTGATTTAAAAATGGTTCTCCATCAAAAGGTGGTAAAACTACAAAATGATTTACATGTCTTTATGTCTAATTTAGATTTGAAATAAAATCTAATGGAAGAAATTTGATTGAATTATAAAAACATAATCCAATTACTCTTTAAAACTAATTAATAATATAATATAACTTTATAAATAAATTATACCAAAAAGAAATTTTGAATTAAAATGCATTATTTTCAACAATCCATTAAAATATGAATTTAATCAGAAAATTACAAAAATTTCAATCATGTTAAATTTTGATTTCCCACCTTTAAATAAGAAATTTATTACAGAAAATAAAACATATAGAATTTTCCAAAAATAGATTTAAAATTGGTTCTCCATCAAAAGGTGGTAAAACTATATTATTTTGGAAAATATACTTCTTTTATCTGAAAAACTGAATTTGTTATTATAACATGTCTTGAAAACAAATAAAATGAATTTAAAATATTAAATTAAATATATAATATATATTTTCATTAAATAAAAATCCATAATGAGTGATATGATTTTATAAACACAATTATTTTATTTTAAATAGGCTTCCATAAAAACATATCCTTTATATTCAATTGGGTTTTATTTTTATTTCTAATAAATTTGGTATCAAATGAATCATTATTAAAACATGTTTAAACCATATTTTAATAATTCAGTTGATACTATTTAGTCCCGCCATCCAACGAATAGGTTATAATGTTTACATTTAAATTATTATGTTTAGTTGTTCATTTATGCTCGATGTAGCATATCAAATATGCTACTGGACATTGTGTTTCATTCCTAAAACTCACGATGTTTCATCCTCCCCCATTTATTAAATCTCGTCCTCAAAATTTTAATTTTTGGTCAGTAACGTGGGTATGACTTATCAAAATACCTTTTATTGTGAACCCACATCAGAAAAAGGGTAAAAAACATCTACTTTAAATGATTGAAAGTGAAGTAAAAAGGTTACTTGTGATAACACATACTAAGGTTCCATATAGGAAAACATGGATAAGGAAGAAAAATTGTTATGTTTTGATAGAGAGTGATAGAAAACAAGGCCAAGAGAAAGTTAAGAATCCCAAAAAACCACAATATTGTCCTAGTTTAAACAATATTTAATTCCATAATACGAAAATTAAATGGAATTTTTTTTTGTTTTTAGATCCCTTTTGTAAATTTGAGGATTTATTTTACTACATTGAGTATGAACATAAAGAAATATATTTACTCTAAAGGTAGGTTATCATCCTTTAATCATTTTCCACCACACAGTCATCTTTTTCCCAAATTGATGAGTATTTAAGATTACATGGTCACTCCAAAAGCACTAGAATCAACATATAGAGAATCACATAATGCAAAAAAGACTAATCATATATTTCCCATGTCTTCAGACATTAAAAAAACCAAAATGGTTTGTATAGGGTCAAGTAATCCTCTAAAAAGAATAATCCTTTATAAGGAGAAGGACTTCTTTCAATCTCCAAAATTCAACAGTAATTCCCATGTTTTAAATAGACCATTAAATAAACTAATTTCGTTAAAAATACAGAAAATAATATAAAATAATACTGAAACAAAAAATTCAGATGGATTTGATCACATAGACATTCACAATAAATCTTAATATTTAACTACAAATAATATAGACAAATTTTAAAGTCTCATACTGAAAAGTTACTAACCCGATCACATATTCTCCATAATACGATAATAATTTCCATAAGTAACCCAAATCAACATATTTCCAAAATAAAATCATATATTCTTTAAAAATATTTTCAACTATTACACCAAAAATTAAATCAGATTGTATTCTATCTTCCTTAGGTATACATTGTTTTCAAAAGAGTGAACATATTCCAATGTAACATGTATCACTTAATCAGAAAATTATTTTCATATACTAAATATATATTTTGTATAAAAAATAAGTTCCCAAAATAATCTTATTTTTAATCTGTAAAATCATATATCTCAAAAGAATAATTAATAATAACCAGAGACTTCTCGTCGACCATTGATAGGAAATATATCCCAGTCACACTTTGGTTGTTAGTTCAATTCCGACATCCTTGTGTGACACGATGGGTTGTCGCATGGTTTTGTGTTGTCCTTTTTCAAAAAATATATACTTATAATAACATTACCAAAATTATATAAAATATTAAAAGTAACTAAAACATATTTTATCCTCAATGTTTATCTCGTGCCTTTAATTTTTCATCCCAAATTTAGTAACCCATAATTACATCAAAATCAATGATCATGCAAACCCAAAATGTTCATTATAATTATTTCTATAAAAGAAAAAATAATTCTTCCTCAAAATACATTTTAACATAAAAACATTAAGTGTTACACATACTAGGGTAAATATTACAATGTAATACCATCATCAAAAGAGCATTAACACTTTTAAACATTCATCATCATACAATCTATCATAACTCTTGAATTTCCTTATAATCATTCTTTTTTCCTTAATGATCCTTAAACCATGATCTTACATATTATTCCTTAATAATTATTTCCTAATGAAATAAATGAATCATGTTGTAAGATTGAATAATGTCAAATCATAATCTAAGAAATAATGCATACCATTCATAGGTCATTTTCAGTTTACTCGTTATCAATTGGAATGGAATTTGGTATTGGTAAACATAAATTTGTACTATCTTGCTGATCCCATAATTTCCTCAAAGGATAATGTCTCCCAAAATACCATTAGTATCCTTAATTTTTCAGAACAAGAATCTCCAAAAGGGGTTTATAAGAAATTGAACATATGATCCATCATAAAATTTCAAACCTCTAAGGATATCCATAACTCTTAAGAAAACATCCTATTCTACAATGTTAGCTAAAAAAGACTATAATAACAAATATAAAGAACCATCTATAAATATTACACAATCTTGAGTTAGGTAAAAAATTGACATCGAAGATCTTTTTAATATTGTATTTTTAGAGAATTAAGCCATAACTATTACATAATAGACCTAAACATTACTTGTGGATAGTTAATCTTAGTAGCCACTTTTTTCACTAATGGAAAACATTTAAACAATTTCGTTTTAATGATTATTTTTTTGACTTCTTCTTTTAGTTTATCGATGTTTATACCCTGTGGAAAATATTTCAAAAATGTAGGAGGATCATAAAAATGTTAGCACGGAAATTAAAATATTGAAAAAATAGTTAGTCTAGGAATATTTAGTTCATGGGATCACACACCCTTGTCTTATCATATAACCACCCATATAATTAATCAATTTCCAAGAACCATAAAATTATCATAAAACATAAAATAAGAAGGAAGTAAAATTAATATTTCCACTATGGAATCACATTTATTCATTACAATACACACAGTCATTAATGAAAACAAATTATTTTAAGATAAAAATGTTAAATTATAAAGTAAAAATCAATATATAATATTGACAAAAAATTAGAAATTCCATTCATGATGTATATATTAAAAAACCTTTAACGTTATTGAAATAATAAATCCCATTTTAATGCACAATTAAAATATTTTAAAATTCTATTTTTTAATCATAGTGTCCCATAAAAATTTTATCCTTTTGAAAGTAATTTAAACATAAAAATATTCATGTCCATATAAATAATTCTTTAAAATCTTTTTGAAAATATGGAAATGAAATAGAAGTATTTAGAAGATTATCTTCAAAACATATAAAATGATCTTTTAGTGAAAGAGTACTTTAAAATTTTGAATATTGAAATTAATCACCACATGAAAGTAGAATATTTAACAAGACATTAAATATCATGAGTATAGATATAATATGGACATGTAATATAAAAGGTGCTATATATACACTTTTTAAAGAAATAAAGTTTCAAATCATTGTGAATTGTCTCAACGAAAGGAGATTGAGATGAAGTCACATACAAAGATCGTATCATTAGATCTAGGATAAATCAATAACATAATTATGTGTGAAAAATAAAAATACAACCAATATAAGTGGATATTTAATGTAAAACAATAATAGTTCATTCACACATATTATCGAAGAACAAAACCAATGGCATGGATATTTAACTCAATGAATGTAGATTGAGTTACGATTTACCTAACCTTGAGTCCAAATTATCTCGTTCGTTTTTTAGTTTCATAAATAATAAAATTAGATTAATTTTTTTATTTATTTAGAACTATTTTAACGTTTATTATTTATTTTACATCACTTATTACCATGTTATAATAATTAGGTAATTATTTGAGTTCATATGAAATGTTTTGTCGATATTAGGTAATTAAGTCAAAAACGAACTTGTTTTGTTGTAAATTATCCATTTAATAAAAATTCAATCTTCTCAGGAATATTATTAATGATTTAAATATCATATATATCATTTATATATGTATGTATAATATCCATAATATTTTTAGATAAGAAAATTAAATTAGTGTTCTTGGAGACGGTAGGTCGTACAAACGCATGAACACTACTTTCATTTATTTGTCATGTTAAAAGAATAATAATCACATGATATAAATGTATCTTATCAGACAAGTTTTATATTTATGTCATTTTTGTCTCATAGGTTTAATAAAAACATCCTTTATATTTTCCATGTTTAACAGGAATGAGTCGCATCACATTGAGGGTGCGGTAGTCCATAGTTTTTTAGATGAAATTATCTTATTTACACAACATGGAAAAAATAATGTATGTTATAAATATAAATTATATAAGAATTGAGAAAATATAACTATAAAATATATCATATATATATATATTTCCACCATAATGGCCACCCTGTTAGGTGGGAGGATAAAATTAAACAATCATTGTTTCGTGAGACAGTAGTTCACAATACACCGAAACAATATTCTATAAATTCATTAAATGGAGGTGTTTGTTTGTGTAGGTCAAACCCATATCATAAAAAAATTACATTATATCGAGGTTACTCGTGATATTATTAATTAATGTAATAAATATAGGTTTTGGGTTTGGAGAGAGAAAATAAATGAAACGATCATGAAAGAAGATGTTACCTCTAAATTGAGAAACTCCTTTTGATTTTATCCAAAAGGATTTAAGGAATTGCCTTCTACCGAAGGTAAGGATACTAGGAGTAAGGGAGGGACGTTTAGAGATTATTTGAGAAGTATTTGGGTGAGAAAATGGGCTTGTGAGGTTTGAGTTGGGGGTAGAGTTGGAGTCATTTTATAAGAGGAATGAGGGGAACTTTAGGAAAGTCCTGAAATATTATTTCATTATAAATTTATTTTCCAATTATAATAGCTCCAAAGTGATATATTTATAGGATAAAATAAGGATGGGTAGAAAAAAATATCATGCTATAGGTTTTATAAAAATTCAGGTCACAAATTTAACCTTATATTTTGCATTTAATCCTTAGTTGAATAAATTAATATTAACCATGTCTTCTTGTATTATTAAAAAATAATGTCAATATAGTTACTAAAAAATGTTAAAAGAACATCAAGTGGTTCATTAATGAAATTTGAATCATTAACTATGTCAGTTGGTTGGATCTTTGATTTTTATAACTATTATATCATTTAATAAAATAATATTGTTTTTAATAATTTATTTATGTCAATTTTGAGACTATTTAGTAATTGATTTTGGTTAAAGCTATAAAAAATTTATTGATTCAAAAAAAAAAAAAATCAAATATAACATGTCATTATAATCCATAAAATTCGTGTATTATATAAAAACTTTAAATTACATTTATTTTCAAAATTTAGAATATCAGTTTTTGAATCTTTCATTAATATGTTAATCATTGCATCATCATTATGTGATAATTAAATTTATATAGTTAATGTATAAAAATTATAAATAAAATACAATGATGTAGTAAATATTATTTTCTTTATTATTACTAATTATAGTCAGATATATCAATTATATACCCCCACCTTAAAATTATTTTGGTAAAAATATACGTGCTTGTGTTATATTCCCCTTTACTTTAAATAATATATTATCACATTTCATTATGACACCCAAGTGGAACAATGTGGTCGGAAAATTGTCCCAATGTTTCTTATGGTCAAAAATATCTTATCCAACTGTATTAGGACACATGTTATGATTGTTTTATTTTATTATAATATTATTTTTACCCTTATTTACCTGATTTACCTTTTAAACATGGTAAATAAAAATAACTACTAATGTTACTGTTCATAATGTCAAAAAATAAAAGGTACCTATTTAAGAAATTTGGATCTCATGATTCCTAATGTGGAATAAATTTTTACAAATTCAAAACACCTAATTAGCAATAATTAATTTAAAATTAATACTCGTTGTCAGAAACAGAAAGTGGGTTTTTCAGAAGTATAATCCACCAAAATATTGACATGTGTTTAGGTGAAATTTAAATGTAAAATTATAGAAAATAAACAAATTGGATTATATTAGAAAAACATAATCCAATTAAACTTTAAAATCAATATAAAAAGATAATCTAGGTATATAAATAAATTAGATGAAAATTACGTTTTGAATTAAAATGCAGTATTTTTCAGTATTCATTAAAATATGAATTTCATCATAAAATTATAAAAATTTCAATGAAGGTAAATTTTGATGACCTTCATCCAATTAAGAAGTTAATTATGTCAACTATAATTTATAAAAATGTCAAATACTAGATTTAATAACGGTTCTCCATCAAAAGGTAACAAAACTATAATTTTTTTGAAAATTACTTCTTTTATCCAAGAAAATGAATTTGTTCTTATATCATTTCTAGAAAACATATAAGATGAATTTAAACCACTAAATTTAATATTTAATAAATATTTTTCACTAAATAATAATCCATAAATAATGATATGATTTTATAAACACAATTATTCTCTTTTAAATAGGTTTTCATAGAAACACATTCTTTATATTCAATATGTATGTATCTCCATTTCTAATACATTTGGTAACCAATGAATAACTATTTAGACATGGGTAAATAATCTTTTCATAATTATGTTGATGCTATTCAGTCCCACCATTCCAAAGACTTAGTTATAATGGTAATATTTCAATAATAATATTTAATTGTTCATTTAAGCTCGTTGCAGCGTATCATATATACTAATAAACAAAATTTTCCTTCTTAAAAAATAAGATGTTAAATCCTCACCCTATAATAAATTACATCCTCACAATTTGAATTTGGGTCGGTAACTATGGTATGACTTTTCAAAATACTTTTATTGCAAACCCACATCAGAAAAATGGTTAATAAAAATTCCACATTAGAAGATAGAAAGTGAAATACGAAGGACACCTATGAAAACACATACTTGAGTTACATATTAAAAAATGTGGATATGGATGATAAAAATTGTCATGTTCTGATGAAGAGTGATATAAAACATGACTAGGACAAAGATAACAATTGGAGAACCACAAACATGTGATGGGTTAAGCAGTCATTGATTTGGCAGTAAGAAAAGTAAATAGAAAACTATTAGGTCCACTAGGCTAGATACACTGAGAGGGGTGGGGGGTGAATCCAGATAAGACAGATTAAAACAACAACCCCTTTTGATATTATTTTTCTATTATGAAAAAACACCATTCTCTCTCCTTCCCGTTGCAGAGTCTAAATAAATCTTAAAGCATTCACATGACACAAGAATTTTTTAATTGGTTCACCCACATAGGGCTATATCCAAGGAGAATATACCAGTAGTGTGCTGATGTACCAATTCCACTATAAGCACCCTACTGTTTACAAGTTCAAATTGGACTCACTGTCCCTCTAGGTTTACAACCACTCACAATATGAAAGCTCACTGCTCTCTCAATTTTGTGTGCTCACTATTTCTTCAGAAGATCCACCCACAATTTAAAGACTTGTAGGTCTCTTCATTATCACAAATGAATGCATATTCTCATGTATGTAGATGCTCTATTGAAGTTAAACTTTCATCCACTGATGAATATAACTTTACAATGTATGTAATGGGTAGTATTCCAACTTTCTAGGCAACCCTAGAATGACCGGTGTGCTTCTCTATACCTGGCATGATTCTCTAATACCAGGAACGATTCTTCTAGTCTAGGATAAAACTGTCACCGAACTACTTGTGTGACACCCCCTTCTTCAACTCTGACCTTGGAAAACTCACACCCTTTTACACCCAAACCAATATTGGTGCACAAATATCGTATGATGTGCCACTAATGAGTATCTTTATACTTCCATGACCAATCCCCCACATGCATGACTAAAACACCCACATGACTGGAGCCCTAATTTTCAATATGTGTTGACCTTCCCTTGAAAATGAGGAGGGGTTTACCTTAATTTATAGGAATTTTGGGTACACTTAGTACCGACGTGCATATCTCCTCTTGGAGCGTAAGTCTAGCCGCCCGAGTCTCTAAATCCCTCACCACTTGTGCTCCCAAACCGAAACTTGGAGACCCCTCTTTCCATTGCAATATATTGATGTTTTGATGTAGAAAAACATATGGCATGGCAATTTACATGCTTCCAAGACACCGGCGTGAAAGTCCCTTTGCCAAAAACACTGGAAACCGGTGCCACCTTATATCTGTTATTTTTATACCGCCTCTAGATCATCCATTCCTTTATCGAGGTTATTCAATCAATCATTGATTGTTGAAAACATCCCATGAACTCAATAATTAATCATGAAAACCCCCTTAGTAAATAAAAATAACATCATGGTCTTCTCTATCAACAAACACAACATGGAGGTCCTCTTAGTCAACAAACACAATCACCTCAATAATGCTTCAATGATACATTGATGGATTTTTTCCCAATAAAAATATTTGTGTTTTAGGATCATTTTCATTAAGTTGAGGAATTATTTTACTACATAGAATAAGAACATATGGGAATAAATTTACGTGAAAGGTATAATATCAACCATTAATCAATTTCCACCACACACGCATATTTTTCCGTAATCAATGAGTATTTATGATGACTTCATCACTCCTAAAGAACTTGAATCATCTTCTAGAGATTCACATAATTCATAAAAGATGAACTGTATATTTTTCATGTCTATATGAATTAACAAAAGAAAAAATGGTTATTAGAAGATCAGATAATACCCCAAAAAGAGTAATCCTTTATATAGAGAATGACAACTTTTAATCTCTAAAATTTAATAGTAATACCCATGTTCTATATAAGGCCCCAGCCTTAAACCTTACTTAAAATTGAATTAAATGAATAATTCACATTGAGGATCTTTTCAGGTTTAGAGTTTTAGAGAATTATGACATAACTATTAGATCTCAAAAAATTACAAAGTAGTCTCTTCTACTAAATTTCCATAAAATAAAAACTCTTAAAAAGAAACATTTCTAGTTTCATGTTTTAGGTAGCATGACTTTCCCTTGATCCCATCCTTGACCCTATTCCACACTATGTCCTGTGAAAAAAATTTCAAAAACTTGGGATGAGCATAAAAACTCAGTAAGGGATACACAAAAAACTGTTAGTTTATCAAAACAAAATGTAAACCATGTATACTTTATCAAGGTAATACTTTTCACCTTTATGAAGTAGTAAAAACTCTTCACTGAATAAAATATCATTACATACCTTTTTGTAACCAAAGGATTACCATAAAACCCATATAAAGAACACATAACATATATAAAGGTAACTTGGGACATAAACATACTTATATGGAATAACCATACGGTCGACTCCCACACATATCACTTAATGGAATAGCCATACGGCCAATTTCCATACATACTAAATGGAATATCCATACGACCGACTTCCATACCCAATGCATTGGAGGTTATAACGTAACCACCCATCCTGGTATTCACGACACCACCCGTCATAATGTACAAGTACCATTATTACAAACAAAATATTGAAAATATAAACATTTCAATAAAAACATTTCATTTGTAATCACAATAGGTAATTACCAGATATTGAATTAATCAATCCATTTTCAAAAACCATTTAAAAGAGATTTTTGAATCAAAGTGTCCCATACCACTTTAAAGATTTTAATGGAATTATAATTTTAAAACATTAATGTCCATATACATAAATACTGAAAACCATATTGAAAACATGGACATTAAAGATAACGATTTATAATAATAAATCTTTAAAACATTTAAAACGATATTTTTGTTTAAGTGTTTTTAACAAAATGAGAGACTCTTGAATACAAATAATTACGGAATAACATTTAATTCGATCATTATAATATCATGAGAATAAAGGGATTCATGATATAGAATGTCAAAGGACAGTATACACCATATAAGATTGATTTGGTGCATAACAACTATGAAGTCTCAAAAGAAATGTAAAATGAGATGAAATCCATTATAAAGAAGGTATCCTTAAAATTAAGGATAAATCAATATAATAATTATGTGTGACAAATATAAATACACCCAATATAAGTGTATATTAAGTGTAAAACAATCAAAGGTTATTCACACATATTCAAAGGATGACATATTCAATAACTACATGTTGAACCCAAAGAAATCGAAATTGGGTTAAGAAGTTCCCTTGGTAAAACTCGATAGCCTATCGGCGTCACATATAATTTTACAAAAAGGGTTGATGAGAGAGATAAAGGGGATATCATCACTTGGACGTAAAATTTACATAAATAAGGATATGGAAGAACATATCCCAACATAATATTATGTGAACTAAAAGACATAACAAAAGAAGTCTTTTAAAAAAAAGAGGGTGAAAGGTTCCCTTACTGACATGGGTAACTTTCGAAAAGTACACCCCATTGAAGAAGTGTCATACAATGAATATGTAAATACCCATAAATGGAATTATATTACAAAAGGAGTGTAATAGTGGGCAGTATATAAACCACTCAATGGAAATTGTGGCAAATGTAGCATAAATATCACATGAATAAAAGTGAGATGAAAAATCCCTTACGAAAACTCGGCAGCCTAACGGCGCCACTTAAAACATCCAAAAAAAAATGGATTGATAAGATCAAATAGGGTCTCTCATCATATTACAATAGAATTTACATCAGGAGGAATATAAAAGAACATCCCCCATCATAACAAAGAGGAGCTTAAAAGAAGTGTCAAAAAGGAGAGTACTTAAAAAAAGAGAGGTTAGATCTCTTAAGAAAATTCGGCAGCCTAACGACGCCACTCAAAACATCCAAAATGGATTGATGAGAGAGAATAGGGTCTCTAATCACATGAACATAAAAATTACAATAATATTAACATAAAATATCATCCCAATAACAAGAAAGATGAGATTTAGAAGGAATGACATAAAAAAGTGTACTTAAAAAGAATGAGAGGTGTAGGATCCCTTACCTCAGGTCCGACTTGACTCGATCGTTCTTTAATCTCCTGAATAACAAACATGAGTTAATTTCTAATTCCTTAAGAACCTTTTTCATGTTCATTATTCCTTTTATGTCACTTATTACCATGTCATAAACATTATGTAATCATTTAAGTTAATAATATTTGTTTTGCCGATATTTGGTTCTTAAGTCGAAAGTGGACTTCTTACAATTACATGTTGTTCGTGTGGCCAAATGTTTATTATATCAAGAATTTTATTCATGATTTAGATATCATATATTTCATATATATCCAGTACATTCATGCATTTATAACATTACATAATCATTTAGAGGTAAGAAATGAAATGCACCGTTCATGGAGACGGTAAGCCGTACGTACGCATGAAGGCTACTTTCATTTCTATTTCATATTTTATTGAATGGAATAATAATGATATAAAGGTATATTATAATTACAGTATAATATCATATATAATATCATAGTTCCATCCTTTATACATCCCACATATGGTATTTAACGAATCAAATCACTTTGAGGGGGCGGTTGTCCGCACTTCCTTAAATGAAGATATCGCGTTTACCCATAATGGAAACCATAAAGGTATGCACAAAATAAAAAAAACAGAAGTGGAAGGAAAACATAAACATATTATATATCATATATTAAAATAGTGACATCATAATGGCCACCTTTGAAGGTCTTAAATGAGTATTGAACAATCATCGTTTCGGGAGGCAAAATTTCGCCATCCACGGAAACCGTATGTTCTTTAACAATTTGATGTAGTTGTGCGAGAGTGTAGCTCGAATAAATCTTATAACAACATCCTAGTATATTTAAGATACTGGTGTTGTTACAAAATAAGTAAATAAAAAGAGTTTAGGGGGTTGGAGAAGCAAAATAAAACAAATGAACATGAGAGAATGAATTACCTTTAAAAGTGTAACTCCTTTTGATTTGAGCCTAAAGGCTTCCTTTGAAAGGATTCTGCCCAAAGGGAATCCTCTAGGATGAGGAGAGGGATGTGGAGAGAGTACATTGGCAGGGTTTGGCCGAGCCAAAGGCTTGAGGAGTGTGTGAAATGAGGTAGAGGTGGGGTCCTTTTATAAGAGGAGAGGAGGGGCACTTTTGGAAAGTAAAGAAATATTACATTATTTGAAAATGTGTTTCGGTTTTAAAAGGTCCCAAATTGATATAATTCGTGGATAAGGTGATACGGGTTCTAAATCCACCCATCCAATAAGTTTTGGACATGTGTAGTTCATAGGGTTTACATTATCATTCCATTTTATTTAAATCGTCAAATAATGATGTCATCACTGCATCATTATTATGTAATAAATAATTAAATTTATTTAATGTCTAAAAATTATGAAAAAATTACCATGATGTAGGAAAGCTTTTTATCTTTCCACTTAATATTTATTATAAGAAATATTACTTGTATTACCCCATTAATAAGTTGTTTTAGTAAAACATATCATGTTTGTGCCATTTTTTACATTAACATTAAATAAAAGGTATTTATGTCATTTTCCAACCAAAGTGGCTCCATGGGGTCCCCAAGTTGACCCATGGATTGTCTTGGTCGTCCATGACACATACAATAAGGGTAGGACATGTTTCATTGTATTTTCATTTTATTATAATATCATTTTAGCCTTAAATTGCACTAATTACCTCTAATCGCGATTAAAAACTTAATAAGTTACTATTCACCAAAAAAATATTTTTATCTCATTGAACCAAATTTTACTTCTTAATGACAACCTTTTATGTTGGATTTTTAAAATTCAAAACACAGAAGTGGTAAAATTTCATTTAAACGAAAAATCAGTTTAATATAAGTACCACTTAGTGGTTTCACTATTCATAAAAAATTGAAGTTTTTCAGAAAAATACCAAAAAATCACCCTAAGATATATTTGATATTCCGAATTCAAAAATGAAGTCCATTTTACAAAATTCACAGCATATAAGTTGCATTAATTAATTTAATCATTAATTTCCGATGTCAGAGCAAATAGCGTGTTTTTATGAAACAATAAGTATCAAAAGATTGACACTAGTTTAAGTCCGATTTCAAAGTGAAATTAATTCCAACGACCACTATTGGATTTAATGGTAAAAATATTTTCTAATTTAACTTTAAAACCAATTCAAAAGATAATCTAATAATATAAATAAATTAGATTATAAAGTGGTTTTGAATTAAAAAACAACATTTTACACTATTCATTTAAAAAATGAACTTTATCGGAAAAATACCAAAAATTTACACAAAGTAAAATTTGATGTCCCGATTCTAAAGAAGAGTTTTATTTGGTCCAAAATAATGTATAAGAGTGGTCAAAATTATTTTTAATGATAGTTCGCCATCAAAAGGCGATAAGTGAACCTTTAGTGAAAATTAGGGTATAAAAGCCTAAAATTGAATTCTTTCCGTATTTTAAGCCTTTTGATAAATGTAAAAACATTTAAAAAACATATATAATCATATGTTAGTTATTTCTATCCATTCCCTCCAATACAATGTCTACATGTTTACTACCATTTAAAATAATATTATTTTATTATTAGAGCACAACGTAAGATTCCCAAGAAACTCGTTGTTGCGTATTGGGTATGCCATCGAGAATAACATCCCATTTAAAGTAATATTAATATTTGATTCACAAATATGGATAAATATAAAGATGTCATATTATTTATTTACCTGGGGTGTTACATCCTTCCACCCTTTTGGGAATTGCGTCCTCGCAATTTTAAAATTGGGCTTGGAAACATCCTTGAAAGTCCCACATCGGAGAAGAGTCGGTAAAACAATCACTTTAAAATAAAGAAAGATAAGTACAAAGGTCACCCGAGTTAACCCATACTAGAATTCCAAGTATGAAAACATGGACATGGAGGAGAAAACATAGGGTCATGTTCTGATGGAGAGTGATAGAAAACATGTTTAGGAGAAAGTTAACCATGATAAAATCACAAACTTGTGATGGGTAAAACGGTATTCGATTCCCCAGTAGGAAAAGTTAATAGACAACATTTTTGTTTCAAGTTACTTTTTATTGAGGAATTTATTCATAAGGAAACATAATCACTTATCATGTTGACTCTCAACTTTTATTAGATTCTTTACACAAACTCATATTTTCTCCAAAAGGCGAGTATTTAGGAAGGCTTGTTCACATTAAGAGTACTATAATCAATTTCTAGAGAATTACCTAACCCAAAAAAATAGAACTACATACTTCCCAGGTCTTTAGACTTTAACCAAAACCAAAACCCAAAAGATTAGTACAAGATCAGATAACCCAAAAAAGGATAACCCATTAGAAATAAAATCTATTCTTAATCTCCAAAATTTGTCCAACAAAACCCAAAGTTAAACGAGGACCATCTGATAAGCAATTTTTCCATGAAATTCCTCAAAGTAATCCTATCTAAGATTGAAACCCAATCATTTGAAGGATTTAGTCACATAGTCTTCCAAGTTAAATCGTAACATTTATCTCCCAACAAAATCAGTTGCTCTTAAAGTCTCGCATTGAAAAGTAATTATCCTAATCACATATCCTCCATGATAGGTAAATCATTTTCATAAATAACCCAAAATCAACTTACTCTTAAAAAAAAGAATCAGTCAAACTAACCAGGGACTTCACGTAGTCCAGTGGTAGGCGATAAATACCTGTCGCACATTGGTTTTGGGTTCGATTCCCGTAGCTTTGTCCGACGCGACGGGTAGTCACACAGTCTATGTGTTGTCCTTTTTCCAAAACTATATAATTCTCAAATCATTCCCCAAAAAGGGATAAAATCATCAAAAATAACCATAACATATTTTAACCTCAATTTTATCTCATGCCTTTCACTTCAATCATAACATATAGTAACCCATAATTACCTCAAAAGTAAGGATCATATAAAACCAAATGGTTCTTTATAGCTATGTCCACAAAAGAAAAGATAACTATTACTTGAATAAAATTTGCCAATATTAAACATCAGGGTTACACATAATATAAAAAGTCTTCTAATGTAACCCCATCATCAAAAGAGACTTAATACTCTTAAGAATTTCACCATAACTCTTGAAGCCCTTATATGTTGACATCTTACTCATTCAACATTCTTCATGATCCATTATCCATTACTTTCCAACTTATTCTGAAATACCCCTTTCCTAAAAACAAAATCATGAATCATATCCTAAGATTCCAAAATAGGAAAACAATAGTCATGAAATAGTACATACCTTTGATTGGTCATTGTCAGTTTCTTCATCCTCAATCGGAATGGCATTGGGTATTGGTAAACGAATATCGGTAAGCTCTTGGTGACCCCATTCATGAAACTTCTTCATAGGACATGTGTTTGCATAATGACCATGCACACCACATTTAAAACATTCAATTGATCCCTCAGAAAGAAATTCTTTCCCTTTCCTCAAGTCAACTGGATGCTTCCTTTTTCCATGGCAGGTTCTTGCTTTATGACCGTCATTTCCACATCTATAGCATATTTCTGTCCCTTTGAAACATTTTCCTAGGTGTTTCTTTCCACATCTTTGACACATAGGTTTTTGAACACACTTACCTTTATGATTATTACCTATACTTCCGTAGGGATTTGTTTCTTGCATATATGATGCCTTAGAGAAATCTCCAAGGTTTAGGTGGTCAATCATAACTCCAGATAGTTGGTTGAGGATAAAAACAAGAGTTCTCATTACATCTCCCATATCATTCAGTTGCTCGCTCAGAAAACTGTCACAGTTTCCTTCACAACCACTGTTACCTTGGTGCCTGATAGATCCAGCCATTTACTAAAACCAAAAAGGGTCAGTGTGAGTATAACAACAAAACCATCATGTACTAATGAGGAAGATAAACACTAAGATATTCTTACTCATTAACTTTATCTAAAACTAGGACTCTGTCTGAAATCCTAACCATTATGGTAATGTCACTTATGCTTAAAGAATACCCTAACCTCTAAAGTTATCTAAACCGACCCTTTGATACCAACTATAAGGCCCCAGCCTTAAACCTTACTTAAAATTGAATTAAATGAATAATTCACATTGATGATCTTTTCAGGTTTAGAGTTTTAGAGAATTAGGACATAACTATTAGATCTCAACACATTACAAAGTAGTCTCTTCTACTAAATTTCCATAAAATAAAAACTCTTAAAAAGAAACATGTCTAGTTTCATGTTTTAGGTAGCATGACTTTCCCTTGATCCCATCCTTGACCCTATTCCACGCTAAGTCCTGTGAAAAACATTTCAAAAACTTGGGATGAGCATAAAAACTCAGTAAGGGATACACAAAAAACTGTTAGTTTATCAAAACAAAAAGTAAACCATGTATACTTTATCTAGGTAATACTTTTCACCTTTATGAAGTAGTAAAAACTCTTCACTGAATAAAATATCATTACTTACCTTTTTGTATCCAAAGGATTACCATAAAACCCATATAAAGAACACATAACATATATAAAGGTAACTTGGGAAATAAGCATACTTAAGTGGAATAACCATACGGTCGACTCCCACACATATCACTTAATGGATAGCCATATGGCCAATTTCCATACATACTAAATGGAATAGCCATACGGCCGACTTCCATACCCAATGCATTGGAGGTTATAACGTAACCACCCGTCCCGGTATTCACAGCACCACCCATCATAATGTCCAAGTACAATTATTACACACAAAATATTGAAAATATAAACATTTCAATAAAAACATTTCATTTGTAATCACAATAGGTAATTCCCAGATATTGAATTAATCAATCCATTTTCAAAAACCATTTAAAAGAGATTTTTGAATCAAAGTGTCCCATACCACTTTGAAGATTTTAATGGAATTATAATTTTAAAACATTAATGTCCATATACATAAATACTGAAAACCATATTGAAAACATGGACATTAAAGTTAAAGATTTAGAATAATAAATCTTTAAAACATTTAAAACGATATTTTTGTTAAAGTGTTTTTAACAAAATGAGAGACTCTTGAATAAAAATAATTACGGAATAACATTTAATTCGATAATTATAATATCATGAGAATAAAGGGATTCATGATATAAAATGTTAAAGGATAGTATACACCATATAAGAGTGATTTGGTGCATAACAACAATGAAGTCTCAAAAGAAATGTAAAATGAGATGAAATCCATTATAAAGAAGGTATCCTTAAAATTAAGGATAAATAAATATCATAATTATGTGTGAGAAATATAAATACACCCAATATAAGTGTATATTAAGTGTAAAACAATCAAATGTTATTCAAATATATTCAAAGGATGACATATTCAATAACTACATGTTGAACCCAAAGAAATCAAAATTGGGTTAAGAAGTTCCCTTGGTAAAACTCGATAGCCTATCGGCGTCACATATAATTTTACAAAAAGGGTTGATGAGAGAGATAAAGGGGATCTCATCACTTGGACATAAAATTTACATAAATAAGGATATGTAAGAACATATCCCAACATAATATTATGTGAATTAAAAGACATAACAAAAGAAGTTTTTTAAAAAAAAGAGGGTGAAAGGTTCCCTTACTGACTTGGGTAACTTTCGAAAAGTACACCCCATTGAAGAAGTGTCATACAATGAATATGTAAATACCCATAAATGGAATTATATTAAAAATGGAGTGTAATAGTGGGCATTACATAAACCACTCAAAGGAAATTGTGGAAAATGTTTCATAAATCTCACAGGAATAAAAGTGAGATGAAAAGTCCCTTACGAAAACTCGGCAGCCTAACAGCGCCACTTAAAACATCCAAAAAAATGGATTGATGAGATCAAATAGGGTCTCTAATCATATTACAATAAAATTTACAGCAAGAGGAATATAAAATAACAACCCCCATCATAACAAAGAGGAGCTTAAAAGAAGTGTCAAAAAGGAGAGTACTTAAAAAAAGAGAGGTTAGATCTCTTAAGAAAATTCGGCAGCCTAACGGCGCCACTCAAAACATCCAAAATGGATTAATGAGAGATAATATGGTCTCTCATCACATGAACATAAAAATTACTGTAATATTAATATAAAATATCATCCCAATAACATGAAAGATGAGCTTTATAAGGAATGACATAAAAAAGTGTACTTAAAAAGAAAGAGAGGTGTAAGATCCCTTACCTTGGGTCCGACTTGACTCGATCATTCTTTAATCTCCTGAATAATAAACGTGAGTTAATTTCTAATTCCTTAAGAACCTTTTTCAAGTTCATTATTCCTTTTATGTCACTTATTACCATGTCATAAACATTATTTAATCATTTAAGTTAATAATATTTGTTTTGCCGATATTTGGTTCTTATGTCGAAAGTGGACTTCTTACAATTACATGTTGTTCATGTGGCCAAATGTTTATTATATCCATAATTGTATTCATGATGTAGATATCATATATTTCATATATATCCCATACATTCATGCATTTATAACATTACATAATCATTTAGAGGTAAGAAATGAAATGCACCGTTCATGGAGACGGTAAGCCGTACGTACGCATGAACGCTACTTTCATTTTATTTCGTATTTTATAGAATGGAATAATAATGATATAAAGTTATATTATAATTACAGTATAATATCATATATAATATCATAGTTCCATCCTTTATACGTCCCACATATGGTATTTAACGAATCAAATCACTTTGAGGGGGCGGTAGTCCGCACTTCCTTAAATGAAGATATCGTGTTTACCCATAATGGAAACCATAAAGGTATGCCCAAAATGAAAAAAAAATAGAAGATTAAAGAAAAAATAAACATATTATATATCATATATAAAAATAGTGACAACATAATGGACACCTTTGAAGGTGTTAAATGAGTATTGAACAATCATCGTTTCGGGAGGCAGAATTTCGCCATCCACGGAAACTGTATGTTCTTTAACCATTTGATGTAGTTGTGTGAGAGTGTAGCTCGAATAAATCTTATAAAAGCATCCTAGTATATTGAAGATACTGGTGTTGTTACAAAATAAGTAAATAAAAAGAGTTTAGGGGGTTGGAGAAGCAAAATAAAACAAATGAACATGAGAGAATGAATTACCTTTAAAAGTGTAACTCCTTTTGATTTGAGCCTAAAGGCTTCCTTTGAAAGGATTCTGCCAAAAGGGAATACTCTAGGATGAGGAGAGGGATGTGGAGAGAGTAAATTGGCAGGGTTTGTCCGAGCCAAAGGCTTTAGGAGTGTGTGAAATGAGGTAGAGGTGGGGGCCTTTTGTAAGAGGAGAGGAGGGGCACTTTTGGAAAGTAAAGAAATATTACATTATTTGAAAATGTGTTTCGGTTTTAAAAGGTCCCACATTGATATAATTCGTGGATAAGGTGATACGGGTTCGAAATCCACCCATCCAATAAGTTTTGGACATGTGTAGTTCATAGGTTTTACATTATCTTTCCATTTTATTTAAATCGTCAAATAATGATGTCATCGCTGCATCATTATTATGTCATAAATAATTTAACTTATTTAATGTCTAAAATTATGAAAAAATTACTATGATGTAGGAAATCTTTTTATCTTTCCAATTAATATTTATAATAAAAAATATGACTTGTATAACCCCATTAAAAAATTGTTTTAGTAAAACATATCATGTTTGTGCCATTTTTTACATTAACATTAAATAAAAGGTATTTATGTCATTTTCCAACCAAAGTGGCTCCATGGGGTCCCCAAGTTGACCCATGGATTGTCTTGGTCGGCCATGACACAGTAAATAAGGGTAAGACATGTTTCAAGGTATTTTAATTTTATTATAATATCATTTTTGCCTTAAATTGCACTAATTACCACTAATCGTGATTAAAAACTTAATAAGTTACTATTCACGAAAAAAATATTTTTATCTCATTGAACAAAATTTTACTTCTTAATGACAACCATGTATGTCAGATTTTTAAAATTCAAAACACAGAAGTGGTAAAATTTCATTTAAACGAAAAATCCGTTTAATATAAGTACCACTTAGTGGTTTCACTATTCATCAAAAATTGAAGTTTTTCAGCAAAATACCAAAAAATCACCCTAAGATATATTTGATATTCCGAATTCAAAAATGAAGTCCATTTTACAAAATTCACAGCATATAAGTTGCATTAATTAATTTAATCATTAATTTCCGATGTCAGAGCAAATAGCGTGTTTTTATGAAACAATAAGTATCAAAAGATTGACACTAGTTTAAGTCCGATTTCAAAGTGAAATTAATTCGAACGACCACTATTGGATTTAATGGTAAAAATATTTTCTAATTTCACTTTAAAACCAATTCAAAAGATAATCTAATAATATAAATAAATTAGATTAAAAAGTGGTTTTGAATTAAAAAACAACATTTTACACTATTCATTTAAAAAATGAACTTTATCGGAAAAATACCAAAAATTTACACAAAGTAAAATTTGATGTCCCGATTCTAAAGAAGTGTTTTATTTGGTCCAAAATAATGTATAAGAGTGATCAAAATTATTTTTAATGATAGTTCGCCATCAAAAGGCGATAAGTGAACCTTTAGTGAAAATTAGGGTATAAAAGCCTAAAATTGAATTCTTTCCGTATTTTAAGCCTTTTGATAAATGTAAAAATATTTAAAAAACATATATAATCATATTTTAGTTATTTCAATCCATTCCCTCCAATAAAACTTCTACATGTTAACTACCATTTAAAATAATATTATTTTATTATTAGAGCGCATCGTAAGATTCCCAAGAAACTCGTTGTTGCGTATTGGGTGCGCCATCGAGCATAGCATCCCATTTAAAGTAATATTAATATTTGATTCAAAAATATGGATAAATATTAAGATGTCATATTATTTATTTACCTGGGGTGTTACATTCTATATGGACCATTCAATAAAAAATGTACTTAAAATTCATCAAAATAATTGAAAAAAATATCAAAACCCAAAACATAGAAATATTTCACCACATATTCTTCTAGAATTAATCATATAATTTATCTCCAAATAACATCGACTACTCTTAAAGTCTCAAAATGAAAAGTAATTAACCTATTCACATATTCTCCATAGTAGGTTATTAATTTCCATAAAAAACCAAATTTCCACTTGTTCTCAACAAAAACATAAATTCATAGAAAATAAATTTCAACCATTACCCCTCAAATGAAATCCCATATTATTATATTTTTCTTAGGAATATTGTGTCCCCAATAGAGTGAACATCTTCCAAAATCTCATTTATCACGTAGTCACGAAATCATTTTCCTATACGAGGGATATCCATTCCAAAAAACCTAAGTTCCCAAAAGCCTCTTATTCTTAATCCAAGAAATCATTTAACTAAAAAAAATAGGACATACTAACCCAAGAATCCACATAGGCCAGTGGTAGGTGATAAATCCCAGTCGCACTTCGGTTTTCGGTTCGATTCCCACAGCCTTGTCCGATGTGACTGGTTTCACATGATATGTGTGATATTCTTTGTAAAAGACAATATAATTGTAATAACATTCCCAAAATGAGATAACATATTAAAAAAATAACCGTATCATATTTCAACATAAATATTATCTCGTGCCTTTCATTTTTCATCCCATAAACTAATTACCCATAATTAAATCAAAATCAAGGATCATATAAACCCAAATGGTTCTTTATAATTATGTCAATAAAACAAAATATAAATATTACTCAAATAAATTTTTCAAATAACAAAAATAAGTGTTACACATTTACGGAAAAGTCTTCCAATGTAATCCCATCATCAAAAGAGTATTAATTCTATTAAACATTAATCATCCTAAATCTATCATAATAGTTGAATTCCCTTATAATCATTGAGTATCTTTCAGGATCCTGCAACCATGATTTTCAAAATTATTCTTTAATACATATTTTCCAAAACAAAAGTGTGAATTGTTTTCTAAGATTTCATAATGTAAAATCATATGCTATAAAATAATCCACACCATTCATAGGTCATTTTTATTTTCCTCATCGGAAATTGGAATGGCAATAGGTATTGGTTAAAATATATTTTTATTACTCTATTGATTCTATAATATTATCAAAAGTGAATGTCTCCTAAAATACCATTAATACCTTCAATATTTCAGAACATAAATACTCAAAAGTGGTTTCAAACCCATTGAAAATATGATTTAACATAAAATTATAAACCCATGAGGATATCCCCAACTTTTAAGAAAAAATTGTAATCTCCAAAGTAGTCTAAGAATATCTCTCATAACAACTATTATTACCCATCCATAAACATTAAATAATCTTGATTGAAGTAAAGAATTCAGATTAAAGTCCTTTTCAGGTTTAAACATTTAGATAATTAGGCCATAAATATTAAATAATACACCCAGAAATTACTTGTGGACAGTTACACTCAATATCCACTTTTTCTAAAAATGGAAACCCTTTAACCAAAACATGATTTCTTTTTTCTTGATAAAAATATTCTTGACTTATTCATTCCTTTAAACCATCTTTATTCCCCATGGAAATCATTTCTAAAGCATGATATGGGAAAAACATCATAGGTAGTAATATAAAATAAAGAATAAAACCATCAGTCCATGAATATTTAAAACCCATGAAATAATTTTCAAAAAATCATAATTTTCCCCATAAAACATAAACTACTTATCTTACATCATCTGGTCATAATATTCATACAAAACTTCATTGAAATAATATAACCTAATGTTAAATTAAAGAATCTATATCATACTCACATTCTAGATTTTGAAGCTATATAGGGACTAAAATTCATTATAATGTTTGGAATACCCATCGCAGTATATTCCCTAAATCTCCAAGGAGAAACATTAAAATTTACCACCGTCATGATACCTAATGCATTGGAGAGCTATCACAGGCTCACCCGCCTAGGATTTATCACTAAGCCAACCAATATAAATAAGAAATTACCAATAACGATAACATAATCATAACAAAGAATCCATGGATGATTGAAAAATAATATTCCGAGTATCAAATTACATTTCATATTTATAGGCTACACACTCCTAAATGAAAACACATTATTTTAAAATAAAATGGTATACATGTAAAGTAAACATGAATACATAATAATGACATAAAAGCTAGAAATTCCATTCAGGATGTATATATAAAAACATTTAAAGTTATTGATATAATCAATTCCCTTTTAAAACACAATTAAATTATTTTAAAAGAATATTTTTATAAAAAAGGTTCTCATACCACTTTGAATCATTTGAAATGAATCTACATTTCAAAACATTCATGTAAATATAAATAAGTCCTTATCAACTTGAAAACATGGACATGAAAGAGAAGGATTTAGAAGATTAAATCAATAAAACGTTTAAAACGATGTTATAGATAAAAAATAATTGATAATTTAATATGGATATGTAACATAAAAGGTGTTGTATATAAACTTTATAAACTAATAAAGGTGAATATCATCATGAAATGTCTCAATAAAAGGAGATTGAGATGAAGTCCCTTAGAAAGATTGTATCATTATATCCAGTATAAGTGAATTATATAATTCTGTGTGAAAAATTTAAATACACCACATATAAGTAGATGTTAATTTTAAAAAAATCAGAGTTCATTCAAACATATTCTTGAATAAAATCAATGATATGGATACTTAAGTCAATGAAGGGAGATTGAGTTGAGATATTCCTTACCTTGAGCCCCACTTACCTCATTCATTCATTAATTTACAAAATAATAAACATATATTAATTTATAATTTCTTCAGATCCTTTTAAAATTTTATTATTCTTTATATATAACATACTACTCTGTTATAATTGTTAGTTATTTTTTTGAGTTTATATCAGACATTTTTTGATATTTGGTACATGAGTCAAAAATGGACTTGTTTTGATGTATATTGTGCATGTATTGAAAAGTACATAATCTATAGAACATTAGTAATGATTTAACTATAATATATATCTAGTATACATGTATTTATAATATCCATAATACTTTTAGATAATAAATTAAATACACTGTTCAAAGAGACGGTATGCCGTATGTACGCATGTACGCTACATTCATTTCGTTGTAATATTAAAAATAATAATAATTACATAATATAAATTTATATTATAATTACAACATAATATTTATTTCATGTATATATCATATTATCAATAAAACCTTCCATTATATGTTCCATTTATCATAGGAACGAGTCACATCGCATTATGGGGGCGGTACTCCACATTTCCTCAAACAAAATTATCATATTTACACGACATTGAATGAATAATGACATGTAGTAAATAAATAGTACAACATAATAGAAACAATATAAATATAAAAAATATAATATATAAATATAGTTTCATCATAATGATCACCATGAGAGGTTGTAGGAGAAAATCAAATAATCATCATTTCATGAGGCAGTAGTTCACCATACATAGAAACAGTATGTTCTATATTCATTAGAAGGATGTGTGTGTATGTTTAGTTTGAAACCACATCTTAAAAACATCCTTTTATATTGATTATAATTTTTTTATAATAAAATAATAAAATAAATAGTGGTTAGGGGGTTGGAGAAATTAAATAAATTAAAGCATCTCGAGAGAAGATGTTACCTCTAAATCAAATTACTCCTTTTGATTTTAGTCAAAAGGATTTAGTTAATTTCCTTATTCCAAAGTTATGGATTATATGTGTAAGGGAGGGATGTTTGGAGATTATTTTAGAATAATTTGGGTGATCAACGGGGCTTTAGAGGTTTAAGTAAGTGGGTATAATTGGTGGCATTTTATAAGAGGGAGTAGGGGCACTATAGGAATGTCTTGAAATATTATTTTATTATAAATTAAAATTCAAATTACAATAGGTGAAATGTGATATATTTCTAGGTTAATATTATTATGGGTATAAATACTCTCTATTAATTTTTTTTTGACGTGTTTAGGTGAAAATATAAAGTTATCTTTTGGACTTATTCCTAAGTTAATGAAATTAACGTTTACCATGTCTTCTTGAATTTCTACACTATATGGTTAGTGTAGTTACAAAAAAAATGTAAAGATAACCTAAAGTGGACCATTAATTAAAATTTTAACTTTACCTAATTCATTTGTATCAATATTAGATTTTTATAAAAATTATATCATTTAATAAAACAGTATTTATTTTACAAATCCATTTTTGTCAATTTTGACACTGTTTAGTAATTAATTTTTGTTAAAGCTATAAAAACATTATTGATTAGAAAAAACTAAATTAAAACAAATTTAAAATGTCATTATAATATAGAAAATTCTTGGAAAGAATCATAATTATTAAATTAAATTTATTTAAATATTTGTAAAATAATTTATTTCAACCATTCATTAATATGACATTCACTACATCATCATTATGTCAGAAATAAATTAATTAATTTAATGTATAAAAATTAAAATTAAAATACCATCATATATGAAGTATTTTTATATTTATAATTACTCTTTATAGTAAAATATATCAAATATATGACCCGCATTAAGTTTTTTAGTAAAAGATACACGATTTTGATATATTTCCCTTTACATTAAATTAATTATTAAAACATGTCAATATCACACCAAATTTTCTCCAAGGGGTCCTAAAATTAACCCAAATAAATCTCATGGTTGGCCATATCTCATCTAATAGGATGAAGAAACGTGTTAGTTTAGTTTTATATTTCTATAATATTATTTTTTACACATGTTTACAGAATTTACCATTTAACCATGGTAAATAAAAATAATTACTGAAGATACTGTATATAATGTATCAAAATAAAAGGATCCTATTTACAATATTTGGATCTTCTAATTCAAAATATGGAATCCATTTTTGAAAATTCAATAATAGAATTTGGTTAAATTAATTTAAAATTTATTTGTATTAACCAAAACCCAAAAACAGGGTTTCAAGAAGAAATAAGTACCAAAAGACTAACATGTGTTTATGTCCAATTTAAAAGTGAAATAAATTTTAATGAAAAACATTGGATTAAATAGTAAATAATTAATCCAATTACACATTAAAAATATTTCAAAACATAATCTAACTATATAAATAAATTATATGAAAAAGCAGTTTTGAATTAAAATGTTGTATTTTTCAATGTTCATTAAAATACTAATTTCAATAGATAAATTAAAAAATATAATCTAAGGTAAATTTTGATGTTCTGATTCCAAAGATGTATTTAATTAAATAAAATATAACTTATAAAATTGTGAGAAACTATTTATAAAAGGGGTTCTTTATCAAAAGGAAATAAAACTATATTGTTTTGAAAAATACTTCTTTTATCGAAAAAAATGAAATTTGTTCTTATATCATATCTATTAAACATTATATATGAATTTAAAAAATTAAATTTATTATATTAAATATATTTTTAATTAAATAATAATCCATAAATAGTGATATTATTTTATAAGAACAATTATTCTCTTTTATATAGTTTATTATAATATACCTCTTTTATATTCACTTGGTTTTTTATTTTAATTTCTAATAAATTTCGTTGCAAATGAATCATTATTTAGACTTGTTAAATTATATATTCATTATTTAGTTGATACTATTCAGTCTCACCATTCTAGTTGCTAGGTTATATGTGTAAAATTTAAATAATAATATTTAGTTGTTTGTTTAAGATCAATATAGTGTATCATATACGCTATTAGACATTGTATTTATTTCGTAAAAATCAAGATTTTATTGAAAATGAAAATTATAGTTATCATAATGAATTGGAATATTGGTCTCCATAATATATTATCAACTGTTTAATTTTTTAAAAGAGTATTGTATTGCAATTATCCAAATCAATGTCCAAAGGGAAAATCTAATGAAGAAAATCAGTAGTGTTGTATGTGTAATGGTTATATTGATATTAATGAATAGAATTAAAATGTAATATGCAAGAAAATATGTTTTATGGAATTATATGATGAATCCTATTAAAATTTTTAATATGGAAGTTGAATTGTAAAATTATTTATGTATTGGAAATCAAGGATTATTTTATGTGAATCCTAAGATTTATAAGGATTTTTAGAATATTATTATCAATAAGTACTTTAAAAAATTTGTTAAATGGTAGTTATTGACTAGAAAATTTATTTAATATAAAGATTAATTACAGAAAGTTACCCCTAATATGTTAATGAAATTTATAAAATGGTTATTATTTTGGATAAATTGTCTATTGATGTGGATAATGCAAATTGGGTAGTGTAGATGACCTTATAACTGAAAAAGCAGTAGTTGAAAACGTACTTTATGTTATATTTTTTAGAGTTTATAACATTAATGGATTTGTAATATGTTCAATAAATTATGGTTTTATTCATGTATTGGGGAATAATTCATGTTTATATTGAGATTTTATGGTAATTACCATTGTTAGAAATATTTAGGTGAAAATATAACCAAAGTATTCACATATTTGGTATGTGAAAATTAAGAGCTTCCAAATGATATTTGAAATATTATTGTTCGGTTGATTCTAATAAATTTAATGACATTCATTAAAAATGATGAAATTTGTAAAGCATATAAGGTTATCCATTTATTTAATGGTTTAATTTTAACATTGGATGTGGGTTTAGATATTAACTTTTTATTTCTCTATAAAAAAATTATTCATATTGGATAACCTATTTTGAACATTCTATTTTATTGATAACTCATGGTAGAAGGAATGACTTATGATTCTATCTCTGTATCTTTTAAATTTTTTATAAATGAATTAAAATTTTCCATCATTTCAAAGAGTGAGATATTAAATGGAAATTGATAAAGGCATAGCCAAAGAGTAAGAGTGTTCTTATGAAATAGAATTAAATCATATATGTATGTATTCTCCTGAAAATTATTCTACATTAAAAAAGTGATATTCTAATAAATATTTATCTTATTATAATAATTTTTTAGGATATCTTTGAAAATTTACATGCCTAGTTGGTTTATGATTTTTTATTTCTTAACTTTATATGTATCACCCTCTTTCGTGTGATTAGTGATATTTATAACTCTTTATAAATAATTATGCTTTTATTACATGTATATGTCGTCACTCCCCACCCATGTTATCCTTCTTGGAAACATTTCCATTGGTTTCATTGGTTAAAAATTATTTTTACAACTTCCCATTTTTAAGGGATTTTTTGTTAGTATGAAAGATATAGGTTTCTATGAAGGGATTTTTTACAAAATAACCATTAATGACCGAGAAAAATATTTGTGGAGAAATTCATTTCAAGAGGATATAATGTAACACCCTAAGTTGTATTGTATTTTTTTCAATTATAATTATTATTTTGTTATTTTAAATTTCATGAAACACTGAGTTTATCTTGTATTATATGAAAAACTATTTTTGGTTTTTGTTTTACACAATTCGGGGTTTAGTTTGAGTCACACACAACATCGAGTTTGAATAAAACATGGAATTAATTTTAATTATTTTTATTTAAAGTGACAATTTTAAACAAGATTTCAGAATTGAGGTTATGAATATAATTAACTAAATTGTTTGAATATGGTTTACAAATTATTATAAAATTATTTGTTTGGTGTATAATTTTTGAAATGAAAAATAAACCCTTTTGAAAATAAAATGGAATCCAGTTTTAAAATTTTTTATGCACACAAGTTTTTATTATATCAATAAATTAATGAAATCACATTCAGTTAATTATTTTTATAAATTTTTTATATTGATTAATCTTATATATTTTTGGGATAAGAGAAAATAATAAACCAATATTTATTTATAGAAACTTTATTCTTCTAGAAATAATGTTTGATACTTTTTTGTAGTGAATGTATATTAAAACTAAAATTTTAATCTTTTATAAAATTAATTTTATAAAATAAAAACAATTTGTTATATCAAAATCTCAAATTTATATTATGGTTAATTTTTGGTATTTCATATAAATTTTCATTTAAAAAAATAGTGAAATGTACATAATTGTAATTGAAAACTTCATTTTCAATAAAATTATTTACTAAGATAAATTATATTTTAACTAGTTTTAATGTATAATTATTTGAAATATACATATAGTAATCCAATTTAGTTAAATTTATTCAATTCAATATTGAAATTGTCTGTCAAAACATTGTAAAATTTAGTAATCTTTTTCTATAAAACCATCCTTCTATATAAGATTTTGAGATGAATATTAAATTAATATTTTCCACTTATTTCAATTGAATTTGGAAAAATGGGTTCCATCGTTTGAAACATAATTTTGTACCAAAAAAATAGTAAATTGAAGAATAAATAATTACTCTGGTTATGGTAAAAATTGATTACCTAGGGGATAAATAGAATTATAAGATTTAAAATGATCAAAAATATTATATAAATTTATTTTAATGAGTTTTTTCAAATTTTGAAATAAAATTATCTTAAATATTGAAATTTATTTCCACTTTACTTTGAATATGACCGATATAATATGTTATATATTGAAAAAGTAAAAAATGTACTTTTTCTAATTTTTTTATATATAATTCATTTGGATACTAACAAAAACCACATATGATATTTTGTAGGTATATATTTTGAAATATAAATTATTTTTTTCATCATAATAATTTACATGTTAATTTGTACAAATGAAATAGTAACCTAAAATTCTTATAGAAATGCCAACATAGAAATTATTTAAATAATAAAAAACTAAATAAATTTTTCTAAAAATAAGAAAAATTGAATAAAATATTATAAAATTTCATGTCCCATTAATTTTATAGATTAATAATTCATATTGTAAATATTTTAACAAAATATATACAAATTTCATCATTTTCTTGTTATTTAGTTTTTGAAATTAAATGAGCAATGTCAAAATTGACATTAAAGTTATTTTATAATGAATTATAATTTATTTAATGATATAAAATTAATAAAAATACTACTTTATGAAAATTAATTTTTAAATGATAAAAAATAAAATATATATTCAATTAATATACCAATTTTTATTTTATAATTAATATATTTTCCCATAAATAGTAAAAAAAAATCTATTAGCATATTTAATGTTACAACAGTATTTTTGCGTCATTACGTGCGCTTGTATTCAATAGATTTTTAAAAAACATAGGTTTTTTAATTTATATTATACATAACATTTTTAGAACTAGTTGGTGAAAATTTTCTAAGATGTCTCACTTTAATTTATTCTTAACAAATTAATTACCTAGGTAAGAAAACTAGTTAACTTTGTGAGAAAATGGTTAGTGTTGGGAAACATAGATGTTATGGGAAAAAATGTTTAAAACATATGTTTCAATGTGAGGTGGAGGTTTAGATTAACCATATCATCCAGAGATCCTCTTAATTATCAAATTTTTTCACACTTTAGGTATGAATGCCTAACTAATATGGAATACTAATGAGAATTTATAATAATTCCACTCCTCCTCAACTATAAAATTATAGTCACTCTCCCAAATTATTAACAACTCTCACATCATTTTATTCAACCAATATCTTCCTAAATCTCTTACAAAATTCAATCACTTCATCCTTTAATCGTTACGTTGAAAATATATCATACCAAAAAAGGGAATTTTAAAATATATAAAGGATACACGAAGTGGAGTAAGTCTAAATGTGTATGCTAAAAGTCAAGACATATGTTAAGGTATTTCTATCAAACTTTTTAATATTGAGAGACACCATCTATTTTCACCACAACATTATGGTATTTGATGTAAATAATGGACATGATTTTATTTTATCATTACTCTCATAAAAATTATGGGTATTTACTTATCAATTTTAGAATCTCTATTTCATGGGGTTAATGGTTCAAAAGATATCAAATCGATTAAAGATTAATTTTCTCAATGTTCCTTATTTGGGGCTTATGTATTGTTATGAACAATTCATCTATTATGAGGTTAATATAAAAACCTTATTACATGTAATTTTACCAATCTATTTTTTCTCATGTTTCTTTAAGTTTCATTAAATTTTATTCATTTATTAGTATTATAATTCAACATTTCCAAATTGTTAAATATTTTATGATACAATCTCATCATTTATCAAGATTGTTTACGATCATGCATTCGATTGTAAAATATTATGATCAATATATAAATAAAAGAATATATTTATTATACTCTGGTTATTATATAAGAATACATTTTCTTCTTTATTTTCCTCTCTATATGTATTCAAGAGATCAAAATGAATACTTTTATGGAAAATTATCTCTTCAGACAAAACATATTTTCCTTTTATAACCATGTTCCTTAAAATTCAATCAAGTTCTTTTGTATTAAATATTTCTTTTAGATTATAAAATGATATTATACTCAATATGTGTTTTAAATTATTTTAAAAAATAGTTATATATTTTGAAGTTTATTTTTAATGAAACATATTTACAAATTTTCTTGTGTTTGACAAATAGATTTTCCATGAAAATTTAATTTTCACCAAAGAATTTTTCAAATTGATATTACAAAAATTATTTTCCATCTAAGAATACTTTACTTGATTATATAAATTATTTATTAGGGTTATGATCTAGATATATAATTCAAATTCTTTATTTGATTGGTTTATTTTTAGGATGGTATGATATCTATGAATCCAATTCCTCCTCCATGCATTATACCGTGATAAAAATATTATAAATCCCACTTCATTTATTCGATTATAATTTGATTAAGAGATGAAATGTTTTTGAAACCAATATATTTTCTACTTGTTATGATGGGTTGAAATTTTTATGAAACCAAATTCATTTCATGGGTTAATATATGCTGAATTGCTTATGATTTTGGGGCACACATATGTATGACTTTCATTTTATGATTTTGGTTCACTTATAACCAAGGATAGTGGTTACATTATAAAAAAATATAAGTTATACCTATATATCTCTTTATTGAATCATGTAATGATATATTTATAATGAGATAGACAATATTGGAAGGCTGAGTGAACTCAGTTCAGTAACATAGGGTTATAACTGTGTGTAATCTCAGTTCAGAAGGGGAATTTGGCCACTATGCTATTTTGGGAAATGAACCTTTTCCACAATGAAGAAAAAGATACCACTGTCGGTTATGATGTTACCTACACAGAAGTCAAATCCATTTAAATTAAGTGTACATGGGTGTCTCTCCACATTATTAAATTGGGTATAAGAGAGTCCATCCCAAGCCTGATGTAGGTTTACATTTTGTTAGCCCATGAATAACATGTTAGTAATGTCCTGGTGGGAATCTGTGACATAATATTTTATATTCGCATGTGTATGACACAAATATATAGATCTACTTAATTTTATATGTTTTCGTGGATCATGTACTTTGATTTTCTTTTGATTCATTTCTTATCAATAAAAAATATTATTCCATCACCAATGATTATGATATTTGATATGAATGGTTTTGTTTTAAAATGTTATATCATATTTTGATACAATTTTTTTCATTTTATGTTTTTGTAACACACTTGTTTACCTATAAAAAGAATCGAGGATCATTCCTTCTCATGTTTCCTTTCCCGAGGTTATATTGACATGTTTTATTTTGGGAATTTCTTTGAATACTACTAAATGGGAAGATCTCTGTTGGGAAAATTGAAGATCCCTCATGAGATTAAATGATTATTGTCCATATTTAAAAAGGAACTATACTATTATAGTCCTCAATAATATGTTTGTGTAATGTAATGAATAATAATATAAAACTATATTATATCCATGTTTGATAATCCTAGGTCAGTTCTGAAATATAATATTTTCTTTCAATGGGAACTACATGATTATTTTAATAAAATTACTTTCATAATTTTCTATAAACCGCATGGTTTTTTTTTATTTATTTTATGAATTTACTTTTGTGGGAACTTATTATTATTGTGACAAATAAATGAAAATTCTTATTTTGATATCTTAACCTGACCTCAATGAAAGGAAAATTTATTTCTTGATGTCTGTACAACATGATTATTCTTCATACAGAACACTTCATCTTGTTAGCATGTGTCAATTACTTTTCAATATGAATTTTCTTATCCCCTCTTCTTCATTCACTTTTGAAAACATATATTATTACTATAATGGCAATGTTTCATATTTATCATGTTATATTTCTTAGGTATAATTGTTTTTAGATTTTATACAAGATTTAATGTCATGAAAACTATATCATAGTTACATTTGTTGTCACATTTCCATGGGATTAATTAATTTATTATTCATTTTTTAAATGGATATAGACGTTGTTTTATCAAATATAACATTCATATTCATAGTAATACTATTATGACTAAAATATTTTTTTCCTTATATTTTTAATTTCTCATCCATGTTTAATTAAAAATCTATGAGAGTGAAATACATTAACAATAGTTTTAGGAATTTTGACCCAATAATTCCCATCACCAACATCATCCTTGGAACCCCAATCGTTTCAACGTATTGACTTGTTTTTTAAAATATACTTACCATCTAGATGAATAAAAAACATTTATTTTCCTTCCTCTTATGTAATTTAATTATAAAAAATAATTTTCATTTACCTTTATTGATATATTATAATATTTTTTACAGTCTTTATCTCTAAAATATATATATTGAATTTTAGAGTATGCACAAGTAAATAAAACAGATTCAGTATCTATTAAAAAGTTTGAAATATTTTTTACAGCTATCATTATGATAGTTTTATAGAAATTCTTGGATGTTTTAGAATGAATTTATATATCATTATCATAGAACATTATATGTGTATTTAAGGTTTTTTTTAATTTTAAGTCACCCATAATGTTAATAATGATTCACTTCTTATTTTGTAGCTAGCTTTTAATTATGATAATTTATATTCTTATCTTGTTTTTAAATTTTCACCTTTGGAATTTTGATATCCCATATAAGATCACTCTCTTTGATGTATCATTTTTATTCCCTATTTCCAATATATTTACCCTCTTTTTGAGCTTTGTGATTTTATCAAGCAAGGTCACCAGCTCAGATATAAACGTGTACCTAGTAAAAGAATCTTCTTCCATACCATCATTTCTTGATGTGTATCTATTTATTTTGGTCTAATATATAATTGTTTTCTTATTAGAAGATTTATTTCCATTTGAATCACTCTTATATGAAGAGTCTCCACTTTCTTTCCCACCCATCAAATTACTCCTATTTTTCCCAAAAGATTTATTATTACTTCTTGAGTAATTTGTTATCATTTTGTTAGATACTTCCATATTATAGTCAACCTACTCAGTATTAGTGGAATTTTCATCAATATTATTCATTGATTAATCAAGTGTAAAATTATTAATTCCTAAAAAATTAATTTATTTAATTTGAAGAAGATTTTATTTTTTGTCTTCCATAATTCTTTTTGTTCATGGAGATAAATGAAATGGATTTTATTTTATCCTTAGTTATTTCAAAATTATTTTAAATATTTTAATTAGATTAAAACTTCTCCTCATAGTAATTCTTTTATTTCATGTATTTTTTATTCCATATCATTTTTGAATTATTATAGAATACTAGTGTATTTCTTATTTCATAATCTCGAAGGGTGTTATGAGACTCATTGAGGGAAATATCTCTTATATTCTCTATAATTGAAATTTCATTATTGAATATATTAGGAAAATTCCCTATAGATTATTTATAGTTTCCAAAAATATTGATTCTCTCCAAATTCTGAAATGTTCCTTACTATCCTATTGATTTGATTTTAATTTCACCATCCGCAGAATCATAATAAAAAAATATATGTATTCAAAAATTGATTTCAAAATATTTTGTTTATCCCCCATAAGATTAAAACTCCCATTAAATATATTTTGTAGTATTTCCCACATCTTCTTGGCAGTTTAAGTCCCATTATCATTGTATTGACTTTATTAATATTTGATGAGAAGATGTAATTTACAGATTTCCCACCCACATTATGATTGTTCTTGTCACCATATGCCCTATAATAATCTCTTCCACAGGTCTAAAATCCCATTAATTTGACACTAACCACCACAAGATCATGTGATAGAAAATATGGAAGCATATTATTTCTCTATAACTGAAAATATTTTCCTTAAAAAATAAGAACACAACTACTATTGGTATGTTTTATATTTTTCATTATTAAATTTTAGTAAAAATGGGACATTGTAGAAGGGAACATAGTTAACATAGATGGAACATCAAATTCCCAGATTTAGTGAGATCATTTTGTAGGGGTAAATCAATGATAAATTTTCCTTTTTACGATTTCTTTTAAATAAAACAACCTATGTGACAGGATAAGTTATCTACATTCTAATTTTTTTGTATCACACATTATCATATCCAAGTATAAGAATAAAAATAAATGACACTGGGATTTAAAAAGATAGGAATTGAATTCTTAGTCTTCACTGGGGTTGGGTCATGTTTTGAGACAACGATCCTCCTCCATTTATCATTATGAGTTATAAGTAAATGATATATCCCAATACTCAGGATAAGAAATCTTCCAAAATGTAACACCATAACACCTATACCCCGATGATGGTGGTTATTTTATTACATTGGTATAAAATAAAATGAATACAATATATAATATCTAGTAGTATAGTAGTCTCAAGAAACAATATACATAAATGAACACTAAAATACATTGAAAACATAAGACACATAAATAGATTACGTAAAACATCATTATATACACGTTAAATTAGACACATCACATGTCTTTTTCCGCATTCATTCTTAGGGAAATGAGAGACAATATAAAGGGGTGACCTAAGATTCCTAGTATGGTATAACATATAGTAGAATATATCATACTATAGGAATGGCATATGTAATATATTGGGTATGAATATTTTAATAGATCCTAAATTGATCATAAAATATCCATATGTAATTTTTTTTAAAATACATGATTATAAAAATCTAGTATCATAGTGATAAAAAGTGCATTGTTTGAAATATTAATCTTATCATCAGAGACTCCTTCCATGGAATCATGCACCACTAATTAAGGTATAGACCCAATTACCCATTAATGTATATCTCAAGAGAAATAATTATGCATTGAGTGGCCTTGTTACTTCCTACCCCATCCATCATTTATTATGTCTAATAAATTCTTAAAATTAATTAATGAATAAACATTCCATATCATTATTCCCCTAATGGAACCACAAGCATAAATATTGTATAAGTAATCAATTTTTCCCCATATATGGACCATTATATACAAGATTTAAATACTTTCACATTCAATGGAATAAAATAGTAATCTGAGTGAATATCCCACAATCACTAGAGAAATCAGATGATATTTATAAGGAATGGACACCACCGTTATAACGAGAATGAAAAAAAAATTATTTAAGAGTACTGCCTTGGTATAAGGATATCTATATGAATTAATACATAAATATTGGTTTTAATGATATTGTTAGTGATCTAATGCATACGCCATGGTTTTGTCAATATAGGTGTGTAGTAAATCCCATTAATTGTGTATAGAGTGATGGCCATGTTATTAATAAACCAATATATTTTTGGTTTATTACCACGATGTGGATTTTTTCTAGAGGGGCATCCACATGTTTTTATCTAGTCATATCATTCATTTTTCGAATACTACATGATCTTTACATTACTAAAATTTTTTGATGTCTTATTGGTAAAAATGTATTTGAGTTTTATAATGGCATATGAAGGAAGATTAATTAAAGGTAATGGTGATATATCATTATTGATATGGTATGTAATTTAACCAATTATTAAAAATAATAATTCTCAGTTTAAATAATTAAAAAATTGAATGATTTAAAAAATAAAGTTATTAATGATGTTGGGTACACATACTACAACATAATAATGACTTCGATATATACTACAATGAGATGGAATAATTTATATTAAATTAATAATATATTAAATAGGTGATAATAACATGGAATAAAAATAATTTAATATATGAAATGAATTTTAAACTACATTATAACGAAATAAATCAAATTGAAAATGAAAGTGTAGGATAGGAAAACCATACTACTTAAAGCATGATAAGTACTCCGTAAAACAATATATACTATATGGGGATACTATTGATGGGGATGATGAAGGAAAAATATTTCTCAATACATGTATAACGGCTTGAGATTGGGGAAAGTGTGGTGGTGAGGTTATTTTGCATCTAAAAAATTTGTTTATTTGTTTGATGACATAATTTAGATGAAGGGTAAAGATGTAATCACATAGTATTTATGTATGTTTTGTAAATATATTTTTATGAGACATGTGGAATTGAATTTACTAAATAATTATTTTTTTTCTAGAATGTGTATGTATCATTTGTTTCACCAAGATAATTCACATTATTGACCCGAAATTAATATTGATTAAATATTTACTATGTAAATTATTATTTTATTAAAAATATAAGATGATTCAAATTAATTTTTTTGACTTTTTGGTTACCAATTTGGACTTAAAAAAATATAATTTAGATTATAATTATGTTGAAAAAAACATTTAAATTAAAATATAATATCTTTAAAAAAATTGGACAAAAATAACTTTGCATACATTAATTATTTCAAATCTTATTTATAGTAAAAAATTTTGAATGTTTAAATATTTTATTAGTTTTAATATTTGGAAAATAATAATTCTATTTTTTAAAATATTTTTACGAAAGACTTATAATAATAGTACTTCTTAAATTTACCTTTTTGGAAAAATCCCAAAAATTTACTCTAAGTTAATTTTTTTGTTAAAAATAAAAAAATTCCTATTTAAAAGAATTATAATTATAAAACAAATAATGAAAACATTAAAAATATATTTATTATATAACACCCTTTCTACTATAGTATAAACATTTGGTATTATAACTTTAATTAGACAACAATTTTAGGGATATATTGATTACATGAAATAAAAGTGTCTCAGGTCTTACATTCTCTCCTAAAATAAATTTTTCCTCAAATTTTTCATTATATATTAGCTCATATAATAATATAGGGTTTTCTTTATCATTTATTGTTAAATATACCATGTTTCGTCCACTAAATTTTCATTCAAATATATTATATTCACAATAAGAGTTTTATAATTATACACAACATTCCCTCCAGTACAAATAATTTTTATTTTCTCTTTATTATATTATAAATGAGGGTGCGAGTCTATTTCCACAATGGGGAGTACATTTATATGCTCTAACATATAGTATAATAGTATTGTGAAATTGAATACTCTGTACAATTTTGAGAGTTTGGGTGGTAAATCCCAACAATTATCCCTGAAATTAATTCTCTCTAAAACCTCAAAAGTCCCAACATACATTTTATTGTGATTCCACTTATTATTGACCATTTGTACCCCCATTATAGTGATATTTACAAGAAAATATGACCCCATATTAGGAATTATAAGTACATCCCCTAATTATAAATGTAAATTTTCATCCTACTATTAATACAATTTATATAATCCAGGATAGTTTGCTGCCTCTCATATGTCTCCCAGACATATTCTTAACCAACAATCCTTCTTCCCCCAATATCATACCAACATGTTGGAGTATGAAATATTTCCCCAAATAAGGGATCACATGGACAAATTTTTAAACTCAAAGGGACAGATGTTTCCTATGATTGTTTTTCAAAGGTACTACTAATTTGTTAATAATATGTCAAGTGACAATTAACTCAACATATACACCAATGTATGGTTAATTATCTCAGACTGGGCAAATGTTTCAATATGGTTTGTGTTACTGAAGTGTAACATTATATTAAATACCATTTGATGAATATAGTAAGAACCCTCAATTATTTACAAGGTATAGGTAATTGTGCCATTTCACTCAATGCTCACCCCCCCATTCAAAAGTGGTTGTTGAGTAGCGGGGATGGCCTGTGGAGAATCATTGGGATTGTATGCCCTTGGTAACAAACAACCTACAGAGAATATATAAATTCAATAATAACATTATTAAAAATCATAATGGAATTGATAATACAATTACAATATTAATAAATACTATACAAATATTTCCTCAAAATTATAATATTCAAAGTAAAAAAAATAAGTCATCAATTTTTTTGATGTGGTTATGAACTAAAGAATAGAAAAATAAATCAGTAATATACATAAAAACTTCTTGCCCCCTGATTCCATCCCATAATTTCCTCACACTATCATGGTACTTCAATATAACTTTCCACAATAGGTTCTGTACCCTATTGTTGATCCATGATAATAAAATTTAACTTGACACCATGTTTCTAATATAGGGTGTCAATATAAACCTTGATAGAGAACCACCAATTTATCTTTAATATAAGTTCAATATATAAAAAAGTGTATGACATGAAAATAATCAATTTGAATAAGGAAAATTAGAAACCGTATAGGTGTAAAATTTTTCATTGTCCTTGAAGACCAGATCTACTAACATAAACACTATGAAAGAGGGAATTTAATCATTTTCATGATTTCTGTATCATGTTTAGAAAATTTGATTTTGAAATTACTTATAATAACAACGATGTTTCCTATTCATTAAAAATATCCATATCAAACATTACTAGATCCATGATATTATATTCATATATGTCCTTATCAAAGATAATAATCTACCATCTTTCCTTCTAAAAGTATCCATCACATGTTATGCCTTCCTATGGTTGTTTTGTGGTAGAAAATCATAGTTCCTGAGAAGTTATCACTACCACTTCAACACATTTTATTAGGGTAAATATATAATTCAATCTTTAGTTATCCTTATATATGGAAAATTTTTCACTATTAATATAGTGCCACTACATTTTCAACATGAATATTATAGAAAAAACTCAGTATCATGAGTTGTAAAGTATTTCTATGTATTTTTTATATTACTATAACCATAAGAGAAATATCTATCATTTTTATTATGATAAATCCTAGTTGTTTCTTTGATTAATCAATGTATATAAATAATCATTCCTTTCATGATGGTAAAGTTGATACTAGTACATTGGTCAATGTCCTACTGTTTTACTCAAATATCTATGCACATTCTTTTGACAATGTTATTTTGACCCATTTACCTCAACATGGACAATATATTATCTAATTTTGAAGGTACTTCAACAAATAAATTATATTTACTCACTATGAAAAAGATATTTTAAAATCCCTACCTAATTTACTTGTAAACCGGTAGCCGTAATGGTCGCCACATGGCCTCAATAACGCCTCAATATGCTTGTGGCTGGTGACTAGCAGAGAGGGTCAAATGTTGTTATGATGGAGAGACTATACCATCTTGTTTATATTAGAATATTTTTGTAATAATATATTATAATTAAATCAGTAAAAAATGGAAGTAGTAATAATAAATAGCATTAGTGTAAGATTATAATAAATTGAGAAAATATAATTGATTATCACCAAATACAACCATGCTTGAATGTCCATGAGACACTAGAAAAAATCTATAATTAGAAAATAAGTCTAAGTAAGATATAACACATGAACATACATAAAGAATAAAAATCCCCAAGAGAAATTTCCAAATGAATCCTTAGTACTCTCTTAGTCTTATACTCCTATATTCCGATGTAAAATAGACAACAAAAGCAATAATCCATGGACCTACATGCATCAGGTCTGCTTAGGTACCCCAGTGCATTGGAGGCCCAATAAGGGTATGAGATAAAAATAGTAGGTCACGACTAATAATGTCTAAAACATAATATTTTCTAATAATTTAATTTACACTAGTATTCAGGTATGATATGTAATGAAGAAAATAATAAAATTAAAAAATTCGGAATTGGTTCCTCACGGATACCTGGCCAAAAATACCATCTTCTGCCTAAGTCAGATGTGAATGAATCAAATAAACCGATAAATATTTGATATGGTTTTAAAAATTAATTTCTCAGCATAAAACTTATATCAAAAGATTAAATGAAACTAATATTTTGATTTGTTTTGGTGGACATGTCCTTGGATAGAAACATGGAATTCTTAGTTTTTAATATTAAATCATTATTGTAATATAATAAGAGGCAACATGAGCACATATAAGGAGATCTAAAGTGGCATCCCAAGTATCTCTCTAGGAGAAATATAAACACATATCATGGAAACAAGCTATCCAAGGAGACTGATATACGGAATCCCAAGTACCACTATATGCATGGTGTGAAGAAAAATAAACACTAATCACATCCTTATTATGTCACATAGGAGTCTATGTGTCACCCCTAGCATGGTGTAACCGTCTTGCCACCAAGATCATCCAAAAGTTCTTCCTTAGGGAACTAGTATCACTAATAACGAGGTGCATAATAATTATAATGATTCTCTTAATGGCATACCAAGTATCAATCATAGTGTTATACAATACAAGTTACCTATGAGCCCATAATAGAAGTATCATAAATAAAAACATGCATGACCTAAGGTATATATAATAACTAATATACTATCAGCCCATTTATAGAGTTTTATAAATGTAACCAGAGTATCACCAATGGAATTCTTGGTTTATTTAACCATTCCTGATTAATTTAGAAAAAGGTTCATGTACTTATGTTTTCATCATCATAAGACAAGTAAAACTATTGAGGGACAAACCCATTTATCACTTAAATTATAAAAAATAACCACCATGCACATACCATACCAATAAAATATTAATAATAAAGGCTATGTGCTAAAACATACATCATATACTTATTTAGTTCCATTTACTAGTTTGTTTAGTAATTTCCTTTATCTCAAGGCTATAATCAAAGGTCTTCCAAACCCAATTTTAATTTAATTTAAATTAGATATTATAAGAATAAACCAAACTAAAAATCTTATGTTGTGGTTTATCCACAATAGATTATTAAGGGAAAAGGATAATACCCATTCTGCATCACAACTAACCCATTCCATTTAACTTATTATTATTTTAGAAGAAATAATACCTAAAATTTGTGTTTTTTTAAATAAATTATTTATTTAATGAATTCTCATGGAATAACCTTACTCGAAGCTCAACATTTTGGTTTATGACCATTACTAAAGATAATATAATATATGGTGGTAAAAAAATAAACCATTTATATTCTATATAATTAATTTCAAATTTAAGAGGTGTCATATATAAATAACATCATGCAGAACAAAAAAATTAAAAATTAATAAGAATTATGAGAAAATACATATACCATTTAAATCATTCTTATGAAACTCAAATTAGATAAAATTGAAGCATGAATTGATCTTATTTGTGATAAAATGGATAAATGAGAAAATTAAATGAAAATAGGAATAATTATCCCACACCATGATATCAACTAAGATAGTGAGAAAAACTGAGAAAAGGAGTGGTAAACTCACTAAGGGCTATCCAATGTGATTAATAGATATGTAAATGATTATTGGATTAGGGTAATACCTCTATATGTTTGATGAGGATGTTAGCTCCAACCAAGGGATGCAACATAGGGGTAATGGGATATGATAAAGTAAGAGATAATAAATTAGGATCATGTAAATTTTGGGAAATAAACCCCTTTAAATGTGGCGTTGGAATTGACAGTATGGATGGCCAAAACCGTGCACTATTCGTGATTCATCCACAACCCATGAATGAGACACACATGTTACATAGAAATGGTTTGAAAAAACCTTTCCCAAACTGTGAATATATAATCATTAAAAAACCATCAATTAGGTACATTTCCATGCAAAATAGTTCATACGATTTTAAAAAACCATGTGGCACACTCACCCACTATAGAATGGTTACACACTTTCTTCCGTAGGGCCGCATAGTTTCTGATACATCATGAACCCCTTTAAGCCTTCATAAGATTTGAGGTTTGATGATTTTGAACTTATAAAACATTATGAAACACCCAAAGCACACCTGACTTCCCATACCATGATAAGAAATATCACACTTAAGTGTTCCAAATATCATAATTCCATTCTGAACCATGGTTTACAGAAATTTTCATCCCCTAGATGATAAAACTAAAATTCCACTGGAAATTTCACTGAGTCCAGTAAAATGAGATACAAAAAAACTATCTATTTCATTTACATTCATTGGAGTGTTCTATTTTTTAACAACAAATTTCTTTTTAGGTTAACGGATATTCCATCCTTGGAGACAATGTAGTTAGGAAAATATACATAATGATCACAAATCCACATATACTGAATTTAAAACATAACTCAGTATTTCCTAGTGTGTCAATGATTTTATATAAATGGTCTTCATTATTTTTATAACTCTTAGGGTATATGAAAATATTATTAATGAAAGGAATAAAAAATATTAAGATAATCCATGAATACTCTTTTCATAAAATCCATGAAAAAAATGAGAGTGTAACTATAGTTTGTGGTTTCATTTAAAATTATCAATAATAATGGTTTAATTTTTTTCTAATAATTGATGTAGTCCATAACAACCCATCCTCCTTCAGTGGGGGAGGTGCTAAAAGCCTCTGACTGTGGTGATGATTTTATTTCATTCAGGGTGATGGTAATTTTTCTCTCCTCACTATCCAGTCAATTAGATCATGGTCTATTTCAAAATCAATGTGTTTTTAAGGACCCCAATACTCTTCATGGTCAAAATAGGGTTTCGCTCACACCCCATGATTTCATAAAGGATTCTGATCTACTCTCTTTAGATTTTGTGGTAAGGTATGCTGTTTTAAGTCTATATATCAGATTTTTTGACAATATAATAAAAAATAACGGGGGCTAAGTAATCATGTTCAAATAAAAATTTAAAATCTACATTTTATGCTCCTTTTAATTATTGATAACGGCAATCTTGTGTTATCATTTTCTTAATTTGGAAGAGAATAAAAAAAACATTCCATCAAAATTTCATAATTGGACTTTAGATATCCATAAGATGAGGAAGTGGTCCCCCTAAATTATTTGGCTCCGTCTTCTAGGTTTGTATTTCCCTTTCTAAACATGGGTTTACTTTACTCTATATGTAATTACATTGGCATTTTATTGTGTTATGATTTGAGAAATCTAGTTGTGAAACATCCAACAGTTAAAAATGTATGTCTTGAGAGATATTTTTCTCCACTAAGATAATAATATGTATGGAATATGGTTGAGGGTCAATTAATTTTTTTCCATTGATCTTATGAGAATATTATATATTTTAATTCTAAATATCATTTTAATGTGCACCCACATAGAAACTATCACCAAAGGTTTGTGGGTGCATAGTTAGAGGAAATTAATGGAATTTTATATTTATAATAACAAAACTTTCTTCTAAAAAAATAAATAGATATATTTATTCATGGTGTCCCATGACTCCCATGAAGTTTCACTAGAATTAGTTTAAGGTGTTGAACATTGTGTGAGTGGTCCATTTTACAAATATGGTTATGTGATTGATGGTGAGAATCTAGTTTTCCATCCATATCAGGGTTGTGGTCCAAGTACTACTTCCCTTGATATTTTAGTAGGTATTAGCCCTACATAGTTTTATGTAAATAAGATTATATAATAGGGAGAAAAAATATACTAATAGTAGTATAGTAGTTGAAAGTCCCACTTCTTTACATTGTTGGTGAGTTTACTGGAGTCATTTCTCTAACACAATATATAAATAAAAGAAAATATTTAATTTTCAACACTTATATAGTATTGAAATCTTCATCATTAGTTTTTTAGATATTATTGACCAATTTTATGAATTATAGATGAAGTATAGAAAAATATCTTAGCGAATCTTGCCGCTAGAGGTATGGAATCATTAAACCACCCTCACAAGTCTTTAATAACTTAGTCCTTTAGAGTGCATTTTTATAATTAATGTGTAACTCTTATAAACCCAGAGGAACAAGATGAAGATAAATGTGAGGTTTTATCTTCTTATAGAATGGATTCAAATCTTGTGGAAATTACAATCATGAAGTAATTTTCTCAATTGGGCCTCTGCTCTAAAATCAATCTTATCAATAACATTGAAATTTTGAATGATGATATGTGGCACATAGAGAATGATTATGGATAGAGAGTGGTTCATTTGAAGAATAATATCGAAGAATAGTCACATAATTCTGATATGGTTTTGGGATCAACAACGACATATTTAGATGACTTTGACTCAATAAAAGAATTTCAGTCTCTAGTTTCTTATGTTTCTCATGTGGAGATGTATAAGAAATTAGAATATCATCATGGGTAGGATGTACAGAATGAATAATGAAGACTATGCTTCTAAATACATTATATTCATTTCCATAAATTATAACAACAAGGGTTTCATTTTCCAACTAGGAGAAAATAACCAAGTGGAAAGACGCCAATTCCACACTTTTTAAACACTTGATCTCATGGTCTATAAGGAATCGAAATTGAATGTTTAATAACATCAGAACCTGGGTGTTCAAAGAATTATATCTTACATGTAGTTTGTAGAGAGTCATAAAAAGTATATATACATGATTAATTACACATTATTCATTTATCTAAGATAATTAAATAAGTGTATCATATATTTTTTAAGGCTTTAGAGAGGGATGATAATGTGTCCAAAAATCAAGAAAAATGAAATTTCTCAGAAATATAAAGTAACGAGGAAGGGGATAAAGGGCCCATAAGGTCTACATAAAGATATATTAGTATGGTTTTAGTTACATTTTAACTATCAATTTTAATATGAGGATTGTAATTTTTTATCTTTGATGATTTGGTGGTAGTTTTCTACATTTCATAGATCTTGAGAGGGATCTTTCTATATGAATCCGACCCTCATTGGAAAATATTTGTCCAGTATATATTTTCCATTCCAAGGATTGGTCTCCAGATATTTCCGGTGAGATCTATTTTATTATCATTGAGTATAAGGTCTATAGTTGTTTAATAGTTCTAAATTCTTTACATTTATGTTTTATTTTTGAATGCTAGATCTATATAATTTTTCACTGTTTTGGTTTATAATGTATGTTTCCAAATTAAGTAAGAGTTCTAAGTTAGAGATTTTTTTTCTAATTTGGTTTATAACACTTTATTAACTCTTTGTATTATAAAAGAATTCTTTTGTTTTTTATTTGCGATGGTTCTTATTAGGTGGTGTTGTTGTGTTTTGGGGTTTTGTGAGGATTTTCACTAAATCACTAAAAGTTATCTCACATTATAATTGAAATATTTAATTTTTTTACTCAATCCATAATCACCGAGGGTGGACTAGTTATCTCATAGTGAATTATTTTGAACTCTTAATGCACATACATTTTTGTGAAAATTCTATTTTGGTATATCATCCTTCTTTACTTTTAATTGATGATTACCAAACTAGAGTTCATTCATTGATAAGAATTGATCCCCCTATAGATGATCTAATATTTCATTGACAAAAGTTATAAATTTCACACACATTATAGTAATTTCATTGACTTACTGTAGTCAATGGATAACCTCATAAACCCATAATTAAGCTTTTTAAATAATCAATTTGTATGAATAGTGTGTATAAATCCATTATCATAATAATATTGTATTTATTTTATTAATATAAAATTTTCATTGGATATATTCTTTTGGGGGATTAAATATTGGGTTTTCACCATAGATAAGACAAATATAGAACACAATTTCATGAACAGTTGTATATTGATTAAAATACTCAGTGAATAAATTAATATAATCCCTTATATTAGATAGATCATATATTGAATAGATATACATCATATTTTCTAACTCAAATTATATTGTAAATTCATTGGGATGAGACATTGGACTTGCATACAAACATGACTCAAGAGATTAGGTCTCTACATTATAAATAATGATTATAGGAAAACCTCAAATATCCTAATCATCTTCTCTAAACAATAAATTCTTACATTATATGTCCAGATTCAATACAAAAAAAGGATTATGTCATAGTCAATGATTTTTATAATGAACATTTTTGTAAGTAATGAACCTCAATGTATTTTAATAGGGATCGAGAAGTATATTTTTTGTTACGATAAAAATTCCATTATCATTTCAAACTAAAAAATCATTCTTTAATAGATCAGGGGTTGATTCCAGGTTCTTATAAAATTTGTCATATATAAAATACTATGTCTATCAACAACCCAAAAATGTATATTATCTATTGTTGAGATTATAACTTTCATACCTTCTATGAAATCACTTGGGAACATGACAACTATTTTTGTCATATTGTGGCTCAAACATTACCCTTTGGCTTCATCTAGGGTGGATTTCTTTTTTCACATAGAGAATTGGATTAAATAGTGAACCATCTCCTATTAATTGAAGAATTTTTAATTTTTAGATTCCATATTTTCCTTGAAATCATTATATATATAGATATTATATATACTCATATACCAAAATCATGGGCTATCTAAGAAAGTACAGAGTTGTTTTTTGATAGTTATTACATGAAGGGAATTCATCACTTTCCATCTTCCCCATTTCCATATTAATTTAAAAATTGTTTTTAACTATAATTTTCATCTCTTTAATACATTTTATATCAATATACTTGAATAAATACTTCTCATAGTTGATTTGAATTTAATAATACCCAAATATGATGAAAATTATAGAGATATTAATCCCCTTATAATAACTGCATTTAATCCCAAAAAGAAGAAATCAATTATGAATTTATGTTTTTGTACTTAATATTTGACATCACTTTCTAAAAAAGTAAATATATCCTCATATTAAAATATTTATTTATATTATTTTTATCTTATATTCAGAAATTACATTTCCATGATATAATTTTTCACATGATGGGAATATTTCTCTATGAATATTACATAATACTCCTTCCATGCTATTCATTATTTTAATTCCTTCTAGGTTTTTTTAATAAAAGAGAACTATATGTCAATATCTTCAATTATACAATATATATCTATGATTGTGTTCCCCATTTCACAATTTCCCAATGTATGGAATATATCTTCTAAAGACATGACCCATTTCAAGACCAATAATTGATTAGTGGTCACAAAGAAAGTTATATGTTTTTACATATGAAGAAGCCCAAGGATGTTACATCATGATGAGGTGTAAATGAATAGTTCTTACAGGAATGGTTATATATCATAACCTATGTAAAAAACCCAAATATTTTCATAATCTACTCAACTCCAATGCCAACATCATTGATTTGACCTGGAGGGTAATATATACATGGATTATGGTTGTTGATTAGATTTAATTTGGTTCCATTATACTAAATTTAAAAACAAAATTGAATATGATTAATTATCTAATGAATGAATCTATGAATTAAAGATCATAGTATATAATTAATATAAATTTATTAAAAATAAATGTCATTTATATAAGAATAATTTATTAAATATATAAATGGTTTCTCATAGATAAATTTTATTCGATTATGTTATGCTAAATATAGTTTATATAATTTCTACTAAACATTATCTGATGCCAACTATTTCACCCTTACCCCAGTATCTAGAAGCTAGTGGTTACTTTATTACATTGGTAAAAAATAGATAAATCACAAAAACATTGATAACACAGTTTAGATTTTAAAAAAAATATAAATGTAAATGAAATTTATATTACATTGAAAACATAATATATATCATTTAAATACATCAATATTTTACTATTTATGCATTAATGTAGAGATGCCGATCATATTAAACATTTTTATTTCTTTGGTAAATAGAAAATAATATAAAGCAATGAATTGAAATGGTAAGGGGTAGGATATAATGAACGTTACCATTTCATAAACATGGAATAAATAATACGATGGGAATAAAAAATTTTGAATAATTCCTTAAATGAGAATAATATATTCAATAATAATAGAATAAAACAATTTTTGAATAAACATTCACTGAAATACTTTACACTCTAACTAAAATTTGTTTTTTAAATATTAATTTCAATTTTTTCAAAATTATTTATCTATCTCACCTTCACCCCCTTTGTGAATTTCAAAAAGAATTTATATAAGTAGAAATTTTTACCTAAAAGTTCAAAAAAACATTATCAATGAAACAAAAGAAATTAAATTAAGTGATGATAATATTCATCCAAAAAAATAATTAAGAATAAACATTTACAAAAATTCATAAGTTAATTTATTTCTAATTATTACTTTTTTCAAATGTTCAGGAAAAAATCAATATTTCATTCAATGTTTCTTGTTTATCACCTTTATATTTACTTATATCATCATGATTATACTTATAATCATCCTCATTCTTTAAAAATTCATAAAATATCGTCCTCATATTTTCTAATTCTTCTTACAAAACTATAATATTTATCCATTATCTGTAAATATCTTTGTTTAAAAAATCATGAGAGATTTTATTTAATCAATTTCACTTTTATTTTAATCAATATTTGGATATATTTTCAATTCAAATTTTAAGATTAATCTTTTCATTTCATATCATATCAACAAGTTTATTTATTGGATTGATTTCTTCTTATGTATATTAAATAAACATAATGGTAATTTTGAGATTTTTTGATTCAAAAATGGATTTTCCTTTTTAAGTACTATAAATTTTCCCCATTTTGGATAATTATTTCTACTTGTTAATTCAGTGAAATTTAGTTTTACAAAAATTATATATATCCTTGGATATTCTTATAAAATAATGTATTTTTGAAAAATTGGTAGAATTATTGAAGATTATTTCTTACTTCAATGAAGCTCATTCATATATGATTATTTTTTTTGATGATTCTGATAAGATTACAGTTTTTTGAATCATTCGAAACTTCTTGTATATATGGAAATAGTATTCATAGAGGTCTAGGTCATTATTTTTAGTAGAGTATGTTTGTGAAATATCATTGAGATCAACATCTTTATCAGACACATATTTTCTAGGTAATTTTACATTAGATTTAAATACATTAATTTATAAATAAAAATCCTTATGGTATTTAAAATAAATTGATTTTTTAGAATGAGAGGATATGGAAGTCAATGTATGAGACGAAATATAACTTATGTTAATAATATTATAAAAAATATAAACTATATCATCATTTATTCTTATCAAAATATTTTTGTATACTCAAGATAATTATTTAAGATGAATAACTTGTTTTCCTTTTGAAAAAAATTTACATATTAAAAAGACTTATCCTAAGAAACATTATTTATTTCTTTAATATAAACATATTTTCATTCAGAAGCTAAAAATTATTTTCTATTTTTTCTTTTATAGTGGATGTGGGTTCTACTACCAGAATGGTAAGAATTTCAATAAATAGAGATTAAACAAAAACTTCATCTCATAGAACTTTCTCAATAAAAATATATTTCTAAATATTTTTCTATTTCATTTTAACTATTTATTAATATTTCTAAATTTCTTTTAAGAAGACCCTTTCTTTTATTTATTTATTTTTTCTTCAATTATTTAATATTTTATGTATTTTATTCCCAAAAATTTTCAAAATATAAATCTTTTTCCCGAAATCCCAGCCACATCTAATCCAAAAGATGGAAAATCATATGACTTCTATTATTTCTTATTAATAAACAAGGATAATCCCTCTCCTGTAAAGATTTTTTACTATTTTATTAGCATGTTGGTGATTTTACCCATCATTTATTTTTTAAAAACATTATTCCAATGGATGTCAACATTATCAATGAAGACACCTTTTAGTGAATTGTCAAAAAATATTTTCAATATAGGGGAAAAAATGATTCACCTTAACAAAAAAATTTTCATTTAGGTATGACGTATTTCACTTATTGATAAAATAATATTTTTTTATCCCTTCATAATGGTTACAAAATCCATGTCAATAAATATCAGATATAAAAGAGTTTTCAACTTATCTATTCTGATATCCAATACATCAATACTATAGATGATGAACATTACCTTGTTAAACATTATCATATTATGGGGAAAGTCAAAAACGTAGATATGTTGTAACATCATATTATAAATATCACATTTTAAGGAATTAGTTGTTTTATATCCAAATATTTAAAATTTGAGCAATTGATGAATTATGTGATACTTTTATAACATTTTTATAAGTTTTAAATAATGATTTTAATTCATTTTCTTTATCCAAAGATCTCATATTAGTATGAAACTTATATATTACATGATTATTTTTCCTTCAAATGAAATTCCAACAATATTATAATTTTTTTGAAGTTCAGTTGATATGATTTTCAAAAAATGTTAATTAAACAATTCTTTAAACCATGAAATTTAATTATCTCATCAGTCATATAAAATTATCTAACAATTTTAGGATAGTGAAAATAAAAATCATCATTAGAAACACATATGGATTTTTATATTTGGAAAAAAAATCATGTTTTTAACATAGGTTCATAATATTAAATATGAAAACTATTGAGACTCTTTCGTTGATTTATTTTTTGTTGGGGAATCCACATAATGAATCTATAAATTCAGATCAAAAGAAGATGAAATCCAATAGGAAAATTGAAAATGAAACATATAAATATAATTCAATATGGTGAGAGATGTCCTAAGAATATAAATAATGAATATGGTAAAGACACTCAATTACATTATATATTCTCTATGATATATGGTTAAATTTATAATAGATTAAAAGTTTTAATGAAACCATTAAATGGACTATGAAATTTTGATGAATCATGAAATATTATGACGTAACATTATTAAGAAAGAAATAATATATGAACACTTAATGTTCTATTTGTTTGTAGACTTAAATTCTGATTAATTTGCAAAAAATAATAATCATATGAAACTCTAAATTTTTTTAAATATAATTTAGGATATGTTTCTATATGGATTACAGACTATAGTGAAAAATAATTATAATAATATTAAAAGAAATTCACATCATTAAGAATATTTAAATAAAATTTCTTATATATTTTTTTTCTAGAAATAAGGGATTATTATATATATATAATAGATATATCAGAAATATTATTTCCATTGTATATTTGTATGGTGTTTTATTCGATAATACGTATGATGTTTTATAAAAAAATCTATTCCCATTGTTTTCTGCACAAAAAAATTAAAAAAAATTAAAAACAAAAATACTTGTTAAAAAATAGAATATGGTCACCTAATTTTTTGTGATGTTTTTATATTTATGGAGATATGTAAATATAAATCACTTAAATTATTACATTATTTTAACCATTAAAATATTCTATTTAATATATTAAAATATATTATAATTAATTGTTTTATTGAAAATATCATTTAGTTCTTCTTCCATTCCATGAAATTTTCAAATAATATCTCTGTTCTATTTGTGATACTATATGAAATAATTTATTATGTCTATGTTTATAGATTTTCTTTTGTAAATGGTTTTTAGTTAAACATTTGAAACATCTATTATCACGGAAAATCATATTTTTTGTAAAACTCATTCTATAATCAGTGTATCTATGTGTGCAGGTTGCACCTATAACACTCGATCACAAGAATTATTAGCTGCAATATATTAATATTTATTAGTGTAAAGTGCAACCAACAGTATTTATTACAATAATTTGAAACAAAATGTTTACTTGTAAATTAATAGTTCCAAATGTTCTTTTCATATCCATATTTAATCCATTAAATACAATATAAAAAAATGTTTTTCCTCATAAATATTATAAGAAGTATAAAATAATCCCAATTGATATATCTCTTAGGATAACAAAAAAATTATTTAATAAATTTTATATGGGAATCTTCTAAAATTTCTCAAAATATCATAGATACGAATACATAAAACATAATGTTTTTCAACTACCTATTAGATATTGTAATTTACCAATCATTACGCCAATTTTTTTTCGATCTATTGGTTTCATAAATCTATCATGATTTTTTTTGAGGTTATAATTGATATAATAATAAATTTATCAATTTCATATAAATTAATTTTTAATTAAATATTATATATAATTTTTTCTAGATGTGAATTTTCAGTGTAATTTTTGTGAGCTTTACAAACATGGTATGTAACTATATTCACATATTATTCTCACTTTACACACATAATTCAGAATATTAGAAATGGAATTAGAAAAATATATTCTTGGTTAAACAAAATAAAATTTCATCACAATAAAATTGAACAATGATAATTCAATTAAAAATAATTTTAATTAAAAGTGTTGGATATGTAGCTCATTTGTCAAAATTATTTTGAAGAAAGAATCTTGTAAGAATATCAAAAGAAGATATTTTGGATGGTTTAATTATATATATTTACATATACAGTTTCAAAAAATTATATATAGATTTATTTATATTTAAAAATAGGTATTTAATATTTATAAACATCATTCGTTACATATTCTTTAAGAAATTAATACCTCACATCAATTTGATAATGATTAAAATTAAGGAATATAGTATACTCTATAATATTAGAAATATATTTAAGTTCAACTATTGGATGAAATGTTTATTCATAGTATATACCTTATTTTTTATTATAACACTTAGAAAATATTATAGATTTATTTTTTACTATTATTCTATTTTCATTACAGTTGTTACATAATTCCCATATTACTACAGTCATAGTAAAATATTTAGGAAGTTATATTAATGACAAAAGTTTTATTTTTGAATTCATTATATTCATCCAATACTTTAATTATACAATATTCATGAACTAAAGCTTCATGTGGTGTTTTAGGTTCAAAATATGATAAGAATGAATAATTTTCCTATTATTTATCATCCAACATACAATTTTTATTTGTTGATCAACATCATTAATGATATTATTAGATGGATGATTCCTTAATACTATTTCTATTTTTTGGATTGATAAATTGTTGTTCTTGAAGAAAATTTTGAGTTTATTCTATAGGTATAACATTAGAAAACATTTCCTCTATTATTGTCTACTGTGTTTAATTTACCCACATGGATGGTAAATTAGTTTTAAAAATATCTTCTAAAGACGTAGATCTATTTAATTTTAAAACAAAATTATCTATATAATAAAATTTGACATGTAGTTTTTCCTTAATAATACATTTTATTTTCATAAAAAGATGATAAGCCTTGTTTTTTTAGAATATCAATTTATAATTCATTAATTATATTTTAGTGAAAATTTATGTAAATGTTTTTTATCAATCATAATGAATTCCATAAAACAATAAAATATGATTTATGAATGTTATGGATTTATTCCTATTCACAACACATATAGGATTTTATTAATATAAGTCATAGTTAAAATGAAATTTATTGTATAACATGAATTACTAAAAACATCAACCCAGAAATGATTATCCATTTATTATTTAATGAACATAGTTAGAGTAATATCCTGATGATCTATATTAATTTATTTATCAATAATTTTTTTTAGAGGGGTTCAAGGGGATGAAAAGTTACATATAATAAAATTATTAATAAAAAACATTTCAAAATCATAATTTTCAAATTCTACACCATGATCATAAAGTACAGTAACAAAATATAATTTTTCACATTTTAACCTAGGCTATAAAATTTTTAAAATTGAAAAAAGATTAATATTTTATATCTAGAATATATAACCATTTCTATCTAATATAGTCATTTACTACAAGATATATACCGAATATTCCCCCTATATTTCTACATATGTAAGAGAAAATAAATACATGTATATTATTTATAAAGAATAAAAAGTTAAAACTACCCAAATAGATTTAAATCTAATCTTATGTTTCATCCATTCCAAAACTATGATTGATATTTCATTACACTTAAGAAAGTTATATCATGCATACTATGTTATTTTTAGGTCAAATGAAAATATTATAATGCCTATAGGTAGAAAGAAAAATATTACCTATTTAATTTTTAGAAATACATTTATCATTCAACAAGTTCAATATATAATCATCATTACATAAATGAATTATAAAATTTAGGTTGTGATTAAAACCCATAAAATATAAAAAATCCAAATTTATGTTTTTTCTATGAATTTCAATCTCACCTGTTCTATTGATTTCTCATTTAGTATTATATCCAAATGTTAATTTTCCATAATTAAATTAAATAATCTGTAGTAAAAATAATCTTGTTTTCATTCATATGCCTAAAAAACATTGTCCATGTTTTAAATATTCTAACTGATAGAACTTGAAGTGTTTCTCTGAAATATAAAATCTAGTATTTTGGTACCTTTACTTGATTGGTTCTTGAATTATCATAAAAATGACTTTGGTAATCTATATCAACCCAAATGTTTTATGTTTTAAAGATTCATAGAAATATACACATAAAAAATCAAAAATATTATACCTTTTTTAAACAAAAACTGGTCTTCTAATATCTAATATGTAGACATTTACTATTGATGGGTTCAATATTTTGTTGGGAAAAGTGATTATTTTGAAAATGTGGTATTTATTTCTTAAAACACAACCCACCTAAGTTTTTTGTGGACTCAAATTACTATACATATTATCTAAAATTTTCATTTCAGATGTAATATTTGATGAATGTTTTTTCAGACAAATTATTTTAGATTTTACTTTTGCAACAAAATTTTAATATTTATTAGATATGATATGATTATATTTTTAATTTATTTATAATGTTTTAATTCAAATTTTTATGGAATGTTATGAAATTATATAATTTTATTTAACAATAAATTTCATAGAAACATCATAAATATTTTTAATATTATTATTTTATTTCTCAATAAATATAGGGTATCGTATAACTTATCCAAAACTAGAAAAAATATTATCATCATCAGATGTCATAACTTTTTATTATTAAATATATGTATAATATTCATCTTCATAATCAAAATATTTTGCATTAAATTGCCTTTTTGTGATTTAGCGGATACCTTCCCTATGAAGCATCGGTTGCTATTTGTAATTCCCACAACAAAACAAAAAACTTATTAATTTTGACTGATTTTATATAAAGAAATTTATGAGGAAGTATCTAAACCAATTTCTCTCCGAGTTTCTGAGGATTTTAAAATGTTATTCCCATTATTATTGTAGAACATCCTTAAATTATTTCCATTTTTAATATTATTTTTTATTCCAGTTAAATATTTAATAATATGGTAAGGCTTCTTAAATATATATAATCATATCTAAAGTGTATTCCTTATCACATCTATCATTATGAATTTTCTTCTTAACATATAAAAAATATTTCTGAGCAATGTTTATATCTTTTCAGATTAAGAAGGATTATTCTCAATTTAATATAATAAAACTCTTTATGTTTCAACATTATTTTTTATTCATGATTTCTTAACCACATTAGACATAGAAAAAAAAGATACCCCATTATTATTTTTCTTTTTCTAAATATATTATTTTAGTGGTCTATAAATTTGAATGAGAGTACCAATCATATTTTCTGAAGACATCATTGTATGATGCTTAGTGTCTTTAATAGTTGTTTGTTTTGACTCTTATTAATTTCTCATTATATATACCATGTTCACAAAAAAAATTCCAATTTTAATTTTTTTATCCAAAACCTATTAACTATTTACTTAATTAATAAACGTTATAGGATTTTTTGTTTTTAATTCTCCCAGTAGAAAACCAAATGATTGATAATCCACATATAGAATTTATCTTTAAATTCCATGAACATTAGAGATTCCAAAATCTGTAACATGTAATATATTCCAAATATGTTTTCTATTTCAAAAATTTAATCCAAATATAAAAATAAATAGTTATGGTGTACATCAAATTATTCCGTACATTTTATTTTATTCGATAGATATGGTGTAAAATAATCTAGTGGACTTAATTATATTATATCTATTATAATTTATATGCCTTATTATAGTGAACATTTTTCTGTCTATTACATGTATAACATAAATATCAATCTAGAATACAAAATACCATTAAATCAGATAGAATATGAAACTTTCATCTATTAAAGTAGTGGAATTTCCTAAAAAAAGCGTACTATAGAAGTAAATCAGTTATATATATATATATAAATATAATTTTTGTAAGATGTTTATTGGGATTTTTAGAAGAATGGTTAGAAAGCACTGAATGTATTCATTCGACCTAACAAAGAGAATTGTGATATTTTGAAGACTGAATTTAATAAATATAAAAATTCTTCTAGAAGGTTTATGTTTTATTTAATTCATCAGAATTTTGACACGTGTTAATTTTTTTACCCACATTAAAATTGATTAAATATTTACGATGGTATTTATTATTATTTTTAATATATAATATTCTAAATTTTAATTAATTTGTATGTATATATTCCAATTTTAAACTCAATTTAATGTAATTAAATCACAAAAAATTTGGAAATTAAGGTTTAATTTAAAGACTAAGATATAGAAAAAAAAATTGTAGAAAATATTTTTTTCACTATAGGAATATTTATTCATAGTTTTTAAAAAGAAATCTATATGAGAGACCTTTTCGAACCCTCTACTTAGAGAAATCCCTCTTCTCATGAAGAGGCCATTCGATGAAGCCCTAGCCAGGAAGGGGAAATTCCCCGCAATGATTGTAGAGCATCCCATTTTGTAATAGTCTGAACTTTGATGGTTTGACATTGAGATCCATAAAATATGTGGTTTGTGCCCTTCTTCCCACCAGATGAAACACTGGGTGGCTGGGAAATGTGAGCAGAGCATATGAGGCAGAATTTCCCTTAAGCGTGGTCTCTCTAGAATCGAACCCCATACCTTAATGAACATTATGGATATGGTCCTCGATCTTGCACCACTACACCACCCTCATGTAGAAAAAAGTAAATTTTGTTTTCTGGGCCCAATGGGGTTACAAGGTATACATTAGACGTTACCCACCAAAGAGTGCCTTTATATACTCCCGCAGCCGTAGGCCCTTGGGTAACAACACCATAGGAATTGAAGCTAGTTTTGTACGGGGTAGAGGGGCCCATGAGTGGTTATAAGGGAATATAGTTCACATTACCTTCCGAGATCCAAAAAGGATGATATTCATCATTTAAAATAAAATTTTTCAATATTGGTTAATTATATGAGCGTCATAATATAAATTATTTAGTTTTAATTAATTTTAATAAAATTCACAATAATTAAACAATATTTAAGTTAATATAACCCTTTTTAGAAAAATACCCAAAAAAATAAACCTTAGCTAATCTTAGTATTCGAAATCCAAAAATGATATATATTTTATCAAATCTAATTCCCACAATGTTGAAATATATTATACATATATTTTTTAAAAAAATTTATTTTATTGTGCATTTATTTGTTTGAAATAAAACTTTTCAATATTGGTTAATTATATGATAATCATCATTTAAATTAATTAGATTAAATTTATTTATATAAAATGAAAAAAATAAATAATATTTTTTTTAAAATACCCCTTTTTAGAAAAATACCAAAAAAATAAAACTTAAGTAATATTATTATTCATAATCCAAAAAGGATATGTATTTTATCGATTTAGAATTCAAATAATTTTGCAATATAACATACATATATTTTTGAAATAAACCTCATTTAACTAATTTATATTAATGGGGTAATAGAATATTCATTGTAAAATAGTTTTAGCAATAGAGTTTTTACATTCTATAATAGAATCACATTCCACACATGAAAAAGATGGTTCATAACTGAATATTGCAATTTCATTTTAATGGGTTCTTTATAATCATTGATATGAAGTGAATCCATATCCAATAAACATTCTGGCTATCTTATGATGGAGTATTTATAGAACCTCAGTTTAGATATGTAATTTTTCGCCCCATTCTTATTCGTTTAACTAGATATTGAATTATTTTTAATCCATGTGTATTGTGTTGGACTTCTTCTCCTCCTATTACTTATTTTCAGATGTTTAGAAAGATCCTTTCATCCTTTATTACCTTCTTATCTTGATGATATTATGATAAAAAATGTCACATATAGAATTTTTAGATTTTTTGGACTACACAATCACGTTCCACGATACAATTGTATTACAAGTTCCTCTTAACGATTTCTTGATGAATTATGATATTATAGATTCTATTGCATTCACCTTTGATAAAATTATGTTTTTTTTGTTGTTTGTTATATCTGGTTCTCTCTATATCTCTATTCCAATTCATGATACCTTCTTTTTCTAGTCCCACCTTTTGTATTTGAAATTTTTTTCCCACAATTATTTGAATATTATTTCCATTACAGAAATGTAAATAGCCCATTAGTTAAGACATTTTAAAATTTGTGAAAAATCACTCCATTTAATGACTTTTTTTATAATTGGTGGGTTCCCTTATACAAATAATTATACATATTATGAGTTTTAATCCTTTTGAAATCATCCCAATGGGAATGTAATCATGAAAATGATACACGGAAGATCTTGATGTTGTTTTAGAAACCTTCACATTAATTAACATCACCGTTCTTCATAATATCTTCAGGAATTAGTATTCATTTGTAAGATCATAATATTTAATCAAAGGATAACATCACTTGGGAAATATCCAATTTAATTCATTCATTAAAATATTTTTCTTTTGGAAATGAAGTCACTTTCACTAGTATAGAGATAGTCTTATGAATATCCCTAAATTTACTCAAAATTTTCATCTTCATGTCATTATTTAGATACTCAAAAGAATTTATCTCTCTAATGGGGTTAGTGAATAACTATATCTGTTATGATTTGTTTCCTTAGATGAAGTATTATATCCAACATGATTGACTTATTATTGGATTTACAATGATATGAGATCACCTTAATGTCTTATTCTCTTCAATATTAATATAATAAAACCAATTATTACTCATAAATTATATAATTATGACATAAATAAACAAATTAATGTCTTATAGTTTTGATTGTTTCCTTATAGAGTCCCTCAAAATCCATTACATTAGCTATATATTCTTAGAAACACTATTATAAAGACATACTTGAACACTCAAAAATCCTTAAATGCACTAGAAATAAAGAAATTTAATGTAGATAACCATATTATTATAAAAAATAATATACTAAAGGATACATGTAGTCTTTGTAAATTTTAGGGACATAACAATTTTTCAAGACCTATCATTTAATTTTAAGAAATATTTAAATTATCATAGAACATCTCCAATTGATACAAATGAATTATCAAAAATAATAAATAGACTTCAATCCCCATACCAAGTGTCCCCATCAAGCAATATAGTTGTATCTCATATAATTTGTAATCAATTAATGGTTTCATCATACTCTTAAAAAAATCTACCTTGATTATCGATACATCAATCATTATAATATCTGGTTCCCCATAACTTTTATCAAAAGTAATAGAAAACCCTTTAGTATAATAAGTAAATTTATTTAACATATTGGAGAATCTATTTTATTATTCCATGCCATGTTCTTTTTGAAGTAGGAAATGCATCAATTTACATTAATGGTGGTCACACCTCAATTTCACTTCCACACTTCTTCAAAAAAATATTTATGGGATTATAACCATTTTAAAATCCTTCATTATTTTTAATTAATATATTTCAACCCATGTGATCTTCAAAATGGAATAATAAGGGATTACTAATTATAAAATAAGTACTTTTATTTTTTAAACTATATTGACCTTTAATTTTTTAGTAAATATAATTATTAAGACGATAAATGAGTTTACTGAAATCTATACATGAATTTTCAATGTCATGTGACTAATGTAATTATAGAGAAATCATCTCTAAAATTTTGAGTTTTCAATCCCCCAATTTTGAAACACATTTGAGGTATAAAATCTTTTTATAGAGAATTATCTGAGTTATTAATCATTGATGGAAAAGGAAAATGTATTATAAAAATGAGATTAATTGACAAGAGACAAGATAGTGTATCCACTATCTATATCTCCATTTTACATTATTTTAAAAGTAACTATATTAAAAATCAAATATCCATCGTACCATAAATAAATTTTATATAGAATCATTTTTAATACCGAGTCCATTTATGATTTAATGACATTTAATTTTTTTTGGATATTACAATGACGTATAAATAAAATATGATGTTAATGAAATGAGGTATCACATTCATAGGATATAATAATTATAATAGTTAAAATGATATCATAATTCGATTCATGTATAATAACATGATAATATAGAATAATACTATAATAGGAAGATAAATGGGAATTGAAATGATTGAGAACGATGACCAGTTCCATTATTATTCATTTTAGCATAGAGATTTTATATTGAACCAAATAAATTCATCAATATAAAAGATATAACCATAGTAGATACTATTAGGGAGAGACAAAAAATAGATAAGTCAAATTTTTAGGATAATTATAACAAGTATGTTTGTATTTATCGGTGTGGTGTGTAGATTCCAGTTGTATAAATTATTTCATTTTTTTTCTCATGCGCTCCACTACAAACCATAGTTCTACATTACCAACATTAATACTAAACTATAATTTAGTTCTTAAATTATTTAAATAAAAGTACCAGTTTTATATTTAATCATTATTTTATATTAGTTATGTTATATTTACAGTAAATCACTATTATCTTACCATATTTAACTTGTTTTACAAAAAAATTACAAAGTTTAAACCCTAACCTAATTTCAACTTCTCAACTAAAAATACCTAAACAATTTGTACTTTTTCCCTAATTTTGTAAATTTTACATTTTTATTAATTATAATTCATTTAAAATAAATTCTTTATCAGAGTTAACAACATTTTATCATTAAGAGAACTTATAAATCAATACTACTTAACCCATAGACAAATAACCCATTACATTAGTAGTATTATCCATAATAGTAATGTGAAAATATTTTTACTTTTATGGGATGGTTTAACCCACATTGATCTAATAGTGAATTACCGTAAGTTGATGTTCAGTGAAAAATAATTTGTCCTGAACCATAATTGCTAAATGTTTTCTCAGGACCAGTCAAGGAAAATACAATGATGCTTCCCCCTTCAGACGTCAAATGATTTCACTTCATATGGAATATTTATACTATATGAATAATTGGGTTGTCTCTTCTATATCCATTAAGTATTTTCATAACCTCTAATGCAAAATAATTCCAAAAATTTAACAGTAATGAATATATTAGCAATGGTTATAATTCACATTAGTTATATGAAAACCATATTTATTCATTCATCCTATAAATTCGTTCATATATATTTTTCTAATTAATATATCACATTTTTTTATTCATTATATTGATTATTTTTCATTCATTATTTATCTTTAATCACTATATATAGTGCATTGATTATGTTTATTGGAGAAAATGATCTAGGATGAATTTTCTTTATACTGGATTTATGTTTAATATATATCAAATGTTTCTAAAATGGTATTAGTAAATATATATCTTGATTTTTATGATAATATTGTAAAAAGTAATTTATAATTATTATATTATTTACTAACTAATACGTTGATCCCTTAATTATTATAATTTGAACCTTAAAATTATATTTCAATCCATGAACCAAATATAAATAATTCAGTGCAATAACGTGCTATGGTTTCCCTTTCACCTGAATTTGTAAGGGATTCATCTAAAAACCCATAATAGGGAAAGTCATTGTATTTCATATAACTTGGTTCCTCTTATCAAGAATAAGAATCATCTATTCCTTCTATGATTATTTATACTTGAATATAACATAAACAACCATTAGAATATTCAATAAGTTTGGTATAAAATTAATTAAATATAATTTATGAAAGACCTCGTGGACTTATAAAATGACTGTTGGTAATCTAATATGATATTTAACTAAAAATATATTATCAAAATTTTTATATTTTACAATTTTACTTGGACTAAAGATTTCCAAATTTGAAAAGCCTGCCCTATGGAGATATCATTAAAAAGGCATGGTCCCATACATGGAAATTAATTGGCATCCTATAATATTTAGCATAAATTATTTATCTACAATGTGGTGCCTTTGTATACTTATATATGGATACTAACTTATATTATGTCTCTTCTACATGTTTTGTACCTACTGATTTTTTTTTATTTTCGTGCCAAAATGTCAGAGTGAAATATCACTTTCCAAATTGGGATTTATATTTTTCCATTGGAATTCATGAAATATAATTTTTATTTTATGAAATTTCTATTATCCTTAATTACTGATATGTATTTACACTGATTTCAAGTTAACATGACCATATAATGTTTTCCAATATATGAATAGTTTTCTTATATTTTTTGTCCAGTTTAGGAAAATATTCCATTCTATGATTAAGATTATATTTAAATTTTCTAGAGACTCTAAATTCTAATTTGAATCTTGAATAATGGAAAGATATTATTGATATGTCTATATCATGAATTATATCATTTAAAATTTTATACAACCTAGATTGATGATCCTTATATGAATCAACTACTTATTCTATTAAATAAGATGACTTTGTTGTAAAATATATAATCACCCATACTAAATTATACAACATGGATTTATTTGTAATTCCAATAATGAACATTAGTTTTATAAAATCTAAATTACACATTGGTAAATACATATGTTTCACAACTCCTTTGTAATGTTTTATTTTATCCAGCGCGTGTTTTCATATTATGTATCGTGGAGTGTAATATACAATCTATCACTTCATATCATCTGAAAAGAAATTACATTATATATCCATATACATCTTAGTTCTAGAATGATGTATAGAAGAGTTTGATATATAATATTAATCCAAAAAATCATTATGTATCCATATAATTAATTGAATCCATAAACTATTACCAAACATTAGTACTATATCTAAACCATTTTAAACTCTTGTATTTTCCCATTTCTGACATATGACATTTTCATTTGTAGGGACTCATAATCAAATTATGCTTTATTAATTATCTATAACAAATATTGTTGGGAAATTACATGGACTAAGTATTATGATTCTCTATAAATTAAATTATTCATGTACATGATTAATAAATCCTTAAGAGAAGTAAAATTCTCACCCATATCACGGATAAGATACCATGATATTTTCTACTCAATGAATCAACTACTTTTTTTTATTTAACTGGATGATAATGTATAGCATAATCATAAATTTTTTTTTGATACATCCATATTCTTTTTTACACTAAAATCATTCCCTGTAAATAAATATTATAAACTCTTCTGAATGATGGATATATCACATTCTTCTCTATGAAGATAAAGTATCATTATCTTATTTAAAAAAAACATCCAACTATAGATCATTAGTGAGATAATTAATCACATAGTTTCCAAATATATATATATATATGCATAAAAACTATTATGTCATTTTAAATTTATTAATATAGTAGGATATTTTTTGTGCATGTAATTTCTAGAGTGAAAAAACTGTTGGAATTTCTCTAAAAATATTTGATCTTTCTTTCAGCCGATATGTTGTATTTCTAAACATTAGGGTTAGATCGAAAAACTGATATTTATAACATAATAGTAGTGTTTTTAGGCACAGTTTGAGTCTTGATTGGTGTCTCAACTTTTTATATGAGTTACAGGAGCTTCGATGGGATAATAAAAGTTTCCTAGAGTTTTTATCATCGGATCATGGTACAATGTTCATATTTTAAGAGAAACTATGGGAAAGTATTAGTGTGGGGTGATTTTTGGTTCTATATCTATAGGAAATAGTTGATTTCTATAGATAATGGATTTTTTAGTGTAAATCATGAATGATTCAGATAAATTCATGTAAGGTGGATTGGATCTTGAACACGGAATAAAGTTGACATATGGTTTCAGACACACCGAATATCTTTTTGTAGAATGATATATATATAATATGTATAATTTTGGAATGGTTGGTAAACTGTGATAACCACCCATGAGAAATGGGATGTTGGGTCAGTGCCAACTAAAGGATCAAAACATGGTTTAGTAAACATTGTACCTAAACCCTAATCCTAAGAACTGTTGTGGTTTTTCATGTTTTTATTACATGTTTTAAAACAAATGGATTCCATTTTGATTCTATTTCTGAAAAAACACCTACATGAAACATTCCTTATACTTCCCCTACTCTATTGAGGTCTTCCTCATTTAACTTCTAAATTGACTTTTTTCTCTTCTGTTAAAGAGACTATGGTGATTATTAAAGCCCAATTTTTTTTATATTCTAGTTTTATTTAGTTTTGAAAATTGGTTCAGGTATTTTTGAATCATATGCATTTTTATTATTGTGTCTATCCAGTTTCTTTTTTTTCCTCTTAATTGATTCAAAACCAATTGTCTATACTCGAAAGGTATGATTCACTAAGAATGTGGTATGAGATATCCTAATTTTGAATATTAGATTTTTTTATATTGGTTCATGTGATTTTTTCCCTGAAATGCTTCCATTCGATGATTGTAGAGATTAATATAGAGTATCTAGAATTTGGATTTTCATTATTATTAGATCACTCATACAAACATTTAGCAATTTTTAAATGTTTTCAATATGTTAAGAAATATTTATAATTTTCCATCATTGGTTCATGTTTTTAATGTACTACATATGAAATATAATTTCACAATCCATGGTAAATATAAATTTAGTTTATTTATAAATCCTATATTGAAAGGGTAATATATTTTTTTGTAAATGATGAATATTTGTTTTGGTTTAGAACTCATACAAAGATATTTAAATAGAATTTGAACTAAATAATTATTTAGAATAAACAACATAACATAACAAATGGTTTTTTTATAGAAATGGTGATTATGTTTTGGAACACATAATTTATTAAAATGGAATGATCCACATGGATTCCTCATTAGGGAATTAAAGAGGATATAAATGAGTATTCAAAATGTAATTTTATGTGAATTATAACGATAGACATGAGGATTTTTTGATAATGTATTACATTTTTTTATTTAAATACATGTAATGGTAATAATAGACCCCCCTTAAGGGGTGGGCATGTTTTGGGAACAATAATTTAGGACAAAACATATACAATGTGATTTTTATATCATGGTAAATAATTATATATATAATATTAGTTTTAAATCTAATGAATTTTATAATTATATATGGGAGAACATAGAATACAATGGATGTTTTTTATGGATATCCCTAGGAGAAAAAAACCCTAGTGGATTCTTGGATTTTATTTTTAACAATAGATGAATAGAACACCTATATTATTTTTATACTATGATGTTAAATCAGGGTAAACATGTTGATCAGGTTATTCTTGTACTTGACAGTTTCTTAAGGGTGAACAAAGAAACTATGGGATGACTATAATTGATGGATAGCCTAAGAGAAGCATTCCCTATGGGGGACCCATGTATTTTATGGTTAACACTCATTGAACCTGAACTCCAATGTATTGGAAATTAGGGTTTTTTTATGGGATGAAGACGGCCCTAAGGTGTAATATAGTTGTCGGCTATGGATGATTATATTTCTATCAATGAGAGAAGGGTTGGAATAGTCATCATGATATTCAAAGTGACACTCTGACATATGTCAAAGTAGGTTTATATCTTTATTGGGGTGAACATGGACCATGAGTTCAGTGTTCATTTTATGCATTTGTTTTCAATGTTTATACTACTATATTATAATTGTTTATCTTGAAAACTACTTCATTTACTATTTTTAAACATGGGTTATTTTAGGGGAAACATTTGTGGTATCTAGCTGAGTTGTTCCCACACCCAACAGAGGATGGCATGGAACTAGGTATTCCAAAAAAAGGTAGTCTTTTATTGTTTATAGGTTTGGGAAAGTACTAATCACAAGTGGGCCCATTTGGAATGTTAGGAAGGAGAGTGGATAATGGTAATGGATCGGGATTTGGATTAGTTAGGGATTCGACATACTTTTGTGTATTATGTCATTTATTATTATTAGACACATGATACACCCATGGGGGTCCATTTTAGTATGTACGTCATACCTCAACTAGTATATCATAAGATGTGCATATTTATTGGAAAAGTAATGTTTATTTTACAAGGTTATTCTAGCATGGATTATATATATTTATTATTTTTGTTACTATTATACCCCTAAAAGGTGGATATTGTCTCTACATTGATTCTTATATAGCATTAACATAAGTTGAATACATTTGGAATATGGGGAGTTGCATCTATTGTGATGAGTTGATCTATTATTATAGGAATTAATTAGTGGTATATGTTGGCAAGGCGTTACAAACATGTATTATATTATATTAAATATTATATTAATTTATGGGCATGATATAAATGAGACTTATATTTTTTTGGAATGTGTCAGTGATCTTATGTCATTGGGTGATCAATCCATGAATGGGGTAATACCATGTTTCTTAGGATGAGACAAGTTATTAATTTATTTTTTCCATTACAATTATAATTGATTTTCAACCCAAGTGAGACACTTGGTTTTGATGTTACTATTTTATGGGATTTACATTCTTGTATGGAATAGAAATGTGGTGTGGATGTGTTCATGTATCATTATATACATATAGGGATTCATATTACATGAATCAAGCTAAGGAAATGGGTATCATTATTTGATTTCACACTACATGTGATTTATGTCTATCATGGATATTTTTATTTGATTTATATCTTTATTCTCCATGATAAACTATGATAAAGAGGTCTATGGTCATTTAAATTGTAACCAAAATTATATATGCAGGTCTTCATTATAAGGTTATGCTGAAATATAAATTTTTAAATTATTTATATGATTTTTTTAATGTAGATATAAATGGTTTGATAAATGATGGTATTAGTTAATGATTGTTGACTAGATTTAGTTTTGTTGCATTATGATAACTTAATAAAAATGAATATGCCTAATTATATAATGAATGACTCTATGAATTATAGATCATAGAATATAATTAATATAAATTAATTAAAAATAAATGAAATTTTTACAAGAATAATTTATTAAATATATAAATGGTTTCTCATAGGGAAATTTTCGTCGATTATATTATGTTAAATATTGTTCATATGATTTATACTAAACATTATTTGATACCAAATATTAAACCCTTACCCCAATATCTAGAAGCTGGTGGTTATTTTATTACATTGGTAAAAATAGAAAAATCACAAAAACATTTATAACACAGTTTAGATTTTTTTTAAAACTACAAATTTAAATGAAATTTATATTACATTGAAAACATAATATATATGATTTTGATAGATCAATATTTTAATATTTATGCATTAAAGTAGATATGTTAGTCATATTAAACATCATTATTTCTTTGGTAAATAGAAAATAATATAAAGCGGTGAATTAAAATGGTAAGGGGTAGGATACAATGGAAGATACCATTTCATAAACATGGAATAAATAATAAAGTGGGAATAAAAAAATTTGAATAATTCCTTAAATGTGAAAAATATATTCAATGTTAATAGTATAAAATAATTTTTGAATAAAAATTCAATGAAATACTTAATACTATAACTAATATTTAATTTTAAATATTAATTTCTATATTTTCAAAATGTTTTATCTACCTCACCATCGCCCCCTTTGTGAATTTGAAAAAAAATTTAAATAAGTATAAAGTTTTACCTAAAATTTCAACAAAACATTATCCATAAAACAAAATTTATTAAATTAATAGATTATAAAATTCATCCAAAAATATAATTATGAATAAAAATTCAAGAAAACTCATAAGATAACTTATTTCTAATTATTACTTTTTTTTCAAAAGTTCATGTAAAAATCAACATTTCATTGAATGTTTCTTTTTTTTTCACCATTATATTTATTTATATTATCTTGATTCTACTTATCATCTTCCTCATTCTTTCAAAATTCAAAAAATATAGTCATCATATTTTCTATTTATTCATATAAAACTATAATATTTATCGATTATCGGGAAATATTAATGTCTTAAAAATCATGAGAGATTTTATTTAATCAGTTTCTCTTTTATTTTAATAAATATTTGGATTTATTTTGATTTCATATTTTAAGAATAATTTTTTCATTTTATATTATATCAACTAGTTTATTGAATGGATTGATTTGTTCTAATGTATGTTAAATAAACATAATGTTAATTTTGAGATTTATTGATTCTAAAATGGATTTTCCTTTTTAAGTCCTTTAAATTTTCCTCATTTTGGATAATTTTCTTTGTATGTTAATTCCGTGAACTTTAGTTTTACATAAATTATACATATCTTTGGATATAATTATAAAAATAATGAATTTTTGAAAAATTGGTAGAATTATTGAAGATTATTTCTTACATCAATGATGTTCTTTCATATCTTCTTATATTATTTTGACGATTCATATAAGATTACAGTTTTTTATATCATTAGAATGTTCTTGTATTTAGGGCACCAGTATTTATAAAGGTCTAGGTTATTATTTTTAGTAGAGTATGTTTGTGAAATATCATTGATATCAACATCTTCATCAGACACATATTTTCTAGGTAATTAAAAATTAGATTCAAATATATTAATTTATAAAAAAAATCATCATGGTATTTAAAATAAATTAATTTTATAGAACGAAAGGATATGGAAGTGAATGTATGAGCTGAAATATTGCTTATGTCAATAATATACTAAAACATAGAAACTATATCATCATTTATTCTTATCCAAAAATTTCTTTATACTCAAGATAATTATTTAAGTTCAATAACTTGATTTCCTTTTGAAACAAATTTTCATATTAAAAACACTTATCCTAAAAAAAATTCTTTATTTCCCTAATAGAAACATATTTTCTTTTAGAAGCTAAAAATTCTTATCAATTTTTTATTTTATAGTGGCTGGGGGTTCTACAATTTGAATTGCAAGAATTTCAATAGATAAAGATTAAACAAAAACATCATCTCGTAGAACTTTCTCAATAAAAATGCATTTCTAAATATTTTTCTATTTCCTTTTAAGTATTTAATAATATTTATAAATTTATTTTAAGAAGTACCTTTCTTCTTTTTATTAATTTTTCTTCAAATATTTCATATTTTTTTATTCACTAAAATTTTCAAAAAATTAATTGTTTTTCCGGAACTCCCAGCCACATCTAAACCAAAACATGGACAATCATATGTGTTATATTATTTCTTCTTAACAAACAAGGATAATCCCTCTCCAGTAAAGATTATTTTATTATTTTATTAGAAAGTATGTGATTTTCCCCATCATTTATTTTTCAAAAACTTTATTTTAATGGATGTCAATATTATAAATAAAGACACCTTTTAGTGACTTGTCAAAAAATATTTTCAATGTAGGGGAAAACAAATGATTCACCTTTACAATAAATTTTACATTTAGGTATGATGTATTTCACTTATTGATAAAATTATATTTTAATTTTTTTTCATCCCATCATAATGTTTACAAAAGCCATGTCATTAAATATCAGATATAGAAGAGTTTTCAACTTATCTATTCTAATATCCACTACATCAATACAATAGATCATGAACATTACTATGTCAAACATTATCATATTATGGGGAAATTAAAAAATATATATATGTTGTAACATCATATTATAACTATCACCTTTTTAGGGAATTATATGTTTTATATTCAAATATTTAAAATTTTAGCATTTGATGAATGATGTGATACTTTTGTATCATTTTTATAATTTAAAAACAATGATGTTTTTACATTTTCTTTATCAAAAGATCTTATATTAGTATGAAACTAATATATTAGATAATTATTTTTCATTCAAATGAAATTTCAACAACATTATAAATTTTTTTGAACATTAGTTGATATGATTTTCAAAAAATGTTAATTAAAAAATTCTGTAAACCATTAAATTTAATTATCTCATTAGTCATATAAAATTATCTAACAATTTTAGGATAGTGAAAATCAAAATCATCATTAGAAACACATATGGATTTCTATCATTGGAAAAAAATTAGTTTTTTACTATAGGTTCATAATTGTATAAATGAAAACTATCAAGACACTTTCATTGTTTTTTTCTGGGGAATCCACATAATGAATCTATAAATTCAGATCAAAATAAGATGAAATCCAATCAGAAAACTGAAAATGAAACATATGAATGTAATTCAATATGGTGAGAGATGTCATCAGAATCTAATAATGAATATGGGAAAGACACTCAATTGCATTATATATTCTCTATTATATATTATTAAATTTATAATAGATTACATGTTTTAAAGGAACCATTAAATGGACTATGAAATTTTAATGAATCTTGAAATATTATGACATAACATTATTAAGAAAAAAAAACATATGAACACTTAATGTTCTATTTTTTTGTAGACTTAATTTTTGATTTATTTGAAAAAATAATAATCATATGAAGCTCTTGATTTTGTAAAACAAAATTTAGGATATGTTTTTATATAGATTATAGACTATAGTGAAAAATAATTATAATAAAATTAAATGAAATTCATATCATTGGGAATACTTTTATGAAACTTCATATAAATATTTTCTAGAAATATAGGATTATTCTATATATAATAGAGATATCAGAAATATTATTTCCATTGTACATTTTATAGAGTTTTATTCGATAAAACTTATGATGTTTCATAAAAAATATATTCCCTGTCTTTTTTGCACAAAAAAATTAAAAAAAATGAAAAAAATACTTGTTCAAAAATAGAAGATGTTTACCTAAATTTTTGGGAAGTTTTTCTATAGAATGAGATATGTAAACATAAATAACTTAAATTATTACTTTATGTTAACCATTAAAATATTCTATTTAATATATTAAAATATAATATAATTAATTGTTTTATTGAAAATATTATTTTGTTCTTCTTACATTCCATGAAAATTTCGAATAATATATCTGTTCTATTTGTGATACTATATGTAATAATTTATTATATCTATGTATATAGATTTTTTTTGTAAATGTTTTTTAGTTAACGATTTGAAACATCAATTATCACACAAATTTATATTTTTTGTAAAAATCATGCCATAATAAGTGTATCTGTGTGTGCGGGTTTCACCCATAACACTCGACCACAAGAATTTGTAGCTTCAATAAATTAATATTTATTAGTGGAAAGTGTAACCCAGTGTTATTTATTACAATAATTTGAATCAAAATCTCTAACTTGTAAATGAATAGTTCCAAATGTTCTTTTCATATCCATGTTTATCCATTAAATCCATTATAAAAAAACCCTTTCCCACAAAAACATTATATGAAGTATAAAATAATCCCAATTGATACCTCTCTTAGGATAACAAAAAAATTACTTAATAAATTTTAGATGGAAATCTTCTAAAATTTCTCCAAATATCATAGATAAGTATACATAAAACATCATGTTTTTTCAACTACCTATTAGATATTGTAATTTACCAATCATTCCTCCAATTTTTTTGGATCTATTGGTTTCATAAATCTATCATGATATATTTTTTTGAGGTTCTAATAGATATAATAATAAATTTATCAATTTCATATAAATAATTTTTAATTAAATATAATATATAATTGTTTCTAGAAGTGAATTTTTAGTGTAATTTATGGGAGCTTTTTAAACTTGGTATGTAACTATGTTCACATATTCTTCTCATTTCACACTAATAATTCAGAAGATAAGAATTGGAATTAAGAATATATATTATGGGTTAAACAAAATATAATTTCATCATAATAAATTTGAACAACGATAATTCCATTTAAAATAATTTTAATAAAAGTGTTGGATCTGTAGCTCATTTGTCAAAATTATTTTTAAGAAAGAATCTTGTTAGTCTATAAAATAAATATCTTTTGGATTTTTTAATTATATATATTTACATAGAACGTTTTAAAAAATTATATAGGGATTTATTTATATTTAAAACTAGGTATTTTATCTTTATAAACATCATTCGTCACATATTCTTTAAGAAATGAATAGTTCATATCAATTTGATAATGATTAAAATTTAGGAATTTAGTATACTCTATAATATTATAAATAGATTTATGTTTAGCTATTGGAGGATATTTTTATTCATAATATATACCTTATTTTTTATTTTAACTCTTAGAAAATATTATGGAATTATTTTTTACTATTATTGTATTTTCTTTACACTTGTTACAGAATTCCCATTTTACTGCAATCATAGTAAAATAATTAGGATGTTATATTAATGAAAAAAAATTTCTTTTTGAATTCATTATATTCATCCACTATTTTAATTATACAATATTTATGAACTAAAGCTTCATCATGTGTTTTTGGTACAAAATATGATAATAATGAATAATTTTCCTATTATTTTTCATCCAATATACATTTTTTTTATTTATTGATCAACATCATTAATGATATTATTAGATGTATGATTCTTTAATATTGTTTTTATTTTTTGGTTTGATAAATTGTTTTTCTTAAATAATAGTGTGAGTTTATTCTATAGGTATAACATTAGAAAACATTTCCTCAATTGTTCTCTACTGTGTTTAATTTGCCCACATGGATGGAAAATTAGTATTAAAAATATTATCTGAATTTGTAGATCTATGTAATTTTAAAACAAAATTATCTATATAATCAATGTTTAAACGTATTTTTTCCTTAATAATACATTTTATTTTAATAAAAAGATGATAGGCCTTGTTTTTTTAGAATATCAATTACTAATTCATTTATTATATTTTAGTGACAATATATGTAAATGTTTTTTATCATTCATAATGAATACCATAAAACAATAAAATATGATGTAACCATGTTTTGGATTTCTTCCTATTCACAACCCATAAGGAATTTTATTAATATAAGTCATAGTTAAAATGAAATTTATTGTATAATATGCATTACTAAAAACATAAACCCCCAAATTATTATCCATTTAATATTTAATCAATATAGTTAGAGTAATATCCTGATGATCTATAAATATTTATTGAACAAGAAACTTATTTGAATGGGTTCTAGGGGATGAAAAGTTACGTATAATAAAATTATTAATAAAAAATGTTTCAAAATAATAATTTTGAAATTCTACACCATGATCATAAGATATAGTAACAAAATAGTGTTTTTCACATTTTTAACCTGGGCTATAAAATTTTTAAAATTGAAAAAGATTCAGATTTTTTATCTAGAAAATATAACCATTTATATCTAATATAGTCATCGACTATAAGATATATATATTATATTCCCCCAATATTTCTGCATATGTGAGAGAAAATAAATACATGTATAAAATTTATAAAGCATAAAAAGTTATAACATCCCAAATAGAATTAAATATAAACCTATGTTTCTTCTATTCCAAAACTATGATTGATATTTCATTGCACTTAAGAAAGTTATATCATGCATAATATGTTATTTTTAGTTCAAATAAAAATATTATAATGCCTATAGGTAGAAAAAAAGATTACCTATTTAATTTTGAGAAATACATTTATCATTCAACAAGTTCAATATATAACCATGATCACATAAATGAATTCTAAAATTGAGGTTTTGATTAAACCCCATAAAATATAAAAAATCCAAATTTATGTATTTTACATGAATGTCAATATCATCTATTTTATTGATTTCTCATTTAGTATTATATCAAAATGTTACTTTTCCATAATTAAATAAAATAATCTATATGAAAAATATTCTTGTTTTCGGTCATATGCCTCAAAAAAACAATGTATGTGTTTTAAATATTCTAACTTCTAGTACTTGAAGTGTTTCTATGAAATAGAAAATCTAGTCTTTTGGTACCTATTCTTGATTGGTTCTTGAATTATAATAAAATGTACTTTGGTAATCAATATCAACCCAAAATTTTTATGTTTTAAAAATTAATAAAAATATACACATAAAAAATCCAAAACATTATACCTTATTTAAAAAAAACTGTTCTTCTAATGTCTAATTTGTAGACATTTACTATTGATGGGTTCAATATTTTTTTGGAAAAAGTGATTATATTGAAAATGTGTTTTTTATTTCTTAAAACACAACCCAAATATGTTTTTTGTGGCCTCAAGTTTCAATACATATTATCTAAATTTTTATTCCCAGATGTAATATTTGACGAAGGTTTCTTCAGACAAATTATTTCAGATTTTAGTTTTGAAATAATATTTTAATATTTATTAGATAAGATATGATTATAATTTTAATCTATTTATAATGTTTGACATCAAATTTCTATCAAATGTTATGAAATTATATAATTTTATTTAGAAATAAATTCCTCAGAAACATCATAATAATTTTTAATATTATTATTTTATTTCACAATAGATCTAGGATATTTTATAACTTATCCAACACTAGGAAAAAAATTATCATCATTAGATGTCATAACTTTTTATTATTAAATAGATGTATAATATTCATCTTCATAATCAAGATATTTTTCTTTAATTTGTTTTTGGGATATAGCGGATACCTTCACCATGAATCACTAGTTGATATTTGAAATTCCCACAAAAAAAACCAATAAATTGGTAATTTTGACTAATTTTATATAATAAAATTTATGAGGATGTATCTAAACCAATTGATCTCCGAGTTTCTGATGATTTTTAAATTTTATTCCCATTATTATTGTAGAACATCCTTAAATTCATTCCGTTTTTAATATTAATTTTTATCCCATTAAATTTTTTAATAATATGATAAGGTTTATTAAATATATATAAAATCATATCTAAAGTGTATTCCTTATCACATATATATTTATGAATTTTCCTTTTAACGTATAAAAAATATTTCTGAGCAATGATTATATTTTTTCACATTAAGATGGTTTATTCTCACTTTAATCTAATAAATCTATTTATGTTGGAACTTTATTTTTTCATCATTGAATATTTAAAAACATTTTCACTTGATTATGATATCTTAAAGACATTAGACATAGAAAAAAAGATACCCCATTATTATTTTTCTTTTTCTCAATATAATATTTTAGTCGACTATAAATTTGAATGAGAGTACTCATCCTATTTTCTGAACACATCATTGTTTGATGCTCAATGTCATCAATTATTTTTCATTTTGACTCTCATGAATTTATCATGATATATACCATGATCACACAAAAAAATCATATTTCAAAATTTTCATCCAATACCTATTAACTATTTACATTAGTAATAAATGTTGTAGAAATTTTTAATTCTCCGAGTTGAAAACCAAATGATTGATAATCAACATATAGAATTTATCTTTCAATTCAAAGAACATTAGAGATTCCAAAATGTGTAACATGAAATATATTCCAAATATGTTTTCTATTTCGAAAATGAAATCCTAATATACAAAAATAGTTATAGTGTACATCAAATTATTCCATACATTATATTTTATTCGATATATAGGGTAGAACATAATCTAGTGGACTTAATTATATTATATCTTTTATAATTTAACTACCTTATTATAGTGAACATATTTTATTTCTATTCTATGTACAACATAAATATCCATCTAGTATACAAAAGACCATTAAATCATATAGAATAGGAATTTTACATCTATTGAAGTAGTGGAATTTCCATAAAAAATGAGTATTATAGATGTAAAAATGTTATATATATATATATATATAATTTTTGGAAAAAGATTATTGGGATTTTCAGAAGAAGGGTTGGAAAGCGTTGATTGTATTCATTCAACCTATAAAAGGGACGTGTGATATTGTTAAGACTGAATTTAATAAATATAAAAATTCTTCTAGAAGGTTTATGTTTTATTTAATTCATCAGAATTTTGACACACATTAATTTTTTCTTTCTACCCACATTAAAATTGATTAAATATTTACCAGGGTAATTATTATTTTTGAATATATAATATTCCACATTTTAGTTAATTGGTATGTATATATTCCAAATTTAAACTCAATTTTTAGTAATTAAATGAGAAAGCATTTAGAAATTATGGTTAAATTTAAAGCCTAAGATGAAAAAAGTGTAGAAAATATTTTTTTCACTATAAGAATATTTATTCTTAGTTTTTAAACGGAAATCTACAAGAGAGTCCTTTTCGAACCCTCCACACATAGAATTATTTCTTCTCATGAAGAGGCCATCTAATGAAGCCCTATCCAAGAATAGGCCATTCCCAGAAATGATTGTAGAGCATCCCATTTTGCAGCTGTCTGATCTATAATGGTTTGACATTGAAATCCATCAAATATGTGGTTTGTTCCCGTCTTCCCACCCAATGAGACACTAGGTGGCTGGAAAATGCGAGTAGAGCATAAGTGGTAGAATTTCCCTTAAGCGTGGTCTCTCAGGAATCGAACCTCGTACCTTAATGAACATTATGGCTATGGTCCTCGATATTGCACCACTACACCACCGCCATGTGGAAAAAAGTAAATTTTATTTTCTATGTCCAATGGGGTTACAAGGTATACATGGGACATTACCCACAGAAGAGTACCTTTATATACTTCCCCAGCCGTAGGCCCATGGGTAATGACACCATGGGAATTCATGCTAGTTTTGTACGGGGTAGAGGGGCCCATGAGAGGTTATAATGTCATATAGTTCACATTAACTTTGGAGATCAGAAAATGATGAGATTCATCATTTAAAATAAATTTTTTCAGTATTGGTTAATTATATGAGAGTCATAATTTAAATTATTTAGTTTTAATTAATTTTAATAAAATTCACAACAATTAAATAATATTTAAGTTAATATAACAATTTTAAGAAAAATACCTAAAAAATTAAACCTTAGCTAATCTTAGTGTTCAAAATCAAAATATGATATATATTTGATCAAATTTAATTCAAACAATTTTGAAATATAATATACATATATTTTTAAAATAAATGTTTTTATTGTCCATTTCTTTGTTTGAAATAAATTTTTTCAATATAGGTTAATTATATGAGAATCATCATTTAAATTAATTAGTGTAAATTTATTAAAATAATATGGGAAAAAATTAAATAATATGTTTTTTAAAATACCCCTTTTTAGAAAAATACCAAAAAAATAAAACATAGCTAATATTATTATTCATAATCCAAAAAGATGTGTATTTTATCAAATTAGAATTATAATAATTTTGAAATATAACATACATATATTTTTGAAATAAACCTCATTTAACTATTTTATATTAATGGTGTAATAGAATATTCATTTTGAAATAGTTTTAGCTATAGAGTTTTTACAATATATAACAGAATCACATGCCACAGATGAAAAAGATGGTTCATAACTGAATATTGCAGTTTCCTTCTAATGGGTTCTTTATAATCACTGAAATTAAGTGAATCCATATCCAAGAAATATTCTGGATATCTTATGATGGGTTATTTATAGAACCTCAGTTTAGATATGTAATGTTTCATCACATTCTTATTCTTTAAACTAGATATTGAATGATTTTTAATCTATGTGTATTGTGTTGGACTTCTTATCCTCCTATTACATATTTCTAGATGTTCAGGAAGATCCTTTCATCCTTTATTACCTTTTTATCTTGATGATATTATGATAAAAAATGTCACATATAGAATTTTTAGATATTTATGACTACACAATCATGTTCAATGATACAGTTGTATTATAACTTCCTCTTAAATATTTCTTGATTAATTATGATATTATGGACTCTGTTGCTTTCACCTTTGATAAAATTATGTTCTTTTTTATGTTTTTTATATCATGTTCTCTCTATATCTCTATTCCAATTCATGATAACATCTATTTCTACTCCCACATTTTGTATTTGAAATATTTTTGCCCATAATTATTTGAATATTATTTCCATTACAGAAATGTAAACATCCCATTAGTTAAGAAATTTTGAAATTTGTGAAAAATCACTCCATTTAATGATTTTTTTAATAATTGGTGGGTTTCCTGATATAAATAATTATATATATTATGAGTTTTAATCCTTTTGAAATCATCCTCATGGTCATGGAATCATTAAAATCATACATGGAAGATATCGATGTTGTTTTAGAAACCTTCACTATAATCAAAATAACCATTCTTCATAATCTCATCAAGAATTAATATTCATTTGTAATATCAAAATATTAAATCCATGGATAACATCACTTGGGAAATATACAATTTTATTAATTCTTCAAAATATATTTATTTTTAAAATGACTTCACTTTTCCTATTATATTGTTATTCTTATGAATAACCCTAAAATTAAAAACAATTTTCAACTTCATGTCATCATTTAGACACTCAAAAGAATTTATCAGTCTAATGGGGTTAGTGAATAAATCTATCTGTTATGATTTGTTTCCTTATATTAAGTATTATATCCAACATGATTTACTTATTATTGTATTTTAAGTGATCTAAGATCACCTTAATGTATTATTCTCTTTAATATTAATATAATTAAAAATATTATAACTCATACATTATATAATTATGACATAAGTAAACGAATTATTGTCTTATAGTTTTTATTTTTTCCTTATAGAGTCCCTCAAAAACCATTCCTCTAATTATATTGTCTTACAAACGTTATTATAAAGACATACTTGAACACTCAAAAAGCCTTAAATGCACTAGAAATAATGAAATTTAATTTATATAACCATATTATTATACAAATTAATATACTAAAGGATAGATGAAGACTTTATAAATTTTAGGTACATAACAATTTTTCAAGACCTATAATTTAATTTCAAGAATTATTTAAATTATCACGGAATATCTCCAATTGATACAAATAAATTATCAAAAACAAAAAATAGACTTCAATCCCCATACCATGTGTCCCCATCGTGAAATATAGTTGTATCTTATAAAATTTGTAAACAATTAATGGTTTCATCATACTTTTAAAAAAATATTCCTGTATTATCGATACTTCAATCATTATAGTATTCGGTTCCCTCTAACTTCTATCAACAGTAATAGAAAAACCTTCCATATAATCAGTAAATTTATTTAACATTTTGGAGAATCAATTTTATTATGCCAAGCTATGTTCTTTATGAAGTAGGAAAATCATCCATTTACATTGATGGTGGTCACTCCTCAATTTCACTTCCACACTTCTTCAAAAAATATTGATGGGATTATCACAATTTTAAAATCGTTCATTATTTTTAATAAATATAATGCATCACATGGGATCTTTAACGAGGAATAATAAGGTATTACTAATTATAAAATAGATACTTTTATTTTTTAAGAATATTGACCTATAATTTTGTAGTACATATAATTTTTAATATGATAAATGAGTTTACTGAAATCTATACATGATTTTTCAATATAATGTGACAAAATTAATTATAGAGAAATCATCTCTAAAATTTTGAGTTTGAAATCCTCCAATTTTGAAACACATTTGAGGTATAAAACATATTTATTGAGAATTATCCAAGTTATTAATCATTGATGGAAAAGGAAAATGTATTATAAAATTGAGATTAATTGACAAGAGACATGATAGTGTATCCACTCTCTATATCTCCATTTTACTTTCTTTTAAATGTAACTATATTTAAAATAAAATATCCCTCGTACCATAATTAAATTTTATATAGATTCATTTTTAATACTGAGTCCATTTATGATTTAATGACATTTTATTTTTTTGGATATTACAATGAATTATAAATAATGTTTGATGTTAATGATAGGAGGTATCACATTATTAGGATATAATAATTTTAATAGTTAAAATGATATCATAATAAGATTGATATAAGAGCATGAAAATATTGAATAATAATATAATAGAAATATAAATGGGAATTGAAATGATTGAGAAAGATGACCAGTTCCTTTCTTATTCATTTTAGCATATTGATTTTATATTGAACCAAATTAAATCATCAAGATAAACGATATAACCACATTAGAGACATTTAGGGAGAGAAAAAATATATATAAGTCAAATTTTTTTTGAGGATAATTATAACAAGTAAATTAGTATTTATTATCGTGGTGTGTAAAATCAAATTGTATAAATTATTTCATATTTTTTATCTCATGCGCTCCACTACAAACCATAGTTCTCTATTACCTACATTAATACTATACTATAATTTAGTTCTTAAATTATTTAAATATAATTAACAGGTTTATATTTATTCATTATTTTATATTAGTGATGTTATATTTATTGAATTTCACTATTATTTTACCATATTTAATTATTTTTACAAAAAAATTACAAAATTTTAACCCTAAACTAATTTCAACTTCTCGACTAAAAATTCATAAACCAATTTGTAATTTTTTTCTAAAATTTTGTAAATTTTATCTTTTTAGTAATTATAATTCATTCAATATAAATTTTTTATCAGAGTTAACGATATTTTATTATTAAGAGTAATTATAAATCAATTCTACTTAACCCATAGAAAAATAACCCATTACTTTACTAGTATTATCCATTATAGTAAAGTGTTAAATATTTTTACTTTTATGGGATGGTTTATCCAACATTGATCTAATAGTGAAATACCTTAACTTGATGTTCAGTGATAAATTATTTGTGTTGAACCATATTTTCTAGAAGTTTTCTCAGGACCAATAAAGGGAAATACAATGATGCTTCCCCCTTCAGACGTCAAATGATTTCACTTCATAAGGAATATTTATACTATATTAATAATTCGGTTATCTCTTCTATATCAATTAACTATTTTCTTAACCTCTAATACAAAATAATTCCAAATATTTAATAGTAATGAATATATTAGAAATGATTATAATTTTCATTAGTCATATGAAAACCATATTTATTCATTCCTCCTATAAATTCAATCATATATTTTTCTAATTAATATTTCACAATTTTTATTCATTATATTGATTATTTTTCTTTCATTATTTATCTTTAATCACTATAAATATTGCATTGATTATGTTTATTGGCGAAAACAATCTTGGATGAATTTTATTTATACTGGAGTTATGTTTAATATATTTCAATTGTTTCTAAAATGATATTAATAATTATATATCTTGATTTTATATGATAATATTATAAAAAATTATTTATATTTTTTATATTATTTATTGACTAATACGTTCATCCCTTAATTATTATAATTTCATCTTAAAAATTATATTTCAATCCATGAACAAAATATAAATAATTCTATGCAATATCACCTTGCATATAGGGATTTATATTTTTCAATTTGAATTCATGGAAAATAATTTTTAGTTTATGAAATGTAAACTATTCTTAATTACTGATATGTATTTACACTAATTTCAAGTGAGCGTGACCATATAATGTTTTCCAATATATGAATAGTTTTCTTATATTTCATATCCAGTTTAAGATAATAATCCATTCTATGATTAATATTATATTTAAATTTTCCAGAGACTCTAAATTTAAATGTGAATCTTGAATAATGGAAAGATATTATTGATATGTCTATATCATGAATTATCACATATAAAATTTTATACAACCATGATTGATGTTCCATAATTGAATCAACTAATTGTTCTATTAAATAAGATGACTTTGTTATAAAATATACAGTCACCCATACAAAATTATACAACTTGTATTTATTTGTAATTCCAATAAAGAATTTTATTTTTATATAATCTAAATTACACATTGGTAAATATATATATTTCATAATACCTTTGTAAACTTTTATTTTATCCATCGCGTGTTTGCATATTATGTATTGTTGTGTGCAATGTACAATATCTCACTTCATATTATATGAAAATAAATTCCCTTTGATATCCTTATACATATTTGTACTAGAATTATGTATAGAAGATTTTGATCTATAGGATTAATCCAAAAAATATTTATGTATCCATTTCATTTATGGAATCCATAAACTCTTACCGAACATTAGTACTATATCTAAACCAGTATTAAATTCATGTATTTTCCCATTTCTGACATATGTCATTTTCTTTTGTAGGGACTCATTATCAAAATATGCTTTATTAATTATATAAAATAAATATTGTTGGGAAATTACGTGGAATATGTGTTAGGATTCTATATCAATTAAATTATTAATGTACATGGTTAATTAATCTTTAAGAGAAGTAAAATTCTCACCCATATCATGGATAAGATACCATGATATTTTCTACTCAAAGTATCAAATACCTCTTTTTATTTCACTGGAGGATACTATATAGCATAATGAGAATCAATTTTTTGATACAACCATATGCTTTTTTACACTAAAACCATTCCCGATAAATAAATATTATAAACTCCTCTGAGTGATGTATATATCACATTCTTCTCTATGAATATAAAGTAGATTTATCTTATTTAAAAAATAAAAACATCCAACTCTAGATCATTAGTGGGATAATTAATCACATCGTTTCCAAATATATATATATATATATATATATATATTCATAAAAAATATTATATTATTTATAATTTATAAATATCATAGGCTTTTTTTGGTGCATGTAATTTCTAGAGTGAAAAAACGGTTGGAATTTCCATAAAAATATTTGAGCTTTCTTTCAGCCGATATGTTGTTTTTCTAAACATGAGGGTTAGAACGAAAAAGTGATATTTATAACATAGTTGTAGTGTTTTTAGACACTGTTGGAGTCTTGATAGGTGTATCAAATTTTTATATAAGTTACAAGAGCTTCGATGGAATAACAAGAGGTTTCCGGAGTTTTTATCATCGGATCATGGTATAATGTTCATGTTTTAGGAGAAACTATGGGACAATATTAGTGTGGGGTGATTATTTATTCAATATCTATAGGAAATATTTGATTTCTATTGATAAATGTTGGTTTAGTGTAAATCATGAATGATTCAGTCTAATTTGTTTGAGGTGGATTGGATCCTGAACATGGCATAATGTTTACATATGGTTTCAAACACACCATATATATATTTTTTAGAATGTTATATATCAAATTTTTATAATTTTGGAATGGTTGGTAAACTATGATAACCACCCATCCAAGATGGGATGTTGGGTTAGTTCTAACTAGAGGATCAAAACATGGTTTAGTATACTCTGTACCTAAACCTACTCCCAGGAACTGGTGCAGTTTTTCATGTTTTTCTTACATGTTTTAAACAAAATATACCCCATTTTGAATCTATTTCTGATAAAAAAAACACCTACAAGAAACATTCCTTCTACTTCCCCTACTATATGGAGGTCTTCCACATTTAATTTATAAATTTATTTTTATCTCTTATATTAGAGAGACTATGGTGATTATTAAATCCCAATTTCTTTATATTCTAGTTTTATTTAGTTTAGAAAATTGGTTCAGGTATTTTTGGATTATATGCATTATTACTAGTGTGTCTGTCCAGTTTCTCTTTTTCTCCTGATATATTCTAATACAATTGTCGATACTCGAAAGGTAGGATTCACTAAGCATGAGGTATGTGATATCCTAATTTTAAATAGTATATTTTTTTATATATTGGTTCATGTGTATATTCTTTCTGAAATGCTTCCATGAAATGATTGTAGAAATTAATAGAGTATTTAATATTTGTATTTTCATGATTATTAGATCACTCTAACAAATATTTAGTATTTTTACATGAATTTAATAGGTTAAGAAATATTTAAAATTTTCCATCATTGGTTTATGTTTTGGATTTACTACATTTGACATATAATTTCAAAATCCACATTTTATATAAATTTAGTTTATTTATGTATAATATCTTGAAAGGGTAATATTTCTTTGTAAATGATGAATATTTGTTTTGGTTTAGAACTCATACAATGAAATTTAAATGTATTTTGAACAGAATATTTATTTAGAATAAGAAACATGACATAACAAATGGTTATTTATAGAAACAATGATTATGTTTTGGAACACATAATTTATTAAATTGGAATGATCCATATGGATTCCTCGTTAAGTAATTAAAGAGGACATAAATTAGTACTAAAAATTTAATTTTATGTGAATTAGAATGATAGACAAAAGGTTTTTTTTGATAATGTATTCTGTTTTTTATTTAAATATAGTTAAAGGTAATAAAAGATCCCCCTTAGGGAGGCATGTTTTGGGAACATAAATGTAGGAAAAAACTTATACTATGTGATTTTTCTATCATGGTAAATAATTATATATATAATATTAGTTTTAAATTTAATGAGGTTTATAATTATATATGTGAGATCATAAAATACAATGGATGTTTTTTATTTTATGGATATCTCTAGGAGATAAAAACCCTAGGGGATTTTTGGATTTTATTTTTAACCCTATATGAATAGAACCCCTATTTTAGTTTTATACAATGTTGTGAAATCGGTGTAAACATGTTGATTGGGTTATTCTTGGACATGACGGTTTCCCAAGGGTGAACAAGGTAACTAAGGGATGACTGTAATTGATGGTTAACCTGAAGGAAGAATTCTCTATGGGGGACCCATGTATTTGATGGTTAACAATTGGTGAACCTGAACTCCAGTGGATTGGACATCATGGATTTTTATGGGATGAACATGGCCCCAGGGTGGAAGATTGTTTTTGGCTATGGACGAGTATATTTCCATCAATGGGAGATGGCATAGAATAGTCATCATGATATTCCCTGAGACACTCTGACATATGTCTAATAAGGTTTATACCATTCATGGGGTGAACCTGGACCATAAGTTTAGTGATTATTTTATGCATTAGTTTTCAATGTTTATACTACTATATTATAATTTTTTATCTTGATAACTACATCATTAACTATTTTTAAAGATGGGTTATTATAGGGGAAACATTTGTGGTATCCAGCTGAGTTATACCCACCCCCAACAGATGATGGAATTGAACAAGGTATTCCAAAAATGAAGTCTTTAATAGATTATAGTTTTGGGAAAGTACCGATCACAAGTGGGCCCATTTTGCATGGTAGGAAGGAGAGTTGATATGGGTAATGGACCGTGATTTGGATTAGATAGGGATTCACTCTAAATTGGTGTATTATTTCATTTATTATTATTAGACACATGATCCACCAATGGGGGGTCTATTGTAGTATGTACGTCATACTTCAACTAGTATATCATATGATGTGTTTATTTATTGGGAAAGTAATTTTTATTTTACAAGGTTATTATAGAATGGATTATATATATATATTATTTTTTTACTATTATATCCCTAAAAGGTCGGTATTGTCTCTACATTGATTTTTATATACCTTTACCACTAGTTTACTACCTTTTGAATATGTGGAGTTGCATCTACGATGATGAATTGATATATTTTTTTGGGAATTAATTAGTGGTATATGTTGGAAAGGCATTACAAACATGTATTATAATATATTAAATATTATATTAATTTATGGGCATGATATCAATGAGACTTATATTTTATTGGAATGTGTCAGTGATCTTATGTCATCGGGTGATCAATCCATGAATGGGGGAAAACCATGTTTCTAGGGATAGGACATGTTATTAATTTATTTTTCTCATTAAAAGTATAATTGATTTTCAACCCAAGTGTGACACTTGGTTTTGATGTTACTAGTTTATGGGATTTACACTATTTTATGGAATGGAAATGTGGTGTGGATGTGTTAATGTTTGATTTTAAACATCTAGGGATTCATATTACATGAATCAAGATAAGGAAATGGGTATCATTATTTGATTTTACACTACATGTGATTCATGTTTATCATGGAATTTTTATATGATTTATATCTTAATTTTATAGGATAAACTATGATAAAGAGTGGTATTGTAATTTAAATTATAACCAAAATTATATATGGGGATCTACATTATAAGGTTATGCTGAAATCTAAATATGGAATTTATTTATATGATATTTATTTAAATGAAGATATAAATGGTTTGGTAAATGATGGTATTAGTTAATTATTGTTCTATTTTGAAATCAATAAAGTGTTTTGAGTTATATATTGTGAATGAAATTTTATTTAAATATTCCATAGAGTTTTATTTTGTCCGGGAAACATGTAACAATAATTGAAATGCGAATCCTATGGGATTTGTGGAAATAAAATGTGGTATTTATTAAATTATAAGGATTTATATTTGAGTTTTAAAAATGTAATATTTTTTTTGTATTCTGATTTTTTTAAATGTTTATTTTTTGTATAATGGACACAAAAATTTGGTTAAAGTCAAATTTTATTTGTTTGAGGTAATGGGGAATCTCTTATTAAAGTGTGTGAACCCATGTTTATCGTGATATAACTCTTGTACACATGGAGAAATTGTGAGAATGGGTTTTGGGATTTCTTAGAGAACCCAGGTATTAGGTATCGATAGAATGTGTTTAGATGGACACTATAATGGTGGTGGAACATTGGTAGGTTTACTATTGACTAGGATAAGGGTACATAAGGATAGATAGGGAGCTTGTTTTTTGAAACGTTTCTTGATTGGAAGTATAATCCCTGGAAGATGCTACCACTACCATGAATTTTGTTGAGTTGTAACCCTTGTGGATTATAATTGACCTGAGAGTGGATTGGATCATTAGAACATGGGTATGTGTGGGGAACTTGGAGAGGTTTCTCACCATGTATATGGAATGTGACTTTCAGAAGAGAGTGATTTCCAACCACTTTTCTAGGGAATTAGTGGGATCATGGATCATAGATTATATGGGATGTCTTAGTGACCTTGATGATGTGACTTTTTGTCTTAATAGATCATCGTATAGAAACATCTAAAGGTAACCAAATGGAGGGAAAAAATATTTTTCTAAACTCCTTCATGGATGTATGACATAGGGAAATATGTTTATCATATTATTGGAATATCGTCACTGATAATAATTTTTAAACTATTCGAGATAAGAATCTATAGTTCTAGGGACTTGTGTTTTGGATGATTTGAATTGGAATGATCATTAAGATTCATACCATGGATGGGTTTAGATGTGTTTTGGGCCTAAGATGCCTGAATAATTGTGCGGTTTTGGTTTTTTAAAGTTACCTATTAGTGACAAGTGATTTTACTATTGTATATGATGCATATAAGGTGAACATGATATGGTAAGAGAGTGAATATAAAGCATTATGTTAGTGAAAGTGACATGATGAGAGAATAATCCATTGGTTTTGTGGGAATGTGAGCCTAGGGCCGGAGATTCTTGACTCGGGGGGGGGGGATTGTGTTTTGAAGACGAGTCATAGAAGAGAATGTAAATACTAGGTCAGATATAAATAATGTGTGTGGAAGTGAAAATATATTGGTTCTCTATGCATTCAAGTAGGACTATGCATCATTTATGACCCAATTGTATTGATAGAATTGATTGAGTTTATTTATATTGAAAAAAAATATTCATGGCTAAGATATTCATGAGAGACATAATTATGGGGTTTCATAATGATCTTTGGGTTCATGAATGATTAGAAAAAGGATCCTGGAACATTTTTTGTTTTGATTGTTAGGTAACTCTTTGGGTGAGATGACTGGTGTTGGGTAGAATTTTACAACATGGTGACTGGTATCTTTTGAAAATGGTTATTTGGACCCAATTTTTTGAGATGAAGTTTGCGAAATGATTAGATAGACATGGCTTGGATTACCTGAGTACGACCATGATAATGGTGTTAGTGGTTTAATTGGTGTTGGAAACCTTGAAGGACCGAGACACATCCCTTGTTGGTGTAACCTATTCCAGTTATTCTCTTATTATGAAAATCCATATTTTATGACCCATTAATTTTAAATTTATTACATATAGATATACTTAATAGTTCTCCATATGGTCATTGCACCAAGTGTATTTGGTTAATTATGTGCATAGTATTAAATATTGAAATAGATATATAAATACATAGATTGAAACTCCATAACATGACATTAAATTTCCTTAATATTATAAAATTTTACAAGATAATCTTGGAATGTGATGAAAATGTAAAACATGTCATTGTAAAAATTAGTTAAGGCTATCCATTGATACATCATAACATATTATTCATTGGATAACCTCTCTTGCACCATACATGTAATCTCATGACATGAAAACATTTCATAATTCATTGGAGCGCTATATAATTTCACAAATACATGTAATATATTAATTTGAAAACATTCTCTAATTCATCAGAGTGAAATAAAATTCTGGCACCACCCACCTCAGTCATATTATGTACATGCATATGTGAACCAAATAGACCATTCAATATAGGATTGTATTTCATCACATTTTCCCCAAAATTTTGGAGCGTGGGTTATATACATGGAGGTCACAAATAATTTAATGATAAAAACATATAGGTGAATAGTATTGCATTGAATTTGTGATGTGTATACACTAAACAAATGTTTTGAATGGAATGATCATAGGATAATTTCAGCAGCATGAAGAGGGTATATAAATATTCTTGGAATGATTTAATGAGAGAGAAATCTGTCTCTCATCACTAGTAAATAATAGTGTCAGTAATATGGTTGTGTATAGATTTATCCTTATAAGAAAAACATGTAATCTAAAGGCATAATATGAATAATTTTTTAAAATAAATAGGAGAATGAAGAGATCCCTTGCATTGAGAGGGTGCTTCGAAAGTGTTTGGATGATTTTTTTAAGAGATTATAGACCCCTAGGGGATGATCTATTGTTGTAGGGGACATGTATATTAGTTATTAAAGGGTTTTTTGAGAGGTGGAATTATAACACCATATGATGTTTATTAAATAATTATCTGTAGATAAATTTATTAATTTGATATCTTCCATTACACGCGAGATCATGTTTAGAATAACAACATAATTTTTTAAAAAAAATCTTTTTATATTATCTTAAGGATTTTGGATTGGAGAGTATGAATTTTAATTAGTATATTCTAAAACATATAATGTCTAAAAATTTATGAAATGATATACACGGTTATAAAATTATTAAAATTAAATGTTATTATTTTTGAAATAAAAGTGAAATATTTAATGAAAAAAAATTTATTCATGCAATGAATTGTTATTAATAAATTAAATTTATAACTATTGGTGATTGATATCAATAAAATATTAATTTTTAAATTTTTAATTATCTTAAAATATCTAATAAATATTTTTATGGGCATATGATAATAAAAAATATATTTTTATTCTTATAAGAGTATTTTTCTAAAAAAGAATATTTTTTTTCCATTTTTTTCTATTACATTAAATTTTATTCATACAAACTATAGGGGTTGAATTTTATAAAATTAAATACTTTTTTAGAATAACAAGGTTCGTATTTGGTAAATATTTCATTATTATTTTTGGTAAACATGTACAGTAACCTTGTTAAAATTTTTCATCTCGATAAATGGTAAATCATGTTAATATGCATTAAAAATAAGTGATAATTTTATAAATTTATATGATATAATAATAAATTATATTATTCTAATATATATTTATAATAAATTTAAATATATTATGCCTAATGGTATTATTATTTCAATGAAATTGAAATTCATGGTAAGATATTTTTATCTCACTTTTATTTATTTAAGACATACACCTTATACAACACTTATTTCTTTGGTGTGGTTTATATAATTCTCATTAATTTATTTTATGTATATTATTAGAAAAGTTATAGGATATAAATAACAATATATGGTTATTTATTTAATTATGATTATTATTAAAAATTTACCAATGTGGTATGGGTTTTCACGTTACATCTCATTGTTTATAAGGATTATTTACGATAAAGATTACAATGTTTAAATATTATGATATATATATATATATCAAATTGAGATACACTATGACTTTTATCAAAATTATTTTGATGGAATTTTATGTAACATATATTTTATGAATGGATTTTCCCACACTACTGACTAATTTTGTATTTGATGATTTAATTACACTTTTGTGATATTATTTTCAAGTAAAATGGTTTTCACAATAATTATTCTATGTTTTAAATAAATGATATGAAAAATGGAAATTATATTTTCTTCCATAATTATTTTAATGATATTATTATGATATTTCTATTTATCAATGACAACAACCCGTTATATTGATTATGCTATACAAAGTAAATGATCCCAGGATACCATCCTTATTACTGTTTCAAGATTTTTTTGAATATAATAAAATAATTTTATCAAAACCATTTCTTTTCAATGGGTACGGATATGATGAATGTTTTATGACCTTATGTCACAAAGATGTATTATATTCATTATGTGATCATAGATACCTATATATCTCTACAATGAGTTGGATAATTAGTAATGTTATATGATATAAAATGGTATATGGGTGCATATCCCATGTCTTAAAAAGGGTACATAAGAGGTTATATTATTCTTGATGTATGTACACATGTGGTTAGCAAAATACTAAAATGTTATGAATTTATTGGTAGGTATACTTGACATATGATCTTCTATGATTATGTGTATTCCATAATTACATGTCTTATATCGATGTTATGTTCTTTGGATCATGTATTATAATTTATTTATGATTCATGTCTTATAATCTACTATGCTTTATGCCTTGATTGAATATTATGATCTATGATATGTTGTTTATGGTTTTCAAATGTTAAACTCATGTTAGGATGCTCTTTTTAACATTATATTCTTATATGGTCACAGATATCTCCATTTATGTATCCTTGATGGGAATCATAGATCGTTATTTTTTTTCCATTTTCCTTGGTTATGAGAAAATGGCAGTAACAATGAGATGTCCAAGAAAGTTGTTAGTTTTAAACAAAAAAGAGGAATAATATATTGACATATTATTAACTAGTTGTTTATGTTTCCATACATCCAAATATACTTAACCGAAACAATTATGTTGTGGATAATTATGTTATGCAAATAATATTAATCTATTTAGATGTCTCATATATGTATTAATTGCATCAGTCGCTATACTTGGTATTAGAGAATGTTTTAGTTAAAATATAGATACTAGGATAAGAAAAATTTAGTAATAACCCTAGAGATATGTCTAATTATAAGAAAAATTCCCAATGTTTTGGTAATTATCATTAATAAAATAGGTTAAATGAAAGTTATCGAGGAATAATGTTTCACAATTTAGATATCATATAATTGATTTTCATTATTATTTGGTTTCCAAATATGGTAAATATTTCTCAAAATAAGTTTTTTTATTTTGATCCAACTGACGAAAGCTGAAGAAATTATTTTAATATTGAATGTGATGGTCATTATAATGATTTACCACTTGAGACAACAAATATTATAAGAGTTGGAATGTAAATTCTTTTTTATTCTTACACAAATTTTCAAGATATGAATCAAAATGAGATTCAATATTGTTAAGAGGTAATAATGTTCTTTTGAGTACATCATAAGGTAGAATTCACCTTTTTTAATGGGTTTTAAAATAAACTAGTATTTGAGTAATGATTCAATAACACTAAAAATACATTTTTTATTATCTAGTGATTTAATTAATAAAATTGCATATGAGATATTTATATTTTGAAAGGAAAAGAATATTAATGGAATAATCTTATCCAGAACACAATGGAATAAGATAAAATTGACTACAATGTGTTGTATGAGTTTTAGAACCTATTTCCAGTTAATTATTTCATGAGAACTATTCATATGAACATGGAGAACGAATTCCTTGAGATGAAATAGACGGAAAATCAATCTATTGGAACATACGGGGAAACTTTTACAACACATATTAAGTACACATAAGGTATTATCATCCAATTTACATGTAAAATATATCTAATTTTAAATCGATGAAATCCATGTCTCTCAGTGTAATTATTCATAAGGGTGATCAAAATCCATAATTAAATAATGTGATGTAAAATAAATATGAAAATTAATATTTTAGTTATCCACAAATCTCATGATTTTGAAAATAAGAGATAAAATTATATATATGGAAAATCTAAAAACCATTTTGAGAAGAATAAAAGATGTTTGTTATGCTAAATGTGTGGAAATAAACAATGTAAATTTTTTCATAATTGGAATAACAATTGACCTAATTTTTTAAATTCTGTCTATTGTGTAATTGAATATTGAGGTATTTGATTAAATTATCAACTGATACAAATAAATAGAAATATATACAAAATGAACCACCCACAATTGAGTGTTTTAGAAATTATGTAAATGGTACAAAAAATTAATGGTTAATGAAAATGATCATTTTTATTAACCACTTATCTCTAGAAACAATATAAAATCTTGTATGATCACTATTTCGTCTGAAAGGTGTGACAATGATGTGGTTAATGGGATGCATATCATTCACTATATAATTGGTAAGTCCTAATTTGATTTTAGATATACCCACACATTTATTTCTACAGAATTTTTTCAGGGTATCATAACATCACCTCAATGATTAGATGTTGAATTAGTATTAAATAACCCAAAAGGTAAGATGAACACAACTAAAGTATATGATTATTCTATCTTTTATGTTTGTGGTAATGTGATTTATAAAAATTATATTATTATTCTTATGGTTTAGTTCAACATTATTTAAGGAATGTATTGGATTTCTCTACATAAATCCAACATCATTTTAAAAGTTAGGAGTCTTGTTTAATATTATGAACCAAATGATGATGATATATCTGTGTGATGATAAATATGAAAATCCAAATGGAATCACAACCATTATATGGATAATTATTTATAATCAAAAGCGTAATTTATCTTATATTGTTGGGTATAAACTAAACATCAAATAGATTCCTATTATTTGGGAGATTATTTATGTCTTTTTAGAAGAATATTTTGGTCTTCCTCTGAATCATGAAGTTGATTTTTTGGTATAACTCAAAAATTTCTCCCCATATATTTCCAAGTGTCTATATATAATGTCCCTGATTTAGTTGATGTAATTTAAGTAGAAACTACATGATAATTGTTTCATGATATTAATTTAGCCAAGTGCATAACCATAGGGAGAAATGATTATGTTTTTCAAGAATAAGGTTAGATCATTTAATCTCTATACTTTTGAAAAACCTTTACATTATTACACATTAATTCCTAATTTATTAATTAATATTAAACATAATACTACTAGGAAGATAGATAAGTCTAGTTTTTTTTGTAATTAGGTACATTACATACCAAATTAAAATAGGGAATTCATTGTCTTTATTAAAAACATCCTTAACACGATCATATTATTCCATCATTCTTAGAACTTCATAGGATAGCCTAGGGATGAACATTATAAAGGGGAGATAAATAGAGCCTAGTATGACAATAAAAATTTCATAAAATGAAGAAAATAACACATTGTATACAATATGAATATCAATCGGGGAATCAAAGGGGTGAGTAACATAAACAGGACCAATGAGGAATGACATACCATAATAATCAGAAAGGTATCATGGAAAATGTGAAAAAACATAAAACACTTCATCATAATCATAGGTAAAGGATAACTACTCTGATATCATGTTAGAAAATGTCCAATTATGGATTTGGTTCACTCCCAAATATATTTCATGAAGTCTCGTGATACTAAAATATTATCCAATTCTTTGGAGCACTAGTTAAAACTAGGTTCACCTATCACATTCATTTTATTCTAATATGTAATTGTGTCACATAGATCATAAAACATTGAATCATTAATAGAAAAAACATTCCTAATCAAGTATTGCGGATTAAATAAATGAAATTCCCAAATAAAATTATAATATGTTCATAAAGGTAAAAACACATGATAGAAAAATGGTGTGGGTATTCATTACCCCTTTTTTGGTATGTGAAATCACGATGAAATTTCATCACCCTAACATTTTTACATAAAAATTCATTAAAATGTTTGATGAGATAGGAAGGGGTATATCCTAATTTGGAAATAAAATAGACAGTTTAGGACATGGAAAAAAAATATCCTAGTATTATGAATTTGAAATAAAATCCATAGGATAATGAATAATCTTGAATAAAGAAGAGAAGGAAAGTATCCCATACTAAATTTGGGTATGGAAATAGTTGTACATAAGGAGTCATGGGAAGGATTAATGACTTTGAAAGGAGACTATAAGAATTTATAAATCAAATTTCAATTATGAGTCATATTTATAAACATATCCCAACATGAAAAAATAGAAAATATGTGACATAACATAAAATGGTTCTGTATAAAAAAGTTGAGTGAGAGATCCTTTACTAAATTTCATCATTGTGAAGGTGGTCAAAATTTTTCAGGTTAAATATTAATGAGAGTAGAGGTTGTATATAATCATATAGACACACAATTTATAGTGACGGGTTATATACAAACATACCTAAAATATAAAAAATTTAAACTAAGAATAATAACATAAAACATATTATTGAATGAAAACAAGATGAGAGAAAACTAATACGAAACGTTAACATGTTCACATGTTTTAATAATAGATCACGGTATGGGTTAATGATGGTGAAAGGAGACTCTCATCATTGATAAATCAAATGGAATTTATGGGGGATATGAAATAAGATATCATGTAAAGAAAAAAATGGAAATTACGATGCATAGTATAATATAGGTACTTGAATAAAAAGGAAAGTATACGATCCCCATCCAAGAGAGGGTGATTCCAAATGCTTGGGAGGGTCTATATGAGATAACGGGGGACCCTTGGTAGGATTTTATATTTGGGAGGTAATATTAAGTATGTGATCTTATATAAATGGGATATTGGGTGGGATTATATAGGAAATGTGTGAGGAATTCTTTATCTTTTCCCAAATAATGGTTTTTAGACTTCATATAACAAAATTTCTAAAAACACTAATATTAACATAGTTTTTACTAAAGTTTCATCCAAATGATAGTGTTATGTATTATTTTATAATTCCATGGGCTGAATGTTTTAAAATAATAACCTCACTAACATTAAAGGGAGTAATTCTTATAATGAAATGATTTTAAAACCATAAAATATATTATAGGTTTAAGAGGATTCATAAGGGATTTATATAATTTATCTCAAAAACTCAATATTACATTATTTTAAACTATAGATATATATTTTTTGTTGTAAAAAATTCATATTATATACTACACCATTTTGGGTTATAATGATTTCAAAATACACACCATGTATTTACACCGTATAAATTTATTACCCAAAATCAATTGTCTCAGTAAATTAGGAAATACTAACTATAACATAATTTAAATGTGATGATTCCAAAAATATTATTTATTTTATATAAATAATACTCTAAATATATTAAATTTTTAATTTTATAATAAAATTGACATTTAATGAGAAATAATTGGTTTTTTGAGAATAATATTTTTCAAATCATTATAGAAATTACATTTTCAATCATAGAAATTATACTATCAACTAATTTTATCAATCATAATCTAATAAGTAAAATATTATTTATTTAAAAAATACACTAATACTTCAAAATGAATTTCATAATTGAAATTCAATATTTCATAAAAATACTACTTGTGATTTATCAAATTAAAAGATTGTTTTTATCCAAATGATTATTTAATAATTAATATATTAAAGAGAATAAATATTATAACAATTTAAAATAAAAAAATTAAAAAATTTATACTATTAGGGTTAAATTGTTCTAGTCTTTATTAAATATGATTTTACCCTTTATTAACCAAATATCCTTTTTCCATAGTAATTATTATTTACACCAATTCCTATTCATATTTTTCAAAAATAAAGCTTGCATTATTACCCAATATTAATTATAATGATTAAAAATATGAAATATATTTTATAAAATTAAATTCATGTAGGTGGAATGTTTTAATTTAATATTAAACCGACAAGCATGATGGAAAATGGTTTTAAAATATAAATTTTTAATGAAAATTTTATTTTACTAATCACTATAACTTTTACTACTCATTATATTAGAATAATTTAAAAAATATAGATATATAAACTTAAAATTTAACTTTTATCATTTCTCATTAGGGGTTATGCTAATTAATTAAATTTAATAAACATTATGCATTTTAAATCAATTTTCAAATAAATCAGTTCTTAATTCTAACAATAAATATATTCTAAAATCTAAAAAAAAGCTGATTTAAATGTAATTAATTTATGTTAAATAAAATTAAATAAAACATATTTATGTTAAAAAAAGTAAAATAATATTTTTACTTTTATAATATTAAATTTATCAAAATAAATGATGATTTTACTTAAAAATAGTATTTTTCACAAATCAAGGAAAAATATATATTCTCAAAATATCCCAAATTTGAAACATATATTAGTAATGAATATTAGAAATGAAAAAAGTATTTCTTTTTATCAAATAAATGTACTTCAATTTTCTATAAAATAAATATGAAAATTTATTTTTTTGAACAAAACATATTTTGAATAACAAAAAGGCATTGCCAAAATTTTATTGATTATTTATTAAAAATTTATCTATATCATTTATATATATATTAATATTTAATAATGTAGTTAATCTAAATATTACAAAATATTTTAATAGAAATTTTAAAATTTTCATATTTAAATAATCATTTTTTGTCTGGGTTTGGTGTTACGTATTATATACACTATCGAACATTATTTTGTCAATTAAGAACTCGGGGTATTATATACATTTCCCCTTTAAACATCTGTGCCCTATAAATTTAAATTTTAACTCAGTAAGAATATCTTGACAAATGGAAAAATTTTTATTGGAAAAAAACATCATAAAAAGGGTTAATAAAAAATCCTTTTGAAAAGAGGGATAAAGAATATTGAAGGCCTTCACATAACTAGGATTCCCATTAAGATATCATTAGTGGGATGCTAAAACATAGACAAGAAATATAAAACTAACACTAAATGAATAATAATGTTTGATATAGATAGTGGTTAGGGGAATGTAAATGATAGAAAACCATAAATTTGTGATGTTGAAAATAAGCATCAATTCATCAGAAATTATTATAATTTGAATTTTTTTAATCAAGATGATTTTCCATGAGTTACATTATTACTTTATCATATATAATAGAATCATAAAACAATATAATTTCATGACTGGTATAATTTCATCCTTTAATTAATTTCTAATACATTATCAATATTTTCACCAAATGATAAGAACTCAGGAAATATTTTTAGGCCTGAAGCAGTAGAATAGGATTTTAAAAGATCACATAATTCACCAAATAATAACAAGATATTACTCATATTTCCATCAATTGAATCGAATAAAGTGAAATCATGGATGATCAATTTTTAAACTATTAAATGAAAAAACAAGAATGCACTAACATTAAAGGGATAACTTATAAATTTCATGTATTACCCTATATTAATAATTTCCATTATTAAATCAAAGTTATCAATTATCAATTTCTTAATATAGATAATTGTGATAATTTATCTACCCTTAATAATGGTTCACAATGAGATTGTGAATTTATAATAGCATATACCTTGGGAGTGTCAAGATAGGTGTGAAATAATGTTTTATTTTATGAACTAGTTCCCTATCAAGTCTAGTTCAACCTAGTGTTTTCAGGTTATATCCTTATGTACGTCAGTACTAGAGGAACATTCACTTTTAGAATCCATATAAGAATATTTTTTTTAATAAACCACTTACTCATTAGTTTTTTAAAATAGGGGTGTTTTCATAGAATTCGTTTCATCGTTATGTATTTATGTAGTGTTTTCTAATCCTAATCCCAAAAATAATTAATGTTTTTAATTGATTCCAACTATTACAACCCATATCATTATTACACATTTATTTTAGACTTATAAAATGAGATTACACATAATAATACCTGTAAGAGGAAGAAATCTATTGTCTTGGGGGATTATGTAAGTTACATAAAATCATAAAATAAGTAATACAATGATTTTATTGAAAACATGTTTAACGTGCTCATATTATTCATTCATACATAAAATTTAATGGGATATCCAAGGGATATACAAAAGAAATGGCTGAGCTATAAATCCCATTAATGGAATAAACATGGAATAACATGTAGAAATTAATATATGTTTGATAAATGGAATGACAATCGGTCATAAAAGGATTGAGAATCTTAAATATGAAGAATGAGTCATGATATAACATGTTAATCATATTGGTAACCAAAAAAGTGTGGCAATAACTTAAAATAATACATCATAAATAACATTGAATTTTTACCCAAAAATTCAACTATATCAATAAAATTATGAAAATTTACCACAAGATAATTGGGATGTATTGATCGAATAAATAATGTTTATTTTATTAAAATAATTTTATCAATATATGAACGTTTACTTTTAAAATAACATTGACATTTATTTAAAAATGTTGAGTTTTTTGACAATAATAATTTTGAAACCATTATAGAAATTACAATTGAAATAGTAGTTATACAATAAATTAAATTTTACAATCATAATTTGATAATGATTTTTTAATATTATCTATTAATTAATGAAAAGTAATTTCTTAATTAAAATTTCATAATACATGAAAATACACTTTTTTTATTGTAAATAAAATAAATTTTAGCATTATCATTATCATTACATAATAATTTATTATATAAAAATATAATAATAATCTCAAAAAACATAACATGAAAATATTCAAACAATTAGGGTTACATGGTTTCTAGTCTTTATTAAATTATTTTTACCCTTAATTAACTTATTTTCCTTTATCCATGGTAAATAATATTTTCTATAATTATTATTTATATTTTCCAAAAAATAAGATGACCTTGTTACCTAATATTAATTAGGTTTATTCATATTATGGAAACCATTTTAAACAAATAATTACATGTTGGTGGATTGTTTTAGTGTAATATAAAACCAACAAGCCTGATGGAAAGTATCTTTTTTGAAAAATGATTTTTTTTTAAAAAGTTTATTTTCATTTTACTGAAAATTAAGTAATCCTCATTATATGATTTTAAATTCATAAAGATAGATATATAATATAAAAAATATCTAAGATCATTTCTCAATAAGGGTTATTTTACATAACAAAAATGATGAAACAATATTCATTTTAAATTTTTTTAAAAAAATTCATTTTTAAACCTAAAAATAAAATCATACTAAAATCCAGAATAAACATGATTTGAATGTAATTAATTTCGGTAAATAAAATTAAATAATACATATTTTACCATGAAATCAAATTGAAGTAATAATTGTAAATTTATCGTACTAAATTTATCAATATAAATGGAAACATTACATAAAAATGTTATTTTTTATTAATAAATATATATATATATATATATATTTCCAAAGTAGTTAAACCTTCCCATATCAAAAAATTTAAATTAAATGTTAAAATGGTCATATTTGAATAATTTTTGTTAGTTTGGTTTCAGAGTTGCAAATCACACAAACTATAAAATTTAGTTTTCTATTTTAAAAGATCATGGTATTATAGTATCAATTATCAGTAACTTAACAAATTATCTATCAAGAATTTCTATCTTCTACCCTATATTGATTTCTTGTATGGTAAAATTCAAGGAGACAAAGTCTTTTATGAGATTTAACTTAATTATAGATATCATCAATTGAGGTTGAATAAACATGGTATACCTAAAATAAAATTTGGTACAAGTAATGGTAATATTGAATTTGTATAGATTCTATTTGGTTATAGTAATACCACTGATATATTTACGTATTCAATTAATATATTCTTTAGAGATTGCCTTGATTATTTTTTTATTTTCTTTATATTAGATATTGTTGTATATCTAATGTGGATGAATGATCATAAAGATCATTTGAGAATTTTTATGAAGACCCTAAGGATAGAGATTGTTTATGAAAAATATACAATATGTGAATATTGGATTTGAAAAGTTTCATTATTGTTTCATATAATATCAAATGAGGGTACATTTTTTGGCCTTTCAAATATAAATGATATTAAACATTTGAACAGAACAACCAATGGGATTGAGATCCATAGATTTTTTTACATGGATGGATATTATCAGTCCTATATGGAAGATTTTTCATGGCTATTGATTCCACTCCCCATGTTACCTTAGATGGGATCTGTAACTCCCCGACCCCAGTTACCCAGAGTCGGTGCATTACTTCGTAACATTGGCATGATCACAAAAGATCACGTCTCGAAAGACCGATTAGTTTAGTTGCCTTGGAAACACTAGATACATTCATAAGTCTTACAGTACATCATAAAGTAAAACAAAACTACAACATCTTCTATTCATATCCCCTTATATTATCCCTACAGGTCATTCATAATATACTTTTTCACATCCTGGAAAAATTAAAACATTGAAAGGGGTGACCTCAGATTCTCAGTAAGGATAACAATATAGCGGAAGCTTTCATAAATAAACATTAACATTTAAGGCAATCTATAACTAAAACAAAGGCCTTTTCAACTTGAAATTTAGCATAATATGGAAAACGTAAAATGAAATAATGCCATTTACTTATCACATGGATATTCTACTAGTCGAATAATCACATGCAATATCAATAACCACTTTCATAATGATGGAATGCATAATGCCAGATTATCATAACCACATAGCCAAGGCCTCGTGCCAAGACCAAAAATAATATTTTTTCAAGGCCTCGTGCCAAGACACTAGTTTGTCTCATGAGACCTAACGATGCATCGAGGAGCTGTATCGGGCTCCACCCGTCACTTATTAAGCCCAATGAATTCCTCATATGAATAGGTTTAAACATATCATAAACCATAACATAATCGTATCACAAAAAACATGCATAAAGGAAACATAACATTTCCACATTTCAATCACAAGATCTCAACACAACACATTGATATAATAAAAACACTTTCAAAACCATTTTCAATACCAAAATAAAAGAATGTTAAAACTTTGTATTTATTTTTCATTAAAAAAAGTTATGGGTTATAGAGGAAGTCGAAACACAAATAATGGTCACTGTGGCGGAGAAGTCGTTGTCTCCGCATACGTAAGACAAAAACATTCCATTTGTAGTTTAGTAAAATGCTTTGTAAAAAAAAGATTCCTTTTTGAATAAAAGTCAAATTCAAATAGGTTTATACACCGTATAAAAGAAAGTTGTGTATAAAACAAAATATGCCTCAATGAAAGGAGATTGAGATGAAGACCCTAACAAAGATCATTTTTTAAAATAAAGTAGATCTATTATGTGTATTCAATATAAGTACACATAAATAAAGTACAAATAAAAGATAGGACATAATAATATCATGACATAATTTGAATGTATGAGATTATCCCAAAGAATGGAAATTGGGTTAAGAAGTTCACTTACCTTGCGTCCTATCTTGACTCGACAATTATTTAACATCCTGAATAATAAACTATAGTTAATATATAATTGCTTAAAGAAACTTTTTCAAGTTTTTTATTCCTTTTATATGACTTATTACCATTTTATAAACATTATGTAATTATTTAAGTTAATAACGGTCGTTTTGTCGATCTTTGGTACATGAGTCAAAAATAAATTTCTTAAAATTACAAGTTGTTCATTGGTGAAATATCCATTATATCCAGAATTATATTCATGATATATATATCATATATCTTATATATATCCAGTATATACATGCATTTATAATATTCCATAACGTTTATAGGTAAGAAATGAGATGCACCGTTCATGGAGACGGTAAGCCGTGCGTACGCATGAACGCTACTTTCATTTCTATTTCACATTTAATTAAATCATAATGATATAAAGGTATATTATAATTCCTGTATAATATCATATATAATATCATTTACTCCATCCTTTATACATCCCACATATGGCATTAACGATTCAAAACACTTTGAGGGGGCGGTAGTCCGCATTTCCTAAAATGAAAATATCGCGTTTACCCATAATGGAAACAATAAAGGTATTCCATAAATAAAAATTAAATAACCATAAGTAAAACATAAACATATTATATATCATATATAAATAGAGTTGAATCTTAATGGCCACCTTTGAAGGTGTTATATGAGTGTTGAACAATCATCGTTTCGTGAGGCAGAAATTCGCCATCCACAGAAACAGTAGGTTCTTTAACCATTAGATGTAGGTGTGTGTAAGTGTAGCTTGAATACTTCTTATAACAACATCCTAGTATATTGAGGATACTGGTGTTGTTACAAAAGAAATTAATAAAAAGAGTTTAGGGGGTTGGATAAGCAAAATAAAACAAAATAACATAAGAGAAGACATTACCTTAAAATCGGGTAACTCTTTTGATTTGAGCCAAAGGATTATTTGGAAAGAATTCTGCCCAAAGTGAGGCTTCTAGGAGTAAGGGAAAGAATTTGGGAGAGTATTTGGGCAGAGGATGGACGAGACAAAAGGCTTTGATAGTGTGAGTATGGTGGTAGTGTTGGGGGCCTTTTATTAGTGGAGAGAAGGGGCACTCTTGGAAAGATTGAAATGTTACTTTATTATGAACTGATTTTTCGGATTATAAAGGTCCCAAACTTATATATTTAGAGGATAAGGTGATAAGGGTTCTAAATCTACTCAAGAAATAGGTTTTTGACAACTGTATGTCTTAGAGTTTACATTATCTTTTCATTTTATTTAAATCATTAATTAATGAGGTAATCGGTGCATCATCATGGTGTCATAAATAATTGAATTCATTTAATGTCTAAAAATTATAAAAAAAAATATCATGATGTAGGAAATCCTTTTATATTTATAATGAATATTTATAGTAAAAAATATGACTTGTATAACCCCATTTAAAAATTGTTTTAGTAAAACAACTCATGTTTGTGACATTTTTATTTTAACATTAAATAAAAAGTTTTTAATGTCATTTCTCTACTAAACTGTCTCCATGGGGTCCCCAATTTGACCCATGTTTTTTCTTGGTCGGACATGACTCATAAAATAGGGTTTGGACAAGTGTAAAGGTCATTTCCTATTATTATAACATTATATTTACCTTAAATTTCATTAATTACCTTTAATCCCGATTAATTAAACTTAAAAGTTACTATTCACCAAAAAAATATTTTAATCCCATTGAACCAAATTTTACATCCTAATGACAACCGTGTATGTCAGATTTTTTAAAATCAAATCACAGAAGTGGTAATGTTTCATTTAAATGAAAAATCAGTTTTTAACTATCACTTAGTGGTTTCACTATTCATCAAAAATTGATGTTTTTCATAACAACCCCAAAATTTCACCCTAAGCTATAATTGATATTCCGAATTCAAAAATGATGTATATTTTAAAAAATTCCAAACATATAAGTTGCATTAATTAATTTTATAATTAATTCCCACTGTCACAACAAATAGCGTGTTTTTAAGAAACAATATATATCAAAAGATTAACAATTGTTTATGTCCAATTTCAAAGTGAAATTAATTTTAATGAACACCATTGGATAAAATGGTAAAAATATATTCTAATTATACTTTAAACCTAATCAATAGTATAATTTATCCCTATAAATTATTTTGATTAAAAAAGTTGTTTTTAAGTATTCTTCACTATTCATAAAAAATTGGAAGTTCTAAGAAAATTACAAAAATTTCAACTTAGGATAACTTTGATATTCCGAATACAAAAACGAAGTACATTTGGAAAGATAAAATTTATAAAATTTCAAAAAATAGGTATTACTATTCATAATGGCTACTTTGATTGGTTGTGGTGTGTGCTAGAACTCAAAGTTGCGTACAACACACACTACTGTATTATTCAAAGAGAAGTGTACCATGGAAGCTTGGGGTGTTACAGGATCCATGCTAATTTTTAGGGATGAATGTGAAGAATGTATTAAGTAACCAAGGTGAAGTCTAGTCAGTACATCTATGCATTAACTATACTCCTCTAGACATGGGTTTTTTCTCTATAATGACACATCAAATATGGGACTATGATTTTTCCTCTTAAAGACCGATATGGTTATAGGTTATAAGTCACTAAAATTAAAGGATCACGAGAAAAATTAGGCAAATCATGATTTATTGTTTTGGCCCTAATTTTCACATTAAAGATACATAAGTATTTTCATTATTTATAATGGTGTGATATATAAAAAATTTGAAAGTGAAGTATTTTCGATGGGGTCACATCAGAAACAACTTTTTTTTGGATGACATTGCCATTTTTTTAAACGATCCATAAAAAACTATTTGTGATTGTAGAAATTTTCATCAAAAATAGTTTATCATGGTTTTTTATAAACACTTCTGTGATGGGTGGATATACCCATTACAAATAAGTAATTGCGATGGGATGCTCCACGCATAACAAAAAAAAATTAAATAAGAAAACATAATTAAATAATTTTAATAAAACAATAATAATCATAAAATAGAAATAAAAATAATAAAAACATAACAATAAAAAAATTATAAAATTAAAAAATAAAATAAAAACTATTTAAATTAAAATAATTTATAAAAATATATTTAACATAAAAAACAGAAAAATATTATAATAATAATAATAATTAATGAAAATCACAATATCTATAATAATATAAACAAATAATAAAAATAATAAAAATAAAACAAAAATCAAAAAAATTATAATAAAATAAAATATAAAAAATTAAAATTAATAATAATAAACACAATATTTGTAATAATATAGAAAACTCCCTATATATAAATAAAACTATAAGTATTAATAAGAATTTTACAATACAAATTGGGCATTCAAGTGTTTATAAGAAAAAGTACATAAATCACTAAGGGGAGGGGTCATGTGGACGAGGCAGAGGAGCCAAACGAGATAGTGGGGGAAACATCATACCTAAAAAATGAGTTAGAAATTGTATGTACTTTATCGTCTGCTCAGGCTATTGCTTCAACCATCTATTCATACAGCTGCTATTTATGTCGATAAATCTATTTCATCTCCATACACATGGTATCTATAAGCTCACCATTATGTCACAAATGCTCCTGATATTGGGGATAAAATGATGACGACTCTCCTTGAGATTCCAATAAGCTTTACAATGACATTGTATTAGTTCTATAATAACTCATAGGAATGAATCGATATTCGGTACCATTAACTCGACCTTTCACAAAGGAACATTGATTATCTCGGATCCATGTTGCAACATTAAACGCTGATGTACTACTGGTCTGATTATCGGTCTCATCCTAAATCTCACCATGTGTTTGAGATATTTCCACCTCATATTACTTTTTCAATTAAAATTTAAAATTAAAATAGTTAAAATATCATTTCAAGTAAATTTAAAAACACAAAAACTAATACTAAACAAAATATATAGCGGGGCGATCATCTATAATCTATCTGATGATAGGATCGCTATATATTATATTATAAACATCGAACCCCATAATATCTTGATGTCCAACGAACTATATTGGAATAAAATAATAAATTCAAATTCAAATTTATTTAAATTATATAAATGTACATACCATATTTCACAAATTCATAATGAATATACGACTACTGGATCTATGTGTCACCTCTTGATTCTGGTGATTCTATGGATCTAATGATGCTCTCATAATAATAGTAGCTCCCATCAGGTATGAACATAATCCATTCCAAACATGAGATAATATTTAATTTGGATGGTGGGCACAATGAGACTGATCAAATTTTGTGACCCCCACATTCTGCATGGGTTTCATCCTCAGATTGTTTGACAAATTTTTGTAATGACCAGACATAAAGATTTCCCATGCATCCCGGATAGAGTCTCACCAAATATCATCGAATGCATACCATAAAACAAATAAATAATTAAAAATATCATTTTACTAAATAAATAAATTCCAAAATAGTTATTATTCATTTATATACCATCCAATTATAAAACAAGCAGTGCTGAATATCACAGTGAATTTGATCCCATGTCACCCATGCTCTAGAAAACTAATTCCGCAATATAGAACATCCTTTTTATAAAAACTATATGTGAAAAGATATGAAAAAATAGTACCAATAAAAAAAATTAGTATATAAATAAATTAATGAATATTAATGATAACTAACTAAACCACACAGCCAAACATACCTCTACATGAATGGATTGAACTAAAGACACGAACATAACTATATAATAGATTTAGTAATCATCAATATCACCAGACCCGAACCCCTATGAGTTGTCGCTGAACTGAAAATAGTCCAAGGGTTAGATAATGTAAAATCATGCTCATCACCAGGTAGATCATCCTTCTCTAACTAATGAAACAGATCAAAGAATCATTCATTGGACATCTGAAACATGAAATGGCTATTGATAAAAAATAATTTAAAACAACTAATATATATATATACATATATTATAAATATATATATACATATTATATGACTATAACCAGCATTCAACTATCTCAAATTTCTTCTCTATCCTAATCATCTTATATGTTGGTTTCAATATTTTCATATTCCTCCTCATAATCACTAGTTCTTATAGGAATGATAACTTAATCATCTCTTGCAATTTAAAATTCAGTTTTTACATAAATAACATCATCATCACCATTGACCCGTAACATTGGGGGTGTGATAGTCGATATTCATTTCACTTCTTGGAATGATGGATTTGGAGTATTCTCCTCAAATATTTCAATAACTTTCACTTCAATAGAACTATATTTACATTAGATAAACAAATTTTACTGAAATTTTATTTTTTTATTCTCCACCAATTACATAACACTGTTGAAGCTTCACAATAATTCTGAAAATAAATTTTATTTTCCAGATGATCCAATAAAAATGGTTCATGTACTGTAATAATACATTAATATTTAATATAAGCAAGTATATTTCTTGGATGAACACATAGGCCTCTCTTAGTATCCAACCAAATACATTTAAACATCATTACATAATTCTTTCCTAGATAACACCATTCAATTTTTTCTTTCAACATACTATAAATGTCAAATTCACTTTCTCTATGATATGATCCTCTCAAGAAAACCCCACTATTAATTATTTTTTTTCCCCATATGGCTGTTTATGATATAAAAACCAGTAAAATCATATGAGTTATAAGATTAAACTATTTTTGATGGTCGATTACTCAATACACAGAAGAAATTATCGATAATATCAGTATGTTGAGATATCTAAAACATTGAACAAAAAATAAAAATATAAAAAGTAATAAATTGATTTTATATGTTAAACCATAAACAATTTACATTACTAGTTTTAGAAACCAAGAGGAAAAATTATTTTTCTAATGTTCATCAAGAGAAGCTACTGTAATTTGTTGAAATTGTTTATTTATATTATTATCATATAATATAGAAAGATAAATATAAATTTACTAAAAAAGTATAGAATAAGTAATAGGATGACTCATAGTACATATGGTTCCATTTCATGATAGTTGATCAGAAAATATATATGATCTCTATGATGTTCATCATCAATAATTCGTAATTCCTAAACTCCACCAAAGTAATGTTTGGGCAGATTAAAAAATGTTAGTTGATTGTTCATTACATCAACAACATTTTCCTCATTACATCCCATCCTATTATGTTTTTATGGATATTTATTTTGAAAATAAGGAGAGCATAGAACATAAATTTTATCCTACAACTGATGGGTTGTTAAATAAATGTTCTTTCAAATTCAGCATGCATCTCTTGAATGGGTACATCCATAGGAACTATACTACCCCTCCACATTTCCTTCTTTCAGAATTGTAATATTAAAACTTTCATTGATTCTATGAAATCCATCAGGTAGATTATTACACTTAATATAATATTAAAACAACTATTCTAGTTGTCCACTCAGTGCATCATAGTTTGTTGTCTTCATACTAATGTCTTAGAAAAAATGTCATATTCTATTTGAAAAACCAAAATCATAGAATTCAACAAACCACAAATCCAATTGGTAGATGTCTTTCTATCATAACATGACAGTTATGAATTTTTAATCCATTAATATAACCACTTCTAAAACATATAGCCAAATTGTAAACATAACCATTCGGAAGACTCAAATCTGAAATCCACTAATAAAATAACTATTTATTTTTTAAAAAAATTATGTGTTTCTTTGAGTTTATTTAATTTTGTGATCTCACATTTTAAAATTATTCAAGTTGCGGTCTCTTGTAAATTGAGTTAAGATCTAATCATTTCATTAAATTATCTTTGGTCATACATTATGGGTCCTGAACTATATAAAATATTTTATAAAAATAGTTTTTTTGTTTATATTCTATCCAAATTTAATGGCAGGTAATAATGGGATAACCGATTTTTACTCCATAACTGAGATCATTAAGGGAGGTCTATTTCATTCAATTGTTCATCTTTTGAAAAGGTATTTTTTCCTCTAAAAATTATTTTTGGTTGGATAAAATCTATGATGATGGTCAGAAAAAAATTGTTTTATTCCATTGATGAAAATAAATGATTTTCTCTCTCTCAAAAAATATGGAAATGATTTTGGACCATTTGTATTACAGTTAGATAACATGTTATATGCATAAAAGTCACCAATTTTCATATCAATGCATCTTTCATTATGAAATTTAGTTTCTCAATATGTACCAAAAGCATTACCCTACAACAAATTTTACTCATTAATCAATCGATTCAAATTATAATTGTCATATTTTTTTGGATTTCCCAGAATTAATAAGGTTAAAAAGATATATGGATAATTCGCTGAGATCAAATGAGGTAAATTATATAGAGTTATGGAGATAGGGAAATAAAAATATTCAGTACTGTAAATACCAAATTAATAGAAACTATCAGTATAAAGACCCAATCACACGCTTCATGATTCAAAAGAAAAAAAAAATATGTATTTCGTCAAAATAATTCTACGAATCACACTCGTAGGGATGATTTGATCTTTTATTGGTTGAAATATTGGTTTTGTACCATAAAATCTGGGAAGATGTGTTCTGAGACATAAATAAACACTACATTATAGGTGTATGCAAGAAATACATCAACTATATTATAGGATTCAATCCAAACTTTCCTAGTTCACCCTCTTTATACCTCGATTGTCCACATGTAGGACAACTAACCATTGGCTCATTTTCACCATAATATAATATGTAAAAATTTGAATGTGAATGAATATTCTAATAAACATGAACAATATTACGAATGAGCCTCTTTCCCTCCTATAAAATTTGACCAACATATTTTCTTAAGGTAAAAGTGATTTAACCAAAGAGAATTACAAATCAAACCAACTCTTTGACATTCCTATCTTATTTAATAACAATAAATTTTTCAAATGCATAAAATTTTCTTATCTATAAATTACTATATAGTAAATCCTTAGAAAACTTCCACAACTCATAAAAATAAGATGGTTCAAACTCACGAATTAAATCAATATTATCCCGAGTTTCCGTTTTTTAAAAAAAATGGTCTTTCCATAACCGGTACTAAATTTTGAAGCCAAGATGGATCTGGAATAAAACTATTAGTATATTAAAAACTTCATTCACCATATTGATTCCAAAAACAAAATCTATTCGAAAACAAAAATGGATTGGATGACTAAAAATATTGTCAAATGCGTCAAACCTCCTCCGATCACATTTCACACATGGAAAGTTAATTGCCCCTTCTGAAACAAAGTCTAGTTTTGATTATTAAAATGTTTAAAAATAATCAACACCCTCAATATATAATGGATTTAAACTAGATCCATTTGGATTCTTATGTTGATTTATTCAATCGCAATCCTATAATCAATTTTTTTTTTCAACTTCCTTGTTCCACTGTTTTTAAAAATATAAATCAACTAAATTTTTTATGAATAATATGATAAATGAAAAAGGATATAAAAATAGAGTGGAAATAAATAAAATATAGTTTACATTTACATTTTCTGAATTTTGTTAATTTGTAATTGATTATTACTATGTTCCACCAATTATTACTAATTTAAATTAATTACACTACTTTTTATAATTACCACTTATTATTTCTAATCACCACTAACTAATACTAATAACCACTAATTATTACTAATTACTACTATTTATATATATATTATTACTGATTACTGCTAATGACAACTTATTTTTACTAATTACCACTATTTTTAATAATTTCAACTAATTTTTTCTAATTACATCTAATTTTTACAAATTAGCACTATTTTTTACTAATAACCACTAATTGAATCTAACATTGACTAATTATATGTAAATGTTACTAATTATTACTAATTACCACTAATTACTACCAATTAACACTAATTATTACTAATTACCGCTAATAATTATTAATTACCACTAATTATTACTAATTAGCACTAATTATGACTAATTACCTGTACTTATAACATATTACCACTATTTATTACTAATTACCACTAGTTTGTACTAATTATTTCTATTTTTTTTAGAAACCATTACTATCTTTTACTAATTATTAATAATTAACAATATTAATTACAAAATACAACTAATTATTAAAAATTAGAACTAATTAATTCTAATTACCAATAATTATAACTATTACCACTAATAATTTACTTATTAACTATAATTAATACTAATTACCACTAATAAACACTAATTACCACTAATTATTAATAATTAACATTAATTTTTAAAATTAATTTCTAATTATTATTAATTATTACTTATTATTACTAAATATTACTATTTAACAACAACAACTACTAGGGGTTACTAATTTTAAATAATAATTACTAATTATTAACATTATTACTAATTAATAATAATTACCACTAATTATCACTAATTATTAATATTTAAAACTAATTAGTACTATTTATTATAAATTATTAATAATTAACCCAAATTACCACTAATTATTATAAATTTAATTCAAAATACCACTAACTATTATAAAATTAAACTAATTAATATTAATAACTACTAATTATTACTAATTATTACCATTTATTTCATATTTTTACCAATTATTACTAATTATTACTAATTACCACTAATTTTTAATAATTACCACTAAAGTTCAATAATTACTACAATGTTTTCTTTATTTATTGATATTATCACTAATTATTACAAATTACCACTAATTATTATCAGTCCATAGTAGTAATTAGAAATTATTGATAATTATTACTAATTGTTTGTAATAATAATTAATTATCAGTAATTATTAAAAATTACTACTAATTATTGTTAGTTAATACAAATTATTATTGATTATTACTAATTACAACCAATTTCTACTAATTACCACTAATTTTCTGTAATTATTACTAATTATAACTAATTATTACAAACTATAACCAATTATTACAAATTACCACTAACTATTACTATATATTTCAAATTATTAATTATTATGACTGATTGTATTGAATTATTTAAAACTATTACTAATTATTACTAATTATTTTTAATTATTACAAATTATTATTAGTTATTGGTAAATACCACGAATATTTACTAATTATTAATAATTACTGTTATTTTTTTTCTAATTAACTATAATTTTTACTAATTACTAATAATGTTTTCAAATTTTCACTAATAAATACAAATTACAACAAATAATTACTAATTTTTGATAATTATATCAATTTGATCGAAAATAAAATTATTTAATTTTAATTGAAAACATTATCGCAAATAATGGGGAAATATTTATAAAATTAATTAATGAAAAATTAAACTAATTAATTCTAAATAAATATATCTACATCTCATTAACAATAAGTATTACTATTATTAAATAAACAAAATTAAATATAAAATATAAAATAAGAACCAATCAAATAACTCGAAACTAAATCTCTCAGCGGATGTACATCTTGAATGTCAATCCCTTGTGTAGCATTAAACTAAGAATCATTTTAACTAAAAATTATAAGGGAAGAGAATATTAGAGGAGTTTAGATAAGGTTGGAATGGAAAAATCCATGGGAGGGGAGTTATATATAGGTTACATCAATTCCCCGTCGCAGATAGTTATGTGGTTATTAATTGTGGCAGCCGTACAAAATAATATTTGAAACAAGTCATGTCTCAAATACTATCCTAACAAAATATCATTAGTTTTGAGAGTAAACCACATCAAAACTAATATTATTTGTGATGAGGCCCATAACAAATAGATATTCCGTTTTCAATTGTGGTGGTTGTAAAAAAATAGTATTAACGATGAGACTTGTCAAAAATAATTTCCTACCAAACAATTATTTGGGATATGAATAATGTCCTATCACAAATAATAGAATTCTGGGATGACTGTTTGAGATGGAGGCTGATTCTCATCAAAAATATCATCTCACGATTTTCCGCGCAGAGCGCACAAAAGGCATTTTGCGATGGGGGTTGATTCCCTTCACAAATATGATTTTTATGGACTATTTGGAATGGGATATGACCCCCATCACAAAAATTATATTTCAAAAGACAATTTTGGTTGTGTTCTCCACCTATCACAATCATCCCATTGCAAATAATCGATATTCCCATAGTGATATAGTGATTCTATAATTTCATAATATATTTGCACATATAAATAGATAAATTTTCACTACGGAAGATACTAGGAGATTATTAAATGTTATAACTACTCAATACATTAGCAGACAAAGACAGAAAACTTGGTGACTTGTGCGTTGAATCAAAAGGTGCATGACAGCTTATCTATAATAAGACTAAAAGGAGAGCCAATATTTATCAATTTACGAAGGATGGAAATAAAAAACCTAAAAGAAGGGTAGAAATATTATTTGGATCAAATAAGTGTTCAACTAACAATCCAAGTGACAATTTAAGAGAAATAAAAGGAAGATTTAGAGATTGAAAATAAGGCAAGAATTGTTCATTAATTCAACCTCTATTGTGAAGGAATAATATGGTTTTTAACCCTTTATGTGTCCCTTCAGTTCTATATTTGTGGTAGGAGCCTATGGATGAATCATTTAGTTATTCATTATAAAATAATCTTTTAAGTTAATAGATATATATAGATTTGATAGAGTATTTCTAGTTATATTGAATGTAGAAAGATATTGAAGAGTAACATTATCATTGTTCTGTTTGTGATCAAGTGGAGGCTGAGTGATAAATGTTTGAGAGAATTTTAAAACCGTCACCCATACGATAATGGAAATCGGAAAACATCAATATTAATTTTTTTTGGGCACCGCAAAAAATCTTTAAGGGAATAATTTTTTACAGTTTTTACTCAATAATATTATGAAGTATGTTCACTTCATCACCATTAAGGAAGATTTTTATATGGATCATTTATATAGGATGTAAATTTAGGAATAGGTAAGGTTTCAGGGAGTACGGCATTTTATAATATCATATTGGGATCTGAGATTTAACTGAATGTTTTAGTGAAGCTTTTATCATGTTGCAGACATGGTGTTATGTTCCAACACATCTTATCATCTTCAGATAGACGGAAATATTGATAGAAAATTTCAAAAACATGATGATATTATGAGATTTGGTTTTATGGAGTTTGATGGTGGTTGGGATCAACACCTTCATCTAGTATAGTTTTCATATAACAATATCATTCATTCAATAATTCAGGTGGATTGTTATGAATCACTATATAGAAGGATGTGCTGAACTCCAACATTATGGGAAGAAGTTATAGATATAAAAATATTGGGACTAAACCAAATGAGGAAATTACAGTGATATTTAGGGCCATTTGATAACACATCAAGAAAGATCAATGTTTATAGAAATGTTATACAGACAATCATCCATGAGATTTTTATTTTGAAGTTAGTGAGAAGGTTTCCCAGTGAATCTCTCAATAGAAGAAGGTTGTGAGATTTTCAAAGAAGTTAATGTTCATCCCTAAGTATATTCGTACATTCAATGTTATTAATCTTGTAGATATAGTAGCTTATCAATCCACATTTCCACCGTATCTCTATTAGGTTAATGATTCTCTCAAAGTATCCCTCCATAAGAAGTAAATACCTGATCTTTATCATTTTGTATACAAATAGGTCATACCACTGGAACTATATATTTTTTATGGTGAACAACCATTAGAAATCATGTACTATAGAAATAATATACTATGGAATAAGACTAATCACATGATGAATGTTCTATAGGGAAATCATACTTCAAAGAGATATATGGATGCTTGGGGTTTTTATGATACAAAGATATCCACATTTTTTTATTAGAGTGATGAACTTATAGGTATGAATTCATTTTAAGGGGGAATAATGTAAAAACATGTAGTTTTTATGAAATAGTTTTCTTAAAATAATTTGATTTTCTCAATATATTGTGTTACACCCAACAAAAAGTTTTAATGAGCCATGTAATGTTATTAAAATATTATTTTTCTATTATCTCTTAGGTATTGGATTGGTGGGTATGAATAGAAATAATGAAATTATTGAAATTATTCAGTATACATTCTTATAAAATGAATTCATTAGTTATTAAACAATTATAAATAATAAGAGAAAATTATTTTGAAATAAAAGAGATGTTTTTTCTCAAAAGAAGTATTTTTATGCACACAATATATTTTTAGTATTAAATTAAAATAATCACTATTTGGGAAATATTTTAATGAAATCTGTTTGTTATTTAATTGATAAGAAGTTTTAAATATTCATCCAAAATATTTATTTTCATACAAAAATAATAAATCCTTTTTTATAATTAGAAGGTATTTTTTCTAAAAGATAGTTTTTTTAAAACATTTCTATCTTATTATAATTTTTTTCTACCATTTATTGATATTGAAATAGATCAAATTTGTTACATATTTATGATTAGTAGATTTAACTTTATAAAAATAAGACCCTTTTAGTTTTGGTCAATATGAATTGTAACTATGGTAATATTGATAACCTCGAATAATTCTAAATCAGTTTAACCTGGATATATAATATGGAATAATGAGAAACTATTTCATCATTATTTATATTTCATGAATTTAATTAGACTACAAACACCTTAGGATTGACATTGTGTTTTTAATGGAAACGTTTCCATGAAAATGACTTATATATTATTTAAATCTATGAAGGATGCAATGTTTTGCAGTGGTTATTTTTAATATATTGTATATGTCCACATTGGGGAAAAAGTATGATATGAAATAATATGTCTTTATTTTTAGAATAATAAAAAAATTATGTTGGGAATTTTTTTACTGATTATAATGACCCTAACTTATTAGGAAACACTAATGTAATATTTCAAAATTTAATGAAAAAATAAATGATATTAAAAATGATAAAAGAGACACATTGTGAATGAGTTAAAGTGAACCATGAATTTTATAGATCGATAAGACATATTACTGAATTTTGAAGACATAATATTAAAATTTCTCCATTTTATTGATGTATTTAATGTTAAATTAAATGAATAGTGTCAACATTGACAATAATGACATTTTTACAAAAAATAAAAATTTTATTACATTATATAAAAAATAAATTTATTTAAATAAAACAATTTGAATATTATATTTTATAAAATTTCATAAATTCTCTATTTACATGCCAATTTTAAACTTATATGTAATAAGGTCAACAAATTAATATTGAAAACCTCTTATAGGGGTTTAATTAGAATTGGTTAACGAAGGGGTAATAAAAATGATAAGCCTTAACAATACCCTAAGAATTTTCTAAAGAATAAATTTAAATTTATTAGAACCCTAAATTAGCATATATTATAATACATGTCCATTTGGTGGCTTATATATTGATAATGTGTTTATTATAATTTTATATTTTGAGAAATTCCAAAAGTGCCCATCATGTCATTACAAACGGTAACCCCCTAACTCAATTCATCACACAAAATTAAGCCTTATAGATAAAAATAATCTACTAATTTCCAATAAAATTTCATGATCCACATTATATAGGTCTTGATAATTCCAAAGGGAAAACCACTGATCCATTTGAAAGAGGTATAAAGGAGTTGTTTCAAAGAAGGTTCCATCGCCTTACCTGGTCACATTATTTTCATATTTTGATTAACTACTCTAATTAGTTGTTATATTTCATAATAAAATATCACCATTATACTAAATATTATATATTATTATTATTATTTTTAAAACACCATTATACACCCTCTTTTGCATAAAATTCTAAGTGAATGTACCACATGTTCATATAAACAACCTACAATCTCTTGAGAGCCATATATGTAATGTTTCATATCCATATTTTATAGATGGATATTATTATGGTTATAATGCTAATATATTAAATTTATTACATAATTATACTTATTAAATAATAAAAACTACTTCTACCTACTTATAGTCAAATATTTTTGGAAATAGTAATGTCTTTTGTGCGTATGTTTGGTCTACAAGTTCCAGGAAGGGATGCGAATTGTTTTTAATTTATATTTTAAATGGATTTTATTGAGGATGAATTTGAATAATATATATTATATAATAATGATCTTTGAGATATTGATTAATAGTTTCATTTATTTCATTCAATCCACTAAAAAATGAAAAGAACATTCATGCGTACGTACGACCAACCGTTTCTCAGAATGACGTAATTAATTTTATTTCGATACCATTATAGATTTCTATAAACATATTTATATATTGAATAGAAATTAGTTTATAAGGACATATTTTGTTATGGAATATAATTATAATAAATTTAAAATTATTTTATAGGTGGTTATATTGCTTTCAATGAAAGATGATGTGAAGTTAATACATTTATTAGGCCCACTATTATTTATATGGGTCACAAGAATTATAAAAAACTTGTTTCTTTTTTGAGATATATAAACTACCTTGTAATTTATTTAATTTTTATTATCATTTAAATTATGGGATATACATGTCAATATACGTTTCATCCATTATAGATGTTTATGATTGTAATGTTACCCAAGTGGTAGGAGGTTTTCTACAACAATATCACTGTTTATCATGGTCATTTATTATTTTTTTATAGTGATAAAATTCTATGAAATATCACTTAAGAAACAAATTAATTTTCATCTCATATAGATAGTTGTTTGAAATACATGTTTCCATTAATTTTCCAAACCACATGCGCTCCGAAGGACATAAATACATTTATTTTGAAATCGATTTCATTTCTCTCATCAGTCGGATAATATTTTTCTTCCACATACATTTTTTCATAAAATTTTTTAATAATAGTTTTATTATTATTTTCCTATTATTTTTTTATTTCATTTTTCCCATGTTTGACAATATTAAAAAATAGATTATTTGGAATCGTTTTTTCCTTTTCTAAAGAAGGTACTTTATGACCTTTCCAAAAAAACATATTAAAAGAATATTTTTTAACTTATATGAATATAATTAAATTCACCTCCATCATGACTATATTTTTATTTTATGATTCCTTCAATTTTTTTGTGGGGTTTGTTTCATAGAAAATGTTTTCCTTTATAATTATGCAGTTTTTAAAGTAAATGATTTCAAAAACGGAATGTCAAATTTCCTTATAAAAATTTTAATGATATTTTAATAATATGTTCATTCATCAAAGATATTATCCATCTATATTTAATATAAATTATTGTCGACCTGATATAAGGATTCTATTTTTATTCTTTATATGGATGGTTTATGAATATGATGACACAATGTTTCTGAAAAACATTTATTTTCCCTAGGTTACAATATGATGAATGTGATCTACATCTCCCTCCAATACATTGGGTAAAAATTAATGTTCCATTAGATAAAATGGACCACTCATGGTAATCCCTTGATCCAAATTTGGAACACCATTGGTTATTTCAATCGAAAAGTAGGTACATTAGTTGTTAGACTAAGACTAAAATGTTTTGAATGTCTTGGTAGGTATCCTTGAAATATGGTCTTTTATGCATATATGTATGCCAAAATTATACATCTTATGCCAAATATTATATTACTAAGGGTCATGAAATTTATTTTGTGTATGATTCTTGTATTCAAAATTTCCATGATTTATTACATAACTCAATATTATGATCATTGATATATTGGTCATGGTTTGGAAATGTTAAACTCTTGTTCTGATACCCTTTTTCTCTTTTAATTCTTATATCATCATGAATATATCCCATTTTGACCCTTAATGAGGATCAAAAACGCACCCTTTATTATGTATCATTTCCCTAGGATATGAAGAACAATATTAAACATGATATGTATAATAAAAATTCTATTTCTGAATAAATAATCACCAGACAATGTATATATTTTATGAACCATTTTTTATGTTTCAAGGATTCCAAAGATACTATAATTAAACGATTCAGGTGTGGATTTTTTTGTTATTTAAACATTTTTAATCTATTTATATATAATATATATTTTTGAAAAGTATGGGTCTCTATGGTAATGTGAGTTTTGGTGGGTTTTATATAATAATAGAGGGGGAATCATTATTAATTTCCTAACATATATTCTGGACTATAAATAGTAATGTAATCCAATATAGAAAAACATCGCATTGGTTTTTCCCATGGTCTCTTCCAAATATGATCATTTTTAATTATTTTATAATTCCATGAATTTATATCATTTAAATAATAACCATGGTTATATGGAGGTTAGTTATATTCAAAAATAATTGTTTTTAAAAACATAAAATACAATATATAGGGGTTTGATGATTCATTATGGTTAATAAAAATAATAAAATAAGATAGAAATATATTATTATAAATGCAAAAATTATTCTGGTTATAAATACTCTTGATAGTATTCATTACATCAATTTTATTAATTTATGATTTCATAATATATATCGTATAATTATCCATATTTTATTTTTACATAAAATATCAATTATGCTAGAAAAATATGAAAAAAATATGTATTGGATAATTTCAACTTGATGATATCAATTATAATAATTAATTTATCAAAATAACCATCTTAATATGATAACATAATATTCTAATGGAAAAACCATGATAAATTGAAAAATACATGACTTTTTATGAATAATAGTTTTCGAACCCTTATTAAAAATATATTGGAATTCATAATATTACATTATCCTTTATATTTTACAAATATTATTTAAAAATAAAATTTAAGTACATTATGATTTTTAATACTTTCTATAATTCATTAAAAATGAGTTTTAATTGAAACTATACATATCCTAAAAGTAAATTTTTTTTATTATATGAAAATATTATATTTAGACAAATATTATTTAAGGATTGTAAATTTGTGGTAAAAGAAAAATATAATAATTAATTTATATAAAAAATAATAGAAATTCATTATGTTAGGGTTAGGATTCAAATTATTTTGTTACATGATTAAAATCCTTTAGGGTAATGTGTACGATAATGATATCTTCTTAGGCTATTTTGAAAAAACATTGTTTGGGACACGATAATGATAAGATTGAAATTCTCTTATAAAGGATTTCACTCATGTTATTTGTTTTAATATCAACATTTCCTTCATAATGGGAAATTCTTAGTGATGATATCTCTCTTAGATTCACTAATAAATTGACATGACATGGTACAATATTACTAGTCATGACCATTAATACTATATTATAGGTAAATTGGGTTTATCCCAACCCTATATATATTAATTATATGATTAATATATATTTGTTTTTTCTATCAATCAATTTTATGATGCATTTTTTTAAATCTAACATGGTATAACTTATAATGGAGAAAATATACATTGTACTATGTGTTTTTTCTATAATATCATTTCTCAATAATTGAATTACTCATTTTAAAATATAATTTAATTTTTAAATGTTCATATTTTTATACATGGAGTAGTATGGGGGAACCTATATGGTGGGGGAGAACCATTGGATGAGTAACAACATGGTCAAATTATAAATTAGTCATCGGTGGATGCCAATTATGAAATTCCATTGAGATAAGAATGAAAAGTGGAACTATTGTTCGTAAAAGTGATTTGGAATGATAGTAATAATCATGTATGAACATTTCATTTTTTGTTCCCAATACATGATCTGTAGATTTTTGGATTCTAACTCGATCGCAATAATGATCAGGATGCTTTAGGTTGGGGATTTTCAAAATGATTGTAGGAATGCGACACATCTATTGGAAAAATTTTGTATACTAGAGACTATTATTTAGAAAGTTTTTAAGACACCAGATAATAAGGAACTTATATATTAAATATAAAAACAATTTCTTTTAATAAATCAATATGTTAATTCCTTTATAGTCTTAGATGGTGTTCAGGTTTTTGCGACAGACCCAAGAAGAATTTTAGAAGTCCATTATTGTTAGGTTTGGTGGAACAATAGTACTCATGTTCTATTAGGACGAATAGTGTTTGTGGTATATAATTTTATTTTCTAATTACAGCAGGAGGATAATGGAAAACATGTGTGCGTGGTTGGGAAGGTTTTGGAAATCTTATAGTGCTTAGGGCATCATGCTTCAATGGTTGATTGTGCATCATAACATGAAACTCGACATTTTGTTGTCATTAACCAGAGGTGTTATGAATATAGTTCTCGTTTATGGTCAGATCTGTTGAGTTCACAACACATCATGTATTATGTATGGATGAAAAACAATTTGTTTCAATTGATTCATTTTTTGTAAATCCGACTTGTTTGGGTTGTTGTGGGAAAATGGTCGAATTCTCAGATGGGGTATTGATTTGGTAAAGTTGTTGGGAAGTATAGTTAGATGGTATTTATTGATTATGTTTTTGTGTGGTGTTTTTTATAAGAAATTTTATGTCGTGTTGATACATAATAATGGTGTTTGGTAAGTATGTCTTTTGGGGGGAGGCATTTTTCATTTGACCGTTCCTTTATAGGATAAGTTCTATAGTAGGGAGAAACCTAGGATTTTTATTTACCTAGATGATGAAAAAATCTATTTTAATGTCTAAAATCATGAATGAACACCATTAAAATGTTTTAAAATTAAATGTTGAAAGTGAGACATGTTATAATAAATAGAGTGCAAGGTTTTGGGAGTTATTCCTTTAGATTGTATTAGATTCTTAAGAATGAAGCATAACTATTTAGAATCAAATTGAAGATTGATAAAAGACAAATAATATATTTGTATAACTACCAATACTTATAGATTATGATAAGTATTATGGTGGAGGGTTTCTAATACCTTGATTTTATACATGGTTGAAATTTCCCTATAAAAGTTTGTCCTTTTCATTTGTGGATGATCCATTTTTACGAATCCAATGGTTGGATAATGATCCTGATAGTTTGAGTGTTCAAATTGTTTCTTTGAGAAATGGTTTGAGTAATGCGAAATGTATTGGGTGTTCAGATAATTCTTTGGAGCTTCAGGAGGAGTTTTTTATGTTTCTGATGCTTATATCCAAGGTGAATGTTTTTGTGTGGACTATTATAGAGAAACAGTGTGACACCTTAAGAATGGGGTTTTTTAGTTCATGATCTATATCCCGTGGGTTTTTATCCTAGGGAGTGCACGCTTTTGGGAAAAAATGTGATATTTAGGGGAAACCATCTTAGGGTAAATATATATGGGTCCTGGCACATATTTTTTACATGCTTTCATAGAAAAGATTTGTATTGTTGGAGAAGGAACCTTATTCGATTCACATGAATTGTGAATATTTGGAAAACTATGAGGGCCAACATCATGATTTGGGTAGTTTATTTCAATTATAACTCAATGTTTAGAATAAGTTTTTTTAATATTTATTCCCAACAATGTTCCACATAAAAGGTGGATTTTCCTATTTTTCCTTGTGGGTCTTAAACCCAAAAAACCCCCTTTTTTCCTTTCATGCAAGAGACCTTATGTTCTACCCTTGGTCTCTTTCAAATCCTCCATGTCAGTTCTACAATATTTCATGGATGAATGGAGTTCCATCAATTGGGTTGGAGAGATTATGTTTAGCATACTATCCTTGAAATTAAATATTGCCATTCTTCACTTTCAAAAGGTATTACATTAGTTTTGGATCAAACAAACCATTTATAGGGTGTTTTTATGGTTTCTTATTTTAACATGATTTAGGCCAAACCAGTGGGCAATAAAGAACGAGTGATATTCATTAAGTATGAGTTATTCTATCCCTTAATTTTAACCCATTGTATATCGTTGGTTGCTTGTGCATGTGTAGTAAGTTTACACTTTCTTTCCCTTTGATAAACTTATAATTAAATAGAGGTCCTAATTTTTTGTCTTCATTGATAAGTGAATCCTAGATAGATATATGTTTTCTTGTTTTATTTAATTTATTTAATAGGTTATGTAATTTTTTCATTTTTCTTTATTGGGGTTTCATTTTTGAATGATTATGAAATGAAACATCACAATAATTGGTTGATGTATATTGAATTTATATTTAAATATAATATATAATGGTTAATGGGTTTTGTAAAAGAAGAATTTGTGTTTTTTTGTGGAAATTATAATATTAATTGTTAATGGTTTTTTGGAATTGTAAATTACATGGTCGGTGCGACATGCAATGATTTTTTGGGTCTTTTAGATTTGGTAATTATGTTTTGGAAATTTCTTTAAAAAAACTAGAATACACCACATGAATTTTTTGATGGAAATAAAGTGAATTTGAGAGTTTTTTAGAAATGGATACTTTTTTTGTGTGAATTGGAGAGGATATTTTGTGGCGTTTTTGGTAAAAATGGTGTTTTCAATTTGAAAATTATTAGCTATAATATAAGTTATCCCAGGGGGATATAATTTTTTTGTAATGAAAATATAAGAAACGAATGATACCAATTTTTTATCTCAGGTTTAGATGATGATTCATTTAGGATCACTTATAAGTGAAAGATGATTTATTGTTAACCTTAGTTGAACACCCCCTGAAGGATAAATTTACTTTATGGTTAACCATGGGAGAACATAACCCCCAGTAGATTCTTAGACATGATGGTTAACCATTGGTGAAAACACCCCCTAGGTGACAGATAGACTAGATGGTTAAAATCGGTAGAATATAGACCATAAGGGTTGAATGGAATTGATGTCTAACCTCGGGTGATCATGAACCCTATGAGATGACATGAGTCGATATTTATCTTTAGGGGAACTTGGCCCCCAAACAATTATTTTAATTGATGGTAAACCAAATGTGAACATTTCCATTAATAAATGATTTTAATTAATGGCTAAACATTGGATAAACATGGATTTAGGGTTGATGATAGTTTTTGGAGAGAGATGGGTATAAATCCCTAGAATGAGAAGGGTTGGAACATGCATCGCAATATTCCAGAGATACATCGAAACGTGATGAAGTAGGTTTTTTCCTTTACCTAGGTGGAGGAATCACACAAGTTCATCATTTATTTTATGGATTATCATTTAATGATTAAAATGTTGTATTATAAATTTTTATTCTTGTAAATACAATGTGTGTTATTATTATATACTAATTTTTCAGTGTCACCATTTGGGATGGACTAATGAGTGGTACTCACAACCTCATTGGGGGTTCCATGAATCTATGATACCAAATATGAATACTATATTCTTTTAGTTAGATATTAGAGAAAATTAGCATTACATGATGGTACATTTTCTTTGTTAGGACAGGGTGTAGATGATGGTACTGGGTTAGGTTCGTGACCCGTTGGGGCTAAACTGTAGTCTAGATTATTCCGTTATATTAGGATTATTCAATACATGATCTAGCCATTGGGATTAAAAATTTTATGTATGGAATACAATAAATGTAATAACATACTCTAATTGTAATAGCAAGTGATGTGTTTTTTTATTTATATTAATCTTCCTATTAATATGGGATGGTTATTGGGGATGCATGTATATATTTTATTATTTCCATTTACATAACATCTATGACTATATGGTAGAGTTCCAAAAATGAACCTTACTGACCCTCACTACTATTTCGAATATTCTAGTTTATGTGGATGCGTTCTTAGATGATATGGATCTTGACTAATATGTGTTCGGTTAGTGGTCTATTGTGGTGGGGAATTACAAATCATCAATATATATAACAAAATCCAGTATCCATATTACAGATTTAATGTATTATAATTTATAAATATCCTATTAACTCACCAGTTCTATCTTTACATTCATTTTCTCCTTCTAGAACAAAAGGAAATTTCTAAAAGCATGATTTATATATTTTCCTTCTCAGTAATAATTTGGAAAGGCCTAGATAATATTAGCTAAACCAAGTAAACTATGTATTTATGTTATGTTTGTGTGCCCCATGCATTCCTTGAAAACATTTGTTCTATATGGGTAAATAAATATACTATTCTAGGATTCAATTAGACCCAGGAAGAATGCATTTTGAATCCAAAATGAACTTTTATTGAATTTACCATATAACTTCTTTTTCATTAATACTTGTAGAAAAATTTGAAAATAATTTTGATACACCTAATTACATGTTTAATATAAAACAATATTTTAAATAAACACCCAAAAAAACTTATTATGATAATACATGAATAACCTATTAATTAAATTAATTAATAGTTATGGTGAAATTATTAACACTAAAGGAAATACATTGTTCACATAACAACCATGCTTTTAGAATTAGGTCCCCACAAATAGCCTACTCTATAGTTTGAAATACTATAATTTTAATAAATACATTATCATATAACGAGTATTATTCTATATATTATTAATTTCATTATTTCTATTGAGTATTTTTCACCTTTACGGGTTATAAAATTTATCTTCTATAATGTGAACAGAGAGATTTCATTATTGTATTCTTAAATATATACCCTATAGTATATATAACATCAGTTTGATAGTGCATAACTAGTTTTTTTATCAGGTGATCAAGCCTTATTAGTTATTAATAATTCTTCTCATAAATGTTTCACTTGGTGACCTCCAATGTGAGATGTCATGAAGATATTCAAACTATTAGGATTTCCTTTTGTTTTACATGTCATTCTATATTATTATATATAGACATGTGTGTTTTTCCAATATATTATGTTAATATTAATATATATGACAAATTATATACATTTATGTAAGAATAAATATCGTGAATAAATTTTCATATAGAGAGGTTCAATTTATTGAGTGTATCATAAGTGATATCTAATTAATTGAATATGTAATGAAATAATTTTATCCTTCCATATTTTTTTAATAAGTTATCTATAACGCATTGATTAAAATGTAACATTTTAATTAATTTGTGGGAATTATTTTTCATTAATGAGTTCATTTAATAATTTTAATGAAAATTAAATCAATTATGTAGGGTGATAACAAATTTACTTTTACAGCTTCCCGAGATATTATTAGATAAATGGATTATATTATATAGAAGGTTCCATTAGATGGTTGTTATTTAATTGAAATTAACTTATTTATTTTTGAGTGCCTTGGGTAATCTTTAGACACTAATCATGGACATTATGGATCTACACAAAATGTCATTGAGAAGATATCTTATAAGGTTTCATACTTAGTGTATCATGAATATCACTTAATTCTACTTAATTGTATATTAATAATAAATTTTATTATAAGAATTTAGAATAATTATTATTCATTAAATGTTCTTTGAAAACATTTAATCAAGATTTGTTAGCGTTTGTAATATTTGATTTGAAATTTATTTATTGTCTAAAATTCACAAGGTAATAAATCAATAAATATTTATTCAAAAGTTTCTGGAATAGGAAAATTAAAATATTTATTTTGAAACATAAATATTAACATATATACTAATTCAGATGTATAATGAATATTATATTTATTTATATATGAAACCAATTATATTAATTTTAAAAAAAATATTTTATTTTTTATGGTTTTTAAAATTTCATTGAAGGATTAATGAAATTTGTTAATGACATGATTGAAATTATATAATTTATCTGGTATTATATAAATAAACATTAATTTATTTATTTAATAAATGGTATATATATATAAGTTCATGTTAAGAGGTATAATAATAATAACAATAATAATAATAATAACAATAAAATTATCATTTGAAATGGTGAATTACATAGATTATTTATATTTAAAGGAGCTATGTATAATAATCTATGTTTAAACATAGATAAAAAAATAAGACATATCACTTTTCTTTGAAGGGAGAACTGTCGTTCTCAATGAAATGATATAAAAAATTCTCTCAAGCACTAGAGAGAATAATCCTCATATCCTCACTATCCAGCATGTAGATTATAACATAAATCACTTGGTATGTTTTATAGGATTCTTTGAATCTATATGATTATCCTCTCACTTCGATTTCAACTCAGTTTTTGGTGTTTAATAGGGCATTCTTTAAGATATGTAGGATACATTATGAATGTGTAATATATATAGAGATTAATGTATTCACATCAGCTAAAATAATTCCACAGGAGAGCTGGTGGATCTGGAAGTGGGTATAAATAGGTGTAGAACTCACATTATGAACTGTGTATAAGAAAAACACCATTGGAGTCACTTACTTAAGCATTTGTAAAAATTGGTTCTATTGAGGGACACCATAAGTTTTTTGATTCTAGAATCACCTTTTAGAAATGTAATAAAATTTATTTTTATTTATAAATATCTTTAATCATGAACCATAACTGAGTAAGATATAATTTATGTACAATAAATTTCTTCATGGGTGTGAAGCATGTTCAATATTCGATCCTTCGAAAAACCATGGATATATAAATAAAAAAACATGAGGTTGAAATTTCATTTCTATATAAAGGAAATATATATTATCCTTATCATGACTATAAATAGTGTGTTGATATGATGTGAATATTTTTTTTGTTTGATCACATGTGGGTGCGTTTTTTTTCACAGTGACCGTATGCTATGTGTGCATTGTTTTGTTATCCCTAGTTTCCATGTGTTTGTACATAGTATATACTATATTGTTATTATATCCATAAAAACAATTTGACTGTTGGAACCATCATAATTTGGTATCCCTAGAGGGAGAGTGGGATTGACGCCACATATGAAATTATGGTAATATTGGGTTGAACAATGGGTTATGATAGCGCAGTGTGAATTGGCCTAGTGTATGATCATATATGTGATCTGACATATGAGTCAAAAGGGAAAATGGTGGTCAACATGACATAACACAACATATTTCAATAGGATATGATTTCATATTATGGCATATCCGAGAGGGTTAAGTCTATTATTTCTATTGAGAAACATCGAGGTTGGATCCTATACTCAGTATGTTTCCTAAAGTACTCAATTTATTATTAAAAATGATCCAATGTAGGTACAAAGGGTTTCATGGTGACTTCTTTATAACATTAATTCTCGATGTGGTTTGTTTATTTGTCAGTTATTGTAATTATTATCTTGTTATATAGTCTTATTCCTGTGCAATCATTTTAATGATTCATTAGAATGATGATTTTTTTCATAAATTTGGTATTGTCTTTTTAATTCACATTTAAACAATATGTATAGGGATACAAGAAAGGGAATGGGGCCCATGAAATATGGTTGATCCGAGGAGAATTGAATTGGTAGTGGTATTGGTACATAATGCGGAGGATACAACATATTTATTTATTTATCTACCTTCACATTAACATTCCTATATCTTTCCAGAGAGTGATCTCGTTTATTTATCGTATGAGATCTGTTCCATATGATATTTATTTATTTTTAATTTTTTATTCATTACAGTTATATATTATAATATTATTTTTTCATGCATACAATAATAATGGTATAGTATCAAATGTGGTGGAATCAAGATCCTCCCTGATATTCAAAAACTTGTTGGGTACGAGGAGGCACACGTATGGTCTTCTGGATCTCTTGCATAGAATTAATGGTTTGTGTCTGGGCATTAAAAAATAGAAACAAAGAAGAATTTCATTCTTCTATTTTGACTAACCAAGGAAATGGTAGAAAAAATATAGCTTTCTGGTACACGAGATGGAGGGTTTTTTGTTCCTAGTCCGATCATGTGTAATAGTCCTCTGAGTTAATGTTATATTAATTTTTTAATATTTTTATATGATTTTGGGTGTGCTCATGCCTAATGATTTGGAACATAGTAACCCATTACATATTTACACATATTGTATTCTTGAATATGAGTTCTTTAATTTAATGTCATTTTGTGTGGTATCTATTTGAGATAGGGATATTTTTATGATTGTGTGACATATCTATTTCCTGTTTCTGTTATATTTATAATGGAATTAATTAATTTATCATGGGAATGATTTTATGTTTTTTTATATTTTTTAATGTATGTGTAGGTATAAGGACATTGGTTAGTTCTATGATAGAAATACATTAGGTAATACGTAGTATCCTAAGGAATGTTCTATGAGATCCCATAGACCGGTCAACATGCATCCTAAATATTCTAAAAGTATATTTTTTAATGACCCAATCTTCTCTAAATTATGTTTCCTTGGTGATTATATTAAATGACCTAACATCTAATATTGTTATAAAAACACATTCACGACTTTCGCATTTTTGAACAGATATATTGAATTTTAAATTTAATAGATGATTATGAATCATAAAAAATGATAATATAGCCATGGTGTATTGATTATTTGATTAGTATATATTTTAGTTTTATGATAGAAACCAGTTGGTATAGATAAAAGAAGGGACATACCCAACCAACCGGATCATACCGTATGAGTCCCATTTACTAGAGCCTATAAGGGAGAATTTAACACTAGTATTTTACCTTGAACAAGCCCAAGCCGAGATTAAATAACAAAAGTATGAATGAATCATATTACGAAGAAGTTCAATGTCATCAAGATCATGACCAACACCATATTTGCCAAACCACCCAATGCGAATCTCGGCATTTCACACCATACATTTATGAACTTTACTAGTGTAAAAAAGGTAAACATATCTAGACCCGAACAATATGAATTTTTATAGTTTCTTTTAAATTAAAAAATGATTTTATTTTTCCAATATTAATATTAATTTATAATTAATTAGATAATGAGTTTGATGAAAAATAATTATTAATATTATGAAACAAAAATGATATTTTTGAAAAATATATATTTTTAATAATGTTACTATTTTTAATGAATTCAAGATTTTTTTAATTAAATGATATATTAATTATATATTTCTCTAAAATAATATTTATTATACATATATTATAATATATTTTTTTAAACTCCAAAATAACTATTATAAGGGTAAGAAAAATGTAATTTCTAAAAGATGATATTATACAATAAATGATGATTATTGAAATAAGAGTTTAATATCTCATATAAAGAGAATTATTTATATAAAAAATATTATTTTTCAAATTAGGACATTAAAATTATTGCATTGTTAATTTTTCATAATTTTTTGAGATATTAGAATTTTGGGGTAAAAATTAAATATATATAAATATACGATATGTATTATGAAATCGTAATGACCAAAACATGATTTATTATATTCCATAAAAGGTATCCAAAACCAAATATTTATTTCCTCTTTAAAATAATTTTTTTTGATGTTTTTTTAATAATTTTATAAAACCATGATGAATCTTCCAAAACCAATATTATATTTTAGGGTTTTAAAATCTTCTCTTTATAGTAATGACATCCTACCGCATGAACAAGGGTATTATTTTAAAGATATTATTTCTCAAATATAGAATATAATTAAATCCACTATAATGTGATATAAACAATTTTTAAAATTTATGATTTAGTTCTTGGTTTTGATTACTTTATTTTGTAGAGCCCAAAACCTAATTTTGGGGATTAATAAATAACTATCATCTCTTTCTCTATATAAAACCAAAAAACTCCCATTTCTCTTGTCTTTAAACTATTGGCGTATGAAATCACTTTACAATTACCTCTATAAATCCCTCCTATAACGTCTAGGACCCGAATTCCACTTAACAGGGCCCCGATCCCATTTTACACATAGCCACAATCGTATCATCCAAAAGGCTAGAGGCTCTCAACTAGAAGTAAGGGACTAGGTGTGTCAATGGGGAGACTATTCCATCCTCACCAAAGTGTATCAAAATATAATATCAATAAGGTACATGTAGCATAAGAAGTACAATAACTAGACAAAAAGTAAATAGGGGAAGAATGATATATAAAAAATAAAGAATACTTCTCATATACAAAAATTACAATACATGTCATATGTATATAACAAAGAAGATAAAACATGTATACATAGAAAGTATAAAATACATGGAAAAAATTACAATAAGGCCAAAAAATTTACCACGCTATCATCATGATCATCATCATGGTCTTGTGCACCCCTTCTCCAAACCAACAGTCAATAACCTCTAATATGAAGCTTTCCCTTATATATAACTTCAATCGTGTTATATATTTGGGTACTCAAGGAGACCAAAAAAAGTTGTGAGGCAAAATACTTGTAGGAAACTACCCATGGTCGTTTCCATGCAGTTATTGAATATATATAACAAAAGTGTATAGGTAGATATATAACAAGTATATGAAGTAATCAAAAGTAAACATCATATAAGTCTTGAATACCATTTTATAACCAAATCATCAATTAATTTTCATTTAAGAAATAAGTCTTTGATTTATTAGTCATTACCATGTCATTTATAACATGGTCATGTAACTAACAATTCATTTGATCAACAAGACTTAGAACCTATATAAAAGCCTAGTATCCCATGTGATCATTTTTACCCAAGGATTCCTAAATAAAACATCCATAAAGGTGTAATTCAAAGATGAATCCATGATTGTGCATTTTCTAGGCATACACATCATATATTTTATTTCATTCTTTATTCAATTGAGGACCTGAGGTTATTGATGGAGTTTCAATGTTGGAATCCTAGTGTCTCTCAAGGTTTATAATAAACTAACACCCTACAATCCAATCAATGGTGATCCTCAAGAACCCAGGTATCACTCTATGTGTGGTTTGACATCCTAGCCAGTCGAGTCCATCCTTGGAAGTCCACAATGGGAGTAAAAGTATCGCCCATGGAATAATGAACAAATTTTCATTGAGTCCATCAGTGACATTCTCATATGAATCCATGTATCACATGGCATATAATAGTAAATCCTCAAATATTGTCCATAGTATACCACTAGTGAGTCCATGTATCACTTATGAATAATCCTAATAAAATCCAATTGAGTCTATCCATGGGATTCTTCATTGAATAAATGTATCACCCATGTAATATAAGCATTCAACCAATTAAATACCATTTAGTCAATTCAAAAAAACCAATGGTAATTACCCTAACAAATTCAAATACATTTCATAAATTCTAGATTACATGTCACAGTCAACACCAAGAACAATTCAAGTAAATTCAAGCTCACCAAAGAATGTGACTCAAAATATTGTCCATGATTAGAAGGCTTTCTTTAATTTAAATCACATAATAATTTCATTTTAAAAAGGATGTCCAATATTAAACAATTCATACAAGTAAAGTTCCAATGGGCATGGTTATTTCATCCCTTCCCATTAAGAAATATAATTAAAATTGATATTACAATTACAATTATAACACATTCAAATTAGAATTCGAAATTCCATATTAAGTATCCATTAACAATGGGTAATGGGAACACCTCAGAGGTGTCCAATCTTGTATTCCATCAAATGTCCTATTTATACTAACCAAAACACCAAAAGGGGTGGTTTCAGCCAAGGTTCATGCCCTATAAGCATTCAATGATGAAATCACTAAATACAGAGGCCATGCTAAAAAAATAAGGATTTAATTTCATTTCAAGGAGATGCTTGGAAATTGGGTGTGCATCAGAATGACATATATAAATAATTTTTCATTTAGATAAAGTCACAATACTACATAATTTAGGTCCATAGTTGATAGATCATCCAGTATCAGTTTATGATTTCGACACAGATCAGGAGAAAATCGAATAAATGAATTATAGGGAAAATTATATTTCACCTAAAATGTGCATCCATTACCAATAAGATATATATATTATTAAATGAATTGAGATATTAATGAAGTAGATAAAATGAGATGAGCGGTGCTTGAAACATGTCCAAATAGAGGAGGAGGATCAAATCTTAGAATAGGATCCATGGAGCTCCCAAGAGGGTGTTGTACAATGTGATGGAGAAGATATAAAAAGAGATTCAAAATAATGTTTAAATCGCTAAAAATGTTAATTTTCCAAAACATTATTGTGTGTCATGGTTTCACTACATATTTTGGCCAAACTGTGAACCAACCTTGCAATGATATCATTATGGTAAGGGAACCCACATGGGTTGTCCATACAGTTTGACCAACCATGTGAAGACCATGGAAAACCCACATTTAAAATGGAAGATATGACTGCATAGTCATTTGACCCAAATCAAAAAGTTTGATCTAACTATGTAGCCTATATAATCCGTCTGTACATCCTTGCATGATTTTGTCTAACTATGTAGCATGCCCCGCATGATTTTAAATAACAGTGCGCAATGCAATTCTCAACCCATGACTTGGGTTCTTATCTCTAAACCTACCTCATACACCCCTAAATTCCCACACACTCAATAACAATCCACATTAGGCCATAAATAAATAGTTGAAAGGAAATTTGATGGATCTTATAAGGTTCATTATATCATAGAAGAACTGGGATCATTGAACCATCCATCTTAAATAAATTTGTTCTTCAATTGCCTATCCAGGGGTTGCAAATAATGATCTGAGAATAACTATAGACACTGTCATCGTACATCATCCTTCCACTCCTCGGTATCATCCAGAAGTCATTCATGAATCCATATAATGAGAACTATAAGAATAGATTGAACATCTAGAAACATCAGGCTCCATCCAAAATTTCTATAGGATTCTCCTGAAAAGATGCATCCACATATAGCTCAACCTCCTCGAGATGAAAGGCATGAGATGGTTTTGAATAGTAATTTTATAGCTGATTAACATGGAAGAACCTCTACATAGGATGATACCTCTGAAGTTAAAGCATCATATAGGCTACCATTCTTAATATCTTCAAAATCCTAAATGAACTTACATAACATAGTGGAATCTTACCCATTCTCATGATTCTCTTTTGTTCCAACCATGATGGAACACTCATGAAAATATAATCCCTAACCTCTAACATTAGTGGTCATCTACAGTCATCAGTGAATTATTTAAGAAAACATTGTTCAATAGTAATCCACTTCTAAATCAACTGCACATTCTCTATGGTCTCATGAATAAGATGAGGTCCTAGCATTGCAACCTATCCAACAACTAATAAAAACATTAGTGATTAGAATGGATTTATATAAAAATCTTTATAAGGTTCCATACGGTTAGTATCCTGAAATCTATTATTATAAGAGAATTCAACTAGGTGTATATGTATCTCCCAATAAACATTGAAATCTAAGATTCATGATCACAACATATCATTAAGACCCAGAATCATGCACTCAGACTTACCTACAGTATGAGGGTGGTATGTTGTTCTAAGATGGAAATGTATACCAAACACATTATGTATCCCTTTCTATAAAATTAAAGTAAATCAAGCATCCGTATCAAAAATTATTGTATCATGAACCCCATGTTGTCGTACAATCACATTTATATTAAACATCCCAAATTTATCCACAAAGAATATTTCCTTGATCATTTGGATATTTTTAAACTTTTTGTGACTATAAAAAAAACCATTAAAACATCATTATCTTGAAATAACCTTGGTAAAACCATCATTAAATCCATCCCAAAATCTTTCCATTTCCACTCGGGAATGGGAAAATGCTGTAAATGTCTCCCTAATCACAGGTGTTTCTCCTTTAGCTACAAATCGGTGGAATATCTCCTAGAAAAACAAGCTAGATGATATTTAATACCCGTCCATCATGACTAGAGATGTAAATCTTAATACATATTCGTGACACCAGGATGCCCTATCCAAAATGAAGCATGAAAATCCTACATCATCTTTTCAGACATGTCAACTGATACACATAGGTTATGGTGTACATGAAGAAACTCATCGCCACTAGTATTTTACCGAGTAGGAGGGTCCTCACCTACCACACATTCCTTTATCACTATTCCTTATGATTTTGATTGCTTCATCATCCTCACTCTATCGAATAGGGTAGATGTTACTACTAATGATGATGGAAATTTATAGCCCAATCTATCCAGCACCTCCAACTTCATCTTAGAGAACAAATCTATGAGCTACCACTCACAATTATCATGTTGCACTACCATTATCCGAGTCCTCCTATTTAGTGCATCGACCAATACATTTACATTACCATGTATGTAGGAAAGATTTAAATTCAAATATTTAACTTATTCTACCCACATTCATTCCCTTAGATTTAGATCACTCTAGATTGATATGTAATTGACGATTTTGTGGTCCGTGTACAATATAAAATTGTCTCCCAGTATGTAATGTCATAAACCACACAATTTGTGAACGAATACAGATAACATAAGATCATGCATCGAGTAATTCCTCTCATGTGGCCCTAAATGTTAAGACTCGTATGACAAGACTCTATATCCCCACATATAAACTTCTCCTAGAACCATACCTGATGCATTAATGTACAAAGTGAAACTTCTGGATAGATATGGAAAAATTAGTATCGATATTAAAGTCGATCTCTCTTTTATCTCCTAAAAGGCCATCCCATAAGAATCTATGCATACATACTTTACACCCTTCTTAGTGAAGACTATCAGTGGCACTGCTAAGCTTGAGAAATCCTATATGGAACACCTATTATAATCATTATTCCCTAATAAACACTACACCTGAATGATATTCATGGGATTCTCTGAGGAAACTACATCTCTCAACATCAATGGGCTTACATAAACTCTTTTCTATGAGATAATGTGACCCACGTAGTGAATATGATATATACAGAAGTGGAGCATTTGAGCATAGCATATAACTGATACTCTCTCATTGTATCCAATACAATATAATGATCTTTTTTATAGATGTGTGGATTGTGATAATACACTATAAAATCATCGAAAAAACCACCCTAATGAATCATGATAAGGATATAAAATTCGATTCGTTTGCTCAATGAAGACTGATAACATGTTTGTGATACTGAACAACATAACCAAATACACATATGATACAAAACAACAATGAAAAGTAGTGTCAGGTACGTATGATGGTCTAACATGCACATGATGATATCTAAATATCAAATAAATATTTTAAATTACTCATGTTCCTAAAATATGGTTGAAGAGATTATCACTTGATGATAGAGGATACCGGTTCTTAACTATCCTCCTGTTAAATTTCCAATAATACATACATACCCTAGGGGTTCATTCATTCTTTTTCACCAAATGGACATGTGAACCCCACAAAATAGTATTGGGTTTGATGAAAACATTATTATCAAAATCCATTAGCTACCTCTTGAAGTCTTTCATCTCAAAAGTATCCATCCTATAAGGAGGAATGGATATCAATGTATCTTTATCTTCTAGATCAATAGAGAACTCTAACTATCTCACTAGATGTAAACTTGAAATGTCATCCACTAAAACATCCTTGAAACAATCTACCACCATAGGGAAATTTGTCTAATGTGTTCCCTGATCATCCACATATAAACTCGAACTCTAGGTTGCATCCCACCCAGCCGAAAATGCTTGAGTCCATCTTGGATTTCTAGGACATCCCATTCACCCTTTTGAATAAGCTATCCACCATATAGTGATGTTATTGTCACCCAACAATGATTTAAATCGAAAAAATCATAAAATGGAACCAACTAGTCGATCATGATAATGATGTCAATACCCGTCAACTTAAAGAATATGAGGTCTCATATGATGTGACACCCAAAAATATCAAGGTTTAACTCCCGACACTATTGTACACCCTCTGTTATAATTCCCAATAGAGTGTTATGCATTATAAAGCCATCAGAGTTATGAACACTAAGGTTAAGGGTCTCCACATTGGTAAATAGATATAAAATGATTATAATACTCAGTATCAATAAGTTCAAAAGCTAAATTAGAGGCTATTAGAATAATACATTTGACATTTGAAGGTCTGGGACCCTACTCTTTAAGTATCCTCTGTACTATGTATACATGTCCTTATCCAAAAATATATGATACTTCCTAACTACCCTGATCAGATCCACCCTAGTGTCATTTTAAAAATGCGGTATTCTTACCTCTTCCACTTCCACAACCTTTGGACGATCATCTTGTTGTACTCTAGATCCTTGTATTATGAGAATCAATTGGCCCATCTCTTTAATGTAGAGTCAGTGTAGACCCTCTCTCACTAGCTACTAGTGGAACACATCTTAACGAAGCACTGTATATAGACCGTCTTGCTGAATGATCAACACTTGATTTGGTCCCTCATACATTTTGGCCTCCTATGTTCTTTCCCACCAAACTGGAGGAACCTCACTTGGCTACCTAATTATGTGGTCTTCCTTCTAGTATCATGGTGTGGATGCTCTAGATGACACTTGCTACTATCAATTGATGGATTACCTGATTTAGATTCCAAACAACCATGGGCCATACATTAATCCTCTTTAACATTATGCAATATGATAATCATTGGATTCACTATTATAGAAATAGATGTCAAAAAAATACATTCAGATATGATAAGATGTCATACATGAGACTATTCGCAAATCTCATATCTATATAAAACATTTCACCCATCAAAATTGGTTAGAAGTAATATAGATTAGTAAAACGGGTTGACTAATCCATAACTATTCATGGGACCAAAATTGTAATAGAAGAACATATGAAAATATCTCTATGAAATTTACCATTGATGATCCCTCTGAGTTACAACATCCCATTATATTTTTGTAGAATCATGTAGCATATACACAGTTGGAATTACCAACCTCTTAAGAGGCATCTTAGGATTCTAATAGAGAGACAAAATGGACTCTATACATGACTCTATAAACCGTGTTATGCCACCCCTCAAAAATGTGGGAAAATGATACTGCTGGAACTTATGCATTAACTATACAATAGTCGGGTTAAGTATTGGTTCTCACTGAATGGTATCCATGAATTTTAATAAACCATTACAGAACTATGCCTCATCACCGTTGTCTCATGTTACTATTGGTCCTACAGCTGATACAACTAGAGGATCCACTAGTAGATCATTGCCAACCACCTCTATAGTGTGATTATCTCATCCCTCTTGGCATATAACTTAAGGTACTTAGGGTGGAATTCCACTAAAAAGAAAAACTCTTTCCTCAAGTTTATATTATTATCAAATTTTACTGATCAAATGCATAAACATTTTATTTGGATATGTAACATATATCTCCTATAAGAACACACCCCTCTTCCTAATGCTAGACTCATGTCCGGGTGTTGTACAGATCATATATAATAAAGATATACTACCTACTTCCCACTAAAAAGGTCGGGTCTGGGTCATCTTATCTTATATAACCAAATAACGTTTCCATTCTATTATAGTTTTTATTCATACCCATTTAACATTATATCATAATTCATTTAAAAATATTGATCCAATGGATCTTCTTCTTCCTTTCCAGGAGGACACATACTTCCCAACGAAAAAAATCATGGATTCCATCAAGTCCATACTATAAAACATTCCAGTATAACTATCCCTATAGTAGGTATGTCTACCATGAAACCTATCCAAGTAGCATGAAATAAGTATTGAATTCGAAATGGCATTGAAGAATGCAACACATGTGATTTCTAGAAATTTCTTCACATGATTCATAAGATTAAATACCCTTCTCTCATTATATTCCAACATTATATAACCATAAATCATATCAATAATAACAACACAATTCAAGTGCATCACCCAAGGTTGGAATCAAATCAACAATAATGTTCAAAAAATATAAAATAGCTATTCTATTTGAGTATATTTGAATTTTTTCCTATATACGAGTTAGATATTCTCCGGAACAACTCATTACTGAATTCTTATTCATTTATATCCCATTTTATAGTATCCAAATAGTATGTCAAAACAAAAATTAACTATTTGATATCACTTTGTAATTTCATGTTTCTGAATTCAACTTAATATTGCCTCGAGTCCAGTTGGCCACATGGCCTAGAGCACATCTACCCAAACTCCAATGGATATCGACTAGAAGTGAGGGCCTAGGTGTGTCTATGGGGAGACTATTCCCTCATCACTAGAGTGTGACAAAAATAAATATCAATAACATATATGTAGTGGATGTAGTATAATAACCAGGAAAGAATTAAGCCATGTAAGACCCGTATATAAACAATCCCAAAGATGTTACATATAAAAAAAAATGATACATGTCAGATGTATCAAATTAATAAGTAACTATATATATACGTAGAATGTGTACCAAACATGGAACAAAACTAAAAAAAATCCAAAATGTCTTCCAGCTAGCATCATGAGACGCAACTCGGTCTTGTGCTCCCCTGCTCATAAGCAGCAATCAAGAACGTGTAATCGGGTGCTTTCCCTTATCCACACCTGTAATCATATAATCTATTTGGGTACCAAAGGTGGCCCAAACATGCTGTTAGACATAATCCCAAGAGGAAACCACCCATGGAATATGATATCTAGTTAGTGAATATATATATTACAATAGTTTCCAAGAAGATATATGAAAAGTAAAGTTCATAAAAGTAAACATCATATAAGTCCTTGTTCTCATTTTATAACCAATCCATTTGTCCATTTTCATTTAAGCAATAAGTATATGATTTAACAGTAATTAATTTGTCATTTATAACTTTATCATTTAACTAAAAGTAAATTTGTTCAAAAATTAATGAAACATAGCTTAATGTCTAGGGTAACCTATAAGAACATATATCCAAGGATGCCTAAACATTATATCCATAATGGTGTAATTGAATATTATATCTATGCTTGTTCTTTGGCGTGGTATACATATCATAAAATTTATTTCATTCTTTATTCAATTCTGAACATGAGTTCGTCCTCGGAATTACTATACCAGAATCCAAGTATAACTCTAGGTGCATTATAACCCAAAATTATAAAATCACATCCATCAAAATCATCAATAACACAGTTATCAATCTAGAAATGGTAAAACATATCATACAATTGAGTCCTTCATTGGTTGTCCACTAATGGATCCAAAGTATCACCCATAGAATAATGATCAAATTCCCATTGAGTCTATCCATGAAGTTATCATATGAATACATATATCACATGAAATATAACATTCATGCTTCCATATCTTTCCATGGAAGACTTCTAGGGAGTTTAATTATCACTCTAAAATAAGCATAAAAATCAAATTGAGAAAGTCCATGGCTTTAATCATTGAATCCATGTATCAACCAAGGAGTATATGTTTTCAACCAAATAAAACCCTTTTAATAAATTATAATGATTTAGGGTTTGTCACAATTACCAATTCAAATACTTTTAATCAACATCATATTACATGTTTAGGTCAACATCAAGAACAATTAATTTAAATTCTGCCTTACCTCAGAAGGTGACTCAAAGCATTGGCCAAACTTAGAAGGCTTTCTATAAATTAACTCCCATGATAATTTAATTTTAAAAAGGAAATTCAGTATTAAAAAATACATTCAAGGAAAGGTCCAAGCATTATGGTCATGTCCTCCCTTCCAATTAAATAATTAAATTAAAATTGATTTCACAATCCCAATTATCACTAATTCCAATTAAAATTTGAAATTAAACATTAAACATCCCTTAATAAGGGGTAAAATGAACAAGTCAAAGGTGACCAATTTCATATGCCATCAAACGGTCCAATTATAATGACCAATGCATCCCAAGGGGTTGTTTCATCCATGGTTTTCAACCTATGTCCCTAAATGATGACCACTTTACATACACATGCATTGCTAAAAAATTCAAGGTTATAATTTCATTTCAAGGAAATGATTTCAAATTTTACGTGAAATACAATGAAATATATTAAATTTTTGAATTTTAGAAAAATGCATGAGACCATTAAACATAGTTTTGTATTTAATAAATCATTCAATGCCAGCTCCCAATTCAACTCATATTTAGAGAAAATTGTATAACAGATGAAGAACTAAATTACAATGAAAATTATCTTGAACAAAAATGTGTGGCTAATACCAAGAAGAATGGTATAAAATTAAAAAGGAATTGAGATCTTACTGATTTGTATCAAATGGAATGAGTGACACTTGGATCGTAGATTGGTCAAAGGAGGAGGAAAAAATCATATAATAGGATCAAAGGAGCTCCCAAGAGGATGCAGTTCAACCTAATGGGGAACTGAAAAAAGTTGTTGGAAATAAAGTGGATGTGGGTGAAAATCATAATAACACCAAAAACTATATTGTCTCACTATTCGATTGCATGGTGTGGGCAAAGAATTCACCAATAGTGCATAGGTATATATGGGGTAGCGGCACCCACACAGTTTTTCGGAATGGTTTGTCTAGCTGTGTGAAAACCACTCCCAAATTCACTGTCAAAATTGTAGAGAAGATCGCATGGCCATGTAGGCTAAGTCACATTGTTGGATATAACTATGTGTAATGTAGCCTCCACATATCTATCCATTCAATGTTTAGTCTAACTGTGCATCCTTCCTCATATGTTTTGATCTAACCATGCACGAGGCCATTTTCACCCCAAAACAAAGGTTCTGGGCTCCGAACTAGTCCCTAACACCCCCAACACATCAATTCCCTCAACATGAATCCAAATTATGATAGTAATGAACATTTAAACATAGAATTTTGGAAAATTTTAATGTATGTACCTCAAATATGAAATAGGTTCTTACACATCCCAAGGTTGACCCATGCTCTGAATAAGCTCCCTCTCGATTTTGTAAACACCCCCTTAAGGTAATGGATCCTCTCCTTCACAAATATTTTCAAGAACCCCTTTTATATTATGCACTTTTTTTAATTTTCTGGTTAGGGATATGATTTAAAACAACTTTCTTACAATTATTATGATTTAAAAGTGATTATAGACCACTCTCAGAGTCATTAATCACTCCCATGAACATTTACATACCTATAAAATGTATAAAAAATTATCATACAATTTTACATACCAAACATATGAGTAGTGAATATCCATACCCATTTCTACTAGATTTTTATCATAAATATAAACATATAGTTTATTTATTTGCAACATCCATGTATGCAACCCACAATCCTTATTCATGGGATTTAATGTGCAGAAATGTGTCTTAATGTTGAATTTTCTATTTAGAAGACATAAGAATGTATATATTATGATGTGTGCACCAATATATCGCTCCAATGAATTGGGTAATGTTTTATTCCCATGATATTTCATGTATGGGATTATTGAGTGAATCAAACCCTTTATGGTAACCTTTCCACCATGTCCTGATGTCTTTGAATTTCCTTATCCTCTATTTATGATGTCATGTTTAATGTTGTCAACCAATTCACATGTTGATTTAATGCTACCTAGCTGTATCATTTCTTATTGGTCATGATCATGATTCTGAACCATCTATGTTAAATTGATATTCATCTAGGATCACATATATATAATTTTCATATTCTATTTTTTTTATTCCCTTGCGTGGTTTTACATCTCACCCATTTACTACTTATATTCCCAGGTTATCCTGTGAAATTTTAAAGTACCAATGGAATTTTATGAGAATTTTAAGGAATATTTGAATAATATAATTATATTCCATTTTAATATTTTTATTATATGTTCCTTAATTCCAAATTTTTTTAGTAATCATGATATTTTTGAATTCTATTTTGTTATTCATTATGTAAATGTTTAGGTAGTAATGTGTACTGAAGAAATTGGTTGTCATAGTGATTTAGAAATCCTAAAAAAATGTAACCTAATGAGAATAATTTCTATTGAATGGTATGACACACTAGTAAGGTATGATGTTCATGTTCTAGAATTTTTTATGCAGGATAACTCACTTTTACCTTCACATGCTGTTCAAGTAGAAAGAGTATTCCAACCAGTAGGTTCAGTCATAGTGAATGTTCATGGTGGGGGAGTTAACAAGATTATGGTAGACTATTCTTGATAAATGGGCCTCAATTATCTGATATATTTCAAGATAAAATCGAGTACCTCATGATGAAGAGGACTGAATATAGATAATATAGATGGCATTTGATTTTGTAGGGACCCTGGAGGATCATAAGGTAAAGCTTCAGACCAGTTTGCTTCAGGGTGCTACTGGACATTCATCAAACAATATCATTCATGTTGGAAGAGGTGATTGTATCATATTGGTGAATTATAATAAAAATTTATTCAATTTGTTTTTATCATGCATGATGAAGATAGACCATGTGTATGAGTTAATGGAGCTACATTTGGGTGTTATGACACTGTCTTCTAAATTGGGTTATTTAATGGAAGAGATACTATTCAATCCTATATTGCCTACGGAAGAATCCTAAAAACCATAATGTTTGATACCATTCATTCATATGATTGGAGACTAATGGTCATGGATTTGTTTCTAAAAAAATAATAACTACTTCTTATGTCCCTGAATATCTAGAAGAATCAAGAGTATGATATAGCTACTTGTCTTCTACCAACCATTATTGGACGTCCTAGTGATGGATACATTAATTGGAAGGGGAAGGGTGGATATTCCAGTTAGTGAATTTGATTAAAGAAAAATCTAAGAGGAGGATTTTTTTTTAAATTCTAATGGTATAGAGGCCCTCAATTCTATAAATATGGATAGTGGGAGAATTATCAAAAATTATTCCAAAATACTAAGATCAAGTGTCATGAGTGTGGCATAATAGGGAATCTACAATGTATCTACATTAATTCATGGTTAATAAGATATCCCAAGGGTTTATGATATAAATAGTATTTGAGCTATAGGACATTACTAGGTCCCCACCAAAAGCATCAGATAAAGAATAATTAAACTAGTCATGCATTTCAAAGACATGGTCATGGTGTTATGGCAGTCCAAGCGTAAATTTTATATAAAACTATTTCTGATGGTGGAGGGGGACCATCTATTGTACAAGGAATTTTCTTGATAACATCTATGTAATATACTACCTTGTTTGATAGTGATGCTTCCCCTTCCATTATATATAAAGAAGTTATTACTGGGTACGAAAAAAATTTCATGTTTCTTCTTTGATACATTCCCTTGATACACTATTAGGTTTGAACGTGAAACATATTCATTTCTGATCATAGTTTCTTATCATCAGTGTTGGTTATGGATATCTATGGGACTATATTATTCTAGAGAAGATGACCTTTATGTGATTCTCGGTATAGACTAGCTAAGCATTTTTCAATAACACCTTTACTGTTATTGGTGATGGGTGTATTTTATATTTTTCAAGGTATATAATTACATGATGATCATACAATCTTAAATGGGAGGAGGGAGCATTCGTCTAGACTTGATCCACCTTAGGATGAGTAGGTCACAAATTTCATTCTTCGTTATTTCACCTGTATTAGTTATATCCCCACATATTTTCCACTGGCTATAGATTTGTATATATACAGATTCCCAGATAACATCACATGATCAAACCATGAAATAGAATTTGACAATGAGATAGATCTTATTCCAGTTTTATAACCTATTTCAATACCCTTTTATTGTATTCCATCATCACTGCTAAAGGACCTCAAGGTATAACTCAACGACTTGGAGGAGAAGGGATCTATCAGATCTAGTACATCACTGTGGTGTGTAATTACTTTGTTCACCAAGAAAGAAGATTAATTTATTTGACAATAGGTATATTACTGAAAAAATAATTTTTTAACTGGGAATAACATACATATTTTTCCCAGGATTAATGAACCCTTTGACCAATTACGTGGTTCATGATGTTTCATGAAGATTAGTTTATGGTAAAATTATCACAAGATATGGGTTAGAGGATAGGACATACAAATGACGACTTCATAGATATTTTTTGGTCTATATGAGTACTTTTTGATGATTTTAGGTTTTTAGAAATCACCTTCAACGTTCATGGTCATTACGAATAATATATTCCACCCATAACTAGTCTCGTTCCTCATGGTGTTCATTGATGAAATCATTATCTGCTCACCACCCATGTTGAATCATTCCATATATATCTGGATATTCTTGAGTACACATCAACCACATTGGATTTATACCAAGACATATAAGTGTATATTTTGTCTTCTGAAGTTGAAATTATTATGGTATGTGGTGTTAGACATAATAATATCCCTGGATTCAGAGAAGGTTAAGGATTTGATGTCTCAGACATGTCCCCGTAAAATTGTCATTATTAGTATTTTTCATTCCATAGTGAAATATTTATTACACGTTATATAGTAATAAAACGCATTATAATCTCCTTAGACTAGGTTTATGAATATGGGAGTGAATTTCCAATAGTTAGAAAAATGTGACGAAACATTTCTTGAGCTGAAGAAGTGGTTGGGTATAGCTCCAATATTATAAATTCCCAATGTAGTGATAAGATTTTTTATATAATAATTTTCATTAAGTATTGGTTTTGGGGTTGTAATGATCGAGAGGATCCAAAAAAATCCTACCCCTGACTTGGAGTTCTATTTTTCAGTCCATGATTTAATGTGTTTGAAATATAATCAATTTTGGTGGAGTTTCGTTGCCTAAAATTACACCAAGAGGATTCATTAAGTCTTGACACAATTCGAATGAATTTTAGGAATAGTGGAAGGGTAGGGTATTTAAATATGTTAAACTTTGATATCGAGTATACACCATGTAATTTTAACATCCTATTAAATTATCTTATCGATAAGTCTGAGATTTCATTGGAGCTTGGTGAATGACTTCTGACATAGTATTGGAATATAATTATCTTATTATACAATTTGATAATGGATAATTTTGAGTTATGGGGATCAATAAATTGTTCTTCTTTATAATAATACCCAAATTAATTTTTTTTATTATGCCATTTTTGGAAAAATGGAAAAACCAGAGTACACTAGCAATTCACCACTAAGTGCTAAAAGAACTTTCAAAATAGTTAAACAGAAGGATAATATTACTTGCCTTAGCTACTCTGTAATGTTCCCAGTGTAGCATACCAACTTGGAGGACATTATCCTCTCTAATAAGCTCTTCAAGGTGGGTAATCATCCTTTACATTGTCTGAACAAATTCCTCTGAGTTTATTCTATGTTGATTGAATCCTCGGGCTAGTATTCTATCTTGTTTATCCAACCACACTTTTTGATCCTCTATGGCATCAACTTTCTGCCTTTTTTCCTAAATGTTGTTAAGCTCATATTCTTTGTTAATCATATCTTCTATTGGAAATCAGGTGAAGTCTAGTTCAGAATCATACAAATTGTGTTTCATGATCTGAGAATGATTAGATTTAGGTGACCTAATACCTAGATGGTCCATAGATGATGATTATATTTTCCAGGTACATGGGTGAGTAGTAGTCCCTATATCCATCAAAGAAGAATTTATAAATGAAATTTATACCACCAAGTGGGAGTTAGATCATGGAGTGACAATGAAGTATCATGAATTTAGATGAATGTTTTGGTGGTTATGGGGTTATAATGGACATTACTAGATTCATTTCCTGATGTCTTACTATCCTGATAATAATGTATGATCACTATCATCATAGTTGACCACTCTGGCTAGTTCTTATACCCTTTTAGAAGTAGGACAATTTGATGCTATATTTTTTTATTATATTTATGAAGTCCTTGATGAGCCATGATTCATTAAATGTTAATATTAATTATTTGATGATGTTTTATAACTTTATACAATTCAGAAAGGATATCACAGTAGGAAAAATTTAAAATCTATATTATTGAAATATTAAAACCATATATGGATTTATATTTATCATTTTATTAGACAGGGATGGTTTTTTTACATCACATTTTTTGTATATCTTGTAGAAGGGGATAAAGAATCAGCAGAGATATGGCACAACATACCATCCCTCTACTCATATATAGTCATATTAGATAATACCCATAATTAACGAACTGATTAGGGATTCCTCCCTAATATGCAATAGAGTTTATAATGATCAACTATCAATGTGTGAGTTCCCCTACAACAATATTTACTGGGTTTGGATTCTGCATCAACCTTATGTGGCTCTCTGTGGATGGATGTGGTTCTCACTGTAGTGTGAGTAAAATACATGTGAGGTCATTGTTGGTGGGACTAATATTGGAGAGAATACCTTATATAGGGTGCCTTTGATTAGGATGAATATGGTGACTACTTAGAATAGGCAATAATTATATGAATAATATAGGAGATAACCATTGGAGTTTGGTGTTAGTGACCATGATTTCATGAGGGTGTCACCTCGGATAAGTCAATGATGTTTTAGTAGGCAAGGATGTTAACACCACACTATGCACGATCCACTGAGTTTATCAATAAGGTGGGGAAAATGTTTTACCATCTTGATCTTAATTCTCAAAATTAAAATATTTATGAGGTTTTTTATGTGTCTTAGATAAATATGTAAATGACCGAACCTATACACATCATCAACTATGCGGATGTTAAACTGAATGGATATTGGATGGGATCTGGGAGCAATAATATGATTTTCAGGCATAGTGTAACATGTTGTTTAAGAAACATTATTCAAGTTACATATCAAGCTTGAAGTAATAATTGAGGTTGGGGGAATTGTAACGTCCTTACATGATATGGTATATGACATGATTTGAATCTATATAATTTCATGTCATAATTTTTACTAGTTTTGTGTGTTTTTAATATTGGCCTTTTAGTTATAACGATCTCTGGTTTAGTTTTAATGTCAAATAGAGCCCAAAGGTAACATAGTGGATAAAATTATGTCACTTACTCACTAGTTTGGAATGCAAATTTGGAAAGTGGTGCTAGATGCGGGCCAATATAAGTGTAATATCCATTGACTATCTTATGCTCCCAATTCATCTGTGATTTAAATAAACCCCACAGAATTTAATTTAACTCATATTTCAAAAAAAATTCCAATTTCAATAATAAACCACCTATTATGTGTTAAATACATTCCCTCTTTAATCTAAATATCTTTCATTGACATGCGCTTGGTTCTTCAGGATGTGACCGATTTGTTAGACAAATAACAAAAACCTATTCATAGATCTAAACCAAATGTTTCATAATTATTATGAAATGAGCACGGATCAATGATGGATTTTTTTTTCATAATGACATGAAGAGGAATTATTTCTACATTCATAGATCATTGGAATATCATTCATGTTGATATTTTTGTTGATCAAATTGATATCTGACTTTGATTATTAGAGTTTTATAGGTAAGATTCAAATAATGATCCTTTTAAAAATCTTCTTGATGGAAAATGATTTTATTATCTTTATATATTGATATTTTATTGGATTACTGGTGTAGGATTCGACCTATCAATGAAAACCCCTCTTGACTAGAGATATAAACTTTAAGAATGATAATGCATCAAGGTTTTTATTTTGCATTGATCATCATGATACATTATAGTTCTAGAATCACTTCTCTGTTGATGTATTATTGGTGGATAGATGTTTTTATGATAGAATCAAGGACCTATTAAATAATAAATAATTAATTTTGGATCCATTAATCAATCAAGAACATATCAAATTGATTGGTTTCCCATCCATTGACATTTCATGAAATTGGATCCATTGATCGAAAATAAAAGGTATTTGATTTTATATTCAAATTTGTGACATGTCATATCCTTTAATGTTATTTGTAAACATATTTATTTTTGAAGTCAAACTAATATTGACATACTTTATGTGTGATGAAGTTTTTGTGTGCGTGGGAAATGGGTTCATCCTTCGACTCATTGACAATCCTTTCAATTATTCGTCCATAATTGTGATGTTTGATTTTACTTACCATTTATAGGTTGTGTATATTATCATTATAAAGATATGACATTGTGTGATGATATGATGTAGATCACACTTAATTTTATGGCATGTGTGTGTATTTAGTATTTCTATTCATACTTATAATATGATCTGTGTTCCATGTTATCTTATACCAAGATTCACTGTTTTTGTAATTGGTATATGTTATATTGGTATTTTATTCTTAATAAAAATGTTAATGAGGATCTATCATGGCTTGGTAGCACTATAGGGGGAGTGTTATTAATTTTTTATGTGACATGATGACTAGAATAGGTTTGATGTTTAGGTATAAAGGCTTAGTGTGGTTTTACCAGGTGGAATAATGATCTGTATGATTAGTCCCATAATGTTACTGGGGGCATGATGTTCTATGTGAATTGATGTGGGAGATTGAAATCGAAAATTACAGTGACGACCAAAAAATTCATTAATGAAATTTCTCTCTTCTTGTATTAATTTCATAATAACATCAAATAAAATTAGGAAACACAAATCTACATCTTGATTAAATGGAATATTATGTGTCCTTTTTAAAAAAAGTTTCCACTTCTGTGATTTGAATTTGGAAAATCTGACATATATGGTTCTAATCCGTAATATGTTTGGAGTCTGAATGGAAAACATAATATTTTTGGTGAATAGTAAAATACCCTTATGAATAGTAAAATACACTTATGAATAGTACTGTCACCCTTAGGAATACTAATATGAACCTTATGAATAGTAAATGAACCAAGTGAATAGGTATCTTACCAATGATTGTATAATTAAAATATATACGTCCTATAAGTGATAATATGAAATAATTATATTATAGTGTGGGTATTTTTGTAAGTAATGAATATTTAATGATTTGTATAATAATTTAAATGAATATTATTTCATAATATTTATTCATATATTAGTATTTATAATTATTATTATTATATTATAATATTATGCGACCTTAATTATATTTTCAACGTGTTAGAGAAGTAGTTTTTAATTTTTTATTTTTTATTTTTCAAGTAAATTATGATGTGAAAAAATTAAATTAATCATATTTAGAAAATTATTTTAATAAAATGGATTTAATTTTTAAATTATACATGTAGATAAATGGTTATGGCGATTTCTTGGGATTTTTCTAAAATACATGAATTTCTGGTTAATAGTGAAATTTAGATAATTTTTAAAATGTGATAAATAAATAAATTTATGCATCATGCTCCAGTCATGGATGATATAAATGGCCATTGGTTTCAACTCAAATTCAATTATTAATTTTTTAGACATAATAATAATCAGTATTTCATGTCTTGTGGAAAAATAATAAATTAATGAATTAGATATTTAGAAAACGCCTCTCCCCTCTACAATAAACACCACCCCTCACAACAAAATTTCCTCACAACTCTCAAGCCTTTTTCCTACTCCAAATTGTTCTCAAATCACGTCCAAATAGCCTCACACACATCCAGAATACGTTGGTCTCATGAAAGTCCAAAAACTCTCCCCTAAATAAGCTTTCAAAGAAGATGTATTTAAGAAGAAGTTTGTCTCTCTCTTTTCTTTCAAATTCCTTTCAAATTTGGTTTCTTTTCTTATCTTATCAAGAAATTATGTTATCCAAATGTCATGATAACACCCATTTTATTGATATAATGTTATTCTATCATGTTAATGGAATATTATACATTATTATCCTCTCTCTCACTCTATGTTTATAAAAAGGAAATCAGTGCCTGTGATGTGTTAATGTACCTATATCATGGGCGATCTGCTTCAAGTTTCCCTCAAATCTTTCCAAGCTATCAATAAATCAAATAAAAGGTCGAAAAATTATTATAATATATATTTTAACCCCATTTTTTGTTCTAGAAAGCACTTTTATACATAATAATAAATAATAAATCAAAGTATGTACGTTGTGATCCGAAAACCGAACAAATTAACCTAAAACGGTCGTCGTTAAATTTGGACTAGTGATTTATCTTCATGGTATGAAACCAAATTTTTTATAAGATCATATAAAATTATTTAATATCATTAATAATATGTAATATAATTTCTTATAATTTATCTATGATTTACACAAACTTCTATTCATGTATACAGGTGAACCGTCAATGAAAACTAAGAAAAAGTACACTCCCAAACAATGATTTTAATCCCTATAACTCATACAAAGGCCAATAGAAGAACTAAATAAAACCATAATGAATATTTTTCTTGTATATAAGGTTGTGTAATTTTAAATTAATTAATCTAATGTCATTATACTTGAAATTAAATTGAAGAAAGCATTCTGACATAATGTAAGGGGAATTTTCAAACCCAACTTTATTTCGTCAGGTATTCCCTAATTTACTCCATTTTGTGTAATATTGTTCCTTAAAAATAATTTATTCATAATTATATTATCTTTTATGTCATATACATATTTTATAAATTATTTTATTATAAACATAATGTTTTCGAAATGATCTCTTCTTTCAAAGCACAAATTTTACTTCTAACTAAAGGATGGCGATTCTTACATCATGTATGTTATTCACCCATTAATTTGGGAACCGTATGATTGCGAATGTGTTATTATGAGATGAAAACCATTCATTTATATGGTTTGTTTTATGTTCGTGATTGATATATGTTCCATGTGGAATTCATGACAATGTAAATGTTATGTTGTGACGTGTGTGCCTAGAATTATATAGCACCATGTAAATGTTATGAAGTGAATGTTATAACCAAAATTATATAGTTCTCAATTTAATTGGGGAATGTAAAAAATATAAATAGTAAAGTTAAATATTTCTGCACATGATTCTAGCTTTGTTCACAACTATTTGTGCTATTTTTCCACTAACATAGGTTGTTTCATTTTTTTTCCTTTCACATTCCAAGTCTATACTCAATGTTTTTTTCTCATGATTATGATCCTATTTGAATGTTATGATGATAATGATCATGCTAATATTATGTTATATTGTATCATATTATTATATATCCTCTTAATTGGCTTTCATATTTCCCCTTTTTGATGCATATCCTTAGGTGACTACCTGTAATAAGTAGAATTCAAGGGCTAAAATGAAGTTACGGGACAAAGAATTAAATAAATGTTTATGTTTATGTTATAAATTTTATATTTGGTTCTAGTTTTCCCTAGAAAATAAACCTTGGTATACTCTTTGTGTAATCATTATATGTTTTTTTATCATTAAAATGATGGTCAATTAATGTATTAAAATGGGGTCACTATAGTTGGTATCAGAGAAATGGTTTAGTTAATTTGGGAATTAGGATTAAAGACCTTAGTGAAACCGTAGAATGAGAATACTTATATGTAAGCACCCAAGAAGCTATTTTAAATAGAGGGATCCTATAATATATGATTTTAGTGCTAATTTCACAAAAGTATTAACTTATTTATTCTGGACTTGTTGACTTATGTTTTCTTATAACTTTTTCTATTCTAGAAAATGGTGGGAACCCTAATAAACCAAGACAAAAACCCTTGTTAGGGATAATGTAGTGATTTATCGTATGACATCCCTAATGGTATGGGTAGTGGAGTTCAAAAATTCATGGAAATTCTTACCCATATGTACAAGGTTATGAATAATAACATGAATAATGTGGAACTTCCTCCTTTAACTAAGAGGGAGAAACTAGGTATCAAGTATTTTATGTGGCAACAAACCCTGACATTTAGTGCATCTTATGATCCACTAGTTGCCGAAAATTGATTCAAATTGATGTAAAAGATCTTTTATGTGATTCACTTTTGTCAAACAGAGAAGTTGACTCTGTCCATTTATCATCTCGATGGAGAGGCCGGCCAATGGTGGGATTTGATTATGAACAGAAATCTTAGAGATGAAATTGAAGAGATAGAGTGGGAGGAATTTAAAATAATGTTTCATAATTAGTCCTTCCCACAAACTCTTAATACAAATATGGATAGAGAATTCATAGTAATAAAGGAAATAGATGGAGAATTTTTCAGGACCTACGTAGAGAATTTCTAAAGGATTGAAAGGTATGCTTCAAGATTTTGTTATTAACCACAATTGAACAATTGATAGATTATTTATTGTATTAAAACCACACCTTCAAATGGATATTTCAATTCAAGACATTGGGAGTTATAAAGAATTTGTTTTATTTTATCTCAAAGAGGAGATGGAGTTTGGATAATGGTTCCATGGCTATGGTCATACAAAAAGAATGGTAGAGTTTCATGCTAGAGGATCAAATGAGAATGGTGGAAAGAATAATCAACCACCTGCATGTCTAAAATGTTCAAAGAAGCATCATGAGAATTTCATTAAATGGATGCGAAAATGATTCAAGTGTGGGAGAGAAGGCCACCAAGCTCATGAGTGTTGAAAATGCATAAGAAGGAAAGAGCATGTGGTAAGAAAAGGAGAGTACAAACCATTGTCCAATGCTAAAACTATAGGGAGGAATGGAACTATGCAAGATGGTGCACTAATGCTCGAGCCCTCAAGGGTAATCAACATCATCTACCACCAAAGATGAAGGAGAAAGAGAAGGATTATCCCGTCACTAATACAGAAAGTCATACAAGGTACACTTCTTATTCACTGAAGAATAAAAAAAGTCTTATTTGATTCAGGTTCTATGCATTCCTTTATATCTTGCATGTCTACCAGAACTAATGAATTGATCCCTGGAAAGCTTGATGTAGAGATATCTATATAAAAAAAAGTTTTTCAGTCATTGCAACCTATGTGTAGGACTCTACTCCTATTGTAATATGTATAAATATTCTTCTAGTGAATATTTCGATACTTCCCTTAATGTAATTCAATGAAATAATGGGAATGAATTGGGACTCATTATATAGAGAACATATCATGTGTTTAGAAAATAATATGTATTTTCATATTTGGAACCGTCCCATGTTCATCAAACAATGAAAGGAAGATCATGAATCTCCTTTGAAAATTACTTCAATGGTGTGGATGTTGATTCCCTATGAAGAGGCATATCTCACTCAAATGGTTGAGTCAAAGGAAAGTGTCAACCTGGTAGAAATTCACATCATGAGGAAATATAGTGATGTTTTTACTTAATACTTACCTAGACTTCTCCCATAACATCAGGTATATTTCACCATAAAACTCATACCTGGATCTAATACTATCTCAATGTGTCCTTATAGGATGGATACTATAATATTGGATGATTTAATGATGTAGCTGCAAGAGCATTTGTAAAAAGGGTTCATTCACCCTAGTGCATAACCTTGGGGTGAACCAGTTCTCTTTGTGAAGAAGAAGAATGGAACAATGCGACTGGGTATCAATAATTAAGAACTCCCCAAGATCATGATAAAGAACATGAATCCCCTTCTAAAGATTTAATAATTCATCAATCAGTTAATATGTGATTAGTAATTCTCATAGGTTGATCTTCATTTTCAATTTCATGAACTAAAGGTGAAGAAGGAAGATATTTAGAAGAAAACCTTCCATAAAAGGTATCGAAACTGGGAGTTTTTGGTGGTACTCTTCTGAAATAGTAACCCCAATTCAATCCTCTTGGATTTTATGTATATTTTTATTAGACATTACATAAAAAAATTGGTAGTGTTTATTTATGATATTATCATCTAATATAAGATCAACGAGGAACATTAAGAACATATAATACATGTGTTGGAGACATTGGAAAATGATAAGTTTTATGCCAAGATCAAAAAGCTTGACTTTGTGATGAATCAAGCCATGTTTTTAGGAAATGCGGTCTGAAGTGGGGGAATTTCTCTGGACCCTTAAAAAAATAAGGTGATTGAGGTTTGGCCCATTCCCTCTAGTGACAAAGAAATATTTTTATTTCTTGGATTAACTATAAACTACCGACATTTAGTAACATGTTTCTTACAATTTTAAAGACTTCTAACTATGTTAACATTAAATGGAAAACAGTATGTCAGGATAGAAAAATACGAGTAAAACATAGTGGACCTAAATATAATGCTGATCAGAGTACATGTACTCAAATTTCCAAAAAGCGGAGAAGGGTTTGTGATATGTAGTGATTATTTAAATAAAGGCTTGTATTGTGTATTATTGCAAAATGATAATTTTATAGCTTACTCCTTACTGTAGTTTAAGATCCATGAGAAGAACTACACGTCTCATGATTTGTAGCAAGAAGCTATGATTTTTTCTTCGAAAATATTGTGTCACTACCTAAATGGTGATAAGTTTGACATATATACCAATCAAAATAGTTTAAAGTATAGATTCACAAAAAAGGAGCTCAACATGAATCAAATGAGATTGTTAGAGCTAATCAAAGACTATGATTTCTCTATTCACTATAATCATGGCATGGAAAACAAGGTAGCTATTGATCTACAAAGAAAAAAATCTTCTACTCTATCCACATTGCTGATTGAGAAAGGCCATATCCTCATGAATATAAAAGGATGGATTTAGAAATAATAATTGTTGAGAATACATACTACCTTTCCCAAATTATATCCCTACCATCTATCCAAGAGATGGACAATGAATCTCAAAGGGATGATTTGCAGTTACAAAACATTGTTAATGTAATAACAGAGGGGAATCAACAAGAGTTCCATATCGATGATGATATTGTGATTCGTTTTGGAATGTGGGTTTGTGTGCCTTCGTCTCCTAGGATAATGAAGGAGCTATTTGATAATGCACATAGCTCACCTCTCACTATCCATCCTAGTACCACCATGATGTACCATGATCTATAAGAACACTTCTGCTGGGATGACATGAAGAGATATATTGTTAAGTATATCTGAAGGTGCTTGATATGTCAGAATGTTAATGTAGAGCAAAAAAAGTCCAAAGGGATTATCCAAACAATTACTATACCCAGGTGGAAATTGGATAATGTCATTAAGGGATTTTTCACGGGTCTACCCATGAAATCCAAAAGAAAAATGCTATTTTAGCTGTGGTGGAACGACTCACCATGACTACCAAAATTAACGCTCTTTTGGAAGATCTATCTCTTGAAAAACTTACAATGATATATATTAAGGATGTGATGATACTTAATGAGGTTATGATCTCAATTTTATAGAATAATTATTTGAGGTTCACATCTAAATTCTAGAGGACTCTCCACCATGCCTCGAGTACGGAACTAAATTTCAGCATGGCCTATCACCCCAAAATGATGGCTAATCTGAAAGGACTATTCAGATGCTCAAATATTTGATAAGATCATTCTCTTTAGAATTCAAAGTGGGATGGGATTAGCATCTCCCATTGGTTGATATCTCATATAAAAATATCTTCCACTCAAGTATTCTGATGGCTCCATATGAATCTCTATACTGAAAGTGATTTAAAACTCAAATCTATTGGGGTGATGTTAGAGAATGAAACCTACTTGGATATGATCTTTTGCAAGACATGTCATAGAATGTTCAAGTCATCCAGAAACACATCAAATCTTCCCAGAGTCATAAACAGGGCTTTGCTGACAACCGTGAAGGGATATGGAGTTCGACGCTGGAGATAAATTCTTCCTTCGAATATCACCATGGAAGAGAGTCATGCATTTTTTAATGAAAGGAAGCTAAACCCAATGTACATTTCCCCTTTGATATCCTTGACCGTATAGAAGTCATGACTTATTGGATTTCACTTCCACTGAATATTTCTCATGTCCATGATGTGTTTCACATATCACTCCTGAGTAAGTACATACCATATCCTTTACATATACTGAACTCAGAGGTGGTACAACTAAATGATGATCTCTCTAATGAAAATCATCTTGTTAAGATTCTGTATCAAAGAGATAATGTTCAGCACACCAAAAGTTACCCCCTTTTCAATGTGTTGCAGATGAGCCGTAAGTAGGAAGAAGAATCCTGGGAACTAGAGGATGTGATTATGTAAAAGTACTCCCACCTGTAAATGTAAAATGATATTTCGAAGGATAAATTACAAAAGGGGGGAATAATGTAATGACCTGAACAATTATCAATACAGTTTCCACATTCTTATAGTAATGTGATAATCACATAAAATCACATTACGAAACAAAATTACACATCATTATTAAATTAAATACTATATGGACGTTACACATAAATTTCCCATATCTTTGATTTTTTATTTTCAAAACATTACAAACCTGGTTCTGATCACTAATTTGTTTGGAGTCTGATAAGACAATATTAATTTTTTTGTAAATAATAACATACCATTATGAATAGTAATCTTTATAAAATGAATAGTAATATGACCCATATCAATACTAAATCATCCTAGTGAATAGAAATAATACCAATGATTTTATAAATAAATTTATCCATACTATAAGTGATAATATGATATAATACATTATAGTGTTGGTATTTTTATATGTAATGAATATTTAATAATTAATTTAATAATTTAAAATAAAATTTATTTTTTCAAAATGTATTCATAAACTAGTATTTAGATGTCTTATTATAATATGATAATTTAATGTGTACTTAATTATTTTATCTATGTGTTAGAAAACTTTTTTTAATATTCAAATTTGTATTTTTCAAGTAAATTATGATTAGAATAAAAAATTAAATTAATCATATTTGGAAATTTTTTCATAAAATGGAGTTCATTTTATAATCATATTCATCAAAAAATGTTTAGGGAAATTTTTTGGGATTTTTCTTAAAAACATGATTTTTGGTGAATAGTGAAATTCGATAATTTATAAAATATGCTAAATAAATGAATTTTCGCATCATTATTGTGTCATGGATGATGTAAATGGAAATTTTATTAAACTCACATGGACATATTAATTTTTTAGTCATAATAACATTCACTATTTGTTGTCTTGTGTAAAAAAAATTAATGAATTAAATATTTGGAAAACCCCTCTCCCCTCCACTATAAATACCAACCCTCACAACCCCATTTCCTCACGCCTCTAAATCCTTGTTAAAAATCTCAATTTTTTTCAAATATCTTCCCAATCACATCCCCCACGTCCACCAACCATTTGTCCGAGAAAAGACCAAAAACTCTCCCCTAATGAGGTTCTCAAAGAAGATATATTCAAGAGGTACTTTTTCTCTCTCTTTTCATTTCAAATTCCTTTTAGATTTCATTTCTTTTCATATCTTATCCTCATGTTATCTTATAAAAAAATAATAAACACAATATTATAATTGATATAATAGTATTATATCATGTGAATTGAATATTATTCATTATACTCGTTTCTCTGTCTCTCTCTTTGAATATAAAAAATAAAATCGTTGCCCGTGATGCTTTAATTTACCTACATCGTGGGAGATTCAATTTTATTATCCATAAAACCCCTAAAGGATATCAATAAAATATTAAAACGGTTGAAAAATAAATTTAATATTTATTTTGAAACCCATTTTTTGTTCTGGTAAAAAATTTATACACAATACTAAATGATAAAACAAAGAATGTTCATTGTGATCCAAAAACCACCTAAATTAACCTAAAACGATCATCATTAAATTTTAACTAATGATTAATCCACAAGTTATATAATCTTAATCTTTCTAAGATCATTAATAATTATTGAATATATTTAATAAAATTTAATTTAAATTCTTGTTATTTTTACAAGTTTTACATGAACTTCCATTCATGTATACTTGTGAACCGTTCAAGAAAACTAAGAAAAAGAACACTACCAAACAAAACCTTTAAACTCTATAACTCATCAAAACTAAAATAAAAGAACTTAATAAAACCGTAATGAATATTTTTAATTTATAAATGATTTTTAATTGTTATTTAATGAATCTACTGTTATTATATATAAAATTTAAATGAAGAAATCTTTCATACACAGGGTAAGGTGATTTTTTAACCTAAATTTCATTATTTGGGGTTTCCCTCTTTCACTCCATTTTCAGTATGGTTATACATTAAAAACAATTTATTCCCATTTATATTATATTTTGTAGGATATTAATTTTTTCTACTAGTGTTTATGACAAAACTAATTTTTCCAAATGAACTGTTCTTTCAAATAAAACTTTTTAGTTCTTACTCCAGGATGATGATTCTCATATCACGTATATTATTCCCACATTCATTTGGGAAACCAATGTTTATGAATTTTTTATTATGAGATGAAAATAATTCCTTTAATTGGGTTTTATGTTCAATATTGATATATGTTCTATGTGGCATGCATTATAATGTAAATGTTATGATGTGATGGGTGAACCCAGAGTTATATGGTGCAATATACATGTAATGATGTGATGGGTGTATTTGGAATTATATTGCACTAAAATACATTGTGTAATTTGAATAAACTTGTGATTAATGTGATATATGAGTGAACATGATGCAATTTTGTTTACAAATGTGTGTGGTAGTAGGCCACTAAGACATGATGATTAATTTTTATGTATTTCTACATTTTATGTAATCACTTAATGTTTCATCTTAGGATTTTGATCATATTCCTATTTTAGAACGATAATAATTATGCCTATCCAATTTTATGTTGTATCATGTTCTTATCTATCCTCTTATTCGGATTTTAGCTAACACTATTTTGATGTATATTCATAGGTGACTAATTTTAGTAAGAAGAATTCAAGGTATAATAAAAATATAAGGAAGAATGAATTAAATAAATGTTTATGTATATATTTAAAAAGATAAGTTTTTTCCTAGTTTTTCCAAGATAGAAAACCAATGGATCCAAATTTTTAATGATTTCATGTTTTTTATCATTAAAATAAGTTAAAAGTAATGTAAGAAAATAATGGACGCTATATTGATGTCCAATTAAGGAAAGAACTCGAGGCATATGGCTTGTATGACTATTGACAGTAATCGTGGAAAGATCATATACATGGAATTATTCTATAAAAAATCTAATGTTTTCCATCCTAGATAGAAGAAGGTACAAATGGTGATCTACGAATCTTGGTTAGCATACAACGTATCCATATAGATTTTTTCCTTATGTGTGATTTAGATTCTTATCATTTTATCCGCTCTTATGCATCTCAACTGGTATGAAAAATGAATTGGTTGTGTCTTACAAGGTTGTGTTACTCACACCATATATGATCATTTCAACACACGTTAAAAATTGTAGTTTAGGGATCCAAAAAATGAAATATTCCCATGGATAATGGTGTATTTAGTGTATGGCATGTGTTCTATGTTATATATTTTTATTTTTTTCATGTTAAATCTTTGATATTATATGTTTTAATGTTATTTGTTCATTTATATGATATTGATGGAATAGTCTCCCAAATGATGGAATGTCGAACTAAAATTATATTCGAAAAAGTCTTGTTTATAGGGAGGCATGTTTGAGTTCTTATGGATCTCTATAATATACCCAGTGGTTTGGGTTTGGGAATTAAAGAGATAAAGAATGATAACTCTGATTCATGATTAATAGTAAAAAATATGAAGCACTAGTTTACTAAGTGCGATCACTCAGAATACCAAGATTATCATCTTTTCATTCTTTTAGAATGTGTGGTTTTAATTAGTGGAGTCCCCATTTTGATTTTCAATAATGATAGTAATTACCTATAAATAAATATATATTTGAACAATGGAGTTTGTAATTTAAATTAATTAAAATTTTAAATTAATTTATACGTTAATGTAAAATATCTTCTCTAGGTGATTTTTTTGATCTCATCATGTTTGTTGGATTTATCCATTGAAACTGATGAAAACCAAAAATTGGGAACCTTCTCAAAACATCTATTGTACCCTTGAATATTCAAGGGGTGTTATAGTGGTTAGAATATAATTTATAGTTAAATATAATTTTTTTCTCAATTTCATGGATTTTAATTAGATTTTATTTTGTTATTGTAATTATTTTTCAAATGGTCATGATAAATGATTCATAATAATATTTTTTCAAACAGTAGCCAATTTTTGTGATGGATTCTTGAATATCCCTTCTGGAGGTGCCGATTTCAATTGATTCTTGACATGAATACATGAAGTGTAATTATAATTTATGATTTTTGAATGGATGGTCTACTCCCATAAGGACCAGGACAATGAAATCTATTTTTAGGCGTGCTTTGGTACATAGTGCCACAACATGCCTTGTATTGACTAATGATATGAAAATGGTTTGACAATGACTACAAGGTGTGTATCTGGTATGAAATCAATGTTACACCACATTGTTTTTACTATGTGTAAATTAGATTAGAAATGTGATCTTTGCACATCATTGTATTAGTAGTGTATTAACATTGACCTTAGTTGAGCTATTGATTAGGAAATATATGTCTTGTGGTTGACATATACTCACTATGTTACTTGTTTCGATCGACACATGATATATTCCTATATTTTAGGAATTTAGTATAGGGAAAAAATGTTTATATCTATGTTTTCCCTAGAGTGGTGACTATCACCAATGGTATTGAATCTCACACATAATTGAATGTATTTTAATTTTTGAGGAAAATAGGATCTGGAGATGAGATTGTAAAAATCATGAACAACACCATACTTTTTTATTAGGGAAACCAAAATCCATCTCATGCATGATATAAATATAAATTACACGAAAGGGACAACAAAATCTCCAACTGTGGTGGAAACACTAGATGATATGTCACCTCTCCGACTCATCCCAAAACCTCCAAAGGTTTGAAGAGCCTAGGATAAATTATGCTCCCTATGCCAACCCTCAGTTTAACATGTCATTGGGAGACCTTCAAGAATACATGGATACCATCCTCGAACTACAAAGGAATCCTCCTATGATTATCATCTGAATTTTTTTATTATTTGGTACCTTCATCCTCTCACAGAAAATCTACACCTTCTCTGTCATACTCTGCACCACGTCTGGACCAAGAATAACATTCTCCCTAACATCTATCCAACACATGTGTGAATGACACGGTCTATCATATAGTGATACAAAAGGAGCCATACCAATTGATGGGTGATAGCTATTATTGTTCAAAAACACTACCAATGGAAATGGTTTCACCCAATATCCACTAATGTCTAGAACACAAGTCCGTAACATGTCCTCCAATGCATGGGTGGTCCTCTTATATGTCCATCTGTCTGAGGGTGGAAGGTAGTGCTGAGTCATAGTTGAGTGCCAAAGGCAGGCTGCAGTCCCCCCCGAACAGGCAATGAAAAATGTGTATCCTGATCCTAGATAATAGATATTGGATCTGCCTGTAGATGCACCACCTTATCCACATACCTCTTTGTAAAGGATTACATTGGGATTGACTACGTGATCACTATGAAGTTAGCTTATTTAGGAAATCGATCAACTAATACCAAAAGATAATCGCATTCACCCCAAGTCCTAGATAATCCTATAACTAAATCCATCGAGGTGTTACCCCACTTCCACATGTGAGATTCTAAGGAATGAAACAGACTGTCGGGAACAGATTGCTCCACATTCACCTGCTGACACACGAGGGAGATTTCCACAAACTCCACCACTACCCAATTCTCCCCACCCCTTGAAACCTATTTCCTCATGCCTCAAAACTATTTAGAATCTCTTGGATGCACCATCAGGGGTGATCTATGAAACTCATAGAGAGCTCCCTCACTCATTTCCACTGGGACAAAGATCTTCCCACAGAACAAAATTTGATTCTGACTATCCTCTGATCATCCCTTCAGATCATCACCTTAGATTGCATGATCACAGATCACTTCAGTCTCAAAGTCTCCCAATTCAGACTCCTCCACCATCCACACTAAGTAAGACTACACTATCATCGAAAATAGATATCCTCCACCGCCAACCACTCTCACTTCTATACACAATGTTTTAAACTCCTCAATTTCCTTCCAAGAATCCATGTATTCCGAAACTACCTCATCCCACGTCATCCTTTAGAATCTCCGACCACCTTCACTATCGCAAATTTTGGTATCGCTGGAAGAAGATATACATCAAGATATTATGATCCATAAAGATGGAAAATCACTTCTTAATGAGGTAAAGTCACAAAACATTCAGACTAAATTTGTAACTGCAATATCTAGATAATGGTTGGAACATTTATGTTCACGTGCAAATAAATTCCTTAATTCATAAGAGATAACACACTTCTACTACATTAGCACACATCCCAAGCCACGAATGGACAAATCACATAACACCTTGAACACTACCCTTTCCCTGGATAACCGAAGCATTGGAGAACTAACCAACTTCTAATTTTGGTGGATGAAATCTTTCTAACACTTCTCTCTCCACACGAAGGCCTAGTTTTTTTGGTAAACACTATCAACAGAGCTGCAAATCGTGATATTTCGAGTACAGACCTCCAGTATTAGCCCACTATACCCATGAATCTTTGAACCTCTACCACATTTTTGGGTTCTTCCCATTTAAAAACTGCCATTTCCATTGGTGGGCCTGATACGATCTATTAATGAGCCAACACATGTACAAGGAAGTGCACCTATTGCTTCTATAATTGTATGTGGACATCTTTTCCTAGATATGGTGGAGTGGGAGGTTTCCCATGACTGTCCTGAGGTGATCAGCATGTTGATACTTTGAATTTGAGTAAATCTGAATATAGTGGATGAACACGATGATAAAATGGTCCAGAAAAATGCAGAAAACAAAGTTCATAAGCCCCGTGAACTTGAAAGGGGAATTCGTAACAGTGAAGGGATGACCACAAAATCTAAGTGCTAATAACTGCACCTAAAACTAGTCTTTGGGATGTTATCCTCCATCAACATCAACTGGTGATATCCAGGCCGAAGATCTATCTTAGAGAACCAACCCACTCCCCTTAACTCATCTAAAATATCATCTATTATTTGGAGAGGGTAATGTTTCATGGCCGTTACCTGATTCAGTCTCTGGTAGTCTATAGACATCCTCAGGTCACTATGTGAGTTCTCCCGAACAACACTAGAGCTCCCCATGATGACACACTCAACCGGATAAAACCCTATTTCATTAGGTCATCAACCAAAATATGCAACTCCTGAAACATAGAAGTTACCATTCGTTAGGGAGCCATAAAAATCGTACATGCACCATGTTTCATGTCTATTTGTGACTCAAAATCACAAAAAGGTTGTAATGTCACATAATCATTGTGAAAAAATATTGGAACTCCTTAAAAACTCCTGGAACCTACAACATCTCAGCTCCCATCAACCCCTCTGAAAGTTTTTCTAACGTAGCATGAACATGCACCACACACTGGCAGCTCTCTGGAGAATTTTGCTCACCAACCACAACAACATGGTAGCCATCCATATCTGAAAACATGACTCTACAATAAAAAATTCAATAATGTCATACATAGAGAACAACAAACCAAAACAAAAGAGACATCGTATATATAAATCTTTTGAAGAAGATGATGCCCACTGGACTAATGTGGCCCCAACTTTAGTCTACATAGAAAACATAAAACAGACTAGACCGACCTCCAACTGTAATGCCCAATGTTAGGGGAACAAAAATTCTCTCTACATCTAGTCCCAAGGTTTTGGGTAGACTAGGTGCAACAAAGGAGTGTGAATACCTCGAATCAAGAAATGCACACAAAAGAGTACTATACTGACTAATCGTACCTTGAAAAAACTCCATCCCTACTAGAACTGCAACCTTAGTGGAATGCAACAACCAATTCATTGCTTCTCAAACCCTATGTTATTGACATCCTCCCAGAACACACCATGTTTAAAGTTTCTATGGATCACCCTGAGGTCAGCCTCTTCTAGAACCATCTACCTTCTGTGGATCAGGAGATCACTACCCCAACTTCTAGAAATGTCCGACTAGAAATTGCTACTACTGAGGTGGGCATGGAACCTGCCCAACCCCACCATACTATGATCAAAAGTGTAATGGCTCCAAATATTTCTACATCCTCCATAGACAAATCACCTTGGTCCTAGGCCCTAAGGGAATGGACTGGGAGATTGGTAATAGAAATGACGAGGCTTATATCCTGCTGGCTAAATCCTAAAAGGCCGTAATGTGAGAGACCCACTGGTGACTACCTTCCTCTTCTTTGAACTCACCTAGATCCCAACTCATGGTACACCTCTCTGTGATTATATCCTCTCCACTACATCGGCCTTGTTCTGAACATATATGTATATTGGTAGGCTAATGTGAGTGAAAACATACTGAAGAGAATTTCAAAGCACCTCCTCCAGGAGTCTCGCCCACAAATCCTCTTCCTGATAGAGATCCAAAGAAAATAATAGGACGTCCTTGAACTTTCCCCCCATTTCCATCATCGATATAATCCCCTAAATAAGGGAGATAAACTCCTATCTCTTCTCAGCCTTCATCATCAAGGAAGGAAAGCCTACCCAAAACTCCTTCTCAAAGTCAATCAATGAGACATCGGTCTCCTTAGTATCCCTGAGGTAATGTACCCACCACTTCCACGCCTCTCCCCACATCGAGATCACTGCCAGAAGAAACCTAGTATCCTCTTAAAGAATGGATCAAGGTAAAGGTGATTGTTATCTCCACAATCTATCCCTCTTTCTCTATCTTTGAAACACTACCTTCGTACTTCCCTAGGTTCTATCTATGGAAATCATGGAAGGTACTTTTCAACACTTCATATTCCTCCTCTCGATCACCCCTCTACTGATCAACCATGATAGCCTATTGGGTCTCAACTTTTCACACCACACATGGGCGATATTCGGGTTATATAACTGAAATGTTAAACAAGGAATTCCTAAGCCCAGGTAGTAAGAAATTTTTCTTTTATGATTTATTTTTATTCTCTATTGAAATTATATTTCAAAATATCACAAGACACAAAATAACACAAGTCACAATGAAACATGTACCTTTCCTAGGGTCTCTACCTGCAATCAGCGTAGCCTCACATGGAAATTTTGTACGTTTAGAGTCTTTATATAGGATCACAAGGGGGCCCTAATATCTTATGTCCTAACCTCCCTACCATTGCGTATTTCACGCACCTTGATTTCCTAATACATTTTTCCTACCATCTCATGTAATCCTCACTATACCAAACCTTGAACTACATCATATATTTCAACCATCATTTCTGATACCATTCTATCGTGACCCACCTTCTTCATGACGAGGGAAGTGACAAAAAAGTGTCCCGCCCTTCCTTTTTCATGATTAATTAGTGATAATGACCACAAATCTCGCCTTCAATAGGCCCCAGAGTGGTGACTACAGCCAAGGGTATGGAATCTCATATAAAATGGAAGGAATTACCTTTTTTATGGAAAATGGGATCGGGAGATTAGATGGTTAAAGTACCGAACTAAAGCAAACCTTTATATAAGGGAAACCAATATCCAACCCATGACTTATTTAATCATAAACTACCACAAAGGTACAAAAAAAAACTCCAAAACAATGTACAAAAAAAATAATAAGTAACAACATAACAATTATCCCGACGCCCAAGATAGTAAAGTCCATCTCAATCCTTAAAGTCCATGTGGAAACCTAAAAATTGTTTTATACTGTAGGGTTACCATACATGTATACTCAGAAGGGAAACAAAAGTCACTCCTGCAAAAGTGGGAGAAGAATGCTAATGCCACTGTGAAATTAGTAGAAACCAACAACACATAAAAAAGAATGCTAACCAGACCACCCTCACTATGGCACAATCCCTAAATTACACAAGACAAATAAGATAATAATATATGTGCATTAATGATTTGGTTACCCTGCACAACTTTCAAACTAGTTATCTGCTCCTCCCTATGGAAAATATCTTAACACTACAACTCTTCACAGATGAAGTCCCATTGCAACAATTGATGACACAAAAATAGGGCACAAACCAGACATATCCTACCCAAAGACAACTAGGTCAAAAGAACCACACCTCTTACTAGAAAACACCAAGGCCTCATCTCATAGAAAACTGTGAAAGAAATATAGAATGCAAACACATGGGTCACATCCACCACACCTCCAACCTGAAAACACATGGGCCTCATCCTGAAGACACATAGGAATCAAAACTGGCCCACAAGCACCATAGCCTCCCAGCCACAAATAATCCTTCAGAATATATATTGGGCTTTATTAAACCTCAATCCATTACATCCTTCCTGGATACGCTCAAGCGGTAAGAATTAAAATTGGGTGCAAGGAAGAATTTAATGAACCATCCATCTATCCTCCCATTGAGATTCTAGTAAGGACACTGTCCACCATGGAATGATGTTATTTAGAACATAGTGCTCAACATGGGTGGGGTGCATATTAAAAATTACAATGAATTACTAGTTCATATATATAGGAAAAAACACTCTTCCAAATCTATGGGTTTCGAAACAAGCAACTTGCCCACAAAAACGACCATTGCTGCTAGACCTACATGCATGTATCTCCAAAAATGACGGCCACTTCCGTAAGTGGAAATATACAGCAAGACAATCCATTTATCCAATTGGTATTCTTAATTTAATAATTATTCATTTATTCATTCCATACCTACCCAGAAAAAAAAACAACTGAAACACACTACCATTATTACAAGCTGAAGAGCCCGATTAACTAAAGTGGGTTCATGCTTATTCCACAATTTCACATGTTCAACGCAAAAAATAAGGCATTGATATCGAGATAATAGGTGATACATTAGACACTACCAACATTAAACAACGGAAGAGGGACCAAATTATGTGATTTCCATTTTAACACTCATTCATAATAACTAACTAGAAATAAACCACTAGTAGTCCCACCGCTCCCCAAAACTACAATGGTGGAGTCCCACTGTAGAACAAGTTCATCTATTCCACTATCAATAAATATCTCAACATGAGGTTCCGTCACACCTCATGTACCACCCTAAACCCAAATCCCATAGAAAAACACCACCAAGTAGCTTCCACACTGTACAAACATGCCATCCCACAAACACAAGGTCATTCCCTCTCTCCCTCTAGTACCCATAATAAGGATTGCAACAAAAAATCACCCATCCCCCACGATGTAAAAAACACAACCAGACACAGCACACAACCAAACCATTAATCCAAACATATTCTGATTTGAAAGAGGGGTTCTTTAATTCCACATTATATAGCAGGAGTAATCACATAATTGGTTTGATCATGTGGCGCCCATTTATTTAACCAAGTATACATGATTAAGAATATTTCATGTTACGAACATTTATTAAAGCATCAAGAAAAAATATTGAACACCAATAGTGAGCAAGCAAAGAACACCAATGTCAATGATTTTTAGAAGGCCTGAAAACCCATAAAATTAAAAAAATTGATCATGGATAATAGTTAAAACTTCACATGTGAGAACATCACTTCCCAGCAGGTATTTCATTGACACATGTTATCTTTTGATTATAATATTCACTTCCACTCATTTATTACTTGTTAAGGAAAAGTAGTCAAACATTTTTCACATAGAAATATTACTACACACACCCCACATGATACACAAATAAAGAGAGGTAGAAGAATCCCTCTTTGAAACAACAGGTAACCAAAACTCCTCTTTGCGCCAAAACAGGTGGTCATACAACCAGTATGAAGGACTCCAACGAAACTAAATAAATGGATATGAAAAAACACGGGACCCCATGAGGAGGGGTATCTAAAGGTGCACCAATAGAAAATAGAGTATATGAAATAAAATTTTAAAAAAGGCATATCCTATATCAAAAAAACTTGATAGGATTCAAAATTCATTAACAAATGATCATGGTCAAGATCTCACAGTTTGAATATCTCAATGTCCCCGGAGTAATAAGATATTTCCAATATACTTTATATCTATTAAAACACAATATAAAAACTCAAACAAGGACTTAAACTCAGATTACGTGAAATAAATATAAGAGGGCTGACACTGGATAAAAAGGGAGAAAATTGAAATTTAGAAGAGGGTGAGCCACCATTTGTTGTGCCACTATCATAGTGCCACCATTTCGATGTTCCACCATTTCAGTGTTCCACCATAATGGTTCTACCATTATACTTCCACCCTTACAATGTTCCACTTTTATAGTGTGTAACTGTTATGGTGCCACTATTTCGGTGTGGCTCCATTACGGTGAAACTGGATTTTTGGAAAACTCCCAAAACAAACCACTGTGACCCCCAAGAGATCAACTAACATGGGATTTTCACAAAGGAACGACCCATGGTAATTTGGGTCATTGCATGCCTTCTATAACTTGAGATAGAATAAAACAAATGTTTAAACTATTGTTCTTTCCCATACCAATTAAATTTAAATTATTAAGGGATTATGGTAAAAATATTTAGTTTACTTATCCGAGATATCATTAGGATTAGTTTCTCTTATAATAATCAGTGTATCATGGAGGCAATAGATAATGAAAACAAGTTTATGGATTTTTAGATTGGGCAGTGCACATAAAAATGATGGAATTAAGATTTAATAAAGTATTTTGGTAATTCCTACATAAATTACTTAGAATAATTTGATAATACCCCATCCTATGTTATTTTTTGAATAATGTGGTTATATTAGACTCTAATATTTTAGTAACTTGATATTCCAAAACTGTTGATAAGGGTTTTATTAGTATTTTATTAAATAGGACAAGGAAAATTAATTTATTACCACAAAATCCAGATAATATAGTAGTAATATATTTTTATATGATATAGAAGATGAAAATTTTTACCAAAAAATAATATTAATATATGGAATAGAAAATTTTCTCACTTGCAGAAAATTCCACGAGTTGTTTTGATACATGTGCATTGAAATTATATAAGATACATTATTTTATTTGCATAAATCCCTTATTCTAAATGAACCATATTTGGGAGCATAATTATATGATATAGATTCCCATTAGAGACACATTGAGGTTTTTCATATGTTCATCGAGATATGAAATTAGTTGTGTTAAAATATATGGAGATGCAATATATAGAAATGGATTCACGAACCCTGATGATTAATTTTTGTGAAATTGAAAATATGAATGAGCACCCAATTATAAACTATATTGTCACTACAATATAAAAGTGTATAACTGTATTTAGATACCTATATAGTGATTATCTGATCCAGATGATGAAATGTATTCATTTATCAGTAAATTATAGATTCTATATAGGTAAGAAATTATCCATTAACATAATATTATAATCCTAACCACCTAGATTATATATATTCATAAATAACTGTAATATTAATAGTATTGAGTAACTGACCAAGAATCATCTTACCATTCTTCACTATTTTGATATTGGTTAGTGGAATGATGGATCATTACCCCTTATTATGAAATATGTTATGGAATATTTTGAAAAAATCCCAAAACAATTCGAGTAAATTATTCTTTTACAACACCAATCGGTGAAGTAAGAGATTCTGAGAGAGGCAAATGAATAATATGATATTTTATTCAAATATATAATGTAAGGTAACTATATGTCTAATTTCATTGAATTAAAGAAGAAGAAAAATTAATATTTTTATTTAGGTATGTTCATTAATGTTTATAATATTTATCATTCTATTACTTTTTGTTTTATAATATATGTTATTCACATATTTTTTTCTATATAGAAGAACCAAGGAAGATAAAAAGCATTATGATTAGTATGGTATTAAAGTTATTGATTTGGATTTACTCATACAAGATATAAGTAAGATCAAAACTTATAGGTTTATAGTTGGACTAATTCTCATAAATATATATCTGTCTATTGAGTGTTAGAAAAACCCTTTATATCAGAATCTAGTTTTAGACATATTGAAGCATTGTATTTTATTTTAAATGAATGTTACTTTGGGATATAATATATACTTATTGTTTTTTGAAATGAATCATATATGTACAAATATTAGAAATTTATGATGGCTTACTAATATATGAATATAGTAAAACACAATATTATTTACCTATGATTATGGGTTAGTAGTCCTTAAGAGACTAAAAGTATAACATTATATTAAAAAACAAAATATTACATTATTTATTTGAAAAATATTATTAAAATACTCGAATCCATATATATGATTTTAAAAAACATTCCACATAATTAATTGGGGAAATATGAATTAAAATAAAATGACGATCTTTAATGGAATATAAGAAGTTATATACTATTGAAACTATATATGGGAAAATAATGGCATAAGTAATATAACAAGAATATATTAATAAATGATACAATATCAATTAATGAATAAGCATAAAATAATCTATGTAAGAAAAAGTAAATAATATTGGCAAGGATAAAATTAAATAATCTTAAAATGATGTGAATAATGGGAATGTTTAATGTTAGGAGAAAAAACATATTATCGAAGCCTTATTCCAAGAAAAAAATACATAAATGGTTAGTCCACACCTATTACCATACCTTTGTTGGGATAAAGGACCTATAGTGCAGTGAGGGAATATAAAATATTTAGTCGCACCCATCAAATGAAATTTCAAGTAATTCCATCAAATACTATTATTATTCAAGGAGTACATAGAGTAATGTTATAAAATCGAAGACATAGAAATACATTGCATGGTTTCTCAATGAATAACAATTTACACAATTTTACCATATATATTTAAGGATTATATTGGCATGATAATAGATTTTATTAGTAAATGAATTAAAATAGATTTGTAGGTGAATTATCTCAAATCATATAAGGAATAATTATGTATTTACAATATTAAAACAAGAAACCCTATGAGGTGAAGAATATGGAGTTTTAAATATTAGTACTTAAGAATATTAAGATGATTAGTGACTTAAGTGAAATGTATAGATTTATTTTTAGTTGTATGAGAATCAGTAAATTATTTGAAACAATTTATCTATAACACCACAAATAATTGGTATACATGATATATTTTTATCATTTGACAAATTAGATATTCCATCCAATTTGAATAATTTAGGAATTATAGTGGTTTTTGTAATATGTATAATGTGATTTAAATGGTTCCCCATAAAGAAATTATATTATATGGAATTTACTTACACTGATATAATAATAATTATGGAATAAAAAATTGAAATTGAAATGGATACAACAAAAAACATGTAACTGTAAATTGTAAATAGAGTAAAAAGGTATCATTATTTTACATAGGCTTCAAAAACATGACCTGTCCCTTTCAAATAAAAAATTCATCAATATTGAATTAAGAAATAGATAACAGTCTTATTCTAGAATCTACAAAGAGATAATATACTCCTTTTAAAAGAAATGAGTGGTTGGAGTGGGTATTTATGGATGTGGTGAGTGAGGAAACATGAAATAAATATTTTATTATTTAATTTATCCATTATCTCAAGGGATAAATCCCCCGCCACAGTGCCCCATTAGGAACCTTAATCATCCAATATAATTTTAAATTACCAAATGAGGTAAATAGAACTATCCTATCTGAGTATATTCTTTATTACATATATATGATGTCATATTTACAGTATTTCCACATTATTTCTACATTTCATTATTAATAATTAATAGCCACCAAATTTCACACCTAAGATAATTTTGATGTCTTGATTCAAAATATGTAAGGTATTTTTATAAAAAAAATCTCTAATAATTTTAAATTTAACTTGTACATAAGGATGATGTATTTGATAACAATTTATTATCGATGTAATAAAATTTACATTACTAAAAATGTTTTCAAATTAATACAAATTAACCAATTGATTCACAGACATTATTAAATTGGAATTATAACTAAGAGTATGTTATAAAAAAAGGTAGAACATTCTTAGGGTGGTTAAGTTGGAATTATTTTGTACCCGAATACCAATATAGGTATTGTATAAATGAGGTGAATTATAGTATAAAATATAATTTATAATCTTCTTATCCACCTCAAGTATTAATCTAATTGAAGATATTATTCCCTATTCAACACATATATAATTTTAGTAAAAAACTTTTTCATCATAGAAATTAATAAATAAATATTAATTGAAATTAAATTAGACAATGAAATATTATAAGCTAATTTGTGTAATAAGGAAAATAAAAATAATGAAAAAAGAAACATGTATGTATAAGAAAAATAAAAAACACAGTTTACTGATTCTCAAATAAAATAAATGTTAAACTATATTATGAAATTTATATTTATCCAAATTATAAGATAATATTGAGAATAGAATCTTGGTATCAACAATTTTTCATATTAAATGGTTACTCATCCAATCCCCTAAAATTTCACCACTTTACACATATTAGAAGGTATCAATGTCCATTCCAAGACACTATTTCATCCAACTCTATACTCCATTAGTCACCATGATATATTGGTCTTATTCTACAAAATTAACTTTCTATCATATTATATAGATCTTTAAATATCATTGTATCAGGGAAACAAAAAAAATCCATAGGTGATACTAAGAGATTTAAATTAATATCCTCACACAATGATATATCTTAGAAAGACACATAGAATAAATTATCACACTAATAAAAATATCTCAAAATAACAAACAATTTTATAATATTATTTGATAAAAATATATTAGAATGATATTTATTTTCTTCTTACATTTTTTTGTTCATATGGTCCTTAATTTTGTGGTTACATTTATATAAAAACATCCAAAATTCTGATTCAATATTCTTTAGGACCATCGATAACAATATCAAAAAAATTTAAAATTCATCCAATAAACTAAATATAATGTCACATATTTCGATAAAATAGTCTACAAAAACTATAATAATAGTAAATCCAGTTGATGTAAGCATGATAAAAAACATTGAACACTAGATTTTTGACCTAAAATTCCCTAGAATTAATATAACCAAATTTTCTTTCAACCCAAAAAAACACATAAAATAAAATCCTCCATTTATGCGTGGATTATTGTATGAGAGTTTTGTGATATTCCAATATAATAATAATTTTATTTGACTAAATCAATAAATTACCATGCCTTGAATACCAAAAATATAAATTTGAAACTTACTCACTCTTTATTAACGAATGGAAACAATTTTTATAAAATTCTGTTGAATATTAGTTTTATAAAATAATTAAAATTATAATATTTTTAAAAAAATATATCCCCTCACTATATAAGAAAATTATTTGAAATTAATGTGCCCTATATATCAGTTTATTTGTGAGATAATGATTACCCAACCCTTTTGAGATAATGTTTTGTCTATTTTTCCCCCATTTTGTGTAAAAAAATGAAATTCTCTCAACCAATATTGTAAATTATGTTAAGACTTAAAACTGAAATTTTGTTTCTAAAAAATATATATATTTATATGTTTCTCCCCTTAGTGTTTAGATATGATATCAGAAAATTTAATGCAAACACCTCTTTTCATTTTGTATTATATGGATGGAATTAAAAAGTCAAAAAGTAAAACGTAAGAATATTTTATGTTTAAAAAATATAATATTTTTTAAATTGGAGAATAATATTCTAGAAAAGATAAATTAAACAATTTATTAGAAAAAATATTGGTTGAGTTTATTACATATCTATGTATTTTAAAGAAAAAACGTTTTTCTATATTTTTGAGATTGTTATTTAAGGTCTTCATTGTATTGTATTAATATTCTCCATATTTGTTTCTAAAACATCTTGTCTCAGATTATACTTCTATATAACTTCCATTAATTTTAATGGATCATTTCCTAAATATTTTATATTGTTCAAACATATTTATCTTCTGACTATGATCTTTGACTTTTTAATATTGATGACTTATTATAACATTCCATTAATAAAACTCTATTATTTTATTTTAATCATGATCCATTAGTTAATCGATTTACAGATATTGTGTTTTTTTAAACATTATAATTTTATCATGATCTTAGAAATTTATTTTAAAAACTTATTTGAAGATAATATAATCATAGTTTCATTTATATTGCAGAATGATGACTTATTGTAGGTATTAGGGGAATGTTTTTTTAAGGTATTACCATTCATTTGATTCATCATGGAATTATTCAATATAATAATGGATATAATATTATATATATTATTAATGTAATTCAAGGTAACTTCGTAGTAAATATAATTTCATTCACTCCTGGTAATATGTTCAAAAGAACATTTCATTGAATATTATTCTACTTATTCCATATAGTTTTTTGGTCAAATTCTATATTTTATGGTATAAAAATTAACAAAATAAACTAATTTATATTATTTTCATGTCTCAAACTATTTCTTTTAGAATAATCCAATATATATTATTTTAAAGAATTTGTTTTAGAAACAGGAAAATTGGCCATAGATTATTTTTATATTTTTTCAGAAAATTGGTTTTCACTTCTGAAGGTTTTTCTAGACCTTATTTTCTTTCAAACACATATTTCCATTTCATCAACAATATTTGAATATGATATTTATTATCCTTCTATCTATTATATATCACTCAAAATACTCTAATAGAGTTCCTAATTCCTTGATCTTGGGGGAATATTGATATCTAACTTCTCATTTTTTCACATTTTGTCTATATCACTATTTATTTAATTTAAAACATTATATTTAGGAGTCACATATAGACCTATTTAAAAATAATCTGTTATATAAACCCATATTTAAGATTTATCCTTGTGATGGATTCTAATTCTAGAAGATTTTATTTTTCTCCCTTCACATCTCCTGGATCGCAAGTGGATTCCTTTAGAAGAAACTTAACAAGAAATTTATTTTGAATCATAGAATATGGAAATATTTTGATCTTTAATATACCAAATTCTATATCCACAATATAATCCGTCAAAATCATAACAAAATTTATCATTAATATATTAAAAAAAATAATGGAGATAGAAATCATCCATATTCACATAATCATTATTACATTTCCTCATATAAAGAAAATCATGTATCCACTAGATCACATACCTCTCCTAAAGATAATAGTGAATAATTTTGAAATTTTTTTCCTTAAATTGGAAAATATTATCCTCTAATTTTGATTTAAGAAATTACCCTGATGTCTACACATATTCTTTTATATAAAAGTTTATAAAACAACATGACGTAATTTAATTAAATTGACTAACTATGTTAAATAAATATAAAATTAACCTCTTGAAGAATAAATCTTCATTAATTAAACATAACCATCCTAAAAAAGATGAGAATTGGTCAATTAACTAATAAAAAATATATAAAATGATTAAGGAGATAAAACTTTTAAACAATGTTTCTCATATGAATGATACTGAAAAATTATTTAATCAAATATTCATGTTGTACATGATAAATACAATCAACTAGTCCTTTTAGATGGCCATATATGCATATAAATTTTAACAAAATATATTCTACCTATATTAATGTTAGATACTAACATTTTTGAATATTTAAAAATAATAACTTATATTTATAACATTGTGTGTGTATTATTTGTCCAATAAGTTCTTTACATTCTTAATTTCATTAAAAATATAATATTATTAATTTCATTCTATTCATTTTCATATTAATTCTATATTCTATTTCATTTTTTATCATAATTTATCTTCATTATCTAAATTATCTATTACCCATGTTTGATAGAAGCATAAAACTATCATTCAATAGCTTAGTTAACCTAATATCAACCTCTGAAATATTTTCATTAGTTTTAGAAACGTCATAATCGAAACCTGAGTATTTTTTATATTTTATGATAATTTTTTTCATTCCAAAAACGTAATATTTAATGTTGTCATCTTTATAGTAAACATTTTCTTAATTATTAATATAAAATGAAATTTGGAAATCATTATCCAGAATTTCTAAAATAACAAAACTATTACATAGAGAATATTGTGAAAAGATATGAGGATATCTAACTTTTCTATTATATCATTTCACATTTTAAAGTCTTTAATATTTATATATAATAAATTAATCATTCTTCCATAATCAACTTTATCCAATGAAATATCAAAACAATGTAACATCAAATTTCCACCCAATTGTTTAAATACATTAAAATTTTCTTATCATTCCTCTTATAATGCTTCTAATAATTCTATCTATAACATTTTTTAGATTGGTAAAATATGATCTAACTTTTAATTGATTCCAACATACTTATCCATACTCGTCTAAAAATTAAACTTACGATTATTTTATTTTCAACATTTCCTATAATGTCATTAAATTTTTTATTTTTTAACATTCTCTATGATATTCTTGATTGTTCCTCATATGTATGTTCTAAATCACTGTCATTAGGAATTCTTCTTGAACATGTGTTATATAAACTAATTTAAAAAATTGAATCTTTCAAATTTATTCCTCTTGATGTTGAATGAAAAGAAAAAAAAATTATCTTATTTAATTTCAAAATATCCCTCTTTAAGATACTGTTATAATATGTAAATATTAAAATTTGATCATCCATACAAAATATAGTAATATAATTTGTATTATATATAATATATCACATAGAATCTACATTCTTAGGTTATTCGATTATGAGTTTCTCCACATCTTAATCACCCAATAAACAATTCAATCAAAGGGAATGTAAAAATTTTATGATAATAAATATTCATTGATTCATCTGAGTAAATTTTTTACAAGTATAGGGGTCAAACCCTTGAGAGTCATCATTAATAATTTCTCATTTAACCTTATAATTTTTATTTGAAATTATATTTTTCTATTTTCATCCGATTTTTTTCAACTACTCATTAAATAAATATTTTTATATAAATATACATATATATATATATATCACTATTAATCATACGAGGAAATTTATTATAAACATGAAAATTCACAAAAAAGTAATAATTTTTTTCTATAAAAAGTAAAAATCATTTTTTCTCTAGAATCATATAACATTTGATAAGCATTAAAACAATTTCTACCCTACTACTCAAAATATGTATATTCAGAAAATATCTCTAATATTCATTAAAATTATCATAAAAAATATGGTGTCATTTACGATTACTATTTTTGATACATCCTATATGTATTCCATATATATTTGTTTTTCTTTAGGACAGTTTTTGGTGTATAAAAACTAAAAAGATTATTATAGAGAGATTGGAAACAAATATTAACTGGCTTACTCAATATTGTAGAGATGTGATATGATACAAAATATGGTCCAAGATTACCAAGATAGTAAAACAAAATGTCAAGGGGGTCTGAGGGGTTGTTTATATTCTGAAATATGACTTCCAGTTTTTCATCTACCTTATATAGGGACTCAAAATTTAAATACATAATTATGAAAATATTTTAGATTAATATTAATTAAATTTAATAGTAATACATGACTTAGGACCATGTATGTTTAGTGTATTTATAAACACGGATAAATAAACAACTAGACTACAAAATATTGACATCGTTTGTAATTATTCTCATCAAAAATAGCACCATGTTTAGATATATCATATATAAAACATTTCATTATAACCAAGGGAATATAAACATAATAAAATGTGAGATGAGAAGCATAGTAAGGGTAAACATAAGAGACATTAATAAATGATCATAAGCGTGTATAAAATAACAATAACTGTATGAGAACAAAATAAATATTTAAAAATATCATACCAATTCTAGAAAAGTTATTTAATCGTGATAATGGAATAATTTTTTCTAATAAAATCACATAAGAAATAAATTTTTAGTATAATAAAAGAAAAAATATGGATCCATGAAAAAATATCCCAAGACAATGGAATAAGTTTCTATCATGTGAAAAATTATAGAAAATCATTTCCTATGTCATGTTTAATTGAGAAGACAATTATAATTGACTAGGTTCACTATATATTCCATCATTTCCTTAGTCATGGATCACTCCACAGATTATCATATTATAAAATTTCCCATATTGAACTAGTTCTACTCCCCATTGTATTCATAATTATATCATGACATACTTTTATTTACCCAATGCATTTTAGGGATAAATATTTCGATTCCCACACATTATAGAATGAAAACCATACATTTGTGCGCCATAAGATCATAAAACATTCACCATATCATGAAATCATAACCCCTAGAAATGTTATGGGTTTTAAAAAAATAATCATTATAATAATAACACATCAAAATAAGATTAATGATAACCATGTTGGATCATATTCGTATTAAATTATAAGAATAATGAATGAAAATTATGAGATAAATAATTTTAAACTATTCCTAGAACATTTCTTAAGGAAAATAATATTTGTATTAGAATATAATTATTTAGATTCTGAAACGTTCCAAAATACGTATTAAAACACATAATTTTTAAATATTAGAGTAATATAATAAATAATTATCAAATGATAATTACATTAAATAATTTGGAAAAATCCATATAGGAGATTCATGTTAAAATATAAACGCCTTTCACATTGTAAGTACAATTCAAAAGGATCAAAGTTTTAAAATCAAAAGAATATTTATTTTAATAATTATATTAAAATGTAAAATATTATAAAAAATTACATTAAAAAATATTTTTAGAATTGTTGAGAATTCTCGATAACATTTTAATTTTAAAATTGATATTGGAGAAAAGATCCCCAACCAAAAAAAAATGTGGTCAGATTTCATTAAAAAAATTAACTCAACATATTGAGTAATTTAAATGAGAAAAATGAATACAAAACATGAAATTAGTATAAAAAACTAATGAATATGAAAACAAAAAAAATTATGAGTGATATATGATAGAATTTCATCATTATAAAATTTATCCACATATAATCCCAGAAAAAATGAGATTGAAACCTAAAACCCTTACCACTTTGGTATCTTTAGATTCCTAAACTCAATGAATGAAAACAAAAAACCAATTTATCTTTTAAAAACATGGGAATAAGTTTATTTGAGTTATAATATATACATGGTTCTGTAGATACACGTCATAAATGTATATAGGTTTATAAAATAACATATGTACTAGAAACAGTGATTAGAGAAGATAAAACGTTACAAATTTGGTAAATTTGAATAAAACCCCTTTAATTAATTAATTTAAATTATATATTATATAACTTAAATAAATAATGATACAAGGAATGAAATTTCAAAGCATCAATATATTCAACTCATACAGATAAATATGTGTTGGGAAAAAATATATCATGGTAACACTGCAGTATTTTTGGGTCGATTGTGTTTGTTGACAAAGCAGGTTTCCATGGGGAATTGTCAAGTTCCAAAGATATTGTTGACAATCAATGATGACAAAGAACCATGAAAAAGGAATGGATGATTTGGAGTCAGTAAAAAAGATTAGTACAAGGTGGCACCGTTTCCCAGTGTTTTCCAAATTTTTAGGGTCCAAAATTTGGAGGTTGGTGAGCATCGTGAAAAGTGGATATCATTGAAGATATTATTTTAATATGGACAATGCATGAGTTTCATGAAAATAGGATTCATGGATTGAATATCTTGAAGACAAGAATAATTTTGACAGTGTTATTTGCGATTACGTCAAGCTTCACAAATGACAGAGGTTGAAGCGCATCACGACGGTGAAGGGATTTGCGAGGGAGCTTTGCGGTGAAGGCGTGAAAAAATGTTGATGGTGATGCTTCATGATAATGATGAGATCCAAGGTCATGAAATTTCTATGGTTCTTCATGATTTTGAGAGAATTCCGACAGAAAATTTGGAGCTTTGCGATTGGTGATGATGTGGTGCTGACTTTGCGTGGAATGGTTGAGTGTCGGTGGAATTGCCTATAAATAAAGGCCAACCCCCTCGAGAGAAAGAGAAAGTTTTATCGAGGAAAATTTTTTGCTCTCGGTTTGCGAAGGTAGTCCGTGAAGGTACTGTTATTCAAGAAAGAGAGGTGCTTCGCGATGGCTAATCTAGCTCTGCGAACGGAATTGGGCTTTGTGAGGCCGCGTGCTCTAAGGAGTGTGCTTCACGAAGATGCAGGAGCTCCGTGACGGCCTAAGGATTGGAAAGGCATGAGCTTTGCAAGAGTGCTTCGCGAGAGTGTTTCGTGAGAGTGCTTCATGAAAAGTCAAGAGCTTCATGAAGGCTTGTTTGAGCTTCGTGAAATTGGGAGCCTCGCGAAGTAGGGTGCTTTTCGAAGGTATTTTCCAAATGAATTGCTTAGTGTTCAGGGGAAAATGGTTATTCATCCATGGATGAACATTGAACTTTAATATAGCATCTATCAATAGTTGGGGAAGAATTTTTTTATGAAAATGAAGAGACCTACAAGTCTATAAACTGTGAGTGGATCCCTTCCAAGTGTAGTGGGAAAAGGAAGAGGAAGAAGGTAATCCTTTCTACCGGCAGTGATCCAGAGAAAGAGAAACAGGGTGTGACCCTTGGGAAAGAAGTGAGATGACCATAAAATTTGTAAAGGCACTAAGCCTAGGCATAGTATTGATCGAGCCTGAACATTATTGTCTATGAGACTTAGTGTATTTGGTACAGCGACACATCACTATTGTATGCTCCTTGGACGTAGCCATATGAGGGTGAACCAAGTAAAAATCTATGCGTCTGCCTGGTTTCTTCCCTGCATTGCATTTAAATAATAACAATCAGATAAAGATAAAAAGAAGTGATCAACATAAACACATAAGATCAAATAAAGTGACCCTTATAATTTAGAGTAAAAGAACCAATGGTGAAATAATCATTTTGAAATAGAATATCCATACCCTTATTCACCCCCCTCTCATTGTATCTAGGCCCCTATAGGTCCTAACAATAGTAATATAACATCAAACATGTGTCTGTGAAATAAAATTAAGACGATGAACACTTATGACCATAGTATTATTTGAATCAAAAGTCATTGGATGTTTGAAAATACCATAGTTTCATAAATCAATTTAATTAAATTTTGGAGACATAAAAAACACATTCCATAAAATTGGATACACCATAAAAATAGATAACATTGTGAATGATATTAAAACATGTATCAATAAAGGGAAACATACACCATTGGTCTGTCATACATTGTAATCACACTAACATCATATTTAATAAATCTAAATTTTTTATACTTCTATTCAACAAACAAATTAATATATATCATATAATATATGTTCTAATAGTATTATATCAACACTTTTTCATTATAAAATCTCAATTAAAGCTAACATTTTTTATGTTTACATCTTCCTTTTTCATGATTCTTTTAGTTTATATGTTATAGAGATTTCAAATTGATTGTGGTTATTAAATATATTAAATATTAATAATGATATAAATTTCATATATACTAATTATATAAACATTTATACCCATTTACATTATGTTGGGATAAAAATTGAATTACCTAACTTGGTGGAGATGGTAATTAGTATGTACACAGGAGTGATGCTAGCACTTATCTATGGATGGAATGAAATAAAGGTTTTTTATAAATATGATTTCATGAAATGATAATATATTATAAATATGATATGTGTTTCTCATATATTTCCTTGTTATCATCTAGTTAAATAATAAATGATACACAAGTCACATCACTTTCCTGAGGTGATAGTCAACATGTGTGTAAAAGAAAATTATTTTCCACAATTAGATCATATGGTAAGAAGGTACATATTATAATATATTTAAAAAAGCATAACTATTTCCTAAATATAATATATAAACATTAAACCAATCATATTAACTATTCCTGAAGCATGGTGATAAAAATTGAATTATATTTCTATGTGGATGAAGTTGTCCAAACTTATGCATGCACAGTATTTGCATCTCCCACATGATGTATAAGAGGCATTAAACTGTTAAATATTCATCATAATAAGATATATGTATATTAATAGCATTTTATTCATTATTTATTATGAGTAATATATGTTTATAGGAGGCATAACAAGTAACAAATTTGTAATATATAAGTTAATATTTTTACATATTCTTTGAGAGATATAATTTGGAATATAACTTAAGTGTTGAAAGAATGGTCTTAGGATAATAAAAAATTATCTATGTTGATGAAAAATTTTATAGGATGGCTTTTCAGAAGGTATTTTTGGAGATATAAGGATCAAATTCTATGAATGATAGAGTATGGTTGGTGATCATTTATAAGTGAGTGGAGGTGGTGACATGAAATTTCATAAATAATTCTAATTATATAATGTTTCATTCTTGGGAATGTGGATAAAAAGGTTCAGGTGGTAGAATTTATGATAAAATAATTTTAAAATATCCTCATCTAATAATAATTTTACAGGTTTTCATTATATTCACACCACTTTGTCATTATTAAACTACCCATATAACATATTTTAACCTTAATGTTGTTAATAGTTTTACTACTTTTAATATATACTATACCGAAAAACTAAAGGGACCCTATGAAAATAATTGTATTATTTATAATAATATAAGATATTGAATCAATTTTAAGAGATTCATAATCTATATGTGGAATAATTTAGTTTTAATTAAAAATAATTTGACACTATTAAATTTTATTATGTATAATAATTGAAAACATATAATAAATTTTGAGAGTATAAATTTTTATATGTAGAATAATTTAGTTTTAATTAAGCGTGTAAACAACAATGAAAATCTATTTTTGGAAATTAAATTTTGAGGGGTAAAACAAAATTGACATCAATTCCTTTCATTTTATGAATGATAAAATTATTTTAAAATTTTATAATGAATATATAATACATAAGTATTAATGAAACTAATAATATATTGATATTAAATTGATTTATGTAAATTATAACACATTGCCCGCATAAAAACAATTTTTTCGAAATTTTTTTTGATCCTAATATTTAACGTATAAAACAATCATGTATAATAATGAATACTATTTAATTAGTTATATTAGTTTTTATAAATTTAGGCTTATTTAAATAGAATATTAAAATCATTAAATTATATTACATTTATATGAAATTAAATGGAAATTTAACAAAAAATCGGTATTTTTCAATATTCCCTAAAAAACTGTTCTTAGAATAAAAAATTCACCTTAATATAATAATTAATTTTTTATTTCAAATATAATATAAATTTCATTATATAAAATATATAACATGTAACCTGTGAAACAAAAACGGGTTTTATAAACTAATTCCATAAATACATAGACCATTCTGAGAATGAATATGATAGAAACTTTTTGACCATTACCCAAAAAATCACGAGTAACACCAATAGATGTAATCTTTTATGGGAAATAATTTGGAATGATATTTGAAAAAATTATTCATGAGGAAATTATCCTTTCTCCTTTAAAATATTTTTTATAAAACATAAATCCTTTTCAAAACGGCTTTTTTGAGAGTAAACATGAAAATATATAAAGGAATATTTGAAAAAAAATTAAAATTAATTATCTTTGAAAATTTTTAAAGAAATTATTTAATTGATATGAAAACCATTTTTCATGAAAAAATATTAAAGAGACATGAAAATGATTCTGAATTAATTTCATTGAAAATAAATTATGACCTTATAATTTAATTTTGATAATATTTTGAAGCCATTTTTTTGAAACTTATAGAAGAATATTTAAAAAGAATTTGGAAAAAAATTATTTGAGAGGAAATGGAAAACATAAAAAGAAATATTGAATATGTTTTGAAACCTATTTTATAAAAAATAGAATGAAAACTTATAGATAAATCTTGAAAACGTTTTGAAATCCATTTCATTGAAATTACATTGAAATCATATAATGAAAGTGTGATAACGTTTTAATTATGTTTTATTTGAAAATAACATGATAAATTATAAAATAATGTTAGAAATTTTTTGATATTTTTTTTATTTTAAAATTATTATATTAAATATAAATATTTCCTGAAAACATAGTTACAAAACATGGTTTTAAAAGAAAACAGACTTCTTACTTAAGGGAGATCTAAAGTCATATATTCATTGAAATATTTTATTAAAAATATTAATTACCAATGTGTGGGAAAATGAGACTAATACACAAATAAATAATTAACGTACATGTTTTAAGTAATATTCTTGAGTTATCTGGTGATATAAATCACAATATTTCATCAATGGAAGCATAATCAATAATATCATTGATAAAAAATGATTTTGTTTCTATAAACTCTTACCACTTGTTAACATGTATTTTTCCCCCACGTAAGAAAATGAAATTAAATAAAAATAAAAATATCATGAAATTAATGGTGTTCATTATTTAACATTTTAAATGGAAGTATATACACCATGAAAATGAATATTAGTTCATAACATGGCATGTGTCCCAAGAAGGAAAATTGAGACAAATATTTACTTTTCTTATTTATTAAATTCTGAAACATCAATCCCGTGAAATAAATATAATCAGATTGATATGTTAACACTCATTATATTTTTTATATTAATCATACAATAAATCCATGGTCTATAAAAACACCACACATATGAAATAGGAGGTTAACATGGCATCTGGATCATAGAAAATAAAAATGACATGAGAAAACCCTTACTACTTATGTAACATTAGAAACATGATCCCCATGAGATAATGAGATCATTTAAATATTTTAATATCAGTTTATAAAGTAAATTATTTATATATAATATCATAGAAATGTATATACACCACACAAAATAAGAAAGTTGTATGTATCTCACGCAAATAAAAAGTGAGATGAAATCCTCTTACCATAAATCTTGATATTCTTTGTACATGTTCAATCTACCAGTATAATAAATATATGTTTATTATAAATCTACCAAATAAAAATATTCTTATAATTAATAACATATTTTATTTTATTATGACTTTATTTTAGAAATTAATTAAAAATTTCATGTTAATTTTACGTTTCATATAACATCTGCTTTGTTTTTCAAACTCATTTTGGCTTCTTATTGTTGACCCTAATAATCAGATCATTATATTTTTATTTAAATAATTTTAAACCTGATATAAATATCATATATAATAATTATTAAAAATTTTACCAAATTCCATTAAATTGAAAATTTTAAAATGGCATAAATCATTCAAGGAGGGGGTATGCCATACATACATATTAACATTGTTTCCATTTTATTTTTGTATCGAAAGAAAGAATGTAAATGAAATATATGTAAATATGTATATGTATTATAAAGAAATTTGAATTAATTGTTCAAATATATAAACTAATTTTAATAAATCCATCCTTAATACATTTATGGAGGGAGTGAACAAATCACATTTCTTTGAGGAGGCAGTATTCTACACGCCGACAAACAAAGTTATAACATTGACATAAAATGTAAATAATAAGGGTATGTGCTTAAATAATATTTATAGAAGAACAAAAACATAATAGGTATCTTATAAAAAGAATGCTTTCATATTAATTATAGACCAAATGTGGAGGTAAATAAAAAATGAATAACATCATTCTGTGAGGTGGTAGTTTACCATACACAATAAATATAAGTTCATTACTCATTAGATAGATGTGTGTGTAATTGTTGTTAATGAAATTATAATTACAAAAAAAATAAATATTTAGGTTAATTATTTATTATATATGATTGGATTAAAATTATTTGTGTTTCTGGGGAATGAAAACAAATGAAAAGAGTTTTAGGAAGGATGTTACCTAATCTTTGGGGAACTCCGTTTGGTTTGAACCAATGAGATTAATTGTACGGATTTTTTAAGAAAATATGGATTTAAGATTAAGTTATGGTCATTGGTTGATTAATTTAATAGGTTACTGTAATGTTTAAGGTCAATAGAGTTGTGAAAATGTTTTAGTGCTGAGTGCCTTAATATAGTGGGAGAGTGGAATTATTGTAAAATTTATCATAGGGAAATCCCCCCACATTTTACCATGTAATGTGGCTCCAATTAAATCCAAAGGAGGATAAGGCATATATACTAACATACAATGGATTTTAGATAAGTTTCTAGATCAGTTTGTACAATATCTGTAATCTATAGTTTTGTTAATCTGATTTTCCTCTTTATAGTTGTAATTAATTATAATTACATTGGCCAATATTTTTTGTCAAAAAACAATTTTTCCTTATTAGATATTATAAATTATATTTATTTAAAATACTAAATCTATTTTTATAAATTTTAATATCATAAGTGGACGAAATTATTTTTCAATTAATCTAACAGATGGGATGCAATGCGAGTTTTTAATGTAAACAAATTCAAAATATTTCAATGTTTTTATATCTTATTTCAAATTTAAATTGATCACAATGACCTAAATTAGATTAATTGAGGTAAAACAATTACTAATATGACTTTAAAATCAATAAAAAACATAATTTGTCTATATAAATAAATCATACGAATAAAACAATTTTGAATTAAAATACTGCGTTATTCAGTATTCATCAAATAAATAAAACATCACAGAAAAATAAAAACAATCATCAAATCCAAATTTTTATGTTTCAAATTAAAAAATTAATTTAATTTTGACATTTAATATTTATAATAGTAAAAAAAATTAGATTTAAATAGTTTTTCCATAGAAATGTGGAAAACATGATTTTATAAAAATATTGGTTTTTATGTGTAATAGTGGGTTTGTTGATATATTTTTCTTATAAAATATATTATATGAAATTAAAAAGATATTTTAATGAATATATAAAATATATAATTAATTAATATCATTCAAAAAGTAATTAATATATTTTTTTTAGAATAAAATTTCTATACGAACATAAAAGTAGTTTTTTATAAAAACATTCCAAACATATTCAAGTTGTTCTTATATTCATTTATAATTAATTAGTTACAAATGAATTCGATAATCTGATTTTATAAGATATATGATAATATTCATATCATCCTACTTAATAGCTATGTGATATTTTATTACATTAAATAATAATATTTAGAAAAATATATTATTTTTCGTTAAAAATATGTCTTGAATATTACGCAACCCATAGAGGAAAGTTAGTCTTGTGTATAATGTAACATAATCTTAGTGTTCCAGGTAGAGAATTTTGGAATTTATTTTTCATGAGTTTCATGATTATCTTAGGGTTAGATATAACAAAATCCAAATGTAGTGCTTCTATATGTAAAAAAAATTTCATTGTTGTAAGAAATGAAAAATATCAAAGATATTAAACTAATTTTTTTTCAAAACATTCACAAAATCACATGGTGTTACATTAAACAAACATAAAATGATTTCCCCCTTGAAGTTATTCTAGGTTGTTAAGGGATTCATAATTTAAAGTTCCTATAATATAAACCCACATCGAAAAATGAAAACTATAAATTTATTATAAAGGAATGTTGGAACCATAATGGTTACCAAAAGTTACTCATTAATGTGTTTCCAAATAAAGTAACATATGTAGAAAGTGAAAACATGATCATTAAAGATAAATCTAACCATCATGTTCTGATGAAGATTTATAGTGAACAAGGTCAGGAAAATATTAACAATTACAAAACCATAAATCTACGATGATTTAAGGGGCCATTTGATTCATCAGAAAAAAGGTACTAGTATATACTTTTTAGTTTCATGATCCTTTCTCTAGAGTTAATTAATTTCCATGAGAAGATATAATTACTTGATTTTATAAAATCTCACCCATTGTTGTTCCTAGATCAATTTCCACTTCACCCCTTTGGCCAAAAATGAAGGTGACTTTTTGCATTCCCAAAAGTCTAATAGATCCTAAGACCCATGATAATACATCTGATTTGTTATTAGTTTCTATCAATAATTTTTTTTGAATAGGTTCTCTAATATGCATATATCATAATGTGGTGAGATAATACTCTAATATCAGAAATTTTATATAATGTTTAATAAAAACAACTTCCACAAATTGTTAAACATATAACCATTCTGAAAGATGAAAATAATTAAATTCATAATATTGGTAACCAAATAAGATTAAAATTAATCCCTCATATATCATAAGGCTTTTTTTGTTTCTCTCATACAAAACATGTGAATACCATAATCATGTATTTTCCCGAAATATGGAAATAACCTGAATTACAATAAATCCTTATGGAAAATATACATGTCTCTTTATTCCAATGTTTATTAGATATATTTCATAAATCTTAAAAATTATATAAACATAATCAATGATAGAATAAACCACTGGTTAACAAGTGGTTAATTTGTTCCAAGGTAATCAGTACCATAAAATTTACTTATTAATATCCAACATATCTTTATCCAAACAACATTATGTCAATTGAATGAACATATTAAGGGTTATATTTCCGTTAATCATGTGTTTCCCATGATATAACCCTTCCATTAAAACACTTTTTAGTCTATGGGAACCATTAAATGTATTATTATAAATCCTTAGAAAAAAATATTAGTTGACCAATAATAATATATTTCTCAATTCATATAAAATATTACCATAATCCAAATACAAAGAACATCAATTATTCAACTTCATTATAAATCCATAACAAGGATACCTTATCCTATTACAGAATACCTATTCAATTTCTTAATTTTTCATTATTATCTTCATCATCATCAGTAATATAACTATTAATCATTCAAATTTTATTATTCCCTTGGGGTACAAACAATTTATGACATCTATTTTCATAACTACCTCTCATTACAAAAATAAATTATTTAACCTTCAATGGTATCATAGGGAGGCCAATATTTCCATCCATTAAATTAATCTACTCCTTTATATTTAATTTTTGGTTGTTTTATGTTTTTATTTAGTTTCCACAATAAAATTAATTCTCTGTTTTTCTAATATCATCACTTGGGTGATTATTCCAACATTATCAACATGTAGGAAACAAAATCGTCATTCCTCCATGTTTACCATTATCCAAACTCTTAATTCAATCCTTCCTTTTCACCACGGGTGAGTCTGAGAGTTGGTTATTATACAAGATGTGGATCATGTTCCGTGAAAACTGATTTCACATAATTAAAATATCCTTTACTCAAGTGATCATCCCATTTGACATCTCGTTAGATAGTTTTCTATAACATTCATCATTAACCCAGTTCTTTCTGAATCCCAACATTTGAATAAACCAAAAAACATTTAGTAAGGAAATGTTATCATAGAGACGAACCACATAATCATGAAAATTACTCATTTGATTTCTTAATTATTAAATATTCTTTAATCTGTGACGCCTTAGGTTTATCTGAGGTCATTCATAGCCAAAATATTTTAAACTATTTCTTGATGGTTTGTGAAGAGCTTGTGAATTCAAAATGTATCTATCCTGGGATTGGAAAGCTATGTGGGTAAGAAGGCACATTATCATGTACTGGGTTACACTTGAGTAAAACCCAATACAACTTGTCAGAGTTGTTACTCCTAGGAAGATATTTCATAGAGCTACATCCACATGTAGTATCTAGATATATATATATATATATATTTAGTAAACCAACCTCTCTATCCTTTACCAAAATTCTCTGATATTTTCTATACTTTTTATATCATTATAATTATCCATAGACATATCCTTAGAGTTTTCATTAAGGTTTTATAATGATGGTTCCAAAGGATTTCTAATCATTCACACTGATATAAACTATATCAACCCATTATTAACATTTGTATAAATGAACTTATTTTTTTGGAATACTCAAACATTACAATAACAGACGTCCAAAGGTCAAATTTGTTTGGTAGCATTGGAAATGTGAAAACACAAACACTGGTACAAGAGTGAGAAAAATTATCTCCCACTAGGTTATCCAATACTAGCACCCCTCTTATACATATCATAAAGATAATATGACCTTATAACATGGGAAAGGAAAAATAAAAAGTGGGTGAGATCAGATGCTCAGTAAGGGTTACAATGGGAGATATTTAAGAATAAAAATGTTCCTTAGTGTATGATAATGTGATCATAACATTAGAATACCATACCTTATATAAAAATGTTAATAAACATGAATCATGGAAAAATGATTATATTTTCATAAGAAATGACTCACAAGTGAAACAATAACATAATCTATGAAATAATAACATAGGAATTCGACACAGAAATGGAGAATACCCAAAAAAATGTATTATCTTTTCCTATAATTTAAGATATACTGGTAGAAATTATAATGGAACTTTAAGAGGACTAAACCTACTAGATGAGATAATCCATAATCTCCAGTCACAACCCTTTCCTTGAAATGGATCAGGTTTCTCCATTTTCACATAGTGGATTGGGTTTCCCCATCTTTCCATAGTGGATCTAGTTTCCCTATATTCCGAATGTGGATCAATGTTAACATTCATTACATTTTTTATTAGGCCTCTTGACTTGAATCCAATAATTATAACATGGGATATAAATCATCACCCTGTGAATAGGAGGGTGATATAGGTCCCACCCATCAATTAATAAATTCATGCATAAATGTTCCATAAGATAATTACACTTTCATCATATCATGACCCATAAAAAATAAACATGTTTCATAAAAATAAAATCATTACCCGTGATATGAAATGTTTATCAGAAAATTTTATCATTTCCTTATGAATAGAAAATAGATAGGTTTAATTATAATTTCTTCCAAGAATAACCACTGAAAGTAAGCGGGTGTCATAAGTATATAACACATGAATGTGAAATGGGTTTCGTAAACATATTATCCATGAAATCGAAATAGGTTTTACAAACATATTCTATCAAAAAAGAGAAAATTAAAGGAAAGAATATGAATCAATCTAGAAGATCATTTCTAGGAATGGAATAAATAAAACTAATATACATCATCTTATATATGAAAAAAATTTGAAATTTTTTTTTAATAATATTTCATGCCGAAATTTTTAGTTATTCTTTGAAAAAGGTTTTCAAATATACATATCAATCTGAAAACCATTTTTGTGAATGTAAATATAAAAAATTATGAATAATGGTTTGAAAAAAAATTGAATAAATATTTCTTGTTGAAAGTGTAAAAATATTTAATGTTTTTTAAAAACCATTTTTCAAGAAAACATTTAAAATAATCATAGAAATTTTCTGAAAATTTTTTTTATTGAAAACTTATATAAGAGGTATGAAAATGTTTTGGAAAAAATTTAATTTATAACACATTAGAAACATATAAAAAATATCAAAATAATTTTGTTAAAAAATTCATTGAAAATACATTTAACACATATAAATAAATCTTGAAAATATTTTGAAAAATATTTCATTGAAAATACATTTAGAACAAATAATGAAATATTAAAAACGATTTGAAAACTAATTTTTTTAAAATAACAAGATAGATAATAAAATAAGGTTGGATACATTTTGAAAATAATTTTGATTTAAAATTAATATAGAACTACTAAAGATTTCATGAAAACAATTTTTTTAAATAATGGGTTTTAAAGAACATGGATTTCCGACCGAAAGGTGAAATAAAGTTGAATTTTCATTAAAAATGAATTTTAATTAGTACCATAGAGTGGTAAAATGGAACTAATACATTAATACTTCATGAATATATCTAGGTGAATAAAATTTCTATGTTATCTTGAGAATTGTATCACAATATTTCATCTATGGAATCATAATCACAAACAATCCCGACAATTCATGAGACTGTTTTAATAAACTATTCCCACTTGGCAACATTGAAGTATACTCTCCTATTAATAAAATAAAAATAATAATATTATTAAAATAACATTTAAATAATGAGGGTATTTATAAAATATTTCAAATGTAATTATGAATTCCTTGTAAAAGAATATAGATGAATAACATGGCATCTGTCTCAAAGAAGGAAAATTGAGACATAAAATTTTATGAGTTTGGAAAATTTTGTAACATAAAACCCATGAAAGAAATATCATATTTATGGATATGTAAAAAAACATATTATTTATAATAATCATAGAATAAATCCAGTGATAGTAAACAAAAAACATATAATAAATAGGTGAGGAACATGGCATGTGTGTCATATAAAATAAAAGTGAGAAGAGAAAACCATTAAAAATTTAGTAAAGATAGAATAATAATTCCAATGAAGTAGTAATATTATTTAAATATTTTAATATCATTTAATACTGGAAACTAATTATATAACATGTCATAGGTAATTATATACACCACACTTATGAAGCGGGTGGTGAATAAGGAATGTATCTCACAGAAATAAAAAAGTGAGTCAAAATCCACTTACATTAAGTATAGAATCTCATTAAACATGTAAAAACCTTTGGTATAATAAGTATAATTTTATTTTATAAAAACAAAAAACCAAATAATTATACTTAATACCATATATTATTTGATTATAACTTTATGTTACCCATTTATTAACAATTCAATGTTAATGTAACATTTCTGGTAATATCCGCTTGGTATTTCATATATGTTTTGTCTTGTAATTGTTGATATTGTTACATAGATCATGAATAAATAAAGTATAAAATGATATAAATATAATATATATTCAGTACATAAATACTTATCAAAATATATAAAATATTAATGTATTAAATGGAATACACTATTCATGGGGACGATAGGCCGTATGTAGGCATGAACATTGTTTCTATTTAATTATCATATTAAATGAATTAAAGAAAATGAAAAAATTATTTAATTATATATATATATATGTTATATTTCTAGTAGTCACATTATTTCAAATAAATTTTATACATTCACTAAACCTATACTAACAAATTTCATGTTAAGTGCGAACAAATCGCATCGCTTTGAGGAGGTCGTGGTCCACCCGCCGATAAACAAAGTTATCACATTTAAATGAAATGTAAATCATGACGTTATGTGTTTATATATTAATTTAAGATAAATAAATAATAATATATATCAAATAAAAAAAATATTTTCTATCATAATACATATCTATGAGAGGTGGCTATGGAAAAATGAACAACATCATTTCATGAGGCAGTAGTTCTCTGTACACAATAAAGGTAAGTTCATTACCCATTTTATGGAAGTGTGTGTAAGTATAGGATGAAGCATTATAAAAAATTAATTTCAGAATTTTTTTAATAATTATATTATTATAAAATAATGGAATAAAAATATTTGAGTTGGTGAAGAATGAATATAAAAAAGAAAGAGTTTGAGGAAGGAATGTTACCTCTTCTTTGGTAAACTCCTTTTGGTTTTCACTAAAGGGTTTCCTTGTATAGATTTAAGCCCAAAGGGAGTCATATAAGATCACGGGATGGACTTTGAAATATTATTTGAGACCATTTTTTATGACTCATATTTATTTATAGGTGTGAATATGTGGGAGGGGTGACTGTTTTTATGGTGGAAGAGAAGAGACAATCTTGTAAAATTTTTGAAAGGGAATTCCATGCACATTTTTTATAGGTCATGTATCTCCAATAAAGGACCAAATTTTGGAAAATATATGATAGGGTGGAAATATGAATCACCAATGGCATTTGGAAAAGTTTCAAAGTAATTTTGATTCTTAGGTGCGACGTTTAGTCCCTTGTTAAGAAAATTTTCCATTAAATGGTTGTGATTAAATTTAATTAAATTCACTAGTTTTTTTCATTCAATAAATAAATTAACCTTATTAGATATTATTAATATAAAATCCAAAATATTGTATACACTAAACTAGTTCCCCAATGTAGGCCACCACATGACCTCAAGGGCACCTCCCTGTACGATTGAGGTGGATGTCTAGCAGCGACTGTATAGATAAGTCACGTGGGGAGACTATTCCCTCATTAGTAGAGAAAGATACAATAGATAAAAAATTGAGAGACAAGAAAAATATGAAATAATCAATAAAACTTCATAACTAACATCTTCTGAAACTTTGTATAACCACAACCAACACTTAACATGGTATGTCATGTTAAATAGTTATCAAGTGAAGAAAGTACAAAATAAATATAAACAAAGAAATCCCAAAATTGCTTTTGACTCCACATAAAAAACATCATACATGTACCTTTAAAACATGACTAAACTCCAAATCCCCATTACCTTTCAAAATTCCTGACCTATGAATCATAGAATCAGTAGGGGTACCCAACAGTTGTTTTAGTAGTGTGTGAGTACAACTATGTAGGAAACCACCAACAGTGTTTACAAAAAATCTAATATAAACATATTATGCATGTAGGTATTGAATAAATGGAAGGTATTAAATAAATGAAAAGTATGTAAAATACATGTTGGGTTCCATTGTCTATCAACCATTACTTTACTACCACTAACCTTATAACAATTAATTAATTGCATATTCCTCATTACATAGTTCATCATTGACATGTAATCCCTGAGTTCCACTTTTATATTATTCACACCAAAGTTGATGGAAATTTTCATCATGTATAAGGTAATTATTCAAGTCCACATATCATTAGGGAGAATGCACCAAAACATCACAGTTCCCTCACATCAAACCCTTCGTCCTGATGGAATGCCACCATTTTAGGGAATAATGCTTCTTCTCCTTCCCAAACACGTGCATTATGGGTGGAGTTAGAGCATCAGTCTAGCTCAACCTATGGGAGGATCCTTAGTCCATTATACCACACGTAAATCCATGTTCCCATTCTTATTCATCCATTCACCATAAAAACATATCACAACCAAACACATATAATATATATGATAATAATAATTTATAACAATCAACATGGGAATCAATATTATACCATAACCCATTAACACAGTTTCTATCTTCATTACTATCTCATTTAGTCCAATTCCTATTTTCATTCCTAAATCACTAATGATATTCAATAATTCTTTTATATCAACCGATTTTATATACCATTATAAATTCAACTAATTATCCATTTCATATACACTATCTCTCTTAGGATTTTCTAATATAATTTATAGGCCAGAAGTCAAAATATCAATTGACCCAATTAAACAACATTTGTTTCATTCCAAAACCCCTTTATTTAATTAATAAATCTAGACACACTACCAGTATTCCCCTTTTAATTTACATTAAAAATAATTACATAATCAATAAGGGATCAACATTATCACACAATGTCCTTACACTCACTTAACCAATTTCTCTTCCTAGGAATGTTGGCACACCCCTTGAGTTCCCTAAATTAGTCAAATCATCCACTATGAATCCCATGGGCACCATGAGGGTTTCTATTCATCATTTGGACACCCATGTTACCATATTTCACCAAATTCATCATGATCGAAACAATAGGTAACTATGATCCAATCTGAACATGCCTAAATCTACAATGAATCTATCAGATTTGACATGTACGCCACCTACCTCAAATCCCTTAAAGAACACACTCTTAATAATTTCATTAGATCCTGATACAACCACACTTTGAAGCTAAAAAATAGATCTCACTGGAAAAATAGAGTTTTAGAGCATCAGTCAAAGATAAGGGAAAGATGTAAACCATAAAACTAAAAGAGAAGAAATAGAGGGATTAGAATTATCCATAGATTCGATTCGAAACCCATAGTTCTTCACATGGATTTTGATTGAAGGAGAATCATATCTTGGACTATTGGGTCACTAGGGTTCACCCTTAGGGTTATAGGAGGAGAAATAGAAGAGAATCCAAATTTAGAACATAAAATCCAGAAGGGGAAGTTTTTTAATTTTCCCCAACAATACGAGGTTACATGAATTACCCCCTTGGTTTCTGAAACTGTGGACATACATGCGAGATGCCAGTATCCATAAAGTGATCCCACCTCACACAATTTACATAACTGTGTGCCTGTACTGCACGTTTCCACTATCCGAAAATGCTACCACCTTGCATGATTTACATAATCATGCACCAATTGTGCGCCTAGAACATGTTGGAACATTTTTCATTTCTTTCATGCCCTGCACCCCTAGTTGATCATCGAGTCCCCTGTAATCCTATAATTTATTTATAGACAACAATAAGGGATTGAGATAGAAATTTAAATTGGAACATACTATTACAATGTTTGGAAGAATACAAACAGACCACCTTATTACATATCACCCGCAATCAAATATTCACAAGACTCACTGAGTTTTCTATGAATATAGATTGGGCCATTGGGGCCACATATATAATACCCAAAACCAACATTTATCTGAAATGTTTCCATGTTTCCATAGAACACGAACCAAAATAACCCACATTAGAAATAAGACATTTTTTCAACATTCCAATATATAAAGTAGATTATAATAAAGTACATATCATCCTATAGAAGAATATCCTCAACTTTAACAACTTTTTATGGATCTACGTGATAAAATAAAAGATGAAAAAAAAACAAAAAACACTATGCACTCCACTATACCATGGTGGAAGAGATAATAAGTATGCCATTGGTTTGGTCCTGTCCACAACCTCAAATGACCCCACATACCTAGGAACCAACTTTCCTAATTTCCAAATTTGAAGATGACCGAACTATGGAGACACCAGAAGAAACAAACTATCACCCACCATAAACTCAAGGGGTTTAGGACCCCAATATTTAAATGACTTATGCCTACACTGATCTATTTCCATACATTTTGGAATCAATTTAACCTTTTTCTGAAGTCTCTTGCATGAGACCTGATCCCAACAAATTAGACTCCCCCTCTTATAGCCAACACAATGATGATCGACCCAATATCACATAGATTTCATTAAAAGGGGCCATCTGAATTATAGCAAGAATGCATTTATTGTAGGAAAACTCATCAAGTGATAATTGTTTTCCCATGAACCATTGAAATCGATGAAGAAATGTATCAACATGACTTCTAACACCAGAATCATTTTATCTTACCGCACGTATATATGTCGGTGATGAGTTGTGCTAAAATCAGTTGACTACAAAGATCCTTTAGTAAACCCTATGAGAAGCATGACCCGGAATGTGGATCCTAATCAGAAACTATTGTTATCAACACAGCATGAAATTTCACAATATGTCAAATATATAACTCACCCAACTAATCAACTGTGTAGGTCTCCTAGATTAAAAAATTTCCCACCATAGTTAAATAATCTACAACTTCCCATATATCATCATTATTCTGAGGAATTCTGGGAAGAACCATTGTGATTTATATTTTTAAGTCTTCACATTTCCAATCCGTAATTGGAAATTAACTTAGTAAACCTCCTTGGAGTTAGTTCTCGACCCTCACCTGCTAGCAGGTAAGTTATCGGGCTACAAAATCTACAAACTCTTTCTTTATCGCCAACCACCAACAATGTCTATGATGATCAAAATACAACATGGTAAAACTAGGATGCACATCCCAAATTGATGTATGTATCTCACACCTCAACACATTTTACATACACACTCGTACAAACACACAAACATAAACATTAATGATCCCATACTTAAAATAATCCATAATAGAAGGTGACTCCCCACCATTAAGAATTTTTTTCATGGACATACATGATGGATCCTCAAGATTACTCACCTTGACCTGACTCAAAAGCACATAATAAAAATCTATTGATTCTATAATCATATTCTCATTCCCATAACACACCAATATCTAATTCCCACTAAATAAATGCATCATTCTACACTTGGATTTATATTCCTGAACCACCTAATTCCGAGTCTTTTGGATCAAAGAATATACAATGCTATTTCCTTTTCCCAATGTCTATACCAACTCAATGTAAAAAGAGTTCATGGGAACAACCAACCTTCACTAGTAAAGATTCAAATACCACTGAGAGAATATGTAATTATGACTTTTATAATCGGTATACCTGATAAAAATCTCTCCTAACAAAACAATCCACCAACAATTTATGGCATATGCCAGGTTGGCCAACTCAATATAATGAGTATGGTAATTTCTTTCATGAGGACTCAACTATCATGACCCATACATTACCACATTATCATCTCCCATCAACACTTCCCCATGTCCAACACTGGTCGCATCATAGAACAAATTGTATATCGTACCTGGTTTGGGTAAGATCGGGATTGGTGTAGTAGTAATTTTTTTCAACTCTTGAAATGATTTATTTCATGCGTATAACCATTAAAAGTTAACTCCCTACCATGTTAATAATGAGTGTTAAAATTCACAATGGTCTAAATATCTAATGAACCTTTAGTAATAATTGGACAAAACCAGAAAACATTGATCATCAGTAACATTTTTGTATAATCCATTGATATAATAGCATTCACATTCTTTGGATCCAATGACATGCCTACCTTAGAGCTAATGCACACCCTGAAATTCACTTTATCAAAAAAATTGAAATTGTGATAGCATGGATTAATGCATATTCCCTCTTAGTGTACATAGGATGATGTCAAGATGTTTAGAATTATTGAGTCCACATAGATGTCATCAAAAAGGAAAACCACAAAGTGATCATGGTATGGGTGAAATATTTGGTTCATTAAATCCATTAACACAACTGGTGTGTTGGTCAACCTGAATGACATCAATACAACCTCATACAAATCATAACTGATCCAGAAGGTATTACAAGGTATGTCAGAGAGTCTAAACCACAACCAATGTAATCCCAGCCACAAATCAATATTGGAGGACACTGAGGCACTACATAGTTATTCAAATAGGTCATCTATTTTAGGAAGCAGGAATTAGTACATAACCTCCATCTGATTCAACATTCTATAGTCAACGCAAATCCGCATTAACCCATCTACCTTATTGCAATGAAGAACTGGAGATCCCCAAGGTGACATACAAGGACAGATGGACCCATTTCGCTACAACCTTTGTTCATGAACCTTATGTTCTTGGAGTTCTATAAGTGTCATCCAATATGAAGGAATGGAAACAGTTTCTTCCTTAGGAAGAAACTTGATCATAAGCTCAACATCCATCTCATTTGCTAGCCTATAGAAATACTTAGGAAACACATCTTCAAATTCATCCACAATGGGAGTGAAAACTATTTTCTCCCATCTTACTTAATCATATTCTAAACAAGACTCATGGGCTAAGAGTTCTCCCAACTATAAGAAAATTGGACTTGAATAGCCTGATCGAATGTACCACACAACAAAAAGGACATAATTGTCTCCTTCATGATACATAAATGATACCCAACATCAGAACCAATCGATATGGGATTGATACAATACCATCCACTCCATAACAAAAATCAGGTCAAAACCTAACATTTCATGGGTAAATAGGTTCCACATAAAATGAAATCAACCACACTCCAAATAAAAACCCCACCATTTCCTGATATTTTCAACACACACTCCAAACAAAAATTCAATTGACATAACTCTACATGAACTTTCAACAATTCAGCCTAATACAAATACGAAAATTGTAGAAATATGACAATATATATCACCTGTATCAAATAAGGCACTAGTGATTGTGGAAGATACAAGAACCATACCTCAAACTGTAGATGGTCCAACCCAACAATATATTATTATAGACTAAATTTTTTAAAGATATGTCTCCCCATACCATTGGTTCTATCCTATGTACCATACACTGCACTGCACTAATGGAATATATAATCTCTCATCAATGTTCCGTGTCCACCACCCCTATTGGTATGAACTGTGGAGCCCCAACTACCTTCCTAATACAGGGTGATCGACCCCATTCCCTTACTCAACATCTGCCTATGACCCCATCATTACCCAGATACTAATGTTTCATATAGTACCTCTATATATTTCCCAACATACAACATCACCGGAACTCAATTGGTGGTCAGGGAAACTAACCCCACTTGTGTCCTGACCATCCACACTAGTAACAGAACACATTATCACTACCTTGGGTAACATTCACTCTATTTTGGCTACTATAGGCACTCTTACCCTATTGGAAACTCAAGAAATGAATCTTCATTACCACGGTAGCTGCCCCAATTTCCTACCCGACAGGCACCACATGTCCACCACCTGAAAATCATCATCAAAGTTACTTTTTTATTATGAAGAAAACAAACTGGACAAACAAGAAACCATACAATATTGTGAAACAAGCATACTAAGAAGGTATGATGTAGTTCAATCCAAGGGAATCTCCTCTGATCAAATTTACCTCATCAGGATTCAAGGTGGAACGATTGTAAAAACAAGTCGGTTCAGGACCAAGGACCACCATATAAGCAAGGTGATCCTCCACTTGGATACCTTCACGCCAGGAGTGACTGATTTTGGTTATGTTATCGATAATACCTTTTCACTTTCTAAAAATGTAGATAATGGACCAAGGAGGGGATAATATATCATTCAGGGCATCAGGGATAAATTTAGAATTTGTTTCAACCTCAAAAACATTTCTCCATAATTACCTCATCTTCGACAATTGCCGAAACCAACTGGAACAAATCAATGAATGGACTAGCATAATCCATGACTAAGGCAAGCCCTTGGGTCAAACTCATAAATTTCGTACAATTATTCTACCTCAAGGTCTTTGGGTAGCAATGTTTTAGACACTTTTTTAGAAAATCCTCCCATACCGTTCCCTCATCCTTCTCTATTTGAACCATAATTTCCCACCAACGATCTTCCTAGCTCTACAACGTATAGACCACTATCATGACTTGGTGATTTGAAGGAGTCAACTTGTTAACACGAATCATCTAGATAGACACTATCTAGAACTCAACTGCCTTTAGACCACCCTCTCTAGTAAAAGTCATAGGGTTCTATATATGAAACTCCCTGGTCAACTCGAACAAACTCGGTGGAACCCATCCTGGGTCCCATTCCATTATCTACATAAAATGATAACATTTCTCACCGAATGTATCCTCCGTACAATCATGAATGATTTAATTTTCTTGCTCCCCCTACCAAGGGAACATTCTCAAAAACACACTTTTGTCTCCCAAATAACACCCGCCATCAGGGTGGAATTTCTCTGCTATGCCAAACATGTGATTTAGAACAGAAACAGTAAAGAATCCAAAAAATATAATTCAAGGATCACCAACATCCCTAAATAACCATTTCATATACACTATCCAAACGTGGAATCTCTTACCTAGAACAGTACCCTCGACCATCCCTATTGAGGACCATGGTTAACATAGGGTGACTAACTCCCACAGTTTTATCTATTTCCTTATAAACCATTTCATAACAATCCCCATATCATGACTTCTGTCAACAAAATCACCATTCACATACAAAACATTTTTAAGAACAGTTCTGTTATCATTATTTAACATCTACCCTTCCCTTTTTACTAATATACATAATTTCATTAGGAACTATTTCCATTGATTTCCAGAAAATTAAATAAATCCAACCCTTTATTTCCCATACACCCATCCACTGTGTTTTTTATACCAAGATGCATGTCACCTATATACATAGGCCACTCGAATGATTCATGAATGAAAAAAATCTTTAAATTTATAAAATGATAAAGATATCATAATACTGTCACATCACAAAACAAGTGCATCACCCAGTTGTAAAATATCATAAAATGTAATAACACACAACAATAAAAATACTTCAAACCCTGGGTGACATGGGTTTTCATTCCTATATATGTTAGCTACTCTAATTAATGAGATAATTACCATGGACTGTCACCTTCCTACCATCCTGTCTACCTTCCCCAAATAGGTAGTAAACAAATATCTCCTCTTATACCACTTTATAATGTCCCTAACATGGGAGAAACTACACTGGTGTAATGATATAGGTCACCCCATGACCTCAAGAATTCCTCCTCGTATGATAAAGGTTTCAATATAGTAGAGAGGGTATAGATAAGTGACATGGGGATACCATACCCTCATTAAGAGAGTAATACATGATAGATAACAGTTACCAATAGTGGGAATAGTATGAAATATTCCTGAAACATGAATAATTAACATCTCCCAAACTAGGTATAACCACAACCAATAATAAACATGGTATGTCATATTAAACAGTGCATATGTGAACAAAATCCAAAATAATGATAAATAATGAAATCCCCAAAACAGTCTTGAATCTACATCTTGTTCATCATCCCTGTACATCTCAAACATGTATCAACTCCCAATCACCATGCCCTTTCCATGTTACAAACCTAGAAAGAATGAAACCAGCTGGGGTAACCAAAGTCGGCTCAAGAGGTCCATGAGTAAAACTTAATAGGAAACCACTAACAATGTCTACAAAATATCCTGTCTAAACAGATGCTTCATGAATGTATTGAATAAATGAAATGTATTAAATTAATGACAAGTAAATAAAATAAATTTCATGGTCCATTATCTAACAATGATTAAATTACATATACTACCTTTAGATCATTTCATTAATTACATCTTATTCATTATTTATCTCGTCATCGACCTGAAATCCTCGGGTTCGAAATTTATATCATTAACACAAAATATCACTGAATATATCATCAAACATAATGGAAATAATATGAGTCCCTTTATCACTAGGGATAATACATTAAAAAATCATAGTGTCCTCACCTCGAACCCATGTTCATAGTGCAATGAAACTGTTAGGGGAGTATTCTTCTATCCCCTTCCCTAACTATTTCATTGTCAGTGGAGTTAGAGGATAAGTACAACGTGACCCGTGGAAGGAGCCTTAGTCGTTTTTCCCATATGTAAAGCCACATTAAAATTCTTATTCATCCATTAACCATATAATAATATATCACATTAGAAAACAACCAATAAATATAACAGTTATAATTCATAAAAATCATCCTTGGAATCAATATTATGTCGTAACCCATCAAGACATATTCATTTTACATTACTATCACAATTAGTCCAGTTAAAATTCTCCATCCTAGATCTCAAATCATATTCATAAATTACTTTATATCACCCGATTTTACAAACCATTACAAATATATATTATTCACCATTTCATATGAACTGACTCTCTTAGTAATTTCTAATATAATTTTTAAGCCAAAAATCGAAATCTCATTTACCCCAATTAGCTCACTTTCATTCCATTCCAAACAATCCAATATTCCATTAAAAAATCTTGACACACTACCAATATTCCATTTTTCTATTTCAATTAAACATATAAACATAGTCTGTATTGGAGAAACATTATTAGAAAACAACCTTTCACTCACTTAATCAATTCCTAGGCCTAAGAATGTAGGTACACCCCATGGGTTCCAGTAAATCTGTCAAATAATCCTCAATTAATCCCATGTGGACCATGAGGGTTACAATTCACCATTTAGAAACCCATTTTACAAAACCTCACCAAAGGCATCATGATATCAATAGGAGGTAACCAAAATCAAAACTAAACATCCACAAATATATAATGAATGAATGTGATGTAACTTGTAGACCACCTACCTCAAATCGCTTAGAGAACAAAATCTTAATCATAGCCTTAGATCCCAATTAAAACACACTTTTTAGCCATAAACTAGATCTCACTATAAAAAGACGGTTTTAGAGCTTCATATTAAGATAACAGAAATATACAAACCATAAACCTAAATGAGAAGAATGAGAGGTATTACAAATACCTGATGATTCAATCTGAAACTAAAGACGCTCCAAAAAGATTAATATTGAAATAGAATCACCTATTACATTATTGGGTAACTAGGGTTCATCCCATGGGTTGTAAGAGTTTAAATTGAGGATAATTATAAGTTAGATCATAAAAATCCACAGGGAATATTTTTTAAATTTTTCCAACAGTGTTGGGCCACACGACATACCTCCATGGTTTTCAAAACCATGCTAATATCATGTGCAAGTCACTATAAAAGGTATTATGAGTCACATGGTTAGTAAGGATAATCCATATGTTTTTCAAAGCGTGCAAAAATAGTGCGTGATGCCACTATCCAAAAAAGCTCTTCCCTCGCGCAGTTTACTGAACCATGCACCGACCATACGCTGAGCACAGGTTGGCCCATTTTTTGTTTCATTCATATCCAGACCCCCAGAAGATCCCTGAGCCCCCATACTCTTAATAAACTCTTTATTAAGGAAATAATGGGGGTAAGATGAAAATATAAACATGGAAATACATTTACTAAGATTATGTTCTTAAAACCTCCCCTCGAAATAATGAATCACCATCAAGAATCTCTTCCCAAGAATCACTATGTTCTCGAAGAAAATAGATCAATCCACTGGTCCCAGATATCTAATTCTCACTCCCCTGTTTCTTCCTAAAAATTTACATATTTCCACAAAACACAAACCAAATGTACAAACATTCCCCAAAAGACCTTCTCGCTATGATCCATAATATGAACCTGATTATCCTCAATGGAAACATCTACCTCAAGAACAAAATCCTTAACATTATCTACATCTAACAAATCAAGGTGATACAACTGAATATATGAAACATAAAAAAATGTATTCCACTATTATATTGTGGAAGATAAGATCTATAGGCCACTTCTCTGATCCTTTCCACCACCTCAAATGACCCCATGTACCTGGGCACCAACATTCCATATTTCCAAATCCGACGGTGACCCAACCATGGAGACACCTAAAGAAACAAACGGTCACCCACCATTAATGGAAGGGGTCTATGAAACCAATATGTAAATCACTTATGCATACCCCGACACATTTCCACACTCTTCTGAATCAATCAAACCATTTCTAAAATCTCTTGGATGGCACTCGATCCCAACCACTCATAATCACTATATTCTAACCAACACAATAGTGATCGACATTGTCTCCCATAGAGTTCCTAAAAATAGCCCATCTAAATCGAATCCTAAAAATTGTGGTCATAGGAAAACTCAAAAAGTGATATATATGTTTCCCATAAACCACCAAAATCAATGAAAAAAGCTCTCAACATGACCTCTAACACATAAATCGTACGCTCTGATTGCCAATACGTCAGTGGGTGAAAAGATGTTCTAAAAAATATTTGACCACTAAGTGCCTTATGCAATCCATACCAGAAGAAACACCTGATCTGTGGATCTTGATTCAAAATTATATTTCATCGTACACCATGAAACCACACTATCTATCAAAAATATAAATCAACCAACTGATGAACAATGTATGTCTCATGGATTGGAAAGATATGATCAACCTTAATTAACTAATCCACAACTACCAAGATTTCATCATTATTGTGATCCATCCTTTGAAGCCAATTATGATGTACATCATTACATCATAGCATTCCCACCCTGGAATGGGAAATTACCATAACAAACCACCCAAGTGCTAGTTCTTGGCATTTACCTGCCGATAGGTAAGGCATCATGACACCAAACCTAAAAACTCTTTCTTCAGTCCCAGACACCAATACTATCTATGAAGATCACGATACATCATGGTGAAATCGGGATCCAATCTCCACTTTGATATATGGAAAACGCCCCTCAACACATTTTTCATACAAACTTTTACAACCACCTAAACATTAACATTAGTGATCCCACCATCATACATCCCAACGTGAATGTGAATCTCCAACTTTATGAATTTCCTTCATGGACATACACTATGGATCCTCAAAATGACTCTCCTTGACCCAACTCAAATGCATGGAATCAACTTCTACAGATACTAGAATCATTTTCCTATGCCCATACTACACCTATAGGTGCATCCCAGTTAAAAATTTTATCATTCTACACTCAATGTTGGATTCCTGAACCACCTGATTCTGTGTATTTCATCTTGGAGCATCCACAATAATATTCCCTTTTACTAGTGCGTAAACTAACTCAATTTCAACGAAATGTAGTAACTCAACCAACCTTCACTACTGAAGATTCAATTATCACTACGAGAAGATGTACATATGAAATTTATGATATGTATTTGTGATAAAACTCTCTCATGATAGATAATTCCACAGACAAATTATGACATATACCATGGAGGCCAACTCAAGATCATGTGTATGCTAATTTATTTCATGAGTCCTCAATTATCTTTCCCCATATGCTAAAACCCAATTAGCTTTCATAAACACATACCTATATCTAACAACGAACGCATCATACAACAAGGTGTGTAACTTATCTAGTTTGGGTAAGATATGGATATGTGTAGTAGTAAAATGATTTTCTTAACTCTTGAAATGAATTGTCTCAGGCCTCTGACAATTCAAAGTTAAATCTCTTATTGGATAAGATCGAGAGTTAAACTCCCAAATGGGATAAATCCGAAATGAACCCATATTAATAACTAAAAATACCCATAAAAATCTGAACATTAGAAACAATTTGGGGATACTTCTACAGCACAACAACCTACACTTTCTCTAGATCCACTGAAATGCATACCTTAGAGACAATGGGACCTAAGAAATTCACTTTATCAATCAAAAATTGACATTGTGGTAGCATGGTGGATTGATTTTTCCCACATAGTATACTCAGGATGATGTGATGATGTTTATAATTATTTTCAAGAGTTCATGAGTACACCAGGGTGTCAATAATGAAGACAAAAATGAACTAATCTTTGTATGGGAGAAATATTCACTTTATTAAATCCAAGAACACTAATAGTGCATTGGTGAACCAGAATGACCTAACTATAACCTCATAAAACCCATAACTCCTACAAAATGATTTCTATGGTATGGCATACGTTCTGACCCTCAAACAATGGAATCCTAACGTAAAATCAATCATGGAGAACACTGAGGCGCCCCTTCATCATGTAAAATCATTCATCAATTGTGGGAAGTGGTATCATATTATAAAGATTATCTAAATCTTCATTCTATAGTCAAAAAATTAGTGACCCATCTTCCATCATGAAAAATAGCATGGGAGATCCCTAAGGCAATGAAATAGAATTGATAAACCCATTTATCTCCAAATATTCTATACGATCCTTATTTTAATGGAGTTCTATCAGTGTCATTCATTATGGAAGAAGGGAAACCCATTCTTCCCCAGGAAGAAACTCCATTGTAAACTGAACAAACCTCTCGGTTGGTAGCCTCATGAAATCAATAAGAAACACATCCTGAAATTGATTCACAATTTTAGTGAATTATGGTTTCTCCCTTACTCCTTCATCTAGTGAAATACAAGCGAATTTGGACAGGATTTCTCAAATCTTATAAAAAATTGGCCATAAAGCGCCTTCTCAAACATCCCAGACACCACAAAGTACATAAGTGTATCCATCAAGAGACATGAACATTTCCTAACATCGGTAACAATCAAAATAGGATTTATACAACACCAGTCAGTCCATATACAAAATTAGGTCAAGACTTTAACTTTCAAGGATAAACAGCTTCCATATAAAATGACAACTACCACACTCCAAAGAAAAACCCATCCATTGCCTGATATTATCAACTAACACTCCCAGCAGAGTATCAATTGACATTGATCTTCATACAATTTCCAAAATTACAAAAAACAAAACTAATAATTGTTAGGAAATAAAATAATTCATAGTACCATTATTAAATAAGACAATAGATATTTTGGAATCTATAAGAATCATACCTTCAATGGTAGATTGTCCAGCCCCACCACCACCTTATATAGACTGAATTATGTGATGATGTCATGCCTCTCTACCATGGACACTGGCATGATTTCCATAAACTGCACTTCTCAACTATTGTGGATGATCTCACCATAGATTTATAGGTCCATGACCCCCATTAGTAAGACATGTGGAGATCCATCCATCATACTAATATAGGGTCACCAACCCCCCGACCGCACACATCATCTACCTATGACCCCCCCCCCCCTAAATAACCAAAATGCAGAGGTTTCTTGTAGAACCTATGTATATGTCCCAACATGCCACAAGACTGGCACTAAAAAGGTTGTTAGACACACTAACCCTACATTTTTATAGGCCTACCACATTTGTAACAGGACACCTAATAACAACCATGAGAAACTAGCCCTCTCTTTTGACTACTCTTTACAATGTCACCCTATTGGAAACTCCTAAAATGACACTTTATTCACTCAGAAGCTGCACCACTTGTGTACCCGACTGGTACCACAACTCTATAACTTGAAGCTCTTATAAAGTTCCATTATGAGATAACGGCCAGGTTCATAACCTCTATAAACCTCTTCAGACAAAATATTTTGACCTGGGACCGAATGTCATGCCTAAACCCATCCACGAAATCATTCTCCACAGTTTCCTTATCTCTTACTATTGTCGGAATGAAATAGAGTAGATCATTGATATTACTGGAATAATCCATCCCTAACACAACCTCTTGGGTCAAACTCATAATCTCCATAGTTTTCTCCTACCTCAAGGTCTCTGGGTATTAATGATGATGAATCTTTTGTATAAAATACATCCATAATATTCTATCATCCTTCTCTATCTGAACCATAACGTCCCACCAATGCTTTTCCTGTCCCCACAACATACATTCCACTAACATGAATCTCTTCTCAGAAGAAGTCTTCGGGTTATCAAGAATCATATGGATTGAAACTATCTAGAACTAGGAAACCTCTAGACCACCCTTTCTAGTAATAGTGAAAGGGTATTATAGTTGAAACTCGATGGCCAGCTAAAACATACACAGTGGAACCCACCCTAGTTCTCATTCCATCATCTTCACAAAATAGGAAAAAATTCTCATAGAACATTTCTTCCCTATCATATTGAATGATAAGATCTTCTTTCTCCACTACATGGGGATCATTCTTGGAAATTTCCACTTTCCTCCTAACCGACACACATCTTGGTGGTGGAACTTCACTACAATGCCAAATAAGATCTTTAGAATATAAATTATTAAGCCTCAACAAAATATAAAGGAATGATAACCACCATACATAAAAAAATATTTCACATGCACTATATAAACATGACTTATCTTACACGGAATAATACCCTCAACCATCCCTACCAAAGACCATGATTAACATAGGGTGACGAACTCAAACAGTTACAAGTCTTTCCTTTTACACCCTTTAAAAATTATTTTTATATCCTGAATTTCATTAAAATAAATTTAATTCACATAAAAAAAATTATTAATCAGATTTATGTCATAATTATTTAACATTATACTTCCCTTTTTACCCATTTAAATCATTCCATTAGGCACCATTTACATTAATTTCATGAAAATTAATTAACTTTACTTTCTGTCCCACAAACCATTTATATATGTGTGTGCCTACCATGATATATGTCACTTATATACATAGGTTCTTAGAATGATCCCTGAGTGCCCAACATCATTGCATTCCGACATTGAGAATAATATCCTAATACTGTGACATAAAACCTCAAGTGCATCATCTAATGGTGTAATATCATCCAATGTAACAACACACAACAAGAACAATATTTGAAAACTCTGTTGACATGGGTTTTACTTCATACATGGGTTAGATAATCCCACGAAATATCTTATTAACATGTTCAAACGCCTAAATGTACTCTTATATACCTTCCACAAATATTAAATCATATAAAAGACATCCTCTGATGCCAAATTGTAATATCCCCAACTCAGGATCCACAAAACCAGTTCCCCAGGCCAGATCACCACATGACCACAAACACAACTCCATATAGGTTAGTGGTTTCTTGAATAGTAGTGAGGGTGTAGATAAGCCCCTTGGGGATACTATAACCTCGTTACCAGAGTAAGCCACAACTAATAAAAAATAAAAACAACAAGAATAGTATGCAATAATCAATAAACATGCATAACTAACATCTACCATAACTGGGTACAACCAAAACCAAAAGTAAAGATGGTACTTCATTAAAAAATGTGCTAAATTGAACAAAATCCAAAATAAAGATGAACAATTAAATCACCAATATGGTCCTAACTCCATGTCTGGAAACTCAACCATCTACCTCTCAAACATGACCCATCTCCCAAGAAATGATCCCTTTCCCTTTTCTTGACCTACTAGAATAAAATTTTGTTAGGTACACAATGGCAGCGAAAGTAGGGTATGGGTACAATTCAGCTGACCACCACCAACAATTTCAATAAAATATCCATTATAAATAGATATTTCATGAATACATTCAATAAATAAAAATTATTAAATAAATGAAACTAAAATAATAGATAGTTCAAGTTCTATTAGGTAAGAAAAATTACATTACTATTGACACCCTAAGAAAATTCCATAAGTTTCATCTTCTTCATTACATAGTTAATCATCGACACATAATCCCTGGATATTCCATTTATATCATTTAGACATAATTTCGTGGCATTTGTCATCCTGTATACGAAAATTATTAAAATCCTTATCTCACTTGGGATAAAACATCACAACATCACAATGTCCTATCCTACAATCCTCACTATGAGTGGAATTCAGCCATTAGTTTAATTGAGCTATGTCCTATTCCCTAACCCATGACATGTGGGTGGAGTTATAGTATGAGTCCAACTCAACCCATGGGTGTCCTTTATCCAAAACCTCAATCCTTCTATGCATTTTTATTCATCCATTAACCAAACAAAAATAATTTCACAACCAAACACAACCAATATATATAAAAATAAAAATTCATTACAACCAACATGGAAATTAATATTATGACCTAACCCATTAATATAGTTCCCATTTACATTACTAGACAATTTATTCCAATTCCCATTCTCATGCCCAACACACTAAGCATATTCAACAACTCCCTTATATCAACCCATGTTACATACCATTACCAATTTATTATATTCATGATTTTGTATGCACAAACTCTCTTAAGAATTTACAATATAATTCATAATACACAAGTCACAATACCAATTAACTAAAAACACTTTAAATCCATGCTAAACAACCCCTTATTCCATTCCAAAATATAGAAACAGCAAAAATATTTCCTTTTTAATTTCCATTAATCATATCAACATACTCAACAAGGTCACAACATTGTCACACAGTGAACCTATGCTCACTTAACCAATTTATAAACTTGAGAATGTTGATCTACCATATAGGTGGCTCTAAATTGGTAAAATCATATTTTGTGAATTCTATGGGGACCATGAGAGATTTCATTCAACATTTATAAACCCATTTTACTATATCATACTAAATACATCAAGAGTACAAAAAAGAGGAAACCAAGAACAAAACAAAAAATAAAAATATATACAATAGAACTATGGTATATAACATGTAGACCACCTACCTCAAATTAATTTATGAGAGATCTATTAATCATATCCATAGATCTTTATTCACTATCCCTTTTAATCCTCAACCATGATCTATTTTGAATAAGAGGGTTTTAGGGATTCAGATGATGTTATGAGGAAGCTACAAACCCAAAACCCAAAAGAGAATCAAGAGAGGGATTAGACTTACTTGGAGAATCGATCTAGATCCAATGGTACATCAAATAGATTTAATTGGAAGGAGAATCACCTCATGGAAGGTTGTATAACTAGGGTTCATCGATAGGGTTGTAGGAGGTGAAATGGATGTGAATCCCATGTTAGAACATAAAATCCAAAGGTTGAAATTCTGTAATTGTTTTGACATTATAGGTCCATACAGTTTTCCATCACAATTTTTAAAATAATGCACAAACCATCTGTGAGCCAATGTCAAAGGGATGTTGGGTCACAATATTACCTGAGAAGCTCTGTATTTTATAAAAACAATGTGTCAACCGTACAGGATGCCACTGTCCAAAACTGCTTCAACCTCGTACTGTTTACTTAACCGTGTGACATCTACGCACCAATCGTGCTTATAGAACATATTGGACCTTTAATTCTACTATTTCATGTACTGAACCCTCATAAAACCCCCAAGGTCCCCTCTATTCCAGGAAACACATTATTAATCAAAACAATCGGTTGAGAGGATAATTTAATCAAAAATATCGTTACAATGTTTGGGATATTACCATAAATTATTCTGATTCAAAATATTTAATCCATTTATCCAAATTCCGAACACATTACATTCTAAAATTATTTTCAACATAATCCCACAAATGGGATGACAATGTCTATTTTTTGAGAAATATATTTAAATGTTTTTTATGTTTTTATAACTAATATTAATGTGAACTTGATCCAAATGACCTAAATTTAATGAATTAATGAAAAATTGATATAATTAAACTATAAAAACAATCAAAAACATAATTTATACATATAAAATAATTATATGAAAATTATAATTTGAATTATAATTATTTATTATTCATTATTAATCAAAAAATGAAACTTAAAAGAAAAATACAAAAGACACATATTAACCTTATTTTTTTGTTTTGTATTCCAAAGTGAAATTTTTTTTTATTTAAAATTTATGAGGTTTTGAAAATTTTGATTTAATATAGGTTCTTCATTAAATGGAGGAAATTTTTTTATATAAAAAAAGTGGTTTTTATGTGGAATATTGATTTGTTCTTATATTATGCCGATCAAATATATTAGATGACTGTAAAAAATATTGATTTAATTATAATATATACATACATATATATATATATAATTAATATCATTGAACAAAATTAAATAATTTATTTTATTATGAAAAAATTCCTTTGGAAACATAAATTTAATTCTTATGAGAACATTCCACTTATATTCATTAGTTTTTATATAAATTTGTAATTAATTATTAACCAATTAATTAAATTAATTATTTTCATTATTTAGTTAATCCTATTCAAAACCTCCAACTTAATGGATATGTGATATATTATTGTATTAAATAATAGCATTTTTAATAATATATTATTAATTAGTAAAACAATGACATCCATGTTATGAAATCCATCGAGGAATATCAATTTCGTGTGTAACATAAGCTGGCCACAATGTTCTTTATAGAGAAAGTTAAAATTTATATTTCATTTAGTTCATTATTATCTTGGTGTTGTGTATAAAAAAGAAAATATTATTTCTATAATATAGAAAAACAATTTTCAGTTGTGTGTGAAATGAAAAATATCAAAAATATTAAATTAATTCAAAATGATATTTCACAAAATCTCATGGTGTTACACCCTTCTTAGATATATCATAACTATAAACCTTATTTATAACCATGGGGAGGGTGGAAATTATACATCATAGATTCTTAGTATGGATAAACATAATAGACATAAATCATTGATTATAAGACATCATAAGATTAGAATAATGGTATTATAACATGATCATGAGCTACAAAAAAATCCTACGTAGTTAGTCAAATATCATTAACATTGGGAAATTGAATTTGATATTTTTCAAGTAAATGGACCAAGACATATCAGTAATAATTAGTCAATTATCCATTATTAGTGGTGAAAAGATATCATAATAATAATAAATTTGTTTTTTGAATACCCATAAATTAAGAAAATCATTTCTTTAGTTGATGACCACTACTAAGACTATTATAGTATATTAGGGTCACTCCACTTCCGTCATGTTCTAAGTCACGCTCCACTCTGAAAGATATCTTATTTGAAAAATTACCTTACAGAACTATGATCCATCCCTATTCCCTTATTTATTATCTATTAAAATACCATTCTATAACTAATTAACAAGAGGGATATATATTTTTGTTCCCACGCATCAGATGACGAAAACCATAAATATTTGTGGTGTAAGATTATAAAAAATTCAACATATAATTAAATCATAATACATTAAAAGGATATGAGATTCATAAGAAATCATAATTATATTCAAAAACCTTCTATATAAAGAATAATAATGATAAAATATGATTATATCCCAAATTATTCCTAATAAACCTAAAAGTACATTGTAATAGAGAAAAATAACTCTAAAATATCACAAAAAATTTGCATTTTGTGAATAAAATTATTTAAAGTAGTTACTTAGATTCATAAATTTTTAAAAAAATTATGTACTTCATTTTATTTTAAAATAATAAAATAATAATGTTATATATAAATAAATTATTATTAATGATGGTGGGAGGAAATGTTTATGCATTGTATATTAAAAAACATTCAAATTTTTAGTAAATGACCAATATACCATATTTTAAAAATGATAATAATTCCCTTTTTAATAATTTCGATATAGTGAAATATAGAGAAATTTTTTTTAAAATACTCTTTTAGGAATAGTAGAAACATTATATAAATTAATTTTTTTTAAATAAGGATATGGAATTAAGGATTCATAACTGATGAGAGAAAATAAGGCAATATTTCCTTAAAAATATTACTCTTGTCTCTTGAGAACATATATATAATAAAATGATAAAACAAGAAGTATCTAGGAATATATAGATAATAAAAAAAGAAATAATATTTTCAAAGGGGAAAAATAAAAATTCCTTATTTGAGAATTTAATCATAAATATACTAGATGAAAATGATATTAAAACATAAAACCCTTACCAATTTAGTATCGTATGAGTAATGACCCCCATGAATGAAATAAATTCAAATAAAACATTAAACATCATAAAAATATGGATATTCATGATAAAACATATTGATGTTGAATTAGGTACATCTCATTAATTAATATATGTGTAAAACATAACATATGTATTGAAGAAAAAAAAATTATAGGATAAACCATTATCACATTGGAATATTTAATGTCATATCCTCTAGACTAAAATTATTTGAATTGAATATTTATATACCAAATATTAATAAGGATTAATTTTATATCATTTCATCTAAACAGTATATACCTCATAAACATAAATATGTGTATATCATCAAACTTATATCAATGAAACACAATTGGGCATTACTGGAAAAAGAGGCATTTCCAACAGTTCACAACAGTTGGGAAAGGCTACATAACCGTTGGGAATATCTATCCCAACGGTTCTGGAAACCATGGGGAAGTAAGCTGTTGGGAAATTGTTTCCCAACGGTTTACAAAGAACCATTGGGATAGGTTAGAAAAATCAACTTATCCCAACGGTTAACATTAACCATTGGCATATGTTTTCCCAATGGTTTTACGTAAACCATTGGGAAAACCCACCAAAATCTCTATCTTTTCCCAATGGTTCACTCAAAACCATTAGGAAAAATCCAACTATACATCTTTTCCCAATGGTTTGAAACCATTGGGAAGGATTTTATACCAACGGTTCCATCTAAACCGTTGCTATAAACCTCCATAGAAGACTATGGCAACAGTTTCAAACTGTTGGCATAGCCTATGCTGTGCAAATTGCACAACAGCCTGCAATTTGCACAGCAGGCTGCAATTTGCATAGGGGAGGAGCAGGGTCTCCATTCACCTGTGATTCTTCAATCCATCTCCTTTACCTGCAATAACCTACTAACATATACATATACAAAACAAATTCATATAAATTTGACATATAATACATCCTGAAACTATACACATTCAAAATTAAATCAGAATTCATAATGTAATTATAAAGATACGTAATTTAGAATTCATTTAGAATTCATTTTAAAATTCATTTAGAATTAATTTAAAATTCATTTTAAAATTCATTTAGAATTAAATTTCAAATTTAGATGACAATTATATGTGAAATTTGGAATTCAATTCATAATTTGATCGGTTTTTCGTATACAGGCCTTTTTACTATATATGATATCCATTTTTAACGAAATACATGCACTTGGAGTAGTACCGGTCACACCATGCCTCGTATTGAGGAATGCTTGACTATTTCACATCACACATGACCCATTGATCATTTTATTAAAGTATCAACATATTCCGAAAGGGTTTCGTTGGTTTTCTGTATGCCAGTTATTATCACTTAAAATGTGGTTCATTTAAAAAAATTACATTTTTGAGTGATCCCCGCCACATCGCGACTCGGATTGAGCCGAGGTTGACTCGTAAACATCACAAATAACTCATGGATTGTTTTCCTAAAGTTTCAGCAGAATCCGAATGCGTTTGGTCAGTTTTTCGTATGTCAGTTGTTGTTTTCACAAAAAATACTTTCCATTTCAAATAAAAGTGATCCACTTTGAGTTGTGGTGGCCACACTGAGGCTCAGATTGAGGCGCGGTTGACTCGTACACATCACAAATGACTCATGGATCCTTTTCCTAAAGTATCAACACAATACGAATGTGTTTGGCCAGTTTTCTGTATGTGATTTGTTCTTTTCACTTAAAATGAAGTCCATTTTAAACTATAGAGAGACACTTAGAGTGATCCTGGCCACACTGCGACTCGGATTGAGGTGGGGTTGACTCTTACACGTCAAAATGACCCATGGATCGTTGTCCTAAACTTTCAACAGAATCCTAACGCGTTTGGTTGATTTTCAGTATGTCAGTTGTTGTTTTCACTTAAAATGTTTTCCAATTCAAAGAAAAGTGAGTCACTTTGAGCTGTCCCAGCCACACCAAGGCTCGGATTGAGGCGCAGTTGACTCGTAAACATAACAAATGAACCATGAATTGTTTTCCTAAAGTTTAAACGGAATCCAAATTCTTTATGTCAGTTGTTGTTTTCACTTAAAATGTTTTCCATTTCAAAGAAAATTGAGTCAATTTGAGTCGTGGCAGCCACACCGAGGATAGGATTGAGGTGCGGTTGACTCATACAGGTCAACAATGACCCATGGATCCTTTTCCTTAAGTATCAACAGAATCCGAATGTGTTTGGTCAGTTTTCCGTATGTCAGATGTTCTTTTCACTTAAAATGATGTCCATTTTAAACTATAGAGAGACACGTCGAGTGGTTCCTGCCACACCGCTCCTCAGATTGTGGTGGGGTTGACTTTTACATGTCACATATGACACATGGATTTTCTTCCTAATGTTTCAATGGAATACGAATGCATTTGGTCAGTTTTCCGTATGTCAGTTGTCGTTTTCATTAAAAAAGATGTCCTTTTGAAACAAAAGAGAGACACTTCGAGTGGTTCCAGCCTCACCGCTCCTTGGATTGAGGTTGGGTTGACTCGTACACGTCACATATGACCCATGGATCATTTTCCTAACGTTTCAACCGATTCCGAATGCATTTGTTCATTTTTCCGTATGCCAGTTGTTCTTTACAGTTAAAATGATGTATATTTTAAACAAAAGAGATACACTATGAGTGGTGTCAGCCACACTTCTCCTTGGATTGAGGAGGGGTTGACTTTTACACATCACATATGACTCATGGATCGTTGTGTTAAAGTATCAACACAATCAGAATCCGTTTGGTCGGTTTTCCGTATGTACTTCAAATGTTTTCTATTTTTAACAAAAGAGGGACACATAGAGTGATCCCGACCACACCACGACTTGGATAGAGGAGGGGTTGACTCGTACACATCAAAAATGACCCATGGATCATTGTTATAATGTTTCAATGGAATCCAAATTCCTTTTGTTGGGTTTTAGTATGTCATTTGTTGTTTTCACTTAAAATGTTTTCCATTTCAAAGAAAAGTGAGTCACTTTGAGACGTGGCAGCCACACCGAGGCTCGGATTGAGGTTTGGTTGACTCATAAACATCAAAAATGACCCATGGATCCTTTTACTAAAGTATCAACAAAAGCCGATTGCGTTTGGTCGGTTTTCCGTATGTCATTTGTTCTTTTCACTTAAAATGAAGTCCCTTTTAAACTATAGGGAGACACTTCGAGTGGTTTCGGCCACACCGCACCTCAGATTGAGGTGGTGTTGACCCATACACGTCACATATGACTCATGAATTGTTTTCCTAATGTTTCAATGGAATATGAATGCATTTGGTCAGTTTTCCGTATGACAATTGTTGTTTTCACTAAAAATGATGTCCTTTTGAAACAAAAGAGAGACACTTCGAGTGGTTCCGGCCACAACGTACCACAGATTGTGATGTGGTTGACTTTTACACATCACAAATGACCCATGGATAGTTTTCCTAAAGTTTCAATGGAATCTGAATGCGTTTTGTTGGGTTTTAGTATGTCAGTTGTTGTTTTCACTTAAAATGTTTTCCATTTCAATGAAAAGTGAGTCACTTTGAGACGTGGCGGCCACACCGAGGCTCAGATTGAGGTGAGGTTGACTCGTAAACATCACAAATGACCCATGGATCCTTTTACTAAAGTATTTACAGAATCCGAATGCATTTGGTCAGTTTGTCGTATGTTAGTTGTTCTTTTCACTTAAACTGATGTCCATTTTAAACTATAGAGAGACACTTCGAGTGGTTCCGTCCACACCGCACCTCGTATTGAGGTGTGGTTGACTTGTACACGTCACATATGACTCATGTATTTTTTTCCTAATGTTTTAATGGAATATGAATGCATATGGTCGATTTTCCATATGTAAGTTGTTGTTTTCACTAAAAATGATGTCCTTTTGAAACAAAAGAGAGACACTTCGAGTGGTTTCGGCCACACCGTGCCTCGAATTGAGGTGGGGTTGACTCGTACACATCACATATGACCCATTTATCATTTTCATATTGTTTCAACAGAATAGGAAGGTGTTTTGTAGGTTTCTCTTATGTCAGTTGTTGATTTCACTTAAAATTTAGTCCATTTTGAACAAAAGAGAGATAGTTTGACTGGTCCCGGCCACACCGCGGCTCGGATTGAGGCGTGGGTGACTCATACATGTCACGTATGACCCATGGATTGTTTTCCTAGAGTTTAAACAGAATCCTTAGGCGTTTGGTCAGTTTCCATTATGTCAGTTGTTGTTTTCACTTAAAATTAAGTGCATTTTAAACAGAACATAGGCACTTTGAGTGGTCTTGGCCACACCGGGCCTCGGATTGAAGTGGGTTTGACTCATAGACATCACATATTAGTCATGTATCATTTTCTTAATGTTTCAACACAATCAGAATCCGTTTGATCGGTTTGGCGTATCTACGTAAAATATTGTCCATTTGGAAAAAAAGAGAGGCAGTTTCGGTGGTCTCGGCCACACCGCACCCCGTATTGAGGCGGGGTTGACTCGTACACGTCACATATGACCGTTGTATCATTTTACTAAAGTTTCAATAGAATCCGAAGGTGTTTGGTCGGTTTCCCGTATGACAGTTGTTGATTTCACATAAAATTTAGTCCATTTTGAACAAAAGAGTGACAGTTTGAGTGGTCCATGACACACCACAGCTTAGATTGAGGCGGGGATGACTCGTACACTTCACATATGACCCATTGATCGTTTTCATAAAGTTTCAACAGAATCCTAAGGCATTTGGTCAGTTTGGAGTATGTCAGTTATTTTTTCACTTAAAATTAATTCCATTTTAAACAAAAGAGAGGGAATTTTAGTGGTGTTGGCCAAAAAGGGCCTCATATTGAGGCAGGGTTGACTCGTACATGTCACATATGAACCATGGATCATTTTCCTAAAGTTTAAACACAATCAGAATCTGTTTGATCAGTTTGGCGTATGTACGTAAAATATTGTCCATTTTGAACAAAATAGAGGATGTTTGGGTGGTCCCAACCACACAACGCCTCAGATTAAGGCAGGGTTGACTCTTACACATCACATATGACCCATGGATCGTTTTAATAACGTTTCAACAGAATCAGAAGTCATTTGGTAGGTTTCTCGTATGTCAGTTGTTGATTTCACTTAAAATTTAGTCCATTTTGAACAAAAGAGAGACAATATGAGTTGTCCAGGCCACACCGCAGCTCGGATTGAGGCGGGGTTGACTCTTACAAGTCACATATGACCCATGTATTGTTTTGCTAAAGTATCTACATAATCCGAATTCATTTGGTCGGTTTTCCGTATGCCAGTTGATGTTTTTCAATTAAAATGACGTACTTTTGATACAAAAGGCAGACACTTTGAGTGGTGTCATCCAAACCGCGCCTCGGATTGAGGCGGAGTTGACTCATACACATCACATATGACCCATGGATCTTTCTCCTAATGTTTCAATGGAAACTGAATGCGTTTGGTCGGTTTTCCGTATGTAGTTAAATTGTTGTCCATTTTAAGCAAAAGAGAGCCACTTAGAGTGATTCTGACCACATCGTGCCTCAGATTAAGGCGGGGTTGGCTCGTACACGTCACATATGACCCCTGTATAGTTGTGATAATGTATTGACACAATCCAAATTTAGGGTTTCCACCCCACTTGGACAGCCCTACCCCCACCCCACTTGGACAACCCAGCACCCCCACCCCACGTGGATAGCCCTACCCCCACCCCACATGGAAAACCCGGCCACCCCTCCCACCATACCTGGACACCCCTACCCCCCACAACCCACTTGGATAACCCATACACCACCCCCCCCCCCCACACCCCACATGGACAGCCCTACCGTCACCCCACTTGGACAACCCATCCCCCCACCCTACCTAGAAAGCCCCTCCCCCACCCCACCTGCACACCCTCCCCACCCCACTTGGACAACCCTGCCTGGACACCCTCCCCCACCCAACCTCCACACCCTCTCCCACCCCAAACAGCCCTACCCCCACCCCATTTGGATAATCCAACCCCCTCTCCCACCCAAGCTAGACAGCCCCCCTCCCCCACCCTACCTAGACAGCCCCTCCCCCACCCCAAACAGCCCTACCCCCACCCCATTTGGACAACCCAGCCCCCTCCCCCACCCTACCTAGACAGCCCCCTCCCCCACCCTACAGACTTCCCCCTACCCCACCCTACCTAGACAGCCCCTACCCCACCCCAAACAGCCCTACTCCCACCCCATTTGGACAACCCATCCCCCTCCCCACCCTACCTAGACAGCCCCTCCCCCACCCCACATGGAGAGCCCTCGACATCCTCCCCACGTGGATAGCTCTACCCCCAGCCTACATGGACAGCTCTACCCCCATCCCACTTGGACAACCCATCCCCCCCCCCACCCCACTAGGAAACCCCCCCCCCCACCCCACCTGAACAACCCTAACGGTATTTATGGCTAACCAACGAAATCAAGTCAATAGACCTTAAATTTAAAATAAATCAAGGATAAAATAACTATGGATCATATTGACCTCTTCAATATCAACAAAAATTATTTAATACAGATAAATCACAAAAAAAACCACAACCTAAAATGATATATTGATTATGTTCATATGGGAATCATAATACACAATAAATTGTAGAAAATTGGAACGAAAAAATCTAAAATAAACGAAGGCACACCTCCCGATTTAGAATGGAAGAATACAAATTTCTTGAATCAAAGATAGATGTCCCGTTAGAAATCAAAGTTAGAACCCTCTAGATAAGGTTGTGAAGTAGGGTTCCAACTGTAACCAAAAATTATATATGCCTTATTTTCGTAAGGGGATCATAATGCACACTAGATTGCACCAAAATAGAAAGACAAAATCTAAAATAAATTAACATACACGAACTGATTTAAACAGGAAGAACAAATCTAAAATTAATAAACTCACACATACCGATTTAATCATGAAGAAAAAATCATTGAAAACCAGACCTGTTGTGTTGGGAAGTAGCGTTTGTGTCGAGATTTAGAGGCAAACCTTCCAGACGATTGAGGTTTAGGGAAACATTTCGAGAGGGTGCGTCTAGGTCTTTGTTTGGGAAAAATTTTCGAGATGTCGGGAGTTGAAGATCGATGATATTTGTGGATTTTCATTCCCAATGGTTTTAAAAATCCGTTTGGAAAGTTATGTTATCCCAATGGTTTCAAAAAACCGTTGGAAAAAACCCTTTAATTCCATATATTCCAACGGTTATGATAGAACCGTTGGTATATGGGTCTTCATCATTCCCAACGGTTTCACTAAACCGTTGGGAAACCTCTTTTTTACCCATTTTTCCCAACTGTTTCATTAAACCGTTGGGAAAACACAATTTTTACATATCTTTACCTACGGTTTTTGGAAACTGTTGGTAAATATTACCTATACCAACGGTTCAATGAACCGTTGGAATACAATCGTTGGGAAAAACATGATTTTCAGTAGTGGAGAAGAAGTAACCTTATGAATTTAGTAATTTTTGAATCGAAAGTCATTGGAATATTTAAAATATCATAGTTTTTTAAATAACATGAATCTAATAATTTAGTCTTCCATTGTACATTTTATGGTTTTATAGACCCCATATAAATATGAAATTGGGAAATAATATTAAAATATGTCATAATGATGAGAAGTTGAGATGAGACCCCATCCTCAAGATCATCTTGCTTCGTAATCACTATAACCTATACAATAATAAAATTTAATTACATAAAATTATACAATGAAACCATATTAATACCTATTATATAATCTATATTATTCATATATAATTTAAACCCCCATTGGTTAATAATTATCATTTAATGTTTCCATGTTTGGTCTTAACTGCTTCATTATATATATAAATATATAAGTTGGAATGTATTAGTCCTTTTACATTGATCACAGTTACCCTATCTTCATAATTTTAATAATGATATAAATATCATATATATTCATTATATGTTTACTTATAACCGTTATTATTTTGTGCTGTTGAAAAATTAATGACATCACTTATATGAAATTGTAATCTATACGTGCACACGAGTGATGTTTAAAAGTCTTGATGGATAGGGAAAAGAAATGTACATGATAATATTATATTATACAATAATTAAGGTCACCTAATTATCATATATTTTCATCTTTTATATCCTTGTTACAATCAATTTAAGCAAAAAATGATAAGTAAATCACATCGCTTCATGGATGTGGTAGTTCCCTCATACACACGAGCAACATTATCATTTACCGATGGATCAGAAAGTACAAAGGTAATGATTATATTATAATTAGAGAAGATTAATTTTTTCTAAAATATAATATATAAACTTTAAACCCATCATAAAAATGTTTCTTGAATTTTGTTGATGGAAAATGAATTACATCGCCATGTGGATGTCGTAGTCAATACAAATGCATATTTGACAGTATAATCTGCCATTTGCTTGAGAAGAGGTGATAAATGGGTTTTCCATAATCTTAATAACATATAATTATGTGTAATAAAATAGAATAATCATGTTTATATGTATAAAACATGTTCCCAAATTGTTTATGTAGAAATAAAATTTAAAAAGACTGGTTTTAATTTGTACCTTTTTTTGAGAGACCTACTTTAGATTACGTCATAATACAAAATGAATTAGTCTTTAGAGAAGAAAAAAATTTATAATATGAACATAATTATTAATTTAAGGATTTTTATTAGCTATTAGGTTGTATATTATGCTAAACTTTTGTGATGAAGAGAGGGGGAGTGTTTCCTTTTATAATTTACGGAGGGACACACATAGAAGTTCTTAAAAGATTTAAATTATATAAGGAATAATTCAATAAAAATATTCTCAAAATAGATTATGATTTAAATTTAGAATAAAAAATGTTTTAAATAAATTTAATAAATAATAATTTTTTAAGTTAGGGTGGTAATCTTACCCTTATCTCTTGGTTTAACCCAAGATAGTCTTGTTTTATCCTTAACCATAATAACAAAATCCAACTATAAGTACTATTAAATATGAAATAATTTATTTAAGACTATTAAATTATTTTAATTAATAAATTTTAAAATAAATATTATATATTACTATGTTATAATTATATATTTTACATAATTTCATTTTAATTAATCTCACAAATTGAAATGAAACCCCATTTTTGAAAAATAATGTTTTCAAATTAAACATAATTTACTTCCATTATTTTCCTTCTAAATACCATAAAATATATTACAATATTTTATTTCTTATCTACTCTATATGTTTCATTAAAATAATAATTTAATTTATATTAAATAATTTTATTAAGATAAAATCACTTTTCACCCAAAAAATAGTTGTATAAAAAAAGGTGTTTCTAAGTCCAAATTTAACATATAAAAATATATATTATAATGATGATTTATATGTAATTAATAATATTATTTATAATTTATGGTGTCATATGTCACTTTGATATAAAAGTAAAAAAATAAAGAGATATATACTTGAGAAAAATAATAATTTTTTCAAAAAGAAATATCTTAACTATTCAATTAAAAATAAGTATCATTATGAAAATAATAAAAATTAACTATATGATAATATTAAAATAATCATTTAAAAAGTTATACAAATGTTCTTAATAAATTTTATAGAAATCAAATTAATGAATTATTATAAATTTTTTGGTAAATTGATATATTTTTGAAGAGGAATCATTTTTAATAAAGGAAATTATTTTATTGAAAATTGTGTACTTATTATGGATCAATCAGTGAAATTTTTTAAACAATTACACATATTTCTCTTAATTTGAATATTAATATTGAAATATTCTGATTTAATGGGAAACATATAAAATTGAACTATATCAATATTCATTTATACTCAAGGATTTCTTGAAATAATGATATCAAATACAAAAAAATTATTTAAATAAAAAAATTCTAAAATATTAGGTGTTTACACCTTTATAGTTAGTCTAATGAATGATATGAACATCCATTAGGAATATTGTTTAGAGTAAAAATAGTCAATTAATAAAAATTTAATGTCATAAATTGAAGAAAAAAATCAAATGTGAAGTGAAAATATAATCAACTACCTAATTTAGTAATAAAAACAGAAATATTGTCATCTATGAAACTTATTGGCACATAAAAAATAAAAAACATAGAAATATAATTCAATAAAAGTACTCTTTTGTAGATATTGTAAATGGTAGTTTTATCTAAAGTGTGATGGGAATGCATAGGTATGATTCAAGGTATCCTCAACAAAAACATTTAAAAAGGTTTGTCATTGATGAACTTGATCAATATACCTGCTTCAACACACCAAAATATTTATCTTCATATATAAATCCCATGATTCACAATATTTAGATACCCGTTTTTTATAGTAAGAGTTAATATTACCATTCTAATAAAATCTTCACATATTGGTATCTCTTATAAGAACACTTATAATGAATTACTACACTAATGATAATATCCTATAGGAACATGCGGTTTTATGTATTCAAGTGATGAAAAACATAAAAAATCCTATTTTTTATACCCTTTTTATTTTGGTCCTCATATCTTCAATTCAATAAATTGAAAAATATAAATTAGAGTGATCTTTGATTATTCAGGATCAGTTGTTACTACATGGGCACTTCATCATAATTATGTTATGATGATATAATCCGAGATTTAAATATTCTTTTAATGTTAGTATAATATTTCTATAGTGATTTTCAATCTAGTAAAATTAATTTAAATAGAAAACTCATATCATTGGATTTTCACACTCTTGCCCTATAGATTTAAGGTCCCTAGATTTTCATTATACTAAATGAAAACATTTTAAACAACAAAAATTCAATTAGGGTAAATGTAAAAATTCTTGTTATGTGATTTTTAGAAAATAATAAAATAATTATTTTAGGACACAACATATTGATCTATTAATTATTTAAATTAGCATTAACCTCACAAAATGTAATTTTTTTGAACTATAATTTTTGAGATCATGCATTGGGATAATCATAAGAAAACCAAAGAGAGGCTAATTCCTTCCATAAAATTGCTAAATTTACTTCATAAGGGATTTCCGTACTACCTAAATCAATTATTTCAACCTCCTTACCAATTGAAACATGAAATTACCATTAATATACACTAGTTATAATGATAATGTTATAATGTCTATATCACCCATAATCATAATCCCAACAATAATATAGTGGATATATTATTATTTATTCTTATGAATTCATTTAGTCTAATATACTAATAAATACTTTTCATTTTAAATTATTTCAATATGTTTATCCAGTGGATATAATTATTTTTGTTATATATTATACATGTTATTTTCATGATGTTGATCAAGGAATATAAGCCATGATCCATGTTAAATATAAATTGTACTTGCATATTTTTTAAAATATTTCCCGTCATACCATTTTATATTTTCAAAGGGATTTTTGATGCATTATCTTGTTATAATTTTTTAAAACTTGATTTTTATTAGTATTAAAATTCTCAAGATCATGAGTCCCACTATTATTCCATCATTTATTATACCATCTACACTATAATAATTCTTTTTACTATCAAAAAAGTAGTTATAGGAAAAATTCTATTGTAAGATATTAAAATTACAAAAATAAGGTTATTATATTTTACTACTATTGATAATAAAAAAATAGTTTTATAAATACTTAAAGGATTGTAACATCATAAAATACAATTTGGAAATATTTTTATTTAAAACCCTCATGAAATTTTTTTTAATTTAATTTGTAAACATATAATCATAAATACACTGATAAAAGAGTAATATATAATTTTTTAATGTAAAAAATCAATTCCAATGAAGAAAATCAATTTTTTAATATTTTTATAATGAGGTTAACATAGTATATAAATTTTTCTAAATTCCATAGTATTTTCTATATACTCTCTAATACCACTCAAAACCGTAGTTGGCACAAAACTATACCTTCCCTCCATTTAAAACGTATTAAACTCTTTTGTTATTAATTTTATTAGAAGTGTCCTAAATATCATCAAGTCATGGCCACAAGCCAAGGATGTGACCAAAGTTTCTCACTGACCATCAACATCACTATTTGATTGCATGAGATCCATCGGTTGTAAATCATGATGAATCCCTAAATCCAATACCCCAGAGTTGGTCGACATAAATTACATTCGAATATGTTTAAGATTATTTTAAAATAAATAAATACATGAATTTAATATTTCATTATAAGAAATACATAACTTGGAAAAATTATTTTATTCTTGGGTTCCATTCAAATATCCCTTCTGCATATCCTAGGGAATGGGAAAAAATATGATTTGATATCAAATTCCCAAGAAGAGTTATTTATAACATAAGAAATGCCTTGAATATAGGAAACATACAATTTTGAGGATAGATATATAAAAAAAATCTATACATTTAATAAGGACTCAACCATAACATAGATCAAAAACCACTAAATATAAAAATATCATGACATGATCTTATAGACTCGACATATACATAATGAAAACGTGTTTTGTCTCATAATACCTATCATTTCATCAAGGGGGTATCTATAATTAGAATTCTCAAATCACTTATATAAATATGGTTAAATATTTACTATTTTAAATTAAACATATATTAAAAAATCAATATTCCACATAAAATATAAAAACTAAAATAAAATAAATATTTAAATATATATGAAATAAATTTCATAATAATCGACTTAAACTGTTACTGTAAAGATAGATTATATTCAATTAAGACAATATCAATTATATGAAAATGATATTGTATAAATATATTCATTATGAATATATAGACATAGAGGAAAAAATAATGTCAAATGAGACGAAGATGATTGATAAGTAATGTGATCGCGAGAAATATAATGAAAAAAATATGCAAAAGATAAAAGAAGACAACCAATTCATTATAGCATAACTCGTGAAAAAAAAGGTTCAATAATATTATCAACAGAATATAATAATAATTCAAAGAGATAAATAAAATGGATGGAATCAATAGATATTATCCCTAATAATGAATAAGCAGTGTCAAAGGAATTTTAAATAGATAAATAATTCCTTTAAAAGAACATTTGAAAATTTCTTTGTAAATTGGGAAAATATATTTTACATTCAGAATCTTTTGAAAATAAAAATTCCCATTATTTTAAGAAAAATATTTTATTTGAAACTAACCATGGAATATTTTTAAGGAAGCTTAAATCCCCTAAATGGGATTAAGAAATATAAATCCAATAATTTGGTAAACAAAAAATATAATCATTTGATTAAAACTTTTGTTAAAAATTATAATTGCACATCATTCAGAAAAATAAACAATTATTCATATTAAAACATTTAATCGAAATTAAAACATTATTTACGATGAATTTTTATAATCATTTTATAATAGAAAATATCATTCTTGAAAAAATTTGAGCTAACATGGTCATAGAAGAAGTAATTATTCCATCAATTGGTAAATAAGGATGATTTTAGTGAAATACATTTTCTTAATTATATTAATTAGCCAATAGAGAAAACATTGGCTATAGAAATGTGTACCTAAAAAAACTGAAATAGGTTAAATATATGTGGTTAAAGAGAATATATAAAAAAATAATTCAATCAAAATATTAACATAAAAAAACCTCGACTAAAAGTGCGATTCTGAAATATATCTTTACTATAATGGTAACATCTGAATCATAACAACATGAAAGGGACTATTGAATAATAAACTATGAAAAAAATAAAAAAAGAGTAATTCATAATATAAAGTTCCAAAGGGTAATTATAAACACCTTTAAAATGAAATTACATACATAATGTAAAATAATTCTCATTTAAGTGTAAATGAGATGAAATTACAAGTACCTCATGTAAAACATGCTTCCTATGATATATTAGTCTATGTATAGTAAATTTGGATAAATTATAATTAAAAAATAATTATATTATATTTTATGATACCATATATAATTTACTTATATAATTATATTAGTTTTTTATTAACAATGTTTTATTAATTCTATCAACATTATTTTTAAATGTTTCTTTTTTCAAACATGTTTTTATGTAGCAGTTCGGGTCCATGCAACTTGGTCAGTTTTGTAAAAAGTTTCTAAATACTAATAATATAATAATTATTATATTTATAAATCATATAATAATATATAAACATTAAAAGAATTTACTAATGAAACAATAATTAAAAAACATCAAGAAGATTTTAGTTTTTTCGTACATACGTGTAATGTTTCCATTCCTTAAAGGGTTAAACGAAATAAGGGTAAATAAAAATTAAACATTAATAAATAATAATTATATAATAAATATAATTTATACTCCTTAAATTTATCCTTATTCTATTATATGAAAATTTAAAATGACAAATGAAACCCATTGTATTGTATAAGTGGTTGTCCAAACATACATACAAGAAACATTATCATTTTCCCATAGATGGAAGGGTAAGAAGGTAGAATATAGTATTTATTTCTGTCAAAATATTTATTCCATTGACATAATATATAAACATTAAATCTATAATTATGACCAAACATGACATGTGGCGATGAAAATTGAAATACATCACTTAATGGATGGGACAATCAACACTTAAGCATGAGTGATGATTTCAATTCAAATTTAATAGAAATAAGTTGGATAACGGTTGTGAAATAAACCTAATAACATGTAGAAATATGGAATATCTTTATTTATTTGTACCATCATGATTAGTATTTAATTTAATTAGTTATAATATGAAATAGAATGAAATAACTTGGTTAATATTTATACCTCTTCATTTGAAATCTTTCTTCGACTTACACCTGTATCATTTTTTGGATGGTTTCAGGGGAAGAAAAAAAGATATATAATGTATAAAGAGGAGTCTATTATGGTATTTTCGTATAAAATTATTTATCTTTAAGGATTATTTGGTGTGATGAAGAGATGAGATGTGATCCCCTTTTATATGTTTGGTGGGTAGTGCTCTTATAATTATTGTAAGACACAAAACACCATAAGGATACTATCCATGAATCATAGATCCAAATTGGGTACATTTTTAATGTGGGATTATACAGGGTCCTACTAAATTTAACCAATAGGATATAAACAAGTGTTTATATTATTGCAACCATTATATCTTTAGTTTACCCCACATTACCCTCTTTTATCCCATACCATTGTCACATGACACGTCGCCTTTATAAGAAAATAATTCATTCCAAATGGGTAATTTAATCATAGTAGGACATATATGATTTAAAATATCCAATTTTTTTTAAATTATTATATTTTAAATATCTAAAATAAAATAATTAATTTTTTTTCTTCATAAAAGCACTTTAATTTAATTATTAGGGCAATTTTAAAATATTGATTTCAAAAAAATCAAGATACCCAAGAAGTTGAATTTTGAATATTTAAATAATTTACATCCTTTAATTTTGATGTATAATAATCATGAATGAAATTAAATTATAAAAAATAATATTAATATTTTAAAACTATTTACATTGAGTTTTCACCCATTGTAACAAGTACACCAACTATGATTAGTAAGTATTTAAGGTGGTCATACCATTACCAAATTTTAAAAATAAATTACTATGATAAAGATGTTTTATTAATAATCAATATAAATATTTTTAAAAACTCATAACTCTTTAATCATCAAATAAAAAATATTATATATATTCAATGATTGAGAGTCATATTTTTGTAATTAATCTTTACAAAAGTAAATATAAATGCCATTATCTAGGGAAACGAAAAAATAATTCCATATGTTATAATATAGGATTCGTATAGTAAAAATAAACTCATAAATTAAAACAATTGTATGTGTTATAGTTGTATTTATGCATTAAAACATATTATAATCTTAATTTCACATATTTTCTCATATATTAGAATGATGATTTTCAACATTATTTACTCTTGATTTTGAGGAAATGTGAAATTGTTATATATATGAAATATTAAACTCATGATTATAAATATGGAATAAAATTTTCAAGGTTCATATGCTATAATTATATGAAATAATTATTAATATTATTTTGTAAAACAATTGAAAATATTTTTTAAATAAATAACCCTTTTAAACAAAAAAATAATTTTATATAAAAATCATATATAATGTTGATTATCATGTATTTAATTTTATTTTTCAATTAGAGGATAATTATTTTCCTTCCAATAAATTTTAAAATATAATGGAACTTTTTAATTAAAATAAAATAAAATAACTTTTTCAAAATATGAATATTTCACTATTCACCTAGAAATCAATCTTTTATGAAAATTTAGAAAATTACATTATAATATTTCCTGGTTCATTTCAGATAAAGGATTTGTGTGGTGTATGGTATCGAACATATATTTTATATGGAAATACAAACTAATGTATTAGGGTTTTAAATTTTACTCTATTTTAATAAATGGAATCCTTACAATTTTAATTCTTCTTATCAAAACTAAAAATGGTGTAATAGAGTAATAAAATTGTATATAAATTTTATTAATGACATTAAAGTCTAGGATACGACCCAAGAAAATAATTATGAGTTTACCTATATAAGTGTCATACTTGTAGGTTATATTTTCAAATGTAACTATTGTATATTAGTGTTAAATTCTAATAAGATACAATTGATTTACATCATTTTTGGCTGAGTTTGTGAGATTTCATTTCTATATTGATAAAAATGTTATAAATTTTTATACAATATTTCAAGCCATTCATTAAATGTGATTTCATTGTTTGATGTACATAATCATGATCTTGGTGATAATTACATTCCTAAAGAATTAAAATCATCTTTTAATCGACTTTAAAATCCATTGAAGAAGGAAAATTAATTTCACCCATCTAAAACCAAAATGGACTGCACATGGTAAAATAATAACAAAAGGGTCAATATAAAACCAATCAAGAATTTTTAATTAAATTTATACAAATTAATTATACTATTTTTGCCACATATTCTTCATATCATCCCCATATATCCTTTATCAAATTTACACTTAGAAACTTATATAAAAAATCCCTAATCACATAATCCAATTTTTTCCCCTAAACCATGTAAACTACTATGATATAAACATTGATAAAATATAATAAAATTTAAAAAGATCAAATTATAATTTCACATAATATATTTACATTCATCTACAAATTATTAAAAATTACCACCTCATCATATATATTAATTTTAAGGTTTGTTGATATAAATCCCCATTTGATTCCAAAATTCAAATTTTCAGACTTTTTAATACTTATAAATATTGTGACATTAATCCTTTGGGTTTTCTATATATAATTATAAATATATATCATACTACTATATCATTATCATATATTTTAGAAATTTAGCATAATTACCGAAAATTAATATCCTTAAAGGTAATATTCATAAATAAGGCATATTATTTTTTATCCATTTGTCATAGAAAGATCAAATGTTATTCCATCATTGTACATAATATTTTCTAGGAAATAAACTGCTAGAAAAATTCATCGAAAATTTCTAAATTTTTCATGTAATTTTAGTTTATTATGATTTTATAAATAATGGTTCTATTTTTATTCTTATGGACATAAAAACCATTATATAATTTTTTTATATCATGAATAAATACCAGAATGAAATTTTTATTGAAATACACCGTGGGTGTGAAATTTATTTTTATAATGCCTTATCTTGTTTCAGTTAAAACACAGGTCAATATTAAATTATTTTCTGTGTTTATAATTATGATCATTAAGGCCTTTTTATCCAAAATTATAATAAACATTCAATCCATTTATATGTTTCCCAAGATCTTCATGCCACATTTGTGACATGTAGGATGTCTAAACATTTCACTTCCATGTTCTTTATCACCTAAGAATCCATGAAACCCTATTTTTATTAAATTTTTATGTTTTAATGTTTAGTTAGGTTTATGTTTTTTTTAATAACTTGAGATAGTTTCTTATGAATGTTTATAACATCCATCCCTCGAGATTTTCTCATGTTTTGTTTCTCCATATATGTATGAATATAAATCATAACCCATGTTAGATATCGTAATATTTACCTGATATTCTTAGTTCCACTAACCACTATATTGGAATTCTTAGTTGTGTAAAAAACATTGACAACGTGTATTAATTCCCATTCTTCCTATGGAATTTAAATAATATAAATTCCATACATTTTTGAGCTCAAAATTATAAGTATTATTATTCCTGGGAATAAAAATATCAAAAAGGTCTTAAATACAATTAATTATTTTCATTATTCTCATTTTATGAATGTTTATCTAAAATATAGTTCCCCTGGATCTTAATAAACCAGATTTTATTGAAACTAAAGAAACCAATATTCTAGTACTATATAGCTAATAATTACTTATTAAAATTGTACAAGATAAAAAACTAAATACATCCCTAAGTATGTATTGTACAAGATAAAAGGCATCACATCCCTAAGGATCTATTTTATTAAAGTCTAAGAAACCTAATACATATGTGAATCCCATATTTAATTTAAGAATAATAACATTTCATAAAAATGACTTTAATCCTTTATTGTCCTTAAAGTATCTCGTACTCATATGATGGTTAAAAGTAAAAAATAAATGTTGTGATAAAATGGTCAATATGTTTTATATAAAATATAATCAATCATATGTAAATAAGGTATAAAAATATTATGATGTGGATAAGTAAAAAACTCTCGTACAATTAAAAAATGAGAATGAAATAAATCCTTGGATTATAGAAACTAATTACTCATATGGATATTTAAATAATTATAAATAAAAAAAAGTGAATATCCTCAAATATTATTGATCTTACAATTAAGGCATCTCTACTAAAACATCTTTCATATTATCATGTTCTCTAATACAATAAATTTTAAATAAACTGGTGAAGCATACAACAAATAAGAAAATATTATGACATGGTCTTATATCTTAAATAAATACATCATTCCAACTTATTTTTTCTTATGATACTTATTGATCCATCAAGGGGATATCCATAAACAGACCCCACAAACAACTTTCACATGTATTATGAATAAACATTATATTCAAAAAAATATAATACATAATAAATATACATTAACAATAAACAAATATTTGTATTTAATAAAGAATGTTGAGAAATAATATTTCACATATAAATAAAATATTTTTCATAATAATCTTCTATAAACTGATACATCATATTGAAGTGATATGTGGCTAACAAAAAATTAAATTAGTTGAAATAATACTATATTAATACATGATACTTAAAATATAGAGAATCATAAGTGTATAATTTCCAATGAAAACTAGTATAGTGATATTGAATTTGATCATGATAAATCTAATGAAAAAGATATGGATCTACAAATTATGAATGTATTCCATAAATTCACCATAGTTTAAACAATTAAAAATAGCATATTTTTTATATATTTTAACATAGAATAATCATATTCCATCCATTGAAATGGAATGGATGGTATAGTTTGATCTTATCCCCATTTAATCATATTAAACACAATTATTTTGAAAAATAAGAATATTTTTTTGTAAAAGAACTTTCGATTATATCATTAAAATCTGGGAAAATATTCTTTTTCATTCGGAAACAATACAAAATTAAAATTTCTAGAAAATTAGGAAAATTTTCTTCTTTGAAAATCACAATGTAAGAATTTATAGGAGGATTAAAATTATATTATATTTAGGATGGTTTAAAATTATATTCCTACTTTTATGAAATGTATGATTACATTCATACTTATTTTAACAAGTCTAGAAATACGTAATTTAGAGTAAGAAAAAACAATTCCTTTTAAGAGAGTAAAAATAATTTCAATTATGTTTAATAATGAATTTTAAAAAATCCAATTTATCATATAAAATATATATCATTACTTTTTTTATTGAAAATGGATGTGGAAGAAAATGGTCATCGATCAAAGTGGAAATATGGCCAGGTTTTGTTAAAATAATCATCATGAATGTATCATGTATAAATGAGAGGGAATATTTGATGAAAACATGGGAATAAAAATAAAAAATATAGGACAAAATATATGAGGTTTGATATGAATTTATGATAATATTGTTTCAAAAAAATATGAATATAAAAAATCTCGATTAAAAATGATATTTTGAAATAAATTCTGAAATATTTGGTAACTTTTTAATATAAACACATTTATAGAGAAAAATGTATAAAATAGATTGTACAAAACAAATAAAAATCAAATGAGGATATATAATTTTAAATTGTCTATGTATAAATGATGTAAAACAAATTAGGTTCATAATGAAATTCAAGTTTCATTGAAGTGTATATGAGAAGAAATAACCATTACCTCAAGTGAAAATTACATCATCTTATTTCTTAACCAATTTTATTATTCATTTAAATTTATTATAAATATATAATATAATGATAATAAAAATTAATCTATAAAATATTATTGAAATAAAACATTTTATCACCAATTTATTATCCATTCATCGTTAGCATCATTATCCCATGATTGCATGTTTCCTATTTTCATACGTGTTTTTATTTGGTATATTTAGACCATGCACCTTGGTCAAGGTTTCATCATCAATATAATATTAATAATGTCATAATTGTCCTATTTATACATTATATAAACTTTTATGGCTATTCAAATAAGGTGCTGATGAAAAATTAATTACCTCAATTCATGGAAATGGTAGTCCGTACATACACAAGGGTAATGTTTCCATTTTTAAATGGTTATGAAGAAATAAATATAAATAAATATTTAAATTTGTATAATCATTATTATATCAAAAAATTAAATATTTCTGTTACTTTTTTCCTTATTACCATAAATATAAATCGAATATTATAATTATATCACGTCACATCATATAAGTTGTTTTCTAGACGTATGTATAAGTGAAAATAAAATTTTCCTATTGATTAATAGAGAAGAAAGTCTACAATATCTTATAAATAACGAATCATAATTATCTCACTAATATATTTTATAAAAATTATATTCATCATAAAAACTATTTGTGTCAAATTCATCCCCAAACCACCAAATTCATATTTTGGAAAAAGGAAGGCACCATTCAATTCATGTAAATATACTAGGATGTCAAAGGAAGAAAAAAAACATCTAGGTTTGACAAGGAAGATTGAAATCTACGTGCTAGGCTCGTATGCACCCAATGCGACATATGTATCACCTTTTTATGGAGGCCAAAAGAATCAACCAATAATCGGATACACAAGAGGTTTAATTTGATCATAATATCTATCCCCATGTTTAATGGTTATTTTGAGCCTAATGAGCTCTCAAATAGGCCTTTTCATTCTCATCGAGGATCACGTTAATATAATTCCTCTTCTACACTGCAAATATTATGTGATGACGCCAAATATTTTTCCTATATATAATATGGCACCCCATTATTCATGGTGATCACATGCAGGTTAAACTTCCACTCTACTGTGGGTAAGAATCTCCTGCGACTCCACGAATGACATGGAACCCTCATGGTATAAGATCAGCTACAACGTGGGCCCCTATGGGTCACCCCTTCAAGTGGGCCCACATTGAAATTACCCTCACACACTTCCATTAATATTTTGTTGGATTCATGCGAAAATATTCTCATTCACACAAACCCGGTCTCGCGCAATACCCAATCTTTGTGCTCAAAATAGAATTTTGTGCCTAAGCTTCCAATCCTTGGTGAAACCCCTCTTTGAAGCTATATGGGTTACCATTACTCTATTGAACCTTGTCTAATCCCCTACTGTATATGAATAACATGTATTATGTGAATCTATGATGTGAATCCCTATAAGCTTCTGCAAAATGATTTCTTGGTCTTTCATGAGGTGTCCCACATTGCGTTCTCCAACCTCTTTTTTCAGCATATGCATGCTAATGGATTTTACGTTTCTATATATCCATTATAACTTGGACCCCATTATTGACCACTCCTCTATACCTTTCTATCCTAGAATAGTTAATGCCTTCCATTCCCCATGGGATTGTTGGAAACAGTTATGTTAGACCAAGGTGTGAGGAGTGAGTTCCCCTATCCACATTGCATGATGTAAAACTACCCAACACCATCATCTTTACCACATGACATTAAACTGTTTCCTCACTCCATGCAATGCACATGGGGTGACACACATAAAGAAATTTTTATAACCTATAATCTCTATGGGATTGAGATATTCCTCAGATAGAATTAGATCCTTTGAACATGGAATGATATCCTCCCCAAGCATCTCATTACATGTTATCCCCACACCGTATCTCATAGACGCATCCATCATGATGAAACCTTATGGTCTACTATTCCCTGTTGTTTCTAACACCATGCATGAATCATGTGGTATTAGAGATTATTAGTCACCATGACACCCTTCTCCATCCAAAATGGCATCCCTCATGGAATAATCCCTAGTTTCCACCTTCATGGGATGCTTCTCCATGTAAGCCCCGCAACTTGTCAGTATAAATGTAATTTGATTCCCCACCAACTAGGATATTTAGAAATCCTTTCATAGGTTTAATCACATCACCCTCATCCATCTTAATCTTTCTTAGGAAATGTCCTGAGAAGACCATTCTCCTAAACATGGAGACCTCAACTTCTATAGGGCTATTGGGTTGCTATGCATGTGCAATCCCCAAACCACATACTTGGGCCTCCTCCTCAGTTGTAATCCCTATTACCCTATTCATAACTAAATGAATGTTTTATTTTTGGTCACCCAAGATACACAGGGGACCTCTTTGGGGTTCGATAAAAAAATTCTTGTTTTCAACAATTACATCAATTCTACCCTAACACATCATCTATATCCATAGTAATTCTTAATCAGGCATCCATATCCTGGTGAGATCATTCCATCCATATGAGAATTTCCTACACATAATCCCCATCCATATCATCCCTTCTCTTGGAAGAACCCATGAAGATAAATATGTGTAGGACTAACATCATTCAGTATCCAACCAAGATCGATCCCCTTGCGATAAGGGGTTCTAATGTGTGAGGCCCACTCCATACCCCCTTGAACTATGTGGGTTTTGATATAAGAATTATAAATAGGGTATGTAGGAGGCCTCCTTGTGGATCAATCCTGACCAATGATTAAAAATGATTCCCACTCCTATGGGTTTACCACTATGATCCACCCTCAGCGGTGTCTAGATCAGACATTGTGGTGCGACATATTCCCTTCACAGGACACACTAACAAGGTTCGACTCTCATAAGTAACTCTGATAAATCTATATTGTAAACCTCAGTTCCCCCCTCATAGGGATGTACAAGTTCATGGTGTGAAATATTACATTTATGGGACACACCATACCTAGTCCACTCTCATAGGGAATTATGGACCATCTATCGTTAACACTTATCGGTGATCCCTCCTGGTGATCCACCCTTATAATTCACCTATATAAAGAATTTTGTTCAGTTATACTCAATATCTTCAAGATTTTATACATGATACCTATTATTTATACCCCTTATTAGACATGGGATTCTTGGGTAAAACCTCAATTACTATGGAATAAGATACCCATGATTGACGTGGGATGACTCATATTCCACACACTTAAGAATGCCTCATATAAAGAAGCATAATGGTGCCCGATGATACAACATCTAGATAGTACATTGATGCCCAACATTACTAATCACCCAATAGAAGGTAACTTCCCTATCAAGTTCGCATGGAATGTCGAGACACAAAAAGACAAGTTAACCATCGTCCACAATGTGATGTCACTGAGAACTAGTTTTTAAACAACATCATAATATATGATAGAGAGCCAAACAAGAAAAAAAATTTCAAAGAGGAATTCATGGAAGGATAGAATGAAATCCCATATCTCATTTCGATCAAGTGGTGGGATTTATCTAGAATGTGATGAAAGTCTCCCACCTTGGAAAGACGGAATGAGGTGAAACACAATGCCCTCCAGCAGATGATAACAAACACATTAGTGACATGCCTCAAAAAAAGATCCAGAAATATGAATGGTGAAACCTATTGTGAATATTTTCTCAGGACATTAGAGGAGGGTCTCAGAAGAGTGACAAGGTCCATCATATTTTTTGGCATCTGCTGGTGCTTGTGGTAGGCTAGAAACCAAGCCAGGTATAAGGGAACCAGACCAACTACAATGATTATCATTGTACATATAAAGAACCTACTAATTGACATTTCCACCCAGTTCAAATACATGAAAGATATACCATTACAAACCTTCTCAATATACAATCCATGTCACCCCATGTCTCCATCAACAATCTAGTGGGTTAATGGGTCTATTACAACCCACCAAAAGAAAGACATAAGCTTAATATGGTCAGGTCCTGCATTTGGGGTAGAATGAGATGTGTAGGCATCGTTCGAGACACTCAGGGGAAATTCATTCATGCCTTCACCGAGAAATATGAAAAAAGTGATTGTCTTCATGTTTAGGTAAGGGCTATACTAATAGGTCTATACCTTTGCAATCAGAAGAACCGGGAGATCTCCCATGTGGAGATTGATTCATTGATCATTTATTATTCCTTCCATGGAAGACATGTTACCCCTAGGTCGATATCATATATGGTCATAAAGTGAAAAAATATTCTCAATAACAATATATAGGTGGATCACACGTGTATAGTGGGGAACAAGGTGGAGGATTATCTCCCCTCCATGGTGGAATCGGGGATACCTATTTTCCCCAAAACTCATCCATTCAATCCCTGAGAGAGTTAACCTTATTAGAGGAGATGCTCTAGGTCTCCATTATTTTTGACCACAATTGGCTATGTTCCTATCATTCTCACCCTTGTATCTCTTTCTCATGCATTCCTATTTGATCATTAATAAAAAAATATTTGATGTTGGATGGATGGTATGGCATGGTAATCACCAAAATTTGGAGTAGTTAAGAATGGAGATTTCCATTCTGTGACACCATCTACATCAATATATAGTGCCAATGATGGAAGATTGGAGGGCACTAGGTAATTAAGAATTGCATTCCTTGCATCACTACTGACAGATAAATCATCATTCTTTTCAGGATTTAGGATACATAAAACTAATCACTCCTCCTACAAACACATGGGAAAAATAAGAATCAGTGCTGAAATCCTACATGATTAGTCCACTTCCATGACATCAGTAGTGACTGTGGTCATCGAGCAACCATGCCCTATATAACACTTAGATACTATTTAGATGAAGGGTGATAGATTTCATCATACGATGATATGAGAATGAGGGGTTAATTCCCATGAGATATATGGCCCTCTATGACCTAGAGGATTATGTATATTTCTAGATCATCCACCACAAGGGCCGCACATGGATCCATTGATCCCCACCACCGCATCCATGCACTTCACGAGCCTCTCTCTGGAGGGATCCTATTAATTTCCCACATACTAGGAGGAGGCACGGGATGTTTGAGACATCCAGAAAGTGACTGCAACATAGGGGCCACTAAGGAGGGCCCCCACTAGGTGATGTTAACACGACCAACGACCAGTCCCCCAGGCCAACGAATATTTGGTCCACACCATTTCTCCCCCATACGATGTCTAGATTACCCTCCACTAACATAGGGTGCAAGTTTAATAGGATTTCCACTAGAGTGAATCATCATCCTCAACATCAGTGAAGTATTCCGCCCCTGGTGCATTCCACCAGATCACTTACATGGTGGAGTAGGGAATCCCCAAAGCTTGATCAGAATCGATACCTCATAACTCCATGGTCAGGCTGGGTTGACTCATTCAATAACAAGCATAACCATTAGTCTTTATGGTCAATTCTGTGATGTTGAGATCTACTATGGAGCTCCTGCTCATAGCATTTCTAGCCAGATTGGAGGTCCTTCCCGCTATCATGCTCAGCATGGATGTATTCACCTTGTTCCTAGTATCAATCCATGTATATTTCCTCCCCTCTTTGATGAATTCTAGCCTAGAGACCCTCTACATGTATATGGATCTTCGAATGCTGGTCCTCCCCATGTCCCAGACTATGAATTTGAGTCCCTCTTGTGTCATTCCAAGATCAATAGGATGTATTACGCACTCAAAAACCCCTCATCGAGGATTTACACCCTAATTCATTGAAATTTAATAAAAAGGTCAAACACATGTAGATTTTGATCAATATGAATTCCATCCTCACGTTATCACTTCTAACCAATATAGAGGTCCTTCTCTTGCCATAGGCTACCAACATGGATGTCTTACCCCTGTTTCAATCAGCACGAGTAGAGATCCTCCCCACTCTAGGGATCATCACCTAGGAGTTCCTCCATATGCATCCAGTATCCAATACAATTGTGCTCCCCATACTCAGGAATCCCAATATGGAGGTCCTCCCAGTGTCATGTTTGACATATGCAAAGGTTATTATCACACCTCAACTTACCAAATGGGCGGTCCTCCCCACTCTCACATCCACCGTGGAGGCCCTCTCCATATTCTTGTGACTCAATAATAGGTTCTACCTAACATGTTTGCGCATAGAGCAGAGGACCTCCCCACTCTCATAGTATTCCTAGTAAATGTCCACCCCGCTTTTACGATTACAGAAATGGATGTCCTCCCCAAATCCTAGACAACTCAAGAGGAGGTCATCCCTTCTCTAGAACCGACTCGCATGGTGTTCCTCCCTATACTAAAGAGATACCATGCCCTGATGATCTGTACCAGGGTATAATGGAGAACCATCACCACCAAAGGAAGAACTTTGAGAAGATCCAAGTTGTTTTGAATCCAGTCTTCTTCTCAGATTCTAAAGAGGAATCTAACTCAATGATGGAACCTTCACCAAGATCCCTTACATCAATGTATAAGTAAATATCCCAATGTGAACAATTATTCATCATATAAGGTTAGATCCTCTAGATACATAATACCTTTGCAGGTAAATGCTTGTAGAGGATGATGTTTCTCCCTTCTTGGGTCTCACATTATAGAAGCCCCTATCACTGCCAGTTTCACTATATTTATCTATTAAATAACATGTAGATTTGTCTTGGAGATTTATAGGTTGGGAACCTTCCAAATTCTCCATTGATAGCCGCTTCCCTCACTCACGAGGTAGTGGTAATTTCCTCACTCTAAACGGACCTGATGATGTAGTTGGTACCACCTTTAATAGAGGATATAGTAAAAAAAATTATCATCTCTTGTAGTAGCTTCTCTTCACGCCATTCCACCACTTCACAAGCATAGATCAGAGCCACATTTAGTTTCTTAGTCATTACCAATCGAAGGATGGGGAAACCAAGTGTAAATAAATTCTTTATAATAGGGAAACATATTAGAAACTCCCACCACTGATTAGTTGTCCGAGATGTTCTGGATGATCTATAATCCTATCATGAAAATTCTAGAGTCACTCACCCAAAATGAGGTTGTGTGTTTCTTTCAAGCCATATGGGTTCTGAATTTCAATCTCTCGGCCATTATATGGTCCACTCAATGAGTTGGGCTCAGTTTGATGACATTGAATAGAAGTTTTTCATGGTTGTGTTGGCAGCTCAGATCCTATGTCACTCAGCTATCCCGAGACCCTTAAAAAATGATGCGTTCAAAGATTCAGTGTTCTCGCTACAATTATTGAATAGATGAACCCATATTTGTAGATATAGGGATAGGGATAGTATGATGAATTTAAGTCCAATCCTAAAATATATGGACTTACATGGTGAAATCCTGGATATGCCTTTAGGAATAGCTATGGTGAAAATGGATAATATTAATGCACTCAAAGAGAAAGATACTGTGGTAGGTTTCGATAAAGAGGACCTACCCATATAGAAAATTAAAATCATTTTGAACCGCATAAAGATACCATTACGCACCAACAATGGAAATAATGTGGCCTTTTAATCAACATAATATCATTTCCCATCTGTAAGAACACCATCAAATGTAAGGATCTGATCATGACCTCGAATCCCCATATCCCGTCTGATGATTTACAGAAAACCAACATTTATCTCTCAATATTTTCCTTGCCCTAAAAGCGTGGAAATAAATGTATTCTCATTGAAGAGCTCCTCAGTTATATCCTTACTGAAGAAAATTCAGAATATTATGATCCTAGACACATTCCTATCCCTCCCACACAGGGCCTGTAGGGGTAACCATATGTTCCTCTTGGTCAGTTTCCTTCCATTGAACTTGAAACTCAAATTAATTTTGATAGGTTGGAGGCTATAGTATATAGAAACCTGTCCTGGTATGAATCTTCAAATCTTCCCAAGCATTCTGATTACCCTCCTTGGGACCTGCATGAGACCTCTGTCAATGTCCTTCCTCCAATAGTTCCACCAGTCATTCCACCAGCTAATATACAATTCCCTAAGTCTACCTATAATATTTATGATCTTGTCAACACATTGGTGGTTACGAATCCACCCCAATACATTAATAATTTCCAACATGATTTGGTAGACACTCTTACTACCCAGCTCGAAGCCCTTTAGGGGCATTGGGTAGTGATCCCACTTGATGGTAAACCGTAGACCACAAGGGCTGTTCATATGCTAGAACTCCCAGATTTTTGGTATCCTGAATTCTTCCATTTCAATTATATTTATAACCCATTGAAACATATGTCACACTTCATCATAATCTGTAGACCCATGTTGGGGACTCAAGACCAGAAAGTGGCTACCATGATATGAGTTTTTTGTAGAAATTGGAAGGGATTATGTTCATATGATATATATAGTTTCCCATTGGATCCATCACTGGTTGAGCGAGATCTTCATTGGTAGTTTCTCTATTATTTAGATCTACCACCCGCAAGACAACTATTTCTGACCTCTTCAAGTGAAAGAAATGAAAAATTGAGAAAATCACATACTTTTTCGCTAGGTGGAAAGTCCTCACATATTCAGTTGATACGCTACTAACATAAGAATAATTATTTATGATGTGTGTGGGTAATGTAAGTACTAAATTTCTCCCAACACCTATCACTCCCAATTTACAAGGTGGAATCCAATATTTTCTTGAAAATGGTCAGTTCATAGAGTAATCCTTATTGAAATCCAAGATGGTGTGACTGTTTCTCCCTCCATGTTATAAACGAAGATTCTCCAAGTTAGAGAATGTTGTCATAACACAAATAGAGGACCAAAGGATATTATATCTGTTACCTATAGAGCCTCACCCATAGATACTAGGAGGGAAAAAACCCTTGGCCTAGCCTTAGGATCAGCAATGCCTAGCCTACAATTGACAGGTTCCACCACATTAGAACCACAACCAAGGTGCTAGAATCAGGCTCCAACAACTCTTTAGGAACTCACCATTCATTAGGGCCATGCTCTTTGAGCCCCCTTATTGTAAAGGATAAACTATACTAAATTAATCAATTAGTCATAGGTTCTTATTTCTTTCGGTATTTCATTAGAGAAGGGTGTTCCAAAGTTTCCCAAATATTGGAATTCGTAGGAGGCTGAGTTCACAGCTCTCCAAAATTAATGCCCTTATCATATAATCATACGATAAAGTATCTATAATTTTTATGTGTCCAAGTATTATCTCTAGGACTAGGTAGATAACAATGAAGTTAGATTAGTTCCTACCCTATCATAGGTGTCATGCATATCTTCCTTGTCTGATAGTGAAAATGTGGGTTCATGGAAACAGGTCTCCAGATCAGGATTTAAAAAAGTACGATAACTGGTTGGCTAGCAGATCAGTCCCTCATTCCCATGATGTTATCTCTTCCCATTTGAAGCAACATGAGCATACTGATGTTTTTTCACCCTCTCTAGTTTCCACATATGCATCCAAATTGCAGCATTCTACATCTCTGAAGAGTAGGCCCTAAAGGCTTAAATGAAGGGAAATCCCTCCACAAGTGATGAAGAAATCTCAATCTTGGAGACTTCATGCCCCTAGAGATGGGAATCTCTCATAGTGTTTTCCCAGTATTGGAAGATTCCTCTGACGATGGGTATGAGTATTCCTCTATGAAGACAATTGAGCTAGAGGATCCTTGTGTGGTTCACAATAACAAGGAGTATCGCAGAAATCCTATAGTGTCCGAATTATAATGAATCAGAAAAGGGGCCATTGATATTTGAATCATTATAATGCTTAGGCTAGTGACTCATGATATTAATTTCATGCTAATAATACCAACCAATAGGTTTAGTGTAGAGATCAACAGGCATGATCCTCTCAGCCTATTTTGTTAGATTCATCAGCACCTCCAATCATCCTACTCAGCTAGGAGGACCATACACAACTGTATCACGATTGGATATTCCTATCTATGGATAGGCCTCAGCCATATAGTAATTAGCCAATGATATTTTGTGTTTTAGTTTATGGGAAAAAATGAAAATCCATCACCAGTTTGGATACTCTGTTTCGACCAGTAATGCCTGTCATACCTAATTCCAAGGAGAATCCTCTTACCAGCAGGATTGTGGATCTTGAATGGAAGTATGATGTGATAAACAAAAATCCCATAATTACTAAAAATACCTAGATCCATTGGGATCTCCTCATGTTAGAAGAGATGCGTGAATCCCTCATTGAATCCTTGATGACCACTGCTCCAGTTTGAGATAGTTGTAGAGGCCGTAGAGGACTTCCATGTAGAGGAAGTCAGGTGAGAAGAATTCCAGAACATCATCTCTTTATCTCAAGAATATAAAGGCTCTCTCATACAATGACACATCCACCCACTATACACTACTGTCCATTTCAATTGAATGGAATCCCACCATTGTCTAGTGTATAAATGTAAGAGTATCAATCTAAAATTGACCCATAGGATTAGTAAGCTATCACTTACCAAAAAGTATTGAGTCCCTATGACATGACGATTTAGGTTTATGATAGGTCCGAGAAAAGGAAGAATGGTAGGATCCATTTGAATACCCAGTTCAGTGTCTTTCATGCAATCACTGAGTTCATGTTTGTCTTGTAGGATACCACCCACAATGCGCTAAGGGGTAAACCATAGCTCTATCTACATGAAACATTTCCCACCTCATATCACCAATGACTCATGAAATCCTTCAATAGTTGAGTAGGTTTGATCCAAGGTGATGCATATCCAATTTCCTCATGTGAAGATCACTATCTGGATCCTGACTATTATAATATAAATGACATATGGGTTCATACCAATGAGGTTGAACACACATCCAATGTGTCCGACATATGGATGGAATTAGACAATGATTTCATCAACTTCTTTATCTAGTTTGATTCCACAACCCCACACATGGAAAGCTACATTTCCATATCTGAGAAGAGGTGAAGATTTGTTCTCTATTTCAATTAATGACAGATGATTATCTTGTACGCCAACTTGCCTCATGCTCGAGTGATACTAAAACCCCAACACCAATATATTATTGGGACGTTCTACCTAATGATACAGTTGTTCATCACACCGTATTGTTCTATCGAGATGAGTATAATTGATTGAATCTAACCTGCCACCATTTCATTTACATCATCAAGTGTGTCCCCCCGATCAAAGGACTGATGGAATCTGGTTGAAAAATATTGTATCTTTTGTTTCATTAGTGATGGAGTCTCCAAGTGATGATTATACATCCACCCAAGCAGACACTGGTGTTCCCCATGTATTAGTTGAATTAGAGGAAACATATCCTCTTACCATGTTCCCTATATTAGATGATGTAGATGTTGTGTAATATGCTTCCCCAGCATTGGAAGACGGTGTATCCACCACTATCAACATATTGGTGTAGGTGAATATTGGTACTGAGACAGATATAAAGACAACACAGATCAGGGTAGTAATTCCTAAAACGAAACTGTAGTAGTACATGGATTTTACGAAGCAGAATCGCGACGTAATTCCTTATATCAATTATGATATTTTAATGCAAGACCCTCAAGTCATCACCCACTATATTAGCCTCCCGGTAAATCATCGTGGGATCAAGAATCCTCTTTATTATATGCATCCCTCTCATGGTTCCAGGGTTAATGAAAAATTTGACAATCACATAAATGAAAAATTATTTGATGAGGTTGAGTACCCCATATAGTTCACCAATATATTCAGTATCATGAAGAGGAATAGACCGATCAGAGTCTAGATTGACATTCAAGACCTCAATCTCCATTGTCCAAATGATGGTTCTACCCTTTCTATGATAGAGCTATTGATTGATGTCATGGATTGGTTCCATAATTTTCCCTTCATGTATGGATACTTATGATATAACTAGGTATGAATGGATCCCTATGTTGATGAGTCTACTACCATCAGTGAGTCAAAACTAACATTATACTACCTGGTAATTCCCTTCGAGTTGAAGAATTTAGGGGCCACCTAATAGTGTTCCATGCACAATATATTAAAAATATACCTTAGGATTATAGTGTAATTCTACATGGATGTTATGTTGGTAATGTATTTCCATCTCCAGGGAAATCTCAAGGATCTTGAGAAAGTGTTGATATTACTCCAGTCTAGACATATGAAGATAAACCAATTCAAATGTACCATTGTTGTTACTCTAGAAAGATTCTAAAAATTTTCATCAGGTATGGAGGCATCGAGATCAATCTAGAGAATATTAAGGATATCAATTATATGCCTCTATAGATAAACCACATGGAGCTATGAGGCTTGCAAGGACATATAGCCTACATACTCCGATTCTTCGTGAATCAGGTCGGATTGTGTAAGACCTTTTAAAAACACATTATGAATGGTGTTATATATAAGCGGGTTGTGTAGTTTCATATTTTTTATTAGTAGATCAAATAGTATCTTCAACATATAACAGTAATGATTCCACCAATATCTTGGAAGCCTCTAGTTCATAAAAATATTGCCTTGATGTAATCCCTCGGTCCCCAATTTACTCCAATGAACATAGAAGGGATAGATAAAAGTTTTTACAATCTTAGTTGCATTCTTGTAGACACAGAGTGATGATAATAACCTATTGTGAATAGATAACTCAGGCTATTTTTTATAGTGTGGATGTAAAGTCACTATACACAGCATCATTAGATACACTTTGTATGCCATATAGATCAACTAAAATATACCATAAACTACCACATTATGATAGGGGTCTAGATCAATGGGATGTTTTACTTCTGTAGTTTGACATCAGGTTCATTCCAAAAAAAATCAATGGTTAGGCATTGGTATAAATTCCAGACACTCATCTGGCCCTCGCAATGTAGTCCCAAGATGGTTATTTTTCCAAACAAGGCCATAATCAAAGTGGATCAGATTGTTTCATATTGGATTATTCATTTTTTATGGGGCCTCATGTATCCCAAATTTTAGATGGTTCAATGATCCTAGGGTAAATAGAGCATGTCGATGGGTCTTCATCATCACACTTAACCAGGATGTCCATTAATTTTTTTTTCATCAAATCATAAGGTTGCACCAAAATGAGGTATAGTGTTAGTCACTCAATTTTGGTCTTGAGACAACTCTTGAGATTTATTTTCTCCACCTACATGTGAATAGATACTTCATGTTAGTCATGAAATAGACCAATGTAGATTATATCATCAGGAATCTATAGCACATACACCTTTTAGAATAGACTCTCTAACAGATATCATAGATCATTTCATTTCCTGTAGTTACTCAAGTTCTCAAGTCACATAATGGTTGAGTTGATGCCCCGACATTTATATACAAACACCTTGAAAATATTGATAAGGACGATTTACTCATAAATAGATAATATCAAAGGTTCATCACTCCTATCACTATGGATGATGAAGAAATCAAGAAGGTAATCCAACCAGATACTAGTGCTTTCGTATCAAAACCTCTAGATCCACCAATGGTGGAATAAAACTTATAATAGAAAACTCCATTTTGAGTATTTATAGAATGAAAATAATCAATCAGAAAGACCCGAATGTGAGAGTATTCATCAGTGTGCATAAAATATCACCATTCATATCTTTCCCATCCTTGACCAAATTATATAAAAATTTGGAATTGATAGAATTATCCACTACTAAGTTCAAGGAGATGAGATTCCCCATGTTATATAATAAGTTCATTCCAGTTCCTATCAAGCTCATAATGAACCACTTAAGCTCTCTCACAAAATTTGTAGCATTTGAAACATCTTTCCAACCATGTTCCACAACTATACCGCATTTTCCAAGAGATTCCATGTGTGTCAGATCAATGTAAACCTTTTTTATTAATAGCTAGATCACATCTATGTTACCAAGTACTATTGGAGCTTTGCTATTTGGGGACTTGATGTCATGGGAACATAACCACTAGTAACAACTTGCTAATATGGTTTATTCTAACAAAAATAGATTTACTTTACATGTGGAAATAAGTGATTCCTCTCAATCAATTCACGTCTTATTGCATTGTTGATTTCATGAGATCCAATATCATCCATCAATTTGGTGTCCCTCACACGTTTCATACCGCTAACGAAACAAAACATTGAGTGATTGAGGTAATGAAATATTTTTCCTAGTACAACATCAGTCGCAACCATTCCTCTCACTACCACACAAAAGATAATTAATAGGTCTAGGAATTCAAAAAATCCCTCTCCAACATTTTGCTGCACATAGTCAGAAAAAACAATAAGTGTTCACCAGATTATCTCCCTAGAAATCTTTGGGGTTATCAGACAATAACTCTAAATTCTATATTGGTGACTCCAGATTCACTCGTATACAAAACATAGGTAGTAATAACCCTCTAGGTTCAATTTATGTCTCTCAGTGCATCTATATAGTATCATCAAACATATAACATAATATCCAAATGCTTTATACATAAAATGGGAACCCTCAATGAGACAAGATTCAGACCTTGAATTATCTATAGAGGAAGCATAAAATGATATCCATTTATTTGAAAAAGAATGTTCATATCTTTTCCATCCTCCAAGGTGAAATAGTAAAATATTTAAGGATTTCGATGAGACCTAGAAGGAAACCACAATAGTCAGAGCCCAAATGGGAAGGGCCTTATATTATTTATAATGTCTATCCCAATAGTGCATATTATTTGGTAACAATTGTAGGGGACTACATGAATTCTCGGAAAAAATCCATGTTCCTCAAACTATACTTCGAATGAACACATCTGGATTCTATGTCACTCCAACATGTTGTTAGACTAAGTTGTATCTTCCTAGTTTCATGATGATAAAATAACCAAAATTTTCCATCCCTAAATATGATGTTAAACGTTTCTAAATCATCCTTACTATATTACATTAAACTATGTTTCTACATCCATACAACACGATATTAATTTTTTTTCCATCAGCCTAGTCACACAACAATAAACTACGTAATTCCTTCCCACCTAGAAACATGACATTAAATTGGCTCCCTAGTCCAAGAATTATTAATTTTAAATATATGAAGGATTATCATTCTACTATGTTGGGTGGTTTTGGTTCCTCGAAGGTCCTCATAGAATTCCATTTTCCCATACGACTTCACTACACATGTCCAATTGAGTCCATGTTTACTATGGTATAAACTCTTGGAAATTTAACTAATATCATATAGTCTAAGAAACATGACCTTTAAAATTCTACAATAGGTCCAAGAATTACGAGTTTAAAACATTTTCAGTCCCTATAGTCCATGCATCATGACTCTAAACAATAAAAAATATGCACTTTATGTCATATTTGAATAGGATTTTTTACATAAACGTGCACTCAATAAAACCTAGAAGATCGAGAGGCCTAGTGTCTTTGGGGATTAGGATCATTACATGGAAACTTAATACAAAAAAATACAAACTCATTATTGAATATATCTTTTACATGACCACAACATTCTTTTGTACTTTTCATTTCATTGGATACCCTAAGGACATACATAATTAAAGGGTGAGCTATAAATATTCGTATGGGAGTAGAGAAGGCATAACATTAATAATACAATAAATGTTAGGTAGTATGCATATAAATAGTGAAAAAGAGAAACATGATCATAATTGAATGATATTTCATGATTATCATAACATGAAAATTTGGAAAAAAACAAGTAACGTGATATTAGAACGAGCGAAGTCTCATCGCACATGGATTTGCATGAGTAAACCCTCATTGTACATGAATTATCATGACTAAACTGTCATTTCAGATGAATTAGAATGAGTATAACCTCATTTAATAGGGTTTATAATGATACTAAACATTAGCCAATGCACTGGAGTTCTATCAGGGTTCCCCCTTCATAAAATATCAATCTCATGATTAAGTGTACCACATAGATCATATAACATGGATTCATTAAACATCATAATTTATTCCATGATAAAGGAATGTGTAAGGAATACATGAAATTATGTAATCAATAATTATATGTGTATAAAGAAAAATACCCATGATAGATCAATAGGAAGGGTATTCACTACATAATGATTTTTGCATGGAAACTCACGATATAATTTTGGTAGTATAACAACATCACATGGGGATTCATAAAATGTATTGATGAGAGAAAAATGGGTCTATCATAATTTAGGAAAAAAATTGGAAGGGTATCATGTAACATAACATATCGACATATGAAATATAATTTAGATGAAAAATATAAGATAAATGCATGAATGTAAATATGAAGAGAGAAATTCCATATGGAATTTTGGCATGGTAACAACTATACATGAAAAGAATTAATGAGAGAGAATGGTAAATTTCATCATTCAAAAATAATGATGGATTTATGGAGGAGGTTAAAAATAATACCCCATATTTTTTAATTGAAAATAAAATGGTCTAACAATATAAGGAATCGTTGATAATAATGAGAATGGAATGAAAGTAAGGATCCAAAAAAAATATTACATAGTAATTTATCAGTTATGGATATAAATGATAGAGGATAAATGGTCACTCATTCAAATAACATTAAATGGAAATTAGGTATGTGAATAGGAAAAATAATGAAAATATGACCAATTTAAATTAAAGATTCTAATTTTAAACAAGGTTCTAGAATTGTATGAAAGAGAGGGAGGAGAGGATCCCTTACATAGATATGTGATACCAATGGATTTGTAGAGGCTTATTGGGAGCTTGGGGGTGACATGGGAGGACTCTAGTGAGTATAGGGAAGAGGGTGGAAGAGATCTAACTATTTTGAGTTAAGAGCAATGGGATATTGGTTGGTTTTATATTTAAAATGATAGGGGATGCTTTATTATTTAGGTTTTGGACACTACGTAATAAAATAATCCAAACCAAAAAACCATTCCATGGTTGATTCCCTTGGTTTCGACTATAGGGGGCTGGTATACAATATTTTTAAGGAAGAGGGATGGACATTTTAAAATATTAGACCTGCTTATGTGGAGGTGAGTCACACTCTCAATAAAATAATTTTAAAAAGTTAAAATATTTTATAAGTCTTAGAGGGTCCACTAAGGCATTATAAATTAACAAAAAAAATATAAATTAAAATTATTATAAATGGAAAAATATATTGGCCTAATATTCCTTTTATATTATTTTATTAATCTCTATTGGGTCATTATGATGTCATAAAACACATTATATATTTAAACAGTATTTAATGTTTACCCAAAACATTAATTGTCTCGGAAAATTATGAAATTTTTTCCATTGTATAGTTTTTACATCCTAATTCAAAAAATAATATTCATTTTATAAAAATAATTTTATTAATATTTGAATTATAACTTTTAAAATAACAACTGTTATTTATTGAAAATTGACGGGTTTTGGAAAACCTAGTTTCAAAACCATAATTAAATTTACATTTGAATTCATAATAATTATATGATTATTTATAATTAATAAGAATTATATAATTTTTTTTAAAATATTATTTATTTCAAAAATTCATTAATTCATCATAATAAATTCTTTAATTAAATATAAAAGATTATGTTTTGTCGTATAAAAATATAATTCTTATCAAACTAAATACCTAATAATTTATAGAATAAAATTAGAAAGGAATAAATATAGTCATAACTTATAATTTAAATTATTTTTCCTATAATAATATTATAAAAACATTATTAATAAAATTCATGTTTAATATAAGAATTTACATATTCCTAAAAAGTAATGTTTTACCAAAAAATCAATTTCTCTAATTCATTATATTTTTATGAAAAACTATTCTCATAAAAAAATTGATGGAATTATACTTATATTTATAAAAAGTGATTACATAATAAGTATTTAACACCTTACTACAAAACACCTTATAAAACCCACGTAACACCTAAGGGTGAGGTGTGAGATGGTGATAGACTCTTGGGGCGGCTCAGGTAACATCACTCTGGTGGTAATCTCTATTAACATGAACTTCAAACTTAGGCGATTAAATTAAATATTAACTCATTGAAGATCATCTTTTTCATGGTCATGATGAAAGCTAAGTGACGCTATGTCCTCTCCGAGCTCAATTAAATGAAATTTTTACGGTCCGAGTCTATTAGATAAGGCCATCCTCTTCTCTCTCTATGTCAAAAGGATTTGTTAAAACAATATGTTTATATCAGTTTTGGGAACATTTAAAAAGGATTATATTATCAACAATAATGATACTGAAGGTTCATTTAATATTAATAATAACAACAATAATAAGAGTGGATGTGTTTTCTATATACCTAAGACATTAAAAGAAAGGGATTTTTTCATAAATTTTGAATTCATTTAAAAAGTCCCCCTTCATAAATTTCACCCTTGAAATTTCCATTTCCCACATTAAAATAGAGATGGGAAACTCTGCCTCATCAATTCCTCGGGATGCCATTTGGCTTCTTTAAACATGTTTTTTCTCAACAACATTTTGATGTGGGAAATTCTCTTATTTCATATATCTTTTACTCTCTGATCCATGATCTTCACAGACTTCTCTTCATATAGGATGTCATTATCAAATGATACCTTTACTAGATTGAGTACTTGTGATAGTTCATGTATGTACTTACTCAAAAGTGATTCATTGTATACATCATGTACTTGAGGCATCCTCAATGGGAGTGCTAGTTGACTGGCCACATCTCTAGTGAATTCAAGGATCTCAAAAGGGGTGATATACCTTGGAATGAGCTTTCCATTCTTCCCAAATAATGTAACTCTCTTCCATGGTGATATGTCGAGGAATACAATGTCTCCAACACCACACTCTAGGTCTCATAAACGATTTTCATTATATTTCTTTTGTCAGCACTGATCAGATTTAATGTGTTACTGGATGGTCTTATCCTTCTCCACCATTTATTCGACCATTTTGAGATGTAGATGTTTTTTCTCCCAAACAATATCTCAATATTCTAGGGTTTTTCACCTCTTCCCATAAAAGGGCTTCCTAAGGAGCCATTTGGATGCTAGAGTGTAAACTATTATTGTAAGAGAACTCAACCATAGAAATACATTGATCCCATACTATTTTGAAGTCCATTGAGCATGATCTAACCTTTTCCTCAAGTGTATGGATTGTACGCTTTGATAGGCCATAATTTTGAGGATGATTAGACATATAGATGTTCACCCCAGTATTTAGAGAGTGTTGGAGACTCTCCCAGATCATAGAGGTGAATGATGGATCACGATCAGACATAATTGATAGTTGTAATCCATGAATCCTTACCACTTATCTGATTTATATTCATTCTAGTTGATAAAGAGAGAAATTATATTAGATTTCAATGAATTTTATGGTTTTTGTAACATGTTCAACAATAACCCAAATAGAATTATTTCCTTTGGATGACTTGGGAAGTCTGATGACAAAGTCCATGGTCATTCTATCCAACCTTTATATTTTTTTGTTTAATCATTGCATTAACCCCTTCGACTTCTACCTCTCATGTTTTATTTTCTGACATACTAGGCACATTGTTGTATATTCGAAGATCTCCTTATTCATTAACATTTAACTATGAGGAATTCCCTTTTATAATAGTTTCCACTTTCTTCAAAATTCCCACATTATACTTTTTAGCATCATTTAACCTTTCTAAAAGTGATAGTTGAGAAGTCATTTGTGACAATATTGATGATGTTCCCTTCTTTATGATTCCTATGTCCATATTTATCAAATTAAAAAATATTGGAACCTTTTTAATAATCATCAATGATAGAATCACTTGGTTTTTTCTACTTAGAGAATCTATAAACTTGTTCTCTTTCCCAATGTGGTAATGGATTGAGAAATCTTAATAATTGATGAGATATAACCATTTATGTTCACACATATTCAATTATATCTATCTGAATATATAATTGAGTCATTTGTGATCATACTATATTTAACACTTCTCCAAAAAATGAAACTTTTTCTTATTTTTAACATAAATATTACTACTGCCAACACCGGATAATGCATGAGATAGATTTTGTCATCAAAATTCATCTACCTTGAGACATAAGAAATAAGTTTGAAATGTTTCCTAAAATTACATCAACAGAAGTCATATAATATTTTCAAGAATAAAATTCTAAAAAAACATCAACATTTGATACAATACTTATAGATATTTTCCCTAATGATTTAATATATTTTCTGGTGGGGACTCAATGTTCATAAAAAACATAATAGATATACTAATATGACATTAATTGAAATTTATTACGAAATACACTACTTTGAAGTAGTGGTTACATGTAATTCATTCATCATTATCCATATTAGCATATGGATTTTTTGTGCTCCCTCCATCATGAAGACTATTGATGCTCATCATGATTCCCAACCCTTATAATAGATCATTGTCTTTTATTATGCCAAAATTCTCTACATTTATGACATATAAAAGTGTATAATTCATTATATGGAAATTTGTTTCCATCCATTACGTTATCCATTATTTTATGGGAATTGGATACCTTTTTCCCATCTTTTCTACACTAAAAACATCTCCTCTTCCCTTTGTGACATTTCCCATGGTTCCTCTTTCCACACTTGTTGTAGAAAGGAAATTGGGACTTCTTTCCCTTATCACCATTATTAGATGACATTTTATGAGATTTTATCTTCTTTTTTCCTGATTTTCTTGACCATTCAACAAATATCAAATTTTTAATCATGGTTTTTTGATAGATGGTTTCTAATAATCATTATATATATCCTTCTTGAGGTCCCATCTGATTGGGAATATCGTTGGGACATTCTTCACATTTCCCTTCACATTGATTGATATCCATATTCTGCATATTACCAGCTATTGGCATGAATAAAAGGAAAATGTGGGATGATAATACTAAAAATTTTAACACATAATGGGTAATACAATGACATTAAATAGATAACTTATAAATTAAATTTATCTCCTTATCTTATAAATTTTTACACTTCAATCTATGTTATCCATGATCTACTTCCTAAAAAATATTCCTAGTGGAATTTTTTGTGTTCCCAAAAACAATGGATTATAATAGTATTATGAATTTACCAAATAATTTCCTATGGGAGTGTCGAACAAAGAGTGAAACATGGACTGTTATCGTGCACCAGTTTTTGTTCGAGTCTAGCTCAAAGCTGTTTTTTCAGTTTTTACCACTAGATACATCTGTATGAGAGCCACCTCTACCTATTCGTATCCAAACATAGATGTATGTTCATGATAAACCAATTACTCAATACTCACTAAAATTTATATATTCTTTTATTATAAATAATAATATCACTAAGGCTTTCACTGGTGTTTATAATCATAATCCCAAAATAAGTAAACCTCCCTTTCATATAAACTATAACAACCCATATCATTATTTCATATTTAAACAAGATTTATTACATAAACAGGAAATTAATACGACCCATAAGATCGATGGGTCTATTTTATTTGGGGATTAGAAACATTACATGACAACTTAATAAATAAAATCACATCATCATTATTAGAAACATAATTTACATTACCTCAACATTCATTCATACTTATCATTGCATGGGATAAAAAAAGACATACATAAAAAAGGGTGATATGTAAATCCCTGTAAGGGAGTAAAAATGGCATAACATAAAGAATAAAATACTTGTTAGCCTATAGGAATATCATTGGAGTACAAGAGAAACATGAATATAAAGGCATGATATAACATTATTATCATAACATGGAAATGTTGAAACAACATACATCAGGATATTAGTATGAGCCAAGGAAAATCCCACATGGAATAATATGAGTAGACCATCATGGAATATGAATTAGAATAAGTAAAAGATAATTGAAAATGAATTATTATGAGTAAAAACTCATTGTAAATGGAATACGATGATACTAAACATTACCCAATGCATTGGAGCACTCTCAAGGAGCCCCCTCATAGACATTTCATTCTTCTGATTCTGTGTGCCACATAGATCATATAACATGGATTCATTCAATATCATAATTTATTAAATGATAAAGTAATGTGGAATACATAAATTAAATTATATAATCAATAAGTATATGAACATAAAGGATAATAACCTTGATAGAGAAATGGTCATGGTATTCAATACACAATGATTTGGCATGGAAACTCGTCGTGAAATTTTAGTTGCATGACAACATCACATGGGGATTCATAAAATGTGTTGATGCAAATGTAAGGTGTCTATAATCAGTTTTCAAATAAATGGGTAGTAAGGCAATCATTGGAGAAAATATCCCAAAATATGAAATGGAATTTAGATGCATAATATAGAAGAAATGATTGAATGGAAATAAGAAGAGAGAAGCCCCTTACGTAATTTCGTCATGGTAATGGCTCTACACGAAAATAATTATTGAGATGGAAGGGGATATATAATCATTAAAGCATAAGTATTTGTGTATTTGGGAGGTGAGAAATCATACCCCAAAAAGTTTAATTGAAAATAAAAGGGTATAACAACATAAATAAATCTGGATAAAAATGTGAAAGGAAGGAAAGTGAGGACCTCTTATAAGATTTTGGCATCATAGTGGCATTGTTATGGGTCCACATGAGGGAATATAAATGACCCCTCATTCAGATAACATCACATGGATAGTGGGGAATTGATTAAAAAAAATAATAAAAATACAACCAATTAAAATTAAAAGGGCTTATTTCAAACTAGTTTCTCGAATTGAAATAGTGGAAGGGGAGGAGCTCTTACAAGGATGTGCAATACCAAAGGCTTGGGAGAATCTTTTTGGGAGCTTTGGGGCACCTTGGGTGGACTCTATAGAGTATGGGAAAGAGTTTGTACAAGATTATAATGGTTTTAGTTAATATTAATGTGTGATTGGGTGGGTTTATATTGGAAAGGAGAAGGAATTATTTATTATTTAGGGATTGGACACTATACACTAAAATATTGAAAACCAAAAACCATACCATGTGTTTTTCCCATGGTTTCTGAGAATTGGGAGTGGTATAAAATAATTTATAAGTACATCTTCCAAATGTGTTAAAATATAAGGCTAGCTTATTTAGAGGTGAGTCACACTGTAAAGGAAATCATTTTATAATGTTAAAATATTTTATAAGTCTTTGAGGGACCCCTAAGGAATTGTAAAATTAATCAAAAAAATAAAAATTCTCTTTATGTTAAAATATATATTGTATGGATATCACTTTTATATTATTCCATTACATAATTATTGGGTCATTAGGATGTCCTAAAACATATGATATAATTATAAGATATTTATCTTTTACCCAAAAATTCATCTGTCTTTGAAAATTATGAAAAATAAACAATTGGAAAAAGTTTACATCATGATTGAAAATTAATATTAATTTTATCTAAATTATTTTCGAAATAGGTGAACATTATCTTTTAAAATAAAAACAATCATTTATTAAAAATTGATGTGTTTTGACAAAAACTGTTTCCAACCCTTAATAAAAGTTACAATTGACTTCATAAAAATTACATGATATTTAATATTTAAAAAAATTTATATAATAATATTATTTTATTAAAATATTATTTATTCCAAAAATTGATCATTTAATCAAAATAAATTCTTTATTTACAAATAGAATTTTTAGTTTTTCGTATAAAAATATAATTCTTATAAAACTGAATACATAATCATTTATAATGTAAAATCAAAAAGGAATAAATATAACCATCACATATAATTTAATGTAGTTTTTTATAAAACATTTTTAATAACATTATTAATAAAACGATCATTTAATATAATAGTTTATATATTTCAAAATGTTCTATTTGACCAGAAAATTCAATTTATCCAAGTCATTGTATTTTTTAGAAAAACATTATCATAATGGAATTGATCGTATAAGAATTTTATTTATAAAATGGATTAAATAATAGGATACTAATAACTTATTACACAACCCCTCATAATACCTATGTAAAATCTAAGGGTGAGGTGTGCAATGGGGCTAGACTCTTGGGGTGGCTCGAATAACATCACTCAGGTGGTAATCTATATTAACTTCATGTTATTCTGTAAAGGATTCAGTACACAATTAATGTGTTGAAGCTCATCTTGGGAATTGTTAAGAGAATTTCCCAATAACACTACCTCTTTTATGAGCTCCGAAAAATGAGGTTTTTATGATCCAAGTCTACTGGATGAGGATATCATATCCTTTGTGTCGAAAGGATTTTTGAAACTTTATGTTTATATTTGTTGTGTTATCACTGTAAAATGGCTATATAATCAAGGGTAATGATACTTAATGTTCATTTAAACCAAATAAAAATAATAAAATGAATGGATGTGTTCTTAATATCCCTAAAACATTATAGTAAATGGATTTTTATTCATTATTGTTTGGGTCATTACATAATTAGTATGCAAGTACCCCCATGAATATGTTGTCTATTAATATGTTTTCTTTACCATCATTCACATCGGGCTATTTACCTATACATACAATATATCTTCACCTGAGAAAAAGAACATTCTAAATTCTAAAACCCTAATCATAGTACAATACAGTCAAATCTGTATGACTCTAATTTTTCACAAAGCTTTGATAATGTTCTTATCTGATAAGAAATCATTTATAGCACCAGTCTTTTACCCTACCATGTTCAAGAACTACATATTGAATATTTCCCATTCTTATGGGATATGTTGGAACATACAAACAATTCATATTGGGGCCTACCCATAATGTCATCCATTCGACACCTTGGATTTAATTTTATCTTTCATGTGTGAAATGTGGTGGGGTGCTCTACAGTTCTCATTCATTATGTGATACTTTTCCACTCCATACAAATTACATCTAGGATACCACTCCCCCAATTTCCTCATATCAGGATGATAAACTGCATAGAATCTTTCACCCTTTTCACATGACAAAAAAATGCACATACTGGTCCTATCATATTCTCCTAAACTTCGACACAATCATTCAGGCCACACGATAAAAAACTGCATAACATGGTTGTGTTATTTTCTAAGAGGGCATCACCTTTTTCACTAGCCATTTACCATGACACATGTTAAGAATTATGTACTACTTGATTCCGATCTATATAGGATACGTAGTGATGCATAGATTTCTCATCATGGTCCAACCACTCTTTTAAAAAACAGCAAACAAAAATATAATGACATCCTTTTCCTCGTACCATTCATAAATGCACAAGAGTATTTCTATTTAATAACTACATATGTTTTTATTCTTGTCATCACGGGATATATAATAATGCAAGAATGATCAGTCTCAGGTCTATCTACAAAATTTTCTCCCCTTCACATTTGTTCACCTATGTCCTTAACAAAAGACATTAAACAACACGGAATCCAACAACTGCATATGGATTGATTCACATAATTATGATATATATAGTAAAACCCAAGTTTCTATCCATTTACCAACCTCAATGCTTCCCCTTTTCACATCGATACATTTTTTTTCCTTACCGCATGACATTAAACTGTACAGAACTCTAGAACTATGTGTTGATTGATTCCCATCATCAAGTGATACATATGGATTCCTTGATACATTGTATTTAGTCCCAACAGAATTTTTTAAGTGTTATAACCTCATGTTCCTTATCATAGTCCATGAAACACAGCGTTAAACTATATGTGAGTTGGCCTCTAGAATACATTTGTGGTGTGTTGGTCCTTCTTGGTCCTCTTTCATGTTGTGTTTATTATCCATCTACATTAGGAATATTAAAATTGTAATTCTTACACCAAATTTCAAAATATATGACCCTAAACTAGGAGATGATGTTTATAACTAAATAGCCTTAAAATGAGATCTTATTATCCATACATGATGAAATTGAAATGTATACATGTCCCTGATCAGATGGGATCCATAATGTCAGGCTTTTTTTGTCCTAATCTACTTAGAGATTATCATATCACTACACAAAAATTTGTATTTTAGATACCATCTTTGATGGTCTATGATACTTTTACTTAAAATAAAAATTAATTTCCTCAACACATGACATTAAACTACGATCCTACTCAGATAAACTTCAAGATTCACCAAGATATTGATGGGATGATTCTGCTTCCTCGAAAGAGAGGATTTCCCCTACAAGTGTCAGTCTCTTACCTAGATATGTATTAAAACTATGCGAAGATTGATTCCTATATTCATGGGATACTTGGTGATACCCATAAATGTTTTCTTTGAGCTAGACATATTATCATTATCCTTTTTAGAACTTTGACCTTATTATGTTCATTAAATCATGACCATAAATTTTTGTTGTTCATCTAAAGGTGTGTATGAAATATTTGAGCCTATTTGGCCGCATGAACATTGGGTTTACCTTATACATGTTTTATTCATACACTAAAACTAAATGATTTCCTTCGAACATGAAATACGCTGTTAAACTATTTGCACACCCAGTTCAAAATCTCCCCCTATGATAATCTCGATGCACTCTTTGAGGCCTTCGAGTTTTGGGGTTTCTATCAACCTTGAAATCATGATGGACCACCTTAATGGTAAGGTTATCATGTATATTTATCTCTCCTCATATCCTAGGCCAATTCCCAAATGGTTATTTGGAAGAAAATAGAAAAATCATTATTTTGAACATGGTCAGAATTCTTTTTCATATATGTTTGTTATGTTTTTTACTACTATGGTTAGGGTCCCTACATTTCAAACATGGTCAGATACCATACCTTACTCTTTAGTTTCCTTTCTATAAAAAAATTTTATGTCTCTAATTACCTCTTTTCCATTATCATGTATCATTGTGGGATCCCACTCTTGGTTTCGACTCGAATGTGCACTCCCACATGTCAGGTCTAAACCCCTATACCATTCCTTTTTTCCCACATGAAGCATGATTTTCAAGGGATTAAGTGTATATTGTATATTCTCTATTGATGGGATCATGTTTTATGTGATCCTTCACTATCTAAAACCAATTACCGTAATATAATATCCCCATAGTGAAATTGTGGTGTGATATATGGGCTAATGCGGTATTATTCCCGTCATGTTTATCACTTCCCCACACCATTTCTTACTAATGTTAGGAAACCCTTTTCTAGTCTACTCCTAAATAGTTGTATGATATTCAATCCCATTCTGGATTATTAATATAGGGTTTGTTTTCTATGTACTGCAAAAATAATTTAGGACATTTCATAGTTGGTGAAACATGACTAGAAAATATATTGCAGGGTCCCTAAAATATGTAATTAAACTATATTCAAAATCCCAGTCATACGATGTTAAACTAACTAATGCATCCTAATCGCACGTGGTAAAATTTTAAAATGTATATTCCTCACCATATGATGTTAAAATACATGTTCATCATCATCACTTTCATGAAATAAAACTGTAGAGCATCCTAGAACTTTCCAAATAAGTCCTCACTCTAGAAGAGGTTCATCTAATGCGCTGTTCACATATTCACCTATCAATCAGATTCCTAGATGATACACCCATAAAATATAGGTTTGATCTTCTTTCAGGATAGTATCCTCACACTAGTGTTTTCTAAGCTATGATATAATAACTCTATGTTTGTTGGAATTCATTTGAATATTTTGTCACCCCATTTCTATGATTTATATGCCCTTTTATTCAAATCCACATCATCTTTCACATTTGAAGGGACCCAGTAGTATAATTTTGTCTAGCCATGGCTCGCCCACTATCCTGGTCCAACGTTCCTAAATACTATAGAAGAAATTCAAGATAGATACCGTTTATCGAACATAGTTAGTAGTCGAGCCTTGTTTTTTGTCCCCATTTAAGGATATGTAATATGAATATTATGTTTAAAACATGGTCAATAATTTTAATATATTTTGAAGCCTCTAACATTGTGTTCTATATTTTAGGTTTCATGATTCCCACTTCTCATTGCTTTATGTTTTTATAGATTTGAACGCCTTTGGCATTATCCCATTCGTGCACTCGAGTGCATGGGAAAGGAAAGTTGGCTACTCTGAGAGCCCTATTAGCTATCCAAAACCTCTTTGAGCCTGAATTATCATTGGGGTTAGTCAAAAACATCATACCCAAATTGAACAATGATTATTTGACATGCTTGTATGATGTGAAAAATTATACGATTTTCCCTTGCTTCTCATGATTTGAACCACCCATGTTAACTTAGGGATTTATAATTAGTTTTTTCACAGATATGATTAAGATAAAATAATTGAATAAAGAAAGAATTTGTCCATTAGAAAATTTAAAATCGTGCCAAAAAAAGTATGTTTGTTGAGTTTGAAAAAAAACAACCCCAATGGATCTACCCCTTAGATGGACAGGTTCCGCTCCATCGTCTATTACCATGTCACCCCCTAGGGTCTTCTACCACTGCCTGATCTCCCTCTATTCATCAATGGCCGTAAGAAAGAGCTCATTATCCTTGGTCTACAACATTTAATGTTCCTTGTAGAGATAAGAAACTTGACATCACGCAAATCTTAGCTTCCCGTTATACTCCACAAGCAAGACGGTCAATCATATAACACATTATGATTGAGTTGTGAAAAAGGAGGAACACTAATTAATTAATTATTCTAGGAGTTTTATTTACTTTTTAGAATCATGAAGCTTCTAGATGCTGCCGTATTTCTCCTGGAATTAATCATATTCCATTTGTTGACTACTTTCCCGCAACTTCTCATCATGATGGTCATAAATAAATGCATGTAGGTAGGGAGTTCCTAACCCTCAAGCACATATAAAATGAGTCCAATGGTCATGTGGCACCATTTTGATAAATAATTTTGATTTTATATTGTTTTTAAAGATACTCTTTATGAAATTCCTTAACTTTAGTATAATTTTGCAATTTACTTTAGTCACCTAAGGGCCAGAGACATCTGGTTTCTCATGATCTAAATTCTCATATAATCGAAATGAAGTATGGGGTTCAGAAGTTGGGTCCACTTTTTTCACCCTCTCTAGTAGAATAGGTCTATAAAATTGGTACATCAATCCTCTCATATTTATTCTTAGTTGCCTCACCTCCGTCATCTTTGATCTCTTCCATGAATGTGGCATCATACTAAGATGAAAACTCACACTCATCTATTTCCAAGGTTGGATCTTCATGTTTAAACAACTCCTCAATAACATGCACTGTCATCAAAAGATATCCCTTAGATGCCTTGGACTAATCAGTTTACGGACAAATAGTCTTCCAATAACTGCATGGGATATTATCATCAATCAACATGATCCTCGTGTGATAGGTATGGGTCTGTGATTGTAGAGTCTCGTGACATCTTAGCATATACAAATCAAGTTCTCAAGTCCCCATATGTACGACCACCACTGGAAATATTTTGTCACATACTTCTTCAATGATCATCATTGGATCCTTTAGGTTTTCTTGAGTAAAATATTCTTTGGTTTTCGCCATGACCCATTTGATCATCCTGTCATCATCCTCCTTGATTTTGAATAGCTCTCCACTCAGCTGAGCCTCGAGTGAAGGCCCAAGGGAACATCCCTCTACATCAATTGTCATGTTCTCACCACCTACAGTGGGGCTCTCTAGTCATAAAAAATTATTACATATATAAGACAAATGTCAGTTACCCGATTTGAGTTTTGAAAGGGGAAGGACTGAGAAGATGTATGTTTTGACTTATTAAGAGAAACATGGAAAACCCCTCACCAGATAATAAAATCTCACCAAAGGAATCCCTTTATGAGATATTGTCCCTTGTGATTCACCACCACCTGGATCTTATTCCTCATCATCATCCACTTCTTATTATTCCACTCTTTCTTCATCCCCCTAATCTTATTCTTCTCCTTTATCATCACTTTCATCCTAGAATATAATTTATTCTTGATAATTCTCATGACCAAGAATGTTTTTCACCAGGACATGCAATTATTCATATATCCCCCATTAGATCACATATATTTCCATGTTATTTATAAACACATTCCGTAAATGAATATTCTCCCTATCTATGAAAAAAATGAGCCCAATTTCTAGAAGCTCGACCCCATCCCACGTTAGTTTCTAGCATAGGTATTATGGAGATATCAATTATCATAGTGCCCTATATGCCAACCATAGTTAATGGAAGATAGTATTAGAGGATGTAACTAGTATATATCTCAGTTTATTCATAGGGGACTCTTTTTCAAGCACCCGATGTTGTCTTTGGGCCTCTTACCTTCTGAAGGTGGTCATGTGGAAACACATCAAGGTGTTCCCACCATTGTGCATCAAGATTTTGCTACCATAAATGGCTATTTTTCGCCTTGGGATTTATCCCCTCATTCTCCCCACTGATAAAACTCTATGACAACTAGTTTGATCATTGGAATATCCTTTCACATGATTTCTTCCAGATATTCCGCACCCCATTTTTGGCATAGTATTTTGATAACCCAACATTTGTATTAGGGGGTGGTAACTTGATTGCCTCTAAAAATCCCACAATCATCAGTATGCATTGTAGTTCATGAAGGATACAAGGGTTATAGTATTTGAAAACCACTATATACATTTTCTTCGACCACTAATAATGTAATACCAAATATCTGGTGAATCAGGATGGAATATATGTCTCACAAGAAATGTTTGAATCAATTTGAGCCACTAGTAGACCACCCCTGATTCTTTGTAAGAATTATCTTTCTAAAATAAACCTAACTGGTCATCCATCATAGACTGAAAGTAAAATGGATGGGTTAGTGGATGATATTTTCATGGTTATCGATTTTGAGTTTGAATCTATCAATTTGAGAATCACTAGTCCAAAATAAGATACATTTAGAAGGGATGGACACAGAGTGGTAGTAGGGGTTAGAGAGTATTTTGGAGATTATATGCCCCAAGATATCTTACGATCCTACCATTTAGGATATAGAATGGCCGATATATTCTCATTGGAAACCTTCCCCTTTATATTAATCTTATATTTTTTTAGATCCTAGAAATCATAATAACTCCCCAGTTAACCATGCTATGAGATTTCATGATCACAACCATCATCAGCATCCCTAGATGGATTCCCATCTTACTGTATCCCACCGACGGTAGCCACCCACTTATTATGGTGGAAAGAAAGGTGTTGTAGTGTACAGTCAATTTCTATTCTTCAACCATGCTATACCCCCATGATTGATACTCTCCTATCTCCCAGATCACCCAATATGATCCCACCATCCACCTCTTTTATTCCACCAATCACTTCATACCTCAACCTAGAATATATACATTCTTTTCCTTTATCAGGAACACATTGAAGCATGCCTAAAATAGGATGTCCTTCTAGATATATTCAATCCTAATTTTTGTGTTCTCAATTTTCCAATGATGCATTGTCAAAATGGGGGTATGTTCCCAATGTGCCTAGGTATTCTCTAATTGTAGGAAATCATCATACTAGAATCTCTCTAGAGGGATGCCTTTGATGTAGTGAACATATAAATGGTTAAGGCAGACCTCACCATGGTGAAGGTGGGACATGTTCATTTCTAAAGACAATCGACTAAAGTGCTCTGGTACTAGCTCATGTTGATGAAATATATTTAATTGAAATGTCCATACTACCTCATATAATATGATATGGAACTAATTCTCTTTGAACTCTTAATATGTGTATTTTAACAAGTACATCCATTCCCATTCACTTTTAAAGATGATCAGAGACTTAAAATCATAGCCTTCTCCAAGTTGACACTTTCTCCACTCATGCTGCTTTGGAATGTACTGGTGTGGTGGGAGGGGTACTCCTCAACCAATGTTTCATCTACCATGTTTGTCCTCATATTTGAATTCACGAAATAGATTGCTATGTCCTGATTATACTTGGTAGAATGGAAATTTATAGGGATGTTTTATCATGGGAATATCTCTTCACGCATGAACCATGGCCACTGTGAATCAGTTTCAAATCCTTGAATGAACACCTCAAATGGATACCCCAAATTCCATATGGGAAGGCTCTCATTGAGAAGCTAATATTTCTATAACTGCATCAACATGCCTAAAGGAATTTGATTATCTAATATGAATTGACTAACATAGAGTATTTGAGAGTTCCCTGTCGTCTCTTCCCTTCATGAGGATGTGAATGCCTCGATCTCTGCTGCAGTCTTCTGATCAACCATTATCAGAAAGTATTAAAGTGTAATCAAAGAAGTATAAAATAATAAGATAGGATTGAGATATATTGAAGGAGACACACACATGATTAATTGCTTTTGGAAAGAATGATCAATAGTGAGGAAAGAATTGTCCAAATACTAGTTTTCTATGTAGAATATCCAATCTCACACAATCAAGATAACATTGATTATCACGTGGAAATGTAAATATAGGGTACAGAACTGCTACCCTATCATATTCATAGTTGTTGAATGAGTGTTCCACATGCGCCCATGGAACCTTATTTTCTAGGGAGTGAATTGTTCATTAAACCTTGTGAATGTATACCTCTCTTCATTTTTTCACATGGAACTCAAAATTTAGACCCCCTATCAGATCAGATTTCAGGGGTGAACATGTTGGCATAGATGTCCACACCAGAACACAAATTTCATATTTGAAAAAAAATCAATATTTGATTCAAGGACATAAGATGATAATCCCAAGGTAGGCAAACACATGATCAATGGAGGGTGTGCAAGTTAAAAAATTTCATGCAAGGCTCTTGCACGAGCAACGTGACATATATTGCACATTATCTATATAGGTTAATAGAATTGTCCTAGGATGTTGCATGAAAGGTGTTACCTTTTCATACAAGATCTAGTCCATCACGAAAAAGAATTTACACACCCAATACGATGTCAAACAGGTCATTCCACGCTTTCTAAGGGCCATATACATGGATCAACTATTTTTCACCAACAATATGTCCCCCCAATTACAATTATTATGACTATATATAAGGGCACCCCCACATATTATGGTTGATCATCTACAAGTTGAACCACCACTCTATTGTGCGTAAGAATCTTCTGCAAAGTCAAAAAAGTCATAAAACATCAAGGTATAGATTATTGTGTGAAATGTCTTTTATGGGTACCCCTTAGTGTGAGCCTCAAGGGATTGACATTTCCCACTTCCTTTATGCCTAATTTGGATTCACAAAAAATTATCCTCTTACACAAAAAAATGGTCTTGTGTGAACCCATCATCCATGATTTTTGAGCAAAAGCCACCATTCTTGTGAATGAGCCTCTATTGTTTTTGACTCCCACGCCTTACATGCACCTCTTATATGTGGCCCTCCAAGCTTGCACACAGTGAATTATTGGTCACTTGTGAGGTGTCCCCTATTTTATTTTTCAACCTCTTTCTTTACAGCATAGGCACACTGATGGCTTTTACTTTTCAGTATAGCCATGATAATGTGCAACCCACTATCAACCACTCATCCCCATCACTCCAATATATTTATAATTCATTTTCCCCCCCAAATGTGTTAATAGGCAATAGTTTTGTATGTACAAGGGGCGAGGAGTGAGTTCCCACCATCCATAATGTATGACATAAAACTACCCAATGCCATCTACCTTAACACATGATGTTAAAGTGTAACCTCAACCCATGGAATTCACATGGGGCAACAGGCATATAGCCTTTTAAATTCCCAATCAAGTCCATGTATGTGACATAATTCTCGTATGGTGTTAAATACTCCTCACATGAGATCAGGTCATCATCTAGAAGATCATATGTGAAATCCCAAAACATCTTCTCACTAACATATCTTTTATAATGTTACCATATAGTCTACTGATCACTCTTTTTTCTCACACTGAGCATGACTCACATGGTCTTAGAGGTTATTAATGACCATGACACCCTTATCCACCCCAAAGAGAATCCCTCCTAGAGTAAGACCCAGTTTCCACCTTCACGAGCATCTTCTGCAAATAATTTACACACTCCAAATAACTATGTGGACATTTACTCCAAACCAAATGGGATATGTGGGAAGCCACTTTGAGGTTAAAACTCATCATTTTCATCCAATCATATCTTTCCAGGGACATGTTCAGAGAATATCACGCCTCTCACTTGGGATACCTCATCTCCTCAAGAACCATTGGGTAGTTAACCATGATAATTCCCCACACCACATTATTGGGCCTCCTCCTTCGGTATAATCCCCATTTCCCATTCATAACTATGGCAACATTAATTCCAAATCACCCAAGATACGTAGGAAAACTCTTTGGTGTTCAATCTCAACATTCTCATATTCACCCATTACATCCATTCCACCCTAAACCTCAAACCATATCCATCATTATTATACACGGTCTGCCACATCTCTATGAAAATATTCCATCCATCTGAGCCATTCAAACACAGAATCCCCATCCATATCATCACTTCCCCTAGTTTCTCTTGAGTATCTAATCATGCATAATCTCCAAATAATTCATTATCCAACCAACAATGATCCTCTTATGATGGGTTGTTCTAATGAATAATCCCAACTACATACCCTCTCAAACTAAAAGGGTTTTTATCCCTATATTCTAAAAGGATATGTTAAAAACCTCCATGATGCTCAGTCCTAAAAAAATGGTAAAACACGGTTCCCTCTCCTAGAGGTGTATCTCTCTGATCCACCATAAATAATGTCCATATTAGCCTTTGTAGTGTGATATTTTCCCTTTATGTGACACACCACCTATGGTCCTCTAAAATTGGGTTTTCTATCCATTCCATATATTAAACCATTTTCCATCCCTCATAAGGTAATACCTCGAAATATTGTGAAATATTCCCTTCATGGAACATGTCATCCCGAGTCCTCTCTTATACGGAATTTTGACCTGTTCATTAGTAAAACTACTAGGTGTTACCTCCAATGGATCCACCCTCTTGATATGCCTATATGGGTGTCATGATTATATCCAATAATTATCTTTAGGACACTAAAATTATGAAATATTATTGTTACCCCATGGTAAACATAGTATTCTTATCTAAAACATTAGAAGACATGCCTTTAGAATAAGATACCCCCGATCAATGTTGGATGCATTGGGTTCTATTCCCTTGAAAAGACATCCTAAGATAAAGGATATAAGTTGTTCAGTGATCTAGTGTTTAGATATTCCAATGTTACCCAACATGACTACTGTACATACTGAAGCTTGCTTCATTTTTAAGACCCCTAGGAATGTCCAATTCGAATCAGTGAAATTAACTGGAATACATAAAAACATGGGACTGTGAATGAGTTTCATAGACAATATTTTAATATATATGGGAGACCACGATCGAGAGAAGAATTCCAAGGATGAATCCATAGAAGGATGGACCAACATCCAATAATCCCATTTCCATCAAGGAGTATACATCACCGAGAATGTTATGAAACCTGCACGTCTTTGGAATGTAGGAATGCAGGGAAACTAAATGTCTGGTAGTATAAGATAATGAACATAGTTGATAAGCGCCATGGAAAATGCTTCATAAATAATAGAAAACAATAAAGGGTGGTCATGAAAAACAATATTCATGACTTCAAAGATGTGGTAGTCCAAAGACACACACATGTAATGCTTTCTTTTCAAATTTGATAGAAAGAAGGTGAATAAATGTTGTTCCTAAAATATAATTAAAATAAATTAAATTAATAGTACTGATTTTGTTATTCGTCATTTTTTGGACATCATTCAAGGAGGTAGGATAAGAAATAAAATTTCATAACTTGGTTAATAGTTATATCATTTATTTTGAAATACATATTTTAGTTACAGCTTAATCTTTCATAGGAAGGTATTAGGTGAAGAATATATGCTCAAATAAGTGTGTAAAAAGGGTAGGAATATATTTGCTTAGACCCTGTTTGATAGAAATGGGTCATTAAGTGTGAGTAATAGGGGATATGTTGTTCCCTTTTATATGTGAGTTGGGTCGAACATTTTTAACTATTCTAAATCTTAAATTAATATAAATTTACTATAAAAGTATTGTTCCAAAATACTGAGCCTATTTAAAACGTGGGGTGTTGATGGGATGAAATAAAGTTATCCAATTGGATTTATAAAAGTTTTTACGTTACTTTTTCTTAAATCTTTTGTTTAAACCCTCATTGATACTTTTTAACCCTATCATGGTAACATGATTCATAGAATTAAATAGTCAATAATGTCATTCTAAAAGGAAATGTGGATCATAAGTAGAAAAAAGATGATATTCTTAACTATTTCCCATTATAATTAAAAATGATAAGTTTATTTATTATTTTTTTAAAAATTAAATTTAATATTGTTTAACATAAAATATATTCAATTAACTTTTAGGACTATAGATAAAATTATGCTTACAACTTTAATATTACAATGGAGTTAAAATTAGATTTTGTAAAAAAGTTATTAACATTCATTTTGTAGATTAATAATAGTATAAGAAATTATCATTTCTAAAAAACCAAAATTTTAATTTTCTAAAACTATTTAATTTAATATTATATCTTATGGACCCTGGAAAACAATAGTTACGAGTAAAGGTTTTAGGAAATTACAGCATTACCAAAAATATAAAATAAATGATTTTATAAAAATAATTTATTAATATTCAAAATAAATATTTTTAACCATACAGAACATCTTTTATCTTCATTGAAAACTTATTAAAAATATTAAATATATGTTAGTTACATTTTGATATATTTTTCTTCACATAAAGTAATATAAATGTCATTATTAAGGGAAAAGGAGTCTAAAATTCCATATATTAAAATAATAGAAGAATACATTAAAAAAATCAAGAAATAAAATAGATGATTGTTTTTTGAATGAATTTTTTTGCATCAACCCATAGTTTTAATCACATTTATCCCATTTTAACTTTTATCAATGTGATAAATTTTTGATATGTTTACTATTCATTTCAAAAAAATATGTAATTCACCTATTTAAAAAAATTGAAGCCCTTGATTGTAAATATGAAATGATGTTTCTATTTATCTACTCCCACAAATGGTAAAATGAAAATTTCAATACATGTATGAAAAACACATCAATATGAGATTTTATAAATATACCCATTTTAACCACAAACATTACATTACATCAAAATTAATTATGATGATAAATCACAAATAATTAAATAGATAATTTTGATTAAAATGAGACATATATGACTTCCCTTAAAATATATCATAGTATAAAAAATATAATTTAAATAAAATAAATCATAGTCTCTTCTAAAAATTGTTTCCAAAAAATATAATTTTAATAAAAATTCAAAAAAAATCAATATATGATAATTTTATACTGATTTAAATTACGAATTTATAAATATAAATTATTTTTTCTAAATTTATAAAAAAACATCTAATTAACCCTAAATAAAACTCTTGAAAACCATTTTTAGAAGAAAATTATTTTTAAATAATAAATAATTTTTTTTCTTAGTTATAACAACATTTTAATTGATAAATTTATTGATGATTTATTTTTTTTAATTATAGAAAATGTAACATTCTTATAATTTATAATGTGCTTATTCTTATTCATATCTTCCAACAAATAAATTTTTTTTTTAATATTTATAATTTTTATAATATCATTCATGGTTTGTTTAAGATTGGGGATATTTTTGGAATACATTATAAAATATTGTGTAATTTTAAATATAAAGGAAAAATAAATTAATGGGGTATCATAAGAACTATCTCAACGGAAGAATTAATATTCCTTCCTAGGTATAGTTATCTATAACCACCCACTATACATCTTGAAAAAGATCAATGAAAATTACATAATACCTAATGCCAAATTTTATACTATTTATCAAATGCCTCTTCTTAGTATTATTACTCAAACCATTGATTTTATTTGGTTTGTTTTTTTATTCGATAATAATTTCACAGGAATCAAAAGGTGTTCATCGAGTAATGGAATGAGTTTTGTTCAACGTGAAGGATTTTGAGTCATTATGCTCCATCTTGTTGATGGGGGAACCCTCATTTTATGGCTTCCCTCAAACATTCTACTGAGTTAACTCAGATAGATCACTCTACTAGTACTTAGGAACTCTACCATTATCTAATCCTAGACCCTAATATTTTCAAGATAAAGGAGTTGATTCCTAAACCCAGAGTTAAGGATATTTTTAATTTGTTGAAACAAGATTTGGGAGTATCCAATAATATAAAAATAGCAATAAGAAAGGCCAACCCCATCATGATACATTCATTTGCTGATATACTCTTGGATAGTGGTTTAGGTAATGGAATGTTGACTAAGCAATCTGCAACTATAGGTGGGTTTAGTATAATTTTTTAGTGAAAGGGTATTTCTAGAGAAACATGATACTACTGATATGAATTTTTTTCCCATGAAATGAGGGTTGGTTGATCATAGAAAATAATCACATGAAATTATGATGAATTTTTTTTTCTGCACCTTGAGCAGAGGAAGAAAAGAGAATGGCGATCTAGAAAGATGGAAAACATATATTCTATAATGAATGAAAAAATTGTTTGGTTCATGGTATATGGAAGATAACAAACTCGTTGATAATGGAGTGGAATCCAAACCAATGATAGAGTATGAGAAAGAATCTCTAAGATTCCATAATTGAAGGGTCTTTCTCGAGGAAGGGGACGTAAAAACGTATTCTTATAGGGAACCTATAGATCTATAGGATGGATAAAGCCCTAATAATGAATACAAATACACTCAAACAAATAGTTCCTAGATCATTAGGTATGCAAAGGATAAATGGGATAAAATTAAAATCAGGGGAATCCTCAACAGTTGATGTTTCCATGCAGGTCTCTAATAAGAGAGGAAATCATACTCCAACCATAGAAAATAAGAACCCTGATGTAACCAAGCTGCATGACCAAGTGGGAGAAAAATAATCTAATGGAGTGATTGTAAGTGAAGACATTGTGTTATACTATAGATCATGTCTTAAAACAGAACATAGTGGAATATCAGGAGAACTGAAAGTAGATAAATGGGATTATTTAGATCCTATTCTTCATTTTAATGAATAAATACTAGAAAGAGTTATTGAGATTAATGATTTAAGAGGGTGTGTTGATATAATTTATCAGTGAGGGCTTCTAGTTGATTAAAATAGGGATAAAATGGCATAGATTCAAAAAAATTATTGAATTTTGACATGAGGTTTAAACAAATGTAAAATAAATTAGTGAAATTTATTCTGGCATGGGAAAAAATGTATACTCATTTTATGTTCTTATAAGCTATGACCTAGATATCCTGGTAACTTACCTTCAATGGTAATTATATTGAGTCTCTAATTCTAGCAATATTAGTCATGTTTTCTACAAATCATTATGTTCCATCAATATATAGTAATCCTTTTTTTATTTCATTTTTCCCTAGTTAACTATTAAGGTGGATTTTAATAAAAATTATATTTGGATGATGAAATATATACATATATATATTGTTAAAAAATGGTATGGGGGAAGACAAATCTAGAAAATTTGTTTGAGATTCCAAATTATTTCGTACTGTATCCTTTTCCAACATGTGGTATACTTGTGTGTATTAAAGGTCACCATGGATTGAAAGGGACACAGATAGGATGGTTAGTAATCTCCTTTAAAAATAATTAATGTTAGTGGTGGAGGATTTCTATCCATTATATACCATAGATATTATAATAAAAATTAAATAAAATTATAATATTTTGCTAATTTTAAATCCAATTCAAAATTATTTCAATTAGTTATAATTAATTATGAATAAATATGAATAATTCAATATATTTTTAGGGAAAAATTCAATTTTATTACTTCAAGAGGGATCACTAAAACTCTTTGGTCCCCATTAATTTCTGTAGTCATCAAATTTTTCCCCAAACATTATTATAAATGTAGGGATAGACTATGTATTCAAAAAAAATAACCACTAGGTGTCTACGAACTAAATATACAAAATTGTCACTACTACATTAGGAGAACTATTTTATATAATGTTAAACTGATGAAATGAAAATGCATGGATCCATTTTAATGATGGTCCCATTTTTTCTTCAAAGTCCCTTATTATAAAAATTATTTTTCACATTTTAATAATAAATTATTCGTAATTTTTTGATAAATCATAAAAAAAAGAATAATTTCATAAATATGAGAATGTATTATTGTAGTGGAATATAAATATTTATTAAATTATAATGATAATAAATGTTATTAAAAGAATATATTAGGGTGTTACATTCTCTCAATCTTTAAATATTTTAATTATGGAAAGGTAAAAATATTTGAATGAGAATTTACTAATTTAATATACAATTTTTTAACTCATAAATACAATTATTAATGTCCCCATGCATCCAATGAATTTTAACAAGGAATATTTTACACACAAGAAAATCCCTTCCCATATATATACTATGATGCTACCATCCTCAATAAGGATAAATAAAATATATTTTAATATTGTTATTCGGTAAACCAATGTTGTGAAACTTTCTAATAGTAAACCTTTTAAATATGAAAACTTTGAAAACATAAATAATTCACCCTTCCAAATGGGTAACAACATGTATTTTTGTTCCCACTTACACAAATAATAAATTTAATTTTATTGAAAACTACTGAATGAGAACACCATAATAATTGATATAATTCCATCACAAAAATGTAAAGAGCAATAGGTTATATAAAATTTGTAATAGATACAATATAAAAAGTATTTATACATCCATGAGAACCTTAAAATTTTTCACCATTATCCATATAACAACCCCGCTCTTTATTACACACATAAAGATGATTTATTAAATAAAATTTCACTTAAGATAACTTTGAGGATCGAGAGGTCTAGTGTCTTGGGAAATTAGAAACATTAAAAAAAACTTATAACATAAAACCCAAAATCTTTATTGAAAAATTATCATTCAATACCACAAAATCCCTTCATACTTAGCATTGCATGGGATAAAATGTGGAAATGCATAAGAAAAGGTTGTGATATAATGCCCAGTAAGGGAGTAAACAAAGAATAACATGAATCATACATTCAATGTTAGGAAATTGGAATATCAATTGATCAAAAGAGAAACATGAACATAAAGACATGGTATATCGTGATTATCATAACATGGAAATGTGGCAACAATATTTAACATCATATTAGCTTGAGCCATGGCTCATTGCACATGGATCATGAGTAAAACCTCATTGCACTTGAATTAGCATGATTAAACAATCATTGAACTTGATGTATCATGATACTAATCTATACCCAATGAATTGGAGTGCTATTAAGGCACACCCTTCTTAATAATTTCACTCCATGCATAAGTCTTCCAAATATGTGATACAACAAAAATTCATTAAAAATATTAATTTATTACTAGATATAGGAATTTGGAATTTATACATGAAAGTATATAATAAATAAGTAATTGTGCATGATGGTGAATACCCTTGATATATAAATGGGCATCTTATTTACCACATAATGACTTTGGAATGGAAAATTGAGTTGCAATTTCGGCTGCATAACAGTGTTGCATAAGAATTCATAAAAATGGTTGATAAGAGAGAAATGGGAATCTCATTATATGAACCTAAAATGGATTGTACATGGGGTCATATAGATACATGTCGCAACATATGTAATATAATTAAGATTCATAATATACAAAATTTTCTTGAATGGAAATGAGGAGAGAGAAATACCTTACGAAATTTCGACATGGTAACAGGTATACATGGGAGGAATTAATGAGAGAGAATGGGGTCTCTCATCATTAAAACATAAGGAGGGAATTATATGAGAGGTCCCAAATCATACTCTAACATTTTTATTGGAAACTAAAATGGTATATCAACATAATGAAACATGGACAAAATGAGTGAGGAATAAATCCCTTACATTGAAGTGTGATCCAAAGGCTTGGGAGAGGATAAAGAAAGTATTATTGGGAGGTTATAGAGCCTTGGCAGGATTATAGAGAGGGGAGGGAGGGGATGGTTGAGATCAAAATGGTTTGAGTGAATAGTAATGGGAGATTGGGTGGGTTTATATAGGAAAGAAGATGGAATTCATTATTGTTTAGGTCTCAGGCACCACACATTAAACTAATCAAACCCAAAAACCATCCCATTGGTTTTCCCATGGTTTTTTATAAGGTATAGTGGATAAAAATTATTTTATAAGTCCAATGGCCTATATTATTAAAATATTAGGTTAGATTATGTGGAGGTGAGTCATAATCTCATGGAAATCATTTTAATTGTTAAAATTTTATACAAGTCTTGGAGGGACAACTAAGGATTTGTAAAATAAATCCAAAAAACATAAAATCACAATATTTTAAAGGTAAAAAAATAATTGCAGAAAATTCCGTTAATATTATTTTATTACATCACAATTGGGTCATTATGATGTGATAAAACACAATATATATTTAAACAGGATTTATTTTTTACCAAAAAATTTGACTATCTCAGAAAATTATGAAAAATTCACGATTGGATAATTTCATCATCATAATTCCAAAATTATTATTTATTTCATCTAAATAATTTTATAAATATGATAAATTTTACTTTTAAAATAAAAACTGACATTTATTGGAAATTCCTTGGTTTTGACAAAAACAGCATTCAAACCTTAAAAAAATTACAATTGTATTCATAAATATTATACGATAATTTATATATAGTAAAACAAAATTTAGTAATAATTTTTTATCAAAATATAATATATTTAAAAAATTCATTAATTCCTCAAAATAGATTTATTAATTTAATATTGACAAAAAACTATTTTTTTCTTTAAAAATCATTTACAATGTAACAATAAAATAAATGTATATTCTTTATAAAAAATAAAGCACACAATCATGGTGCTAGTGTCTTGTTTCATATCCCCCTATAACACCCACATATGACCTATGGGTAAGGTGTGCGATGGTGACATACTCTTGGGGTGGCTCGGATAATATTGGTCGGGTGGTAATCTCTATTAGATTCTACTTCTCCCAAAGGTAGTTTCGTTCATGATTATTGTGATGAAGGTTATCTTGGGAATTATCAAGAGAGAAGACAAGTGACACCAACTTCATTATGATCTCTAATATGTGGGCTTCGTCTGGAGAAATTTTAAAGGATGAGCCAATCACTTCCGTTTTCTAAATAAATTGGATTTGATAAAGCCCTATATTTATATTAATCACATGATCATTGATCAAAAACAATATTAGAAATGATAATAATTCTTAATTGTGTTTCAAATACCAAAAAAATACGTAAAAAATTTATCTACATTTGTTTTATATAATCATTTTTCATGATAATACATTTATTTAGATCTACATGAATTTTCATTAATAAATGATTGGGTCGTTACAATCTTCTCCCTTAAGAAATTTAATCCTCGGAATTTCCGTTTCCCTTACTAAAATACATGAGGATAACTCTTCTTCATAACTTCCTCTGATTCCCACATCGCTTCTTCAAACTTGTGTTTTATCCACAAAACCTTGACGAGGGGCATCGTCTTATTTTGTAGAACCATTTCCTAATGATCTAAGATCTTCACAGGCTTCTCTTCATATGAGAGGTCATTCTACAATGGTACCACCTTTGGATTGTGTACATGTGATGGTTTAAGAATATAATTCGCGATGATTGATACATGGAATACATCATGTACTTGAGATAGGTTCGGTGTGAGTGCTAGTCAATAGGCCACTACTCCAATGCGATCAAAGATCCAAAAAGGGCCGATGTATATTGATCTATGCTTTCCCGTCATCCCAAATCTCATAAAACTCTTCCATAGTGATATATATAATAATACCATGTCTCTAACTTAAAAATCTAGGCCTTGTTGAGGATTATAATCATATCCCTTGTGTCGAATCTAAGCAGCAGTAATGTGCTACTGCATGGTCTTAACCTTCTCCACCATTTCATCGATGATTTTTAGACCTCGAATTTTCCGCTCCTTAACTTAATCCCAATATTCTAGTGTTCTACTCCTATTTTAATAAAGGGATTCATAAGGATATATTTGGATGCTTGAGTGGATACTGTTATTATAACAGAACTCAACTAGTGGATGATGTTGTTCCCATTCTCCTTTAAAGTCCATTGATAATTCTCTCATAATGTCCTAAAGTGTTGGGATAGTCTACTTATATTGGGAATCAATTTGAGGATGAATGTCGTACTAATTTTTATCTCAGTAGGTAGAGAATATTTGAGACTCTTCCAAGACATAGAGGAGAATCATGGATATTGATCCGATAAAATTGATAGTGGTACCCGACGAAGTATTACAACTTCTCAAATGTATATATTCACTAGTTTATCCAATGTTAAATCCTCTCGAATTTCAATTAAACATATAGTATTTATAAGACAATCCACAATAACCCAGAAGGTATTGTATCATTTGGATATTTTCGAATGTCTGGTGAAATATTCAATGGTGATGTCATCACATTTCAATATTGGTATGAGTGAGGGTTACATCATCCACTTAGACTTCTATCTATAATCAGTCACTTACTGAAAAACTAGTCATGTTTATGTATACTTAGTGATCTCATTCTTCATGTTACATTTCCAATAATTCTCTCAGATATCATGATAACTCATTGTGTTTTCTGGGGGAATAAGGAAATTTGAACTATGTGCATCATCCAAAAGTTCATTCTTTTACTGTAGATTTTATGGAAGAAATTCTTTTTCCAAATCTCACAATTATTTCTGCATTAACATTGAACTCTAAGTATTTTACATTTTAATAGTTTCCACTTTCTTATAAGTTCTCACGCCACTCTTTTTGTGCATCCTTTAAAATTTCCAAAAGAGGTGATTGAGAAAGAATTTGTGAAAGGATTAATGATGTTCCCTTATTTATAATTCCCATGTCCATATTTATCAAATCTATGAAGATTAGATACTTTTCAGTTATCATTAATGATGGAATCGATGTGTCAATTCATCTTAGAGCATTTTCCACCTTGTTCGATTTCCCAGGGATGTAATAGATTGAGCAGTAATAGTATTTTATTAGCTCTAACAGTCTTCATTGGTGAATGTTCAACTCTTTTTATGTGAATATATACATGAGGATTTTTTGAACCTTGTAAATTTCACATTTCTCCCCAAAGAGGAAATTTCTCCAATTTTTCAAAGCTAAGATTACTATAGCCAACTCAAGATCATGTGTTGGATAGTTTTTTTCATGATCATTAATCTTCCTTGATGCATAGAAAATAATTTTTTTACTCAAATTAAATCAAAGGGAGACTTAAAAAATTTAAAAAGAAACTTCCCAAAAAATTCAACTTGTGATAAAACACATATTGAAGTTTTTTCCTAAAAATTTAATATCATTTCTTCTAGGTACTTAATGTTCTTATATAACCTAACAAATATAATAATAAAACATAAATTTAAATACATTAAGACATACATTACTTTGAATTAGTGGTTACATGTAATTCCTTTATCACTATCCATCCTAGCTTTGTAATTCTCATGCTGCCTTGATCATGGAGATTGTTGATGCTCATCTTGCTTCTTCGACGTTACAATAGAGCATTGTATTTGGTAATGTATGACTTATCCACATTTATGTAATATAATTTTGTATTATTTATTTGATGGAACTTTGATTGCATCAATCACATTATTTTTTATTTAATGTAAATTGGATACTTTGTTCCCTACCTTTCCACACCTAAAACATTTCCTAGTACCCTTATGTCATTTCCATTGGTGCCCCTTTCCACCCCTGTTACACCAAGGAAATTGGGTCTTCTTCCCCTTATCAACATATCAGATGGACTTTCCCATGATTTCATCTTCTTCTTATTTGATTTCCTTGTGCATTCATCAAAGTGCCAATTGTTAATCGTGATTTTTGATAGCTGGTTTGTCATAATCAAAATATGTCCTACCTGAGCTCCCATTTGATTAAGAAACTCATTGGGTCATTCATCATGTTTCCCTTAACATCAATTTGTAGCCGTATTCCTCATATTATCGGAAATTCACTAAAATAAAATAAAAACTAGTGGTGAGTATCATAAATTTTTAACTCATAAAGGATAATCCAATGACATTAAGGGCATAAATGTTAAATTACATCTATCTCTTTAAGATATATATTTATAGGCTTCAATCTATGTTATCCACGATCTAACTACAAACATATATTATTAGGGGATTTTTTATTCCCTTTATAATGTTTCATACTAATCTTATGAATTTAGCAAAGAATATTCCCTAAGAGTGTAGTAAACAAGTGTGCAACAAGGCGTATTGTCCAACACCAGTTCCAATTCGAGTCTAGCTCAAAGTTGTTTTTATCAGGTTTTCCCCCAAGATACATATGTGCCAGAGCTACCTCTTCTGGCTCATATCCATATAGGGACGTATTTTCTTGATAAACCACATAGTCATTACTCAGAAAAATTTAGGGATTTTTTATTGTACTTACTCTTATCCCTATGGCTTTCACTAGATTTCTCTAATCGAAATCCCAAAAATAACAAAACCAATTCATTGATACCAACTATAACAACCCTAATATATATTACACTCATAAATATGATTTTTTACATAAAAACTCACTTAAGACAACTCTGAGGATTGATAGGTCTTGTGTCTCAGAAAATTAGTAATATTTAATAACAACATAGAACATAAAACACAACATCTTTATTGAAAACATTTATATCATGACCACGACATTTCATCATTCTTAGCATTGACTAGGATAACCTGAGGACATGAATAATAAATGGGTGAGCTATAAAGCCTATTAAGGGAGTAAAAAAGGCATAACGTGAAAAATAAAGTACATTTTATGCAGTAGGAATATCAATGGAACATAAGATAAACATGAACATAAAGGTATGATAAGGAATGATTATCATAACATGGAAATATAGAAGCAACATTTAACATGTTACTAGCATGAGTGAAGGATCATTGAAAATGGAGCATTATTATACCCTAATTTCACATTAATTTGGAAAATTAAACCCTCGCTGGACTTTAACTATTATTATACCAATCTATACCCAATGCATTGGAGTACTGTCAGGTTGCACCCTTCGTAATATGTTCGCATAATGCAAAGGTGTTCCACATAGATCAGACAACATTGATTGATTGAAAATAATCATTTGTTCAATGATAAATGATTGAATAATTAATAAATGAAACTATATAATCAATAATTAAATGTTCATTATGGTGAATTGTCTTTATTAAGATATGGGAATGGTATTCGATACACAATGTCCTTCGCCTGGAAAATCGGAGTTCAATTTCGGTAGCCTAACGGCGTGACATAAGAATTTATAAAAATGGTTGATGAGAGATAAAGGGGTATATCATCATATGTACATGAAATGGATAGTAAGAGGGGTTATATAGATACTTTTCAAAACATATGTAATGGAATTTAGATTCATAATATAAAATAATTTCTTCAATGTAAACGAGGAGAGAGAAATCCCTTTTGGAATTTTGGCACGGAAACGGTTGTACATGGGAGGAATTAATGATAGAGAAAGTGGTCTATAATTATTTATAAATAATGTGGGAAGTGTAGGGGAGGCGAAAAGTCATTCCCCAACAAGTTTAATTGAAAATTCAAGGGTTTAGAGACATAAATAAACTAGGACAAAATGAGAGGGGAAGAAATCTCATACTTGGATGTGCGATCCAATGGATTTGGAGAGTTTTGAGAGAGGCTTAAATGGAGCTTCTGACACCTTTGGGGGATTATATAGAGAGGATAAAAGGGGTTTTTAGAGCTCCATATATTTTTAGTGAAGAGTAATGGTATATTGGGTTGGTTTATATAGGAAAAAAGATGGAAATATTTATTATTTTGGGTTGGCACACCACACAACAAACTAATCAATACCAAAACTATCCACTGATTTTTTCTCAAGTATTTTTACAAATTTGTGTAGAATATATTATTATATAAGAAAAATGACTGAAATTATTGAAATATTATTCTTGCTTATGTGGAAGGGAGTGACACTCTCGAGGAATCATTTTAAAGTGGTAAAATGTATTATAAGTCATAGAGGGTCCACTCAGGCTTTGTAAAATAAATAAAAAAACATACAATCACATTATTTTAATGTAAAATAATATATAGGCCGAAATTGTGATTTATAGTATTGTATTAAATAACTATTGGGTCATTATTATGTCATAAAACACATTATATATTTAAATGGCACTTAATGTTTAACCAAAAATTTGACTGTCTCTAAAAATTATTAAAAATTCACTATTGGATAATTTTGACGTCATGATTCCAAAAAAAATTCTTTTATCTAAATAATTTTCTAAAAATGTTAATTTTTAATTTTAATATAAAAACCAGCATTTTTTGAAAGTTCAATGGTTTTGACAGAAACAACTTTGACACCATAATAAAAACTACAATTGTATTCCTGAAAATTATATGATAATTTAAATTTAACTAAAAGTAATTTAGTAATATTATTTTATTAAAATATTATTTAATTCAAAAAACCCTTAATTCATCAATATATATATTTAATAATTGAATATTGACCAAAAATACTATTTTTTCTTTAAAACCAATTTTCAATGTAAAAATTAAATAAATGTATAATCTCTATAAAAAAGAACACAATCATGGTGTTAGGGTCTTGTTACATATCCACTTATAAAACCTACATATGAATAAGGGTACGGTTTGTGATGGTGACATACTCTTGTGGAGGATCAGATAACATTGTTCGGGTGGTAATCTCTATTAACGTCCAATTCCCCTATAGCTTGTCCCATTCAAGCTTAACAAGTTGAAGCTCAGCTTCGTTTTGGTCAAGAGCGAAGTCTAGTGACGCCATAGCCTTTCAAAGATCAAAAAATGGTCTTCGTACGGATAAATTCTACTAGATGAGGTCATTAATTCCTTTGTTTGAGTATATTATATTTGTTAAAGCCTTATATTTATATGAGTTATGTGATCACTATTCAACATCTATATTAGTTACAGTAAAAATTCATAGAAGTATTTTAAAATAAAAAAACATAAAACTGATGATGTTCACATGTTTTATATAACCATTTTTCATGATAATACATTTAATTAGATCAGGAAGAATTTTCATTTATAAATTTTTGGGTCATTATAATCTCATTTTTTAAAAGGTATAAATTAATACTCAAATGTTGTTGAATCTCGAAAATACCACCCATGTTTTGCACAATCAATTACATAAATGAAAATATGATTCAAAATTAATATCTAATAATGTGACATGAAATAATGTGATGTATATTTTTAATATTTCCATATAAGATCTATGGGGATCAATCAGATAATTATAAGTGAATGTATAGATCAAGTTAACTAGTCCATGCTCAGTTTGGAATTTTCATAACCCTATACCATGAACCTCAGATGACTTAACATCAAAGTCATCACAATATAATGTAATATACATTAATGGAAAATCAAGTGATACCTCAATGTAAAATTTTAAGGGGATAAATTATATCTAGTCACATAAAAAACAAAAGAACCCATTTCCCAATGTTATAACAATTAATTTTCGAATGAATAAAATAAATATTTTTTTTACATTTTCTGTATTAAATCACTCTTTATATGATCTGTTGTGTGAGCTTGATATATATATTTAAAAATTACCTAATAGACTCCATCCACCTTGGGTACCCATTAGTAATCTATGGTTATTATGTTAGTTTCATGATAGACTTACAAAGGTGAATTATGGGATTTATTAAATAAAAAATTCTACACTACAACCCTCACCTCTCATTAGATCATGATCCTTTTTCAGAAAAAAAAAATTATATCTCATGTATTGAATTGAAGTATTCTATATAAAAATCTAAATAATATGAAAAAAATTATACCACACAAAACATATATTTTTTCCACTGAACCAATATTGGGATACATCCAAAAACAATATACATGATAATATTATAGGGTACAAAAATACAATATAATATTATTCTCTTTTGTTGATGAACAATTAAAATTGCGGTATCTCTATTATTATGATCACTACCTCGAAAAATATTTGGGACCACTCATTTCATACCAAATGATCACTAACTCTTCTTATTATTGTACCTCCAATATCATGGAATCCTAAATCAGCTTATTGATGTGTAAATCTCATCACATTTAGAATAGAAAATTTAATCTATATCCATTAAAAAAATATTTTAGGATCCCTTTAAATTCATGTTTTGTATATTGAACTAACATGGAAAGATAATAATGTATACTTAGAGGGAGATATTTCATTTTTTGTTTATCTAATAATCCACATAATAGTTGTAACACCTCATCCTGAAGAAAAAGTCCACACTTGAATTATTCTCATCTTAAGATTTATTAGTGAAAATAAAATAGATATAACAATAAAACTCTATTATACTCAATCCCTATTCCTAAAATCAACTAGATTTATTACTATCACTATATATTTTTTCTATTATCTACAAATATATATAGAGAAATTTTTTTTATTTTTATTTATCACTAAATTATATTTTTATATTTAAATCCTTCGATTTTTAGAAACTATATTTAATATATATATTTTCTAAATAAATCAAACTATTTTTACATTTTTTTAACATATTATAAACTCTAATCCTTTGATCAGTGATTTGGGTTTTCCTCCACTATTCACTTTTATACAGATCATTACATGAGTCACATACAAATATTTGTCACCAAGTTTATTAAAAAAGTTATATTTATCCACAGAATAAAATTCTATTTTATAATATTTAAATTCATAATAATTTGTTTTTGTAAATAATGGAACTTCATAGTATATATAACTATTTAAATTACAATTGTGATGTGCACTTTAGTGTCAAACTCCATGTACCATGACATAATGAATTCCACTTCCGATGATTTATACTATATAAATTTTTTTAAAGAACATTGTATTGATTATCCATTTCATAGAACACTCATGACCCTATAATTATCTATCTCTAGGTCAATTTAATTGCGAAATGGATTCCACCATGAGGAATTCACAATAATATTTTATTCCACAATATCCAAATATTTGAAATAATTCACTGTAAAGTGTAGTGAACTTCCAACCACCCATTTTAGTTATTAATATTTTTAACATTAATGGTCTATATAATTCTATCTTTAGAGTCCCTATTTATAGTAATAAAATATTATATGCACCATGGATTTCTCTATGGTACTATGCATCAACAACTCCCCAATTAATATCAAAACAATAGTCTACAATCTCGAAAATGTATTCATCCATGTTTGATATAATATTTTACTTTCTTTATCTCTTAACAACTACACAATATCTTTAATTATGTCATGGGGAGTAACAATTACATATTTTAATCACCATATAATATTGAATACACCATGTCATCATCTAATCTCTAAACATTCTAATTTCAATTTTAAACAATTAATATCCATTATGGAATAAAAATTTATTCCATTTATAATAAAAACAATTACAGTTCAAATTATCTCTAAAACAATCATAATCTTCATCACTCATTATATGGTATAAACCCTTATGGAATAGACAATGCCAAAATTGACATGGTGATGCCCTCAATCACCAAATATTTCTTATTCTTGTTTAAATTAATCCATGAACCCTCTTATATATTAAGACATTATAATATGTCATAATAATAAATTTTTATCACTTAATATCATCTATATATGTCTAATCCATCAATGACACACATCATTCAGTATCTTTGATTCATTGAAATATGATGTTTCTTTTTTCATCACAAATTTCAACATATAATCATTGTAGGGACTCCAATACATACCCACTTGATATTATATACTCATAATCATTTTCCAACATCTCATTTGTTACCATATTGTATATGTAAATTTTAGGTATCCTTCATGTGTATCTATTATATCATAATTATTACTAATAAATTCCAATATTTTTATTATAATCTGTTATTGTTAACAAATTCAACCACTAATATTCTAGCTGTAATATTATCACCCTTTATAATTTTATTGATAATACTTCTCTAAACACATGGATCTATAAGGGGGATATATTATCTCTCAGTTTCATTTTCAACCCAAGATCCAACAAGAATATAAAATTATAGACTTATTTTCAAAACCATTTTAATTAAATAAAAATCTTATATTTACAAGATTATATATATTATTTCTTTTATTATATTCCACTTTATCATTGAAGCACATATGGTTATCATAATTATATTTTCCTTCTAGTAAAAATATAAATTTTTCAATCTATTATTCCATAATGATATCTTTAACTAAAAAAATATAAACACTAGCTATATCACCATGTTTAAAACATTTTTTCAATAAATTTTGTTTTTGAATGTTATAAATAATATTTATTATGGATGTCGTGATGTTTATTCATTTTTATTAATGATGTGAACCATTGAAAAAAAAATTATGATAGAAATAAATATAATCTTTATCTATGTGTAGGATAATAATTAATATAATATTAATGTTGTATCAAATTGAAATTCTGTTAGCATTTTACGATTTAATAAAGGGTTTTCCCAACAATGAGAATAATTTTTATTTTTGGCCTTCATTATTTCAAATTCTAATGAAATATTTTTTGTTAGAGGAGAAAAATTATCTCAATAATAAATTATAAATATATATTATATTTATGAGGTATTGTGTTAGTTGGGTGGTGATGTAGAGGACCAATTATTGGGCTTTATTGGAACTGATATTTAAATAATATTTAAAAATCCTGTAAGGTAACTAATAGTATAATTGTTAGGAAACATTTTTTTTATTTAATTTTGAATGTTAAGAAAATTTAGGATGAAACATTTAGAAGATGTAATATTGGTATTAATGATTATAAAATCCAAAACACACCCCCTTACTCATCAAAATCCTTCTCAATTTTTGAGGAAAAAGAAACACTTTTAAATTTTAAATAGCCATGACTGTTTTAGGTAAAGAGGAATAAATAATGGGATTCTCAATGGATTAATTTTGACTCTATGAGGTATAAATTTTGTGTAATTTATATTTTATAGTTAATTAAATGTTGGATTCTTATTCCCATTCTGGAATTACTGAATTCTATAGAACGAAAAAAGTCTAAAATTTTGGAATTTTAATAATTGAGTGTTAGAAAAATATTATATTATGTTATAACTAAATGGTCATTTCCATAGTATATAAAATGTATAATATCATTTAATGATTAATTTATTTATAATTACGTAATTTTTTTTAATATTTATGAAAAAATAATAATTTGTATGCTGTAAATTAAATTGTGTCATTGAACACATCCGAAAATATTAAATTTTAGATTATCCGTTTCTTATTCCAAAAACATTGTTTATTGGATTGTGAATAATTTTTTTAAAATTGATTGAATTAATTAGGTTTATAATAATAAACATGTTCAATAATAATTTACATGTGAATGATTTTGATGATATCTTTGGATAGAGTATAAATTACTTCCAACATACACTTTCCCATCCATTTGTATTCAACCTTCTCAAGTGATACAAATTTAATTTATCGAGAAAAAAATAATAGTTTGACCATAGGAGGATATGTGTTCAAGGATTGAGAATAAATGAATTTATTATCATTGAATAGTGTCTATTGGTTTGTTAAATAATGATGCATCAATGATATGTATGATCCCATGATAATGGGGTGCAACAAGGTCATGTGGTAGTGGTGGCATGATAAGACTCATAGGTGGCAATAATTATAGTGATTAATATCTCGAAAGCTTGATAGTTTTGAATAGTAAATTATATACTACACTAAATTAAGTACTTTGGGGAACATATCAGGTAATAATAATTATTTTATGATATATATCATCATATATAAAATAATTTCACAGATAGCTTGCTATAAACATAAAACTGAGTTTAATCAAATTTTAATATACTATTATATTGTTATTATTTAAGATGAAATATATCACATTGTAGCTGGATTGATGGGTATAAATAAAACTAATCATATTATCAAAAAACTATTTTTTAGACATTTATAATATGGTTCAATTGGTGTTTAATTTTTTATAAATGAAAATTATACCATTTTAGGGTCAAAAGAGGTGTTTTTTTGGAAAAAATGTTTTTAAGAATGGAATGGGTATTTATCTTAATAAATTAAATTAATAACAATATATGAATTATTTAAAATAAATTTATAGATTTTATGTTACATAAAATGTTTTTTAATTCATTTGATGATTATCACTATGCAGAAAATAAGATAAAATACAGTTTTATGCTTAAAATATAATATTCTAAAAATAGTTTCTATTCTATTTTGTTTTATTATTTTATAATATATATATGAAAAATATGTAAGATGTATTAAATATTTTTTCATTATTACTATTAATAAAAAATTGAAATATTATTTTAGTCATTATTAATTATAACAATGTGTAGGATTTTTCACCTTGTTATGGGAAAAACATGTAAAACACTTTTAAAATTATTGGCGTAAAGAAATATAATAATATGAAAACCTGAATTTATAGTAATGAATTAGTGGTATATAAAAAATATATTTTTAGGGAGTTATATAATTTATTTTTTTGACGTTATTTTGAAATTTGGATTCTGAGTTTCTCTTTTGTGAAGATAGGTTGTATTTTAGTTTGATGAAAATATATTTTTTACTTTTACACTAAATGAGTGGATGGAAAGTTACACTATGTTATATATTGATCCAAACATTGAAAACTATTCTGTTTTTTTATTATATAACAAAAAAATACATGTAAACAAAATTTTTACATAATTTTAATGTAAATTTGTTTTACGGTTAAATCCGGTATATTTCTAAATAACGTTTTCTCTTATTTTCGATAAATTTATTTAAAAGAACTTATAAAAATTTAGAAACTAAATATGAAAAAATGTATTCAAATTTTTTTAAACATAATTTTTAAATTTGGTTACAAGAGAACTTTTATTTTTTGCTTATATTTTATTTTAAAATTGTAAAAATTGAATTTATCATAATTGAAGTTAAAATGGGATTAGATTGGGTTTACATGGAAATAACGATTAAAAATTCTCAAAACTATTTTCTTAAATTGATTTTATAAGTTTATTACAACCCTATCATGTAATATATAAAATATTTTTTTGAATTGTGAAAATATATATGATTATGATATATAATATAGTATAATCTCTTATGTAATCTTAATTATTTATTTTCTATCAATTGTAAATGATCTACTCCGCTATTCACTTATTCAAAAAGCTTAATCTATATATAATGGGAAATAACTTCCCTAATATTATTATATATCACTTACCCAAATTTAATATATTTGGGTAAAGAAACAAATACCATTGTTTCAATACATAATTTGTAACACAATAAAGGTTTCTAAATGAATATATATAACCCTTAATCAAATACTCTCAATATTATTTATTCTAATACCACCTATAAAAATATTATATAAATTATGTAATAATGAATTCATTAGATTAAATATATATATATATTTAACTACAATTATTATGGTGGTTTTATCATTACTTACCTTTTTATAGCATATGGGAAAAGGAAAGTTGTTTTAAGTGTACATTTCTACTACCCTCTCTATGGAGCGATGAATTTTTTCATCACTAAGTCACATTTGTGGTTTTAATAATTAATTTAATAAATATATACAATACTTGTGAAATTATTAATAGTTATTAATGGTCAATTATTATGTAATGTTCTTTTATTCCATCCATCAAAAGGTGGAAACGTCACTCATGTGTATTTAATAACAACCATCTCCACGTAGTCATATATTTCATTTATCATCAAATACTTATAAGAATAGTTTTAAACACTTATATAATGGCTAGTAATTATATTTATTAAATGATTAAACTTATAAATATGATAAATCCTTGATAAATTTCCATGTTTTAGGATTCTTGAACAACAACATGCATAACAAATGAAGTAGTTACCACCCGGAAAAATGATTTCCTCAATGAATTTTTAATACAGAGGTGATAATATGTAATAATTAAATAATATATACTATAATATATAAGATTATGGTTTTAGAATAGATGTATAATAAATATATATTTACTCTATTGGGGTTTTATAATCATATGAAACAAGATAAGATATTAGTTATGGTTTTATGATACAATCACATTTATTTTCGGGGATGTCTATGAAAATTTACATTGAGGCATAATTTATAATATTCTTATTTAAGACCCATATATTATATTCAAATATTTTATTACTATAGTTTTTATTCATTACAATATCCGTTATTTGGTATAAAAAATTATGTATTAAATGTCTTTGTTGTGATACATTCATCTAATTTTCTATGAGGTTGATAAAATTTTTCTACAATTTTCATACTCATAAAAGTTATTTTATGAATGGTTATTCTTAAAGATGACATGTTTTAAAACGTATATTTTTATTATATTTAATAATATATATATATATATATTATAAATTTATCATTTTAAATACTTTTTTTTGAAAAAATTATTTTTTATTTATTGATTTTTTTTAAATGAATGCTCACTTTTAAGATATACAGTATGAATAGAATTTTCTACCATCATAATAACTCAGTGATTTTATGATTCTATTTATTTTTGCTATAGTTAATTTCAATAAAAAAGTTTCTAATAATATTTTTTAAATTTTTATATTTTATATGAGTTTCCTTAAAAAGAGGAAGTTATTTTATTAAATAAATATTCAAGTATACATTCAATATAATTTTTGGTATATGATTTTATTTTTGGAGGCGATATATTGGTTAATTTGGATATGATCCAATGATACTATTGTTTTTATTTTTTTATATTTTATGATTATTATGACGAGATGTTTATAAAACCCGTTTATCTTTCATGGGCAATTATATAATTATTTGTTGAGTTTTTTATGATGTTGTGGAATATATATTAATGGATTTGGAATATGTGATGGGTGAACCTGAAATTATATAGACAATTAATTCATTAGGTAATAATTAAATGGTTAAGAAACAATTATGATATATAAGGTTTAATAAAATCCTAAGAGACAAAGAATTAAATAAAGTTCTCAGACATTATAATGTAAACTAGATATACGATACACCAATGATTATATTGGAATTATCTTATTTACAAAATTCCATAATTAATTTATGATGAATATGCTGTTATTAATATTATGTATAGGGTTGATAATGAAAAATTATTATGAAATGTTTAAATTCCTTTGATATTCTACCATAGATGATTATTGATTTATAATGATTCCTACCTCATTGGATTTCTAAATTTGGAAATTATATTGTTTTGTTTAACTAATCTTTCTTTTTATATTTTAAAATTTTGGTATGAACATTGTACTTTATGATCATGATCACATACCATTGTTAGTATCTTATGATTTCTAATGCTTTTCAATTTGCATCCCTTTTTTACCCCTACTAGACATATTATCTATCATTTTGTTATGTTTGTTTAACCTAGGTTATTAAGAAAGGTTTTATGTAGGGAACATATAAGTATGATACTATATGAGATGCATTTTGAGGGAGATATTGAATATATTTCTTAAAATAAGTGGTTTATTTATCTAGTCTTAGAATTTAATAAACAAATATGATTTAAGAGTTCTCATCAATTTTCGATATATTTGATATACATATATAGTGATGAAATAATTATGTATGTTATGCTCAATTATCCTCAGTTGGTATCAGGGTATGGATTAGTTAGTTTTGGGTATTCAAATTAGAGAAAAATTAAGAAAATAGTGGGGGTAAATCTATATATTTGATGAAATCCAAAAAAAATTGTTAAATATAGATTTTGTGGTTTTCCTAAAAAATCCATGCCATTTTGGATACGAGAATATAGATGATATAGTGACCCAAATGTTCTTAGGGGCACCAAAATTAAATTTTTTATGTTGGTAAATAACATGACCATCACTAGTGTATTATGTGTAGTCTTATGAATTCACACCTGGATAGACTCTCTCTGGGGATATTATCCCGATAGTTCACATTTCATTAAGTACAATTTTGAAGTATTTTGATAGATAATGACTATGGGTAGCCTTGGATAATTGAAATGAGTTGTAGATTAAATATAAGGTGTCTTGATTTGTTCACATTGTGATTTATTTTTCATGATTACATGACAAATACATATGATGTTTGATCCCTAGGATAACCATTTTGGATTTAGGAATAGAATGAATATAAAACAATGATGTGGAGTTGTTGATAAGAACGATCAAATAGTGAATTATTTTTTTTATAATTCATATGAATTATTATAAATCATTAAAATTTTATAAGTATATTAATTCATAACATCAATTATTATATGATGAGTTAATAGTAAACACACCAAATTGTATGATGATTTCATATTTTATCTTTATCTCCTCTTTGATATATGTTTATTGGAATGTTCATCTTAAAAATCATGTGATTCACATTACATTTGAATTTGATGTGATTTTGGACACAGATTGTCTCTCTTTTTATTGATCCTCTATCAGTTGATGAGGAAAGATAGTGATTATAATATTTTTAATCAAATTATGTAATTATTTTGGTGTAAGTATGATTATGAACATCCTATTTGACGTTACATCTATTGAATGGTTATTAGTACAAATTCATGGGGATATTTATATCAAATATTTAGGGGGAATCTCAAAAATTGAGCATATGATATTGTTTTTAAAATATAAATTAATTTCCTATATATTTTCTGATTATTCCCCCAAATTGTGATATATATTTTCCAATAGAAATCATACCTAGTGCTACACCTATTTAAAGAAATATAAAAAGAATGGAAGTAATTCAGTTTTACGAATTGAATAACTATCTCCAAGAGATTCTTAATGAGGGATTATGACACCCTACTGTGTCAAATTATGGTTGACATGTTCATTTTATTAAGATGGGAGATGTGTCAAATTAACTCAGCACTAATTATTTGGAATATAAAAAATATAACTACAAATAATAAGTATCCCCAACCCTATATCAATGATTTTTTTGATCCATTACAAAGATATCAACAAGTTTTGTGAAATCAAATTTTTTATGGATATAATTAAGGGAGTTTTAAGGATGACATAAATAAGAAAATATTTCAAAAGAGTTATGTGGATAATAAATTTATAGTGATGCCACTATGAATTACTAATTTCCCTGACATATTTATAGATTTAATGAATATAGTAAATTGTGATAATGTATATCATCATATCATTGTATTTTTAGATAATATTTCTATATAATGGAGGAACATGGAAGAGAATGATGTTCAATTAATGAATATGTTGCAGAACCCAAGGAAGGAGAAGTTGTATTCCAAATTTAGTAATGGTGAATTATAGTTAAAAAAAGTTCATTATGGGGTTATAAAATCCAATGAGTGGGTATATTAGTTGATATTTCATAGACATATGTTATTGAACAATGTCTTAAAAAACCATTGTGACAAGGACCAGAAGTGTTCATGGCATGGATGTATGTTGTGAAAACATTATGATGGATTACTCGTTGATATCCAATCTGAAAAGATGTTTAATTTTAAGGGGGTCATGCTTCATTAGATAAATGAATGTGAGTAAAATTTTAATGACTAGAATAGGTATACCTATCATGATACTACCCTATAATAGAGGAGGGATTTTATTTATTATGATGCATAATAGACGGTATTGGAACCCTTACTAATGTAGAATGATATGGTGATAGGTTATGACTTTCCCCAATACAAATTAATGGAAAAATTACCCAACCCATGATTCATAGTTAGAAGTAATATATTTTTCGTTTAAAATATAGAGGTTTTTATATTTATGGAGAAAAATGTGATATATATTTATTTATAATAAAATAATAGAGTATATAATCACATACATGGAGTTAAATATGATCTATTTGAGATGGTTGGATTTTATTAAAGATTATGATTGCTCAATACCAAACACATTTAGAAGGAAAACAAGGTACATGATTCGATTAATTAGAAAGACCAATTTAATTTTTCTATAATGATTATTGAAAGAGATCCGAAACATATGGATGTTTAAAAGATAAATATTTAAATCACGAGGAATGAGAAATTATTATACATTTCTCAGATTAATGTTCAACTATCCATCTACATCAGGATTATGAATGTGTAAACAGGAGATGTGGAACTTTAAGATAATGGGAAAAATGAGTTTTAGTTCAAAAATGATTGTGATGAAATGATATGGTTCAAGAAACTAATTATCTATCACATAAATACTTGTCATATCATAGGATCAGTTGGATGGATCTCAAAGTTCATCATTAATTATTTATCCTAGCTGTTTGAAGTTGAATATTGATATGAAAGAGTAGTTGTTGTGGGATAACATGAAAATGGATTTATATGAGTATGTATTATGATGTCTATTACATTGTAAAATTAAGAATAATATAGATAATTTTAATGAGATGTTACGATAATTACTCAGGCTAGAATATAAATTGATAAATATTAACATGGATTTATTATCAGATTAAAAAAAATATCTAAATGGAGCAAGGATATATAGATTATAGTAATCACCTTATGAATTTAGGTTGTTTTTTTATAAATAACTGAGGAATTCTATATTTATCAGAATTCTTGGATTTACATTATGGATGTGGAAAGACTTTGTGGATGATCATATTCAATTGTATGTAATCAAGTCTTATAGTTTACATCAATGTTCATGATATATTTTTTCTAATATCTAAACATGATGTTGAGTTTTAACACTCTATATCATCTAAAAAAATATTTCCCATCTAATTGTACATTTTAAATTACAGAATATATGTTGAGATCATGTTCTACAAAATTAAATGTTGTTTTGGGTCGATAATTTTATCTAGTTGAGTTTTCGTACTACGCTATATTCTAGATAAGAATTTAGATGGATCCTTATAAATATCGTAATGGTAGGAATTTCATAAGTCCAATGCAATGGAATGAATTTGGATAACGAAAAATATTGTGAAATGAGTAGGATATATAAATGGAATATAAATTTAGATCCATTCATTAGAATAGCATGTGTAGTTTCTTATCACTTGTGGATTGCTCACTATTTCATTATAGTTCAAGACATGTTCCATGTATATTTTTTAAGAAAGTACATACTTAATTCTTTACATGTTTTGATACCATAAGAAATTCCACAATAGAAATATCACTCATATGAGAAAATATTATGAAAGTTCTGAATTGATGATATTAATCAGTGTAGAACTACATCACTCACCAGATCATTTTTTTATGTAGAAACCTTATATTTAAGGAAGATCTGTGAGAACCCAATGATGTGATGAAGTTGAATAATCCTTCATTTTTTGTATCCATGTGATGTAATATTGAGGGAGAAATTATTATATGGTGGTATATTCTAACATCATGAGATTTTATTTTATATTTATCTTTGAATAAATTTACATTTTTTGATATCCCACTTTACATGAAACACTTGGTTTAAATGAGCCACAATATACAACTAAACAATAATTACTTATATTTACATTTATCAATAAGGAAATAGATTTGTGGTAATTAATAGGAAAAAATTAACTATTAAACATTATTCATTACATATTTATAAAATTAACTCATTTGTTAAAAATCTATAGGAAATGAAAATAAAATAGTTTGAAGGTTATGATTTTTTTTCTAATAAATTGTTTTTAGGTGAAAAATATGTATTTATCATAATAAATTAAAAAATGTATATTTATAAATATTTTAATGATATTAATTTTAATTTATTTAATTTATATTCAGGAGAATGTATTAAAATTAACCTAATTGTATTTACTTTCCCTACAGTAATAGTAAATCTAGTTTTTCATTTACTAATGCATTTATCTGAAAATGGTTTTAATTGTGTCTTGTGTGATATTTTTTTGAAAAAAGCATTCACTTATTGAAGTTTAATTTTTAATATTGGACTCTATATTTTTAATTAGTGTAATTAATATAATTTAAGATGTTCCACTTAATTTTTGCGAACTACGAATGTTAACCATTATAATTATTTCACACTTCTATAATGGTAAAATTTGAAAAACAAGGTTAAACCTTAGGGGTAAACAAATAAATATCTATAAAAATTTTATTATCCTTTTTTATGATTATTTTTTAATAAAATATATTTTAATGGATTTTAATTATGTATTTTCAAACATTATTTTGAATTTGGGAAACCATATTAAACATTTTGTGTAGATAAGTTATACATTATTGAAAATAAAAACTATTTTTGGGTCATTTCATTTAATGATATTGTTGTAAAGTGACATTATATATCACACTAATAATTTTTTTATAGTTTTTCATTATTATTTAACCATCAAAATTCATAGATATCATAATTTTTACTTGGTTTTAATGTGAAATGACTTTTATTCTTAAATAATGTACTTTGCTAAAAACATTCTTCATGTTTTTTTCAATTGTTATATAAGAACTAATTATGAACGCAATAGAAATTCAATTTTAAAAAATTTGTGAAAATTGTAGAATCATAATGTCTAAATTTCTTGAAAGTTCAATTTTATATTTTTTCAAATAATTATTTTTCCCTTTTAAAAAATTTAACTTATCCAAGTTGACGTTAAAATTGGATTAATGTTATTTAATAAGTAGATAATGATTAAATTCTAACCATCGGTTATCTAACATTCTTGATATATCTCATTTATGCCATATTGAATATTATATTCTCATTTTTTTATTCTACAGTTCCACTTCACAAGATTATTATATATATTATAATTAATTCTCTTATTTAATCACTTGTATGTATGTTCCCTTAAATATAATGGTTCCAATAAAATCATCACTAATTCAGATATATTGAGCTTTTTAGATCACCCAAGAATTCCTTAATACTACCCTATCATCCATTACCACTTCTTAGGGATTAATAGTTTTCAAAATACAATTATTTCATGGTTTAAGGTGTAAGATAAAAGAGGTTTCACAACAAAGAGGTACAAAACTAAACCGAGTACTCTTAGTTTTAATTTATCTTCTACCTCTTATAAATTAATGTAATCCACAATATGAAAATGATTTAATAACATTAAATATACATAATTTTTATTATAATTCTAGAACAACCCTTATACCACTCATTTCCATCATATGGTTAAATAATACATTGCTCGTGCCTAGGCATATCCAACCACCTTCATGAAGTTATGAATTTCAATTTTCATCACCACTTTACATCGATGGTCACAGTGATGTATTTACAAAATATATATGAAATTTATGATATTATTTATGTTCATAAAATGTTATAAATTAGTTAATTTTCTATCATTTCATCCATCAGAAATTTAGAACATCACTCCTACATACATAATACCAACATTCTCTTCAATGTGATGTAATTAATTTTCATCATTTCATTATATAAATAGCTATTAATATATATATAAGGATTACATGTTATATTACTAAAAATACTAAAATTATTTATACTATGAAACTATAATAACTATATCAAGATTAAGAATTATAAATCATAAAATGCAGGAAAAAAAATCAGTTTCCACAAGGAATGATTATTTTAATAATGAATTGTTACTTAATTAGATATATGATATTATAAGTACATCATATATTGTAGGATATAAAATATTATGGTTCAATAATTACATTATAATGTATATATTTTAAATTATCTTCAAGAACCTATGAAGCAATTCAATACATGTGGTAAGGGTTTATTTTACAATTTTGTTTCATAGAGGGATTGACAATTATAAATTCTTAATAAGGGAAATATTATAAATCATATATGTAATGACCCAAACTATTATAAATAAAATTGCCTTATGATTTAATGCTTTATTATGTGAAATGTTTATAGAAATCACATGATTTTTTTACATCCAATTAGATTCAAAATACTATTATTAATCTTTACTGTTGATAATATAATCATTAAATAGTGATCAAATGATTTGTATAAATATAGGGTTTTAAAAAATCCCATTTTCTAAAAAAAATGGATTTTATGGCCTCACATAGTAGGATTTTACCCTACTATGTCCTTTTATATGTCTTTCTATGGTAGATATCATCTCTTGTATTTTCCATCAACCAATCTCAAGCAGATATCCAACAACTTAAGCATGAACAAAACCATTTACAGGAGAAGTTTAAAGATCATCAAGATCACAACATAAACCATATTTCCCAAACGACCTCATGAAATTCTCACTGTTAGGCACCATACTCTTAGGAGATATGATTGAGTATTACAAGGATATGTATCATGATACTTGTAAATAAATGAGGTACTTAATTTTGTTAATAATAATGAATATATTTTAATTTCGATACTATAGGACATGAATAGTATTTTTTGGTAATATTCAATTAAATTAAGTAATTTATTTTGATGGATTAATATATTTTTTGAAATAAATAATATTTTAATTAAATATTATTATTATTATAATATTATTAAATATAAATTTTCATATATTATTTATTTAGTCAAATGTAGTGTTTTATTAGGATTAAAAAATATCTTTACAAATTACCCATCATTTTCAACAAATATCAGTTTTTATAGTTTGAAATTTACTAAATGAATATATTTATAAACCAATTTACAAAAAATGAAAATTTTCTATGATAGTTGGGTTTTTAGTACAAATTAAATACTATATAAATATACGATGTGTTTTATGAGATCATAATGACCTAAAAATACAACTCCATATATACTATAATGGGTATCCTAGGATAAATCAATGTTTCCCCATAAAATAATTTGATTTCAATATTATATTATTAATTTCATAAATCCTTTGTGATTTCATAAGAAAAAAAATTAATATATTTTATGATTTAAAATTCATTTATTTAAAAGTGTGACTCAAATCCACCTAAGAAGGAGTAATATTTTAATGAGATTATTCAATTTATGAATAAAATATTACAATTCACACTCATTTTCAGAAACGATGGGAAAAACCGTTATAAGGATTTGTGGTTTTGAATATTTTATTATATAGTGTCCCAAGCCCATGTTTTTGAAATATTAATTATTTCCCCTTTCATTTCTGTTATAAACCCTCCCATTCCCCAATTTATCTGCACTCAAAATCAATGAATGACATCCACACTCTGAACCCCTTTCTCTATAGTCCTACCAAGGAGCCCCCAATCTCCCAAGAATTGACTTTCATTCCGGTTGGTTTTATAATCTTAAGTTAAGGGATATTTTCCTTCTCACATTAATACAAGTGTATCCTATATTTAATGTCCTTTTATTTTTAACTCCAAAAAATTTATGTCTCATTAATCCCTCCTAATCCCTCCTGTTACAAGCTCAAAATTTCAAAGGATCTTTTACTTTATCTTCATCAATCATGTTTCTTTATTATCTTATTCCATATATTTCAAATCCCTTCCAATGAGATATATATTTCTAAGACCACATTAATACCCACATTATTTACAAATGTTTAGATACGCTTTATTTTCACATCAACCATTTTTTGAATTTTTAAATCATTATGTTAAGCTATCAAAATTTCACCTCAATTTTCCATTCCAAATGGATTGTGTAGTGAATACCATACCTATTTCCTATTAATGGTGTTCATATTTATACAATTATTATATTTTTAATTTTTACATATATTTATGTAATCCTTAATCACTTATTGTTGAATATGTTATGAGGATGATTGAATCCATTTTGTGTGATCTATGTGGAACACTTAAGCATGAGATTGAAATAAAAGTGATCGTGGCACCCAAAATAATATAGCACTTCAATTAATTAGGTAACATTTAGTATCAGAATAAGACATGTGGGGATAGAGAGTAAGCCTAATTACTTTATGGGACTTTCTCCAATATGATGTATTTGCCGTTATCCTCAACCTATTATGAAATGTTTTAAGTTCTTTTCACATTTCATATGGTTTCATATATGTTATCATTCTATATAATGTATTATAATTTATGTTTATGATCCATAATCTTTTTATTCCCCTTTATATGCCCATTTCCTAACATTATTTATGTTATTTCATTTTTATTCCCTTCCTGGTTTCATATGTCACCCCTTTCTTATATATTTATTCTGGTTGTCCCATACTATTTTAGGTGATATAATGTTATTGCAGTTCTCAATAAATATGTTGTATATAATGTTTTTTATTGTACTTAAAATTACCTAATTCTTAATGAAACAATAATTCTTAATTTTTCAGTTTGAATTAAGTGTAATTTTATTTAATAATTCATGTGTTAATGTGTAATAAAGGGAAGAGTTATTAAAGTTTGTATTGAAGGAATAGTTTTTTATTTTATTAGGATTAGAAAAATCTATCTATTGTGTTATCGATAAGACTGAGTATATGAAAACATCCCTAAATTTTTGGTTATATAGAGACTGTGGTTTAACATAAAAATACCTCCCATTTTGGATACTACAAGTGTACATGGTTCTAGAATAGATGATCCCAGGGGTAACAACATTGATAAGGTGTCCCAGGTCTGACTCTATGTAACCTGGTACACAACTGTGGTCTTTAATGCAAAAATATTTTGAAAAACCTTTGTGATATTCTTCGGTAAATTTATAAACCCATTACGAACCATTATTATGGGAGTAAAAAAAACAAGGACAAGATTATATGTTTGAAAATTGATCATGGATGACATATATTGAATTATAGAAATTCATAAGTTAGAGACATATATGTAATTTATAAGTTATATCATTAATATATTTGGATTCACCATTTAAGTGTCTAATGCTTTAATATATGCATCCCAAATTTTCTTTATATTCTAGACAATGGACATACATTTGATGAATGAGGTAAACAATTAATGTGAAGCGAAATGTGATGACTACCCAAATGATCTGGCCAAAAAATAGGGGAAATTTTACACACTTCATAAAGATAGTCTCTCATTTGAATCATGTTATTAATATAATCATGGATTAGGATGAGCATCTAAATCCTATAAAGATAAAAAAAGTAGTAATTGAAATCTTTATGCAAAAAGACTTCTAAATTTTAATGGGTCATCTGATCCCTTAATCATAGAAAAGTGGATAAATCCATTGAGATGATCTTCTATATCCTTAAATGTTCTCAGAAATAGAATTTTATGATGGTTTTTTATTATATAGAAGGCTACACGAATCTATGGTGGACATTGATTAAAAATACAAATTATGAGGAACATGTCGATGTAATGTGGTGAAAGGATTTCGTGATTTTTTTGATAAATATTTTCCTCACCCAATCCATCTTAAAATGTAAATGTATTTTCATAACCTCAAGAAAAAAGGCAATGAAATCTATTAGGTTGTGTGGGGAAACATTACAAGAATTTAATGGTATTCCTATATCTTTGTCATTATGCCTAAATAAATGATTTACATATTCGTTGGTAGAATAAATTAATGCCAATGAAAATACTTGGTGATACATGAATTTTAAAGCTATGAGGGATGTTTAGGATTATCTTTTAAAGTCTAAATGTATATAGGTAAATATTAGGGATATCATAGGGAAAAGAAGAAGAAAGAATAGTTTAATTCTAGTGGTAGAACAGAGAAATACAAGGCTGGAATGAAAATTCAACAACCCACATCCCAAATGTGTCTAAATAAGGACCCATGAAATTTCCTAAAGGGTCTGAGGAAAATTTTTAGGTGTGGGAAAGAAGGGTACCTAGCCATATATTTAAAACAGGAGAAACCTACTACTGCGATAGTGGAAAGGATTTCTTTAGTCACCCCTTAGCGCATTGTTCATTTTAAAATTGTAAAGAACAAATTAACATTTATAACCAATGCACTAAGAATAGGATTTTCAGAGACATACATAATCCTACAAGGATGTAAGAGGGAGAATTTCCCATAACAACCAATGAAGTTGATCCAAAAAAATAAGTAGTGATAGGTAATCTATTTATTCATTCAATAATAGTGAAAGTACTTTTTGATTATTGTTAAATGCATTCGTTTATATCATGAATGTTTAGAAGAACTATGAAAACACCTCAAAAAATTGGATATAGAGTTTTAATTGAAAATGTTGAATGATGAAATTATTTCATCCTGAGTATATAACTCTTCCCATGTCAATTTTTGTGGGTTGAATTCCCAAGAAATCATTGGAATTATTTCATTGGTTGAATTTTATGAAATTGTGGGAATGTGTTGGATTTACCTATATAGAGGAAATATAAATTACGTGATAAGGAAATCAATCTCTGTATTATGATTTTACTCATATTTGGTACAAATAAACATAGGAGGGTCAATATTATATTGAACCATCATATCAAGAATGTTTATTATTTCCCAATGAGCATGAATATCTTTCTCAAATGATTGCGTATAAGGAAAATTCCATACCAGAAGAAATTAACATTGTGATGGTATACACTGATGTGTTTCCTAAGGAATTTCCTCGTCTTTCTCCTAGTTGAGAGATTTAATTTTCAATCAGGATTATACCTTGGATGTTACCATTATCCAAGATTCTGAATATAATGGATGTTTTGTAACAATAGTAGATGAAGAAAATTCATTAGGAGAATCTAGATAAATGGTTCTTATGACCTGGTACTTCGACATGGGGTGCACCTATCCCAAGACTGCTTTTCTAACAGGGTGCAGGCACTATGAGTTCATACTGATTTATTTCTGGCATAGTAATGCTATAATAATCTTTGTGGAATTGATTATTTGTGTCTTCAGAGATTCTCCTGAAATGTTTTTGTTATTCATTATATATGATATTTTAATATAGTAAAAATTTATGGAGGAGCATGAAGAGAATTTATGCGATATGCAGAAGAGGATGAGAATGATGATTTTTTCCCAGTATAGAAAATGTGATTTATGGTTGAAGGAGGTCTCTATGATAGGATATATCATCATAAGCAATTGGATATCAATGGACCATGTAAAGAATAATTCAATTCAAAAATGGATGAGGTCAAAATCTATGATAGATATCCATCGTTTCATTATGTTATTTTAGTATTATAAATGTTTTGTGTTAAATTTCACACAATTGACAAATAATCTTAACAGGATAACTCAAAAAGGAATAAATATTTATTGGAATAATGAATGTGAAGAGTGATTCAAGAAGATCGAAAGAATACTTATCATTGACCCTAATCTTATACTACACTCAAAGGGAAAATTTTTGGATATTTAGTGATGCTCTGAAACAGGGATTGAGATGTGTGTTATTGTGTAATTAAAAGTGATAGTCTATGCTTCAAGGTAGTTAAAGATTCACAAATATAACTACCCAACACATGACTTGGAGTTTGCTATATTGATATTTGATTTGAAAATTTGGATTCATTATCTATTTTGACACAAGTGAAAAATATATTTGGATCTCAAAATCCTCAAGAATATATTTATAAAAAAATAGATGGACATGTTCCAAAGAAGTTGGTTAGAGATGATCAAAGACTATGAATTATCAATACACTACCATACTTTTAAGGATAATAAATTAACTGACTCTATATGTAAAAAGGATTTGAAAATTTTATAATTGATGAGAATATAGTGGGATCCCATCTTCTATGATTTAGAAAGTAACAAAATGAGAATCATATAGGAAGTAACATCATAAATCATTTCTTAAATGATTGCTCATATGTCTCTTCTAGAGAGTCTAAAGGATTATCAAAGAGATGATATACCAAATTAGAAAAATTTGGAATCTATAAAGAAAGGGAAATCCTCAAATTTCAATGTTAATGACAAAGGTGTTGTATGATTTGGGTACATAATATGTGTACAATAAAATCCCAATTTAAAGAATTATTAGGTGGATGATACACATAGATTAACTGTCTATTTCCACCAAGGATGCACAAATATGTAACGAGATATTTGAGAATACTATATATGGGACAATATGAAGAAGTAGATTGTGGAATATACATCAACGTGTCTTTTATGTCAGTAGGTGAAAGTGAAAAAAACATCCATAGAGATGATGAAATCAATACCCATACCTAAAATAAAATTAGAAAAGATCACATTGGGATCTATAACAATTATTATAAATTCATAAAGAGAAAAAATACTATATGGGTTGTGGTGGACCATTGTAAAATAATGAAAAACTCATTGCATTACGATATTAATTCTCACTCGATCAAATTTCCTGGATATACATTAGGAAAGTGTTTACGCATCATGGAGGACTAATTTCAATTTAATCTCATTAAGATCTAATACTCACCTCCATGTTTTCAAAAATCCTTCAACATGATCTAAAAATTGAGTTAAACTTGAACCTGGCTTATCACACTCAAACTAATACACAATTAGAGTGGACTATCCAAACACATGATGATATTGTGTGAACTTTATCAATTGATATAAAAGGATAATGGGTTCAAAATATTCCTCTATATGAGTTATCTTAAAATTATAGTTTCCAATTGATCAATGAAATAGATCCCTATGAATCTAATTAGGGGAAGAGGTGTATAAAACTGCCTACTTGAATGATTTTCGGGAATGAAAATAGATATGACATGAAATGATTCAGGAAATCATTAAAAAGGATAAGACTAATTAGTAACACATGAAAGATGATTAGATTCCAAAGACGTTATATGATTATAATAATCAATGAGACTTATAGTTTAATATTGGATACAAGGACTTCCTATTTATATTTCCATGGACAAAGTGATGAGATTTGGGAATAACGGAATGCTTAGTCCAAGATACATCAACCCCTTTAAGATCCTTGATCACATCTGAGTGGTGACCTATTGACTTACACTCCCACCAAACCTATATGTTTTTCAATATGTATTCCATGTATCAATCATGAGGAAGTAAAAACATAACCCCCACATGTACTCAATTCAGAGGTGGTACCATTGGAGAATGATCCTTCATATGAGGAGTAGCTGGTGAAGATATTATATTGCAGAGAAAATGATATATGAAATAAGAAAAAACACCGTGTCAAAATGTTGTGGAGAAACTAATAATTTGAGGAAGAAACATGGGAACCATAAAAAGTTATGAAACATAATTATCCTACTATATTTTAAGGGGGTGAAATGAAAACTTTGAGGGTAAAATTTATCAATTGGGGATGATTGTAACAATAAAAACCATTATAAATAAAATTAACTTATGATTTATTTTATCATTTTATAAAATTTTAATAGAATACAAATTTAAATATTATGTTATATGCAGTGTGATTAAATATAATATTAATAATTTTTACCATTGATAATATCAATACTAAAAATTGATCACATGATTATTATAAATATATTGATTTAACAAATCCAATTGACTTAAACAAAGGATTCAATGTCCTCATATAGTAATATTTTTTTCTATTAAGTAAACTTATCTGAGCTTCCAGGGGATATAGAATCTATTGTATTTTCCCATGACCAATCCCATACAAGGATCTAACAACTTAAGCATGAGAAAAACAATTTACAGGAGAAGTTAAATCTTATCGAGATTATGACACAAACCATGTCTTCCAAATAACCTCTTGAAAGTATCACCATCACACACCTTAAAATTAGAGAGTATGTTGGTGTATTAATGTTATATATATAAATACCCTAGAAAAGTAATTATGTAATTTATTCTATAAATAATAATGAATATATTATTATTTTGATACTATAAAACACAAATAATATATATGGGTAATATTTCAATCAATTAAGTAATTTATTATACTGGATAAATGTATCTTTTAAATAAGTAATATTTTAATTTAATATTATTATTAAATTAAATTAACTGAAAATAAATTATCATATTATTTTTATGATGTAAAATGTAATGTTTTATTACGTTTCAAAAACTGTCATTTTAAAAAAAACATAATTTTCATTAAATGACAGTTATTATAGTTTTAATATATAAAATTAACATATTTAGAAAATTATATATATAAAATGAATATTATTCCTGTAATCATAATTCCAAAATTATCCAATGCTGAATTTTTATAATTTTGTGAGACATACGAATTTTTGGGTAAAAATTAATTATAGTATGAAAATACGCTGTGTTTTATAACATCATAATTTCAAATATATGATGTGATAAATACTATAATGTGTATAGTCAGATAAATAAATGTTTCCCCCTTAAAATAGTTTGATAATAATAATCTTGATTTATTTTTATAATGCCATTAGGAATCATCCAAAACATATACAATATTGTTTGACTTTAAATTCATTTCTTCAAAAGTGCATCTTATATCAACATTAGAAAGGGTAATATATTATTAATTTCAACCTTTTTTCTAATAAAATATTTAAAAAACTCCCATTTGGTGGGAAAAAATGGCCCAAAACATCTAAAAGTTTTTGATTTTTAATATTTTATTATATAGAGCCCAAAACCTATGTTTGGGAAATATTAAGGAATTCCACACTCATTTCCAGTATAAACCCACCCATAAACCCATTTATCATCAAAAAAATTAAATGGATCAAGTTCTTACTCTAACCCCTCTATTTATAATCTACCCAAGGTGTACCCAATCTCTAAATAAGCCCCTTTAGTGATTTTGGTTCCATACTAATAAGGTACGGTATCCCCTCCTTCTCACTTTTATTCAAGAATCTTCTATATTTTATACCCTTTTACTTATAATTCCTAATGATGAGTTATGTTTTCAATACTCACCTATACTTCCCTTATGATTCATAAATTATTATATTCCCCTTTCTATCCAATTATACCCTCCCAAGTACACCTGTTACAATTAAGAAATTTATTAAGAGATTTTCCATCCTCTTCATTAATCAGGTTTCTTTATTATCATATGTGTTCTATTTCAAATTCCTAATAATATGATATCTCTTTTCATGACCAAATAACTTCCCAAATTGTTTAAAAATAATGATATATACTTTTTTCTTCATCAACCTATTTTTTATTTTTAAGAGAGGTTGTTAGGCTGTCGAAATTTCACCGCGATTTCCATTCCAAAGTAATAATGTAATGAACAACACACCCATTTATTATCAATGATGTTAAAATTTAAAAATGTTTTATTTATTTTATTTGGGGGTACATTTATGTATTCCGTTATCAATTATCATTGAATAAATTTTGATGTTGAATGAATCCATGTTGTATAATATATATGCCACACTTAAGAATGAGATTGAAATGAATGTGATGGGTGCACTTGAAAATATATACCCCTCAAATGCATTGGGTTATTTTATGTATCAGGATACATAATGTTGGGATAGGTATTAAACATGATTCCTTTATAGTACATTGGGTGTTATGATGTGTTGGAAATTATCTTTGACCTATGATTTAGTGTTTTTATGTTGTTTCTACATTTCTCATGTTGGATTTATTTTATCATGATATATAATGTAATGTCATTCATGTCTATGATCCATACTATTTTTATACCCTTTTAAATGTATATTTTCTAACATGTGTTACTTTATTCCATCTTTATTCTCTTACTCGGACTCACATCTCACCCCTTTCGTATTTATTTTTTAAGGTTATCCCATGGAGTTTTTAGTGTGATCATGTTAAAGAATTTTTCATTAAAGATGATGTAATCCATGTTTTACTTTGTAATTTAATAGGCCAAATCCCCAAATAATCTACAATTTTTATTTTTAGGTTTAATCAAGTGTAATTTTATCTAATAAATTAAGTGTTATTACGTAAAAAAGTGAATAGTTTGAATAATATCCATTTAACCCCCTTTATTTTCCTCCTGTTGGTTTATTCCAATAATTTTTTACTGAAATTTTCATATCTTTGGAACTTGAAATGATCATGAATATGTTTTTGTAAATAAAATTTGACCATATCTTCTTGTTTTCATATGAAATTTTTTTTCTGTGTATATATTCTTGAATTGTTTTTAAATATGTTATTACATATACCTAAAATGAGTTATTAAGGTAGTTTTAATTAACTATTACATTATATTAAAGGTTTAAAAGTAATATTTTTAAGGAAATTTCTTCAAAAGAAATAATTGTTACTTTTTTATAAAGTGTGAAAATATTGTTATGCTTTATTTTATATAGTTATGAACTTAAATTCCAACCATGATGACTGATGAATAATTTTAATTTTCTTATCAAGTTTACTTTGATGATTTCAAAGAAAATGTGTAACATAACAGTATAGAAATTAATTATTTATAAATAAGTGGTTTTAAAATTAATTGTATTTCCTCATTAAATATTATAGTGAAATTTTAGAGGCATTTTTATTCCATGATAACATCCATTTACTTATGGTTTACTAGTGATATCATCCAATAATTCCATAATTATTCTTTAAATATATATATATTATGATTTTGATGATGATATTTTTATAAAATCATATTATCTTCTAGGGGTTATTATTGGATTATTTTATGGATGCTTTATGATCTTCTAAAATACATATTAATATAATAGGATTATGTGATTGGTGGACCTTAAATTATATACTCATCTTTTTAATTTGGTAATAATGATAATGATAAGAATATGTTATGAGATTATGGGGTCAAGAAATTCCTAATATATATTGGAGTTACAAAATTCGAAAGAAATGAAAATTTTCAGTAGATATTAGTTTCCCCTAAATGAATGTTGGATTTATCATTTATAGATAGTTCCATTAGAAATGTACGATGAACAGGTTATTATTAGGAACATGACTACGATTGAGGAAAAAACTCTTACGACATGATCAATGGATTATCATGTGAATTCATAGATCCTAGTTGATTTGGGGTGGTTCCTAACACTTATGATTCATTGTTGTTTAGAAAGAGATGTTTTTTTCTATGACATATGTTTATGATCTATGAAAGATTAGGTATTAACATTGTATGTTTTGATCATGATCATATACAATTATTCGTATCTTGTGATTCTATATGATCATTGAATGATATTAACCATATTTACCCTTACTGGACATCTGAGGTGAACATTTCATATGTATTATTACACTAATTAATGTAGATATGGTTTAACATAAGGTGTTCTTAATAAGGGTTGTATATGAGATGTAATTTTTGGGGAATGATAATGATGTTTCATGAAATAAGAAGTTTATGTATATATTAAATTAAATAGTAAAAAGTTATTGTTTAGCGGTGTCTATTCATATTAGTTGGATGGATGATTCATCTTCTACTTTGTAATATTTATATAATTTATGCCTAAGAACATCACGATATGTATATAATTGGCATCAACAAAAATATATTCCATATATGAATATATAAGAAATGAGGTGTTAGTTTATATAAATGTCCATGTATTGTGAAATATTATCATTATTATATACATGGAAGATACTCAATGTAAAGCATAGGGTCCCACGCAAATTGTGTTTTATCAAACATGTCCTGTAATTTTGGTAGAGTATGTGGAATCCTCTGGACGTACACTCATTGTGAGTTAGTAGTTATCACATTCCATATTCCCTACAGGTAAAAAAATGTTGCTTAACTTTAAATGATTTTGGATGTATCCAACTATCACCCAAGGAAAACATTACTTTTAGATAAAATATTATGTTTGACACTAATATTTCTTTATCCATTTTATTATATTATTAAAATGGTGTAACAATCGAACAATCAAGTAGCCCATTTAGATAATCTTTTCAACATAGAATGAAATGAAATATATCTCTTTATCATAGGGGAATTGTGAAATTATTTTATGCATATAGAGTTCCAAAGTTTCATATAAATGATGACGAGTGTCAGTTATGAGGAATAACGTAGAAAATGGTCCAATAACCCCCAACTAAAATAATATTTATAACAAAAAATGGTCCCCTATATACCTAGTGGAGTGGGTAAACCCCTAATTGACCTGTATAGGTCATACATGTATGGATTTGGTAACCTCATTAATTGATAATAATACACCATAATAAGGTTAGAGTCCCCAATAACGGTCAATTTTTTTAAAATTGATATATAAACCTCAACATAGAGTGGGTCTCCCTCTATGAGTCGTCATATTTGATCTATAAGGTTTGTAAGTTGGGTTATCATATATTTTAAGAATTTAAAACACATATTATTCATAACTCCCTTTATTTTATTACTTACAAGGATCCAAGATATAAAGATTTTAATTTACCTTAACATTGGAAAACTAGTCCTTATTTAATAATATCTCAATTTGATTCATAATTGAGAAGACATACTATTTTATTCTCCCTATGTTATTTTGATGAATCCTAATGTATATATTTATACACACCACTACATGGTACATGATCTGAAACATTTTTTTTCCAAATATATTGCATATTTAAATAGTGATTTTGCAGGATGTGGTGCTAAATGAGATTGAACCGTTGAGGTTCAAGGTTAAATCTTTTTATCTGATATTATGTTATTTACTATTTTATGGAGTGTTTTCAATTTTCATAATTATTTGAGTTATGTATTTTTTACTTTATATAGGGAAAAAGTTACATTCCGTTATTTAAATTTATTTTTAATTATTTTTTTATTAACATATTTATCAACTATTATATGCATGTTATAGTAAAATGGGTTTATTAATAGTTTATATAGTTATATATTATTATAAATAAAGGTTTTGGTATACAGGTTATATTCTATGTTCTCCAATTAATTGTATACTACTTCTTAGTTGTAGTAACCAAAAATAGACTTATTGGGGAAAGGATTGGGGAGCCACACTAAGGTTGTTGTTAACCTAGGAGGTGCTTAGGTGGGATGGTTAGGACCGAATGGAATTAGAATAGTTTTTGTCATAAGGATGTATTTTAGAGTTAGTAGTATAATAAATATTATATATTTTGTATTAATACATAAATTTATTGAGTCAAATCCTTTAGATATTCCCAAATGACTATGTATTTATCTTGTCAAGCATAGGAAACCATCCCAAGGAACACTGAAATAGATTTATTGATAGACATGTAATGGGACTGTTCGTGTGATTCAACTTTCAATAATTGATCGCTTGAGTGATGATCATATAAAATAGGGAAAAGATTAAATATATTCCCCTATACTGGTGGTGAAATGTTTTGATTACCCATGTGTTGGGAATGGGAATAAACAACAGTATCTTAGATGGTAGTCCCTACCGAGTTTTAGTAGATGAATATCATAACGAAATAACATCATGTGTTCATTTTTTGGAGAATATAGGTTCTATAGAGATCTAAATAATTAAGAAAAAAAATATTGGAATTAGTTATATTCTCACATTTTTAATATGGGTCACTAGGAGAAAACATACTATATGAAGGAAATGCACAAAAAATAAGTGATTAAATACTGACATGTCATTCGATATAGTCTTTTGTGTCAACTATAATCATTTTAATTTCAATAAAATAGAATCAGGAGCCATAATCCCTAATAGAAATAGTGTATATTTTACTTATTAATGGTTTTCCATAAGGGAAAAGAACTGGATAACGAATGAATAAATGATTTAGTGTTTATAATTTATCCAATAAAGGGTGTTTCCAAGTTAAATTATTAATTAACTACCTCAAAAGTTTAACCCACTCTCCATACCCCAAAATTATTTAAATGACCAAGAAAATGTGGGGTAGGATGAATCATTATTTTCTAAGGAGTTCCTTATGATAGTTTATTAGCTTACAAGAGTATATTAGAGGAGATTGTTTTTTAGATGTTCGATGGAGGGAAGAAGATCTTTCGGTTTCTAACAAAAAATATCCATCTACCATTATATTAGGGAGTAATTACAATAACCTCTTGGATATAGGATATAAAATATATAGTATCACTTATGTGGTGAAAAATGAATAATTTCTTTTTTATATTTTTTTTAAATTCATTATTTCTTATGTATTTATTATTTTTTTGTTTATATTTTTATGTTCTCAATGATGAAATTAACCATGGATATATTGATGATCAATTGAGAAATATAAGAAGTTTTCCACCCCAATAATGAAGTTCATGTATCTTATTTCATTCCCTTGTATATTTTTACCACCACCTATTTGGGAAATGAATAATAAATGGTGATTTTTCATGAATCCAATAAATGTGAAAAGTGTTAGGTTACAAAATGTTGTATACTTTGGTATTATAATTTTTTTGTGGAGTATCATCACATATTACCACAACCATTTTATCTAAGATAATTTATAATCTTTTATTGGATTCTTATCAGATCATTCACAATAATTTTTTAATTTATTTCATTCATTTACTATTCATTGAGAATATGGAGAATTGTATTCAAATGTGAACTCTATGTTTATGATAACTATCCATTATTACATTATCTATCACAATATATGTATATAAATCTTAAAACACGAATAAAAAATATGTCATTTTTTGGGGGAACATAGATTAATTGTTACAATACATATATTTATGTAATTTATTATACAAAAAAGATACTATTTAATAGGTGTTAAATTAAATAAGTGTTTCCCCCATATCCCATTCTACACATAATTTATCCAAAAAAATTTTAATCCCATTATGAAGCCTTAGAGACAATAAATGTTCACTATATGATAAATATAACAAACTGAATATTATACCACCATTCTATTTTAAAACATTCCTTATAAAAATAAGATATTGGTGTGTGTTTTTGTGGGTAAGGGGAAGGTATTATAATTTTACACGGATCTTCAGAAGAATCAAAATGATTTTAAGGGAGTAATGAAAAAAATAGACCATTATAAAATGAATAATACTCTAAATTCTGATATACATTATTCCATATGGGACTCTAAAAGTAAATTAATTAATAATAATTAATCGATTGAAAAGAAACATCAAGATGAATTTTCTTACTAAGAAAAATCTTGTGAAAACTAGTAAAAATATAAATTGGAGGGTTTTAGGGAACAAGAAAAGAAATTGTGGCTAAGTTTTAGTAATCTGAAACTATCTTCACATTTAAAATTCATTTAGATTATATCCTCTAACTTCAATAGTTTTTTCTATTTTTAATGTTTTGAAACAAACATTTAGCTTTAGAAAAACCCATATAAAAGCCCTTTGATTTTTTTTTCACATGTATGTTTAGTAATGAGATGTTAAAAAAACTATTGGAATATTTATTTTATGAATATTAAATTTTTTGAAACGAATATTTTTTACATTGTATGATGTAAGTTAATAAATGGTAATATTTAGTTGAAGAAGTAATATTTGTAATAGGATATTAAAATGAATTAAAATTAGTAAAAAATAAGGATGAATAAATCATATATGATACAAGATGGCCTATCGAATGAATTGAAAATTCATTGTTACTATTGTTTTAGAGATTTTCACAAGGGGGTAGTGTGTATATTTTTGAAGAGAGAAGTATTTATGTTTACAAGAGTGAAAAACACATAATTCCCATTCCTTTCCATAATTTAAAGATGGAGACATGATAATTTTCCAATATAAAAGATTATATTAAAATGTTCTTATATTAATATATTTTTGTTCATATTTTGAAAATGGTTAAAATTTATGATTTTGATGCTTTAATTTTTTATATTAAATTCCCAGGACATTAAATTAAGGGTGTCAACATTTTTCTATTCGAAGACCAACTAAGCCATATATGTAAGATTATACATGTTTTTTAAATATGTTAATTAATGATAAATAATTATCTTCTATAATATTATAATAATAAATTCTTCTAACTCTAAATATTCTTATGTTTTTCAATAATTACAATGAAAAATTGAGGAGCTTCTTGCTACATCATATTATTTGGAAAATATTGAAGTCAATGTAATAGTACTTAAATCCTATATATGAGAAAATGTAAAAGTTCTAGTCTATTTCACGTATTTATATTGTACTATGGATGTTGATGGAGTGAAATAATTGAAAAAGGTTGAACATGAAATATCAATAACCATGTAATGGTAAAATTTACATGCATTAGAGTATCATGATATTTTAAGAGTAAACTAGAGAAACAAATATATATTTATGAATAAAATGAAACCCATGTATGGTTTTTTTGGGGACTTTCCCAATAAAATATTTCATACATTATAGAGAGAACAATGTTTTCAATATGATTCCCTATAAAAGAGTAAATAAAATTCAACGAGGAAATATATAGAGAATAAATATGATCTATAGATGAACTAAATAATAATCATGGACTACATGTATATAACAAAAGATAAAATTAGATCACTATATGATCCTTCCTTAATAAATCATTTAACTAAATAAAAAGAGGAAATGTTGAGATAAATTTAAATAAGAGATGGCGCATGTAATATTTGCTTCTAAAATACATGGTACCAACTTCTTATTTTGTAAATAAGGGGTGAATATCAACTGGGACAAAGTATTCATTGTACAGAAATAAAAACTATTAGGTTTCCCTCCATATATTTTGATTTTTTAATTTTTTTTATTGTTTTTCATTGTATCAGATTATATTCATCTTTTGGTCTAGAAAAATACCCATGGAGTTGTGAATAATTGTTTTAATACAAAGGGTTTTGGAATAAAAATATATTTTTTATATGTTCAAAATAATTTTGTTTCTCATTAGTTTCTAAGATGATAATTGTTAGTGAGTTAATTGAGAGATTTGGATAATAAATATTTATTCTTCCTTGTAGTCCTCATAAAATTATTTATTTGAAATTATATTTGGATCAATAACTATACATATTTTCATATTCATCATATAATGGTGTTTTATAGGAATGTATTTATTTATTTATAGATTTTTGACCAAGGATAGTTGGATAAAATTGTCCTAACCATATGAATAATAAAGGTACAAAAATTCATTCCCCTATATGTGGAATAAATTCTATTATTGGACAATTGAAGAAATTAGATCATTAAAATATATTATATTAATTTTTTTTCAATGAAAACTGAGAAAGGTATGGGTATTAATAGGAATAACATTGACCTTTTCCATTGATTGGTAATTAATATTTAATAAATATTTCTGAAAATAGTTAAAGAAAAATGTATCTATGAAATATTTCAATGATTTTTCATAACTATTTCAAACATTGTATTCTAAAATTACAAAATTGTTTTACTATATTATCAAAAACATTGCCTCATTGTATTGTTTAAAAAAATTAAATATTAAAAAGAACTAAAATTTTACACTAATGTTTTCAAAGATATTTATTTTTAAAAGACTATTCTATTTGCTATATTTTATTATTGGGGAAATATAAATGTAATTTAGATTTGAAAATGATAGACTTGAATCAAAATTTTCTAACCACTAAAAAAAGAACACAAGGTTTATTTTATAACCATAAATTTATATTATTTATTTATATTTTTATAAATATTAAAAACAATTACCCTCATTCCCATTAATTTACATTCAATTATAAACTATAAATATACAATATTATATAATATATGAACTAAAAACGAGTTTGTAACTAACTTATTTGTAGATAAGCAAATAGTATCTCTATAATGTTGTCTTTTTATGTTTGAATATTTTATTTTTTGATTTTAAAATGTAATGGAACAAAATTGATAGAATATTCATAAAGTGTAATGAACATATATGAAGATGAAGTTGGATATAAAAACATCAAGAGGTGTTTATAATAGTAAATAACACTTAATATATATAATAAAATATATTCAATAATTCTAACATATGATAAGTATTATAATGTAAAATAATATATATATTTTTTCTAGAGTTAAATTTATTTTATGGTAGGTTTATAATTGTTTTGATGAAAAATGATTCAAGAGGAATACCATGAAAATTTTCTTAAAATTAATTTGATTATAATAGATTCTTCAGATGTTCTACTCTAGAAAACATGAAATTTTTTAACATGAATTTATCATGATTTTTTTTATAAAAATATAATTTTTATTATATTCATTATTTTTCATAGAAAAAACAATATAGTAAGTCTATACATTTATGGATCCCTTTCCATGTCTATTTTCTATAAACATGATTTGGTTTGACAAATTATATAAAACATTACACATTTCATTCAATTAAAAATTAATTTAAATGCAATATATTGTGTGGTATACTAATATAGATATTTTTTATGGAAAACCAATATATATATATGTTCAAAAAAGATACAAAAAATGATGTTTCTTATGAAATAATATATTATTTTAAATCAAAAAATACATATTAAAATATAATTTTTGTCTGATGAATCAATCTATTCTGGATCCCCTTCACAATAGATTCATGGAATAAATCTGATAGAATCCTTCAACTTTGGGTATTTAAGATGTGTTTTCAATATATAAATACATGGGGGTGTCTTCCTTTTTCCCACGTTACTATATAAATTAAAGGTTGACATTTAAATATAATGACTGAAATATGTATGTTTTATTGTATGGATTTTAATATCATTTGTCTCATATATGAATGAATGACATTTCAGATGTATTAGAATTATATATATATATATATATACTTAACCATGGATCTAATATTTCTTTTTTAATAATTTGACCTATTGATGAAACATTTCATTAACTTTTTAAACATTCAAACTACCTGTAACATATGATTCAATCCAAAAATTATTATTTACTTTTTTAAAAAATCCATTATACATTCCAACTTAGATAATCATAAACATATGATAACAACATATTACATGTAATCTTATGTGGTATGTAACTAATAAATTCAAGATTTATCAAATAGAAAACTATTTTCTATGTAGAGAACCACAATATAGGTGAAACTATTTTGTACTTTTTACCAAAAACCATGGGTTTCTACTATTACATATTTGATCAAGTCACGAGTTCTTTAGTATAACTGTTTTATGAATTTAAATTACAATAGGTAAGTTGTTATGTTATAAATGAAATACAATAATTGCTACCCATTAAAAAATATCATCATCATGACTCATACTAAATCCTTGATTCATCTAGTTTTACTACTAATAGAGATGTGTCAAATTAACTTGAAAATTCATTTAATATTTCCACTAACATTATCAATTATAGAAATACCATAAAATCATTCTACCCACCTTAGTGGAAAATAATTAATTTTGATAATATGTAAAACTTTTTCAACATAATAAATTTTCATTAATGGTAAATTGAATCTATCATTTTAATTGATAAGTGTAACATTCAAAAATATATAATTCATACTAATAATTATAATTTTTAACACGACTAGGATCGTAGTTTCCAATTATATCAATCTTCTCACAATGATTTTAACTTCAATGTTATGTTTTAAGTCACATATATTCTCATCTCTAATAATTTTATATTGCAATTTTGATAATATTAACATTCTATTGAATTAAAACAATACTAACCATAATAATTTCGTATCACTAATATTTAATTTTTTTAATTATGATCATTTCTTTTATAATAACTAAAAAGTGAATTTAGAATTTACCTTAAAATTTCCTATGATATTGTAGTGTCTTGGATCATCATACTTGATGATAAATAAAGAATAATGGGGTAATAATTTGAATTATTCTCAAGTAAAAGGGGGGTATATCAAGCGTAATTATGAATAAAATATTTTCTTATCATTGTGATAATATTTTTTTAAAATTTTGTGTCATGAACATAAATATATTTGGGTCTAAAAACAGGAATTCAATTTACATTAATACAATATTTATGTAACTGTAGAAACCCATGATTTTTATACCTTGTTATTATATATATTTTAAAAAAGAATGATTAAATTACTCAAACACACAACTATGGACTACAAAATATATCTATATTAGAAAAATTGAGCATAATATTATTAATTCCTAAATGGTATTTATTGTATCCCACAATGATCTCCACTTTTCGTAATATAACATAAAACTTATCATTATAACCACGGTAAAGGAGACAAAATAATGGGTGATATCAGATACTCAGTAAAGGTAATAAATAGAGAAATGAAAGAATATTATGAACATAAGGGTTTGAAAAAATGATAATAACATTTGAAAACCATACCATATATATATAATATCAATATTATGAGTTCATGAACAATGATTGGAAATTCATAGGATATAAATCATAACAGAATCAAGAAACACAATTCATGAGAGGATAATACTACAATAATATATATACTAATGGAATACACATTAGATTAAAAATATATATCAAGGATACACACCAAGACATTAAAATCTTGTTAGGATTAGTACAACCACCCCTGTACATGCTTCAACCTTTGGATGAACTATTGTGTACACATGTTTAGGCAAGAAATAACATGTCGTGTACAATTTGAGTTCATATATCAATAATAAATATATAATTTATTAGTGGTATATATAGGACACAGCTGAAAAAGTATAGAAATAATACTTATATGTGATAAAATATCAAAAAATATTCCGTATATGATACCCCATGAAATGAAGTGGGGATTATAAACATTTTATCATATAAAAACCTGTAGAAAAGAAAACGTTTTCTTAGTAATTTCATTATTTAATAATAGCATAATTAGTTAAAAATATGGTCTCATAATAATTTTATGATTTTATAGCTCGGGGAAAAGAAATAGGATTCATAATCATCTTGTTATAATTAACCATTCATATAAAAAATAAGAATGGTATGCATGGATTATATCCCCAATAAAGTGTGTTTAAAATCCATGAATGTCTTCAATATGTAAAATTATTTTGAGGGATCATTAAAAACATTTTTTAGGAATAAAATTTTTATTAAAAATCATATTTAACACATAAAACTCTTTTTAAAATCAATTTCATAAAAATATATCCTCGAAATCAGAAAATGAAATCATTAAAAATCATTTTAATCTGATCATAATGAAAATATAGTTTCCACTTTGAAAAAAACTACCTAAATTAGAAAAAAAAAATAAGAATACTTTTATTTTAATATGATATTGAAATCAAAGAAAATATACATCATTACAAATAATTATAATGGATAGATAAAGTGTCATTGATGTCAAATATGTGAAAACAACTTTTAATTTCCATTTTTAATGTAATAAATATGGTAAATGTGGTGAATATGAAATGAACATTTCGTTTTATTTTTTTAAAATGGGAAAATTTTATTTTATAATTAAATTGAAAATAGTAAAAACTTTTTGGGAATAATTTTAATAAAAAATTTTTATGGAAGAAAATTGAATTTTGACTAAAAAGATTGATTTTTCATAAAAAAAATATTTTTCTATTCTTAAGTAAAATAAGAGAGAAAAATATAGGAAAAAATATTACTCTACTAGCATCACTAGAGGATAAGAAATTTTTTTTATTGAGACATGTATCATATTATTGGAGCATAAGACTCATACTGATAAAAATCTTGTTAAATAAGAATGTTGTAACATAAAATCTATACCACATTGGTGAATTTTGAGCATAAGACTCACGAAGGAAAATCATTAAAATTAAATTAAATTATCTTGACGAAAAATAAATTCATGATATTATATATCATATAATTTATTTATACATAATATGAAATAAAATCGGTTTAAAACATGACATGTTTATCAATGAAGGAAAATTAACATAAGAATCCCCTACCAATTCATAAATATTTTGATCTATAATTCCCAGTAAAATATAATATCAAAAAAAGTAAATATCATGAATAAAAAGGGATTTGTGATTTAATAAGTAAAAGATGAATTATATAAACCACACAAAATAAATGAGTAGTGAATTTTTATATGTTTCATAGAAATTAAAGAGAGACTATAAATCCATTATCATAAGTCCCAACTTACTTCAAATGCATCCAATCATCCAGTATACAAAATATATTTTTTATTATAAAGATATTAAATAACCATATATGTATATATATAATATCATATATGATATGGTGGTGTCCTTTTATTATCCATGTATTAAAATTTTCATGTTAAAATTATGATTCCTGCAATAACTAATTTGTTTTTTGTGTATGTTTTGATTGGTAATTTTTTTCATCTTACATTGATCATTGTTCCTTAATCTGAAAAATTTTATCCATGATATAAATACCATATATATTCATTTTAATTTTATTTAAATAAATCTATATATGATAGTGATTTAAAATTAAATAGACTATTTGTGGTGACGATATGCCCTACATAGACATGAACATTGTTTCCATTTTCTCTACATATTGGATGAATGAAATGTAAATGATCTATTATCATGGGAAAAAATTTATATTCAAAATATATAACCTAATTATATTAAAACCAAACTTATTACATTTCAATTAAAACCAAAATCAATCATATCACTTTGCAAAGATGCAGTCCGCTCTATACATGAGCGATGATACTGTATTCTCACAAAATGTAATGAATGATGTGGTTAAAGATGTATTGTTTCCATAAGAATAATAATTTCATAGGTATTATATATATATAATTAATTTTTTATTATTTCAAACCATTAGAGATATTAAAGGAAAAAATGAATGATATCGGTTCCTGAAGTAGTTGTCTATTGTACAGATGTATAATGGTTTCATAACTAATTAAATAGAAGTTGATATGATAAAGATCCTACCCAAAATGTAAAAAAAATCCAGTATGTGAAATATAATTATTTTTGTTATTATCATGGTAAAATAGTAATTGAATGGGGTTTATGAATAAATAAAATATAAAAGCTCAATGATGAATGCTGCTTCATTTTGGTTATCATCCATCAGTTTTCATCGAAATCCTTAATAGTAAGTATTTCTATCCGAACTATGGGTAATATGATGATATTAGGTAAATTAAGAAGTTATATGGGTTTCTATTGTCTTAACAAAAATGGTATAAAGTTGAGAATAATTGAGGATCAAGGTGGCTTTTAATATGTGTGGTGATATGAACACTTTTGATGTTTTGAAACATAGAATTCAACCAATGTTTATTATATCACAAGGATCCAATATTGATCCATTCTTAATAAACAGAGCTTTAAGGCCAAAATAATGATATCCAAAGTGTTTTGGACATATTTTATCTTATTTTTAACCCATATTTAATTAGTTCAACCCAAAGTAAATTGTTTTACCTTAAATGAAGTAAATATTTATTAATCCTTTTTCCATGATTGTTGATCAAAACATTATGTTAACCATAGTAGATAACATAAATTATTCTGATTCCAAATATAGAATCCAATTTTGTAAATTCCCATAATATATTTTGAAATATTTAATTTAAAATTAATTTCACAGGCCCGACGAGTAAGTGGGACATTAAAGAGAAAATGATCAAATGTATACAAAGTATTAATAAAACTTTTCAATATAAAATTGATTAAAATGAATAAAATTAGTTATGAAAATATATTTTATATATTTTTGAAATTATAATAAATTTAAAATATATTTTAACATTTTAAATAGTTTCAATTAAAAGGATGCGTTCAATTAAAATTATTCATTTTTTACTATTCAACCAAGAAACACTCTTTTCCAAAAATTCTAAAAACAGAATGATACTTTTTTTTTGATATGATGGTTTCAATAAAAAATTTATTTCGCAAAAAAAATATTCTAAACTCTAATACAAAAAATTTTAAATCAGAACAGGTAGACTCGACAAAAAAAGAATGTTTTCATGAAGTGATGTATTCAAGGAGAATATGATTTTATATTTAAATTATGTTTAATAATAATCATTTAATGAATCAAAGATAAAATTTATTGATATATAATACTAAAATTTACATTCAATCATTCATCATTACGAGAAATTTTAATTAATTAGAAAAAGGTAGCATTATTCACTTTAAAACAGTTTTCACAAAAAAAAACATTCTTGAACCCAAAAATAAACACACAAAAATCAAATATAATGAGAATTACATAGTAATTAAAGGGATTAAAAAATAAATAAATAAATCTTACAATAAATTAAAACATAATGGGACATTTTAGTTACTTAATTTATTGAAAATAAATTATTTTTTACAAAAATCGTTATATTCACTTTTCACGAGAATGTTAGTATTTTCGAAAAATCTCAAATAATCAACATAAATTAATTTTGATATGATGATTTTCAATAAGGAGCTAATTTCATAAAATAAATTTTCCAAAATAGATATTAATTAGTTATAAAATTTTATAATAAAAAAGAAATAAAATCATTTCTGAAGAAAACATATTTTTGTTGAGTGTAATTACATTACTAAAAATTGATAATTATTTTCTTTGAATTTATAAATAAATTTTTTTATATATATTTCATAAATTATTTAATACTCTTCATACATTATTATTAAAAACTTAGTTATAACAATCATATAACAATTCTTTTTTCCAGAATCTTAGTGTCATGTATCCTTCAAGTTATAGAAGAAACTAGTTATTGTTTGTAACAAAAAAATACTAGGTGTTGTGTATAATTCATGATATACTAATTGCTGCACATAATCAAAAATATTAAAAAAATTAATTGTATATGAAAAAAAATATTTCACAAAATCTGGTCGTGTTACATTATATCCCACTAAAATGAATTTGACCCTTAAAATTCAACAATTTAGTTTCCAAAAATGAGGACAATTATACCTTATCACACCCTCTTCTTCCCACCTAACATACTCAAGATAGGTATTTCTATAAAAAACATTATCTTGATTAGTGTCTTCTATGGTAGAACATTTTCTCAATAATTCAGATTCCCCAATAGTTATTCATAATTTGAAATATCATTCTTCTAATATTTAAAATTAGAGTTTTGTACCTATGTTGAATTAGTTATTTACTTCCTCGGGATAGATACTTGGAGCACATTGTGAACCTTAGAGATGTTTAATGGAAATTGCTTATGATAAAATACTATCCTGATATGACCAAGTATTTTAATGTGACTAATATAACTGGGGATTGCATTTCCATTCTTTATTTTGTGGAGAAATTAATATATATAACTTATCACTGAATTTTAATTATATATTGCATAGATTATTACAAGAATAATGTTTTTGTGAATATTGTTTCATTATGTGATGATGAAAGATGCTACCCTTATCTTTCATCTCATTAGCATTCTGAGGTCCTAATAGCATTGTTATTTCACCTTTATTCAAATAAATTAGAGTTATAAAATTAATTCAATATAAGTATTTATTAGGATCTATGTGAATGCTTTAGTGAAAGATTATTTTTTGTATTGAAAATAAACATAAGTATGGTGTTAATACCAATGATATTGGAAATCCATAGAACAAGATTCCAATCAATTAATATTGAATGTGTTACATCATTCAACCTTAAAAATTAATTAATATATATCCTATAAAAGATATTCCAAGTGAAATATTATCTAATATAGATTATGTAGGATGATCAACTACAATCCATGTTGTATTATTATATTTAGATGTTTTTGGGAGTCTGGTGGAAAAACCCATGGGGATTTCATCGTATTTCCATTTTAGTATAATTAATGGTATTAACATACATCTAAGACATTATCTCTTATAATAGAGTATTAATATTATTATACATTGAGATATGTACTCAGAAATATATTTGTTTATGTTGTCTCACAATAATTAATCTTTCACATAGGCCAGTGGTTGGCACTGTATCCTTGTTGTCATTCGACTATTGTTTCAAGCTCCACGATCAGACCTGATGGAACAGGTTGTCTCCTCATTTACTGATTATACATTTTCTCAAACTATATAAATAAAAATTTTCAGAAATTTCAATAAACCCTAGTCACCGTAATATTGAAGATATGATAAACCCAAATGTTTTACAATAATTTTAGTAATTTTTCTATTAAATGATTTCAACCTCATACCCAAAGGGTTATATTTCCATACATTCCTCCCAAAATATATTTAATCATGATAATATCACATCATGTAAAACCTCGTGGGGGTTTCTATTAATTTTAACATAAGATCAACATAAAAATTATATAAATTTGATGTAATATACTCCTCTTAAGTTAATCGTATATAGAGACATATATGCTTCCAAAAATTAAATAATCTTTAGATGTTTCACGAATCTTACAACCCAAACAACATTGAGAAAATAATTCTGCAACCTAATACCTGAATAGAAATAGATTAATAATTATATATTTAAACATAAATTATTAACATGTAAAAAGATGTTCATTTATCATGAAGTTAAATATCAGGATAAGGAATTGAGGTGGATAGTGCTCATGTTCCCCATACATAAAAACATTGAAATAATTGATAATTTTTCACTATAAGGACTTCATTTAAACTTATATAAAAACATTACCTCCATTTGATATATACTTATAGGTTCTTCTCCGCACATTTAGGATATATTTAAAGCAATATCCTCTTTCATTTGTGTCTATAAACACATGAAAGTGCATATCATTTCATATTCCTCATACATTATTCTTTAATAATCTCACCTATGTTCACATTGTTAATCATATATTAGGATATATGATTAGGAATAATCAAGACATATATGTATATAAATTAATCATTCAATTTTTTTTCTCATAGTCATTGAATTTTCCAATAGATCTAGGGTTATCATTATTTCATCTTTTTCAACCATTGACTAAAACCAAGAAGCTTGTTGTGAGAAACAATAAGAATTGTGGGAAGACAACATAATCATGAAAAATCATGTATAGAATGTAAAAATAATTACACCATAACTTTTATCAACAAAACCTTAGGCTTATCCTAGGTCATTGTTGATAATAATCTATTTATATTATTCATGATTGATTGTAAATAGTTCAGGAGTTTCCAAACCATATCATATGGGGGTGTCATACAAGGTACCCAATAATACAAATTGTTATGAACCAGGTGGTAAATAATCTTTTTAAATACTCCCTTTTTGAGATATTATCCCACTTTACATCTCTTACAGATCCTCCTCAACTTTCAGTATTTAGATATGGATCTAATTACATAGAAACCACACTCTCAAACCATTATAAAGTTTCCATGGAGTTTTCCTATAAATATACTCATACTTAGAACTATCCTTAATGGCATACCAATATATACCCTTAAAAATATATTTATGGATATCTATAATGTTTTATCATTCTAGTATCCAAAATATTCCATTCTTACCAACTATAATGACCCCATTTTCAAACATGGATATTACATATTTTTAGATTAACATTGATTATGTTAAAAAAACACTTTCCCGAGAACTGTAATAGTTTATTACCGCTAGAAACACATAACAAAATATTTTAAATTAATGCAATATATTTAATGACTTCCATAAATATCTGCTTCTTTTTTTATTCTTACTTAACACATTTCTTTGTGACATGGGTAAAGGAATGATATGAAATTAGTGCTGAACAAAATCCACAGAAAATAATGAAATAAAATGTTAAATTAAATATATCAAGATGAATTAGATTCATAATATAACATGTCAATGGGATAGTATATAAATCACAAAAAATGGAGTGGTGAATTTTCCTATGTCTCTAAGAAATAAAAGGGAGACAAGAATTTTCCTTCCTTTAGTATCAAATTACTTGGTACACATTGGAACCTACTTTATACTAAATATATGTTTAATATAAATACATTAATGAACGACATAGACACATACACATAAAAATAGATATATATATATATAATTCCTTATATAATTTACTAATGGCATTTTATAAAATTTTTATTAAAAATTCAATGTTAACATTACGTTTCGAGAAAATAATTTCTTCCTTTATTTTTCTATGTTTTGATTTTTTTTGGTCAAATTAACTTGATCAAGGTTCCATAATTTCATGAATTTTATCTATAATATAAATTTCATATATATTAATTATATATTTCTTTATATTACTCTATAAAATATAGAGATATAAAATGAAATACAATGTTCATGGAGATGGTATGTTGTACATACGCATGAACATTGCCTAAATATAGTTCAGAAACTAAAATAATAAAGTTAAATGACATATTATTATTATATAATAATTTTTATTATTTAGATATAAAATATTTTTTAAAAAAAATTCCTTTTTTATCTTCCATGTAAAGAATGTGTGAATCACATCACTTTGCGTGTAGGTAGTCTATTGTACATAAAATTGACATTTTTGTAATCCTGTAAATTCAAACGAATTAAGTCTTGTGTTATATAATATTAATATAAGAATAATAATATCAGAAGTATCCTATATAAATAATAAATCTATCATTACTCCTGACCATGAGAGTTTATAATGAACAAATTAATGAAAACGGTTCCCAAGGTGGTAGTTCGCCATACACAAAAATGATGATTTTTTAAACTGTTTCATTGATTTGGATAAGTTTATTGGTAATTAAATTAACCTAAAAAATAAAATAATATTTAATATATTGATGGTATTATATCATAATTGTTTAATATGAATGGAAATTAAGGAGGAAGAAATAAAATTAAAGCACTCTTTGATGAATGTTACCTCTTATACGGGTATCCAACATAGGATTGCAGTAAAATCAGTACTAGAATGGTTTATGTCCAAAATAAAGGTTTTTGGGTGAGATTATAAATGTTAATAAGTTATTTTTACTATTATGTTCTATAAAAAATTGTTTTATAATGTTAAGGGAATAGGAGAAGGGGAAACCATTTATATATGAGGGGATTGTCACACTAGTAATCTATTGAAAGAAAGAATTCCATCCATGTTTTTTTTTCTAGTCGCAATTAAATTTCAGTGTACCATTATTTAGAATACAAGTGATAATGTTGATTTATCACTATAAAATGTGTTTTTGACATGTTTTTACTTATTTTTAATGCTTATCTTTTCATTTTAATCTCAATAACCCATTTTTCCCTTCACTGTAGTAAATAATTTTTACTATTTTTACAATTCATCTTGGTAAAAGTTTATGTTGAAATTATTAGACAATAGAAATTATTATGATTAAAATTATGTGATCCAATTTCTATAATTCCATTCACTGATGTTGAAAAATGTAATTTCAAATTAATTTCATACATGGGATGAGAAAGCATGCTTTTATTGAGAAAATGGTCGAACTTTTATAAGGTTTTTTATGTCCAATTTCAATATGTAATAAATAAAAATTAACTAAATTGGATTAATGAGTATATAATTTAAGAAATTGTACATTAAAAACAATAAAAAATTTTAGTTTACATAAAAAATATTTTGATGAAAAGATAATTTTCAATTAAAATTCATTATTTTATTTACTATTCATCAAAAAATTATACATTTTATAAATTTATAAAACATTAACTATTTAAATAATGTTAAATTGATTATTATAAAATGATGTGTATTTTTTAAAATAAAAATTCTAAAATATTATTAAATTAAATTTTAAACAAAACCTACAAGGACGACAAACAATATTGTATCCGAGAAGTGTATTTTTCAAGAAGAATATAATTTTATATTAAATATATCTATAATAATAATAATTTTAGGAATTTCAAATGAAATTTAATGATATATAATATATAAATTTCATTAAAAAAAATTCCCCATCATGGATAATATTTATTAATTAAAATAGTGAATCATTATGCATATCATAATAATTTCATTAAATGTTTTTGAAACAAAAAAAATAAACATTTACAAAAATCCAATATAAAATGATAAAAAAGTAATTTTTGGATTAAATATAAATAAATAATAGTTATTATAAATTACATCATTATTTTGAGTTTATATTATAATTATTTATTGAAGATAAATGACATTTTTCCTGGAATCAATATTCTCACTATTCAATAAAAATCAGTTTTTTCCACAAAAAAACACAAAATTAATGAATAAATTAATTTTGATATGACTATTTCAAATAGTAAGTTCATCTTATAAAATTAATTTTCTAAAATTATGATAAGTTAAAAATTATATTTTATTATAAGAATAAATTGTATACATTTGTTTAGAAAACATATCTCATTTGAATAAAATTACTTTACTAAAAATTTACTTATTAATCACTAAGAGTTTATAAATAAATTTATATTGAGTCATAATATTTTATTTATATTTCAAAAAAATGTAAATAATGTTATTAACCACCTAATAAAATTTTCATTTATAACAGTCATATAATACTTAATGGTTCATTGATGGTCGGTATCACATGTCATGCATGCTAAAAACAACTCATTTTTTTGTAACAAAAGATAAAATCGTTTTTCAGTATTATTAATGATATAAAAGTTTTTATGTGTGATTAAAAATTATTAAAAAATTAAATTTATTTAGAAAATTCTATTTCACAAAATATCAGGGTGATACATTAACAACACACTTGTATTGATAAAGAAATGATGATTTTTTGATGTTGCTAAAGAAGATATAAAAAATGAGTTATAATAACCCAAAATTAATCACATTAAACAACCATAATATTTTATATTATATAAATATATTTATGATGATTTTGTAAAATTGTGTTGGGGTACCATATCACCAAATCCATAATTAACAATCCAAACTACAAAAAGATTATTGTTCTTTTCTAAGTCTAGAACACATGATACGACATGTGGAATCAAAAAAAAATATGAATGAAATTGTAACAAATATATTTATTTAGTAACTTATTATCAATACCACTTCACAAAATTAGTTTTTCAATGTGTAAGAAGTTCTGGTAATGGGAAATATTTGATAAATCAAAAAAAACCTTTAACAATTTCTATACACAAATTCCTCTCCTCATGATAATGATGAAAGAATCTAAGTCCATGAAATATACCTATGTTTTAACTTTATTAACTCAATAAATATTTATCCATAATCGAATATAATTTATCATTAATTTTTAATTCATATAAGTCTCAAAAAACGTATAGTAACCCAATATTTATACTATACATGATACCTAATTTTTATAAATATTTTAATATTTTATTACTTTAAAAATATAATACCTTCATATATAAGTTGTTGTGTTTGTATTATTTTGATGACCTTTTAATATCAATTGGAAAATTTTATACATTTATATAATTGTAAGGTGATTATTCCACAAAAATGAATCACAATAAATAAAACTACATTATTGATCTCATTAATGATTTAATATAATGAAAATAAACTAAAAACCGTGTCAGATATGATAATATAAAATGTAAGACCATTATTTGGGGAGAAACTAAAAAACTCAGTATAGCTAGTGGGGATGAGGTTTTTCTCGTAATCATTTATAACATTATATAATAGATAAATGTGTATTTGTAAAAAACCTTTTTATCAACTTTTACTAATGATTTATATGACTTGAATAATAGTATATAACATTTGAAAACCATGACGTGGTTTACATTATGGTGAGCCGGTTATAAAATAAAAAAAATCAGCATTCAACATTCTTGGGGTCATGGGAAAGGATAAAATTATATTTAGTTTTAGAAATGTAATGAAATTCAAAGCTCATATTATCAAATTATTGTTTATTTGTATCCTGAAATAAGTTTAATTTTAATTATTATTATATTATTTTGATTCCTTATATATTTTTCTTTTTAAATTTTCCATTTCATAATAATTAATTAATATCCTTGTTATTTTATTATAATTATTTGTTTTCTTTCATTATTTTATTACTTTATATTTTTGAATGATTTAGATTCTAATTTTTTTTAGAATAACCTATGTTTGAATGTAATTTCTTATTTTTTCCATTAATAATAATTTAATCCTTTTATAATTTAGAAATTTATGGTTCATATAATATCCTATTTAAAGTGTTATGAAACAAATCGTAAAATCGGTTTCTCCATGAATTTCATATCCTTATGTGAATGATATATGGAATTTACTATACTAAATATTTTTAGTAATATTATTATTTATTCTCTAAATATTGAAAACTACCTTAGAGTAATGGAGTCCCCATAAATATTCAATTCTGTGTGTATTTTACATGGGTATTGATTAACTATTGTTTTTATATTTTATCTATTTAATTAATATATAAATTTCAATACATATATATATATATATATATTCTTATTCATTTTAATTATATGTGAAATTCTTCTTTGTTTTCTAGTTTGAAGGTGATTGAGTAGGACCTCTATCTCTTGATGAAGGTGAATTTATTTAAACTAATGTAGGTACAAAAATGTTGAACTCCTTTGATAAATGATTTGGCTTCGGGGACATAAAATATCAAATAAAAATTTTCTATGTGAAAATGAAATTCTTCATCGAAATTTTTCCATGGAAGATCCCACTTTGTCAAATAACAATTTTTTTATTTTATATAACAAAATCACTTTATGGATAAGTGAGAATCAAAAAACACCATCTATAAAGAGTAATAGAGGTTCGATCCAAGAATCCCAATCCAGGACCAAAGTGACCCAAAAATAAAAAAAAAACTCCAAAATACCACAACCATAAACAAAACTCTCAGGGAACCCTATCCAGGACTGAATTTGAAAACAAACAACCACAATAACCTCAGGCATAACTAACAATACCATGGAACATCACAACCTCCCATCACATATAACTAACAGATTGGGCTAGGGTCAGACATAGTAGCCCTATCCCTTCACTTACCTAGATCTTAACACAAAGCAGCTTCCATCATCACCATGAATTATTACTTTTGGTCATCATCACCACACCTACAAACATCAGGAACAAAAATCACCCCCACGGGAGCATGTCGATGACACTAAAGGGGGCCCTCACTAAGGAAAACTTAGAATGCAGAGAAAAAAAACAAACTATAAATCAAACAGATCTATCAAAAGATGTGAACAATGGAAAGGGATTCATCAATAGAGCTCCATCCACAAAACCTCCAACCAAATTGTAACACAACAAACCATGTTCGAAAAAATGAGAGAAGAAAAATTATTGGACATCTCCAGCTCAGAGTATTCGAGAGGTTTCCATCTATGACCACTTAATTACCTGGGCATGAAGCAATTGTCTATCTAAGAACCATCTATAATGAATCCATTATGTCGATCACCTGAGAAAAACCAATGATCATGACTGGAACAACATCTATAGTGCTCTCAACACAATGTAACTAAAGCTTCTTGGAAAACATGAAATGGATTTGTAGAAAAATGGGGAATCTCTTGTGAGAACAGAGGTCCCATGTTGACAATAAGATAAAGAACCCTAGGGGGTATAACGGCGGAGGGGAAAACCCTAAACCACTGTAGGGGAGCTCTCATGCGACCCCACCTTATAATACCCATCAATTAAAGATCCCACTAGTGGGGTTCAACATGTTTAATGGGATATAACCATTATGGAAAATAATTTTTTTCATTACTATATTTAAATTAGGTATAGTTCACCTTTATAGTCATGTGGAAGACAAGTATAAGATGTTTACTGAGATGAAAATAATTTATAGAATATGAAAATTTGGTGTCATGCAACATGAGGATCCGAAGGATAATTTTCTCAATGTAATCAAAATCAATGATTAAATTTACCCCAATGATAATTTTGGAAATGATATAATTTTGGGTATGTTCTCATTATCATTTATAACATTTATATGGTTTTTTAATAATAATACATTCTAGCTAAACTACTACAAGGATTTTAAAAAATTAAATATTTCCTGGTTAGTACACCTCATTTAAATGATTGACAAATTAGGAAGGGTATATAAACATTCATTTAATATGGTTGGTTTTAGATTTTGAGGCTAAAAATTGTTTTTGTAATATGTTACAGTGATCCACACACCAAACATATGATATATACCTTCAATTGGAAATATTATATCATGAATTTTATTTGATATATGGATTCCATATTGTTCATTTACTAATGTTTTCCTGATTATTAAAAAAATATAAGTCACAAAAATACATATATTATATATATATATTATAGTCATTTAAATATTAATTAATTTCCATTGTCGGTATTTATTTCATGATTATAGATATGGTTTGGTGAATAATAAATTTTTTATTTGAATTGTTTGAGGCTGTTAATCAACCAATTCCATAATTTCAAAAATATAAAATTTATTAGCTGTTGGATTATCATAGTCTTTGTAGGTATCAATAAAAAATTTGTTAAATCATTCACTAAAATAATGGTCCATTAAGAAATATTCATTAAACAGGAGGAAAAATTTATTTTAAGTATGGTTTTCTGTTTTTGAGCCCTAAATAGATTAAGAATCCATAAAATATTCATCTATATAAACAAGGTATAAAATGAAGATGTGTCAATTTAGTATATGATGAAAATTGGTTAGTAGAATACATTCAAGGAGAATTTTATTATAAAATAACGTACTGCTCCTCAATTCTCAAACACCATATAGGGAAAATATAATGTACATTATTCTAATGAGTTCATAGTACACATTTGGGTAACACATTGAAAAATTTAAGATAAAAAATTATAGTGATGAAATAATTTTAATAATGTTTTATTTCTAAAATTAAGATTATAGGGGATCAAAAATTAATTTTAATGCAGGAAAAATAATGATAAATCCAAGATAATACATAAAAATAATATGAGATCGCAAAAAATAGGGTGTAATTAAATATTTTACTATATATTTAATGAACATGTATGTTGAAGGAAACATATTTTACACCTATTATATATTTGAATATAATGTGGCAATGATGTATAGATTTTTTTTAAATGTACACAAAGATATTTACGTATCTATATATTAACATTCCATTCACTGATGTAATTTTTTTCTTTTCCTTCATTATAAATTAATAAAAAGGATATATTATTTAATAAGTCAAGGATAAAGTATCCTAGTTAAATATTTCAATTTAAAGAGTTCTATACAAATTTATGATGAATGAATTCTTCAAACCACAGAGTTAAATAAACATTATTGATTCTTATGTATTTATTAGGGGAGAAATAACACTTAATAACTGAATGAAACGAAGTAAAATTCCCAATCATACTTTTACTATCTATAGAAATAAGAAAACCGGGAAATTATTAGGTATACATCATGCATACATGAAATATTATCTTTTACTATATCATCTATATTAAAATCAAATGATCTTAATAACTATTAAAAAATGTAGTAGTCCAATGGAACCCACCTTTTGTGGCATCCATGGGATTAGAAAACCATATGAAGATCCTATAGTTTTCTTCATCCATTATGGTGAACTAGTACCTTAACTCACTAAAGCAGATGAAGAAAAAGGGCATCATGGTTGGCGAGTGTTATATGGGTTTTTTATAATCTCATTTTCATAACAACTCATAGATATAACCCTTTTATAACACCTTCAAATATTCCTTGACTGTGTATTCATGAACTCTTGTGATATAACACTCGAGTTAAAGCCTCAATCAAAAAATGCATCACATGTATTTGTTAATGTATGTCCATGGCATAATAACTCATTTTATATTTATATTTTTTTTTATCATCATATTGTATATGTGTTCAGATACCCAAGTAATAATAGTCAATCAAAAGATGTATCCCACAATAAAGAAGATATCATTGTTTATGAGTACATGGGTGGAAAAATCAGGGATCAAAATATTTTTTTTCATTTCATCCTTATTATGTAATTTGTAATACTATATGAAATCATCATATATCTGTTGAAAAAAATTCTATATTATATAGTTCATCAATTATAATATATGAATGAAAAAATTATATTATTAAGAAAATGATTTTTGTAATACATTTTTTAATCACCCACATACACTAAATCAGAAGACACTTTATTATACTACATAATGAACAATATTATATATGATAACTTATGAAGAAATATCCAAAATACATTTTCATATCTTCACAAGAACCTTTTTAAATCTCTCCGCAACTTCTTTATGCATCGTATCATATGATATATCATGATTATACACCGTTCAAAACTCATCTAGATAAACTGTATAAAAACATTAGAGGATCTCTCTGAGTAAGAAAAAATTTATATTCCACCAATCACAATGTCTGATAAAAAACACTATATATCCATTAAAAAAATATGAATCAATTATCCATTAATGGAAAAAATATTATTATACAAACAAACCTTTATCACACTCAATATATGAAGGGATTTGTTCTAATATCCATGAAACACATGTGTCTTCATACCCATTTCCACCAGTTTCATCACATGATAGTATTCATTATATTACATTCTATTTTTTTCTAGACATTAATTGGACATTCCAATAATTACACCTAAATATATCGTGACTAATTAAGACAAAAATAATTTCATAATAAAGTTATTATAGTATGATGGTTTTGATTATAGTTACCTCACTAATATCATGTTGTGGGGAATACTATATAATCAATTCACCCATAGTATTCTAAATACAAATTGTATAACATTAAATATAGTAAAAATAGTGGGAAACCTAGCATACAAAAAACACATTTTTTCATTATGATCATATTTTCAATCTAAAACATGAATCATAATATCACTAAATTTTATATTTAATCATATCTAATAATTATTATTTAATAACATTGGTTAGGGATAAATCAATGTCATATATTTAGAGGTCTATTATCATAGAATTTCATGAAATAAATAAATATATATTTGAATTTATATATCCAATGAAAAGAAATGATAAAAGGCATGTTTCCTTTTTTCTAAATCAATTCAAAAATTTAAAATTATTTAATTAAAATGTAAAAAATTATGTATAATCATTTTTCAACTATGTAATTTATGACATACATCAATGTAAAACTTTTATAAACAATAAAATTTTGGGGGATATTTTAAATTATATATTTATATATAGTTTTTAACAAATCTATATGAGACTGTATAGTAAAAACCTCCCAATAAACTCAATAGTGAGTTGCGTCTATGAAGAATTAATGTTGTAATAACTATTATATATAGGAATTGTAATCTAGATGTTCAAATCCTTGGAAATATTTGAAGATCTTTAATAAATAACATAAAATTTTTTTATTTAAAATTCGTTTTTATACTTACAAATCTCTCAATATCATACATCATAATCTTGTAAACTCTTTTTAAAAAACTGTTATATAAAATACAATAACTAATTACGTTGATAATTACCAACACATCCAAAATTCATTACGATAAATTGAAATTGAATTTGAATTTTTACTAGCATAATCCTTATGGAAATTATAATATTCACTTTTCACTATAACTACATGGGATATTAATTTTTTTCTTTATAACCACATATCATAAGATCTATAGGTCATTCATTGAAAAACATCACAAATTTTAGGATTTTATTTGTTAAAATTCAATTTTTTAAGTTCAAAGATACCACCACTATCTACATAGAAAAAATAATCTATTCTGAATATAATTCTAATAAATATACAATATTTTGAGTTATACAATGGCAACTATTTATGTTTCATATAAAAATTAAAAACAAATAACACTATATCCTTATTAGATAATGTATTTCTATATTATTTGAGATATTTATTCTAAAATGATGTATATTTTTAAAAATATAACCCTAATGGGTCGCGGGAAAATATATTCCTATATTTGTTAAAATACCAAGATATATACAATATCCCAATAAAAATTTTTTATATCTTTTTATCCATTTCAAATATTTTATATATTATGAAGAATCATAATACATGTGTATATAATTAATAAAATAATTTTATTATTATTAAATTTTTTATAAATAAAAACTTCTTTCATAAAATAAGATATCATATCCATGGATAAATTAATAAGAGAACAATAAATTCCTTTTCATTAAAAAACTCGATGTAAAAACACATGATTTGTTATTTAAGTGAAATTTATGATCTAAAAAACATTTTTCTTTTATTTTTGAAATCTTATATATTTAAAAACATATAAAAATAAATTTTGTGTCACGTAAACTTTTATAATAATTAATTTATTTATATAATACTAAAACACAATAAGGTCATTAAATAATGTTTCTAAAACACTTCAAATATCCTAAACAATTTCAATGTTTGGAATTAGTATTCCTCCATCCTGAAAACATATTTAGGTTTTTATGAAATTGACTGTGATAGTTCTTGGTGTAATAGAAACATGTGATAGGTCATTCAGAATTTTTTTCCATGATCAATTTTGAATATGAGATTTACATAAAGATGATCACAGTGGACAGAAAAATGAATAATTAAAAATAGTAATGGAAAAACGTCTAAAAATTAACATGATTGTCACAGATTATTTATAATTAGCATAATTAGTTATGGAATTTCTTTTTAGGAAATTATTTCTTTATTTATTAATCTGAAATGGATATATGCCATATGATCATTGTATTCAAGTAATAAAGGTATGATTCTGGTTAGTAGTAATCCATAGATGTTCCATAAATTTCAAAATATCATTGTAGGAATCTAGGAATTCAAGTGTTGATGATTATAATACTTGTGTAATTTGCATTTGGTCGCCTTGAGAATTGATTCCAATGGATTATCATTGTTCTCTCCAATCTTGAGAGTGGATGGTGGGGAAATATCAATTTCTATTCCATGAAACATTCTTGGAGGGGGATCTCTCTTGGAATTGACATGAATCTCTCATATTGACATTCAGAAGAAAAAAGATATGAAATTCGTTGAATTGAAAAATAAAATAATTGGATTTATATAACCATAGAGTTGGAGATAAATAATTTAACAAGTCCCCTTATTATTTATTTAATCCTAGAATTACCCCATGTCAATAAGAATATTAATAGTAGTATTATTTCTTGACATGTGATAAACTCAATAATTCAAATTGAATTTTATTTAAAAAATTTATAATTCATATATATTATTTCTTAATAGTCGTATAAACACGATCCACTATTCATACACAATACTTATCAAGCCTTGAATAAGAAATATTTATCTTACAAAAATATATAACAAAATTATTCACCAATAAATAATTAAATATTATATTCATTAAATAGAAAATAATTATTTATTAAATATTCCACTGGCTTAATATTCTCTTGAATAACTAGTTGAAGGATAAATAAAATAAAGAATACATGAATATTTAATAAAGCTTTTTGGGAATAATATTTATTGAAATTTTTAAATAATAAATAATATTAAATTATCTAACTAACATTATGTACACACATAGTGGGTGACCATATAATCATATTTCTCAGTTGCATTAGGATAAGCATTCTCAATTCCAATGTTACTCTCTAGAAACATACTAAGTCGTCCATAGAGAAAAAATATGATTACAAAATAACAAAATATATCATAATGATTCTCACTAGGTAATATAATCCATTCATCATGATATCTCCAATCGAGCATGTTTTAGGCTGGTTTCATCACCCTATGTTTTCGATAATTTAGTCTTTAAATTTATTGAAATCTAGAAAGCTTGTAATGCACCATGGACATGGATTTAATTATTATATATCATTTAAATTAAAGGTAATGAGATATAAAGTTGTATTAAATGAATGATCAGAAAAATCCTTTTTAATGGTATTCATTATTACAATATTACTCATGACACACCCAACATATCCCGCTAATGAAAAAATATATTTCTTCACATTATTTATCTATACATCAATGTGTGTGACTTTTAATAATAATTAATAATAACCCTAAAGTCTAAGGTTAAAAAAAACACCCATAAATAGGAACAAAAAATGAAAAATATAAATGTTGATTTCTTACTTGCTGGTATCATACTAATAATATCATACACTGGATATTACTAAGGGCGTACACTAATATAATGTTCCACAATATCTTATGATTATCTACCCATGATAGTATGTATCTTTTTTATCCCACATATGATATAATCTATTATATATCATATATTTGATAATATTGTCAGGTCACATTCAGGTTCTCATCATAGTAGGGAACTAGTAAGACCTTTCAGTGTGAAAACTACTCTTAAGACATTATCACATACTATGTCATGTATAAGAACAAGTGTAATGTGATAAGGAGTTTATTAATATTCTAAAATTATGAATACAAGTTATCATAATGTACATAGAAATTTTTTAATAGGTACCCACCTCTATTGTAATCCCACATAGAGAATAGAAAATTTCTGAAACCATTAGTCTAATAACTATCACATGAGACATTTGCTTCTAATGATATAGGACACCGGTCAAGCGGTCTGCCTTGTATTGTTTTAAGAGAACTCAAATTACAATAAATTCAAAACTTTGATAAATATCCTTCAAGTGGCGGTACATCTGAATTATATTCTTCTCCATTTTATGTGATCTTATATCTTTTAGAGGAGACACCACAGTTTTATTAACATAATACAATGTGATAGGGTCCTTACTCTTTGGTACCACATAAATCTGAAGAAAACTTTTCATATACATATAACTTATTTGGGTTCATCAAAACCTGTCATATACTCAGAATTAACTATAGAACCAGTGAAAACTCAGTTCTTTGAACTCTTTTATCTCACATATCAAATATAATGATATGAAATATATCCTAATTATGGATTTAGATCATTCAAATCTGTTTTAAAAAAAGAATCAGTATGACCCTTGATGACATCCTCCCCATATCCTCCATACACCAAAAATATATCCTTAGTCCTTCTCTGACACAAGAGGATATCCTTAATATCATACCAATGATGATCTTTGGGATCAAAATTATATCATCCTACCTTGTAGAATGTATTGACAACATCATGTCTTGTAAATAACCATGAATCCATAGTTCATCCTAGCAAAGAAGTGTTTGGGATCTTACTCATTCTATAATTATCCAATTGCATTTGAGTACCCATATTCTTTGAATGATTTATACTATGTGACATCGGAACCCATACAAGATTGGATTGTTCCATACTAATTAACATTAGTACCTGGTCAATGTATACACTTTTTCAAAGTCCAAGAAACCCTAGGGAAGTATCAAAACTGATCTTGATCCCTAGAATATAGGTTTCATCACCTATGTCCTTCAGGGAGAAAATATTTATCAAGCTTTCCCTAATAGATAGTAAGAATTTTATTTCATTTCTAATAAATAACATGTCTTCAACATATACTATGAAAATAATATTATATTCCCATTACACCATTTGTAATCACACAAATCAAATTTGTTATTCATGAAACAAAACTCTATTATAGATTCGTTATATGGAATGTTCCCTAACATATATTATTAAATTAATCCATATACAGATCATAAAAACTCGACAATATTATTGGAATCACTATATGTCAGAAAACCATCGTGTTTTATTATATAGGCTTCTTTCTGAAGGTTCTCATTAACAGTTGTTATTTTGATTTAGATCTTCCAAATTTTATAGTATATCTAATGATTTATAGAAAATAAAATTTTAATGGATTTCAACATGTAAACAAGTGAAAAGGATTCCGTATAGTAAATTCCTTGAAACTTTATAATATCATTAACCACTATCCTTGGTATATAGGTATTTAATATACCTTGTATTTCTATTTTTCCCATAAATAACCATTTGCACCCTGCAAGATTTACATTAAATAGTGAATCTCATAGAACTCAAATATTATTATAATATATGGAATCCAATTTTTAATTCATATATTCATTCCATCTTACAGCAACATAAGTCCCCACTACCTATTATTAAGAGAGAGGCTAATTATTTTCAACCAATAATGAGTCAACATTTTTGGTGACTTGGAATCTATACCCTTTGGTTCTATTATAATACTAGTGATCCAACATAGTAAATGTATTTAAGGAAATAATTTTTTCATGGTGACCTATGGAATTTGTTCTTGTACGCACTCTTGTGTATCATGATCATAAACTTCATCGAAGTCAATCTTGCCCCAACTTTAGTTTTAGAGGATGTGATCCCTCGTAATAAAGATGGCTTGTCTGGAGGAAATCACTTTCTTGTCTGGGGGGTTTTATAGGTAGTATCCCTTTGTTTCATTAGGGTACCCTATAAAGATAAAATTTTTTCTTTGGGGTGATAGTTTATTACTTAATAATTCGTTAACAAAACATCTCAAGCCCCCATACTCATTTATGGGAAAACATGATTTTCCATCCAATCCAAACATCGATGGGAATTCTAATTCTTGATTTAGTTAGTACTTAGTTTAATATTTATTCCACAATTTTTAATGCATATTCCCATTAGGATAATGGGATATTTTAACAAATCATCTTTGAAATTACAATTTATACCAGGGTTTGAACCACCCTTTCACTATAACTAATCCACTATATTGTGTTAGGTGGAGTGAGTTGAGATATAATCTAAAACTCATATAAAATGTTTATAAAAAAAGATTAAGATATCAACCACCAAAATCATATCAATTCATATTTATCTTCCCTCCCATTTTATTCACTACTTCATTATTATATTCATTGAATTTATCAATGAAATCAGACTTATTAATAATCACATAGACATAATAATATATTTTCAATTCCTCATTATAATTTATGAAGTATGATGAACCACCTATAGAATCAACTAGAAATGGACCAGAAAAATTAGTTCTCACTAACACTTGAATCTATATATCCCTTTCACCATGTCCACTGATTGGTAGTTTGGTCATTTATCCTTGTAAATAGGAACAAAATCATTCAATTGGTTTTATTTCAGAAGAGTTTAACTGACCATCTTGATAGAGAGTTGTCTTATGCTTCTCATTTAAATGACTAGGATATAGATTCCATAACTGGGTGTTGTATGAGTGATGTTAATAATGATTTGTTATATACTCCCAATGCATGGTTTTTATAATTTAAAACATAAAGAACATTATTTAAAGGTTCCATACTATAATACATGATTTATTTATAAACGGAAAATAATTTATTTCATAACATTAAAATAAAACAATATCAAACATGGAATGATTCATAAACTATGTTCTTGGAAACTATGGGTACATAATAACAATACTCAACCCCAATACCATTCCTTTTGGAAATGAAAGTTGGTAGTTAAAAATGGATATAGAATCCAACCTCAATCTATATAATTCTTGAAAATACATATCTCATCTAGAAATATTTGGAATATATATGGTCCCTACATTTAGATATAGATATGGTCACCAAAATCTCTTACTAGTACCCAATGTGTAGGTATTGAAAGATTAAAATTGATATCGAATGTATCATTATCTTCCCATTGATTATGGGTATAGTTACTCTTCTAGTGCCTTTTCATTTGACATAGAAAACAAACTTCAACCATTTAATTTCATTCCCAAAGGGTATTTCTTTTTTGGGGAATATGTTTATCAGGGTATTTATAATTTTGTTGATTCTTGGCCCCCTTCACCCAGTTCTTTTGTTCATCTATTTCATAAGGACATTAGGTATGTCACTCCCTATGTCTGTTTCCACTTAGTGAATCATAGTAATATGTTCAAAAATAATCTTCTCATTATTACTCATAGTTTAAATAACAATAAAACTCGATAAGGCCTTGGGTAGGGAGGAAATTATGATATCCTTTTTGCAAATAATCTAGGAATCCATCATCTATGATGACTTGGCATTTAATGTAGCCAATAATCATTACTAAATGAGTCCCACATGGATCCAAATCTATATTATTAGTTTTAAAAAACTAATTAGATATCTTATATATATCATGTCACACCTTCTCATGATATATATACTAAATGCGGGACATCATGTTTTACACATCCATATCCTCAGGTTTCTTCAAAAGATCATTGGCCACAGATGGTAGCATGAAACACTGAACATAAATAGAATAAATAAAATTTTCTCATTAAGAGGAAAATATTTTTTGACTATTATCATTTCCAGGAACATTTGGAACAGGTTCCACATGCAATTATCATATCATTTCACAGTGTAGGATAACCTATAATCACATTAGTGACTTTTGGACATCAGTGATGGTGAAAACGTTATCAATCTCATGTGTTGATCATTGTGATATACGTTTGATGTTATTTTATGAAAATATTTCTCTATGTAATATGGGATGTGATTCAGTAATTTATTTGATAAAATTTAGAAAAATAATTAATTATTATATATATTAATTTTATGTTATTTTACTATAAACTAATATTCCTAACCATTTATTTAGAATATCCATTTGTGTGGTCATTCTATTTGAAATGATCTATTCTCAAACTCTTATTTCCCCAAATTTGGTTGTTCAATAAATATGAAGGATTTCAGGTTGAAATTAAAAATGCCTACTGTATTAACTCGTAGTTCCTTGATCAATAGAATGGAATCCCCAATCCTAAAATCCTCAAATTTTATTTCCTATTCCCTTTGATATTAGTTACACTTAGTCATTCTTTAGCAGTCCACCCTTACTATGAAATATATTGTGTCAACCCAAAACATTCTGTTAGAATAACCAAATAATTGAAATCACCCAAAAATGACTGGTCAATAAATTTTATCAACGTCTCGATCATAAATGATATAGTAGAAGGCTATACTGAATAAATATTTATAATTCATGTATAATACCTTCCATGTGGAAATTTTAAATTTTTATCTTTATCACATACTTATTAATATTAAATATATTTGTTTAATAAATTAATCATTTATTAGAAAATATTTACTCATAATCCAAATCATTTTAGTTTTATCCTACATGTTCTTAAATTTTATTAATTATTATTCTCATAAAAAATATATGTAATGAAATAACCATGAAACCTGATAGAAATATAGTAATAATTATAGAAAGACCATGAGTGTTTAAAATGGTTATTTTTTCTAAAGGATGATAAACTGAGAGTGTACCTAGGGTAAAAACACCTTGAAAAAATTATGATTCATGTCACAACTTCCCCCTATCCACCTATAAATATATCTTTGATGTTTTATCCATAGAATCTAAAATCAATTTCCTAAACTAATATGGGTTATCATTCCATTACATATGCTTTTACACACATGGAGGTAAGTGGAGGGGGTCTACAAAAATGAAACCATTAGAATACTATCCCTTATAAAATAATAGGATAGATGGAACGTAGTATAAAAATATTATTCTAATAATTAATTAATCAAATTAAACCACATAGAGTGGACTTGAATATGTTAATGATCATCCACATATATGAGATGAATTATGTAATTAATAAAATTTGGGATCAATTCTAATAATTCTTATTTATGATAATTCACGCTCAAATAATATAATTTTCTTTTTTAATTATACATTCATTTAATCTTAATTCATATAATAATCTCCTTGAGATTATCGTCCATGATAATTTTAAACAAATTATATACATTTATTCAAAATTAACTGTGTAAACAATTTACATTGGAGGAAACAAAATGTGTAACTTTCATAATACCAAACATGTATTTCACTCATATACCATTCACTCTTGTGACATGTGGCATACATGACTTATCAATTACCTTCATGATATTTATTATCAACCAAATTATTACATGGAGTACATGATTTCTCTATCATTTGTTTTTATTCAATGTTCATAGTGTAATAACTATAATAGGATTCATACATGATATATAGATCAAAACATTATGTAGAAATTAATTAAATATTGGAATACTTTAATGTATATCACATGTAGTGTAATAAAAACATAATGACCACACAAAAACACATGTTTATTTTGTTTGTATAACTTAATAAATTAATTTTTAAATCTACATTATTTTTTAAAAGGCATGAAAAATACAACTATATGGCATGTACTGTGGTTGACCATGTGTGAGGTTGGCACGATCAAAATGATATGTATATTGAAAAGTACAATCTGTAATAAATTTACATGCCTTGAATGATGTCCAAATTAAAACATGGTGTATTAAATAACAGTATAGGCAATTTACGTCTAGTTTACATGGTGTCCACTCTATAATTATCTATAAATATTCTTAGGCCCCCTTGACGATATCTATAATTTTATTTAATTAATAAAATTACTCAATTAGATTATATTTATGAGAAAAAAATTATAAGTAGAATAAATCAAAATTTGGATAAAATAATTATTACACAAAAATTGAAGACCAATTACTAATTCATAAACCAAGAAGATTTTATTGGTTATAACATACAATGGATAAAACTACAGAACCAAGTGTAGGATCATCACATATTATTTATAATTGATTTAAAAAATTAAATAAGTTCCTTTCATTAAATTATTTAATCATTTATAGATATTAAAATAAATCTATGTTTCACCATCACTCCATTTCCAGAATCCAGATCAAATTCCCTCTAGCGATGATCCACATGTTCTCCACAGTTATCAAAACATCACTGAAGGAATATTCAGGTGCTTGCATGGTAGATCAGAATAATTGCGTTCTCCATTATAATCCCCTATAGAGTCACTTTTAATGGATTCTCCCTGATATCTTGAGATTTTATAGTTGATGGTGAATGAATATTTCTCTCCATTAATGGGAGAATTCTTGGATATGGAGCTCTATTCGGCTTTAGAGGATTCTATCTGTTTTCCATTTTTCACAATAATAATGATATTAGATCACATGGAAAACAATATAATTGGATTTATATACCTATAGGTGTGATGTCCCCGACCGTGATGCCACATAATGGGTACCCCGATCCTAGTGGGACTTATTGCCTCAAGAGGATATCCACAAACACCAGAGGCTACAGACTAGTAGCAATGGCCTAGGGTGTATCCATAGGGAGACTACACCATCATAACTATATTGTAGAATACCATATTAATATAAAATTGGTAAATAGAATAAGAAATATAAGTAAATAGAAATTAAAATAGAAATAGGGAAAATAGTAATAATAACTGAAATAACTGGAATGATATACAAAAACAAATAATGATGTTCCCATTTAATAGGAAACTTGTAGTTACATTTAATAATGATGTTCCAATTTAATAACATAAGAAACATATTCCTCAAGGGTCACAAAATCAGTAATCACTATAGCCTGACATGTGGGTAAGAGTAAAATTCAAGGAGAATATTCCAAGTAATTCCACAATGAGACACCTATCGAGTCCAAGGAGTTCATCGAAGTTAAAATGGGGCTAATCAATGACTAGGCCCAATGGCCGTCAACACTGGAAAATAAATTTCAATGATGGATCCAAGGAGTCTATCCAAAGAATCTTGTAGTACTATATGATTGATCCAACTGTGTCATATCATGTGTCCAAATGCAGACAATGATTAGGTTCTATGTGGGTCTAAACCTATGAAATTTGTATCCTTGAATACAGAATGGGGTCCTTGAGTGTTTAATGCATTCCATTGAAAATCCATGGAGATATCAAGAAAGTCTACTCCAATTTTGATAATGAAGTTATATATAATTTATAATATTCAATCAATTACCTATCATTAGTGTGACAAGGCTAAATGAGTGTGTAACCATTTAATCAGACATATTTAATCAATAAGACAATTTGGTATTACCATGGCTTTCATTTGTGTGACAAGGCCATGTACCATGAAACAACTCATTTCATCCATTTTAGGCATTTTCAATAATCAAGTTTAACTACGCTACCATTATTAACATGGTAAGGGGTTCTATAGAAAAGCAACCTATTATTCAATTATATTTAATGAGGCCAATTCATATACTTAGTGTACTTTCCAATTTTCATTTCATATTTAATTGTCAAATGAAGACATAATGTAGACTAGTCAAGTGTTGATAATACATGGTAATTTCAATTATTTAATTCACAATATAAATCAATCTATATAATATAGAAATCATACCCTTTGAATGGTTAAGCATAGGGATACCTGAATGGGGGATCAAACGTGTTAAAACACTAAAACAATAATAATTTCATAACATATTTCATGGGCCGGATGGAGTCATGGGTATAATGAGTAACAACTACTAACATATTTGGAAATAGAATAACCATATGTTTATAATTATTATAATAATGGAATATATATTCAATTTATGACACCTTATGAAATCGGTCATCCCCACATGATATTTACAAACACAACGAAGCTGACTGATGCATTATAGACCACATACCTTTGCGATGTACACCACATCTCCTATGATTTCAGCCATTGATTCAGCTTATAATATAGTGGATCTAAAAAAATGGAAAAAATTCTCACACCTTGATATCTTAGTCAAGATAAATAGATGAGAAGAACCGATAAAAAAGGACTCGAGTACATATTGTTTCAAATCCAACGTGATGAATTGAAGCTCGATTATATCCGTGATAAAGAATATTTTTCAATAGCTACCTTAGGCCTTCAAAGTGATCAAAAAATTATAGAAAATAGGTTAATATTATAGGAGTTATGTTTAGTAGGATGGATGTGTCTTAAATAGATCATCAAGGTAAAAAAATGATAAATGTCCCAAAATATATCTTGTGCACGGTTTGAAAAACCATGCACAAACAACGCATATATACATGGGGAAGAGAGGAAAAAGCATGTTTAATCCACATGGTTAGGGAAATCGTGTGATAAGGATCTCTCCAAAAGGAACCACCCACATGGGTTTATCTGATCGTGCAACTTTCTCATACGTTTTACAATAAACCATGTGATGGGCCTAGTTTTCCATAAAAGCTATGTTCTGAGCTCCGAAAAATACATGGACACCCATGTAAACTTCAATTACTCATTATGAATTCATATTTGGTCCATAATAATGGATTATTAAAAAATTTTATGAATCTATACCTAAGTAAGAAATTGTGTACTTACAGGGTTCTCACCTCAAAGAACTCATCCCCACGTTCACCTTCAAATGGTGGAAGAACACTGTCTGGGAATAATTGTGTCCACTAGGCATGTACATTGACTTCATTATCCAATATCATGTCCTAAGAATGATCTTTCATTCATATAACCAATACCCGTGGGACAGAACGTCTTCAAATATACTTCGTTCAATGGTAAACGATGTATACTGAATACTCGTTATAGGTAGCATCAATATCTTACTAAATTTCTCGGGAACAAAAGAATGAGACTTTTCAGCATGATACTATATACACTATGAGACATAGAAGACATTGTGCATCGAATGGTCCCAATGAGGTTGTAGCAACCGATTGGATATCGACCAGACTCTTTGTAAGATCTAATATGGCCTTACATAACAAGGAGATATCATCCCTTACTACTATAAACATGTATTCCCTGTACTGAGCGATACCTAAAGGAAAAAATGATCACTAACCTCTAACTCTAGAGGTTATCAATAATAATCGCCATATGATTTCTGTCTAGAATGAGTAGTTGTCATATGCTTTCTGATCAACTGAACTAACTCAGAAGTCTTCTAAACAAGATGATCACCTAGTAGGGATACCTCTCTAGTATCCAACAATTTTAGAGGTGAACGACACAACCAACCATATAAGTCCACAAAAGGTGGCATCCAAATTTTCAAACTAATGTTGTTATTGTGTAAGAAAATGATGAGAGGGATATGATTCTCTCAAGAACCACTGAAATCAAGGAAACATACTTCAAGAATATCCAATAGAACCTATATTTTCTATTGCAATTTCCAATCGATCAGTGGGTGAAATGTTGCTCTTAGAATCATCAGTTTTTCCCATATCCTTCTTAAATACCTTATAAAAACATGATGTGAAATGATCAACCCTATCTAGAATTATAGTATGAGGGACCCCTTGTAGGTATATGATCTCACTAACATACAATTTCCCAAGCTCTAAAACTAATAAATTCTCCCAAATGGGAATGAAATGGGATTATTTATTTATTCGGTCAATAACTACCCATACAATGTCTCTATCCCTAAACAACATGGGGAAGACAACTAAAGCATCAATAGTAATATATTCTCATTTCCATTTCAATACTGAAAGTAGTAGTAACAAGCCAGTAGGTCCCTAGTGCCCCACCTTCAAAAACTAATTGGTGGAACACTCAGTGATAAATTCTACTATCTAATGCTTCACCCCAGGCCCCAAATACTAGAAGTGTTTATCTCGATACATCTTAAAGATGTCTAGATGAACTAATCTTTGAAATTCATGGGAATATTCCATGAACTCCTATATCATCTCATTAGGGCCCCAGACATGTCCATGAATATATTGATTTTCATCTATGTATATAGACCAATCCAAAGGCATGTTATCTTTTGATATACTCTAACATTGAACCAAGCCCTCGGGATATGAAAATATTCACCCCTTCACCTTATGAACAAGGTAAGAGGGGAATTTCAAATGTTATGTGTGACATCGCATGACTATAATGAAACATTAGATGCAACTAAAAAATAAGGACATCAATTTCCATTCATCACTAGCTTCTCGTAATGCATGTTCTTGGGTTTTTGGCCCATCACATCTGCAAATACAATTCCCTTCACAAGCATATAAGAAAACTAAAAATTGAAGGAATTTATATATTTGACCCATATTCACTATCTTTTTTTAATTTCATACTATGAAATGATATGTCTGAGGATCTTATGGTCTGTATACACTATAAATCCTTCAACCAATAGACAATATCTCTAAAAACCATTGGCATGGAAAACTACTACTAGCTCAAGGTCATGTGTTAGGTAATTTAACTCACAAGGACTCACCTGTTGAGATCCATATGCAATTATTCCATCCTATTGAATCAAAATTTCTCCTAAGACAATTCCTAATGAATCATAGAATATGGTATAACCTATACCACACTTTAGAAAAATAAGAATTAGTGATGATACAAGCCTCTCTGTTAGATCCTAAACAGACTTCTCACATGAATCGAACAAATGGACCTTGAGGCCCTTCCTTGTAAGAACAATGATAGTTGACAATAGGTTTGAAATGTTCAGTATAGAATTCAGGTATTATCTAACTAGCCACAATAATCACCATATATTAAACTATCCCATTGTTTTATCCTAAGAAACTACAGTACTAAAATTTTTACGGTGAATTAGTACACATGATTTTGAGATAATATGACCAAAGAAGTGAACTTTTTAGATCCAAAACTGGAAATTAGAAAGAATGGTGTAATGATGATTCTCTCTAAATGCACTCAAAATAATCTCAAGATGATAGGAATGGTTGTTACGAGTGTGGTAATACACCAAGATGCCGTCCACAAAGATCCCAACAAAAAAGTAGAGTTAGGGAAAGAAAATTGTATTCATTAGATCAATGAAGGAAGCGGGCAAGTTCGTATGACCAAATTACATAACAAAGTATTCATATAGAAAATACCTATTATTTAAATTTTTACGAGGTATGTCTGATGGATTTAATCACATGTGGTGATATCCTAACCTTAGGTTGATCTTATAGAAGAACCTAGATCCTCAGAGTTGGTAGAAGGGGTAATCTATTCAAGGTAGGGGATTCCGATTCTTGATCATAATCTGGTTCAACCATCTATAATCCACACATATATGTAATATTTCATATGCCTTCTTAGTGAATAGAACATGTGAACTTGATGTTGATATATTGGGCCATATAAAACCCTGGCATCCGAATCCTCTAACTACCGCTTGAGATCTTGAAGCTCTGTAGGTTCCATTCTGTACAGAGGAATAGACCTTAGATCTTCTCCTAGAACAAGGTCGATTGTAAACTCTACCAATCAATCATGAAGTAATCAGAATAAACCCTTCAGAATGACAACCCCAAAATTATCCAATACTAGATCAAATTTATCTTGACATAAACCCTTATCCTCCATGAAGATTTTTTAAATATGGGCAGTCCCTCCACCTACCCCGGATGGTCTGGTCCAGCTCTACTAGCCTGGATATCCCACTCACCCTTATGTAGATATATGCTAACCTTTGGTGTTGTGAATGATACTATATGGTTATAAATTTATATAAATGTGTGATATGGAACCAACCAATCCAACCTAACAATGACATCTAAAACTGTCATCTGATGAAAAATTAGGTCCCATAAGAAAGGGTAATTTCCTACCTCCAAGGATGAGTCCCTACACTAGGGTATTCCCTTTTATTGTACCTCAAATGGTGTATCTAAGGTCATTACACCATATAAAACTATATCTTTACTCTAAGATAGTGCTTGATAGATATAGAGATAAAATATTTACAAGAACCTATATCAAGTAAATAATATATTATTTTATATTCCACGAGAATAGTACCTTGCACTGTAGATGGTCCCACAACAAGATCCTTGGGTATCGACTATTGTGCATGAAATTGGCTTGATCCACAACCCTATGAAATTGGTTGACTTCTACAATAAAAACTTGTATTCTGGTGCTACTGGTGACCAGGGGTCTTTCTACCGTGGCTACGACCTCCTCCCAGGTCAGTCCTATTAGTGCTATTTCAGATCCCTTCCTGATGTGCGCAAAAGGATCCACTCATGAAAATTGAGTTTTAATACATCATTTAACACAAAACGTTGGTTAAAAGGTCCTACAGAATCTCTGATGATTCTCTATACGACCACAATATTGGTACTTCAGTGGCTCTCCAACACATTGAGGCTTTACAAGAACAATTTATCCACACTAATGAAACACCATGGAGATATCAAAACATGTACTCGAGTGGTGATTTCACTGATGAGAAACCTCTAGAGAACACGTCCATCCATCAGATGAACTAATGGCCTATCTTTGTACTGGTCCTCTATTACCAATACTATTTTCATCCCTTAGGTTACACTCTGTTTTATGATCCTTATTGGCTATTTTAGAGAATTTATGAAGGTAAATTAAATTCAACAACATATGCATGGTTTACATAATCCCATCCTTAATGTGTATAGCACATGAAATCTAACCAATGTTGTGAAGTGGTGAAAATATTTGTAATTCAGTGAAACCCATGGAATTTTCCATAACTAACATATAACCCTATTCAAGATATATGATCTCTCTTTCTGTATCAACTATTAGTTTATAAAGAAGTAACTAATCCTATAAAATAGTCAGGAAGTCATCCCATACCATGACTTGATGGTGAACAACCTGGGAAATCACATTCCACCGATGCATGGTTGAGTCTTGAAGAATGTATATAACAAGATTGACATTCATCACAAAAGGAATTTATAGATTCTCAAATATAGATAGGATAGTCACTTTAACAAACTCAATAGGTTGTGGAATTCCATCCCATGATAAGTTAAGAGTATTATACTTATAGAACTGATGATTCAAATCAACCATTATAGATCTGAGCCCTAGATCACCAAGAATGGACTACCTAATATGAAAAAACAATCCTTAACAAGCTCATTAGATTACATATCAAGTATTGTAAGTCATATCTAAAGTGTTACTACAACGTTTAAGACAAGAAGATCACAGACCAACACGTTTGGATCATAGTCATCACAACCTTCCTGGCATTCAATAATAGGACGTCGTGGCAGAATTGGTTTGTAAAATCCAAAAACACTCCTCATAACATGATTAACTAGAATCATCATAGAATCAATCGGATAAGAGAAATTTTTAAAACTCACTACCCAAGGCATACTACCCAAAATATCCACAATAATGGATATGTATTTGTAAGGGATAATGTATAAGTTTCATTTCATTTTACATTTCATTTTCAGGTTCCCTAATTTACCTTTCATAAACATTACAAGGTGGGATAGAGATGTTAAAAAAAATCATTTTAGATGTCGTGATTCACATTATAAGGGGTTTTCATTCCAATTGAATCAGTTCCCAGACAACATATCACTAAAAACAACACCCATTACGTTAAACCATAGTGGATTGACTTGGTAACTTACTCATCCTAAACCATGAGGTTCCATAAACCTCATGAATAGAGATAGGAAATCACTCGATCCAAAACAAAAGTAATACATGTAAAAAATAACTATAAAAACATCACTCAAAAATCATAGGTATTTCATGAAATAAAAGTAGGGAAGTACACTGATATGGCATGGAAATATTCAGGAAATTTAAATCTTAGTTCCTATAACGATGCATGTAATAATGCTCCTTTCCCCTATGTCATCGGGCTAGCGATGAAATAAATACTCAAATAGAGTTATAATAAAAAACAACACATGTTATTTTCAACCCCTGATAGTGAAATAATGTCAAAATTAATAAGAAAAACAGAGAAACAATTATATTTTGGGAAACATATCTTTTACCCCGAATCTGGGTTCGCGATGCCCAAGCATAGCTTATAACCAAGTCTTAAGAGTTTATACTCTCATGTCTATTGTCTGCAAATAAGAATGCAAGAAAGGAAAAACCTCCTTTAATATCACTTTGAGATGTCCTAGAACTAGATTCCACTTAATAGAATCCATAATCTGAAGGTTCCACATCGCCTTAAATGCATCTCCCTAAATGCCAGAGGCCTCTAACTAATAGTGAAGGACTATGGTCTATCCATTTGGATATTATTCCCTCATTACCAGATTTTATCCCAATAGATAAATACAGACATTGGAAAATAGATGAAGTAATGTAATTAAACCGAAGGCACAACAGAAATATGAAAAATATTAAAAATAATAGAAATAGCTAGAATGGTATACAACAACTGATTTTGATATGACATGTGTCTAGAGAACTAGAAAACATGGGTACAATGTTGTCATAGTAACATGTTCCACAAAATTATAAATTAAATAAAATATAATACAATGCATCCCAAGATCCAGCTCAACCATATAGTATCAAGATCCACCCTAAACCAAAAGAAATAAAGTGTTCAATGTCATTTTATTCCCTTTATCCACACCTACATTTTTGTAATCTATTACATGTATCAAACGAATACTAGAGAGTGTGTTAGTTAAATTTTAGTGGGACTCCACCAATCATTTCGGTTACACCTAGATTGTGTAAGAGAATATAATAGTGTGTAGAAATGCATATATAATGTAATTTAGTTTAATTTAAATAAATATCCCAAGTACCAGCTTCAGCCCTCAGCTGGTGTCTAAACCTATAACGAATTCATTAATTGATTACTACCAGTTTCAAAATAAGTCATGTGTTAATAATAGAGAAGGTTCCATGATGTAACAAGCCAACATATAATTGATTTTAATAAAGAAGTTTTAAGCTAATAACCAATGAAACATAGACCTAAACGGTATCAAACATAGAAATAATTGTATTCTGGCATGGCGGTAAGAGCGTAATCCATGGTTCTTAGTCTATGGAATTCCACCATGAGACTCTTATCGAGTCTAAGGAGTTTATCCAAGGTAAAATAGGGCTAAGGAATGACTGGGAACTTGTGAATTAACCATGGAACCTACATGTTAATGATTGATAAAATGATGGCATCTAAGGCATCATATAATACAATATGAGGGATCCAGCTATTTCATACTGAGAATGAAAGTGTAGACAAAGATCAAGGCCTAGGTGGGTATCAACTTGAGAAATCCATATCGTTGAATTCCAAATGGGTTACTCTAGTGCTAAAATAATTCCATGTGGAATCCTAGATGATCTCAAGTTAGGCCAACCATATTTTGATAATGAAGATATATATAAATTATAAGGTTCAATACATTTCCTATCATTAGTGTGAGAAGGATAATTAACCATGATACCATTTCATAAATTCATAATTAATCAATAAGACCATTAGGTTCAAGCCCTTCCTTTCATTAGTGTGATAAGGCCAGGTAGCATGAATTTAGTCATTTAATACATTAAATGAATTTTCATTAATTAAGGATAAATCTACTACCTTCCATTAACATATTATTGGATACTACATACATGCAACCTAATAGTCAATTATATTTAATTATTCCAAGTCATACACTTATTATACTTCCCAATTTCCATTTCACATTTAATTATTAAATAAAGAACCTAAATTATAGGGGTTAATCGGTGAGAAATAATCGAAAATTCCATTATAAAATTCACAATATAAATCATTCAATTGAATATATAATTCTTAACCTAATAAATTTCATGGAAAGGCACACCCGAACGATGGATCAAACATGTCAAAAAATTAAAAGTAAAATAATGGCATAACATCCTACCTATGATTCATGGATTTCTTGGTGTAACCACAAAAAACTAATCACATATTTTGAATAGTCATAATCATATAGTTCTAATGATTATATTCATTGAAAATAAATTCAATTAATGACCCCCATTGAATCAGTGGGCCCTATATGACAATTCTCATTTTAACAAACTTGAGGGATGAGTTATAGACCACCCACCTTAGGGTATTACGAATCTCCTCCTTCGAAATCAAGATTTTATTCATCTTAGAAAAGAGTACTTATTAGAAAATGGAAAAAATTATCAGACCTCGATAACTTGGACGATATCTTGAGAGAAGTATCACGGGTAAAAGGGTCATGATTACTTAGTGTTGTACATCCAAGGTGATGAATAGAAGCTCCATCTGATCCCAGAAGAAAGTGACATTTACTTCCATACCTTAGGGATCCAAATATATTCAAATGATAGAAATATTGTTTAATCTTACATGAATTCATATTAGGAAGAATGACGAGGATTAATTATCTCATTGAGGGAAAAAAGATAAAATTATATAAAATTTAGCCTTTGCACAGTTTGAAAAACTGTGTGCCAACCATGCACAGGTACCTATAGAACACGGGAAATAACTTGGTAAGGGAAACTATGTTTCAACTATTATTTATGAATCAATCAAAAAAGTCACCACCTTCATTGATTGATCTATCTATACAAACCCCCCCCCCCCTCATCGCTTACTAGAAACCATGTGGCAGAAATTGTTTTCCCCAAAAGATGTGTTCATGGATCGGAACGACCCCATAAACCCTTAAACCATCTCTAACACATTAAAAATCCATATTAGGAAACAAATAATGAATTATTACTATATTTAAAGTATCCATACCCGAGTGAAAAACCGAGTTCTTGCACGAGGGAAAGAAACAACTAATTGCACAAGTTTGACTTATTATATATTTATCTCATGTGGAACCCCTTGTCAATAATAATATAAATATTATCATAACTTGATGACACATGCTAATCTATATAAATATAAATAATTATTACTTAATCGAATAATATTCAATTTATATTATTTCTCAATATACCTATAATATAAGTAGTCAATTCCTCCATAATATTTATCAGGCCTTGAATAATAATTATTTATTTAATAATTAAATATCACTACATTGTAGAGTAATAAATAAATTGATATTATATTATATAAATTGAAAATAAATATTTAGCAAATAATCCACTAAGATAACATTCTCTTGAATAACTAGTGATAGATTATATTTTATCAAGAAAAAAATAATTATTAAACCATATGTGGAAATACTATTTACTGAACTTGTCCGAAAAATATTATTTAACTGAAATTCTATATAAACGTATTGTGTAACCCTCTAGGTCTCTTTCTCAATGGAATTTGAATAAGTATCCTAAATTCTATGGATAGCATTGAGAATCACTCTATAACACCCATAAATAATGAATTTACTACCATAGTGACATGATACCATATAAAAACACTTATTATGTAATATAGTCCCTTTATCACTATATCTATAATCAAGAAGCTTGTATACAGGTTCCATCAAGTTATGTGATTGATATCTCTTTCTTTAAATTTCCTGAAATAAAACATGCCTATAGAACACCAATCCTTGAACTTATTTAGGCTATATCATTGACATCAAAGGTCTTGAGATATCAAATTCTGTTAATTAGCCGAAGGGAAAACTCCTTTCTCTCATTAATGGTTAATATGATATTACTCATGAAACAACAAATGTACCATATCTCACCATGAAAATACTTTGGCATGGTTTTCATAAATACATCAAATTACGTCACATATAATACTATCACTAAAAATAATATTAAATTATAATGTTCTATACACACATTCATAGATAGAAACATCCAAGGTCCCATATAAATTCATATTCCTTGATAGAGGGGCTTGTTTTCATAATATCCAACACATTATTTTACTAATTTTAAGAACTCGGTTTTTTCTATAAAAGTCTTTGGAATATTATTGATGTCATTCCAGAGCAGCTCCTTCAGACGGTGTGTGATTCTGAGCCCCGGTGTGGCTGAAATTAAATTTTCAGTGTGTTCACACTCGGAATGCCAAATAAATAGGATAACTCCTAAACTGTGTTTCAGATCAGAAATTTAAGAGTACGAATGGTTCCAAAATGGGGTGTTTACCCAAAAAACGACATAGAACATGTCGGCGTAGAGCGTTTGGACCCCTCGCCCGTTAACAGAACATTAAACGGATAAATAAATAAATAAATTTATTTGTTTAATGGATTAACACAAGTATCTCCTAAAATGAAGCTAGGATAGGAAAACTGATGGTATTGTTGAGTTCGTACTGTTATGTGTACCCTAGGAGGGGTGTAATTTTCAGGGGCGTGACCCTTCTATGGAAAATGGCCCCACTGGTGTTTTCGTAATTTAGCATCATCAGGTGTTGAGTTTTTTAACATTCAAAAAGATGTTCGGAATCAAATTACGAGGCCTCCTTTTCGCTCGGGTGGTGGTGTTTACCTAGGGGAGGTTTAATCTTGACTGTGCCCGAGGTTTCAGAAGAATGTCTTTTTGGGAGGAGTTTCTTAATTTATGCTTAATTTTTTTTTAAGTTAATACCCTACTCCATCTCCCCTCATTTCCTCCCCTGGAGAAACCTCCTCTCCTCCTCAATCTCTCTTCTCCCTCCTCCTCCTCCACCTTCCTCTGATCAAGGTTCTTGTGGTGACGGCGAGCCTCGAACAGCGGTGAAGCTTCAGGTAACGCCCAAGAGGTAGGATCGTTGTAGTTTCATTTTTAATTTCCGCATCTCCTTTGAGCTTGAATTTTAGCATCTAATTTCCATTATTTTTGTCAATCGAAACACTTGGTTGTGTAGTATATGTTCTGAGCATCCCATCTTCATTTTTGGATTGAAAGTCTGTGTCCCAACGAGTCCAGGGGGGTCAGTTGAAGATTTCTGGTGGTTTTGGACCTTCTCTGGCGGTCCGGCAAGCGGTCTGGCGAGCTCCCAGGCAGTCTGGTGGTTCTCTAGCGGCGGAGGCGTGGTCTTCAGCGAAAACACGGGCTTAGGAGAAGGCCACGGCTTCGCAAGAAGTGTGGAGGGAGTCTGGGCGGCTCCACGGGGGACAGCTGCGCGGGACGACCCTTGTCAGGCGGGCGAAGGGGAGGCCGGCCGCCAAGCCAGTTGGATTGATGCGAAGGACCGGGGTCAGCAACCCCTGCCGGTGGATAGGGACCCGTGTCTCGTGGGTCCCATGGGAAGAGAGCTACAATGGCTCTGCCGGTCCATGTGAAGTGGGGTGGTCCGCGAGGTGAACCACGGATCGCCGGTTCAGGCATAGGGTGGGTCGGCCGAACTGGCCCGGTCCACCTATTTTGGTCCATTAAAAATTAAAATGCCTCTAGAACGCATACCAAGGGTCGGATTTTTTTCCCGTCTATGGATACGTGTTGCTGGTATCAAGACAAATGTTTTGAGTTGGTTTCGTAAGTTTTTAATTCCCAAAACGAGGCCCTTGGTGGCGCAACACGCCTTTAAGTGGATTTGTGTTTGTCCGAGGGTTTTTGTTTTAGATGACGCGGACACATCCATTGTCCATTTCGAGCATCTTTAGCAGCATTGCGACCCTAGCGTCCAGGTGGAGTTTTCCAGTGGGTTTTTGGGAATCATGGTTGGAGTTTAGATGCGGGCCCCACGACCCATCTTTTAAGCTGCGAGAAGCATTTCAAAATGTTTTCTTCAGACGTCTATTCTGTGCGTGCGAGCAGTCGATTCGGGGTTTTTCCTGAGGGTATTACAACGGTGAAATCTGACCACTCTAATTCAGCACAGTGGTGTGGGCCCCACGAGGGTCGGTTTGGGAGTTGGCGGTGTTCTCCATCCTCTTCATCGGGTGTGCGTTTTGGACAAGGGAATAGTAAATCCTCTGTAATTTTTCAAGAGGATCGCAACAATGTGATCTATTCGTTGCAGTTTGGGACCAAGATGTGGGTCCTATGAAGCACTGCTCATGTGCGGTTTGAAGAAATGCATCTTTTCTCTGGATATCCATTGCACTCAAGTGAGAAGTCAATTTGACGTGTTTTCCCGAGGGGATTGCAATGGTACGATGCGCCTGACTGTTTTTGGGGCCGAGACTCGGGACCACATGACATTGTTCAGGTGTAAAGTATTGTTGAATGACTTTTACGTCGGATGTCTATTGGAGGCTAGTAAATAGTCGCTCTCAAATGTTTTTCTGTGAGGATTAAAATGGTGTGATCTGTTTGGATGTGCAGAGTCTCTTTCGATATCTCATTAAATTTGGAATCATGAAAGGAACTCTAGTGGCGGTTCTTCTTACTGTGTTCAGAAGCGAACCCTTTGCGGGAGATCACGTTCACTCCCGTGTGAGTGAATTTGATGTCAAAAGATAAGTGGTTGGCCGTGCTGGGGCCGTGAAGGAAGAAGTTTTGAGAAATTACCTTTTCGCCCTTCGCGTTGACGTTGAGTGTCGTGTGCATGATAGCCTTTGGGTGAGAGATATGGTATACTCTGGGATTATACGACAATACTTGGATGTGCATGTTGTAGTTTGTACCTAAGAATGTTTGTGCTTGGTTTGGAGATGAGATGGGGCCACACATCTTGTGGGCCCCATATGCGTGTCGGGTTCTACTTTACATACCATTGACCTCTTGTGGTGTAGAGGGTCCTTCTATTCTCGGAGGTTTTGACCAGCAGGGTTGAGTTGGATTCCCCCAGGTCCTGTTCTCGATGGTTTCAACCAGCAGTGTTGAGTTGGATTCCCCCTGGTCCTGTTCTCGATGCTTTCGACTAGCAAGGCTGAGTGGGTTTCCCCTGGTTCTGTTCTCGATGGTTTTTCCAACAGAGTTGTCTTGGGTTCCCTTATTTCTTCAACTATGAGGGGTTTCAGTATCACATCCTTTGCACTGGACTGCGACATTATTTACGACTACATGCATTCTTACAGTGTGGGTTTTTTCCCACATTCTAGAGCGAGTTTCCTCGGTCCGCATCGACTGAAGACTCACCAGATTGGAGCATGTATCCCCCCGAGAGGCCTGGGGAGATCCTCATGTCCCTTCTTATTCCTTTATAGGGTTCTTTGGGTATCGATGTGACCAACACATTACACGGGCACTGATCCTCCAACCATGTGGTTGATTCTAGTAGGTTATGTAGCCCCCAGTGATCCATGGGCGTAGACTCCCTAACTGTGTATCAAGATCATATATTCCTTCCTCAATCAATCATGACGTGTTCCAGTTACCAGTGGTGTACCATCCACCAGGGATGGACAGTGAGGTACCATCCAGCAAGGTTGGCTAGTGGGGTACCATCCACCAGGGATGGCCAGAGAAGATGTGGGTTACCTCTAGCAGGGCTAGGATGTGGATCCTAATGACGGTTCTGGGCCCCCCTCCAGCGGATTCCCCTTTCGTAGGGCTGGGCAGTGGGAACCTGTCGAATTTGAGAAGACCTCTCGGCTGTGTGATAGTGACGAGGTGTGGTTTGACTTTCCTCAAAACTCTCAATAAAGAGGGGTCCTTTCCCCACCAAGATGTGTCCTTGTGACGCGACCTAAAACCGTGTGGGTGAGTCAGTGCCGCCCAAAGTGGATAGTGTCAAGGTGCGGTGATTTGAGCCCCTTGATATGCAGTTCAGGGAAGATGTACGAATACTGGGCATCAATGGTGTTTACTTCCGGGACTGTTGGTGACTCACTTTCTTGGGAAGAGCTATGGGATGGAGATCCCCTTATGATCTTGTTTGGGTTTCTTGACAGAGCATATATATATGTATACATTGTTCTAGTACCCACCCCTTTAGTTTTGGAAACTCTCCTTCTAGTAGAGGTGAAGACGTGCCAGGTATGCCACGTTCTTTCTTTGTCTAGCATTTTGTGGTTGGGTGAGTCTACTCTCCCGCTATTGGTATTGATGACTCGACGTGAAGTTCATCTTCTCAACGTTTCTAACTTCTTGTGATAAGATGCGTCTTCTCCCTTCCTCTTGTTGGTTTGAGCTATACTCTTTACTCCACTCTCGGTTCTACACCTTTACATTTCCTTGTTCTATCTACTTCTCACCTCTTCAGTACCTCCTTTGTTTCTCCCTCGAGCCTTCGGGGCATCCTACTGAGTATTTTTATTCTCACCCCTGCTTGGGATTTTCCCGCCCTTGGTGTGACCTTGCAGACAATGGACATGTTGGTCGTGACCTTAGTGGATCTTAGGAGTTTGGGAGCATGGATAGCGTGTGATAGTCATAGTCATGTTCCAGGTGTGGGACTCTCCCAGCTATTTTACTTTTGTTTACCTGTTTCAGGGTTGTGGCACTGTTCTGGTTGGGTGTGTGTTTTGCCCCTTTTCTTTTTAGTTTACTTCAGCACTTGCTTTGTATTGTTTAGAGGTTGATGGACATTTGTGGTTTATTTTTAGTAGTTGGTACAATACATTTCTTTTTACTATGCGCTTCTTCAATGTGTGGGTTGTTTGTGTGTATACAGTTACTTAGGCAAAGGCCTCCCTAAGTTATTTAGCCTTTGGTGCTTATCGCCAGCCCCTGTCCTATAGAAGTGGGCTTGGAGTAGTTGCAGCGCGAGCCCGGGTAGGGTCGGGTCGTGAAAAAGTGGTATCAAAGGGGGTTCATTCCTTGGGATGTTGTGCGGACGTCCCTAGAAAGGAATTGGTTTGGATTTAGGGAAACAATGTCAATGTGTCTCGAGAGCGGCTCTCCGGCCAGGGAGTCCAGTGATGGTGCGGCGGCTGACGTATCCATTCACCAAGACCCTAATAACCCATTTGTCAACATGGAATCTTGAGAAACTTGTTGTAGAGAAATTGGTTTGTGAATCACATAGTACTGAGTCTTGACTATCCTTATTGAGTCAGCTCGCAATTGTTGTTACAACTATATACATATATGGTCATCTGACTGCGGCACTCCTCAATAAAATTCAGGATGTCTTCACGAAGATAGCAAGCCATGATACCCTCTTTGGGTTGTGTCGACGACCCTGTGAGCTACGAGGCCTCATTCCAGGACCCATCATGTGAGTCCCTTTCTCCGGGTGGGATAGTTGTAGCAGATAGCGTCAGCAGAGCAGACTCAGCTCTAGCGCAGGTTGAGCATGCTCTGTGAGTTCCAGCGACAGAGACCGCTGAGGTTCAGTGGTGAGCTAGACCCTCAGACTGTAGAGGTATGACTTGAGATAGATTTTTTCATCTTAAGGCTTGTATAGACACTAGCAGATCTGATGGTGGCTTTGGCCACTGGCCTTTTCCACGGAGCAGCGGGGCGTTGGTGGAGTTTGGTGGCTCGGTTACTTGATGAGTCATCGCTTTTGTGGGATGACTTTCAGCTGCTGTTATGTGAGGAGTTTTACCCCTCCTTCTTATGCTCCATTCGGATCATGGAGCTCCTGCAGTTTCTGCAGGGTGGGATGACAGTGACTAAGTACGTGACTAGGTTCGCGGACCGTGCACGTTTTTGTCCGTACAAGGTCCACGACGGCAACTTCCGAGCGCGGAAGTTTGAGCAGGGTCTCCATAGAGAGATTCGTGCTTTCATAGTACCCTTGTGCATTTCCACTTATATCGGGGTGCTTGCATAGGCGTTGGAGGCAGAGAGATTCTCGTCACGTTCTATATTTGGTGGTGGCAGTAGGCTCAACAGAGTAGAGACGTATGCCGCAGCTAGCGGGCGTCGGCTGACAGAACCTTGACGCAGGTGGACTTCTGATAACCAGACTCAGGGGTGTGGTCGTACACCATAGTGGCGTCGGAGGGCGCCAGGGTATCCCAGAGAGCACTGGTGCTATGCTTGTGATAGGCAAGTCCATTTGGCACGAGGCTGCCTGACCATGCATGCATAGAATATCGGGCAGGCAGCAAGCACACCACCATGATAGAGGCAGTGCTGTGATCAGAGTAGTGCCTATAGAGGTGGTACTAACAGCGGAGCGGGAGGAACTAGTAGTGGGGGATGACTTTACAAGGTCTTACCATCACTACCAGATAGTCCATGTCACGTTCTGGGGGCTGATAGTTGGGACCCTGGACATCCGCGAGCTTTGGTTTTTTACGATCCTACAGAGCATGATATGATAAGAGGTACGCTCTACAACTCTTCAACTTTTTGCAAGTAGAATTGTTAGACTCTGAGTGTGAAATTATTTTCTCCCTACTCCTTGCTTCAGTTATTACCAGGGTGACGTGGGGCATCGATGTAGCCCTATTTTAGTAGAATATAAATCGTGGAACCTTTCTCATTAGACGATGGTGGCGACTCCTTGATCTTTCGATCGTGTAAGAGAGTCTTGGTCGGGGAACACCGACTGTGAAACCTTGCGTGATTGGATATCCTTGGGTGTTTCACCATATAGATAATCTGAAGGTGAGAATCACTAGGCTTTGTACCAGGTCCAAACGGTGATTCCAGTCACAACGTGCGACTTAGAGTTTTGACCAGGGGGATAAGCTACACTCGACGGACTTCGGGCCATTTGAGACAGTGCGAAGGGATGGCGAGATTCTCTAACTCCTTTCCCTAACCCCAAGGTCGTGATTGGGCGCATGACGTCTCCTGCGTGGCTTACCTGAGGAGATGTGTGCATGCTCTTATGCACGTCATCGTCAAGGGAAAACCTCGCGTGAACCGATCAAATCCTTTGGACTGTGTGTGGTTACGTGGGACTGTGCAAGAGTTCTTCGGGGTATGGAAAAGCCAAGTGCAGGCTTAATACCTTGAGTTATTACTTGGTATTTCTGTTCAAGGAAGAAAATATTGAAGGAGATAATGATATAAGAACCCGGTTTTTTCTATAAAAGACTTTTTAATATTCTTGATTTTATTCCAGAGCAGCACCTTTAGACGACATGCGATTCTGAGCCCCGGTGTGGCCGGAATTAAATTTTCAGTGTGTTCACACTGGGCACGCCAATTAATATAGGATAACCCATAAATGGTGTTTCACATTACAAATATGAGAGTACATATGGGTCCAAAATGGGGTGTTTACCCATGGAGAAACATAGAACATGTTGGCGTGGGGCGTTTGGACCCCTTTCCAGTAAACGGAACATTAAATGGATAAATTAATTAATTAATTTATTCATTTAATGGATTAGCTAATGTATATCTTAAAAGGTAGCTAGGATGGGAAAACTGAGGTCACCGTTGAGTCTGGAGCATGCAGTGTACCCTAGGCAGGGTGTAATTTTCGCGGGCGCGGCCCTTCGGTGGAAAATGGCCCTAGGGTGTTTTCGTAATTTAGCGGAATTGGGCGTTGAGTTTTATAACATTCAAACAGAATCACTGAATCAAATTCTTAGGCCTTCGTAGCACTCAAGATTTGGTGTTTACCCTAGGGGGCTTATTCTTGACCGCACCTAAGGTTTCGAAAGTGGGTCTTTTTAGGAGGAGTTTCTTAATTTATGCTTAAATTTTTTTTCAGTTAATACCCTACTCCCGCTCCCCTCATGTCCTCCCCCTGTTGAAACCTCCTCTCATCCTCATGTTGTACTCTCCATTATCCTCCTCCTCCTTCCTCCGATCAAGGTGCTTGTAGCGATGTCGAGTCTCAACGAGCGGTGAAGCTTCAGGCAACGCCCAAGAGGTACGATAATTGCAGATTCATTTTTAATTTCAGCATCTCCTTTGAGCTTGAATTTTAGAATCAAATAGCGGGTTTTTTGTCGATAGAAACCCTTGGTTGTGTATTATATGTTCCAAGCTTCCCATATCCCTTTTCGGATCAAAAATATGAGTCTCAATGATTCCGGGGTGGTCTGTTGAATTTTTACGGTGGTTTTGGAGCTTTTCCAGCGATCCGGCAGGTGGTCCGGCGAGCTCCCAGGCGGTCTGGCGGCTCTCCAGTGGCGGCTTCCCAGGCAGCACAGTGGGCTTCTGGGCACCTCCAAGGCGGATGACTGCACGGGATGACTCTTGTCATGCGGGCGTAGGGGAGGCCGGCCGGCACAGCCGGCTGGGTTGACGCGAAGGACCGGGGTTAGTGACCCCAGCCGGTGGAAAAGGACCCGCATCTTGCGGGTCCTGTGGGAAGAGAGACAGACATTCTTAGCCAGTCTACGCGATGTGGGGTGGTCAATGTGGTGATCCACGGACCGCCGGTTCAGGCACAGGGTGGGCCGGCCGAACCGGCCCGACCCACTTGTTTCGGTCCATTAAAAATTAAAATGACTCTAGAACACAGACCAATGGTTAGATTCGCGTTCCGTCTATGGAAAAGCATTCCTGAAGTCAAGAAGAACTTTTTGAGATGGTTTTGGTAGTTTTTAATTCCCAAAATAGGGGTCGTGGTGGTGCGACACGCCTTTAAGTGGATTGACTTTTGTCCGGGGGTTTTTGTTTTGGATGGCGCAGACATATGTGATCTCCGTTTTGAGCATCGTCAGTGGTGTTGCGACCATGGCATCGAGGCGGAGTTTTCTAGCATGTTTTTGGGCATTGATGTTGAAGTTAAAATGTGGGCCCCACGACCCATCTTTTATGTTGTGAGCAGAATTTCACATCTTTTTCATCGGATGTCCGTTCGGGGCGTGCGAGCAGTCGATTCAGGATGTTTTTTCGAGGACATTGTAATGGCTCAATCCGCCTACCCTAATTCGCACAGTGGTGTGGGGCCCATAAGGGCAGGTTTGGGAGTAGGCGGTGTTCTCCATCCTCTTCCTCGGGTGTCCATTTCAGAAAAGTGAATAGTCAATATTGTGTACTTTTTCGAGAGGATTGCAACGGTGCGATCCGTTCGTTGTGCTTCGGGAGTGAGATGCGGGTCCCACAAAGCACCGCTTGTGTGCGGTACGGAGAAATTTATCTTTTTCTCCAGATATCTGTTGCACTCAAGTGAGCAGTCAATTTGACATGTTTTCCCGAGGGGATCTCAATGGTGTGATGCACTCAACTGTTTTTGGGGCCGAGGCTTGGGACCACAGGATGTCGTTCGGTTGTAAAGAAGTGTTGAAAGAATTTTACATCGGATGTCTGTTGGAGGCGAGTAAATAGTCGATCTTGCATGTTTTTTGGCGAGGATTACAATGGTGCGATCCATTTGGATGTGCGGAGTATCTTGTGAGATCTCATTAAATTTGGAAGCATGAAAGGTGCTTCGGTTGCGGTTCTTCCTACTATGTTCGGAAGAGAACCCTTGGCATGAGATCGTGTTCACTCCCTTGTGAGTGAAGTTGATGTCTAAAGGGATGTGGATGGCCGTGCTAGGGCCATGGAAGAATCATGTTGGAGATATTACCTTTTCTCCATTCTCGTTGACGTTGGGTGTCGTGTGCATGATATCCTTTGGGCTAGAGATGTGGTATACTCTGGGAGTATACAGGAATTCATGGAGGTGAAAGTTTTAGTTTGTACTTGACAATGTTTGTGCATGGTATGGAGATGAGATGGGGCCACATGTCATGTGGGACCCATGTGTGTGTCGTGATCTACTTCACGTTACTTTATCCTCTCGTGGCATAGAGGGTCCTTCTGTTCTGAAAGGTTTTGACCGCCAGTATTGAGTGGGATTTCCCATGGTCCTGTTCTCGATGGTTTCGACAAGCAGGGTTGAGTGGGATTCCCCCTGGTCCTGTTCTCGATGGTTTCGACTAGCAGGGGTGAGTGGGTTTCCCCCGGGTTCTATTCTTGATGGTTTGGTCGGAAGAGTTGTGTTGGGTTCCCCTGTTTCTTCAGCTATGAGGGTTTTCGGTATCACGTCCCTTTCACCAAACTGCGGCATAATTTACGGCTACGCGCGTTTATACAATGTGGGTGTGTTCCCACTTTCTAGATTGAGTTGTCTCGGGCTTCTTTGACAGTAGGCTCATGGGATTGGATCATGTATCACCAAGATAGGCCCAGGGAGATCCTCACATCCATTCGTATTCCCTGATAGGGGTCTTTGAATATTAGTGTGACCAACACATTTCGTGGTCACTGATCCTCTATCTTGGAGGTTTCTTCCAGTTGGGTATGGAGCACCCAGTGAGCCCTGGGCGTAGACTCCCTAGTTGTGTATCGTGATCATAAATTCCTTCCACAATCTATCGTGGCATGTTCTGGTTACCAGTGGTTTACCATCCAGCATGGATGGCCAGTGAGGTACCATCCCACAGGGATGGCCAGTGGGGTACCATCCATTAGGGATGGCCAGAGTAGATCCAGGTTACCTCTAACGGGGCTGGGAAGTGTTCCCTGATGATGGTTTCAGGCCTCCCTCTAGTGGATTAACCTTTTTCTTGGAAGGGCAGTGGGAACCCGTCGACTATGAGAAGACATCTCAACTATGTGACAGTGATGAGGTGTGGTTTGACATTCCCCAGAACTCTCAAGTACGAGGGGTGATTTCCCCACCAAGACGCGTCCTTTTGACGTGTCCTAAACCCTTGCAGGTGAGTCAGTGCCGCCCAAAGAGGATACTATCATGGTGCCGTGATTTGAGCCCCTTGATTTTCAGTTCGGGGCAGACGTACGGATACTGGGCATCGATGGTGTTTACTTATGGGACTGTTGGCGACTCACTTTCTTGGGTTGAGCTACGGGATGGAGATCCCCTTATGATCTTGTTCGGGTTTCTTGACAGACCATATATATATGTATACCTTGTTCTAGTACCCACCCCTTGGGTTTTGGAGACTCTCCTTCTAGGAGAGGTGAAGATGCACAGGGTATGCCACGTGCTTTCCTTGTCTATCCTCTCGTGGTTAGATGAGTCTACTCTCCTGCTATATGTAGTGAAAAATCGACGGTAAGTTCATCTTCTCACCATTTCTAGCTCCTTGTGATACGAAGAGTCTTCTCCCTTCCTCTTGTTGGGTTGAGATGTACTCTTTACTACACTTTCGGTTGTACTCCTTTACTTTTCCCTGTTCGATCTACTACTCACCTTAGTACATCCTTTGTTTCTCCCTCGAGCCTTTGGGGAATCCTTATAAATATTTTTATACTCACCCCTGCTTGGGTTGTGCCTGCACATGGTGTTCCCTTGTAGACGACAGATATGTTGTTTGTGACCTCAGTGGTGCTTAGGAGTTCGAGAGCTTCGACCACATGCGGTGGTCGTAGTCATGTTCCTGGTGTGGGACTCTCCCAGCTGGTTTACTTTGGTTTACATGTTTCCGGGTTGTGGCACTTTTCTGTTTGGGTGCCTGTTTTTACCCTTTTCTTTTCATTTTACCTTCAACACTTTCTTTGTACTGTTTAGAGGTCGATACACATTTGTGGTTTATTTATAGTAGTTGGTACTTTACTTTTCTTTTTTACTCTACACTTCTACATTGAGTGGGCTACGTGTGTGTGTACAGGTACTCAGGGAAAGGTCTCCCCGAGTTGTTTAGCCTTTGATGCTTGTCGCCAACACCTGGCCTATGGAGGTGGGCTTGGGGTAGTTGCGGCTTGAGCCCAGGTGGGGTCGGGTCATGAACCTATGGGCTTAAATCATGAAAAGGGACCCAAATGTCCTATGAGCCTCCGACACTAAAATCATGGATCATTTGTGTCCTTAAAATGATATCATCCATCTATATAGAATATATTTTAGAATATTGTTGTGGAACACCTAGGATCATTTATTATCGAAGAACTTCTATGAGCTTTCAGTGCGAAAAATACTTTTTGGACAATACCACATAGTATGTCATGTAGAAGAAAAATCATGACGCGATAATGATTTTATTAATATTCAATACTATGTATACATATTGTCTTAAAATATAAAGAAGTTTGTTCTATGTTACTAACTACAACAAAATGGATACATAAAGAATAATTTTTGTACACTAAAACATTTCTTTATATAATTTAATATTATATACATTTGTAATATATATTCATCACTGGTAACTAGAAATAGCAAGATTAGTTCATTTATTTACAATAATTGGAAATGTTATGTAAAATTTTATTGAAGTATTTCATATTAACATAACATTTCACACAATTAAAATAATATGAATTCTATAAAAACAAAAGGCCTTAATGAATACTCTTGTCTCATAGGCATAAAAAATAATATTGAGTATTATAAAAATATTGTAGTGAGTATATAAAACTAATATTCCATGGCGGTCCTTCACACCGACTACCCATCCAACCTAACCCATGCTCATCCGACAGAATCCAAAAACTATAATAGTCAACATTTACTGATATGATGTCAAGACAAAATTTCCAAACCAAACAATCCCCTAAGAAACTCAACTATTTCACCCTAATTCATAACCATTTCATTAAAATCAATATTTATTGAAAATGACCTTAAACCACATTAATAACAAATGTTATATCATTAAAAAAAGATTTTTATTGAAAAACATTTTTGAAAACCATTTCCCAATAATCAAACTTTTCAATTATTTAAAAATTATCATTTCAAAACCCAAAATCAATATAAATACACAAAAATAACCCCTATTTTCTCCAAAATACAAAACATCACAAAAAGGGTGTTTAAAAAACATTAAACATCACAAAAACAGCAATTCCATGAATCAGCCATTAATTTAAAAAAAATCCTTCTAGTTAGATCAAATTGAGATGGGAGTGAAGACACCTACCATAGTGTTTGGGTAAATCGAACCACTATATTACCGCACACCGAAACTGTAACACCACATGCTTCCTAGGCACGTTTCCTTTTAAATAATGCAATAGCCTGCGTTGTATACAACATGAAGTTTCAACACACCACGACAATTTTAACTAGACCTTATTTATATTAATACCCACTTTTTCAAATTTTATAAATTTTTATTTTTCAAAATAGACTTCATTTTTTTATTTGGAATATTAAAAATTAGCTTAGGTTGATTTTTTGATATTTTTATGAAAACATACAATTTCTACTGAATAGTGAAAATCACTGCGTTGTTGTTTAAAACCTAATTTTTATTCAAATAATTAGTTATTTTATTTTATTTTATTTTATTTCAAAATAGATACATAATACCTATTCATGGTAAATTTAATTTAGTGGAGTCATTTTATAATAATTTTTGATATATAAAATTTTATAAATCTTTTTACCGTCTTTTAGCCACCTTCTATGAGCATTTGAAAATTTGCATAAAACGTAATATTACCTCTTCTATGAGTTTAATTTAAATAATATGATAGACATAGTTAATATCAGAAAGTAAAATGTGGTTCAATAAGATGAAAATAAATTTTTGGTAAATAGTAACATTGGACTTTTATTTACATCCGTTAAAAGTAAATAGGGTAATTAAAGGTAAAAATGATATTATAATTACCGTAACACATGTTCTAATTGTATTTTATAAGTTTAATTATACCAAAAACAACCTTAGGATTAATATATGATCTTTTTGGTCCACATGTGTTAGATTTGGATATTTATTATTATTTTTTTAAGAGGAGTTAAAAGAGTTAATTTCAAAGTTTAATAGCTAAACTATTTTTAATATAGGGATAGACAAAATATAAATTAGACTATAAATATTAAGTAAAATTATGATAATATTTCAAACATATTTGTATTTTATTTATAATTTTTTTAAATTAAATATTTTAATATATTTATGACAGAATGATGATACAGTAATTACCATATTAATGAAATATTAAAATAATTAATATTATAAATAACCAAATAAATGTAAATTGAGTCTTCTGATAAATTGCACTAATTTTTAGGTTAATATGACATGATATGGTTGATTAAATAAATTTTATTCGAATTGATAATGTTTTTATGTCTTTCAAAAAAATCAAATACTAAATAGTGTCAGATTTGACATAAATGAGTTTTTAAAACAAATACAATATTAATAATTGATATAGTATTCCTAAAAATCATAGTTTCGGCCAAAAACCATATATAAGGTTATATATATTAATAATGAACCACTTGGGGTTCTCTTAGTAGTTCATAATAACTTTATTAACGATATTATATAAAAATTCGAAGAGACATGGTAAATGTAAATCAATTTAACTAAGAGTTTAATCTAAAAGATAAGGGTAATATGGTGGCCTAAACCTTTCTAAAACCAATTTATTTCGAGGTTTTAGACCCATACCCTCCTTATTATTGAAATAAATCATTTTTGAGACATTATAAACCGAAAATTATTTTATTATAAAATATTATTTCCAGTTTTCCCTAAAGTTACCCTCACCTCTCTTATAAAATGGTACTTCCCCTTCTCTTACTTTAACACCGCAAAAGCAATGTGGCTCTGACAAAACCTAAAAATATACCCTCCCAAAATCCATCAAATCAACCTAGAGTCCTTAATTAGATCAGAAATACATCCTACGGAGCCATTTTTATCAACTCAAAAGGAATCACTCGAAGAAGAGGTAATAATTTCCCCACCCTTTTTCAAATTCTATTCTTCTTCCACTTACAGTTTATTTGCTATTTCCATAACAAAATAATTAATCCAGTACCTTATACATACTATGATGTTATTATAAATATGGTACAACCATATTCGTTATTCTATCCATCCTATAAATGACAATGTCATCATACATGCGTATGTACGACTTACCGTCTCCACATCATGGTGTAGTTTTTTATTCTAACACTTCATTATTTAGATGGTTAATATAATGTGTATAACAGATGTAAATAATAAATATAACATTATAATGATTCTTTATATATGATATACCATCCAATTACATACGATTTCACAATCAATATAATGATATTGTCGCTCATGTGTACGTACGGATTACCGTCTCCACGAACGCGATGAGACTCATTCCCCATCCCTATCATTCAAGAAAAATTTTAATTTTATAATTAATTTTTTTAAGAACTTATTTTCACTCTATATTTGAGTTAAATACATTATGTTCATAACAAACATGGCTTACATAACCAAGCATATAAAAGAAAATTAATCATTTAACACCCGAAACTGTGATACTACTGAAATATTTTTAACAATGTAATATTAAAGGATCATATATGATATAATATTTATGTACATATTTATCGTATAATATAATAATGATTTTTTAACTATTATACAGGAGGTTAACATACCATCAACTAATGAAAAGTACAAGGTAATGGTTAATTCTACAATCTCTTTATTTATCTGAGGATTTTAATACGTAAGTATCTACTAGGACATCGTTATCATCCAGATCTGTGTTTTCATGAAAATGTAATTCAAATTTTTTTACTATTTACTAGACTATTGGACAAAGAAATTTATACCCTTATTTTACCATAAATTTTTTGAATGGAATCTTTCTGTTGTTTTTCCAAACAAGGCACTTAATGACATTTATGACATAATTAAGGTAAGAAGGTATTTTTAAAACTTATATGGCAGGTGAAGCTATTTTATACCATTTTAACATTATCGAAACTTCCCATACAAGCACATAACAATATTATCAAAATAATTGTTTTCTTTTATAATTATATTACTTTTAAATGTTTTCAAAATAGAAAGATATATTTCACTAAAACAATATTGATTTCATCTATCTCAACATCCTTTTATGGATTTTAAGCTTGTTAGAAGTTGATTTATTATGATACAAAACTTCCAAATTGTATTGAAGGTTTTTTATATGTTTGAATTTGGATAAGATATTTTTACACCATTCATGGTTATTGGATAAATTATTTATAATTCATATGCTTGTTTTAATATGAATGTTTATTTTATGTTTACAAATTTTCATATGAGGAATGCATTGGACTTAGTAAGTGATGGGTGGATCCTACTATAGATCCTCGATGCATCAGTAGGTGTCATGAGACGAATTAGTCTTTTGGAACAAGGCCTTGAGAAAATCATATTTGTAGTATTGGCATAAGGCCTTGACAATGTGGTTATGAAGTCAGACATTATGCATTCCATCATTATGAAATTGGATATTGATATTAAATTTGGTTATTAGACTACTAGAATATCTATGTGAATAATTAAATAGAATTATTTGACTTATTGTATCCATATTATGCTGGAATTTATGTTTAAATGGCTTGTGTTTTAGTCTTATACATTGCCTTAATTTTTTATGCTTATTTATGAATGTTTCAGGTATATTGTTATCCTTACTAAGCATCTGAGCTCACTGCTTTCTATGTTTTATTTTTTCCAGGATGCGAAGATGTATATTATGACTTACCTATAGGGATAGTCTGTGTGATATGAATGTGGTCAATGGAGACAATTGTTTTTTATTTTTTCTTTTTTATAATGTAATTTAAAACATATAAATGTATCTAGTACTTATAAAGATACTAAACTGATCGGTCTTTTGGGATTTGACCCATTTTGATCATGCCAATGTTATTTAATAATTCACTGACTCTGGGAAACTGGGTTCTGGGAATTACAGTTGGTATCAGAGGAATTTTAGTTAAATACTTGGAAACTACATTTAGATAAACTCTGATTATAGCACATTATCCAAAGAGAGATTTTGAGGATTATAATGGAATAACTTCCTTGAATTTCAGTAATTCATAGATTTTTTGTATTTTCCAAGAAATACATCCCTATTTGGATAAGATCAGGTATAGGTGGCTGTTTCACACATGTACCTAGGAGTAAAAACACCAAAAATGAGTTTTTTGCTTGACCTGAGATATCCTGGTACATGAAAAAATGTCTGGATGCACTCTTGTTTACGACACTCCTGAGGGATATGCTTAGGATAATTCACATTTTCATTAAAATCATTATGAATAATTTATGAGTATATACCTCCTTAGAGAAAATATTTTTATAATTATGGATTATATCCATAAACTATTTAATTTATGTTAAGTGTTTTACAAGTTTGGAATTATGTACTGTGATTCATAAACAAATCTATTGTATTCCATATTTTTGAAATGGATCCTAGAAGAAGGAATCGAAACCATATCAATGCATGTAATCCATGTAAGGATTTCCCTCCTACTAAAGATAATTATAGTGGAGCTGGCGATGAAACTGGTGTTGATCAACATATCATCATACTAGAAAAACTCACTCAATGTATGAATAATTACCTTACCCATATGGAGCACCCTGATCAACAATGTGGAGGATCAATGTTAGACTGTTTAATGAGGAAAGAACCACCAAAATTAAATGGGTATACAAATCCATTTGTAGCTGAGCACTGGATAAGTTCCTTATAGAAAACATTTCATGTATTGGGGAATAGCGAAAGAGAAAACGTTGTTATGGAAATTTATTGCCTCACGGGAGATGCAGATCAATGGTGTTCATTAATACAAAAAACAATGGAAGATGAATAAGTATCAAGTATGGAATGGAGGGTGTTTAAAGATATTTTCTTAGAAAAATAACTTCCTCGTAACCCTCGAGCGGATATGGGAAGGCAATTTCTGAGTCTGAGGCTACAGGAAGATGATAATGTCACAAAGTATGAGGCTAACTTTAAAAGGTTATAAAGACGTGCAACATATTATATACATAAGCTGAGGTGTAAGATTGATCGATTCATTGATAGGTTAAAACCATTTATCCATCAAAAATTAGTCTCACAATCCTTCTCATCATACGAGGATATCATCTCATGTGCTATCAAAATTGAAAAGGAATTCTTTAAGTCTTATAACTTTAAAGGAATGTAAGAGAACAAGAGATCTGTTGAACACTCTGGAAATAGGAATAAGGGAAAGAGGGGAAAAGTTGAATATCTAAACTTTAGTAAATGTAGAATGAAACACTCCAGTACTTTCCGAAAGGGAATGAGAGTCGGATACAAGTGTGGTGGAAAAGGCCACCAAGCTCGTGATTTCAAGGGGAAGAAAGAGGCTGTCAATGTTGAATGCTAAAATTGTAGAGAAAAGAGGAATTATGCAAATGAATGTCATAAGCACCAAGGTAAATTACCTTATAAAACTCCAAGGGAGAAAGGCCAAACTTATGTGATCACTACTTCTGATGTTGAATATCCCAAGGACATGGTGGAAGGTAATTTAATGGTTTCCTCATGTTTAGAAAAAGAATTATTATATTTTGGATCATAACATTGTATCATATCTTCCCAGATTGCTAATAAAATTAGATATTTTCAATTTGACTTAACGAGGGATTTTTCAGTCAAAAAACCTAAAGAAGGTATTATCACAACAAAGTTTTGTGAATTAGTTCCCATTAGGGAATATAAATGTTCTTTATCTACTAATATCATTGGCATACCCATGATTTAATTTGATATAATCCTCAGTATTGATTGGATTTCAGACCATGATGTGGAAATTTATTGTATGAAGAAAGAGGTTACAATTTTTGATGATGATAACAAGTACTTTATATTTAGAGAAGAAATGTCCCCAACTGATTATTATCTATATCCACCCACATTAGCATTACTAAATTCAATTATTAGGGAATAACAGAATTATATGACTATGGGTGAGGAACATAATGTTCAAATAGAGGATGTACCTATTGAGCAATAATATGTTGATGTGTTCCCAGAGGATTTACCTAGACATCTACCAGAACGAGAAATTGAGTTTTCCATTGATTTAATTCATGGTTCATGGATGATATCAAAGACCCCTTATATAATAGCTAGTGTGTAAATAGTATAACTAAAGAAACAACTAGAGGAATTGAGTAATAAAGGATTTATTCTCCCTATTATTACTCCATGGGGAGCCCCTGTTATTATTTATATGAAGAATGATGGATCAATGAGGATGTGCATTGACTATAGGGAGATCATGATATAACAATAAATGGAAAGTATCCCATACATCGCGTTGATAATTTATTTGATCAATTTATTGGAGCTCAATATTTTTCAAAGATTGATCTTCGATCTGGATATCATCAGTTGTGCATGAAAAATTAAGACATTATGAAAACAGCATTTCAAACCAGGTAAGGGAATTATGAGTTTATTGTAATGCATTTTGGACTGACTAATGCTCCATCTATCTTCATGGATCTAATGAATAGAGTTTTCATGGAATATATTGATGACTTTTTAGTGGTATTTATTTATGATATCTTGGTATACTCAAAAAAATATTAAGATCACGAAAACAACTTGCGAACTATTCTGAAAATCCTCAGAAGAAATGAATTATATGGGAAGTTTAGAAACTATGAATTCTAGCTTCAAGATATTTCTTTTCTTGGCCATATTGTCTTTAAGGATGGAATCTATGATGATATTTTAATGACCAAGGCAATCCAAGAATGGCCAGCACTAACGAGTTTAACTGAGGTATACAGTTTTAATGGTTTAACAGGTTATTATCGACACTTTATCCAGAATTTTTCCTGATTAGCAAACCCATTAAACAAGCTCACACCTGAAGGGGTTAAATTTGTTTGTAAAAAAGAATGTGAAAAAGGTTTTATAGAACTGAATAGAATAATAGTAAATTCTATTATCTTGAACCTACCGTCAGGGAACAATGGGTTTGTTAGTTATAGTGATGCTTCAAATAAAGGACTTGGTTTTGTCTTTATGTTGAATGATATAGTTATTTCATAGGCATCACAATAACTAAAAATTCATGAAAAAACTCTTCCACTAATGATTTTAAGTTAGAAGATGTAATATTTTCTTTGAAAATATGGAGACACTATCCCTATGGTGAAAAAATTAAGATTTATACTGATCACAAGAGTTTGAAGGATACTTTCTCACAAAAAGAACTCAACATGAGGCAATGAAAAGGGAATGCACTACTCAAGGATAATGATTTCACTATACACTACCACTGGGGTAGGTAAATTGGGTGGTATATTCTTTGAGTACAAAGGATCATGATGTTTTGAACGATATGAGAGTTGAAATGGACCCTATTTTCATGGATCTAGTAATGATGTATATGGGATTAACCATGGAAGATGAAACATTAATACTTTTTCAAATGGTTCCCAAAAGAAATTTACTAGAAAGGATAAAGAGTTCTCAGACTGAGGATGTAGAGTTTAAAAAAAAGATTGAATCTATGAATGATGGGAGATTGAGTGACTACATATATAAAGATGGAATTATAAAATTTGGGAAGAGACTTTGTGTTCCTATCATACCTAGTCTAAAAAGGGAATTATGGGATGATGCTCGTAGCTCCAATTTCACTATACAACCTGGGAGCACCAAGATGTATATCGATAGGAAGGAAAATTTTTTTTTGGGACAACATAAAGACGGAGATTACTGATTTTGTGTCAAGATGTATGGTTTTTCAACAAGTGAAAGTTGGAATACAAGAGCCTGGAGGAGTCATGCATCCTCCTCCCATACGTGAGTGGAAATGGAATAATATTACAATGGACTTTGTCATTGGGATACCAAAGACTCATAGAAGTAATAATAAAATATGGGTCATTGTTGATCATCTTACTAAGTCATCACATTTTCTTTCTATAAGAGAAGATTTACCACTTGAACGTCTGGAAAAACTATATATTAATGACATTTTACGACTTTATGGAGTACCCCAATCAATTTCTTATGATCATGGTGCCTGTTTTACATCATCATTCTGGAAACGTCTTCAGAAGGCCATGGATACTAAACTTAATTTGAGCGGTGTCTACCACCCTCAAACTGATGGACAATCAGAATGGACTATTCAAACCTTAGAAGACATGTTGAGATCTTTCTCACATAACATTTAAGGTATTTCGGATAAATATTTACCTCTCGTAGAATTTTCCTATTACAATGGCTTCAATTCAAGTATTCATATGGAACTATATGAAGAGTTATATGGAAAGAGATGTTTCACGCCTAGTTGTTGGGAATATGTGGGTGAATGAAATCTAGTAGGCCTAGAAAATGTCGAGGAAACAATAGAAACTGTGATCATTTTCCAAAACCACATCAAAGAAGCTCAAAGTAGGTAAAAGAGCTATACCGATAACTGAAGGAAGGTTTTTCAATTTCAAGTAGGATATCATGTTTTCTTGAAGATATCTCTATTGAAGGGTGTTTTACAATTTGGTAAAAAGGGTAAATTAAGTCCCATGCATATATAACCTTTCGAAATTATAAAACGAATTGGGGTTGTATCTTACTATTTGGTAATGCTGCCAAGTCTCTACAAAGTTCATGATGTGTTCCACGCATCACTGTTGGGAAAATACATGCCTGACCCAATGCTTGTAATCATATATGAAGAAATAAAACTAGAACTCAGTATGTCTAATTGTGAAGAGCCTATCCTAATTCATTATACTAGAGAACAAGTGTTGAGAAACTTGACAACTCTTCTAGTGAATGTTTTCTGGAGAAACCATAAGATGGAAGAGGCAACGTGGGAACATGAGGAACTAATGATGAAGGACCACACAAATCCTTTAAAGAAGTAATATTATAGAAATTTTGAGGACAAAATTATTTTAAGGAGGGGAGAATTTAACACCCCAATCTTCCATGGTATGTTTCCCTTTGAATAATTTATTCGCTTGCGTTGTACGCAACTTGGAGTTTTAGCACACCACGACCAATCAAACTAGCCGTTATGAATAGTAATACCCACTTTATGAAATTATATATATATATATTTAAATGGACTTCATTTTTTGATTTGGAATATCAAAATTTTGTTAGGGTTAATTTTTGTTATTTTTCAAAAAACACTCAATTTTTGCTTAATAGGTAAAAACACCGCGTTATTGTTTAGAACTGACTTTTTATTTAAATAATTATTTATTTTATTTTAGTTTATTTCATGTAAAAATATTTATTTTATACCTATATATGTTAAATGTAATTTGTTGAAGTCATTTTATAATATTTTATTATAATTTTATTAAACTTTTAACCGTCTTTTACCCACATTCTAAGAGCATTTGCAAAATTGCATAAAACATAATTTTACCGCATCTGTGAGTTGAATTTCAAAAATTAGAGGGACACGATTAATATCGGTAAGTTAAATTTAGTTCAATAAGATCAAAATAATTTTTTGTGAATAGTAGCTTTTGACTTTTGTTTACCGCGATTAAAATTAAATAGGGTAATTAAAATTAAAAATAAATTTATAATTACCATAACACATGTTCAAGTTCTATTTGATAAGTGTAATTCAACCAAAAAGAACCTTAGAAATAAAATTTGATCCTTTTGGTCAACATGGCTTAGATTTGGACATTTATTATTATTTTATTGAAAGAAGAGTTAAAAGAGTTAAATTCAAAATATAGTAACCAAACCATTTTTAATATTGGGTTACACACAATATAAATTATACTATAAATATCCATTAGAATGATTAGAATATTTCCTAAATAATTGTATTTTATTTATAATTTTTAGACATTAAATTTTTTAATTTATATATGACACAATGATGATGCAATAATTACCTTATTAATGAAATATTAAAATAATTGATATTATATATATCCAAATAAATGTAAATTGGAACTTCTGATTAATTTCTCTAATTTTATAGGTTAATATTACATGTTATTTTTGATTAAAAAAATTTTATTTGAAGTGAAAAAATGTTTATTGCTTTCAAAAAATTCAACTACTAAATAGTTTCAAAATTTAAATAATTGAATTTTTTAGAATAAATTCTATATTATTACTTGATATAATATTCCTAAAAGTCTAAGGTTCTGCAAAAGGACTTAGATAAGGTTGTTTATAATAATAATGAACCACTTGGGGTTCACTTGATAGTTTATAGAAATTTTATTAACCATATAATATAAAAATACAAGAAGCCATGGTAAATGTCAAACGATTTAACTAGGTGTTAAATATAGAAGATAAGGTTAATATGGTAAACTAAACCAATCTAAAACCTACTGGTTGAGAATTTTTCGACCCATACTAACCTTATCCATGAAATAAATGATTTTGGGGGAATTAGAAACCAAAAATGATTTTATTATAAAATAATATTTCAAGCTTTCCCTAAAGTGACCCTCGTCTCTCACTACTGGAATAAGAGTTATTTATGATGGGCTATTTGTGACAAGATCCCGTCGCAAATAGGATCTAGTGGTGGGGACACATCGCAAAATAGCCCATTGCAGAAAACAGTGTCACAAATATTCCTCTGATTATATACATTATTTATAAATAAAACTTTTGCGATGGACCGTTGTAAATACTATTTGTTAGGGGGAACTGTCCCATCGCAAATAAGTCTCCGATTATATATATTATATATATATAAACAATTTTCAACGGGCCCTTCGAAAATAGTATTTGTGATGGGCCCATGTTCCCGTCCCAAATACTATTAATAAAAATTTATATTTAAATTATTTGCGATGGGAGCCCATCACAAAAGTTCATGTCGCATATACTAAACATAATTAAAAAATATTTAATAAAATTATGATTAATGAAAAAATTATATGAATATTATTAAAATAATAAATAAATTAAAAAATTATTATTAGTAAAATAAACATACCTTAAAAAATATAATACTAAAAAAATATATATAATAAAATTATGATTAATAAAGAATTAATATTAATTTTATTAAAATAATAGAAAAATAAAAAAGTATTACGATTCTCGATATTTAAAAAAATATAAAAAATTAATAAAATGTTATTATTATTAGTAAAATAAAAAAATATAAAGAAATATAATACTAATAATAAATAATAAAATATTAAAAATAAAAAAATTACATTTTTTCAATATTTGTACCAATATAAAATATAGAAACTGTAAGTAGTTCATACTACAATAAATCTTTAATTTAATTGTTTTTAACATAAAAACAAATCACTAGGGGGTCGTCTCCTGGAGGAGGTCGAGGAGTTGAGGAGATGGTGGATGAAACTCCATCCCTAAACTACGAGTCAGACAACACATGTACTCCATCTGGTCGTGATGATATAGTTGTTGCTACTGCTATCATTGACGCATCTCCTCCTCATGCTGCAGTTGTTGCTGCTACTGCCTCCTATACAACTCTTCAAGCTGCTTCTACAAACTCTCTATAAGATCAGAGTAAGCTCACAATTGCTCCTGATACTGTGAGGAAGAAGATAATGCCTCTTCACAAGCTCCCCTCGAATAGAACACTAAAATCATTGTAGTACCATAATAAGTATCAGGAGTCAAATGAGAGCTGATACCAACTACTCGGCCCTTTTCAAAGCCATATTGTGTCGTTTTCATCCATGCTGCCTCATTGAAATGGTGTTCACTGCCCTTCTTAGTCGTCTCGAACCGACTCTCAGCCTATGTCTGAGAGGTCACAACCTCATATGACTCCTTCAAATCCAATTTGAAATTAAAATGGTGAAAATATTATATGCAATTAATTTTTATATAGAAAAAAATAATACTAATCACAATCTGATGCTGGCAATCACCTCTAATCTCTCTAGTGGCTAGATCACTTTACATCCTCCGATAAACGTCAAACTCCATAATATCGGTATGATCGGCTACCTACAAAAATATATAATAAACTATCTATATTTTAATATATATAAAATATTTAAAAAATATACTTACCAGATGCTCTCTATGCATACTGAATGTACGACTACCAGCTTGATGCGTCGCCTCCTGTCTCCCCTGGTTCTTCTCTTCCACTAGAGATACCCTCTAAAATCCACCACCCAACTAGTGTAAAAATAATCCAACCAAAACATGAGTTGAAATATACTATGGTCAGTGGGCTCTACACAAATCATCAAATTCTATCACTCCAACTTTCTTAATGGCTGTTCTTCTCAAATGGCGCAAAAAACTAAGGGAAACGGTCTTGCATAGACACCTGTCAAGCCATTTGGATAACGTCACACATTCTATCATCAATGGGATACCATAAACCCTAAAAATAATTTATAATATCATGTAATTAATAAAATAAATTTCAAAATAGATATTATTTATTTACGTTCGAGCCAATGATTGAACATGTCGCGCCACACATGAACGAGAATATGTTCCCATGTGATACATGGTAGAGAAAAATAATTGTGCAAGATAGCGCTCACCTGTTCAATAGATATATGCACAAAACTGTGAAAAAGTAATAAATAATTAATCAATTAGTATATATTTAAATAAATTAATGAAAGCTAACTAAAGTATACAGGTTACTATACCACTGTGTGCATGGATCGAAGCAATGACGTGGAAGTCGCTTAGGGATAGGGTCAAGAATCATCAGTTGTGCAAGACTGCACCCCATCCGTATACCCCCCGAACCGTCAGTAGGATGAGGGTCAGATGGTCCATAATCCCTCGCATCCAATGGTAGATCAACCTCATGAAACTCAAAAAAATAGATCAGAATCCATCTAAAACACAAAATGATTGTTGTTAGAGGATAGTTGAAAATAACAATTATATATATATATATATATAGTTGTTGGGATTATAATATGTATTTTACTGTGTCAATGACCATCTTCATCATCATATCCATAGTTTTCCTTGTCAATGTATTCATCTTCTTCTCCAGCATCATCAATATACATATGATTTCCAATTTCACCATCTCTTGTTATTTTGAATTCATTTATAACATCATTAATATCTTGTCATCATCGAACCATAATTTTTGAGTTTCATCATCAATATTCACATCTATTTGTAAAACATATGGATTTTGTTGATTCTCTTGAAAAATTTCAATTCCTTTCACTTCAATGGAACCAAATTCAATTTTAGTAAACTGATTTTCCCGAGTTTTCATTTTTATTATGCTCCATTAATCACTCTAATCTCTTAAAGTAACACATTATTTTGCGTAATAAATTTTATGTGCCTGTTGAGCTAGTAAGAATGGTTCATTTTCTGCAGGAAGATTTTTATATTTAATATCGACGATTCCATGATTCGGATGAACATGCAATCCTCTCTCAGTATCCAAACACCGACATTTAAACATCGTTATGTAATTTTGTCATAGATAACACTGCTCAATAATTTCTTCCAGAATTCCATGAAAGACAACTTCAGTTTCGCTGTGATGTGATCTTCTCAAGAAAATTCCACTGTTCAATGTTTTTTTAATCCCCATATGCATGTGTATGAAATCGAAAACTATTCACCACACATGCATTATAAGATTTAACAATTTTGGATGGTGGGTTTCTCAATATACACAGTCAATTATAGATTTTATCACAATGTTGAGACACCTAAAAATTTGTAAAACAATTATTAATATTATAAATAATAAACCGAATTTATATTAAACCATCTATAATTTATTTTACCTATTTTTGAAACCATTGATAAATTGTTTATCTGCATTATTCAAGAGAAACTGTTGTAATTTGTGGAAGGTTTTTCATAATATGATTATAATATAACCTAAAAATAAAATATGTTTATATATTGTAACATAAATTATAGAATAAGTGATATAATCACTCGTAGTACAAATAATTCCATTTATTCACAGTTGAGAATAAAATATGTTTGAGCTCTGTGATGGTCATCATCTGAAATCCCTCATTTATGAACTCCACCAAAACCATGATTTGGAATATTAAAAACTGATAATTGATTGTCCATTTCATCATTAACATTCCCATAATTTCATCCAATGTGATTGTGTTTGGAGGGATATTGAGATTCAAAATAATGAGAGTAGAAAAAAACAGTTTCCTCTTGCAAATAAGCTCTGTCAATTGAGCCTTCAACTGGTGCATTATTGCATACTTTTTTCTTCAATTTCTGTATGCATCTCTTGAATGGGTACATCCATTATAACCGTACTGGACCTCCAAATTTTGTTTCATGTGGCCAATGTAATATCAAATTTTCCATTGAGTCAAATAAAGCTAGCGGAATGATTTCTTCCATTTTATATATAATTATAGCAAAATTGTCTTCCAATTTTCTTAGTGCATCGTAGTCTATTGTCACTGCACAAATGTCTCGAAAAAAATGATATGTCTGTTATCGAATCCCAAATTATAGAATTCAAAAAACCTCTGAATCATATTGGCATAAGTCTTTCCATTCTAACATGACAATAATGACTTTTTAATCCTGTAATATAACCATTCTTAACACATCTCCCCAAATTGGATGCAAAGCCAGCTAGAAGTCTCCAATCTACAATCCATTGAAAAAATAGTAAGTGACTCTCTTTGGAAAGTGTATACGCTTCTTTTGGCTTCATTAACCTCTGTGATCTGACATTTTCAAATAGTTCATGTTCTGGGCGACTGCAAATTTGGGCAAGATCTAATAATTCCTTTTCAATATCTTTGGTCTTACCTCGTGTATCCAAAACTGTATGAAATAAATTGTAAAAATAGTTTTTCTCAATATGTATTATAGCCAACATGTGGTGGACTAAAAAATCAGACCAATATGGAAGATCCCAAAAAATGGTTCGTTTTATCGAATTATATTCTTTCCCAAAGCAATGAATTTTCTATTAGTTCACGGTTGGACCAAATGTAATGGAAGGTAAGGAATATACAACTAATTTTTACTCTGTACCTGAGATCATTTTTGGAGGTTCATCCCTTTCAATTGTACCTTTTCTGAAATGAGATTTGTTACTCCTAAAAGGATGATCGATTGGAAAAATCTGTTGTGATAGTCAAAATAGTAAGAATTTTTCCATTGATGGGCATAAAGGCTTTATTGTCTTTCATACAGAAAGGACATGATTTCAGGCCATGTGTACTCTTTTCATATACATTCCATATGCAGGAAAGTCACTAATTATCCACATCAATGCAGCTTTTTATATGAAATTTTTTTTCGCAGCAGCATCATATATAATAACATCATCACTCCATAATTAATTTAACTCACCAATCAATGGTTTCAAATAAACATCAATATTCTTTTTGGAATGTCCAGGGATTAATAAGGTCATAAAGATATAAGGATCCTTCATCAACATCCATGGAGGTAAATTGTACAGAGTTATAAAGACAAGGAAAAATTAATACTGACTACCATAAGAACCAAACAGACAGAAACCGTCATTAGAAAGTCCCAATCGCACGTTTCAGGATTCTAATGAAAAAGACGGATGCCAATGGTAAAAATGTTTCTATGAATCACCATCAGATGGATGATTCAAGATTTTATCCATTGAAATCATGGTTTTGTTGCATGACATCATTGACGCTATGTTCTGAGACATAAATAAATGCTGCAACCTTTGTGTAAGCGGGAAATATCTCAACTATTTTACTAGAATCGAACCAGACTTTTCTGGTTGAGCTTCTTTATACCTTGATTGTACACATGTGGGAAAACAATCCAATGAATCAATTTCACTATAATATTAAATGAAATCATTTGTACATGCATGAATCATAAGATGACTAAGTACTAGATTACAAACCTACCTCTTACTCTCATAGTAATTTGTAGGAAACACATTTCCTTCAGGAAACAGTGTTTTAGCTGAAGAAAATATCTAATCAAAACAGTTTTTTGACATTGCATTATCGGCTTTAAAATCATTAAATTTTTCAACCACTTCTATTTTTCTTATCATGCAACCAGGATGTAATGCATACTTAGCATACCTTTACATCTCATAAAATTCGGATGGTTCCAACTCAGGAGTTAAATCAATATCATCTTGAGTTTCAGTTTGTTGAATAAATGGACCTGCAACATCATGTACTAAATTTAGAAACCGTGATGGATCTGAAATTAAGTTATTAGTATCTTATCTTGAACTGTGTTCACCGTGTTGATACCAAAAAATATAATCTGGTTGAAAACAAAACTGCAAGAGATGTCCCCCAACCTTGTCAAATGTGTCAAACGTTCTCAGAGAAATTCTTTTTACAAGGAATCTTTATTGTTCCTTGTGAAACATATTTCAATTTTAATGATAAAAATGATAAGAAAGATTCTACACCCTCAATATATACATGATTTAAACTAGAACCATTTGGATTTCTATGCTGATTTATCCAAGCGCGATCATCTAATAATTATTTTTGTCGACATCCTTGTTCATTATTTTTCTACAAAATATAAATTCATTACTATTTTTGAATAATTTGAAATTATAAAAACACTATCTGAAAAAAAAAATTACAACAACTTCTTAATAATTACCATTACATATAGGAGACACAATTTGCTGTGGATTTACGGTTCCTCTTTTGTCGGACCGCTCATTTACTGGCAACTTTCACACACAGAAATCACAATCAAGAATATGCTCGAAGGTACGTTTATTCATTCTCATATGCACAAGAATGAATATGTGTACCTTTGAGGAGATTCTTCATTGTGATTTCTGTGTGAGAAATTTTCATGTAAATGAGCGTTCAGACAAAAGAGTCACCAATTCGTCGATGAATCATCTTCTAACAATTGCCACAGCCTGAACACATTAAGAGAAATTTGGTCATACAAATGCATATTCAAACTCGTGAATACAATATTAGATATTCATATGTAAAATCATACATTTCATAATGTTTTGAGTCGTTGAAAGTTGAAAGGAGAAGAGTCATCGAGAAAAAGGAGTGTCTTGAATCCACTGGAAATTGTGCCAAGTGATAACAATTTATTACAATTGATTTTCTTCTTAATTGTTCCTAATTTTTACTAATTGATACTAATTGTTACAAATTGTTAATAATTTTTACTAATTTTTACTAATTTTTACTAATTGTTACGAATTGTTAGTAATACTCTAAATTTATTCATATTTATTGCTAATTCATACTATTTATTGCTAATTCATACTATTTATTGCCAATTATTACTATTTATTGCTAATTCTTACAATTTCTTGCTAATTCTTACTATTTATTGCGAATTTTTAATATTTAATGCTAATTCTTACTATTTATTGCTAATTCTTACTATTTATTGCTAATTATTACTATTTATTTCTATTTATTACTATTTATTACTATTTATTACTATTTATTTGTATTTATTCCTATTTATTCCTATTTATTACAAATTTTTCTATTTATTACAATTTATTCATACTTATTACAAATTATTGCAAATTATTCCAAATTATTACAAATTATTCTAAATTATGCCAAATTATTTCAAATTATTACATATTCTAATTATTATTAATTGTTACTAATTGTTACTAATTATTTATATTTATTTATATTTATTCCTAATTCTTACTATTTATTTCTAATTCATACTATTTATTGCTAATTCTTGTTATTTATTTCTAATTCATACTATTTATTGCTAATTATTTCTATTTATTTCTATTTATTACTATTTATTACATTTTATTTCTATTTATTCCTATTTATTACTATTTATTACAAATAATTCCTTTTTGTTATAAAATATTCTTATTTCTTACTAATTATTACTAATTAATCCAAATTATTCCAAATTATTCAATTTTTTAAAAAATTTTAATTATTACTAATTGTTACTAATTTTTACAAATTCATCATATTTATTCATATATATTGCTAATTCTTACTATTTATTTCTAATTCTAACTATTTATTGCTAATTCTTACTATTTATTCATATTTATTCCTATTTATTCATATTTCTTTTTAATTATTCCTAATTATTCCTATTTATTACTATTTAATACTATTAATTACTGTTTATTTTTATTTATTCTATTTATTAATATTTATTACTAATTATTACAAATTATTACTATTTATTACTATTTATTAATAATTATTACTAATTATTACTATTTATTACTAATTATAACTATTTATTACTATTTATTACTATTTATTACAACTTATTACTATTTATTGATATTTACTACTAATTATTACTAATTATTACTAATTATTAATAATTATTACTAATTATTACTAACTATTACTAATTATTACTAATTATTATTATTTGTCACTAATTATTACTAATTGTTACTAATTATTACAATTTATTACTACTTATTACTATTTATTACTAATTATTACTAATTAATATGATATATTACTTATTATTACTAATTAATATTATTTATTACTAATTATTACTATGTATTACTATTTTATACAAATTGTTACCAATTATTTATATTTATTACTAATTATTCCTATTTATTACTAATTATTAATAATTATTCTTAATTATTCCTATTTATTCCAATTTATTCCTATTTCTTCCAATTTATACTTATTTATCCTTATTTATTAAAAATTATTACTATTTATTCCTAATTATTTCTATTTATTCCTATTTATTACTATTTATTGCTATTTATTACTAATTATTACTAATTATTACCATTTATTACTAATTATTACTAATTATTAGTAATGATTACTAATTATTTCTAATTATTACTAATTATTACTATTTATTACTATTTATTAGAATTTAATACTATTTATTTCTTTTTATTACTAATTATTCTTATTTATTAAAGATTATTCCTATTTGTTACTAATTATTCTTATTTATTACTACTTATTAATTATTCTTATATACTACTAATTATTCATATTTATAACTATTTATTACAAATTATTCTAATTTATTCAAAATTATTTCTAATTATTCCTAATTATTACTAATTATTACTAATTCTTACTATTATTACTAATTATTAGTAATTATTACTATTTATTACTAATTATTACTTTTTATTACTATTTATTACTATTTATTACAAATTATTACTATATATTACTGTTTATTACTATTTATTAGTATTTATTCTTATTTATTATTATTTATTACTAATTATTCCAAATTATTAATAATTATTCCTATTTATTACTAATTATTCCTATTTGATACGAATTATTCCTGTTTATTACGTCTTATTCCTATTTATTACTAATTATTCCTAATTCTTCCTATTTATTGCTATTTGTTACTATTTATTATTAATTATTACTAATTATTGCTAATTATTACTAATTATTACTAATTATTAATATTTTTTATTTATTACTATTTATAACTATTTATTACTATTTATTACTATTTATTACTATTTATTACTATTTAGTATTATTTATTACTATTTATTACTATTTGTTACTATTTATTACTATTTATTCCTATTTATTCCTATTTATTACAAATTATTCCTATTTATTACTAATTATTGCTAATTATTTGTAATTTTCACTATTTATTACTAATTATTACTAATTATTACTAATTATTACTATTTATTACTAATTATTAATGTTTATTACTATTTATCACTATTTATTTACTATTTATTACAATTTATAACTAATTATTACTAATAATTACTAATTATTACTAATTATTACTAATTATTGCTAATTGTTACTAATTATTACTAATTATTACTAATTATTACTATTTTTAACTATTTATTACTAAATTATAGATAACAAAACAATTTAAATCATATTTAATTTCAACTAATCAACAATAATTAAAATTAACATAAAAAATTAAATAAAAACTAAATTAAATAAAATATAAATACCTTTAAACTTGATCTCCAATTGATTTAAGCACTGTCACAACTTCGCCGTAAAAAATTGACTAAGAGAAATTTTCCCTCTAAAATTCAAGTTTAGAGAGAGAGAGAGGAAGTGAGAAATGAGTGGAAGAGAAAGAAAAACGCAGGGGGGTATATATAGGTTAGATTAGTTGCGACGGGCTTACCGTCGCAAAAAGTACTTTTTGCCACGGGCCCTGTCGCAAATACATTTTCCCGTATTAATTGCAGTCAGGGGTTGAAAGGGTATTTGTGATGGGGCCCATCAGAAAAAGTGACATGTCGACACACCCTTCGCAAGGGGACAACATCAGGGCGCAAAAACTAATTTACTGCCGCCAGAATTTTCCACGGTCCCATCGCAAATACCCTCCGACAGATACACTATTTCTGACAGGGGGATCCGCCCTTCTCAAATATCCTTCCAACGCTTTGGCGTGCATCTCGGGCCAAAGCGTGCATTACCTTTTTCCACGGGACCCCAAATCTCATTGAAAAAAAACAAGTTAATTGCGACAAGACAAACCCCCCCCCCCTGTCGAAAATATCTTCTCGGATGGACTATTTATGATGGAATTAATTCCCATCGCAAATACCCAGTCGCATAAGAATGTTTTTCTAGTAGTGTCTCTTATAAAAGGGTACATACCCTTTTCTTAATTTCACACTTCCAAATCCATTTTGTTCAGCCAAACCCTACACAAATATCCTCAAACATCCCTCACATCAACCTAGAGTCCTTATTTTGATCAGAAAACTAACCTACAGAGCCCTTTTGATCAACTCAAAAGGAAACACCCGAAGAAGAGGCAATAATTTCACCACCCTCTTTCAAGATATTTTCTTCTTCCACTTCCCCATTCTCTGTTGTTTCCATACCAAAATAATAACTCCAATACCTTCTACATATTGTGATGTTATTAAAAATAGGGTAGAACCATATTCGTTATTCAATCCTTCCTATAACTGACAACGTCACCATACATGTGTACGTACAGCTTACCATCTCCATGTCTTGGTGTATCTTGTTATTCAAATACTTCATTATTTGGATGAGTATAATAATGAGTATATCAGATTTAATAATAAATATAACATGATAATGATTCTGTATATATGATATATCATCCAATTACATATCTTTTCACCATCAATATAATGATATTGTCGCTTGTAAGTATGTACGGATTACTGTCTCCATGAACGTGATGAGACTCATTCACCATCATAATTATTCTAAATTAATTTACATTTTATGATTAAAAATAATTTTTAAGAACTTAATATCATTCTGGATATGAATCAAATACATCCTATTCATAACAAACATGGCTTACATGACCAATAATATAAAGGAAAACAAATCAGTTAACACCCAAAACGAAGATACTTCTGAAATATGATTAACAAAGCTATATTAGAGGATCATATATGATATCATATTTATGCATATTTTTTTTAAATTTAATAACAACATTTTTACTATTATACATGAGGTTAACAGATTATCAACTAAGAAAAAGTACAATGTATGGGTTAATTCTATATTCTCTTAACTTATCTGAGGTTGTTAATACGTAAGTATCTACTAGGACCTCTTTATCATCCACATCCGTGTTTTCTTAAAAATGTAATTCAAATTTTTTTTACATTTTACTACATTATGGGTTAAATTCATTTATACCCTTATTTGACCATATATGTTTTGAAAGGAATCTTTCTATTGTTTCATCAAACAATGTACTTTATGACCTTTTCAACAAAATTAAGGTAAGAACGTCTTTTTTAACTTATATGGCGGGTGTGGCAAGTTTTTTCCGTTATAACATCATCAAAGCTTCCCATAAAATTTTATAAGAATATTTTCAATATATATATTTTCTTTTATAATTATATGACTTCTAAATGATTTCAATATAGAAAGAGATATTTCTTCAAAAAAGTTCTGATTTCATCTATTTCAAAATCATTTCATGGATTTTAATCTTATTTGAAGTTGATTTATTATGATAGAAAACATCCATATTATATTGATGGTTTTGTGATATGTTTGATTGTGGATGTATTATTTTGACAACATTCATTGTTTATAATAAAGTATTGACATTTCGTATGCTAGTTTTAATACGAATGTTTATGTTATGTTTAAACCTTTTCTTAAGTAGAATGCATTAGACTTAGTAGGTGACGGGTGTAGCCCGCTATAGCTCCTCGATGCATCAGTAGGTCTCCTGAGACATACTAGTGTCTTGGAACATGGCCTTGGAAAACTCTTATTTGTAGTCTTCGCACAATTCCTTGACTATGTGGTTATGAAGTCTGGCATTATGCATTTCATCATTATGAAATTGGATATTGATTTCACATGTGTTTATCCGATTAGTAGAATATCCATGTGAATAAGTAAATGGAACTATTTTATTTATCATTATCATATTATGATGAAGTCTATGTTTAAAAGTCTTTTTTAGTTTTATACATTTCTTTAAATGTTTGTTATTATTTATAAAAGTTTCTACTATATTGTTATCCTTACTGAGCATCTGAGATCACCCATTTATATGTTTTATTTTTCCCTGGATGCGATGAAATATATTATGACTGACTTGTAGGGGTAGTTTAAAGGATATGAATGTGGTCAATGGGGAAAATGTTGTAGTTTAGTTTCATTTTATAATGTAATGAAAAACATAAGAATTTATCTAGTACTTCCATGTCTACTAAACTGATCGGTCTTTCGGGATTTGATCATTTGGGATCATGAAAGTGTTAAGTAATAATTCACTGACTCTGGGTTACTGGGGTCGGGGAATTACAGAAACTAGGGGAATCCTCCACAAAATCACCTTAAATACCTATCTCTAACATTAAAAATCCAAAATATCAACATTTTAGGAATCAATATTCCTAGATCTTTATGCGACAGATGTTGATCCAAAAAAATGAGAGAGATTAAAAAATATAACTAAGGAAAAAAATAATCAGCTGAGACATGAGGCCTGTCGGAGATGAATAGCCATTACCGCACCATGAAAACCCTTCAAATTGCCTCCAAAATGTGTAGAGGAGGCCTCCAAATCGTTGGGAACAAGAAATACCGAGTAGGGTTCTTATGAAAGAATAAAGGGGTGTTTTAGGGAAAATATTGAATGATAGAGTTTTTAAAAACCCCATTAATAATACCGCAAATAGTTAGGTCACTCTATTAGACAAAGTGAGCGCTAACCATGCAAGTACTACTATGTTAAGGGTTCCCTTCATGGTTACTTTACATGGTTAGAAAAACCATGCGACGAAAACCCTGACACATCGAAATTTCACGAGTTGCATGGTTTACCTGGTCTAGAAACATTGTTTGGAAACAGTGCATCTTAACTGTGCACCCAACCCTTTGCCTCTCCCTCACATTGCATAGTTACCTAAAATTTTTATTGGGATCCCACTTACCGTGATCAAACCACGAACCCCTAGAAATGCCTTCAAATTATTAGAAAATCCTTACAAACGATCCAAAATATTACCAAACCACTTTACAAACACAAAAATACATAATCTAGGGTTACATACCACCAAATGGGGGTACTAAATTCTCCCCACCATTGGATATTCCATCCTCATAATGTAGAGAACCAACACTATGTCGAAAGATCTCAAGACAATTCTTGACCAGTTCTATCTTTCACTCTAAAGTCTCCTCCCGAGTCTGACTATATATCCAAAAAATATGAACATCACGAATGCATTTACTATGAAATAATTTCTCCTGTATATCAACAATCTACACTTGCACATGAACCAAGGAAGCATCAAGATATTGAACAACATGACGCTAATGAATCACATGGTCATGATCCGGCTGATACATTGTCAACTGAGACACATGAAACACATTATGCACCACACTGAACCATGAGTGGCACGGACAACTGATATGCCACCTCTCCAACATGATTATGTATATCAAAAAAATCTAATATACCTCTGAGATAACATGAATTTCTTTCCAAACTGTCAATGTCCTAATCATAGATATATTTTCAAGAACATATCGTTACCCACTATGAATGAATCAAATAGTTGATGATGGTCTACATTATTTTTTTATGACTCTAAGACATATACATTCTCTTACTGATCAAAGTAATTTTCTCCATCTCCTCATAGATAAGGCTGGACCCAACAATAAAAATATTATTTATTTACACCCAACATAGTTGTGAATGACACAATCGCCCATATAATCCTTCAAATGGATCCATATGTATGGAGTCCTAATTACAGCAATTGTAGGAGAACTCCAGTGATGGAAATTTCTTCTTCAATGAGCCTGCAAAACCCATCACATAGGACCAAAACATGTCATCTCACATTTATATCATTCTATTGGATTTTTAATTATTCTAAGGATGAAATGTTGTGCTCATCGTCGACTTTCTCCCATGGGATTGCTATAAGGATTTATAGAAACAATATATGAAACTATGCCCTCTATATGATAAAATAGAAACTAGTACCCCATGCCTATTTTCCACCTCATGTATATTGATTTAAAAAATATCATCCACCATATGAGATTCATGAATAGGGATGAAATGGGCTGACTTTGAGAGATGATCGTCTAGCACCCATATGGAATCATGATCTATTACATTTCATGGGAGACATGTAACAAAATCCACTACTATCTAAACCCATTTCCACATTAGGATAATAAAATACTTCCAAATACATGTTGGTCACTAATGATCTTCCTTGACATGCTGACAAGTTAAGTATCTTGATAAAAAATCAGCCACATTCTTTTTCATAGCAACCCAAATAAACTATTCTTTCAAAAACATATACATCTTCAAAATTCCAAGATGGGTATCACATATGTAATGATGATAATCATTGAAAAGTTTTTCCTAATAATGCACCTGTACAACCATCCATTTCCAAAAGAACAGCTCTAAATTCCCATCTTGTTTCCATCCCTCAATGGTCTCCCCACCATTGATTTCCGACCACTTAGCCACACACTCTGAATTAGAAATATGCAACAGTTTACCCTAACCACCTATGTTAGGAACCAATGTCACCAGAATGAAATTGGCTACATCACCACAATCTTCTCATTTAAATCTCATGTCAGCTATAACTGAAATCACCTTCCACTGGTCTGAAGTCTGTTTCACTAATCAAGCATATACCTTTCTACTCAATGCATCAACAACTAAATTTACATTACTTGGTGTGTACATCAAGTTGAAGTCAAACATCTGAAGATACACCATCTATCTCCTCTACCTCAAATTCAATTCTACATGTGAGAAAATATTTTTCATGATCATATGATCAGTATACACTACGAATTTCTCACCAATAAGGTAATGAAACAATTTTTTTAATGCATGGACCACTGCCACCAACTAGATATGGTATGTTGGGTAGTTCGTCTAATGTAACCCAAACTATCATGAGCAATACCCAACCACATGATCTCCTTTAATGAGAACTCACCCTAACCGTAATCCCAATGCAACACAATACACTACGTACTCTCTCCCCTGTTTTCCAAAAACCAAGATTGGCTCTGATGTAAGCCAATCTGTAATCTCTTCAAAATATTTATAACTTTTATCATTCCTTTGAAATAGAACATTTTTCAATGGTTTCTATGATATAACAACCTCAATCATCTGCAGATCCACTGAAACACCTCTCACAAAAATAAAATGGTCTGAAAAACATAACTCTTATATAAAAAATTCACACATAGAAATTTAAAAAAAAATCAATGGTCTCTCAAGATTTCCAACACTTCTGCGAAGTGTTTCTCATAGAGAAAACTTGTCCTCGGTTACAAAAGTATATCATCCACAAATGCCAACACAAAATAATCCAGATACCTCTGAAATAATCGACTTATCAATTCCATAAAGAACAATCATGTATTTTCAAGGCCAAAGGGAATAACTATGTACTCATAATTTCCATATCTACTCCCGAATAATATTTGGGGAATATCATATTTTCTACACTGAAAACTAATGATATCATGATCATTGGTCAAACTTGGAGAACTAATAAAATCCTCTTAATTGACCAAATAGGTCATCAATTCACATAAGGTGATTTTGATTCTTTTTCATGCATAAATAAAGCATATGATAATCAACACACAATCGAAGATTTCCATCAACCTTTTTAACAAAAAAATTGGTTCTTTTCATGAAGAAGTGCTATGCTAGATGAACTCTTCATTTTCAAGATCTCACAACTGCACTTTCAATTCAATCATTTCGGGTAGTTCCATCCTATAAGATGGAAGTGATATTGGACTGGTCCATGAATGTAGTTAATCATAAACTCATGTTATATTATGGTTTGAAACCCTAAAAATACTTCAGGAAAGACATCCATAAATTGATCAACCACTGCATGAAATCTAATTATTCTAACGTTTTCCATTTATTCTGAAGATAATGTATTTAATTGATATGATATCATCCTAACTGTTGGTTCTAATAATCATGTTGCACCATCCATCAAATTTTTCTCTCATCTAATGAGATGTTCGATGCCATTATCCTTTGTAAGAAAAACTTTTCACCCATAATAATCAATGTGGGGGAAAAATATCCAACCAATCCATACCTAAAATTATATCATATCCATCCATATCAATCCCTAATAAGTACCACATCAACTTAACCTCATCCAAAACTATACTACATGCTCTAGATGAGATGGCTTGACAGATTTTTTGACCTATAAGAGTTTTATGTTTTAAACCAGAAAGAATAATTTCCACACATAATCCCAAAAAATAAAAAACATTAGATGAAACGAATGGTTGAGAATTATCTGTATAAAACAATACTTCCACAAAGGTATAATTCAAAATAATTGTACCTCACACTGTGGATGACCTGGCAGATTATCCACTACAACCTTTTATGATCCAAATAGATTCCTTCTTTCCACACTCTTCTCTTTATTACCAAGTTGAATAATCCCCTATTGAGGAGTCATGATACTCCTAGAATCATCAGGAATAACACAGATCTCCTGATAAGGAGTATACTACTTTCCCCATCCCATAAAGGTATAGGAGGCATATGACCCTTGAGGAGTGTCCCGAACACTAAACATTAGAGAATTACAAAAATAAGACCGATGAAGCCCCATATTCTTGTATTAATGACACAAAAATTGCTTTGATGTACAATCCAGCTTCATGTGGCTTTTATAATAACACTGAAAACATCCTGGCTTACTTTGGGACTTCAGAGGAAGATTTTCCCATTCTATCATCAAATTATAAGCCATTATTTTACCCTAGAAATATGTGTCCTTATTTAGCATGATCCCCACATTAGAGATCTCACTCATCTCGATTCATCCCAAAATTGTTCCCTCACTTTTAGTCCACAAAATATAACTCATAGACATTGATTCTCTTTTTAGTGTTTCTGAATATTCACATATACAAAGAACCACAATTTTTGAACGATTTTTTTCCTCAAGCAAGTTTTGATGATCTACGCCTTCATGGATGCACTAGACACCACCTCTGGTGAAAACCTTAAAATGTTCATAAACATATCTTAATATTCCATGACTGAATAAATACTAACATTATTATTGATTTTGTCAAACAAAAACCGCAAAAAGATGAATCACAGTGGTCTAAACGAGTAAAGTCCCAAATCATCATTAATAATAAATTTGATTACCTCAGTTGGAAAGGAACCCTAGTGCATGAAGTAGGATATAGTTTAGTTCAAGGGAGCTGAGGATGCGAAGAAATTTTCTACCATGTTGCTTTCCCTCTAACTATGAGTGATATCTGTGTGCACCCATAAGATGTTTGCACTTCATGATCATGTACCCAATGTCCCAGGGGTACTTGTTTGTTCTAGATAATGCATTATAGAGAATCACTGTGTCTGTCTCCAGTGCCATTAGGTTGATGTGCCTTTGTTTGCATAACTCCATCCTGGTGACCATAGCCATGGCCTCTGCCTGCAAAACATGACCTATTTCATACCAAGATGAGAAGTCGGCAACAACCAACCCCTCCCTGTCACTAATAACACCTCCAACACACATCTCCCAGATGAGAAGAGACTCTTCCAAGTTGAGGTTGGAACCATAATGGGGATGGAACCAATAGACCCAATGCCCCTACACCAGTGTATTGGACTGGTTAGTTAGAACATTATTCAGAAAGAATGCCTTATAGATGGAGCAACCGAGTAGTCAGTTTATAAGCTAGAATTGTCCAACAACATATTAATCATTTTAAAGGCAATGCTTGTATGAGAACCTATTGCATTTTTGTGAAGAGAATTGTTCTGAGCCTTCTAGATGGTCCATCATCCCTCCATGAGGATAACATCCCAACCATTCCTCTCGGTACCCCGATCGCCTTACCCCTAGAACCAAAAGCTAAAAAAATCATCGATCGTGCCACCTTGATTATTCCAGCGAGTGAGTACCATGTATGCCAACAGCACCCGTCACGCCCAGTCACTATCAACAAAGAGGCACCCCACCGTTTCAAGTATAGGATCCATGAAATAGTATCACTTGGAAGCCATGATCACTACTAATGGATGAATCTTGTCATTAGTGGGTACAACATTATGTCTCACTCTCCACAACAAGAAGTTGAATTTGTATTATACCTCCTTGCACAACAATATCTCTCCCATGGATAGATATTTATTGGAACAGACCTCACATGAGAAGAATCATTGATTGAGAAATCTCTCGACTAGGAAACTAAAAAAATGAGTATATCAGGAACATCACTAAGCACAATGTTGTTGAAATAGGTATGTTGGTCCTCATAAAGATTGGATTGGATAAATTGGGGATGATCAAAGGCCTCCCTGAAGGAAATGAACGGAGTCAGATATCCCAGAAACCACAGACTAACACTCCACATTTTTCCTCCCAAAAGTTAATATCCCCTCTTCCCACCATCCATTATGCGTGAGGTCCAAGGATCTTAATATACGAATGGATCATCTTCCATATATGTGAAGGGTGTGGTCTTTGAATGCACACATCCCAGGAAATAAACAGATGGATCATAATCCATATCTATCTTCCATCATCGATCATTTCTCTTTCATCAAATTGAAAAAAATACTTTATTCACTGAATTTTTAAATTTTTAGGGTAGATTTTTCTACTTAAAACATCCTCAAAACCATCCTATGTCACACCTTGATCCGTTCCATACTAGACCTCCAAATACCACCACTTCCATGAATGATCTTCAATCATGTACATCTCTGACTTCAATTTCAACTCTTTTGATGTTCTTAGGAAATAAAATATTCATTTCATCCTCTTTAACCAACACTATAAACAGTATAGTTCTGAATCACCCCTAAATATGGGTAGATTCTACTTCTAAAACCGAAATGATTGATCCACATGAATCATAGTATCACATCTATTCCTACATTCCATAGTGTGGAATGATTTCCCTAGTATATGAAATAGTAGCCAATTCAGCAGGGGCATAGGTGAAACCAAATCTTCCATAGAATCATATTGTTGTGCTCTACAATGCCTAACTAGTTTTATTTTTATCCACAAAATAATCACCATAAGTCTCAATCCCATAAACCTAAGTCTTACATTTTAATGTTTAATTACATTGAAACTATCTCAACATTCCTTTACAATTGACAATATTTCCTAGATTCATCTATTTTTGAAATATCCACCATGTTTTGAAAATTGACCATTTTAAATATACTACAACTATATGTTTTTTAAAATAGAACATTTGAAAATAATTTCCAATTTTTTCAAAAGTCAACACATTCATTGACAAAAAATAAATCTTTATGCCAAATGAAATATGAAATCATAGTCTAAATTCAATTATACAATGTATTACATGATCATCTCATTGGATACACCCATGACAATGAGATCAGATTTATATAATTTTACCTAATATAGTAATGAACCCAACTCCCCAGTAACATTAATTTCAGCGTAAAATGGTTAACTACAACCTTTTATGCAACGAATTTCATGTTATAAAAATACAACTTTTGTATACCATCCTAACTCAAGTAATAATTCACGAACACATGTCAATAAAATGATTGAAAACCAATAGAAATACCAAACAAGATTGACCTTACTTGTAAATAAAGGGTAGAACAAACTGATACCACTAATAACATATCACCCCACCTCATTAGAATGAGTGGTGGTAGAGGTGCAACCCGGCCTTAAGTGATATCCTCAAGGTGCAAAAGGATGGAAATAAATGTTGAGGGCTTCATGAAAAATGGTGGAAACTTTTCACTTTTGAATGAAAACACCCAATAAAACATCCCAATAGAAAAATCACTACATGGTTCATGTCAACAATGTTTCAAAATTCAACAACACCAAAGTAAAAATAAAACCGATCCACAATAATCTAAAATATAAGTACCAACCGGAAGAATAAATATCTTAACCTCAAGAAGCTATTGCACAACTCCACATCTCCACAACAAGATCCATACTCCATGAACCACAATACCCCTCATGCATTGTGGTTCACCACAAAACGAATTAGATGACTTACCTTTACCCATGTCTCTGGATACAACGACTGCTAATTCACCAAATTTCCAAATTAGATGGTGAGTAACAATACATGGTTGGTATTACCTAATTTATTTCCACAAACATAATAGTATAATTGAGTCATTAACATATGTATATAATACAATTTATATATTCCAATGAACAATTACATTATTAATAATAGGCCAAAAAAATCCTTAAGAAAATAATGTCATCTGAATCAACACATTTACATGGTATGTAACTCGAAATGTCATTACTCTTTTTATACTGGCATAAAAAAGTTTTTTTGTTGGTTCTCATGCTATCCACAACCACACTAAAAATTTACACATGATATCTATGTTACTATTGATGGTGGGGATTCACATCTAACCTCGTCCCATTTTATAGTGGGAATTCAAGACCACATTCAAATACCTGATGGTGGTACTTCATGACAAATATTCATTACATCCGGTCATGATTATCGCATATAAACCCAAAATTTTATCAATCAATATTTATTGAATCAACATCAATGAAAATTTTCTAAACCAAACTGTACCCTATGAAACTCCAAATTTTGTAGAAAATCCATAACCATTTAAAAAAAATCCATATTTATTGAAAAATATCAAAAAACAGTTTCATTCCAAATATTACAACAATAAAACAAAACTTTTCATTGAAACCCATTTTCACATACTATTTCCCAAAAATCATCCATGCCAATGATTTTAAAATTGTCATTTAAAAACCCACCATTATGGACATTTCACAATAATAACCCATCTTTTCCCCAAATCCAAAAAACATCAAAAAATGGGTGTTAGACATGATTCACACAAAACAACCTCCTAGGTTTAATGAAATGACTTTAAATTTGAAATTGAATTCTTCTAGTTCTATCAAATTAAGATGATAGTGAAGCTGCATAACTTGGGGTTTGACAAAATAGACAGACCACAGCACCGCAAACTGAACCTGGTTGAAACCACAAAAAAAGATCCATAAGTCTGTTTCCCTAACACCAATAAGTGCAAAACACATTATTTTAAGCCACAAAAGCACTAGATCTATATGTGACTGATATAGATCTAGAAAAACGAGAGAGAGAGAGAGAGAAAACTAATTGTAAAGAAAACCTAGAAGTAACAAAGAGTTGAGGCTTACCTGAGTAGGATCACTCCTACCAAACTATGAAAACCCTTTGAATTTCTTAAAAATCAGTGGGAAAGGCCTCATAACCATTTATAATAATAAATTCTGAGTGGTGTTCATATGGGACATGAAATGGGTGTCTTAGGGAAACTTATTGACTAATCATGTTTTCATAACCCCCATTTTTAATTCCACACATGGTTAGTTCACACCGTTAGAAAAAACATGTGCTAACAATGAGACTAATACTCTATGAAGGGTTCCTCACACAGTTTCCTCAAACGATTGGACAAATTGTGTAACAACCATACAAAATCTTGCCGTCTGGAGTATGACATTTTACCTGGGCCTACCGCATTGTTTGGAAACTATGTTCCTTAACCATGCACCCAACACTTTTCCTCTACCTCACTTTGAATTGTTACCTAGGATTTGTGAATGTATTCGAAAAACTCACCCAAACCATGCAACCATGAAAAAAGATGAAAACATTTTGAAAATACTTCTAAATTCTCCCAAACATTACCCAACCACTTTCCATACATAAAAAGTCAAAAACCAAGGATATATACCTCAAACTTGAGGGTACCAAAATTATTCATAAGGATTTACATTCAAGATTAATTATCCATATTAATCAAATTAATTCATTAAAAATTTATTTAAAAAATGATTATTTGATATCATTAAATTATCCATTAAATCTAACCTCATATTAAGCCTCTAAATTTCAATTATTATCTAAAATAAAACTCAATCTAAAATTCAATTTTATATACATATACCTCGTCATTATATTCACTACTTTGAGTGGTTATCCTTTTGTACAACACCTAAAATGTGTGACAAAGAAAACTATATATTTAATTTTGGACGTTGTTTGTATAAGATATAGTTGGAATCCAATAATCCTTTTGTATAATATTCATTACAATTAATTTCATTCCTAATGATTTCAATAAATTGCTCAAGATACTATTTGTGTTGAAAGTGGTCTACTACCTTACCTTACAACTTTTTAAAGATCTATGTCATACACAGATATTAGATGCGTTAATTCCATTAAATTTTGTGTAAATCTAACCCTTATAATTTGGGTATACCACTAAAAATCATAATCTAGGATTCCAAATAAATTAATTTCGCAAATATTTAAACACAATTCCACTTTTTTACACCATATATGATTTCATTCATATAAACCATCCACATAAACTAAACTTCATCTATTTTTTTCATTTGTATGTTATGATTAAACCCTCTTCGGTACACTTCTAATCTGGATATCTGTATTTACATGTTTATAAATCCTACAATGAAATATTTATGACCTATACAGTGTTATTTAATGTGATAAATTTTATAATGAATTCCCTAATAAAAATTCTAACTTTTCCCAATATATATAAATTATATTATTTCTAATGTTAGGAATATTGTACTTATATACATTTGATATCCTTGAAACTTATCTTTCACTCCATTAACCTATTAAATTATCTATCTACCTAATATTATTGTAATAATGTACTATAATACCTATCAAATTTATTATTTAATCGAATATCCATGCTATAATACTGATATTTATATGAAATTAATGTATTATAATCCATATATTATATGGATTGATGAAATAATACAGGTTATTATAGATAATATATGTAACACCTAGGGATTTTCTGAATTATTTTTATGTCAAACTTACTTTTTTTATATTTTGTGATATAAGAAACATTGAATGTCGGTTTCAATACATGTGACACTATGTTTTTCTAATTTTTGTTGAAACACTAAGTATAGATCATAATAATATGTTAATATGAACTATGAAATACTTGAAAATATTATTATTCCGTAGGATAGTTATCACATAGCCATTGGAATTGAGGGTTTAAATATTATTAAATAAATTTTTGTAATACATGGGCTACACATGTATAAAATATAAATTATTTAGTGAACAATATTTTAAAAGGAAAAATAAAAATAATAAGAAAAGAAACTGAATATTCTTTAAAAAAATTAATCACACAAATGCATTTTAAGTTAATAAATTAAAAAAATAACATTCAAAAAATTATTTTAATGAAAAATATATATAATTTTTTAAATAATATTATTAAAAATAATCTTATGATTTTCTATTAGAGAGATAAAAAAGTAAACCAGTTTTTACCTTAAAAGATGTATTTTTATAAAAAGATGTTATATTGTCTTTTGAGAGGTTATAATAAATATAATTTTTCTAATTATAGAAAATTTATTTGATAAAATAAACATCATTTTTCAAATCATAATTTGAAAAATATATTTATATAATATATTTAAAATTGTTTAGGTTGGTAAATGATTCGTTGAATACTGAAAAATATTGGGTTTTATTATGAAATGTATCTTCTTATAATGAATTTAAAAATATTCAAATTGGATTTTTATGTTTTCAAAAATAAAATTAAAAAAGTAAGTATTTACTGAACCCATTTATATTATTATAATATATTTAATATTTAATTTTGATATATTTCTGTTTAAATGTAGAATATTTTTACTTTGGAAATTGGTTTCTTCATCGAGTCTATGGGTTTAATTTTAATTTATGATTTTCTACTATTGTGAATGGAAATTGGAAAAATATATTCCATATTTTTATTAAGAATAATTTAAATTCTATAATATGTTTAACTTAATTTTTTTACCATGATGAATTGGAAAAATAGTAAAACATTAATTACAATGGTTAAGGTGATTTTTTGCGAAGTGTTATACTAAAATTATAAGGAGGAAATGACCAAATAAAATTATCTAACAAAAATTTTATGGAAATTTTACAGACCGAATTACCTCTTAGTTTGATAATTTTTCATTTGGGGACCTTCTTCCTATGATAAATGTGGGAAACCATTTTTTTTCATACATTAATAGTGTTCCACTCACCTCACTTACAAAAGGACAACCTCACTCCTCTCCTCTTCATACTTCCAAAACCATTTGGTTCATCCTATAATTATTCAATTAACATAAATATTTCTCTCATATCACTTTGTAATCTTAATTTTGTTATAAATTCCACCTATTAAGTCTTTTGGTGAAAACGAAGAGTTGTTTTTTGAATAAGAGGCAACACCCTTAAACAATCATTTTTATCTCATTTCTCCCCCACCTCTTTCAATTCATATTAAAAATTTCTAATATAATTCCCAATTTATCTTAATTATAAAAAAGATTTTTTTATTTTTAGTTAATTATAGAAAATAATATTTGCTTCCATCAAGTGGGATAAAAAATCATCATTCATGTGTCTGGTAGACGAATGATTCACGAGCCTGTTTATTCATTTTCCATCACCACCTATCATGATTGGATATAATGAAGGATTAATTTTTTTTATTTTAAACTTATGAAATAATTAGTAATACAGAATATAATTTAACCTATACCTTCTTACCTTCAATATTTTTGTTATACAATAATGTTTCCAATCACTAGTGAAAAACAGTTTTATGACATCAGTTTTTTTACGTCAATTATATATAACAGATGGGATAAATCACTAATAATAGATTAATAAGGTTGGTTATTTTATAACTGACGTTAAAAATACAACTATTTTTTTATCATGTCGGTTAGTTTATAACCAAATTTATAAATTGATTCTTAGTGATTTATCACATCAGTTATAAAATCACTGATGTGATAAATCCAATTTCGACACTATCACGTCGGTTACAAAATCACTAACCTTAAAAATCATCATTTATGTGTCAGTTATTTTATGACTTTTGTTATAAAATATTTTATATGTTAGTTATTAAATAACCGACATGATAATTCATTTAAATGATTTATCAGTGCCCTTATTATGCCATTCTATTTTCTTCGATTGGGCGACTTGTGACTCGTCTCTCCCGAATGGAAAACCTATAATTTATTTTTCAATGTCATTCTCTCTAACTGTGTTTTTTCAACACCATTCATCATCTATATTATCACTGGATCTACGAGGCCAACTCACAATAGTCAAGTAAGCCTCACATGACACGATTTCATTGTTTATTTTTTGCAATTCAATAAATTAATGTTTTGAGATATTATTTTTCTATCGTTATTCATGATATTATGGTAGGTGTCATAGTGTTCTTTTATAGCATGTTATTTTCTTTTCTAGTAAAAAAAAATTGTGGGTGTGATATCATGCTAGTTCTGTGATTTTTGTTTCTACCATGTGTGTTATATCATGTGTGTGTGCTTGTCATCCTTATCTGCACTACCAAGAAATATTTATTGTGCAAGTTATACCCCAACCTATTGACACCCCTACCCCCATGGACAGCCCCCACCCCACAGGACAGCCCCACCTCGTGGACACCACCGAACTCAACCCCTAGTTAACCCCCACCCCCTAGACAACCCAACCCCCTTGGATAGCCCCCACACCCCTAGACCCCCACCCTTGGACACCCCTACCCCCTTGGAGACCCCCTTAGACACCCCCACCACCCTGGACACCCTCTACCCCTGGACAACCCCCACCCACTCAACACCCCACCCCATGGACACCCCCAGGACACCCCAACCCCCTGGTCAACCCATACCCCCTTGGATAGCCCACACCCCCCCCCCCCCCGCCCTTGACAGCCACCGCCCCTTGGACACCCCATACCCCTAGACAGCCCCCACCCCTTGGACACCCCCTACCTAACCTGTAAACCCCTGGATATCCCCCATCCCCCTGGAAACCCCATCCCCCTGGATACCCCCACCCCTCAACACCCCACCCCACCCCTTTGTTCAGGCCCCACTCCCAGGACATCCCCCCCCCCACATTTTTTACACCCCTTACCCCTTTGGATAACCCCTCACCCCCTGGATAGCCCCCCACCCCCTTGACACCGCGACCCCAGTGGAAATCCCCCACCCACCCAGGACAACTCCCACCACCTAAACACCCTCTACCACCTAGATAGCCCCCTAGACACCCCCACCCCCTGGACAACCCCCACCCCCTAGACACCCCTACCCACATGGAATTCCCCCACCCTTAGACATCCCCCACCCCCTGGACACCCCCTACCCACTTGGACTGGCCCCACACCCCACCCCCGGATAGTCCCTCCAACCATTGGACACCCCTACCCCCTTGGACATCCCATACCCCTCGAGATCCCCCACCTTCCTAGACACCCCCGACCCCCTTGGATAGCCCCCACCCCCTGGACAACCCCCACCCACTTGAGATCCCCCCACTCCCTGGACACCCCACCCCCCGTAGTTAGCCCCCACCCCTTGGAGAGACCCAACACACCTTTGACACCCTATAACCCCATGGAAGGACCCCACCCCTAGGACACCCCCACCCCCATGGATAGCCCCCACCCCTGGAAAACCCCCCACATCCTACTGCCATTGATAACCCACCACCCTAATGGAAACCCCCTACCCCCTAAACACTCCCCGGACAACCACCACCCCATGGCCCCCCACCCCACTAGACAACCCCCACCCCCTAGACACCCCACCTGGAAACCCCCACCCCCTTTATAGGTTATCTATGTCATGTGTACAGGTTCTGGAAGTAAGGAAGAGGATGATGGGTATAATGTTGCATGGTTTCTAGTTGAAGAGGGTACGTTTTTGGTTGCTTGTTGAAGAGGATATACCAACAGTTTCATAAACCATTGCAATAGATTATATAATAGAGTGTTTATTCCAATGGTTCTTGAACCTTTTGTATACATAAATCCCAATGGATACCATGAAACAATTAGAATAGATTATATGTTGGATTGTATGTATTCCAATGGTTCTTAAACTGTTGGTATATATATCTTAATGGTTTCATTTAAACCGTTGGAATATATTAACTTCAGATAGTCTATATAGTTTTCAAATTCCTCCACTTAAAATTATTTTTAGATAACATCTTCATGGGAATGCAAGTTATTCCTTATAGAGTATTTATATTCTAAATTACACTCTCTACTCACACCCTTTGACAAATGTTTCATGGGTTTTTTATCATTATCACATAATTATTTCATTGGAAACATTCATATGAGATGACTAAATTTTATATATCGATTTAAATAGAGTAGAATCATTCCTTTTAATGTCCCCCAATCCATTATTACTAACACATCTATTCCCAAATGGTTTTTGAAAACTTGTTTACTTTCAAATTATTTCATTTTTCATTTAAATATAAAACTGTTACATCTTACTAGATTTTATTTTTAACATTATTTCCATGCATATCCTTTTCAAATACGCATATATTTGTTTTATATTTCAAAATTGTTTTACATTCAAATTATGATATTTTTCATATAAATATAAAATTGGTATATCTTAGTAAGATATATAATTTGGATATTTTTTATAGGTAATAATGAGTCGAAGATGGATTATGACACATCAAATGGGTACCGAATATGAGGAAGGTGTTGATGCCTTTTTGTAATTTTATAAATGAAATGTATCATGAAACGTATTTTTTTATGTCCATGCCTGAAATTTTTGAATATGGAGAAGTTGAAAAGTAGAGAGAACAAATATCATCAGATTTGTGATGGTTTTAATGCAAGTTATATCCCTTGGATTTGGCATAGTGAAACTGGACTGCATGTTAGATCTACAAATGATGTGGATTTCTAAGATGGAAACTCCGATGGAATTAAAGAAATGATTTGTGATATTGCAGTAGAAAAAATTGAGATAGAACTGATATTTTCACATCTTTATTGTGATCTTGAAAAACCATTTTATACTAGTTGTATAGATTTTATGGTTTTGTTATCCATATTAAGATTAATTAACATGAAGGTGAACCATGGATGGACTGAAATATGTTTTACAGAGCTTCAACAATTGATGAAATACATTCTTCCAAAATAAAATGATCTTCCAAAATCACATTAAAAGGCCATGAAAATATTATAACCGATGGGATTGGGATATATGAAAATAAATTTATGTCTGAATAAATATATGATATATATAATGGAAAATGAATTTCTATCATATTTTCCTAAATGTGGGACATCATGGTATAAGTTGAAAGAAAAATCCCAGGCTGATATAGAGATTATAGAGATCCCTACCAAGGTCTTTTTGTATATTCCTATAATTCATCATTTATGACATTTTTTTAATTCACCTGATGAAAAAAGGATTATATGGCATGCATATGAGTGGATTTGTGAGGAAAAAATACATCATCCAGCTGATTGTCCATAATGGAAGGAAATTGATGAGTATTTTCCTACCTTCAGAAATGAAATTAGAAATCACATACTTGTGTTGTGAACAGATGGAATGAATCAATATCGAAGCCTCACTAGCACACATAATTCATGGAATGTGTTATTAGAAATTTCCAACCTGTCTCCTTGAGTTTGTATGATGCACAAATATGTCATGTTGAGTATAATGATCTTTGGTCTGAAGTAACCCGAAAATGATATTGATGTTTTTTATCAACGTTGATTAATGATTTGAAATTTTTATGGAAGGATTGTATTAGGATGTATGATTCTTAGAAAATGGAATACCTTCAACTGCATGCAATGCTTATGTTCACTATAAATCACTACCCAATATATGGAAATCTGTTTGGATACAGTGTTAACGTGCATAAATAAAGCCCACTATTTTAACAACAATCTTTATATTTTAAATTGAATCATGGGAGGAAAAACAGTATACATGAGACATCTATGGTTTTTTCTTATGGATCACTATTATAGAGGACTAAAAAATGCATTCAATGGCTCACAAGAATTTGATATTACTCTAAAAAACATTATTCGCTGATGCGTAGTTTGAGAGGGTTAAAAACCTTGAGGTGAAAATGGGAAAGACACATAACTCTTGTAATGTTGGACATATTTGGAAGAAAATTTCTATATTTTTTTGCTACCATTTTGGTGATATGAAAAAGTGAAACATAATCCCAATGTCATGTATGTGGAGAAAAATATTTGTGACAGTTTTATTGAAACATTTTATGATTTTATAGGAAAGAGTAAAGATGGGTTGAATAATGCAATATTAGACTAACTATCAATGGGAATACGTTTGATGTTAGCTCCCACTAGTAATGGAAGATGAAAATTTCTTCCCACGACCTGTCATACAATATCCAAGAGGGAGGAAATTTTCCTTTTTTAGTGTCTTCATGATATCAAAGTGTCTCATGTTATTTCATCAAATGTAAAAAAAATTGACTCTTTGAAGGATTTGAAGTTGATAGGTATAAAATATCATGATTGCCACGCCATGATGAAAAAAATTCTACCAATTGCATTGAATGGAATATTTCCCATCTATTATAGACGGATCATAATGAAGGTGTTTTATTTTTTCACTTCAATTTGTAAGAAGGTGATTGATGTGAATGATTTTAAAATTTTGGAAAAGTATGAAATTTCTATACATATTCAATTGGAATTGTATTTTTCCACATTTTTATTTTTATATAATGGAGAATTTAATGGTTCATCTGGTTCGACAAATAATGCGTTGTGGACCTGTATATCATTGTTGGATGTATCCTTTTGAAAGGTATATGAAAATATTAAAGGGTTATGTTAAAAAACATTTCGAACTGAAGCCTCCATTATTCAAAAGTATATTTATGAGGAGGTTACATATTATTTGTATGAGTTACTTGGATATGGATGAGCACATAAGATTGCCTCCAAATCTCCATGAACGATATAATAATGAGGGAAAGTGGATACATTTCCAGAAAGTCAAATCATTTTCAGTTAAATAGATGGAGAAGTTACAATTATAAATCTTGAATAACATAGCTTATGCTCAACCATATATCACATTGCATATTAATGAGTTGAAATAATTTCATCCAAATAATAATGGAATGTTTTTTTTGAAAGATCATATGCAATCATTTTTTCCATGGTTTAAAAAGACCTTTCTTTGTAAATCAGATGTATTTTAGAAATTAAGATGGTTAGTGGGTGGTCCAAGTTTTAAATGTGATTACATGGTATGGGTATGACATTAATGTGTATAAATTTCATATGAAAGCTCATTAAAATAGGGGTGTAGTTTAGAATAGTAGTGTATTATTGTATGCAGAAGCATTGTATTTTTTGAGTTATAAAGACAAAAAATAAATTTCTTCATCATGTGCCTATTATGGAGTCATTGGAGAAATATGGTAGGATTGTTACATTAAAATTAATGTTCCCATTTTAAAATGAAAATGGTTTATTAGTAAAAATAGTGCCATCTATGATGATTTTTGAATGACAGTTGTTAATATGAATAGATTGGAAGACACAGATGATTCTTGTATAATGAAAACAAATGAAAAACTGATTTTCTATGTTTTTGATCATTTATATATAGAGAGGCCTATTATTTTACACGAAAAGAAACAATATGTTAGCGAGGGTCAACTTCATGATGATGTTGATTTATGTGAGATCCCTACATCTATGGAAATATTAGATGAAAATAATGATGAGTATATTGAATACCTGGTTCATGCCATAAGGGACAATCATGATGAAGGAATTTGGGAAAACAATTAATTTTATTATTCCTAATATTTCAAGTAACATCTGTTTGTTTCTTTTATACATTTATTAATTTCATAAAGTGTTAGATATTATAATTCTTTTGTTTATTAGAACAAGTATTAAAACAAATAAGTGGAAATATTTGTTTATTTTATTTTTGTTTTGTTTAGTTTATCACGTTTAACATTACATAACTTATATATCTATTGATTTTGTTGAAAGAATATTACATTACAATATTTACAATATTTTCCATTTTTACCATGTTGACCATAGTTTAACATAGTTTACCTTTATGTAACATATATATTTATAGATTTTTTTGAATGAAAATTACACTACCATGTTTATAATTTTTACCATTGTTTAACATTCTTACCATATTTACAATTTTTACTATTCATAACATAGTTCAGTTATTAATTTTTTTACATTAGTATTGTAATATATAAATTTATATATTTGTGAACTGATGTTTTCTTATTTTTTATCGAAGGATAATAAAAGATCAACAAATTGACCAACCACATGATTCTGGAGATGAGCATCACAATCACACCTCTAAGGAGGAACATTAACATGCTCTTGATGTTCCCTAATCTTCCTCATGTGCTCCTTTAACAACAAAGAAGAGTTCATGAGTTGGTAAACATGGCTGCACACATTTACCAAAACTATCACTTGCTCGTAAATAGGACCAAAGGATACTCATTGAGTTTGATGAAAATGATATTCTTATAGGTCCAAATGCAAAATATTATATGTGTTTTTTATGAACTTAGGGTAAAAGAAAAGTAATAATTTTGTATGATGATCAGATATGTGTGGAAGAAGCAATAATATCTCAATTATGGGAGAAACTTTTGGTAATATCTTTTTCTATTGTTTGACTAATAATTAAATTATTATTGTATAATATGTTTTACCTCTTCTTTATCAAATGACATTTGATATTCCTTAAATTGGAGGAGTCATTAAAAAATGTTAATCGATGGCTTCTATGAGATGGAGGGATTTCAAATCCACCCTCACATCTAATTTCATTTACTGTCATAGGAAAATTGATAGTCCATGTCATATATACCCTTTCATAGATTAAGACACATGAAAATAATTAGGTAATAGTAGAAGAAAAGAATCTTTTTTGATATGGTCAATGTAAAATTTTATAAGTTTTCATATATAAATGATCTTATTAATGATTTGGTAATTATTTATCATTACTAATATACAAAAAACAAGGGAATATAATTAAAGGATCTAATCTAAAACTATATAGCCTCATAGTTTATCACGGGGAGGGTATAGTTTATTGGAAGAACAAATGATGGAAGAAAAATTACAAAAATATAGAGTTGAGTCTTCATGCTCTGGAGAGGTGGCCCCTCTAACCCCTCCCCCTAGATATAAAAATGGAAGAGAGCACAGATGAGAAGAAAGGGGTAATATCTTTCAAATGAATCGAGAATCATAGCTGAGTGTATTATAAGATATTTATTTTTTATTTAAGTTAATTATATTATTTATATACTTTGAATCATTACAGAAATGTTCAATTAATTAATACATGATTCTCTTGAGGAGAAGAGAACATGTGGGGTATTTACAACTACTAGCAAGCAAGATATTTTATCTACAGCTTTGGGAAAACATGAACACCCTTATCATGTACGAGCATACCAAATGGTTGTATTGGTAAGAAATGTATTTCCACATTCTTAAACTTCTGATATAGATGGTGTTTATAAAAAAATCCTTTGAGGATAAAGATCATAATATCAATGCGATTATGGAGGAAAAGATTAGAGAATTAGTACAGACTATGTTTATAGTCATGAAAAGACAATTTTAGACTACAGATCTCACTCCTCCACCAATCCCTGCAGACCCCATTATTTTTTGTCCACCTCCACCTGCATATCCCACTCCCCCACCTTCAGAAACCATTATTTATCCTCCATCTAACCCTGCGGACCCCATTAATTATCCTACTCTTCTTCCATAACTTCAAACTTATTGTGAGTTCTATGTTGATGATCCCCACCATCATATAGTTACATATGTTCTTGCATATTTTATGGGAGATGTATTTCTTCATCAGCATTTAGAGGTAGAGAATCATAGGGTTATTTTACATAATATTACCGATAGATCAGCTCGAGTAACATTACCTACAGATGAGGTGATGACAGTTGGTCATAGTATCTTTAACTTTTTAGTTTGGCCATCCAGACTTCTGCGACTCATTTACATAGCGGTATGTATGTTATATCTTTTATTTTATTTTTTATTAAATTTAATTTTACATTTCAAAACTATAATGTTTTTCTTTTTATATTCAGTAATACATCATATGTAAATAAATATTGGATAGACAACAATAAAGACATATGGGTATGGCATAATATACATATTATTGTAGTCTTCACATATTGTCAAGATATTCGAATTTTTTAGTGGCTCATTATTCATTCCCAATGGAATCTCATGTTGGTGGACGTGAAATAAATGACGGGATTTTTAAAAATGATATCATACAGCTTGTTACTAGAGATAATTTGGGCATAAACGTGGTGAAAATGTTTTCCATATAAATATTAACCCCTTTCCCTTAATTATATTTATTGAAAATGTATACTTATGTTTGTTTTGTATTAGGCCTCATTAAAACACGTCTGAGAAGAATGAGTAGACAGATGTATATGGATTAATGGTCCCACATTTCATTTCTCCTGAATCAATTGGATTGGATGAGTAACAAAGAATACTTTATTTTGTTTAAAGATTATAACATAATATAATCACACAATTTTGGATGATTCCTTTTTTTAGAGGAATGAAACATATATCTAGAAAAGTTTCTATTATCATTTAACATAAAAAACCACTAACCTTAATTTTTTTATATCAGTGATCATTGGATGCTAGGTGTTTTTTAATTATTTTTTATATTATAAAGAATTATAAATATATCCTTTCCATATAATTTTCTAATAAGGGATGGGCCTTATTTAGAAAAAACACAAAGAAAAAGAGTGCCAGAATCAAATATGTAAAAGTAAATGAAAATATCCTTTTACGATTTGTAATTTTTGTTGTATTACATAAAAATAATATTTCTATTTGGCACTAATTTAAATAGAATGGTCAAAAAAAACAAGGCATAATCGAATACATATATTATATTTTAAAATTAATGTATGAAATATTTACAACTGGAACTCTTGTGATGATTGTCCTGGTAAGATGTCCAGTGGGGTAGGCGGAGTACAGTGTGGTGGGGTAGTGTCCTGGGGGTGGGAGGGTGTCTAGGGGGTGGGGTTTTCCCGGGGTGGGTGGGTTTCCAGGGGGTAGGGGGTGTCCAGGGGGATTTGGGTTAGGTTAGGGGGTGTCTAGGTGGGTTGGTGGGGCCATCCAGCGAGGACCATCCAAGGGGGTGGGGGTGTCCAGGGGGTGGGGGTTGTCCTGGGAGGTGGAGTCTGTACAAGGGGGTATGGTTTCAGGGGGGGGGAGTCCAAAGGGGTTGGGGTGAGAGGGTATCCTGGGGGTGGGGGTGTCCAGTGTGGTAGGGGTGGTTTCTAGGGGGTGGTGGGATGTCTATGGGTGGTGTTGTCTAGGGAGTGGGAGGGAGTCCAAGGGGTGGGAGGTTATCTAGGGGTGGGGATATCTAAGTGGGTGGGAGGGTGTCTAGGGGGGTGGGTGGGGGAGGGTAGATGAGGTGGGGAGGGTGTCTAGGGGTCGGGGTGTCCAAGTGGTTGGGGGCTTTCTAGGGGTGCTGGGGCTGTCCAAGGGGTGGGGGTGTCCAGGGGGTGGGTGGGGTTTAGGTGGTGGGGGGTTATCGAGTTGGGTGGGCTGGTGTCTAGGGGGTGGGGGACTGTCTATGTAACACCCCAAGATTTTATAAGATATATTATTTTTAATTTATTTCATATATTTTTTTGTACTCTACACCAAGATTATGTTACGATATACACAACACCGTATTAGCTTGCATTATATGCAACACTAATCTTGGATCTTGTTAAACACAATTTCAAGTTTGTTTGATAGTAATTATTAATCGCAACATAGAGTGTATATATACATATATATTCAATGTATAAATGGAATATCGTTGGATTTGGTTATATGCAACAATAAAGGAGTCTTTCACTACACACAACCCTGACTTGGCCTGCAATACACGCAATCACAACCTTCCTCGATAGTGTGTGTTGTACGTAATACCGGGTTTCACTAAACAATGATATATAGATATAATATTAATATGGACAAGACTTTATGAATAGTATTAACTACATTTTGAAATTTATAACATTATTATTCATCATACACATTTTCTAGAACATGGGAAGAGAACAAGATAAATTTTTCAGGTAAAATAAGTATTTTTCAAAAAATGTAGTTATGTCGCCTTTGGTTGGTCCAACCACATTAAATATAGTTTTTGACATGTTTATAAGTTAAATTTGACAAAATAAAATTCTTCTTTGGAATCACGATATAAATATTTACTTTGGATAAAATTTTTATATTATTCTGCTAACTTGCATATTTTAATGAATAGTAAAAACACACTATATTTTAATTAAAAACAACTTTTTCATCGTAAAAATTAATTTGGATAAATTAGAATATTGAATAATTTTAATGTATAAATAGAATATTTTTTTACCATTTAATATAATGTATGTCATTAGCATTGATTTTACATTGAATTAATAGGTAAAATCATTTCAATCTTTTGCAATGTTTTAACTTTTAAAACACATTTTATTAATAGCGGAATTAATTTTAAATTAATTACTGAAACTTCTGTGTTTTGAATTTCGAAAACTGGATTCCATATTTGGAATCAGTAGGTCCAAATTATGTAAATATGCTACTTCTTATTTTTGGGCTCTATGAATAGTAACTACGGTAATTTTTATTTAATTCAGTTAAACATAAATTGGGTAATTAATGGTAAATTTAAGATTATAAAATTACCCTAACACATGAAAAAATTATATTGGGTGACTAAAAGTATAACCATATCACCTAAGGGTCTGATTAGATTCATTTTATGGACTATTGACCATGAAAATAATTTAATTATTATTAAAACCAAAGAAAGTGACAACATATCACTCTCTTAAATCTTATAAGTATAATAATTTTAATTTAGTGATAAACTTCATGAAACTTAGAAAATATATAGTCTCAAAAAATATAACAAAATTATCTACATAATGAGAATTTATTTATAATTTTTAGGGATTAAATAATTGTTATTAATGGTGACACAATACTGATGCAGAAATTGTTTATTTAGTGAAAAATCAATAATATAGTTTTTATTAAAATAACAATACCCATCAAATTACGGGAAACTTGACCAAACATTATTGGTCGAGTATATATATACCCTAATAATCCAAGTGTCTATTTTGGGACCATTTTGAGCCTTATAAAACCGAATATGAAATTTATAATATTTTATTTTAAATGATATCAAAGATGTCACCATCATAATTTAATAAACATAACAATCTAAATATTGTGATTTTAAGATGATAAATTCATTTAGGAATATTATTATGAAATTTTATATATTTATCTTAATCATAGGATTTAATTTTTAATTGTTATGAAACAAATAATTATATTAAATAATTATACAAAAATGTTATAGTAATTATTTTATTAAGAGATATACCAAATAAACGGAATTACAAATATTAAAATAAATTTTATATGGACTATTTAATGTTCTCGACTAATTTTATAGATAAATATGACACGTTATGAATCTATTAAAGCATTTATTTCGAACATATCTTCTATGGGGATTTTATTTAAATTATAATAATTGAATAGTGTCGAAATTGACACTATTGTTATTTTATAAAAATAACATAATATGAACTTGTTTAAAAATTAAAAAAAATATCTAAAAATTATAAATTAAAATTTATATGGTCCAAAATTTCATAAAGTATCCAATTATGGACAATTCACAACTCATAAGTTATTATTTATAACAATTTCAAATATAGAATCTTATTACCAAAAATAAAATTAAATAGATTAAATAATGATAAATCAAGTTAATAAGGTTTAAAATAAAAATAAAACAGATATAAATATTATTTATTGATGATATTACAATCCTATATCATCTCATATTTGAATTGAGTCAGTTTGGGATGTTTTTATGGAGTTTTTCATTTTATTATTAATTAATATTTTTAAGGTTTCCAAAAGTTCCCCTCTCCTCTCCTATATAAGGGCACCTCCTCCCTCTCCTCTTTACACAATTTAGATCCTTCAAGCTCGTCCAACCCCTTCCCATTTCACTTATCCACTTCCCTATAAACATCCTAGAGGTCATGGTCTTCTTCAAAGACCAATCTTACTTCCCTAAGAGGAGGTTTCAAAGAGGCGTGTCAAAGAAGATGTAATATCTGTTACCGATTCATTCAAATTTATTTCTTCTTCTAATTATACTTAGTTATTTGTTTCATTATTAATTAATACCATAATTATAACTCATATACTGATATGTTATTATAAATATGAAACAACATTATTTTACCATCTATCAATTCTAAGGAAAACGAAATCACCGCACATTGTTACATACAGAATACTGTCTCGACACCATGGTGCAATCTGTTTTCCACCACTACCTTACGTGGGTGGGTATAATGGTGTAAATAAATAACTATATTTGATTATTGTAAAGTGATAATGATTCTGAAATATTATATAAAAACTTCAATACAAATCCATGATCATGGAAATGATATCATCGTTCATGCGTATGTACGCACTACCGTCTCCACGAACGCGATGTGATACCTTTTCCATGATTAACCATAAAATAATGATTATAAAGAATATATAATAAATAATATTGAATGATATTAAATAATAATGATACTGGATTTATGAACATATTTGTTTCATTTAATTAATTCCATTTAATTCAATAAGGAAATGATAACAGAGTTCATGCGTACGTATGGCCTACCGTCTCCATGAACGGTGTATTTCTTTCCCTTTATCGATCTATTATGTACATTATGAATATATATTATATATAAATCATGTTTTATATTCTAGAATTATTTAATCATGATCTATGTAATCATATTAATTATTACAAGTCAAAACACGGATGATAAATGAAAATATATTACCCAAAACGCTACTTTAACACGAATTTACAAAAGAACGGGTAATATAAAGTCATAAGTGAAAAATATATGATATCATAACAATGAATATGATTCTTTAATAATTCAATGACATTATTTAAATCATTATAAAGGAGGTTTTGATACATATGAAGCATATCGGACCAAAGGTAAGGGATAACTATTCCAATCTCGCTCTTATCCGAGATTGTTTATTCGTAAGTATTTACTAGGGTTTTTGTTATCATCCATGTCCATTTATTGTAAAAATGTTTTTATATATGTTTAATGGCCTTTTTACCCATTTTTAATTTTACTACATGTTATGATAAGATTCTTTCTTTTGTTTACCACACGAGGGACTTTTTGACTATTCCGACAAAAGTACGAGGAGAATGTAATTTTTAACTTATACGGCATGAATGGATTTTTACAGTTTCATAATGACTCATTTTCATTAAGATCCCCATTCAATATTGCCTGATTATTTTCATCAAATCCATTTTCTTTTAAAATTTAATGTAATTTTGTGAAAAGAAAATTGTTTTGAAGAAGAAAGTTTATTTTCCTCAAGAATTCGTTTCGAGTGTTTTATCAAAACCATTTTCCATCTAAGATTACATTATTTCATATGTGTATGTTTAAAATATAATGTCTCTATGATTTACATGGTTTCATATTTCTTATGATGAAATATCCATTTGTTTTATATAGATTATGTGATTATGGGAAGATGTTTATGAAACCCTTTTTATTCTTTGGGTTATGAGGAATGTTTTACGATTATTTTGTGGCACAAGTAAGAATGACTTCATTATGAGATGGGTGGGACCTATATCTACCACTAATGAATTGGGTAAATATTTATATCTCATGATATAGACATGGCTATAACGGTAAGTTCATCCGGTTCAGTGTTACAGGACTGAAACAAGGAGTGAACTCGATCCAGAAAGGGACTTTGTCCAAAAATATGGCCTTGGCCGCAATGCCTTGGCTACTATGGAAATCATGTCATGTGCTTAATCATTGCCACGATTACATGTTTTATTCCAATGATATTTTATCATGATTGATGTTCCATTATGATCTATGACTTATGTAAAACCATGTTTTATGTCATTTCTCAAGATCTTCATGTTTAAACATTGTGTTCTTGTTTTTATGTGAAAATATATATGGTTTGTTTTATTTTCTCCATGATTACCCTTACTAGGCATTTGAGCTCACCCTTTTTATGTTTTCTATTCCCCTAGGATTAAAAGAAAGGTTTTAGGTATGGAAACAAAAATGGGAAGATCGTTATGGGAAATTTTGAAGATCTTTCAACATGATATAAGATTATATTCCATGTTTCCAAAGACACTAAACTATTATGGTCCTTTGGTGTCTATTTTTGTTATGTATTACATATTATGATAGAGTAATGTAATGTCTATGTTTTTCAAGCTTTGGGTCTCTACAATTGGTATCATAGGAAATGTTTAGTTAACCTTTGGAAACTAGGATGCGAAATCTTTAGTGAGATCTTTAGAGATATTTCTAAGGTATGTCTAGGGATGTCTCTAAGGTTTAAGTATATTTATAGGTTATAGTCCTAAAATTATGAAAACCATATTATAATTAAACCTATGATGTTAGTTATTGAAGGTACTCCCTATTTATTATAATTTTTTCCTAACATGATTTTTTCCTCTCACACTATTCTTTTTGGGTTTTACAAAATGACTAGAAATAGGAGGATTCACAATAATGGAGTATAGGATGGATAATGGAATGATATTCTTCATGAGCTACCAAATGAAATGAAATTTGAAAGGCAAAACATAGTTATTATGCCTTATCAGCAATCTCAAAATATGATCAATAATCTCAACTTTGGTAAGATTACTGACTCATCTAATAAGAGAAAGATGGAGTTTCATGATGATCATAGAGGAAAGAAAGTTTAATTTCCCTCATGTAAGTCATGTGGGAAGAGGAATCAAGGGGAATGTTTAAAAGGAACTGGATGATGATGAAGAGACTACAAATGGTATATGAGATGAATGAAGTGTTGAGGAATACAATGATGAAGCCCAGTCAATGGTTTAAGAAGGTAGTGGAATGTTTTGTGTTTATCAAGAGTTATGTTGTATAGGTAATGGTACTATGGAATAAAGACACATCTAAGGATTGTTAAACTATTGTTTTTCCTAAGTATTTGATAGTATAAGTTGAATGGTACTAGTAACCATTAAAGGTTATTCGAATATTTTGGGAAAGTAGAGGATATGAGCATAATTAAGGGATAAGGGGAAAATAATATGTATGATTGAATTAATGAGCTCATGACTGATATTAGGACAAAGTTATGTCATGGTTTGAGTATATCAAAATTTTGGGATTTTGGTATGTGGAAAGATTTATCTTTTGACATCATTCATGTTTTCACTAAGGTTCAATGGGTATTAATTTTTTCAATAGAATACCTGATTAAGGTATTAAAATGTTTGTAATGTGACTAACAAGATATATCGTTTGATATATTGGGGATAAATGATAGTATTCAAATGCTTGTTAGATGAAATTTCTAGTAATTGTTTTCTTTATACCATGAGCTTAGACATAAGTATTTTGGATAATCCTAAAGATTGGAATGGATTATGTTGGACATAAATTACTATTCTCTAAGGCTAGAACGTTTTTTCAATATTATTGATGGGATATTATAAAAATGTAGTATTAGAAAAAGGACAACCTGCAGGATGGGCGACAACTCGTCACGTCGGACAAGGTTGTGGGAATTGAACCCACAACCGAAGTATGACATGCCTTTATCACCTACCACTGGCCTACAAGAAGTCCCTAGTTAGTATAAATTAGTTTTAATTTATTAAGTGGTATTATATATGAAGTATAAGTCTATTTCAGGAACCGTATATGATTAATCTCACTATATATTGACATATGTATATTTAATAACTTTTTCTAACCTTTTGTTTGAGACAAATGGAATGACTTATCATTCTATCGCATGATCTGTTAACACTTCATAGAAGACAAATTCAAATTCATTTCTTTAAGAGATGAAGTGGAAATTGTTCAAGGCATAAACAACAGTGAGATTATACCAAAATCAAGTAAGTATTTATTTTAATTTAAAAATTATTCAAGATTAGGGAAATGATCTTGAAAACCAAAAATGTTGTCCTAGTGCTCTCATATCTTATGAATCCGATGGTACATTAGATCATCACAATTTTATGGCTTTTTGATTGTTGGATTTTTCATAGCCATGTCCTCTACCACTCTTCATCAGAACATAATGGTTATATTTTTCTTCCATATCCTTATTTTCACCAATGTTCTCCTATGTGGAAACCCAGTGATTAGTTAATTTGGGTAACTGTTACATTCCCTAATTTAGTTTTTAAAGATATGTTTTGGCATTCCTTCTTACGATGTGGGTTTCTATGACAGAAACTCTCATGTAATAAACCATTTATAACCCCGATGAATTTCAAGGGCGAAATTCATTTTAAGGGGGGTAGAATGAAACGCCTCGAGATTTTATAAGATATATTATTTTTAATTTCTTTCATATATTATTTTGTACACTACACCAAGATTATCATGCACTATAAGCAACACCATATTAGCTTGTAGTATACACAACACTAATCTTGGATCGTGTTAAACACAATTTCATGTTTGTTTGATAGTAATTATTCAACGCAATATTATGTGTATATATACATATATATTCATTGTATAAATAAAATATAGATGGATTTGTTTATACTAAACAAAAAAAGAGTCTTTCACTAAATGAAACCCTGACATGGCTTGCATTACACATAATCGCGACCATCCTCGATAGCATGTGTTGTACGCAATACCGGGATTCACTAAACAACGATATATAGTTATAATATTATTATGGACTATCCGTTACGAATATTATTAATTACATTTTAAATTTTATTACATTATTATTCATCTTACACATTTTCTAGAACATGATATGAGAACAAGATAATTTATTCAAGAAAAATAAGTATTTTTCAAAAAATGTAGTTTTGTTGCCATTTGATGGTGGACCCACATTAAATCTAGTTTTTGACATGTTTATAAGTTAAATTTGACTAAATAAAATTCTTCTTTGGAATCAGGATATAAAAATGTACTTTGTATAAAATTTTCATATTATTCTGATAACATTCATATTTTAATGAGTAGTAAAATCACGCTATATTTTAATTAAAAACAACATTTTTCATCGTGAATATTTATATGGATAAATTATAATATTTAATGATTTTAATGTATAAATAGAATCTATTTTTACCATTTAATATAATTTATGTCATTATAATTGATTTTATATTTAATTCATAGGTAAAATAATTTCAATCTTTTGCAATGTCTTAACTTTTAAAACTCGTTTTATTAATAGGGAGATTAATTTTAAATTAATGACTACAACTTCTGGGTTTTCAATTATGAAAAATGGATTCCATATTTGGAATCATCAGGTCCAAATTATGTTAATATGCTACTTTTTATTTTTGGGCTCTATGTATAGTAACTACGATAATTTTTATTTACTTCAGTTAAATATAAATCGTGTAATTAAGGATAAATCTAAGATTATAAAATAACCCTAACACATGAAAATATTATATTGGATGATTAAAAGTCGACCCATATCACCTAAGGGTCATATTAAATTTATTATATGGACTTTTGACCATGAAAATAATTTAATTATTATTAAAACCACAGAAAGTGACAATATGTCACTCTCTTAAATCTTAAAAGTATAATAATTTTTTTCATGATAAAATTTATTAAACATCGAACATGAATAGTCTCCAAAAATCTTACAAAATTATCTACATCATTAGAATTTATTTAGAATTTTTAGGGATTAAATAATTGTCATTAATGGTGACACAATAGTGATGTAGAAATTGTTTATTTAGTTTTAAATCAATAATGTAGTTTTTATTAAAATTACAATACTATCAAAAGGACCTGAAAATTGACAAAAAATTATTTATAGAGTATATCTATACCCTAAGCATTCAAGGGTCTATTTGGGGACCATTTTGAGCCTTATAAAACCAATTATGACATTTATATTATTTTATTTTAAATGATGTCAAAGATGTCACCTTCATAATTTAATAAATATAACAATTTAAATGTTGTGATTTTAAGATTTTAAATTCATGTAAGAATATTATTATTAAATTTAATATATTTATCTTCATCATAGGATTGTATTTTTACTTTTTCTGCAACAAATATGTATATTAAATAATTATACAAAAATATTATAGTAATTATTTTATTAAGAGATATTCCAAATAAATATTATTAAAAATATTAATATAAATATTATATGAACTATTTAATGATATACACTACTTTTATAGATAAATATGACATTTTATTAATCTATTAAAGCTTTTAGTTTGAACATTTCCTCTATGAGGATTTTATTTAAATTAAAATAAATGAATATTGTCAAAATTGACACTATTGTCATTTTAAAAAAATAACATAATTTGAAATTTTTTAAAATTCACAAAAATATTTAAAAAATATAATTTAAAATTTATATGTTCTAAAATTTCATCTATTATCTAATTATGGACAATTCACTACACATAAGTAATTATTTATAACAATTTAAAATTTAGAATCTTATTACCACAAAAACATTAAATAGATTAAATTATGATAAATCAAGTTGATAAGGTTTAAAATAAACATAAAACATGTCTAAATTTTATTGGTTTATGAGATTAAAATCATATATCATCTCAGATTCTAATTGAGTCATTTTTTGAGGTTTTTATGTGGGGTTTCATTTTATTATTAATTAATATGGTTTAGGTTTCCAAAAGTGCCTGTCTCCTCTCCTATATAAAAGCACCAACTCCCACTCATCTTTACACAATTTATAGCCTTCATACTCGGCCAAAACCTGATCATTTATCTTCTCCACTTCCCTATAAACACAATAGATATCCTGGTCTTCTTCAAATACCAATATTAGTGCTCTAAGAGGAGGTTTCAAAGAGGCGTGTCGAAGAAGAGGTAATATCCATTACCGATTCATTCAAATTAATTTCTTATTATACTTCTTATTCTTTAGTTGTTTCATTATGAATTAATAACATAATTATAACCCATATACTGATATGTTATTATAAATATGAAACAACATTATTTCACCTTCTATCCATTCTAAGGAAAACGAAATCACCGTGTGTGCGTAGGTACAGAATACCGTCTCCACACCGTGGTGTAATCTGTTTTATAGCACCACCATAGTTGGATGGGTAAAATGGTGTAGATAATTTACTATATATGATTATTGTAAAGTGATAAATATTTTTAAATATTATACAAACACTTCAATACAACTCAATTATCATGGGAATGATATCATCGTTCGTGCGTACGTACGGACTACCGTCTCCACGAACGCGGTGAGATTCATTTTCCATGATTAACCATTCAAGTATGATTGTAAAGTATATATAATAAATAATATTGAAATATATTACATAATAATGATACTAGATTTATGAACATATATGTTTCATTTACTTAATTCCATTTAATTCAATAAGGAAACGAAAACAGCGTCCATGCGTACGTATGACCTACCGTCTCCATGAATAGTGTATTTCATTCCATTTATAGATATATTATTTATATTCTAAATATATATTATATATATATCATGTATCATATTCTGGAATTTTGTAATCATGATCTATGTAATCATATTAATAATTACAAGTCAAAACACGAATGATAAATGAAAAGATTTTACCCAAAACACTTCATTATCAAGAATTTACAAAAGAACGGGTAATATAAAGTCATAAGTGAACCATATAAGATATCATAACAATGAATATGATTATGTAATAATTCAATTACATTATTTAAATCATTATACAGGACGTTCAGATACATACGAATCACATCAGACCTAAGGAAAGGGATAACTATTCCAATCTCGCTCTTATCCGAGATTGTTTATTCGAAAGTATTTATTGGGGTTTTTGTTATCATCCATGTCCCTATTTTCTAAAAATAATTTCATATATGTTTAATAGACTTTTTACCCATTTTTTAATTTTACCACATGTTATGAATGGAATCTTTCTTTTGTTTACCACACGAAGAACTTTTTGACTTTTCTGTTAAAAGTATGAGGAGAATGTTATTTTTTACTTATACGGCGTGAACAGATATTTACATTTTCATAACACCTTATTTTCATGAAGATTCCTCTAAAAGATTTCATGATTATTTTCAACAAAACCCTTTTATTTTAAAATTTCATGGCATTTTGTTAAAAGAAAATGATTTTGAAGAAGAAAGTATATTTTCCTCAAGAATACATTTCAAGTGTTTTATCAAAACCATTTTCCATATAAGATGAAATTATTTCATATGTGTATGTTTCAAATATAATGTCTCTATGATTTACATGGTTTCAATTTTTTATGATTAAATATCCATTTGTTTTATAGGGATTATGTGATTATGGAATGATGTTTATGAAACCCATTTTATTCTTTGGGTTATGAGAAATGTTTTAAGATTGTTATGTGGCACAAGTAAGAATGATTTAATTATGATATGGGTGGGACCTATATCTCCCTACAATGCATTGGGTAAAGATTTATATCTCATGAGATAGACATGGATGGAACAGTAAGTTAATCTGGTTCAGTGTTATAGGACTGAAACGAGGAGTGAAGTCAATTCAGAAAGGGACTTTGTCCACTAAGATGGTCTTTGCCGCAATGTCTTGGCTATTATTGAAATCATATCAGGTGATTAATGGTTTCCACAATTACATATTTTATTCCCCTTATATTTTATCATGATTGATTTTTCATTATGATCTATGCCTTACGTACTACCATGTTTGAAATCATTTCTCAAGATCCTGATGTTTAAAAATTATGTTCTGGGTTTTATGTTCAAATATATGTGGTTTGTTTTATTTTTTCCATGCGTACCCTTACTGAGCATTTGTGCTTTCCCTTTTAATGTTTTATTTTCTCCTAGGATTAAAAGAAAGGTTTTAGGTAAGGAAACAAAAATGGGAAGATCGGTATTGGAGATGTTGAAGATCGTTCAATATGATAGAAGTTTATATTCCAAGTTTCCAAAGACACTAAACTATTACGGTCCTTTGGAGTCTATTTTTGTTATGTATTAGATATTCCACAAGAGTAATGTAATGTCTATGAATGTCAATCATTGGGTCTCTATAGTCCATTGGGGTGGTTGTCTGGGGGTCGGGGTGTCCTGTGGGTCGGGGTGTCCAGGGGGACTGTCTAGGGGGGTTCAAGTGGGGTAGGAGGGTTTCCAGGGGTGGGGAGTCCATGGGGTGTGCGGGTGTCCAAGGGGAGGGGTGATTTCCAGTTGGGTGGGGTGGTGTCTATGGGGTGTCTAGGGGGTGGGGGGATTTCCAGGGGTCGGGGTGTCCATGGGGGTGGGGGTGTCCAGGGGTGTTGTACATGGGGTTGGGAGTTTCTGGGGGGTGGGAGGCTATCTAGGTGGGGCAGTCCGATGTGGTGGGGGATGTCCATTAGGATAGGAGATATCCTAGGGGTTACAGTTCTTTTTTACTTGACATTGTATGTTTTTAATGTTATGTATGTGAACGATTTATTTTGATTTGGTTCTTCTTGTTTTGGTCTTGTTATGATGTTTTTATGGAAGGTATTGTAGTATGGTTTTGGTCTAATTTCTTCTTGTTTAAGGTCATCTTTGGTAGATCACTGTATTAGTTGAGTGGTATTTAAAAAAAGGTTTTTACATCACAAATTTTAAAACTGAAGTAATAAATTAATGGGAATGTGTTTTTATGTTAGTTATTTAATAAATGACATTGTATATCAGTTTTTAAATCGTTTAATGTTTAACCAATGTGATAAAATTCTTTGAACATTGGATTAAAAAATCTTTTATTTTTATAGTCGACATCCTAAACATGTTTTCCATGTCATTCTTTAATAAATGATGTTAAAAAAGCTTGTAGGCATAGTTTATCACATTATTTTTTACATTACTGATGTAATAAACTATATGCCACATCAGTTATTTTTAAAAGTATGTAATAAATCATGACTCTGAAGCATTTTCTATGTTGGTTGTTTAGGAGACAACATGAAAAATGTTTTGGATTTATGTTTTTTACGTTGTTTTTAAAATATACGATGTAAAAACAATATTTATAACATCTCATATAATAACATTTTCCAAAAACTGACATAAAAATTAAAAAAATATCCAACGTAAAAAACATTTTCTATACAAGTGTATGTGTACAGAAGACTAACGCCTCATGAAGGGATGTGATTTATTCACAGTTTACATGGATGGAAATAAGGTTAGGTTTAATTAAAATATGGTAAATATATTACATTAAAATTATTATTTATTTTTAACATATTATATACCTTTTTTCATCCCATTGAGAAAATGAAATGATTTTTCATGCGCATGTACGACCTCCTCTCTCCATGAAATATATTTTTCTTTTCCAATCACTAACTTTAATAGATTATAAAAAATAATTATATATTTATTATATATGATATTTATATCTGGGTTAATATTATTTAGATTGTTGAATCATGATCAAATTAATTTTTGCAAGAAAGTAAAAAATCAAAACATAAATGAAAAACAATGTAGTTATTTCCCAAAAAGAAACATTTTCATTTAGTTTTTAGTAAACATCTTGTAAAATATGATAATTAAAAAATATATGGTATGATATTTAATGTTATGGTTAATAAATATATTTATAATATTTATAAAATTATTTTAAAATAGTTTTAATGGTGTATGATGAATGTTGTTACATAAGTTATGCGATTTATGTCACATGTTTTACTTGTGTGAGAGAGATTCCAAATTAAACATTTATTTATTTTATGTGTATATATACTTCCTAAGAATTTATTGTATAATTATTATCATAAAAAATAATTGGATTTAAATATTAATTTTATGATATCTCTTTCATGGGGATTATGAGTCAATGATACAAATTTTGTAATGGTTTTAGGATATAATCTCATCGTTCATCGAGATTATTTATGTTTTGATTCCGATGATAAATTATTTTGATCCATCATTTAATAAACTCATGAATTTTCAACTCATTTTATTTTTTGATGAAATTAAATTTTTAACCTTCATTTTCTTCTATCTAATTCTTTTTTATTTCAAATTAATACTTTTAACATAAATAACTAATATTTATATCACTGTTTGAAAACCCATTTCTCTTTTATAACCATGTTTTTTAAAAACAAATAATTTAAAAAATATTTATATTATTATTCAATTTATGTTTTAAAGGCACATTTACCAATGTTTTAAATTTTAATAAATATTTTGAAAGTAATTTTCATGTTATTTTCCTAACAAGGACTATTTGGATTTTACCTATAATACGAATGGAATCTTTGTCTTATTGTGTACAACATTTGGCACTATCATATCTAATAAATGCTTCAAATATTTTTTTATATGTTTCAATGTTAATTTTCAATGTTAATAATATATAAATGTTATTATGATTTAAATTTATATTCAATGTGGAATGTATTTTTCTTCCAAGAATCATTCCAAGTGTTTTTTCATTCAAAATCATTTTCCATCTAAGATGTAACCCTTTAATATTTATTATGATTTATAATGGAAATAATCTGAAGATATCATTCCTATTATTTCTCTGAATAGTTTAATTTTATTATGAATATAATAATATTAAAAATATTTCTCATCCATTGGTTATATCGTGGTTGATTTCTTATAAATCCTTCTTAAATTTTCATAGTAATTCTTGGATCAAATAATCATGTGATTATGAAACATAATTATTTTACATAAGTTGTTTCTATTAAGATGTTTATGAAACCATTTTCATTTATTCATTTATGATATAATGAATATTTTATGTTCTTATGGCACATGTACATATGATTTTCATAATGTGATTGGTGGGACCTATATCTCCCTCTAATGCATTGGGAAATGATATATATATCCCAAGAAAAACATAAATTGAATTAATAGTTATAGTGATCCAATATTTTCATACATAAATTTCACATGTTTTTAGAAGAATATTTAATAAATCTCATAAACAAACACTTGATTGACAAAATAGTTTTTTGTATTATGAGATTCAAAAGACAATCTTCTTATTTCATGAAAAATATTCATCTTCTCCTTGTTGAGTATTATCATATATTAATCCTATTAATAATACACCAACTAAACATTTATTCATTTACTAAGGAAGTATATATAAAAAGGGTGATACCAGATGATCATAAAGGGTAAACCTAAGAGACACTCCTTTATGACTATAAAAAATAATATGATTAGAATACAAGTATTTGATAATGAATAAAACATTCAATTTTCATAAGCAATGTTTCATAGATCCTAAACATGAGTCAAAACACAAAACACTATAATATAAAAAAAATGGATAATATGAGTGAGAAATAATTGTAAATAAATCATCAACAATAATAAAGTTTCATAAATGTGTAGGACCATCATAAATATAGAAAGAACATTCACATATAAATGTTAGAAACTATGAACATCTCTATATTTTATAATGAATTATCACTAGTTTTCCTTTGTGTATCAGGTCACACCAGTATAACATTGTCAATCAAGAAACACTTGTTTCCCAAAGTGTATCAAGATGAACATGTTGACCATTGTAGATCAAACCCATTGATTGGTTTCTAAATATTATATTAGGAAATATAATGATTTAACCAATGTATTGGAGAGAGATAATGGTCTCACTCAACTCATAATGAAATCCATACTTATGTGATACATATTATCATCAAACATTGATCATATCATAACGTCATAACTCTTGAAAAGAAAACATTATTTATAATCATTTCCTCACATCACCATAGAATAAAACTAGAAAAATAAATGCAGTTAGTAAAAATTTATTCATCATAGACATCAATAGTCTTGACAAATAAGATGGATGGTGTCATTCAATCATGTCCCCATTAAAGAATAAGTAATATCAAAGGATGTCATTTAGCTGGGAAATTCTTTTGAAATATCCCTGCGAACATCTCATGAGGGGAATACCCTTTACACCTTCATTAAAAAAAGGCATAAAACATTTTCATAATTGTTTCCCTAAAAATATTATTTTAATCTTATAAATGGATTTTTAAAGTAATTTAAAATAATTATTGAGGAAAATATATTTTCCACATTGAAAAATATTTTTAAAAACATATATTATTTTAAATAAATTTTATGAAAAATACCACATTAAAATATATAACGGAATTGTTAAAATAATTATTTGTTAATAATGATGTAAAATCTTCTTCATGAAATATTAGTTAAAAGAAATATTTGTGTCATATTTGTGATAAAATCAAAATGGTCATTGTTTTGAAAATGACATGAATATTACATTCAAAAAAAATTCATAATAAAATTGAACATGGAAAAAATATAAATTTATACATATTTTAATTAATTTTAAATATTTTTTCAAAAACTTTTAGAAAACAAGGTTTTACTAAAAAATGGGTTCTGGCACAGGAGGAAAATAAATATGATTTTTCATAATTTTTTTTATTCATAATTAAATATTGAGATAAAATTAAGTAAATAAATGTATAAACATGGGATAACTAGAGTAGAAAAATTTGTTCAGTTTCCAATGAGATAGATCATCATATCATTTTTAGTGGAAGAATAATCATGAGCAGTCTTGATAAAGGATAAAACTGTAATACAAAACACATACACATTTTGATAACTTTGAATAGAATGCACTATGAAATTGTAACATAATATGAAAAATATAATAACATGATAATAAATAAATAAATAATATTAAATTTTAAGTTATTTATATTTATACCTCATAAAATAATATTGGTGTAGAATATAACATATGTCTCAAATAAGAAAAATTTAGAAGAAAACCCCTTACCACTTTTGTAACAATTGAACTGCATACACCGTGAAATAGATATCCTAAAATATATATTTAAATACCAATAATTTTCATGAAACTAATAATAATATATATTCATGGTCAGTATATATACCATGAAAAATAAATAAGTGGCGAATATAACAGGTGTCTCAACGATATAAAAAGTATGTCTGAAATCCCTGAACATAAATCCTAATATCCTTTGTACTTGTTTAGAAATTATATATAATAAATGTATATTTATTGGTAATATATTATATAACCATAAATATATATTCAATACTTTGTAATATTTACTTCTTTACTTTTATTAACATTTTATAGAAGATTCCTTGTTTAAGTAACATTTTAGGTAATAACATCATTATTTTTCAGATATGTTTTTATTTGTAATACTTTTTTGTCATAATTTTGAAATGGTAAAATCCAATAAATAATTTTAAAAATGATATAAATATCATATATATTAATTAAGAATTTATTTATAGTGATCGATAAATTTTAGAGATTAGAAATGAAATTCACTTTTCATTGAGACGGTAGGTTATATGTACACGTGAACGTTGTTTCCATTTCCTTGAATGAAATATTGAATGAATGAAATTAAAATAATATATTATCATTATAATATAATTTTTATGTCATATATATCATATATTTACATTAAAACCATCCATATTACCTTACATGTAAAGTGGGGATGAATCACATCGTTTCGCGAGCCAACAGTCTTCCATAGAGATGAATGATGTTATTATATTTCCATAGAAATTCATGTATGATGTAAAATGTGATATGATTAATATATATATATATATATAATAATATCATAAATACTATATATAAAAAGTAAATCCAAAATTATATCCATTCATGGGATTTATTGATAGAAAACAACAAGCATTGTTTCATGGGGCACTACACAACCGTACAAACAAATGATGATTTCATAACCTATTTGATGGAATAGGATAATGAATTAGGTTATTTAATTAGAATATTTAAATATATGTTAATTTATGATACATAGATTATTATATCATTCACATTTAATAACAATTTATGGTGGTGGAGGAAGAAATAAAATAAAACGCTGGATTAGAGATGTAACTATTTCTTGGGACAATATATTTTCTTTACATGAAAAAGATTATATTGATGTATTTATGACAAAGATACAGATTAATGAATTATATTATTCTACTATTTAAGTGATTTTTTAGTTCATTGATGAACCCTTGGGTTTTTGAAATTTGAATAGGAGATAAGAAGTGGTGGCCTCTAATAAGTGATGTGAGTACCATACTTGTATTGTTTGGAAAGGAAATAGTGTAAATGATTTTTTCAAACAGTAAAGGATAAAAAAAGAAATTATCAATAATTTAAGATTCATGGTCTAACTATTACCATCCAATATGTGTTTTAAATGTATTTTGTCAAATTTATCACTTATTTTTTAGTTTAACAACTGGTAAATGAATTCTAACCTTAATGGGGGAAAAACTATTTTTCTAGTTTTTAATTATCATCATGTTAACAAATTAGTTAAACTTATTAGATATTTTAAATTATATTATCAAAAATATTTATCTCATTTTTTCAAGTTTCATTCATATAAGTGGACAAATTTATTTTAAAATTAATCCCGTAGATGTGGTGAGAAATCGGTATTTCAAAGAGAAAATAATCAAACAATTAAATAATTTTTATATTTAAATTCAATTTAAAAATGATTCTAATGAAATAAATTTTATTAATTGATATATTATCAAAATATAATTTCTTTTAAAACAATTTTAAAACATTATAGTTTTTAAAATCATTAAAATAAATCAACATTCTTAATAAAAACTAGAATTATTCACTATTCATATTAAAATTTATCTACTCAAATATTTTTAAAAAATACAGCATATGTACATTATTAAATAATTATTTCAAAAATAGAAATTATTTGTTGATATATGTGTTTTTTATTCGGATTTTATTTTTAGAAAAGAATATTAAAAATAGGGACAAAACTTCTTTTTAATAAAACTGAGTTTTTATGCATAAAATTGGATTTACTATTATTAATTATCTAAAATTCAAATAATTGGAATGTTAAAATTTTTATTAAATATATAATACTTAAATATCATGGAGATAAATCACAAAATGTGTTTTTTTGTTTATTGAGGTAAAACAAAAATTTTTACATCAAAATTATTTTTCAATAAATGATTTTATTTCTTTTCAACTAATATTTTTTTATAACTTTTTGCTCAAAAAATAATTCAGATTACATAATTTTTTAATAAAAATATTTTAAAAAATTTTATAATCCTATTCATAATTAATATTCCAATGGCTAGGTGATTAATATCATTTTAAAGTTTTAAATTTTAATATTATGTCATATTTTGTTTATACTCTGTGTTTCATGTGAAAAAATATAGAAAAGATTTATTTCATTAGAAAAAAATATAATTTTTTCTGTGACATTATTCTATAATAAAATAATATGAACCTCAAAATTTGATCATGTTCTTGGAAAGCAAGGGTTTAAAATTTTATATTCCCGTTTTTTGAAATCAACATCATTAACTATGTTAATCAAACATCCTCTTGATAAAAGAGAAATAAATTTGTGAATATCATCTATAATAACTTATTATAGTCTTACAAATAGGATAATATATATGGGAAGTGAAAAACTGGACATAGATGAGAAATCAAAATCCCTAATTTTAATGATTAATGATAGGGAACAAGTTCCTAATAATTTAAGGACTGAAAATCCATATACAGAAGAGGTGTAAAAAATGTACATGATATCATATAAAATACCAATAATAGGAAACTATTTTACCACAAAATCATTTTTCTATGGTTGGGGAATTTTTAGGATAAGATATACACACTTGATTTCATTTCATTTCATAAGAACAATATCACCCTTTGGTTGTGCCTAGTTCATATTCAAATTCTTCTCTTACTCTATCTAATGATTTTTTATTATATGAAGCACTAAATATGGTCTATAAATTACTGATAAGTGATTTACTATATCAATTGACATTATAAAAAATAATTTTTTTTCAAGGTTTATTCAAAAATCACCATTTTAAAATATAATACCTTAATCTCTTAAAATTCACTTTAAATTAATATAACACCATTCTATAAACAGTTCACCATATAACCTTTACAAAATTCAATATAAATTAAGAAGGTCTCAAAACGTTTTAACATAAATCAAAAAATTATCTTAATGTAGCTCTTGATTTTTAAATAAAAATATTTAAATACCTTAGGAATATATTGTCATGAATAACAGTGATAAATATAATTACCATAAATCGCTGATGAAAACATATATACATCAACATTCCCAAAATAATACCACATATTATAGAGTATAGTCCATAAATCCAATAATTCCATAAATTAAATCATTCATTACATAAGGCACATTTTTACAAATTCATTAATCAGTTACATGTCCATCGATACTCTCAATTTTAGTTTATTCAAATCAATCATTTAATTATCCAAAATAAAAATCATTTTATCAAAATTGGGAATACATTTAGTGTTATCCTCCCATAATCAAAATATTACATTTCCACTATATCATTTTATATCCCATAAGAACCAATCAACATATTTTTTATATATCCTTAATGAAAAATAAATACCAAATAATACTTTTATATTTCACAATTCATATAGAAAAATATTGAATTCTAATTCATAAACACATCAATCGGCCCACTTCACTCTCAAAAAATTAACCATTATTTATTATCGAATTCCTTATTACCTATTTTATAAAATATGAATTATTAAATATATAGTAATATTAAAAACCACAATTTTATCATTCTTATCACATTTAACATCAATAATACTATTGTACAACCCATAGATTTCATATTTCATTTGCAATATCCTCATTATCAGTAGTATATCCATTACCCACACCAACTTGTTGATTCTCTTCACAATCCTTCACCTTAGGAAATATATTTTTATAATTATTATACCTTTCACACTATAAACATTCACCTATAAATGATATCTTTGGGGTAACATTATTACCATCAATATGGTTATGTAAAATTTTAATTTTTCTTTTAAATTTACATTCTTCGACTCATTATTTTCCACACATCAAAAATATACTCTTTAATATAAGACATCCACTTGGGTTCTTCTTCCCACATTTTCATCATATAGGTAAGTAAATATTCTTTCCTCCAGGACCCCTACCACTCGAATTCTAAAAAATGCATCATTATCTTCTTTATTGAGTATGAGAGTTCATTAAGTTGCATGTTATTAATCATATATCGTGATAAATTAAAAGGCATAATAACAATATCCTCACCTATAGTTTTAATCCCAATTGGTTTCTAATAAACCAATTGTTTATCACATTCATCTTGATCCAATCATTTCTTTTTTTACTTCCATTAAAAAAACAATGAACCATATTATGATAAATAATAATCATTGTGTGGAATGAAATAATAAATAAAAATCACTTATATGATGTCTAAATCCTGAATCATTATTTTTATTCTATGAAAACATAGTATAATACTTTTTTATTCAGGTCCATTATTTTATTACCTCATGATGGATCATAAATAGTTTTTTAATTTCGACATAATAAGACTTGGTCTATTAGAATTGTTATGTAGAAAGAAACATCTTCTTATAGAGTCCAAACAATGATGTATGTTTTTTTAAACAAATTTATATATAATTTTTCAGAACACTAGGAACTTTTCTTATCAATTTACTCACCCATGGATTACCCTTAAAAAAATATATGAAAATATCACTAGGGATCTCACTATAGTTTTCATGTCCTAGTATTCAAATGATAACTAAACCACTCCTCTGGTAAAAAATATAGAGAAATAAGATTTGCATATATAAATACTAAATATTTTTTGTTGAATATTCAGTAACTTTCATAAATACATAGTAGATGACCATAATAGTTGAGTTTATTTTGATAATATAACGACACATTTATTATGTTTTAAATGGTATTTAACATTTCCAATAATGATCTTATTACATAGTACATATATTTGGCTTATGCTACCTACACCATTATTCATAATCTCGGGAAGGAAATATACAAAAGTGTAATATCAAATTCATAGTAAGGGTAAACACAAGAAATAATAATCTATGATTATATGAAAGAATAAAATAATATTAATTTTATCTAATCATGAACACAATTTTTGAAGTTCATACCCAACCAGTTATAAATCCTAAACATGATTCATTGATAAAAAAATTATCATTTTATAAAATATCAAACCAAAAAGTATTATATAATAATTAATGAACCCAAAATCATAATATCTTTTAATAAAACTGTAAAAAATAATAAATATAGAAAAAAAATTATATTAAATGGTTAACTAACATGACCATCAATATAGTGGATTTGGGCCAATCCCTTATTTCCCATTGTTGACTAAGGCACACCATTTTCCCTTAGTGGATCGAGATGCACCTCTTTCCCAAAGTGGATCTGGTCACAATTATTTCCCATAGTAGTTTATTCCATTTTACTATTTGACCATAACTATCTCATGACATATAAATATCTATCAAATTCTATAGAGGTAGATATAGGTGTCAATTATCTCATAATGAACACCATATTTATATTTTCCGCAATATCATAAAATATTTATTATATCGTCATGTCATAACATGCGTAATTAAATTGGGTCTCATAAACATTTCATCACCATACTATAATATTACCCATCAAAAAGAATTTTTTTTAAAAACTGATTGAAAATTGACATTAACCATCTAGAGAAATGATAATGATTTTATAATTCAAAACTATCCCTATTGAATCAAGAGTATCATCTAAGGATGTCAACACAGATAAAAAATGGTTCTGAAAGACGACATGGAATATTAGTTGAGGAAAATATCCTATCCATATTGGTAAACACTTTTTAAAATATAAAATATTTTAAAAATATATTTATCTAAAAATAACCATGGAAACTTATAAATTAATCTTTAAAAATAATTTAAAACATTTCTTGAGTAAAACAACATTTCCACTCTAAAGAAATTATTAAAAACACAAAATATTTGTAAAATAATTTTCATTGAAAATAAAAATTAATGATTTATGAATAAAACATTAAAAAAATGGGTTGTTCTTGATGATATAAAATACACTTCAACCCATAAACTTTATAAAAAATAGTCCTTTCACACTTTTAGTAAAATTTAAACTCTCATTGTATATTAAATGTATGAATGATTCTTTTAAAAAAATTAAAAAAAAATAATACATGGGTAAAAATATTTTTAATAATAAATAAAATAATGTTAAAAAGTTTTTAAAAAACAATTTAAGAAAACATGATTTATTGAAGGAAAATGGTTTTCAGTGGAAGGGAGATATAAACATTATTTTTATTATAAAATAATTTGTAAAATTTTATTAAATTAAGAGAATAGAATGAAAGTAAAATTGAATATAATAAATTCTCAAGAGTAAAATAAAATTTATTAGTTTCCTGGGATATGGATCATCATATTTCACAATTGGGGGTATTAGCTTTTTCATTCCTGATAAATAATGAGATTTTAAAAGAAAACCATACCACTATGGTTAAATATATTCATATACCCCATGAATACATAAAAATACATCAAACATATATTATAATAATAATAAATAGATTTATTATATTACATGTCAATGGGGATGTATTTAAACCTGCTAAAGGAATATCCATGGATAAAATAATTTATTTCTCAAAGAAAGAAAAGTGAGAAAAAAAATCCAATACTCCTTTGGTAACTCTTGATCCGTAAACCCAATGAAATATAAATGTTAAAAAAGATATGTAAATATTAATAATATTTATTATAAGTATCATAAAATACCTTCCTGATCAATATATTTAACCCATGAAATAAATATTAGGTGAATATGTAATTTTTATCACTGAAGAAAAAGTCATATAGAAATCTCATAACATAAGTACGAACTTCCATTATACACATTCAAATATCATATATAATAAATATATGTTTCTTATAAATATATTATAGGATTTTAAATAATTATATCATACCAAATACGATTTACTTATAACCTTTTATTACCCATTGATTAGAAATTCCATTTTAGTGTCATGTTTCCAAAAAAAAACATATCTATTCTTCCTGTAAGTTTTGATATTATTTTTATTTTTCAACTATTACATTGATCATGGTTAATGAATGTCTTGAATTTTAACTACTATATAAATAACTTATATATTTTTTATACATTTATTTAATTTTATCCTTAACAGTTATAGAGAGAAAATGAAACACATCATTCATGGAGAAGTTAGGTTATATGTACACATGCATGTTTTTTCTATTTACCAAATGGAATGAAATAAAGAAAGATTAACATTATTTAAAAATTCTATAAAAATATATTATAAATGTAAAATATGTTCATTAAAACCATCTTCATTACATTCCGTATAAATCCTGAAAGAATCACGTTGCTTTGTGGGTCAGTAGTCCTATGTTCACACAGACGATGTTACCATATTCTATTAGAATTGAAATTGAGAAAGAACATGTGATATTGAAATTACCGACCCATAAAAATATGATATATATCATATATAAATAATAAATTAAAAATTAAATCTCTTTATGAGATATTGTTACATAAACAATTAACATCAGTTTGCGAGGCGGTTGTCTACCATAAACACAAATGAAATTTTTTTAACCCATTTGATGGAAGATTGTATAGATTTTTGTTATTATATTATTAGAATAACATCACAGTATATGGAATATACTGAGGATATTATATGATAATGGTTTAATAATATGGGTGTGGATGAATTAATAAATTAAAATTCTTGATTAGGGATGTTATCTCATCATGAGAAAATATATTTTTGTTTTCACTGAAAGGCTTCCAAGGTTTACTTTATGAAAAAATAAGGCCTATAATATGATATTAAATAATAAATGACATTATATGGGAAGTAATTGTCCACAATAATTGGTTTTTTATTGTGAATAGGTGAGGATGGAGGGTAAATATTTATAAGATAGGTTAGTAGCATACTTGTTGGTTTTGAAAAGGAAAAGGTGTACCCATGTTTTTTCAAGGCAAAAAATAACCAAAATTGGTCTTTATAGATCCGAGAAGTGATAAGTTTATCATTTTCATGAAAATTCCTATTTTAGAAATTTGGGTTCCTCTATAACCCTTATATTTATATGTAAACCCTTGATAAGTCCTTTTTTCTTCAACCATTATAAATAATTATTACTATTTATATTATTCATTTTTTTATAATGATGTTTAACATATTATATAATTTAAATTATTCTGATTCCAAATATGGATTCCATTTTTCTAAATTGTATTCAGATAATTAGAAAAGGAAAATTAAAAATTAATATAATTGACGTGATGAGAAGGTGGGTTTCAATGAGAAAATGAAAAATATTTTAAAAGGTTTATATATCAAAATTCAATATAGAAATAAGTGCATTGAAAAAAAAAATTATTAATTGACATATTATTTAAATTGACTTTATTTTAAAACCACCTCAACTTTTTTTTATTTTCAATTTTTTAAAAAATTTAATTATTTATTAAAAACTATATTTTCACCGTTCATTAAATAATATTCCTTCTAAAAAAATTTTAAAAAAATTCCTCTTAAAATAATTCTGATGTGAAGATTTCGAAAATTTTATTTATTTCTTAGATTAATTTTCAAAAAGATAATTTTTTTTTTAAAATAAGTATGTATATATAGAAAATTCTGATTTTAATAAGGATACTTATTTGAAGTGTAATATTTGATTTAATGTTGTCTTTTTCATTGAAAAAACAAAAAAATGGTTGTTATAAAATTTATATAATATAATATTTATTAATTTAAATAAAATAATTGACCAAAATATTTTTTCATTAATTTGATTTGATTTACTCTTATTTGTTTACATAAAAATAGTTTTCTATGAAAAGATTTTATTTTTTTCAAATAGTTTATATTTTATTATATAATTTATTAGTTTATGAAGAATTAATTTTATATATAAGAGTACACTGTGAATTTTCTTATTTTTTAAATCATATTCCTACATAAAATTTCTATGGCATGGATATTGATATGCTATTAAAAAAATATTTTATTATCATGTCATGTTTTTTAAAACTCAGTGTTTTATGTAACAGAAAATATGAATGAAGATAAATTCATTTGAAAATAATATTTCCCAAAATTATGGGGTCTAATAAAATTTATCACAATTCTATATGGGAATCTTTCCACGCTAATAGTTTTGTGAAGGAACCTTAACTACTATGATAGTTTTGGTGAGTGAACCCAATCTAATATGAATCTCTTGGTAATCATCCATGAACTACTAAGAAAATTATTTTCTATGCCTATACGTATAAAATATCTATGTCATGTACCAATGTTTCGCTCTCCTGATTAATGTTTTTTGATATCTTAGTTTTTTACATCTTATGAACTACCAAAATTTAAGAAATTTTTCAAAATTTTGATCATTTATATGCATGCTATGGTTTTAATATGTTATGATAATATTCTTATACACTTATTTTTACATTATGTTTACGAATTTTTTTTTACACGTACTAGGAATCAAATCACACCTTTTATTATGATTATTTTACCTTGGATATATTAAAAATTATTATTTGGGATATTTCCATAACAGGTTATAGTTTTGAGGAACGAAGTGGGAGATAATATAGTTCACTTATGGACTAGTTCATCATGTGTATAGGTTTCCAGAGGCCATATACCTTAAGTATCATCATGTTTATAATTGTTTTATGTAATAAATATTCATTTATAAAGTCATAATGTCTATGTATGAGAAGTTCTTTTGAGGTAGGTATTATACAGAATGTTTACTTATCCTTGGAAAACTGGGATTAGAAAATTTTAGAGAAATATCTAGAGAAATATCTAATGATATGTCGAATGATATTTTTAAGTATGAGTCAATGTATAGGAAATAGTCCTGGAATTTTAGTAAGGGTTATAGTGAGTGGATTCCATGTAAATATTTTTCTGGAAACAATATGTGAATATGGCACTGGCACAATGGTTCTAAGGGGTAAAAACTCAAAAATGGGTGCATTGAACTGGACTCGACGGTCACCCAGTGAAAGAAAATATGCCTTGTTTCTCACCTAGTTTAACACTTATTAGGGATATGATTTTTTAAATTCAAAAAAATTACAATCCACAATGAAAAAATTAAATTGATTAAGACAATGAGTGACCTTGGATAAGCCCATGATTTTATTGATTAAATATAAGGATATATTCAAAATTCATCATATAGGTAATTTTTATTATTATGTGGTTTCTAACTATGAATATTATTTCTCACACTATCTTTTTTGGTTTTATTCAATGGTGGGAACTAGTAGGATCATAATTAACATTGATTGTGATATAAATTGTGGTGATGAGAATCTAAATGGGATTATGACTCAAGTGAAGGATATTGTGATTTTTAGTAATTAGTTCTCACATTATATTATTTAAAACAGGCACCTTAACCAACTGTTGGACTCACCAAATAATATAAGGATAGAGTTCAATAGTAGCAAGTGTGGTGAAACCATTTAGGAAAGAAGATTCATTTTTCTATATATCATTAATGTGAGAAAAATCCTCCAAATGAATTTTTTATCGTAATTGGAAGATAGTTTTAATATTGAAAAAGCACACATTGTAAGTAATAATCGAGTAAAAAACTGAAATATCCTTTCAACTAAATGGAAAATAAAAATTTTCTCCCAAATATATCATTTAATATTGATTTTTTTGAATGGGGATAATAAAGGAATTATTAAAATCTATCTACTAAGAGCAATGATCATGAATGAAATCATAATGAATAATGACTATACTAATGTTGATGAATATAATACAATTTCCTTATAATAGATATGCCATATTATAATAGTAATGTTTATATTAACCACAATAAGAATGATTAAATTCTGGTTGATGATTTTTTATACATGATTGATATATCAAATTGTACAAAAATAAATAATGAGGAATAATTTAATGAAACATAGTTAATGTTTAATGAATTAATTGTACCAATTGAATCATTTTCATAAGGTAAATAAAAAATAATGTTATTTTAATATTAAAATATATTATGATTTTTATGTAGAATTGTTTGAATATAGACTTCAATCTAAATTTTTAATGGTACTATTTACCATGAAAAGTTATATTATGGAATGGTGATATTTTATTGAACACATGATTAAGGTATAAAAACCCTTAATATGATTATGAAGTTTAGATAAAAGTGTTTAGTTTTTATAAAGAGGTTACTGGTATTGATAATGTAATCTAGATAGAATTAATGACATTATAATGGATTACAATTTTGTTGAGAAGATGGGTTATGTTATCATTGATGGATTTTATAGTTTTTTTGGTTTTAATAAATATATTCATTAATCTATTTTGTTATTTAGGTAATGATTAATCATTTAATTTTTTTAACAAAGGTTTGTTTTCATTAAAGATTTATTAAAATTATGGTTATTACAAGGCATTCGAAGAATATATAAACAAGGTAGTCACATTTTTTTCATGCGACCACTAATATCTAATTAATTAAATTTTGGATATTGATGTTATATTAGTTTTTGTTAATCTATTCATCATAAATTTTGATTTTTTCAAGGGACCTAATGTCTCTCTTTTGTTGAATTTCTTAAGTTAATATTTGAATATGGGTTTAGATATTAATGCATTAATTCACAATATGAATATTTACATATACTAGATGATTATTACAATCTGTTTTTTTATTATAACTTGAGATTTAAGGAATTACATATAATTATATTATCTATATTCTAATAAATCATTAGTCCTTAAATATTGTGTTAAATTTATATGATATAATGAAATGTTAATCCCTAGGTATATGTTTCCCATTGAAATTATTTATCATATTGAGAAAGTAAACTGTCAATTGACACTTGTACCCAACCTAGCACATGTTCATGCTCTATTCTATATAACTCTCTTGAGGATGTACATATATAATTAGTCACATGTACTGAACTCAGATGCCATTATGTTGTGGAATGATCTTTCTTATGAAGAATAACACATGCTGATTATGTATTGTATAGAGAATGGTCTATAAAACATGAATACTAATATTCCAATTTTTTTGTTTGTCAAATCCTTGCAATGAGGAAGATACATGGAAACTTGAGGTTGTAATATTGTATAATTACCCTTATTTTTTTTACAAAAGTGATGAATTTTGATGGAGAAATTCATTTTTAGGTGGTTGAACGTAACATCTCAATATTTTGTGAAATATGTTTTTTCAAATAAATTTAATTTTTTGATATTTTTCATTATAAGAAACATCATTTTTACGTTGAATTATATGAACAACTGAGTTTTACATGTGTTACATTCAACCGTGATAGTATCTTGCGATACACGGAACTCCGTGTTCAAATAAAGCATGAAATATAATTAAAATAAAATTATTTAAAATGATCATAATTTCCTATCTATTAAGACAGTGGGTAATAATATTATTAAATAAAATATAACAATATTTTGTCTATACATATATATAAAACGGATTCACTAGGTACCAATTAATTATAGTTGAACCTAACACAATTTGAAAATATATGAAAGATTCTTCTAAGAAACAAATTTTATGTACAAAAATGTGTTTTACCTCAAAATATCTTTTTGTAAATTATTCTAATAAAATTAATATATTACATTTTTAATAATTTTTTTAAAATTCATCTCATTTTTTATTGACATGGGATATGAATTAATAATATTTCTCAATTATAAACTATTTTTCTAAAAAAGTGTTTGTTACCATTTGAATAGTTATTTTAAAATTAATTTCTCCCAATTTTACAAAAATTATTTTGAAAAATAAAAATAATTTTTTATATTCTTATATGAATATTACCTTTTTATAAAATTTGGCTAATTTAATGAGGAAATAATTTTTTTTGATGAATGCTAAAAAAATATTTGTTTTGTTTATGAATTTCAATTTATATTAATGCATTTCAAAATTAAAAATAATTTTATTATGTTTATAGAAGTATATTATTTCCATTATATATCTATTAATACAATTTATGTCTTTACAATAAAATTAATGATGTATATTGATATTAAAACATTTTAAATTTTTGTGGATTTTTTTTTCTGAAACCCACTTTTTTATTATTTCTGTATATTTATCGTTAAATTAAAAATTTTCAATGATGTGAATAGAATTTTGAGAAATGAATTAAATATTTTTAATCATCATAATATATATTTAATTACAAGGTAAACTAATTTTTTTTACCATAACTAATAGTAAAAATTGTAAATAATTTTTTATAGTGTTTATCGTGAAAATAGGTTTTCTGAGGGGTTAGGATAATATGATCAAGGGTAAAACGACCTAGAAACATATAAATACTGGTTTTATAGAAATATTTCAACCTTATATAAAATATGGTTAAAAATGGTCCATTTTATCCTTGTTTTATGTGGAAAATGGGGGAAAACCTTTTTCTTTTAGAAAACTACAAGTGTGTGACTCACCTTGGTAATAAAATACCACCCCTATCCTATTCACCTCACACATCCAAGACCCATTGATTAATAAAATAAAATTACAAAAAATCATTAATTTAATCCTATAATATTAAAATCTATATGATTTTCTTAAATCCCTCCTAATAATCCTTTTCACATAAACTAACAGATGTTTTCCAGAGAAGATGCAATTTCCATAACTGAGTATTTTTTATTATATGATCCATGTAATTAAATTAACATTAAAAAATTAATATATAATGACAGAATAATATTAAATAATAATATATTTTGTAATTTTATTGTAATTACCTATAACCATCTCCACTAATATGAAATAGGATACAAAATCATCATTTGTGTGTCTGACAAACTACTCCCACACAAACCAATGTTGTTCATTTCCTGAAATAACTCTCACAAATGAATATATAGATGGATTAAATGTTTATATATTATATTTTTTATATTAATATAATCCACTAATTAATATATAACTCATAAATTCTTACATTTTATTTTATGGCCATGTGATAAAATTTCTTGTGTGTATAACAGACTACTGCCACATGTAGCCATTTGATTAGTTCATGCTTTACAAGGAATGTAATAAGGTTGGTTTTAATTATAATATTTGATATATATGTCATTAAAAATATTATTAAGGGTAATATATTATTTACCTTTCTTTATGTTAACCTATAGAGAAAATGAAAACAATGGTCAGGCGTATGTACAACCTACTATCTACATGAATTGTGAACTTTATTTTATATCTATAAATTTTAAAGATTACTCAAAATATAGATATAATGAATATATTTAAAATTTATATCTTGGTTATAATTCTTGAAATTATTTAATCACAATCAATTTAGGAGGACTAAAAAATGACATGTCATAACACACATGAAAACAATGAATTTATTTCCCAGAACATGACATTAATAATGACTTGTTATTAAACTAGATATAAAAGGTCAAAATTAAATTATATACGGTATGACATATATTTATGGATCTATAATGAATGTATAATAAACTTATATTTATTATATATTAGGTTTTAACATGTATTATAGGGACTCAATCCAATATTAGTGACCTAAAATTGTAGAATTGAATGTCTCTTCTCAAGTATAAATGGACAAAAAACATCTCATCTATTATACTAGATCAGTTTTATGATAAAGAATTTAATTTTACCCCCATTATGTTATTTTATTTGACAATAATATGGGACGAATATGTGTGGGATAATGACTATAATATATACGGTATGTACTGACTCTAAGGGAGGTAAAACTCATTAACCACCACTGTTATTCCCTTTTTTGTATTCATATTCTATATATTCTCAACAAAACATTTAAAGAAAATGGATAATGATATATACACATAGATTAAGTGAAGGTGTATAGTGGGATACAAATTGAAATTATAGTAAAATTATACCACCATTGACACACACATCCTTTTAGTTTTTGATAAATATGTTCATAATCCTAATAATTAAAATTAGTAATATAGTCACACTACTATTTGGATTTTAATTCACTTTTAGAGAAACTATAGATCATATTTTATAAATGATACTAATGACTACGAAGAAAATAGAAGAGAATAATTTTATAAAGGCATCATTTAATTAATAATAACGAAATAAATATTAAAATTTTAAAGGTATTAAAAGTATATTTTTTGTTGAAAAGGCATATCCAAAAGAAACTTGTGAATGGAAGTTTAACATCTTATGAAAATAATAAAAGAATCATATTTCCCATGGTATAATCCTTAAAAAAATATGGACACAATCATAATGATTTTGTGGTTAAATTAATGTAAAATGAAATGATCATAAGGTCATCCTCATTTATTTCAATAAAAATACCTCAAGAGTAGGTAATAAATGTTTACTATCAAAACTGAACAAGAAAAGAGTATTTACTAATGGTGAATATCATTTCCTTAAAAATAAAAATGAATATTATTTTCCCTACATAAGGAAATTCATTCAAAATTATCCCATATAAGTAGTTTTATTCATTTGTGGATTTATCATATGTATATATAATTTTACACCCAACATGAGAAAAGTCAACTAATCTTGGATAAAGAGTTATAATAAAGGGAGATGATGTGTATATAGCCCTCCAAATAAGTAGGATATTTAAACACCATGGATCAGTGTCCTGATGTATTTTTCTTCATCATTTAAAATTAGGGGCTCACTATAATTCACGAGAGAGAAGAAACAAAGAAAAATATTTAAGAAATAATCCATGAATCTTATGAAGTAATTTTAGTTAATTGTTTATACTTTTTTTAAGGCTAAGTGGATAATATATCATAACCATCTACTTAAATAAATTAATATAATGGATGTAGGTAAATTTAAATGCATCTAATATCTCTATAAATACTAACAAAAATACTAGAGATCTGTTTAAGAATAATAAATATAAATTTCATAGAGATTTCAAATAAAATTGATGAATCTGGAATCTGTTGATGATAATTAGTCATAACAAGTTATGATTAAATATTCTTCCTGATAAAATTAAAAAGAAGTATCATATTTGTAAATCCCATCATCTTTTGGGTATAGAGATTAATAATCATATACTCAAAAACACATGAAAACTAAAAAAAGGAAATGTTCCATTTGCACTAGAATATTTTAATTGTAATAGTTCTTTCATTGAATTATATGCATGTAAAGGAATGTACGAACATGTAAAAAGAAAATTTTTGTAAAAATACTAACACATTTGTGGAAGAAGTTTTCAAGTGCAATAAGAGACTGTCCTAAAAATAATCATAGTCATATATTGTAAATTATTTAAAACAAAAAATACATATTCTAAAAAATATGTTACAAAATCATTTCAAATAAGGAATCAAAGGTTTATTGGTTATTGTTTTTTTAATAATAGGATCTAACAAATATCATTGGAAACATGTAATAATATGACTCATTATTGAAGAAAAATACATACAATATTAATGGGGGGGGGGTTAAGGAGCATTTAATGTCAAAGTTGGACATGAATAAAAAACATTATTACACCTTAAATATATTTGAAACTATTATAGATATTTATTAAGCTTTCAAGTGAATTGGTCAGGATAAATATGAATGTATAAATCGGGAAATAATGCATCTAAAACTAATTAGATGATAATAAAACATAATTTTAGGAATATAAATAATAAAAAAAATTGATAGAATCACGATAAAATGACAAAAAAACATTATCAATAAATGTGTGAAGAATGATGGTCATATTTCCTTTAGTACTAAGCTGTAAAAAAATAACATTCAAATACAATCAAAAGAAGTCCATGAAGAATAATGAAAAAAATACAAAATAGTTAATTATTTTTTCATAATGGGACAAACCATGGATTTTTACAAAATAAATCTAGGATTATAAGTGTTAATGGAAGAATGAAAGAGTTTAATAGAAGAAAAACTGAAGATAATAATAAAGGGAATGTGATTGTGAAGGGATATAACAACCCACGACTCATAAAAAAATGTATATGATTTTTTAAATAATGATAAATAAAAAACAAAATATCTATAGGTCTCATGACCATTGATTAGTATATGATTAAATACAACAACATTAACCAATAAATAATTTATATTTATTTAATATCCATCCCTTTTTCATATATATAATATATTTTCTAGTTTAGCATGGTATGTCATGACGAATACAATAATATAATTGGTGAGATATAAATACTAGTAAAGGAATAATTTGAGTAACATTTTACCACCCCAATACATTACTATATGTTCATTTTAGAATAAGTTTATTTTTTTCGATACATTACATAACATGTAATAAAGAGTTAGTTTTCCGTGCACACTAAACCCGGTTAATTGAAAAGAGTTTTTTTAGCAATGTTGTCTAGATTCAATTAATTTCTAAAACATTTAGATGCTTTTTGTAGTAAATTTATATGTTATATACCCAGTAAAATACTTCTCCATTATAGTTTACTGACATAAGATAAGAAAAATCCCAATTTTACACAAGAAAACCTATATATTTATAAATTCATTTTTACCTCCTTTTGTGGCATGAATATTTTAAATATTAATTTTAGATGTTTAGTAAATTTAATTGTACAAAAAATTACTTCATTTTATAAATTGAAATGTAAATATTTTGTTAGGGTGAATTTTTTTTTATCTTTGATGTTTAATTTTTTGATAAATAATGAAAAATACTAATTTTTAATTCAGAAATAATTTTTGTATATTTTATTTTTAAGGATAAATTATATTTTTTATTGGTTTTATAAATAAATTATTTAAATTTTCGATATTTTATCTAATATAGTTTATTGTAATTAATCACACATTAAAACTGGGTAAAAAACATAGTGATGTTTTGAAAACATTTTTATTAAAAACCCACATTGCTATCTCGTATGTATGATTAGTTTTAAATTAATTCATTCCATATCGGTGATTAGAATTTTGAAAAATTTAATCCATATTAGGAATCATAATAATTTATTATTCTTAATAATAATGAAATAATTTTTTATAAAATATTATCGAAAGTGTTTAAAATTAATTAGAGTGATTAAGATAAATGTTATCTTAACAAAGAAGTAGATCTCAATCTTATGGCCGAAAATAACACATACAAGTTTGTAAAATCCATTGGATGGCCATATTTCTACCTTATTCCCCCAGATCATATATTTGGACTATTACTTTTTTCACTTTATATGGAAAAATTGTATTTGGAATTTCCATTTCAAAAAATGTACAAGAATGCCACTCATCCACTATAAAAAGGAACTCACCCCAACCACTTATTCATAACTCAAAATCGCTTTGGCTCACTCAATATCTTCCCAAATATGATCCCAAACCACCCCTAATTATGAACCTCAAATTGGGTTGAAATTCAGACAAGGATGCCTTTTGGTGTTATCCAAAATGAGTTACCTGAAAACGGTGTAACATTTTTCAATGATCAATTCCATTTTATTTCCTTCTACACCCCTAAAATATTATTATTATATTTTTATTTAATAACCTTGGTATCTTGGATATACTGAAATGTTTTTATTCTATGTGTTTGACATACATGTACACACACATCAATATAATGGGTAACAATATTATTGTTCCTCTGTACATATATCTGCTACCACACGAAACGATGATTGTATGTTATTCCTTTACCAACTTTTATGATGGGAATTTTGACAGAGATAAATTTTTATATTTATTATATGAATTTTATAATGTATTTATACTCTCATAATTCTTATATAAGACATACATTGACGAATAACATTTTTTTGGATACAATAACATCATTCAAGCTATACATGGAATTTATTAGGGATAGTTTTGGATAAATGTAGGTGGTATATATACATTAATATGATAATATAATTATAATATAAAAATATATTATTTAACATTAATTATTATAATATGAATAATATATGGAAGTAGAGGTCAGGTGTACGTACAATCTACCATGTCGATGAATGGTGCATTTCAGTTAATATCTCCAAATATTATGGATTATTATAAATACATATATACATGATATATATGGTATTTAAATTATGGTTTATTTATTTTGGATATTTTTAGATCATTATCTAATTAACAAGAACAATATGTAACAACTAAAAACATACTCAAAAAACTAGGCAAATAACTTATGAAATAGTGAAAATAATGAATCATTACTAACAAACAGGTTATAAGATATCATAAGACGTCAATATATGATATATTAAAATTGATTATGGTTATGTTATAAGTTGGTAACTTTCTTAAAACATTATTAAATAGATTAAATGATATTCACTCAAAAGTAAATGCAAGGAATGCGGTTTCTTCTCAATTAACATTCCATTGATACTTATTTGTATTCATGCACCAATTCACATAAATGTGGTGCATATACTACCACATTTTCTTCTAATATCACTATTATTTGATATTTCATGGTATTTAAAATTTCAATTTTAATTATGCCACCTATGGGGTTGAGATTGAATATTACCAAGTGGTAATAGTTTTCTTATCAATCTCATAGCCTTTTGTGATTATAAACTATCTCTTGAAACAATCATTTAATTATTATCATTTAAATATCCAAATTCGTAAGTGTTTGATATTTTTATTTCCAAAAAACTGTACCATTTTTAGATACGGTGTAAAATTTGACATTTAATTTATTTTCTATGGAATTATTGATAAATTCATATATTTTAATCAATAGAGATATTTGATAAGTCACATTATTTATTAATTGAATCGATTACTCAATCTATGTAATGCTTTAGACATGTAGTTATGGGTGGGGCCCAACCCTTATATATTCTTTCTATGTATCTATATGTTCTCTTGAGAAAATAATTGGACCAAATTAAATAGGTTTCAACCTGTAGTTGTATACCATCTTGTGAATAGTGTTGATTGTATTGGATTTCATGTGTATTAGACATGAAATATAATTATGACGCATATTATTTATAGATATTTCAGCTATCATTGTAATTATCCATGAGTGATTAATATTATAAAACTTATGGATGCATTTAATTCCCAATTTATGGACTATAAGGGATATGTTTTAGTTATTTACCTTTCCATATATATTATTCCTTATTATGTTACATAAATGGAATGTGTTCTCAGTAATTAACCTTTCCATGGTGATTCGTTCATATTGATTAATTACTTCTTCTACAATAATTACCCTTATTTGGAATTTAAGTTCACCCTTATTATGTATCCTTTCCCCAATTTATGAAGCGGATTCTTTGAATGAGTTTCAAGGATAGTGAGAGTTTAGTTTTTATTATTTATTTTTTTCCCAATGTAATATGCATATCATGTATGAAATCTTATTTTCTAAAATAAATAAACTGTTGGGCCCATTGGGATTTGAATATTGTATCTAATATAATTTAATAAAAATAATACACTTAATCTGGGCTAATAGGACTTGGTGATATAGTTGGTATTAGAGCATGATTAGTAGAAACCTTGGAAAATATGTTTCAAAAACATAGATTATGGAACATATCTCTAAGATTGACTATGGGGATAATTATAGAATAATATTATAGAGATTTTTCATGATAGAGATCATGGTGGTCTTCCTACAAAATATATCCTTATCAAGAAACTAGAGTTGGATGTGGTTTTAGTACATATGTACCTAGGGGAAACAAATCTAACATGTTACATAAAGCATGACTCGAGCATAATCTGGAACATGGAAATGGTCTATACTATGTACTTGGTTTGACACTCTTAGGGGATACATTTAGGATAATTCATATTTTCTTTACAAACCATTATGAATGATTTGAAAGTAAATATATTCCCAAATAAACAAAAGTTTATTATTATAATATTTTTTATTAATAATTTTATGTTATGTATTATACCATATATTGTATTACACATTATGATTTTATGATCTAATCCAGTATATAACATTGTTTAGAAATTGTTCTTAGAAGGATGAATGGTATCAACAATCATCGAAAAACAATATTTTTTCTAATGAGGAATCTAATACAGTTGGTATTGGAATAAGGAAAATTATGCCTATACTATGGGAACATAATTAGGTTATGAAAAATAACCATTCCCAAATAGATAAAACTATTCCATAGAAGGAATATCCAATTTTGGATAACATTATGTGAACGAATCCCCTGTTGTTTAGTGGGACTACTAATCTAATTTTATCTGAGAAATGTATTATGTCCCTAGAAAAGATATTTACAAAAATGGGATGCAGTGAAATAAAAAATCTTACACTTGAGTTCTATTTTCTCTAAGTAGATACAGATCAATGGTGGTACCTTATCTAGAATACTATGGAGGATGAAGAAATTTAACTCAAGGAATTGAGAACTTTTAAAGATACTTTATTTGATAAATAATTTCCTCATTATCAAAAACAATTATATAAATATAAGGTTCCATAGGTTAAAGAAAAAGGAAGAGGAGTTTGTTGTACATTATGAAGGTTCCATGAATGGTTGTCTAGGTATGTTATAGATTAAATACAAAACACGATGTGAAATATTTATAACTTTATTGAAGGTATAAATCCAAGCCTATGATGGGAATTGGTCTCCCAAATGTTTTCATCATATTATAAAATAGTTTCATGTGCCATTAATATAGAGATGTAATTACAAAGAATCAATATATAAAAGTAATACCAAGAAAAGAGGATTCTATATAAGCATTGTGAAAAATGGAATGCATAAAAAAGGAATAAGAATTTAGAGTTATTTTATTTTTTAAAAACTATTGAAAAAATCCCTAATGTAAATGTTTGAATGGATTGGGAGTTTTTTATTGGTGTGACATAAGAAAAAATATGATCATTAATGTAAGGGTAAGAAACAAATGAATAATTCAAAATTATATAATGGTAAAGATATTTGACACTATACAAGTGAATTCCTTAATCATCAAGGTAATATACCAAAGATGTCGTCAAGGGGAGATAAGTAAGATTATGTGATAAATACAACAGATTTAAGGAAACAAATGAAGTGGTAGAGGGTACATTTACCATATCATAAAATTTTTCAAAATATATATTTCATTCTAGATCATTAAAGTATTTTATATTTAAATAGTATTCCAAAAAAATTAGACATTTTCCTTTTTATTTAAAAAGGTAGTTGCCTATGAAAAATCATATCAGAATTCTCATTACAAATAATATGTTTCTAGTAGTCCCATTTATGAAACATAAATGTTCTTTACTTGTTTTACTCATTATCAAACCCATGGTTGGATTTTATATAATCCTCAGTATGGACTAGATCTCAGAATGTGATGAAACCATTTTAGAAAGGAGTAGGAAATTATGATTTGTGAAGAATATATCAAATCCCTTATATATAGGGAAGATGATTCCTCACATTATTCTTATTTATATCAAACCCCAGTAGCTCTACTGAATGAAATTCTTGGTGAAAAAATATATATTTATGAAGAATGAAATCTTAAAATTGAGGATGAAACCATTTTTCATGAATACAATAATGTATTTACTAAGAAATTTCAAAAACTGTCATAGAGTGTGAGGTTGAATTTTCAATTTTTTTAATCCAAGATGAATGGCCAATTTAATAAAATACCTATTGTAATTCCTCTATAAAATGAGTGTACGTGAATAAAAAACGATAGGATTTTAGTAATAAGTGATTTGTTTTCCCTAGTGTTTTACCATATGGATCCCATGTCCTCGTTTTAAAGAAGAATAATTTATCCATGATGTTGTGCATTGATTATAGGGAAATTAATGATATGAAAATAATGGTAAATGTTCTTGTAACGCACATTGATGACCTAAATGATTAAATTCATGGTTCTAAATATCATTCAATGATTTATTTCTATTTTGGGTATCACCAACTGTGGGAGAATAAGGAATACATTCTAAAGACCAATTTTTAGACAAGTTATAGAGATTAAGAGTATCCAGTTTACCATTTGGATTGACTGATGAACCCTTTATTTTTATAGACCTAATTAAATGTGTAATTAATGAATATCTTGATGATTTTGATGTGGTATTCATCGATGTTATTATATTGTATCCTAAACCCTATGAGAACCATAGGAGTCACTAGATGATCATTATTAAAACTCATAGAAGGGAAGAGTTATATAGGACAACTAGTAAGTGAAATTTAATGTTTTAAAAAGTATCTTTTATCAGACATATTGTCTCAAAGGATGGAATGTTAGTTGATCCTCCAAAGACAAAGGAAGTCACAAAATGCCCTAAACCAAGAAACATAATAGAGGTACGTAGTTTCATGGGGTTATATGGTAACTATCAAGGATTCGTTTATAATGTTTCTAGACTGGAAAAACTGTTAACTAGTAATTAAAATAAAGGGGTTTTGTTTTTTTGGGAAAATTAATGTGAACAATTATTTAATTAACTAAACAGAGGTTTATTCAGTTATCCAATTTGGAATCTATAATCTGGATGTGGTGGGTATTTTTTCAATAGTGTTTCCTCAGTGGAAGGACTTAGTTGTTTCCTAATAGAAAATGATAAGATTATTACATATACATAAAGTAAATGGAATAATTAGAAATATAATTATCCAACACATGATATTGATTTAGCATTTGTAATAATAACATTAAAAAATGGAGGCATTATCTCTATGGTAAAAGATGTGTGATATACTCCAATCATAAAAGTATGAAATTCATATTCTCCTAGAAATATATTGACATGAGACAAATTCAATGTCTTGATAAACCCATAGATTATGATTTTTCAATATAGGACCACAAATGGAAAGAAAATAAGGTAGAAATATCTTTGAGAAGGAATGAACATGGAGTTTTAAACCAAAGGATGATTCAGAGGGATCCTATGTCCACAGATCTTATAAAGATGGATATTGGAATTGATATGGAAATGGAGACATCAATAATTTTACAAATTATTGAAAATACACCTTTATTTGATAGGAAAAAAATTTTCAATCTATTGTTCAGAACATTCAGAAGAAAATTAAATCTGTGAATGATGTAAAATTGGAGGACATTGTTTGTGAAGATTGTGTTAGAATTTTTATAAAGAATTTATGTGTTCCATTTATAACTAATATAAAAGGAAATTGATGGATGATTACAATTGATCATATTTATATGTTCACCCTTGTTTCACAATGATATATAAGGACTTGATAGAATATTTTTTGTTGTATGAAATGAAATTCGAAATTTCTGATTATGTGTCCATAAGTTTGGTTTGTCAGCAAGTGAATGTTATGAGGTAGCATCCTAAAATATTCTGGAAACCTCTTAATAATTTACTTTGTAAAAGGGATGAAATTACTATTGAATAATTCATGGGACTACTAAGTAATTCTTATAATAATGAAGCAATATGTTCTATCTTTAATCACCTAACCAAATCTGCACATTTTGCTTGAAATAATGTAATACCATCCCCTTTAGAGCCCCACTAGGTTCTATATTAATTATTTTTATGACTTTATTTAATTCCATAAAAAAAGGTCTGAAATACCCATTATAAATCAAATTTGGTTAATATTATTTAGATTTCTATTAACATTGAGCATTATTTAGGCATTTATTTCCATCCACAAACATATGAACAATGTAAAAGAACTGTTCAAAAATTGTAATACATTTCTATGTAATTATGACACAACATTCAATGTATATTGGATCATTACTTACCTTTGGTAGAGTTATCATTTAATAATAATTTCTATTCTAGTATTGAAATGTTTGTGTTAAATGAATTATACAAAAATTGGTTTCTTACTTTAACATGTGGAGATGGTGTTGGTGAAAAGAAAACACATAGGGCCAAAACATGTTGAAGAGATAAAAAATGTAAATGGTTTTTAGGATCATATTAATTCATCTCATACTATTAAAAATAGTTAAGCGGATAACAAGAGAAATAATATATAGTTCAATGTGGGAGGTCTTGTCTTCATGAATGTATCTCCATAGATGGGTGTTATAAGGTTCTGTAAGAAATGGAAATAGATTCCAAAGTACAACATAAGCTATAAAATTATTGAATTATTTGGAGTTGCTAATTATTATCAGGAAATGATGACAATATTTCAAAGGTTCTTGATGTGTTCCATATATCTATGATATAAAAATACATGTTATACCCATTGAATGGTCTCATCATTGATGAAATAGAGTCGGAACCTGATGTTTAATATTTTAAAAAACCCATCAATATTATTGATATAATATTCAATGTTTAGTAATTAGATAACATGACTGGTAAATGTTTTATGGGGAAGTCATAAAATGGAAGAAGCAACATGGGAAAGAGAAAATTCTATGAAATATAGTAACCCACATATTTTTATACATTAATACGCATAAAATGTTGAGGAATAAATTATTTAAGAAGTTACGAGTGTATAACCACAACACAATAATATTTCTTCCTTTCAGAGTAAATTTAATTTTTTCAATATAATACAAAATATGCAATATAGATCTATTTTACAATGAACACAAAAAACGATTTAAACAAAACATTTTTAATTATTATTTTGGTCTATAAGTTAAATTCAACCATTTTTTATAGATTTTTTATATTAAAATTTTAAGTTATATATCTAATCAAATATTTGGAAAATCGTCCAATATTTTTTATATGCATAAAATAATAGCAAACCCATTTTTACACATAGACACATATATTGTTATAAAAGTTGCTTTACAGAAGTTTAATGTTGCACCTATTTTAAATATAAAATTCAGAACATTTATTGATTTAATATGAATAAATAAACTTATTTTTTTATTTTTTTATTTTAAAATTTAGTTCAGGGTGATTTTTTCGTATTGTGCTATGATGTTTTTTTTGAGTGAATAGTGAACAATACCAAATTTTAATTCAAAACTATTCTTTCATATAATTAATATAATCGATAGTTAATTTTTTTTTTAAATATTAATTTGATAAATTTTAAATCTTTTATTCCTCTTTATTTCGTTGTATTAAATATCTATTTGAAAATGCGTATAAAATCATAATAGACCTGAAAACGTTTTTACATTAACAACACACATTTTAGTCTTGTCGTCGGGTTTGTTTTTGTAATTAATTTCAACTACATATGGAATTTGAATTTAGAAAATTTATTACATATTTGGAATAAAAATATTTTATAATATCTAAAAATATTAACATATTTTTTTCCAAGAATATTATTGAAATTCATTAACATTTAATATATTGATTAAGATAAATATTATATTAACAAAATTCTAATCCTTAAACGTAATAAGAAAATGAATTTTAAACATATTAAGAATAATTTTAATGGCCATATATTGATGATATAATTCCTTGGATATTATTTGGACCATTATTAGTACCACATTACAAGATAAAAATTTGGGTGGGAGTTCTATTTCATTAATATACAAGAATGACACTCCTCATCCACTATATATAGAAAGTCACCCCTTCCACTTATCCGAAAATATCAATCCTTTTTTCTAACCCAAATCATGCTAAAATAATCTCCCAACATCCATAAACTCAAAAAATAAGCCTAACATTGGCAAAAAGACAACCAAAGAATTATTTTTTATAATTTTAAAGGAGTTACCTGTAAATGAGCTAACATTATTCAACCATAAGATTCACCCTTCTCACAACAAATCACCGAGGGTTTTAGTAGCCTCCCTAGAAGATAAACCATTATCAAAGATGCTTTGTTGAGGATGTAGTTGATAAGCTTATCAGAGAAAATTTTTTAATGGATTTCCAGTACCCCAAGAGGATGGCCAACATTGTGCTAGTAAGGAAGATGAACGAAGATGTGATGGTAGGTGAGTCACCTCAATCCGTTTGGGGGGTAGTTTTAGCTGACTCAAATACTCTTTTTTATATTTAGCATATTTTTTTGAATCTATTACTAATCCTGATACAAGAATTGTAACCCTAACAAAATGACTACAGGTTAATTCTATTTTAAATCCAAAATAGGGGGATCTATTTAGTGAATCAATCGGTATGTAACAAACGTTCTCCATCATTTTCCAATAATGGGTATATTTATGATGCTTTCACTAGGGTGTGCATCTGTTTCCCCGCATTTGTTCCTTCCAAAGGTGGGAGACATATGTCACTTATTCGGGGACGTTCACTCCTTGGTCGAAATGTGATGATGGGATGTTGGTTTTTCCTTCTATGGATTCCTCTTCGTAACATGCCACTTAGTATGGGTCTCCCTTATAGACTAAGATGTTGTTTGGGAAACACTTCCCAGTTCCATGTCTTTATGGATGCGGGTTAATTACACTGCTTCTATCGGGACATTCCAAGGGGTCTGGTCAGGGAATCAACCTTTAGTCGTGGGAGTAGTCATGTTGGACATCACTGACATGTCTGGATGCTATAACATTGTCACTTCTGGGTTTCTTTCCCATATTATTGGTCTTCTTAATGGCATGGAAGCTGGAAGCATCCCACGTAGAATGCATAGAATTATATATCGTAGGCATGTATCTGAGGTTTTCCTCATCTTCCCATGTTTAACACAGGGTATTCCACATGTTCAATATCTAGAGGATTTGGATTCAGCTTATCAGAACACAGACTAGAGTAGATCAGATCGGTACAACCCTAGGAAGAAACACTGATGTTGGGGAAAATGCGAGGATAGCAACCGGGTTACTACTAGGGTGAGTGAAGAGGTGAATTTTAATGATCTCACCGAGATGTGGTGTCCCGGTTAAGAATGAAGATAGATAATGGATGTTCAAGTGAAGTGGATGGATAATGAGATGAAGTCGAATTGATGGTGACAATGATGTTGGTCTTGAGCCTCGAAGGGACTTCCTACATATCCGCGTGGCAAGGAATCAATGTTCTCATAGTTTAGTTGGGTGATGTGACACATGATGAGGTGACCTACGAGAATGGATGCATGGATGGGATTTGTAGGAAATAGAACCTCTAGGTTGGGTCGTGAACTTCCCAAAACACATAGGCTCGAGTGAGTAGATCAGGATGGGACATGAGTAATGGGCGTGAACCTCAGAGAAGCTTCCTACGTATCCCTGTGGTAGGGACTCAAAGTCTAGATAGTTCATCTAGCGACGGCTTACCATTGATTGGGGAATAAAAGTAGTTTACCATCGATAGAAGGAAAAAAGTGGCCAACCGTAGAATGGGGTTGAAAAAGGCTTACCGCTGAATGGGGTTTACAATGGCTTACTATTGGATGAGGTCACAACAGCATACTGTTGGATGGAGGCGCAATGTCTTACCACTGGATGGGGTCACAATGGCTTACCACTAGATGGGGTTCAACCTCGTGGAGGCTTCCTATGTACCATGTATAATGGGAAAGGATAAAAGCCCATATAGTTTGGGATGGTGGATCCAGTTTAACGTCGTGCATAATGAAAAGGGGGAATGCATTATAACATCATGTGGGACGAAGGTGGTCCGATATGAAGGGGGTAGGAATTAGTAGTTTTTGGGATTGAACCTCATGGAGGATTCCTATATATCGTACCTTGTCTAGGATCAAAGACCAAATAGTTCAGAATGAGTGGGAACCGACGTGAGATGGTTGGGACCAATGGGTGTTGGGATTGAATCTCAGGGAGGCTTCCAACATACCTTACCTTGGGAACGATCAAAGTCCACGTAGTTCAGAAGGGGTTGGTGAACCAATGTGAAGGTGTTCGGGACCAATGGTGTAGGGCTTGAACCTCTGGGAGTATTCCTATTTACCTTTCCTTATCAAGGTTCAGAGTACCTGTAGGTCAGGTTGGTGGGAACCAGTGTGAAGGGGAGTCGAAACCAATGAGTGGTGGGTTGGATCCTCATGAAGGATTTCTAAATATCCTCATGGAAGGGAATCAATGTACATGTAGTTTAGACTGGTGTTTGGGGCCTACACTCTAGGATACCTAGAGAGGATATCATGGTTGATTCTTACACTAAGCCCACACGAGTCATGCGTGGTTTGAGAAACAAGAGGCAGTAAAGGCCTAAAAATCATGTCATAGAAGAAGCATCCCTATGAAGTGGAATAGGGGTTACACATGGTTAGCGGCCCAAAAAGGAATCAAGGGATTACATGTGGTTAGTAGCCCAAGGAGACGAAGACTGGGACTTACTATAGGATGGAGGCCCGTTGGTGATAAACCCCAAAGAGAAAGGGATTTGGATCCAAAGAAAGGACATCTTTTTTGCCCATCCCCCCTCTAGCCTTTGGCAAGGAAGAAGATAGGGGGAGAAGTTGTGTAACCTCTTTCAATAATTGCTAGGGGCTTACTCTAAGTTGGTTTTCCTTTCCCCACAGATAGATTCCACTATGATGAAGAGGATCTCATTCCATTTTAGGAATGATTTAAATCCCATGGAGACTAATGGGCGTGTAGAATGTCCAAGGTGGGGAACCCTATGTATGATGCATAGGGCAAAGTCACATATTAACGTCATGTCGTGAGGGCGATGGTGCATGGCACTTTAATATCCTACAACTCAAAGGAGGTGGGCTCACTTTTCACCCCATATGACTTACATAATTGATACCCCCTTGAGGGAAGGAATGAATCCGCAATGCCAGAGTGAGGGTGTTTTATGGAGTGATCCTTCGAGGGGTCCATGATTTCAAGGTTGTGACAAGAATAAATAGCTATTAGCGTGCCTATGAGAAGAGACATGAGGTGGAGAAACAAAATGGGAAGAATCGCCCATGGGACTTTGAAATCAATTCATGAAAACCTGGAGAGTTTAATGGGTAAAGGAGTTGCAGAGTGAAGGGGTTCATAGGTAGAATCCTCTTGATGATTTGGTGCTCTATTTAGTGTAGGGGATTCGCGAAATGGTGTGGTTCACAAAGTGAAGTTCTTTATCCTAGGAATAGGTCATAGGTTCATATGGATGATGCTTCATGAAGTGGAAAGTTATTAATGTAGTATTGCATCGCGAAGCAAGGGTGCTTTGCGAAGTGAAGCATTGCAAAGCAATGTGCTTCACCAAGAAGAGTGACATTTCCTTTGCATGTGGGTCATGTTTTTATGGAGGGTATTTTGCGAAGCATAAGTGCCATGTGAAGACCTGAGTCCCTTTGGGGATCCACTTCCTTCGCAGAGGCCTGTAGGCTACATGGAGGGCATCCCTCCTTGAAGAGGGGATGAATTCATTCAAAAGGGGAGGCAATTCACAATGAAAAAGTACCTTGAAAAGATCATGGGTTTCAAAGTAGAAATAGCTTTGCGGTTTGGGAGTTAAGAAGGTGAAATGATGGAGGATCTATCCATCGTGGTTTAGGAGAGCCTGGTATTTATAAGAAAGGTGCACCGTGAAGTAGATCTCGCTCAGTGAAAAGACAAGTAGCACTTTGTTTTAACTGCAGATCCTCCCTCCTCCTTGATATGCGTCGGCTTCAAAAATGTAAAATTAGTTCACAGAGCATCCCACTTCCATGCTCCGCGGCATCCTCGTGAACATCAAATCGGTTTGCGGATCATCCCGCCTCATTTTTCTACAGCACATTCGTGAACAATAAATGGGTTAATTGAGTATCCCGCCTCCTTGCTCCGCAACAGCATCGTGAATGTCAAATGGGTTCATGAAGCATCCCTCCTCCTTGCTATGCAGCGGCTTCACGATGGGAGATATTTGTGCCGGCCATGGGGCTACGGGGGCTCCGCGAACAGGCTTCGTGATGCAGCTCTTAATGTGTTTTTTTGTTCTTATTCTTCCCAAATTTTTTCACCAATAGGCTAGTTGCTTATATGTTGAAGTTTAATAACAATGTGATTCAGAATATTATTACATGTAAAGATGTAGTTAATATTCTGAGGATAAGATTGAGCCATTATGTGGTGTCCTTTATATCTTGGTTATTTTAGGTATCAAAACCCACAAAGTTCATTCACATCCTTAGGACTGGCCCTAAGGTATGTACAATTATATAAGGGGTGTCCATAAATTTTCCTTGGTTAATCGATATTTAAGATGTTTATTAAGGTGTTTTTTTCCTACCACTAATCCCATGTACCTATGCTCGGTGCGACAAGCAAGGGGGTTTCATACAATATTCCTTATGGAAGGGAGATATGTTGATTGGGTAATAGAATTGTCCTTGGGGTGATCATTATATATCTGAGACCTTAATAATTCATCCTATGTATCAAAAGTATGATAGGAAACATATTCTTCATAGTTCAGTTTGTATTAGGGGCTTATAAACTAATGATATCATACACAACTGTGAAGGTATATAGTGCATATTTCATGATAACTAAGATCCCATAGGCCCACGTGAGCGATGCTCATTGTGAGAATTACGTGATAAGACAAAATCGATGCAATTTCTTATAGTAAGGTCCCTAGATATTGGGATTTCAGTTGATGATTAATATGGATCTCTTGATTCAATGAGGGAAAGCATATGTATCTTGGATATTGAAGGAATCAGAGTCATCATGGTTACCTTTATGTCAGGGTATACACACTGAGGGTTACTATTGGTTGGGGATAACACGCCAAGGACATAGAATTTTATCAAGTCCTAGGATGCCCTATTGGCATTGACTTCTTTTTTGGATGGTGTCACATAATGCAACAGTCATTTATTGAGACCCATCACTTGACATGGCTTGACACATATGAAGGGTGACGTGGGAGCTATAATGGTATAGTCTTAGGGGTGTCACATGTCTTGGATAAAACATCAAAGATACATTTCAATACATTGTTGACAAGTCTGGAGGCCATCACGAGTATTAGTTGGCATTCTCTAAGGGCATCACAAGTGTTTGGTTATCTTGTCTAGATGATTTTGTGAGACTGGGTTGACATGGGAGGCCACTGTTATATGCGTCTATTGATGTTTCCGAAGGACTTTGTGAGTCCTAGGTGATAGAAACATGGGAGTTGAAAATATCAAATTGATTCCCCTAGGAGAACCACATGAATTGGTGTCCCATGTCTAGAGTATTTCCCTTGTCCTAGATGGTACATTGGAGGAGTGTTGCGAGATATGTGTGGCCGGTCCATATGCTATCACATGTCTTCTGACGACATACATGAATATCATAGGGTCTAGTGATATTGTCTTCCACTTTTTTGTTTTTCTCTATGTCTTGGTTATCACCCTGGTATTGTGAATTAATTGGTTTTCTTTTGTGTAACTTCATATTGAGCCCCCCTTAATCTAGTGGGATTGTAAAATTTCCTTCACATAACCCACTAAAGGTCCATTATGTGATATATGTATGATCACACAATATGATTTATTCCTAGTGCATGACATATATGACTGCTCACCAGTACATTACCTGACCGGAAGCTAGTCAGATGTGTGACTAATATAAGAATTCTTGTAGAAGTCTAGATTCAAATCCTCCAATATCTGGGAATCCAACATGCATTGTAGAGGACAGATTAAAACCCTTTCTTCATTTTTGAATGGCTAGTTTATATGAATTACCACCACTGATACTATCAAATTTGTGCAGTGTATCTATCCCAAGACTGGGTTAGAGTTGGGGAAGGCTTCTAGTGCCACATGGCTACACAGGTCTCTATCATGGACGGCTCTGATTGCATCACCTAATTTTCAGTGATCACATGTCTCTTTAATCAATGCATTCCTTACTATAATATTTCCAGTTATTTAATACTTTTTTTGATCATGTGGTCATGTCGAAGGACTTACATGCCATTGTGCTGACATGTTCGAGGGACTTCATAAGATCCGAATGCATGTTAAATGAAAATATAGAGACCTTGGGTGAGATGTATTCATGTCTTGTGATACTATGTATTGGGTGTTCTGGGCAACTCACATGCCGTCGAGTGACCTCAAACACCTCTTTCATCCTACCTTTTAATTCCATCTGTTTTTATGAAAAAGGATGTGGGTAATGTGAGATTTCTTGAGTGTTTTGAGGATATTTGTTCTATGTTCTGGTGATGCATCATGTGACCAACATGGGTCATATGGTGGTGCGTGATCATTCCATGTTAAAATATATTAGTTTATCCAAATATAAGAGTGATGATTCCTGGATCACATTGTATGGTGAGGATGACAAGCTTAAAGGGAGTCCACGTGACAAGACGGACATGACGATAGGGACTCACAATGTCTTTCAGGGGGAATCACCTATCCACCATCACCCATGAACATTGCTCACCTCCTCCATTTTAATTAAAATTGTTTTATGTGACAATGGTAAGGAATCACACAAGTTATCATTTATAATATCCTTGATTTTATACACTATTTTTTGATGGTGTCACGCATGACCAAAATAGGAAAAATGAGGGTGTGAAAGAATTCCATGGAGAAAACAATATGTATATCCCTTGAGTTCCATGGAGTTTCCCAGACATGCATGAGGCCTTACATGTGTCATTATTCAAAAGACAAAGGGATTTCAAGAGATGCAATAGATAGGTTGTTAGGGTCTTATGTTGTCTCACACATTTTCAGGGGTGCTCTACATTTCTTTCAGTGACTGCACGCCCCTCTTTCTGCCTCCCCTTTAACTAAATTGTTTTATGTGATGAATGATAAGAGGTACTTCAAGTTTTATTGGATATAATCAGAGGATTTTATATATCTCTATGTTAATATGCTTATGAGATTCATGAAAACAAGGGTCCCTCTCTTTTAATTTCATTCCTCTTATTTTCTAAGGATTTCAGGTGGTTTTTTTGGATCATTCCATTGAAAAATCATGTGGTTTGGGGACACTCATGTTTTTTAAGTGAGTGCACAGTAAGATCAATATGGGATCTTGCGATGGCACATGTGTCTTGTCTTGATCATTCCACCTATTTTCCTATGTTGTATAACATGATCAATAATGGATCTTGTGGAAACATGTAGATATCATCAGGTACAACTTCGCCACTTTACATTGATGCACCACATGAATATTCATGGGAATTGCGATGAAATGACAAAATTTTCAAGAACATTTCTTTGCTCTCCATTTCCATGTCGCTTGTTCATGGCCAGCCGAGTGTGATTTTGTTTAATGGTTTCATGCCAAATTGTGCATGGAATGTGATTTTAGTTGTCGTAGGGTTGTCACATAACCTATCCCACTTTAGTGTGTTGTTTTACCAACATTTTCCATGAGGTCACTAAATTAAATTCAAATCATCATGTGATCCCAAAAAAGGGTTTGAGCATTTTAGTCCCATGTATGCACATGTAATATTTATTTTCTTCACATTGAAATATCAAGCAAGGATATTAGATCCTAATGCGTACATGAATATTTAATGCTCAAGGGGTGGGATTCCATGGGATTGAAATGGTCCATCAAGTCTTTAATGTTATTTCTTGATCATATATTGTGGCCCATTAAATAAATTATTTGGTACAAGATCCTAATTTGATAGGGAGTTTCTATCCATAAATATCAACATTACAATGTATGTAGTAATTTAAACTTCTTCTTGGAGGACGTAGGATGGCGATATGTGCTAGGGTCCATGTTCACATGAACGATCATATAAAAAAGGTGTATCTTCTCTCCCCATGTTAGGGTTCATGATGCCACATCATATTTCATGAAAGGTTATCTACTACCTTGGATTTCACCTAAGTATTTTAATGTTGTAATTTTCTTTTGTTATTAGGGGTTATGGGGGGAAACACCTTTTGTCAAGATAGTTTATTCACTACTATGGATTTTTCTCATGAATGATCAGGAATTTTCATCCCACATACATCTCCTCAAGTGACTAAAATAATGGGTTTCATGTGACCTATTTCACACAACCCATGTGGGCTTTATTACTCTCTCTTATTTATGGAGACCGAATGATCTATAATAAGAGAAAACACATCTCTGAACTATTTATCTCCATCCGTATTTATAGATAAAATCATGTACATTATTTTCACAGGCGATAATTGTGGTGTGTCCAAAAAAATGTGCTCCACTGATTATCACCCCAACTTGCTTAGATCTGAAGACTATGGTGAATTGAACCATCCTCACATGACACTTTAATGAAATTCTATATAGCACATGTGATATTTTTTTAATATGTTTTCTGATTTTTAAAAATCACGAGTTATTTTTTTAATATGCCTTAAAGGCGCATCAGTGATGCCACCATTTCCGTATTAGATTTTTTTTTCTCTTTTAATTTTTTTATTTAAAATTTAAATTTATTATTATTATTATTTTTATGTTTTTATATATATATAATACAATGTTTCATCATAAATTATCTATTATTAAAGTTCATAAAATTTCTATCCTATAAAATATAACAAAAAGACCAATATAAATTAAAATTTGAACACAAACTATAAATATAAGAAATAGTCAAAAATAAAAATAATTATGTAAAAAAAATTGATGAAAAATAAATTATAAGCTTTCGAATACACCTAAAAGAAATTGAAAAATGATTCAAGTATGTGACATTTCTAGCTTATAAAATATATTTTATAAGACTAATATAAATGAAAATTATAACATGTTTTAAAAAAATGAAATATAGTCAAAAATAAAAAAACAATTGTAAAAAAATGTTCATAAAAAGTGATTCCAAATATTTTTAATCCACCAACTTGAGACATAAAAATATTTCAAGTGCATGAAAATTATAGCCTATAGTATATAAATAATAAGGCAAATATAAATTAATATTAAAACATGGATTAAAAATATTGGAACAAATCTAAAATAAAAAATAGAAAAAATGTTGATGAAAAATAATTTATTTCATTTCAGGGGCACCAACTTGAAACATAAAAATGGTACTTGTATGTGACATTGAAAGCCAATAAAATATAAACTATAGGACCAATATTAATGAAAATTAAAATATTGATTAAAAATATAACAAATAATCAAAAATAAAAAATCATAAAAAATATTCATGAAAAATAAATTATAAGCTTTCAAAGACACCAATGTTAAGCACAAAAATGGTTCAAGTATGTGACATTGAAAAAATATAAAATATAAACTATAAGACTCATATAACGGAAAATTAAATTATGGATGAAACATATAATAAATAGTAGATGTTTTATTTTTTATTTTTATGGGTCAAATAGTTTATATTTTATAGGCTATGAAAGTCATGTAGGTGTCTTTGGACCCTCATCGACATTCCTTCTTTTTTCTCTCATTTTCAAGTAACTTATCATAAATTCCATTCATATTCATTTTTTTATTTTATTTATGAAACTCATTATTTTCAACAAATATATATATTTTGAGGCTATCATATAGATTTTACTAACATACTTTTTATATTTTCTATTTTATATGCTTTTAAATTTTTCTCCCTAAAACTATCTGGTAGAACTATGAGAAAATCAGTTGCTAGTTTGAGAATATTATTTTTGAATTCAGGAACACATTTAATTACATTTGACCAAGATGAAAATAGTGTTATATTATTTAATATAGGTTGTGCCTACTAAAAATTGATGCATTTCTCGAAACCTTCTCCATAACTTCTGATGGTCCCTCCTCATCAGCACTGTTGTCACCATATGTTCTGTTGTTACAAAACTCCCCATCGAAATTTGGTTTGACATGTATATATGAGAGATAATCTATGTTGTCCCTTTCATCATCTTTTGGAATAGAAAGAATTTTATGGGTCATACAATCATCAACAAATCATGTATTTATAAGTCATCGTACAACTGGACGTTGTTGTTGTAATGAAGAAACAACAACATAAAACTCTATTATGGTACTATCTGACTGTTGAGGAAATTAATTTATTTCTTGGACCAACTGCACATATAAAGCCAATGGACCAGCTAGATGTGATACTGTTGCTAAGAAATGGAAATTTTTATAACTTATAGACAAGATCTCTTGATCGGGTCCCAGGATTAAGGATCCATGAATTCTATCTTGAAGGTCAATTAATGTTACAAAATTTGTTGTAGTACCCAATATTATTGGTTGTTTACTATACACATCTCTTTGCAAAGTTTGAATAACCTCCCCATAGCAGTGCACACAGAAAATCATGACTCTCTACAAAAAAAATGATTCTTTGATCAAAATTAGGATGAGGAAAAAATATTAACAATTATGGGTGACTATATAATATTTATTAGAATGTAATTTTAGGATTCCATTTTATACCTATAAATATGCTGGAAATGTTTTATCATATAAACAATTATTAGAATATAAGTCACAAAAAATTTTGGGAAATTGAGGTAAAAAAAGAGGAAAATCAAATTTTATTATTTATAATTGATAAAATGATAGTTCTAATCATATGAAGTGAAACAAATAATAGAAAAAATATTAAATAACACTTTAATGCATTATAACATTAAATAAATTCATTGAAATATTTCAATAAAATGTGGTTTTGTTGAGATGATCCTCACTTCTGATGATGTAAAATCCAAGTTATTTTTTATTGATATCTTAATAACATCTTAGAAAGATATTTAATTAACTTTTGAACATTAAAACAATTTCAACCTTCTAATGAAATATTGTAGATATCATCATATATGTTAATAAAAGGCAAAAAACATTTGAAAGTTCTAAAGTTAAGTGCATGTCCTTTTGATGATATTACAAATATTCCCAATAAAAATATGTTGGATTTTACTTCATGTATGAAGTAGGGTTCATCTCATCCAGACGACATTCTATTGAAAAATTTCAATGAAATAATTGTATGTTATAAATCATTCATGTGTTATTTAATCTGTTTGTTCTTCTTCATTTCACTTTATATGATTATGAGCATCGTTAGATAATAATTATATACAATAATTTTTTAATAATTTTTTATTAATTAAATAATATATAATTAACCATTTCAAATAATAACTATTATTTCTAAACTATATAATCATTGTGAAACTAAGATTTTAAAACATTTTCTTATATCTTAAACTATAATACTAATGTTTCTTTGTACAATTTTTATTAAGAAAATCATTCTTTAATCAATTGTTAATCATTACTAAGTTAATCATTAGTTAATATTCTATTAATCATTCTTCAATAACTCTATAATAGAGAATAATAAATCCATAATATAGAATATGAATTTTTTACAACATACAGAAAAATACAAACATTTTTTAATAAAACACGATTTGGATGATATGAGCCTAACATTGGCAATGAGGTAAAACCCAAATGATATTTATTTAATAGCATAATAATAACTTATAAAATTATTTACTTAAATTAATAAGTACATATCTCTGGATGATTTCATTAATCTTTCATATGAAAATTAACTAGATTTAACCACACTTGCCAAGTAACGATCATATCATCCAAATCATGTTATATTGAAAAGTATCATGGTATTTATTGAATGTATCATAACATTCGTGTGTAATTTAATTAGTTTTTTACCTCTATTTAATTTTATATAATCATAATTTTCATTTTATCAATGATAAGTATTATTATCTAATCATTACAAGTATTCATCTTTTAATCATATGTGATTCAATAAATAATCTATAATTAATCATTATTAATAAAAATTATTTTTTATAAACTATATAATCTTTATGAAAGTAAAATTTTAGAACATATTTTTAATATCTGAAATAGTGGTATAAATGTTTTTAGTAAAATTTTTGACTAATCAATCATTCTTTAATCACAAGTTACTCATTATTAAATTATTCTTTAATTATTTATTATTTAATCATTAATCGTATGCTATTAATATGTTAATTATAATTATCTAATAATATGTATTCATTTTTTATACTAGGTTATCATTAATTAATCTATAATTGATCATTCCTAATAAGAAGTATTATTTCTAAACTATATATAACTAGTTAAACAACTTAATAAATAACTGACTAAAAATAATTCAACTACTAATACTAAAATTCATTCATTAATGAAATTTTCCTTGTTTATTTCATTCAATATCATTATAATTATTATTTTATCCTGGATAAATATACATATTTTATTTTTCTTTTTATATGTATTTTAGTAGTTTATAAAGAAAATACGAATAATCTTAAACAAATCCCCCAAAAATGTCAAACCAGGAGTGCATTAAGGCTCGTTCTCGTGCAACTCTTCCTATTCTATTCAATCTCAACGTGGTGTTTTCATATTTAACCCGTAGGCACATCAGTTCCAGATCCACATTCACTTGTTAGTATCTTGACATAGATTTTATTTCTTAGATAACCACATAATCTTTATGCTACCAAAATTTCATAATACATAATCCTAAGTTACTCAATATATAATCTATAATTAATCTGTACTTAATCCTTACTAGTAATAATAATTATTATAAATATATATAACTAATTAAAAAACATAATAAACAAAATATTTAGGACTAACTTTACTACTTAAAAAATGAAATATTTAGAACAAAAAATAATTCAATTAAATAAATATTAAAAATTAATTAAATAAAAAATCACATTAAATTATGCTTTGAAAAAAACTAGGCCATCGTTTGGACCACTGAATTTACCACATTGAAAAGGATTTTTTTATAGAGAGAAGTAGTGGGTTGAGGAGAGATGGCGGAAAATTGATGTGATCAGAAGGTAGGGATTCCATTTTATAAGGAGCTGAGGGAAAGGAAACATGGTTGATGTCTCCATTCATGTTTGCATGAGTCTAATGGCAGCATTGGCAGTGCAAACGTTTTCCTCACAAAAAGGCAAAAGTCACCCCCAATGTCGTTCCAATTCATCGGTTTAGGCCAATAGAGGCACGGGGTATGGAAGGTGTCATCGACGATGCCGCCTTTGAAGAATATTTAAAAAAAAGAACATACGCATATTAATTTTTTTTAATAAAACATAATAAAAAAACCATTTCTATCTCCATCTCCCAATGGTGGAAAATAGTACCGAGTCTGAAAAACAATATGGGGATATGATGAGTTTGGTTCATAAGATTTTCCCCAGATCAATGATGCTTTGGAAAAACTCACTGGAAACAATTTTTATGTCCTTACCTCTCTTCTATGACATATTTGCCATTTTTTGATGAAAATAAACATTTCTATTGTGTTCATTTTATTTTATCCATTATCATTAACATTATTTTTAATACATAGTAATAATAACAGTAACAACACTTCTTCATTTTTAGAAACAATGTGCCCCCTAATAATCTTTATGGTCAGCTAATCACTCATTCCATATGTCAATTTACAACAATGTGTGTGGTGTGTGAGTATGATCATTAATAAATACATCCATTTCAGGCTCTTATAATGAGGATTATATTGGAATCTTCAAATAATCGATTCCATTTCATTCTGTTTTCCGCAAGAGTTTTCACAATATTGTAATTTATTTTTAATGATAAAATGTTTATGAAAATATTTTAATTATTCTTAACTAATGACATAGATAGGGTTCCCATAAGATAGACCTAAAACTAGATTTAATTTCTTAGGAGGATTCATCCCCATATTCTATGGTATGCCTTGTGAACTCATATTTTTACTTATAATTGGAATATAACTAAATTTTAATTTTTTATCATTTTGTTCAAAATACTATTATATAAATAGATTAATTTTTTATAGGGTTTTTTATATAATTGATTGATTTAATAAGTTATCATAATTTCATTTTTATATATTATTTTTCTTTTCATGGTATTCATGAAGGAATATTTTTCCAGTGGTAAAATACATTCCTAAAATCACATCAGATTTGATTTATATAAGGATAATATGACTTTACAGGAATCCCAATCCTATAAAGATATATTAGAGATGAGATAGATATATGGGATAAAATAGTTTTATAAAAATTGTTTTTAATAAAAATTAAAAATATTTTCATCGAAGTGGTGGTTTTATATATTTAGTAAATTTTCAAGGTACATAACAGTGGTTTTAAGAAGGTAAAAATATTATACTCACAATTATTGATTTTATGATTATTTTTAGTCCTTTAATATCAATTTTTAATCCCAATTACCCATCTTTTATTTTATAAACATTCATTTGTGATTGTAGTTTCTATTTCATATCTAACATCGTAACAATAGGTTAAGGTAATTGATTTGGATAATTAATAAGTTCCCAAAACATAATACAGTGATATTTCAGTGGTATCTTCATAATATCAAAAATGTCATACACTATATCAACTAATCATATCAATTTCTCACATCAATTAGATTCTATATAGAGACCATTTCTGTAAAAAAACATATCTCTATTTTATTATGTAAACCTATATAGTGATTCATAAAACAATTTTTACTTTATGGAAATATAATATTCATTAATTCATCATCTTAAACACTTGGACATCAATTAGACTATTCTTTTATATTATATAGAGAGTATATAAACAAAACATTGTTTAATATGATTAATATAATTCATGATAATTGTTCTAGAATATTATATAGGAATTATATCAATTTAAGGTTGATTTTGGGACAATGTCTGCATTCCCAATATCATTATTTATCATCATGGTTCCATTAGGATTATATAATTTCTATTATAAAAAGGTATTGATAATTAGTGATGCATAATGAAGACAATTCTATATTATTTTAATTTAATAACCTGTTGAATTCAATTGAAAAAAATTTCATACTCTTCCAAATTGTTACATTTTATTTTTGTTGGACCTAAATTAGTCTTGTTATAATTTAGGTTACATTATTAAGGGTTAAATTATATTCTACAACACAATTAATTAATAAAAATTAATCTATCATAATGACTTATAAAGAAAATTTGACTTACTATTACATATCCCTAATGCATGACGAGTTATTTGTGAAAACATAAATCTATTTATCATACACCAGAGTGGTTATTGATTGAATAATCATCTAAAAATGTTGTATTTGATTACCACATCCATCATCTATTCATAAAAAATTATAATATTCTAATTTCATTAAAAGTTCAAAATTTTTATGAGAACTAGACAATCTCATCTTATTAAAAACATCATAATGTTATTTGTTTGTATAATTATACCTTGAATATATCCTTGGGTGTTCACTAATGTTTTATGATCATTTCCCCTTAAATATTTAACATTACCACATCTAACATAATGTATTATCTGTACCTCTTAAATGATGACAATTATTAACTAATAAACCCATAAATTATCCACAACTAGTAGTATACCCTAATGTTATTTATGATATGCTATGATTACAATTATAAAATACCATGAATATAAACATTTAATTATGAAATGAGATAATGATAATATTTCATTATAATACATTTCTATGATATTTTAGGTTTAGAATATTAGAAATTTAATAATGCATTATATATCAAAATCCATGTCTTGTTATACTAATAAACAATTTTCAATCATTATAATAAACATATTAATCCATCATAATTTTTTAATATCCCCACCCACTTACAAATTATCTTCACAACATACAATTATATTAATATAACGTGTCTTACATTTCATCATATCATAGGGATATTGACATATATGATATGGGGGTAATTATATTCTCAATAAGGGTAATATAATAGACACATAATGAAAATCATATATAAGGAAAACAAAATAATGTGTGTATTAGGGATTTATCATGAACCCTAAACATAATATTAGGAAAACATGTCCTGATAAATCTATAGTATGATAAATGATCAATTTGAAAATGTGTATATGGAAAAAGGTTATAATGTGAAACTAATATAAAAATATGAATCATAACATAATGGATCATACATAAAAACCTATTTCACATATTAGATCAAGTTTCTCTTCTTAATTTTCCTTTTTTATCGAGTCATCAAAACTAATTTACCATTATCTCATGGTTTATAAAGATTTCCCTAATAAAATGGATGGCCATATAGGGTGAAAAATCCACTAAATATAGAACCATATGGGTGTGAAACAAAAAATCAGTCATCATCATATCACAAGGATGAAATTGAATGAAAATGAGATTTATATACCTCTAAAATGTAATAATTTAAGGAACAAATTCTATTTTCCATCAATAAATATGATAAATACCTGATATATAAATGGGTATCCAGTGATACGAATTAAAATTCATTGTAATGACTATTCAATGTTGTATATGGTATTAAAAATTTATATATAAATATTACATTTTCTAGTCAATAAATTACCCAATCAATCAATTGATGGATTCTAGGTGAAGATATTTGGATAAAAAAATAAAAATAATGTACTCACATAGTAAAGGAATTTAGAGAAACATTTTTCCTATTCATAAATGATGATTACAATAGAATAATGTTGTTAATAAACCATCTTCTTATCAAAAATAAAATTTCATCAGATGTTTACCTAAAAAAACATTTTATGGTAACACTTATATAATATCCTCAATCATGCATATAATATTTCAAAATGTTTGGGTCAAGGTAAAGAAAAATTCCTTGGGGAATTAGATAAATACTTTTATAATCCATGAAAATCTATGAAATCATAAAAATATATGTCCAAAAATAAATATTTTATAAGATGTGGCTGATGGTAATTTATCTTAAAATTCAATAAAGTGTTGAGAGAACGTTTAAAAAACATAAAATGATTGTGTGATATGTTCATTTAAAAACATTAAACTGTTATCTTTTCACTCAATGATAAAAATAAATGATACAGAAAACATTAAAAATTATATAGTAATTATTAATGAATGTATAAATTCTGTAAAATAACTATAAACATTTACTAAGGCATATATTAGGACATTCATAAAATCATACAAACCAAAAAATTGAATATTGGAGTTTCTCACATATGATAATATACAATGTTAGATTCACATAAAAGAAACATATTGGGTAATATATTAGCCAATTTAGAATAATATTTTTATTAGAAATGTAAATATCCATTAATAACCAATAAATATGATGATGGATTTTATAAGGAATTAAAATTTAATAGATAGATTATATTTCTAATAATATGTTATTTTGATACAGAAATCGAAACCAAAGCCCTCATTGTATGAGTAATATGTTTTTAAAAAAACTAAAAAAAGGTAGAAAAAATGTGAACCTAAATGACCCAAAATAAATTCTATTTAATGATATATCATCTAATATGAGTAGTTTAAATGCCATATAAAAAAATTGAGAACAAATCAAACATGTCTTTGGAATTTTAAATTGAGAAAAAAAGAGTTATATCCTTGTTAACCTATTAATAGAAATATGATTATCGGAACGAATCTATATGGATCTTTAATCCCTTGAATTAAATGAATATGTAAAAAGAAATTCAATATGAATTACGCAAACCATATTTTTAGTATAATTATCCCCAATATTAAATATGTCTTAATTGATTATGTCGGAGACATGGAAGAACATAACTTAATTCCATACTTCCAAAAAATCATTTGAATATTGTTAATTAATATTAATGATACTAAGCACATATTTGAATACCATACAATTATATATAACCATTTATGAATTTTTTTATAAATATTATATGTTTGTATATTCATTTTTTATTATATGTTAGAAATATCGGGTGCAAGTAATCATGGTTGTCATGAACTACATTCATAACAAAGGTGTTGTTAATAATTTCTCTCCAAAATGTCATCATTCATATATCAAAAAAGGTATATGATCACATTATTTGAAATTATTTATAATGTTATAGTATCGTTATTTGGGATTTCGGTTAACGATACTTAAAGATGAAATAGGGGATGAGTATGTGTAATTAAATATTACAAGTGACCATTGGATTTATATTTCATGAATGAAATATTAATTTAACCATTACATCACCAAAATAAAATAATTAATTAATTATTTATATCATATCATTTAATTAATTTTGTTATAAATTTCATCCAAGTTATTATTTTAATGAATTTTACTAGTATGTGTTTAAACAGAACCAAATTAAATTATTACAAAATTATTTGATCATTACTATGTGATTTATTTTTAATATCACTATTCAAAAGGGTTAATGATATTTTTATATTTAAATATGGTGAAAATTAATAATTTAAAATAATTATATGAATAGTAAGTTAATAAAAAACTATTAAAAGATATCAAAACATTGATTTTCTTCTTATGTCACTTATCTTAGGATATTTTAAATACATTGATCAATTTTCTCTTATTTCTTTGTACACAGTATAATCATAATCATAATAGATTTATAAACATAATATGTATCCATTAAATGAAATCTCATGATCATCAATAAATATTTGAGAAGAAAAATATACTACAACATTCATTAGAGGTGGTGGTCCATATGAATTCATAAGTGATTAATTCAGTATCCATATAATGGGATAAATGTATAATGTTTTTTATAAATTGATAATCTAAAACATATCTTAAATTTCACTGTTTTATGTAAAATTTTAATTTAGTTCTATCAATATAATTTTGTAATGGAAGTGAAACATGCCTCCTTGTAGATGTGGTAATCTATACGTACATACAATTTTCTATTCTATTTTCCTTATGAAAAAATTGGAAAGGTGTTTAATGGTATTTCTAATAAATAACAACATTTTTTATACTATAAATAATAGATCCACCATATATTAATCAGAAAAATTTATTATCATAGGAAATATATAATGGAATAATCATTGGAGAAATTATATATATATAATTTTAACTTCGAGATTCCCTTGGATGATTTCTTAGAATATGAGGTAATTGTCCAAAAATATTTATTCAAACTCATAAATCAGTGAAATAGGATTTCATTGGTTGGAAATATCAATGGTTTTAAATTTATAGTTATCATTTAACATTGTCCATGAAGGGGTGGTGGGATACATCTTTTTATAAATGACAAAATGAAATTATTGTAAATATATTATTTTAGAATAAAGAGATCAAATGTTTTATTTGTCAAGAAGACTCCAAATTGTATAGAAATGGTTTTCAAAATTTTTTGGTCTATCCAAATCCTAAAAACTCAATTAGACAGCATTTTGAAACATCTTATAGATTTTACCTCTTTGGATAACTATTTTAATCTTTTTGAGATTTACTATAGTAAAAAATATTTACATATGTAATTGTTCCATTATGACTAAAAAATAAATTATTATATAAAATGGGCTATCTAATTCCAAATTATTAATCTATTCTATTATATTAACATTTTATAATTTAATATTATTATTTTTATAGAAATAAATATCATCTTTATTCAAATTAGTTTTACAGAAGAGTGTAATGTAGGTTCAAAAATATTAATCATAAGATTATAAAATAAAATAAATATCTTAAATGTAATAGATTATCATTTAAAATAAATGTTTTTTTAAAATAGATTTCATAAATTAAAATGTAATAGATATAAAATAAATTTTATTCAAATGATAGGATATTTGTAAAAATGGTATATTTTACTATTCACGTAAAAAATATACATTTTAATGAAACTCTCATTAATGTATTAAAATATTATATTTTTATAATATATAAATAATAAATTCAATTTTTTAAAAATAAAACTCCATTAATTGGGAATATAAATACTAAACTATAATATAATGAAATATTATTTCATAAAAAATAATCTTTTAAATGTTTAAATAATATTATTCCTATTTCCTATCAATTAAAAATTAAATTAATTTTCAAATATTATTAATATCAATAATATAAATTTTATATTATATATTTATATCCTTAAAATTTATAACATAAATAACCAATTTAAGAAAAAATAATAATTATTTGTTAGTTAAATGTCCTCGTTAATTTAATAAATGTCTTAAAATTAAAAAACATAATTTATATTAATAGAAAAAATTGTGGAATAAATATAATGATTATAATAAATAAATTTTTACACTAATAAATATATAATTGTATAAGTTAATTTTAAAATAAAATTACCTCTTATTGTCCTTATATAATTTCATTAAATAAATTATACTCTGTAGGTAATCTTGGGTTTTGATTCTTCTCGTAGTGATCTTATAGAAATTTCCATTAGATTGATCTTATAAAATATAGATAATCCTCAAAAATATATTTTTATTTATTTTTTATTAGTGTGGTCTATGGAAAACCCAATTGATTCAACCTCCATTCAATTCTCATACAAATTATATTAATTATAGATATGTTTTATACTCATTGTCATTTATTTTATTTTATACACTAATATTTAATAATATTGTTACATAGAAATATATTAGATATTTTTTCAACGTTATTATAATAAACTTTTTATATTTTAACTCATCCCAGATTGGTTGTATTTTATTGCTTGGTGTAGAACAAGCTATTAACATAATATTTATTTACAAGAAATACATAGTGATTTTTTTGGGATTTCATGATGCCAAGGAATTTAGTAGGTCGACATATATTACATCATATGATATGAAATTACCCATGATGTGGGCCTCTATATCTAGAAATAAGACACTGAGATTATATTATATAGTAGAAGATATGAATGTATGTCCAGAACTACCTTCAAATGTTCTATATGTTTAGCTAATCGTACGTATTAAATGATTATTCCATAGATAAAACTACTAAGAACTACATTATGAATTGATGAGAGGTCATATTCCATTTTCCCATTGACACTATCGAGGAATTTTCCACAATAAAATTATTCAAAATGTACTCATAGTGTTTATAGTAATAATACTATATTTGGTATTCTATCCTCACAAACCTACATCTGGATATATCCTAACGTAAGGCCTATCTTTGAGAACCACATTTCACATTTTAATTTTTTGAAGAATTTTTTTATTTATAAAAAACTGGATTATTTATATTAACTCTCAACTATTTCATGTGAATATTCCACACAAAACATATTGTCATATCTACATTCTAGTTAATAATAAAAGATCTTCCTCATGGGACACCCCATATTGGATAAATCCATTCCTCAAAATTAAAACAAACAACACCCTCAATTTTTGAAACTTATACATAACTATATTATATAATGAATGATATATAATATATTCCCATGGGTATAATCTCATATAAAAGTTTACCAACCATGGAGGAGGTAAAAAAGGTCTTTTATTTGTCAAATTATTGGTGTAATCCTATTGAAATATGGGGATCCAATCATCCTCACTATTTTCCTCACCAAGATTCAATATTGAAAACTAATGAGATATAAACTATAATATAATACTCATGATGTTGAAGTTCATTAAATTTGTTTCCTTCTCTCCAGTGAAGAAAAATCATTCACAAAATTTCATGCTCTAACATGTCCTCTGACTGAAAAAATCATTCTGAGAATTGATGATGAAATTTCATTCCATACCATGAACGACAATATACTATCTCATTGTAGACAAAAAAATGTTCCAAAATAAACACTATCCACTAAGAACAGTGTCAAAATTCTAACCGATGTTTTGGAAGAACTTATAACCTCTTGTATGAGCATCCACCCATAAGGATTAGGTTATCAAATCTATAAGAATCTAAAATTCTAAAACATGCTAGAAGTCTAGAATAAAATGTTTCATAATCATGTCATTCATAACTGATGTTATTGTATAAGTAACAATTTTCATACATCAAATAATGCTAAGATTCTCAAAGGGATTGAAATCATCTTCCTATATCTATCTGTATCCATAATTAACACATCCTTGATAGAAATGGGTACCACCTAGAGTTAGTTGTGATTGTATGTCATGAAAACACTCGCCACCCTCATTCATCTTTCTAACACATATACATTGACCATCTTCTAGTGGATTCACATTCAATAACTACTACATATTCCATAACTTCCAATCCAAATTTTATGTATCTAAAACTAAATGAAGTGTGTAGTTATCTTAGTTGATATGAAATTTCTAATTATTATAATAACATCTTCTCTCCCTTGGATGACCATATCCTCTCCAAGAACCCTTGGTATTGTTCCCTCTGATCAGATATTTGATATGTTGATACATTGAAAGTTGTGACCAAGAATCCTGTACTTAAAAAAAATTATGTCTCCACTTAGCGGTGAAAAATATAAATAATTGATAGTCGTGATATTCCTATTAAATTCTATCAAGTGTTATGTTTTCCCCATAAAAATGATATAGTTGGGGATGGAAAGGGGTACTACTATGAAATGAATAAATATTTGTAGAACACATTCAAATATCATCTACTTGAAATAAGAATCACTAACCATATTCTATATAAATCAGGTGAGGTTGGTAAACATTGATAAAGACTTAACCACTAACATAATACCCTGCATACGATCGATATTATTTGGATGTGTGATACCTATAATTGTTTTGTAAAATAATCCTATTACTAATCGAGAATGAACTTGATCTTTATAAGAGTAACATCATTAAGGGTCTAACCAATGAATATTCCATACTATCCCAATATTCCATGAATAATACGTAATAAAAACTCCACCATCTAAACTAAAAAGTACTATAAGAGATCAAAATCCCAATAATGGACTGTATCCAATCCTCTACTTCATGCAGGAATAGATTTCCAGGGTAAATTGGTTGTATCTACTTTTAAATGTAATAATGTCTATATATCCTTTACACATTATCATCAAGAATTGATAGAATGGTCAGATGTCTTTGAAAGTGTAAAATGTTGAACTATGCTGCTAGAAATAGACCTGATTGATGATTGATTGTTGGATGTTCTGATCAATATCCACCCTCTAGTGGTGCCACTTTTTTTAGAAGACTATTACATCATTTTAGGTACAAAGATCATAAATGAAATAAAAAATTAGGATCAAAGGTTTAATGTGTTAGGATAATTAAGACCATACATAACACTTACATAATAAAACATAAAAATAATTTAATTCTATATTCTCTATATTCTTAGTGCCCCTCATGTACTCCTTACTATATGTAGTAAAAAAAGTATATACATCAATGAAAGGGGTGAGATAAAATCCCATCAAGAGAATAGATAAGAACATGAATAAATATATTATGGTTGAGCTTAATCATTATCATCATAACATAATTTTGGGATAATAATCATAATCATGAGAGGAATCATTAGATAAATAATAAATATGTAAATACAAAAAAAATGAAACATCATGTATAAGTAGTCAAGTTCCACACAAATTGGTGAACAAAGATAGCATCATGTTCATAGATACCATATGTTTATAATCATAACATCATCATTGTGAAAAAATCTAGTATAATGTTCAAAAATATTTTAAATTTTACCATGAAATACATTATATTACCAAATGCATTTGAGAGCTATATAATTCTAGGAACACTCGTCACATCAAAACATTTACATAATCCAGATTTCCATTTATAAATTATATCTATATTAGACATAAATAACTGTGGGAAAAGAATAGGTTTCATTTCATATATCATAAATTCATGAATAAAAATGGGAACATAAAAATGTTAATGTAATGGACATATATTTTAGAAGATTCATCATTCTTGAGTGAAGAATAATCAAATCAAGAGGACTCAAAATGTTTTGTGGAAAGAAGTGTTCTTTTCAAAAAAACATTTTTTGACATAAAACCTTAATTAAAAAATTAATATACCAGAAATGAAAAACGAAGAAAAGTGTAATTATATTTATGGAAAATTTAAAAAAATATCGACATATAAATTTGAAAAGAAATAGTTATAACCCAAAGAAAGGGTTTTGGGATTGAGAATCCAAGTACATTATGTACGAGTTATTTTTCCACATTAATATCATGAATATTAAAATTAGATTCATTAATGACTAAATCAAAATCCTTTATTACATGTATTTAATTCATTATAATTTTATTGTGTTTGTTTAGGTTAAATTTAATGAGTTATAGAGTTCAATTTCATCATCTAGGAGTATTTATTTTCATTGATTTAATTCTCTGATCAATTGAATGTAGGAATGAAAGATCATGTAAAATGAGAGTAATTATATAGAGTTGAAATTATATGTTATTAATGTAATAATATATTTTTAAATGATATTATAAATTATTATGTTTCTATATATGTGGGTGATCGATTACATAAAACATTAATGATAGTCATTTTTATTAATTTGGCTGTTTTTTGATCATCTAGAACTAGTTTTGTATTATTTTTTAATGTCATGAATATATGGTATTTATAGAACATAAAACCATTAAAACATAATGTTTACAATATTTTTAAACCATTATGACTTTTTTATGACCAAACATGACATTTATAAAGGAAAATTAAAACTTTTCATCCCTGAAGGTAACAAATAAACACCTCACAGCTGATGTTTTAATTTTTAGAATAAAAGGGAGAGGGGAAGAGGTTTGATGATGGATTATTACATTAAAATAAAAACATTATAGTATATATATGATTCTGGATTTATCATTCCACTTTGTTCAAGATATGTGAGGGGAAGGTAAAAGAAAATAAATTATAATAAATTGAAATATTATTTTTCCTCTTTAATTCATCTCTTTGAGAACCACTTTAGGGAAATTAGGGATTTTATTATGTCTATAACAGGATAATAGAAGGGGTTAATATAATTTGGAGGTGTATTGGGTAGAATTTTGAAAAGATTCAAAACATGGAAGGTGGGATGATGATAGGTGATGACATGATGTATTAATAGAGGAGAAGGGGTGATCTTTATTCATGATTTCATTTTTTCTTGACTAGGACAATAAATAGTTTAAAACATATCACTAAATATACTAAATAATTAAGGAATTTTCATTATTATGGTCTTACAATGGTTTTATATCATCTATGACTTAATAATTCTTATTTTTGTTAAATTCAATAAATTATCGTATTTCACTATTCAACAAAAATTCAACTGTTTCAGGAAAATTAAAAAACACATCGTAACAATTAACTAAAATTTAGAATTAAAAACTACAATGAATTTCATGAAAATAATTTTCTAAAGATGGTAAATTTATTTTTTAAAATAAAATAATAATTTATTTAAATGTTTAAGATTTTAATTCAAAAACTGATTTATGACACATTTAAAAACTAATTAAGGTCTCATAAAATTATATTATATTCATAAGAAAAAATATATAAATTGCTGAATAAATTTTAAGAAAATAAATTTTCTTTTCAAACATTATATTAATTATAAAATTGTAGATATGTATTTATGTATTATAGAAATACCAAAACATAATTTATCATTTTTGAAAAAAATATTTATTAATAAAATGATATAATTATATCATATTAACATGTATAAAAAATATAAATTTTATTTATACTTTAATAGTTGAGGTTACTATTTTAATGGATGTATTTATATTGATAATGGTAATGTAATTATTCCAAGTGTCATGTTACTGTTTCTTATGTATTGGTTCCTTAAATTTTTTGAATATCACTTATTTCAATATTAATTTATGAGAATAAAATTTTTATCTAGATATCCAATCTGTGTATGTGTTTTTAACCTATAACATAATTATATGATGAAAAATTATATTGATAAATGTTTGGGCCAGTACATTCTTCACCCATTTTTAATCTTTTCACTTGAAATTTATTTTTATATAGAAAGGTGTGCATATTTAGTTTTTATAAAATCCTCTATTACACATGTAGCTGATTTAAACATGTATTTCATCCAAAAAAGATTGACTATGTGGGTTTTCTTGTTGCGTAGAACATTATCTCTTCAGTTCATAATCTTTATAGGCCATTCCTCAAAAGGGAAGTCATATTCCAAATGTTCCACCTATGAATTTAGTATATGTGACAGATCTGGTATGTACTTCCTTTTGAAAGATACATGGAACATGTAATGACCTTGAGAAATACTTGGTTGAAGTGAAAGAAAATATTCCACTACTCATATGTGATAAATAATCTCAATAGGGAAAATGTTCTTTCATCTAATAATTTTCTCTCCAAACTATATGACTCTCTTCCATGGGGACATTTGAATGGAGACTTAATCATTGATTTCAAAATACAAGTCTCTATGAAGATTGACAATATAGCTCTTTAACAGACACAGAGTAGCTTTTAAGTATTACTATTTGGGATGGACCTACTCTGTCATCTCTTGCACATGAATAGGTTCAATAAAACTTTTTTTCCAAATTTATTCCATGAGGTTAGATTTTTACATCGCTTTCCATAAAGTCCTTCATATGGAACCTGATAAATTCTCCATGGAAGATATTGTTGTATGATAACTCAACCATTTGGGTATGATTAACCCTTAAACCTTTTAATTATAATGAGTAGGATCTTCTTATGTATTCCTGTGTTTTAATATTCCTTATATATTGGAATTCATTTTTTTAGATATATGATGTACTAAAATTCAATTCATTAGTCAAATAATGTTGAAGACTTCTCCAAAATTTTGACGTGAACCTAGGATAATGATAAGAGAATATCCAAAGTGTAACACCATGTGTCATTACAACTTTCTTCACATATATCATAGTATGTTGTTCAATTGGGATATATTCCCACACACAAATAAAGTGGGAAACATTGGTCTTTTGATCAAACACATTCCATATTTTATTGTTGCCTTTGGATGTCATTTGGAGACTGGTGATGAAGTCTATGGTGAAATTCTTCCATTTCCACGTGGGTATAGGCAATGGATTAATCATCCATTTATACTTTTGTCATTATGCATTAGAAATTTTATAAATTAATCACCTTGAAATATTACCTACATTCTTATTCCTCATTTTGTGCCACCAAAGTGTTCTTTAATATCACGATACAACACAATAATTCAAGGATGTATAGAGGAAAGTTGATCTATGTTGTAACACCCCAAGCTTCCACGGTATATTTCCCTTTAAAAAATTCAATAGCATGCATTGTATGCCACTTCGAGATTGTGACACACCGCGACCAATCAATGTAGCCATTATGAATAGTAATACCCACATTTTGAAATTTTTTAAATTTTATCTTTCAAAATGGACTTCATTTTTGGATTCAGAATATCAAAATTAGCCTAGGGTGGAATTTTGGTAATTTTCTTGAAAACATTAAATTTTTGATGAATAGTGAAAAACACAAAGTCATGGTTTAAAACCAAATTTTTATTTAAATAATAATTTAGTTTATTAAAATTTAATTAAGGTCAAAATGGATACATAATACCTATATAAGTTCAATGTAATTTATTGGAGTTAGTTTAGAATCATTTTAGATATATAAATTTTTTTTGGAACTTTTCACCCTATATTACCCACCTCCTAGGAGAATATGGAAATTACCATCAAATATAATATTACCGCTTCTGTGAGTGGAATTATGAAAATCAGAGAGACACGGTTAATATCAAGAAGTAAAATGTGGTTCAATGAGAAGAAAATAATTTTTGGTGAATAGTAACTTTTTTACTTTTATTTACCACGGTTAAAAGTTAATAGGGTAATTAAGTGTAAAAATAATATTAATATTACCCTAACACATGTAATAATTATATTGGAAAAGTGTATCTAGACCAAAAACAACCTTAGGAATAAAATATTATCATTTAGGTCCACTTGGATTAGATTAGGACATTACTTATTATTTAATTCAAAGAAGAGTTAAAAGAGTTAAAATCGACATTTAGTTACTAAAACATTTGTAATATAGGGTTACACATAATATAAATTTGATTTTAAGTATTCATTGGAAAGATAAAAATATTTCGTACATAATGGTATTTTATTTATAATTTTTATACATTACATAATTTAATTTATTTATGACACAATGGTGATACAGTAATTACCTAATTAATGAAATATTAAAATAATTGATATTATATATATCCAAATAAATGTAATTTGAGACTTTTTATTAATTACAATAATTTTATAGGTTAATATGACATGTTATTATTGATTTAATTATGTTTTTTCAACATAATCATGCTGTTATGATTATCACAAAAAATCAAATACAAAATAGTGTCAAAATTGACATAAAAGAGTTTTTAAAATGAATATTATATTATTCATTGATATTATTTTCCGAAAAGTCTAAGGATCAGTCAAAAGACTTATATCATGATAGGTGTATCATTAATGGACCACTTTGGGGTCTCTTGGATGCATGTAGTAATTTTATTAACTATATAATATAAAAATACAAAGTGACATGGTAAATGTCAAACTAACTAACTAAGAGTTAAAACTAAAAGATAAGGTTAATATAATGACCCAAAACTGTCTAAAATCTATTGGATGAAATGATTTAGACCCATAACCACTTTAAAATTTATATAATCCTCTTTGGAGCCATTATAAAACTAATATAAATATATTATAAAATAATATTTCTACCTTTTACTAAGGTGCACCTCACCCCACTTACAAAAGTGCACTCCCCCTTCTCTCAAATCATACCTTAAAAGCCTTTGGGTTCGGAAAACCTCTTCCCACATACCCTCTCAAATATCGTACCTTTATTCTAGAGGCCATACTTTAGTCATAAAGCCAACCTAAGAATCCCTTTTGATCAAATCAAAATGAAAAACCTCAAGAAGAGGTAATGTTTTCACCACCCTCTTTCAAGTTCCTTTTTTCATCAACTTCTTCTTTCTTTGTTATTTCCATTCTAAAATAATAAATCCAGTATCTTCTGTGTATTTTTATGTTATTATAAATATGGTACAACAATATTCAGTATTCTATCCATCCATTGAATGGCATGTCACCATATGTGTGTACGTACGGCCTATCGTCTCCACGTCGAAGTGTAATTATTATTCAATACATTATTATTTGGACTGGTATAATAATGATGTGTAATTCATGTAAATAATAAATATATCATTATAAATATTCTGTATATATGATATACCATCCAATTATATATTATTTTAATATCAAAGTAATTATATTATCGCTCATGCGTACGTACGGACTACCGTCTCCACGAACGCGATGAGATTCATTCCCCATCATATCCATTCATGTCGAATTCTCATTTAACGATTAAAAATAATGTTTAAGGACTTGAAATCATTCTTTATATGAATAAGATACAACCCATCCATAAAAAAAACACTTATGTTACAAAACAAATAAGAGAAAATGAGAAAATTAACACCCAAAACGACGATAATACTAAGATATTATTAACAAAACAATGTTAAATGATCATATATGATATCATATTAATGTATATGGTTTTATATAATTTGAAAAAAATTATTTCACCATTATACAATAGTTTAACCTACCCTCAACCAAGGAAAAGTACAAGGTAAGGGTTTATTTCAGAATCTCTTCATTATCTGAGGTTGTTTATACGTAATTATTTACTGGAACCTCTTTATCATCCACATACATGTTTCTTAAAACTATTTTTCAAAACATTCTAAATATTTTACATAATATGGTTTAAAGTCATTTATATCCGTTTTTGGCTTTTTATAAGAAGTTTATAAAGGAATCTTATCGTCATTTTCCAAATAATGTTATTTTTATCCATTTCGAAAAAACTAATATAAGAATGTTTTTTTAACTTATACGGAGGGTGCGACTATTTTCCGCCATTATAAAATTTTTGAAGCTTCCCTTACAAGATTATAAGAATATTTTGAATGTAAACGTTTAATTTTATAATTATGTGACTTCCAAAGGATTTCAAAATTAATATTATAAAATTTTGTGAAAGATAATCTTTATGAAGATCAGAATTATAAATGTTTTAATGATTTATATTTATAAATATTTTTTAATCAATTTCCATGTTTTCAAAATGATTTTAAGAATTTAATTATATGGACATGAATGTTTTAAAATTATATTTCTTTTCAAAAGTATCAAAGTGGTATGGGACACTTTGATTTAAAACCCCCTTTTAAACCACTTCCTTTATAAATGTGTGACTTTTCAATGATTTAAAAAAACAGATATTTCTCTCAAATACTTTTGATTTCATCTATGTCAACATCCTTTGATGGATTTTAAGCTTATTTTAAGTTGATTTATTATGATACCAAACTTCCATATTGTATTGAATGTTTTGTGATATGTTTGACTGTGGATGTGGTATTTTTATACAATTCATGGTTTATGGAGAATGTATTTACATTTCGTATGCTAGTTTTAATCTGAATGTTTATGTTTTGTTTAAACCTGTTCATATGAGGAATGAATTGGTCTTAGTAAGTGACGGGTGGAGCCTGCTATAGCTCCTCGATGCATCGGTAGGTCTCAAGAGACAAACTAGTGTCTTGGCATGAGGCCTTGATAAAATTTTATTTTTAGTCTTGTCACAAAGCCTTGGCTACGTGGTTATGATAGTCTGACATTACGCATTCCATCATTATGAAAGTGGTTATTGAAATTTATGGTGATTATTCGACTAGTATAATATCTGTGTTAATAAGTAAATGTAATTATTTAATTTCAACTTTTCCATATTATTTTGAAGTTAATATTGTGAAAGATTTTGTTTTAGTTATACATTGCCTCAAATGTTTATGCTTATCTATGAATGTTTCCGCAATATTCTTATCCTTACTGAGCATCTAATCTCACCCCTTTCTATGTTTTATTTTTCCCAGGATGTGAAGAAATATTTTATGACTGACTTGAAGGGATAGTCTAAAGGGGATATGAGTGTGGACTATGGAGACTATATTATTGTAATTTTTCACTTTATGATGTAATGTAAACGTTATGAATGTATCTAGTGATTCCAAGGCTACTAAACTAATCGGTCTTTCGAGACTTGATCTTTTGTGATCACGCCAATGTTATGTAATAATGCACCGACTCTGGGTAAATTGGATCGGGGTGTTACAGTTGGTATCAGAGGGATGTTTAGCAATAACCTTGGAAATTAATTTAGATAAACACTGATCAGAGCACATAACCCAAAGATAGACTTTGAGGATTAGTATAGAAGAACTTACTAGAATTTTTTTATTGTATAGATTTTGTGAGTTTTACAAGAAACACATCCCTATCTGGATACGAGTAGGTAGAGGCGGCACTGGAACAGATGTACCTAAGGGTAAAACCCAAGACACCGCTTTGAGCTAGACTCGAACGAGAACTGGTGCATGAAAACGAGCCTTGCTGCACTCTCAGTTACGAAACTCCCGGGGGATATGCTTAGGATAATTCGCATTTTTGTTACAAATAATTATGAAGGGTTTATGGGTATATAATTCCTCAATGAAAACATATTTATGATTATTGATTATATCCATAAACCATTCAATTTATGTTAGGTATTTTACAAGTTTGTAATTATTGTAATTCATAAAATGACCTAGATTATGATATTGTATAGAAATGGTTCCTGGTATAAGAAATGTGAACACCAGCAATATATATGATCCAAATAGTAAGAAGGATCATATCATTCATAGTATTAAGTTAAAATTTAGAGGGGAAATTGTCTCCCACGTATTATCATCATATGAAGAAATAGTATCATGTGTTGATAAGATAAGTAAATAATTCTTAGAGTCCTATGGATTTGAAGGGAAGCCAGAGAAACAAAGGTTGGTAGAGAGAAGGATAGATAATGGGAAGAAGGTAAAGAAGTATTTTCCCATATGTGATAACTGTGGAAAGAATCACCTTGAAAAATTGTTTAAGGGAATGAGAGTATGTTATATGTGTGGAGAAAAAGGACACAAAGTACGTGACTGTAAGGGTAAGAAAATGGTTTCAAATGTACAATGCTTCATCTTCAAGGAGTTTGGACACTACAAAAAACAATGTCCCAGTCATCAGACTATGCCGCAAATGATGCTATTGGATAATAATCATCTTATGATACTACCACAGATAAATAGGAGTGAATAGTGTTCTTATGTTAATACTTTGGAATTATTTCATTGGTGTGTTGTATCAATGATGTACAAGAAATAAATAAGGATTGAACAACAGTACTATTTCATTAAGAACATGAGATTTTGTGGAACCATCAAAACCGACTTAATAGAGGGTTAAATTTTTGGAAAATTTGTGGTTGAGAGAAAGATAAACCATAATATTGTTCTGATATAGAGGTAGTGATTTTGGAATAATACATGATTGATTTGGATAAATTATACTGTATATTCTTGATTACCTTGAAACTGATTAAAGATTTGTATATTCCATCATTGTTGGAGTTTACACCATTTTTGGATAGATGGAGTATATCTAGTATTCTATGAGTAACAAGGGACCGTGAATGTAATAAATAAGGTTTTATAGAAATTCAAGATGTTGTAGTTTTTTAAAAGAACACATGATGATGGTGTTCACATGTTATTACGTGGAAAAAGGATATTCATTGTGTTTAACTTCCTTATATATTTTGGACTATGAGTTTGGACAGAAGTATTTTGGATAACTCTAGTTTGAGATTATTTTTGGAATGCCAGAAAACAACAACCCGGAGGTCAGGCGGCAACCTGTCGCATCTGGCAAGGCCGCGAGACATGAACCTGCAACCGAAGGGCGACAATGGTGTATCACTTACCACTGGCCCACGTGATGTCCTGGATTGAATAATGTAGTCTTTTATGAAAAACAATTCTGGTAGATGAATTATATGTTAATTTGTTTGAAACCCAGTACGAATAGGATAAATAGAATATTATTTTTAAGTTCTTTTATCTTTTAGAGTAAAAGATGAGTTTGTGGTAGAAATTAGTTAATGGATGGGACTCTACTTGTCAAGTATATATTTTTATTCATCTCTAATTCTATGAAGAAATTAATTCTTATACTTTAGTGAAGGTATCTTAAAACAAAAAATTTTTTATCCTAATACCATATGTTTTATTAAACTGATTGTATTTTAAATCATCATAGATTGATTAATTTGAGGCCCTCAATTTTACACATGTTTTTGATTGAAGTCCTCGATCCCTAATTATAAATATTCACATTTTTCCTCTAATTATATGTCTCTAATTTCCACCAATGTTCTCCTAATCAAGATCATAATTCTGTGGTGACCCTTTCATTTCCCAAGAATCCACGGTACGTTTCCCTTTGAATAATACAATTGCTTGCATTGTATCCAACTTCGGGATTCTAACCCACCACGACCAATCAATGTAGCCGTTATGAGTAGTAATACCCATATTTTGAAATTTTATAAATTTTATCTTTCAAAATGGACTTCATTTTAGGATTCTGAATATCAAAATTATCCTAGGGTGAAATTTTGGTATTTTTCTGAAAACATTCAATTTTTGATGAATAGTGAAAAACACTCAGTCGTGGTTTAAATCCGAATTTTTATTTAAATATAATTAAGGTAAAAATGGATATATAATACCTATATAAGATCAATGTAATTTATTGGATTTTTTTTAGAATCTTTTTAGATATATAGAAATTTTAGGGAACTTTTCATTGTCTTTTAACCACCTCCTAGGAGAATTATTAAATTCACATAAAACACAATTTTACCGCTTCTGTGAGTGGAATTTCTAAAATCAGAGAGACACTATTAATATGAAGGAGTAAAATGTGGTTCAATGAAATGAAAATAATTTTTGGTGAATAGTAACTTTTTAATTTTATTTACGACGGTTAAAAGTAAATAGGATAATAAAGGTAACAATGATATTAATATTACACTAAAATGTGTAATAATTCTATTGTACAAGTGTATCATGACCAAAAAAACCTTAGGAATAATTTATTATCATTTAGGTCCACTTGGATTAGATTAGGACATTAATTATTATTTAATTCAAAGAGAGTTAAAAGAGTTAAGGTCAACGATTAATTACTAAAACATTTTTAATATAGGGTTATACATAAGATAAATTCGATTATAAATATTCATTATAAATATAAAAATATTTCCTACATAATGAAATTTTACTTATAATTTTTAGACATTAAATATGTTAATTTATTAATGACACAATGGTGATGTAGTAATTACCAATTAATGAAATATTAAAATAATTGATATTATAAATATCCATATAAATGTAATTTGATACATTTTATGAATTCCACTCATTTTATAGGTTAATATTACATGTTATTATTGATTTAGTTATTTTTTTTCGTAGTAATCATGATGTTATGATTTTCACAAAAATAAAATACCAAATAGTGTAAAAATTGACATAACAGAGTTTTTAAAACAAATATTATATTATTAATAGATAATATATTCCTAAAAATCTAATGTTCGGCCACATGACTTATATCATGATAGGTGTATCATTAATGGACCACTTGGGGGACACTTGAATGTATATAGTATGTTTATTAACTATATAATATAAACATACAAAGGGACATGGTAAATGTCAAACTAATTAACTAATAGTTGAAACTAAAATATAAGGATAATATAATGACCCAAACCTGTCTAAAATCTATTGGTTGAGAGGATTTCGACCCATCCCCACCTTAAAAGTTAAATAATATACTTTTGATCCATTATAAACCGAATACGAATTTATTATAAAATAATATTTATAGCTTTTCCTAAGGTGCACCTCACCACTCTTATGAAAGGGCACTGCCCTTTTTCTCTAATTCATACCTTAAAAGCCTTTGGGATCGGCCAAAAACTTCCCAAATACCATCTAAAATATCCTCCCTTAATCCTAGAGGCCTTAATTTATTCATAAATCCAACCTATGGAGCACTTTTGATCAAATCAAATGGAAGAACCTGAAGAAGAGGTAATGTTTTCAACACCCTCTTTCAAGTTCCATTCTTATTCAACTTCTTATTTCTTTTTTATTTACCTTTTAAAATAATAAATCCAGTATCTTATATATAATATGATGTTATTATAATTATGGTACAACCATATTCAGTATTCTATCCATCCTTTGACTGTCATGTCACCATACGTGCGTACGTACGGCCTACCGTCTCCACGTCATAGTGTAATTATTATTCAATACATTATTATTTCGATGGGAATAATAATGATGATTGTAATTCATGTAAATAATAAATATAAAATTATAATGATTTTTTATATATGATAAACCATACAATTATATATTATTTTAATATCAAAGGAATGATATTGTCGCTCGTGTGTACGTACGAACTACCATCTCCACGAACGTGATGAGATTCATTCCCCATCATATCCATTCAAGTCTAATTCTCGTTTGATAATTAAAAATAATGTTTAAGGAATTGATATCATTCTATATATGAATAAGATACAACACATCCATAACAAACATGACTTATGTATCAAAAAAAATAAAAGAAAACGAGTAAGTTAACACCCGAAACGACGATAATACTATGATATTATTAACAAAACAATGTTAAAAGATAATATATGATATAATATTAATGTATATGATTCTTGTATAATTTAATAACAATTATTTCACCATTATATAGGTGGTTAACATACCCTCAACCAATTAAAAGTACAAGTTAAGGGTTTATTTCAATATCTCTTCATTATCCATGATAGTTTATACGTAATTATCTACTAGGACCACTTTATCATCCACATCCATGTTTCTTAAAAATGTTTTTCAAAACATTCTTAATATTTCACAGAATATGGGTTAAAGTCATTTATACCTTTTTTTAATTTTAATAAGATGTTTATAGAGGAATCATTCTGTCGTTTTCCAAACAAGGCCCTTTTTAACCTTTTCGACAATATTAAGTTAAGAATGTTTTTTTAACATATACGGTGGGTGAGTCTATTTTCTGCCATTATAAAATTGTCGAATCTTACCTTTCAAGATTATAATTTTTTTTAATGTAAATGTTTTATTTTATAACTATGTGACTTTCAAATGATTTCAAAATGAATATTTTAAGAATTTTTGAAATGTACTCTTTATCAAGATCAGAATTTTAAATGTTTTAAAGATTTATCATTCTAAATATTTTTTAATTAATGTACATGTTTTCATAATGATTTTAAGGATTTATTTATAAGGACATGAATGTTTGGAAATGATATTTCTTTTCAAAAGTTTCAAATTGGTTTGGGACACTTTCATTCAAAAATCTATTTTAAATCACTTCCTTTATAAATGTGTGACATTTCAATGATTTCAAAAAAAGAGATATTTCTCTCAAATATTTTTGATTTCATCTATGTCAACCTCCTTTTATGGATTTTATGCTTATTTTAAGTAAATTTATTATGATAAAAAACTTCCATATTGTATTGATGTTTTTGTGATATGTTTGACTGTGGATGTAGTATTTTTATACCATTCATGGTTTATGGAGAATGTATTTACATTTCATATGCTAGTTTTAATAAGAATGTTTATGTTATGTTTAAACCTGTTCATATGAGTAATGCATTGGACTTAGTAAGTGACTAGTGGAGCCCGCTATATCTCCTCGATGCATCGGTAGGTCTAAGGAGACAAACTAGTGTCTTGGCATGAGGCCTTGAAAAAATATTATTTGTAGTCTTGGCATGAGGCCTCAGATACTTGGTTATGATAGTACGGAATTTTTCATTCTATCATTATGAAAGTTGTTTTTGATATTACATGTGATTATTTAACTATTATAATTTCCATGTGAATAAGTAAATGACATTATTTCATTTTATCTTTTCCATATTATTCTGAAGTTCTTGTTTTAAAGGATCTTATTTTAGTTATACATTGCCTTAAATGTTTATTCTTATTTATGAAAGCTTCCGCTATATTGTTATCCTTACTGATCATCTGAGCTCACCCCTTTTTATGTTTTATTTATCCCAGGATGTGAATAAATATTTTATGACTGGCCTGCAGGGATAATCTGAAGGGGATATGAGTGTGGACTATGGAGACTATATTATTGTAGTTTTTCACTTTATGATGTAATGTAATCCTTATGAATGTATCTATTTATTCCAAGCCTACTAAACTAATCTGTCTTTCGAGACTTGATCTTTTGTGATCATGTCAATGTTATGTAATAATGCACTGACTCTAGGTATCTGGGGTCGGGGTGTTAAATATGTGATTTTTCTAATAGCCCCATCTATATATCAAGTTATTAAGGCACAAAAATCATTATTATAAACATAATCACACCATAATTATTGATAATTAACTCTTGTATCTTCCCTTCCTTTACTAATTTCTCATTCTTTTGAAGCTCTAAATCATCCCTTTGAACCTCTTTAATCCTCTCTTGGGTTGGTGATTTAGAATTCATTTGGTAAAGCTAGGATATATTCCCCAAATTATAATTTAAAAATATATCCTTTTTATATCATTGATGATATGTTATTCACCAATCCTCAACATGGATAAAATAGCAGGTAATTTTATACTAAGAACAACAGCTACCATGTTTTCCTTACTAGAATGACAGTGAATAGAGAAATCTTAGTCTTTAATTAGAACCAATTATCTCCTATTCACCTATTTAATTCATTATATGTGAATATATAGTATAGAATATTGTGATTGGTAAACATGTCACACCTCTCAGCATAGATGTAGTTCCACCAATGTTTCTAGGAAAAAATCATAGCTTGTATCTCCAGATCATTTGTTGGGTAGTTCTTCTCATGGATGTTCCACTTTTGTGAGGAATAGGCTGCCAAATTATAATTTTCATGAGTAAACAACTCAAGTGTTTATTTTAAGAATGAATGTATGTCACAAATTATTCACTACTTGTCATTAATGTGACCATAGGTGTAGTGATCATCCTTTTCATTATCACTTTAATGACTTTTTCATATTCTTCCATCCAGACATACTTTACCCCTTTTATTGTTAACATCATTATAGGGCTAGAAAATCATGAACAATTTGTGATAAAATATAAGTAGTACTATGAAAAGGGAATAAAATAGATTATTTCCATTAAAACTAGTGGTTCAAGGACAATCCTCAATTAACATTTTTTAGAATGTTTTGAAAAAATTCAATTATTTGTGATCACATTCCCCAAGAATGTGACTTCTTGTATCAAAATGTCACACTTGCTGAAGTATTCTTAGAATGTTTCCTTCCTAAAGTTCACCAGCACAATCAATATATTTTATTCACGTTCTTACATTATTATTTTTTAGATTAGAATATCGTCAATATAAACTATGAAAAAAATTCAAGGTACTGTATAAAGACTATATTAAACATATATAGAAATATTTTAGTGGAACTATTATATCTGAAAGGAATCATTAAAAACTCATGGTTCCTATACCTTTTAAGGATTTTTGTCTTTGAAATATCTTCATTATTCATATTTAGTAGATTATATTCAGAATCAAGATTCACCATTGAGATATATTGAGATCTTCATAGTTGATGGAAGAAACCATCAATCCTTGGAAGAGGATACATATTCTTTATAGTGACCATATTATGTTCATATTCATCAATATATAATGGATTTTATCCATACTTCTTATTGAAAAGGATCATTGGAGCACCCCAATGTGAAGCACAATGGCATTTGAACCCTTTGCCTATGTGATCTGAAAAATACATCCTTAACTCTGATAGTTTGATAGGGGCCATCTTGTAAGTGAATTTTTATATAGGAGTTTCTTTGGGTATGAGTTTAATTGAGAATTATAACTCACAATCTGGAAGTAGTTAGGGTTACTCATTAGGAAATACATCATTTTATTCCATCAAAATTTTAATTTACATCATGTTAATATCTTAATTTTACCCAACCATTTGAGTGAGGTTTTCTTCTTCATATGAAAACAACACCCACACATTTGAAGTATTTTCTAAAAGAGATAAATAGTTATCCATTATTTTTTACAGGATCATGGGATGCTCTAAAATTTGAAATTATTTTTCATTTCCCCAACAGTTGATGTGTACTCTATATAAATGGACACAATTTATCCATAGTATTGCATCTAATTCCACCAAAAAAATTATAATAATATTTTCAAGATGAATAATCCCACATACGCCAAAAGGAGATGAGTCTGACACTAGGATTGAAATAATCACACCACATGATGTTTTTACAGATATCTCTAATTCAAGGTATAATGGAAGAGATTCATTAGTAATATAAAACATTTAGGATATAAAGGAATGCATAGATCCAAAATAAATTGAAATTTTCTCTATTATATAGTGATATGAACTGTACCTTATATGGATTCATTTTATTTATCCTCCTCATTAGTAGTGATAGAATAAGATTTCCCTTCCTACATTCTCATTGGTGGCCACTAACATTGATTACCTATGAGTACATGAGGTTCTTTTCACTGTCGTTCATCGTACCCTCTATCCCTACAGTTGAAGCAATTAATAGTCTGTGCCCCCCCTGATATCCCATATCATTGGCTAGATTAATTTTTTCTATCCATCATTCATGAGTATGGTGGGCTTCTCTCCCACACTTGAATCATTTCCTCATCACTTTGACGCAATTATGAGGATGCTTCTTCCCACATTTTAGACATTTGAGTGGTTGATAATTATTTTCACTTATTTTTTTAGATCCTCCATCTTAAAACACCATCATTAATTTAATATCATCATCTCCATGGGACCATTCTTTGAACTCCACCTCTACTTGGAAATAACATCAAAAAACTTCTTTATTAATCTCAACGTATTACATTTCTAGAGCATTTAAAAGGATTCATACTAAACCCCTATAGAATATATTTACATTTGTATAATTATTTATAAAAATCATTAGGTTTACCATGGATTCCTTATGAAATTTTCTTCAGAATCTATGTTGGTTCACCTTCTTTTATTGTTAGCTCTATTAATTCACTCTATAACTTTGTTAAAAAAGTTTTAGGTAAATACTTGTTATGAAAAGTATAGGAAAATTCTTCCCACATTGTATCTTGAATTTAATCATTTTGCTTAGTGTTCGTAATCAAACCTCACCATTAGTAGAACACTCCATGTAAATAAGAAACAACTAGAGTCACGTTCTCAATCTTAGAATGAAATTTCATAAAAAAGATATTTTTTGTTGAGTTGAACCAATGTTCTATGACTAGTAGATCAAAATACCCACTAAATCTCAGTGGTAATTACCACATAAAATACTTGATATCCAGTTGAACCCTCTTTGGAGAAGGAATGTATTCCATATTATTCAGTTTTTTTTATTTTCCAAGAAGGATGGGTAAGAATCTCCATGAAATGTTGAACTACACCTCCAAAGGCATTGGGGATTTCCTTAGAACATTCAATTCATTGTCCCATACGCGAGTTGTTGGAATATTTATTCATAGATCTCACAATTTACTAAAATATAAATGTTTTTAATTAAATATGATTCAAGATTTTATGAATTAACAACCTATTATTTTTTAAGATTATCTCAAATGAAATATCTTGTGGGGTCATTTTGTTTGTCAATTTTCTAACAAAAATGTTGTGTACTTATTACATGTACATAGTTTCATACTAAAAGTTTTAACAATTTTTCCATAGTCATAATTCCAAAATTTACTAAAAGTTTCTCTAATATCAAATATTGTAGCCTCACTTTTTTGATATTGCAATTACATAATTTTACAGATAAACTACAGAGAAGTATTACTAAACAAAGATCAATATTTTACTATCTTTGTAAAATCTGGACCATACATATCATTTACAAAATAAAACATAAAAAATATATATTTATTTATTTTATTGATTTTATTTTCTCCTCATATACTCTTTAATATAAGTAATAAAATGAGGATACACATCAAAATATTGAGTGATCTAAAATCCCAGTAAGTGGATAAAAAAGAACATAAATCAATATAAACATATTCATGATCAACATAAAATATATACGTGTTTATCATAAAAATTATTATAGGAAGCATTGGATAAATTCATTGAATGTGTTGATGCATAAAAATGAAACATCGTGTCTCAGTGGTAAAATTTCGCAAATAGTTGTGAACAATGATAACATCGTGTTTACGCATAGTATATGTTCATAATTATAAAATCATCATTGTGAACAAATATTGAATCATTTTCTTCCATGCTAATCAATATATATAGAAATAAATCATATTAGTAAATGCATTGGAGAACTATATAATTCTAGGAAGACCTATCACATCATTACATTTTCATAAAAATGCATCCCTGTTAGAACTTATATCAATCATACACAAAAAATAACCCATGAAAAAAAATTGGATTCATATAATAAAGTATAAATTCAGTAATAATCATGGAAGATCCCAAATAATAATTGGAAGTAAATATTTTGTGAAAGATACAACATCGTTGATTGAATAATAAAAGACTCAAGAGGAGTCAAATTGTGTTTTAGAGAAACGTATTCTTTTTAAAAATAACAGTATATCTCATAAAACTAGTTTCTAAACATGTATATACTTGAAAATAAATAGCTTGAAAAATTAAATTTTTTTTAATTAAATTAAAGGAAATATCCGCATAGAAATTTGGAATGAATGAGTGATAACCCAGTGAAAGGGAGTTGGGTTTGTGAACCCCCATTACCTTGTATTTGAATGATTTAGTAACTTTAATATTTGAGATAATGAAATTAAATTCATTAATTGACAAATACAAACCCTATTTTACATGTATTTGATTCAGTAAAATTTATTATGTTTCCTTATGGATAATTTAATTTATTATATAGTTCAATTTCAGTATTCAGGAGTGTTCCTTTTTTAGGTTTTCATGATCGGTTGACTTGTATAATTGAATAGAAGATCATGTAAAAGAGAATAAGTATTCTGAATTGAAATTATATATTATTAATTAACTTATATATGTTTAAATGGTATTATAAATTATTTTTACCTATATTATGATCAATTATTAGATAAAAGGTTAATGATAATAATTTATATTAATTTGGTGGGTTTTTAATCATTATAAACTAGTTTTGTTTTATTATTTAATATTATTTATATATGTAAGCTAAAAATACATATAACATACATTTTTACACCCATTTCAATAATTATAATGGTTTTATGAATAGCCTTGAATATGTTATTTTAAAATTAATACATTTTATCCTCAAATACAATAAATCAGTACCTCATGGAAAATGATTTAATGTTTGGAATAAAAAGTAGTGGAGCATGTATTTTTTGATGGATTATTACATAATCTTAAAAAATTAAATTATATATAACATATAAGTTTCATAATTCCACTTAGATAAGGGGGTTGTGGATAAATAAAAAGAAATGAAATTGAAAAGAAATTAAAATAAAATGAAAGAGGACATTACATCTTCATTTATTAACCTTGAGAACCACCTTAGGGAAATTGTTTTGGTCTTTTTCTTGAAAAAAATGCTTGAGGGTGTATAGAAGAGGATTGAGATGGGGATTGGGAACAATTTCTACAACCTTCCAATTTTTAAATGTGTGAGTATAAGAGGTGATGAGTGTGGGTATTTAATGGGGTAAAGGGGAGTTTTTTATTATTTTTTCATTATTCTATTATTTTGTCTTGAAACTATATGTAGTTTGGTCCTAATTAAACAATATTTTAAATAATGAATTATAACTTTAGATTATGTACTTACATCATCCATACATCATCTATGACTCAACAATTCATGTATTTTTTAAATAGTTTGAATAATCAAATTCCATTTTTTACCAAATAATCTTCTAATTTTGAAAAATAAAACCAATTCACCTTATCCATTTATCATTGTTTTGAAGATAAAAATGAACTCCATTTGATGTAAATAATTTTATAAATATGAGAAATTTAATTTTTAATTAAAGTCATCTTTAATTCAGAAAATACCGATTGTAAAATAATAACTGATTTTAGGAAACATTGAAATATTAATTAAGTTATCTTAAATGTATATTAAAATCATAAGGAAAAATAATTATTCTATGAATCTATTTTATGAAATTAAATTTTATTTTAAATAATTAAATTAATTTTAAAATTTCAAAAAAACATTTATGTTTTACAAAAATACAATCACATAATTATTTTATTTTCAAATAATTATATATTTATACTATTACATAATTATATCATATTATCATCTATAAGATGGATGAATTTTACTTAAACAATAATATGCTGTGTTACTATTATTTTTCATAGATTACTATTCATAATTGTCAAGTTACTATTCAATGGGTAATGATATTATTCCATCGTTATAAGATGCTTAATTTATATGAATATCACATATTTCATTCTTTATTGAGGAGAATAATGTTTTTATTTGTATTTAAATTCTATGTATGTGTTTTATAACATATAACATAATTATATGAAGATGGATTATATTAATAAACGTTTCCCCATTACACACCTAGAGGCAAGACCACATGAAGGGGACCCGGACCAGTGGTCTCAACAATCTGATTATACTCATTGTGATCCTAACATAGAACCTGGTTTGTTTGACTTCATAGTGGAGTCCTCAAATTTTCATAGCATCACATGGTTAAAAAAGATTACAAGGGATATGACTTTAGAAATACATTGCACAAATATCCCTTTCATATATGATTCATATACCAATTTTTTCGAAAAAAAACTAGTTCCTCAGTTTACATAGTTGACTAATGGGTTATGAGAGTTTGGGTATACTAATTCATTGGCCCCATTTAGGCTGATGATATTTCATAAGTGACTCCCAAGCGTTCCTCCAATAGAATAAATATTTATAAATATCCCCAAGTTGGCATAACACACATATTGTTAGACATAATATAATGTACCTATAGATAAAAACATTAGTACATAGTCATATTCATATACTCCAATTATATTTGTAACGTAAAATTATCAAATGAATAAATTCATGCAAAAACAGTAATTTCCCACATCTATGGGTAATTGTTTATAGGAAAATATAATGTGGAAAATATGTAGGACCAAAAATAAGAGTGTAGGTCTAATATAAAAAACTGTGAACAATTATAGTCACACATCCACCTGTAGGATATGATCCTGATCACCACATAAAACAATCACATATTTTACCTCTCACTATGTCTCCCATGATCTATGTTGGATAAATTTCATCTTGATAAGACATTAAATATTCATGAAAATCCAATGATGTGGTGAGTGAATATATACTAATTAATATATCACCAGATTACTAAGATTCAATAAATTAGATGATGTATCAAGATCAATACCATAACATAGGATGAATATGATAGGAACACAATTGTCTCATGAAAGGATAGTCATCCCAACATAAATTATAAAACATAAATACAGCCAAACATCAATTTAATTACATCTACTATTCTACAAGTATCATGAATTAAATGCTTTAATTCCCATATATAATGGTATATGATCACTACCCCTTGTCATTTTATGATTTAATGATTGTATTGGAAGTTATATGTCCCATCTATGCTTTATGATTGGATGAATTATGACACAATAGATAGAGGATCCCTTCCACCGGATATGAGTGAAATATAATATCTATATGATTATATAAGTAGTGGATGCTCATATTTTAAAAAATACATACTTTGTATAACGACCCTAGTCTCAAAAAGAGACATACTTAATCAACAAAGGAAAAATTGGGGAAACAATGTTTGAAGGATCTATCCCAATCTTATATTGAGTAAATTAAATGTCAAAGGTATAGAAAATGTGTTATCTCATGTATTCTGCAAGTTCTTATTCTATTTTACCACATGGAATCACCATTCAAAACTATATAGACTTTAATAGGTTCACACAGAGTCCAGTGTATACAAATGTAATCATTACATACCCCATCATCTTGAGTCGTGTATATATGATGTTTGTGGGGGGTTATTTTTTACTCAGAAAGGCTCGGATCATGAGTAGAACACATGCTCTCCAAAATTTATTACAAAAAATCTAAAAGTCTGGTGATTACAAGAGGTACAGTGAGCATGTACCAGCAAGATAAAAAAGTGAAAAGAAGAAAGAAAAATGGAAATAAGTACCTAAAAAATCCATGCAAGGCCTTATGAGTTGGCACACATACATGGAACAGCATCCAGCCATGTTCGAGTCCTCACCAAACGCAATATGTGGTGTAGGTAATAAGAAGGTCTCACTTAAGGCCAACACTAAAGGGGTAGTGATGGAATCATTTATGCAGAAAACACCATCATTTCATGCTACTGAAACACGTACTCTTTGTTGAATGCTACCACCCAGTTCAGCATCTATGTTGTTCACATGAAGAGATGGAATTTTGAACACCCAATGATATGGATATCAATTATTGAGTAATAAGCGTTCTCACATCACACAAGGTAACAAACTCTGACTCGGCAAGAACAACCTATCATCTGCTTCTCCATTGTAGAGGACATGAATAATCTAGCGAATACATATCATCTGGGCCTATAATATTCTTTACTTTCTGTGTGAAACTATCATCGTCCTCCAAGAAATGAAACACAAAAAAGGAAAAACCCACAACCACACATCATAAGGTCTGAATTTCCCTAAACTTGTGTTATGGATGCATAGAGATATTGTGCATGAATAACACAGCAGGCAGGTTACCACACCCTCCTACAGCTGCAGAACCATGGAAATAGTATGAAGCAGCAGAGACAATCTTACGAGTGATCTATTCCCACCGAAGAAGAAGTTAATTAATATCAGGGTATTGATCAAGCTCAAATTTTACTCTATCAAACATGTGTTCCCTAATACTGATATATTCATCAACAGATATTTCCTTATTACGATATCTTCCAAAAGACACCCTTTCTTGCTCCTCAATACAAGGGTAAAAGTCGTCCTTGTATCTTTAATCACATGAGTGAAAATTATAAGCTTAATTATATCCTCTTGTTCCTCAATCCAATGGTAGGGTTCCTCTTCACCCGATGTGGAGTCCCCCTCTTCATAGGATAATGATGTAGGTGGATTTTCATTGAGTACTGGCTGTGGAGTGATGAAAATTTCCTTTATTCGAATCCATGAAGATCTAGTGACAATGGTTCTCTCCAACTTATAGTAATCAATGCGTTTTTGAGTCTTATTGGGAAGTTGAGTGATTAATCCATTAGGATCAGTATGAGGTTTCTTACTTTTTTGGCACTCGAATGCATATAAGCATCCTCAATTTGAAGAGAATGCTCACTATCAGCATGATTAGAATCACCATAAAAAAAAGTGACTTTCTTGGGAAGCCTCATGAAAAGGTGGAAACACTCCAAAATTGTCTTTAATATGTTCAGAATTTTGGACCGCATCGACAATCCCAAAAAAATCATCGGCCTGAGGGCACTGAGGCTGCACTAGGGAAGAATCTGTGACCAATGAATACATAAATGGTGCATTAGCATTCGAGGGATCATCTTGTTGAATAAGATACCTTCTCTCTTTCTCAACCCAAACCATTTCCTTTTACTTATAAGAGGTTCTCCAACATAACGATTATTCAAAGGGTCCTTCCCATGGCCACAATCTCCGAGGAAGTGTCCAAGATGTAGGCAATTAGAGCAGTAGATAGGTAGGTTTTCATAAACCACTTCTTGAAAAAAAAACCAGCATCACCATTATGGATCCAAATAACTGAATGTAGTTATAGTGTAAGGTCAACCTCTACACACACACACGCAACCGACGGCCTTGTGAGATTTTCAGTAGCAGAATCCAACTTAATGGGATGCCCTATATGTTTAGCAATTGGAAAGAGGCCATTTTGTTTGATGAAGTGCAACGACAGTCCGGAAAACCCTAACAAGACAGGGAAAATCAGGGATTCAGTGCTAAAATCAAACATAGTGGACCATTTAAGGACCTTCATCATCTAACCCCCAAAATTCCAAGAACCCCTAGACCATAGCCGATAGTAATTATTTTCAGAATAGAAAGGAATCACAATATTCAGAGAGGAGAGCATGCCTATTTCAAAAATCAATAAAACTAATGGATTCAGATGATTTCCGGAGAAATATTCAAGAGGGACGACACATAAATAATTTACCAACAAGAACACATATGAGATCAGAAGATAGGGAATGAACCTCCTCATTAGAAAGCGCAATGGACGCATGATATTTAGCACCTTAAAACCCTACCTTCCTCATCATCAATTTAACACACTTAGATTTTTTTTTAAATATTTATTCTCATATTAATTTAATACTTTGATATTTTTCATTTCTAAAAAAACCAAAAAATTTATTCACTAATTCAACAATTCCCTTCTCATGGAACCTACATGGTGTATGTTACAGGAAACAGTGACTTGGTTTACATTCAAAGGAAGAACATGGATAACATACATTGCAAGTAATATTGTCCTTCCTCAATGGCTTGCATGACATGAAAAACTAATTGTTAAATAACTATTAAATATTATTTTAAATAATATTATAATGGGATATGAAATAGGAATTAAGTTGGTGGATATGAATAATATTCAATAAATTATTAAAAGAAGTGATTTAAACAAAAATATGATAAATTCATATGTTATAAAATAATTATAAATCAATATGAAAACAGATTTAATATAATAGAGAATATTATTATGGTCAGAAAGCTATTTTAACATAATAAATTAAATTAATTAAAAATATTGAGTCATTAAAAAACAATACATATTATATATATATAATAAAATATTTCTTAAATTCATTGAATTGATTGGATAACTATAAGAAAATAAATATCCCAATTTTTTACTTAAAACTAATATATTTATTAAGGAATTTTGACAACCTTTAATGAAGAACCCAATTTAATTACATTTTTTATGATTTTTATATATTTATTGTTCCAAAATAAAAATTTTATTTGGAAGTGAAAGACATAAATTATGTTATGATAAATTCTTGGTATTTTTATTTAAGGTATCATCTTTTAATGAATAGTTAAAAATAATATAATCTAAATAAAAACTGATTTTTCATCTTATTTACATATATGGATAAAATATATTTTTAATTTTTTTAATAGTTTAGATACCTAATATTTTTATCAATTAATCTAATTTAGTTCATTACAACCAACATCTCATTGATATTAGATATATAAAAAACTAATATTTTGAAAATTATTACTTTAAAAATTACACAGTGTCGTCCCAACAGCGGGATTAATTTAAAATTAATTTATACCACTTCTGTTATTAAAATATATAGAATTGAATTCCATATTTTTAATAATAATAATATAAAATTTCTAATAAGGTCATCTTTTGTAACAAAAAGAGTAATCAAAGTGATTAATATTAATTACATTGTTAAAATATAAATAAGGTTAATAATGTACTAAACCATTATTATATGAGAAAAAGACCAAGAAACAATTCCAACATCAATTTTTATGAACATTTTTGGTCTTTAACCTTCCATCCTTATGTTATGATGGTTTGTTATGACTTGTTTTAGGTAAAAATGTGGTTACACCAAACTTGTTTTAAAAAATGTCAAATGTATCATTTTCCTTCCCTATAAAAGGCCACCACCACTACCCACTTACTCACACCTCACAATCCCATTGACTAAATGAAACTATATTAAATTAATCTCCAAAATTTCCTCTCGTACTCTAAGAATCCATACTTTGGGATGAAGTAAAATCAAGGAAACCTTTTACAAAAAACAAAAGGAGTTTCCCAATTAATAGGTAACATCTTCCCTCAAATTCATTTCATTTATTTTCCTTATAAACCCCCTCAACTCTCTTTGATACATTAGTTAATGATAAAAACATTATATTAAATACAATATTATGTTTATGGTTCACCTACACTTAATAATACCTCAATCTAATGGATAGTGAACATACTGTTTCTATGTACGAGGAACTATTGCCTTATGAATTGATGAATGTTGATTTCTCCATTACCAAATACCATGGTGGCCATTATGATGGACACTCTGTTTATTTTTGTCTTATGTCATATATTTTTTATTTTTTATTATTATGTATTAATTATAAAATACATATCTTTTTTACTTTTCATTTGTGGTTAATAATATAATTTTGTTTGAGGCAGTGTGGACTACCACCCCCTCACAATGATATGATTTATACATAGACTACATGGATTGTATTAAGGATGGTTTTGGTGGATATATAAGACATATATTATATAATAAATCTAATATAAAAATTATATATAAAAATAAATATTTATATATACACATTTCATTTACATACATTCAATCAATATGATAATAAAAATGAAAATAACGTTCATGCATACGTTTTGTGTACCATCTCCATGAACGGGGTCTTCCAGTTCGTGATTATTTATGATATATATTATTATAATATATATTTATATATATTGTAAATAAATGGTATTTATATTATTATTTACACTATATAATCATGATATATGTTTAAGTATAAACAATATAAAAAATTAAGACACATGCAATGAACAAAATAAATATTACTCAAAGTGAAACCTTAACATAGGGTCTTTAAAAAGAGGAAAATATAAGGACATAATAAAAAATGGTATTATATAAAATAATATTATTCTATAAAAAATGTATAATAAAATTATATTTATTATATCTGAATCTTGTATGGTTACAAAGTGAGTAAATACATAATGTAAGGGGATTACATCTCACTTTTAATTTCCATGAGATATATATTGTGTTCACCACACTTTCCTTTTGTGTGGTGTATGTAATGCACATGATTGTCTTCAGCATACCATATAATTAAATTTATGGGTATTAAAATAATAATTTTATCATATATTTTTAATAGGGTTTATGTTTCAATAGAAGCTATATTGGTTAAAATGTTCTGTCGTAATTTTCCTTCTCTGAGACTCATGTTTTTCTATACACCTAAACTTATTTTAAAGTTTCTAAATTTCTATTTTAGATGTTATATCATGAATCTCATTCTTTAGAAGATATTTAATGAATCATGTAACTTCATTCTGTAACATTGAGATTATAATACCATGTTACCCTATGATAAGAGTTTATAGGAACAATCTCATCTCTTTTCAAGTTTGTTTATGGTTATGCTTCCTTTAATAAAATAATATCATCCATATCTCAAGGAAATTAATGAAACATATTCTACTGTGGTTATTAATTTCATATTTATGTAGGGTATCCATTCATTAATCTTTTTTATATAAGAATTTTAAGATATTATCCTTAAGAAAGCTATACTTTTCTCTCCCTTCGGTCAGAAATCAGTGTTCCTTTAAAACCATGATTTCTAAAGAGGGTTTCCATAAATATTATACTAATATCCTATGATAATTAAAATAAAATTTCATCTTTTTTTATTTTTCAAATGTTTCCCAAGGAATCTTTTTATATCTTTCTTAATGAGTCATTTTTCTGTCATTTTTACTATACAAAAGGAATATTTTACTTACCTCACACCACATGTACGAATTTATCCACTGTAAATCCTTTAAAGCTTTATTTTCATTCTTAAAGGTTATTTTTAAAAAAAATTAAATTAAATTATAAAATAAAATGGGTTTCAAGGTGTTTTGAAGATTCATTTATATGTTTTCAACAAAAATGGTTTTCAAACGTTTATAATTATCTTATATATGTTTTTATGAAAAATTATTTTTTAATCATTTTAAAACATTTTTTATAAGTTTTCATGGAAAATGGATTTAAAAATGGTTCTGATATTTATTTGAAAGTTTTTGAATTATTTTTATTGAATATGGTTTTCAAAAACTTTTTGAATATTTATTTCAAATTTTTTAATGTTATTTCAAAGAGAATAGTTTTCATAAATATTTCAATAACAATTTATATTTTTTCAAAGTATGTGATATAAATTATTTTAAAAACATTTTAAACGTTTTATTATTAGTTCCCAATGTGTTTTCAATGTATAAGGTTTTTATATTTTTTAGACTATTACTTTATATGATTTCATTGAATAGGTATTACATATTATTTCCAGTCTTCGATATATGTTTTAGTTACATTTTATATGAAAATGATTATCAGGTAGTTTTATGTATTAAAAATAGTTTTTCAGAAAATAAAATATTCTTCCAAAAGGATTGTTTTTGAAAGACATTTCAAGATTATATTCCCACTATGATGACATCCATTGATGTTAGTCTTGCCCTTTAAGGAAATGATATAAATTTTTCATTAATACCCTTTCTATTATATAGTAATTAATAGTGTCATTGTCTTTATAAAAAATGTTTCTCTTTCAAAGGTTTTATGTTTATGACATCTACTAATTATTTATACGTTTTTTATGAAATCTGGTTCTAATTCATATGTTACATGTTTAAGAAATCCATTTCACTTTCACAAGTTATTCATTTTATAAAATGTTTATAAAATCCGTATATTTCAAAAAGGTTATGATACATTTACATGTTTTTTATAGCCAATAACTTTCATGGGTTAATATATGATTTTGTATTCTTTTGTGGAATATGTATATATGATTTCACAATGAGATCGGCGGGACCTATATCTCCCTCTAATACATTGGTTAAAGATTTATATTTCATGAGTCAGACTACGATGGTCCTGGGAGTAAACCTTTACTACTTGATGGATAGGGGAGTGAACCATGATATGAAGAATGAAATAATGCTGCTAAACTAGAAATGGGTGTGAGACATTATTACCAAGATAGTTTGAGAAGTAAAATCTTGCTACTAAAATTGAAATCAAATTGAACGATGACTACAAAAAATGGCATGGGGAGTGAACCCATACTACCAAGATTGTCTTGATTTAATTTCATTTTATATTATGGAAATCTTATTGTAAACGTCTGTGTTACCCATAATTCCATGTTTTATTCATATTTCATGATATCATGGATTATGTTCATTAATTAATTATTTTCCATATATTATGAAAATCCAATCATTATTATGATATATAACATGAAGTGTTTGATCTTCAAATGTTATGATCAAGTTATATACTATTTTTTCATGTTATGCATATACATTTCATTTATTTACCCTTTCTGATAATCTAAGATCCCCCCATTGTAATATTTTATTTACCAAAGGCATGAAGAATTTTTTTAGGAAGTAGTACTAAAGGTGGACTTCTATATATGATTGCTTGAAGATCCTCGACCAGGATAGAAAAATTTTGTTTCCAAGATTACAAAGACACTAAAATATTATGGTCCTTTGGAATGAAATTTTGTATTGTACTGAATATTATTCTAAGATGATCTAATATAAATATATGTAAATATTGGTCTTATAGAGTTGGTATCAAAGAAAGGATTAGTCAAACAACAAGAATGGGAAAACATTAGGGAGGTCCCTATTTATATTTATATGGATATGTCTAGGTATGTGCATAATGATATTTATAAAATTGAGTAAATATATAGGAAAATGTCATAGAATTTTGGTAAATGATAGAGTGAGTGGTTTCCATGAAATACATCATTGTCTGGATACTATATAAAGATATTTCTTTGGTATATATGTACGTAGAGGTAACAACTCTGACAAGTTATTCCTGGTCGGACTTAGGGTAATCTAGTATATGCAAATGGACCTTGTGGAACACCTAGTTCTACACTCCTAGGAGATATGCTTTTGGATTTCACAAACTCATCATAAACCATCATGATCGATTTAAATATATGTTGGATAAGAATAACCATGGATAAAACTACTGTTTCATAGATTAGGGAACATGTCATGACATAGAAATCCTATAAGTAAATATTTTTATGACAATGTGGTTTTCTACTATGATAAAAAATGATCATACTATGCCTTTAAATTTAGTCAATGGAAGGAACTGGATTAATTTTGAATGTGATGGGATATTTTCTAATGATCAGTCAAGTGGGATGATCATTGGAGTGAGATATATTATAATCATTCCGGTTTAGTTTTCAGGAAACATGATTGACAATGTTTACCTTAAACAACTGTAGGAATTTACAAGGAAGAGAAAGAAGTATTTTACTAAGAGTTCAGGTAATTGAGTCCATGGAGGAAGTTTATATCTTTACATTTTTTTCAGGAGTGTCTAAATAATCACGAAAAATAATTTCATAAAGAAATTAGAAGTTGTTTTGACTGTGGTAAAGAAGAACACACACCATGGGACTGAAAGGTAAAAATAAAGAGTTTGGTTAACAAAAGGTGATGTGATTAATGGCCTCCATTAGGCATCATAATGTTTAAGTGTTTATAGTTTGGATTAAATTGTTATTATGTAACTCATATTCCAAAGAGGAATGGTCTAGAAGAGGATTAACAAGGTGGTACAAGTAATGGTTACATTTCCATTGATGAAGATACTAGAGGTGAAATATGAAAGGAAATAGGTATTATGATATGGTATCATTGTCAATGATAAATGTATGATGTAATTGATGTTTTATGAATTTGGATCCTATAATGTTTTTATATGGAAGGTTAAATATATATATATAAGGATTTTTCAGTTTATGTTTTTTTTAGGGATTTACAAGAACACTTTGAATGGTTCTAATTAGAGTATACAAGTGATATATTGAAAAGTTGTATCCATTAAAATTACACAATTACGGGAAATGAAACCAATAATATGTTCATTATGTTATGATAATTTATATTGGATAATGATATGTGGAATATGAATGGGTAATGTGGACCATACTAATTACCTTGGAACTAATTAAGTACTTGTTGACAAGTAGTTTCTGCTATTATGGATGAGGTTTACAACATCTTAGATTTATGAAATATATACAAAAATCTATGTAATAATAATGAATAAATGTTTTCTATAATTATTTATGGTAATTTAGGTTATTATAATGTTTTAGGGGAATAAAAGATGAGTGTAGTCACATGTTTTAATGTGATAACCAAGTGATACATTGGGATATATAGGGTAATCATTGTTAAGATGGTTTAAAAAATCTCTTTACAATGATTTGAATTTTAATATTTTATAAGAGTTATAAGGTTAACCATTTATGGAATATTTAAGTTAAACTTCACATGATGTAAGTATGATTAATGTGTAATCTCTACATAAGATGATTTATGAATATTGGATAGCCTATTTAAATTAATTTGTATTGATGTCAACTGTAACATCACATTACGTTTTCAGGTAATTTTGATATTTTTAAGTACCTTTGTTTTGGGGTAAAATACTTGGGTTGAATTTGGATGAACTTTTAATGAAAATCTAGAGGACATTGTGTTGTGCATGGTTTACACCAGGTTTGACAAACCGTGCTATCCTTGAAACCTCGATAGAACCTTCGACACTGGTGGGGCACCGTTTGTCTAACAGTGCGACCAAGCCATGCAAGAAGGGCGGCTGAGGCAGTAGCTCACACGCTGTTAGTGCACGGTTTGTTAAACTGTGCAGCCAAACTGTGAGGTCACTTAAATGAGATCCTTAAATTGTGGATCTCGCTCGGTTTTTCCTTTAAGTGCCTCTTTTTTCCTCCTAAGCAGCCCTAACTTGGGATTTTTCTTCTCCTATAGTCAGAGAGGGTTCTCCCATCATTCTGAAGGTGATCTGAAGGCTCCTCTTGGTGAATCGAAGCCAGATTCTTGAGGTATGTGATCGTTATTCATTTTTCTTGATTGGTTTCTTAGATCTACTTAGATCTACTTATCTTTTTCTCTCAGTTCATTGGATCCACACCCCTTATTGGTAGATCTAAGTGTGTAGTACCAGATTTGATGAGATTTGGTCTTGATATTTATTTGGGAAGAGATATAAGGTGAGTTCTTGAATAAGAAACCCGGTTTTATTGAGTGTTCTCGACCGTGGTGGTCTTGGTCAAAACCATCAAGGTAGGTGGTTCTGTCCCGAATTTCCAAATTATTTATCATTGTATTTTCTAGATTTATTTCGATTGTTGATTTAAATTCCATTGATCAAATCTACATTCAATTAACTGATAAAAACTAGATTCCATTGAATTGTGATATTTGCAATGGTTTTCTTATAGAAATGTGGGAAAACCCAAATTCCATTTAATTGGGTGTGTTTATAGAAATTGGCCGATTTAAATTTTTTAATTTGAATTGTGGATTTGAGGGAAATAATTTCAATTAAATTGTTGAATTTAATTGTTGAAATAATGTATGTAATGATGGAATTAGTTTTGAATGGATTTCAAACCGGTGAAAATGGCTTAAAATGATTTGATAGAAACCCATTGGTTTTATATTGTGAAAAAGGAATGTTTTGAATAAAACCTGTTTTGGTTTTAAATGGAATGAAATTGGCACTTTTGAAATAGAAGAATGGTATTGATCGTATTTTAATCTTTCTTAAAATAGTTCACCTTTCATTTAAGAGCGTATGCAAGGCTTAGGTAGTTAGTGAGTTATTTGGATACACTCGGTGCTATGACAACGTTTTAAAACATACATGAAGAGGGACACATCCCAGATGGGTTGGTGTTGAGTCCCCTTTTTCTAGTGTCATATGGACGTGTGTATACACATTTTTATGAGTTCACATGGAGTGTGTGGAATCCTATAACTAGTTAATACTATCGTACCTTTTGGTAGATGACCATGTTGCTCACTTGTTTATTTATATTTGCGATATAAATGTATGCCAATGTTATGAAACTGTTTTACATGACTATGGAATTTACATAAACTCTTTTATATAACTGTTTTTATTTATCCCATTGTTTTAGAAATATTCCATCATTTGTAAAGCATTTGATTAAAATATTTATTTCCATCCATTGAAAATGTATAAGAATATTTTGTTAGAATATAATTTTGAATTTCCAAAACTATTTATTTGAAAATTGAAAGCCTTTTCAACAGATAAACTATATTTGGCATCTGTTACTGAATCTTTGGTGGTATCCTACTGGGCTTAGGCTCACACCCTACTTTTGTCTTCGGGTGTTTTTAGACATTCTTCTCCAACGATCTAGCAAAGGTAAGGGTCCTCTTGGAGGTGGATCCTGTTGTTAAACTTTGGTCTTGATGAGATGTGTCCTTAGGGTCCTTGGGGATATTTTTGCTTTTTAGTACTTGGCTTGTAATAATTTGGGCTTTTTGTGCCTATTTGTATTCTGGTACATCACTCCCAGTGGAGTTTCTTATGTTATGCATACACTTTTGTTCTCTTTTGCTTCAGCATTCTTGTGGAAGAAATATTTCCCACTTGCATGTTGTGTGATTCCAGGTTCTAGTCTTCGACCCGTGGGGATCGGAAACACCATTCGGGCTATGTTAGGGTCGGCTCGGTTATCGGGTTACCAGGGTACCCGGGCTGGTTCATGACAAAGTGGTATCAGAGGAAGGTTAAGCATATTTCCTTGATGACAATACGCATTTGAGTATTCTTTTCAAGACTTACAAGGTATTTGCGATTGAGTGTCTGGCCAACTCTCACCAAAATGGACCTTAAGTCACCAGGGTTGGAAAGGGAAATAACACTTGTGGATTAGTTCTAGTATTTTTCCTGTTTTAATTTGGATAGAGTGGAATCCAAATCCTATTATCCCTTCTTTTAATAATAGTTTTCCTTATTACTCAGTTTGGGTGTTAATCCATTTCTTTTTATGTTTTGTAGTATTATGCCTCCAAGAAGACGTGGAGCTCAGATCCAAAAAGAGTATGTTGCTGAACCTCAGCAAGTGAGTCCTATTGTGGATCCAAGTCTGGTTGAGGAAATTGTTCGCACTGTCCATGCTCTGGGACATGAAACACCTCTAGTTCCTGTTCAGACTCCAGTTATAGATCCTCATAGTGATATTATCTAAAATCGTTATCAAGAATTCCAACACTAGAAGCCACCAGTTTTCAAATGCTTCAATGATGCTCAACATGCTGATGAATGGTTGAGTAAGATTGACCATCTGTTTGGGTTATTGGAGACACTTGATGTGATCAAGGTGAATTGTGCCACCTTTGTTCTAGAGTTACCAAGAAAGATATGGTGGGACACGTTGTTGATGACTGGGAAACATGAGGGTTTGAGTGGAAAGACTTTAGGGTTCTTTTCATTTACCAGTTCTGTCCAGAATAAATGGTTTCGTCCAAGGCTGTGGAGTTTTTCAAGCATGATTATACCAAAAAAACCATGACAGAGTACTCAAATTACTTATTTGAGTTGGTAAACTTTTCTCCGGAGATTGTATATAGTGAGAGGATGTAGGCTAGATGATTTGAGTTGGGACTTTGATCAGATATTCATTCTCAGTTTTTCATACTAAATCTACCCAATTATTCTGATGTTTTGGATAGGACGATGGTGATTGAGATAGACCTGGCAAGAAATTCAGGGTTGAAGGGAGTTCCTTTTCCTCCTAGTGGAAGTGTTGGTTCCTTTAATGGAAGACAAATGCAGGACATTTCTTATGGCAACTCTCTAAAAAAGACTTATTCTAAACATCCGGTAACAACGGGAGGGGCTTCTTTGACATGCTATCAGTGTGGAAATATAGGACATTCCAAGGGGGTTTTCACATAGGATCCTAAGAACTGTAGCTCCTACAAATGTTTAGGGTACTTACAGAGATTCTTCCATCACATATCTACTCCACGTGGTGGAACATGATCATCAGCACCTCCAGGAACTGCAGGGCAATCAAATGCTTCACGTAAAAAAGGGTTCCAGCCACAAGCATCCAGAAAAAAGATTCTTCACGCAGTGGATGAGTCGCATGAGGTAGCTGATGTAGGTCCTGCAACTGTGAGAGGTACCATTACTATAGCTTCATCTTTAGTGAGCTCTTTTTTATACTGGTGCATCTCACTCTTTTATTTCAACCAATCTTGTTAATCTGCTTAATCAACCTAAGGAACTATTATCTTGTGCGATGGATATTACTACACCCCTTGGCACAATGAGAGAGAAGGGTATCCATAGTCTTTCTTGTGTATTATCTCTATCAGATGTCGATCTTGCTTGGAGTTTTATAGTTCTTGACATGAAATCTCTTGACATCATATTTGGGATCGATTGGATCATTGTCGGTAAAGCCTAGATTGATTGTTATCTACGACGGGTCAACCTTACTACACCCAGTGGTGTGTCTCTCATTTATCAAGGAGAATGGGACCCATGGTCAAGCATAGTTGGACCCTTTTATCGAGATTTGGGGAAAGTTATATCACTGTTAGCCTTTGATCTAGAGATAGACTCAATGTGTGGTGATCTTTCTCAAGTTGTCACTGAGTTTCCCAACGTGTTTCCTTTTGACTTCTCTAGTTTTACACCAGTAAGAGAGGTTGAATTTTCTATCAACTTAATGACACTAACTCAACCGGTTTCTATTCCCTCTTACCGAATGGCTATTTTTGAACTAAAAGAACTAAAGTCTCAGTTAGATGATCTTCTTGAGATAGGTTTTATACGACCGAGTGTGTCACCATGGGCAGAACCAGTTCTTTTCTCCAATAAGTATGATGGTTCTCTTCACTTATGTGTTGATTATCGAAAGATCAATCAAGTTACGATAAAGAACAAATATTCGTTACCATGAATTGATGATTTGTTTGATGAATTGAAAGGGGAAAAGTGGTTTCAAAAATTGATCTTTTATTGGGTACCCATAATTTGAGGATAAAAGAATCAGACATTCATAAGACTACTTTTTGGAGTAGGTATGTCCATTATGAGTACCTTGTTATGCCCTTAGGCCTAACAAATGCTCCTGCAGTTTTCATGGCATTGATGAACAAGGTTTTTTGTGATTATCTAGATACATTCATGGTATTCAATGTGGATGACATTCTTGTCGACTCCAATTCTGAGGAGGTACATGTGCATCATCTATGAACAGTTCTGAGTCTTCTAAGGAATCACCGAATTTATGGCAAGCTTTCGAAGTGTGATTTCTGGATTCGAGAAGTGATATTATTTGGACATGTTGTGTCAAAACATAGAATATTATTTGATCCTGAAAAGGTGAGGGATGTTATAACTTGGGAGCAACCACGAAATGTTTTCGAGATTTGGAGTTTCTCGGGCTTAACAGGATATTATCGCCAGTTTGTTAAAGACTTCTCAAAGTTATCTTCTCCAATGACTACTCTGACTCGAAAGGGAGTGAAGTTTTCCTAGAATGATATATGTCTTAGTTATTTTGTTGAGCTAAAGTGTCTTTTGACTACAACACCAGTGGTAACTCTTCCTGAGGTTGGGATAGGTTATGTGTTCTTCTGTGATGCATCGGGTTCAGGTTTGGGATGTGTACTCATCCAGGGTAATCATGTTGTTGCCTATGTGTCTCGTCAGCTTAAGACTCATGAAAAGAACTATCCTACCCATGACCTTGAACATTCAGCTGTAATGCATGCACTTATGTGTTGGAGACATTACCTTTATGGAGAAAGGTTTACTGTGTATTCATACCACAAGAGCATGACTTATATCATCCCTCAAAACGATTTGAATCTCCGCCAAAGGAATTGGGTGGAGTACCTGCAATCTTTCGACCTTGAAATTGCCTATACTCTGGGGAAAGGGAATGTAGTTGCAGATGCATTAAGCAGGAAACTTCCATCATAGTCTATGAAATAATATTTGGAAGAATGGAGTTTGATGGATCTTTTTGCTCAGTTTCATGTTGGAGTTCAGTGGAAGGGGAATGAAGTTTATCTAGCTAGTGTTCAGTTAACTTCTTCTCTCATTGAGATAATTATTTTGGAACAACAACTGGATGATGAATTCCATAGCATTAGGGACTCTCTTTATGGTGGGGAGACCGACACCTAGTGGTCGTTCTCCAAAGAGGGTGTTCTGTGTTATCAAAACTATTATGTTGTGGCATTATCGGCAAGGAAGGATGTGATGGGGGATTGGCATAACTCTCAGTGGGTTGTACAGCAAGGAACAATGAAGATGTTCTATGACATGCGACAACATTCAGATGGCCAGACAGAGAGAGCTATTTATATTCTTGAGGATATGCTCCATGCAATTGTTCTTGACTTTGGTGGGAGTTGGGATGATCATCTGGGACTAGTTGGGTTTTCCTATAACAATAGTTACCATTCTACGATCCGAATGGATCCTTTTGAGGCTTTGTATTGTAATCCATGTAAATCTACCGTATGTTGGTTGTAGATTGTTAAAAGTTCCTTGGTAGGACACAGTTTAGTTCAAGAGACGACAGCTAAGATCCAGTTGATTTGTCAGAGAACGGTGACGAAATAGAGTCGGTACAAGTCTTATGCTGATCATCTCCATAAGACTTTAGAGTTCGTAGTTTGTGACCAGGTGTTCTTGAAAGTTTCACCCCGATTGGGTCATCAACGGCTTGGGAGGCAATGGAAGCTTGCTCCTTGTTATGTGGGTCTTCCTTAGGTTCTTGGTCTTGTAGGGAAAGTTTCTTACCATCTAGATCTACCACCACAGCTGATGTCGATACATAACATGTTCCATATATCACATGTGCGAAAGTATCTCTATGGTGCATCTCATGTTGTGAGCTGGAGTGATCTTGAGATTGAACCGGATTTATCTGTGACTGAACTACCAGTCAGAGTTGTTGATTCTAAGACCAAGGTACTTCGTGGGAGAATGATACCTCTGGTGTGTGTACTATGGCATAACGGTTCTGATTCTCATGAGATGTGGGAAAGGGTAGCTCTAATGAGAGAGTAGTGGACTCGTATTTTTGTCATGGGGGTTTCATCAAAGGATTTATGGGGGTAGAAAGATCATATGGTTGGGAGGTTGAAACATCACGTTATGTTTTCATGTACTTTTGATGTTTTTAAGTACCTATGTTTTGGAGTAAAAGACTTGGGTTTCATTTGGGTGGGCTTTTAAAAAAAACTAAAAGATAGTTTTTTGTGCACGGTATGCGCACGGTTTCACAAACTCTGCGACCAAACCGTGCCAGCCATGAAACCTGGACAGAAGTCTCCGCACGGGCGGCACATGGGTTGTATAACCGTGTGGACAAGCCGTGTGAGAAGGGTAGCTGAGGCAATATCTCACGCAAGGTTAGTGCACAATTTTTCAAACTGTGCGGTCACATAAATGAGATCATTAAATTGTGGATCTCGCTCAGTTTTGCTTCTATGTGCCTCATTTTTTCACTTAAGTGGCCCTAACTCGCAATTTTTCTTCTACTAAGGTCGGAGATGGTTCTACTATCATTCCGGAGGAGATCCAAAGGCTCCTCTTGGCATATCGAAGCCAAATTCTTGAGGTATGTGATCATTCATCATCGTTCCTGATTGGTTTCTTAGACCTACTTAGATCTACTTCCCTTCTTCTCTCAATTCCTTGGATCCACACCTGTTGTATGTAGATCTATGTGTGTGGTACCATATTTGATGATATTTGGTCTTGATATTTCTAGGAGAAGAGATCTAAGGTGGGTTCTGGAATAAGAAACCCGGTTTTATTGAGCGTTCTCGATCGTTGTGGTCTTGGTCAAAACTATCAAGGTAGGTGGTTCCGTCCCGACATGCCAAATTGTTATCATTGTATTTTCAAGATTTTTTTAAATTGTTTATTTAAATTCAATTGCTCAAATTTTCGTTCAATTAACTGATAAGAACTCGATTCCATTGAATTGAGATGTTTGAAATGGTTTTGGCATAGAAATGTGGGAAAAACCCAATTCAATTGAATTGGGTGTGTTTATGGAAATTAGATGATTTAAATTGTTTAATTTAAATTGAGGATTTTATGGAAATGATTTCAATTAAATTGTTGAATTTAACTGTGGAAATAAATTGTGTAATGATGGAATTGGTTTTGAATGGATTTAAAACTGGTGAAAATTTCGTAAAATGATTTGATATAAACCCATTGGTTTTATCTTTTGAAAAGGAATGTTTTGAATAAAACCTGTTTTGGTTTTAAATGGAATGAAATTGGAACTTTTGAAATGGAAGAATAAGATTGATCATATTTTAAGCATTATTAAAATAGTTTTCCCATCATTTAAGAGCGCATGAAAGCCTTAGGTAGTTAGTGTATCATTTGGATACACTCTACACTACGACAAAGTTCTAAAACATACATGCAAAGGGTCACATCCCCGATGGGTTGGTGATGAGTCTCCTTTGGCCAGTATTATAGGGACGTGTGTATACACATTTCGCTGAGTTCATATAGAGTGTGTTGAATCCTATAATTGGTTAATACTATCGTACCTTTTGGAAGATGACCATGTTTCTCGCTTGTTTATTTATATTTGAGATATAAATGTATGCCAATGTTATGAATCTGTTTTACATGCGTACTGAATTTAAATAAACGGTTTTATGTTACTATTTCCATTTAATCCATTGTTTTAGAAATATTCCTTCATTTGTGAATCCTTTTCATAAAATATTTATTTCCATCCTTTTAAAATGTATAGCATATTTTGTTAGAATATTCTTTTGAATTTCCACACATGTTTATTTGAAGATTGAAAGCTTTTTCATTGGATAATCTATATTTGGCATCTGTTACGGAATCATTGGTGGTATCCTACTAGGCTTAGGCTCACACTCAGCTTTTGCCTTTGGGTGTTTGTAGACTTTATTCTCCTAGGATCAAGCTAAAGGAAGGGTCCTCTTGGAGGTGGATCCAGCTATTGAACTTTGGTCATGGTGAGATGTGTCCTTAGGGACCTTGGGACTGTTTTCACTTTTTATTACTTGGGTTGTAGTACATTGGGATTTTTGTGCCTCTTTGTATTCTGGTCCAACAATCCTAGTGGAGTATCTTATGTTATGCATACTGTTTTGTTCTCTTTTACTTTTGCATTCTTGTGGTAGAAATAATTCCCAGTTACATGTTGTGTGATGCCAGGTGCTAGTCGCTGAACCTTGGGGATCGGGAATGCCCTTCGGGCTACATCAGGGTCGGCTTGGTTATCGAGTTATCAGGGTACTCGGGCTGGTTCGTGACAACAACTGATGATAAATGGGATGACCTATCATGTATGTTATGATATTTAGTACTTCCGCAAGGAAAAAGTTGCACTACATTTCAGAGGAATATGAGAAGAAGATCAACCAGCAGAAAATATCGACATTGTCCTAAAATAATGCATGTATATATTTTTAGGAAATTTTATCAACTTTATGAAAAATGATCTTAAAACATAAAATTTTATCCTAGTACATTAATTTTTTATGAATAAAAAGGCCCATTAGTTCATAAAATATTTATTTATATATGATTGTTAACTTTCTCCTGACTCTATTCTCTATCACTCCCCATTAGAACATGATAGTTATATTTTTCTTCCATGTCCATGTTTTCACTTCCTACCTATGTTCTCTTCTATGTGGAAATTTTGTTATATTTTACATTGGGTAACTATTATGGTTCCAACATATCGTATTTAACTTAAGTATTATTATCCATTTCTACAATGTGGGTTTATATGAATGAATGTTTCAAGTATTAATACTTTTATATACTATTAAAATATGGTGGGATAAATTCATTTTATAAGGGATATAATGTAACAACCTGATATTTAGTGAAATATATTTTTTCGAATTCATTTAATAATTAGATTTTTTTAATTTCATGAAACTATTATAATTGTTTTCATTAAGTCAAAAATTTCATTCAAATAGAATTATCTTATAATATTTTAACCAAAATACAAACATGGATTCTGTTACCCAGAATAACCAAACTAGCATACATAACATTCAATATTGACCTTCCTCGATGGCTTTCGCAACACGATAGACCATGTGTTACCAAAATATATTTTATTATTAAAAATAATATTATAATGTGATGTGACTTAGATGTTATGTTGATTTATATGAAACAAATTTTGCAATTTAGGAAAAAAATGAAGTTTACAAAAAAACTAATATAAATTTATTGGTTACCAATTTATTATAATTTTATATTAAAACTGATTGAATATAATGGAAAATAATATTATTGTCACAAAGTTATTTTACCCTAATAAATTAAATTATTTAATATTAGTGAGTAATATTAATTTAATACATTTATATATATATAATTAAAATTTACTGATATTCATCTAATAGATATCGTAGATATAAGATAACAACAAACACAATTTCATTCTAAACAACCTTTATTTTTATTAATGCATTTTTACTGCATTTAATAAAGAACCCATTTTAAAATACATTTTTTAGAAATGTTATCGATTTAATATGACACAATAAACATTATCATTATAAGTGAAACATTAAAATTTGTTTCTTATAATTTCTAGGTATTTGTATTTATGGTTTCTTCTTTTATTGTATAGTAAAAAAAACTGGATTTTAATTCAAAACTGCTTTTTCATATAATTTACTGATAAGGTTAAATTTTATTTTAATTCATTTAATATATTATTTTGATAATATTTTTATCAATTAATCCAATTCAGTTTATTAGAACCAATTTCACATTGAAATTGGACATAACAACTTTGTAGACTTTTGGACATTTTTATATTAAAATAATCGCATTGTCGTCCTGATAGCATGATTGATTTTAAATTAATTATTTCCAATTATTTTATTAGATTTTCGAAAAATAGATTCCATATTTAGATCAATCGCAATTTATAATGTTAGATATGGTCAAATTTTATTTTTTCCGAAAATATTAGTGAATGTTATTAAAATTAATTACACTGATTAAGAAAAAAATGGTTAAAAAGGTACTAAATTATAAATATAATACCCAAAATGACCTAGAAACATGTAAAACACAAATTGGATGCCAATTATTCATCCATGAACCATATTTCAATGAGTTATTTTTGTATTTTATTACTTTTTACTTAATAATGTAGGTATACCTAACATGTTTTAAAAAATTAAATGTGTGTCAATTTCCTTCCCTTTAAAAGGCCACAAACTCTACCCACTGTTGGAAACATGGTCTTCTAAGAATGAATTGGATTATGGTTTGTGTTTTCTTTCAATCCCCAGTGGAAGTTTATAATGTGTACCAGCAAGTGACCTGCGCGCCGAGAAAGGACTTCCGCACCAATGCCTTGGAGGTTTGGAAACAGGAACACCGATTGCTCTTCATGATAAGAACATCAAAATATTTCAAAGGAAAGTAGGTGTCACAATTATTGGTGTTTTCACACAAGTGAGTAGCGCGACAGAGGCTAAGGCTATTGGAGTTGCGCCCCGGGACTTGTGCGTCGTGAGGATACATGCGCGCCATTGCGCAGGGGTTCCATTTTGACTATAAATAGAGGACCACACCTCCTCATTAATGAATAATTTCAAGACTTAGATATTTTTTGAGCTCTCGTCGCACAAGTGGTTGAGTCGTGCAAGTGGTAGTTGGGCCGCACAGGTAGAGGCTACGCGCCGGTTGTTGGCTGCGCGACCAAGGGGGTTTGGGAGTTAAAGGTGCAGAGTCGTGCAAGTTTGGAGTTGAAGGAAGAAGTGTTGAGAAAGTGGATTCGTGTCACCTGTGCGCTGAACTTGTACCGCGCACGTGACTTTTTCACCATTCTTGAAACACGAGCGATGGTCTTAGAGAAGCGTGCCTAGTGAGTTTGTTGTGCGCTGATCCTTTTGGAGCTGCACAAAAACATGAATATTTCTTGATACCTTCAGTGCAAATTGGGATTTGTTTAAGAGTGAAAGATGGACATCAACAGAGCATCAACATACAACATAGGATGCATTCTTTTGAAATTATGAAGAGACATTCACGTCTATAAACTGAGTTTGACTACACTGATGGGAGTGAGCTAGGGGGAGTTAACGGCAGTGAACCAAGGGACGCTGTGAGCTATCCCTGAACCTTTTATAAAGGAAGTGAGCCTGGGATAGAGTAACTATTCCTGAACCTTTGTATTCTACATCTAGTGAAGTAGGTTGAGTTATGTATAACCGACAACCTGCCGGTGTATGCTCCTTGGACGTATCCCTTACGGTTCAACCAATTAAATAAGTGTTGTGTCTTCTTTGTGCATGTGAATGTTTGTTTTATGATCATATTCATCATACAGGTTCAACAAGTTCTTACCAATGTGGGAACAAGATCCATCACATTAAAAGAAATCGTTTTCCCCCTAATTCACCCCTCCCCTATCAGGGTGTCTCGTGGTCCATCATGTGGCATCAGAGCCAGGTTGTCGGTGTTGAATCTAACCTTTGTCGTCATGGAGAATGTAGTCAATTTCCGGGGAGTCCCTCACTTCGATGGAAGTAATTTCTAGATCAGGAAGAACATAATGATATCTCATCTACGATCTCTTGGAATGGAAGTTCAATTTTCTACTGTGCAAGGAATACATGTAACTGATCAAACAGGTCTGGCTATCACTGAAACAGACAGGAAAATTATTGATGCAGATACTAAAGCACAAAATGCACTCACCGCAACCCTTTATGATCAGATCAACCTAAAGGTGATGAATTTCACCATAGAAAAATCCATGTGGGATAAACTTTAGAATATTTATGAAGGGGATATCAAAGTGAAGGTGGATAAATTACAAGTGCTCCATAATAGGTTCGATGAATTATAGATGCATCCTGATGAGAATGCAGACTCTTTCTTTAATCGAATCACTGAAGTAGTTGGAGAAATTCGGGGCCTAGGAGAAGAAATAAAATACTTTGACATTGTAAAGAAAATACTGAGAAGACATCCACCCCTGTACAATGAAAAGGTATCAGCCCTTGAGGAAAGATAGCTTTCAGAACATTCTCTAGATGACCTTCTAACCAGCTTGGTAAAATATGAAATGAGAATCAAACCAGAAGATTTTATGACTCGTGTGAGCAAGGAAATGGCATTTAAGGCCATGGATAAAATAAAAATTACAATATATATTAGCGGTGAAGATGAAGAAGAAAAATGAATTCTTTCTATCATTGCAAATAATTTCCAGAAGGTAAAAGGGAAATTCAAAGGGAAGTAACCCCTCACATGTTTCCGTTATGGAAACGTTGGGCACATTTCCTCTCATTGCTTAAGAAAGATCAATGATGAATATTTTGAAGATGAAATCTCCGAGAATCCTTGGAGACGGTTCTTCAAAAAGGGAGACCTCAAATATGGAAATAAAATGCAAAAAATGAGTTTTGTCTGTCAAGAGGAAGAAGATGATAATGAAATCTGTGATAAAGAAGAACCAGAATAAAAAAACTCAGAACCATGCTTTCATGATGGCCACTATTGAAAAGTTAGAAGATACTGGTGGAGAAAAATAGCTAAGAACTTATGTAGATCCCGAGATGAAACATAAGCATGTTGTTAGTAAGCTTAAGAATAAATTTAAGAGTTGAAATAAGTGGAAATCAATTGCAGAAGAATCAATAGAATACATTGATCAACTTGAATTTGAAATTGAACGAATGGAAGAATTTGTGATGGTAAAGTCTAAAATAATTTAATGCAATGATGATGAAGTGGAACTGAAGCTGAGAATTGAAGAGCTATCAAAGGTCATCATTTACCTCACCTCTAGACTAGAAGAAAAATCTAAGACTACTGAGGGTCTTGAGGAGGAATTTGTTTCTCTTAGGAGTAAACATGAAACTGAATCAATTCCAAAAGAATCAAGTAAGAAAATACAGTTTGGATGATTCTCATAGGTAGAATTACTGGCAAGAGCCATGTGTGGTTCAGATGGGGTTGGAAAAATCATGAGTGATCAAAGACCCGCTTGCATGGGAAAGAGTGGAATTGGATTTGAAGCTAATACATCAAGTCCTGGAAGTGAAAAGATCCAAAAGAAATATAAGATGAAAGTTGAAAATTATGAAATGTTGCCTAAAGTGGTGAAAAAAATAACCCAAAATCCAAACTTAAAAAAGAACTGAAAATTATCCTCAAACATTCAAAAATGGAATACATTCTAACTATTCTCCCAAGGAAGATGGTATAAGGAGAAATTCAAGTGAGAAGACATTTCCTCTCATGAAGTGTTAGTTCTATGGCTATCTGGTCCATACCATGACTTATTGCGAATAGGTAAGAAGCTATCTGAATGGAGAAGATATATAAGTTCAACAAAGGAGAACAAATTCATATCCCAATTCTTATAGAAGAAACCATTTCTATGGATATTGTTATCGTTGTTATAACTTGGGTCATATGGCTACTAATTTCAAGAAGAGAAGGGACCTTGACACCTCATACCTATGTTCAAGACAAGTCAAGTATCGTTACCAAGACAATATTTCTCTTTCAAATAGGTTTTCTCCTCTAAAGAATATTTCGACTATGAAGAACCTGCGTACGCAGAAGAGATAATTGAAAGGTCATTAGTACTCTATACTCAATCCAATGTCTCATGGAAGAAAAGGAAGAAGATTGAGAAATCCAACCATGTAGAGGTGTCCCTCAAAGCTACAATGAACAATAGTACCTGGATTCTGGAAAGCGGTTGTTCATCTCATATGACAGGTAATGCCGACCTGTTAACGAATATCAAAAGGATGGTTAACGGTACAGTATGATTTGCTAATGATGGAGCTCTGAAAATTAAATTGAGTGGAAGTACCGAATTAGTTAATGGAGAACTAAAGAAGACTGAAGTCCTTTATCTAGATTGCCTACGTCATAATCTACTCAGTGTGAGTCAACTCTGTGACTCGGAACTTATAGTTTCATTTAATAATAAAGTCTTCACTATCAAGGGAAAGATAGGAAATTCACTTATTAAGGGATACAGAACAGAAGGCATCTTTTTTCAGGTTGATAGTGAAGAAAATGTCTGTTACATGACTGTTGAGGAAGAAAACCATTTGTGGAATCAAAAACTGGGACACATCAATCCAAAAGACATGGAGAAAAATATCAAAATTGAGTATTGTCATGGACATTCCCAACCTGAAGCGTGAGTGTGAAAAGTCATGTGATGCTTGGATTCGTGGGAAGCTGGTATGTAGTTCATATCGGCCAAAGAAGAAAATAGAATATCACCTTCTTGATCTGATTGATACAGATGTATGTGGGCCGATAAATGTGGCTGCAACTCATGGGGAAATGTATTGTGTCCCTTTCATAGATGATTACCGTAGAATGGCATGTGTGATGGTCATTCATAGGAAGAGAATAGTCCTTGACTGCATGAAAACATATCAGTGAATCACCGAGAATGATACCAAATGAACAATAAATGTGTTACTATCTGACAATGTAGGAGAATAAACGTCCATTGAATTTGAAAATTATCTGGAGAAGCATGGGATACAACATGAGGTAGCTGCTCTGAGAACTCCACAACAGAATGGAGTTGTTGAACCTAGGAATCGATAGGTGAACAACATGGCATTAACTATGCTTAATGAGATTCATATTACACGGAATTACTGGAAAGAAGTTTTCAAGCTACGGTGTATATTCAGAATCGAACAGGACTTTATTTGGGTGAGACGAAGACACCATATGAATTGTGGCATGGAAGGAATCCCTCTTTAAAATACTTTCATGTCTTTGGAAGTAAATGCTTCATCAGGAACACAGAAGGAAATCAAGGGAAGTTTGGAAATAATGCAGATGAAGGAATTTTTATTGGTTACTCAATGTACAACAAAGCCTATAAATGATTCAATAAGAATTTATGAAGGATTATGGAAAGCAGTGATGTTAAGATAATTGAAGAGAAACCCACAAATTCTTAAAGGACGTCATATACTGATGTGATGGAAAGTGAGGTATAATGTGAACTTGGAGAAAATACAAATACAAAAATAGAATAAGTTGTACAAACCACTCACCAGTCACATCCTGATGTTGATTTAGAAGAAGAATTTGAAGAAGAAACTATGGCTGAAGAGAATGCAACTGAACACCGCAGGAGAAATCGAAGAGATAAGATTGATACATCCAACATAATTGGGGATAGAAGTGCACCCACTCAAACAAGAAGCATGAGTAATAACACACAATCTGTATTTCTGTCAGTTGTGGCGCCATCCTCATTCGAAGAAGCTGCAAAGGATGAATCTTGGGTGAAAGCCATGAATGAAGAATTGGATCAGATTGACAAGAATCAGACATGGGATCTCATCCAGAGACCTGAAGGTCACAAAGTGATTGGTACCAAATGGATATTCAAAAATATGTTTGATGAGCATGGAAGTTTCATCATAAACAAGGCATGAATGGTTTGTAAAGGATACCCCCAGATTGAAGACATTAATGTTGAAGAAACCATTGCTCTAGTGGCTAAACTAGAGTCAATCAGGCTTTTCCTTTCCGTGGAACTCCAAAGAGGATATAGAGTATATCAAATGGATATCAAGACAACATTCATGAATGTTGTACTCAAAGAAGAAGTCTACATTGAACAACCAGTGGGTTTTGTTTTAAGTACTGATGAAACAATGGTCTACAAACTGAAGAAAGCTCTATATGGATTGAATTAGGCACCATGGGCATGGTACTCACGGCTGGATTCATATCTCAAGAAGCTGGAATTCAAATTAGGTGGAGTAGATCACAATATCTATTTGAAGAATTCTCCAAAAGATCAATTCATTGTTCTTGTCTACATTGATGATATCATATTTGGTCGTAGGAGGTAGAAATCTGTGGATGAATTTCCCAATCACATGAAATCAAAATTTGAAATGTCTATGATTGGGGAGCTCACATATTTCATGGGGATGTAGGTGATTCAAAAGAAGGAATACACTTTCATTTCTTAGGAAAATTATGCAAGAGATCTGTTGAATAAGAATAATATGAAAGACTCCAAACCAATGTCAACTCCGTTTGCAGTTGGAACTAAACTTGGAAAGCATGAGGATGGGGACTCTGTTGATCCCACCATGTATAGGAGGATCACTGGGAGCCTACTGTACCTGAGAGCAACACAGATGGATATTTTCTTTGCCACATGTCTTGCGGCCCGCTTTCAGAGTAATCCAAAGGAGGAACATATGGAGGCAGTAAAAAGAATCATGAGGTACATTCAAGGTATACATAACTTTGGGTTATTTTTTGATGCAGTTAGGGACAGTGAATTATCAGTGTTTTCTAATACTGACTGGGCTGGGGATGTATTAGACAGAAAGTCCACTAGTGGTGGAGCCTTCTATATTGCGCAGAAATGTGTTCTCTGGTTGAGTAAGAAACAAGAAGGTACTTCTCTTAGTACTATTGAATCTGGTATATCTCCGCCACAAAGGAATGCACACAACTGCTATGGATGAAGCAAAAACTAACAGATATTGGTGATGAGGTGAAGAAACCAATGGAAATTTTCTGTGATAACAAGAGTGCAACTGATCTTACGAAGAATCATGTTCAGCATTCTCGTAGAAAACATATTGAAATAAGGTATCACTTTATCAAAGAAAATGTTGAGCAAGGAGTGATTAAAATGGACCATGTGGGAACTGATGAGAAATTGGCTGATATCCTGACCAAGCTATTGTCAGCGGCAGTGTTTGAGAAACATAGGTTGAACCACGGTGTTCAGCCACCTCCCAGTGCATAGGGAGGTTATGAAAATCCCCACTCCATGATTATGATAAATTTTTTTTATCTGTTTATGGATGTGATGTAAGTTTGTGGGGGAGATATTATCCAGGGGGAGAATGGTTTGAGCTGAACCTTGAAAAAATTACCGATCTTTGAGTTTATTGTCAATGGGGGAGAAAGGACTAAACTCAGGCATGTTCAGGCATGTAATGCTCTTATTACATGATGCAAATTCTGTGTCAGTGATAGGAAGAGAAGATAAGAAAGAATACATCGGTCATGTAATTCTTCTTGGGCATCATTGAGAATTCCAACACACTAGAACCCAATTCAAACTTCCTCTCTTGTTTTCTACCCCGAGCATTGCTCACGTAGACATAGAGTGTTGGATGAGCTGATTCATGCGTTTTCTGGTTTTCACATGGATGGGGAACTATCTAATTTATTTTCTGATTTCCAACAAACCCAAAGGGGGAGATTGTTGGAACCATGGTCTTTTATGAATGAATTGGAGTATGGTTTGTGTTTTTTTCAATCCTCAGTGGATGTTCAGAATGTGTACTAGAAAAGTGATCATACAATTCTAGTAGAAAACAGTATTAAAGGTGGCGCCATTTCCCAGTGTTTGCCAAATTTTTGGGCCTGCAAATCGACAAATGGATAAAAGTGTTTTTTGGAAAAGATACTTGTGCACAGTGTACATGAAGAAGAAGAAACTGGCGTGCCATATGTTTTTCAAGATTAGAACATGGAAAAATGGAAATGGGATAATAGCCACGCATTGTTTGGGCTGGTCGCGCATGTGACCTACGCTCTGAGAAACGACTTGCGTGCTGATACCTAGGAGGTTTGGAAACCTGCGCACCGGTTCTTCTTCATGATCAGAACGTAAAAATGTGGAAAAGGAAAGTAGGCCGCACAAGTATTGGTGTGTTCGCGCAAGTGAGTAGCATGACAGAGGCTGGGGTGATTGGAGCTCCACGCTGGGACTTGCGCGTCGTGGGGACACTTGCGTGCCACAACGAAGGGGGTCTAGTTTGCCTATAAATAGATGAACACCCATCCTCATTCATGATGATGTACAATACATAGAGATTTTCCGAGCTCTCGTTGCGCAAGTGGTTGTGTCGCCCAAGTGGTAGTTGGGACGCGCAAGTAGAGGCTATGCGCTGGTTGTTGGCTGCGTGAAAAAGGCAGTTTGGGAGTTAAAGGTACAGAGTCGTGCAAGTTTGCAGTTGAAGGAGGTTGTGTCGCACAAGTGGTTTGGTGTCACCTGCGCGCCGAACTTGTACTGCGCAAGTGACTTGCGTGCTGTTCTTGAATCTTGTGTGCTGGTCTTGGAGAAGCGTGCCATGTGAGTTTGTTGTACGCTGGTCCTTTTGGAGGTGCACTAAAACTGGAAGATTTCCTGACACCTTAGGTGCAAATTGGGATTAGTTTATGAGTGATATATGGACTTCAACAGAGCATCTACATACAAAATAGGATGTATTCTTTTGAAATGATGAAGAGACATTCACGTGTGTAAACTGAGTGTGACTTTTCCAAGGGGAGTCAATAGGAGTTACCTGAGGGATTTTGTGAGCTATCCCTGAACCTTTTGTAAAGGCAGTGAGCCTGGGACATAGTAACTCTTCCCAAACCGATGTAATCCACATCTAGTGAATTTTAGTGGAATTAGGTACGACCGAAAACCTGTCGGCGTATGCTCCTTGGACATAGCCCTTAGTGGTGAAACAAGTAAAAAAGTGTTGTGTCTTCTTTGTGCATGTGAATGTTTGTTTTCTGGTCATATTCATCATACAACTTCAAAAAGTTCCTACCAATGTGGGAACAAGATCCATCACATTAAAAGAAAACCTTTTCACCCTGATTCACCCCTCCCCTTTCAGGGTGTCCCGGGGGCCTTCACCCACCTCTATGAACCAAAAACATCCCTTGAATTTCACAATATCTAGTAAAATAATATCTAAACATACCTACCTTACTCATATAAGCCATAACTTGGTAATATGGAATATCAATTAAGCCCTTTTCACAAACAATAAAAGTGTTACCCGATTAATAGAGAACATTTTCTCCCATGATCCTTTCCTTTTTTTCCCTTCTAAACATACTCAACTCCCTTTATTCCATTATTGTATGAAAAAAATATTATCCTCAATATACTATGATTTTTTATGATATTGGTTCTACCAAAACTTACATACACTCCCATCAAGTGGATAACGAAGATAATATATCTATGTATGGAGAACTACTACCTCACGAAAAGATTATTGTTCATTTATTCCATTACCACCTACCACGATAGCCATTATGATGAAAACACTATTTATATATGTTATATATTGTATTGATTATTTATTTATGATTACTTTTCCTTTTTAGAAACTTATCTTTTCTAATTTTCATTGGGTATAAATATTATAATTTTGTTTGATGATGTGTGGACTACCGCCCCCTCAAAGTGATATGATTTGTTCATACTCTCAATGGATTGTATTAAGGATTATCATAGTGATTTTTTAATATACATATATATATGATAAAATATATATATAATTTGATAATTATAAATATATACATAAAAACATAAATATAAACATGTCATTAAAATATTATGGAATCAAGACATAAGTATAACGACGAAATATATAAAACATTATAACATATGTAAAGAATAAAGAGAATATTACCCAAAGTGAAAACATAACATGCGATCATTAACAAGAGTGTAATATAAGGTCATAATAAAACAATGTATTTTATTATATATTATAATATTATTCATTAATGTATTTATAATAAAAATAAATTTTTATACAAAAATCATGTATGGGTACGAAGAGAGTCAAGAGACAAGGTAAGGGGATTTCATCTCACTTTTAGTTTATGTGAGATATATGCAATGTTCGACACTCATTCTTTTTGTGTAGTTCATGTACATATCCTTATTGTATTATATGTATCATATAGGTAAATTTATGGGTATTAAAATATCAATTTTATGATCCTTCATTCATGAGGTTTATGTTTCAAAAGATACCAAATCGGTAAAAATGTTTTGTCTCAATTTTCTTTCTTTGAGACTCATGTTTTGTTATGCACCTAAGCTTTTTTTTGAGGTGTATATATTTAAATTATAAATTTTATATAATGAATATAGTTTTTTCTGATTTTTAATGATTCATGTAATTTCATTATCTTACATGGATAGTTTGATCACAAGGTACCATGTTATAAGTGTTTCCAAAAATAATCTAATCACCTTTTGAGATTGTTTATGTTTTTTCATGCATTGTTAAAATCCTATAATCCTTATCTATATTACATTAATGTAATTTATTGTCATATATATATTCATTATATATTCATTTAGTGTTACCTTATTATACTCTTTGGAACAAAATATGGTTAGGAAATTGTTTTTGAAAAATCCCAACATTACACTATCTTCAGTCGGAAATCATTTTTCCTTCAGAACCATGTTTTTTAAAAAGGGTTTCGAAGAATATTCCACTGATTTATTGATATAATTAAGAGAATGTTTTATCATATTTTAATTTTACTAATGTTTTTAAAGTAATATATTTTTCACTTTCCAAATGATTCAATTTTATATCATTGTTACTGTGAAAAAAGAATGTTCTTTTTACCTCAAACGACATGTAAGGATTTATCCACCATAAATACTTTGAATCTTCATTTTCATGATTAATGTTAATTTTTTTAAAATGTTTTAAAAATAAATTTTCAACTAAAATGGGTTTCAAGTTTTTTTCATGATTCTATAATTTTTTACATGAAAAATCAATTTCAAAACATTTTTAGGTATCTTTTAAAGAATTTTAAGAAAAATTGTTTTCAAACACTTTTCAAACATCATTAATATGTTTTCAAGGAAAATGGAAATTAAATACATTTCATTGTTAAATAAAAAATTTCAATTTATTTTCTTGTAATATGGTTTTCAAAACTTTTTGAAGATTTTTTATATGTTTTCAAAGAATTTTCAAGGAAAATGGTTTTCAAAGAATTTCCAACCACTATTTATAAGGTTTCGAAGAATTTTCAGTGAAATAATTTTCAATATTCTTTAATGAAATTTATATAAGTTTTGAATGAGTTTTTAGGAGACAATTTCTAAAATTTTTACATCCTTTTTTATATAATTTCTTGGAATAATGGTTTAAAAATGATTTCAAGTCTTTTTTATAATTTTAATAGTATTTTAAATGAAAATTACTATCAAATGTTTTTATGTATTAAAAATCCATTTTCAGATAATAATTGATATTTTCCCCCATAAAATTTTTGAATGATATTTCAACATTAATTTCTATATAACATTATATTTGTTGATGTTACTCATTCCATTGTAGGAAATGACGTAAAGGTTACATTAATATATTTTTTATGAATGCGATATTCTTAGTGTCACAGTCTTTATGAAATCCATTTCTCTTTCATGGGGTTTGTGTTTATGACATGTGTTTCTCCTTCATAAGATTTATGTTTATGAAATATATTTATCTTTCACAGGTTATATGTTTCTGAAATTCAATTACCTTTCACAATTTATTGTTATGATGTAATGTGCATTAAACCTTTATCTTTTCCACAAGTTATGATATGTTTACATGTTTATGATACCCATTTAATTACATGGGACAAGATGTGATTTTTTATGATTAATTGTCACATGTATGTATGATTTCACTATAATATGGGTGTGATCTATGTCTTCCACCAATGTATTGTGTAAATATTTATATCTCATTAAATTAAAAATGATGGTCTTTTTAGTAAGCCTTAACTACATAGATTTACTTGGGAGTAAAATAAGACTACCAATATTATACGAGGAATGAACTCATGCAACTAAGATGGCCACGTGAGTGATCCATGACAACCAAGAGGTATTATGAGTGAACATAGGCTACTAAAGTAGTCATGGAATTGAACCATGACTACCTAGATGGTATGCAGAGTGAACCCATACTACCAATATCGTCTTTGTAGCAATGCCTTGACTACTATGGAAATCATATTATATTCTTATGTGTTTTCCACAATTCCATGTTTTATTCCGATGTTATGCTTTCATGGATTGTGGTTTTTATTTTCTTATGATTCATATCTTATGAACCACTAATATATATTATGATATATAATATTTACTGTGTGATCATCAAATGATATGATCATATTCCATACCATATTCTATAATTTATGCTTATGCATTTCCATTATTCACCCTTATAGAGCATAAAATCTCTACCATTTCTGATGTTAACTTTCCAAAGGTTATAAAGAAATGATTTAGGTATAATTAATAACGTTTATGATATTTATGGGATTTGTAGAATATATTTCACTAGGATATAGGATTTTGTTTCCATTTTTTAAAATACGCTAAACTATTATGGTCCTCAGGGATGTCTTTTTGTAATGTACTGAATATTTATATAAAGTTATGTAATATCCATGTATTCCAATCCTGGCATGCAATAATCATTAAAGGTGAAATGTTTTCATCCTAACTAGAAGTCATATAGGAATGACTTTTCTTGAAACATGAATATGAGATGTATCTTACAATCATTATACCAACATCATTGATTTCAGCATAAATCATTCCCAAAATGAATATAATATGAGTTTAAAATTTCAATTATGATTCTAGGGGAAATATTATGGCTTCCATTGGTTGTAAGTCACATATCAATCTCCTATCTCATATTTATGACCCTTTCTTTATAAAACCAGAATCATCAAAAAAAATTTCAAATTTATGTTGTCATTTTTAAACGACTAAGTTTCTGTTATTGTTTATGAAAAACAAGAAAAACTAATCATTGTAGCCCTTGATTATAATCCATGAAATGGGTTTGTGGAAATATTTTAACCACCCACCATGACGAATATTGGTAATGAATTAAAGTATAAAAGAGGGAGAAAGGCATAGACCACCAATGTGAGATGAACAATGATCATTTTAAGTGTGACCACATTTCATTAAAATATTTTCAAATATAATCGGAGAAATGAGATAAAAAAATATTTTCAACAAAGAATGATGATAAAAGAAATAAATATATAAAAAATTAATTTATGTTCAATGAAACAGTTGATGGTAAATTATAAATTTAGTAAATGACTCTTAATCATAGTGAAATTCAAATAGGGGACAATTAAATAAAATAAATCCCTACATAAAGAATTAATCAATCATTGGTGAAGAACACACACATTAATCATGTATTAGAAGAATATTATGAGTTCATAGTTCAATCCATTATAATCAATGATCATTTTGATCTGAATAGAATCTCATATTAGTTTTGTCAGTGATTCATTATTATCAAGTCTTCCTTCGATATCATAGTTGATAAAAAACACTCCATCTCCCTCTATTAACATATATAGTGTGTTGAATCTAAGCTATATGAGTCAACATGGAGAATATTCTATAGGGATCTCATAGTTTATCTGAAAAAATAAATAAATTATATTTTTTATTTGAAATTTTCACTATATTTCATGATATGATTGAACATCATCCCAAAGCCTGTTTTGAATGAAACATATATTTCACATAGGGTAAAGGCATCATCACTATCTAAAATAATTTACCATTTTTAAAATCAGATAATAAAATTAAATTTTATATATTATTCTGTATATATAATAAAAAAATACTTAATTAAATTTAAATACTCAACATTGAGGTTCAAATAATCCCTAATTGTAAATAAATAAACAAACAATTAGAGGGAATTTATGATGAAAAATGAATGGGCCTAAACTGGACAAATCAGGGAGAGATGTTATCCCATAGAGGACCAATGTTGGGGAAATATTTTTTACCTAATGGAGGAACTCCATATAATAATTTATAGGGTCATAATATAGTATCTCAATTCTCTATATATTGGTTATAACTAATCAAGGTTCTCCATGCCATAAGTGATGGAATTTAATGTCAATATGGTTGGGAATAGAGAACTACATTATAATCTTGGTTGACTATGTCATAGTTTATTACAAGAATGGGTGTGCTCTTCCTTTTTTGTAGTTTGTACACCATTTGGTACCATTAAAGATAGTTTTTTTTAGTTTATTTAAGTTTTTCCCTCTTCCTTAATTAGAGATAATCCCCATGTCTCCCTATTTCTAGAATATATTCAGAATAATGGTTGTAAAATATAACACACTCTCCCCATATCATCCTCCTATTTTAATTGAATATATAAACTTGATTCAAATTGGTCAATAGACAATATTGTGGGTATCAAAATAATTTTCTTTCAAAATAAAAATAATATATATTAATGATCCTAAAAATAATACACCTTGAGAAATATATCTTCAAATTCATTAGAATGCTCTCAACTTAGGTGTTTGTGAAAATAACCTACGTGCTAAATTAGTGAAATTTAATTATTTTAAATTGGAATGTGAAGGTATGTTTATTTTTAAAGATAATGTATTATGTTTTTATATAATATTTGAAAAATTATTATGTTATTTATTAATAGTTTTTCTGAAGTTATTATAAAATTTTTCAAATGTAAAAATGGTATTTGAAATTGTTTTTAATTTCCAAAAGTGCTTTAACGTATGATTCGTGATTTTTTTCGATTTTGTTTGAAAATTATGTTTTAAATAATAAATATTGGAATGCCTAATATGTGTTGAAATTACCATCAGATTTTTTATAAAAACATTATTTATCATAGTTTATAACTCTGAAATGACCCCTTATACTTATTTTTCATATTATGGATTGAGATACATTGGGTGGATTTTTAAATTTAATTATGTTTTAATTATATGAATGGTGTTCTCTCCTAAGATTGGTTTTGTGTTGGGATTAGGTTTATTTAAAGTTATTAGTAATGATTAATTTGATGATATTTATCTTAGATTCATTATAACAACAATTTATTAATTTAATTGGAATCTAATGATATTAGTAGATGAGAAGTATGAGTGGAAAACATACTTTATATTATGCAATGACTACATATGTGGATAGATTATTCCTAGGAATAATTGAAAATATATTTTTCTATAGATTCTCAACACATCCTAGTGGGATAATATATCACATATATACAATTTAGACTCCCTAGAACATATATTTATTCATTATTTCAAACCATAATATCCAGTCACTAGTTCATATACTTGTCACTTTAGTCTTATGGAGATTTCCGTGGAACCAAAATACTATTTTGGGATGTATATAGGATTAATATCCTTTCCTTTCTAGTACCACCTTGGTATTTTTGACTACATAGTCCCATTTGTAGGTCATATCCATTACGCATTATTAATATTTGTGTGTTTCCACATGTTTATAATTTAGTTACTTATAGTTTTGTTTAATTTAATACTAATTTATATCATGTTTAGGAAAATAATTGTTGATTAATAAAAAATATAATAACAGTTTTCAAATGGTAATTGAAGATGATGATATTTATTCTTAAGAATATTATATTACTATGAATATTTTTTGGAAATATGACTGAAATGATTTTGTCTAATGTTTTCATGAATTTTCTAACATATTTTTTTTTCAAAAAGATAAAAATTATTTATATTTCAATATAAAATTTTAGTTTTATCTAAATAGATTTTTATAAGAGGGTTATAAATGGTTCAAAGATCTTGGTCTTAGTTCAGAATCCATAGTTTTGGTGTTAGAGCAATATTCTGAGGTATACAGTTGGCACACAATTAGTACTAACTATGATTCTCAATTGTGAGACCATAAAAGGAAATGGGATGGATTGATCAACAATATGATTAGAGATACAAAACCATGTGAATCATTTAAAACAATTAAGGGATATTTCAATACTTGTACAAGGTTTTTCTAATAATGTTAATTGTCCATGTGGGATGTGAGGTGTGGGGGAATGTCCCAGTTTAAATGATTAGAAAGGGAATGCCAAAATTTTCTCATGGAATGTTTGAGGTGTGAATAATTTATTTTTTGAGGTATATGAATGGAATGTAGTATTGATAACCATATAGGAAAACCCTAAAAAACATTAAAATGTGTTAAATTCAAGTTTTCCCCTTAGTATATTAACTAATTTACACCATTTATTTTTCCTTTCGTGCACATTATCCCCCCTGTTAGATGCTCTCCATTTCATATATCATATGAATTGAATTATCTTTTCCATCCATGACCTATTGTTACTATCACACAACATGTTGGATCATCCTCGGTATTTATATGACTCCTTTTTCTTATTTTTTCAATATTTATAATTGTATTTCCCACTATTTATACTGAAATATTGTATGCCCAGTTTTTTTTAATATTTCATGTTTCATCTATTTTTAATATATTTTTCATAATATAATATTGATATTGAATAAGGACTCATAAAATTATATTCGGTAGGTGGTATTATTCTTTTCCTTTAATGTCTTCTTTTATATATTATGTTATATTTTTTCATGCATTGCTGCTTCCACATGTTTCCCTAAAATTGTGAAATCTCATATTAATTGATTAAACATCATTATTTATACTCCCATAGGACCTTGAAAATGGAAATTTTTTTCTTCCTTGATACTTTTATTAATTTCTATGTGATCCAATAACCATATATGCGGTCATTAATCTTCAACTAATTAAAATGGTCAAAATTATTAAAATCCAATGTGAATGTTGTTCTTATTTACCATAGACATCATAAAAAAATAAATTATAACCATTAATAAATGTGATTAATTGAATGCTGGAATGGTCTAAATATATTAATAGGAATATGTGAATGAATTAAATAAAATAGTTGATTATATTATAAAACCATATAAATTTGTTTTCTGAAAATAGTTAGGGAGTTTTTAAACGATTCCTCAGGATCCCTTAATATCTGATATTGGGAAGGGTACTTATCATTATTTATTGTGAATTAATGGAATTTATGCATCATGATTCATTGGATTAAGATGTTTGAAATGATGATTAAAGAACCCATGATATAGGATGATGGACATGACACAACTCATCAATTATTTGGAATTATTGGGAATTAAAATTCAGGATCAATTGGATTATTTTGTTGGAAAAGGATATTCACATCATTTATTAATAATTTTTGGACATGAAATTCGATATCCATGAAATAATACTTATGTTAATTTAGAATATATAAAATATTAATCCCTTGACATATTAAGAATTAATTTCATGGTCATATTCCTTTGATCCTGAAAGGTTTATATATATATATATATATATATATATATATTTATAAATATATAATGACACATATTTATAGATATTTGGGAATAGGGCGATGTAGATAGTGTCTAAAATGTATCATTAGAGAACTCAAGCCAAATTTGATTAAGTTTATTTCACTGCTATATATTTTTCATACCCACACAGTTCTATTTTAATATTCACGGGCTGGATATTATTAGATTTTTGTTGTTGGTTACCAACTAATTTTTACACAGACCCACTCTATACTGCATATTGGTACCCATTTATAATTTATGGATGTTGGTGTGGTCAAAGGTAATCATATTTCTGTGGGCTCTTTTTTATTTCATTACATGGATGGAGTAATGCAGTATAGTACTGAGATATTATGTGTGAGGGTGGAAGAGTTTAGTTAACATGTCTTTTAGTGTATTTTTTTTAGAATGTATTGTGAATATATTTTACACTAATACCTTTATCCAATTTTTATATAGTTAGGAAATTATAAATATTTACATAACCCTGTGAATATTTGTGTTGATTATTTATATATACGGATTGTTTAAATTGAACTTTTTATTCTTCTACTTATTCAAATTAGTTGATTATCTATTATTATATGATTATGATAAAAAGGGAAGTGTATCCCCACTCTACCTCCTTTGTGACTTTATGATTGTCATTACCCTCAGGAACATAAGGAGGTAGAGTAGAGGTTGTGAGGATAATTGAACTGGTCAATTACATATGAACCATGGACATTATCTCACAAACTAGTATTGGTTCTTATTTCATCATTTCAGGGTTATTTTTATTGTGGGTTAGTTGATAAGAGACAGGTCTGTGTTAGAAATGTTTAATGGGCTATTTACTGGGATTATCTACCCCACATATATAGAAAAACACTTGTTTCTAGGGATGTGACATGATATTCTATAGTACTCTTGTAAATGTTTTACTACTTCATTGTGAGTGAAGAAGAAGATTTTAGATATTTGAAAATATTATTTATCGAGGCCCCTTTCTTGGTAAAATAATGAAGTGTTATACATGAACCATCATTATCAAGTATATATTCACATTTTATGAATATAAAATTCCATGTAGGTGTATCTCATTTCTTGTATCTATTATATTTCTTGTGGTTTTTGTGCATGTAATAATTTATATACATATATATATATATATTATTTTAACGTTTCCATTAGGGGTGTAAAACAAGTCATATACTGTGTCTGTATCGACCTTAGAGGATTTTTCCAAATTATATTGATGGAGGAACCATATTTAATAGATTTTGAATGAAATAATCATATGAAAATATATGCATGATTTATGAATCATTATCTAATTATGATTAAATGGATGAAAATTATAATTTATAATTCTTTTCCACAATAAATTTGTAATTAAAATCGTCAAAATCGATCCATATTACATGGACTTGTTCCAACATGAGAAAAAAATTAATGGTTCTGTTTCAATTACTTGATTTAACAATTGAATCATATAATTCCTTTTTATTAATATCATTGGAATAGAAACTCTTATAAATAGACCATTAAATAGTGTTTTTCATCATAAAATTCAATTGAAAACCCGCATAAAAAACTATTAGAAGAGTACATTAAAATTGAACCTTCACCCAAACCTGAATTATTATTGATAGTTTGGGAGTGTCTCTAATGTTCCATCTTAATATTTTGAGTCACATATTAATCTATTTAAGGGTGGGATATTTTTTATTAAATTATTTTTATAAATATTTTGTACCTATCCAATTACATTATATGAAATATGTTCCATTATTGAGACTTTTTTTAAGGAATTAATTTCTAATTATAGATATATTATTCTACAATGGACAAATTCCAAATTATAAGAATGTGTAAAAGACCAATCCTAGGGGTAGTGGGACATGCACCATCAGTATTACCCCATTAATACCACCTATACCATCTCCTATTATACCTAATCATGGAAATAATATTCTTTTTATATTACATTTACTTTAGCTTGTGTTGTCTCTATAGGTTATATCATGGATACCCATATTGTATAATAGTGGAAGTGGGAGTTCCTGTTATACTATCCACATTGTTTCTTAAGAGATGGTGGCCCAACTATATTGAGACATGGATGGAATCCATTCTATTTATTTTTTAGAAGGAATATATTCTTCCAGAATCAGGGGTAAACTTAGTGTTTACATGTTTCACAGTTCACCTATGTGTTGGATTGATGTTATTACTTAGGTTGACCATATTCATTATATGTTATAGATTGATCCTTATACTATATTCAATGACTAATTATACTCAAAAATATCATTATCTAAACAACATTAGGTGTTCTTGGACATGGATCTTGCTATTATGTTCAACATGGAAAATTTATACTGTTTAAATAAGCTTCATCATTTCCCCCAAACTGTTAACTTTTCATGAGATGTCTGGAGTGAGAAAATTCTAAGATGGTGGTTTATCTGAAATATGATATTACATTAGCCTCGTATTTTTGGACAAAATTTCCTAGATAGTTACCCATTCCCTCAACACTGAGTGAATTATAAAGAAATATGATGTTGCAAAAAATAGTGGTTCAATACTAAGGAAGGAATGTGGTTAATCTTGAGGTAGTAAGCATCCCCTTGAATTTTTATTATTAATGTTTTAGTCTTATTCAACATAATGATGTTAATATGTATTATATTATTGTGGGAAGAAATGTCAAATGAATCCCTAGAGAAACATAGACCATGATGAGAGCGGATATTATGGAAGAATAGGAAATCAATAGTTCCTTTTTAGAAAATTACTTTTAATACCTAGTCATAGGAGAAATACAATCTCTCCATATTTGGGAGTAGGATGTGTTTCTCCATGTTAGGAAGAGAGTTAGAGTTATACCAAAATTTTCAGTCGGGGTGGATTTTATGGTTGAGGAATCAATATATAGGATATTAATCCTCAAAATTGTGGACTTTATCAGGGTAGTTGTGTGGTAGTGTAGGGTTACAGATTTAGTTAATTAAATACTATGCATAAAACACATTAGAATGATGTCCATGTTACTTCTAAAAATTAGTTACAATTTTGATAGACCTAACATAGGCCTCTACATTATTTGAAACATGTGATCCCTATTCAATTATATATGTGGATATTATGTAATCTCACCTGCTATAAATTGAGTTTCTTTGTGTACTAATAACTATTGAAACTCCACTATAAATTTTATTAGTGATTTTTTTCTACTACTAGTGTATTCCATTAGAGATATGTATTTAGAATTTTGAATGTAACATTTTCATCCTTGAGATGACTTGATTTCATATAATTCTCTAGATAAGTTGGTTTTACACAGTCTTTCCCATTTTTATTGGTATCATAGATGAGTGAATTTAATATCTCCCTAGGTTAGAAACTATATTCACAATGGGGAATGGAATATATGTGCTAGTTTTTTTTCCCCATGAATCATGTGATGGGTGGCATGTGAGGCCAACTTTCCTATATTTTTATAAATTATTAGGGACTGTAAAATGATTATATTCCTATTGTAGAGGACCATTTCAAGCATGTATTACAAGATACTTTTTTCTAGGTTACCTCCCTTGAGACATGCAGAGTTTTCTATTTTTCATGTTCATGGAGAAGCACTAATATCTATGAAATATTAAAGGACACAAACTTCTATTCTATAAGATCTAATTGATTTTTATAGAACCTAGAATCCAAGCGGTTTATAATACCTAAAACATCCCCTTGTTTTTCAACCATGACTTTATCTAATAATGGAGATGAGATCCTCATAATTTTTTTTCAAATACTATCAAATCACTATTATAATTGTTGTGATCTATTACCCAGATCTAGAAGTATATGATCTATTCAACCATATTTGTCGAGAACCTACCCTGTTATATAAGAAATTAGATCATTCTATCATATGGTATGATTAATACCTTTAAATATACAATATATATCATTCCAATGTTTATTTTTTAATATAAATATATAGTAGCATTTTTTTTATAACAAATGCATTCAATGTTTTCATGTATTTTAAGAATCATGTGTTTCTCCCATGCAAAAAATTGTTTGTAGTAAGTTTCATGGATGGTGAATCTATTTAATGAAAGATAAGTTGTGATCATTAAAAATGCATTAACATCATATTTTGTAAGCTAAGAGATCACTGACTATATGATAAGATCATAAAATACCATTCTTATATTATTAATGTTCTCTTCTTGTGTGACATCATCAAAGAGGTAGGTGTATCTGTGGACCTATAGATGTTGAGAGCTATGGTTTTTTGGGAACATCCCAGTATGATATTTGATATACCTAGTTTCATTAGGGATTTATAGTTTTTATTATCACATAATTTAGTAATTTAATGACATAAATAACCTATTTTATACATGGAAAAGAAATATGGGATGTCTAAATGGATAAAATATTTTCATAATTCTTTTCAAGAAATAAAAGTATGGTACACCTCTATGTCGATATTGATTCTAAAAGAGCTGGGTAAAAGATATAATTTTTAATTATGACATTTTAGGTTTCAGTCTATGAGATATTATGATGATACGGAATGAATACATTAAATATAGGTCTCATAAGTTGAGACCAAATGAGTGAAATTAACAAACACATTATCTCATGTGGGTGGTTTTTTTCATGACTTATGTAGTTAGAGACATTATCTTCAATGATATCTAATTTTGTTTTAGATAAACAATAAATGACTCAAATAATTATTTACATGGTGTTATTTGATCATAAGATAGTGAATATGGGTTGTATGTTTTTATTTAATAAATTTTGAACATAAATATATAAAAAATAAATTAAATAGTATGAAAAATTCTATGAGATAAAATAATTAGACACACGCTCTATAGAAATCTAGTAGAAAATGACTTTCGATGGATCAATTAATAGATTCATTTGAAGATGTGGGATCATCATAAAATGAATATATTCATAACATTATTGTAGATATATTCAATTGTGGGTAGTGTGAATATGATGCATCAGGTGGATCCGGATGGATTGGTATTGAAGGAGTGTGTTTTATGTGAGGAACCACATCTCTATTGGTTTTTAAATAAAGATGAGATCTGATGTATTCATAGGGGTGATCGGGTTGTTGTTGACTTGTGAAAGGAATTTAACTGAGAATATAATTATCCTTAATTGGAAGTATATTATTGTAATTCCATGATGAAACATAACTTACAACATCTATCTCGTGACCTAGTATCATGAATAAGTTAGTTTTTTTACACAGTGCTCCACCAATATGTATATGATGGATTAAAACAAGTGACCTTGTATCCATTTACAGTCATTACCCATTAAGGAATAAAAATTATATGATTCCTCCATATATTTTTTATGGGATTACAGTAACCCCATTGAGTCATTGACACAACAGATATTATCATTGACATACAAATCAAAGTCACCAATTTTTTATGTATCGAGGAGACCATATCAATTGATGCACATATAAGGTTTTATATGTAATATATTATACACCTAAATTATATTCCTTATTACATCATTTCTATTATGGATGATAAATTCCCTTTTTAGTTCTGGTTGGGGTAACATAATCCTCATAGTTCACAGGAACCTCTAATTAAAACAGATGACACTAAGACCAAGGGTTGATCTGATATCACATTACAAGTACTTAAAGACATCCTCGAAGCATATTACCTGGATTTGGGTGGATCATGGGTGTGGAATTATCCTCTCCTTCAATTCTAGTATAATATTAGTTTTCAAGAGGCCTTTCAAATTTATCCATCAGAGGCCCTATATAGTATCCCATGATTTTAACCCATATAATAGATAATGGTTGGTGAGGAAATGCTACTATATCCAAGAATCATTCCTGATTCATTAGATTGGGTAAAATGTTTTAGGAAAACGACGGATAAAACTCTAATTAGGTAGAATTTATATGATGTTCATAATCAAAAACCTCTATGGTGGGACATGGTAAGTCGAGACTTCTTTCATGTTTCACATAGGTGGGGTAAACAATGTATTCAGAGGCAATATAAGTCAGCACATATCTTTTTATGTACTAGAGAAATCATGTAGATAGTTGTCCAAGTATGTAGAGACACGATTGTTGTACCTCTCGTACCCCTCGTGGTTTAATTTTCATGATCACAATCACTCTCTTTTTTATCTAATCTTATTTTAAGTGTTTTTGGATGATAGGCATGATTTCAGGTTGCCAAGGAATTGGGCCAAGAAAGCCAGAAGACAAAAGTGGACTGATTTCAGTCCACCGGCCAACCGGTGGATGACCACCGGCCAGCCGGTGGAATCTTGACAGAAGGCATCCCCTCTGTCCAGACCACCGGCCAACCGGTGTCCCATCACCGGCCAACCAGTGGAACCCAGACAGAAGGTACACCTACTGTCTCAGCACCGGCCAACCGGTGGCCTCCTCACCGGCCAGCCGGTGGTGCCTGGGCAGAAGGCCTCTCCATTTTCCAAGCACCGGCCAACCAGTGGATATGTACCGGTCAGCCGGTGGAGCCAGTCAAACTAACCGTTGGTCTTTGACCAGACTTGTCCACTTGACTCCCAACGGCTCCAAAGGCCTCTCCAACGGCTCCGAAGACCCCCAAAGGCCATTTTAGGGTTCCCCCTCTATAAATAAAGGACTAGGAAGCCCCAGAAACATATGGTATCCCACGGGAACATTTTTCGATCACTTGGCGAACCTCCGGCGGATTCCTTCAAGGAACCTCAATTGCTCCAACCCATTTCCACATCCAAGGAGCATCACCATAGAAGCTTGGGAGCGCTCTTCATCAACTCCAATCAATCCATTGGCGCCCAAGACTTCTCTACATTACGGGTTTTATTGTTTTATTATTTTGAGCATCAATTTGGGTTTGTGCCTACAAACCCCTCTTTCTCTCATCTTCCTTTTTGTTTGGGTTTTCACACCACCTTCAAGGTGTGAAGAGGTTAGTCAAGCCTTTCCTTTAAAAGGCTTGAGTCATAGGTGAGCTAGCCTTCACCTGTAAGAAGGCTAGTGGGTTCTTGCTCAACCATTAAAAGCAAGCTGTAATAGGTTCTAGACTACCTTAAAGTCTAGTGGGTTTCTTGCTAAAACCATTAAAAAGAAAGCGGTAGTAAATCTCTCAACGGTTGAGTTGGGAGCGGAGACGTAGGCTTTGGTTTAAGCCGAACTCCATTATCAAGTTTTGTGTCTTGCCTCTTTTATTTCCGCTTCACTTTTAACTTTGTTTTTAAATTGTTAATTATTTTTTAAAAGGCAATTCACCCCCCCCCCTCTTTCCATCACTCTCCGACCCAACATTTGGTATCAAAGGAAAAATTTGAGTAATACTATCACCAGTTTCAAATTCAAGATCCTTTGTGATCGCTTCATCTTCTTTCGCTCCCGAAGGTTATTCATTGGGTCGTGCTCCTTTTTTTGATGGAACCGACTATAACTATTGGAAAAACCGCATGACTACTTTTCTTAGAAGTATAGGTTATCCTATTTATAAACTTTTCATGCATGGTTACACTCTCTCTTCTCCCGATGAATCCAAATGGACTCAAGCCGATATTAAAAATTTCGAGCTGGATGGCGAAGCCATGAACGCTCTTCATTGCGGCCTTGATTGTAATGAATTCAATCGAGTTTCCACATGCACCTCATCACATGAAATCTGGAAACTTTTGGAGGTTACCCATGAGGGGACCAACAAAGTTAAGGATACTCGATTGGATATGTACCGTCAAGATTTTGAGTCTTTTACCATGCATCCATCCGAAAATATAACTGAAATGTTTACACGTTTTACTGATGTTTGCAATGAGAGAAAGTCCCTTGGTGATGATGTGTCTACAGAAACGATGGTAAAGAAGATCCTTTGGATCCTACCAAGCTCATGGGAACCGAAAGTCACGGCAATCCAAGAAGCAAAAGACATCAACAACATGCTATTCGAAGAGCTCATCAGATCCCTCATGACCTACGAGATCACCATGAGGAGGCAAGCTGAAAAGGAAGGAAAACCGATCAAAGTTCCAAAGAACATCGCCTTCAAAGTTCAAAAAGAAGAAAGCTCCTCCTCCTCATCGTCTTCCTCTTCTAGCGGCGATTCAGAAATGGAGAATCTTGCCCGCAAAATGCACAAATTCATGAATAAGCAAAAGAAGAAGAAAGCCCGCAAGGATCAATCCAACGAAAAATCTGAGCCCGAGGTAACATGTTATGGGTGTGGCAAGAAAGGCCATTACAAGACCGATTGTCCACTCAATAAGAAAAAGGCCAAGAAAAAGGAAAAGAAGAAGGAATTCAAAGACACTTGGAGTGACACATCCTCCTCCTCCTCCTCCTCAAGTGACAACGGTAAAAAATTCATAATGGCATTTCATGAGGTATCCTCTTCCGACTCCTCATCCTCTAGTTCTTCAAATTCTTTCAATCATTTATCTTATGAGGATCTCCATCATGGTAGAGATCAATTGGAGGAAGGATTTCACGAAATTTCTTCCAAATTTATTGCTTTAAAAAAGAATTTCAAAAAAGTTTCTTCTGAAAAGGAACAAATTCTCAAAGAAAAAGAATACTTGTCCCTCAAGATCCAAAACCTTCCCGATGTTGATTCTATGGAATCAACAATCAAGGATTTAAGGAAATCCCTAGCTAAGTTCACCGAAGGTTAACATAACCTTTCTAAGATCCTTGGTTCCCAATGCGTATCTAGAACCACCCAAGGACTTGGCTATTCCAAGAAAGCTTCCTCTTCCCATGCTCCTACTATTTTTTTAAGGGGGAGCTCCCAATATAAATTTTGCAACTATTGTAAAAAACCCGGGCACTTAATTTATGAGTGTAATTGCAAAAATGCCAGGTATGGAAGGCCCAAAACTATTTCCTTTAATGATGAATTTCATAGGAGAAGACCTGCCACTAGACAAGTATGGATTGAAAAATCCCTTTTAGCGAGTCTCATCAGACCAAAACTTGTCTCGGATCTAAAATCCTCTCCCCGGTGATTTGTTGTTTTTATTTAGGGGGAGTTAGGATTGTTTAATCCTTTTTGCTTTATTTTCAAAACATTCAATTCAAAACTTTCAATTAAAAAATTTCAATTTAAAACTTTCAATTCAAATTTCAAAAATTTCAATTGATTTAAAATCTCTCTCTTGTTTTTCAATCCTTTCCCTCAATCAAGTTTTATGCCCCGTGATATGTTGATAATCACAAAGGGGGAGAAATTCTTGGTTGATTGGGGGAGAAATCATTCTCTCATTCTTTGCTTTACTTTTCAATATATCCTTTAAAGCATGCCTTTCATTTCAGTCTTTTAAATTGCTTGTTTTGGTGATTGTGATCATCAAAATAGGGGGAGATTGTTGTACCTCTCGTACCCCTCGTGGTTTAATTTTCATGATCACAATCACTCTCTTTTTTATCTAATCTTGTTTTAAGTGTTTTTGGATGATAGGCATGATTTCAGGTTGCCAAGGAATTGGGCCAAGAAAGCCAGAAGACAAAAGTGGACTGATTTCAGTCCACCGGCCAACCGGTGGATGACCACCGGCCAGCCGGTGGAATCTTGACAGAAGGCATCCCCTCTGTCCAGACCACCGGCCAACCGGTGTCCCATCACCAGCCAGCCGGTGGAACCAAGACAGAAGGTACACCTACTGTCTCAGCACCGGCCAACCAGTGGCCTCCTCACCGGCTAGCTGGCGGTGCCTGGGTAGAAGGCATCTCCATTTTCCAAGCACCGACCAACTGGTGGATATGTACCAGTCAGCCGGTGGAACCAGTCAAACTAGTTGTTGGGCTTTGACCAGACTTGTCCACTTGACTCCCAACGGCTCTGAAGGCCTCTCCAACGGCTCTGAAGACCCCCAAAGGCCATTTCAGGGTTCCCCCTCTATAAATAAAGGACTAGGAAGCCCCGGAAACGTATGGTAGCCCACGGGAACATTTTTCGATCACTTGGCGAACCTCCGGCAGATTCCTTCAAGGAACCTCAATTGCTCCAACCCATTTCCACTTCCAAGGAGCATCACCATAGAAGCTTGGGAGCGCTCTTCATCAACTCCAATCAATCCATTGGCGCCCAAGACTTCTCTACATTACGGTTTTTCTTGTTTTATTATTTTGAGCATCAATTTGGGTTTGTGCCTACAAACACCTCTTTCTCTCATCTTCCTTTTTTTTTGGGTTTTCACACCACCTTCAAGGTGTGAAGAGGTTAGTCAAGCCTTCCCTTAAAAAGGATTGAGTCATAGGTGAGCTAGACTTCACCTGTAAGAAGGCTAGTGGGTTCTTTCTCAACCATTAATAGCAAGATGTAATAGGTTCTAGACTACCTTAAAGTCTAGTGGGTTTCTTGCTAAAACCATTAAAAAGCAAGCGGTAGTAAATCTCTCAACGGTTGAGTTGGGAGCGGAGACGTAGGCTTTAGTTTAATCTGAACTCCGTTATCAAGTTTTGTGTCTTGCCTCTTTTATTTCCGCTGCACTTTTAACTTTGTTTATAAATTTTTAATTATTTTTTAAAAGGCAATTCACCCCCCCCCCCCTCTTGCCATTACTCTCCGACCCAACAACGATTTCTTCCATGTAAGACTATGATATATTTCTATATATATTTCTATATATAGGTATTGTGGCATCATGTGATTCAGGGGTCAGGTGTGCCTAGAATTAATTTTATAAAAATATTGAATATCTTTTATACTACATGATTATTGTTTCTTAGCGAACACGAGATAAACACATAATAGGAATATCGGATTAGAATTTCGAGTCATGGTTGAGCCCAGAATGCATTGTTAACCCTGTGTTTGTTCTAAAATATCCCAGCATTGAGTGTTAAGATATATCGAATGTCAGTTTTACATTAATTGAATAAATTAGTTATTTAAAACAATTAATTTATTAATTTAATATATATCAAATGTAATAAAATTAATTTCCATGGATAATCCTCCAAGGTTAGCTGCATAAACCCTGGGAGGATTCTTTATACTCTTACTCTACTTCTATAGGAAAATCAAATATGATGAAGGGGAAAGGTTGTATCACATAATATAAGATAAAAAATGAAATGATACGCTTTAATTGTTAGTTTTTGTGATGATTTCAACAATGTGCACCCACCAGCAAATCTTGATATTCAATGATGTCACAGCCATCCCCTCATATTCCAAAATTCCAAAACAGGAAGCTTTCATCACATTCAATAGATATGTTTTCACCTAGATCAAAATGGGATGATGGGATGTCCATTTATACTTACATGGAATCCTCCTTGGAATGTGTCTCATTGACTGGGTCCCCCACATAGAGTTAAGCCATGTTTTTGGATTTCCTTCCTTGTGCCATAACATTATGAACACTGGTTATTTACAATGTTTCTATCTAGTGATTCCAAAGGCTATTGATAAGACAGTAATCATTGGTCAAAATATTTGTCACATTAGTAATAATTAGAATATCTAGAATCTTTAAATACTACTCTCCTTTAGTAGTCCACATAGGATGGAATCTCATTGATGCATCATAGGTGCGAAACACAATGCATCCTATGTCAATCATTTGGTATCTAACAATAGAAGAGTATATAATCCATGAATTTCATCCTAGTCATACCATATTTAGAATGAGGTATATGAATCCATAAGAAAATATCATCCATGGATATCACCTTAGGAATCCCATTTTTGGTATGAGGTAGCAGAAGCCATTGGCGTATATCTTTTATGGATTTCACTACAGGCATTCCATGTTTGGCATGAGGTGGATGATGGCATAACTTCATATAATCTCAATATTTAACCTAAGTAATCCCATTTTTAAAATGATGTAATAGAATAATATATTTCAGAATAATATTATCTTGTGGATACGGAAGGATGTTCATCTGAATTCCCCATGATTGTAATACATGGAGGGATATCCATAAGAGGAAGCACCTTAATTCTTACTGCTTGATGGATTTTAATAACCCATAGAGGAGGATCCATGGTATCTATATAATAAAGGTAATATGTCACATCAGAAAGGAGGATGGATCAAAACACAATTTGAGGAAGACCAGCGGGATGTGTCCCATAAGGGAGAAGATGTCTCATAGTGAAAGATGAACGCAACACCCTTGGAGGTGGATCATAAAGGTGAACCACTAGGAGGAGGGGAAAACATTTACCGTATGTTAGGAATGAACCTCAATGTGGAATAATACATACACTACCTAAAATATAGGGATCAAAACCCATGTCCTTTGATGTCTATTTTTTAGGTAATGTGATAGGAACAGTCCCCGAAGTTTAGCATCATGCGGTAATGATGCTAGTGTAGTGAAAGAGGTGTTAATGAGGGTTGGTTTTGTGATTATTAATGAAAGATTTTATTTACAAGGGGGTTATTATTAGATTTATGGCGTAGTTGGTATTCATGATAGGTTGTTAGGATTTGGCGGCATATAGTAAATCAATGTGGATGTTGATGGAGTGGGTGGAATTGTTGTAATGGATAGTGAATCTGTTTAGACCATGAGGTGGCATAAAAAATAAAATTTAATTTGTAATAAAATCCCAGATAGTTTAGAAATGGGTGTTCGGGAGTTCTCCTTATGTGGAGTCCCATAGGACATGCTTTTGGCTTATATATTGGTGAATCCCAGGGGAGGAGTATGAATGGTTTTCATAACATACACATATGAGGATTCCTATAGGGGGAGGTGGATGGGTTTCATGGTAACTACAAAATTCTAGGCCCACATGATTCTTTCCTGGTGTGAGAAACTAGAGGACTTAGTTGACCAAGCGCTCATGTCGCAAATGTTGTACCAACTAGAGGTAATGTAGAACATATGCATGGTAGATGTTGGAGGAGGATGTCCTTCCATATGGTGAATATTTTATTACATGTAGAGAGGATACAATTCCTCATAAGGAAATTCTCATACTATGTGAGAATATGTGTTGTGGATAATATACCTAAACAACCACACATATATCATCTTATGCCATTCACATATGGTATTCTCATAGTTTAGCATCATGTGTTGATGACAATGGTACTAGGATGCTAAGAATAATGCATCTCACATGTTGGGAAATAAATCCTTAACCATTAGGCATACATAACAATCGGAAATTCACCCTTGGGTGGAGAATGGCTTCAGAAATGATAAGTTCAAATGGTGAAAAATATTATTTAATCATGAGGTCCATGTTAGTGTGCCTATTCTGGGAAGAATCAGGCCTTAACATACTAACAATTTGATGAAAAATGATAGTGGGAATCTTGGGACTCACTTGAAGTGGAGTGGGTCATAGGAATGGGTGGCACATGTCACATAGGGACTTCTGGAACATCTGACTAGATCCAAGATTTATGCAGCGGATTTGGAAATTTAGCCTATAAGAAGAGTTGTTAGCAGAATTTAATCGGTATAGATATGACCAGGAGAAGGAATTCATGAATCATAGATCCTTGTACAGAGGTTATTTATGATTATTTAATGAAGAGTAGAGGTTAGAGGTTTTAAAAATTTTGGGGCATCATGAAACAAGGTGAAACTACCTCAAGATAATGTATTGCGTTAGGAATGGAGTTCTTCACAAAGGCTTTATGCTTCTCAAATCATCAACTACCACTAAGGCACTGATTACTTTATTAATGGTAGAGGTGTTCATGAATTTTATCCCTATAATGGGTGGTGTCTTTTAGTAATACAGAAAATGGGATTTCATGAATCCCATATACCATGTACGCTTCAAAAATTGGGATAATTTCAGATCCTAAAAGGTAGGGATAAATTTCCTCATAAATATGGAATGAGGTTGATAATTTGACATACAATGGTCACATGAAGCTCAGAAAATGGTTTATGAAGGAAATTTTGAGCTTTTTGAAGGGGTGACTCTTTGTCAGACTCACAAAGGCTACCATCCAAGATTCACATAGTCTCATAGTGGTGTCACAATCATGGAGGAAAATGTCATCCCATCATGAATATGAGGATTATATTATTTTTCGAGATATCTACAAACATTGTGAAGAAGTCAGGATACATGAAGTAGACCTCAATGGTGTATTGGGGGACCTTCCTGCCAATATTTTCTCTGTACATGATTCCTCTTCTCCAGTAATTTCCATGGCATGTATTTATGTTCCAACAAACACTGTCATGAGAATAGGAGTTGAAAAAAAATGTTTTTTTTTCTATGTATAATTAAGGAAAATTGATAATTGTGTCCCTTTCACGATGTTCATTCATAATGATCACTAATGATGGTGATTCGTGATGGATGTGGCTTCAAAGGTCATCGTGAAGATTGGGTGGGTTGTGTGGCTATAAATAGTTCTTGGGGGCCTTCAAAAAGAACTCAAAATTCTTACAAAATAATAGCATGCTCCAATTTCATGAAGATCTCCATATCGATAAACTTGATCTATGAATTCTATTTTACAAAACATGACTCAGTCACTTGTTAAGAGAACAGTGCTTAGGGAATGGGACTCCACACACATAGGCTCCAAAAACTGAGACCCTTGGACCGGTGTTTTGTGAACCATCTTCATGAACAAGATCCAGGAACGAAAAACAAACAACACTATTGTATCAAAAACAATAGTCAATTAATAATTCATTTGGAAATTCATTTTAGATATATTTTGAAGATAATAAATGGTGACCAAAATCCTGAACGGGGAGTGAATCTAAAGTCTCTGAGACCTATATTCATTTATTGACCTATTATCATAGTCTTTTAACGTGTGTCCTTTTTGAATGAGTACATCGACTATGACTTCGGGAAGTTTTATTCATACTAGATCTGAGAAGAGTAGAACCAGAAAAAAAATCGGAGGCATACATGGTCATTTCAAAGAGAAAAGGGCTGCTACAGGCCATATCTAGAAGCAACATGCACCCATCAAGAATGACCGCCTATACAACCACATCAATAAAATTGATGGGGAGAAGCAGTAAATTAATAAATCCATAAATCAATATATATAGAACATCCTGGAAATCATGGGAATCCATAGAAGGGATGGAAGTATGGATGAAATCTAATACATGGAGGGAAATTCACAAATGAGTTGGATGAGGCCTACTCGTTATGCGAATCATCCATAGAATTCTTGATAGATCTGAAGCATGTAGGAATTTTTGAAGCATCATGGATTCTTAGTTCCAAGATTATGGGTCATATGAGATCGTTCCTGAGTTGCTGAGAAAATTTTCATTAGATACCAATACATTCTTCCTACATCAATGGTGGTCAGCATTACCCTCTAGATACCTCATTTGTACTCTAGAATATTAATCTTGATGGAGATTTATGATGAAATTATTCCCACTAAGAATGTGTGGGATGTCTAGGATTAGATTCTAACCCTAGAGATGGTTCTTCTAGATCTAGAACATTATACCAAATATATATTTAAAGGAAATGGGATGTTATCATCATGAAGTTGTTCATAAATATTTTTTGGAACCAGTGTTGAGGCTAGCTTAGGTGGAGGATCCAGTAATGATGTTGCTTATGAGCCCACAAACATGACACATAGGAAACCAATGGGGAGCAGATGAATCCAATTGGATGATATTTGATGTGATATAATACCTACTATGAGTATGCCATAATAAGAAGGAGAATCAACCCATAGTTAGGTTGGAAGGATTCATCACGACACTCATCTAGGATTGGATACTCTGAGTGTGGGATGGAAAGATGGGGTGTGAAACCAAGAAATTTTATAATGGCGGGGAAGTTGGTGACATGGATGTGTTTAAACCATGGATTCTCAGTGATGGAAATGATGTAAATTGTTCTTTGGAACATCATTGATGGGAATCCACCATTATTTGTGTGTGGGGATTTCCAATTTCTATATAGTTTTCCTCCCTCACACATGGGGGTGTATGAGTACTCGAACCCCAATTCTTATCCATAAAAACATTTGGATGGACAATCTATAAATTCTAAAAATATTGTCCCTCATTTTGGGTCTAATGGAAGTGTTAAACAAGGTTGGGATGGTAGATTACATCACCTTTCATCTATTCTCCATGCCAATGGTCTTATTGACAGAAGATGGCATATGGACTGAGGAATAATGATCATATCTACTAGACTTTTGAGACATAGTAATGATATAAAGGTTTGAATGTGGATCTATTTTTGAGCCATATAATTTACATTATTTAACATAGAAATTCAGGTGCATGCAGAGGATGAATTGGAAGGAATACTCAGAGGTGTTTAATGTGTGGAACCCTTAGATGATGACGAATCCATAGCTCGTGTTATTTAATGAAGATGGAATGATTAAGATAGAGTTGCTACAAGTAACTTATATATATAGTCTTACTCATGCTTATATATAGATATGGGGAAATTAATTCCCTATGGTCATGGGGATATAGTAAACCATCCAATTTGTTGAAGGGGTGGTCCTTCAACTAAAGTTACAATGACAAATGGTGGCAAAATAGCTTTTTGGTGGCGATGTTAGGCCAGTTGGAAGGAAAATAGATGTGGATCTAGCAGTTCATGGGCCTGTAAAAGCATGGGTTGTAGTTATAGTAATAGTGCATTACCTAATTCTTCTACGAAGGAGATGGTTTGAAACAGGTGGGTCCTTTTGAGAGACTCCAAGAGTTCTTGTTCAAGGGTTATGGTAATGGGTTTTTGCCTAAATTTTACATGAAACTCCATGTATCACAATTTTTTGGAGAACTAGGGAATTCAAAATAAGTTCACCACTCCTCATGGGTTATCACCATATCTCAAAACCGATGGGATATTTCTCACCAGTTTGGTCCATGAAAAGATAGGTTTCAACACTCCCCCTATTGAAAAGAGGTAGTATATGGAAGACCTGGATGATGTGGTCTACTAATGAGGTACTATGAATCACTTGATTAACTGGGTGAGGATGATAATGCACATTTATTCCCATCCTGACCCACTTGTGGGATGTGTGGTTTTATTTGAAGGATTATAATACTCATAAATCATAGGGGAGTGATACTTACCTAATCTCTTATATAGACTGGAGTGTGGACACTGACCAGATCAACTCAATGATCTTTTAAATATCGATGAGAATCTCTATATATTTTATATTTTTTATCAATCCATTATTGAAAAGTGGTTGTGACTCATCCAGACAAAAAGGTTCCAATGGATGTGGTCACATGATCTAGAGTAGAGGGAGGTGAAACAGGGCCCACGACTGGGTTGGCTGAAGAATTTGTGGTGACAGAACATCGGTTGGTTTCATTACCTTAAAAGGCTATAGAAACTATAACATGGAAAGTAGTTATGGTTCAAAATTACAAAGAGACTAGGGAGGAATCACTTGTCATTCTTACCCAAATATTTCATGATCATCGACTAGTGGGGATGAAGCTATGGTCGTTCCACTGTAGTGAAAAACCATGGGATTTGGGATGAAAACACCCACCTCTATAATGCCTCAATATGAAACTAAAGATTCTGTCATAGGTAGAGAGGATAATTCATAATTATTCCCTGATATTTTCATCCAAAAACTCATACATGGGTATTAGGAATAATAAAAACCCTTATTAAAACATAGCAGTGATATTCACTCCTAAGGATCTTGTGCCGCCTAACAAATTTGAGGACTTTTTCTTATAAAATTATTAAGATAATAGTGTTTTCTACTTCTTGGTGCAGTGGCATGTGCATAGTTTCATCAATAATTTCTGGATAGCCAAAATAACATAATCCATGGGATCTCTACACAATTACATTTTCAGTCAATGGACTGGCAAGAGGGATTCAAGTTCCTTCCAGAAACATTCTCAAGACTTCCTCGTCTAGTAGGCATGTGTGTAAGGGTTATAGCTTGACATATAATAGATGAAAACTAATAGTTATGGATCCTAGTAACTATATAAGGATTAGGAAGAGATCAACCACCAGGATAAGATGTCACAGTTTCTTGAAATGGTTTTGGCTAATGAGGTTGATCCCACTAGTAGTCTAAGGGCTCAACTGGCATTTTCTAAGGACAAGGATGTTGAGATAAAAACTTTATTGGCATCACTGTGAGTGATGAAAGGCCGAAAATAGATTGGGTAAATTTATTTTCTCTACAAATATGATGAGGAGAAGGAAGAAATTATTGTGTGAAAACAGGCCTTCAAGATTACTCAACAGAAGCTGAATGAGATTAAGTGCCCGTTCATTGAGGGGGAGGAGAAGAGGTGTTTTTTCTCAACAAAGAGGCTTCAATATGTCAATAACACCTCGAAACCCTCTTGATTCATTTGTGTGATAAAAAAAATCTTTTTTATCAGTCATAACATGATCATATTTCTGCAGAAAATATAACAACCAATCACTATGCTCACATGGGTCATTCCTGACTATAGAAACAAGGGACGACCATGTGATTTATCTTTGTATGAGAATTTTGGACAGTCACTGGACAATCATGGTATCCTATTGTCAACTAACAATTAAATTTTTCTAATCATAGATATTTTGTGGTTGTAGAACACACATCTTAGAACAAACAACATAATTTTACAACATGCGCTAAATCACAAATGCCATAATGATAATGGGTTTTGAATTTGATTTGAATAAAGGTTAAGGGAAATTATCAATCAAAATACACAAAATATAGAAAATAAAGGGAGTTTCATGGTTATGTAGGATAAATGTTGACCTTGTTCGAATCACAGCATCCGTACTATTATCCTAAAATAGGGACAAACGAATGAGCATTGAATTTTGACTATGTTCGAAACACTAATCCTTTTTCAAATTTTCATTATAATTATTTCAATAAATTGTCATAAGAATCTATGTGATCCAAAAATAGAATTTGAAAAACCCATTTGGGGGACCCTTTAGATGTAGAAGAGGATGATGATCCAAACAAGGGTCACATGAATATTGGGAATGGAGTAAGGGAATGTTCAAATGGATTCCAATGCTCCATGAATTATGCCACTTTGACAGAAATGAAATTTTTGTAAGAGTATTTGTGTGAAAAAATATGAAAAACATATATGGGATATCTATCTCGTAAGCCAAGTGACAGCTGAAAATGAAATAAATGTGGTAGTTGACTAGTACCAGAGAAGAGGACCTCCCATGTGATGGATTGTGATATTTGGTTGTTTTTTATGGACATAAAGAAAATAGAAATGTATTTTAATGAAATATGGTGAGAATGTTTCTTGTTCTGTCTTAATATCATATTCTGAGGACACATTTCACATTTAAATATTATGGGACATATATGTAGCACACAATTTAAAGTTGTATGTCCCTAACCATGGAAAAAAGATTAACGTTGTGTTTAATGGAAAATTGAAATGTGTATACTATGTGTATTTGTGTGGCATAGAAGATCTAAACCCAGCATGAATGGGCTAAAATTGGCTTATGTTCTACAATAGATTTTGAAAATTGATATATTTCAATCTGAATGAGGAACAATGTGGAAATGACTGCACTAAATATACCCATAGGATTCTAACATGGTTTAATGTCATTTATGTACATGGATTTATAGATTGAGTTCTTAGAAGTCAGATCATTTTCTAATAGTTTATAGTCTTATTACATGGACCATTAGCTCTTAGTCTATGGTCATATAGTTTGGAACAAGGGAATAGAACTTCAAAAGATGGTCATATGTGGCATGATAGAGTGAAAAATGTGACGTGAATGAGGGCCAAAGGGGCCTAAATCCACATAACATATTTCCATTAATTCATGTACACAGTTCAGTGTCATGATACTTAGACTTTGCTTTCTGGTTTAAGGTCCCATGGCATGTACCAAGGTCCTTTTCTTATAGCTTGATCATATCAGTACACACTATAATAGAAATTTTATGAACATGTGAGCCATGGTCGGTGTGGGAAACAAGGAATGGTAAACGTTATTTACCTAACATGTGAAAGCTCACATTTGGGGTGACACCAAGGGTTTGGAATTACACTATAATAAAGACAAGTGGAAAGGAGGAATCTCGAGGCATTCATGATCTAGGTAAAGTGGATAATAGTTAGTACATATCAAATGTTGACCATGTTCAAAATAAAATTATGAAAATCATGATAGTTATGAATGGGGAGAGAAAATTCATGACAAACATTAGACTAAGTTTAAAATTAACGATCTGTTGATTTCTAGCGGGGGTCCATTAAGGAATTTTCCAAACCTATTAGGTGATCCAAAACAACATGAGATTATCACTACTAGGGGGTCCTTCTGGATCTGAATGATGATGGTAATCCAAAAAAAGAAATAATCGATATGAATGTTGGGTCACATCCAAAAATGGGGTTAAAATCCATGTTTTGTTAACAATTTATTATCACATGGCATGGACCATGGATGATAGAATTGAGACATTCTTCATGGAATATATACTATTTGATTAAGGTCACTTATTTTGGTTCAATGAGGATAGTATAAATTGGATATGTGTAGTGTGGGGTAATGATAATCTCCATGTAAATAAGGTTAGAGGGGTGAAACACCACACAACACAATCCTTTAGCAACTCACATAATGTTTAATATTTTTATTCTTGGAATGAGATGATGCCAAATGGTAAAATGTTTAATAGGATCACATATGGTCCCAAATACATAATGTATGAGCATCACTATATATTCCTTGAGGATGAGAATCATGTCACACAATGTTCTAGAAAACATATCATGCTGAGAGACCAACACTGGTGGGGCTATCATGTGTGGTTAGGGAAGTTGTGCATCCCATGATTATTTTGAGGCATCCAAAAATTGTTCAAGTTAGGATAATATTTTAATGTCATGTGTTGAGGATGATAACTTATCGTTTTTGTTCATAGAGTTCAGACTACGGGGGGGGGGGGGGGGTGTCTCTAATGTGTATGTGTAGTGTAGTGAGAGTAACCCGATATGAATGTGGAAAAAAGAGGCTCATACCACATGAAACATTCATATGGATTCCCACATATAGTTATATTTCATGATGCTTATACTTGGATTCAATTTTTTAGGGTCACATTTCCAAGTACGTAGGTTCTTATATAATGTTTTTAGAGTTCTTACCCTGAGATTAGTACTACAAAAGTAATATGTAGATTGTGGTGGAATAATTGATCCAAAATGAAAAAGGACCAAGGAATACCTAGAACCACAAAAAGAATTTCAGTGGACGCATTTGAGATAGGACCTATAGACATCTATATTCCATGGATAGAGGAAATAACTAACATATATGAGAACCCCAAAAGTCTTAATATTCCATAAATGTGGAATAAGGGAGGAAAATGGTTGATGAACTTGTGGTCAGGCTGGAATATAAATGTATGGATGTCACTACATATCTTACAAATGTTGGAATCGAGACATATGTTTTTCATGATGGAAATATCACTGCATTGGTATAACCGACACATAAGGACGATAATATATTACGTTTGGGTGGGTAGACTGGGATACAAATATGTAGAAGTCTCTTCAAATCTAAATAGGAGACGAATCAAGCCATACAATGTTCTTAAACATAAAACGGTAGATGACTGATACCAACGTTGATTCCCTCTTTGGTGATAACATTATAGTGTTGTTCACATTATAATAGTACGAAATGAATGGTGACTATTACACAATTTAATGTCATGTAATGAGTACTCTAGTTCTACACAGTTTATTATCATGAAGTAAGGTATTCAACAGCACGCTTTAACACCGTATTTCATGAAATAAGGGGAAAATATTTACATGTTGGATGCTTGATTCTTGCTATCTATAATATGACATTATTTAGGAACAAGGTGGTCCAACTTTACACAATACACTCCAAAAATAAGACTTCCACACAACCTCATGTATTGATTCATAGACATGAAAATTTAGATTAAGGCTAGAGAGCTCAGACCAAGGGATGACTATCTATTTAAGTACTTAATGGTTGGACCGTGTGCGTAGTTTAAGATATTATTCTTGTGATTTTAATTGTCATGACCCCCTCCCCACAAAGTGTACCCCTCCTAGGCCGGCAATGTGAAAAGGGAGATAATGACCCCCGAGTCCCGCCTCCAGTAGGCCCCGGGTTGGCGACTAGCACCGAGGGTATAATAACATACAAATGGGAGGCATTACCCTCTAAGAGAACACATGCAGAAGAGAGAGATAGAATAGACTCCAATCAACTCCAACTTAGAACTGAGATATAAAAGGAAACCAAGTACATATATGAAATGTCATGCAAAAGTACTACAACTGAAAAGGGGAAAACTCAATGTACCCAAAAGAAAGTGAAACGGCATCGACCACAATCCCGAATAGCTCCTCCTCCAACCGCAAGCTAGTAGTAAACAGCTTGATCTCCAACCTGCTCCAAGTGACCTGAAAAACTGTTTATATGTACATAGGGTGAGTATAAAAGTATACTCAGTAGGATCCTCCCCAAGCCTCTCGTGCAAAAGTAAAGAAAGCATGCTAAAGCCCAGTGAACAACAAGTGAAACTAACTCGTTACCTAAACAGGTATACTAAGTTCCCAACCTCACCATGGATACTCTCACCAAGTAACGCATACAAGAATATAGCATATAGTAAAGAATATCAAGGGTACCCCACTACTAATTCCCCACTGGTTTGCCGCTTTTCCCCAACGACATACGTCATGTGAATCTCTCTCCAAAGGCTTGCCCGCAGACACCTGGGCTAAGCTCCACAATCTGCACCCCGTGCACCACATAGGCTTGCCCGCAGACACCTGGGCGAAGCACCACACCGTCCTCACAACCAAAAGTAACCAGGTAGTTTCCGGGAGCCACCATAGCCCACATAACGTGTATCATACGTCGGGTATAATACCTCAAGCCATTACAGCCCATACTCCGAGTAAGGATCCTCAATCCATCATAGCCTATACACATTACACCTATAGTAGCCCATAGGATACTATATCCAGAATATATGTGTGTGAATAACCACAAGCCAATACAACCCTCTACACACATATATGGGGTAACTAACCGTTGTGCCTCATGGCACAAGTATCTACCAAGAGAAGAGAGCGGGACCAAAGGGCGTAGTCAGCCATTCAACCTCCCATCAGAATGTTGGGGAAAACACCTCCCCAGGGCTCAGAATCCCCGGGGTGTCAGTTGCCCTTACCGACAGGGTGGAGTAGCGTATAGAAACACAAAAAGTACAGAATATATATAACTCACAACCACACTATGGGCATCACCTAGTCATAGGCACAACTACAGCTAACGTCTCTCAGACTCCAGGCTGCTGATTCTAAGACTAGGTATCCTATAAGCACACAACCATTTTAAGAGCTTTATTAGATTACCCCATTCCCATTTTATCAGTTCCATTTTACGTTAATTAATTCTTTAAACATTAATTAACCATGAGCAATTTACCACATTAAACTAAATTGGCATCACATTCAAAAACTGCTCCTTTTTAGGATTCACATCACTATTAAATTCCAGTTTCTCCATCCCCATGGATTATCACCATTTAAACAAACTTTCATTATGGAATTACCTTCCCCATATTCCCAAGAATTATAGAAAAGTATCCTCTGCTACTAAACACAAAGGGCTCAACACGGTGAGTAGATATACTATCCGTCGAGTCTTTGACGCCTATAGCAAGAGCATAGACCCATCCTCCATCGAGAGGCTAAACACGGAAAGCACGTGGCATACCCCGCGTGTCTTCGCCTCCTTCGGAAAGTGGGTAAGCAAAACCAGCTACCTTGAGTAGTGGGGAAAATTAAGGCAGATAAACAACCAAACCAAACCACCAACATCAAACCATCACATTCATCTCAAACCATCATCCTTGGTGTCCTCCCTGACACCCACATGCATAAACCGATGCATCTCGCCACACTAGGCGTCATCCGCTGCCACAACCACAAGTCCCCATGCCTCCACATATCACAACAGCCATCCTGGCTCACATAAAATCACAAGCAGCAGGAAATCAAAGATCACAAAATGGGCTCTCGGCCCTTTAACAAGGCATTCAGCCTTCATACAAGATGAGCACTCAGAGCTCCAAACCACAAGGCATTCAGCCTTACAAGCAAGCGGGTAACTCAGAACCCTTTTGAAATTATCAAACTAATAGTTCTTTAATCCATCTAGAATTAACAGATTCATTAACATGCCTCTTTATCTTTAGCCAATTATTTAACAAATAATTTCGGCTTTACGTTCTTTATCAATTTCCATCATGAACAAGCAACTAATTAAAGAAAATCATAGATATCACTCTATCTAGGAAAACATGAGGCAAACTGTTATCACGGTACAAAGCAACAACATGCGATCAACCAATTCTTTTAATCCGGTTCAAGTATTTAATTAGTTCAATTTCATTGTGATCCCAAGGGTAATATCATGCTAATTCTATATTTTCACATAAACAATTAGAGAAGCCATGAATCCCCTACCTCGAAGAGTTCTTGACGTCCTTTATCCACACAATGGGTCACAGTCCTCTTCTCCTCACGACAGCTGCATCCACTGGAGGATGCCACAGTACGACAGTACCAACCAACCCCAAGAAAACCCATTAGAACCATGGAGATTACATGCTAATATGGAAGGAAGAACAAGAGAAGGTGATCCCCGAAGGAACGATGATAAAACATACCTTATATGGAAGAACGATCGACACAACTTGGTTGCATCAAACAGAGCGGAACTAATCCGAGTAACATTTGATTGTGAAACTCCTACAAGAATGATTGCAAGGTTCTAGCATCTCGTAGATGAGAACCAGGAGGAAGAACAATGAAGAATGATATCTCTTTCCCTTTAAAAAAATAAATTAGAGAGGCGACGGTTTAAGATCATATTTATTCTTCATTAAAAATGGATCGCATTAACCCACGTGATTTGACCAAGTAAAAACATCCCGGCCTTAGGAATAATTAATATAGGATTTATGGCCTTTGAATCAGCCTTAGAGTCCTTAAAATAAGGTTTTAAAAGTATTTTACATCAAAGAAAACGTCAAATTTGCGATGCTGGAAACACTGTTCACATACTCAAAATTTGGCAAAGTATGGAATCGGTAGCTCTTAGGATTCTGGAAACATTGTTCATTCGTAAAATTTGGAAAAGTATGGAATCGGTAGCTCTTCGGATTCTGGAAACACTGTTCATTCGTGAAATTTGGCAAAGTATGGAATCGATAGCTCTTAGGATTCTAGAAACACTGTACAAGTCCACCGATAGAAGGTCACCAATAGAACATCACCGATAGAAACACTGTTCAAGTCTACCGATAGAAGTCCACCGATAGAACCTCACCGATAGAAAGACTGTTCAAGTCTACCGATATAAGTCCACCGATAAAACCTCACCGATAGAAACACTGTTCAAGTCTACCGATAGAAGTCCACCGATAGAACCTCACAGATAGAAACACTATTCAAGTCTACCGATAGAAGTCCACCGATAGAACCTCACCGATAGATACAATATTCAAGTCTACTGATAGAAGTCCACCGATAGAACCTCACCGATAGAAACACTGTTCACTGAACCTCGCTGATAGAAACACTGTTCACTGAACCTCACCGATAGAAACACTATTCACGTATCGATACTATTCATAAAACTGGAAACACTGTTCCTAGAACTAGAAATTTGGCAATGTGTTAGCCGAGCTACTGCTGGACTGCGGCTACCGGTAGACCGAGCTACCGGTAATCAGCAGCTACCGGTAGTCCGGCTCCCGGTAGGCAGTAGCTACCGGTAGACCGAGCTACTGGTAGGCAGCAGCTACCGGTAGACTGAGCTACTGGTAGGCAGCAGCTACCGGTAGACCGAGCTCCTGGTAATCAGCAGCTACTGGTAGACAGGCTACCGGTAGGCCGCAGCTACCGGTAGACCGAGCTACCGGTAGGCAGCAGCTACCGATAGACCGAGCTACCGGTAATCAGCAGCTACCGATAGACCGACTACGAGTAGGCAGCAGTTACCGGTAGACCGAGCTACCGGTAGGCAGCGGCTGGGGGATAAGTCACCTTGACCTCCCGGAACACCTCCAACACCACATTATCACAAAGTAATGGACCAGGGAGGTCCGGGCCATTACATTAGATACCTCTCAAAACATTCTCGTCCTCGAGAATTAAAAACCAACCCAGAAGAAAAGAGGGGTCCGAACAACCACCCCATAAGATACCTCTCTGGGGAAAACCACCATCAATTGTTCAAAAGCTGGAACAAAACTACGACATCCGAGAGAATGGAAACAAACAATCCATAACCAAACAATTCTAACCTAACATCACATCAAAGGTACATAAATAAAACATGAAAGGTCTAACCATAAAGGAAACGTCATTACATGAACAGAGTTAAACATTAAACAACTCTGGGTACTGAGCACGTATCTGTGACTCACGCTCCCAGGTACTCTCCTCCATGCCACTGTGTCTCCACAAGACACGAACAAAGGGGATAGAACGCCCACGCAACACCTTCTCCTTGTGGTCTTGGATCTCCACAGGTCGCTCCTTGAAGGTTGCATCATCGTCAATATTGATCTCTCCCCAATCGATAACATGAGATTCATCATGAAGATAACGACGGAGCTGTGATACATGGAAAACATCATGTATCTGACTCATCTGAGGGGGAAGTGCTACTCGATACGCCATAGCTCCAACACGAGCAAACACCTCGAAAGGCCCAACAAACCGGGGAGAAAGCTTACTTCCGCGACCAAACCTTTGCTACCCACGACGGGGAGTCACCTTTAGAAACACATGATCCCCAACATTAAACTCTAACGGTCTCCTTATTTGATCAACATATGATTTCTGATGATCTTGTGCTGTCTTCATCCTCTCACGAATCACCTGAACCATCTCTGTTGTATTCTGCACTAGTTCTGGTCCGAGAATTGCTGACTCTCTGACCCCAGTCCAGCACAACGGAGAATGGCATGGCCGGCCATACAAGGCTTCAAATGGCGCCATACCAATGGTAGAGTGAAAACTATTATTGTAAGAGAACTCTACCAAGGGTAAGTGCTTCACCCATGAACCTCCAAAATCAAGAACACAAGAGCGCAACATGTCTTCAAGAGTCTGGATGGTTCGCTCTGTCTGACCATCCGTTTGAGGATGAAAAGCAGTGCTAAGGAATAATTGAGAACCAAAAGCATGCTGGAGACCTCTCCACACCCAGGAGGTAAAACGAGGATCTCGATCAGAAATGATTGTCTTAGGAAATACGTGAAGCCTCACCACCTCCTCCAGATACTGCCTCGACAAAACTTCCACTGAGCTCGACTCCTTGATCGCTATGAAGTGGGATGATTTTGTTAAACGATCCACTACCACCCATATTGAATCATGTCCTCCCGGAGCTCGAGGTAAACCGGTAACAAATTCCATTGAGATGTCCTCCCACTTCCACTGAGGAATCTCTAAGTGTTGGAGAAGACAACCAGGAACACGGTGTTCGGCCTTCACCTTCTGGCAGACTAAACATCGAGACACACATTCTGCAACTATACGCTTCAGCCCAGGCCACCAAAACTGACTCCTCAAGGATCGGTACATCTTCTTCACACTAGGATGTACCGCCAAGGGTGAACTATGAAACTCTCGGAGAACCGTCTCGCGCATCGCCAAGGGAACAAAAATCCTGCCACGATACAACACTCGGTGTTGTTCATCCTCCGACCAACCATCAGGGGCCTCACCACATACAAATCTGTCTCTCCAAACTTCCACCTCTAGGTCACCCAACTGAGACTCTTACACCTTCTGCATTAGGGATGACTGCACCGTCATCTGGAAAAGACAACCTCTACCCCCAACTTCTCCCATATCAAGATGAAAAGATGATAGCTCTTCCATCACTCTCCAAGAATCACCAGATTCATGCACAACATCATTACGTGACTTTCGGCTTAGTGCATCAGCTACAACGTTCCCTTTTCCAGGTGTATACGATATTTCAAAGTCGTATTCCTGCAAGAACTCCATCCACCGACGCTGCCTCAAGTTCAAGTCACATTGGGAGAAAACATACCTCAAACTCTTATGATCGGTGAAAACCACAAAGTGCTCACCAATGAGGTAATGTCTCGACAACTTCAGAGCAAACACCACGGCTGCCAACTCAAGGACATGGGTGGAATAGTTTCATTCATGGGGACACAACTTCTGAGACCCATAAGAAACAACTGACCTATGCTGCATGAGAACACTGCCTAGCCCCAGATGTGAAGCATCACAGAAAACATCAAACTGGACTCCCTTCGCTGGAAGAAAAAGGACTGGAGAACTTACCAACTTCTCCTTTAGATACTCGAAAGCTGTCTGACACTGATCAGTCCATATGAACACTTGATCCTTCCTAGTCAAAGCTGTCAGAGGAGTCACAACTCGGGAGAAATTGGATACAAACCTCTTATAATAGCCTGCGAGACCAAGGAAACTTCGCACCTCTGACACGGTCTTGGGGGCTGGCCAAGACACCAATGCTTCTATCTTCGAAGGATCCATAGCTACTCCCTGTTGGGACACAACATGTCCCAAGAAATGAACTTCTCAAGCCCAGAACTCACACTTGGACAACTTCCCAAACAACTGATGTTGGCGAAGAACTCCCAAAATGGCTCGTATATTCTCTGCATGCTCCTCTTCAGATGTGGAGTACACAAGGATGTCATCGATGAAAACCTCAAAAAACTTGTCCAGAAATTCAAGGAACACAACATTCATCAACCCCATGAAAACAACTGGATCATTCGTCACGCCGAATGGCATTACAACAAACTCATAATGCCCATGACGACAGCGGAAAGCAGTCTTCGGGATATCCTCATCCTTTACACGCATCTGATGATATCCTGACCGCAAGTCTATCTTTGATAACCGACTTGCACCCTTCAGGTGATTGAATAGGTAATCAATCCGTGGGAGAGGATAGTGGTTCTTTATTGTCACTTTGTTTAACCGACGATAATCAACGCACAACCGCAAACTGCCATCATCCTTTTTCACAAACAAAACTGGTGCACCCCACGGTGAAACACTTGGCCGAACAAAACCACACTGCAACAGACCGTCGAGCTGAATACGTAGCTCTCGTAACTCAGAAGGGGACATCCTATACGGAGACATAGAGATAGGGGATGCTCCTGGTTGTAGATTGATCCCAAACTCGATCTCTCGTCGAGGGGGTAAGGATACAACCTCTCCTGGAAAGATGTCAGGGTACTCCTCCACGACCCTAGGAAACGCCAACTGTTGAACCTCTGAAGAACTCAGCATCATCCCAGCCATCATGGATGATAAGGAAGGAACTCGTCTATGACTCATTTGAGGATCTCTCTCACCAACAAACACAACTTCCTCTCCATCTTCATCAAAGAAAACGACCTTCTTCCTGTAGCAATCCACAACAGCCTGCACCGAATACAACCAATCCATGCCGAGTATGACATCATATGGTTGTATTCGCAAACATAGGAAATCTCCCCAAGAGAGATGTTGCCCCAACACTACCTCACAGTCTCTACATACTTCAAACAAGTCAGCTCGACCTCCAACTGGCGTAGTCAACGCCAAGGGCACTGGAAGCCTCTCTACCTCAAGTCCCAAAGCATGGACAAGGGTAGGTGATATGAAGGAGTGTGTTGCTCCTGAATCAAAAAAGGCATACACCACGGTAGAAAACAAGCAAAGGGTACCTCGAACGACATCTGGCTCGCATGGGGCTGGCAACGCTAGAGCATGAAGCTGACCACGACTTCCTCCACGGCCTCTCTAACCCTGATGACGACCACCACCACGGCCGTGCTCTGCTCTCTGAGGACGGGGAGCGTCATGGGGATGTCCTCTGCCTGCTCCATCTACCCTTTGGTGATCTAAAACTGGTGCAACCTACTGCTGCTGCCTCGGCTGGAACTGCCTCAACGGAGGAACCTAGAGTGGAGCTCCCGGTGCACGATGACTGCTCTGAAAATTCGGGCACTCCCGCTGCTGATGACCACGAACACCACAAGAAAAACAAGCGCCTGATCCCTTGGCATAGGTCTGAGAGTTTCTACCTCCGGAGAAACGAGATGGGAAGGGATGGGACCTACCCCCAGGTGAACGGAAACTCTTCTGTCCTGAAAACCGGGAACCCTGGACCACAGCTCTACTTCGTGAGGAATCATGACGATTCCCTTCTCGTGACGATCCAGTCCTGGCCAAAGTCCTCTCAACAACCTCTACCCTCGCCAGCACCTCAAGATATGTCTTCAGCATAAATGGGGTGACCTGCCGCTGGATCTCTGGATGCAAAGCCTCCTCGAAATGCCTCGCCCTAGCCTCATCATCTGGTAACAGGTCTGAAGCATATCTTAGAAGGTTCCTGAAATGAATTCCAAACTCTCGAACACTGGAGCTCCCATGTCGAAGGGTGAGAAGCTCCTGGCGACTGGACACCTTCGCAGTCGACGAAAGAAACTAGACTCTAAACCTATCTCGAAACTCCTCACATGAGATGGCTGACTCCTCTCGATCACCGAGAAACAAGAACCACCACTTCCTCGCTTCTCCACGCAGCATCGTCACAACCATGGAAACCCAGTGTTCCTTCCGAGCACGAATCGAACTGAAGCCTATCTCGATCTTCTCCAACCAGTCTTTTGTGACTGCATCTGAAACGGATCCCTCGTACTTCTGTAGACTTTGGCACTGAAACTCTCACAGTGTCTTCCTCCAAGTGTCATCGTCGTCAACCTATACTCGGCGGCGATCTGCTGGAACAGCCTGATGGGCATCTTCTGCGCAAACCTGACGAGGACGTCGACCTGGAGCCATACCTGCAAAATAACAACTGTAATAGCTCCTAAGCCTGGAATATGGAAGAATCAACATTAATTAATTAATTTTTTTGTTTTATTTATTTTAGGTTACCTATCCCAATGTCTACCCATTCAAACACAAGCACAAAGAATAATGATGCTTGATCCTTTCCTAGGTCTCTACCCTGCAACCGGTATCACTTTGTTTAGTAGGCATCGTAAACTTAAAGGTCCGTGCAACAGATCATAGGGGGCCCAAAATGCCTATGTCTCTGCCAGTCTCCAGTGTTTACCCTACATTCTAAACATGAATGACACCGTTGGCCTACCATCCCATGCTTCCTCACCTGTGCCTAACTCCAAACTCCATCTTATCCCTCAACCTCCCTTTGATACCACTCTGTCACGACCCCCTCCCCACAAAGTGTACCCCTCCTGGGCCGGCAATGTGAAAAGGGAGAAAATGACCCCCGAGTCCCGCCTCCAGTAGGCCCCGGGTTGGCGACTAGCACCGAGGGTATAATAACATACAAATGAGAGGCATTACCCTCTAAGAGAACACATGCAGAAGAGAGAGATAGAATAGACTCCAATCAACTCCAACTTAGAACTGAGATATAAATGGAAACCAAGACATATATGAAATTTCATGCAAAAGTACTACAACTGAAAGGGGGAAAACTCAAAGTACCCAAAAGAAAGTGAAACGGCAGCGACCACAAGCCCGAACAGCTCCTCCTCCAACCGCAAGCTAGTAGTAACCATCATGATCTCCAACCTACTCCAAGTGACCTGAAAAACAGTTTATATGTACATAGGGTGAGTATAACAGTATACTCAGTAGGATCCTCCCCAAGCCTCTCGTGTAAAAGTAAAGAAAGCATGCTAAATCCCAGTGAAAAACAAGTGAAACTAACTCGTTACCTAAATAGGTATACTAAGTTCCCATCCTCACCATGGATACTCTCACCAAGTAACGCATACAAGAATATAGCATATAGTAAAGAATATAAAGGGTACCCCGCTACTACTTCCCCACTGGTTTGCCGCTTTTCCCCAACGACATACGTCCTGTGCATCTCTCTACAAAGGCTTGCCCGCAGACACCTGGGCTAAGCTCCACAATCTGCACCTCGTGCACCACATAGGCTTGCCCGCAGACACCTAGGCGAAGCACCACACCGTCCTGACAACCAAAAGTAACCAGGAAGTTTCCGGGAGCCACCATAGCCCGCATAACGTGTATCAAACGTCGGGTATAATACCTCAAGCCATTACAGCCCCTACTCCGAGTAAGGATCCTCAAACCATTATAGCCTATACACATTACACCTATAGTAGCCCATATGATACTATATCCAGAATATATGTTTGTGAATAACCACAAGCCATTACAGCCCTCTACACACATATATGGGGTAACTAACCGTTGTGCCTCATGGCACAAGTATCTACCAAGAGAAGAGAGCGGGACCAAAGGGGGTAGTCAGCCATTCAACCTCCCATCAGAATGTTGGGGAAAACACCTCCCCAGGGCTCAGAATCCCCGGGGTGTCAGTTGCCCTTACCGACAGGGTGGAGTAGCGTATAGAAACACAAAAAGTACAGAATATATATAACTCACAACCACACTATGGGCATCACCTTGTCATAGGCACAACTGCAGCTAACGTCTCTCAGACTCCAGGCTCCTACTTCTAAGACTAGGTATCCTATAAGCACACAACCATTTGAAGAGCTTTATTAGATTACTCCATTCTCATTTTATCAGTTCCATTGTACGTTAATTAATTCTTTAAACATTAATTAACCATGAGAAATTTACCACATTAAACTAAATTGGCATCACATTCAAAAACTGCTCCTTTTTAGGATTCACATCACTATTTAATTCCAGTTTCTCCATCCCCGTGGATTATCACCATTTAGACAAACTTTCATTATGGAATTACCTTCCCCATATTACCAAGCATTCTAGAAAAGCATCCTATGCTACTAAACACAAAGGGCTCAACACGGTGAGTAGATATACTACCCGTCGAGTCTTTGTCACCTATAGCAAGAGCATAGACCCATCCTCCATCGAGAGGCTAAACACGGAAATCACGTGGCATACCCCGCGTGACTTCGCCTCCTTCGGAAAGAGGGTAAGCAAAACGAGCTGCCTTGAGAAGTGGGGAAAATTAAAGCAGATAAACAACCAAACCAAACCACCAACATCAAACCATCACATTCATCTCATACCATCATCCTTAGTGTCCTCCCCGACACCCACATGCATAAACCGATGCATCTCGCCACACTAGGCGTCATTCGCTGCCACAACCACAAGTCCCCATGCCTCCACATATCACAACAGCCATCCAGGCTCACATCAAATCACAAGCAGTAGGAAATCAAAGATCACAAAATGGGCTCTCAGCCCTTTAACAAGGCATTCAGCCTTCATACAAGATGATCACTCAGAGCTCCAAACCACAAGGCATTCAGCCTTACAAGAAAGCGGGTAACTCAGAACTCTTTTGAAATTATCAAACTAATAGTTCATTAATCCATCTAGAATTAAAAGATTCATTAAAATGCCTCTTTATCTTTAGCCAATTATTTAACAAATAATTCCGGCTTTACGTTCTTTATCAATTTCCATCATGAACAAGCAACTAATTAAAGAAAATCATAGATATCACTCTATCTAGGAAAACATGAGGCAAACTGTTATCACGGTTCAAAGCAACAACATGCGATCAACCAATTCTTTTAATCCGGTTCAAGTATTTAATTAGGCCAATTTCATTGTGATCCAAAGGGTTAAATCATGCTAATTCTACTGTTGCACATAAACAATTAGAGAAGCCATGAATCCCCAACCTCGAAGAGTTCTTGACGTCCTTTATCCACACAACGGGTCACAGTCCTCTTCTCCTCACGACAGCTGCATCCACCGGAGGATGCCACGGTACGATAGTACCAACCAACCCCAAGAAAACCCATTAGAACCATGGAGATTACATGCTAATATGGAAGGAAGAACAAGAGAAGGTGATCCCCGAAGGAACGATGATAAAACATACCTTATATGGAAGAACGATCGACACAACTTGGTTGCATCAAACAGAGCGGAACTGATCCGAGTAACGTTTGATTGTGAAACTCCTACAGGAATGATTGCAAGGTTCTAGCATCTCGTAGATGAGAACTAGGAGGAAGAACAACGAAGAATGATTTCTCGTTCCCTTTAAAAAAATAAATTAGAGAGGCGACGGTTTAAGATCCGATTTATTATCCATTAAAAACAGATCGCATTAACCCACGCGGTTTGACCAAGTAAAAACATCCCGGCCTTTGGAATAATTAATATAGGATTTATGGCCTTTGAATCGGCCTTAAAGTCCTTAAAATAAGGTTTTAAAAGTATTTTACGTCAAAAAAACGTCAAATTTGCGAAGCTGGAAACACTGTTCACATACTCAAAATTTGGAAAATTATGGAATCGGTAGTTCTTAGGATTCTGGAAACACTGTTCATTCGTGAAATTTGGCGAAGTATGGAATCGGTAGCTCTTAGGATTCTGGAAACACTGTTCATTCGTGAAATTTGGCAAAGTATGGAATCAGTAGCTCTTAGGATTCTGGAAACAATGTACAAGTCCACCGATAGAAGGTCACCGATAGAACCTCACCGATAGAAACATTATTCAAGTCTACCGATAGAAGTCCACCGATAGAACCTCACCGATAGAAACACTATTCAAGTCTACCAATAGAAGTCCACCGATAGAACCTCACCGATAGAAACACTGTTCAAGTCTACCAATAGAAGTCCACCGATAGAACCTCACCGATAGAAACACTGTTCAAGTCTACTGATAGAAGTCCACCGATAGAACCTCACCGATAAAAACACTGTTCACTGAACCTCACTAATAGAAACACTGTTCACTGAACCTCACCGATAGAAACACTGTTCACCTACCGATACTGTTCATAAAACTGGAAACACTGTTCCTAGAACTAGAAATTTAGAAAAGTGTTAGCCGAGCAACTGCTGGACTGCGGCTACCGGTAGGCAGCAGCTAACGGTAGACCGAGCTACCGGTAATCAGCAGCTACCGGTAGTCCGGCTACCAGTAGGTAGCAGCTACCGGTAGACCGAGCTACTGGTAATCAGCAGCTACCGGTAGACCGGCTACCGGTAGGCAGAAGCTACCAGTAGACCGAGCTACCGGTAGGCAGCAGCTACCGGTAGACCGAGCTACTGGTGATCAGCAGCTACCGATAGACAGGCTACCGGTAGGCAGCAGCTACCGGTAGACCGAGCTACAGGTAGGCAGCAGCTACCGGTAGACCGAGCTACCGGTAGGCAGCGGCTGGGGGATAAGTCATATTGACCTCCCGGAACACCTCCAACCCCAAATTATCACAAAGTAATGGACCAGGGAGGTCTGGGCCATTACAATTATATATTCCATTTACGTTCATGAAAAATGGATAGTCAATGATATATAGTTTAATATAGTCTATCTAGGATGATGTTTCTATGTAGTTTAAATTCATTTAGCTAAGACTATAGGGGCACCAAAGAGTTTAAGATTATATTTCTTGGTCCTAATAATATTATCTTGTGGTTGTTTCTCCAAGATTATGGGATCTTATATTAAGGTAATAGGGTTTGGGCAATTGGGGAAGGTCATCATAAAATGTGTAATATGGCATGGAGGAGTGATAAAAACGATGTGAATGAGGTCCATTGTTTCACAAGTCCACACCACACCTTTTCTAGAATGCATTCATATAGTTTTGAGTAATGAGTTTGAGAGTTTGACTTCCTTACAAGATGTACTTCTGGAGAAACATGGAATTTCTTAGAGGAGTGATGCTTTCTCCATCCATAGTGATCAAACAGTATGTTCCAATTGGATAGACCTAATTAATCATGTATGGTCCTTGCCCCTTGGGCTCCAACATTTGTGGATCATTGTTAGTTATAATCAACATCCTAAGAAAAAAGCCTATGTCACCCTAGAGGAAGGATATAAGAGAACATTTTTATATAATGTTCTTGTTGTCTTATTCTCCCACCTCTCTATATTATGTAAGTTATAGAGGGTGACTTCATTGATGGATTGCAGCTTAGCTAAATGTCCTTATGGAATTCCTTCTAGAGTATGTTGGTCATGGACTATTTTTTGATGTAATTGAAACTAAAACACACTCAGAATTACTACCTATGTTACATATATAAGGGAATATAGGTTCACATAGGTGATATTTTGAGTCATTTTCGGATATTCCCATAGAACATTGGGGAGGTTCTATGACCAACTGTTCTTGTTCTAGACCACAATCTTCCATAGGATATTGGAGATAATTTTATTAAATGTATTGATCATTCCATTTTTTTGATTTTAGTAGTTTGATGTATGGTTAGACCAAAAAATGAACTTACCATATAAATTCACTTTTTTAACAAAGTGTAAGTCAGTGTTGTTGTCCCTGATAATAGTTTTAGAGTCTATGAATTAGTGGATCATGTGGGATCTTGTGAAGTAAACCACTGATCGGGCCTTTAGTTCCTTAATGGTTAAAGATTCTACCCACTTGGTGAATAATTATGTCTCGGTAAGAAGTAACCAGACCTCACAAGATGTTACTAGAGTATTGGGTCCCACAACACTGACTCCCCACACTGTAAAGGGCACAGAATACATGGTGGTATGAAAGGTATATAATGGGTGAAGTAATATATTGGCATGACTTTCACATGCATGGACCATCTTGGATAGCATTATTTTGTCATAGACCATGGTGGGACCGAAGTATCCCATCATTCAAATGTAGTGGGAGATTATCAACCTTTCATGAAGAGGGATATATGATACGGCATGAAAATTCTATATAACTTGGTGAATCATTTTCCCTTTAATGAAACAAAGGAGAATTACACAAACCCTATTGTCTATGGAGATTCTTCTTGAGATTTTTCTCGTGTTAGAGAGTGAACTCGTCTTCTCAATGATAGATATGATCATAGTAGAATCTATCTAGTGGGATGATACCAAGATTGAGGTACTCAAAAAAAAAGGATTTTTCCAATCAGGGGATTATTCTATAACAACTCTAACCCCAAAAATCATGGTGTTAAGGTCATGTTAACATTAAACTATCATAAGATACAAGACAATCACCTCCTAAAAGATGATACTGTTTATTTGAATTGGTAATATAGAAACAAATATTGGTTTTTTATTACAACTGAAGACTCAAATTACAAAATAATTTATTTCTTTTTAGGATCATATCTTCATTCAATCTAGCGAATCAATAAATATTTTTTTAGAATAATTCATTGAATCCAAATGAAAGGAAGTAAAATAAGGATGAGAAGAATTTCTAAATAAAGGTAATGTACAATGGGATCAATAATGAATCAATGATAATAGTCAATATTTAATGGTATTAACTAAAGAAACATGTCAAGTAATTAGTAAACTAATATTAATGTGAGTAAATAATATGGAATGGTAAATGACTAAAAACACATTCCCTTTTACCAATGTGATGATAATGAAATTAATCAAAATATATGGTCAAAGAAAACATCACATGGATAAACTTTATTAAATCTAAATTAAACAATTTCTTTATTATTTGACATTATGTTTCATAGGCACATGGTTCCATTACCATAAACACCATTCACATGATATTTTAGCATAATACTATTTAGGGCATTGACAAGATAATTTAAAACTACTCTAATTTTGAATAAAACTAAAAGGGTTTCTCACCAACTGGTTTTTTTCTCAGGAGACTACCAAAGAATCGAGGGGATTAATTTAAATGATCTTTAACCAGTAAAAATAATATCTAAATTATTTCTTAAATTTTGAATAATCATTCTAATTCATAAAAAATGTTACTTATAAAAAATTTGAATATTATAAAGGATAAACATTTGTCAATATTTTCCCAAATAGTCAAACAACTATCAAATTAAACACTTTATGTAAAAAAATTATATGGTTCAATTAGTAATAACATCCATGAAAAATATATATGAATAATTTGGGTAAATTCAGTGTTCAATTATCATAGGAAAATGAATATTTTTAGGGGACTACAAAAATGATCAATGGAATTGAATTCCAACACTATCTTTGGACAAATAAATTGTAAAACATCAAGAGGAATAATAATTATGGTATCAATAAAACAGATACTAAGTTGAATTACATTTTTTTCATTGATTAATATAATTACTTTAAAATTTTATATTAAAAATATTCCTGTGGAAAATTTTCATTTTATTTTAAAAAAAAATTGAAAATCATTTTTTTTAAAATAAGTTTTGAAACAATTTTCATTTTAAATTTTAATTTTAAGTATGAAAATTAATATTCAATGAATATATAATGAAAAAATATATATGTTTCATACAAGTTAAAGAGAATATTCAGGTACATGGTCTAAAGATTATAAAAGTTCTTTGTTTGGAAAAAGACAAGATGATTACATTGAAAATATTTGTAAAAGATAAAAGGGTAAAAATGGATTTGAAAAATAAGAGTGGGAAGGGAAAATACTTATTTGAAAACATTTTTAGAAATCTATGATTTTATAATAAAATCGATTCTCCAACATAAGTGAAAAATGAGGCAAGTTTTTCATTAAAACATTTTCTTTAGGATTTTGATCACTAAAGTATTGAAAATATTACTATAAATTCATATACCATATTAGAATTAAATTATAATATTTTTGAAATAATTACCCAAACAATTTATCTGCTATAAATTCTAGTAAAAATAATCCTGAACAAAATGAGATTGTGAAGTAAACCGATGGAAATACAACAACCATTATGTGAGAATAAATTGAAAAATTGATTGTTCATTTCATATGTAAGTCCAAATAAAACAATTTTAAGTACATAAAAATTTTGTGAACAATTTTTACAAACACAATCATGTTATATAAACTATAATGACGATGTAATATTCCACAAAAAATAAATTGGTTTTGGAAATTATTTTCCACATGGTAACGCTTAATTCTAATCACCTTAGATTAGATAATTGAAATATAAAATCTAAATATCATGTATAATGAATTAATAATGAAATTATTTTTTATGTTTTAGTATTTACACAATATATAAGAAACTATGTTCAAAAAAAAAAAAATATACGTCAAGGAATGAAAATTGAGACGAAGTCCCTTACTACTTGGTATGTTTTTATTTATAATCCCCATGAAAGAAATAAATTCAAATAAGACTTTAAATACAACAATAATAAAATTATTACTATTTTAAAATAAATTAGGTGATGTATATAAACCCCAAAAAAATTTATGTTGTGAAAATTGTGTATAACTATTGTAATGAAATGTTACACAAGAATCTCATACCTTTGGATTCCCTTCAGGTGAACATCCATTAACCGCGTGTATAATGGGTTTAATCATTTCACTAAAATAATGTAGAACCATACTAATAATTATAATATCATATATTATCTTCTTCTAATATCTTATTACCTATTTTTTAACAATCATTAACAATTTTTACTATTTATAGGTCTTAATTGCCTTGTTTATTGAGTATATTTTTACTTGATATTTTATTATTATTAAGTACATCATGATTTCAGCATCTCCATAATGTAGAAAAATGGTTAAAATATCACATATATACAGTATATATGATTTTCAAATAATCCATAATATTTATAGATATTAAATGAAATATATCATTCAGGGAAATGGTAGGTCATACTGATGCATGATCATTACATCCAATTATTTATCGTAATAAAAATTGTTTAATTTAAATAAATTATATAGATATTGATATTCTATTTATTGTTTCATATTTATTTCATATATTTCACATAGGTTTTTTAAAACAATACATTATTATTTCCATGTATATCCTTTAAAAATCTCTTCACCATAAGGAGGTTCCAATCCACACATTGACACATGGTGTTATCATATTCCTAAAAAATGGAATCCATGATGAAATGAGTTATATAAGAATTAATAAAATCAAAAAATACATCAAAATTATCATATATATAATATATAAACATAGTTTCCATCCTAATTCCCACCAATATAAGTAGTAATGGAATAACAAAAAACATTTCTTCGTTAGGTGGTAATTCACCATACAAAATAATAGAATGTTCATTACCCATTAGATGGATGTGTGTGTAATTTTAGGTAGAAACATCATAAAAAATTACCATTATACTGACGATAATATCATTTCTATATAATAATTATAAAAAAATTATTTATTGTGAGAAGAAGTAAGTGAAGCAAAATATGATCATTGAAGAATGTTTCCTTTTGTTGGGGTAAATTATTTTGGTTTAAAACCAAATACATTGTTGTATTTTAAAACAGATGTCACCTTTAGGATCAGGGGAGATATTTAAGGATTTTTTTGATAAGTGTAGAGTGAGAAATTGAGTGTTAGATGTGTGAATAAGTGGTAAGGGTTAGTTACTATTTGTTGTGGAGGATGAGTGGTATTCTTCTAAATATCAGAAAAAGGAATTACACCCATGTTTTATAAATGACAATTCACTAAAATGTTAGTAAACATTAGATCCAAGCGTTTATAGGGTTTAATTATGGACAAAAAATGAATTTTGTACATGTTTTAGAGTCTTTTGTGCTCTTAAGTTTATGGTTTATTCAGATATTAAGGTAATTTTTCTATTAATCACTATAAATATTTTGATCACTTTATCATATATCTTTGGTCAAAGAATAACCTGAAAATAATAGATATTAGAAATTATACTGACTTCAAAAATTTAATCCGTTTTTATAAATTTAAAACATAGAATGTGTGGAAATTAATTTAAATATAATCTCATAGAGGGGAAAAGAAAGTAGGTTTATAATGTAAAAATGTTCAAAAATTAGCTTTGTTTTTTATCTAATTTCAAAGTGTAACTGATTAAAATTTCATAAATTAGATAAATATAATAATAATTTATGTAACTAATTTTAAAAATAATAAGAAATTTAATTTCCTATTATAAATAATTTTTTATGAAAATAATTTTTTGAATTAAAATTCGGTATTTTTCACTATTCATCAAATAATGAAAATTCTCATAGAATTGTCAAAAATAAACCCCAAACTAATTTTATATATATATATAATGATGTTTAATTATTTAAATTAAATTCAGTGATGTTTGAAAACTCATATTTAATACATGTTATCCATTAAAAGGTGAAAAATTTACCTTATAAAAATATAGGTTTTTATGTTTAAAATTGGGGTTGTTTTTATCTTAGGCCCATCAAATATAGTCGATGAATGTCAAAATTATTTTATTGAATATATATCATAAATATTTAATTTATATCATTTATTAATTTTAATTAATTTATTTTATTATTAAAAAACACCTATGTGATGATAAACAAAAGAATATTTCTTTTAAATTAAATCTCTTTATATTTCCATTACAAATTAATTGGTAACCATTGAATTAAATATTTTGTAAATATTATATTTTTATAATTTAGTTAATTATATTAATAACCTCAAATTTAATGTAAAGGTTATGTATTATTATATTATATAATAATATTTTAATAATATATTATTGTTCGATAACACTTGGTCATGCATGCATCCAAAACTAAGGAAAAAATTCATTGTTGTGTGCGATGAAAAAAATCTCAGTATTTAATTCATTGAAATCTATATAATATATTATATTTATATAGTATATTAAATATATAAAAAATTCTTGATAGGATATATTCCTTCTTTATGTTTGGTGTTTTTGGTCTTAAATGATATCGTATAATATAATCTCTTTTAGAATTTTAGCGGTGTTACATTCTCCCTCTGTTAAAAAAACTTCATCCTAGTAATTTAAACTCGATCTTGATAATCAAGGGTTTGATATTTGAAAATTATATCTTTGAAATATAATATCATTATAATAGTTAATAATATATCCTCTTAAGATGTGAGAATGAGATGTAAAAAAGGTCAATTGAATTAATATATAATAAGTTATCTATATTAGATAACATTAATGGAAAGTGACAATATGGGAATGGATAAAAATATATATTTATAGGGAGTGTTTGAGTTCATCGTTCATAAACAGGGGACTGATCAAGGGAAATTTGAGGGCTCAAAACCATAAATCATGTGTATTTAAAAGACCATCGATTCCTCAAAAAATTATTTATTGGGACAACGATTTTTGTCTAAAGATATTTTTACTAATCTAGATAAATTATTTTATTGACCAAGAATATAAGGAAATAAAATAACTTTATTTATTTCAATTTCATATGAAAAATTCTATTTTTTGGTTGTGATTCCATAAAATTCTACTTCTTCCATTATTTCATGAAATGTATACCAAAAAATTAACTTTGATGTCTGAAACACTAAAACACTCTTTAAAAAGATCATAATGCTCATACAAGACTAAAAAGTCTCTCCATTAGTCTTTATATATTCACCAAATCCAATATGGTTACTTAATTAATCAGTAATCCAAAACATTAATTGTACTGGATCATTATTTATATTTATTCATCAAATAATTTAACTAAAAATAATTATACATAAACAAAGACATCGTGTAGGTCAGTGGTAGGTGTGAAGCCATTACAATGTATTGGTCATGCATTTATATTCAATGGCCCTACCAGACAAAATGGGTTGTCACCCGACATACTTTCTATCATTTTCTAAAACAAAATTTATATAACTTCCAAAATAAATATGATGGAAATCCCAAAAATTTATTTGTTAAATAGCCTTTAATATATGGTTTTCAATATGAAGACTATACATAAATACATTGTATGTTTTATTTAAACATGGGTAATTATTTATTCTAAGTATTAGAAACTGTTATTCACTATATTTATCTATTTAAAGAACCCCTAATAGATTGTAATGATAATTTGATTTATCACAAATGTGTAAAACTAGGTGTGCAGTAATGCTCATTATAATGTACTGTGTTATGATAAACTCAGGCCTAGTGCACTTTTTTTGAGATGTTATCCCTAGGTTCATATTTTTTAGAACAATGTCAACTTTTAGTATACATATATGAATGTATTTCTAGGAAAACACATAATCTCTATCAAACTGAAACATTATCATGTTCTTTTATACATTTCCAAAAAAATCTACGTTAAGGCTAGGTTATATAATATACGTATTCATAAATCTAGTTCCCAATGATTCTACTAAACCTACTCAGATTACAACAGTATTTAATCTATCCCTAGAAAACTCAGAGCTGGTGTCGTGATTTTGTGAACATAGAATAAGATACAAGTAAATCACATCCAAAAGGATAAAATATTTTAGTTGTATAGGTAAAATAGACACATACATGGGTGTTGTATTACAAAATCATGCACAAATTACAAAATAATGTTTTTTTTGATAATAATATTATTTTATCTAGCAAATCCTTGCATAATGTTTTTCGAAACCTACATGGAATCCCAAAGAAATGAATGAAAATAATGGTATTCTTAATTACTCAGTAAGGGTAATGTAAAATAGAATTAATATTTAGTCAAAGAGAATAGTCAATATAAATATTTAATAGATTAAGATGAATTCCATTTAATTAATAAACCAATAAGGAAGTGAGTAAATATTATGGAAAGGTAAATAAATTAAAACATAGGAAATTAAATCAAGGATTTGAGTGTAAAACTAGTCCATAAATAATTTCAAATAAAAAAATATCCGGGATAATTAAAAATTAATAAAAATTTAGGAAATTGTTAATTTTTTACACTATGTTTTTTTGGTACATATTACATTTACCATCAATAAATTTAAAAATATATTTTAGAATAATAATTTCATGACCTTACATAAGATAGTTTATACCTATTATAATTTCAAAACAATCCCATAGGGGGTTTCACTCATTGATTTTGTCCCATTAGACCACTGATTCATCAAGTGGAATATAATAAATGGTCCCAAAACCTTATCATACATATCTAATTCATTCCTTAAATATTGAATAATCAATTTAATTCATAAAAAGTGTGTTGTATCAAATATCTATATTGAATAAAAGAAATATATTTATAATTATTTCCCCAAATATTCAAATAAATTCCAAAGTAGACACCATATGTATAAATTGTATATTGTTAAGGAAATAATCATATCCATAAAAAATGATATCGATAATTAAGGTAAATTCAATTTTTAATGATCAAAGAAAATTTAATATTTGAAGGGGACTAAATAAATGAATCACCGAAGTGAGTATCAATACATTCATTGGCCAAACCAAACATAAATCATCCAGAAGAAGAATAATGATTGTATAATTATAATATATTGTATGTGGAGTAAAATAACTGGCTATTCTGGATGATGAATATATTTTTTATAAAAAGATTATTTAAAAATATTAATGTTGGGAAATATTGTAATAATTTTTTTAAAAATGGAAATCCTTTTCAACGAGAATAAATTTTGAAAATATTTTTTTAAACAAATATCCATATAAAATTTCAGTGTAAACTTTAATGAAATGATGGAGGATAAATAGATTAAAGTCATACAAGGAAAAGAGAATATTCCTTTTTCATAGTAAAATGGTTAGAGAAATATCATTGTTTGGAAACAATATGAATATTACTTTGAAAACATCTGTAAAACACCAAAAGAGTAAAAATGAATTTAATAAACCCTTATTGGGATAGAAAAAATAGTCTTGAAATAATTTTTAGAAAATTATAATTTTATACGAAAACATGTTCTTTGAAAAATGTGATGAATTGAGTTATATTTTCATGAAATCATCTTTTAAAAACTTTTCAGTACCAATGATTGGAAAATGGTACTATTATGCGATAAATATGTCAATAACAACATGAGAATAAAATGAAAGGGTTTAAAGAAAATTATAAGATGATATCCTCTAATTTAAATCCTAGTGTAAACAACCCCGAGGAAAATGATATTGTGAATTTTTCCCCTGGATTATCTATAACGTTGATGTCTGATTCGTTTAATGAATAGATTATGTGTGTCAAATATGAAAAGAAGAATTTTAAATTCAAAAATATATTGTAAAAACTTGTTATAGAAATAATATTATAATATTAACGACATTAAGTATGTAATATAATATAAAGAAAGAAATTGGGTTATGAAATTCTTTTCTAATTAGTCATGGTTAATAAAAATCATGCTTAGATGAAATAATTAAAATTAAAACTAAAAACAAATTGAATAATTATTTAATCATGATATTATAGTTAAAAATTGGGGTATGTACACCATTTAAAATATATGATGTGCGTGATAATAATATATGCCTCCAAGAATGGAAATTGAGAAGAATATCATTACCACTTGGTAACTTTTAAATTAAAATCACCATGAAAGTTATAAATCCAAAATAGACTCTAAATAACATGAAGATAAATGTATTGATGATATAAAATAATATATGTGTAATATATAAACCACAAAAATGAATTATGTGGTGAAAATGGTGTATGTCAAACAGAAAGAAACATGAGACAAGAATCTCATACCTTGTGTTACCTTTCGGGTGAACATCCTATAAGTTGTTGTATAATTGTTTTAAATGTAAAACAAAATTATTACATAAACTAAAAATATTTATAATTCCTTTTATTGTCTTCATATGATATATTATTACCTATTTGTTAATAATATTTCATTATTTTCACTATTTTCGAGTGCTCATTGCCTAGTTTTTTCAAGTATGTTTTTACTTGTTATTTTTGTAATTCATACACATATAATTATTTAATAATATTTATAATTTAGAACATGATGTGATTATCTAATATATCTTGTATATATGATTTTATAATAATACATTATATTTTGAGATAAGAAATTAAATGCACCGTTTATGTAGGGAGTAGGTCGTACATGCACAAGAATGATACATTCATTTAATGGTTGTATTTAAAATAATGAAAATTAAATGAGATATATTTATTTTTATATTTAAAATCAACTATAAAATTTTATTCATATACTTTCCATGTATATGATGAATGAATCACATCACTTTAGGGAGGTAGTAGTCTACACTTCCACAAACAATGTTATCAAATTCCTACAAAATGGAATGCAAAAAGGTCTGAGTTATATATGAATTACAAAATCATAAATACATTATAAGTATCATATATTTTTTAAATAAATATAATTTTAATTATTATTTCCTACATTAGACGAGATAAATGAAAAACAAACAATATAATTTCATTAGGCGGTAGTTCACAATACACATGACCGTTAATGTTTTTACCCATCAGATAGAGGTTTTAGTATGTGTAGGTGAAAAAAATAGAATAAAAATATCGTAGTATATTAAGGATATTTTTTTAATATATATTAATCAAATAATAATCATTTATGTGGTGGATAAGTAAATTTTAAAAAAATATTATCGTTCAAATATGTTAGGTCCTATTCGGGTAACACATTTTTCTTTAAACCAAAATAATTCATTAGATGGATTTATTCAAAAATTTAGGCTAATAGGATTTGGGGAGTTATTTTGGGATACTATTTTAGTATAGATCTAGGTCATCCAAATGGATTGATAGTTCTGAATAAGTGGGAGGGGTGAGATCCTTTTTATAGTGGAGGGGGAGTATAAGTCTTGAAAACAATTTAGAAGGAAATTACAACACTATTTTTTCCTCATAAAGTACCTCTAATTATGTTAAAAATTATAGTAATGGGATTCTAGGGTCTATATGTTAACATAAAATGTATTTTATACAATTTTATAGGTCATTTTTCTTATGTTTAAGGTTTATTCTCTTACTATGCCAATTTTCCACTTAATCACCATATTTAATTTTAATTAATTTGACTGATAATTTTGGTCAAGAAAAAAGTTGAAAATATTAGAAATTTTAAATTATTATGATTCATAAAATGGAATACATTTTTTTTAATTCAAAACACAGAAGTGTAAGAAATTAATGTAAATGTAATGCTGCATATGGGACGACAAATTCTTCTTTTAATGTAAAAATATTCAAAAGTTGTGTTTGTTATTATAACCAATTTCATATTGAAATATTTAAAAATGAAATAATTTTGATAAATATCAATAATTTTAATCTAGATAATATTTATAATGAACAAAAAATTAAAATTATCCTTATTTATAAATTATATGAATAGCAGTTTTGAATTAAAATTTATTATTTTTCACTATGATAAAAAAATGAAACTTTCCAGATTAACACCAAAAACTCACCCTAAATTAATATTGATTTTTATATATTAATAATTATTTTTATTTTTTATACTAAATTTATTAGAGTCTCAAATTTCATATTTTAAATTGGTTAACCATTAGAGGGATTTAAAATGGCATTTATAATATTATAGATTTTTATCCGTAGAATAGAGTTTCATAAAATCTCATGCCTATCAAATCTATTGGATGAATGAAAAAAATATTTTATTTAATATATAACATATATATTTCATTATTATTGATTAATAATTTTAATTAATTTAATTTATTTGGAAATGAAACCTTTGTGAGCATAAATATAATAATATTTACTTTATATTCAATCAGTTTATTTTTTTGTATCTAATTAATTAGTAAGATATGAAATCATTTATTTCATTTGATTCCATATATTTTCCTAATTTATTTAATAATTTAAATTAAAAGAAATTTAATATCTAGGATAATTCATTTTATACCAAATAATAATATTTTAATAATATATTATGGTCGGTAAGTCTCAGTCTTGTGTGTGACGTAGACTATTGAAGAAACTATTTTCGGTGTGTGACACAAGAAAAATAATTATTGTGTTAATTTTAAGATATAGTATATATTAAATTTATCTAAAATATTAAATATATCTTAATTTCTCTTGAGGTTATATTTATTTATACATTTGTTCTTGCGTGTCATACATGTTATCGGTGAAAATGTATTATTTTAGAATATTATGGGTGTTACATGTTATGATATGAGGGAATATGGAAGAATAGTTGTTGAAGCACTAGAAGTAAAGTTGTTTACCTACTTTCTATCATCATTGTATGAGATAAAATTCCTGATGACTCTTTGGTGAGCCATATGAATGCATAGATCATCCTAGTCAGGCTATTCAAGAAATGCATCCAAACAAACCTAGTTGTTAGCTCGACCATTCTATGACAATGGAACATGAGTTAACACTGGGAGAGAAGAGAACTGGGACATCATTTGGTGAGTGTGTTCCAGCCATGGCATTTGCTCTGTTATTCTGACGATGAAGTCACAATTTATCTATTTGATGACTAATTGGTAGTCTCCATTCACATGAATGTAGGGGATGTCAATATCAAGGTCCAACATATGGCCAATGATGATACCTTGATCTTTTACCTCATTTTTATTGAATACTTATATCAATATGAACAAATAGGGGAGAATGACATGTTTAGTCTTGATGAAAATGGTACCCATGAAATCTCTATTGATATTGGGATTATTGAGCCTTATCTTAGTTGGGCTATGGGAGGTACCAATGAAATTAATCTTCCAACAAAATATAGTATAATCAGCTAAATGGATGACCTCATCTAGGAAATTGATATCCATAGGTGATTCTTTAGGGGTCAGATGTGAAGCTTGATAGTCTTCCAGCTCTTTAACCTTGATGAATTTTGGTGAAACGTGCCTGTTGTCGAACTACCGAAGGATCCCCTCCCAGATTTCTAGACATCCCGTCATCATGGGTCGATTCATTTTATACTTTGGAAGGTCCATATGGGTCACTAGCTATATATAATGGTATTGTAGATAATGTTACATCTTCAGCACTGAATAAAATATTGGTCTACTATTCTTATTAATAAAAAATATTTGTCCTCTATGTCAAGGAGCATGCAATATAGATAGTGTATAATCATGTACATCAGTTCATTGTTATTAACGGAAAGCATAGTTTTGAAATTTCACTCCAAATCACTCACATAGAGGACCATAGGATTCCCTATGATAGGTTGTATCTGAACTGGAGGTTGTATAAGATACTTCTTGATTTCCTCATGTACCTCCTAAAACTTGTCATACCATTGGTAGATGGTACCTTTCATCATGTTCATGGAAAAGTACATACACTTACTATCTTATTTTTTCATGATTCACTTAATATAGACTATGTGGAAATAAAGACCTTATAACTTTGATGGTTGATAGGAGAATGAATCATGATGATAGCCATGATATTATCTCGGTTGATTTTAAAGCTTCTATATCTAATGATGAAACTGAGAAACCTCCCAGAGGTAACCTCAATGGAACACATAAACAGGTTCATATTAAGTTACTAGGAGTGGAGGAAGCTGAACAATTTCTATAAATCTCTAATATGGTCCTAATGTTGGGGGCATTTGACGACAAAATCATCAAATTAGCATTACACAAGTGTTATGTGGAATAGTTTGATGATGCGATGTGTGGCCTAGTAAAGCCACTCGTGATTTCATCATACCAAAGGGAATTATCTGATATCATAATAATTGTAACGGTGATATAGTGGATTTAGAGTCCTCAAATCCAGGTCCCATCTGGATCTAGTTGTACTCAAACTATCCATCAATGAAAGAGAGTGTTTGGTACATATTTGTGGAATTAATCAATAACTCCATTACTGTAAGGGGAAAATCATCCATTTGTAAATAGATGTGATATACCAAAAGTCAATGAATACTATGATATTTATGTTCATATTTATGAATGAGGTGATTTTTTCAAGCCTCTTAGGATAGTGAACATTCCTGAAGTTGTTGGATTGGATAATCTTATCATCTTTGGTCTCGACCATGCATCCATGAGAGGCGTCCATTTTTTATATGTGGATTATTAAACCTTTAGTGAATCACATTGAGGACATGATGGTGGAAATATACATAAGGGCCTAGTCGTGAAATATCTTTATAACTCCAAGAGAATGAATCATGATATTTTTTTAGGATGTCCACGTATTGTTGTTGTTCCCATCAAGGGATGGATGTGATGATCATCATTGTTCTCAGATGTTCTTTGGTACGAAGGTTCAACTAAACCAACTCATCGACTTTCGTGGATGCACACTCTTAAAATAAAATGTTAGTTTCTTCAAAATATTATTCATAATCTATGGTAATGGAATCTGTTGGTGGAGGTGTCTCATCTAGCCCGACTAATTCTATAGGAACACTATTATTTTATTGGGATGATGTGGATCATTCACTAGTGGACTCGTTCTCTACTAAATTAATGGTTAAAATAATTTTCAAACCAATTACATCATGACTTAATCCATGAGGACCATGATTAATGTCAATGAAATGGTGGCAGGTCAATTTCCACTAGTTCATTATTTCTCAAAAAAAAATTTATCATGACATATATTTGTGGCCATATGGTGATCATCATTGTACTTCACAGGGGAAGGGAATTTTAGTATTACCCATGCCCAACCTATATAAGAGTATGATTTAATCTTATAGTGCCCAATGTACATAAGGATGTAGAGCCATTTTCCTCCCAAAAATGAAAAATCAATTTCTAAAATCTACTGTCATTGTTTAAACCAAATGAATCGAAGGGATGAAATCATCGTCCCAATATACCCATCGGATGGATGCAATATTATTGTGATCAAACTTATTAGCATAAACCTTATTATCATTTCCCTTATAATAATAAGCATGCATATAGATAGTTTCATATGATTCAAAGGTAGATACATGACAATTAGTCACACCTACTTGTCCATTGAGAGAGTACATGAGGCCTTGGTGATATAGGGAAGGGACTATTGAATGAATATAAATCTAAGGTCTAACCATCAATTCGTTTTATGTAGTATCCTATGAGACAACCATGATTTCTGAATTTTTTATGAAACCTCAAAACTATAACATCATCCTAATTCTTCCAAAAGGTCTTTTCTAGGTCCCATCATGACATAAAATTTTCATATTAGATGGGATCCAGTCTTCTTCAGTCAGTCCAATATTACAAAGCATCTAATTCAAGATGATATTGATATCAAAACATACATCAACTAAAATGTGATTTATATCCACGACATTGAACTAGTATGTGATGTACAGTGGGAGGATGATCCACCGTAAGAGGGATCCCACATATTCTATGTTGAAATAAATTAGGTCTTGAAATTATAATATCTCAACCACTCTATCATAGATAGATTTTTTGGCCTCTGGTTCTTCTTCGAACTGGATGGGGATTTTCATGGTTTTTGTGAGAACCAATCACATTTATTTTTAATGGTTGAGGGACTAATGGATAAACTGAACTGTAATAATATTTGAGATTTTTTTAGCACATAATCCTCCAATACTATATGCATATTCTTACCCACATGGGTTTTCTCATTTACAGGAGGCATGATGGGAACTACTAGCTAAACCACTGGATTATGGCTGGTGCTGGAAATGGCCTTCTTCTCATCAATAAACTCACCCAAAACCACTACTAGATGACTATTGGTAGTGTGAGGCCTATCTTTGGATAAACACAACTAATCATGATGAGGTTGGTATAGATATGCTTGGTCAGTTAGCAGGGTCAGTTGTAATGGAATGTCGGACTGAGTTGGTGGGGATCACTATACTTGCTGATCTCTACACAATACTTGTTGTCTTATGTTAGTATCATGAACAACATAGACTAATTCACTATCCTGTAAATTAAATCATTTATCATGTCTTCAAAAATTCAATTAACGGCGTCATATGGAGGCTAAAATAGATCCTTCTAGACATTCCTCTCTATCAGGAAATGTGAAGGGAACCACCAACTCAATAGTATTCATGGAGTAATACTCATGGACATCATCAGATGAGCCATACAATTATGTAAGACCTAGCGAGTCATTTCATGATCTAAATTCACAATGTTGATGAGGGTGAGAGACGATTTCGGCATCGTAGGGGAATTTTTATCCCGTGAATCATCGGTTTCTACACTTCAGAGATGAAGAATGTTTGAAGGTGGATGGGGGAGTGGTATATGGGGAAGGAGTGGAGATTTCATGAGGTTTGGGTTAACCTAAGATGTAATTGATGCTTTCATGTGTTCGAGAAACCTCCATGGGAGTCAACCAGTCATCATACTTCTAAGTCACAAATTTTAAAATCTACTTATATTGTCTAGGAAATTTGTTATCTATATTGAGATATAAATTGATATGTGCCACCTATTTTAGTACATCAAATAACTTGAATAAGCCCGTATCCAACTACTCATTAATCCAAAACATAAACACATATCATTTCGTGATGGTTTGTACAGGGTGTCTTTGGAGTGGTCTATAGTTGGGGTGATCAAGAACCTCAACCTATTGGGGACCCTTGAATTCTATAAGCTTCAGAATCCCTAACTCTAAGGTACTGTGGAAATAACTATGATCAATGTCATACAAAAAGGATTTGATCGGATTTATCTTATATGGGAAGATAAATCTATGAGGCTATCCCTAATGTGGTTCTAGATCCTGATGAAGGAATGGAGCCACATTCTCTAATATAGGTGGCTATGCTTTGTGAGGATGTTTTTATAAATTATTCACTAGATGATGATGATCATGATTAGGCAGTTTCACAAGGTGAGGCTATTCTTGGTGAGCCTCTTCCTTCAATAGATCTAGTTTCTATGGGTCCCCACCTATATTTTTGAGGCTTCCTCTTCCCTGGTAACTCTTTTAATAGGAGATCGAAGATGAAATATACTTTCCTTATTGGGTGGCTTCTAGGATTCTTCTAGTTGTTGAGCCTTGTTAGAGAAATCCCAAAATCCACCTTGATGGTTTGGAGTGATTAGGGTATATATTGGTCCATTCATGACATTCCTAAAAAACTATATAATATTCTCTTGATTGAGTGGAATATTGAGTTACTACTTGAGTCCCTCCAATCTGGCGATGTAGTTTGTGACATGTTTATAAGGTAATATCTTTCACTTTGAGTGGTCTCCAATTCTTTTCATACACATAGTGGAGTAGAAATGTTAGATAAAATGTATGTGTATTTTTTCCTACTAGTGATGGGATATTTGGATAATTGTTTTCTTGAGACGAACGCATGCCCATCCAACATTTGAATAAAAAATCAAATCTTTCAAGCCTCCTATATTTTTGGGGTTTTTAATATAGACCTACATCATGATATGAATAGGGATAGATGATGTAGGAGGTCACCCATCCAGTTAAAAGGGTACCCGGAAGGGATATTGAAATTTGGGGGACCTTTCATATCATTTACCAATTCCAGATACAGCTTTCAATCAGGTGGGATTTCAACTTGAGTAATCTTCATAGATTAGAGGCAAGTGGTGAGAGAGACGATGAGATTATATTTGCAGGGGTTACTATCATAATGAGAATCCCCAACCACCAGTGCATTGATAGTTCCATTAAAACTATAATCAGGATTAGCGTGTCATATAGAGGCTTGATCTGTATCCCAAATAAGATTATTTCACTCTTCTATGGAGTATTTGGTGACTCCTATCATGGTACCATTCCTTAAGCCACAAACGTTTCACAACCAATATGTGTGGGATCACTTGCCTAGATTGGTAGAAATTAGCGGGGGAGGACATGTGGTTGCATGTACATCTCCAAAGGAATAGGTACATGATTCTATTGAGGAGAACCAATGTCTGGATGGTGGTCAGTAAGGAGAAAATTAGTTATCCTATTCAGATCTGCATCTTTTTAGAGTAAAGTGACAATGGACCGATCAAACGATATATTCAATGAAAATTTTTTATGATTAGAGGACTCAATCTTTAAATTTTCTAGGTTTCTTTTTTACCATTATTAAATGATGAGGAGTATCCATGAGTCTAATTGTCTACATTTGTCGGTGAGTGTGAACACCGCTATGAGGGTCCACTAGATATCATGATAACCAAAGGGGTGGTTTAACTCTATTGGAACCTATACCAATGTTTTCTTCATTGATTATGTTTGGGATTTATATATTCTACATAACTATACAAGGAGGAAAATAGTCAATGTCCCTGATTAATGAAGACTACCATAGAATGGGGCTGATGTAGAGAGAAATGTACTTTCCACAACCAAAGATATGAACAATGAAGATTCAACTTCAATGATTCTTCATAGAACTATGAATATCTGAATTCACAAGTATTGTAGTTTCCATTGGTATCTAGGAAATTCTGGGTGCTAAGATTCTAGGTGTTCTTCTAAATCATCCACATGGCACATCTGATCAATGTCGTCAAAGTGTACCTGAAATCTTGTTTATACCAACTTATTTTTCATAGAGGAAAAAAATGCATTATCAATATAACAAAATAGAATCATATGAACTAGTACTCTGGGAGGGAATCCTTGATGTTGAATTCAGCTATCACTTTCATCCAAAATATCATTAACAATTGATTAATGGATTGAGTATCCCACATCAGTTCTTATTCAGAAGTGGGGTCCTTGTATTGGTTATCTAATAATTCAATATGAACATAGTAGAATAATTTTTATTAAACTAATTTTGACCAGTGTGGTGGTATTTTTGACAATGGAGGAGTCACTACATGATATATCTTATCAGTACACATCAATTCCTCTCCCAAGGGTGGTACCCACCACATCATTACATCATTGCATGATTCAATATTCACAACCACCACATGTACACGGGATGAAATTCAAATTAGTCCTTCTACCATATGTTCATAATATATAAAATTCATGACTAACCCTAACTGATTTCAGGTAGATGTAGAGAACAAAACTAGAAATTACAGAAATAAATACATTGTGAGACCCTAGAAGGGAGAGAAATCTTCCTCCAACTTAATGTACCTCATATGGGATTCTGGGATTCAATCGATCTCACATTCTTAGATGATAACCTTCACCAATAAGGATCCTTCCCCATCATTTAATCAATATTATTTTGGTGATGTTTAAATCATGAAATTATATTCTTACTTCATAATATGAAAATTCAATAGGTTTGAAATCGAAGTCATACTTCCCTAATTTTTCCCTTTAGAATCAGTTCATACCCCATCTATCATGTGGAAGTTATTCATGGTAGATAAGTTGTTTTGAAAGTGGAGGAAATCATTAATGGTGAGTTTAATCATGGGGAGGAAAGTAATTATGATTTTATTGAATATGTAGAGGGCCTCCAAATCTGTTATTTTCAGAATGAGGAGGATATCTTCATTGACTATTATAGGAGTTAGTATGAAATACACTCAAGATGTTTAAATTGTTTTGAGGAACTATGAATTGGTCAATATATACATAGGGAGTAACTCCTTCTTAACTGGTAGTGTCGAATTAGGGAGTGCAATTGTACTGGTTATTCTAAATAGGAGGAGGACCGTCGTACGAGTCGAAGTGGAGATGGGGGGGACATATGGGTTGGTTGATGCTGAAGCAGGGGGGGGCTTCTTTTGACCTTGTGGTGACATGAGAAGGGCCCCTATGTAGACTGTAAATGTGAGGATGACCTATAATATTTTCACATGTGGCATGGGGAGGACCTTTATAATGATCTATAATGAAGCAGGGAGGTCTTCCACTTCGATCTATGGTAGAGTAGGGAGATCCTATTGAGATTAGAACAACATGAGGAGGGCCTTCACATTGATAGGTTATTCCATGGGGGTAGAATCCATGTTGACTAGTGGAAACAACAAGGGGAGGACCTTCATACTAGTTTTTTAAGTAGGGAGTACCTCCTCTTGAACTAGAATTGGCATGAGGATAACCTTTTCACTTATTCAAAGAGCAAGGATGACATCCTCATGTTTTTGTGACACTCTGGGGATGACATACGCATTAAAACTTATCCTCATGGTTTATCCCATAATTTCAATTTGTTGTACTGGTAATTTACAAAGTCAACCCAACTATCTTATATGGTAGATGGGATCTCTATCCTAATCATGCCAAGATAGATCCTTGATCATTAGTTGTAGGGTTATAGTGGAATGCACCTATGGTGTCATAATCCACTAGATTTGTAGAAGATGATAACCTTATATGATAATTCTCCTATGCTTGAGTATGATATTGGCTTCATGTGGTCAAGACTAGGGCTGGTAGAGTAGGTGTACAGTCCATCTAATGCTACACATGGTGAACTTGTTGATTTTTGTTCTAATGTGGCTTGGTAGGTGTCCTAATTATCTTATTGGGAGTGTTGGTCAAAACCATGGTTACTCAAGAACCCACATCTTCTCATCATAGGGGACTGATTTGTAGGATTTTTCTAAGAAGATTCTCCTGGATTCGTTCACTATTGGAGTGGGGAGTAGTTGTTCACCATGCAAACCTTGGGGCTACTCAGTTGGTGAGGCACAAAAATTTTGAGGTCCTAGAAAACCATATTTCTCATGGTAATGAATTTATATTACTCATACCAGCATAGGAGGGAGTCCATCGCACTCGTACGAATTATTTTTAAGGGAAATATAGGGCATGGGCACCTTGTGGCTAAATTATAGGATGAAGTGATGGAGGATGTGGAGTCATGTGGGATTTCCACATTGATATATCTTCTAACCCATCAATATTCATGAATTTAGTTGTTGTTTTCCTATAGTTCGGGTCCTATAATGATAGAGGATTTAGTTGTTAGTACATATACTGAGAAATGAATTTATCGTTCCCCAATTTCATCCAATCATCTGATGTTGAAGAGAATGATTCGTGCTAACAATGTCATCGAAAGGAATTCCCATCGTTTAACAACACTAATTTCTTGTGAGTTATATTCCATTACTATTTTTCCTTATTCTGTCATGGAGCCATAATTATAGACCCGAAGACATTCTAGTCTATTGATGTCTCAAACACTACTAGTCCCCATGTTGAGGAGAAGAGTTTCAAATTGGGTTGTCCATTTCTAATGGTGGATCGATGTCACTAGCATGTGACTACAATCATTGATTTCATGACCAACATGTTTAATCCCCATGGTTGAAGGATATAAGATTTATATCATGTTCACCATTATGATTTTGATGGGTTTTCTAGGGTGATTCGTCTGTCACATCTTGATGTGTGCTAGTGTTTCAACACATTCCCGAAATTAACACTTTTCATTGTTGGCCGACATTCTTTAATTTAAAACCTAATTTTTACTACATGATATAAATGAGATAATGGGAAATCAGTTTCTCCATCCATGTTTTCCTAGTTGTAATTTCCACCTGGTTTTGGTCCCCCTCATATAGTTAAGTCATGTTTGTCGAACTCATTCTTGAAATGATCTATTTATAGATTCTAGTTAATTACACTACTTCGGTGTGAACATTGCAAAGAGTCTTGATAGGGAAGAAACCTTCAACAAGAAGTGTAGTCACGTTGGGTATTGTTGACATTTTTGGATTCTAGGAACATTGGTCACCATTAATAATATTCATTGGATGTAACATCACATAGACATTATAGGTGCATAACATAAGGAATCTCATGTAAATCACCAAGTAACTGAAATCAGAGTTGTATATCTTCCATGTATTTTCACCAAGAATCACATAACTATCATGTTGTAGCTAACTCCGTAGGCCCATATCTTCCTAGTCTTTCACCTTATGTGTCCCATTATTTGAATGAGGTAGCTGACTCCTTAAGAACATATCTTCTAATGGTTTTAACTCTGGTATTCAATGTTTATAATGTGGAATATAACACTGTAAAAAATTTCCTACAAGTATTTATCCTTTGGAATCCCATGTTTAAAAAGATTTAGTAGTATGAAATATATCATGTGTTTAACATCTTGTTGAGATGGAAGGAAGTTGATCAGAATTCCCTGTAATGGTAGATAAAAGAGTCATGTATATGGGAGGGAGAACATGAATGTATTTTGATGGATGGATAAGAACACCCTGTGAAATAAAATCTAGGATACATTTCCCATAAAAGGAATATTTCACATCATGAAGTTTGATTGTCTGTAACAGCATTGGATACAGACTAGGGGGATGTGCCCCATAAAGTGGAAGATAGAACGTCATGAAGGTTGATTGAAACAACCTTAGGGGTTGATCGGGAAGTCTCAAACCTAGTAGTGGGGATGGAGGAATACCATTGGTTGTTATTAAACCATGATTTTGCTTTTTTTTTGGAAAAAATCCCTCAAGGTATCATTGAAGAATTTTTTAAGTGATTATGTTTTTTTGACAAAGAGGGCCTCCATTTGTGTTTTTTGAGAATGTAGAACATGATGTTCAATTTCTTTATAGAAGGGGATTTACATGGTGATTTTTCAAGTTCAAGATATGTTGCTGAAAATCCTTGATTGATTTAAAATCCTAGAAAAAGGAATGGATGATCTGGAGGTGGTACAAAAAGAGAAGATACACTTTGGTGCCGTTATCCAGGGATAGTCATATTTTTGGCCCTCAAAATCATAAAGAGGAGAAAAGTTTTTTTGGATAAGGGACTTTTGTACTAGTTACTTGGTTGCTAGGAAAGTAGCATGTCATATGTTTTTGAAGACCAGAACATCAAAATATTTCAATGGAAAGAAGGGGGCCCATGTTTTTTTGGGCGCACAATGTGACTAGGGAGACAGAGGATAAGGTGGATGGACTAGGGAGTCGGAAGGAGACATGTTTGCAACACTCAGGGTGACCAAAATGACTATAAATATTTGGATACCTATCCTCATTTATGATTAATCTCAACACATGGAAAAAATTTGAGCTTCAGTCAGGCATGTGTTTTGGTCGCACAAGTGGTGGTTCGACAAAACAAATATAAAGATATTCATTTGTTGCGCACAAGTTTATAGTTCTGTGATAATATTTTTTTGGATGTAAAATAGTTTTAGTCACCGATGTTCTGAATTGGAAAATGAATTGTCACGCATGTAGTTAGGTGACACTTGTGGTCCATGCACAAAGAAGTTCCCAGGCTTAGGGAAGTGTGCCAGTCATTCTAGGGCTGCACAAATGTTGGATGATTGCCCGATACATCTTGTGGAAAGTGAGATTCTTCTATAAGTTAAAGTTGTACTTCAACAGAGCTTCTGAATACATAGCAAGATGCATTCATTTGTGATAATTAGGTGATCTATAGGTCTATTAACAGTGAGTGGATCCTTTCCAGAGCATTGAGAAAAGGAACGAGAAGAAGGTTATCGTTTGTACCAGTAGTATTAAAGAGAGAGAGAAATAGGGAGAGACCCTTGGGAAAGAAGTGTGTTAACCCTAAACATTGTAAAGGTAGTGGGCCTGGTCAATGATATGATCTAGCCCAAATATTGTAAATTGGGAGTGAGCTTCATTGGATTTGGTACATCGGCACACCATCGTTGTATGCTCTTTTGATGTAGCCCATTGAGGGTGATCCAAGTAAAAATATTTGTGTCTACCTAATTTCTTTTCTACATTCCATTCAAACCATAATCACCATGTAAAGAAGGAACAATATAAACACATATGTGAAAAAAAGTGACCCTTAAAACAAATAGGTTAATATCCAGTGAGGTGGGTAGAATAAGTTAAAAAAGAATATACATACTCGGGTTCACCTCCCCTATCAGGGTATCTAGGCCCCTTTTGGACCTGGCAATTGGAATTAGAGGAAAGGATTCATTTATCAATTTGGTTTTATCTAACTCGGTTAAGTATATTTATCATGTTAAAGATTCATTCTGCTCTTATCTTGTTGTGTCATGGAAAAGGAAAGAACATTAAAGAAGAAGCCAAAGTCTTGTGAAATTCCCCAGTGAGGAAGTGTCAATGAAATGAGTGTGATCTAGTTAAAGGAATAATGTAGTAAACAAAATAATTATTTGGATAAATAGTACCCTAAAAATACTTACTCATTCAATGATGTAAAAACAAATGAGCAATGAACCTGATATTCCAAATGATGTTGCAACTACTGATTATGATGAAACTCCAAGAATATGAAAAGTGGAAGTTTACCATCAAACAAAGGAATTAGATCAGAATTTGGATAAAGAGATTGAATCTAAAGATATTTGGAACCAAACAATGGAAATTAATGTGAATAAGATAAGAGTATTAAATAACATTATTATTGATGTGGTCACTGATGCGAGGGATAGGAATGGTTCTCAAGCTACAGAACTGAAAAATTTGTTTGTAAAAAGAGAAAATCTCAAAGCTGATGTCAATGGAATGATTCTGAACTCACATGAAATTGCGAAACTAAAAGATAGAAATGATGATCTTGCTACATAGCTATCTGAACTAGTTCTGAATAATAAAAAACTACAACAAGATAATGCATCCTATTCTCATTATGTTGCTCAAAAAATTTGAAAATAAAGGATAAAATTGATGTGGTAGATAAACTCACATGAGGACTGGAAGACGAAATGAGTAGGGATAATAATATCAGAAAAGAACTCAATGATCAACTTGAATGAAGATAAATGAAGATTGAAAACTGGTGGAAGAGATAGAATTAGTCAAGAATGAAATGGAGAAATCAAATTACAAAGGAAATTCTATATTAAAGGATGCAATGCACTTACTATTCGATTGTCCTTTGGTAGGTGATGATCAAATTAAAAGAAATTATGCTATTTCTGAGGAGAATTAAGAAAATATTTTCTCATCTCAAAGACCAAATAGCATGAGAGAATATAGAATTGGATATGATGATCCCCATCCTATGCATGATTGGAAGAGAGAACTGAAGAGTTATATAGATATGAAAAACATTTTTGGTGCTAAAGATAGACCTAAAAATGTTGTTATAGGAGGTAATGATAGAATGTTCTATTTCTCTAGGATTCAGGGTCATACATCAATATTTTTTTAGAGGCTCACAGGTACATTACATACTTTGAATATATAAACTTTACCAAATCTGGGAATTATAAGAAGCATTATGAAATGTCTGAAAAGAAAACCTCTAAGAAGAAAGCATTCATCAGATGATATTTATGTGGAAGAATGGGAGACAATAAGGGAATGTGTCAGGAAGCTTGAGATCTCAATATAAGAATAATAACTCAAGTTTCATCAACATATTTTTTCAGAAATGATGAAATAATGTATGCCTTTGATGGAAGATTTTTTAGATGTTCTGATCATGGCCATTTGGAAAGACATTATAACAAGAAGAAAGCGAGAAATGAAAAGGAACCTAGAAGTATATTCTCAACTCCAGAGATGTATAAAAAGAAATATAAAATTGGAAGACTAAGTATTAACTTGAAAAATAGGTTTAATACCTCATGTGACTCACAAGGAGATAATCAAAAGTTTAACAATCACCTTCTTTGTCACACTCACAATAGCTCTCTTGGAGAAAATGTAGACATACCTAGAAGATTAAAGAGAGATCTATTGTAGTTGTGAGTATGAAGAATATAAAATTATTGGAAACTCAACCTCAACAAGTAATGGTTACATTATTAAAACAACTGATGAAATAAAAATGAATATAGAATTTATTAGAATATCCAATTCTCATGCCAGATATCGGGATTTCAAGACAAGTGGAAGGATTCATACATAGAGAAGGAATCAAGTGAAGTGTAATAGTGGTGGAAAACCAAAGAAGGAGATGTCTACCAGTGGGTTTGAACCAAAATGGGTGAGAAAGGCCAATCCTGCAAAATATGAATATTAGAAAAATACTTAGCATGTTGGCAATGAATTCTTAGTCATATGGACAGACCAATATTAGTTTTCCAGAAAGTTGGAGCAGGCAAGGAACAAGTGTGATGCTCTACAAAAAATAATAAAATGGTTAACCCATCAAGATCATCCACAATCCTCATCATGAGGATTCTTGAAGAACCCCTCTCCCCATGTGTTTAAATGCAATTAAATAATGTTTTACTGTTTCGGGTTCAATGGGAGATACGATTTAAGGGGATGTGGCATAAGAATATGTATATTGATAATGTGATGAGATCTAATGTATCAATTGATTCAAATTAGAAACCAGATTGAAAAATAAAGGGATCAGCTAAGTGAAATAGGATGTGATTATGTTATTAGAATTATCTCTTGTTTCCTACACTGAGTTTCAACTCTGTAGACTTAGATGTTTTGTTGATGGCTCATTTATAAGTTATAAATTCACCCAACGAAGATCTCATTGATTTAATTGAGATGGAGATGATTATCAAACCTGCAGACACATTTTGAAACCCCCCAAAAATCCACGATACATTTCCCTTTGAATAATGCAATATCTTGTGTTGAATGTAACTTGGAGTTTTAACACACCACGACCAATCAAACTACCCATTATTAATATTAATACCCAATTTTTAAAATTTAATAAATTTTAATATTAAAATGCACATTATTTTTGGATTCGGAATATCAAAATTACATTAGGGTGAATATTTGATATTTTTCTGAAATCTTTCATTTTTTGATGAATAATGAAAAAAACTGCGTTATTTTTAAAACCATCTTTTTATTTAAATAATTAATTATTTTATTTTAATTTATTTTAAGTCAAAATATATAAATATACCTATATATGACAAATTTAATTCATTAGAGTTATTTTATAATAATTTTAGATATATAAAATTTTATTGTCCTTTTAACAGTCTTTTACCCACCTTCTTGGAGTATTTACAAATTTGTATAAATCTTAATTTTACCCCTTCTGTGAGTTGAATTTCAAACTTCTGAGAGACAGGGTTCATATCAGTAAGTAAAATGTGGTTCAATAAGATGAAAACAATTTTTCGTGAATAATAGCTTTTGACTTTAATTTACCACGGTTAAATGTAAACAGAGTAATTAAATGAAAAAATGTAACTATAATTACCCAAAAAAATATCCTAATTATATTGGATATGTATAATTTAACAAAAAGAAACCTTAAGAATAAAATATGATCATTTTGGTCTACATGGATTAGATTAAGGCATTTATTATTAATTTATTTAAAGAAGAGTTAAAATAGTTAAATTCATTGTTTAATAATGAAACCATTTATCATATAAAGATATACATAGATAAATTTGACTATAAGTATTGAATTAAAAGATAAATACATTTCCTACATATTTCTATTTTATTTATAATTTTTAGACACTAAATATTTAAATTTATTTATGACACAATGATGATACAATAATTACCATATTAATGAAATATTTAAATAATTGATATTATAAATATCCAAATAAATGTAAATTGAGAATTATGATAAATAACACTATTTTTTAGGATAATATTCTAAGATATGGTTGATTAAATAAATTTTATTTTAAGTTATAAAGTTTTTATGGCTTTAAAAAAAATAAAATACTAAATATTGTCAAAATTGACATAATTGAGTTTTTAAAATAAATAATATATTAAAAAGTTATATAATATTAATAAAAATCTAAGGTTTGGCCAAAGGACATAGATAATGTTATATATATAAATACCTAACCACTTGGGGTTCTATAGGAATGTTATATTAAATTTATTGACAATATAATATAATAATACAAAGAGACATGGTAACAGTCATACTATTTAACAAAGAGTTAAATCTAAAAGATAAGTTAATATGTTGACCTAAAACTGTCTAAAACATATTGGTTGAGTGTTTTTATACCCTTAACTACCTTATCCTTTCAATAAATCATTTTTAAGCCATTAGAAACCGAAAATTATTTTATTATAAAATAATATTTCGAGCATTCCCTAAAGTGACCCTCACCTCTCTTAAAAAATGGTTTATTCCCTTCTCTTACTTTCGAACCTCCAAATCCATTTGGCATAGCCAAACCCTACCCATATATCCACCCAACATCCGTCAAAAAATCCTTGAGTCCTTACATTGATCATAAAGACAACCTACATAGACCTTTTGATCAACTCAACATGAAACAACCGAACAAGAGGAAATAATTTCACCACCCTCTTTCAAGTTCTTTTCTTATTCTACTTCCTCTTTATTTTTGGTTTCCATACCAAAATAATATATCAATTAACTTATACACAATGTGATTTTATAATAAATATGGTACAACCATATTGGTTATTCTATCCGTCCTATAACTGAAAAATCCACCATATGTGTGTACGTACGGCTTACCATCTCCACGTCGTGGTGTAGTTTGTTATTCAAACACTTAATTATTTTGAAGGGTATAATAAAGCGTATAAAATATGTAAATAATTGATATAAAATGTTAACTATTATTTATATATAATATACAATCCAATTACATATGATTACACCATCAATATAATGATATTTTCGCTCGTGTGTATGTATAGATTACCGTCTATACGAACATGATGAGATTCATTCCCCATCATAATAATTCAAGAATATTTATCATTTTATGATAAGAAATAATGTTTAAGAACTTAATATCATTTGGGATATGACTCAAAAAAATCCTATCCATAAAAAACAGGGCTGACGTAACAATGCATATAAAGGAAAATGAATCAGTTAATATCCGAAACGATGATACTACTGAAATATTATGAACAAAGAAATATTAGAGGATCATGTATGATATCATATTTATGTATATAGTTATTGTATAATTTAATTAAAATTATTTAAGTATTATATTGAAGGTTAAATTACCCTCGACCAAGGAAAAGTACATGGTGAGGGTTAATTTTACAATCTTATTACTTATCTAAGGGGGTTAATACGTAAGTATCTACTTGGACCTCTTAATCATCCACATCTGTGTTTTCTTAAATATTTATCTAAAAACATTTTTACTATTCACTAGACTATGGGTTCAATTCATTTATACCATTATTTTAACATATAGGTTTTGAATGGAATCTTTCCATCCTTTTCCAAACAAGGTACTTTATGAGATTTTCTACAAAATTAAGGCAAGAATTGTTGGGGCGTAGAGGATGGCAAGAGGGGGGGTGAATTGCCTTTTCAAAAATAATTAACAATTTGAAACAATTATCAATGCAGCGGAAATAAAAAAGGCAAGACACAATTTGATAACGGAGTTCGGCTTATTTCCCAAGCCTACATCTCCGCTCCCAACAAGAACCGTTGAGAGATTAATACGTCAGCTTGCTTTTTAATGGTTGTAGCAAGAAACCCACTAGCCGTTTTATGGTAGGCTAGAACACCTTCGTACAACTTGCTTTTTTATTATGGTTGTAGCAAGAAACCCAATTGAAAGAAAGAATAAAAATGAGAGGTTTGTTTTAATCCAAACCCAATGAAGAACTAAACAAATAAAATAATACAAACACACCGAAGCCTTGAGCGCCAAAAGTGTGAGAGCAGCTGATGGAGAGGGAGCTCAAGCTTCAAGGATGGCAATGGATCACAAGAGGCCTTGTAGATTTGTCGTTAGAGCATCAAGACATCAAAATATTATTCGGTAGTGCTCCCGGCATCCATAGTTTCTTATTTATAGGAGAAATACCCATAAACACTTCAATATGGCCGTTGGAGGGCTTCCGGAGCCGTTGGGGGTCAAATGTACAAGTCTGGTCAAAGCCCAACGGCTAGTTTGACTGGGCTCACCGGCTGGCCGGTGGTGTCTCACCAGTTGGCCGGTGGTCCACCGGCTGGCCGGTGCTGAGCTCCCGGCTGGCCGTTTGTCCAGACAGAGCAGGCTTTCTGTCTGGGTTCCACCGGCTGGCTGGTGGTCATCCACCGGTTGGCCGGTGTCACTAGGCAGTGGGCAAGAACCAGTTGGCCGGTGCCCATACCGGCTGGCCGGTGCGCTAACACCGGCTGACCGGTGGACTCAGAGAGTCCACTATCAGCCTTCTTGGGCCAACTCCTGGGCAACCTTTTTGCTAGCATCAAAACACTTGAAAACAAGTTAGAACACGATGAGAGTTATTGTGATCATTAAAATCCAAGAGAGAGGGGTACAACAATCTCCCCCTATTTTGATGATCACAATCACAAAAGAGAAAGATTTAAAAAGGATATGCCAATTGAAAACTTAAATAAACAATTTTGGACATAAAAATATATTAGAGATCATTTCAAAATTGAAGAGATGTACCATGTATTGAAAATGATCTTAATCTAAAGAGAATGAGTCATTTTGAAATTGTAACCATAGGACATTTTTTTAAAAAGGAACAAAATCAATAACTTACCAGTTTTAAAAAAAATTTGAACTTTTAAAAAGAGAACCTTAATCAATTGAAATATGAAACTAGTAAATAGAGAAATTTCTCCCCCTTTGGGATTATCAAAATAGGAGGGAAAAAGAAAAAAATGAGAAGAAATTAGATAAACAAAAAAATAGAATTAAAAAGAGTTAGATATTTAATATTTCTCATTGATGAATCATTCATAACTCCCCCTTAATAAAATAAAAATGTTCAACCGGGAGCGGTTTGGTAAAAATATCAGCTAATTGGAAATCAGTAGAAATGATGTCCAAAGTGTTATCCCCTTTTTGAAAATGATCACGAAGGAAATGATGCCTTAAGTATATATGCTTTGTTCTAGAGTGTTGTATTGGATTCTTAGAAAAACTAATGGCACTAGTTTTGTCACACCGAATAGGGACATGATCGTAGGAAAGACCATAATCCAAGAGAGTGTGCTGCATCCAAATAATTTGGGCACAACAATTCCCAGCGGCTACGTACTCGGCCTCGGCAGTAGAAAGAGAAACACAGTTTTGCTTCTTGATACTCCACGATACAAGGGACTTTCCTAGCAGATGACAGGTTCCACTAGTACTCTTTCGATCTAATTGACATCCGCCAAAATCAGCATCTGAATATGAAGAAAGTTTGAAAGAAGTATTAGATGGATAAAATAAACCAATGTTTTTGGATCCTCTTAAATACCTAAAAATCCTTTTGACCGATTTAAAATGAGATTCTTTGGGATTGGCTTGAAAACGAGCACAAAGGCAAACACTGAACATGATGTCAGGACGGGTCGCAGTTAGGTAAAGTAGACTCCTGATCATACTCCTATAAAGCTTGTTATCAACCGGTTTCCCGACTTCATCTAACGTAAGCTTACAGGAAGTACTTATGGGGGTACTAATTTCCTTTACTTGATCCATACCAAAACGACTTAAGAGCTCGTTTGTGTATTTTCCTTGGATTAGAAAAATACCTTTTGAATTTTGAAAGATTTGAAAACCGAGAAAAAATTTCAATTCCCCCATAAAGCTCCTTTCAAATTCTTTTCTCATTAAATCTGAAAAATCAGTACAAAGTTATTCTTTGGTAGAACCAAAGATAACGTCATCGACGTAGATTTTGACGATTAAAATATCTTTTGAAGTGTGTTTTAAAAAGAGTGTACAATCAGCTTGACCCATTTTAAAATCATTTTCTAAAAGGAATTTTGTTAATCGCTCATACCAAACCTGAGGGACTTGCTTTAAGCCATATAGAGCCTTGGTTAATTTAAAAACATGATTTGGAAATTTTGGATCTTCAAAACCGGGATGTTGTTCAACAAAGATATTTTCTGAAATAAAACCATTTAAAAAGGCTCTTTTAACATCTATTTGAAAAAGTTTGAAATTTAACTGGGCGGTGAAAGCCAACAAGATCTTAATAGATTCCAATCTAGCAATGGGCGCAAAGGTTTCACAATAATCAATTCCTTCTTCTTGATTATAGCCCTTAGCTACTAGGCGAGCCTTGTTCCGGGTTATATTTCCTTGATCATCAAGTTTGTTCCTAAAAACCCATTTAGTGCCAATAATTGGATGATCATTGGGTCTTTCAACAAGAGTCCAAACATAATTTCTAGAGAATTGATTTAGTTCATCTTGCATTGCAAGAACCCAATTCTCATCATTAATGGCATCGTTAATGGTTTGAGGCTCTAGGTGAGAAATGAAGGCTTGATGTTCAACCTCATTGAGGATTGATCTTCTAGTTTGAGTACCGGCTTGAAGATCACCTATAACATTTTCTAAAGGATGGTCTCTAGAAGGTTTCCAAACCATAGGAAAGGTGGAAGAAAAAGAAGGTGAATAAGGTTCATGATCATCATCCTCCTTGAGAGGAGAAGAGGAATCATTTAATTCAAGTTTATCAAGCTTATCTTCAATATCTTCAATGACCGGATGGGGTTTTGGAATATTTTCATCAAACTTGACATGAGTTGATTCTTCGATGGTTTTTGAATGTTTGTTGAAGACACGATAGGCTTTGCTTGAGTTGGAGTACCCAAGAAAAATACCTTCATCGGATTTGACATCAAATTTCCCAAGGTTATCTTTTGTGTTAAGGATAAAGCATTTACAACCAAACACTTTAAAATAACCAACTTTGGGCAATTTGCCTTTCCAAAGTTCATAGGGGGTTTTCTTAAGAAGGGGTCTTACAAGGACTCTATTGATAGTATAACAAGAAGTGTTAACTGCCTCGGCCCAGAAAAATTGAGGGAGGTTGACTTCACTAAGGAGGGTTCGAGCAATTTCTTGGAGAGTTCGGTTTCTCTTTTCAACCACTCCATTTTGTTGTGGAGTCCTAGGGGCAGAGAAGGTGTGATTGTATCCTTGAGAGGAACATAATTCATCGAATTCTTTGTTCTTGAATTCACCTCCATGGTCACTACGGAGCGATATAATTTTATATCCTTTTTTGTTTTCTACTTTCCTAGAGAATTTCAAAAAGGTTTTACAAGAATCATTTTTATGAGCTAAAAAGAAAACCCAAGTGAAACGAGAAAAGTCATCTACTAGGACAAAGGTATAGGATTTTCCACCTAGACTTGCTACAGGGGTAGGACCAAAAAGATCAAGATGTAGGAGCTCAAGAGATTTTGAAGTGGACACTTCCTTCTTAGATTTGAAATAAGACTTTTGTTGCTTGCCAAGTTGGCATGGCTCACAAATCAAATCATTCTTAAACTTAAGTTTAGGAAGGTCACGGATGAGCTTGTTCTTATTAAGCTTTAGAAGTGAATGAGAGCTACAATGCCCCAACCTTCTATGCCAAAGCCAAGACTCATTGTCAAGAGCACTTAAAAATTTAACATTTTGGCTAGCTAAAGACTTTAAATCAATAATGTAAACATTTGGAAAACGGGAAGTAGAAAATATCAATTTTTTTTGAAAATCAAACACATTGCATAAATCATTTTGAAAATTCACCGAAAAACCACTATCACAAAGTTGACTAATGCTAATTATATTATGTTTTAAACCTTTAACAAATAAAACATCTTTAATTAAAGAGGTGCTACCAAATCTAATGGTACCTATTCCGACGATCTTGCTTTTTGAATTGTCACTGAAGGTGACATATCCTCCATCGAATTCTTCAAGGGAGTTGAACTCGGAGGGATCGCCACACATGTGCCTCGAGCATCCGCTGTCGAGATACCATGAGCCTTTTTAAGTCCTACTTCTTTGGCGTTTATCCTACAAAATCAAGAGAGAATATACTTTGGTACCCATATAAGTTTGGGTCTGGAAAGATTAGCTAAAAGAGACTTTTGAACCCATATTTTTCTAGAGGGTTTCCATCTAAAATACTCATCCGAGTAGGTAATGGTTTTGGGGCTTCCATACCATGCATTTTCACAATCACATTCATAAATCATGTGCCTGGTATTTTTACAATAATTACAAAATTTATATTGAGATCTCCCCCTTACAAAAGTAGTGGGTGCTCTAGAAGAAGTGGCTTGTTTGTTAAAGCCAAGTCCATGTGTTGTTCTAGCCAAACGCTGAGAACCTAGTAATTTGGTCAAATATTGTTCACCTTGGGTGAACTTGGCAAGAGACTCCCTTAGACCTTTAATGGTTGAATTCAAAGAATCAACATTTGGAATATCTTGGATCTTAAGGGTAAGTTCCTCATTCTTTTTGAGAAGTTGTTCTTTTTCAGAAATGAGAATATTATTTTCCTTTTTCAAAGTCATAAATTTAGAGGTAAGTTCGAGAAAACCTTCCTCTAATTGATCTCTCGCATTTTGGAGATCTTCATTGGACATGTCATTATTGAAGGAGGAAGATGAGGAAGAGGAGTCGGAAGAAGATACCTCATCAAATGCCATTAGGCATTGTTCACCTTCATCGCTTGAGTCGCTTGAAGACCTGGAGTCATCACTTGCACTCCATGTGGATGCTTTGAAAGCCTTCTTGTTTTTCTTTTCTTTTACCATTTTCTTGAAAATGGAGCACTCTGGTTTGATGTGGCCTTTCTTTCCACATTCAAAGCATGTAACTTCATTCTCCGCTTTGGGCTCTTCCTTTCGTGCCCTTCAAAAGTTCTTCTTTTTCTTCATGAATTTGCTCATTTTTCTTGCTAGATGAGCAATCTCGGATTCGCTATCAGCGGAGGAGATTTATTCCTTTTCTTTGAAAGGAATGTTCTTTTTCTCCTTGAAGGCTTTACCTTCTTTATCGGCTTGCCTCTTCATGGTGATCTCGTAGGTCATGAGTGATCCAATGAGCTCTTCAACCAACATTTTCTTGACATCTTTTGCTTCTTGAATTGCGGTCACCTTTGGTGCCCATGAGCTTTGTAGGACCCAAAGAATCTTCTTGACCATCATTTCTGCAGAAACATCCTCACCAAGAGATTTTCTTCCATTGCAAACGTCAGTAAAACGAGTAAACATTTCAGCAATTGAGTCGTGTGGGTGCATGGTGAAACATTCAAAATCTTGGCGATACATGTCTAATCTAGTGTCTTTGACTTTGTTAGTGCCCTCATGGGTTACTTCTAAAAGTTTCCAAATTTCATAAGAAGAGGAGCAAGTAGAAACACGGTTGAATTCATTATGGTCTAGCCCACAATGAAGAGCATTCATGACTTTTCCATCAAGCTCAAAATTGGAAATGTCTTCGGGGGTCCATTTGGACTCATCCTTGTTAGATAAAGTATAGCCTTGCATTAGAATCCTATAGATAGGATAAACAATGCTTCTAAGAAAAGTAATCATGCGTGTTTTCCAATAAGTGTAATCGGTTCCATCAAAGAATGGAGCCCGAGTCATAGAATACCCTTCGGGAGCATGCGAGGAATTAGCCATCACTAAGGATCTTAAGTTTGTAACCGGTTAAGGTATTACACAAATTCCTCCTTTGATACCAAATGTTGGGTCGTAGAGGATGGCAAGAGGGGGGGTGAATTGCCTTTTCAAAAATAATTAACAATTTGAAACAATTATCAATGCAGCGGAAATAAAAAAGGAAAGACACAATTTGATAACGGAATTCGGCTTAATTCCCAAGCCTACGTCTCCGCTCCCAACAAGAACCGTTGAGAGATTAATACGTCAGATTTCTTTTTAATGGTTGTAGCAAGAAAACCACTAGCCGTTTTAAGGTAGGCTAGAACACCTTCGTACAACTTGCTTTTTTATTATGGTTGTAGAAAGAAACCCAATTGAAAGAAAGAATGGAAATGAGAGGTTTGTTTTAATCCAAACCCAATGAAGAACTAAACAAATAAAATAATACAAACACACGGAAGCCTTGAGCGCCAAAAGTGTGAGAGCAGCTGATGGAGTGGGAGCTCAAGCTTCAAGGATGGCAATTGATCACAAGAGGCTTTGGAGATTTGTCGTTAGAGCATCAAGACATCAAAATATTATTCGGTAGTGTTCCCGGCATCCATGGTTTCTTATTTGTAGGAGAAATTCCCATAAACACTTCAATATGGCCGTTGGAGGGCTTCCGGAGCCGTTGGGGGTCAAAAGTACAAGTCTGGTCAAAGCCCAACAGCTAGTTTGACTGGGCAAACCAGCTGGCCGGTGGTGTCTCACCAGTTGGCCGGTGGTCCACCGGCTGGCCGGTGCAGAGCTCCCGGCTAGTCGGTGGTCCAGACAGAGCAGGCTTTCTGTCTGGGTTCCACCGGCTGGCCGGTGGTCATCCACCGGTTGGCCGGTGTCACCAGGCAGTGGGCAAGCCTACTGCCTAGGTGCTCCGTCTGGCCGGTGGGCAAGAACCGGTTGGCCGGTGCCCATACCGGCCGGCCGGTGGGAATCCACCGGTTGGCCGGTGGACTCAGAGAGTCCACGATCAGCCTTCTTGGGCCAACTCCTGGGAAACCTTTTTCCTAGCATCAAAATAGTTTAAAACAAGTTAGAACACGATGAGAGTGATTGTGATCATTAAAATCCAAGAGAGAGGGGTACAACAAGAATGTCTTTTTTAACTCATACAGCGGGTGTGGCTATTTTCCACTGTTATAACATAGTAGAAGCATCCCATACAATATTATAATAATATTTTCATAATAAATGTTTTCTTCTATAATTACTTGAGTTTAAATAATTTCAAAATAGAAAAAGATATTTCTCTAAAAAAGATTTTATTTCATTTATGTAAATATCCTTTGATGGATTTTAAGATTGTTTCAAGTTGATCAATTATGATAAAAAATGTATGTATTGTATTGAAGGTTTTTTGATATGTTTCAATATGGATGTGTTATTTGTACACCATTCAAGGTTTGTGGATAAAGTCTTCACATTTTTTATGCTAGTTTTAAAATGAATGTTTATGTTATGTTTAAACCTTTTCATATGAGGAATGCATTGGACTTAGAAAGTGAAGGGTGGAGCTCGCTATAGCTCCTCGATGCATCGGTAGGATTCATGAGAGAAACTAGTGCCTTGGAACAAGGCCTTGACAAAATATTATTATTTGTCTTGGCACAAGGCATTGACTATGTGGTTATAAAGTCTGGCATTATGCATTTCATCATTATGAAATTGGCTATTGATATTACATGTGATTATTAGACTTATAGAATATCCATGTGAATAAGTAAATGGAATTATTTGATTTATCTTTTCCATATAATGATTAAGTTTATGTTCAAAAGGAAATAGGTTTTAGTATTATAAATTTCTTTAAATTTTGGATCTTATTTATAAATCTTTCCTCTATATTGTTATCCTTACTGAGCATCTGAGCTCTCACCTTTCAATGTTTTATTTTTTCCAGGATGTGAAGAAGTATATAATGAATAACCTACATGGATAGTCTAAGGGATATGAATTTGGTCAATGGAGAAAATTTTGTTGTTGTTTTTCATTTTATAATTTAATGTAAAAATTATTAATGCATATAGTACTTCTAAGGCTACTAAACTGATCAGTCTTTCAGGATTTGATCCATTGTGACAATGCCAATGTTATGTAATAATGCACCGACTCTGTGTAACTAGGGTCGGAGCACTATTAGTTGTATCATAGGAAGTTTAGTAAAAACCTAGTAAACTAGATTTAAAAAAACCATGATTACATAACATTACCCTAAGATAGAAATTGAGGATTAGTATAGAATAACTTCCTAGAATTTTGGTAATATAGAGACTTTGTGAGTTTTCTAGGAAATAAATCCATGTCTGGATACGATCAATTAGAGGCATGTCTGGCACAAATGTACCTAAGAGTGAAATCTCCAACAATGAGTTTTGGGCTTGACCTGGGTATCCTAGTACACGATAACAGGCCTTACTACACTCTTGGTTATGACACTCTTAAGGGATTTGCTTGGGATAATTCAAATTTTCATTAAAAACCATTTTGAAGTATTTGTGATTATATAACTCCTCAATGAAAACATTTTTATGATTATGGATAATATCCATTAACTGTTCAATTTAGGTTAAGTGTTTTAAAAGTTTGTAATTATGTATTGTGATTCAAAAACTAATCTATTGTATTCTATTTTTTAGAATTGGGGGTTAGTGGATGAAATGGAAAATGTATCAATGCACATAATATATGTATGTATTTACCTCTAACTGAATATAAGTATAGTTGATCGGGTGAAATAACTGGTGCTGATAGTCTTATAACCATACTGGGAAAACTCATTCAGGTTATGAATAATATACTTACCCTTATAGGGCACCATAATCGACAAAGCAGAGGATCAATGTTTGGTCTCTTCATAAGGTAACAACCAGCAACATTCAATGGGTCTAAAAATCCATTTGTAGCTGAGCAATGAAATATTTTCTTAGAAAAAAATATTTGATGCTTTGGGGAGTAGCGAATGGGAAAATGTTATCATGGAAGTTTATCACCTCATGGGGGATGTAAATAAATGCTGGTCATTAATCCAAAACACAACGGATGATGAAGACGTATCAATTATGTAATGTAAGGAGTTTAAAGAGATTTTTTAGAAAAATAATTTCCCCATGACCATCGAGCAGAAATGGAAAGGAAATTTCTGAGTCTGAGGAAAAAGGAGTGTGAGAATATTGCAATGAATGAGGATAAATTTACAAGGTTATAAAGACATTCAATAGAATATATACATAACCCAATGAGTAAGATTGAACGATTTTTTATGGGTTAAAACAATTTCTCCATCAAGATTTAGTCTCACAATCCTTCTCATCATATAAAGATATTGCCTCATGCACTATCATGATAGAAAAGAAATTCTCAAAGTCTTACAAATTTAAAGAAATGTAAGAGAAAAAGAGATCTTCTGAACACTCTGGAAATGGAAATATGGGGAGGAAGGGAAATGTTGAATATTCATCATGTGGGAAATGTGGAAAGCAACTCCCTGGTACTTGCCTGTAGGGAATGGGAGTCTGTTTCCAGTGTGGTGAAAAAGGACACCAAGCTCTTGATTTCTATGGGATGAAAGAGGTTTTCAATGTTTAATACTACAATTGTGGAGAAAAGGGGCATTATAAAAATGAATTTTCTATGCACCAAGGGAACATACCTTATAAAAGTCCAAGGGATCATTCCCAAGCTTATCTAATCTCTACAGCTAAGGCTGAATCTCTAAAAGACGTTGTGGAAAGAAATTTAATGGCTTCCTCAAGTTTATCCAATGCCTCATTTGATTCTTATCTAGATCTGCCCCCTGTAGATCTACAAAATTCAATTATTAGAGAAGAAGAGAATGAAATAACTATGGGTGAGAAGATAAATGTTAAAATATCGGATTCTCCTATTGTCCAAGAATATGTTGATTTGTTTCCAAGGGATTTACATGCACATCCTCCAGAATGAGAAATTGAGTTTTCCGTTGATTTAATTCATGGATCTTGGACTATATTGAAGACCTTTATAGAATGGACATTGTGTAATTAGTGGAACTAAAGTGTCAACTAGAGGAATTGAGTAATAGGGGATTTATTTTCCCTAATGTTTCACCATGGGGAGCCCCTATTCTTTTTGTTAAGAAGAAATATGGATCTATGAGGTTATGCAATGACTACAGGGAGATCAATTCTATAACAATAATTAACATGTATCCCTTACCTCACATTGATGATTTATTTGAAAAACATCATGGAGCTCAATATTTTTCCAAGATGGACCTTTGATTTGGATATCATCAGTTGTGTGTGAAGAAGGAGGACATTCCAAAAACATAATTTAGAACCAGGTACGAGCAATATGAGTTTACACTAATGCCTTTTGGATTGACTAATGAACCCTATGCCTTCATGGATCTAATGAGTAGTGTTTTCAAGGAATATATTGATGAATTTGTAGTAGTATTTATTGATGATATCTTATATTACTCAAAAATATACAATGATATTGAAAATCACTTGCGCACTATTCTGAAAACCATCAGAAGAAATGAATTATACGGGATGTTTAGAAAGTGTGAATTATGGATTCAAGAGAATCATTTTCTCATCCATATTGTCTCTAATGATGGAATCTCTGTTGATCCCTCAATGACCAATGAAATGCAATAATGGCCAGAACCGATGAGTATAACTAAGGTACACAGTTTTATTGGTTTAGTAGGTTATTATTTGCGCTTCGTCCAGAATTTTGCCCAATTTTCACACCCATTAACCAAAATCACATGTAAAGGGGTTAACATTGTTTGGAAAAAAGAGTGTGAAGAATGTTTTTATGACCTGAATAGAATATTAGTCGATGCTCTTATCTAGACTCTACAATCAGGGAACGACGGGTTTTTTATTTATAGTGATGCTTCAAAGAAAGGACATCATTGTGTCCTTATACAGAATGATAGATTTATTTCCTATGCATCATGACAGCAAAAAATTAATGAGAAAAACTATTACACTCATTACCTTGAGTTAACATCTGTAATCTTTTCTTTGAAAATATGGAGACACTACCTCTATGGTAAAAAATGTGAGATTTAACTGATCACAAGAGTTTGAGGTATATTTTCTCGCAAAAAGTACTAAACATCAGGACAAGATGATGGCTTTAACTACTCATGGATTACGACTGCACTATACACTACCACCCGGGGAAGGAAAATAACGTGGAAGATGCTTTGAGTAGAAATGATAAAGGAGTTTTGAACAAGATTAGAGTTTAACAGGATTCTATTTTCATGGATCTAGTAAAGATGTACATGGGAATAACCATGTAAGGTGAAACATCAATACATTATCAAATGGTTGCAAAAACATATTTACTAGAAAGGACAAAGATTTATTACACTGATGATGAGATGTTTCAAAGGAAGAATAAATCTGTGAATGACGGGAGATTGAGTGACTTCATATAAGAGGATGGAATTTTGAAATGTGGGATGAGACATTATATTCCTAACATACTTGATCTAAAAAAGGAATTGTTGGATGATTCTCATAGCTCCAATTTCCCTATACACCCTGGGAGCACCATGATGTATAGAGATTTGAATGAACATTTTTGGTGGGAAAACATCAATAGGGTGATTGCGGATTTTGTGTCAAGATGCATGGTTTGTCCACATGTGAAAGCTGGAAGGCAACAGCTTGGAGGAGTTATGCAACCTCTTCCCATACATGAGTGGAAATGGGATAATATTATGATGGAATTTTTCATGGGGCTACCAAAGACTCATAGAAAGAATGAGACAATATGGGTTATTGTTGATCATCTTACCAAGTCAGCACGTTTTTTTGATATAAGAGAAGATTTACCACTTCAATGTCTAGGAAGGTTATATATTAATGAGGTTGTAAGACTTCATAGAGTACCCTTATCAATTTTTTTTGTTCGTGATCCCTGTTTTACATCAAGATTCAAGAAAAGTCTTCAGAAGGACATGGATACTGAACTTCACGTGAGCTCTACTGACCACCCTCAAACTGATGGAGAATCAGAACAGACTATTCAATCCTTAGAAGACATGTTGAGATCTTACTCACTTGTCTTTAAAGGTATGTGGGATCAATATTTAACTTTGGTAGAATTTTCCTATAACAATATCTTCCATTAATGTATTCAGATGGAACCATATGAGGCATTATATGTCAAGAGATGTTGCACACCAACTTCTTGGGATGATGTTGGTGAATGAAAACTCGTAGGCTCTGAACTTAGTAACGAAAATGGAAAAGTTAAAGATTATATAAACCCACATCCAAGCATCTCAAAGTAGGAAAAAGAGCTATTCCAATAACTGAAGGAAGGATTTTTAATTTTAAGTAGGAAAACATGTTTTCATGAAGGTATATCCTTGGAAAGGGGTTATATGATTCAGTAAGAAGGGTAAATTAAGTCCAAAGAACATCCGATCTTTTTTAATTCTAAAATGAATTGTGGATGTAGCGTACCGTTTGGCAATGCCACCATGTTTTTCCAAAGTTCATGATGTGTTCCACGTAGAATTGTTGAGAAAATACATGTTTATCCCAATACATATGATCACCTGTAATGATATAGAACATGAACCCGAACTGCCTTATTGCAAAGAGACAATAAGAATTCATGATATTAGAGAACAAGTGTTGAGAAACCAGATGACTAGTCTGGTGAATGTTCCATGGAGAAACTATAAGACGGAAGAGGCAATGTGGGAACCTGAGGTACTTATGATGAAGTACCCCCTGAATCTTTTTATGCATTAATATTATATAAAATTTGAGGACAGAATTAATTTAAGGAGGGGAGAATGTAACACCCCAAGTCTCCAATGTACGTTTCCCTTTGAATAATACAGTAGTTTGTGTTGTACGCAACATGGAGTTTTAACACACCACAACCAATCAAACTAGATATTATGAATAGTAATACCCACTTTTTGAAATTTTATAAATTTTAATTTCCAAAATGGGTAGCAATTTTTGATTCTGAATATCAAAATTAGCTTCAGGTGAATTTTTGGTATTTTCTGAAAACATTCAACTTTTTATGAATAGTGAAAAACATTGCGTTATTGTTAAACCCAACATTTTATTTAAATAATAAGTAATTTTATTTTAATTTATTTTAGGTCAAAATATATTCATAATTCCTATATATATTCAATATAATTAATTGGAGACATTTTATAATAAATTTAGATATATAAAATTTTATTGAACTTTTTACTATCTTTTACCCACCTTCTAGGAGCATTTACAAATTTTCATAAAACATAATTTTACCGCATGTGTGAGTTTAATTTCAAAAATCTGATAGACGCAGTAAATATCAATAAGTAAAATTTCGTTTCGTAAGATGAAAATAATTTTTGGTGAATATTAACGGTCGAATTTTATTTACCACGGTTAAATGTAAATAGGATAATTAAAGGAAAAAATGATATTATAATTACCCTAACACATGAAATAATTCTATTGGATAATTTTAATATGACCAAAAAAACCTTATAAATAAAATATGATCCTTTTGGTCCACTTGGATTAGATTAAGACATTTGTTATTATTTTATTAAAAGAAGAGTTAAAAGAGTTAAATTCAATGTTTAATAAATAATCCATTTTTAATATAGGGTTATACATTAGAGAAATTCAACTATAAATTTTATTTATAAACTTAAAATTATTTCCTACATAGTGGTATTTTATTTATAATTTTTATACATTAAATAATTATATTTACTTATGACACAATGATGTTGCTGGAATTTTTTATTGATGAAAGATTAAAATAATTGATAGTATAAATATCCAAATAAATGTAAATTTAGACTTCTGATGAATTTCAAAAATTTCTAGATTATTGTGACATTTTATAGTTGATTAAAGTAATTCAATTCTAATTGATAATGTTTTTATGGATTTCAAAAATATCAAATACTAAATAGTGACAAAATTGACATAATTGAGTTTTTAAAAGAAATATAATATTATTAATTGATATATTATTACTAAAAATCTAGGGTTTAGGAAAAGGACATAGATAAGGTTATATATATTAATAATGATCCACATGGGGTTCTATTGGAAGTTTATAGTATGTTTATTAACAATATAATATAAAAATACAGAGAGATATGGTAAATGTAAAACTCTTTAACTAAGAGTTTAATCTAAAAGATAATGTTAATATGCTGACCTAAAAAATTATAAAACAAATTGTTTTAGAGGTTTTAGATCCATCCCCACCTTATCCACTAAATAAATATTTTGGGAGTCATTAGAAACTGAAAATGATTTTATTATAACATAATATTTCAAGCTTTCCCTAAAGTGACCCTCACCACTCTTATAAAAGGGTACTTTACCTTCTCTTAATTTTACACCTCCAAATCCATTTTTCTTGGCCAAAACCTTCCCAAATATCCACCCAACATCCATCAAATAATCTTAGGGTCCTTACTTTGATCATAAATCCATCCTACGGGTCCCTTTTGATCAACTCAAAAAGAAACACCTGAAGAAGAGGTAATAATTTCACCACCTTCTTTGAAGTTCTTTTCTTCTTCCACTTCATCATTATTTATTATTTCCATACCAAAATAATAACTCTAGTACCTTATACATGATATGATGTTATTATAAATAACGTACAACCATATTTGTTATTCTATGCATCCTATAAATGACCAAGACACCATATATCTGTGGGTACGGCTTACCATCTCCACGTCGTGGGGTAGTTTGTTATTCAAACACTTCATTATTTGGATGGGTATAATAATGAGTATAACTGATTTAAATAATAAATATAACAGGTGAATTATTCTGTATATATGATATACCATCCATTTACAGTCAATTTCACCATCAATATAAGGATATTGTCGCCCGTACGTACGTATGGATTACCGTATCCACGAACGCAATGAGATCAATTCCCCATTGTAATAATTCAATAATAATTTTCATTTTATAATTAAATATAATTTTAAGAACATAATATAAATTTGGTTATGAATCAAGTACATCCTATCCAAAAAAACATGGTTTATGTAACCAAGCATATAAAGGAAAACAAATCAGTTAACACCTGAAACGATGATACTACTGAAATATTATTAACAAATAAATATTAAATGATCATATATGATATCATATTTATGTATATATATCTTGTATAATTTAATAACAATGATATAACTATTATTTATTATGTTAAAGAACCCTTGAGAAAGGTAAAGTAAAAGGTGAGGTTTAATTTTACAATCTCATTATTTATCTGAGGTTGTTAATACACAAGAATATAGTTGAACCTCTTTATCATCCATATCAATGTTTTCTTTAAAATGTATTTCAAAACATTTTTACTATTTACTAGACTATGGGTTAAAGTCCTTTATACCCTTATTTTACCATATATGGTTTCAAAGGAGACTTTCTATCATTTTACATATAAGGTACATTATGACCTTTTCGACAAAATTAAGGTAAGAATGTCTTTTTTACCTTATTCGGCAGGTGAAACTATTTTCCATCATTATAAAATCTTTGAAGCCTCCCATACAATATTATAAGAATATTTTCAATGTAAATTATTTATTTTATAATTACATTACTTTTAAATTATTTTCAAATAGAAAGAGATATTTCTTTAAAAAAGTTTTGATTTCATCTTTGTAAGCATCCATTGATGAATTTTATACTTGTTCGAAGTTGATTTATTATGATACAAAACATCCATATTTTATTGAAGGTTTTTTGATATGTTTGACTGTGGATGTGTTATTTTAACACCATTTGTGGTTTATAGATATATTATTGACATTTTTTATGCTAGTTTTAATATGAATGTTTATGTTATGTTTAAACCTTTTCATATGAGGAATGAATTGGACTTAGTAAGTGATGGGTGGATCTCGCTATAGCTCCGCGATGAATCAGAAGGTCTCATGAGACAAACTAGTGTCTTGTCACAAGGCCTTGACAAAATCGTATTTGTAGTTTTGGCACAAGGCCTTGACTATGTGGTTATGAAGTCTGAAATTATGCATACCATCATTATAAAATTGGCTATTTATATTACATGTGATTATTTGACTAGTAGAATATCCATGTGAATAAGAAAATTAAATTATTTGATTTATCTTTTCCATATTATGATGAAGTTTATGTTTAAAAGGATTGGGTTTTAGTCTTATACATTTCGGTATATGTTGATTCTTATTTATGAACATTTCCTCTATATTGTTATCCTTACTGAGCATCTGATCTCACCCCCTTCAATGATTTATTTTTTCCAAGATGTGAAGAAGTATGTTATGACTGACCTATAGGGATAGTCTATGGGATATGAATGTGGTCAATGAAGACAACGATGTTTTTATTTTTCATTTTATAATGTAATATAAAACATATGAATGTATCTAATACTTCCAAGGCTACTAAACTGATAGGACTTTTTGGATTTGATCGTTTGTGATCATGCCATTATTATGTAATAATGCATCGACTCTGGGTAACTGGTCATGGGAAATTACACATTTGATAAAATGATGCAGGAGGAGAAGAATGTTTTTGAATCTAAACTATGGGCCTAATAATAGTAAGTGTGGCACTGTATAGGGGATCATTCAATATCATAATAAGATACATGAGATATCAAAGAAATTATTGGATGACCCAATTCAACTATAAGTTGTCTTCCCAGAGAATATGGATTGCTGTGAAGCATCAGCAATCATGAATTTCATGAATATCTATTTTGTTATAACAATGTGGAATCAGTTGACAATTTTCAGGATACCAAGAAGCTGACTGAGAATATCAATGATGTTTCAACAAGGAGATGATAAAATTAGTTGAGAGAAATGATGTCTATATCATAGAAAATGAGAAAAATCATCAACAATACGGTGGATAGATTCCTGAATAAATTGATGAGGAGGTAAGAGACTCAGTGGGAGTAGAAGTGGTAGATGCTAATTCTGAAGAACATACTGATGATGAGCATTAAGAAATAAAAATTGTATCTATATAGAATTCAAACTGTCAATCTGAAATATAAATGAAAAATATCATTGGTGACCCGATAGCGCTTGTCCAGATAAAAAGAATATAGTCACTGTAGAATACATCCATCTTATCTCAAGTAGAGATGAAGTGTTTTACTGATGCATCTGAAGAAGAAAACTGAGTTTAGGCTATGAATGATGATCTAGATCTGATTAGGAAAAAATAGATGTGGGAGATTGTTTTGAGGTTAGTGGATATAAATGTAATCAAGACTAAATGTGACTATCGAAACAAGATGTATGAAGATGGCATAGTGATTCGAAACAATGTAGGACTAGTGTGAAAATAATACTCCCAGATAGAGGGAATAGATATTGATGAGAAATTTTCATATATGGAAAGGCTAGAAACAATCAGACTATTATTGGCCATTGCAGTGAAATGCAAGTTTAAAGTGTTCCCGATGGATGTCAAGTCATCATTTTTGAATGGGGATATGGATGAAGAAGATTATATTGAGTAGACAGAAGGTTTTCTCATTCATAAATATGGTAAAAGTGTTTTTCCATTGAAGAAGGTGTTATATGGGCCGAAACAAGCACTAACAACATGGTACTCAAGGCCTGATCAGTATTTAAAGAAGCTTGGTTTCAAGTGTTTTAGAGTTGATTACAATATCTCTTTCAATAATGGAAGAAATCAATGGATGATGGTGTTGGTTTATGTCGATGACATAACATTTGACAGATTATATGAAGCTCAGTGCAAAGATTTTTCCAAATTCATGAAAAGTGAGTTCCAAATGTCAACGATTGGATAAACGACATTTTTCCTTTTCTACTGGTAACAAAATGATTGGGAAATTGGATTTCGGATTCATATATAATGTCAAGTCTCAGTCAGAGTTATTAGGATATACTGATGCAGATTGGGTCAGTTCAGCGGTTAACATGTATTGAACATCTAGAGGTGCATTTTATCTTGATGGATTGTGTATTTACTGGCTATGAAAGAAGAAATATTTCATTTCACTAACGAAAGCAGAAGATGAGTATATTGTAGCCACTCTATCATGCACATAGTTATTGTGGATGAAGAATCAACTTGATGAAATGAGAGTTGATGTGAAGTCTCTAATCGTAATCTAGTGTGATAACTCAAGTGCTATAAATATCAATAAAAACCCCATCTATCATACAATGAAGAAAAACATTGAAATAAAGTATAATTTTATCCAAGATAAGGTTGATCAAGTAATCCTGATGTTGGAGTATGTGCCTATAGGACTATAGAATGCAGACATTCTAGTGAAGACCTTACCCAAGGAATCCTTTGAGAGTCGTCAGCTAGATCTATGAGTCTATTCAACTCCCGACACATGAAAAATTGTGGATGTGGGACCACATAACCCCGAGGTATGGTGCGTTTTCCTTTCTATACTAATCCTTTCTCTTATTCTTTTTTTTGACAAAAAGGGAGGGAAATTTGGGATCGTTGATAATGGGGGACACAAAAGTGACTCCTAAAGGAGGAGAAACTATGGATAAAGAAGGAAGACAAATTCTTTTTCATATACACATGGAGAAGATGACAGGTGGAGTAGGTTGATAGGTGGAGTTTATCCGAACATGTGAATAAAAAAGAAGACAATTCCTTTTTTGACAACATGAGGAGAAGATGATAGGTGGAACAGGGAGATATGGGATTTTATCAATACAAGTGAAGAAACTAATAGGGGGATCACCATGATGAGAGAATGTAGTGTTTCAAGTGATCATCCAGAGAATATCTTGTACAAACTGAGAACCCTAATAAGTGAAGAAGGATATTATTAAAAATGTTGATTCTTGAATCGATCGATCAATGAATAGAAATCATGATAACTGAGGATCATGATAAAAGCATAAGAATGTCATTGGAATGGTGTTAAAAGTTTTCCAGTGTTCACCAATTGGTATCAGTTTGGTATCATCAATTGGTGTCCTAAACGAAGTGATTCATTGATGAACATTTCATTAACTCTTGTTCCTCACGCCAAGCATTGGTCATGTGGGATTATAGTATGTGTTGATTAAATCCATGATCGCTATCAAAATCGCAAGAGGCAAATAGTGGATGAAGCATTAACGATGTATCCTTTTATGAGATGATTTTTGACCAAACCCAATGGGGGATAATTTTGGGAAACAAATCCATGAAGATATCATTGAATCATATTGAGGTGATTGTGTTTATTGACAAATTGGGCCTCCATGTTCTGTTTTTTGAAGAAGAAGACCACGATGTTCAATTTGTTGACAACAAGGGGTTTACATGGTGAGTTGTTGGATTCAAGAGTTATTGTGGAACATTCATGATTGATTAAAGAATTTGGAAAAAGGAATGGATGATCTGGGGGTGGTACAATAATATATGATACAAGGTTGTACCTTTTCCTGTATTATACAAATTTTTGGGGATCAAAATAGAAAAATTAAGAAAAGTGTTTTTGGAAAAGGGACATGCACTCCAGGTGCTTAGAGGCTTGTAATGTTGCACTCTATATGTTTTTCATGAGAATAAAATCAAAATATGGAAAAGGAAAGAGGGGAACCCATGTTTTTGTTTGGGTGTGCAAGGTGACTAAGGCGACCAAGGATAAGGTGGTAGGACTTGCACAGAAAAAGTAGACATGCATGTGGTGCTCAGGGTGACCAAAACGCCTACAAAAAGAGGTAAACCCCACCATATTTATGAATAATCTCAACACTTTGAGAAAATTAGATCTCCATTTGCTAAAGAGTTTTGGTCACGCAAGTGGTGGTTTGGGCATGAAAGTATAAAGTTATTCATATGTGGCATGCCAATATTTGTTTGGACATAAAAGGGTGTGATTTGCCCAAGATCTGAGTTGGAAAAGGAAGTGTAGCATAATTAGTAATGAGACACTTGTGTTCCAGTCATAGATAAGTGCTCCAGGCTTAGAGAAGTGCGCCGGTCATTCCACGGTTGCGTGAAAGTTGGAAGATTTCCTGGTACATCTTGTGAAAAGTGAGATTTATCAATGGGTGAAAGTTAGACATCAACAGAGCATCTACATACATATGATGATGAATTCATTTGTGATAATGAGGAGACATACAAATCTATAACCTATGATTGGATCCTTTCTAGAGAAGTGGCCAATGAAAGAGGAAGAAGGTGATCATTTCTAGAAAACGTGGGCTAGAGAGAGAGAGAAATAGGAAATGACCCTTGGGAAAGTAGTGTTCTATCCCTAAAAATTGTAAAGGTTGTGATCCTGGGAATAGATGAGATCTACCCAAACATTGTAAATTTTCTGTGAGATTTAGTGGATTTGGTACATCGGAACATTGTCGATGTATAGTTATTGGATGTATCCGAGTGAGGGTGAACCGAGTAAAAATAATTGTGTCTACCTGCTTCCTTCCCTGCATTCCATTCAAATCATAATCACCAGATAAAGAAGGAAAGAATACAGTAAGCGTAAACACATATGTGAATACAAAGCAACACATAAAACAAAGACTTCAATATCCAATGGGGTGAGAAGAATAAGATACAAAATAATGTCCATAACCAAATTCACATGCCCCCCATCAGGGTAACTAGGAACCTTTTGGACCTAACAATTAGAATCAGAGGAAATGATTTTTTTATCCGATTTTTTCTCTCTAACATGGTTCAGACAATTACTCAGTTTAAATATTCAGTCTGCTCTTATCATGGTCAGTCATGGAAAAGGGAATATCTTAAATAAATAAGCATACGACTTTTTAAATTCCCCAGTGTGCAAGTGTCAATGGAAATAGTGTGTTTCAGTTGAAGGAATCAAGTAGAAAAAAATAATTATTTGGATAAATAATATACTGAAAAAACTTACTCATTCAATGATGTAGACGTAATGTGTGAAGAACCTGATATTCCAAGTGATGTTGGAACTACTAATTATGAAGAAAATCCCAGATGGAAAAAATGTGTAAGTTGTCCATCAAAAAATGTAATTATATCTGAAGTTGGATAAAGATATTAAATCTAAAGATATCTGAATCCAAGCAATGAAAATTGAGGTTAACAAACTAAGATGATTAAATCAATGGTTTATTGACGTGGCCACAAATCTAAGGGGTAAGAATAATTATCAAGCTCCAGAACAATAAAACATGACTATAAAAAGATAAAATCTCATAGATGATGTCCGGGGAAAGAATCTGAACTCAGATGAAATTCAGAATCTGAAATCCAAAATTGATGATCTTTCTACATAGGTATCTAAACTGGTTCATAAGAATCATATAATACAACAAGATAATTCAACCTACTACGATTCTATTGATCATGAAAAATTGAAAAAAAAGATCAAAGTGATGTGGTAGATAATCTCACACGAGAATTCGAAGATGAGATGTGTAATGGGAAGAATATCATAAGAGAAATCAATGATTAACTAGAATTAATAGATAAGATGATTCAAAAACTAGTGGAAGAGATAAAATCAGTTAATAAAGAAAATGGTAAATTAAATGACAAAGGAAATCCTAAGTGGAAGGATGTAATGTACTTACTATTCTATTGTCCTTCGATAGATGATGATAAAATGAAAAGAAATTATTCTCTTTCTGAGGTGAAGTAATAAAATATTTCATCACCTCAAACACCACATAGTATGGGAAAGACTAGAATTGGATATGATGATCCACTTTATATGTATTATGTGAAGAGAGAAATGAAGAGTTATAGAGATAAGAAAAACATTTTAAGTGCTAGAGATAGTCTTAAAATGTTGTTATAGGATGTAATGATAGCATATGATATTTATGTGGGATTCATGGCCATACATCAATCTTTTGATCAGAGGCTTAGGAGTACATTTCATAATGTGAATTTATAAAGTTTATATAATCTGATAATCATAAGAAGAGTCATGAAATTTTTGAAAGGAACACCTCACAGAAGAAATAATTCATCAAACGCTATTACTGAGGAAGGATGGGACAAACTATGGGAATGTTTCCGGAATCTCAGGATCTCAATTTTAGAAGAAGAACTCAAGTTGTATAAACATCTTTGTTAAGAAATGATGAAATACGACATGATTTTTATGAAGATGTTTTATATTTTCTGATTATGGGAATTTGGAATGCAATTATTATAAGAAGAATGAGAGAATTAAAATGGAACGTAGAAGGAGATTCTAGACTCCAGTGATGTATAATGAGAAATATAAAATCTGAAGAAAATGTATTATTTTGAAAAATAGGTTTACTACCTTAGAGGAATCACATGGAGTTGAACAAAAGGTGTTTCAATCACCTTCTCTGTCACACTCACAACATCTATCTTTGAGTGAATGTGAATAAACATTATAGGTTATGGGGAGATATACTCTAGATGTTAGTAAAAACAATGTAAAATCAGTGGAAAACTCCACCCCAAAAAGTAAGGGTAGCATGATTTAAATATTTACTTTATATCAAATTTTTTTAAATTAATAGTTAATCTCTGAATAATTATTAGTTATTCATTCTTTTGTCATTAGTTATTCATAAGTTATTCATTTTTTATTTTGCCGTTAATGATTATTTAGGAATTAGTTTATATTATACAAATCATGACTTAATAATGCATTAATCACAAGTCAAAAATTACATAAATAATTTATAATATGTATTTACTTTATAACTAATAATTTATTAATTACAATTTGATCATTAATTATTTAATCATTAGTTATTAATGATTTTATTTTTAATAAATCATTCTATAATCATTTTCAAATAATTGTTTAATCATTATTTAATCATTATATAATTATTAGTTAATCATGTTTAATCATTAGTTAATAACTTATTACTATTTTTGAAATCAATATTTAATCATTGTTTTGTCATTAGTTGATAATTAGTTAATTAATAATTAATTTTTTTTAATAATTATTTAATTATTAGCTAATTAATAATTAATCATTATTTAAACATTATTTAATAATTATCCAACAACTATTAAATCATTATTTAATTAATTTTTATCAGTCAATAATCATGATTTAAACAATAGTTACACATTATTCAATCATTAGTCAAATATTAATTAATAATTAGTTAATAATTAGTTAATCAAACATTAATAAGTAGGTAATAATTGTTAAATAATTACTTAATCATTCATTAATCATCTGTTATTACTTCTTTAACCATTTGATAATCATTACATAATTTTTTTAATCTCTAGATAATAATTTTTCAATCATTTGTTACGAATTGTTTATTTATTATCTAATAATTCCTTAATCATTATGTAATTATTATTTATTCATTAATTAATCATTAATTAATCATTATCTAACCATTATTTTATCATTAATGAATCATTTTTTAGTCATTACTTAAGGATTAGTTAATCATTATTTAATCATTACTTTTTCATTACATTAACATTATTTAATAATTAATTAAATATTATTTATCCATTAATTAATAATTATTTAATTAAAAGTTAATTATAAATTAATCATTAGTTAATAAATCATTAATCATTATTTTTTATTCATTATTCATTTTTTAATCATCAGTTATTAATTTGTTAAACATTATTTAATCATTTGCATATTATTCGTTATTTATTGGTTAACCATTATTTAATCATTAGTCAGTCGTTCTTTAATACTTATTTAATCATGCTTCCAAAATTATATAATCATTAGATAATCAATTGTTAATAATTCTCAAATAATTATTTATCAAATTGTAATCATTCATTAATTGTACTTTAATCATTATATATTCACTCTTGATTTAATAATTTATCATTAGTTGCAAATTCATAAATCATTACTTAATCAATTTTTCATAATTATTTAATAATTATGTAATAATTATTTAATAATAATTTATTCGTTTTTAATCATTAATTAATTATTCTATATTAATTAGTTATTTTTTTAATAATTAGTTATTTATATTGTAATAATTAGTTAAAAATTAGTTATTCCAAAATTAATTATGCCTTACTCATTAGTTAATCATATAATATTAATTAGATAATTATTTGTTAATTAGTTTCTATTCATTATTTAATAATAAGTTATTCATTAGTTAATCAATATATAATAATTAATGTATTATTAGTTAATCATTACATATTTATTAGTTTATTATTAGAAAAAAAAGGAATTTCATTAATATTTATTTATCAGCAAGTAAATAATTATTCATATATATTTGAATAATATTTAAAAACTACTAAGTTATACTAAATGATATTCTTATTATAATAATTACACCATTACTAAAACTAATTATAATATTTTGACTTATAATTCATAAAATAAATTATTATATTTTACTTAATTAAAAGAAATATTATTAATAAAATCTATTTCACTAAATAAAATATTGAGTAAATAACATATATATAACTAAATAGAAATAAATAAGTTAGATGAATAAATATATTTAAAAAAAATAAAAATAAAATACCTATAAATGATACATCACACAATTTAGCACTCCTTTTCAGCAATTGATACCACCACACAAAAGAAGAAGAACTGGGATAATTATAGAGATAAATGGAGTGGAATTGGAGAGTGGGCATGAAATGAGTTAGCATATAGGGGAGAGGTTGGTGCCCTATTTTTTAGGGCTTTAAGAAATGGGATCACTGATTATTCCACCTTTCGTATTTATTTTGGAGAAATGAGGCATCTAATTCGTCGCCTTTTCCACATAATTGATATGCGTCGATGAGTTGAAAATGCTGCATCATCATCCATTCCACATATCCAAAGGTAGCTTTATTAATTCCACCTTTTCGTATTAATTTTGAATTGATATTTAAATTAACATAATTTTCTACAATAATTTTATAAATTGTACAAAAAACGATATTTTCCATTCTATAATGATCAGATTAAGTAATGTCATTTTGGGGTTATACCCTTTGGATGGAAATTTGTATCAATGTTGGAATCTTATCTTGAATATAAGGAAACATTACATAATTGAGTCCATGGATTAGAATGAGTTGAAGAACATATTTTTCAAAAAAGTATTTTCCTTATATTCATTGTTTGAATATGGATGAGTAACTTCAGCTAAAGTAAAAGGATGATAAATGTATTGGTTCCAATGATAAAATGTTTACATTACATACAATGTATGATTATAGTATTATAATCCTTCTTGAATTCTAGGTTGATCGATTTATCAGTGGAATAAAATTATGTCTGGAAAGGCTTTATGACATTAAATACTTTAGTTGTTAAAAATCATGTTTATGTTGTGCTAATAAGGTAGAAATGGATCATGTAGTTGTGTAACAATCTTATGGTTTTGATAATAAGATAAAAATGGGATTCAATGGAAAATATAAGAACCATGGAGAGAAGAAGATATTATATCAATTATGCTGAATGTGTGGGAGGGTGTATGGTGTAAATTATCTTAATGGGACTACTAAAGGATTTACATGTGGAGATGAAGGTAATTGAATGACTAAATAAAAATCTAAAAGGATGATGATAGATAATTATGAGAAACCTCCACTGAATGCACATCTTACACTTCATTATTTCAATTTCAAGGGGTTTGGTCATTATGTTAACATTCTCCCAAATCTGATGGTGAAAATTGATGATCGATTCCCTCAAATTATAATAAAATATGTAAAATGGAAATCATATGTGGTCAAAGCGTTTATATGGAATAATTATCATTATGAAAAAATTATCATCCAATCCATAGTAGGGAATATAATTCTTTATTTTGTGTCAATTAGTCCTATGAAAATATTGTTTTTAATCGTTTAGATTATATTCATGTGGTTTTGTGAATTCATTATCAACATCAACATGTATAATAGAATAACGAAATCCCATTTGATACTCTATCTGTACACGGTTGATTCGCATATTTCATTGGATATTTTTTTATATAAATTAATTGATTATTTGTGTAAAAAAATGTGAAATGTCTTTTGGATGAATATATGTCAAAATTTATGCTTATATTTATTTTTATGGATACCATCATGTGTTTATGATTTTATGTTAGATAATATATTCAAATTCATGGACATCCCTTTTGAGGTTTATGTGATGTGATTTTATCCAGATTAAGGGTATTTTAAGAGAAATATTTTGGAACTAAACCATTTACCTTTCTATATGTTTTTTGTAAAACTTTTATTTGATAAATAATTCCTTTAAAAATTGTTGACATATGATTATTGTTAGTGGTAACCATTAAGGATTATCTTACATTCGATGATTATGTAATTATCAGTTATAGATGACCCCATTTTATTGTCATCACTCTTTATTTCTATTAGAGATAATTTTCCTTTGGATCCTTATGAAGAAATATAAATCATGTAATTGCTATGGTTTCATGTGATACCATATTCCATTGTTTCTAATTGGGATCTAATCTTTACCTTAATGTTTTGGTTAATTCCTCCACAAGATAATGATACATAGTCGTGTTCCCGCACTACATATGATCATCCTGAGCAAAACATTCATACCCTATAGGAAATATTGAGATCATATTATAATTCTTTCAAAGATGGTTTGGATCAAAACATTCTTATTTTTGAGGTTTCATACAAAAGTGTATTTCAATCAACCATTCATATGATTCTTTATGGTCCCCGCTATGGTATGAAACTTAGATCTCCAACGTGCTGGAATAATGTTTGGGAAAGAAAGCTATATGGACCTGAGATATACAAAGAAGTGTCACATAATGTTATAACCATTCAAAAAAAATCAGGTAAGATAGGTTTTTAAATATATGTTATGATATCAATCATTAGAGTAACCTATAATTTTATGTCTGTGATAAATAGTTTCTAATTTTATCTATATGGATGAAGGCTATATGCTTCTGTAAAAAATGGAAACTAAGACCAAGTTATAATATTCCCTTTTAAATTATTAGTCATATATTTACCATGGACTGTTGCATGGTTCTTCCACCAATCCTCTCGTAATTCAATGATGTGTTCTATGTATCTCTACTAAGGATGTTCATACATGAACGTTCAGATTTATTAAACCCAGAGATCATACCACTAGAGAAAAATAATTCTTATGGGGACTAACCAGTTGATGTTATGGATCATGTGGAGTAATTCATATTAAACAAGACCACTCACCTTGTCAAAATTTTGTGGTGAAACAACCTGATTGAGGATGATATGTGGGATCTTCGGGATTTGATCATGTATAATTATCCTCAATTGTTGTAATGAGAGTTATGGATTATGATGGAAATTAAATTTTATGGTGTGTAGAATGTTACACCCTAATATTCTTTATGATTTAATGTTTAAAAATAAATTAAATTTATTTGATATTTTTCATTACACAGAACACTATGTTGATCCATCATAATTCCCAACACACATTCATTTTAAGTTACACACAACACATATAACTAACAAATCAATGATATATTGATAATATAATTGTATAAATGAGAACGTAATAAACTTGAATATAAGAATATGGATAATAATATTAATTACTAATTTTTTAATACTAATTATAACTGTTTTATATAAAGGAAACATACTGATAAAAAATTACATATTTTTTATCATCTTTATATGTTTGGAAAATAAAATTTTCTGAAAAAATTATTCTATTTATTTTCTTAGAACATTTAAAAATTATTAATTCACTTTTATAAATTTAATTAATAAAATATAGTAATTTTTTTCCACTAAAATTCCACAATTATCGAAGAGATAATTTTTGAGAATTTTCAAAAAAATTTATTTTTTGAAAAAAATGAAAAATTAAACATTTATCTAAAAAATGAATTTATATTAAATATATTAGAAAACTTATTTATATAATAAATTATTTTTCATTTAAAATGTGTTTAATATAACATAAATGAATTCATTTTTTATCATTGGATTGAATTTCATATGGTACTTCTTCAGACAAACATTGTAATGTTGTGACAATTTTCCTTTAAAAACCCTCCTTAACTTCAGCCATGTGGGATTGGTATTGAACTAAATGTTTCCACAACGGTGAATTTACTTTTGAAAAATTGATTCCATATTTTGAATCAGATAATTTATATTATTTTATATTTTCAACTTATTTTTTTCCAAAATTAATATTAAAAACATTTAAAATTATTTATAGAGTTTACGGTAAAAATTGTTTTACCAGTTGTTATGCTAAACAATTAAGGCTTAAAAAAATTCCCAACATGAATTGTTTGGAAATATTTTTAAATTATGTATTAATTTACTGAGAATGGTCCATTATGGGATCCTTAATACATAGAGAAAATGTGGTTGAAGGTTTTTTTAAAAAAAATTAAAAGTGTTCCACTCACCCCATTTATGAAATGGAACCCATTCTCATCTCTTAGGGAAACAATTAAACTTTTTAATTTAGGTCAATACCATCCAATATAACATCCCACCTTTCTTAATCAAATCCTATAAGACTAATATTGGACATAAAGCCAACCAATGAATATTGTTTGTGTTATCATGTGTAGGATGCTTGAAGAAGAAGTAATGTTCTTCAATGTGAGTATTTGTTTCATTTATTACTCAACATAATCCAATTATTCGTAATCCCAGATGATATAAAAAATAAAAAAATTACAAAATATTAGATGTGTATATGTTATGGTAAGGACTTAAAACCACCCATAATTCCATCAAATGATTTATAAAATCATAGCTTGTGTATGGATGACATTAATGCCTTGCAAACAGAAATCATTCGTTTTTTCCTTTACCACCTGCCATAGATGGCTAAAATGATGGATATAATGTATATATATGAAATTTATAAAATTATTGCACATATCTATTAATTAAAAAGTATATACCTTTTTGATTTCCATGTAGTAGTGGATATGATAACTTCATTAGTTTGTACAACAAACTACAGTCTCACGATGCAATGTGATTCATTTCCACAAATGCTTTACATTGATGATCATAAGGATGAATTTAATAAATAAATATACTATAAATGAACTATGTATGATATTAATTCCAAATATATCATTATGAAAATAAAATATATCATTTTATTTCTTCCCTTTTCAATCATTGAATGAAATTACATCGCCTCTGTATTTGTGGTCATTATCTTCCCGAAGTGATGTGACACCCTATTTTAATCACCACACCACATGGTTATTTTTTATAAGTATATTTAAAGTATGTTATCTATGATATAATGATCATTTTTGAAATATAAAATATTACATACATCGGTTCCATAATGAATTGAAAAATATAAATGTTATTCATACATGGGTACAACTTACCATCTCCATTATCATAACATACATCATTCCCCAAATGAATAATTCATTATTGGTATTAAAATTTTAAATTCATTATAGATCTGGAAATTAAAAAAAAATTCCCTGTATTATTGGTTGTATTTTGTATGTATTTTTTTCAAGACCATGCTCTAAGACTGCATGCGGTTTTGAGGCCCGGCGTTCCTAAAATAAATGTTCAAAATGTATTAAATATATTAAATACCATGTGCATATTTTTTTCAGAAAACATAGTATAACATCTAATTGGGGGACCAAATCAGAAATCTGATGGAATTATTGGGTTTAGATTATATGTTTTACCCTAGGCATGACATTACCAATTTCAGCATGAGGTGTTGGTGGAGAATTTGTTAGAGGCGTCAAAAGGAAAAAAAATAAATAATTCAATTACATTATTTTAATTCCTTAACACATAGACTAATGAGTATTTATATAGACTATTATGATGTAAATATATATTTATTTACATAACCATTGATCCATTTCATGAAGTATTGGATAATATCTCTCTAAAAAAAATTATAAGATCAAGGATCAGTGAATGATCCATCTCAATGTAGGAACTTTGTTTTGATTGAATTCATTCCTTGTTCATAATATCTTCAAAGAACACAAATATATAGACAAACATATTAACTTCCAAATGGGGAATTTTTCAATATGAGTTATAAATTTGGGATTTGGGATTGTTTTTTTTTCATGATTTAATTGTTGATTATTCACTTCTAATTCTATCTAAAATGAATTGAGGTAGAGATGAACATTGAATGAGGGTTGTTCCTATAAATGTTTTTGGGTCTTTTCTCCCTTGATTCTTTGTTTATCATGTGGTTTTTTCATTTGGATGTTGGTTTTACATATCCTAATGAATAAATCAATGAATACTCGTTTATTAGATCATGGATCCTATATTGTTAATCCAAAATTAGAAATACACAAAGGCGGTGTGATGACAAAAGTGATGATTATTCATATGTATTTGGATACTCGATATCATGTTCTTAGATGCACAATGAGGAATGAAGGATAATTCCATTTTAATACATGATAAATGGTAAAGGTGGTGTGGATTAGTGATTTAATGGCTCTTTGAGAATTTATTCATGATTTTCTAATAAGGTATTCTGCATATTAAAGGCCAAATGAATGGAAGAGACCATAGAAACCAAATCTGTAATTTAGAAAATCTTGAACTACAGTGCATGTATTTTGGAGGCATATGTAGTGTGGGGCCCTCTTAATAGCAGACAGGGTATCAAAAAAAGTTTAGTATCACATGGCATGTGACCCTTTCACATGGAATTTGGTCTCCCCCCGGTGGATCGGTGTGTACCTCAGAGGGAATATAGACACGAGTTGAAGTACATGGGATAGAGAACTCTGTGTACTCCACTACATTGATAGAGCCTAGAAAATTACATAGACTAAGTTATGTATCAGAACAAGTTAAGATTACTTGGGAATCTCACATTCCATTGACTATTAAATAGACATGTTTTTGAGGCACAATCAATTTATATGGGAAGGACCCAGTGTCAAGGGACATTATGTGTACCCGTACTACACTCTTTAAACTCATTAAATATTGGATATGATCTATTTTCCTCTGTATCCTTGAAAATATTAGTTAGGGTGTGTTCCCCAAATCCTTTCCATTGGGTTTTTATGGAATCACCTCCCAACCCCACACCAACTATCCCTTCATCTGAATATCATTGATAGATATGTTGGAATCATTATATAAGTCACAGAGTGAGATCCTCTATTCATCTTCCTATCCTATGTAGGGTTATTCAATTATTCATGAAAAACACTATGTGGGCACTGATACTATATATATTAGGTTAATCTAGATTCAATTTTTTGTATACGCCATCTCATTAGGAGTGATCATCATCTGTGTTCCATATATCTTCATAATTTTATTGTGCACTTCTTATGAAAAGACCCACTGAGGAGTACCTTTTGGACATAAGTCATCGATTTAATAAAAATCATGAGTTAATTATTCCGTGTGAGAATTATATGGAATATTAGTACTAGAATATGAGGCTGGAATTATATTTTTTACATTCCTTTAGACCACATTTCTTGTTATGTATAACTATATATTCTTGTAATATGTGTTGTGTATATATTCATACGTAGATCTTACATTAATTCATTTGTTATATGATTTTTGGTTTTGGGGTGTCCTTTTAAGGATTATTACACTCACACACCCATGGGATTTTCCAACTCGTGTTGTGTCTTAGGAAGACGATTGACCATTTAATAGATTCTAAGACAAACCAAGACAAGATGATACTAAAACAGATCGGACAGACCGAGGTGTATTCCGATTGTATCTTGACATCAATCCCTAATTTACTTTTCAGTTGGACTTATCATTAGAATCAGATTGGAGGGATTTCATTTGGCCATATATACATTACTTTACTTTTTCCATACACAGGTTGTAGTATTTTGATGTATTATTACATGGTTATTTGTTTTATATTACATTTCACCATTTTATAGGCTTATATATGTACTTGTGTGTATAATTACTTAAGATATGGCTGACCATGTTAGTTATTTTAGTTACGTGGCACTTGGTATTAGCCTTTGGCCAGTTGGAGGAAAGCATGTGAGTCCTAAAAAACACCCAACTGTTACAGGTCATGAAAGATTTTTATTAGAGTGAGCTTTGGTGGTTGATAGTTTATTCAATTAGTAGATATATATAGTGGTTGGTGGATTTGGGGAAGTAGGATTAGATTCATCAAAATAAAGGAACCAATGTCATTCTCAGGGACCAAGATGTGTAGGAAATTTTAGGAGGAGGTACTAAGACAGAGAATTTACAATTTATGGATCTTCGGATGAGTCCAATAATCCCAGGGAGAGGAGGTTCTACTCATGTGATAGAAGGGGAAATCTGGAATGATATTTTAAATCATTTCGAACATCTAACAGAGTGAGTGTGGATGGGCCATCGGAAAATAGGCAGCAAAAAAAAACCAGAAGTCTGCAGGGCGAATGACATGGAAGAGGAGATGGTAGAGAATCATGTAGTGGTAGATAAATTATTGTATTACCACCACTAACCCAATGTGATCTGTTCCATGATCTGGGAGATAGAGGACATGGGTGGACTACTGTAGGTGGTCGATGTTTATATACTAGAGGCTCTGAGACTGATTTGAAGTACAATATGTGTATTTTACAAAATCTGTAGTACTAATAAACACAAGTTATATTAATACCTTTTTTCCACATATATTATTCAGGGAATATAGATTATAATTAATCCATTCTCTTGACCATTATTCTTGGGGAATCAGACATGAGATGACTTAGAAATTACACACTTGTGTTGATAGTATGAAATGAATCTTGGAGGTGAGGGTTTATATTGGAATATCTTTGTAGCAATAATGAGGCCATATGAAATCATCATAGGTATCGAATGGCTATCTATAGTTCATGACCAGATTGAATATTTTAGAAGGATGACGTGGCGTTTCCTCGATGGAATATTTGGGTTCTCTTTTTTCAATGAAAATGAAACTCAAGAAACACAGGACGAACTCATGAACAGGGTGTAGAAGATTACTCATTAGTTGGAAATAATGACCATTCATATAATTTATTTTATGGGGTCCAACTCCCTACAGTAGTTGTAGTGTATGGGGAATTCATCCCTAATGATTTTACATGATAACCTCCCCATAGAAAGATAGACTCCTGTATTGATCTGCACCCTGAGACGACACCAACACATGTGCCAGCAAATCTAATGGCCCCTACAGGGATTTTTGAGCTAAGGGAGACGTTTGAGGACTTTTATTGGAATGTAGTTTTTGTGCCTAGTGTTTCACCATGTGAAGCCCTTTTCTATTCTTTAATAAGGAAAATGACAGTTAGAGTTCTTGTGTAGAATTTTGGAACTTGTAAAATGTGATCATGAAGTAAAAGTATCCACTACCAAAAATAGATGAACTCTATCACCAATTTATAAAAGAAATATTGTTCTCAAAAGTTGAACTCATATCTTTTTATCACAAGTTGATAGTGCCCGACGAATACATACAAAAGATGTCATCTAGATGTCACTATATTCTCTATGAGTACATGGTAATTCCATTTTTTGTGAAAAACACCTCAGAATTGTTCATGAGACTCATGAATTCTATCATTCTTCATTTCCTAGAACATTTTATTGTTGTGTTATACAAATATATACTTAATACTTAATATCTAAGGAAGAGAACACGAGAAACTTGAGGAGGTTTCTGGATGTACTCTGAGAGAACAGACTATATACAAACCTCTCAAAGTTTCTGTTTTAGATTTAGGCATTCAAAATTGTAGAAATATTTCTCATTGGATGGAATTACAGTAATCCCAGTCAAGGTGAAGGAAGTATTAGCATGGCAACCACCTAAGAATGTGATAGAGGAGAATATATTACTTGGTTTAGAAGCCTCTTACAAGAGATTCAAACCTGATGTCACTATGATATCAACACACATGATTTATTTGAAATGAAAGGGGAATCCTTTCATATGGATATATAAGATGATAAGAATTTCTAGTAGTGGAGGTAGCGTCTAACGAGTGATCCCATCATTATATTTTCATTGGATGATGTGAATAATATAGTATTCTGTGATTTATATGGAAACATGTGGGGTTATGTTTTGTTGAAGGGGAATGAAGTGATTTCATATAGTTCATGTAATTCAAAAACACATGAGAATAGATATGCGACCCACATTCTTGAGTTATTAGTGTTAGAATTCATACTAAATATATATTTACACTACCTGATGGGAAAGAGGTTTTTATTCAATTATAATCATAGGAGTCATAAGTAAATATTCTCTCTTAAGGATATTTTCAAGATAAAGAGGAGATTAATAGATTTCCACCAGTATTATAATATTTTTTTGTAAATACTCCTATGAAGTGTAACATAGTATCAGTTTCTCTCAACTTGATAACTTGTTTGCAGTTACTGAATGAGGTGTTAGAGAAGTTAGCCATTTGTATTTATCCTTTGTAGATAGAGATAGAACAACATACCTAAATTTTACAGTTTTCACTCCTCCATATTTACAATGATTTAAGGAGGTGTATCTTGGTGAAGTTAACTTTGATTCCCTAAACACTTAGATATTCATGGGGCTTGCTCCTGATAGATTTTATAAAGGTGGAGAGAATGTATTTATTTTTAGGTTATGATCTATGGAACCAGTGATGTTCTAGGAGGAGGCCCTATTAGAGTTTCGTATGTCTCCTTTGGAAGTACATATGGGTGCTATAAAAAAGTATTAAGACCTATGATGTATTTTTTGGGAATGGATGAATAAATAAGTTGCAGTATTTTTCTCTCAATGCCTTTGTAGATAGCATGTGATGATTAATCACTATGTTCAAGTTGGTTAAGCTCAACCCCTTGAGGTGATGGAGTGGAGGTGGGATGGTATATCCATGGTATTCTCAATGGGATAACCCTGAAAATCAAGGGGAGATAATTCAATCTAGTTTATCATTGATGAACTTTCCAGGTTAGAAAACTTCTTAACTATTCATGAATATTTATCTATTAGATACACTGGTATGCCTCAACATACAAGATATAGTTTGACATAGAGGAGTTCCAATGACGATCATTTCAGATTATGTTTATTGCATCACATCTCAATTATGGACAGTATTACAATAGCCTTTAAGAACTCATACATGCTTGAGAATGACATTTCACCCCCAAATTGAAGACCATATTGATGGTATCATTTATGATCATGAGGACATGCAATGAGATTACATGTAGAACTTGGGATGTATTTAGGAGGATCACCTACCACTGGTGGAGTTTGTGTATGAAAATTATAACAATTCCTCCATCAGTATGTCTCCATTTGAGGCTTTGTAATAGGGACCCTAATGGACACAAAATTTCAGGACTAGAATAATACAATCGGTACTCATGGTCCATAATTTGGTGCGGTCAACTACTGTGAATGTAAAGAGCATCCTAGAATAGTGAGGACTGCACAAAGCCTTTAAAAGCTTTATGCATATAGAATATGTAATCATTTGAAGTTCTAGGAGGGAGATCATGGATTACTGGTGGTTTCAACTTGAATGGGGATAGATATATTTTATAGGGTAACAAGATATCATTGACATTCAATGTCCAATTGCAGATATAGTATATAGTTGGAATAGTGGTGTAACATTTTTCTCTACCATCATAGTAAGACCGGGTTCCCAAGATCATCCATGTGTCATATATGAGGAGGTATGGGCCTGAACCTTCACACATCATCGATTAAGGAGAGTGTAACATTAAGGATGTATCTCCCTTTGCATAGTACCCAGTATAGATTCATGATTAGTATGAGAGGATCCTTCGTGGGAGAGTGATTCAGATAGTGTGTGTCTTGTTGCAGCACATGAATCTACAGGGGAGAACATATTAGAGGGAGGCTCAGATATTTTCTCAGTACCCGCATTTTTCTTATCATTTTTTTCGATTTTTGAGACATAAATCCTTGAGGTGGGAAGAATGTAATGAATTTGATTTTCCATGTATTATTATTTGGATATTGTATGGATTAAGTTTTATATTATTCATTGAGAAAATATGTGATTCTGAGGACCCGTGTGCCCAAAATAAATGTGTGAAATATACTAAATATATTAAATAGAATGTTCACATTGTTTTTCTAAATAAGAGGAATAATTTTTAAACATAGTGCTCACATAATCATTTTTAGGTCAACATTGAGTTGGGAACTTTGGTTTGACCCTAGGCATAAAATAACCTTGGTCGGGACTGGGTGCTTATAGAAACATGTTCATGGGATTAAAAACTAATAAAATAATAAAATAAATTATTTTATTTTATTTTTTTCATGTATTGACTAATGAGATGTTATGTAGACTTTTTTAATGGAATTCCTCAATTATCAGAAAAACCAAACAACCATTTGAGTGAGCATTGGAGAATCATTATATGACAAACTTTCAACAGATTTTGGATTAGTGATCAATATACAAAGATATTGAGGATGTAACCAAAAAAATGATAGATGATCATTCTTAGTTAGAGGTAGGTCCATATCAAGGAAGGAAATTTGTTTTTATTTGATTTTTCCTATTCATAATATCTACAATTAATGCAAATAAATCGACAAACATATTGATTTATGCATCAGTTATTTCTGGGAATGGGTTGAAAATTCATGATTTTAGATAATTTTATTCTTGATTTTATTGTTGATTATTATCTTTTCATTCTAACAGAAATGAATCATTTTCAACAAAAACATTGATGGATGTCCATTCCACTCAATTGTTATGGTGCTTTTCTACCACCGACTCTTCGATCATCATGGGTGTTCCTCGTTAATCCCATGTTTTGACATATCCTGATGAATTGATCATTTCACACCATGTTCTTAGAGTGATGATCTTATATTTCATATTTGAAATTAGTTGGACATGATGGTGGGCTGATGATGAAAGAAATAGTGAATCAAACATATTTGGATATCAGATTCTCTGTCCTTTGTCACATAACAAAAAGATAAGAACAATACCATTTTCCAAATGGATCGATGGGCTATAAATTGTAAACTAGTGATGGCCTAGATCATCAAGAAATAATTCACTATTTTCAAGAAATAATGTTTATGAATTAAAGGCCATATGAATGAAAATTTTTGGGAAACCAGATCATGAATCTAGAAAATCCAGAAATACCCAGCGTGTAACTCAGATCCACCCATCTTTCGGGCCCCTCCAATTAATGACCATGATTCTTGATAAATTTCAGTATCAAACATTGTGTGATCCTATCACATGGAATTTCATCTCCCTCTCTAGTGGCACAAAATCTACATCGGATGGTACACTAACACCAGTTGGAGGATAGCTGTTAGTGCACCCTATGTATTCCCCTATAAAAACACAGCCTAGACTTGTACATGGTCTAACCCATGTACCGATACACTGGAAGAGTACATGGGTAGCCAACACACCTTGTCCTGTTATAAATACATGGGAATGAGACATGATCTATTTACATGGGCAGAACCCAATGTCAAGGAAAATGCTTTGTAACCCTTCTGCACAACGTATTCTCCATAAACATTGTCCTGGATCTCCTTTCTTCAATATTTTGGACATGTTTCGTTAGGTTGAGTTCCCATTATCCATTTCGAGAGTGTTGGTATTGAATCACCTCTTACTCCTAGGATATTGATCCCTTCATCATGAATTCTAGTATATATTGTTTGGAATCCTACCATGAAGACCTAGAGTGATATCCAATATTCATCTTCATTCCTTAGTTAGAGTCTGTAGTATCTTCATGACCAACGCTACACGAGCACCGATCATATACTTAGCTAGTCAATTTAGTTTGAGTTATTGGTATACCCCATGGACATGGATTTGATATGTGTCATTGTATAATATATATTTGGACATTAAACGTGTACGTCTTATGATGATATTTAATGAGAATTACCTCTCAGAAAAACTAAATTGGTGTTATTAGACTCCATAGTAGGTTTTCCTAGAATAGTTCTATGTGGAACCTTTGAGATGGAATCCTAGTATGGAATTGATGTAGTGACTAATCATTATAATGTGTCCTTTTGAACATATAATGATATTTATGTTTTTTTTCTATTGATATATACCTATATAGACCTTAATTAACATCTTTAATTTTATGCATTTTGGTTTGGGGTGTCCTACTGTGTATGTTCAGAGTCTCCCATGCACGAGCATTGACTGTAGGTATCACATCTTGTAGAGATAATCAACCTTTTGATAGATTCCAAGATATATTAGGACTAGATGGTGATTAGCGAGACCAGATAGACTGATTTTTATTCTTATGTTATCTTTATGACAAGCCCAATTTTACTTTTATGTTGAACTTCTTTTCAGACTCTTTGGGGTGACCATGTTTTTGGTTATTTTTAATTTCCTTTCCTTACTATCATACTCTCATTGTGGGACATATATGTCGAATTCATGGTTGTTCTGGTGTTTTTACAATTCATAATTTTATATTCATGTAGATTTTTTCATGTGTATAGGTATATAGGATAAATCCTCCCATGTTAGTGATATGCCTACTCAGTGCTAGTCGCTGGCCCCTTGCCTATAGGAGGCGGGCTTGGGGAGTCATTTTAATGGACCCACAAGGTTCGTTCATAAAAAATTTGAAAACTATTTTATTAATATTATTCTAATTTTTTTTATCAATGATCAATATAAAATCAAGGAAAATAAAAAATCAAAACATATATGAAATTAAATCATTTATTACTCGAAACATGGCTTAAAAAAATTATAATAAAAAATTAATAAATATTCATTAGTAACTCAAAAAAATATTATATATATATATTAATAATTATATTTAGGTAATATATTGATATTAAAAATATATATATTTATATACATGCGGTTTAAACGTTTACAAAGGATGTGGAGGCTTATGATAAGGGATTTCCTTCTGACATATATTTTTCATTGAGAAACAAGACATATAAACAATGTGTTTCTTTTTTGTGGAGTATTTATGTACCATGAAAATATTTTATGATTATTATACTAAAAATAATGGTATTTATGTATCTATTTGGGGATCTCACCTTTTTGGGTTATATGGATTATATGCTACCAAATATGTGAGCGATTTTACTCTCAATTTTACTACATTGAGACATATGTAATGTTATGCCCCTATCATCATTTATAAGGTGTATATGAATCCCCATAAACATGTAACATCATAAATTTATTTATTATAATTAAATTTGATGTTTTATTTAATGATATTTTTTCATTTGGAATACACTTAAAACAAACTGAAGTCATAAATATTTGATGTAAAAATTTTATGATTTATAAGGATTACATATGATCATGTAACCATTTAGAGAATATTATTATCCATGTATCATTAAACTCATTAATTTTATTGTAAATTATATGTTTTATGAGAATACATGTTTCCAATTCATTTTCATATCATTATGTACTGAATTATTGATAAAATACATTTTTTAGAAAAAATTTCATTTAGGCCAAAAATTTTGTTTCTTCAAAAACCATGTTTTTTAAAATAAATAATTTCTTGTACTTTCATAAATTATTTAATAAATGAAATTTTTCCAATTTTTTAAATTTTTAACCCTTTTTTTAATGAAATATTAATTTTGTCTTCTGGATAATAACTAGTTATATTTTAACAAAACAAATGTGATTGAAATTATTGTTTTAACGTGTATTAAATCAATAAAACTTCTATTATTCATGAAAAGTATTCTATATGAAGCTTCCTCTATATTATTTCTAGGATATCATCAAATTAAATTATTTTCAATAAAAATGTTATGAAAAATATAATTTTTTTTGTACAATTGATATTTTTTAACAAGATTTATTTTAATGATATTTAAAAATAATTTTTGATCTATGATTACATCTCTTGATGTTAGCTATTCTTTATAGTCGATATGAAGAAAAGTTTAAAATTATTATTCCTTATCTATATGGTTTATAATGACTTCTAATTTATTGAAACGTTTTTCTATTCCACAATTTATTCCATGATAAAATCATTATGAAACCCACTCTTTTTTCAATAGGTTCTTCTATGATGAAATGAGGAAATTACTAGGATACCTATCTCTTTTCCACGGGTTATGATATGATGTAATGTTAATAGAACACATTTAATTTTAGGGATTACGATATGATGAATCTTTTTTAAATTTATCGTTCAAATATATATGATTTTCATTATATGATTGGGGGAACATATATCTACCACCAATGCATTGGGTAACGATAAATTTCTAATGAGATCAGAGTGTATAGTAGTGGATAAACCATTCATAAAAATGAGGGTAAATTGTTTTCTTGACTAAGCATAGATAATATAGCAATTGATTATTTAGCCTAAACCTGAATTCGGTACATCGGTGATTAGCTCAATCCTAACATGTTATGAATGTATTTGTGGGTTACCTTAATATAATATTTTTTATGATTGTTTATACTCCAAAAATCATTGAATTATGTTAATTTTATGATCTCAAGGATCATGTTATTTTATTCCCTTATGATTAATATTTTATTAACAACCATGTTAATTCTATGAATCATGATTATGATATTCTATTTTTTGCATATGGTCTTAAAATATTATTATCATGATCTCATACCCTTATGGTAATTTTATTCTTAGGTATATCTCAGGTTTACCCATTCTTCACATATATGATCACCCATTATAATGTTTCATGTATCTAGGTTATGAAGAAAGGTTTTATAAAGAAATAACATGATTATATTTATGTGATACATTGATGATATATTATGAATTAAGAATCTTATGTTCCGTGTTTCCAATGGAACTAAAATATTATCATCCTCAAGAAATTTTTTGTGTAATATATTTAATCATAATCTAAAAATGATTGATATCAATGTTAGAGAAGTGAAAATTTCTATATTTGGAATGCTAATGTATTATATACTAAGGAATATGGTGTTTCTTGTGTGGTCGCATGTGTTGTATCTAGGTAAGCCCAGAAGTTATGAAGAATTTTATAGAGAAAATATTTGATAAATTTGAACAAAATTTTGTGGCATATTTTTTACATAGTTTTATTGAAAGCATATATACATCAATATTACACAATATAATAGTGATTTGAATGGATAGAAATAATATTACATTCTTGGTACAACCTATTAAATAAGGAAAAGAAGAAATTGGTGCTATTTTCTATTAGTATTGTGTGGGGGACACGAAATTTGGTATAGATGTTTCACATCATTAATTAGATGATGCAGTTTTTTTAAAATGAATGAGGGGTTTTTTATCATCAAATTTTGAAATTAATTTGTTAGTAGTAAGTATGTAATTTACCTACATAGTTGTTGTGATAGGGTATGTCCCACCCACATCCATCACCCACACATAAAATGGGATGGAATATTTGGTGAGGTGTAAAAACATCAGGTGTTGATGGTTGAATTTAGTTTCTATTCGATAGTAATCTTACTTGTTATTTAATTTCATTAAAACCTATTTCATTTATGAACATGAATACCCATACCATATTATTGGATGATAAATGTTGATCCATGACATATGGGAACTAATGGAAGTAGTGGTACTTATAAAACAATTACATATGTCTCTTCATTATAGATTCATCTAAGATAGACACCATCCAATCTATATATAGAGAGGATAATATGATCATTTGTGTTTTCATAAATTGTAATGATGATTAACCATAATCAAATTTTATCTTATTTAAATCATTCAGATTGAATAGAACAATTTTAGAGGTATTAACCCATTGGAATCATCCAACCTCATTCAGAACTATCTAGTTTTTGGGGAGAATTTATCTCATTGATATATTAAACGATTTCGAAGATAGATTTTGATACACTTTTAAAATAAAAAAAAATTAATATGTGTTTCTTATGAGTCTAGATCTATCAATGTTATAGCTTCATTTTATAACACATCATCATATATATTCGGTGAGAATTGTACTTGATTTCATTTTTCTATAAATGGATGTATTCACATAACCCTGTCACAAAGTTTATCAGTGGGATCATCTTTTATTTTTTATATAAATATACATTATTTATCTGAATTTTATAAAATAGTGAATCAATGTGGACCATCACATGGGACACTTGTATTTGATGTTCCCATTTTGAGCTAATAATGATGGATTGATATTTTACGTAAACGTTATTGAATCCTTCTAAAAATAGAGTGTAATATCGTAGAATAATATTTAATAAAGATATTATATTAAGTTAAAAACTATATTTATTTCACTTATATTATTTTATCTTATTACCTTTTGGGAAACTATAAACTTCATTAAGAAAAATATCTAATATTGTGGTCCACCTTGAATAGATAAAATGACTTACACTAGAAATTTATTTTTTAACACTTTTGATTCTATATAGTGATTTTATAAAAGGATATATTATAAAAACTAGTCTTTAATTGGTATTAAAGTAATGGTAAACTACATTCATATGACTATAAATCACATAAAATGTCTAGTTAGAAAGAGAAAAATGTTAATGTATTTCAACAGGTTATTGGGAAAGAATAAATAAACCATATATTACTTTTTAAAGTGCCTTAGTTTCAAAACAACAATGATTATTTCTAGAAACTTCTGTATGATATCTAAATATCAAATATCAGTATGAGACATGGTTAAACTATGATGACAAATTTGGTTATCATACGATGAATCATTAGTTTTCTGAGGACGGAACGTAGTGATATATTTAATGTTTTAAATAATATATTTATTGGATTTCCTTCAATTGGAAGCATCATAAATGGTGAAATTGAATGAATTTTATTGACACTATGAAAGGCTTATTTTTAGTCATCAGTCAACTCGTAAATGACCTCAATTCCATTATCATGGTAATAGGAAAGATTTTTTTGCAATTTTTTGTGAAACTAATTTAAAGTAACTTAGGTATCATTATAGTCCTATAAATAATTATGGTTTTTAGTAGATTAACTTTTATGTATATAATTTTTCATCTTTAGTATCAAAATTTATTTGTTGATGGAAAATAAAAATTCTAAGAATTTTCCCAAATTAAACACTAAAAAAGGACTTTCAGTGTCCGTTTTCATGGTATGGTTCGAAATATTGTCAAAAAAGATCTGAATATTAAAATTATGATCCAAAATAAACATATATTTTACCATTTTGAAGTTGACATATAACTCAATAGATATTCTCAATAAAATCTTAATGATTAGACACATGGAATGTTTGTATGTATCACCATTATTCTGTAAACCAAATTGAATTACCGGAAAATATTTCCCCCCTTAGGGTGTCCTGAAAGAATATATATCTTCATTATTAGAGGACATAAAGATTATATTGTATCCAGAGTAATCATCCATAACGTATATATCTTGAAATATGGCTATTTAATTGATCATAGGTTCAATAATTTAAACTTATAAATTATCTTTTTGATAATTACATCTATGATATTTGATGAAAATAATGACACCAATTTTCCCATTATTCATTTTTAATAGTATTACATTAAAAAATAAATTTGTAATTTTAATTCATAAATTATTTTAACCAGGATTAGTTTTCAATATTCATATTTGAAATTAGCACGGTGAGTTGGAATCATCCACCTAGGCACCAATTTTTAACAATGGTTATACTATGACAGACCCTATCGGTTGATGGCTATGTTAATTTCATGGAATGAATTAATTCTCAAAATAATAGAAAATACATATTGAAATAGTTTTTAAAGGAACTATATACTTCATTTTCATTCGTGAATATAATTGTAATAATCAATGTGGGTCTTGATTATACTTTATAGAAATATTTATCTATCAGATCTCATCAATAGTGGAAGACATGTAATACATGAATGATGAAGGGGGTATTTTATCTCTTCCACTCCCTCTTCTTAATCCTCTTCCAACCCCATATCAACCTTTGGATGGGTAATATATGAAGGGGAATCATCAATGATTGAGGAGAATTTATTATTGTGACAGCTAGATGTCTATGTAGCGACATACCTAATATCAATCTATGAAACATTGGCCTCTTATAATTCAGATAATAACATGTGGTTCAGATGAATCTCTGAAATAAAAACGTGTAACTTTATCCTGACGTGATACAACATCTTTGAGAATCATAGGAGACATTATCATCCATTTTTCTAGTCTTCATGACTGATGTAATGTGGTTTGATGATTAAATACTCAACACTAGTATTATATTTTCAACACATCTGATGGAAAACATATATTCATACCAATGATTCATGAATGAGTTATATAGAGTCATTTATAGACCATTTGGAGCTATAAAATGAAATACATAATTAGTTATGGGTTTCCTCTATTCCCTATAGTAAAATCTATCATTGATGTACTCAGACATGGATAATCAAATTGATCATTATCACAAAAACATGTCCACGTATTACTATTAGAAAATTAATTTATATGTTTAATTTATTATTAAGTAAATAATATATGATGAATTACTCGGGCCTCCCAATATAAAAATTGAATCCAATATCATTTCGACCAACTACGAATTCAGAATCTGACAAAGGAGCCCCAAATTTATCTCTAGTCTTAATTCAACCGAGAGTCATATGATTGGTTTTTCCATAACGCTAAATATTTAGAGAGGAATGGGACAATCAATTCTCATTTTAACCAAATCAATGTTGTTTTATATTTGTTATGAGATTAATCCATCACCCATTATCCATGCAAGACCATAGAATTTCAAAGACATCTAATCATTCATAAATTTATTGGGGTTTAAGTGTCCCTATATAATATTATAAAAGTATAGATATATTAAAGATATATCTATGTAATATTATATAAGTATATTATCTCATAATTCCCTTCAACATTGGGTTTGAACTCTTCATGGAATATTGGAGTTTTCCCAGGTGAATCCTAGAGAACATTTGACAATTTTACGGTAACAAAAATAAATGGTTTCATTGGGTGCATGTTGAACTTTTTCTCAATTTCATATCTTTTAATCAATGTTATATACCTCCCCATTGGGATATTCTCAATATTTGGATATTTGGGGACTGAATCACATGATGTAGATGGATCAGGCAGTTGAGAAGACATTGGTGGAACCCTTGTGGAGGGACTAGGTCAATACAACATACTCACTCCCCTTAGAAAATATGATTTTTTAGACTCATTAATTTGTTATCCAAAATAATTGGATCTCTGTAAAATTTATAAAATGAGGATGAATTTTCAAAAACAGTCTAGTATCATTAATGGTCTTTACCATGAGTTTTATTGGCATAAATACTGCTAGTTGTGATGTCTCCACCATGCTGAATACAACCATTACTACACAATCCTTTAATTCCTTACCTCTTTTTAATCAGGAATAGGAAACATGGTTTAATATTTATACACGTATTTAGATAATGGATCCAGTTAATGATGAAATTAGTGGAAATGATGACAACTTCTTCATCGGATGATGATTCTTCATAGGTAGATAATTCCCATAATATTACTTTTTGTGACGGTGTCTGTAATCATTGGAATAGATCCATGAAATCTGAGAGTTTCGAGACTCTATATGGAGTATCTATAGGATCATCCACATGTACATTATTTTTTATTCATAGGTTATTTCATTTCTTGGATGACTAACCCTTGGAGGAAGTTTTTCCCAATGATGATTTTGGCATTACAAAATATGTAAATGGGGATATAGTTGAATGGTTTTACCTTCTCATAGGATATCATGAGTCTAAATTATATTTTTTACTACTTAATTTTTTGTACCCATTATTGTAAACTCCTTCCATTGAAAATTTTTTTCTAAAATGAAAAATAAAATACATTCCACTTGTGATGAGAATTTTATTAGTTTCACATTTATAGAATAAACTGGCTTATGTAAACAATTTTTAAAAAAATTAAACTCTTGATGGGGTGGATCGACATTTTGTGAAATTTTAAATAATTACTAAGGTAATCCATAACAACACAATCATTCATCTTTAATTTTCATAATTTTAGAACATTTTTTTCCATAAAATGAAAAATAATTGAGAAACATACTTATCTCAAAAAGAATTATCATTATTCTTATGATCATTAAGTATTGTGTGGGTATCCTCCATTATATCTTCATGAAGGTGATATTATATTAGTATTTTGTAATCATGAGGAGGTTTATAGGGGTAAGTTTGGGTAGTTGCGGTTGGAGTCGATGTAGGAGTTGGTTTTAATATAGCTATCATAGTTTTCTATATACCTATTCTCTTTCCCATATCTTTTGGCATAGTCTGAGGACTTTCCTCAGTTCATATAATATATTCATCCTATAATTGTATAAATAAGGAAATATCCTAAATGGTTAAAATATATTTTATCTGGAATAGTTTTGTTTTTAACTCATTAAAGATGTTGTCTATAAAATTGACCAAAAAATAATCTTGCAGAAGATTCTGGTTAATAAAAGTATTCACAACATTCCATGTGGATTGGATTCTGAATCTCCCCCATTCTATAACTTGATTTAACATCAAATTTTATGTATTTTTGATTTATTTATCATAGTGGTAATTGATAACTAAATTGGTGGAGGTTGTTTTCACATCCATTGATATACATAGTTTATGGACTTGTATACTAGAATATGGATTTCCCTTCACATATGATTTAAAAAATATGATATTAACGGTTTCTAGTTTCTTAAGGTTAACCATCATGGAAACACAGTCTAGTGCAGAAAACATTTTTTACGTTGGTTATTTTTCATTATTTACGTCGGTTTTTAGGCGACTTTAATACGGACGACGTTATAAATAACGTTTTTTACGTCGGTTATTTAAAACCCGATGTAATATCCCTAACATCACGGTGTTTATCACGTCGGTTCATATAATAACCGACGTGATAAATATGCGCGGGGGGGGGGGGGGGGGGGGGTTTATCACGTCGGTTATTTTCTAAACCGACGTGATAAAACGTCTGGGATATCATTTATCATGTCGGTTATGACATAACCGACGTGATTAACCCTTCCCCGGGCCTATTATCACGTCGGTTTCTTAAATAACCGACGTGATAAAAATGCCTGGGAAATGTTATAGCACGTCGGTTATCCAATAACCGACGTGGTAAATCGATCCACAGGCCATTTAGCACGTCGGTTATATTAAGAACCGACGTGATAAAAGGCCCGGGAACGGTTTATCACGTCGGTTCTCGAAAAAACCGACGTGATAAACCCCTAACGATTTATTTACCATGTCGGTTATAAAATAACCGACGTGAAAGCGATATATATTTTTTTTTAAAAAATTGCACTGCTCTCACCAAAAAGCAACCAGAAACTAAACAACAAAAATAACCATGCCAGCCCTCCCCCAAGCCCCAACTGAACCCCACCCTCATCTATACCCACCTAACAACCTGTCCAGCCCTCCCCCACCACATTGGAGCCCCACCACAACCCTTGGACACCCCCCACCCCTTGGACAGCCCCCCACCCTCATTTACACCCCCACGACCCCTAGTACAACCTCAAACACCCATTGGACACCCCTCCCATATCCCTTGGACACCCCCACCCCTTGGACAGCCCCCCACCCTCATTTACACCCCCAAGACCCCTAGTACAGCCTCAAACACCCATTGGACACCCCCCCACACCTTGACAGCCCTCCCAGACCCCTTGGACACCCCCCCCCCACCCCCGAGCCCTTGGACAGCCCCAAACACCCCTTGGACACCCCTCCCATAACCCTTGGACACACCCCCACCCCTTGGACACCCCCCACCCCTTGGACACCCCCACCCTCATTTACACCCAACCGGCCCCTTGGACAGAACTCCCAAACACCTTGGACACCACTCCCATATCCCTTGGACACCCCCACCCCTTGGACACCCCCCACCCCTTCGACATCCCCCCCACCCTCATTTACACCCCCCGAACACTAGGACAGTCCCAAACACCCCTTGGACACCCCTCCCATATCCCTTGGACACCCCCCCACCCCTTGGACACCCCCCCACACCTTGGACAGCCCCCCACCCCCTGGACACCCCCCCGACCCCTTGGAAACCCCCCCATCCCCTTGGACAGCCCCAAACACCCCTTGGACACCCCTCATATATCCCTTGGACACCCCCCCCCCCCCCACCACATGGATACCCCCCCACCCCTTGGACACCCCGCACCCTCATTTACACCCAACCGACCCCTTGGACAGCCCCAAACACACCTTGGACACCCCTCCCATATCCCTTGGACACCCCCACCCCTTGGACACCCCCCACCCTCATTTACACCCCCCCGAACCCTAGGACAGCCCCAAACACACCTTGGACACCCCTCCCATATCCCTTGGACACCCCCCAAGCACCCACCCACCCCCTTGGAACCTCTCCCCCCATACCAAAATCCAGACCAGAAAAACCATCAACAGTAGACCAAAACAAGAAGTAGAGAAAAATTAAACATTCACTTATATAAAATTCAAAACATACCCTGTCAACTTCAAAAAAAAAACTAAATCCAACCTAAACGACTATGAAATACACAATTACATTGACAATATTCAAAATTACATTTTACATTACAAACAACTAAAAGTCAATCAAACCTGTAAAATAATTTGACCACTCCACTTGTAAGTGTTTGATATCTTCAGCAGTAAAGGGTTGAGGGTCATCAAAAAGCTACAAAGGAAAAGGATAGTAGTCAACGTGTATAATGAATAAATAAAATTGAAATATTATGAGAAAGAGGAAATCTTACCAGGTCAAAACTCAGAACTGTCCCAGTTGTTATTATTTCATACATAAATCTTAACATGTAATATCCGTATTCGATGATGCCTTGTTGCTCATGACATTTCTGTTTGAATGAGTGTAAATTCAATATATTATTTTTATGTAATAAATAAAAATGTACAAATTATAAATGGATATTTACCTTCGCATGTACATATTTGATCTTGAAATTCCTTTTCTTTGCGCTTTTTCGAAAGTGGACCCATGCCCTGTTAGAAAATAATACGAATGGGGTAAATTTAAAATTCATTATAATATATAAAACTATTGTGAAATTTAAACTTACGTTTCCAATATATTCTTAAAACTTTCTCGCACATCATCATGGAGAGAGAATATCCAAAAAAGTGCTTTCTCCCTAGGGAAAAAAACCCCTAACATCCAATGATCCCTAATAAAAGGAAATTTAACGTTAGTGGTTTTTTATGTTAAAAGATAATTAACTCTTTGAGAGGGATGTGTTTCATACCTCTCACAAAAAGGCATCATCCAACACTGTGTGATTACATTCTTTTCAAATCTATCAGCAATATAAATCATTCTTTGTTCCTCATCCAACGCACATGCTTCAGGGGAAATCAATTGTGGGTCCAAAAATCCATATACATCTGTCAGCTCATTCCTCTCACAAATTTTATACAGATACCTAATACAAAGCAGACATAAGTATACATTTTTAATAAATATAACACAAGGAAAAGGTGTTAAGACTTACATGATAAAAATTTGCACCACGTTGATGCCCAACTTATCTCCAGTGACAAACTCCATGATAGCAGTTTTCATAATCCCCACACTTAGTTCACGTCCACAGACATGAGCTTCCATTGTCAAGTCATAATGATCCGCCAACAAATTTGAATATCTTGACAATTTTTCAAGATTTCTAGTATCTGCATCTGATGTCATAGCTATCTGTCTTTGTTGTTGTCTATACAGTATTTCTTTACCTTTGAAGTATTCTTGTAAAAATAAATTGAAAAATATATTAGTTTTCAAATGATAAAACATTAATAAAATTATAAAATAAATGATATAACATCCATACCTCTATGGTAATGAGTCGAAGAAGTCTGTATGGCCAAAGTAAAAAATGGCCGATACTATGTCCAACTGTCGTCACCTCATCTGTAGGTAATGGTATCCGAGCTGATCTATCTATAATATCCTGTACAGTGACCCTCTGATTCTCTACCTCTAACTGTTGATGATGAACTGTATCTCCTATATAATATACCATCCCATATGCAACTATATGATGTTGAGGATCATCAACATACAACTCACAATAAGTAGGTAGCTGCGGCGGAGGAGGAGGATCAAAAATGGGGTCCGCAGGCTGAGGTGGGGGAGTGGGAGCTACTGGGAGAGGTGGAGTGGGAGCTGCACCCTGAAATTGTCTTTGCAAGTCTGCAAACATCTGCACCGATGCTCTAATCTTGTCCTCCATTGTCGCATTAATATTATGGACTTCAGCCTCCAAGGATTCTATTTTTTTTATAAACTCCCTCAACGTTAGAAGTTGATGAACGTGGCAACACTTTTCTTACCGATACACCTGCCGGATATCCTCTTACACGGCCAGGATGTTCGAGCTTTCCCAATGCCAGAGATAAAATATCTTCCCTCCCAGATGGTGTAAATGTCCCCTGTGAACTCTGCTCCTCAAGAGAGTCCTGTAATAATTAATTGAACAATTCTATAATGATTGGAAATATATGATGAAAATAGTAAACTTAAATAAATAAAATAGATATCTTACAATCCTCTCAACTACGAGTCTCGATTCTTCCGAAAGATATTGTCCTTTTTTGCCCTTCCGAGCTCTTTTCCATTTCTCATGTCTAGATGGAGGGGATGGAGGGGCCACCTCTCCAGAGCTTGAAGACTCAGCTCTTAGTTGTTGAAATTTTTCTGCCATCATTTGTTCTTCCAATAATGCATACCCTCCCTGAGATAAACTATGAGGGTATACATTTTTAGATTGGATCTCTTGATGAGCTTTCCTTGTTTTCTATAAATTAAGAATAAGTAATCATTAAAAACAATAATAAGATAATTTATATAAGAAAGCTTATAAAAGTTTACATTGCCCTTACCAAAAATGATTCTTTTCTTCTACTTTCAAAAAATTGACTCTATGTGTCTTCATCTATAAAAAGATATATACGACATGGATTATCACGACTCCTATGACCATAAATGAAATCAGATGAGAGGGTTGATTTGAAATCCCTCCATCTCCTAGCAGCCAACGATAAGCATTTCTTCCCGACTCCTCCAGTGTCAGGAATATCAAATGTCATCTGATAAAAAAGAGGTTAAAAATATTATATATACTAGAAACATTTAAAGAACAGTCAAATAATAGCAAAAGATCTTACCAAAATGGTCTCCCATAGCTGAGAAATTATCGCCTTATCCACACTTCTCCAATCATCATAGAGAATGCTTACTTTGCTCTTAGCCTGAGTTGCTACAAAACCCTTAAAATCTTTAACATTTGGACCTCTAGGAAGATCATCATCATCAAACTCCACGACAATCCTCTCCTCCTTTGTACGGGCAAGTGATAATTTTGGTAAACGTGTGCACCCACACTTACCAACCTTTGAACTCTTTTTCGTAATAGGAGCATGTGAATGTTCCTCCCCAGATGTATGACCAATATTCTCATCTCCAGAATCATGTGGCTGATCAACTGATTGATCTGTCATTTTCCTTCAAATCATAAAAACAAACATTAGTTCACAAATAAACAAATTCAAATATTGTAATACTACTTAATCAGAAAATAGAAAAGTGTACTAAATTACATAATAGTAATCATTGGTAATATGGTAAGCATGTTAAACAATGATAAACATGGTAAACACAGTCTGTTGTACCCCTCTCTCTTGGATTTTAATGATCACAATCACTCTTATTATGTTCTAACTTGTTTTCAAGTGTTTTTGTTGATAGGCAAAAGGTTGCCAAGGAGTTGGCCCAAGAAAGCTGAAAAGTGGACTCACTGAGTCCACCGGTCCGCCGGTGTGAGCACACCGGCCAGCCGGAGGACCCAGGCAGTAGACTTGCCCACTGCCTGGTGTCACCAGCCGGCCGGTGGACCAGACAGAGAGCCTTCCTCTCTGTCTGGACCACCGGCCGGCCGCTGGCTCATCACCGGCCGGCTGGTGGACCAGAGAGCTTTGCTGTCTGGACCACCGGGCAGTCGGTGCGCCCAGGACTTCTCCTCTTTACGGTTTTTATTGTTTTATCATTTTGGTTTGATACATGTTTGAATAAGTAAAAAATTTACAATATCTAACATTTTATAAAAAAACTAAATGTAAACAAGAAATAAACATGTGTTACCTGTAATTTTAGGAATGTACAGTTGGATTGTTTTCCCAAATTCCTTCGTCGTGATCGTTCCTTATGGCACAAACCATGTCTTCAACATACTCATAATTATGTTCTGTAAATCTTTCCATGGAAGTAGGGATCTCACATAAATCATCATCTTCATCAAATTCATCCTCACCAACATATTGCTTTTTCCCTTGAAAAACAACAGCCCACTGCATATCTGATTGATCTACTACATAGAAAATTTGTTTGGCATGTGTTGCCATTATAAAAGAATCAGCTGTGTCTTCCAATCTATTCAGATTAACAAGTGTCATTCCAAATTCATCGTGTCTGACACTGTTGTGACCGATAAACCATTTACAGTTAAAAACAGGAACTTTAATTTTAAAGTAATCAGCCTCCCATATGTCTTCAATCACTCCATAATATGCACTTGATGCCGAAATTGGGTTTCTGTCCTTAGCACTCGAAAAATGCATTGCTTCTGCAAACACCAATACACCACTATTCTGAACTTCTCCTCTGTTGTCCTGAGCTTTCGTATGAAATGTATAGCCATTAATGTCATAAGCGGACCATGTTATCACATTTAAAGATGGACCACCCACTATCCATTTTAATGTCTCTGATACATCTGATCTACCAGGAAAGGTCTTTTTAAACCATGGAAAAAAAGTTTTGTTGTGCTCATTCAAAATCCACATTTCTTTCTTCTTTGGATGACATTGTTTCAACTCATTAATATGCAATGTGATATACGGTTGAACATCAGCTATGTTATTCAAGATGTATGATTCTAACTTCTTCATCTGTTCAGCTGACAGTGATTTGACTTTCAAGCCACGAATCCCCTTTCACTCATTATTAACCTGTTCATGGAGAGATGGAGGCAAACCTATGTGTTGCGCCGTAGCCAAGTAGCTCGTACAAAACTCTGCTACCTCCTCAGAAATATACTTTTCAATAATGGAGGCTTCAGGTCGATATGGATTTTTAACATATCCCTTTAATATTTTCATATACCTTTCAAAAGGATATATCCAACGAAGATATACAGGTCCACAAAGCTTTATTTCTCGAACCAGATGAATCATTAAATGCACCATCATATCAAAAAAAGTTAGAGGAAAATACATTTCCAAATGACAAAGTATAAAAATTGCATCCTTTTCCAAAATGTTCAAAGCATTCACATCAATCGCCTTGTTACAAATTGAATTGAAAAAATAACACAACCTCATTATAGTCTTTCTGACACGGATGGGAAATATTCCACACAGTGCAACTGGTAGAATTTTTTGCATCATGACGTGACAATCATGTGATTTCATACCTATCAACTTCAAGTCTTTCAATGAGACAAAATTTTTTACATTTGAAGAATAACCTTGAGGCACTTTGATATCATGAAGACACTGACAGAAGCTACTTTTCTCCCTCTTCGATAATGTATGACAAGCCGGGGGAAGAAATGTTCGTCTTCCTTTAAGAGTGGGAGCTAACTCCAAACGTATTCCCATTGATAGTAGGTCTAACCTTGCATTCAACCCATCTTTTGTCTTTCCTTTAATATCTAGCAATGTTCCGTTCAGAGAATCAGAGATATTCTTCTCCACGTGCATGACATCAATATTATGTTTGACTTCATGATACCTCCAATATGGTAGCTCAAAAAATATTGACCTTTTCTTCAAAATATGTCTATCATTACCAGATTTCTGTGTCTTTCCCAATGTCACATCAAGGATTTTCACCCTCTCAAAATACAAATCTGGGGATAAAGGTTTTGGAGCAGTATTAAATTCTTGTGAGCCATTGAATGCCTTTTTTAGTCTTCTATAAGGGTGATCCATAGGCAAAAACTTTCGATGACCCATGTACACTGTTTTTCTCCCATGATGCAATTGACAATATGACGTCTGTTGTTCGCAAATTGGACATGCTTTATGCCCTTTAACACTGTATCCAGAAAAATTTCCATATGCTGGGAAGTCATTTATAGTGAATAGAAGCACTGCATGCAGTTGAAAATATTCCATTTTATAAGAATCATACACCCTAATACCATCAGCCCATAACAGTTTCAAATCATCAATCAGCGGTGACAAGTATACATCAATATCATTGCCGGGTTGCTTTGGACCAGAGATCATGAAACTCAACATGACATATTTGCGCTTCATACAAACTTCAGGAGAGAGGTTGTAAATTACCAATAAAACAGGCCATGAACTATGTGTGCTACTGAGGGTTCGGTATGGATTCATTCCATCTGTGCACAAGCCTAGTCTCAGATTTCTAATTTCAATTCCAAATGTAGGGTACTGGGCATCAATTTTCTTCCATTGTGGACAATCAGCTGGATGACATATTTTTCCATCACATACCCGCTCATCAGCATGTCATCTTAACCTTTTTGTATCATGTGAATTAGCAAATAAACGTTTGAAACGAGGAATTATAGAAAGATACCAAAATACCTTTGAAGGGAGCTTTGTAATCTCTACATCAGCTTGTGATTTTTCTTTCACCTTATACCGTGATGTCCCACATTTAGGACACTCTTTCAGAAATTCATATTCCTTCCTATATATAATGCAGTCATTCGGACAGGAATGTATTTTCCTGTATCCCAATCCCATTGGGAATAATATTTTTTTGGCCTTATAATGTGAATCTGGAAGATCGTTATCTTTTGGAAGAATGACTTTCATCAATTGTAGCAGCTCTGTAAAACTTCTGTCACTCCATCCATGTTTCGCCTTTAGGTTAATCAATCTTAACACCACCGAAAAAACCGTAAAATCTGTACAACCAGGATATAATGGTTTTTCGGCATCACCATAGAGATGTGCAACTGTCGGTTCTATCTCAATTTGTTCTGCTACAATATCGCGAATCATTTCTTCAATTCCATCGGAGTTACCATCTTGCGATTCATTATCATCAGTGACATTCTGTCCAGTTTCGCCATGCCAAATCCAAGGGTTGTAACTCGGATTGAAACCATGACAAATCAGATGATATTTTATCTCTCTACTTTTCAACTTCTTCATATTCAGACATTTCAGGCATGGACAGAAAAAAATGTCACTACTTGGAACATTTCGTTTAGAAAATTCCAAAAAGGCATCAACACCTTCCTCATATTCATTGCTCATTCGATGTGCCGTAATCCAACTTCGACTCATTATTACCTATAACAAATAGCAAAAATATATATATTTTTTAGATAAGACAAATATATGTTTATATGAAAAAAATTATAATTTGAATGTAAACAATTTTGAAATATAAAACAAATCGATGTGTAAACCCCCCTGGACACCCCCCGACCCCTCTGGACAGCCCCCCACCCCTCCTGGACACAACCCCCCACCCCCGACCTGCTTGGACACCCCCCTGGACACCCCCAACCCTCTGGACAGCCCCCCCACCCCTCCTAAACACCACCCCACCCCCTACCCCCTTGGACACCCCCTGGAAACCCCCCCAACACCCACCCACACCCTTGGACAGCCCCCCACACCCACCCACCCCCTTGTAAACCCCCCTGGACACCCCCCGACCCCTCTGGACAGCCCCCCACCCCTCCTGGACACCACCCCCCACCCCTACCCCCTTGGACACCCCCTGGACATACCCCAACCCTCTGGGCAGCCCCCCACCCACCGGACAACCCCAAATACCCTATGGAGAGGCTGCCACCCACTTGCACAGCCCCCCACACCCATCCACCCCCTTGGACACCCCCCTGGACACCCCACCGACCCCTCTGGACAGGCCGCCACCCCCTTGGACAGCCCCCCACACCCACCCATCCCCTTGGACACCACCCTGGACACCCCCCGACCCCTCTGGACAGCCCCCGACCCCTCTAGAAAGCACCCCCACCCCTCCTGGACACAACCCCCCACCCCCGACCTGCTTGGACACCCCCCTGGACACCCCCAACCCTCTGGACAGCCCCCCCACCCCTCCTAAACACCACCCCCACCCCCTACCCCCTTGGACACCCCCCTGGACACCCCCCAACACCCACCCACACCCTTGGACAGCCCCCCACACCCACCCACCCCCTTGTAAACCCCCCTGGACACCCCCCGACCCCTCTGGACAGCCCCCCGCCCCTCCTGGACACCACCCCCCACCCCCTAACCCCTTGGACACCCCTTGTACATCCCCCAACCCTCTGGACAGCCCCCCCACCCACCCGGACAACCCCAAATACCCTCTGGAGAGGCCGCCACCCACTTGGACAGCCCCCCACACCCATCCAACCCCTTGGACACCCCCCTGGACACCCCACCGACCCCTCTGGATAGGCCGCCACCCCCTTGGACAGCCCCCCACACCCACCCATCCCCTTGGACACCACCCTGGACACCCCCCGACCCCTCTAGACAGCCCTCGACCCCTCTAGAAAGCACCCCCACCCCTCCTAGACACAACCCCCCACCCCCGACCTGCTTGGACACCCCCCTAGACACCACCCAACCCTCTGGACAGCCCCCCCACCCCTCCTAAACACCACCCCACCCCCTACCCCCTTGGACACCCCCCTGGACACCCCCCAACACCCACCCACACCCTTGGACAGCCCCCCACACCCACCCACCCCCTTGTAAACCCCCCTGGACACCCCCCGACCCCTCTGGACAGCCCCCCACCCCTCCTGGACACAACCCCCCACCCCCGACCTGCTTGGACACCCCCCTGGACACCCCCAACCCTCTGGACAGCCCCCCCACCCCTCCTAAACACCACCCCCACCCCCTACCCCCTTGGACACCCCCCTGGACACCCCCCAACACCCACCCACACCCTTGGACAGCCCCCACACCCACCCACCCCCTTGTAAACCCCCCTGGACACCCCCCGACCCCTCTGGACAGCCCCCCACCCCTCCTGGACACCACCCCCCACACCCTACCCCCTTGGACACCCCCCTGGACACCCCCAACCCTCTTGATAGCCCTCCCACCCCCCTTGAATCACTGAAAATTTACCATAACAAGAAGTTGGGCCATTCAAAGAATGTTTTTAGGTGTGGACACCCCCCAACCATCAGATGTTGTGCCATTTTCTCATGATGAGGATGAATAATTGGTGGGGTTTGACTTTTAAATGGAGAGCTTAGCAGACCATCATATTTTCTATAGCTCAGTAAAGGATGTTAGCATCGAACATAAGGCTTAAGGGATGCTTTCAGATCCAAATATGTATGTTGATGGATGCAATGGATCTAGTAGAGGTTCTAGAAAGAATGGTGGTTTTATTTGTTTAGGATAAGTAGTGAAGAAAAAACTAGTTAATTTTTTACTTGCTGAAAAGAGGGTATCTAAAATTTTTAACATGCCGAGGGGAAATCTGGCGAGTCCTCCTCGTGAAACTTTCTTTGCAGGGGGTGAAAATGGTGATGTGATCCCAAATCCATGCACCTATGCCATGGTTGTGTGTGAATAATGTAGTAACAACTGTAAAAGGGCAACCCATCCAAATGGACACGCCCCAACCCTCTCGGGGATTTATAGAAAACGATGAAAAATTAGTGAAATCATAAAATTAGTCAATATTGCAAGTCGAACAAATAGATCTAGGGATGATAAATAAGATTATGGTGCCAAAACAAGTTAAAAGGGTTCGCAATCGAAGAATCTTAGCTAGTTTCAACAAAAAAATCACAACACATATATATAGACTATCCGCGAAAAAAAACGAACGAGTGGGAGGATTACCTGAGTGCTGTGAGTTTAGATGATTGATCCGAGGAGATTAAATATGAGAAACGATGATCGCAAAACGAATCTAAACCAACGAAATGGACGAGCCGATTCGGGTTTACGCGCGAGAGAGACGAGTCGCGACTGTCGAAGGTAAACTCGCGAATGAAAATCCACATTTTTAAATGAGTTATCACGTCGGTTATTCAATAACCGATGTTATAATTTTTTTAAAAACATTTATAACGTCGGTTATTCAATAACCGACGTAAAAACCTTCCTCCGATTCTTTTTTTACGTCGGTTATTTTATAACCGACGTTATAAAGGGCTCAAAATCCGCGTTTTTTTACGTCGGTTATTCCATAACCGACGTCAAAAACATCTGCGGATTCTTTTTTTACATTGGTTATAAAATAACCGACGTAAAAAGGCCTTCGAAAACCGCGTTTTTAACGTCGGTTATTTTTATAACCGACGTAAAAAATGAAGTCGCGCGATTAATAACGTCGGTTATAAAAATAACCGACGTTAAAGGTGTACCGAACACAGGTTTTTACGTCGGTTATTAAATAACCGACGTAAAAAACCTCGTTTTACATATTATGACGTCGGTTTTATATAACCGACGTAAAAAATGGTGACGTAAAAAACGTTTTCTGCACTAGTGACACTAGGAAAAGTGTGCATCAAATGTTGTTTCAAATACCCTGAACTATAGAATGTATGTAATATGAGATTCCCATTGTTTTTCCAGGGGAGAGTTTCGTCTTCTCATTTGGTGTGATCCATAATCTGTATATGTATTGGTTCACACCATCCATTAAACACATCCAATCAGGCATCATGTGACTCAATACTGTCTACAAGCTTTAGGGGGTACTGAATAAGTAGTATCATGAACAGGGGAGATAACAGGTTGGTCCTAATATAGAATCTATAAATCTACTCATATTTGTTAAAATAAATGGTATATAGTGTGTGGATTTCATTTACATTATTCTGGTTCTTTCCGTAGTAGTGTTGACCCCAGATATCTAACTTCTATTATATCCGAATAAATTGGTTTTATAAATCCCATGTTTAATCGATGTTATAGCTATACTCTCATAGGTATGATGATCCCATAATATGGTGGGATGTCTATTTGGAGAGTTATATGAGGTACCTTTTTATTAAAATATCCAATATGGATATTTCATTTTATTAGTTATATATTTTCTTTCATAAAATAATATATTTATATATCATATTGAACAAATTTTCCTATAATAAAAACTCTAATCTCTTTATGTAAATCCATGGGATGTAGAAATTCCTACACCCTTTTCTTTAGTTAAATCTCACTAAGGTAGGCGTAGTTAAAAATTCATAGAAACCCAAAAATATTTTTTAATCCTTTAGTATCTGATTTATGCACCTTATTTAGTTACATAAATGGGGATATTATTTCAATAAAAAATATAATTTTCAAATTCACCTATGTTGTATTTATGTTCGATAGTGTTTGTAGATGCAGTTTTAAAAATATTCACTAATGTATAATTCATTGTAGGTGTCTTATTATCACCAGAATGAGGGTAGTGAAATCATCCCATAGAATTATGAAAAACGATTTACGATATTCAATATTAGTTAACCCATTATAGACATAAATTTTCAATTATTATTGATCTTATTGTATCACCTTGAGACTTTGTGAAATATATATTTTTAGATAATTTAATCTTCTTGATTTTTTTTCATTTCACTCTTCACGGAATGTAGTTTTTTTAATATTAAATTGATATTTTTTGTTTTTTACTAAATTAAACACTTATATTTTCTTTGATTACACTCAATAATATGTTTGTCTTGTATTACACACACTACTTATTCCCTTTGAAATCTTTTGTTACATGGATGATGGGGTTTTACCAAACTACAATATACTACTCATAATATTATTAAAATATTATTATACCTACCACTTAGTTGTTTGAAAGTATTCAATGATTATGATTAAATAAATTAGGAAAATATTATTTATGAATATTAATAAAACGAATCCATTAGATTATAATTAATATAATTTAATGATAAAACTATTTAGAAATAATTAAATTACCTTTCTAAAAATGGTAATTTTATTTATACAAATGCGGGTTTATCTCAATATTTTAAAACAAACGACTTATGATTAATTAATTTAATAAAATCTATTTAATATATTTTCAATAATTTATGTATACTCATACTATATATTTTATTTGTATATGATATGAATAAATGCATTTTTATGAATAAAAGATGCATTCTTCTAAAAGGTAATTTTTCAACCATTTTATGAGGAACCCAATTTAAATCAAATATTTTACAATTTTATTATTTTTATTTGAAAAAAAATAAAATTCTAATTAATAATAAAAACTTTATATTATGGTAATTTATTATTATTTTTCTGAAAAATTTAATTTTTTATTAATAGTGAAAAATACTCAATTTTAATTCAATGTAAATTTTAATATAATTTATTCATATGGATAAACTATATTTTTGATTTTTTATAAAGTTATAATTGGTAAATTAAAAATAAATTAATTATTTTTATGTCATTTTATTCAATTTCACATTGAAATTGTTTATAAAAACATAAGAAACCATTGATCATTTTTACATTAAAACTTTATTTTGTCATCCCCTATGCAGGATTAAATATAAATTAATTTATACCACCTCTATGATTTTAATTTGAAAAAATGGATTAGTTATTTTGAATAAATATAATTTATAATTTATAAAATAGTCAAATAATTATTTGAAAAAAACATTAGTGAAAGTAATTAAAATTAATTACAACGATTAAGAGGACAATTTGTCTATATGGGATTCAACATTAAACATAAAGAGAAAATGACCAAGAAACTTCTAGAAAATCAAATATTTGTCCGTATATAGATATTATAATCCATTTTCTATAATTTATATCATTATTGGATCCAAATTTAATTAGAGATTTTTTTTGGAATTCCCATTTAAAAAATTTACAAGAATTCCACTCCTCATTCACTATCAAAAGAACTCACACCTCCCAATTATTGTCACTAATCATGCCATTTTTCTTTACCAAATCATCTCAAATAATCTCTTTAAATCATTTACTTCGTCATAGAATCCTACCTTTTTGCATAATCACATCCATGTAATCCATGTATTATAAACCAAACAAAGTTACCCAAAGAAGAGGTAACACCATTCCTCAAGATCTTTTATTTTAGTTTCATTATCCAACCCCTATAATATTCTTATTCAATGATTAAATAATAACCTCATTATACAAAATATACGTATATGTTTTTATTATAAGGTTTTAATTTTCACGGACACAAAATTACATCTAATGGGTAATGAACTTACCGTTCTTGTGTACGACGAACTATAGCTGCACGAAACGAGGTTGTTCATTTTTTCATTACCACCTCTTATGTTAGGGAATTATGGTGGAAACATGGTTTTTATATGATATATATTATATTTGTTTAATAATAATTTTTTTTAATTTTTATATGAAACATATCATCATGCTTTCCAATTTATGTATATCTGATAACATCATTTGTGGAAGTGTGGACTATCGCATCCTCAAAGAGATATGATTCGTTAAAACTATATATATAATATATAAAAATGGATTCTTTATAAAATTGTGTGGAATTAGTTAAATAAATATGATATTCGTGACAAAATCACATTTCTATACAAATAGTATATCATTTTCATTATTACCATTTCACATACTGAAAAGGTTATAACTTGTTTTGCGGATGAGTGGTCTACCGCCTCCTTGATGCAATGTAATTACTATAAAATCAAAATAATTACATATATAAGTATATATGATTAAATTAATTATTATATATGATGTAATTATCACTATATAGTTTCATAAGGTTTCTTAACATCTTTCCATAATGATCATTCAAAAATGGGAACATTAATCATGAATACAAACAACCTACCATCTCCATGATTGTAAATTTGGTACATTATTCATAACCATATTCCCTTATTGGTTTTAAAATTTTGATTAAGGAATGTATATGATAATTATTTCTCTTTAATTATTCAATATCTGTTTATATAAATACCTCTTTGACCCTAGTTGACCTCACAAATTACTTTTAACACATGAATCAAATTTGGTCAAAACAACTGACGTAAAATTAATTATTTAAGTAGTTGTATAAAAGATTATAATAATTGAATTAAATTTTGTAATATAAATGAAATATGATCTGAATAAAGTAAATTATAATCATATTCTTATTATTCGTGATGATAAATAAACTTGTGACAATTCAGACTCCACTTAAGGGGTTTCTCATGTCACTTTTGTTTCCCATGAGACAGAAACCATATTGACCACCTATTTCATATATGTTGTGTGTTAAATTACCATATATGTTTTAAATTATTCATATATATATAGTTATGAGTATTTACATATATATTTTTTTATTATTATTTTGTGAGGATTAGGTTTTCAAAGTTACTAAATCAATAAAGATATTTTGTCTCAATTTTCTTTCTTTGTGACACATGTGATGTCATGAACCTATATTAATTTACAAGGTGTATATATTTTAATTTGACATGTTATATCATGATACACATTTTTTTAATGATATTATAAGTTTCATGTAATTTTAGTTACTTATATTTGGAGTATAAATGTTACCATGTGGTAAGAATTTATTGAAACAATCTCAACAAATATCAAGATTGTTTATGATCGTGATTCCATTAATGAAATCATAAGACACCATATCATATGAATTCATGAATTTTCCTCACTAATGTATATTCACTCTAAATTCATGTATTATTACTAGTTTACCACTCATTTTTACTAAATATAATTAATATAGTTTGTTTATGAAAATAAAACATTATTTCTCCTTTCATTTACAAATATGTGTTCTTTTAAAAATGTGTTTTATAAAAAAATGTATTATTAAATGATTTAATGTTAATATATTATGATTAGTGTTATATTTTTACCCATTTTTACCTTGTTATTAAACATGTTTCAAATGAACATTATTTTTTTGATAAAGACACTTTTCTAATCATTTAAGGTATAAAAGGAATTTTCAACATATACAGACTGACACACCATCATCAGTATAATTTCATTTAATAATAAATTATAAGTACAAGAGGTAATTTTTAAATAAATTATATTCTTAATATTATGTAATGTTTTGAGTTTAATGTAACTTTCAAAGAATTGTTTTTTCAAAAAATAAATTATGTTTAAAAAGTGTTTCAATTGGATTTCAAATCACCTGTTATATTATTTGAAAAGGTTATTTTACAAGAAATTGATTTCAACAATTTAAATATTTTATTATAATATTTAAAATCATGGTTCTACAAAATCATTACCAAATTATTTCTATCCTTTTTTAGGATTTTTAATTTAATTGGAATAAAGTTTTCTTCAAAATTGTTTCAAACATTCTTTATGAGTTTTTGATGGTTTTCAAAGGACAAAAATTTTAAAAACATTTTCAAGTTTCCTTAATATGTTTTCTACGGTCTTTTAAATGAAATCTATTTTCAAAATGATTTATGTTTGAAAAATAAATTTTCATAGCGGAAAAGATATTTCCCTCAAATAATGATTTAAATGAAATTGTAAAGAATTATTTGTAGGAAAATTATTTTTAAATTGTGTTATAAAAATAATTTTCAAACAAAGGATTTCTTCTTTAAGAAATGACTCTCGTTATCTACAAAAATCCTTCTCCATTTAAGATGACATACTTTGTTATAATATCTGATTTATTGGGGATATGATCCAAGAATAATATTCATATACATTGTTGAATGGTCTATAAAATGATTTCTATGATACATATCTCTCATTCATAGGTTATATGCTGTTCATACCTTATTCATTTCATGGGTTCTGATTTTATTAAAAAAATATTATACCTATATCATTTACATAGGAAAAAAATGAAGAAATGTTTATGATAATAATTTCATTATATGGGTTATGATATGATTGTTTAGAATCTAGTGGAACACGTATATATGATTTAATTACGGGATGGATGGTACTTCTATCTCCCTCTAATAAATTTTGTAATGTTTTATATATCATGAGATAACGATGTAATAGAGGTTGATGAGATTAATCTACTATTGTATTATAGAGAAACTAGATCCACTATGGGAAGATGCGGAAACCTAATCCGCTAGGGAAAGATGGGGAACCCCAATACACTCTGGGAAGATGGGGAAACCCAATCCCATATAATAAAATGACGGTGACTGGTGATAGTGGTGTATCCCACCCATTTGGTGTAGTCCCCATGAAGTGCACTTATATGTTCTATAAATGCATCTTGACTTATAATTTGTGATGTTACATGTATATTTCTATTCCCTAATTCCTTTTGTTACTGCTATGTTATACTTTCAGGGATTATGTTCTTGATTCCCATATGATTCATACCTTATTAACTGCAAATCCTTATTCGATGATTCATGTTTGTGGTCTTCAATATTAAGGGTAAGATCTTTTAATTGTATGACCATGTTGTCATACCCTTATTGTATGATCCCTAACATTGTTGAGGTATATATTTATATAAATATTTGTTTCAATATTTCATGTTGTGTTAAAGAAATTTTACCTGAATGTATGAGTGGAATCAAGGGTGTTACGGGGGTTTGGGTCATGCAAGAATGGAAAATCATTCCAAACTCTTCTAGGTACACGGTTGGTGAATGAGTGATTCAAGGTTATTGATTCTCGCTCAAATTTACCCAAGAGAAGAAGGTAAGACGGTCCTTGTAGTTTAGCTTGGGTTATCGAATCCACATAGACCTAAGAAGAAACCGATAGACACATACATTCTATGGACTTTTTTCGGCTAGGAAGTGGCCAACATGGATTGATTTTCGATGGGATTGAAATATATCTAATAGATTTAAGTGAATTCAATTTAAAAGAATGAGTTGATCCTAGGTTATCGCTCAGGGTGGATTGGACGTATTTCCTTTTTAATGATTTCAATTTCTTATATTTGAGATGGGTTCATTTAAGGAGATAAAACAACATCATCACTTACTGGTTTAATTCCTACACCCTTTAATACTAATCACCTATACACTTGAAGGATCAACGTTTTGAGCACTTCAAGGTAAAGGTTCGTATTAGCACTTGAAGTGTGTGGCCTTAAATTCAACAAGGACGATGGAGTTTAAAAATCATCAAATAAAAATCTCAATGAAATGAGTGATTATACATTAATGAGGTGATATATAAAATCCAATCCAGCCCCTTTCTACTCCCTTGGATCAACCATAAGTGGTGTATCCCTCCATTGATCCCATGGTTTCAATGGAAGCAGAAAGTAGACTCATGAGGGAGGAAATGAAGAAGTAAAGAAAACAACAAAAATAAAATGATCACTCCACTGTTGTGTGAATAATTTCACAAGGTTTGGTGTGAATAAATTCACACCTTGATCCAACAGTATCAATTTTATATTAAGAACAACATAATAAGAGTATAGGAAGAACTTTTATTAAGAAACTAGAGTGAATTGAACAACTTACATGTGAAAGACAAATTTGAGACAACAAAGTTGCAGCATAACATTACAATTGAACAAAGCATCCAAGATCCCTAAATACTCCAACACCACTACCTTAAATAGGCATTTCTGATCCCTTGGGTCGAGCATCCAACAGTGCAAAGCATCTCAATTAATTTTGGTAGGTCATAGGTGACGGAAAGCTTGTGGAATTTGGACTTTTCCACATTAGACCCGAGGTGGAAGTCATCTTTCATCCACCGAACAGACGCATTTGGATGACCTTCGAGATGGCCGAATCAGAGTGGGACATAGAAGAAGAAAATGGATCTCCCGATGTCTTATAACCTCCGGAAAACTTTGGGGCCATTTGAATATGTGTATTTCGAGATATGACAATGTAGTGGGATGTTGTTCTGGGACGCAGAATCTGGCCCATAATTTTATCTTTACCTTGGGGCGCCTAAATGACCACCATGGAGGCCGAATTAGCATTATCTCCTGAAGGGTGATTTGTGCCTATATATGTCCTCTACAATCTCAAGAAATATGGGGTTAATTGGGCCTGTATGTTGGTCCCCAAAGTTTCATCAGTGGGCTGGTGTCCAATCGGCCTTCTCCAGAATTGCTTCCTTTCATTTCCAAATATCTGCATCATCCTCCATTAATTCTCCACTGATCCCTGAATCAAACATGTTCATATTTAAGTTTACATCAGTTTAAAAAATATCAAATTAAAATATGTAAAATTATATTCCTTAGAATAAGATTAATCATTGGGTACTTTAAATGATGTTTAAAAATGTACCATATAATAGTGCATTTTAAGAAAGTATTACAATCATAATGTGAAATGATGTTTAAAGTGTAAAATGCACTAAAATGACATTTATTAATAATAAATCACATGAATATTATATATATTACCAATGAATATTAGCCTCATTTAGTGGCTAATCACACCCCCCAACTTGAGTTTTTCTAGTCCCGAGCAAAATATATCTCAACAATATGAAATTCGAATTCTCTTTTCCAAAAAACATTTTAATACATAATGATAACCAAAAAACCTTATACCAAACAATCATGAAACCCATAAAAATATTTTAATACAAGATAGTTTCATAATTAGATCCCAATACCAAGCCCATTCCTTTGTTCAAATTCATTGCCATATTTCATCCAATATCAATTAAGTATGAGGATGTGTTGTCCATCACAATAGACTTGGGGGTTCATCTTTATTCAAGGGGGAAATTAAGGAAGCACTAGGTGGAATCACATTTCAATATTAAGATGAGTATTCATTTTTTTAATTTTTTTTTGCAATTTTGCCATGGTAATTGAATTTGCACTCAAAAGAGTCAACCCCTGTAGCGAGACTTTGCCGATGACTCCCAGGATTAATGATCGTAGGGCACCAAGTGAAGCCCACATACTCGGGCATCATCTCGAGTTAACTCAGTCGAAAAAAAATTCAAATTACCAAAAATAGAGATAATATTACTAACTCTGGGCCAGACAACTATGGAGTCACAATCCCCAAGTGCCGAAATCCACGCATTAGGTCATTTCATTGCTCTATGCAAAAAAAAAATTAATTAAATTTTTTTTTGAATACTCATATTAAACTAAAATGATCACCGAACCTATGGTATTTATTTAGGGGACCCCATGAACATAACCTAATACCCCACTATCCAAAGACGTGCATTGTGAATTTTTATTATTTGGATGAAAATATAAACGATGAAATATCACATTGGACAGCCACACTTTCCAAAATCTATGCTCATGAAATTATAAAAGGATTAAAATTAGAATCATGGTATGATAAATTATTAGATATTCATTTTCAAAGTGTGCAATGTGTATTACCATATTTAAAGCTAAAGGAATTTTTCCTTCTATTTATTTTTTTTTTCAAATCATTTATTTTTTTGACCCAAAAGCATTTTTTTTATTTTATCTCTCCCCCCAACTTAAAACAACATTGTCCCCAGTGTTTGAAAAAATAAAAATTTAGAAGGAGTAGAGGAAGATAATGGAAGTTCAAAAAGGAAATTGAAACTGAGGATCATGGAATGAAATCACCCGGTGCTTGAAGCTGAAGTTCTTACTGCTCCAAATTAGTCATTTGATCTCTTAGGGGATGTAGGCACCTCCTTGATTGAACATGTATCACCCAAAATAGTACCTTAACAAAAAGAAGAAAAAACCAGACAAAAAAACAACACAACGACTTATTTAATTTCAAGTATCATCATTTTTATGGTTTTCCTGTTTTTTTTAAATCAAACTAATGATACATTGTCTTCTTTTTAATTTTCAGGGTAAGGTATTACTCAGGGATCACACCACGTGACTCAAATGAATACAATACTCCCCTTTCATACCCATCCATACTCATAATAGAAGAACTGGTCAATAGTCCTTTTAAATGTAAAAATGATTAATTAATCCTATTTAAAATATAAAGTTTATTAAAACAACAAAATGATAAGAAACTTGAAAACCATGGGTTTCCTCCCATGCAACGCTTTATTTAACATCGTTACATGGATCCTAAATCTATCAATTTTGTCCTTGTTCATAGGTTGGCTCAGTTAACTCAACCTCTATTTCCTGTTTATTGAATGATTCAATGAATGGTTTTAACCTTTGATCATTGACCTTGAAAATGTAACCACATGTGGGATCGTGAATCTCTATTGCCCCATGGGGGAATACATGATGCACAATGAAAGGACCTGACCATCTAGACCTTAACTTTCCCGGGTGTAAATGATGTTTTGAACTATACAAGAGCACAAGTTTTCCGAGTTTAAAGTGTTTGACCTGGATATTCCTAGATTGGTAGGCTTGAACTCTAGATTTATTGATCCTTGAATTTTCATAAGCCTCCATCCTTAGTTCCTCCAGTTCATTGAGATCTAATTTCCTTTTTGTTCCGGCCAATGAGAGGTCATAATCCATTTTATTAATTGCCCAAAAGGCCCTATGTCCAATCTCCACTGTCAAATGGAATGCTTTTCCATAAACCAGCCTATATGGGGACATTCCTAAAATGGTTTTATATGCAGTTCTATAGGACCAAAGAGCATCTAAGAGTTTCTCATACCAATCTTTCCTAGAGGGGTTGACAGTTTTTCCAGATTTTTATTAATCTCCCTATTCGCTAACTCAGCTTGACCATTGGTTTGAGGATGGTATGCAGTGGAAACTTTATGAGAAATAACATACTTAGACATGAGTGAAGAGAATGGGAAGTTGCAGAAATGGGTTCCTCGATCACTGATTATAGCGCTAGGAATTCCAAATCGAAAAAATATGTTCTCTTTCAGAAATCGAATCACAACATGATGATCATTGGACTTAGTGGGAATGGCCTCAACCCATTTTGAGACATAATCAATAGCTAAGAGTATGTAGAGGTATCCCTGAGAGTTCGGGAAGGGACCCATGAATTCAATTCCCCAAGAGTCAAATATTTCATCCACTAAGATGGGAGTGAGTGGAATTTGATTCCTTTTTGTGATGGACCCTACTTGTTGACACCTAGGACATCTTTGACAAAATGTGTAGGAGTCCCTTGAGAGGGTGGGCTAGAAATGACCACATTGAAGAATCTTAGAATATGTTTTCTTAGAGTAAAACTGACCTCCACATGCCTCGCTGTGACAAAATTTAAGGATGGACTCTTGTTAAGATTCTGGAACACACCTCCTAATGACTTGGTCAGGGCAGAACTTATAGAGGTATGGATCATCAAACACATAGTGTCTAACATCAGAAAGGAATTTCCTTGGAGCTTGAGTCCATAAGAATTTTGGAATGACTCATGTAACTAAGAAATTGGATATGTCGGCATACCAAGGGAAGTCACTCACAGAGTATAGGTGTTCATTAGGAAATGAATCAGACACAGAAAGGTGATTGGAGTTATCTTTGAATTCAATTCTAGAGAGGTGATCAGCTACAACATTTTCAACACCCTTTTTATCCTTGATTGTGAGGTCAAATTCTTGTAAGAGAAGGACCCACCAAATCAGTCTAGCCTTGGCATCTTGTTTTTGGAAGAGGTATTTTAGTGCAGAATGGTCAGTGAACACAGTGATGGGGGATCCTAAGAGGTAGGACCTAAACTTCTCTAAGGCAAGAAAAATAGCAAGTAACTCCTTTTCAGTGGTGGTGTAGTTGATTTGGGCATCATTTAAGGATTTTCTTGCATAATAAATGACATAAGGAGTTTTATCCCAACATTTTCCTAACACAACTCCTACAGCAAAGTCAATGGCATCACACATAAGTTCGAAAGGAAGGTTCCCATTTGGATATTTCATAATGGGAGGAGAGGTGAGAGAGGATTTGAGGGTTGATAAAGAACCCTCACAGCTTTCTGTCCAAACAAATGGAGCATCCTTTACTATGAGAGCACAAAGGGGACGAGATATTGAACTAAATTCCTTGATGAATCTTCTATAGAAACCAGCATGTCCTAAGAAAGACCTCACTTCCTTGACAGTTTTGGGTGATGGAAGGTGACGAATGATGTCATCCTTTGCTTTATCAACTTCAATCCCCCTACTCAAGACCAAATGGCCTAGAACAAGTCCCTCTTTAACCATGAAATGGAATTTTTCCCAGTTTAGGACTAGAATCTTTTCTTCGAATCTTGACAAGACTCTCTCTACATTCCTCAGACATGCCTCAAATGTATCCCCAAACACAGAGAAGTCATCCATGAAGACCTCTAGAAAATCCCCTACCATGTCTAAGATGATTCCCATCATGCACCGCTGGAATGTTCCAGGGGAATTTCATAACCCAAAGGGCATGCGTTTGAAGGAAAAGGTACCGAAAGGACATTTGAATGTAGTCTTCCCTTGATCCTCTAGGGAGACCTCAATTTGATTGTACCCTGAGTACCCATTTAAGAAATAATAGAAGGCATGACCTACCACTCTCTAAAGGACTTGGTCAATGAATGGTAAGGGGAAATGGTCCTTCTTGGTGAATGAGTTTAGCTTCCTATAGTCAATGCAGACCCTCCATCCACTACTCACCCATGTTGGAAGAATCTCTCCATCCTCATTGGTTATTACTGTGATTCTGGCGTTTTTTGGAACCACTTGGATGGGGCTCACCCACTCACTCTCAGCTATGGGATATATGATACCAGCTTTTAACAATTTCAGAAGTTCATTCCTTACTACCTCTATGAGATTATGATTGAGTCGCTGTTGAGGTTGACGACATGGCTTCGAATCAGATTCCATAATAATCCTATGAGTCCCGATAAGTGGGCTAATCCCAGGAATATCAGAAAGGGTCCAACCAATGGAATTCTTATGCTTCTTAAGGACATCTAGAAGCATCCTCTCATGATTGGATTCAAGAGAAGAAGAAATGACAATAGGATGTGTTTGCTTTTCCCCTAGGAAGGCATACATTAGTGCAGCAGGAAGTTCCTTCAATTCATGATCAGGTTGGATCAGAATTTCAGCAAAAGATTGGGACATTGGATCAAGATCAATTTCTTTTTTTATATTTTCAAATAGAATTGATTCCCCACATGTAGAAGTTTCAGCTACTATATTGGCTTGATCATATTTAGGGAAGGAATTTGGAGTGGTCTCCATTAAAGTGGTTTCTTGAAAGGTTTCAGTACTTGTTGGACCTAATACATCATCATAAGAGAAATTTGAAAATGATTCAAGCCAAGGAGATAAACTTCCATCATATGAACAAAGGAAATCCATCTCATCCTGACTTAAACATTCATCAAATATTCGTTGATGTTCCATAGATTCATTATCAATGCTTCCTATCATGTTTACTTCATGAATTTCCTCGTCATTCCCTATTTGTGAGCTTTCATTATAGATGTTCAAGTCTAGACTCATATTCCCAAAGGTGATGGTCATGTTCCCATTTCGAACTCGTATAACAGAGTTGATTGTTGCAAGGAAAGGACGACCAAGGATGATTGGGGTTTGTTCTTTATTTCCTTTGTTTTGATGGTTGTTAAGGACAATGAAATCAGTAGGGTAGATGAAGTTTTCAACCTTTACCAGAACGTCCTTCAAAATCCCCTTTGGAACCCTAATGCTATGATCAGCAAGCTGAAGTGTGATAGATGTGGGTTGGAGCTCTTCTAGTCCTAACTGGCAGTACACAGCATAAGGGATGAGATTGACACTAGCACCTAGGTCACAGAAGGCCTTGACAACGTTTCTCTCTCCTAGTTCAACATTAATGTAAGGGCAACCCGGGTCTTTCAACTTAGGTGGAATGGTCCCTTGAATGGTGTTTCTCATATTAACAGCCAAAAGGACTTGGTTTTTATGTGAAAATTTTCTTCTAAAAGTGCACAATTCATTAAGGTAATTTGAGTAGGAAGGTATGGTTTGGATTGCATCGAGAAGGGGTATGTTCAACTTGTCTTGTGAAAATATTTCCCTCAACGTTTCACTCAGTTAAGGCTTGGGTTTCCCCCTCTTGCGTTGGGGAAATGGTGCAGGTTGTGGGGTTGTTTGTTGAAGAGTTATTTCCTTGACAATGTTATCAGTTTCCTTAGTTTGATCTTGTGGTTCATTTGAATTCTCATCCATGTTTGAATCTTCAGGTGGGTTCTGAATTAGTTGTTCAGGTTTCTCAATTGATTTCCCACTTCTTAAAATAGTCACAGCCTTTAGTTGTTCATTAGTTGTTTGAGAACAACTTGACTCTCCCCTTGAAGTTGAGGATGGAACCGCCTGAGTATGCATGTGTTCCTTTCCAGTTTTTATGGTTTGAAGTTCTTGTTTTAGGGAAGTGACTTCTGAGTTCATCCTCTCCATTTGTATGCACAATTCTTCTAGCAGGCTTTGTGGAATAGTTTGGGTGGGTGCTTGAGTAGGTTGGTTTATCCCAGGGGGATATTTTGGGGGTGGGATGGTTTGTTGAAAATGGACCGGTGGCTGTTGGTATTGGATAGGTTGGGTTTGGAAATGGTTATGGGTTTGGTAGTTCTGATGGGGGTAAGGATTTTGTCCCTGTGGTTGGCTAGGTTGTTGGTTATCTTTCTAGCGGAAGCCTAGGTGGTTGTTATACCTTGGGTTGATGGTGTTTTGGTATTGAGGCTTTTGAAAGTTCAAAGCATTTACTTCCGCTGGGGGTCCTCCTAATAGAACATCCTTTATGGATGGAATGGTTGGGCATTTGTCGGTCTTATGGTCATGTTTGTCACAAATTGTGCAAACAGGGTCAACAGTTTGGATTTCATGGACATTCCTAAGGTCTATCTCTTCAACCTTCCTAGAGAGTGCTGCGAGTTTAGCCCTAAGGATTTCCTATTCTCTAATTTTATGAATTCCAGTAGTTCTTTGTGGATTTTCAGAATAAGGTGAAGTTCCCCATGTTTGGTTTGGTTCAGAAAGGATTTCTAGATACTCGTAAGCATCATTTGGGGCTTTGTTTTTAAAGGTTCCATTACACATCATGTCAATGAATTGTTGGTTCCCCGGTCCCAACCCTTCATAGAAAATTATCACTTGTTCAGGAATAGAAAAACCATGGTGTGGAACCATGTTTAGAGTGTCTTTGAACATCTCCCATGTTTCATAGAATTACTCTCCCTCTTTTTCAAAAAAGTTTTTGATACTCTTTTTAAGTGCAATTTTTTTGTGGTGGGGAAAGTATTTTTTGTAGAGTTCTCTTTGTAGTTGGTCCCAAGAGTTGATGGATGATGGTATAAAATTGTTTAGCCAATTTTTAGCTCGATCCATTAAAGAAAAAGGAAATAGCCTCATCTTAGCTGATTCTAGTTGATGTCGGGGACACATGGTTTCTACAATGTCATTGAACTCCTTAATGTGCAGGTATGGCATATCGGACTCCATTCCATGGAATGTGGGAAGGTGGTTTAGGACATGGGATTTAAAGATGTAGTTGGAATCTCCTAGGGAATTGTGTCTAATGCATGAGGGGGAATTGGCCCAAGAAGGTGTGAGGTAGTCATTCATGGTTTGATCCATCGCATTCCCCAAGTTTGGGGCTGCATCATTTGGGTTTCCATTTTGGTTCCCACACAGGTTTATAAGTTGGTTTCTCTGAATACCTTCCATTGAAATTGGCTCAATTTCGGAATCAAGAGTATTAGGAATATTAGGATCTAATGGAAAGAATTCCCATTGTGTACTTGACTCCACTACCCCAGGACTATCCACCCTAACTAGACGGTTTGATTGATCGCGGGTGTAGGCGGACATGCGCCAAAAGGAAAAAATGAGAAAGGGACAAGATAAGAGAATTTGGATGAGAAAAGAAGAAATGGGGGAGAATAGAATGGGTGTTTAGATGACTTACATGGGTCCCCGGAAATGGCGCCAAAATTTGATTCTCTCTCAAATTTACCCAAGAGAAGAAGGTAAGACGGTCCTTGTAGTTTAGCTTGGGTTATCGAATCCACAGAGACCTAAGAAGAAACCTATAGACACATAAATTCTATGGACTGTTTTTGGCTATGAAGTGGCCAACTTGGATTGATTTTGGATGGGTTTGAATGATATCTAATTGATTTAAGTTAATTAAATTTAATAGAATGAGTTGATCCTAGGTTATCGCTCGGGGTGGATTGGACGTATTTCCTTTTTAATGATTTCGATTTCTTATATATGAGATGGGTTCATTTAAGGAGATAAAACAACATCATAACTTACTGGATTAATTCCTACACCCTTTAATACTAATCACCTATACACTTGAAGGATCAAAGTTTTGAGCACTTCAAGGTAAAGGTTCGTATTAGCACTTTAAGTGTGTGGCCTTAAATTCAACATGGACTATGGAGTTTAAAAATCATCAAATAAAAATCTCAATGAAATAAGTGATTATACATTAATTAGGTGATATATAACATTCAATCCATCCCCTTACTACTCCATTGAATCAACCAATAAGTGGGTTAGCCCTCCATTGATACCATGGTTTCAATGGAAGCGGAAACTAGACTCATGAGGGAGGAAATGAAGAAGTAAAGAAAACAACAAAAATAAAATGATCACTCCCCCTTTGTGTGAATAATTTCACAAGGTTTGGTGTGAATAAATTCACACCTTGATACAATAGTATCAAAGTGATATTAAGAACAACAGAATAAGAGTATAAGAATAACTTTTAATAAGAAACTAGAGTGAATTGAACAACTTACACGTGAAAGACAAATTTGAGACAACAAAATTGCAGCATAACATTACAATTGAACAAAGCATCCATGATCCCTAAATCCTCAAACACCACTGACTTAAATAGGAATTTTTGATCCCTTGGGTCGATCCTCCAACAGTACAAAGCATCCCAATTAATTTTTGTAGGCCATAGGTGGTGGAAAGCTTGTGGAATTTGGACTTTTCCACATTTGACCCAAGCTGGCAGCCAGCTTTCATCAACTGAACAGACGTGTTTGGATGACCTTCTAGATGGCCGAATCAGAGTGGGAGATAGGGTAAGAAAATGGAGCTCCGGATGTCTTTTAACCGCCTGTACAATGTGGGCCCATTTTAAGTTGTGGATTCAGAGATATGATCAAATTAGTGGGCTTTTTTTCTGGGCCACATAATTGGGCCCAAGATTTTATCTTTAACTTGGGTCACCTAAATGATCACCATGGAGGCCGAATTAGCATTATCTCTTGAATAGTGATTTGTTCCTATACATGTATTCTAGAATCCCAAAAATGTGGGATTAATTGGGCTTGTATGTTGGGCCCCACAGTCTCATCAGTGGGCTGGTGTCCAATATGCCTTCTCCAGAATTGCTTCCTTTCATTTCCAAATATCTCCATCATCCTCCATGAATTCTCCACTAATCCCTGAATAAAATATGTTCATATTTAATTGTAGATCAATTTCCAAAAATATCAAATTAAAATATGTATAATTAGATTCCTTAAAGTCAGATGAATCATTGGGTACTTTAAATGATGTTAAAAAATGTACCACATAATAGTGCATTTTAAGAAAGTATTACAATCATAATGTGAAATGATGGTCAAAGTGTAAAATGCACTAAAATGACATTTATGAATAATAAATAACATGAATATTATATATATTACCAATGAATATTATCCTCATTTAGTGGCTAATCATTTATATAAACTGTGTGAGGTGGGGTGAGTTTTGGATGGTGGAATATCACAAGACTGTCACATGATTTTTCAAACTGTGTGATCTGCCCAGGTATCTATGTGACCGAAATTCCCCCTAACAGTGGATCACACATTGTTTGAACATGTATTGAAAGACTTTGGAGGTAAACCTTATAGGCTAGTAATACTAGGAAATATGACAACATTAACAACTCATGATTTTGAGTTTTAACTCGAGATTCTACTACATTTCATCTCTTGCAGCCATAGGGATGAAAAATCACAAACCAAGGTTCCAATAGTTTATTATCCTTTGATTATAGGTTTGGAAAAATGTTGGTTGTAGATTAAATCTCTCTGTACGTCTAATACCTCCTTTTCTACTCTTTCGGGTTTAGGGATGAAATCATTCTCCTAACATGACGTGCCTCTATTTTTACATATTTTTTCCAAATTTATTATTTATTTTTTAGAAAATTAATTACTTATTTTTGACACTTTTTAATAAATAATGGAAATTTTTTATTTTTAACACTATATCTGTTAATTAATAATTTTTTATAATTAAATATGTGTTTTTAGTCTTTTTATTTATTCCTTCTAATTATTCTAATTATATTAAGTTACATTTTAGTTTATTAATCATATTCTTCACACCTTTTAATAATTTCACTTTATTAATAAATAATCTTTTAATTTCCTTATTTGTGTTTTAATTAATTTAGACTATATTTTAATAATTTATATTTATTAGAAAAAATAAACATTGTTAAATAATACCTTTAACCATACATCTTAATAAATAAGATTATAATTTAAGGAAATGATTAATAAAATAATGTGTTTTTAATTTTAAGATTCATTTTTTCTTTTAATTAATTAACTTTGTTGTTTAATATCTTTAGCTAATTCTAACTTCTTGTTAGTGGTTAATTATCTGTCTGTCTTTTGATTTTATTTAGATATTTAATCAATTAATCTTAATATTTATATTTTTATTTAATAATTAAGTCACTGTTATTTTTAGATAAATAATTTAGTTATTTATTAGTTATATTTAGTTATTTATTCTTAAACAATTTTTTTAATTTCTATTTTTTGTTAATTAATTAATGTTTTATCATTTTATTATTGGATTTAAATTAATTTTTATGGTTAACATTTCAATTTGTTCTATCGGTGAGTCGTCACACTGAGATCGTGTCACACTGATGCCATGTCACACCAATTCTTCGTCTCATTGATCGCGACCCACCGATCCTTGGTCACACCGATGTTTTTTTATAACTATCGGTGAATCATGACTCACCGGTCATTTTGAAATAGCTTTGGTCTCTTATTTGCATCGGTTTCGGTCTCTCATTTCATTGGTGTCTTATTTTATTTCAACTGTCGGTGATTCACCAACTCACCGATCCCCCAAAACATCACCAGTGCCACATCACACTGATTTATTCCCTCTTCGATCTCTCTTTCACATCACCTTTGGTATCTCAGTTTTTTTAATCATTCGGTGATTCATCTTTAATTTTAAAAAATGGTTTGATGCAATCACTATTATTTGATTATTTTCACACAACTAGTGTCTCGTTTATTTTAACTATCAGTGAATCGTCCAACTCAAAGATTCTCCCATGTTTTCAACTTTTCCTCTCATCGATTGACTATGTTTTATTTTTCCTATCGGTGAGTCATTGACTCACCAATCCTTTTCCTCCATTTGTTTCATCCACTCACCGTTAGTTCAACATTTCTATTACTATCGGTTCCACCATGTTCTTCCATCTCTTTTTCCAGGCACTCACCGAAGCATCTCTCTCACTCACCAATATGCTCCTCAACATACCGATCTTCATTTAACACCGATACCAACATCCGATGTGTGCTAAAGTTGTTGCCAAACTACTGATTCACTTTTCAACAGACCGACACTAGTCCTCAATACCTTCTCAATCGTCCTTCATTAATCACAAACACCCACCACAAGTTTAAATTAAAACCCAAACTGTTAATGATAAGTAGTTTGAAAGTAAAAATTGATGAAATTTAATCCCTAAACACATACATATTCCTTAAATATGGAATTTTCTTACAAGAATGGTCATTGTGAAGAATCTCAGAGGTCTACCACTGCCGCTTCTACTGGATGAGCAATTTTTTATGGAGGTCAGGTTGGGTCGAGGTGATGAGACTCTTGTAGTCACCACCATAGTTGAAGCCTGGATCTAGATGATGAACACAAATTCGAGCGGGGCGTTGAAGTAAGTCATGATGTTGATGAAGAATCACTATGAGCTTGTGAGCCGATGGATCTATTTCTGAACATAGATCCATTGTAACGATGGGCCACCACTACCTAAAGCCGTTGGAGCCAAGGAGTCGGGCCACCGTAGGGAGCCACTGGAATGCTTCTCACCGAAGCCGCTAAAACCCTACCCCCTTGTTGTGTGCCAAATTCAGGGTATGGGGGAAGAGGAAGCAGACTATAAATATTTATATAGAAAATGATAAAATAAAATTAAAATAAAATAAATGTAATTTAATTATATAAATGAATGAAATACTAAACTAAAATTTTAATGACTTATAATTATAAATTTATATTAATTATAGGATAATCAAAAAAAATTAATTAAATTTGATTAAACCTAAGTAATTAATATTAACCTCTAAATTAAATTTAAATAAATTAATTCTACATATTAAATAATTATTTAATAATTAAATTCATTAATAAAATAAATTACATAATAATAATTTATGAATAAATTTAAAATAAAACTATCTAATTAATAGTAAATGATTTAATTTTAGGAATAATAATTAACATAATAATTATAATTAACATGAATAATAATAATTTATTATAAATATTTCAATTGAACTATTTAAATAAATATTTAGAACCAAAATTTTAACAACTTATAAATTTAAATAAAGTAACTTAATATACTTCATTAATAAACTAATTTAAATATTTATCCCAACAAAAGATTAACTTTAATAAATATATTAAATTAAATATGTTAATTACTTAATTACTTAATAATAATAATTAATAATTAGCTATTTATGTTTTAGATTAATTAAATAAATTCTCAAAATAATAATTTTTATGTGATTTATCTATCATTATTAATTGTTTCACTATCATGTTTTAACAACTTTTACTTGGTTTAGTTGTTCTTTACTGTGCAGGTTCACACCAAAGTATAAAATATGTCCAGGTACTTTCAACTAACTCACTGAAAGTTAGTTACGTGGGTAAAGTCTGTGCGATGTTCCAGTCTTGAAAAAGCACACGTCTTTCATGCACAACTATGAAACTTTTGAATTTGGTGGAAGTATTCAGTGACAAACATCAGCTAATAGTACGATTAAAATGATATCTCTAGCAAAATTTAGGGGGGGGGGGCGCTCATTATGATTCCAAGAACATACCTTTGGAGAGTAGAACCGGAGATGCTCATTTTCATACCACGACATACTATTCGAGAGCAAAGACTCCCAGAAGATGATAGAGCAGAAATGGTGGCGAAGGATCCTGAGAACAGAGCATCGCTGAGGGAGTTCTTTTCCCTTCTTGTACTTAATTTCGTAGTACTCTTTAATCAATTGATTTTCATTTCAATATTCAAGATGATCAATGGATGAATTGTCTTATCTTGAAAAGTCAATTTTTCTGGTTTATATTTTAAACTTCTTCATTCACATTACAATTTTCAGAATCATAACCTATTTGCGAGATTGATTAATGATTCTCTGTTTAGTTTCTTCACACCTCAATTGTTTTCTAAATTTATAAATTCATGATCAACTGGGGAGGTAGTTCTTGAATTCATTTTTGAAACGTTAATGTCTTAAACATTGGTAATTTTCAACGATTTTATTTCCAAATGTTATCATTTTATAATTGTCAAGATGTTTAATGGAATTTGGATTGGTGAAATCCTAAAATCAGTTTATTGTGTGTTGAGATTCCTGGAGAGGGAGATGTTTCACCTTTTTCCTTAAGGTATGAAATAATAAAGCGTAGTGGGGAAGATATCCTTTAGGCCAATAGTTTGGAATTCTCAACTATTACATTTGATCTTCTCTTTCGAACTTGTTACCTTATTTTACTATTTTGTTCCCTTATGTTAGATTAACCGTAGTTCTTAGTTAATCAGTATACTAGTAAACGATTTAGTCTCTTATTCAACATTGTTTACATTCTTTCATGATTAAAACAGAATATAAAAAAAATATAAAAGTAATAAATATAATCAAAGTTCACTATCTCCGCTACTAAAAATAGTGGAGTATATTTTTCTTAAAACCATAGATTTCACTCACCTGCCTTCTTTGTGGACTGACCCTACACCACTATCGTGTATTTAATTTCACCTATTTTTAGTTTAAAAATGAAATTTATTGAAAACTGGGATCAACTAGGGCCTCATTGTGTTTTTGTGACTATTATGGGAACACTTCTTGGCAGTGTGTCTATAAAAACTGATAATAGATTGATTATATTGAAGAGAATGAGAAAAAATTCGAATCTATTCCTGAATTTCTTGATAAACTTGAATTAATTTTATCAAAATTAGATGTTAGGGTGGGTGTTTGGGGTACTCAGTTAAACCAAAACCATGAAATGTGAGTTAAATACCCTCAAGAGAAAGATCAAGGATTAAAAAGATTAGAAAAAATGATTTTGGAATTACAAATAAGTGTTAAAGAATAAGAATAATTTGATGAAAATGAAAAGGAATATGGGTATAAAAGATTTGAAAATCATGTGGAAAAGAAAAGTGACAGTGAAACTTGGTAAGAAACAATTCTATTTGAAAAATATGATTTCTTTGAACTAAATATAGAAATAATAAAACCATCTAATGAAGGACGCATTGATGAAGACCCCAAAAAGAACTTTAATGATGTTGAGTTGGACAACCCCCCCACCCCGGAAAGCCCCTCGACCCACCCCGGACAGCCCCCCCCCCCCCACCCCAGAAAACCCTAACCCGTGTACAGACTCACCATCACCACGGATATCCCCCCAACCCACGGACAACCCCCTTCACCCCGGATATCCCCCCCACCCCCAGACAACCCCCACACTGAACACCCCCTGGATAGCCCCCCCACCCACCCCGGACACCCCCTCCTCACCCACACCATACAGCTCCACCCCACCCCAGATATCCCCCCCCCCACCTCGGACATCCCTGCAACACCCAGACAGCCCCCCCCCCCCCCCCGGACCACCCCCACCCCCAAACAACCCCCACCCCGGACAGCCCCCCTACCCCCGGACAGCCCCCCCCCCACACCCCGAACAGCCCCACAACACACCCCCTCAAAATACAAGTATTTTTTAAATAATTTTATTTCTATATTGTTAATTTTTTGATTTTTTTAAAATCCAATTACAACTAATTATTCTATCCCTTATTGTTTGATTAACTATTGTACAAGTTTTATTTTTTAAAAAAAATCTAATTTATCTTTTTGACATTGTGGATGGCCCCCTTATTAATGTTTTGTATGATCGCTGGCATGTTCGGAGAATAGGCAGTAGATCCACCTCATCCATTTGAGCCATCTATGTCTCAGGGTCGAGGTATGTTTTAATGTAACTATTTTTTATTTTTTATTTAATTTCTAGACACACACACACACATATATATATCTGTATTAAAATATATCAAATTATGTATAAAAATGTTTTCAACGGGATTGGACCTGACTGTTTTTTTCCTATCGCAAGATAATCCATGGTCGTTGTATTTTATCATAGAATTTAGACATGATATTTGATGTTTCATTTGATGACAGATTTCATCAAGTGGTACTGACTGCTCCTACATTTATTCGTCATCAGGGCCATAAAATACCTGACCCACATCGATTTCCATTGTCCACATGTAACTGGACTTCTATCCCTCATGATACATTAGATCGGCTTTGGAAGGAATTTACGGTAAGATGGCCAATTTAGTTTCTTCCCTATGTTTTAAAAAATAATAAGATGTGTGATTTATTTTCTTAAATTGTATAATCTGAAAGTAAGACCCGATGAGTTTCAGCCTGTGTGTATGAGAAAATGTCTTTATATGTGAAATGATTATAAAGTCTAAGTCAAGAGGGAGTACTGGGTACCAAATAGGGGTGCTGAAAACATTCTGGAAAATGTCCCGAGATGTTTTCTCCCATCTCAGTGGCATGACTTAGTTGCATATTGATCTACTGGGGCCATTGTAGGTACTGTAGCAGTACTGTTCACCAAGGGGTCCTTTGGGCCAAAAAATGGGCCTTCTGGCCCTGTATACAGGACACTTGGCCTTGGGCCTTTGGGATATGTAATGGGTCACCCTCTACCAAGTCTAAAGAGGTCTTTTCATTAATAATAAATTAAGTCTTAGGTAAAAATAAGGGTTCCACCTCTCCCCTTGAAAGGTGGATTATCAAAATCAATAAAAAATGAAGGCCTTCGGGCCATTGGAGGAATTTATTGTATGTAGGTGGTGTCAACATGCCATTTCGAGAATCGAGAATTGTAGGGACCTCTTCATAGGCTCAAGACTCATCACGCGTCTCAGATCCATCATGAGGTATTTATTATTCATTTTTTATTATTTATTATGGTTTTCTGTTATACTATTATATTTTATTGGTAAACAGTTATGAGAGCAAGGTGCATTGATTGATAAAATGTCGATGTGGATGAGGATTCCTGATCGAAATGATCTTGAGATTGCAGCTCTTATTGTATGTGCTTGTACTCATTAATAATACTTACATGCATTTTTATATAATAATATATATGTATATATATTTCATTATTGCACATTCCCAATTTGAAGCTGAGTTAGAATAACTGGCATAGGATCAACAACTACTTCCCATGCGAGGGGATGAGATCTTCCATCACATTATTTTTCATAACGGACATGGATATAGTTTTATCTATAGAACAGGAAATCCTCATTCTTTAGTATCATGTGCTGAGGTTGTTGGTCCTATTGTTGCTCAGATGACACAACAACTTTTAGATTTGAAGGCACAGTTGTGTGCTTCTGAGGAGATAAATGCTCAGTTGATCACTGAGGTTAGGTAAATGATTTAAAACGACTAAATATCAATTGTGTGGTTATCCCTAAGTTATTTTTCATGGTAATAAAAAACAAGTCTATAATAGTCTCATCAATCCCCAGTATATGAATAATAGTTTATAAAGAAATGAAATGAAATTAATGAAACACCCTCTGGTTTTATTTATTTATTTAATCTTTTTTTAATTTTTTATGTTGAAATTTGTGCATGAAAATAATATCACTACCACCACCCAATTCCAAATTATCTCCTCATGATGGTGTCATGAATTATTACAACAAGATCATCAGTCAAGCAATTGTTATTTTTCAATTGGACCAGACACTACAAATATGTTAATTTTATTAATTTTTTTATCAAGTGCAGTATAATAAATAAAATAACTATGAATTTGAAAAATAACATAATATTATATCCATATTTATCCATTACAATATGTGTATCCCTTAATCTAGTATTGTTCCCCTATACTCTTATTTTTTATAATCATGAAAAATATTTATATAATTTAAGGAAATGATAAAATGATCTTATTACAAGGCTCTCCCTTAAAAAAGATATTCTTGGAAGATATAGTATTTAAAATGGATTAACGTAAGGTGGGTTTTTATATAATGGTTAATAAACTAAATTTCACAAATCATATTAAATGTGAACTTTTTACAATAATTTGTTCTAAAAGATTCCATGCATGTTCTAGAATTAAACACACTTGAGTTTCAAAGGAAATAGACGAATGAAAGAAGGGGAAATAATAGGATCAAGTGATTTCATGGGAATGATTACTATGAGTTGGAAAACTACTCATAGAAATGAATATGAATTATTAAGTAAATTAAACAAAATATCTATAATTCAAATGATGGCCAAGTATCAAAAAATACAATTATTTAAAAAAAATCAGTATCTATAAATCATGGATTTCCAATTCTTATTACACATTATTATCATAAATACATTATTTCAAATTTACCTCATCATGTATCATAGAAAACGAAATTTAGAATCAATGAATTGTATGTATCATAGGCAATTTATGTCTCATAGTTTAGATGATTGAAGAAACAGTCAAATTTGGGCATGCAATTAGTAGTTAATGAGTTATAATTATTTAATTAGGTGGAAATGTAAACAAAGGAATCCAAATGCATACTAACCTTTCAATTAATTCTTCAAACATGGCAAATATTTGAGTTCTTTAGTTGATTCAGGATGATTATTCCATTCACGACATGTATTTTTTTAATTCAGGATGTGAAATGGTTTCATGATGTTTATTCATCTTGAAGATTCATATTTTATCTTTTAGATTAATTCATCCATTTTCATGATGTTCCTTAAAATGTAAAAATAATAAAGTGAATGAATATTACATAATTAATTAAATTTGAAATGTTTTAGTGTTAGTTTATGCACACCTCTAAAAAATAGGAAAATTCAAAAACCCAGGTTTCCTCCAAAAATATATTTTGTTTGACATAATTACATTGATATTAATTATTGTTTCTTTATCTTAAGAAATGGATGGTTTAAATATTTTACCTAGTGAAGATCCATGAATGATCTCATCTATTTCATATCCTTGCAGATATGTCCCTTTGCTTCATCTATAAATAAGATGACTCTTCTTGATGGTAGTTGTTTATGCTCCTTTACGTCACAGAGTCTAATGACTGAAAAAAGTGAAATTCCCTTAGTCCAAAGTGATTCATCCTCTGAAGAATCATCAAAAATCGACAAAGGGATGAACAAGGAGAACATTTCCCATAGGCCACGCCAGTTCCCTCATGGTCGTGCAAGTACACTCGCGCGACGCCTTATGGTCGCGCAAGTGACTTGCGCGACCTAAGTGATAACCGCCTGGTAACCGCCCAGGGCCTTCTCCTGCCTATAAATAGACCCTGTGGGCCCCCCATTCGAGAGGATCTTTTTCCAGAAACTCGGATTGAAGCTCCCGACGCCCAAGTCTCTTCTCAAAGCTTCCGGAACACTTCTAAGGTAATTTCTTACCTAGAACGGAAGATCTAAAGAGAGGGAGGAAGGCCTAAGTGTTGAAATTCATCAACACTTGCACGTCTGAGTGGCCATCCCTTAAGGGAAGTGGCCACACTTGCGCGCTGCCTTACTTATTTGATAGAACTTGCACGTCCTTTTGCTGGAAGAACCTCAAAAGGATTATAAAGGCTTTAATAAAGAGTCGCTCAAGTATTTCAATGCTGGTTGAATATCGCGCAAGTACCCACCATGTCGCGCAGGTACACCTGCGTGACCAATACTTGCGCGCCCCTGCAATACTTGCGAGCCTTCCAAGGCGTGTGCGCCCCTTCCTTTTTGGGTGCCTTTCTTTCCCATTTAACCCCTCTTAATCCATTACACCTTTCCTTTTCAAGATTCAGTCTTCAAGACACTCTTTAAATCCATTTATGGCATGATTTCTTGATTTGACTTCCTTATCTGAAAGGAATTCTGTGGAATATCTCTCAAAACCTAGTTATTTAAATATCTTTATTTCACTAAATATGGAGAGTTTATTCATTCAACCTCATCCTTTAAGAGGAGAGAATCCTTAACCTGGGTCTCCTTTTCAGGAATAATCCCCAGTCATAAGTCCTCTAATATGGGAATCCTCTTTAGGAGTAAGCCCCAAGTCCCTTAATTTTTGGGCATCCTTCTTAAGAGTAAACCCCAGATCCTCTAATTTGGGCTTCCTTTTCAGGAGTAAGCCCCAGTCTCAAATATGGGAATCCTCCTCAGGAGTAAGCCCCAAACCTTAATCCTTAACCTGGGCTTCCTTTTCAGGAATAAGTCCCAGTCATAAATCCCTTAACCTGGGCCTCCTTTTCAAGAGTAAGTCTCAGTCATAATCTTGGGCTTCCTTTTCAGGACTAAGCCCCAAGTCCCTTAAATTATCATTAACCAGTCCTAATTTACGTTTAATCTGGGATTCCTTCTCAAGAGTAAAAACCAATTATTAATCCCCTCCTGATTTGGGTTTCCTTTTCAGGAATAAGTCCCAAGTTAGAGTATTCAAGTCTCCATAAAGCACATATACCTTTATGGACCCTGTTCCTGGATTTTCTCCCTAAAGTAAATCCTAAAATTTATCTGGGAAGTCATACATACATAAGCCCCACATTATTTCTTACGATTGAATATTTCATGGCACAATTGTCTACTTTTTACCAATACCTCTTGTTTCTCACACCGAGCATGACTCACGTGAGCTTAGAGTGTAAGAGTAATTGTGACATCCTTCTTTGACCCATCAATCATAAAAATCATACTCCCTTACTCGAACTACAAGGGTTCTGATTCCTTTTCCAAAACAAAGGATATGTATGTAGCCCATCTATGGGTTCAATCCCAACTCTGAAATAATTCATGTCCTTCTGAATGACAATAAACTTCAAGTGCCCCACTGAGTGGCTTTAAAACTAGCCTAGTCATCATAATGACCAAGAGACTTTTATATAAATATTTTGAAGGATACCATTGACCAAGAATCTCTAAATAGATATAGATGTTTTTCTATTGATGAAGAACCTAGAATACATATAGAAGATTCTCTAAATTTCTTACATATTTAATCATTGATTGTTAAACTGAAGGGAAGCTCATTTTATACTTGGTAATATAATAAGGATTCACGAACATAACTTAAATCTATACAGAGGGTCCCGGAATAGACAATAATTCCCCTTAAAAAGGTGTGATGAGTCCGACCTCCCATCCTCTCGACCAATGAAAATTCCTAAGCCTCATTAGTTGACAAACTAATGTAGCGCCTACCTTTGGAAAGTAGGTACAAGTGGGTGTGGAATAATTGGATGTTTCCGGTTCTATGAACAAACCTGTTAGAAACCAATCGGAATGTTTGAATCTCCCATCCAGGAGGTCATCCCCGAATTCCGAGGGAAACAAAAAATGGTGAACCCAATGTGAATCCTTAACCAAGTTAAAATGATGTTTTACCTATTTGTTAAGCACCTATTTAAAACTCAATAAGAGGGATAACAAAAACAATCATTGACATGTGTGCTCATCCAAAGGATGAAGTGGCTGATTTTTATCTTGATTATGTCTGTTATATAAAACATGCTCTCTTTTCCAAGATCTTCTGTATTTCCATAATGGCTGCTCTCAAATTCACATCTGTGAATACTGCTGCTGCAAATACCACTGCTGCTATTCCTACTGGATCATCATCCGCTCTAAGGATGACATCACCTACTCAGCATCTTCAACGCTGGGTATCAAATGCGCTGGTTAAGGAGTACCATCAACCCGGTACCATCCCAACTCTGGAGGCTGCCTAACAGGCCCTCCAAGTGAACAACTCACACAGGTCATCAGGACAACAACAACCAGTGATCATGAAGCAGGTGGTGCTGACTACCGTCTCTAACCGTTTCGGGTCGTTATCCCCGGAACGCAATTTCCATTCAATCCCTTACTCCGAGGAAGTGAATGAGCAGGTCCCTCAGGGCCTTAATTCAAAAAGACAAGAGTCCATCCGAGGGCTCCCATCAATAATCGCCGCCAGACTCGTGCGGCACTGCGCCCTCAACATGATGAGGGTACCGACTCCAGGAATTCGGCTCAGGTTCCTCGAACCCAAGCAGGCAAGACGAACCGCCAAAGACGGAATCTAGTTAACAATAAGCAGGTTTTCATCCCTGCCATCTCCGGAGAAGTCCACCAACCTAACCTGGTGGAAAACAACGAGCAGGCACACAGACCTGTCCATTTTAATTCTGCTGTGCAGCAGACTCGTCTGGCAGCACCACACCAATCCTGCCAGGCAATTCCGGCAGAGTACTATAGGCAGGAACATACACCTTCTTATACATAACCAGTTAGTCAGCAGGCTCGCCTGACTACATATGATGGATCTTGTCAACCGCGTTTGGCAAGTGTAATCAGAAGGCACATACACCTTCTAGTACTAATCAAGCCTACCAACAGTCTCGCTTGGTATCACACGGAGAAGTCAGTCGGAAAGCTCTGACGACAAACTGGAGGCAGACTCAACTCTCTGCCTCCACACTTGAGTACTGTCAGGATTCACTGACAGGAAAAGGAGGACAGGAGCAGGCACATACACCTACTCCAAGCCCGGAATGGACGTATATCCCCATTCCGGCAGCTGAAGTCACTAAACATATTTTTTCAATGTTGAAAGAGAAGAAGAAAATTACTGCTCATATTCTGGATGCTTGCCAAGATATCATAACAGCTTCATCATAATCTCAGGGAAAGACACAATAATCTATCCCTAGCAGTGGAGTGACACATCAACGATTCACTCCAGAACAGACACACGCATCTGTTCCAGTCCAAGAGGGTTATGGGGCATACTCCCCCATATCATACGGACAACCAAGTCAGTCACATACACCTGATTTGAGTGGAGATCGTCAGCCTAACCTGACCATATTACCTGATCGGGCACATACACCTGCTCAGAGCAACCACTTTCGTCAACAAGTGGTTTCCAAAGCGAGTAAGAAGGCATCTAATAAAAAGATCCACCCAGAACAGTCAGGAGATCAAAAGCCAATCTGTAACCAGGCCTTGCTCAATGCTGGAGTTCTTGAAGCCATCAGACATTTATCTGTTGGAATTCAAGATTCTACTCCCTCAGTTTGCAATAACGGGAACATTAATTCTGAACGTCTTCAACAGACACCTCCTCATTAAGGCTTGCTTCGTGACAATTCGGTCAATCTTGAAGTTTCATCTTCAAATGAGAGCCACAGGAACCCTATGTGTGGTCCGAAGACCAAGGATCAAGAGATCTCATCTTTTGATGTAACCAATTTTGGTGGTCCTCCCCATGATGATGAATTTCGCTGCGAAAGTCCTCTCCGCAGTAGTGATTCACATTGCCTGGAAAATACTCTAGTAGAAAATGTAGTGCTGAGAAAGCCCTCGTATCTTGAGGAAAATGCAAATGCGAATCCAGTATTGTCTGATGCTTTATCGCTAGCAAGTGAAATACCTTCTCAATCAGATGATAGCCCAGGGTGTAGGTCATTCTCCTAACCACCCCTAAGTCATGCATCTTCTAGTTTGATCAATGATCTCTCTAGCAATCTTGTTAAATCCGATGAACCAACAAGGAAAAAACAACTCTAGTAAAAATAGTTAGAAGAATCTTCATTTAATGATGAAGAGGAAATGCTGAACATGAGGAAAAAACTGGCAAAAAGTGAGGTACCAGTAATGTTTTGGACTTTGGCTGACTCCCAGTATGACATTCCAAAGATGTTGACGAAAGATGGAATCCATGATATTAATCTCAACGTATGGAAAACTCATTGTCAATTGAAGAAGAAGCTATTATCTTATGATGAATATGAAAATCATCTTAATATAATAGAAGGGCTACAACGTTAGATTGATTTGGCATATCTATCAGTCTCTCGGTATCCGAAGGCTAAAAAGCAACCGAGAACCCTTCAATGTTCATGCCTTGGCGCACTAAGAAAATTGTGTCAGTTAATTGACAATGCTCCATCTGGTGTTCATATCAGAGGATGGGTGTTCATGGAGCACTACATTTCACAGTGCTTTCCAGTCAGCAAAGCCCGCCGAAAATAGTCTCATGCAATGTTATTGCCCATGGATGGCCACAGTCAATGGGCATTGTTCATAATCAAAAGCTTGCTCAAGAACATGCTTCAACTAGTTCCTCTCAAAATCAAGCATATAGAGAACAAGTTGTTTAATTGCTCCTACATCAAGCATGCGAGAATATTGCACAAGTGTCTCGTATGGAGCAAGCACATCATCAAATGATAGAAGTTTTGGAAATCATCCAATGGTCTGTTGAACCAGGTGATAAAAGTGGATACAGGTTAATGCATCCGCCTAATTTCCGAACTAAGATTTGCAAGATCAAGAGAGCTTTTAATAAGGTCTCAGACATGGCATTTCAAGAGCAACCCCAGCTTGTCAGTTTGGGGACTCCTTTAACCCAACCCTTAGATTCAACAAATGGGATTCGAGGAGTTGAGCGGAAGCAGCAGGAACATCCCCAGTTCACGAGACTGGGGACTCTTTCAAATCATCAATCCCCTTCTCAGAAAAGGTCGGTCCTTTCTCGATTGGGGAAGAAGCCCCAAGAGGAACGAAGATCCAAATTATCAGGAGATTCCCTCCAAGTTATAGCTCGTCAAGAAGTTCCTAAAGGATTGAATCAACAAAAGGTAATGTCTCATAAAAGACATGAAAGAAGACAAAATCACAGAAATGTTGATAGAAGGGATGCGATGCATTATGCATCAATCAATGTCATCAATGCCATTGTTGCTAATCCACCAGAGGAGGCTCACTCAGGGGACTCAGATGAAGAGCGTCCTGCTCAAGAAAATGTACGCACCGATACAAATGAAGAAGGTGTGTGTACACGAAGTCAAAGGATTACTCAGAACCTAGGTAATCCACTTCCCTCTCTCCAAAAAGTATCCAAAAAGGGAGGGGAAAGAATTAGGATACATATCCTTCCTCTGGAAAAGGTCAATCGCTCTCATTAGAGAAAAGGTTTGCACAACAGGAGTAAGAAATGAAAGAATTAAGAAGGTTGAATGCAGAACTACTTCAGAGTAGTCTTCTTCTTAAGAATGCTGAAGTCTGACAGCCGAAGGAATTTGTTGCAGTTACTGAGATGGATCAAGAATATCCTCTTTCATCAGTACACCCTCAGAGGTCTAATCCTATGGGTCAAGCGCAACAACGGTTGGCAGTGCTTCCATCAGTTGCAGCACCAACCACCACATCTGTCCAAGCTCCATTCATTGCACCTACTCAAGACCAAATTCAACTGGATGTTTCTCAAAAGTTAATAACTACTATTGAGTCATTAACAGCTCGGTTAGAAACTATGGAAGGGAAACGGGCACAAGTTCAACCAGAAATGAATGTTTACCCTGAATAGGTAGATTCAATTTCTCCTCCATCTAGTTTTGGAAACCCTGTTTTCCTACTTTCAATGGATCAGGCGACCCTGAACAACGTTTGACACATTACGTGTCTTGTTGTGATCCTATGATGGGAACTCCAGAGAAGCAAGAAGCAGTGAAACTTAGATGATTCGTACAAACCTTGCAAGGACTAGATTTTGTCTGGTATACATTCTTGCAATCCCAGTCAATCATCAGATGGGAGGATCTTCGCCAAAAATTCCTTCTTCAGTTCAGCTCAGCTTTTCCTAAAATGACAGTTTTCGATCTAACAAACTGCTAGCAAAGGGAGAATGAAAGAGTCTCTGATTTCATTTCTCGCTGTAAGGGATTAACATATTCCATGAGTTTAGAACTCCCTCAGGAGGAGCAGTTGCCAATCTGTGTGGAAAATTTGCATGAAGAATTACACACACCATTGATCCTTGTGAAATACACAGGAGGGTTTTGAGACCTTACTTCAATCGCTCAACAGATTGAAGATTCCCTTATACAGGCTAAGGTTAAATCTGTGTAATTACATCAGCTCCAGGAAAGAGAATGGGTAAAGCAGAAACTGCTACAGTTATGCTTAAACAAGCGCCTGTAGCTATTTCTACTTCAAAACATTCATCTTCTCGAAGGGATCCACCTCCTGAATGCCAACAACAAAGGCCGTTTCATCCAATTGATCAAAGAGATCAACGACGAAAACAATTTGAGGATTTGAAGAGTAAAACATACACTTTTCGAAAAGAGAAAGTTCCTGGTTACTTCATTTCAGCTCTGGAAAATAATTTGGTTCAATTACCAGTGCCCAAGAGGCGAAACAAGGAAGGAGATGAAGACCGTCCCAATTATTTTCCATTTCATCAAACGTTAGGGAATCCCATCCAGGAGTGTTTTGTCTTCAAAGACCTCATGCAAAAGATGGTCGTCTTGGGACAAGTAATGTTGAAAGGTTCTTCGACTCAGGTAGCATGTGTTACTGCTACAGTTCCAGAGGAGGAAGGTGAATGGCAAGAAGTCAAAAGCAGAAATGCACAGAAGTGTGATGATTGGATGGTCAGAAAGACAATCAATCAGACTCATGCCATTTTGCGAACACAATTAAAGAAACCAATTGTGTCTTCTGCCATGAATATTGCAGTAAAACCCTCTTCGTCAGAGGAAATGTCCTCAAAGAAACAGTTTTATTCAAAGAAGGAAAAAGAATCGGATGAAGATGAGTATGTGTCAAAGCCTAAATTGTCTTTGACTCTGGCAGTCTTTATGCCATCTACTTCAAAACCACAGGCACCACCCCACCAAACGGCACAGCCTAAACATGCTAATCAGGCAGAGTCTTCATCAGACGAAGAGTTAATCTTTGGTTCTGTTAATATGATTCAATTAACAGATCCATATGCCAGATTTTTGAAGATGTATTTTGTATAAACTACAAAGTATTCACAAATTTGTCCCTGCAACATGACACTAAACTGTGCATCACCAGTTAGTCCTTGCTATATGACGTTAAACTATATAGCAATGGTCTAATCATATGACCCTAAACTATTTGCACATACGTCCAACATGACGTTAAACTGTGTCACCTTTATTGTCCCCGCAACATGACACTAAACTGTGCGGTACCAGTTTTTCCTTGCTATATGACGTTAAACTATACAGCAACGGTCTAAGCATATGACCCTAAACTATATTCACATACGTCCAACATGATGTTAAACTGTGTCACCTTTATTGTCCCCGCAACATGACACTAAACTGTGTAGCACCAGTTCGTCCTTGCTATATGACGTTAAACTATACAGCAACGGTCTAAGCATATAACCCTAAACTATTTTCACATACATCCAACATGACGTTAAACTGTGTCACCTTCATTGTCCCTGCAACATGACACTAAACTGTGCGGCACCAGTTCGTCCTTTATATACGACGTTAAACTATACAGCAACGGTCTAAGCATATGACCGTAAACTATTTGCACATACGTCTAACATGACGTTAAACTGTGTCACCTTCATTGTCCTCAGAATAAGACACTAAACTGTACGGCACCAGTTCGTCCTTGCTATATGACGTTAAACTATACAGCAATGGTCCAGTATGACCTTAAACCGCAACTTCATCCCACGCGACGTTAAAACTGTGAAAAAGTTCCCTAAAAAGCCTTGTATGACCTTAAACTACACCATGGTCCTGTATGACATTAAACTGCACCATCCATGGTCCATACATATGACCCTAAACTATTTTCAAGTCCTTTACGTCCAGCAAGACATTAAACTGTGACGTCTTAACTACATGACGCTAAAATGTATAAAAGTCCCTTACGTCCAGCAAGACGTTAAATTGTGACGTCCTAACTACATGACGCTAAACTGTATAAAAGTCCCTTACATCCAGCAAGACGTTAAACTACATAATCATCAAAGGTCCTGTATAACCCGTTAGACTACACCACCGTCCAACATGACATTAAACTGCACCATCCACAGTCCATTTATATGACCTTAAACTATTCTCCCTTTTGTCCAACATGACACTAAACTGTAGAATAAATCCCCATTGCGTCCAACATGACGTAAATGGTGTGTTATTTTGTCCTTACTGCATGACATTAAACTGCGCAGTCCCCTTTTTTTGTCCAACATGACGTTAAAATGTATTTTCCCCATCGTCCTAACTACGTGACGCTAAACTGTACAGAAAGTCCTTGATATGTCCTACATGACATTAAACTTTATTGTTTCCCTGCTACATGACACTAAACTGTGCAACACCAATAGTCCTAACTGCAAGACTTTAAACTGCATAGTCCCTTTATATGTCCTACATGACATTAAACTATGCATCGTTAAGGTTGTTGTTACCTCTTGTTTCTCACACTGAGTATGACTCACGTGAGCTTAGAGAAAACCTCAACCGTAACACTCTCTTTGGTCCGCTAACCATGTATAAGTCCCAACAACAATTTTTTAGGTCGTTGTCCCCAAGAACAACTTGATCATTAATTCATTCTTTAATTGAACTATACGGACTTTGATCCTTTACTTCCAGGCTGGGTACGTAGGCAACCTCCCAAGGTTCAAGCCAAAAAATAATCTCTTCACTTCGGTTCACCTTCATCACATACGATGTTGATTTGTGAAACCGCCTTTAGAATCAATATCGTTACATTTGATTCACATTCATCCTTGTTATACGACGTTAAAATACACAACACTTTTGTCCGGTACGACAATAAACTACAAAACTCCTTGATTTCCTCATTTGAGAGAGAACCATTATTTACATTGATTTTTCAATCATGTTTTATTTCAAAAGACTACATGCATACATGGTAATGCCTAAACTTTTTATCTCGGGTTAAACCATCATTGTACTAAAGTCCCCTTTCACCCTTCACATGTACGAACCAAATTTGTACAAAGGGTATTTCTAGAACTACGTGGGCTTGATTCCCATCCATATGGGATACGTAGGAACGTTCGAGTATCCCTCGAATCCAGCCCCAAGTCTTTTGGTCCTAACCCCAAATTTCACTTTCAGTCCCTTGCTGAAAAGTCCTCATGAAAACACACACCGTGTATTCATTATTATGGTCCGAACTCTATGACCTTAAACTAAGATCTCTCATACTTTCGTCCTGCACGACGTTAAACTACATTTCAAGAACTACGTATGGCTTGATTCTCATTCTTATGAGATACGTAGTGAAGTCCAAAATTTCAATTCAGGACCCAGCCACAACATGATTATGGTTATCATTGACCTATGTATCTCTATATATATAGTGGATAATACCCATCTTTATGTGTTATAATCCTAACCTTAAAAATTTTCTGATCTTCATAACTCATTTCATGACTTTTAGTCACAAAAATGTCAAACTTCTGAGAATTCTTTTGCCTGACTATGCAGTACGTGCCCATTGGTGGCCTTACATAAATAGTCCACATAACAGACTTGTCAGCCGAAAGATACTATTTATTTGACTATGCAGCCAATGCCCTTAGGTGGCCCTGCATAATTCATCCCCCTAACGGTTTTGTTGGATAATGGTAACTTCATTCTTGGGAAGAATGCCTCTTTTGTCCTTATTTGTCTTAAATGACGGTATGTAGGGATCTACAAAAAAATAGCCATCCTTAACATATTTTCCCCATGTCCTTTTTCATTATCTGAAAGTATTCAAGTCTATGGTTTATACTCTCGATATTCTCTTTCCCTACGTTTGGGTCAGACCTTCGTAGGAGTGATATTTATTCAACTCTTCGATATTCTTGTTCGGAAATATCTTCTCTGTATTCAAGTACCTCTTTCCATACAAAAAACTCTATACTTTATAAAATTTGAATCTCCATAAACTTTCACTGGCTTTTAGCACTAGGAAAGTAAATTTCTGAGAGTTCTTTTGCCTGACTATGCAGCACGTGCCCATAGGTGGCCTTGCATAAAGAGTCCACATAACAGACTTGTCAGCCGAAAGATGCTATTTATTTGACCATGCAGCCAATTCCCTTAGGTGGCCCGACATAATTCAACCCTCTAACAGGTTTTGTTAAATAATAGTAACTTTATTCTTGGAAACTACTTCTTCTAATTCCTTTTAGCTCTCTTTCATATCATTCCTCAGATTCAAATATTCTTAAGTCATAGCTTACTTATTTTCCCTCATAATTGAGTATGGTACTATGTTTTCAGATGAGTTGTCAAGGAATTGAGTCAATTCTAATCCATTTCGGTCAAAGTTATTTCGACCCTAAACATTAGCCTTTGTATGTCCGACATGCATGACTTTAAACTGCCAGATTTCTTGTTTTTATTTTCACCTCAGAGTCAAATCCTCTTCTCTCTCCGGATCCAACTCTGAGGGGGGACTTTTGTTGACGCTCCTTTCCGTCACAGAGTCTAACAACTGAAAAAAGGGAAATACCTTAGTCCAAAGTGATTCATCCTTTGAAGATACATCAAAAATCAACAAAGGGATGAAAAACGAGAACATTTCCCATAGGCCGCGCAAGTTCCCTCATGGTCGTGCAAGTACACTTGCGTGACGCCTTATGGTCACGCAAGTGACTTACGCGACCTAAGTGATAACCGCCCGGTAACCGCCCAGGGTCTTCTCCTACCTATAAATAGACCATGTGGGCCGCCCATTCGAGAGGATCTTTTTCCAGAAACTCGAATTGAATCTCCCGATGCCCAAGTCTCTTCTCAAAACATCCAGAACACTTCTAAGGTAATTTCTTACCTAGAACGGATGATCTAAAGAGAGGGAGGAAGGCCTAAGTGTTGAAATTCATCAACACTTGCGCGTCTGAGTGGCCAGCCCTTAAGGGAAGTGGCCACACATGCGCGCCGCCTTACTTCATTGATAGAACTTGAGCATCCCTTTGCTGGAAGAACCTCAAGAGGATTCTAAAGGATTTAATAAAGAGTCACTCAAGTATTTCAATGCTCGTTGAATATCGCGCAAGTACCCACCAGGTCGCGCAGGTACACCTGCGCGACCAATACTTGCGCGCCCCCGCAATACTTGCGCGCCTTCCAAGGCTTGCGCACCCCTTACTTTTTGGGTGCCTTTCTTTCCCATTTCACCCCTCTTAAGCCATTACACCTTTCCTTTTCAAGATTCAGTCTTCAAGACACTCTTCAAATCCATTTATGGCATGATTTCTATATTTGACTTCCTTATCTGAAAGGAATTCTATGGAATATCTCTCAAAACCTAGTGATTTAAATATCTTTATGTCACTAAATATGGAGAGTTTATTCATACAACCTCATCCTTTAAGATGAGAGAATCCTTAACATGGGTCTCCTTTTCAGGAATAATCCCCAGTCATAAGTCCTCTAATATGGGCATCCTCTTTAGGAGTAAGCCCCAAGTCCATTAATTTTTGGCCATCCTTCTTAGGAGTAAACCCCAGATCCTCTAATTTGGGCTTACTTTTCAAGAGTAAGCCCCAGTCTCAAATATGGGAATCCTCCTCAGGAGTAAGACCCAAACCTTAATCCTTAACATGGGCTTCCTTTTCACGAATAAGCCCCAAGTCCCTTAAATTCTCTTTAACCAGTCCTAATTTACGTTTAATCTGGGATTCCTTCTCAGGAGTAAAACCCAATTATTAATTCTCTCCTGATTTGGGTTTCCTTTTTAGGAATAAGTCCCAAGTTAGAGTATACAAATCTCCATGAAGCACATATACCTTTATGGACCCTGTTACTGGATTTTCTCCCTAAAGTAAATCCTAAAATTTATCTGCGCAGTCATACATACATAAGCCCCACATTATTTCTTATGATTGCATCTTTCATGGCACAATTGTCTATGTTTTACCAATACCTCTTGTTTCTCTCACCTATCATGACTCACATGAGCTTAGAGTGTAAAAGTAATTGTGACATCCTTATTTGACCCATTAATCATAAACATCATACTCCCTTACTCGAACTATGTGGGTTCTGATTCCTTTTCCAAAACAAAGGATACGTAGGTATCCCATCTATGGGTTCGATCCCAACTCTGAAATAATTCATGTCCTTCTGAATGAAAAAACATTTCAAGTGCCCCACTGAGTGGCTTTAAAACCAGCCTGGTCATCATAATGTCCAAGAGACTTTTATATAAATATTTTGAAGGATACCATTGACCAAAAATCTCTAAATAGATATAGATGATTCTCTATTGATGAAGAACCTCGAATACATATAAAAGATTCTCTAAATTTCTTACATATTTAATCATTAATTGTTAAACTGAAGGAAAGCTCATTTTATACTTGGTAATATAATAAGGATTCATGAACATTACTTAAATCTATAAAGAGGGTCCCAGAATAGACAATAATTCCCCTAAAAAAGGTGTGATGAGTCTGACCTCCCATCCTCTCGACCAATGAAAATTCCTAAGCCTCATCAGTTCACAAACTAATGTAGCACCTACCTTTGGAAAGTAGGTCCAAGTGGATGTGGAATCATTGGATGTTTCCGGTTCTACGAACAAACTCGTTAGAAACCGATCAGAACATTTGAATCTCCCATCCAGGAGGTCATCCCCAAATTCCAAGGGAAACAGTAGTATATTTCTGACTTTCATCATTCCAATCCACCATTCATTCCTTAATCATCAATGACTAAATTTATGTCTATCCACCCTTCATACCTAATTTCCTTTGTCATGTTTTCTATATTTGATTACTCCATTAATGTTAGTGGTATGATCTCCAATCTTTTATTCTTCTTCTCGTTACATTTAATTTTATTATCCTCTTGTACATTAGTGGCTACCGCATATAATTAATTAACATTAATTATAGATTCATCATTTGATATGTTGTCTTTAAAAACTCATTACCTTTCCATACAATGTATATATCCATCACCGGATTAATATTGAAAGATACATGTTCTAATCTAGGTGAAACTCGGTGATGATCCCCATATAGTTCCAATCCTTCGATTCTATAATATCCTGTGATGGTACTTTTTGGAAAAAAGTGTCCATAATGACATTATCTATCCCTATGGTGTCTGATATTTTTTGGCATCGACCAAGTAAGAATCAACAAAATCACAAAAGAAAAAATACTTGAATATGTGTATTATTTTCCCAGCAAAAGAAAATGTATAAATGGATAGACGAGACACACCTATCACACGAGTATTTGAGGGACTCACAATGGTATAACCAATTCTAGGTCACATGAAGACTCCATGCGTAGCACATAAACTATAGTTAATACCACATAGCTCCCTATGGAGACACCTTCCTCCCATATGAAATCTCTCTAGACAACCAGTGGCCACATGATCATACGCGAATGAGTGCCCCCATACAACATGGATTTTCATTGGAAACATCCTAATAAACCCTCTGAAATCCTTAAAAAATAAAGGGAATGACATTCCAATGATGCATAACCCCATTGGTAGCAAAGTGCATGCACCAAATCATCATTGGGAAGAATAAAAAACCCTAGTGATATCTAGGTAAATTTGAATGAACTCCAAACCACTGTGGAATAAAATGAATGTGATAAAGGGGAGGATGTGAGAGGTGTTCATGATTGCTGAAGTACATGCGACACACCATAAAATTCACCATGAGTCTTTTGTTACTTGCATGAATCACCTCACGGAAGCCCCCTGGCTTTTCAACATCACCACATGAAAGTCCTCAAGTATGTTCAAACAACCCCTTCGATGCAAGGAGGACAGAGTGATATAGTTTTCCACTACATGCTTACATACACCCTCTATGACCCATATTGGTCTAGTGAGATATCATCGATAAATTGAGTATAAATACAAGAGGTTACTCATAAAAACTCTCAAAACCCCTGAAAATTGTCAAATCAAACAAGGAGGATATAAAGGGAGGAGGAATGTAGGGTTCAAGGTCGCTGAATGACATGTGGCACACCACTGGAGATCCACGAGAAACAAAAAGACCTTATAAATACATATTCCTAATCTCGCAAAATCCAATTGGCATGATTGATTCGTCACAAAGAAATCCTCATGTATTTCCAGGCATCTTCGTGGTGCATTGTGGACAGACCGAATGATTTTTCCTTTAGATTCTCACACAACCCTATAGGAACCATATTGGAAAAGTGACACAACACAAAAAAATAGATCCAATATCCTCAACAACATAAATTCAATCCCACATTACTCCAATCCATTTTCACATAAAACAATGGGGGTTAAAATGGAGGAGACTAAGGGGTGTTCACAATTGATGAAAGGTATGCGACGCATCCAGTGCACCTATGGCATAGTCCCACAAGGGACCAAAATGAGAAACCTAAGATCTAATGAGTATCTTCCATCAAGAACCTGAATATTTTTAAGTTTCATCAACATGTTAACAACCCAACATGGAATTCCATTGATATATATGCATGATCAAACATGTCTTTATAAAATCAGCAATAATTTGATAAAAGAAAAAATGATGTAGAATACTTCAAATTTTTGAAAATCAGGTGATGCACTCTGAATGATCAATAATAGAGACTCATGATACTTATTGGCGCTAGACTCCTTCACCGAGTTAATAATGGACTCACAAAAGATACGCCACATAAAATAGTGGGTATTCGAGGTGGGGAGGAAAATAAATTACCCAGCACATAACAGAAAATGAATCTTCTACAATGTGAATGGAACTATAATGAAGAAATGACCCATGCAATAAATAATCGTTCTTAGAAAAACTCACCACACGATTAGAAAAAAGTAATCAGGTAATACAATATACAGTAGTCGTAGTAGTCATGATCTTGGTATAAACCACTTCTTGTGATTATTCACAGATCATGTGACGTATCTCTGGTTGGATATTAGAAGAACATCCCACAAGCCTATTAGATTCTGCGAGACTCAGGAAAAACATACACTGAACAAAAAAAGACATTTTCTATACAAGGTCTATAAACAAGATCAAAGGAAGAAGGCTTAATAGAAGGACATTCCCACCACCCCTCATGTGATTTACATGTGTCATTCAAGGACATGTGAGTGAAACAACCCAACTTTCCCAAATCCTGTGACACTCCCTTAACATGTCGTTTTTATTATGTGAAATACTACATAAAAATTGGAACAAGTCACATGGTTCCTCAATAGATGCAACATTGACCTTGTGAACCCTCCAGGTCCATCACACATACTTTCACCACGATCTAGAAAGATCTATTCACTCATATAACAGTTTTCACTCCTGTCATCAAAGTCTCAAAAAATCATCTAGACATGACATCTAGGGCCTTGCGGAACCCTCTTGGCAATCCAGCTAAGGCTTGCAACACTCTTCAATCATATTAGACGAGGCTTGTGCTGCCTCCTTGGGGTGTTTCCAAGATATATGACATTGCTAGAGCCATGACATACTAAACATTCCGACACAATCTATACGTGTCAAGCCAAATCTCATGGGCATGACCATAAATTAATCTTGGAAGGCTTGTGTGAAATGGGTTTTATAAGAGGATATTGGGTGGTTCATGACAACAATTGTAGTTTCGTTATTTCCTACCATGTTTTCTACATAACTGGGGTTTCTCTTCATGTCATGGAGAGTTCGGATTTCACTGGCCTCAAGTATTGTATCCTCCACAACATTTCTATTGGTTTTATTCCTCTATACTCTAGAATTATTCAGTCATACCCAACAAGACACTATTCCATTCCAGGGAATATTATCTATCCCTTCTGGAAGTGTAAGGTCTTCATACCCGACAACATGTACATAATCCATATAAGGTGTGAGGGTAACAAAGTGGCAGACATTCTCACAACTAAATATTTACACGGTTCTTCTGTCACCTATATCTCCAACATTTGTGATTTCCTTATGGAAGGGATGTACATGGTCCGACTGCATTTCCTTGGACTCCACTATTTAAAAACTCCTTAGTTTTTCTCTCTATTTGGATTGTTTCATCCCTTATTTTAATAAAATGAAATTATTATTGGATAATTTCATGGTGAGTTCAAGGAAACTAAATATTAAATGGAACACATGTTATTTAGGCCACTTGTCCCCAATGTTCGAGCTCCGTATTGATCATCCATGTGGGGACCAAAATACAATTCGCTTGTCAAAAGAAATGATACTTATTACTAGCTATGCTTTTTTCTAATGAAATTAGCATAGATCATATGGTCTTAGAGACTTGAAATTGACTTATAATCCACCCTATAAACCCCAACAATGTTGCAGTGTAGTATCTACATGTAAAACTTAATCAACCGAACTATTATGAATCTGATTCCTTCCATAATCCAGATTTGTTGGGAACCTTTTCAATGCCCGATATGCATACAAAATTCCCTAAGGATTATTCTATTTGAATAGTACATACATATATTACATGTTGATGATAATCTATTCTCCTTGTTTCATACATTTATCATATCTCACATGGGCTTTGGGAGACGTATATGAACACCTCATTAGGAATCATGAATGAATTCCCATCATATAAGGGAATATACCTAAGGGATAGTCCCACGTTAATCGACGAACTACATGGGTTTTCATTCCTATAACATCCATGATATGAAGAACACTACATAATCGATTAATCCCCCTGACGTAATATTATCTTCCTCCTCGCATGGAAACAAATTTTAAAGTATTTGGTTATATGGTTATAACACATAAAGAAGTTATTCTCAACTAGGTAAATGGTGATGAATCTCAGATACATACAGATAGGTCTATTATTGAGACTTTCTTCGCCTTCTGTTGAGATAATTTACTAATAAATCAATTTTCTAGGGTAACTGATCTTTTGTGTGGATTGGGAATATATCAAAAAACATATTTTAAATCTATCATAGAGTCCCTATGTAGTAATTAATTCCCCCCAAAATGGTGAGATGAGCCCGAACACCCATCTTCTTGACCAATGTGAGTCCCAAGGTGTCATTGGACCTAAAATCCCAGAAGACTGCTAGCCTTGGGAATGAAGGATTGTACACATCTATTGTTAAGGGAACCATTAGGAGGTAATAATAAAAGTGAAAATTTTATCTTGATGAGAAAAACCATTTCATGCCACATAATCATGAAGAAAAAATGGGGAACACAATTTTAAACTCACCAATGACAAAAGGATTAACTATTACCCATAAATCCATTTTGTTTTCACCTATATGAAAACAAAATGATAAAATCGTCATGAATATCTATAATGATATAATGATTGGGTTATAATGTGTCAGAACACATTATTTTAAAATACCGATAAAAAATGTAATAAGACTAGTATAATCATTCAAATGATCCTCTAAAACCAAGGTTCTCATAATTCCATTCTCACGTTGATAAGTCAAAATGGATAGAATGACTGAATTCGGAATTAAGAAAAAATTATTTTACATGAATATCTGGGTGGGAATATTATTCCTATGATACTACACTAATTTGTAACATTGTGATTTTTCATCTTAGTAATTACAGATACTACTTCGACAACCTAACGTGAGACAATGTCGCCATCATCCAGCATTTGTTCTGGAAAATCATCAACAACTATCGCTTCTAAAAATCACATGAAAATTTCCCCATCAGGCTGACTACAATGACAGGTGGAGAATACAATGGATTATGACTACCACTTATATGGTACCATATTGACCAAGGAGGATAATTTTGAAGTTCACAAGATACAATTATCAGCGAGTCCACATTGCCCAGTGAAGTCTGCTACTAATGTTACAGCTCTCATCACCACAAACAATATATTCAGGATCTTTTCATCAGATCATTATAACATCAACATTCTATATAATATGAAGGTGGAAAATGGATCCAGGTACGACTCCATTTAGGTTCAGAATCCACCCAGTTGGGTTCATGTTATCCTATGTCGGAGGCAATAGCCTACTAGTACACCTCCATAACCTGCTGAGGGTACCATCTGACATATATCCTCCTCTAATTCCCATGGATTGGGTTCATGTATGTTTCATAAAATTGTAATGTTTTTAGATATCCATAAGATGGTTCATATTCCCACTCCAGCCAATTATGATTGTCTCCATACTCTGGAAGGAACCAGGCAACATGCCCTTATCCCTACTCACTCTGAACATGTCCTCAGGCATATTCATATATCAAGATTGGGGGAGGTTCATATTATTACCATAATATTTGAAAACCATTAGAATAATAAGGCATAAAACGGAGTAAAGAATTGGGAACATATCCTCACTTCAATATAAGACATTTTCTAGTTCATCATGGAGACAGAAAATGTGTAAGATCATATATGTACACACACTTTACTAAAATGCCAATACATTTTAGTTGCATTTGAACAAGTCTATTGGAATATTATGGAATTATTGCACATAAATAGATATGTGCATACTCCTATCCCCACAACCGCGATATTGAAACAATATAATCATCATGAAAAATTGACTGTATCGGAGCAAGCGCAAACTCATTCTACTGCCAGCGATGATTATTAGCATACTATGATAAAGTGAGAGGAATTAGATTTGGATCATTTCAATATCCCAGATGATGTTCACCATGTGGGAGTATAACATTCCTCGGGACTGGAGAACTTTCCTATCGAAGAAGTCCAACCCCAATCTCTAAAGTCCCAAGATCGGGCATATATCCCCCTTATGGTCGAGGTTGACCAAGTGAGAATGGGGAAAGCCTCATCACATGCTCATATTCTTATTACTGAATATACCTAGATTACTCAAGTGGATCATAGAATCAAGGACCATATTATTAATTCCACTAATGAATGACTGCACCAGTGTCATTCCAACGTAATATAGGAGGAGGCGCATATTCCATCTCTCATTCTGGAGGTCCTTTGACATATACCGGTGGAGAATGCATATTCAGACCAGACCCATATTACGAATCCAAATAGACCATCCATGAGATAGAGGCACATTCATAGGGGAAGAATCATATTACTACTAAGAAAGACTAAGGGAATATTTCATAGTCTCATGATCGGGCTCAGAATCCCATCTCAATCGAGTCTCGCCAAGTGAGAATGGCACTCACCTCGGGATAGGCTCGAGTTCATTTTAGTAAATGAGAATGATCATCGGTATATTATCATAGAATCTCAGTATCATGGTCATACACATACGACATTATAAATTTATATACATGTTCTAGAAACCATCACATAACTGGTGTATAACCTTACCAACTCCAAAAGACAGGTTACCACATTCCAACCATGATGTAGAAGATGGATGATATTCGAAATTATAGTTCCCTTGAAGTTGTTAGAGAATCATTATCCACACTACAAGGGTATTTAAACACATCTACAGAAGTGGAAGAAGAATGAATTCATTACCATGATAGTCCTCTTCACGGTACCATGGAGATATTTTGCAAGGACTCTACTCCTAACATCCACTGTGATCAACCTCCCCACATCAATATCTCCCATGAAAAAAGCACTCATCCCCTATACTAGACACCTTTTTGTGAAGATATCTTACAATATATGAATCCTTAATGCATATAGGTTCTTGAATCATTAGATTCAACTATATACAGTTCCTCATCAACATCCAGCAACACCCAACTACTGTCAGTCGACGACCATAAAAACAATCTTCTATTGTATAACCAGATAGAATTGTACAAGTATGTCGAAGATGAGAATAAAATTTAAATATGGATATATTTTTCTATAAAAAACCACCCCATCGTGTTTTAGGCCCTATTTATTATTGGCTATGAGATACCAGATGATTTAGAAAATTAATGGATGCCTTATCTATGCCAGAATTTGTGGGACACTGATTAGAAACTAATGGCCTTAAAACTACCATATCTAGGATTTGAGTGTCACCTTTAAATGATCAATATAATCTTTTATCAACTATACATGTATTTTATATCCATGTCATGGGATCTAGAACTAGAAAAGAATAGTGAAAATCTGCAACCCACTTACCCACATTGCATCACGACTCTTCAGCAGCAGATCACCAAATCCATTCCATGCATCTGTATTCGAAGTTGGGGGTAGAATGGAGAGTCAAACCATTTAATTCCCTTTTAATAATAGAGCCCCTTAGGTGAATCATCCTACAATGTTTTATCCTCTATTGAGATCATGATACTGGGAAATTCTCCAGCCAGTTTGTCACAGTAATAGAATGCCTCCATTACAATAGAGCACATACATTACAGACGGAGAGGGTGGATATCTCATCAAACAAAAAAAATGGTCCTCTAGAAACCATAAGAAGATATTTTAATCATGAAGAATGAATATGTGATCACCTAAAATCACATACCATGAGAAATTCTTCTCATCACGGTCCACTATTGCACCCATTTCTTAAGTGATTACAACTATTCCACATCAATAAGGCCATGATTGCTACTATAGTATCATCTATCTATGAGAAGACATAGTCCATCAGGCATAGGGAATATCCACCACCATCTCCACCTCTTAGATTGTACTTTTTTGAGAGGAATTGGGACACATTAGTAACAGTAGCAAGATTACCCCAGCCCACTGGGATTGAGATATTTATATCTCAATCACCATCCCTAAGTTCATCATCCCCTGAGAGAACCCTATAGGCAAAATCAGGGATCCCAGGATTACTTCACCCAATAATACTAGGGGCATGTGTACATACATATACATCTTAGGAGTCTTCGAATCCCCATCTAGAGCCATTGGATCCCCAAAAATTGGACCAATCAGTTCCAACTATGACCTTGAATTATCCCCACCCCATAGGGTTACAGGGATTATCATCATCATCACCACCATATAGAGAATCCTTATTCTATGGGTTGGGAGGAATCAATCAATCGTCAACATTCCACCATCCCTTTTAACCAAAAGACAACCCCTTATTGGTTGGGGTTCATTCAACAACCCTGATCAGAAACTCCCTCAGGGTCACTATTCATAGACCATACATGGTAGAACATACAATGAGGAAAGTGAAACCCCACTGAGGTCACAAGCCCAAATGACCCAAAATGACAAAGGGCATGAATAATGAACCTAAGGAGGATAATGCAGAATCATCCTATTACGTAGAAATATATGGAAGAACCACCATTTTCTGATATGACTCTGTGAATTTTTTCACATTCAACATGGAATAAATTTATCCCAATTCAAATATAGAGGGTCACATCAGGGAAAACATTCACTAGGAGGACTGTTACATGAATGCACCAAATGAGGCTGCATGCACAAGGAAATAGAGATGGATCCAAAATATAGAAATCCTAAATATCGAGGTATGAACTCCCATATAGAATACATACAATGGAAAGGGTACATCAAATTCATGATAACCTCCCAAGATATGTTAGGTTCTTTTGACAGAGGTCTGATTATCAATGTATGAGAGATAAATATAAGCTCTTTAGGAACATAAGGAGGAGATAATCAGGCATAACATTCCCATGGGGTATTGGCTCCAAGAAGAGACAAATGTTCTCCCTCCCATAGTTAATCCACCTTCAAGGGTGTATTCTGAATATCATATTGGCTCCAGGTATATGATGTCATCCCACATACATAAGGATGTCAAAAATGATCATAACTTCCCGCTGTTATGACAAAATCCCCTCTACGTAAGGATGACCATTATGTCCTAGTACAGATCAAAACTCAACATGAGATAAATTTGGGGAATCCTTTTCAACCCCCACAGGCTCCCCATGGATGGGAGACATCTTTGGAAGTAGTTCCCCTAGAGCTTCATAACGCCATCAAGTCAATAAAAACATGAATTTAAGCCATGGAATGGTAATGTGTGCATATGTAGTATAAAAGAAATCCATATCTTGGATGGGTCAATGACACCCCACCTCTACCGAATTTCATAAATCCAACATTCTCTAGATTTCATGGTCAAAACAACCGCAAACAATATCTCACACACTTCGTGCCGCATTGGGGGAAGATAATGGGCCCTTAAGATCCATAAGGGGTATCCAAGCTAATGTGTTTTGAACATACCCTGACAACGGCAATCATCATTTATAATAGTATTTTTCTTGAAGGATTTGGGATAGGATGGGAAGACCTCCATAATAATTTCCTTTACTAATCCATTTCTACATTGATAAGGACAACAATAATCGACCTGAAAAACTACAAAAAAATACAAAAATGAGAGGGTGTCTAATTTAATTGAATGGTTGATGGGTTTGACTGAATAACTCATCATCCCTCTCTCCCACGACAAACTACTACAACTCTATTCCATAAATCATAGGGATACGATTCAGATTTCCCAGATTGCAATGAAATATTTAGGAAGATTATGATAATTTTATGAAATAGCCCAATTTCTGGAGGAGACCATTTAGCGAACTCAATCCAAAGCTTTACCCATGCCCACAACTTAGGGAAATAGGATATCTATAATATAAGGTGTAGATATCACTCCCAATAAAGTAGCGACACCATTATAAACACTCTGGTAGGCCCCAAACTGTCTAACACCTGCTATCAAGTGGTAACAACCACCGAATCTCCCTTGGGAAAAAGCATAGGGCAAATATGGATGTCTGGGATTTGAAAATAATATTAATAAGTTGTACCCCTTATAGATTTAATAGGTGCCTTGTTATTTCTTTGAATACTTGGATAATAACCTTCTCACACTTCCACAACCCAAGATTCCCAAAATAGTCAACCTCACTAACCTGCATGATTACTATCATTTCCCTAGAAGGGAGATTCATAATAAGTAGAATTGTTTCATCTCAAAAGATGACCTTAATGTTATAATTGATTCTATACATGTGGTGCGAGAAAAATACCTAGAGCAGGTGGATTTTATAACCATGGTTGAACTTGAATAAAAGGGCGATTAGAAGAAGGTCTCATCCATACGTGTACAAAAATTGGACCACTGGATGGTTCAAAAAAAAATTGATCAAGACCGTACCACTCTGAGAATATTTTTTCTCAAAAAAATAGTAACTCCACCACAAAAGGTGGAGGTATTTGATGTACTAACCAATGGTGGGCGTGACTACCAGAGGCGTCATGAAATAAAATCGGAAGAGTCATATTCTCCACCAAAGCAGAAACTACCTCTCTCTAATTTCATTCATCCAACATCTGTAGCACATGAACTACCACAGCAAATGGAATCCTCATTGGATGAAGAAATAATATTTTGTTCTATCAATTCAATACAGTTTTAATACCCCTTATTTGGCAATGTTTCTTCCCTTTATCATGAGTTTCCCACACATAAATGCGGAACATGTTGCCACATGTGACGTGTTTGAGGATATAGAGGACACCATAGAGAAGGATAAACTCAATATTTCACTCACACCTCTATGGAAAATACATATACAGCTCAAAATCTTGGGAAAGAGATCTATTGATCCCAATAGTGACAGGGATGTGTCGTACAACACTCCACTTGTAGACAACTCCTGATTTTCTGTTGTGGCCACCTTTCATGACCTCATCCTGATTAGCCCAAAAAAGGGGAAGGATTGTACTACCAGTGCTTGTGATAGCATGTGCTCCCACAACCTCCTCACAAGCACTGAGTAAATTCACTCCAATCACCTTGGATTCTCATCCTCAAGCCTAGGAGAAACACCAAACTAGGTGGTGCCAACATGTGGCCCAAATAATGATGTTCTAAAATAGATGGTTGTAGTCCTTGACAAAATTCTACTTCTTGATGGGATCCATATTCCAATGTAACATAGGGGGTAATTGGTGAAGACCTCTAGATCCCACATGATTTTGAGACAAAAGTCATTGTAGACGAGGCATATCGAGTGGAGAACATTACACTAGAGTGAAATGTATCCAATTGATCCACTGATCAATATTAGGGTGAGTCCCTCCATGGATAAATCTGGTCCCTATATGTCATAGGAAGACTCAATAATGTCAATGAATATAGTGACATGATTGGTAATGGTATTGGGACCAATATTTTCCCAGTTCTAACCATATGACATTTGGTATATGATGAAGGGGTTTTATCTCCCACTAATCTAACCATACAAATATATGATAAACATGAACAATTTATTATTGGGAAAATAAATCTCACAACCCATTTTGGGGATCTTACATTCAATGTCTAGTTTATAATAATCTAGGAAGTCACCGAATATAATGTCATACTTGGCAGGCCCTTACTTTATTATCACCAGCGGATAAATTCAACATTCCTTCCATGTTTAAAGTTTCCCATTAATGGAAAAGTAAGAATACAACATGGTGATAGTTCTCCCATTAAGATAGGTGGGGCCACATTTTTTGAGTCATAATTTTATAACAAGGGAAGAAAAAACCTATAATTAATGATGATATATAGATTTCGACTCCCTATGGAATGGGGACCGCCCTTGTGAGTCCCTGGAGTATAATCAACGAGGAATATGTATTATCCATATACAAGGTCGAGATCATATGTATAATATATTAGGTCAAAACCCTTCATGTTCTTAGTGAAAGTATCATAGACCATCATCACCAGCATCTATCTCCAACAACTCAGTCAATATGGGATGATAATGTCTCTCCTCATAGCCTCTCTCATCATGATAACAATGGATAAGCCCCCACATTCCCATCTCGATATATGAATTCCTCCATAGTATCATAGATTGATGAAGATGAAGCTGACCCCATAAAAACCCTTCCAAAATTTTAGGATGGAGTCTCCACCACCAGCGATGAACCCATATAGATATATTTGGAAATAGAAGAAGACTTGTGGCCTACACTGATTAGTGTTTATGTTCCCCTCAATGAGAAAGATATTTACATCGCATTTCGGAAGAATCATTGACATGTGTTCTCAATGTACAATATATAAATACATAGACTAGTCCCAGATGTGGGTATACACCATATCAAGCTACCATAAGAGCGTTGAGGTTTCATGATGGTATCCTAGAAGATGAACACTTCTCATTTAAATAACATAGGGGTGGAAGTCAAAATATTTACCGATGTAAATTTTTTTTGAAAGGTAAAATACCAATAATGGAATTCCAGTACCATCCTTGTCAAGAAGAGAAATTGAAAAATTAGGGTCTGCATTGATTTTAAACACCTTAATAGACATTTCCAAAAGGTTGAATTCCTATTGTAGATCACATAACTCTAGATTCATGCAACAATTGGATTCCAGATGCTATGTTTCATGTATGGGATGTCAGGGTACAATCACATAATGATTTCCACTAAAGATGATGAAGCCGCAACATTCAAAGTGCCTCATGGGATCTAATATTATCCGTTCCATCCTTTTTTTTTGAAGAATACTGGAACCAGATATCAACATGTCATGCACCGTACCATTAATACATTTTGGGAAACAATTCTGAATGTTATGTTAATGATCTAGTGGTTAAATATTGATGGCGATGTGATCACTTCACATACCATCCGAATGTTTTCAATAAGCATTGACAGCAAAGTATGAAGATGAATATTCTGAAAATCTCTTTTGGAGTAACATAAAAAACGTTCCTTGGATTTTTGGTATGCAACCATGAAATTGAGGATGACCCAGAAAAGATCAGTGATCACTTATCAATGCCACCCCCATTAATCTCATTAAGTTGAGGGGGATTCATAGGCACCTTGAAAAAATTAAGCATTCCATTGCAACATGGATAGATATTCTCTCCCCTTTACTATTCATATAAATAGGGGAATCAACTAGCAATGGAAAGATGATTTCCAAAAATTATTCGAGAGTCTCAAGAAATATATATTTCACCCATTTCTCTTGAGGAACCTGTTGGAAGTGATGCCACTCAAATTATATGTGGAATCCATAGAATGCACATTGGGTTCCCTCCTCATGAAAAAGAATGTTGTGGGAAGTGAGAAAATTCTCTATTACCTCATCTAGATGATTGTAGTTATTAAGACGAGATAGTCTGATTTTGAGAAGAACTGCCTCTTACTCATTTTCATAGTGAAAAAGATAAGGTACAAGAACCAGGACGGGTCGCCATCCGACCCACTGCCTGACCCGGTCCGCAGTAAGGCCCAAATGGCGTTCTTGATCACCATAGGCTGGAACAAGTTCCCAGGTATCAAAAATGAAACTTGGGAACGATTTACCTGAATAAATAAATATAAAACAATAAGAAAGTTGAATAAATTTAAAACTAATGTCAACAACCAGACATTCCCTTAATCTATGATCTAAATTAAAGTTTACAACATGATCATAAAGAAACTAAATGTGGATGAAAATAAAGGGCAAACGGAAAGGCACTAACTCAAACCTCCGTGTGACATGAGGAGGCACATCCCAAAGCCAAATCCACCAAACCGACATGAGGGTTCCACTAACAACCCGAACCACCCATGATATGCTCGATTACTCAACCTATAAAGTAAAAGGAAACACAATCTACATACACCCAAATGTGTATGTAGGGTGTGAGCTAAAAGCCCTGTAGGATGAAACTGAGAAAAGGTACCATGCATAAGTATTAAATGAAAATACATTTTCAATTTTATGGAATGAAAATAAATAAGTTCTTAATAAATTTTAATGCAAAATGTTTTTAAGCGAAAATTTCTCTAAAAGGAAAACAACTAAAATTAACCCCCCCCCCCCCCCACACACACATTCTTGGTAACCCCAATACCACACCATGTGCTGACGGTGAGCACAAACCAAAAGAGGAGAACAATACATGAGAGAGGACCTCAAGATACTAGTGATAAGTGGGACCCTAGAACATTGTGTCTCGGTGAACAATGGTACAGGAACACAAAAATATAGGTTCTCACACACGATCCACTAGTAGGGAAACACATCCATAACCTAGTTGTCTCCAAAAATCTTGCAAAAGTTTAGTTAGTGTTGTAGTAGTCAATCCAGCTAAGTGAAACCAGGTCGATGCCACTTCTGTATCACTAGTGCACTATTCCTAGTCCACCCAACTAGTACCTAGGATTCCCGTTTGCGATTTTGTAGTTAAGAGTTAAAGTCTTATGTCATAATCACATACTCAAACAAAACAAGATACTAGGCATTCCAGAACCACAATTTTCACACACAAAGGCCATTTGAAATAAGATGCACAGTAAGAATATCTCTGAACTAAATCTTCATCACTTACACAACCAAATTAAAGACTTCACAGTCAAATAAACAACTTTCATCATCAAACACACCATTAAAAGAATTTGTTAAACTGTCTCCACATGTCTCATGACTTTAAGAACCAAAAACAATTACCCAATTCAACCAAAAAAATGTCTCACTGTTAATAATTATTTAATGAAACAATAAAAGTTTTCACAAATAAATTTTAAAGAGAAAAACACATCTTTACACACTAGACCGACCCAAACCCCCTTTCATAACCAAAAACACACTACACCACACCAAGAGCTCGATATACACCACTTTCACCGAGTAAAGAAATCATTAGAGTAGTTTTAAAATGATTGCTGACAAGCGGCGCAAAAAATTTTGAATCGAATATACATTTGGTTTCATTTAAAATGCCACTTTAGAACAAAACCCACTGTGTAATCTTATCAAAACATTATTTTCACCACTGATATCATTTAATTGAGCGTTTTGACAATTTATAAAAAAACAAACCAAAGAAGTGTCACATGACCTTATGTTATAAACACACCCAAACCCCCATTTAAGAATCAAATGCACACTAACTCCATATAAATAATATAATCTGCATCCATTTAAAGATCTAATAATCCAAGTCCACAATTTATAAAACACTAATAACCCGATACCGACAAGGGTATTCATAGTAAATCACACTTATATTGCAAAAACATGTTACCAATAAATCAATGTGTATGAGACCTCAACAAGAAAAATAAATAAAAAATCACACCATGAAAACTAATTAAATAATACACTAAATAAATTAAACTTGAAAATTAATTCATCAAACAATAATTATAAGCGGAACCTCCTAACTCGGTGTAGACCGACTTTTCAATTTGACACGAAACTCCCAAGACACACCAATATCACTACGAACAACCTCAATTAACTATATTAAAAACATTTGAACCAAAATAATCAATATAGACCCCTGAAAATCATGAAACCCCAACCCTACAACCATAAAAAAATAAGAAAAAGCATGTTGATGGGGAATGAACCAATGGCGAGGGTGTGGAATGATGGTCCGAACTTAAGGGGGGATTCCATAGTTATGGAACGCCTAAAAAATTTAGTCAGAAGAAGGGTGGTGTGTGTCCGGATGTTGCGACGTAGCCGTGCAATGCAGGTTGGTGCGAGGCGGACCAGAAGGGACGTGGAAGGGGGTCGTTGGATGAAAGGAGGGTGCTGCCATATGGGGAGGCCGACTGTAGTGCCTGTGAGGAGGATTCTGATCTGGGGCTGCGTGCATAAGGGGATTTCGTCTAGAGGTGTTGCGCACTGGTGGGAGGAGAGGTAGAAAAAAAGGGCGGTGCAAGGAGGTCTAGTTGGAGGTGGGAGGGTGTGCCTGCTATGGTTGGCCGGAGGGTAGTGTCGTGATGCCATGGGGGAGAGGTCAATAGTCATGCATGGTAGGGTTTCACAAAAATGGGGGAGGCGACAGGAGATGAAGAGAGTGAGGAAGAGGGAGGGAAAATGTAAAAAGAAAAAAAGAAAGAAAATAAAATAAAGAATCAAAGAGAAAATAAAATATTAATAAAAATATGAGAGGATTAAAAAAACCTAATAAATAATAATGAATTTATCACTAATAATAAAAATAAAATAATAAAACCAATCATAATAATAATAAACTTATTAATTGAGGTTAGACACCGTGCACGATTACATGTGTGTTTGTATGCACGGTCACGCTCTCGATCACGAACCCGTGTAATAAGAAAAATAATAATAAAATGACATCTTAATAATGTTTGGCACTACTCATGGATACACATATGGTCACACTCCCATATAATTTCTTGAGTTCTTTAAAAACAATAATGGTTCAAACTGCAACTAAAAATAGAGATACAAAATAATAATATAAAATAAGCACTAGGTGAGGGTGTGATAATTCACCCCACCATGACACTTTATGCCCCCAGAATGTCCCAAAATACTAGGTCAACCCAGGGTTCCAAGTGAGGCCAAAAAGACACCTAAAATAAATACTCAATCACCCAAAGTTCGAGCATTCAAAACGCCCATGACTTGATACTTCAAAGATCTCAAAACCAGAATCACTATGAAAAACAACCGGCGACAAGGAATTCACCTCAGGAAAAACTATAACATGGAACACCACAAACCCTAACTTAGGGATCACCATCATCACTTGAGATCCCCAAGAATGCTTGTCAAGTGACCCACTACCCAAGCTAACCAATTAGTATGGTCATGGTCGGGCAGAGCAGAAGTAAGGGGGTTTCTCCGCTAAACACACTTTAAAAAAAGTGTCTTCAAACTCATCCTATAGTGGTCTCCCCATCATATTAGGATTCTTGTCCAGCATTGATTCTCCAAACCAGAAAAACTCACAGTCCCAGTCAAACCTTTACAAACTGCTTGACCCTCCCAGATCGCTATGTTAATCAAAACCAACACAATAGGAGACGACGGCGAGACCCTTAATGGGTCATACCACACTTTTTAAATTTTCCTAACACCATGATACTCGTGTGGGAACTCCTAGTTCACTTGGTCAATTTGGACTGAACTCTTTATCACAAACCCACCAACAAAGATCGACCTGCACTTATTATTCCTAAAGTGGACAACACTCCCCTTTATGAGATGATTTTGATACCAGAAACCTAGAACCTAGTGGCAATCTGGATAGACATGCATCAATTCCCCAAGACATAAGACTCACTGAAACAATTACAATTTCGATCCATTACCAACCACAAGAAGTTTCACAGAACACACCTACCATCTTTACAAGAATATGGATTTTCCAAACCACTTTAAGGCCCAATAGTAACTCTAATAAAATAAGACAATGACAAAGAGACAAAGGGCTTCATGTTCTTCAAAAAAAAATGGTGCCTCTAGAGATGAAACTACAACAATGAAATTTAAGTTATCCCCTTCCGTCACTACAGACTTAAGTCAGACCAAACTCGAACCACGTCCAATGAGTTTTTGACTACGTGCTAGCTTTACCCCGAGGGGTATGGTTGGGGCCCTGATGTCTGAAGCATCTACCGCCTTACAGTCATAAGATGACCACCTCTGACTGGAAATTCTTCTGCTAGAAAAGCAAACTGCATACCTCTCCTCGTGCCCCAAGCGGCCACTTCGTCAACATAACAACTGAGAATTGTAGCGAATGACTTAGAGTGCCTGTCTGACCACACTGGAGACATGAGATTGAGAGGTCTATCGAACGCGCGATGAAAACTGATGGAAGGGGCACTCTAAGAACATGTCTCACTGGTTCACAGTCATCATCGGATGAGGAACCATCACTTACCACAGTTTCAATAGGACCAACAACTTATACATGTTTTAAACTGACTGTTCCACACTACCTCTGGGGAGCATAGAACTAGCTCATCAGAAAGGCCAACACACCTCTTTTGAAACCTGTTGACTTATCGAGCACCTACGAAATCCACCACATTCTCTCACATTCACTTCCTTAGGTACATCCTCCAAATGAGTCTAATCTGGATGATCACTTAGGACATCCCCACTTGCAACAAAGATGGAACAATCATTGTTCAGTAGTTTAGTCTTTCTCCTCCAGACATAATCGAGACAACGTACACACACGATGATTTTGGAGTTCCTCAAAAACTGGAGAGGCTTCCAACATTCCCAAAGCACTCAACGACATCCAACCAACCTCAACATCAACAAACAATCAACCCAACCGAGTATAACCCAATTCCACCACTCCACTGGGAGTCGGGGCTGATCCAGAGACTTGCCGGAGACCCATGGGACATTTCTAAGGGAATATCGCAAACAAGATACACAAAACATCCTTCCACAAATCCAAACACATCACAAAACAAACATATACTCCTCAGACACAAATCCAACAATTTCAATTCAAAAAATCAATTCATTCAAAAATAAAAACACCTGCTTTAAAAAAAACAAGAATAGTACAATAATACCCATCAACTCTTTTGAACTCATCGCTTTCACTCCGGACTCAAAACCGTTTTCCAATTTCAAAAAACATTTAAGAACAAAAACCCATTTTCCAGGAAACAATAACAAGTCTTAGAAATCAATCACTCACCAATGATATTCCATGATGGCTTGCATATATGTATTTTTGAGCAACTCACTCACCCATCCACATGATCCACCAACTATCCATTAATCAGGTCCATATGAACACGCAAGAACCCATTGGAATACCACTGGATGGAATTAGGATCTTCCACCTTCATAACTAAACATTCCCAATATTCCAAAAATACCATTTTCCACACCATTTCAAAAATTCAAGACATATTGTAAAAAAATTTACCATTTCCAAAATAACTCACCACAATTTGAAAAAAAACCCAAGACGTTCTTTTAGAAACTCATCTTCAACAAATCAAACACCGACATACAGAAACAGGGTTCGAAAGAAACTCACCTAAAAGTCATGTCAAACTCACAGTAAGAGAAAAAAATAAGAGCAGCCCCAAGGTTCGATTTTCTTAAAAAAGAACTTTCATGCCAACCCAATATAGAAGAAAGACATCACAAACATTAATGATTCTAGATGGAGGACTAGGGGTCGTGTCTAACCTGGCTACATAGATTAGCAGACCATGCACTAGGCAAGCACCAACTGCTTGGAGTGTCGACCCATACTCTCGAGCATCGCATGGATCACTACTCCATGTGAGACCATGCACAATATCGGTTTACTCCTATTGTCATCCCCCATCCATATAGTGGAAATCCAAAAACATAAATCCTGGACTACCCCTGGTTACTTGAGGATCAAAAAAAGAAATATTTTCTGATGTTTTTCTTGCACCTACCCCTCGAGTACAGACAATCCTATCCCCAATCTACCTGACAAACCAAATAACAAGAACACAAACCTACCTCTGATACCATTTTTTCAAGAACTAGGTCAGGTTGCCATCCAACCCGGCACCCAACCTTGTCTGCGGCAAGGCCCGAAAGGAATTCCCTATCCCCGCAGGCTGGCACAAGTTCCTGGTTATCAAAAAATGAAACATGGGAATGATTTAACCAAATAAAATAATATAAAACAATCATAGAGATGAATAAATTTAAAACTGAAGTCAACAACCAAACATTCCCTTAAACAAGGGTCAAAATTAATGTTTACAACTTGACATAAAAAACCAAAAGGGGATGAAAATAAAGGAAAAATTGAAAAGAACTAACTCAAACCTCTATGTGACATGAGGAGTCACATCCCCAGGCCATGTCCACCAAACTGACACGAGGGTACCACTGATTACCTGATCCACCCATGCTATGCTCGATGCCTCAACCTGGAAAGAAAAATGAAACAAAATCTACATAAACACAAAGGTGTATATAAAATATGAGCTAAAATCAAAGTAGGATGCCACAGAGAAAAGGTTCCATGCATAATTATTAAATGAAAAATAAATTTAAAATTTAATGGAATAAAAATAAATAATTTCTTAAACAATTTTAATGAAAACTATTTTTAAGGGAAAATTACTCTAAAACAAAAACAACTTAAATTAACCCACACACACACACACATTCTTGGTAACCCAAATGACACACCGTGTGCCGATGGTGAGCGAAAATCAAAAGAGGAGCACATTACATGGGAGAGTCCCCAAAGATACTAGCGAGAAGTGGGGCCCTAGAACTTCGTGTCCTGGTGAACAATGGTTTAGGAACACAAAAATATATGTTCTCATGCTCGATCCACTAATAGGGAAACACATCTATAACCTAGTGGTCTCTAAACATCATCCCAAAGTTTAGTTAGTGTTGTAGTCGTCAATCCAGCTAAGTGAATCTAGGCCGATGCCACTTCCCTATCACTAGCACACTTTTCCTAGTCCGCCCACCAAGTACCTAGGCATCCCGTTTGTGATCAAGTTTTTAATAGTTCAAGTCTTATGTCATCATCACATACTCTGACAAAACTAGACACTATGCATACCAAAACCACCATTTTCACACACAAAGTCCATTTAAAATAATATTCACACAAAGAATATCCCAAAACTAAATTTTCATCACATACACAGCCAAATTAAAGACTGCACAGTCAAAGAAACCACTTTCAACACCAAAAAAACCATTAAAAGAATTTGTTAAATAGTTTCCACACATGCCGCATGACTTTAAGCACCAAAGACATTTACAAAATTCAACCAAAACAATTTATCGCCCTTAATAACTTTTTAATGAAACAATTAAAATTTTCGTAATTAAATTTTAAAGAGAAAAACACCATTTTACACACTAGACGGGCCCAAAACCCCTTTCATATCAAAACTCACACAACGCCACACCAAGAGTTTGATCAAAACCACTTGAACTGATTAAATAAATCATTTGAGTAGTTTTAAAATGAGTGTTGACAAGAGACTCAATAAATTTTGAACCAAAGATACATCTGGTTTCATTAAAAATGCCACTTTAGAACTAAATCCAATGCATAATCTTATCAAAAAATTATTTTCACCACTGATATCATTAAATTGAACGTTTTGTAAATTTATAAAAAAAATAGACTAAAGAATAACCATATGAACTTATGTCAAAAACACCCCCAAACCCCCATTTAAGAATCAAACGCACACTAACTCCACACAAATTATATAGTCTACATCCATTTCATGATCTAATAAACCAATTCCACAATTTATAAAACACTAATAACCAACTACCAACATGGGTTTTCACATAAAATTAGACTCACATTGCATAATGATGTTACTAATAAATCAATGTGTATGAGACCTCAATAAGAAAAATAACATAACAATTTCGCACTATGTAAACTAATTAAATAATACTCTAAATTAATTAAACATGCGAATTAAATCATTAAACAATAATTATAAGTAGAACCTCCTACCTCGGTGTAGAAAAACATCACAATTTGGCGCGAAACTCCCACGGCACATCAATTGCACAATGAGAAATCTCAATTTACTCTAATTAAAACAATTGAACAAAAATCATCAATATAGACACACGAACAACATGAAACCCGAACCCTACCACCTTCAAAAAATGAAGAAAAAGACTATTGAAGGGGAACTCACCTATGGAGAGGGCATATATGTCTAGTCTGAGCTTAAGGGGGGATTCTGTGGTTGCGGAGCGCCTGAAAAATTCAGTCGAAAGAAGGGTGGTGTGGGTCCGGATGGTGCGAAGTAGCAGGGTGATGCTGGTTGGTGAGAGACAGACTAGAATGGGTGTGGAAGGGGGTCGATGAATGAAAGGAGGCTTCCGCCATATAGGGAGGCCGACCAGAGCGCCAGTGAGGATGATTCCGATCTGGGGGCCGCGTGCACAAGGGGAGTCTGGCTGTAGGTGTTGCACGCTGGTGGGAGCAGAGGTATCGAAAAAGGGCGGCGTGAGGAGGTCTGGTCAAAGGTGGAAGAGTGTGCTGGCTAGGTTTTTCTAGGGGGTAGGGTCGCACTACCATGGGGGAGAAGAGAATATTCATGTGGGGTAGGTTTTCAGAAAAAGGGGGGAGCTGACGAGAGAGGGAGAGAGTGAGGAAGAGGGAGGGAAAAAAAGTAAAAAGAAAAAAAATAAGAAATAAAAAAATAATCAAAGGGAAAATAAAATAATAATAACAATTTAAGAGGAATAAAAAAAATCCCAGTATATAATAATGAATTTAACACTAATAATAAAAATAAAATAATAAGACCAATCATAATAATAATAAATTTATTAATCGGGGTTGGAAACCGTACACGATTTCATGCGTGATCGTATGCACGGTCACATGCCCGATCACGCACCCGTGTTATAATAAAAATAATAATAAAAAATACTCTTATTAAATTTTAGCACTATGCCTGGTCGCGCTCCCGTATAACGTCCCGAATTCTTTCAGTACAAAAGTGGTTCAAACCGCATCTAAAAAGAGAGACACAAATTAATAAAATAAAATAAGTGCTAGGTCAAGGTGTGAAGCATTACTTTCAGAATCATGAAGTATAATCAGTATCCCACATTGATCTGTCCATGTACATTCTTGGCTATCCAATACTTACTATGCACTTGTCCTGATAGACAGTCATAATTTTTCAAGATGGAATCCATTTTGTTTCACATAAGTCAGTTAAAGGGAAAGCCCTGGCTAATTTCATCACATCTCATCCAGCCCAAGAAAATACACTTGGAGAGACCGAGATCCCGGATGAAGAGGGATTATATACCCATGATACTCCCCATACATGGGATATGTACTTTGATGGAGCCTCCAAGAGTACTATAATCATGAGAATAGAAAACATGAATATCAACTGAGTTGGACTAGGGACTGTATTCAACCCTCTAGACAAGGTACACATGCCCTACTCTTTCTCACTATCAAATGGCTATATAAAAAATTCTGCTAAAATAACATGCTCTTATCACTAGCTTAGAAGGAGCCCTATATCTAAAAATAGCAATCCTAAACATTAGAGGAGGTTCAAAGTTAGTGATAAAGAAAGACAATGAAGAATATTCCATGATAAATAAGGAATTGGACCCCCTCACATGCTATGTATGGGAACTAATGGCGTATTTCCCCTTTGATCCCATACTACATTATTTTCCTCAATCACAGAATTCTCTTGTTGATGTATTGGCTAATGAAACCACTGTCTTGGATGTCATTGATCTGGGGGAAGAATCCGTCCACATTACATATTGAAGAATTGTCTCATCAATCATCATAAGTGATATGGATGATATACATCTGGTAAAAATTTCCCTAGTGTATGATGAACTAGGGACCAACCCTAGATGGATGAAGCCTGTAATCATATATCTTCAAGACAAGAATCTCCAAATGGATCACACCGTAAGGGAATATATTTGGAACTATGAAACAAACATCACCCTGCTTGATGGTCCAAACAAGAAAAATGTTCTTTAAAAATATGGGTTTGATGGAATTCTCCTCAGGTGCATAGTAGTAAATGAAGTTCTCATCGTCATGGAGGATGTCCATGAAATCCCCTATAGCACCCATAAATCTGGGACTAGGCTCTCCCACTAGAAAAAGAGGTTGGGGTATTACTAAAAAAACTATGATAAAAGACTATGTATAATTCACTTGTAAAATTCATGAATTCCAGACACATAATAACATCATCCATCAGCCACTAGAATTCCTACATATTGTTAAATATTGCTTGAAAATCTTCATTTTGGGGATGGATGTTGTGGGGGCCATATCCCCCAGTCACAGAAAAACAATTCAAGTATATCCTTACTACTACTGAATTATTTTCAAATTGTGCTAAGACAATACCCCTTAATGATGTTGGGAAGAGTGACATCATCCACATCATAGAGTAACATACCATCACCAGGTTTTGAATCCCTCACACAATATTGACAGACAATAACACAAAAATTTGTTCTAGAGGCTTGAGGGAGCTATACCAGTAGTAAACGATTGAGTCCAATCACTCTTCCCACAATCATGCAGTTGAAAATGGATAAATAGAGGCCTTAAATTAGTCTATATTGAACATATTCCATGTGTTGGTGAACATGGATAAGAATTCATTACCAGAAAAATCCTCTAGGATAAAAGGGAATACCATGAAACCACATGTACTACTACCTAATTAATGAAATATTCACTATTATATGAGACTGAGGTAGTGTTACCTATATAGGTCACTCTTCCGTAACCTCGAATATCAATTTTTAGGTAGATCTGAGATAATGAACAACAGAAAAAGCTGTTGGATGAGTTTGAATAGATGGATGTGAAAAGGTTGTGCACACTACACAATATGAAGATCCATCAGAATATGATAGAATGATAATTCAATTACAAGGTTTAGATCCACTCATTTCCTCATGGACAGCTGGTGCTGGCTCTAAGGACCCCAGAAATACTAGGAAAAAAGCCTTCAAAATTGGATTCATAGTGGGATGGAACCTATGTAATACATTGGGTATATCATAATGAGGCATATTTATTGGCCACTATGGATGGGGAGCGTTTCACACCTCACACCAATGCGAGATTTATTAATAAATAATATGTATAATTGTTAGTAAAAGGGAATCCATATCAGAGTAACCCTCATCAATCATCCTAACCACATCATTTTAAATTTTATGGAGATATTCCTAGGATAAAGATGTTAAAATGCATGGTACCTTTCATCCAAGATGAAAGATGTTAGATTTCATGACACCATGAATCCTCACAGAAATACATTAAAATACATGACCAATTTCTTTAGTGACATACATTATACTACAAGACCAATGTCCTAACCACGTGATGTGAAACTGCATGGATCCATTGTTCCCATTCTTTTCAGGTAATCCAGAATCCTTTCTGCATTACATTAAATTGCATGGTCAACATCCTTGCCGCATAACTCTAAACTGCATGGTTCTCCAAGAACTATGTACATTGTGATTCTCATTTTTATGGGATTCATATGGAGGCCTTCATCCAATATATTTCTCAAGCCTCTTCTTGATATAAAATTCCCTTGTTTTACCCTCTTCTATCTCAATATTTTAGGGTGACCCATGCCTTTATTTTTTTTCTCACATCAATCATATCTCATGTGAGATTAGGAATCCTAGTAGGGACTCACCCTCACAATAAGGTGTATAGGTACACAACAAGCAAATCATGTTCCTGATTGCAATACCATAAAAGGAATACCATGATTCATCACCACATGACCGTAAACTACAAGGTCAATGTCCTTACAACTTGTCATAAAACCACAAGGATCCATGAAAACAGTATCCATTAACTTCAAGTCACATATATCATTTCCATGAGATGCTAAACATCACAACTCCTCTAGAACTATTTATGGATTTATTGTCATTTCTAATGAATTACGTAGGGATGACTCAATCCTATATCTTTGTCTACACACAGCTAGATGCACAATACACATGTACTTTATGGGACCCTTATCATTACTTGTTTCTCACACTGATCATAGATCACATTGGATTATGAATCATGATGAAGGTTTCCCCACACAAATAAGGTGTATCAACGGTGGTAGGGTCCCTTCATTACTACATGATGTTAAACTGCAGAATTTTTAAATAAATATGGGTGGTTTCATTATCATTTTCCCATGAGATACGTAGTGACACCCTAGCATCTATCCTTGGGCCCAACTATGACATTACCACTAATTAACATCGATATTCAATCATCCTCACTTCATAATGTTAAACAACATGGAACATCAAGAACTATGTGTGTCACGATTCTCATCCTCATGACATACAAAGTGATTCCCAAGTCTCTATCATTGGGCCTAATCTCTAGATCCTCCCACATTCATGTCAGTTCTCCCACATCCATACTAGATGACATCAACATACATGGATATTTATACTTACTATATGATGATAAACTGCTTGGAATTACGCCCATATCACAGGAAGTTAGACTACATGGATATTCATCCATACCGCATGATGCTAAACTACATGGAGGTGAATCATATCTACATGAATATAAGATGGGGACTCCATCATTCATCATCACCATTGTCAAAGGACCATAAAAACCTTACCCCAGTGAACCAGATAATGGAGTTCTCCCACCATCATCTAAATCACCCACAAACCATGAGTTTTACTGCATGACTGGTGTGTCTCAGATCACTGTAATCTTCAATGGATCTAGAATAGAATATCTGAATTCAAAGACCATTTTCATTATAATTTATTCTCCCCCATGTCTCCTGTATATGCACCTATGGACGTCAACCAAATGATCCAATATGATAAAATGATATTCTAATTCTCATGATCCCAGACTCCAACATGGTAGTACTCAACAGCTCAGTGTGTTGGAACAACTCCATGTATGGTTTTCCCACATCATTACTCATGACCTGAGATGCTTGATCCATGATTTAAAATGCATCCATACCCCCTTTGGGAATAATTTGGGGGTACTTTGGACCCATGGTATCCAAATTAGGTTCATGTGTATCATCCTCCATATTAGGTCCATGTCTTTCACGACCATAAACTACTAAACTTTTGGTAAAAGCTATATGACCTTTAATTCTAGCACATGATGATCCAAATGACAAGAAGTTAAACTACTATAATAAGAGACACAAAACATTTCAGGTTTAAAACCCACAAAGGGAATCCTAGGAAAAATTCATGTCATTGACCGCTAAACTATTCATCTCCAGAGTTTAGGCAAAAATAAGGGCACAAATAAATAAGGCATAAAGATCATATGTTTCATCCACTAACCCTTTTAAAATCCAGGCTATGCTCATTGTACCCCCTGGTCCTGGAAAAAATAGAGTAATGATTTTTCAAATCTCCTCACCTTGATAATATGTTAGTTAGGTGGTGTCATAACTTTTTAGGTACTCCAACCCACCTTGGAGTTTAAACTCTCCACATATCACACTTCATGATCGAAAGTGTCTCGAATCACCATAACCTTCCATGGACCTTGGAAAAGATATTCATACACAAGGTCCCTTTTAATGATTATACATGCATTCATATGGATGCTACATATGTACCTACAACCATCAACCAAATGTGCCACTTTGCAAAAATATATTCTTGATTCTTGTGGGTCATGTCATCATTGGGTTTGTGCTCAACACCTCAGCAAGTACAAACTACTCCCTATGATTTCCCCATATCGTCCCCCTAACTCGGGCACTCTATGTCAAGATTTACAATCCCTTTACTAATCTATTATATTATATTTTATATCCTCGACATTGAATTATTTCTTATTGTACATTTTTTCAAATACAGAATGTGTCACTTCATTATCGAACATTTGGTATCCCACACCGTGTAACTCAAAACCAAAAAATATAGGGCTCAATAATATTGATATAGGATCTAATTTCCTTGGTACCAAAAACCTTAAAACATACCCCTTTTCTCATTCCCTACAACATCATTAGAATATATGTGTCTTCACAAATAATACATAGCCCTAAAAATGAAGTATAAATCATCTTTCTCTTGGAATGCAACTGACATAGAAGGGCCTTAACCTGCCATGAAAATGTATATTCCCTTTGGAAGAAAATAACGTCAGACCTGGTGATCCTTTGCAACACTAAGGTGGAACCTAGCATTTTAGAATGTCATGGGACATACCTTGCACGTCTCCACCATCTCAAATTCATGGGCTCAAGATATTTTTTTTATGATTTACATAATCCATAACAAAACTATCAAGGTGGACCTATTTTCCCTAGTACTTTGTTTTCACCAATATTACATCCATAAATATATCATATCCCTTTCAATGTATACCCAAATTCAAGAGACTCTTTTCTTGACTAAGCATGAATGCCTATGGATCTTGTGTATGCACCTTTGGTCTTCATCCAAATGTGTCACTCTAAAAAGGGGCATTCTAGTCCTCATGAGCATCATCCACACAATGGTAGAATCTGAAACCTAAAGGTTTTTTAGGTCACTCATCGCAAGTCTAGACCACATCCTGTGGTTATATATAAGATTCATGCTAAATGTATCGAAACGAAAGAAAAAGAATGTCTATGTTTAAATACCTTAAACTAAACTAAATTGATAGAAGGTTAGAGATAATATAACTTAATCTAAAATAATATGATCGATGGTCTGAGCTAAAAGGCCCTAAACTAAATCAATATTAAGTCCTAAAAAATAGAGCCTAAACTAAATCACAACAGTATTCCAATGTGCAGAATCTTGTAAGGCATTTTATATAGCCTTAACAAAATAAATTTGTGGCCAGCAAGCCTATCTACTTTAGAAAAGATAAATCATTACCCCTCTATGGAATATATTCTTCCAATTAACTCCTCTACAAATCAACATATCTAAAGGTAACTAAAAAATATTACCAATGAAGAGTCTCAAGTTTGTGGGCATTCCCGAACATATCTAAAAGATAATATGTTATAATTTCATTATTAAATTCTCAGAAGTCATTTTAATTAAATATAAAGAAATGGATGGGTATCGTTGGAAATTCACATAATATTTGATCAATAATAATAAACTGGATTCCATTAGGTAAATAACTACAATCATATTTTGTAATACCATATAAAAGAACAGATCTCCACATACTAAAGCCTCTCCTATAAATGTACAAGATAAAATGTTCTTGAAAAATTCTAGCATGAATATAACATATTCTCATAAGATTATTTTAGATCCATAACTATTAATTCCAACAAGGCCATAGATTAGCATAATTTATGTATGCATTTGGTCTCCACCTTCACAATATGTTGGAGCTCGACTGTTTTGGCAATGACATCATGTAAAAATTTCTATATTATGTCTTGGAGTCCCGATTTATCTAGCATTGTTTTCTCAATTATAGATTGTTCATACTGAATTCATGATATTTCTATTTTAATATGGTCAATTTTAGACTATAGATGATTAGTCTAAGCCATACCATCATTAATTTCCTCATGGTGAGCAATAGCCGCCATCGCAAGTCTAGTAGCTTCATTCACAGCTTTACTCCAATTTTACTTCACCAAAGAGCAGCCTCATAAACTTCTACCCTAGAATCCATGGAACTCTTCTATTATTATATATATATTTCCTTTATTAACCATGATTAAAAGGATTATTAGTCAAAAACTTTGTAGTCAAGGTTGGGGAACACAAACGGAAGATGACCTAATCGATCATTCAACTCATCCAATGAGGGTTCGAACACTAAAATCCATATCTTCTTTCATATCTATCACTACATTGATTGATAGAGAATTTAAGACCTTGTAACATGGTCTAGTTTTATATTGGGGATTAGAATATACTATGAATAAAGATCAATCTTAGATAGGGTTATTCTGGCAGTCTTCAACGGCAATGGGAGAGAACTATCCTCTCTGTTTGTAGACCCAGTTGGAGGAACTGCTAGAGGATCAAGCACCAATGTCTCTGAAAATTATGGTGAAGATGTTATATTAATTATAAAATTAGTATTTCATTCAAGGATGAATCATGTTTTATTTAAAATTGTTAGTATATGTGACTAATGATACAATTATTCATTTTTGGTCGCATCACAGGCATCATCCACTGCCTGGAACCCATATGTAGAAGAATATGAAGATATTTCTTTCAATGATTCGTTTTGCGGAACCATAGGTTCCTTATCTATGTAAGTAATTCAGTCACAACCATTAATTACTACTAAAATAAATGATGACATTAGGACGTATGGCACAAGTAAACAAAAGGATTTATCTATAAAAAAGAATTTAGCTTCTTCAAAACCTCCCTCCACACGAACCATTGTAGTGGAAGAATTTCAACCTATAAACATATTCCAAAAAGGATTCCATATATCTCACGTTGGATAACATACTCACTAAAATATCTATAGTAGGGGGAAATGTGATTTAATTTGCACCTCAACCATACATTTTTCTTGGTGAATTGGGTAAAATTGTGGCAGATTTGTTATAGCCACTAAACAGTCAACGACGACCTTAAAAATAGATACATTCTCTTATAAAAACCCCCTATATGGACCTTTTTGTTCTTATAAAATCATGTATTCGTAGTAAGAATAGTTTAAGATAAAGAGGGTAATATAATACAAAGCATACGTGGGGGGTCCTGAAAGATAATGATCTAATAATGTTGATTTCATTCTTTTCTTGTTCTTCCTCCTTAATGATGAGTGACCTTCATAGGGTGTCGAATTTGGATTCATCACAGAAAATTTAGCAACCTCCACCATTATATAAGCATTTTGATCAATAGAACCTTTAAAAACATATCACTTTTCACCACCTAATTCCTCCACCGAAAGCATACTATAGAGAGTATATTCAGGGGATGGAAACATTGAATTATCTTTAGTATAATCCACCTAAAATCATAGATATAAAAGATTAAAATATCTTCCAAGTGGAAATAAGGAATATTAAGAGACATATAGGACATTAATACAGAGATTCCATGGTAATATTGTATCCTTGTTCATCTACATTAATCTAAAGTGTGCCCGGATGGACCATTTGATAAACTTGTGGATAATAAAATATCTGACCTCAGGGACTCGCCAAAACTACAGCAGTGCTACCATGTAGGTCCCTCACTTCCTCTTGGTGTAATTCAAATATTAATGTTGTGTGGTGTAGAGATATAAGAAAAAACCTCCAAATAAACATTATAAAATTCTAGTATTCCATAGATAATATCTTCAAAATAGTTCTACTTCCAAATATCCCATTATTAAGACATGATAGGAAACATCAGGTCGCATGCTACCCTTTTAGTTATGGTAGTAGATTGCTCTACCATATTGATGAATGTTTTCCTTCCTTATGTGGTTCTACAAGAGATTCATACCTTTTAGAGGACAACTGCTTCTAATTCCTCGGGATTTATTTTGTAACTCTGGTTTGAAATTTCTTAATTTCCAAATTGGATAATTTCACCCTAGTGTATGAGTGAATCTAAAATTTTTTATAGCCTTTGGATTAGACGATCATTGCATTGTTAGGAGGAAGTTATAATTCTGCATGAATTTCATCCTTGGAAATCACGATTCCAAATTGGTGAGCTACAATCAAGTGTCTCTTATACCTATCATGGATAGAGATAGGACACCTTCATTGGATTCACATAAATTGGTAGCTTTACCGGCACGATACGTACCACTAAAAAATGATGTCCACATTAATAAAAGTAGAAATAACTCTCCCACAAAGAGATATAATATAATAATTCTCTTAAAAGATAACCTCACCATTGTCAACAATGCTACCTGTTGGAATAGGATAATATGTTTTGAAGGGGAAATCTTCATGACATTTCGTAAAATCTATGATTTCCCAATCATTCAATATGGTGGGTCTCACAATGTTAATACATTTCTGGTATAGTACAAAAACATTACCAGGGATTTAATAAATGTTTATGTACTTATAAATACACATGTGATCCCCCATCCAACACCATAGCGCTTGAAAAGGGACTGAGATTCTATATGGGGCATCATCCTTATAAGCATGGTATAAGATGTGATAGAGATTTTCTAACATATGGACCACCAGTCTGACACACTCCTCTTAGCCCATCATAGATTCCACTATCACAGTGATGACTATGAATCTATAATTCTCTTTCTATGAATGTAAGTATCCACATTGGTACATGGAAAGAAATCCAACCACATGGACCAATCAATTAACACCAGGGACAACCTCCCAAACCTAATCTATAAACATCTCACCTTCAAATGTGGGAATATAAGCACCTGGTGCACTATGAGAATCCGTCATGATCCAAGAATTTGGATTTCTAACAACTGTCTTGGAACTGGAATTCTTGATAAAATACTATACACATGTTTTAGATGGAATTTCAGCTATAAGAAATAGACCCTTTGAATCGGTTTTCGTACGTAGATCAATGAGATCTTTCATTAAAGGAGGATCCGTGGTTACATCATCCCATATGGATTGATGATATTTTTTTCATACATGGTACCGAGAATAGGTAAACCACAATTTATTTTGATGTCATGAAGTCTATTTACAACCCCACTATATGTAAGATAGAAGGTGTGCATGTCTGGGAATCAATGAATACGAAACACCAACCTCAAATTCCCATTACAATAAGTTGATATCTGTGAAATTGAGAAAACCTCATAAATATCGATGTAATTAGATCCCAATTAAATTTAAAAATAATACATTGAACCTAGAAGGTCCATCCCCTTCCTAGTCCATAGGTTCTCATGATCAGATGTCTCAGCTATAAGTTCATCCATATGTTCGATCAGAGACGGATTCACATATTATTGAGTGATACATATAGAAATAATTATAAGACACGTGATCAACCCCATCAATGTTTTTTGGAATAAATTTTAGTAGATAGTAATCCTCATGGTCCCCTTTAGAGATAATGTTCCACCTAGTGAAACGTCCACTCAGGTAAAATACTTTCCCCTCTGAATAAAGGAAGAGGGTATGATTTATGACATTGGTGGAGGGATGGAAGCATCATTGGTGAGACCAAACCCTTAAATGGGCCAGAATTCGGATAGGGGATTTTTTGAGAATTTTGATGCCACCATGTTTAACATACTCTGTTAATATGACCTGATTGAATGACATAAAGAGGTATCCACACTCTTCACCATAGGTTCACGACAAGAAATTACTCCACTTACATCACTTTTCAAAACTACTTCAGTTTGATGATGGTAAATGGTGGCCATCTAAAAGTATATAATTGGAATATATTACAAAAATAAAATAATCATTGTCAAATCATGTTATAAAATTTTTAGTATCTATCATATCAGATGATCTAACAAAGGGTAATGAATTGAATTATCTCAAAATGAAGTGTGGCCTGAATAACCTCCACAAGGAATAATGAGAACCACCTAACAACCCTCCCAAGGGACTCATGATCATGTGACTTGAACATGGTTATGAGAATCACAAATAGTCAAATTATTAGGACAAAATATCTAACTAATTATTCAAGAAAACTATAGCACTCATACCCAATGTCTAAAAGTATAAAAAATAAAGCTTTCATTTGAGGTAGATGAGTGACTGAGTGGAAAAAGGCTTTAGAGAATAGTTTTAATAGTATTTAAATTTAGTGAAGGCATGTGGACAAGGTTTGTGATTAGGGTTTGTTTTAAAGTCTTACAATGGGAGAGAAAATTGGAGCTCTCAAGAGATTAGGTGGTCGATAGAATGAATCATCCTCCACCACCCTATATACATTAATTTTTTTGGAATAAAAAAAATCATGCGGAAGAGAAATCGTTACCTAAATAACTATATCATGACATTGTAAAGGATTTATGGAAGAATTAGTTTTTCTCATAACCTAGTACATCTCACAATGGACGTTTAGCATGAGGGGAGTCATTTGTTGACACCAACCAAATAAGCATAAAAAAAATCACAATGTAAATAATACCCAAATATGTGTATTATTTTCCGCAAAAAAGAAATGGTATATGTGGATGGATGATAATAGTAGATCACATGTGTCTTTGAGGGACTCATGGTCACATCGCCACTTCAAGGACGCAAAAAACTCCCTGAGTAGTGCATAACCTATGGGGAAACCATAGAGCTCCAATTGGTGAGTCCCTCCACCCAAAAGAAGGATCTCAAGACAACCAGTGGCCTCATGAAAACAATCGAATGAGCACCCCTAGACCACATGGCTTTTTAAATGGCATGATCCTCTCAAACCCAACAAAATCCTTCACAAATGAAGATAATGATATTCCCAATACGGGGACACCATGAAGTCTCCAATTTCATGTGCCAAATAATCATTGGGAAGAATGAAATCCCTTGATTATATCTTAGAAAACAAGCCTTACATCCGAACCACAATGTAATTAAATAATGATGATAAAGAGGATGTTGTCAGAGGTGATTTCGGTCACTGAAGGTCATGTGACATGCCCTACAGGACACCGTTAGTCATTGGTGACTCTAATGCATCAGCACATGGACCACTCTGTCTTTTAAGTTTCACTGCACAGAATTCCTCATGTATGTCCAGACATCCCCATTAGCACTCTTCGTATAGATAGTTAGGCCTTTACAATACATGGTTACATGCACCCTGTGTGACCCCTATTTTTAAGCGATGTATCACCAAAAAATTGAGGAAAAAATCCAAGAGGTTACTCATACAAACATGTTGAACCCCTGAGATTTGTAAAATAAAAGAGAGAGTGGATAGAAAGGGAGGCTGTTATAGGGGTAAATTGTCACTGAATGAAATGCAGCGCATCACTGATTATCTGTGAGACACTACGAGTCCCTAGAAACAGGTCCACCTCATCTCATGATATCCAATTTTCTTTTCATCCTCACCACACAAAAGAACTCAGAGGTGTCTAGGTAACACTATAGCGCACTGTGGATAGATGGATTGATTTTTTCATGAAACCATCATGCACCCCCATAGGTCCCATTTGGCCATTTTACGGATCACCAAAAAATAGAATAAATATCATAAAAAAACACATCAAATCATGCTTGACTCCCAACCATTATGACATAAATAAAATGGGATTAAAATGGAGGAGGTGATAGGTTTTTGTAGTAGTTAAATTGAATCTGACACACTAAGGGCACCCATAGTGTGGTCTAAAGAGACTCTATATCATGTAACACAATATCTCTGGAGTGCCATCTAATGGGAGCCCGGATCTTTTGAAGTTTCATTAGAATGTAAAAATTTTAACCTGAAATCCCTTCATCAAATCCAAATGATCAAAAAAAATTCAACAAATTAGTAACAAGTTAATAAGGGAAGCGTTGGTGGAGAAGACTCGCAAGCACTAAAAATCAGGTGATTCACATTGAATGATCCATAGAAGAGACTCGTGATAGATATGATGCACAAAGAGGAGAGTATCTGAGGGGGTGAGGGTGAAAAATACCCCACCCTAGAAAAAAAAGGCATCATCTACTATGCTATGGAAGCTCTTGAGTATAAAAGTCCCAAGCATCAAAGTGGATTTCTCAAAGCAACTAACAACATGATTGGGAACACCTCTATTAGGTATTACTCCCGCAAGCAGCCCGAGTAGTCATGTGCTATGAGTAAACAACTTCACGTGAACATTCATAGATCTTGTGATGGATATCTGGTAGGTTATTGAAAGAACATCCAACAAACCTATTTGATCGTGTGAGACTCAAGAAAAACTGACACTGAACAAATCAATGTCATTCAAAATACAAGGGCTAGAACCAATATCAAAGGCATAAATATTAATTGAAGGGCATGCTTACCTCCCATCATATTCCTCACACGTGTCATTAAAAGACACAATATAACACCATGACACGTCTCCCAAATCACAGGACACTCCATCAACATGTCATCTGGATCATGAGAAATACTCCACACACGTCAATCAAGTAACATGGTTCCCCCACCGATGCCAATTTGATCTTGTGATCCCTCTGATCTATCACCCAGGACTTGCGATGTATTCCACACACCTTGATTGACTGATATAATGGCATTAGATCATGTTAGTCGAGTCTCGTGAAAGACTATGTGCATGAAAACTAGGCTATTGTGACACCTTCTAGGAAACCCAAAGGACGCCCCCTGATGCCCTATGAGAATATTATCTAGGGATCGCGATGCCTCCCAGTGGTGTTCACCAATATATTTGACATCCCTAAATTCATTTCATACTGAAATTTTCAACACATTCTATAAGTGTTAAGCTAAATCTCAACAGTGAAACTAATTCATGGCATACAAGACGTTCGATGGACTCTAGAGAAAACCTTTTGGATCAAGAAATGACTCTCAGGGAATTCAATTTGGTCTTGAGGTTCCATCTAAAAAAGAAGTCTATATAAATAGAAATTCCCATGTTTTGATAATTACATCTTTCATTGTAATATAAGTCTAGATCAATAGGGTGGACTTAGTGTGTGTTATCCAACATTAGGGGAACTACAAAAAATTTGATTTCTTCCATATTCAGGTTATGTAGGCCACCTCTCCATGTGGATAGAACTCCCATGTGATAATCCATGGAGGGACCAACATATGAGTCCCTTTTTCATGGAAATGATACCAACTACTTTTTATCCCTTATTTCCCAACAAATATCATCACTCACATGGGCATAAGAATTTGAAATTGTCATATGATCTTCCATGTAAACTCTACAATGATGCAGGGTAGCCTCAAGGTGTAATCTCCAATCAACCGAACTATAACGACTCTGATTCCAACCATACATAGGATACATATGAAACCTTCTCAAGGATTGATCATTATACCAAACACCCCAAGTATTAATCCTTCACATAAGTCCCATACATATACACCATGATTTTGATCATATATTCCCCTTATTTCCCACAAAAAAAATATCTCTTGTAGACATTGTGAGATGTGAATGAACACCTCATTAAGCTTCACGAATGGATACCCCTCATATAAGGACATGTACCTTGGGTCCAGTACTAATATCATCAATGAAATACTTGTGTTTTTATTCATTCAATATAAAGGATACATAGAATTCCTCATAATGCTTCAATACCTTCATCTGAATATTAACTACCTCTTCACATTTCTGCAAATTATAGAGTATTTTATCATATGGTTACAACACATAAACTAGTTATTCTTCTCTAGGTAAATGGATGAATAACCTATGATACATATAGATGAGTCCATTAATGAGACACCATTTCCCTATATACTATGTGAATTAACTGATAAACAATTTTTTAATGGGAACCTGTCCCGTATCGGGATTAGGAAGAGATCCATGAGAATATCTGAAATCTATAAGAGTGTACCATAGTTGGAAATAATTCCCCCAAAAGGGTGTGATAGGCTTGAAATCCATTACTATAAACCGATGTGAGTCCCTGAGAGTCACTAGTTCTAGAACCCCAGATAACTGACAACCGTTGGAATTCTTGTTTCTACCCAGCTACAAATGGGGGAACCACTGGAAGATTTTGGAAAAATGAAAATGGTAGCCGGATTATCAAAACCATTTCATACCACGAAATCTTGAAAAAACAAGAATTTCTAATTTAAATATATGAAGTTATTCCACCAAATTGTTATTTCCTAATTCATGTCTTTTATAGAAAAAATTTATCTGTTACTCTTAAAGATAGAAATGTATGTGATTATCTATCAAAACATATAATGTTGACATTCTTTATGTGGATGCATAATGGAGAGAATCTATAAATCATTAGTATGGAAATTCCTCTCATTCCATTGCATCTTAAATGATTAATAATCTAGAAAACGATCTATTTGTGTAAAAACACATCATAAACATACACCAAAGGAATCATATTAAACTACATATTCATAAATAGGCTCAAGTAAAATTATAATAATATATACTGTCAGAATCCATTTCAATTCATCGAATGAAGGTTGGAATTTTTTACCCCATATGTATTTCACCCTCTTACTAGTATGAGCATTTAAAAGAGATTATATGTTTAACAGATACTTGAATAAATGATGTTAATATGTAGAATGGCAAAAAAAGATATGAATTTGACATGTGTTTCATGGATCTTACCCTTATAATCATGCCTTCACCGTCTCAAGATCAACTAATATGAAAAATATAAAAAGAACACTCCCTAATTACTTTACTTTGTGGTTATAGAATCAACATTTCTAATTCATTCAATAAAAATGGAGACTCCTCATGATTTTTACAACCATACTCAAATGGTGATCATTTTCTTTATAAAATATGGAAAAAAACCTTTTTACCACCCATAAACACTACAACCTATGTGTTGATATAGTAAATAAATATCTTATTCATAAAATCAATAAAAAAACTCATGATCATTTTTCATACCATACAACATCACCAGCTATTCATATTGTTTATACATTTTCTTGAAAGTAATATTTGGTATAGAAGGCTCCCAAAATATGAGGTGATGAAAAGCTAACTGAATATCAATCCCTGAAAAACATTTTCCCCCCATTAAATGTTCGTATATATAATCTATTTGTGGAAAAAAGAAATTAGAATTAACCATTTCATAGTTAAACTCTTGATACATCACAATTATTTACTGTTAACAATATACCTTCTTGGAAAGGATCACAAGTGATTCCAAAGGAGAAACACTAAGTAGAACGAATACATTCACCATCATATTATCAAATCAAAAATTAATAAATTTCAAATCAACTGTTTCTATATGGTAGGATGGTGTTATAACTGGTTTCATACTAATAACAAGATTAATCATAATGTTGACCCCCTCTCTAGAGGAAACACAAATAAATCATATAGGAAAACAAGAGGATTGTCCCGAAAAACATTAGGATGATCAAAAATAAAATAATCAATATCGTGCTCTACTAATTAAATAGAAAACAATTTCATGATCACTAGGTCATAATGTATTTTATGACTAGTTCTCAAATCTTACACACCTTTAAATACATGAGGGTAACCATAAACAGTAACAAAAAAACACACTAATGATAACAATTATCCTCAACATGATTAGCGACAAGCATTTCCTTCCAAATAATGATGTTTAATGGGCCCACATCTTGAATGAGAATATTCCAAAATAAATTTTTATCTATTATCGACAATTAATATGTAGAACACTGAAACCCATCTTATCTCCACTTTATAAGAGGTTTTTGATAATCCATAATAAAGGAAATAATTTCCATTGGATGTTTAATAATATCCAAAATAAGGGATGATATAATGTGTTGGAGGAACCTGTATAAAATTAATATGTAAATAAAATAAATGAAATAAAGATGTAACACCTCATTTTCACTAGACCATAATCCACCTCCACATGAGTCTCATCTAATGTATTTAGGTGATTACCTCTTGAGGCCTATGGATAGAGCCCTATAGACATTGAAGCAATTTACTGTGTCATTTTTTCCAATTAATCCAATGATCACATACCATAAAGAGATGTGGATATATCATGGAAAAAAATCTATGGAGTACAATATTAACCATATGTATTGCACATTTTTTCTAGTTCAAAACACGAATCTCATGTCTTCTCATACATTCCTCACTAGTATAAATTTTGGGTAAAACTATTGTTCTAAACTGAAGGTGGAAATGAGGAAATTTTTTTATAACCACTACTACCACTCTTATGATGATCATGTCAGTTCCTATTCTTCCCTTATGTACTACTAATGAATCCACTAGGTGAAAGAGAAGGTATATAATAAGTATCCTTGTCTACCATTTACACCCCTTCCATCATTTCCCATTATAGTATCTTTAAATAGGTCCAATGATCCGTTATGAATTCCGGAGAACATATATCCAGTAGAAACCCCAACAGGTACTTATGGCACTTCATCTAATCATTTTTAATTACTTTTGAATCAAATTTAACAAGATCTGTTAACCAATTGGTGTACCCTAAAACTGAATTCTCTAAGTATCATGAAAAATGTAAATCTAATAATTCACCATTACCAATGACTTTGGAAAAGAACTAGTGAATTAAGTGGGTCTTGAAACCCTTTTATTCCATGGACACCATTATATACACATGTACCATGGAATCCCACCATGGCATGCTGGGAACCACTAGTTAGAATGTCATAAACTTCACCTTGATGCTCTGATGTGTATCTTGGAAGCTAAAGATTTTATTATTCACATCCAACTAGTCCTCTTCCCATTGATGTTCATTTGTACCATTATAGTACAGAGCATTCTCGCATATGAAACACATTAATCAATACCTTTGTATTTTCACAAAAAAGTTTTCTTCAACATATACTTTCTAAACCTTTGATATATTTTGGTTGATATAATGAACAGCCACTATGATAACTTCAAAAATAATATTATCTAGATGTATATTCCCTTGGGGATCATTTTAATGACCAAAACTATTATAAAAAAAATTCCCCTTCATTTAATTAAATGCCTTATGGATATAGAAAAAATATGAACTCCATTTTTTTTATATAATTCTATTTAAGTTTCTATTAAGTATCGTTTACATTGATAATTTATTCATTTAACATTGATCACATTACTTGTATAATTATAGGTGTTTAACCAATCTGTTTGACATAGACAATGGAATTGATTACCTCAACTAATAAGAACACGCCAGATGAATCCCATTTATCAAAGCATCCAAGGGAAAAATCATTTCTGGGATTTTCCATAGACCAATCCTATTCCTAGATCTAATGACATAATCATGACTGACACCATTTATGCGAGAAGTTCAAGATTATTGAGATCACTACCAAAACCATGTTCCCCCTATGGCCCATTGAAAGCCCCACAATCGTACACCTTACTGTTAGGGTGTATGATGCTGCAATAAAGGGATATGTAACAAGACCATATCATTATTATTATGTTCATTATTTTTTTATAGAATAACTAATATACATTCATTTTATTATTTTTACTTTGTAAATAATTTTGTATGTAGAAATAGAATTTTTCGTTAATATTCAAATTTAATTAAGAAATATAATTTTATGAGTTAATGGATTTTAAAAGTAACTAATATTCTCAAAAAATCCTTATGATGTTAATTTTACTAAATATAAATTATTGTATAAATTTAATGAAGTCATTTATTATTTTTATTAAGGTTTCAAAACAGTATTTATAAAAACCCATCCATTTTCAATAAATGTGTGATTTCATTTTAAAAGTGAAAATTCAAATATTTAGAAACATATTTAGATAAAAATAAATATTATTATTGGAATCACGACATCGAAATTATCTAATGGTTAATTTTTCATAATTTTATGAAGTAGTCAAATTTATTGGAAAAAAATTAAATATCATATCAGTATATAATATGTTTTAAGACATAATGATTACACAATAGAGATTTAATAAATTAGTAAAATGGTAATAATCAACCATATATATTTTTTCTTTTAAAATAATATAATTTTTGGTGTATTTGATTTATTTTATAATTCCATACTGAATCCTCCAACACATATATATTATTTTAATATTTAAAAATTATTTCCTTGAAAGTGTGTCTCTTATCCACATAACAAATGGAAATATTTTAATTTCATCGGACTGTATATATTTTGAATAATATATACCACCATCCTTTTCTATGATCCTTGGCCAAACCATGTGATGGTTTGTGGTTTTAATATTTTAGTGTGTTGGGTCAAAAAAACTAAATAATAAAGAATTTCCCCACCTTTCATATATAAACCCACCCAAGAACCTATTCCTATTCTGTCAATCTCTATTATGCTCTACCACCCTCTTCCCCTACTCCATAGAGTCCTCCAAAAGTTGCCCTAATCTCCCAAGAAGCCTCCCCCAAGCCTTTTGGATCTTACATCGATGTAAGGGATCCTCTACATTCTCTCATAATTTAAATTCAGGAACTTTCTTTGAAGTTAGTAATTTTAATTTCAATTGGTTATATTTTTAATCGAATAATAATCAATTCCATATTTTTCATTTTATTTTTTTCAATTAGGGGTCATTTTCCTCCCCATTTAGACAATTACTTGTGTCGTTATTATGCCAATATTATGTACGGGATTTATCTCTTATCATCCCCATTTCAAGCAATTAATTTGTATTATGCATCTTAAATTCCATTTCATATGTCTGGAAATTATGTTCCATGATCCAATAACTATCCATTTTCTTATATAAATGATGGGATACCCCTTTCCCTCTTATCTAATAATTTTATGAATTTCAATATGGCGTCGTTATACTGGCGAAACTGCAACATGATTTTCCATGCCAAAATCATCTGGTAGTGAATATCATTCCCATTCCTCTATCAATGGAATTCACCTTTAGGAACATATAATTATTAATTTTGGGCTGATAAATATTTTTTCCACGTTCATTGATTGTGGAATAAACTATAATGTTGAATGAATCCATTTACATGATCTATGAGTTACAATTAATCATGAGATTGAAATGAGTATGAAGGTTGTTCTTTCATAGAGAAATGCATTGGTTAATTTTCAGTATCATGATACCTCATGTCGGGACATGGGTTTACCTAATTCTTTTATAGTACTTTTATCCATCATTTTGGTTTAGAGGTTTACCTGATTCCATTATGTTAGTTATGTAGTGTTTTATGTTGTTTCCACAACTCAATGATATGAGAATCATGTTATGTCATACCATTATGTCCATATTTATCTTATGCTTCGTTGATACACCTATTGACTAACTTTTATTGTATCCTTTATGTTGTTCATTGTTTACTCACTTACTAGGCTTTATAGCTCACACCTTTCTTATGTATGGCCTCTGGTTATCGAATAAAATTATAAGTAAAAAAAGAATGGTGTCGTCATGTAAAAGAATATTTCAATAAATATGTGTTATTCATCTTATATGATATAATGTAATGTTCTTAAGCCCTAAATACACTAGACCTGTTGATCTAAATAATTTTATTAATTGATTATTTAAGTAATAAATCATGATTAAATGTGTAATATAGAGCATGATCATTATAGTTGGTATCAGAATATAGGTTTAGTTATTTTTGGGATAAAGATTAGAAAACAATAGTGAAACCCATAGGGATAATTATATTTATAACAAAATATTCCTTAAATTTTATTTAGTATATAATAAGTGGTTTATAATGGAAATACATCCTTGTTTGCATATGAACAGGGAGATGTTGCTCTAGAACATATGTTTCTAGATGTAAAACCTGTAAACACCATGTTGATCTAGACTTGAATGGGAACTGGTGCACGAAAACAGGCCTTGTTACACTCTTGTTTCGACACTCCTAGGGTTTATTCTTTCTTAAAGTCATAATCGTAGTACGGACTAATATTAGGGGAAAAAAATGCCCCAAAGAATATATGTTAATAAGTAGATAGTGGATAACATAGATAAATGTATTGAAATTCATAATTTAAGGAGATAAATATAATTTATAAGTTATCACTGATTGTAATTGGATTCCACTTTATGTGTTTAATCATTAAAATAATTACCAATTATTTTTCCTTTTATTGTAGCTAGTGGATATTATTAGAAGGAATCATGATAACAACCGATGTCAAGATCAATGTCATGACTCCTCTAATGAGATTCCCAATATGATTGGAGTGTGAATAACAAACATTCTCATGATACTCTCTTAGCCAGAATGGCCCGACTGACATCTTTTTTATTTATTTATGATAACCCCCTTTCATGTTATGAGGGGGAACCCCTACAAGGCCCATAGGCTCCCAGATTACAAGACATGTAGGCTTAAGAGATTACATGACCCAATGGTCTTAGGGAATTTATCAAGAATATCGAAAAGGAACTGCTCCTCCCTAGCATCTACATCATGATATAAGCTCTCCACCTTCACATGGTCGTCTGGCTAGGCTTCCCATGTAAGCAGAAACTGGTCCCGATTCTATAGCCATACCCTCTCATTCTGACAATCCATTTGTTTCTACTCAGGTGAGTGCACCTTCTCTAAGTCCTCTTCTGGGCTGCTCATTTTTTATAGAGTCTGTTAGGGATAACTACATGTGGCCCAAAGGCCTTAAATGTGGAGCAAAAGCCCTACTGACCCAAATGCCTAGGTGGCCCAAAAGCGTTAAATAATCCAAGCCCAAACTGATGGCCCAAGATGAATAGTTCTTGCTGCTATAGTACTGAACAGTACTTACTACAGTGCCCCCACAATGTGTAGTTCTGCTACTGTAGCTGTACCGTGTGCAGTTCTGCTACAGTACTGTCACAGTGTACAGTCCTGATACAGTACCCACACAGTGTACAATATTGCTACAATGCGTACTACAATACTACTACTGTACCACAGAAATATGTCTCTACCTGGTTCTGAACCTGGGTTTTGTGGATGCACTTAAGAATACCTCACCAACTGGGCTGAGGTTCATGTGCTCATGATACTCTCATAGAAAATTCATTTTTTAGTGTAAACCTAGGTAAATATGAACATAGAACCCCCACCCCACCCCCAAGAAATAAAAAGTCACAGTTGAGAGATTAATGAGACAAAATCCTCCTATATTTAATGGATCATTTGATCCCTTAATTACAGAATAATGGATCAACTCCATTTAAAATATATTATCCATCCATAAATTTTTCTAACAACAAAAGGTTTTTTCGGCTACTTATTTTATAGAGGGTGAAGCTAATCAATGGTTGAAACTGATAAAAAATATAAAGCCAGAGGAAGAGATTGTTGTTATGGAATGAAAGGATTTCTAGAAAACAAATTTGATAAATATTTTCCCCGCACTATAACTATTAATATGAAATAATATTTCCTTTCACTCAATCAAAAGGATGAAAATTATTTTGGGGAATATGAGGTAAACGTCACCAGACATGCTCGATATGCCTCTATTTTGGTTGTTACCCCTGAATTCAAGCTTGAACGCTTCTTTGGTGGGCTAAAACCTAGCCTATGGAAGGACCACTGATCTGTGATAGTGAAATCTATGAGGAGACTATCTAATGTTCCCATAATGTGGATATAGGGAAAGGAGAATATTAGGGGTATCATGGAGATAAGAAGCAGTATGTGAACATTAATTCTGGCAGTCCGATGGATAAATCAAACAATGGTAATAAATCCCAACAAACCGCTTGTCAACTGTGAGGAAAGTAGAAACTTGTAAATTAAAAAAAGGTGGAGAGTAAATGAATTAGGTGTGGGAAGGAAGGCCACATAGCCAGTGATTGAAAAAAAAATAGCTATTGTGACAGAGGAAAAGAACAATCTATTCTATCCCAAAATCATTGTTCATTACTGCAACTACAAATAACCAATTCACTTTGAGAACCAATTATCTAATCCAAGGGTTTTTAGAGGCACCCAAAAACCTCCAAGGTAGAAAGGGAACACATTTTCAACCACTTCTACTAATGTGAATCCCGAAAATGATGTGGTGATAGGCATACTAGTTATTTATTCAAGAATATTGAGCATGCTTTTTGATTCTAGTTCAACGCATTTATTTACATCCCGAATGTTTAGTATAAAAATGCAAACACCACAAAAAATAATGGAACTAGAGATTTTGGTGAAAATGGAAAATGGGGATATTATTGCATCCTATAAATATAACTCATCCTATGTCATAATGTGTGCATTGAACTTCCCAGGGAACCTCAACATACTTCTCTTGGAAGAATTTTATGTAATTCATGGCATGGATTGGAATTAAAAATATAGATGCATCATAAATTTTTGCAAGAAAGAAATCACTATCCATATCGAGAATTGACCCCCACTTCAATACATGTGCAAGGATGTGGATAAATCATCCATAGCACCATCATCTCTGGAATGAATATTACTTCCCTATGAGCATGAATACCTTTATGAAATGATTGATACTAAGGAATGAACTATCCTTGATGACATGCCTATTTTGAGGGAAATTGTTGATGCTTTTCCCAAGTAATTGACTTGTCTTACTCCCATAAGAGATTTTGAATTCTTGATTGATCTTATGCATGGGGAATTTACAATATCCTAGACTCCATATAGAATGGATTTTTGGTTGTTGAGAAGATAAAGAAAAAACTACAGGAGAATCTATATGAAGGGTTTATATGCCCTAGTTCTTCACCATGGGGTGAACCAGTTCTCTTTTTCAAGAATAATTACGGGTCAATGCTCCTTTTCATTGATTTTCATGGGCTTCAAAAATCATGACAAAGAACAACTATCCTTTCCCATGAATTTATGATTTTTTAATCAGGTACATGGATAAAAATACTTCTCCCAGGTCGATCTATGGTCAAAATATTACCATGTAAGGGTGAAGAAGGAGGATATCCCCAAGACGTCTTTTCATATACGGTATGGGAACAATGAATTCATAATAATTCCCAACAAACTCGCTAATGCTCTAGAAATATTCATGGACATGATAAATAGATTCTTTAGAGATAACATTGAAAAAATTTTGGTAGTATTTATAGATGATATTATAATATACTCCAAAACCAAGGAGTAGCATGAGGAGCATCTAAGAACTGTTCTAGAGACCTTGCAAAAGGATAAGATCTATGAAATATACAGAAAGCATGAGTTATGGTTGAAGTTAATCTCATTATTGGAACATATCATCACAAGAAATGAGATCTCTTTATATCCTTCACAAACAAAATAAATTAAGGGATGACTGATGTAACAGCCCGAGATTTTATGAAAAATATTCTTTCTTATTTTACTAATGTCTTGTGTTATACGCTACACCAAAAGGAGCTTGCACAACACGCATCCTTGACTTGCCTTGCATTACACGCAATCGCAACCTTCCTCGATAGCGTGTGTGGTACGTAATCCTGAGTTTCACGAAACAATGATATGCTATTAAAAATATTATTAAAACTAGCAGTTATGAATAGTAATAACCACTTTTTAAATTTTAGAAATTTTAACTCTCAAAATGGACTTCATTTTTGGATTCGGAGTATCGAATTTAGCCTAAGGTGAAATTTTGGTACTTTTCGGATAACTTTCATATTCTGATGAATAGTGAAAATTACTAAATTATAATTAAAAACAAATTTTTTAATCGAAATAATTAATAGTGATAAATCATTAATTTGAGTGGTTTTAAAGTATATTTAGAATATATTTTTACAATTTAATACAATGTTGGTCATTGGATGTAGTTTCACATTTAAACTAGACATAAACAAGTGTCAATCTTTTGATAGATATTGTTTCTTAAAAACACGCTATTTGTTTTAACAGCGGGATTTAATTATAAAATTAATTAATGCAACTTTTATGTTATGAATTTGGTAAAATAGACTTCATTTTTGAATTCGGAATATGAAATATAGCTTGGGATGGAATTTTGGCATTGTTCTGAAAAACATCAATTTTTGATGAATAGTGAAACTACTATGTGGTAGGTTAAAAACTGAATTTTGCATAAAACTTAATTTTACCGCTTCTGTGAATGGAATTTCGAAAATCCGAGAGACACGGTTAATATCAAGGACTAAAATGTGGTTCAATGAGATGAAAATAATTTTTTGGTGAATAGTAACTTTTTACTTTTTTTTACCGCGGTTAATAGTAAATAGGGTAACTAAAGGTAACTATGATATCACTATTACCCTAACACATGTCCTAATTATATTGGACAAGTGTAATTCGACCAAAAACAAGCTTAGGAATAAAATATGACCATTTAGGCCCACTTGGATTAGATTAGGACATTTATTATTAATTTATTTAAAGAAGGGTTAAAATAGCAAAAATCAAAGTTTAATAAGTAAATCATTTTTAATATGGGGTTATACATAAGATAAATTCGATTGTAAATATTAATTAGAAAGCTAAAAATATTTCCTACATGATGGTATTTTATTTGTAATTTTTAGACATCAAATAATTTAATTTATTTATGACACAACGATGATGCAGTAATTATCTTATTAATGAAATATTGACATAATTGATGTTATAAACACCAAAATAAATGTAATTTGAGACTTTTTATGAATTCCACTAATTTTCTAGGTTACTATGATATATTAGTGTTGATTTAATCAACTTGGTTCGAACATATAATTCTGTTATGACTTTCAAACAAATCATATATCAAATAGTGTCAAAATTGACACAAAATTGTTTTTAAATCAAATATTATATTATTAATTGTTATTTTATTCCTAAAAATCTAAGGTTCGGCCAAATGACTTAGATAAGGATATATATATTAATAATAAACAATTTTGGGTTCGTTTGGCATGTTATAGTAAGTGTATTAACCATATAGTGAAAGAAAACAAAAAGACACGGTAAATGTTAAATTATTTAACTTAGAGTTAAATCTAATTGATAAGGTTAAAATAATATCCTAAACTTGTCTAAATTCTATTGGTTGATAGGATTTCGACCCATCCCCACTTTAGCTTCGAAATAATACCCTTTGGAACCATTATAAACCGATTTTGACTTTAATATAAAATAATATTTTGAGGTATTCCTAAGATGCCCCTCTCCTCCCCTATAAAAGGACACCTCCTCCCCCTCCTCCTCACACCAATTTGAGCACTCAAGCTCGGCCAACCCCTGACAAAATCTCTTCTCCACTTCCCTAGCAACATCCTAGAAGTTCTGGTCTTCCTCAAAGACCAATTCTAGTGCCCTAAGAAGAGGTCTCAAAGAGGCACTTCAAAGAAGAGGTAATTACCGTTACCAATTCTTTCATCTTTATTTCTTCTTCCACTTCTTCTTCTTAGTTTGTTTCATTATTAAGTAATAACATCAGTATCACTAATATACTGATATGTTATTATAAGTATGAAACAACCCTATTTCACCATCTATCCATCCTACGGAAAAAGAATTCACCGCGCGTGCGTACGTACGGAATACCGTCTCCACGCCGTGGTGTAATCTATTTTCCACCACCACCTTACACGGATGGGTATAATGGTGTAAAGAATAACTATACATAGATATTATAACATCATATTGATTATGATATATTGTATAATCCACTCCACTCCAATTCAATATTTATAGAAATGATATCATCGCTCGTGCGTACGTACGGAATACCGTCTCCACGACGCGATGAGATTCATTCTCCATGTTAACCATTTAAGAATGATTATAATGTATATATAAGAAATAATAATGAAATATATGACATTATAAATCTACTGGATTTATGTATATATATACATATGTAAGTCATCTACTTACTTCCATTTCAAGACAATAAGGAAAGGAAAACAGCGTTCCTGCGTACGTACGGACTACCGTCTCCATGAACGGTGTTTTTCATTTTATTTATCTACCTATTATATATATATATATACTGAATATATATGATATATAAATCATATTTTATATTCTGGAAGTAATTAAATCATGATATAAGTAATAATGATGTCAAGAACAACAAGTCAAAACACCTACGATAAATGAAACGATTTTACCCAAAACGCTTCTTTAACATGGAATTTACAAAAGAACGGGTAATATAATGTCATAAGTGAACCATATATGATATCATAACAATGAATATGATTCTGTAATAAGTCAATAACATGATTTAAATCATTATACAGGAGGTTCGGACACTTACAAAGCAAGTCGGACCTAAGGTAAGGGAAATATCACAATCTCATTTTTATCCGAGATTGTTTATTCGTAAGTATTTACTGCGGTGTATTTTATCATCCACATCCATGTTCCCTCAATATGTAATATTATTTCCATCCACCTACAATTTTTTAAATCCAATTTTACCCATCTATGAGTTTTTAGTAAAGGATATGAAAGGAATCTTTTTCGTTTTTCGTACGAGGTACTTTTTGACTTTTCCGACAAAAGTACGAAGAATGTTTTTTTTTTAACTTATACGGCACGAACGGATTTATACTGTTTTATAAAGCCTTATTTTCATGAAGATTCCTCTAAAAGATTTCATGACTATTTTCAATAAAATCTATTTCTTTTAAAATTGCATGATGATTTGAGAAAAGAAATTGATTTTGAAGAAGAAAGGATATTTTCCTCAAGAATTCAATTCAAGTGTTTTATCAAAATTATTTTCCATATAAGATAATAAAGGGTTCTGTTTCTATCCATATTTTTACATTGATTTGACTATGTTGTGATGGAATTATGTTTATGAATTCCTTTATCTTATATGAATGGTTTTATGATGTCATGTTGTTTAAGAATCCCATTTTTATTACATGGGTTATGCAATGATGTGTGATTTATGATTTTGTGGCACACATAAGAAAGGATTCATTAAGAGATGGGTGGGACCTATATCTCCCTCCAATGCATTGGGTAAAGATTTCATATCTCATGAGATAGACATGGCTGGAATGGTAGGTTATACCGGTTCAGTGAAACAGGACTGAAACGAGGATTACTCGATTCAGAAAGGGACTTTGTCCACTAAGATAGTCTTGGCAATGAGTCTTGACTAACAAGAAATGATTCTCTATGATTATGTGTGTATGCCACAATGAGTAATGTTTTAAGTTATGGTTTCATTTTCACTACTATGATTTATCCCATGTTATGAAATTATGCTCTCTTTTGCAGGTTAAGATTTCCAAAAATGTTATGTTCTTATGAAAATTATGTGATTGATATTTCTTTTGTTTACCCTTACTGAGCATTTGAGCTCACCCTTTTATGTTTTCTTTTCCCCAGGATATAAAGAAAGGTTTTAGGTAAAAAAAAAGGAAGATCTTTGTGGGAGATTTTGAAGATCTTTCACCAGGATTAGAAGATTACGTTCCGAGTTTCCAAAGACACTAAACTATTACGATCCTTGTGTGTGTGTTTTTGTTATGTACTAATATTCCGCAAAAGTAATGTAAAGTCCATGTAAGTCAGGCTACGGGTCTCTACAGTTGGTATCAGAGGAAATGTTTAGTCAACCTTTGGAAACTAGGACGCGAAAACATTAGTGAGATCCCTAGAGATATTTCTAAGGTATGTCTAGGGATGTCTCTAAGGATAAGTATACGTATAGGATATATTCCTAGAACTATGATAACGATATTAGATTAAACCTAAGAAGTTAGGTATTGAGGATACTTTCCCTTTACTATGTTGTTTTCTCTAGCATGATTTTTGATTCTCACAAAATTATTTTTGTGTTTTAGTTAATGGAGGGAACCAAAAGGAATTCAGTTAACATTGAATCCAATGGACAAATTGGTGACTATGAGCAACAAAATTGTGTAATGCCTAGAGAGAAAGATGTTGTGATTATGCCGAATCAATTATCGCGATATATGATTAACAAGGTGAAATTTTGTGGTATGCCTAATTCATCAAAGAAGAGGAAGATAGACTATTATGCGTGTTCGCATGTTGAGGAGCATAAAGAAAGGAAGATTGAGATTTCTAAAGAAGGGAAGAAGAACCTTGAGGAATACCTCAAACGGAGGGACCGATGTTATCTGTGTGGAGAAAAGGGTCATAGAGTGACAGACTGTTATGGAGTTCAATGTCTTATATGTGGAGAACATGGGCATTACCCAACTCAATGCCCTGACCTAAAAAGTTACTTCTAAATCAAGGAAGGACATATTCCAGGACAATCATTGAAGTGGATGGACTGAAGTGTTTATGTATTGGTATTCAAGAATAATGTTATTGAGGTACTTTTATGGTGTATTGAAATATTTATGTATTGGTCTATTGTGGTTTTCAATAATTTTAAGGTATCGGTAACCATGAAAAGTGATTCAAATATTTTGGAAAGTAGATGATATGCGCATAATGAAGGGATAAGGAGAAAATGAAATGTTTAATAGTATTCATGAGCTCATGATTGATATAAGGACTAAGTGATATCATGGTTTGAGTATATAGAATTTTGAGGATTTTGGTATGTGGAAAGTGTTAACTTTTAACTGCACTCATGTTTTCACTAAGGTATTCAAGAGAATACACGATTAAGGACTTTGAATGTTTGGAATGTGACCAACAAGACATATCTTATGATATGTGGGGATCAACGACAGTATTAAATCTCTGGTAATCGTTGTCACTATATTATGAGAGTGGACTGCAGTATTATGTATAAGCCTAAAGATTAGACTGGATTATGTTGGACATAAGTTAGTATTGTTTAAGGATAGAAGATTTTCGATATTATTGATGGGATGTTATAGTAACGTAGTTTTAGAAAAAGGGACAACCTGCAGGACGGGCGACAGCCCATCGCTTCGGACAAGGCTGTAGGAATCGAACCCACAACCAAAGTGCGACTGGCCTTTATCGCCTACCACTGGCCTACAGGAAGTCCCTGTTTAGTAGAAACTAGTTTTATTATATTAAGCAGTATGATATATGAAGTATAAGTCCATTTTAGGAACTATATATGATTAATCTCACTATAGAATGACTTATGTATATTTAATAACTTTTTCTAACCTTTTGTTTGAGACAGATGGAATGAACAGTCATTCTATCACATGATCTTCTAACACTTCACAAATAACAAATTCAACTTCATTTATTTAAGAGATGAAGTAGAAATTCTTCAAGGCACGAACAAAAGTGAGATTGTACCAAAATAAAGTAAGTATTTATTCTAAGAAAATTTTCAACTTTAGGGAAATGATCTTGAAAACCAAAAATGTTGTCCTAGTGATCTTATACCTGATGAATCAGATGGTACCTTATATCATCACAAATCTATGGATTTGTGATTACTGGCTTTTCCATAGCCATGTTCTCTACCACTCTCCATCAGAACATGATGGTTAGATTTCTCTTCCCTATCCATATTTTCACCTATGTGGAAACCCAGTGATTAGTTTATTTGGGTAATCATTACATTTCATACTTTAGTTTTTAAAGACAAGTTTTGGTATTCCCTTTTACGATGTGGGTTTATATTAAAGAAACTTTCGAATAGTAAACCATTTATAACCCCGACGAATTTCGAGGGCGAAATTCATTTTAAGGGGGGTAGAATGTAACAGCCCGAGATTTTATGAAAAATATTCTTTCTTATTTTACTAATGTCTTGTGTTATACGCTACACCAAAAGGAGCTTGCACAACACGCATCCTTGACTTGCCTTGCATTACACGCAATCACAACCTTCCTCGATAGCGTGTGTGGTACGTAATCCTGAGTTTCACGAAACAATGATATGCTATTAAAAATATTATTAAAACTAGCAGTTATGAATAGTAATAACCACTTTTTAAATTTTAGAAATTTTAACTCTCAAAATGGACTTCATTTTTGGATTCGGAGTATCGAATTTAGCCTAAGGTGAAATTTTGGTACTTTTCGGATAACTTTCATATTCTGATGAATAGTGAAAATTACTAAATTATAATTAAAAACAACTTTTTTAATCGAAATAATTAATAGTGAAAAATCATTAATTTGAGTGGTTTTAAAGTATATTTAGAATATATTTTTACAATTGAATACAATGTTGGTCATTGGATGTAGTTTCACATTTAAACTAGACATAAACAAGTGTCAATCTTTTGATAGATATTGTTTCTTAAAAACACGCTATTTGTTTTAACAACGGGATTTAATTATAAAATTAATTAATGCAACTTTTATGTTATGAATTTGGTAAAATAGACTTCATTTTTGAATTAGGAATATGAAATATAGCTTGGGATGGAATTTTGGCATTGTTCTGAAAAACATCAATTTTTTATGAATAGTGAAACTACTAAGTAGTAGGTTAAAAACTGAATTTTTCATAAAACTTAATTTTACCGCTTCTGTGAATGGAATTTCGAAAATCCGAGAGACACGGTTAATATCAAGGACTAAAATGTGGTTCAATGAGATGAAAATAATTTTTTGGTGAATAGTAACTTTTTACTTTTTTTTACCGCGGTTAATAGTAAATAGGGTAACTAAGGGTAAATATGATATCACTATTACCCTAACACATGTCCTAATTCTATTGGACAAGTGTAATTCGACCAAAAACAAACTTAGGAATAAAATATGACCATTTAGGCCCACATGGATTAGATTAGGACATTTATTATTAATTTATTTAAAGAAGGGTTAAAATAGCAAAAATCAAAGTTTAATAAGTAAATCATTTTTAATATGGGGTTATACATAAGATAAATTCGATTGTAAATATTCATTAGAAAGCTAATAAGATTTCCTACATGATGGTATTTTATTTGTAATTTTTAGACATCAAATAATTTAATTTATTTATGACACAACGATGATGCAGTAATTATCTTATTAATGAAATATTGACATAATTGATGTTATAAACACCAAAATAAATGTAATTTGAGACTTTTTATGAATTCCACTAATTTTCTAGGTTACTATGATATATTAGTGTTGATTTAATCAACTTGTTTATAACATATAATTCTGTTATGACTTTCAAACAAATCATATATCAAATAGTGTCAAAATTGACACAAAATAGTTTTTAAATCAAATATTATATTATTAATTGTTATTTTATTCCTAAAAATCTAAGGTTCGGCCAAATGACTTAGATAAGGATATATATATTAATAATAAACAATTTGGGGTTCGTTTGGCATGTTATAGTAAGTGTATTAACCATATAGTGAAAGAAAACAAAAAGACACGGTAAATGTTAAATTATTTAACTTAGAGTTAAATCTAATTGATAAGGTTAAAATAATATCCTAAACTTGTCTAAATTCTATTGGTTGATAGTATTTCGACCCATCCCAACTTTAGCTTCTAAATAATACCCTTTGGAACCATTATAAACCGATTTTGACTTTAATATAAAATAATATTTTGAGGTATTCCTAAGATGCCCCTCTCCTCCCCTATAAAAGGACACCTCCTCCCCCTCCTCCTCACACCAATTTGAGCACTCAAGCTCGGCCAAACCCTGCCAAAATCTCTTCTCCACTTTCCTAGAAACATCCTAGAAGTTCTGGTCTTCCTCAAAGACCAATTCTAGTGCCCTAAGAAGAGGTCTCAAAGAGGCACTTCAAAGAAGAGGTAATTACCGTTACCAATTCTTTCATCTTTATTTCTTCTTCCACTTCTTCTTCTTAGGTTGTTTCATTATGAAGTAATAACATCAGTATCACTCATATACTGATATGTTATTATAAGTATGAAACAACCCTATTTCACCATCTATCCATCCTACGGAAAAAGAAATCACCGCGCGTGCGTACGTACGGAATACCGTCTCCACGCCGTGGTGTAATCTATTTTCCACCACCACCTTACACGGATGGGTATAATGGTGTAAAGAATAACTATACATAGATATTATAACATCATATTGATTATGATATATTGTATAATCCACTCCACTCCAATTCAATATTTATAGAAATGATATCATCGCTCGTGCGTACGTACGGAATACCGTCTCCACGACGCGATGAGATTCATTCTCCATGTTAACCATTTAAGAATGATTATAATGTATATATAAGAAATAATAATGAAATATATGACATTATAAAGCTACTGGATTTATGTATATATATACATATGTAAGTCATCTACTTACTTCCATTTCAAGACAATAAGGAAAGGAAAACAGCGTTCATGCGTACGTACGGACTACCGTCTCCATGAACGGTGTTTTTCATTTTATTTATCTACCTATTATATATATATATATACTGAATATATATGATATATAAATCATATTTTATATTCTGGAAGTAATTAAATCATGATATAAGTAATAATGATGTCAAGAACAAAAAGTCAAAACACCTACGATAAATGAAACGATTTTACCCAAAACGCTTCTTTAACATGGAATTTACAAAAGAACGGGTAATATAATGTCATAAGTGAACCATATATGATATCATAACAATGAATATGATTCTGTAATAAGTCAATAACATGATTTAAATCATTATACAGGAGGTTCGGACACTTACAAAGCAAGTCGGACCTAAGGTAAGGGAAATATCACAATCTCATTTTTATCCGAGATTGTTTATTCGTAAGTATTTACTGGGGTGTATTTTATCATCCACATCCATGTTCCCTCAATATGTAATATTATTTCAATCCACCTACAATTGTTTAAATCCAATTTTACCCTTCTATGAGTTTTTAGTAAAGGATATGAAAGGAATCTTTTTCGTTTTTCGTACGAGGTACTTTTTGACTTTTCCGACAAAAGTACGAAGAATATTTTTTTTAACTTATACGGCACGAACGGATTTATACTGTTTTATAAAGCCTTATTTTCATGAAGATTCCTCTAAAATATTTCATGACTATTTTCAATAAAATCTCTTTCTTTTAAAATTGCATGATGATTTGAGAAAAGAAATTGATTTTGAAGAAGAAAGGATATTTTCCTCAAGAATTCAATTCAAGTGTTTTATCAAAATTATTTTCCATATAAGATAATAAAGGGTTCTGTTTCTATCCATATTTTTACATTGATTTGACTATGTTGTGATGGAATTATGTTTATTAATTCCTTTATCTTATATGAATGGTTTTATGATGTCATGTTGTTTAAGAATCCCATTTTTATTACATGGGTTATGCAATGATGTGTGATTTATGATTTTGTGGCACACATAAGAAAGGATTCATTAATAGATGGGTGGGACCTATATCTCCCTCCAATGCATTGGGTAAAGATTTCATATCTCATGAGATAGACATGGCTGGAATGGTAGGTTATACCGGTTCAGTGAAACAGGACTGAAACGAGGATTACTCGATTCAGAAAGGGACTTTGTCCACTAAGATAGTCTTGGCAATGAGTCTTGACTAACAAGAAATGATTCTCTATGATTATGTGTGTATGCCACAATGAGTAATGTTTTAAGTTATGGTTTCATTTTCACTACTATGATTTATCCCATGTTATGAAATTATGCTCTCTTTTGCAGGTTAAGATTTCCAAAAATGTTATGTTCTTATGAAAATTATGTGATTGATATTTCTTTTGTTTACCCTTACTAAGCATTTGAGCTCACCCTTTTATGTTTTCTTTTCCCCAGGATATAAAGAAAGGTTTTAGGTAAAAAAAAAGGAAGATCTTTGTGGGAGATTTTGAAGATCTTTCACCAGGATTAGAAGGTTACGTTCCGAGTTTCCAAAGACACTAAACTATTACGATCCTTGTGTGTGTGTTTTTGTTATGTACTAATATTCCGCAAATGTAATGTAAAGTCCATGTAAGTCAGGCTACGGGTCTCTACAACTGAGGCTGACATCTGTGATGTATATCCCTAGCATCCTGGGGTTACCTGGATATTATCGATGATTTGTGATGAATTTCTCACATTTTCCAAAAACACTTACCGAGATAAATTGAAAGGGATTCAACATTTATTGGAATGAAGAATGTGAATAATGATTCATGGAGTTGGAGAATAGGTTTATCACTACCCATGTGCTCACACTACCCACACATGGAGAGCTTTTCTTAAACATGGGAGTTTCATTAAAGAAGGGAATGAACTGTGTGTTGATGTAGAATGAAATATTCATTGCCTATCCCTCAAGGCAGTTAAAAATTTATCAGAAAAACTATCCCATGCATTATCTAGAGTTATAAGTGGTGACCATTCAATTGAAAATCTGGTTCCATTATCTATTTGGGGAGAAGTGTGAAAGATATATTGATCACAAAATTAAAAAATATATATTCACAAGAAAGATATGAGTATATTCCAAAAATTATTGTTATATCTCATCATGTATTATGATTTATCAATCCATAACCACCCTATGAATTCACACATGATGTTAAATGTTTTTTTAGAAAGGACCCATCGATTCTATCATTGTTGAGATTTTAAAAGGATCCAATCATTTGAGATTTGATAAATATGGACATGGGAATCATAAATAAGGGAACATAATCAATTCTTTCACAAATTATTGATCAATTTTATCATTTGGAATGGTTAAAGTATGCTAAAAAATATGATGTGGTAATTTAGAAGAAATTCGGAAAAATTAAGAAAGGAAAATCCCGGGAGTTCAATTTTAATGAAGAAGGAATAGTGAGATTTGGGTCAAGACTATGCATTCCATAAAATCAAGAGTTAATGAAAGAAATTATGGATGATTCACATATCTAAAATTTCTCCATTCACCAAAGAAACACTATGATGTATCGAGATATCTCGGAGCACTATTGGTGGGATTACATGAAGAAGGATATTGATAAATATACAACAATGTTCCATGTATATCAGCAAGTGAATCATGAGGGGAATAAGTCAAAATGGTTGATACAACCATTACCCATACCAACATATAAATGGGATAACATCACTATGGAATTTGTCACTAATCATCCAAATACATCCAATGAAAAAATGTTATCTTTGTTGTTGTGAACACACATCATTAAAATTTGATAGTATTTCTAATTGGATCAACATGAACGAATATACCTCAGAGAAGTGGAAAGGATTCATGGAGTACCAGAATCCTTTTTTTTCAATCAAGATCCAGGATTCACCTCTATGTTCTGGAAGAGTCTCCAATATTCTCTGAACATTGAGTCGAACTTCAGCACGACCTATCACCAAAAAACTGATTTCCAATCTGAGTAGACTATCCAAACAATTGAGGAAATTTTGAGAACATTTTCAATATACTTCAAAGAGAAATGGGACCAACATATTCCTCTTGTGAATTTCTCATACAAAAACATTTTACAATAAATCATCCATATGGCCCCTTATAGAGCCCTTCATGTGAAGAGGTGCAGAACTTCGACATGTCGTGATGATGTTGTGGAACAAAAATGTCTATGTCTGGAAATTGTCGAATAAATGTTGGAGAAGGTTAAGACCATCCAGAATCACATAAAAGATACCCAGATTTGAAAAAAATAGCTATGGTAACAATCATTAGAAAGACATGGAGTTTGATTTTGTAGATATGGTATTCATCTACACATCTCAATGGAATAGAGATAAGATATTTTAGAAGAAAGGAATACTTATTCCAAGGTACATCATTCCTTTTGAGATCCTTGATCGCATCATAGTAGTGTTCTATTGACTAGAACTCCCACTGAACCTGTATGAAGTCCCTGATGTATTTCATGTATCACTGATAAAAAAGTACATAACAAACCAACCATGTTTACTCAATCCATAGGTGGTACAATTAGATAATTACATATCCTATTAAGAGAAGCATGTGAAGATGTAAGATCATAGAGAAAAAGTTATACAAAATAAGACAATTCACCTCGAAAAAGTGTTGTGGAGAAACCACATATTTGAAGAAGTGATGTGGGAAATGGAGGAAGTGATTAAGCAGATTTACCCTCATCTCATTTATTTTTGGAAAAGGAAATTTTAAGGGTTAGATTTCATAATGGGGGATGGTTGTAATGACCCAAACTGTTGTGACTAAAATTCCATGTATTCTAATTAATGTCTTATGGATATAAAAAAACAAAGAATTCATTTTTGTTCTGTCCAACTAGATTCAAATTACCATTAAGTATTCTTACATTTGATGATATATTATTTTAATAGTTATTACATGACTAGTATAAATATAGGGTTTTAACAAATCCTCTCGACACAGCCAAAGAAACTGATAACCTCAACCCATAGGATCATAACCTATGAATCCCATTGATTAGAGCTTTCATGGGAGATTTAATTTCTGTTATTTTCTATAGACCAATGATAATCTGATATAAAAAAACATATGCATGAGGGAAACTGTTTATGGGAGATATTCATGGTCATCGAGCTCCAAGCCAAATCCATGTTCAATGAACGTCCCCATGAAATCCCCACTATAGCACAGCTTACACTTAGGGTGTTATATAGTGTAATAAAGGGATATGTAACATGACCATAGCATTATGATTATGTGTATTATTTTGGTATAGAATAATGAATATACTTTCAATCTATTATAGTTACTTTATAAATGATTTTTGAATCACAAATTGTATTTTTGGTTAAAAATCATACTTAACTAAAAAATATATTTAGTTAAATTAATGGATATTTAAGTTCAATAAAATATTAATAAAATATTATAATTTAATTAAATTTATTAAATTTAAATGATCATATAATTTTTATGAATTCAATTGTAATATTTATTATGGTATGAATACTTTTTTTTTGTCAAAATAGATAAATTTTAAATAAAAGATAGTTTTTATTTAAAATTTGTCCATTCAAATACATTGAAAATTATTAAGATAGAATGAATATTATTTTTGTAATTAGGATGTACAAATTATCCAACGATGAATTTTTCATTATTTTCGGAGAAAATTGACTTTTTCGGTAAAAATTAAATACCCTCTAAATATATAAGGTGTTTTGGACATAATAATGACCCAATAGTGACGTAAAAAAAATAATTTAGAGGGTGTATTCGGCCAAATATAAGTTTTCCATTAAAATTATATAATTTTAGGTTTATTTGATTTATTTTATAAATCCACAGTGAATCATATAAACATATAAAATACTTTAAAATTTACATATCATTTCCTTTAATGTGTGACTTACCACCACATAAGCAGGAGAAATATTTTAATATAATCAGACCTTATAATTTTTAAATTGTGTATACCACTCCAATTTTCTAGAAACAATGGATAAAACCATGGGATTATCTGTGATTTTGAATATTTTAGTGTGTAGTATCCAAAACAAAAATAATAATGAATTCCCCCACCTTTCCTATATAATCCCACCTTAGCACCCTTTCCTCATCATGATATTTTAATATTTACCTCCCTCTGAATCCTAATTTCTAAATCCCTCCTAAGGTTCCCATATTCTTCTAAGAAGCCTCTCTCATGCCTTTGGGATCACATATCCATGTAAGGGATCCTCACATTTCCCTCTTCCTTTAGATTCAGGAAACTTTTTTGAAATTTGTAATTTTGATTTCAATTTGTTATATTTTTATCATTTTATAATCAATTCCATAGTCTAAATTTTATGAAATTTGAATGTGGGATAATTTATCCTCCCCCATTTTGACCCTTACCTATGCCCTTACTATGTAGAAATTTCATACGGGATTTCTCTATTATAATTTCTATTTCATGATCTTCATTTGTTTTATGCATCTTATATTGAATTTTTTATGTCAGTAAATTAAGTTCCATGATCCCCCCACTGTCCATTTCTTATGTAAATAATTAAAGGCTTTTTTCTCACTCATCAAACAATTTTTTAAATTAACATATGGAGTCTTTATTTGGTCAGAATTGCACTTCAATTTTCCATCTCGAAATCATCATATAGTGAAAACCATACCCATTCCTCTATCAAAGGTATTCACCTTTGTGAGTATATACTAATTGATTGGAGACATACATGTATGTATTCCACATTCTATGATTGTGGAATAACTGATGATATTGAATGAATCAATGTTATATGATCTATGTGGCACACTTAATCATGAGATTGAAATTATTATGAATGTTGTTCCCTGATAATGCTCCAATTAATTGGTTAATATTTAGTATCATGATACATCATGTTGGGATAGGGGTTTCCTGATTTCTTTTTGATAATAATGCAGTGTTGTAAGTTGTTTCTACAATTCCATGTTATAAATTTAAAAATAATTTAGGTAACATAATTTCAAATAATATATTATATCTCAAGCATTAAAAGTAATAATCCGTTATAATTTCAACTCCTAATCAGTATAACATAATTAGATGTAACATCATGCAAAGGGTGACTAGTGTTCTAGATGACATAAACAATTATACATTGATTTAAAAAATCATGATCATCATGTAACAAGATGTATACATTGAATCTTGAAAGAAGTTTCTTAGTTCTTTGAAATGTGTGTTTTAGTTTTATGATTCACTGCGTCTAGGAGGTTTCACTTGGATTTATTCATTGAATCAGAAACCCCAAACAGTTCTTTATCCAAATGGGATCTTCTTTCCAATGGTATGAATTCGTTATGTTGGAACTTTATGATACTTTGGAATGTGTATTGGTCGATAGGATGCGAGGTTGGGATCATCACACCCTTTTTGGTAGAATTATTCTCTACTCTGTGACTCTCTTTAGAAATTTAATATTTCTCAATAATCATTCTAAATTTACCATGTATAACATATGTTTCCCTTTTAATTTGAAATAACTTATCAACACTTGTAATTTTTAGAATAATCTGTATGTATTCGATGTTATTTTTTAAAAGAGATATCTGTATGCATTCAAGGTCCTCCAAAAATGGTATACTCTCATGTAATATATAGAGATTATTTTAATCATCATTATAATGTTACTGGTTTTTAAGCCACTCAGTGTGGCACTCTAAAATTTATCATCATATAGGTAGATGAAGTTTGGTTTTGGTATTCGAATCGTACATATAAAATGGGCTACCTACGTATCCTTGTGAAAGGAATTAGAACCCTTGTAGTTCAGTGCCACTTAATGGGACAAATAATAACTTTTTTAGGTCATGGGATACAGACCTCTATGCTAAATATTATCAGTCAATGTTTTGTCTGGAAAATATGCTTAAGCATCCCAAGGAACATGAAAATAATATGGATTTCCAATTATTATTAGACCATTTTCGAAATATGGACCAAGGAAAACATGATTGATTTGATGTTTTGGGTTTGAACTTCAAGGAATATTTCTACACATCCCATGTCGATGGAAATCAATTCCCACGTAGTTTGATAAATCTCATAAGAGAGTATAGTGTTTTGAGAGAAATGATGTTGGGATTACGTCCTAAAAAAGATTTCTTGATGATTTTGGGGTTTAATTTTGGGCTTATTTCTAAGGAGTATTCCCAAATTACGGGAATTAGGGTTAGATTATTGAAGTGGATATTCAATGATCTCAGGCCCTTAAAAGGATTCAAAATTATCCTTGATTGAACATGAAAATGTGTTCTCATTGTTTAGGTGGTTGTGAAAATGTTCTGATCATGAGAAATCTCTAAGCCCATGTGAGTCATGCTCATTGTTAGAAACAAGAGGATGTCCAAGATTCAAAAAAAGGCACCCACACATTTCCTCCTCTATGGGTGGAAGACGGTGCACCTATAGTGGCCAGGGTGGATGAGGTCGAGGCAACCTAGGAATAGGTTGAGGTGATTAGCCCTCCCTTTATTCTCTTTACATTGAATAATGGTCCAATGAAATGAACGAGAGATGATGGTTAGGGGCTTACACCAGCATGCCTGCCCAAATATGTATGTTGATAGAGGAGGGAGTCTTCTCTATTGCTTGAATAGATTTTTTTTGAATCATTCCTTCCATACCAGAGACATTAGGTTTTGGGCCTTTTAGAATGGAGATTTCAAGTCCAAAAACCTAATCTGACAAACTGAGAGATCCCCAACACTATTCCTAGAAGAAAGTTCAATGTGACTACAGATATACAAACCCACAGAGGCTCTACGAATCCTAACCCCACTATAAAACAAATGTTGGAAACTCATTACTGTAGATATACAAACCCAAATATGAGACTCTCTAATGTGCTTTCCCCAAAGGTTTGAAATTCAGGAGGTTTTGGTGGAGGTGTCAATATAATCATCTTCAAACAAGGGTGATAATGTAGAACAGTAATTTCCATGAATGTCATTGAAGAGGGATTAGTGTCTTGTAGACTAAAGAGAGTAAGTGAATCAGAGAGGGGAGCCCATGTAAGTACTGGTGCACACGTACGGGCACTCAAGTTTGATTGGGAGACCTGATGTTCACTTGAGTGGCGAACAACCTGGATGAAAATACATGGGCAAGACATGACTCAAATCTTCAAGAGTATTCAATGGTACTACCATAAGTGGGGAACTCTAGTTCCTGTGAATGGAATTAGTGGAACAAATGTGTTTCTGATTTAGGGTGGTTGGGCGCTTATGGCGCACAAGTGTAATGTATTTCGAACACTACAAATACATAATTCTAATGATCCTCCTTCAATTCCTCCACCATTGGTGTTAAATATCTTCCTTTAATGCTTTGTAAGTCATGGGAAATACACTACGGTGACCAGATTAGAAATTAGGCTTCATGGAAATATTTCTGTAAAAATGAAGGCCCCAATAGTCTATTTATAGAAAACAATATGACCCTAGGTGAAATATGATTGGGTGAGAAAGTGATTTACGTTCCATAATGTGTCACACAAGTACCATGCACACCTATAGTGTTTTGGCTAGACTAAGGATACACTTTGATGACTTACCCAAAATAAATACTTCAATCAACTCTAGCAAGGGGGCGTGTAGGTGTTTGCACATAGGTACCTTTGGTGCCACTTTAGGGACATAAGAAAATTCAGTTCTCCATACTACAGGGGATGTGCCCTACACCACTACTTCGGATCAGGGTCGGGCTGTAGTCCCAACACTTCAAGTCGGATTTTTTGCCATCATCGATAAGCCCAATGAAAAATGCAGAGTTGCCCCTCAAACATTTCGAGCCCAGTGGAAGATATATTTTAAAAACGTGCATGGAAGACATTTTATAGTTTCTAAAAAAGCCCCCCTATATTTTTATTCGTTCAGAACAAAAAGTATCTTGTTCTAAGGTATACGTTGGGAACATTGACACATTCCAACATCATTTGGTTAGATTTGGAGCAACATCATGTTTGGAATAATTCTATATTTTTTCTTTGCCACGAGGAATAATGAGCATAGTTCTAATGTTGCTATGGTTGTGTGGAAAACCCTACTAACTTTGAGTATATTATTTTTTTTATTGCTCAATATTTCCTAAACCATACAAAAATGATGTTTAGTAAGCTGAGACTCAACTTTTTTCCAGAGTTCCCATAATGTGTTTTCAATCTGGTGAGTACTACGTCACTTGATTAATGGAAGTTTAGATTCATACATGTTGGTCAATAAAGGGATAGTGTTTATGCTTGAACAACTTTGACCTTAAATTTTGAAATTAAATCCAAAACAAGACTCAGTGGATATGAATTTCTCTAATATTCTTTAAATATTTCCAAGGGGAATCACGAGTCATGATATTTATTGTCACTAATTTTAAAACATTCATAATAAAAAAGGAGGTATCTTCTAGGAATGACGTTACCATTATATGACAAAAATTCTATAAGGGTTGTATTATGTAGGGTCAACTAGGGCATATGCTGTATATCCAAATAGATACATCTTTTCACCAAAAGGCCTATTATGTAAGAAAAATATATGCAAGGCCACCTAAGGGAACATACTTCATAGTCAGGAAGAAGATATCATAATGGTTAGACATTTTATTATTGATAGAAGAAGGAAAATACGATTTGGTTAAATCAAGACCACAGAGGGTGGTTTCTCCAAGGAAAGGAATTTTGATAACAAAGGGTTATATATGATGAAATATGTCATGAATAGGGAATCCATTTCTATATAAATTTGGTGTATAAGAAATGGTAAAAATTAATCATAAATGGGAATTTATGATATCAAATTGTACAGTTTTAAGTCATGTAATGAGGACATTGTACAGTGCAGTTGTAAGTTATGTAGTGACACTACTGGAAAGATGATCTTTCCTAACACTTCTATACCAACGTTTTGTAAAAACCGTTGGTATAGCTACCATTTCCCAACGGTTCACCAAAACCATTGGGAAAGCCATAGATTTCCCCACCATTCCCAATAGTTTGACAAACTGTTGGGAAAGGGTCACTCTTTCCCAATGGCTTATGCTAAACCGTTGGGAAAGGGTGTGTTTTGAGCCTCTTTCCCAACGGTTCACCAAAACCGTTGGGAAAGAGTGACCTTTCCAAACGGTTCACCAAAACCGTTGGGAAAAAACACCCAAAAATCCTGCCTTCGGCCTAAAAACCTCAAACCATCCCCAACCTATCCCAACGGTTTTGAAAACCGTTGGGATAAGTTCTTTAATTGTTTTCCAGATCAACTAACCGAGAACATTATATAAATCAAAATTTTAAATAATTATGATAATACATATATATAATTATGAAATTATGTTTACAAAAGTGATGTTATCATAGTGGTTAAGTCGTTCGATTATAAACAAGGGGTCCTGGGATCAAACCCCAACGGATGTTTTATTTTTGGAATTTATATACCAACGGTTCCATTACCGTTGGTATAGATTTCATTTTACCTATACCAACGGTTTCCAAAACCGTTGGTATAGGTCTATACCAACAATTTTTGGAAAGCCGTTGGTATAGACCTATCCCAACGGCTTACTTGGCTACGGTTCTCCAAACCATTGGTATAGGCTATACCAACGGTTTGGAGGCCTATACGAACGGTTCCAAACCGTTGGTAAAGGTTAGTTTTCCAGTAGTGTGAGGGCATTGTACTATGCATATTTAAGTCATGCAGTTAGGACATTATACTGTTCTATTTTAAGACATGCAGTAGGGAAATTTTGTGGCTTTAATTTAAGGTCTTTAGCTTTGACCAAAGGTATGAGACTCTCCCAATTTCTTGATAATTTGTTTGGAAACAATCTACCATATTCATGTATAAAAGGGTATATTGTAAACATTGATTTGGGAATTTCTAGAATCGAGGAATGATATGGGAAAGGGGATAAAAGAATTAAAGGAAGTCTTTTCCAAGAAATAAGTTTCTATTTTTTAACAAACCCAATACGGGGGTTGTATTATGTAGGGACAACAAAGGAATATGATTCATAACCAAATACTACATCTTTTGATAGACAGACCTGTTATGTAGGCAACTTATGCAAGGCCACCTAATGTCACGTGCTGCATTGTCAGGAAAAGGAGCTCTCAGAAGTTTGACATTCTATTTATAAAAGCCAATGAACTTTTATGGAGATTCAGATTTTACGAAGCATATAGTTGTGTTTGTGAAGAAAATTACATGAATATGGAGAGAGTAATTCCAATCATGATTTCTGAATAATTGGAGGAATAGGATTTCTAAAAAGGTCTGACCCAAACTTAGTAAGTATAGTGTTTTTAGTATTAGTTCATACAACTAGGACCAAAAATGGATATAATATATGATATGTGGTCAAGTGATTCAAAGTTATTTCAGATTACTTTTAACACATGGAGAGAAAGATATGTAAACCAAGGTATTGAAGACTTTCAGATCTCGGGAAAGATAATGTGACAAGTATACATGAATGAATTTTTTAAAATATAGATTCTTTTATATTTTCGTCCATGTTTGGAGGGGAAAGAGACACTATAACCATGAATGAAATTACCATCTTTTTTAAAACCCATTATTGGGGTTGTATTATGCATATCAGACTTGGAAATATGCTGCATATCCCTATAGTGGAATATTATGAATGACACGCCTGTTATGCCAAAAACCTATGCAATGCCACCTTAGGGAATGTACTGTATTGTCACGCAAATGAGTCCTTGGATATTATTAAATCTATCACTAGAAACCGTAAGAATTATTATGAAGATATGAAAATATTCATGATCAAGAGTGTGCCATATGGAAGGGGGGTAATGATCAATGAACTTGAGAAATATTTGAAACAATATTGTCCCTAATATTGAAGTCCATTATATAGATCAAACTCACATGTAAAATGGAAACTCTCTTTGTTTCCTTTGAATCAATATTATTATATGCAGTTTAGAGTCCCAAAGTGGGGACATTGTACTATGTAGTTTTATTTCATGTAGTGAAGACCATTCATAACCCAATAATAAATTGAGACACCTTATTTTTACATAGAATATTTTTACCCAATTCCTAATCCCACATGATCTATGCTCTGTGTGAGAAAAATGTACCAGTAAATAATTTTTCTGTAACACAAAGATGACACAATTAAAGAATAGGGGTATTATGATTTTGTGATGGCTGATCGAGGGAACAATATCCATGCTTTCTATGTATCTTGTTGAAACAATAATTAAGCCAAACATAGTTCTTTGATTTTTGTGCATTGTAACATCATACGGTGAGGAAAAAGATGAACTGATGTGAAAATAAAGAAATATCATAGCTAGACTAAGGTACCAAACCCAAGTGTCTCTACATGTCTAGCTGGGGGAATGAATCAAGACATATGTAGTTCATTAAACACTTCCAATATAGGTTTTGATTCTTATATAATGAATAAAATGTGGGTTATCATGATTGATCCCAAGATCGATGATATGGGCGTCTCTACATATCTCATATATATGAGAATGAAGCCATACATAGTTATTGAAATATTTATTTCCCATTCCAATCATGTTTGACTTGGGAGATGGGGGAGTTTAACGGATTCTTGAATAATGATTAAATTTTAGACACAAGATGGCATGAAAATCAAACCATGTGTCTTAACAGAGCACTATGTATAGCTCTAGTTCATATACAAAGGAATAAAAGGGTAATAATAATATTAAATTATTTTCTTGCGGGTGGGCACAATATTTGAGATCATGTTGTCATTATGTATCTCATATGATTGAGAATAAAGAAACAAAAAGTTCTTAAAATGAGGTCTCTATGATGATTTGACTATGAAATTGGTATGAAAGGGACTCTTGTGCCACTAAGGTGCAACACTGATGTCAATGATGCTTGCATATGGATGCTTCTAACATTAAGTAGAGAAGATGTTAGTCCTATAGTTTAATGTCAGGTAATGATGACAATGGATTTATTGCAGTATAACATCGCACGACAAAGAAAAAGTTGCTACATATTTTATTGTCGTGTAGCATGGATGCTTAAGGTTGCCATGTAGTTTAACGTCATGCGACTAGGACCTTGTGTTGTGTATATTAGATTCATGCATTGGGAATGATATGTGCATTTACAAAAAGTATTTCTTCAAGAATCTCGCATTGTTTGGAGTTGTAATAATCTCTCCATCCATTTATATTAATTCATAAGCTTCATTCGAGTAGACCATATGTATGAATGATGGTCTTTCCCATATTGGATCATGCTTTGGAGGTTTCTTTCCTGGTAACATTGGAGTCCTGAGGACCAATACCAATTATCCTTCATGAAATGAATGGAGGATAAATTTCATATTAAAGGCTCACACAATTCTGTTCTAATAGACTTGTAAATGATACAATCTATGAAATCTATTTTGACCTAATCATTCCAGCTCACCAAATCGTTTCTTAGACTTATCATCTATAGAAAACTGATCAAAGATTGTAATTATAACTGAAGGAAATTTAATTTCAATAGTCAAAAATACTTATGTTCCATACACCAATGAATATGGGGGTTCCTGGGTGGAAGTATGGCTAGTAGTCTGATAAGACCACAAAGCATGAAAAGGTTGATCTGTCTAGGATTTCATACCTTTATACAACATATTATATATTATATTTGATAGGGTCTTATTTAAGGCCTCTATCAGTACATTGGTATTCGCATGATAGCGAGTTAAATGGTTGGATTCAATATTGTTCTCCTAATATAAATGTTTTACCTTCACATAATATAAATTTGTGCCATTGTCCATCAATATAGTACGAGGGACACCAAATCTAGTGTTGATGGATGTTTTGACAATACTAAGAATGATTTTTTATCTGACTATTTTGAGAGTTTATGCCTCATCCCATTTGGAGAAGAATTTTGTAGTAGTATAGATATACTTTAAATGATTAGATGTAGCATGAGGGTAAGGTATTACTACATCTATTCCCAATGTAGAAAATGCCCAGGAGTATTTAGCTATATATATTAACTCAGGGGGTTGATAAATGATGTTTTCTTAAACATGATAGGGATGGAATTTCATGGTAAAATATCTGAAATCCTACATCATTGAAGGCCAGAAGTATCCAAGCCTTCAGATTTGTTCATAAATCCAATGCCTAGACCAGTGAGCACCACAAACTCCTAAATGTACTTCTTCCATAATAGCTCTGATTTATTCTCCATCAACATACCTGAAGATTATTCTATAAAAGCCTAATTTTTAGGAGATATTTTGATGATCTGGACTACCATAAATTGTAAAATTGGACACTCGTCATCGGATATGTTCTTTTTCATCCCTATCTATGGATGTACTCAATTTTGAAGGTATTCCATGATGGGTGTTGTAACAGCCCAAGATTTTATAAAAAAATATTCTTTTTAATTTTATTAATGTCTTGTGTTGTACGCTACACCAAAAGGAGCTTGCACAACACACATCCTTGACTTGTCTTGCATTACACGCAATCGCGACCTTCCTCGATAGCGTGTGTAGTACGCAATACCGAGTTTCACTAAACAACGATATGCTATAAAAATATTATTAAAACTAGCCGTTATGAATAGTAATAACCACTTTTTGAGATCCAGTAAATCTTATTTTTCAAAATGGACTTTATTTTTGGATTCGGAGTATCGAATTTAGCCTAAGGTGAAATTTTGGTACTTTTCGGATAACTTTCATATTCTGATGAATAGTGAAAATTACTAAATTATAATTAAAAAACAACTTTTTTTAATCGAAATAATTAATAGTGATAAATCATTAATTTGAGTGGTTTTAAAGTATATTTAGAATATATTTCTACAATTTAATACAATGTTGGTCATTGGATGTAATTTCACATTTAAACTAGACATAAACAAGTGTCAATCTTTTGATAGATATTGTTTCTTAAAAACACGCTATTTGTTTTAACAGCGGGATTTAATTATAAAATTAATTAATGCAACTTTTATGTTATGAATTTGGTAAAATAGACTTCATTTTTGAATTCGGAATATGAAATATAGCTTGGGATGAAATTTTGGCATTGTTCTGAAAAACATCAATTTTTGATGAATAGTGAAACCACTAAGTGGTAGGTTAAAAACTGAATTTTGCATAAAACTTAATTTTACCGCTTCTGTGAATGGAATTTCGAAAATCCGAGAGACACGGTTAATATCAAGGACTAAAATGTGGTTCAATGAGATGAAAATAATTTTTGGTGAATAGTAACTTTTTACTTTTTTTTACCGCGGTTAATAGTAAATAGGGTAACTAAGGGTAAATATGATATTAATATTACCCTAACACATGTCCTAATTCTATTGGACAAGTGTAATTCGACCAAAAACAAACTTAGGAATAAAATATGACCATTTAGACCCACTTGGATTAGATTAGGACATTTATTATTAATTTATTTAAAGAAAGGTTAAAATAGTTAAAATCAAAGTTTAATAAGTAAATCATTTTTAATATGGGGTTATACATAAGATAAATTAGACTATAAATATTCATTAGAAAGATAAAGAGATTTCCTACATTATGGTATTTTATTTGTAATTTTTAGACATCAAATAATATAATTTATTTATGACACAAAGATGATGTAGTAATTATCTTATTAATGAAATATTGACATAATTGATAATATAAATACCAAAATAAATGTAATTTAAGACTTTTTATGAATTCCACTAATTTTCTAGGATACTATGATATATTAGTGATGATTTAATCAACTTGGTTCGAACATATAATTCTGTTATGACTTTCACAAAAATCATATATCAAATTGTGTCAAAATTGACACAAAATAGTTTTTAAATCAAATATTATATTACTAATTGTTATTTTATTACTAAAAATCTAAGGTTCTGCCAAATGACTTAGATAAGGATATATGTATTAATAATATACAATTTGGGGTTCTTTTGGCATGTTATAGTAAGTTTATTAACCATATAGTGAAAGAAAACAAAAAGACACGGTAAAAGTTAAATTATTTAACTTAGAGTTAAATCTAATTGATAAGGTTAAAATAATACCCTAAACTTGTCTAAATCCTATTGGTTGATAGGATTTCGACCCATCCCCACTTTAGCTTCGAAATAAGACCCTTTGGAACCATTATAAACCGATTTTGACTTTAATATAAAATAATATTTTGAGATATTCCTAAGGTGCCCCTCTCCTCCCCTATAAAAGGACACCTCCTCCCCCTCCTCCTCACACCAATTTGAGCACTCAAGCTCGGCCAACCCCTGCCAATTTCTCCTCTCCACTTCCCTAGCAACATCCTAGAGGTTATGGTCTTCTTCAAAGACCAATTTTAGTGCCCTAAGAGGAGGTCTCAAAGAGGCACTTCAAAGAAGAGGTAATTACCGTTACCAATTCTTTCATCTTTATTTCTTCTTCCACTTCTTCTTCTTAGGTTGTTTCATTATGAAGTAATAACATCAGTATCACTCATATACTGATATGTTATTATAAGTATGAAACAACCCTATTTCAACATCTATCCATCCTACGGAAAAAGAAATCACCGCGCGTGCGTACGTACGGAATACCGTCTCCACGCCGTGGTGTAATCTATTTTCCACCACCACCTTACATGGATGGGTATAATGGTGTAAAGAATAACTATACATAGTTATTACAACATCATATTGATTCTGATATATTGTATAATCCACTCCAATTCAATTCAATATTTATAGAAATGATATCATCGCTCGTGCGTACGTACGGACTACCGTCTCCACGACGCGATGAGATTAATTCTCCATGTTAACCATTTAAGAATGATTATAATGTATATATAAGAAATAATAATGAAATATATGACATTATAAAGCTACTGGATTTATATATATATATACATATGTATGTCATCTACTTACTTCCATTTCAAGACAATAAGGAGAGGAAAACAGCGTTCATGCGTACGTACGGACTACCGTCTCCATTAACGGTGTTTTTCATTTTATTTATCTACCTATTATATATATATATATACTGAATATATATGATATATAAATCATATTTTATATTCTGGAAGTAAGTAAATCATGATATAAGTAATAATGATGTCAAGAACAACAAGTCAAAACACCTACGATAAATGAAACGATTTTACCCAAAACGCTTCTTTAACATGGAGTTTACAAAAGAACGGGTAATATAATGTCATAAGTGAACCATATATGATATCATAACAATGAATATGATTCTGTAATAAGTCAATAACATGATTTAAATCATTATACAGGAGGTTCGGACACTTAAAAAGCAAGTCGGACCTAAGGTAAGGGAAATATCACAATCTCATTTTTATCCGAGATTGTTTATTCATAAGTATTTACTGGGGTGTATTTTATCATCCACATCCATGTTTCTTCAATATGTAATATTATTTCCATCCACCTACAATTGTTTAAATCCAATTTTACCCTTCGGTGAGTTTTTAGTAAAAGATATGAAAGGAATCTTTTGTCGTTTTTTTATACGAGCTACTTTTTGACTTTTCCGACAAAAGTACGAAGAATGTTTTTTTTAACTTATACGGCACGAACGGATTTCTACTGTTTTATAAAGCCTTATTTTCATGAAGCTTCCTCTAAAAGATTTCATGACTATTTTCAATAAAATCTCTTTCTTTTAAAATTACATGATGTTTTGTGAAAAGAAATTGATTTTGAAGAAGAAAGGATATTTTCCTCAAGAATTCAATTCAAGTGTTTTATCAAAATTATTCTCCATCTAAGATAATAAAGGGTTATGTTTCTATCCATATTTTTACATTGATTTGACTATGTTGTGATGGAATTTTGTTTATGAATTCCTTTATCTTATATGAATGGTTTTATGATGTCATGTTGTTTAAGAATCCCATTTTTATTACATGGGTTATGTAATGATGTATGATTTATGATTTTGTGGCACACATAAGAAAGGATTCATTAAGAGATGGGTGGGACCTATATCTCCCTCCAATGCATTGGGTAAAGATTTCATATCTCATGAGATAGACATGGCTGGAATGGTAGGTTATACCGGTTCAGTGAAACAGGACTGAAACGTGGATTACTCGATTCAGAAAGGGACTTTGTCCACTAAGATAGTCTTGGCAATGAGTCTTGACTAACAAGAAATGATTCTCTATGATTATGTGTGTATGCCACAATGAGTAATGTTTTAAGTTATGATTTCATTTCACTACTATGATTTATCCCATGTTATGAAATTATGCTCTCTTTTGCAGGTTAAGATTTCCAAAAAAAAAATGTTATGTTCTTATGAAAATTATGTGATTGATATTTCCTTTGTTTACCCTTACTGAGCATTTGAGCTCACCCTTTTATTTTTTCTTTTCCCCAGGATATAAAGAAAGGTTTTAGGTATAAAAAGGAAGATCTTTATGGGAGATGTTGAAGATCTTCCACCACAATTAGAAGTTTACGTTCCGAGTTTCCAAAGACACTAAACTATTACGATCCTTGTGTGTGTGTTTTTGTTATGTACTAAGTATTCCGCAAAAGTAATGTAATGTCAATGTACGTGAAGATACGGGTCTCTACAGTTGGTATCAGAGGAAAGGTTTAGTCAACCTTTGGAAACTAGGATGCGAAAACGTTAGTGAGATCCCTAGAGATATTTCTAAGGTATGTCTAGGGATGTCTCTAAGGTTAAGTATACGTATAGGTTATAGTAATAGAATTACGCTAACGATCATAGAATTAAACCTAAGATGTTGGATATTGAAGGTACTCCCCCTTTATTATGTTGTTTTCCCTAGCATGATTTTTGCCTCTCACACTATTCTTTATGGGTTTTAGACGATGGCTGGAACCCGAAGGAATCGTGTTGATCAATGCAATGGACAATGCAATGATTGCCCTCCTGAACAAACAAATGTTATGGGAGATGGAGTGCAAAATCTTATTGCTATACTTACACAAGCTATGAATCATTCTGGACTTCCAAATGAGCAGAGAAGGGAACAATATTCTATTGAGTCCTTCATGAGGCAACGTCCACCTTCTTTCAGTGGGTCTACTGATCCATTAGTTGCTGAACAATGGATTAGTACTACTGAAAAGATATTTTCAGTTCTTCAATGTTCTGAACATGATAAAGTCATCTTAGCAGTATATCGTTTGGAAGGTGAAGCTGATCAATGGTGGAATCTTATCAAGAATACGAGGCCAAGAGATGAAATTGAGTCCATGGAATGGGACGAGTTCAAGAACTTGTTTTTCAGTAAGTACTTCCCTCGTATTCTTCGAACAAAGATGGAGAAAGAGTTTCTTGAACTGAAGCAAAGGGATGATGAATCTGTTGGTACCTATGAAGCAAATTTTACAAGACTTGCAAGGTATGCTTCTGGAATTATCATCCAACCTGAAAGTAAAGTTGATCGATTTTTCAGTGGCTTAAAACCAAGTCTTCGAAGGGCATTAGCTATAAGAGACTTCAGTAGCTATGAAGAAATTGTGCGTTGTGCTATCAAGGTAGAAATGGAAGTTGGTGTTACATATCCATCTCATGGTTTTGACAAGAAACGGAAGATGGAGTTCAAGGAGAAATCCCAGAATAATGGTGAAAAGAAGATGAATGTTTCCTTATGCACAAAGTGTGGAAAGAAGCATGGTGGAGATTGTCTTAAAGGGACTAGAAAATGTTTTAAGTGTGGAAAAGAAGGTCATCGAGCAGCTGAGTGTCGAAGTAATGGAAAAAGGTTTTCTAATGATGTGAATAAAGCAAACACTGCAGAGAACGCACTACCAACACTTCAATGCTTCAAGTGCAAAGAAATGGGGCATTATGCTAATAATTGCCCTAATCCAAGGGTTAGTGATGATCAACATGAGCAACCACTTAAGGCAAAGGACAAAGGGAAGTCACATGCGATCACTATTGGCGATGTTGAATATGACAATGATGTGGTGGAATGATTAAGTGTTTATGTAATTTGATTCCAAATTAATGTTTTATCATGGAGTATTGGAATATTTATGTATTGGTCTAATGTGGTATTCAAAGTGATTGAGATATTATGCGCATAATGAAGGGAAAATGAGAAAATTAATTGTTTAACAGTATTCATGAGCTCATGATTGATATAAGGACTAAGTGATATCATGGTTTGAGTATATAGAATTTTGATGATTTTGGTATGTGGAAAGTGTTAACTTTTAACTGCACTCATGTTTTCACTAAGGTATTCAAGAGAATACACGATTAAGGACTTTGAATGTTTGGAATGTGACCAACAAGACATATCTTATGATATGTGGGGATCAACGACAGTATTAAATCTCTGGTAATCGATGTCACTATATTAGAGTGGACTGCAGTATTATGTATAAGCCTAAAGATTAGACTGGATTATGTTGGACATAAGTTAGTATTGTTTAAGGATAGAAGATTTTCGATATTATTGATGGGATGTTATAGTAACGTAGTTTTAGAAAAAGGGACAACCTACAGGACGGGCGACAGCCCATCGCTTCGGACAAGGCTGTAGGAATCGAACCCACAACCGAAGTGCGACTGGCCTTTATTGCCTACCACTAGCCTACAGGAAGTCCCTATTTAGTAGAAACTAGTTTTATTATATTAAGCAGTATGATATATGAAGTATAAGTCCATATGTGATTAATCTCACTATAGATCGACTTATGTATATAATTTTGCTAACCTTTTGTTTGAAACAGATGGAATGACCCGTCATTCTATCACATGATCTGCTAACACTTCACGAATAACAAATTCAACTTTATTTATTTAAGAGATGAAGTGGAAATTGTTAAAGGCACGAACAACAGTGAGATTGTACCAAAATAAAGTAAGTATTTATTCTAATTCAAATTCTTTAACTTTAGGGAAATGATCTTGAAAACCAAAAATGTTGTCCTAGTTCTCTTATACCTGATGAATCAGATGGTACCTTATATCATCACAAATCTATGGATTTGTGATTACTGGCTTTTCCATAGCCATGTTCTCTACCACTCTCCATCAGAACATGATGCTTAGATTTCTCTTCCATATCCATATTTTCACCTATGTGGAAACCCAATGATTAGTTTATTTGGGTAACCGTTACGTTTCATACTTTTGTTTTTAAAGATTGGTTTTGATATTCCTTTTTACGATGTGGGTTTCTATTAAAGAAACTTTCGAATAGTAAACCATTTATAACCCCGACGAATTTCGAGGGCGAAATTCATTTTAAGGGGGGTAGAATGTAACAGCCCAAGATTTTATAAAAAAATATTCTTTTTAATTTTATTAATGTCTTGTGTTGTACGCTACACCAAAAGGAGCTTGCACAACATACATCCTTGACTTGTCTTTCATTACACGCAATCGCGACCTTCCTCGATAGCGTGTGTAGTACGCAATACCGAGTTTCACTAAACAACGATATGCTATAAAAATATTATTAAAACTAGCCGTTATGAATAGTAATAACCACTTTTTGAGATCCAGTAAATCTTATTTTTCAAAATGGACTTTATTTTTGGATTCGGAGTATCGAATTTAGCCTAAGGTGAAATTTTGGTACTTTTCGGATAACTTTCATATTCTGATGAATAGTGAAAATTACTAAATTATAATTAGAAAACAACTTTTTTTAATCGAAATAATTAATAGTGATAAATCATTAATTTGAGTGGTTTTAAAGTATATTTAGAATATATTTTTACAATTTAATACAATGTTGGTCATTGGATGTAATTTCACATTTAAACTAGACATAAACAAGTGTCAATCTTTTGATAGATATTGTTTCTTAAAAACACGCTATTTGTTTTAACAGTGGGATTTAATTATAAAATTAATTAATGTAACTTTTATGTTATGAATTTGGTAAAATAGACTTCATTTTTGAATTCTGAATATGAAATATAGCTTGGGATGAAATTTTGGCATTGTTCTGAAAAACATCAATTTTTTATGAATAGTGAAACCACTAAGTGGTAGGTTAAAAACTGAATTTTGCATAAAACATAATTTTACCGCTTCTGTGAATGGAATTTCAAAAATCCGAGAGACACGGTTAATATCAAGGACTAAAATGTGGTTCAATGAGATGAAAATAATTTTTGGTGAATAGTAACTTTTTACTTTTTTTTACCGCGGTTAATAGTAAATAGGGTAACTAAGGGTAAATATGATATTAATATTACCCTAACACATGTCCTAATTCTATTGGACAAGTGTAATTCGACCAAAAACAAACTTAGGAATAAAATATGACCATTTAGGCCCACTTGGATTAGATTAGGACATTTATTATTAATTTATTTAAAGAAAGGTTAAAATAGTTAAAATCAAAGTTTAATAAGTAAATCATTTTTAATATGGGGTTATAAATAAGATAAATTAGACTATAAATATTCATTAGAAAGCTAAAAAGATTTCCTACATGATGGTATTTTATTTGTAATTTTTAGACATCAAATAATATAATTTATTTATGACACAAAGATGATGCAGTAATTATCTTATTAATGAAATATTGACATAATTGATAATATAAATACCAAAATAAATGTAATTTAAGACTTTTTATGAATTCCAGTAATTTTCTAGGATACTATGATATATTAGTGATGATATAATCAACTTGGTGCGAACATATAATTCTGTTATGACTTTCACAAAAATCATATATCAAATAGTGTCAAAATTGACACAAAATAGTTTTTAAATAAAATATTATATTACTAATTGTTATTTTATTCCTAAAAATCTAAGGTTCGGCCAAATGACTTAGATAAGGATATATGTATTAATAATATACAATTTGGGGTTCGTTTGGCATGTTATAGTAAGTTTATTAACCATATAGTGAAAGAAAACAAAAAGACACGGTAAAAGTTAAATTATTTAACTTAGAGTTAAATCTAATTGATAAGGTTAAAATAATACCCTAAACTTGTCTAAATCCTATTGGATGATAGGATTTCGACCCATCCCCACTTTAGATTCGAAATAAGACCCTTTGGAACCATTATAAACCGATTTTGACTTTAATATAAAATAATATTTTGAGATATTCCTAAGGTGCCCCTCTCCTCCCCTATAAAAGGACACCTCCTCCCCCTCCTCCTCACACCAATTTGAGCACTCAAGCTCGGCCAACCCCTGCCAATTTATCCTCTCCACTTCCCTAGCAACATCCTAGAGGTTCTGGTCTTCTTCAAAGACCAAATTTAGTGCCCTAAGAGGAGTTCTCAAAGAGGCACTTCAAAGAAGAGGTAATTACCGTTACCAATTCTTTCATCTTTATTTCTTCTTCCACTTCTTCTTCTTAGGTTGTTTCATTATGAAGTAATAACATCAGTATCACTCATATACTGATATGTTATTATAAGTATGAAACAACCCTATTTCACCATATATCCATCCTACGGAAAAAGAAATCACCGCGCGTGCGTACGTACGGAATACCGTCTCCACGCCGTGGTGTAATCTATTTTCCACCACCACCTTACATGGATGGGTATAATGGGGTAAAGAATAACTATACATAGTTATTAAAACATCATATTGATTCTGATATATTGTATAATCCACTCCAATTCAATTCAATATTTATAGAAATGATATCATCGCTCGTGCGTACGTACGGACTACCGTCTCCACGACGCGATGAGATTCATTCTCCATGTTAACCATTTAAGAATGATTATAATGTATATATAAGAAATAATAATGAAATATATGAAATTATAAAGCTACTGGATTTATATATATATATACATATGTATGTCATCTACTTACTTCCATTTCAAGACAATAAGGAGAGGAAAACAGCGTTCATGCGTACGTACGGACTACCGTCTCCATGAACGGTGTTTTTCATTTTATTTATCTACCTATTATATATATATATACTGAATATATATGATATATAAATCATATTTTATATTCTGGAAGTAAGTAAATCATGATATAAGTAATAATGATGTCAAGAACAACAAGTCAAAACACCTACGATAAATGAAACGATTTTACCCAAAACGCTTCTTTAACATGGAGTTTACAAAAGAACGGGTAATATAATGTCATAAGTGAACCATATATGATATCATAACAATGAATATGATTCTGTAATAAGTCAATAACATGATTTAAATCATTATACAGGAGGTTCGGACACTTACAAAGCAAGTCGGACCTAAGGTAAGGGAAATATCACAATCTCATTTTTATCCGAGATTGTTTATTCGTAAGTATTTACTGGGGTGTATTTTATCATCCACATCCATGTTTCTTCAATATGTAATATTATTTCCATCCACCTACAATTTTTTAAATCCAATTTTACCCTTCGGTGAGTTTTTAGTAAAAGATATGAAAGGAATCTTTTGTCGTTTTTTTATACGAGGTACTTTTTGACTTTTCCGACAAAAGTACGAAGAATGTTTTTTTTAACTTATACGGCACGAACGGATTTCTACTGTTTTATAAAGCCTTATTTTCATGAATCTTCCTCTAAAAGATTTCATGACTATTTTCAATAAAATCTCTTTCTTTTAAAATTACATGATGTTTTGTGAAAAGAAATTGATTTTGAAGAAGAAAGGATATTTTCCTCAAGAATTCAATTCAAGTGTTTTACCAAAATTATTCTCCATCTAAGATAATAAAGGGTTCTGTTTCTATCCATATTTTTACATTGATTTGACTATGTTGTGATGGAATTTTTTTTATGAATTCCTTTATCTTATATGAATGGTTTTATGATGTCATGTTGTTTAAGAATCCCATTTTTATTACATGGGTTATGCAATGATGTATGATTTATGATTTTGTGGCACACATAAGAAAGGATTCATTAAGAGATGGGTGGGACCTATATCTCCCTCCAATGCATTGGGTAAAGATTTCATATCTCATGAGATAGACATGGCTGGAATGGTAGGTTATACCGGTTCAGTGAAACAGGACTGAAACGAGGATTACTCGATTCAGAAAGGGACTTTGTCCACTAAGATAGTCTTGGCAATGAGTCTTGACTAACAAGAAATGATTCTCTATGATTATGTGTGTATGCCACAATGAGTAATTTTTTAAGTTATGATTTTATTTCACTACTATGATTTATCCCATGTTATGAAATTATGCTCTCTTTTGCAGGTTAAGATTTCCAAAAAAAAAATGTTATGTTCTTATGAAAATTATGTGATTGATATTTCCTTTGTTTACCCTTACTGAGCATTTGAGCTCACCCTTTTATGTTTTCTTTTCCCCAGGATATAAAGAAAGGTTTTAGGTATAAAAAGGAAGATCTTTATGGGAGATGTTGAAGATCTTCCACCACAATTAGAAGTTTACGTTCCGAGTTTCCAAAGACACTAAACTATTACGATCCTTGTGTGTGTGTTTTTGTTATGTACTAAGTATTCCGCAAAAGTAATGTAATGTCAATGTACGTCAAGATACGAGTCTCTACAGGTGTTCTCCATCCAATTCTATGAACATATGACTCAAAAATAGGGATAATTTCATTTATTTAATCCCTTATTTTTTTGAATGAAATGTGATACCACACGATGATGGGCTATACTGATGATTGCCTCATCCCTATTTGTTTATTCCAAGGCTGTAGCTGCATTAGCCAGTGAATTAGCTTGGGAATTTTGTGATCCCGGAACATAAGGAAGTGTCGGCCCTGAGGGAAATTCATCCATTAACCACCTGACATAATCACACTAGGGGACTAAATATTCTTTTATAATTGAATAATATCCATTGGATTGATTGATTACCAACTCTGAATGGCCATTTAATTTCAGGCGATTCAATTACAGCTGATGTGCCAATTCCATGCTTGTAATGAGAGCTTGATATTATGCTTCATTGTTGGTACTGTCATCTTACAACAATAAGGAATAAGGAAACCCTTTCTTTTATAGAGAGATAAGTACAATTCCTATCCCAACTTTGTTGAGTTTTGGGTTTTACATTCTCTTTCATGTTGGACTTCTAGAGGCACCATGAAAGTATATTTCCCATGTTTTGGAACTATCTTTAATAGGGAAGACCTATTCATCAAGAAGTTTAGTATTTAAGGAATTATCATTCATAGATGGACGTTCAACAAGGATGTCAGCATGATCGTGGCCATTTGTTGCCTACTGAGGCAAAAACTAGATGTCAAACTATAGAAAAATAACATCCCACTATGCCATAATCCCTGTAAGGATATTACGACTGAGGATAAATTTGAGCGGGTTATTATGAGACACCAATTGGAATCCATGGTGTTTCAGGTAGTACCTCAATTTCTAAACTGTAATGATTAAATCCACGTATCACTTCTCAATACTTGAATACTGAGATTTTTCATCAGGCATTGTTCGACTGGGATAGTAAATCCTATTTTAATTCTCGACATCATTCTTCGGGTCAATGAATGCACCCATTGAACACTATAAAGTTATCCCATTGGTAATAAGTGGTCTTCCTTCAACATGTGGCATTAATACCAGTGGAATCAAGAGATATTTCTTGAGGGTATCAAATGCCTCTTGGAAGAAATCAGTCCATTGATAGGTGACTCCCTTCTTCATTAATCTGGTGAGGAGAAAACACATGCCTTCCAAATTGAAGATAAAGTGCTGAATATATTCCATGTTTCCATGGAGTACTCTTAATTCTTTCATATTTCTAAGAGGTGACATCAAGTAATGATTACATTTTCTCAGGGTCAACTTTGATACCATGAAAGTGTACAATGAAGACGATGGAATTCACTGATGTTACCCCGAAATCATATTTCATGGTTTTCATCATAAAATTATGTTACTGAAGTTTATTGACTATGGTCTCCAGATCAGTCAAGTGAACTAAACATTTCTTGGATTTAACCACTAAATCAGCCACATAATAATTGCCAAATTTCCCTAATAAGGGTTTGAAGATACGGTGCATGGCACATTGATACATTTCACTTGAATTCTTTAAGCCAAAAGGAATTATTGATAGAAAAACAAACCATGAGGGGATCTGAAGGCTGTATATTTTTACAATTATTCTTTTTCACTCAGACAATATTGTCCAGTCATTGGGGATATTGACCATCCATGAAAAATTAATCCATTATAATCTTACTAACTTCATCCTTAATTATAGAGGCATGAGTTGGGTGTGTTCTTCTTGTTTCCTACTTGAGTCCCCAAGGTTCTTCTGGAATACCCAACTGATGAGTAGATATATCGGGATTAAGACCTGGAATTTTTGTATAATTCCAAGAATATATATCTAAATGTTTCTATAGAAATTAATTATACACTTCTTTCTCTCCAAGAGTCATGGATGCACTAATTTGAGTGGGGATTAAATCTTCTTATGTGCCTAGATTTATTTCTCTGAGCTCATCCACAGTGGTAGAGACACCTTCCTCAAATACTGGAGCAGTGTCCTGAAGACCTTATTCTTCTTCATATTCTTCTTCCTTATGCGTCACTTCTTCTGTTTCCAATTGGGTAGTGGATGACGAAAAAAAGATCCATAGTTATTGGATGAATCATTATTTCGACATCTTGAAGAAGAGGACACCATTTCTTACCCTACTAATGTTGAAGGGGCTTCTTGGGATAATAAATAAGATTGGATCGATTGAGAATCAACATCATTTTCTTTTTATAATTTGCTACACCTTCTTCTAATCTGATTAACGAAGTATAGGCCTGATGAACCTCATTGGATGAAATGAATACATCTCCATATAATCTTTCACCACTACTCGGTAAGTCAAAAATTTCTCTCACGCTCTATGGATTGATTGCCACAATTAACATTATTGAAGTTAATGGAAGAATGCATGAATTTGGGTTTACCATTTAAATTGTATTGATAGGTAACACATAATCTGTGCTCAAATGTATTAAAGGGTTTGTTGGTATCTTTTCCAATCCATTCATGTAATTCATTCTGGTTACATCCTTTGTCATAGACCCCTTTCCCTTCATGGTATAAAATTCTATCTCGATGTATTTAGATTTACACGTTTTGAGAGGAGCCTTTTCACCATACAATGTCCCAATTTGGCCATTGAAACAATACATTAGGCATTGGTGGTATAAAGAAGGTATGGCCGCATGTTGATGTAGGAATGGACTACCATGAAAAATGTTAAAGGTTGTTTCTTGATGAACAACCATGAAATCTAAATTAGACACAAGATCCCTAAAATGAGTTTTGAGTTTATTCTCACACAGATATTCTTGATCATTCTTGTCATACCATTGATACATTAATGTGGAAGGAGGTAGGTAAGATTTAGTGAGGCTCGATCGATAAAGTGTTCAAATATGAATGAGGTTGACTCCCTGTCCTTTATCAATGAAGGATCGCCAGATATCTTTGTCAGTGACCATTCCGGATAGATACAAGGGCCTAATATTTCCACGTACAACATCATATTCATATTCATCTATAAAATATATAACTTCATGACATTCTGTAAGATCATTATCTATAAGGTAAACCTCAACAACAAAAATATCAGTTTCAAACTCATGAGGACTTGACAAAGCCCCAATATGTTTTTCTAAAATATATTTTGACAGATTCATGGCATTCAAAATAGAGAACATGGTCAGTACATGGGATAGATATTTCAAAACATCATTATTCTGGTCTAGAGGTCTATGTTTCCTAGCATGGAGATGCGATTTTGCAGATATCGTAGAAGTTGATGCTCTTAATGTAAATGTACCATGTGTAGGAGAAGAAGTTGTAAATACTCATGGATTTGTTAGATTAGACTAACTAAGTCTATATACATACTGAGAGAAAGATGATGTGACCTCAAATTGTTCTTTCAAATTAATCAACTTAGGACCGAATCTCTCATGCATGGAAGAATCTCTTTTTCCCTGTTGAGCCCACAGAAGGGCCCTACAAAAAGTTTCTTCCACTTAAATAGTTCGAGTAGGGGTAGTGTTAAAATATTGTCTTCCAGAATACCCATGTCTTCCCCTATATAATTGACCTTGGCCTCTTCCTTTGGTTCCACAGTTAGCTACAAGGATTTTAGCCTCATTATAACAAAAATCATAATTGGCAGAGAGATCTGTTTAGTGAATCACATTGACAGAACCAAAGGTCAATTCTTCATCTGAAGTAGATTCTGATTAATTGGTCTGTCATGGTTGTGTCATTTGGCATGGAATTACTCGTTCTTTTGAAATATATGGAGTGAAATCTACTAGATTCAAAGGCAAATTTTGCCTTGACACGATATGGTTATCTTCTTACTGCACTTTTCCCCTATGATAATGTAGATTTATTAAGTATTGACCATTACAGGACTGATCATTTAATGAAGGTGGGTTTGTTGTGCTGTATGTTGTGGAAGACACAATCGATTGATTCAGTTGTGTTTGTAAAATTGCATGAGTTAGATTGATCTTTTTCCTAATCATCCAATCATAATATTTCTGTGTATTTTTACATTTTACTTCCTACCACTTGCCTCCGTCCTCTGGGTCAGTATGATTAACACATGCTATATGGGATCCAAGACATTTTAGTTTTACTGGTCCAGAGTATACCATTTTTTATCAGATTTCTTTGAAAACAAAACACTATTGAATGGGATACACAAATATATTATGAAAGGGAAAAGTTTTAGGAATATATTTATCTCATTCTTTATTTGGTTTCTTCGACCTCGGAAACTAAAAATAATTATTTTCTAGAAGTGAGATGATGTAATCGAGAACCCATTCATTCTAGAGAGAGTAAACATTGTTCTGCAACTCCAGAAACTGTTTCCACCTTTGATCTCTTTGATCATCATGTCGAGGTGGTCATTGTTTCTGATGCTCATGAGGTGGATCCCTTTGATATAATGAAGGTTTTGAAGTAGAATCATCTACACATCCATTCTTAAGTGGGACTGTAACAGCCTTTTATTTCCATATTCTCCTTCCCAGATCTGATTTAATTACACGACTTTTAGCTTTATTTCCTAAAATATAATTTTCAATCTATTGAGAAATTAGTCAAGGTCTCGAAACACACTTTGAATTTCAGAGGGATCATTTTTGTGCATAACTCATCATGCAGGTTTTCCACTCAATATGGTATAAAATCTTTATGATGGAGTTCCATATTTAAGGAATATGTTAGTCCATTGCATCAATAAATGAAATATGAAACTCTTTCATTTTACCTTTGTTTTCAATTGTTAAGATCAAAATTTTGTTTTCTTGGGTAGCGTTGAGAAGAATTGAAGTAGGAATTTTAGAGACAGATATTCCCATCGAGTAATTGATCAGGATTGCAAACATGTATACCATACAAAAGCCAGTCCCTATAAGGACTGAACAAAACATATAAGCTTTACTACTTCTTGTTTTTGAGGAGTTCCCATCATGGGATCAAAACTAGAAAAGAAATTTGTTAATTGTTTCTCCAGATCTCCCAAACCACCAATGATAGGGAATGTGGTATTCACAAACTTTGGTGGGAGAGGGATTAGATCAACCCCATTCGGGTAAACATTCTTTTCCAACTGAACTAGTGCACACTGTTCTTCCATGGATTCTAATCGATTAGATAATTCTATAATTGTGGTCATAAGTACTTAGAGAATATCAGGATGAGGTGTGAAATGTATAGGTACTACAAATGAAGATTGAACTGGTGAAAAGACTAGAAAAACCAATAGTGGTGGTGCTGGTATTTTTCTTGGATAATCCATAAAAATAAGTCTATAAAGATGTATTTGATCCTTCCCTATTTGTGTACCCTATGGAGGTAATTCATTATTTTCATCTTTAGTAACCACAAATCATATTTCCTGAGGAGCTTCTACATGATGTGTAATTTGAGGATCTGTCTAAGGAGTATGTCTAGAAGAAAAACTGCTTCAAAGTAACTCTGTATTAAGACTTTTCAACTGTTTCTTTCTACTTTTTGTTGTGAAAGTCTTTCTTCAATTGAAATAGATTTTCCATCTCGAGTTGAAAAGTGAGATGCAATATGACTTTTACCTTTCACTTTCTTAGATTCCATTCAGAGGGGTGTGAGTGGGTTATTTGAGGGCATACCTAGATTCTGGATAAGCCCCTGATTTCAGGTATGCACACCTTTTACATTTGGTCCATTATGTACCTAATTGTGGATAAGAACTTAATCTTCTGATTCCCATGAACTATATTGATTTTCTAGAGGATATTATGCAATGGTGTTAATGAGATTTACTAACAAATAATGCATTGGTATCATTTTGTGTGTAACTTTCTAAGATCATCTCCTTCTATATATTCCATGAGAATCTATTTTTCTATATGCTAAATTCCCAATAATAGTTTGGCCGATAATTACCCAAAGGGAATCCTTGGATATATCAGTTGTGCACTCTCTTTGTGGATTCTTCCCTAATTGGGATAAAACTGACATTCATTGAGGAGGGGATTTCAGATGTGAAAAACCCCACAGCCCTATAGGCTAGGGTTGTTCTTGTTCTTCTTCTTCAGTCCTTTTATCTTTGTTTAATATATTTGAAGTTGGAATTAAACAAGACCCTATCCCTATAGGTTGTAGTGGCTCTTGAACTACTATGGATGAGGTTCACACAACTGCTCCTTTGATTTTACAAATTTTGGTTCAGACATTAGATGGGTGCATTATCCAACAACCATTCAAATCACCTGTTTTAGAAGATTGTTGTGCTATTTCTGGCATTTTCATTATCTGACGACTGACATCCTCTTAGGGGGAGGCCTACTGAATATTCTTATATGCATGATGCAAAAGTAACTCAATAGTGTTTTTTGGGACTAACATAGATGATATCTAGTTGAGGCATCTTTTAGTGCATAATTTGATTATATACAAAATCTGTTTATTGTACCTGTCTGTGGGAAAAAGATTTCATGAGACCAATTTTTGTGGGATTTGAAAATTATAGAGTGTAGTTAAATGAAATTCTCCATGTGAACCCCATATTATTATATGAACACCAAATGGGGTTTCAGAAGTTAACTGCCGTAGCCTTTTTAGAGCATTTAGGCATGCAGACTGATGGATTCTCTACTTCTTTTCAACCATCAGATGTCGGGAAACTGAGAGATATGCCTAGAATATTTGGAATTACAACGCTTAAATTTCCTTTACATGATTTTGATATTAATAATATGTTAATAATTTGGTTTTTAAATGATAAAGATTCATCCATAAGTTGAGGAGGACATCATGAATGAAATCTTCCAACACTAATTCTGGAATGTTGTATTGAGAATTTTCCAAATGCCAGAACATGACTAGTATTTCACCTTTTCCAATTGTTTTATCATGTTTAACATATCTTAATCATCTTTCACTAGAGTAATATCCACCTGTTCTGACCAAAATGGGCGCTCATCAATTGTTTTATTAAAAACAATGGAATCAGCCATTTTTTCCCTCACCTATATTAGAAGAAAAATGACCCAAGGGAGGTTAAGAGAATGAATGTTCCTACAAGATGTCTTATGTTTCATAAATTATTTCTCCTTTTAATGACAAGGCATCAGAAAAGACTGGATTTGTGTAAGCTAGTGCCTCGAGATATGAGGTATTTCCCATTACAACATTGTCAATTATTGACTTATCTTGACAATGTGAAAAAATAATGTGGAGGGAAATTTCATATAAAATTACATAATCAGGAGGACTACCATGGTGGATTACAGTAAGGGATAAATACTATTTCTCCTTGGACTTCCGGTCACACTTTGGGTTTCTATGGATCTCATCTAGAGATATGCTCTATAGACTGACCAAATGTTCATGAATCAAGTATTTATAATGATGTGTTCGATGGAGAAATTTAAAATTTCTATGACTACTTCAATAATTTTGTAATGAGAGAGTATGATCTTTAACTGAAAAAGACAAATGTCTTTGGTCATCAAGAACTACAACATTATGAGTATCCAAATTGCATCTTGACTCTTGATTTCCAAACTCTGTTTAGCGAGACTTCATCTTGGATTCTCTCTTACACTTAGTTGGTGCCACATGTTGGGATAAGTGGTTATCATAGGTAGGTGAATGTTCCTTCCTTGGAGTGGTTATTAGAATGAGCCTATTACCTCCAATTGGAAAGGGTGTATGTTCCCGATGCGGTTGTCCATATGTTATGGGGGAGTATTCCCAATCACCCTCCAAGAATGGAACAGAGGTGTGTATCTGCTATGGGTTGGAATGTTGAGGTATCATCTCATATGTGGGGATAGAGTTTTGTGTTTTTTCCCCTAGTATTTCTAATGTTGATGTTATGATATCTTGGCATTCTTCCAGAATATGGGTAAGAATTTGTGTCTTCCCTTTCACCATTGATAAAATATGTTAGGTGAATTCAGCTATCAGAATGGGAATATACATCCATTATGTATCAGGAGTATATTTATGTTCCTATTCCTGTAAACCTTTTCCTATCAATGGGTATTGAAAATACTTATGTATGGGGGCCAAGAGTTGAGACTGCCCCAAATTTGTCATCAAATATTTCTAACTAACTTCTTTAGGTTCTGCTAAATGAGACTATTGGTAGGCTTGATGAACACTTGAAGGTGTATGTTTTATCTAGTTGTTTTATTAAAATTATGGTTAATGTACATCCTTCAATACAATTAGATAAGACTACTAGAAAAGGTGATTATTTTAAGAAGGTATGTGTTCCTGTTTACCAGTTTCCACCACATTTGATCGGAAGGATTCATTAAAAGCAATTAGAAGAGCCTACAGACTAGCTAATTATTTGTAAACAGGTGTGTGTGACTATTCATGGTACTCCACCAGATTATCGTGGCATGATTGGTGGGTTTCATCCAGACGAGTCTTTTAGGAAACAGAATTAGGATGGATGATAGCATGTGCGCACTCATTGGTCCCAATCAATTTATGTTGATGGAATTATCTAGAGGGGGAAAATGTAATAATCATATTCTTGTTGAATAGACGTTGTCCTCGAAGTTTTTTCATGTTTTCCCGGGTCTAAGAGACATGGGCCGAGCGTCCATAGGCAACATTCCCATCATGTTGGAGGATCACTATCGCCTTACTGTGCTGGTGGAGATTGTTGGTGGGATTCCTCAGGAAGGACCCATGAAACCTTGAATTGAGGCCATGAGTGACCTCTTGATCTACCTACCTACAGTATGGTAGGAACTGGTCATTGCGTTCTACGGATAAAAACCTAAAATGGTTGAATATTATGGTTGGCACTATCTACTTCTTGTTCATCGGTTGTCGTTGGCCAGACGATCGTGGATTGTTATTGAGCTAGAGAGCCTTTCAGGATGACTCTATGGTTGGTATTGTACCGTGGGGATGGTACATTCTTACCATCATGTTGCATACCTTGTGTTGAAGATGTTGGGTGGGTGATGGAGACCTTCCTGTGGATCAGGATCCAACATGTGAAGCGGTTGGGATGTTCACAGATTTAATCTTGAAGAAATCCATTTTAGACTAAATGGAGTTATGAGAAAAAAAACATGTAATGAAAAATGAACACCATTAAAGAGACATATTTTATATGGATCCATGTGTGATTGATTCCTTTTTTCCATGCTTTTAAAATTTATAGGGGCCTGATAGGTGGTGAACATTATTAACCTGGTTAAGGATTCATGTTGAGTTCGCTATTATTGTTTCTTTTTTCATTGAAATGTGTGTTCTAGTTTTAGGAATCAATGATTCTAGGCGGTTTCCATTATATTTATTTATATAACCAAAAAAACACAACCGTTCATTATCCAAAAGTTACCTTCTTTCCGAAAGCAGATGTTCTTTATGTTTTAACATTATGATACTTATGAATGTGCATTTGTTGAGAGGATGGGTGGTTGGATTCATCACACCATTTTTGGGGGAATTATTGTCTACTATGGGAATCTCTTTATAAATTTAAGATATTTTCATGAATCTTTATTAACATACCAAGTATAATATATGCTTCCATTAGAAGTTTCAATTAGATATTAACATGTGTAAAATTTATAATCATCTATATGTATTCGGGGTTCTTCATCAATGGATATATCTATATGTATTCTCGGTTATCCATAAGTGGTATCCCCTCATGTACTATTTAGAGATTAGTTTAACCATCATTACGATGATATTGGGTTTTAAGCCACTCAATAGGGCACTCTTTAATTTATTTTCATTCAGGGAAATGAATGTTTGTTTTGATATTGGGATCGTACCCCTAAAATGGGCTACCTACAAATACTTTTGAAAGGAATCAGAACCCTCATAGTTTGGTGCCGCCTAAAGAGAAAAATAATACCTTTTTAGTTCATGTGACAAGTACTTCTAAGCGAAATAAGTTTAGTCAAATTTTGGTGTGGGACTTATACCTAAGAAGTCCAAGGAACTTGGAAGTAATATGTATTTCCAAGTAATATTAGACACTATTAGAAATATGTCACATGGAGTCTGGGGTTGATTTGATGTTTTGTGTTTGTACCTCTAGGAGACTTCTTATTTATCCGATGTGGATGTGAATCAAAGACCATGTAGTTTGATAAGTCTCATAGGATAGAATAGTCCTTAGAGAGAAATGAATTTGGGATTACATCCTGACAAAGTTTTCCTTGATTATTTTGGGGTTTAATTCGGGGTTTATTTCTATGGATGATGGATAGATTAAGGGAATTAGGGTAGGATTCTAGAAGGGGATATATAGTGAGCTCAGGCACTGAAAAGGCTTCCTATGTATCCTGGTTTGAATAGGAATTAGAGTTCTCATAGTTCAGGCGGTTGTGCAGATATTGTGATGACAACAAATCTCTAATTGCATGTGAGTCATGCTCGGTGTGAGAAACAAGAGGATGAGAAAGATTCAATAAGGGGACACAAACTTTTCCTCCACCACTGGTGGAGGAGAGCACACCTATGGAAGCCAGGGTGGACGAGGTTGAGGCGACCAGGGAAGAGGGTGAGGTGACGAACCCTCCCTTTGTACTCTTTAGAGTGGAAAAAGGGTTCAATGATGGGAATGTGGGATGAAGGATATAGGACTAAACTAGGATTTCTACCCTAAAATTGATCCTGGTAGGGGAGGGAGACTTTTCCATTTCTTGAATGGAAAATCAATTGTGAACCATACCTTCCCTACCAGAGACCTAATGTTCTGGGTCTTTGAGAAGGGATTAGTCGGGCCCTAAACCCTAATCCTACAAACAGGGAACTCCCCAACACTATTACTAAGAGAGAGGTTCATGTGACTGTGGATATAAAAATACATAGAGGCACTAAGAGTCATAACCCTATTGTGTGATAAACATGGGAAACCTCTAACTGTAGATATACAAACCCAAATAGGAGACACGCTGATGTTCATTCCCAAATGTTTGTTGGGTTAGAAAATTTTAGTGGAGGTCTCAACAGAATCCCCTTCAAAAAAGAGATCCAATGAAGAAGAATAACTTCCATAAATGGATTTGAAGAGGGCTTAATGGAATATAGACTTAAGAGAGTAGGTGAACCAAAGAGGGGAGCCCATGTAAGTACTAGTGCGAGTGTATGGGTGTGCAAGTAGCCTTGGGAAACCTGATGTTCACATAAGCGATGAACAACCTGGAATAATATACTTGGGAGAGACATGAATCAATACTTCAAGAGTATTAACTGGCATTCCAATAAGAGGGGTCCTCATTTTCCTATTAAAGGAATAAGTGGCACACAAGTGTTTCTAATTTATAGAGTTTGGGCACTTTAGGCGCGCAAGTGGTTTGGATTTCAAAAAATAAAAAGACATAAGTCCTATGATCTTCCTTTATTTACTTCTCCATAAGTGTTAAAGAACTACCTTGAACGCTTTGTAAAACTTTGGAGAAGCACTAAGGAGACCAGAGCATCAATTAGGCTTCATGGAAATTTTTCCATACCAATGAAGGCCCCAAGGCTCTATTTATAGGCAAAGATATAACCCTATGAGAATGGAGATTTGTCGCACAAGTTACTTGTGCCCTATAATGTGGTGTGCATGTACCATTCATGCTGATGGTGTTTTGACTTGAATAATGTGACACATTAAGGAATTATCCTAAATAAATACATCAATCACCTCCAGAAAGGGGGCACACATGTGTTGCTTGTGGGTAACTTGGTGTGCCACTTTAGGGACTTAGGAAAATTTATTTCTTCATACTATGGGGGTGGTGCCCACACAACCCTTCTGCATATCACTATCAGTATTAAGTCTAAGCCCTTCGGGCCTATTCCCTTACTATCATCCCTGACCCTCATAAAAATGTAGAGTCACACCACAATCTTTTCAAGCCATGATGACATTTTTTGAAAAAGTGCATGGAATAAATTTCATACTTTATGAACACCACATCATGTTAACCTCCCAATAGGTCAATAAAGTCCCTAGAAAAATAAGACTAGGGAGTATATAGTCACCACATGAGTGAACCCCATGAATGTATCAATATATGAGTACTGTTACTAAACCATCCCTCTATGAAACCATGGTATTCCATGTGAGCAATTATTGATCAATATCATTAAAACCATTATTCTAAAACAATTTCATAAGTTAATTTAAAAAATCATTGAAAATAATATATTTTTTACCAAAAAAAATTCAAACCCATATTATCTCAAAAAAAATTCCATAACAAAAAATTAATCATTCCAATCCATTAAAATAAACAATTTTATAAGACCACAGAAATACAGTTCTTTTGACATAGCATATAGATGAAACCACCTACCTTAAATTCAGGTTTCACATTGCCACAATGTGATCCACCAACATAAAATAATGAAATTAAAAATTCAAGACACTAGATTCAATAGTTACATTCAAAATTAATAATTGTCAGCGTGGAAGACAAAACCACAATTTCCTTAATAATTTTGCAGTTCACAAAATAACCAACACTACTGTCAGTATTTGGAGGAAGATAATAGGGCATACCAAGAAAGGATCAAGAATAATCAATAACATAAGACTAATGAATATTAATACATAGAGAGATTGTGTTATTACATCCAACATAAAAGAAGAATTAGAAAGGTCACTTACACAGGAAGATTGTGGACAACCCAAAAAGAGTAATTTTGAAATGAAATGACCTTGAAGGAACGAAGGTCCCCAGAACTACTTAGAAGAGATCCTAGTTTTTTTAGAGGGGAGTATATGGTCAAATGAATTTGAAAATAATATGTGTAGTGATATTAAAACCTCTAATCCTAAAACATTCATGACGTGAATCCATTAAAAGAAGTGAGTTTGACAAGATACGCTAAAAACATGTTTCCTTCAATTCAAAAAATATTGATCATGTTTTATATTATGTAAAATAGTTTCATTGTTTTTAAAATATTCATTCATTGAACCATATCAAAACATCATCCTGGAAACAGATTCATGTCGAGTAACCCATTCATGATTTATGATTTTATAGTATAAATATTTTCTAGAAACACATATATAAATCACTCAGGTCAACTTAAATGCAAAATGACATCCTATAAACCATTTTTTACATTTATAATAAGACTCCCATAATTTAAAAAAAACATACATTCAATAAATTTATGTCATATTCCTATAAAACACTCTCCATCATCAAAATTCATTAAATTCACCCAAAAAAGATGAAAATTAAGTAAGAGGTGATAAATTCCAAAATGAATGTAATGAGATATTATAGGGCCAAATACAAGCCCACAAAAGCTGAAAATAAAATCAAATGTGATAAGAAGTAGAGGATATATTTCGATGAAACATTGGTATGAACCTTAGTCTGTATAGCCAAAATCTATGGCCAACCTGCTCCAATTTCCCATAGGAATCGATTAAATGACACATATTATGCATAATAAATGAAATTTTTTGGAATATACCATGAATGGGGGAGTAAAATAATACACAGTAGGGAACATTGAAATTACATAACAAATATAATCATGATTTATCATCTTATCAACAAATAGTTATTTCAACAAAGATATGAGAAAAATAACAAACCACGTAAATACTCATTATAGACTATAATTATCAATAATATCTTACACACATAGTTTTATGGGAATCTATTTAAGGCTATGAGTTAATTCTCATCTAAGATAAATCACCCAATGATCCATGAAATCACTAATGGAATCATTCCAATAGGTCATGCTCATCACGTTTTACCAAAGAAGTGATTTTTTGAACACAAATGTTCCCAATACATAGATTGGGGATCAAACAAAATACCAATTAAGGATGATAAAAATAATATTGAATCCTCATTCTAGATAGTGGATAAATTCCATGCACATGGTTGTCACACTAATAAAATAAACCTCACATTGGAATGATATGACAAAGGATCACACCCTAAGCCTCATGGAAGAATATCACTAATTATATCTGAAACAGAACCCACCGAGGGTATAACAATCATATTTCAATCATGTAATTCCATATTGTACCATAAAAGGTATGGGCCCTATAATATCACTCAAGATTACATTGTCTATAATTAATAGTTGAAGGGCCTCACACTAGGTTGTAAATGTACATGTCGTATACTGTCAGTACAAAAATGTTTCTTGACTTCTGCAGGATTTATCATCTCCATAGATAATTCTATTGTACATATTTCAATGGTTATGTACTCTAGTCCTTATAATGTATTTGACTATGTCTAGGTCCTCATGTTTTGTATGAATACACTATTGTTCTATTGTATTTTACATGTTCCTGTGCAATTGGATATGATTTTTTGCATATACTTACAAGGATCATGTCAAGATAGCAGAACTAGGTCCATGGTGTTTCATTGGAAAAAATGAAAAATGATATTTATTTTACAAATAAAAATTGTTCTACATCTATGTATCCTACACAGTACGTTCTCTTCGTGGTACAATCCATTTAACATTGTAATATCAAGAACTCATTTTTTATTCATGCATCTTTCATTTTCAATTCTACCGATTTAAATCGATTCATATATCACATTATAGAACATGTATCTAGGTTCATACATCCCTCATCATCCCAAATCTCAAATATTATAACTTCAATCAGTGTTAAAACCAACCATTGTCATATCATGTTACCATGATATGTAGTTCTAGAATAATAAAACCCTTGATCTCACCCCAATACATCTCCATATCCATGAACATCTATAACTAACATTTTCATGAACCATAAATGAGTTATCAATCCATTACTCTGGATAATGATTGTGGAATGATCAGATATAGTGTATTCATCAAATAGTTAGACAATGTAATTTTTATTAATGATTGTGTGATGAAATAGGGGAAGAAATACTTGAAACAATAAAAGCAGAATGAAAATAGTATGTTTTTCATGTTAAAATCGATTATTTTTTATTATAAAAAATAATGAAAAATAAAAAAATATTATAAATTTCCTATAAACCATGAATATGAAACCTACAACCTCAGCATGAACAAAACACAAATCAATTTATTGATTAATTTAACTTTCACTCATTGTTAGTTAATAAATCATGGGTATAAACCATAGAAAAGAACCCTCTGTATTTACATTGGAATAATTATTGACAAATAATGTTATATTTTCCTCATTATTGGTGAGATCTATATGCTTTGTTTGGAACACAAATCTCCAACAATTGATCTTCCATTATTTGTTCCAAAATCTTTATAGATTCATTCACCAATGACTCATCTCAATCCCTAGGCTTTTGTAGCTAACCATAGTTCCTAAACATAATATTATTTTTAAAGGCCAATTTTGGTCAATGAGTTATAATAAAAAAATTATTTATTGATTTATCGTATTATTTTCACCCATGGAAGAACTTTATCAAAAACCCCCGACACAGACAAAGGTAATGTCCCACATAGAGTAATACCAAAATTATTGACTCAAATGTGGTCTATAATTTCCCATTAGAATCCCCATGTGATATTTATTACAATATTTTTCGAAAAATACAATCACATGATATAATATATTTAATATTTATGAAATATTAATACCCAGTCCCATCGAGCCTCATAATCCGATTCTATCTCAGCATCTAGCTCTAAAAATATTATTATATATTTTATGAATTATTACATGAAATAAATAGAATGGTTACATGTTAACATTTAATAGGAACGTACTTATTAGTTGAGAATAATCTTGGCATTATATAATATTCTATGATCTATATGAATGAAATTAGAGGATTTAATAGGTCCCTTTGTCAGTAATAGGTTCAAAATGGTTGAAATTATGGTTCCTAAATGGGAACATGATTTCTTTTTCATTAGGTCCATATAGCCATACAACATATGGAGGTCCCTCAAATTTAATTCATTTGATAATTTTATTTACATATAATCTAATGGATTGGACAATCCATTGGTTTAATCAAATTATGAAAATTAGATAAGAAACGTACTCGAACAATTAATGGATAACTATACTCACAAGTCCACCGTAATATAATATGAGAAACTAGTTCATGTGAACATTGTTTTTCTAATACAAACTTGGGATAGATCTATGGGAAGGTTCATTATTACTGTAATTAAGGATCACCCAAAACAAGTTGAAATTACCTTAATTTTATCTAATATATTTAATGATTCTTCCTTCCTTACTATAGTGTCTGAGTAAATATTAACACGTATCATCATACCCTTGTCCTATTACACTAAGGAAGGTACCAATAACTATTACTCCCATTTATCTAGAAAATTTTATGGAAGTCATCTCGAAAATAGAAAATTAAATTCATAGAATTTAATGGCATGGATTGTTTGTTACCTCATATGAGGTACTCTTACATGAATACTCCTATGTAATATAAATAGTCATGAACTCATAATTAAATTCATATACGAAGAATAAAAAACCATATATTTAATATAGGGGATGATTTCCTATTTGTACTGAAGATTTTGGGTTACATTATCAAGATAATTTTTCAAGGATACGTTACTATGTACAAATATTATCCTGGACTAATTATGGTATAGTAATTTCATTTCAAAAGATAACCACGAATATTTCATGGGTAGGATTCCTCTCTTTGATTTCTACTTCCCCTACACCTCAAGAAAAATTTAATTACATGAAAACATTGGATTCGACCTTAGATTTACGTGAACCATGCATGATAAATTGGAAAACAACTAGCTTCATATTACTTAGCTCACATTTTCTTGACCCACTAGTTGGGAAAAAAAGAAAGAGGCATTCCTAGAGATATTTCCCTGCTATGAATTATTTCCACTTTCAACCACTCTAAAGAAATACCCTATACTTTATCATGTATATATGATTATTCTAGGTCATATAATGCACCATACATCATGGATATGGGTAGCTATTTAAATTCAATCAATATCAATTATTTTCACCATCAGGATGTAATTATATCTAATAATGAGAATAACCGGACTGAAGACTAACAAAAAATATCTATGAAACAATATGACTCAAACACCCTTTTTTATAATGTGACAATTAGAAAAAGTTTTCGAGTGGAAGTGATATTGTTATCATATTTCACACTACATGGAGGAGAATCGAAGAACTTATAAAAATGTAATTAATAACTAATGTCTCAAGGAGAATATTATTCATAGATCAGCTAACTATTGATTCATATTAATCGCACCTAATCCCATAGAGTTATTATGTTTTCACTTAATTAATATGTGTTGGTGGTGTTTTATATAGGATGATTTATAGGTGTAGGGTATGATGTAAAAGAGTACATTTCCGTAATTTTCATAAATGATTCAACATACTTATCCATCAACTCAAAATAGTTAAAACCCCTAAAAATTAATAGATAGAGTCAGAATCATGTGATTATGATCACTTAGAAGTGGGGGAATTTATATACCCCTATATATTCGACAATACAACACTAATGAACATGTAAGGTTCTAGAATTTGAAGGGGTCCTTACATGTTTTACTTGTTTAATAATGCAATATAATATTTAAAATATTGGAACACAAATGATAATCATCCTCATTGAGGCCATCTCAGCAGCCATTTTGATGGTCCCACCAGTGACTACAGCCTTTGAATCATTCATATAAATATGGTATTCACAAATTAACATTGACAATAGAATTTCAATATAGGTCATCAGATCAAGTCCATGGATTACCTCCCACCACCAATATGTGAAATTTACATCATCTATATTAATTTATTATATGCCCAGAAGACCATAGAGATCATGGGATATACATCTATTTGACCATTTTTACTTAAGGGACTTACAATTGACTTTAATAAACATTTTAGAACAAACGTTTAATGAATTGTCCGTATTTCAGTGAATCCACGTAAGTAAAATGGACTATGTCATCATAAACTATTCTCTCTCTAATTGATGTATCATTTTTCCTTTATCTCATATGGGTGTAGGGATGATAAATTTGTCATAAATATCTACAAAATTACATATCTACTAATAATATGCATATCTAAACGACTTATCCAATCATATCCATGTGTATTGTGAAAAGTGTGGATTCCCAGATTCTAACTATGAAACTGTTGTGGAATGATATGATACTTCTAAAATATAAAACATTATTAAATTTCTACTTACTTATACGCACTGACATCTAAATGATACACATCTTAGAAAATAAATTATGGTTCACCAAAATTGGTTATACCTATCCTATACCAAATTTGATTCCATAACATATGTCCTCGTTGGATTTCAAACACAACAAAATTTAGTTTTCACCCTTTTTATAATCGATCAATGGTTCTATGTGATGTCTTCTGGTTCATACAATTCTCCCTCTAGAGACAATATGTTTAACTGTGTTTTGTAAATTTCAGAACCATCATCTGATATAAAATTTAACATAATATAGATATTCTCTTGAGTTACCTTCCAAGTCTTGTTAATCTATTTGACTTCCAACATCATAGTCGAATGTACCAAAATGAGTTAATAATCTAGTTGAAAAAACTCATAAATATCGATTGTATTTCAAATTTGATATAATAAAATGGATTACTACATAAAATATATACAAAAATTATAATTTAGGGTTATATTTTTACTCTAGGATATATTAATATGATCTAAAAATTTAATCCTTCTCAAAATTTTAGTCTTAGTATCATGTTCTATTGTTATTTTCTATAAAAAAATTGAAATAAAAGGGGTCTATTGAAATGGATTGTTTATGAAATATTTAAAAATTTGTAACATATTGAGAAATCCCCACACTCGTGAGGTCAAGAAATGAACCAGGAGGTTGACCATATAATATATATGGTCAAATACATGAATCAGAAGCATAAAATCACGGATCTTATCGACTCTTGAAATTTCCACTGTTAACGATGAAGTCAACTATGATGAAAAGGCAGATGAAACAAGTAATCACATTGGTTACATTAAATCATGTTGGGATTGTGGATGACTACATGGATTGTATGTTTTTTAAGATATTATAGAAGTAGATTTTTTAGAAGGGACATCGAGAGGTTCTCACAAAGCTCAAGTATATTATGTTGTTAATATAGAGGATCTGAGTTATCTATAGAATGAATGCGATATTACAAGCTTAGAAGAATTTAAAAACAAATAAAATATGGGGCCATGTGATATATTTTTACTATGTAGCACAAATTATTATATCCCATATAAAAATGGAGAATATTACAAATCCATATAATTGACTCTTTATCATCCCAAATAGTACCAATTTGTTTCGGGGAATATGTTGATTCCCAAAAATTATAGAAAATAGAATATTAAATGTATGAAATAAAGAATTTATAAGATCAAAAATATGTTGTTAAAATTTTAATGGAATCTTATTGGTTCTCCATGATACCACATGGTATTGAAACCAGAAGTTAAATAACACAGAATAACCATGTGGTCATCCAAACTCGCCATGTGATTTAGCCATGCGGTGTTGAAGAATCATCTTTTGAATCTTTCTATGGTAAACTAAATTAATTTATATTCTGGACAAGAGTGACATGGAATAATTTAAAAATTAATCATTTGGTCAATGAGACCCACTGCATGGTTCAACCACATAGGGATGGAGCCACCATTACATGAACTCTGTGTAGATGACTACCACCATCATATTTTTAGACTAAGATGTGTCAAAAAATCAATAATATATTATATATGGTTAAAATCAATATTCTTCCTCGATCAAAAACATTGATGGCTATATGTAATCACATATATTTATTTTATAGCACCATTAACTCAGTGGAGTTGGTAATTCCCATGTACCTTTTGAAAAATAGACCCATGAAGGCATAAATATATTTGCAATTGTAAAATTTGATAAATACATTATTTTTTTGAAAATTTATTCTTAATAAAGATGAATGTAATCTAACTGGCCACCCTATTAAAATAGAATATAAAACCCATCTCGTGATGTTATGAATTCAATGTTGGCCTTGTGATACCAATGCAATTGGGGTTCAAGCTGACAATATTTATTCAAGGTTAACAACATGATAGTGAGGCTGACTATACATCATAGAGTTTTTCTACATGACATTTAAGGAAATAAAAATACAATATGGTCCTAAAAAATATGTAACACTTGATCCTGTAGCTTCCAATCCATGGTGTCCATATCACAAAATGCACTGTGAAACCATTGAATTCTTAAGATTCTTCCACATATTTGAGTGTCGTGTCTACCCACAAACTTCTAAATCAACCCAGTACAATAATAATGACATATATGGATTCCTTTTACAAAGATAGAAACCAAATGATGACCAATCTAAATCCTCCTTCAAGGTCAATTAATACTCATAACCATGGATTTCACATCAACATCAACTATGATAATCATTGATTAACATGCTAATGGAATCCCTAGTTTTTCATCCACAATAAGTAAACCCTAAGGGAATGAAAATCATAAATTCAACTGACAATGTGGTCAAATATCAGGATTAAACTTTAGAGGTCTCTACATGTCATGATCTATTTATTTTATTTTCATTGAGTTGGACCTGATAGGTAATCCCACCGGGAGTGTCACTGTAGTCTTTCCTGAGAAGGGACATATTTCCTAGACCCCCATATTTTGCCTTACCTATTAGTAGGTCATGATACTTTTTTATGGAACTCATCTAGGTTATATTACCATTTATGGTTACCGTTAATGATAAATTCAATATAACAGGGATCCACATAGAGGGATTTATCAGATAATGCACCCTATCTATGAATAATATTTCCCTATTATACAATGTATCTTATCTTATATTATCTCATGTCCCTTACATTGTAAATGTAACTAATGGTATTTTAGATTTTAGTATATTGACTCATTATCATAATTAAAATTCTTTTATATCACTCCTCTAAGTTCTAATACCCTGTATATATTATAAACGTATCACCATATATGGGTAACCTCAATTAAGTCTATGTCTTACCACCATTAATGACATAGAAATCCCCTAAAATTTCAGTAAACTACATTTACAACATCCTTAATTCCTCATATTAAAATGCATGGTCTGTTCTAGACACATGAAACTATACTGTTCCACACAGACTATATGGGATTTCATTCATGTTTTAATGTGATGCATCAGATACTATGAATAGATTAAAACTCGTTATCATTAACAATTTATTCCCACATTCATGTAGATATAATCCTTATGATATCATCAATGTTCATCCCATTATATTTTGTTTTACAATGTGTTCCTACATCCTATTCTATATGGATGGACTTCATTGAGTTTCTCTAAATTGGGTCACATCCCAATAAAACCATTCATCCCATCAAAATATCTATATTCCCAATAAGTAATATCATATTCATTTCTCTTCATAGTCGGACATATTACTACTTGATAACCAAAATGATTCTCAATGGACAATAATCCCATTAGAAATATCCAAAAATTTCCAATTTTACAAAAGTACTACACCATCCAATGTTAAAAATAATTCTTTAATCCACCCATATCATGCAATATTAAAATAATAGTGGATTGAGCATATTACACAACATTAATATTTTATTTTCTCAAACTATATGGGTTTTGATTTCTATTTCTATAATATTCATTGGAATTATACTATAGGATCAATCCAACCTCTATAACATCTGAAACTTCCTTTTATAGGGAATAAATTATAGATAACCAAACTATATGGATTTAAAAAGACAAAAAAAATTAGCCACTCCATCGTAAAATAAAAAATTGAAAACCACTAATATATAAATTTTCACATTAAAAAAATGTCACTAAGTGATAATTAATGTAAGGGTGAGATTCTCATCCTTATTATTTGGTTAGGAGTCCTAAAAATGACTTAAATATATCAGATAGTCCAATAGTAGAAAATTATTCCCCCATAATTATTTAAATGAACCTTACATGCCTTATTTTTTACCAATATGAGTATTAATACCCAAAAACTCAAATTACAACCTTACATTGAAATATAGTTTCATATATTCATTTTATGTAACTTATGAAAGAGTATTTAGGTGATTATAGTTCCATGAATAAATCATATAAAAATATAACCTAAATAGAATTTCAAAACAATGGTAACGACTTTCAATTTTACTGGCCCTAAAAAAAATCATGTGATGGGCCATCATATTTTAAGTGAAATAATGGATTTTCGTTACTGTTGAAAATCTATTCACACCATTACATTACATGTGATTTTCTATCATGGAAATTATTTAAATTGTTTATTTATTATTAAATATTAATGCATTTATCACTTTAATGAATCATTGAAATATAATATGTTCATAGTGATGAATTAAATGTATGTAATTTTCTCGTTGATAAGAAGTTACTACAAGAAATCATAAATGAAATTTTGTTAAATGGGTTTCTAAATTGAAAAATTATTTTTTCTTCAATAAATAATTCACTAATCTAATTTTAATGTTATATTTTAGTAATCATGGTTGATGTGATGAATTGTGATAGATCCTTTTGTATGGATGTGTTTTTAGGCCATGTAAGCATCATCTTAGTAAAAATTGCAATTATTAGTTACACTTAAATACGGTTTTGACACAAAGGATACCATTACGTGATGGGTCATTTATTTAAATACATTACATCATTTCATTATAATAAGGTAGTTATATTTTCATGACATAATTATGGATTCATTTGGTAGTGAAATTCAAACTTATAGTTATACCCTTCTAAGGTGCCCCATTATTGAAAATATTTTTTCAGCAGTATTCACTAAAAGTTGGAAAGGAATTATTTGGATATTAGTAGAAAGATCACAGTTGGACTTAGAAGAAATTACATAGCAATGTATTGGAACCCAATTTTCAAGATGAAACTGTTATATTTATTACTTATGGATAACCTGTATAGGGTCAGTCTATCAACTTCTGTACTGTTGATGTATAATTATGCGAAAATGTAATACAAATTATTTATTTATATAATATATTTATTATTTATACATTGAATTAATTTATATATAAATACATCTATGAGGTTTTTATGTTTTACTGATAATATTATTTCTTCCACTATAATTTATGGATTTATATACCTAAGGGTATAATATACCACCTATTGAAAATTTACCCATGCTACCTAGAGGTTCCATTAACCGTATGTGGATGCATGCTGAAATAATATAGTAACACTGATCTAGATACTATTTGTGTGATTTGGGGTGATATGTTAAAAAAACTCATTCTCCATCAGTAATTATATCACATCATAATTAAAAGTAATATGTAAATCAGAATTAGTGTCTAAATATTAGTACTCATGATAACATATTCTCATTGAATCTTACGGAAAATCATAAAAAAATTATTTTTACACATTTATAATATTTATAAATCATTTTTTTTAGTTAAAACACTGTAAAACTCAACAACAACTCATATATGATCAATTTAATTAATTTTCTAAAAAATAATAATCTTATTGCTCAATAGATTCTAATTTATATGGGAATTATTCCTTTTTAATGAGGATTAATATATTCATTCATTGAAATAAATATTCACTGTATTCCTCATTTTAAAACTAGAAATGGTTTCTAAAAAATATATCAATGTAATCCCTAAATAACTATTTTAAGGGATTAAAATTCACCATTTCGATTAAAACAGAAATTAATAGACTAGAAATATTTCTAAGTATAAAATAATAAACCCCCAAATTCATTCTTCAAAAAATGTCAAGTGATGTCTTAAATTATATTAATTAACATATAATAATAAAAATATAAGAATATTGTAACATAAAATACAACTATAGGTATATATTGATATATATATGTGTGTGTGTGTCTGATCATAGGAAGAAAAATAAATTTTTATAATACCAAAATGAAATAAAGTTCTAATATAATTTTTAACCCCTAATAAAGGTGTAAGGACTATTTAATTGATATCTAAATTGGTGATCATTTAAAAATATGACATTATTCTTTTATAAATAACTATGTGGACAGAGGTTCCATATTTTTTGTTAACACATAAATCGAAAATTTTATTTAATTTTTATTTATTTCTCATATGTACGTAATTATAAAAAGGATACAGGCTGACATATATTGTTTTTACAAATATCACTACCATTGTAGGGACACATATTTCCTAATAAAGAGTTTGTGATATCTCAAATATCATATAATGTGAATGTTATATTCTTTATTATAGTATAGTTGGGAGAAAAAATGATACACCATAAAATATATATTGTCACTATTTCTAGGAATAATAAAAAAATAAATAGTTAAAAACCTACAAAAAATAAATATTTAAAAACTTACAAAAAATGTACAGATATGATTGTATTCAAATGGAATTTGTTTTCTCTACATCTATGGGTTCTACTTATTGAGTTCCTTAAATATTTAATAACAAACTATTCATCACAACAATGTAAAGACTCATTATTGTTTTGCTAAATAATTTATATAGGGATTCATAACTAAGAACCCATATCACCATTCAAGTTTAAATGTTTTATTTAATGTCTATATACTAATAATGTGATCATTATTGATTATTGAACACTATATAGTTATAAAATTAGTACGGAAACGCACTAAATTTTAATTTAACTAAATATTTAAAAGTATGGATTTTACAATATTAACTAACACGTCATCATACTTATTGTATATAGATGGTACTTCATGATGGAACATATATTATATGGATTCCATTAAACACCACTTTTGAAATTTCTTTGGTGTATTTTATTTCAATTGACCTCACTATCTATCTTCAATCCATAAAGATATTGGAAATTATAAATAAATTTTGTAATCTTGATTATTCATAAATAATTTTGTCTAATTTTCATGAAATGGATCAAATATTCATAATTTATAGTGTTATTAAAAAACATATAGACAAAATGATTTTGAATAGTTGTTTAATTACTATAATGACTAAGAAACACAACAATATAAGTATTTCAAGGAACAATTTTTACATGAAATTTTAATATTCCTCAATATTGGTCCAAATATTTGCTAATTTAATAAATATCAATATGTAATTTGATAACAACCCATTATTTGAACACAATAACCACTGAGATAAATTTTTTACTAGTTATTCAAGTTAGGTTCGTAAATGATAACAATAAACTATAGTATATGAAATAAAAATCATTATATCATTTTTTACAATAAAATTTCATTTGTGGATCCAAATATACTACAAATTATTTATTCTGAATTCTATCATGCATTAAAAACTCCTACATGAACATCAAATTATAGGAATAACATATTTCAAAATGAGGCACCAGATGAATATAAAATACAAATAAATAATTTTTTTATTTATATCCCAAATTATCTATCATATATAAAATTAACTTAATATAAGGTTTCTTACAACACCATTAATCAATATTTTTCTTCAAAAAAAATTTATCATTAGAAATTTCATAGAGTTGTAAAATTTTTCTAATACCACATTTTGTTTTATTTTTACTTGAATAGTTAATATTATTTCACTTTATAAAAATATAGATATACTTATATCATTATTAAAAAAATTATGTTAAAATATACCATTGAACATATAACAATGGGTTGAAATAATATATTATATCTAATAATATTTGATAAAATCCCATCCTGTTCTGTATATGTGGACTCTAGACAAATACAATTAACCTAAATCATTATCATATACATTTCTGTTTTCCTAATTCTAATTTAATATTATAATTATTAAATTTATTATCCATCAAACTAATTGAAACTAAAAAAATTAATGTAATCATTTTGATCTCAAAAACTAGACACAATATTCTTGAATATAATTTGGAAATTATAGTAGTTCCTCATCCATGTGAACAAACCCTTTTCATACCCAAGATTTGAATGGTGGAAATTTTTATACTTTTCTTATTAAGAATCTCATTATATAGACATCCCAAAACCATAAAAAGTTTCTTGTGATCATGTAAATTCAATCATGATCATTAATAGTGAGCCTCATCATTATCATATGTTGTACCTATCTCTCTCGTGATACATTAATGGTAAAAATAATTGATTTATTGATATAACATATTAACTGAGTGTTTAAAAAATATTTATTTTATAATATAATTAATAATATTTATGGATCATGTTGAAATTTTTGTTCACATAAAAGGATAATTTAATAATCTTATTGAAGGAATAATTGAAAAATATCTTGTATTAAGATCATTGAATGAGTCATACCTATAATTTCAAGACTTTTGATGTAAGAATGTTGGTATATAAAATGTTTCTGATAAAATAAATATTTCACTAAAAATAAAGAGCTTCGAATAGGATAATAGGTAGAAACAGGAGAGAAGAACCTCTACTACATTATATGAAATGACTACCTAATGAAGTTCCACCAACCATATTGTGTAATTAAAAAATAAATTGTGGACATAAAATAAGTAAACAATCCAACAAAAATCCATAGTGGATACTCGGTCATTTATGGGATGATGGTTAGAACTCCAATCATTTCACTTAACATCCAATCAGGTGCACTGACCAACTGATGGGATTAAAAAAGCATGGAAACATTTAATTTTTTTCATTCACCACTCAAAAAATAATTTCTATTTCAGGTTTCTTAATTAAAAATATTATGTGAAAAAATATATTTTTATATTGTTTTCTATAAAAAATGTCCTTGGAGAATGGGAGAATACTTATCAATTATCCAATTCATTTCAACACCAGCAACAAACCTCCTATGATTTCACTCTATTATCGACGTTATCTCAGAACCCATCTACTATTCTACATAAATTTTTTTGGTTTTCATCTTACAATATTACTATATTTATCATATCAATTGTAATGATCCTTATAAGAGATTATAGAGTGGATTTGAAATGGTTCTACATCAATTAAATCCTTTAACTTTTCCTTTCCTCCTACTATAGGGGCTTGCTACAATAAAAGTGGGGGATGTGTTCCACAACAACCACTGAGGTCCAAGAGGGTTCTCACAACTATAAATGAGATGGATGGATCTCATGTGGTCCTCTATGATCAAGTGTGAAAGAAAATAATCTTCTCAACTAGTGGATATGTGATATAGGATCCCATATCGAGCTATTTTCATAGTCCTTTATTTAATCACCTTTAATTCCCATAATGTTTTCTACATCAAATACTGATTCTCTAAAATGCATAAAAAATTGCAATCATAAATACATAAATTTGATAAGTATATTTTTACATGATCATTTAATATATATTAAAATTTTCATTATAATATTTTTATGAATTATCTCTTTAATTTATGATTTTATTTTATTTTTGAAATTTTGTTTTTTGTATTATTTAAATACTTAAAAGGGAAATTTACTCACAACATATTTACATAATTTTCTTGCAGAGAGATATTGTAATAATACTGATATATTTATAAATATTAATCAGTTTAAATAAAATAGTTATAAAATATTTCATCTAAATAATACTCACAGTCTACTATCATTGATGGAATTAATTATTAATATTAGAAAAATAACATGTCAAAATATCTTAGTATAATGGGTTACTGTGAATGGAATATTGGTATAAAAGAATTTATTCTTAATAATAAACAAGAAGATAAGTAGATAGTAAATGATATATTAGAATTTGATATTAATGGGAATTCCAATAATGATCAAGATAGTTTTCTACACCAAAATTAATCTAATAATTCATGTGAATATAATATTACCCCTTAAATATTGATATTATTAGAGGTACCTCATGAAGGAACCAAAACAGTCATTGATACCAGGTTATACAAGTATATGAATGATTTTTTGTAAATTTTATATAGTGAAATCAATATTTTTCTAGAGTTAATTATATTCATTACATACATTTTAAAATAGTCTAAAGCATATTGGATATAATCTTTCTATCAAAGTAGTAGTGAAAAAGTTACACTTAATATTTACAAATAAATGTGAACCCATGTTCAATGATTAACAAGAATTTAAATAACATAATGATGATAATGGTATAATAGATTTTTTAATATATAATGATATATGAAATTAATATGAATCCATAAGATAATAATGAATCCAATGATTCCAAATATTTTAATAAGAGATCACATTCAATTATACCAATTAAAACTCATCGAGAGTATGACATTAAGAATTTTTTTAATACTCTATGAACATGAGCAAATTATTTTAGAAAAAATATGATTATAATCCAAATATGAATTTAAATTAAAAGTTCGACCCAAATTTGTGAATATATGAATAAAATAAAAGTTTCAACATGAAGATTTGATAGCCCATCTATAATGTGAAAATTATATTAAATAAAAAATGAAATAAGGATCTGAATGTAACAATATATAATGAAGGATATTATTCCATGGACTCAGCATCTACATCCTCCTCTTAAGAGACAACTTCTTTGTTTCGTATCTAATATTATGAAGAGGGTGTCTATCTTAGTGTCCCTCTTATCACAATCTCCTCATTATTATTTTTTCCCCACTTCTTTCCCCACATGATCTAATTCATCGCATTTCTCCTCAAAATATCATAATTATGATGACCTTATATATGATCATGACTGAATCAAATTTTTTTCGTGAACATAATTTATATATGAAGAATGTAATTATATATTCAAGTCTGTGTATAAAGAAAAGAAATAGATTCTAAATTTAAATGAAAAAATCATCATGTAAAATTAGAAATTTTAAAAGAAAATTTCGAATCACCTTGATTTTGATATGGTCAAATATAAATTCAATGAACTGAAAATCACTCTCTCCAAATTCAACCAAGGTGATTAGAATATAAATTTATTATTCCAATATTAATTATATAGAAATGTATGGTTTTGAACATGTTTATTTTTATCAAATATCTACCATAAAAATCTATTGAAAACATATTTTTTTTTATTACGAAGATATGTTTTTAAATAAATTTAAAAATAATTGGGAATTTAATTAGTAAATTTTAATGTATTAATTATTGAAATTGAAGACAAAAAATAATTCATCTATAACCTAGTATTTTAAAATTAGAATGAAAATTATAATAAAAAATTGTTACCTAAATCATTATTGGATAACATTTCATGAACCCATCTAATTTTTTTTCAAAAAACATAATCTATTGATTTTATAAGGTCATTTTTATAAGACAAAATGTCAATAATAACTATGGTACATTGATTGTTTTCGTTAAAGACACATGTTTGGTGATCTCTCTAAATAAAATAAAATTGATAAAATAAATAGATATCTAATCACTATAGGTGATAATATTAATTGTATGATTATTTGATAAGGTTGCATGATTTTTTCTTAATAATTTTTTTTAAAACATGTTATTATCTATGAAATGAAAATATATTCAAATTATACAATTATATGATAATATTAATAAAATTACTTTAAGATTTTTTTTCAAATTTTTACTAACTAATACATAATATTATTTTTTAAAAATTTTATTTAATATTCGTTTAAAAAAATTTCAAAGCATTGCATTTCTAGGATATACAATTCATGATTACATAGGTTAGTGACTCATGGATTTCAAATAATAACATTATTCACTATATAACAAAAGAACTTGTTAAAACCATACTTTATCATCTAGTATGACATTTTGAAAAACAAGCTTTCATAGATGAAATGATTTTTGGAGGGAAAAATAGAATGAAACCAAAATTCTCTTTTACATCATACAAATCATCTTAATCTTCTATTTATCTAAATGTAATTCATCATATTTTAATCAGACCATCTAAAATTAAAAACCTTGGAGTAAAATATTATTATATTATATCAATTATTATAATACATAATTCACAAAAAATTTAATCTTATCTATTAAAAATTAAGCTTACAATGTTATTATTCATATTTTCTAAACAGTATTAAAATTTAAATTTTTATTAATATATTTATATTATATAATAATGGATTGGAATATGAATATATATCATTTGATTATTAATAAACTACTAGAGGCTATAATTATTCTTTTTCAATTCCTATAACCCTCAAAAAAAATGGGTAGCAGAAAATGAAATATAACTCCAATAGAATTCCAAAAAACACCTATAAAGTAATTTATTTTACCACAATCATTTTAATATGGCATTGTAAAAACAATTGTTTCAAAAATATTCATGTTCTTATATTACCTGTTTTTATGAAGTCTCCATCTAAAAATTGGAATAATAAATACATTATGATTATTTTTTAATGTTTTTTCTCTAAATATTTTACCTTAAAACAAATAAAAATATTTTAATATTTTTTTAATAATATTACATTATATTTATTGGCTACAGAAACTCAAAATATGAATTAATTGTCTTTGGGAGAATGAATGAAAATTTAAAATAATAAATTAATAATGTTTTTATAAAAATATTCCAAAATAAATTTCTCAATTTGTTTCTGAAAATGATGTTATAACTTGAAATGAACCATTAAAATTTAATAAAGTTGTGTTATTTTGGATAGGGTAATGATATATATCTTAGATGGGTGAATTGAAAAGGTTAAAAAAATTTAAACAAATGAATTTATTGCTTAAATTAATTATCAACGTTAATTGGTTTAGTTATTTAGCCATGGAAAAATTAATCAACATAGGGATGTTTTTATAGTAGATAGGTCCAAATTGGGTCTAATATACTCAAATAACTCTATAATCAGTAAGAGATATGTGTTGGAGTATAATAGCATCACTTTGGACTGAACAACTATTAAAAATGTCCTTGGGTTATTCACTTTTTCAACTACTAATTGGCATTAATAATGTACCTTGAAAAATATTTTATTTAATCAATTCACAAGATTAAATTTTTTAATCTAGTCTATCCAACCCCAAGACTATTTACCGTTACCCTATCTGACCTAATAATTTGTATCATATGTTGATTATTTCTTAATAAGACAATCTCTCTATATATTCTACTTTAATTTTAATTTGTCTAATATATTCTTAGTCTTAAGAGTCTAACGAAAATGATATTTAAGATGGATGGAGTGAACATAAATGATTCATTAATTCCTTATAATACACCACACATTAATGGTAATGAAAATGGATACTAGAGATCACAAATTGAGGCAGACTTCAAACATTTTAGCATTAATCACTAGTTTATCTTGTAAAAAAATACACATGTCCTGAAGCTGACCCAGATACACTTACATTAAATGAATTTATTGGATATTATTTAAATTACAATGTTGTTAATATTTTATATTATTCAATTAAAAGAATTGTTTTTATCTATGTGGGTTCTTTTTTGACATCTCATGAGATTTGGAAGATTCTACTAGACACTCACCTTAGATCTGATAAATTAATCTAAACCAAGATTGGAATGATTCATGATGGGTACCAAGACATCAAGATGGATGAAGATGAAAAAGTAAACCAAACTTTCCTTAGATTCAAAATAATTTTGAATAGAATGAATTCACATAGAGAAGCACTAGAAAACAATGTACTTTTTGAACGAGTCATTCAGGCCTTACCAAATAAATGAAATGCCAAGAAGGTTTCCATTAATGAAAGCAATGAATTCCAAGAGTACACCATGGATGAATTGATTGGATCACTAATTAATTATGAATTGGAACAGACGGACATATATTCCGAGAATAAAACAAAAAGAAAATTTGTAGATTTTAAATCTATAATATTTGTTTCCACTATCTCTTGTGATTCTGATCTAGAAGACAGTGAAAATAAATACATTTCTTAATTTGTTATCGATGTCTACAAAATAATGAAAAATAAAGGATTCATTACCCTATTTAAAAGATATCATAAAAAAGAAAAATATAATGGAGATAAGAATTTTTTAATTCATTAGATGTGAAATGTTATGAATATTGGAAGAAAGGAAATATCAAACCAAATTTCCCTAAACTACTGAATAAAGATAAATACAAAAATAAGGAAAAAAGGCATTGGCCACTAGATGGATTTGTAAAAAATAATATGATTCTGATGGATAATCTATGAATGAAAGATAAGTAACTAACTTGTGGTTCATGGAATCATAGGATAATGTTAGTAATTATTGTTTTCATTATGAATGTACTGATTCAGAATATGATTATGAAAAATAGTATGTTTTTTGAATTAAATTATGTAACTGAATGATTATGGAAAAAATTCAAATATACTAATTTATATAATATGATTAAGGAAAATATTGAGGAAATTAATTCTCTAAATAAATTAATTTTACAATAAAATAAAAAATTCAGAAATACTGCTTCGGTTTCTCATTCAACAATTTAAGAAAATTTGAATACTACTCATGATTTGAATGAAAAATTGAAAAAGGTGGTTGAATGTATTAAACCATATTTATCTGCATTAATTCACGGATGTAAAAAATATCACGACATGTAGTCTTTGACTAAAACTGAAAAATAATAAATATGGTTCTGGAAATGATATAATATTACCTCAAATATTTAAAAACAAAATTTTTAAAAAGTAAAAATGGTTATACTTCAACTATTATGTTTTCTATATGTGACATGAAAGGTTACTTTGAGAATGAAAGTTGACCTAGATTTATACAGTCATTGGGATTAAAAAAACTAATATTTATAAATATTTAATATCATTATTAACATTTAATGGTTGTTTAAATTATTTATGGGTGCCTAAAAATTTCATTACTAATCGTATTGGACCCCAAGTTTATCGGGTACCAAAATTTTCATGTAGTTGATATTTATAGGAACAAATACGTGGATTTCTAATTAATGACATGTGGTACATGAAAGGTGGATTCCCTAGGCATATGACCATAGAAAAATATAATATTACTACATAAAACACTAACTATGGATGCACTGTTACATTTGGAGACAATTCCAATGGCAAAGCAAATTTTTTTTCATATTGTTTTTATTTAAAATTCAACATTTATTTATATTGTTTTATATATTGAATTTTTAAAACATTATTTAAATAGTATTTAATAAATATGTTATGAGGGAATGGAACATAAATTCCAAAATGAATTTTTTTTTAGTTTTTAATGATGATTATTTATTATTTTATTCAAATAGAAAAAAAAATTATACTATTGATTTCGTTGAATTAATTGTTCAATATGATATGTGTTTAAATGATTTACATAATGAAAAAATCATTTAGCATCATCATTAATGTCAGGTTAATTTCATAATGTTATATAAGATCTCAAAACATGAGAATTTGTTATTTCTATGTCCCTAAAGAAATAACATCTTCATGTATGTAAAGCTATCATGAAAGGGTTCTAACACAAAATTTCCTTTAGACCTATTAATCAGATAAGTAGTAATTTTCCATTATTATTAGTACATCATGATGTATATAGAGGCGTCCTATCACTGTAGCAGTGGATCCACTGTAGCAATGGTGGACAAAATAGTGGCGGTATAGAACTGTAGCTGGGGTGGGGTTTGTGCGGTACTGTAGTAGTATTATTCTCAGAATAGGCCTTGGGACAAAAAATGGGTCTAAAATCCATGTAATGGGAAAATGCCAACTTGGCCTTCGGGCTATGTAATGGGTATCCCTCTACCCAATTAAAGAGGTCTTTGCATTGCTTTAATAATAAATGAGACTCCATCCATGACCTTTTAAAATCAAACTTAATCATAAATTGATACTTTTCCTAGATTTAATGATTTTTATAATTTATTTAAAAATGAAAATGGTTTTATGACTATTTCTATTCATAGTGATAAATCAGGTGGATATTAAAATTTAGATTTTGAATTTATTTGAAAGTTATGGTTATTTTCATAATTTCATTGCACCTTGATCACCACCAAAAATTGTGATCTTGAATAGAAAAATATAACTCTTATCAAAATAGAAAGAACTATGTTAGGTAAATAAAATTTTCGTAGCTATTTTTGGGATGAGGCCATGTTTATGCTTGTTATATTTCAAATAAAATTATTACTAGTCCATTATTAAAGAACAATATTTATGAATTATTCAAAATTAAGATCCTAAATTTGATAACCTTATAGTTTTTTGTTGTAATGATTTTATTTTAGATTCAGTTGATGATTTTTATAAATTTTATGGTAAATGTGACTAATGTATTTTTCATAGATATTATAATAATATTAAATCCTATAAAGTTTTTTAATAAATAAACCATAGTTGTTGACATATCAATTTTTGTTATGTTTTATGAAGTTTATGTTAAAATAAATTCTGATTGTAAGGTTATTGATTATGAGTTTAGATATAATGTTTTTTATGATGAAATAACTTAATATTAGGTTGAATAAACAGAGGGGAAAGTTTCTCTTTCTTAAACTGATCCAATATCGTCAATGATTCATAAATTTCACCTAGTTAAAAATTTAATTGGATATGTTGATTCTGGATATAAAAATAGAAACTCTATTTTAATTTTTTTGGGAAATTCTAATTTTATTTACGTTAACTTTAATTAGTGTTAATGATGCATTAAAATATTCCAAGTAGATTGTTTCTATGAAAAATAAATTAAATAAATATTTTAGAAATAATGTATGGATATAATTAAAATTATGTGAGGATAAAAATTTCACTAGAACAAAAGGTGATATTTAGAAACAAGATCGACGAATCTAAATAGATTGTAAAAATAATTCCTGAATTTTATCTCAAGGATACTCTCAAGAATATGTTATATATATTGAATATTTTTTTCACATGTTACTAGGATAGATGATATTGTAATTTTTTTTGAATTGTAATGTTTTTTTGGTTCAATATTATATCAAATGGATGTAAATAGTACTTTCATACATGGTTTTTTAACTAAAGTTGTTTATGTTTTTTAAGACCCTAGTTTTGTAAATGAAATATTTCATAATCATGTTTTAAAATTATCTACATATTTTTACAATTTCAAATATGAACCTTATTCTTGGAATGAAGGTATTTATTTGTATTCATTAAAAGTAGTTTCAAGAAATGAAATACTGACCTGAATCATTTTATTAAAATAATGTTGGAAGGTATTTTAATTGTAAAATATTATTTTGTTGATATAGGTTTTGGATCATCTAGTGAAATACTATTTAATGGTTTTTTCTATTTTGATTTATCCTGACTTTTACATGAGTTTAATGGAATATTTCCACTTCTTTTTAGGTTTCAATTCTTTCAATGAAATAACTAAAAAATTTCATAATAAATATATGTTTTTTAAAGAGTTAGTTAAATTATTTAGTCTCGATTCATCTAAATATATTAAAATTCTATGGGTACAAATTACAAATTAGTGGTTGATTCATCTGGTAAATATGTTGGAATTAAATTTTAGAGATCCCAGATAAGTATAGTATTGTATTTAATTTCATCTAGAACTGATATAATGTTTATAATTTTTTTTTGTGCTACATTTCATGCTAATCATATATAATGTAATATAAAATTTGTAAAAATAATAATCAGATATGTTAAAGGAACTATTGATTGTGGTTTATTTTATCAAAAATATTACTATTTGGATTCAATATGTTTTTCTAAATCTATAATTGGGGGTTATATAATGTATCAGATTATCAAATTAGGTGTGTGTCATTTTCTTGGAAAACATTTCATTTCATTTCGTTCAAAGAATATTTTTTTCTCAATCTACTGTAGAAGCTGAGTATATCTCTGCTGCTAGTAGTTGGGATTATTCTTTATGTATTAAACATAGATTATGTGAGTTTGTTATTTGTATTAATAAACATCATATATATTTTCATAAGGTTTCTATAACATCTGTTTATAAAAATTCATTAAAAGAATCTAGAACAAATCATTTCGACCATAGATATCATTTTATTAGAGATCATGTGAATAAAGACGACATCTTTTTCTAATTTATTTGTCACAACCCGTCCCCCGGGGCCCACACTGTGACTACCCCAAGCCCATCTTCCATAGGACAGGGGCTGATGAGTAGCACCAAAGGCGTAAATCCCTAAGCTGTGAAGGAATTGCCTTTATAAATCATAAACACACACAATCAAAGTAAGCTAGAAGCAAAACACTAAGTAAAACTATATACAAATTAGTGTTGAAAAGTAAGAAGGCTAGAATAAAAGCCCAACAAGAAAGTAAAAGTACAACTGAGAAGGGAAAAAATAGCTGAAGGTGAAAGCTTCTCCAGGATCATCCACCACAGATCCTACTTGAGGGATAGGTACATATATCCTCCACAGCACTCCATGTCCGTCTGTCTACTCCGTGAACCATCATGTCGTGTGGTCCACCTCTGTGTACCATAATGTCATGTCCACTCAGTCCTTGTAAGTAATGTCCATTGTCTGCAACCATCACAACGAGGTGTGGGAAAAGCCCGCACATGGGTGAGTATGACGATATTCAGTAGGGTCCCCGAGACCACCATGGTCTCTCAAAATCCACCAAGGATAAACTAGAGTGTTTGAAATCAACAGATAGCCATTATAGAGGTATATTCCCATACATATACCTATGTTATCATTTAATCCATCTTAGTCATGAGGTAAATAAAAAAGTCACTGACTCAGCACAAACCAAGATCTTATTCATGGGGTAGTAACTTGTATCACTCCCAGTCAAACTGTCGAAACCTTGGCTGCTAAAGTACTCCTTATCTATATAGTACTATGGGCATGCCACATCACACGGACATGCTTCCCACTATCCTAGACAGCTGAGGTACTACTCCTGTCGAGTATCGTGGGTCTGCTACATCAAATAGAAGCACTCCCCACTGTAGGTCTGTCACATTACAGAGAGCCTCTCCCCCTTGTAGCCTGCTGAGGTAATCCACCTATCGAGTATCATGGGTCTACTTCATCACACAGAGGTGCTCCCTACTATGCGTCTTCCGCAAAAAACAGAGTCTCTCCCCACTGGGCTAGTTCAAACACTCTAAGTCGAATCGGTCAGCAGTCGTGAGGTCTCAAACAGCTACTAGGTCATGTACTCCACTCGCTCGTCTCCGGGAGGATCCGCTCCACAGGCTACAGGTCATTTCCCCAAATGTTACGAAGTCCCACATATAATTATCTCAAATGTCTGACTTGTCATATGGGTCTCAATGCTATAGAAGGTGCATCAATCAGACGCCCGGTCTGTGAGTTATTGGCATTTCCTTTCCACGGCCCCAATTGGATTTAGGTTCAATACAACCCGACCAAACCCCATTTTCATCCTAAAATGAAGTGGGGTATTCCATAAGAACCGTCTTGCTCCAGGATTTCTTTCAACGTAGACGGTTCGTCAATAAGACACTCGTAACCCATGTTATGGGCGAAAAGGTGAAAACAGGCCATAACGTGTCCGGATTGGGGTCCGACCCAATCTGCGGGTCCGACCCGGCCTGAGGGGGCTTCCTAACACACGCTGGTGGCCCAACCTGTGGTGGGTCCGACCCACATTGGGTCCGACCCGCACTGGGTCTGGCCCACACTGAGTCCGGCCCGCGCTGGGTCCGGCCCACGTGGGGTCTGTCCCACGTTGTGTCTGGCCCGGTAGCCCAGTAGCCCGTGGGGGGTCCACCTATGCCACGTCTATGGGGGATTCCATGCACCCCATAGAAATCCCCAACAACTTTTCCATTCAGGTTGGATCCAAACCGGTGCCAGGTGGCGCCAGTCCACGCCACGCGGGGCCCACGGTGGGTCCCACTCCTCCCGGCTCTCTGAGCGGCCAGCTTACTCCTGTGCGGCGCTAGATGCACTGCACCTCCACCGGCGACCCGATAGCTCGGGCTGCCAGACCTCTTCGTTTCCGGGCTCGATTCGGCCACAACTGCACCTCCACGGCCAGGGGTCGCAGACCTCCTTCAGTCCACCGCACGCCGCCAGTTGCACTGCGCCTTCTACGGAGAACCAGTGGCTCGGGCTGCCTGTTTCCTTCACGGTCGGCCATACGCCTGCCACTGCTGTACCACCACGGTCTATCAGTTGTGGGTCACTCCTCTGGTGACGCAGTTGCGTTGCTGCCACCCCACAGTGATGTTTGTTCCTCCATCTATCATCAATCTTTCTGCAGGTCACCGGACGTGTTTTGGTGGCCCGTTTCTCATTCTGGAAGAAGTTGCACACTCCTCGGAACCTCGCCTTCAATCCTTGTTCATTGATGACGAGAAATGAACATTCCAGTCTCATGCCGTGATTAGCATCAAAATCCACAAAGAATGCAAAGGGGTTGGGTCGTGTTTGTTCAGCCCGCGCCCTCTGCGTTAGGGTGATATCAAACAACATCAAATTCTAAACCACAATATAAAAAAAAGTACACGCAACAACAAATCATGAAACCCCTGCCTTGGATTCATTGAAGTTGGAAGAAAATGTGAGGTAGTCGAGGACGATGTTGTCGGTGTTTTTTATGGATGTCCCTCCCTCCCTTGTTCTAGTTGAAGATCAATGAAGAAGATATTCATCGTTGGAGGTTGAAGAGTTCTTCACTGGAGAGGAATAGTTTCTCCAATTTCTCTCCTCTTCCCAGGCTCCACCAAAAACACAAATGCCCACAAAATAATAAATTACAACATCTTATTAAATTGTTGGCATAAAATTCAAATTGTTTAAATTAATTAATTGAATGTGTACAATAAATTAATTGATAGGGTTAGGCACCATAAAGAGGGGAGTTCAAGGTTTCTCCCCACTTAATGGCATGTTTCATGGGGTTAAAATCTAGGTGGTCCCCACCTCATTTAACCTCCAATGGGAGGTTGAGTTCCGATGGACCAACCACCATAACCTCTCATGGGAGGTTAAGGTGTGGTGGCCCCCACCTCCAAACTCCTCGTGAAGGTTATAACCAACAATAATAAAAATAAATACACAACATTATTTTTATTAAATTTATTTATAAAAAACCAAAAAACAAACTATCATTATTGAACAACTATCATCGAGTTGAAAATATTATTAATGGAATACCGGCACTGTGAGTTCAACAGTGCCCTCATATTTCAATTCCATGCACCGGTTCAAAAAATATGAAATCCCCCTCATACGTTTACTGAATGTACCCAAAAAAAATTCAGAACTTGATTACGGGCACAATGGGCCCCGGAATCCGGCACCGTAAATTTTCACGGACAGATAAAATTCACATGTATTTAAGAAAAAATCTTCCATGGAATTTCTGGGTCTTTACATTCTACCCACCTCAGAGCTTTACATCCCCGTAAGCTACAACTCGAACTAAGGGAACAAATGGGGTACTGAGCATGCATCCGAGCCTCCTGCTCCCATGTTCTCTTTTGGAGGTTCCCATGCTGCAAGTGAATGCGCACCAGAGGTATCGACCATCCACATAGGACCCGCTCCTGTCGATCCTCAATCTCCACTAGATTGTCTGTTAATGTTTCCCCATCGTTGACGTCTAGCTCTCCATGGTCAATTATGTGGTAATGGTCGTGCACGTATCTCCTTTGCTAGGATACATGGAAGACATTGTGCACCCAGTGCAACTGAGGTGGAAGAGCTATGTGGTAAGCCACCTCACATACTCTACTGAGGACCTAGAATGGTCTACTGAATCTCAGAGATAACATTCTGGCTCAGACAAATCTTCATAGACCTCATTGAGGTGAGACCCGTAGGAAGACATGGTCGTCATCCTCGAAATCTAGAGGTCCCTATCTCCTGTCAGCATACGACTTCTTCCTTCTCTTTTCAATCTTCATCTACTCCTGGATGATCTGCACCTTCTCTGTGGTAGCTCGTACCATCTCTGGTCCCACCAGTGCTGACTCCCCGGGGTCTGTCCAGCACAAGGGTGATCTACATGGTCTCACATAAAATTCTTCAAAAGGTGACATCCCTATGTTGGAGTGATAGTTGTTGTTGTATGCAAACTACACCAAAGGTTAGTGGTCCTCCCAGCTGCGACCGAAGTCAAGGACACAAGCATGTAGCATGTCGTTGATGGTTTGAATGGTCTGCTCGGTCTAACCATCTGTTTGAGGATGGAAGGAGGTGCTCTGATGAAGCTGCATCCCAAAAGCCTCCGGTAACCCCTTCCATAGCAGGGATGTAAACCGTGCGTCATGATCAGAGACAATAGAAGAAGGTAATCTATGTACCCGAACAATATCCTACACGTATAGGTATCCCAATCTCTTTACTGAACCCTGCTCTTTGATTGGTAGGAAGTTGGAAGACTTGGTGAGTTTGTCTAAGATCTCCCAAATCGAGTCATGACCCCTGGATTTATGTGGAAGACTCGTCAAAAAGTCCATGGATATCCCATCCCACTTCCACTATAAGACCTCTAAAGGCTGATCCAAGCATGCTGGTACTTGGTGATCCATCTTCACTTGATAACAATTGAGGCATCGAGAGACAAACTATATTACTACATTCTTCATACCTGGCCAGCAGTGTTGTCATTGAATATCCTGGTACATCCTCGCCACTCTGGGATATACCTATAGAGGTAATGTGTATAACTCCCTTAGAACTTCTTCCTGAAGTGCTACTGGTACCAAGGTATGTCCTCTGAAAAGGATGACATGCTCCCCAACTTCAGAAAATCCATCAGGTGCCTGCCCTATGGATATCTAAGCATGTCGTGTATCGCAGTCAGCGTCCCCACGCTGCGCCTCCCTAACTCACTGAAGAAGGGAAGGAGTGATTGTGAGAGACTGAATGAAAGCAACTCCATCCCTATCCACAATGGATATCTATATGGCAGCAAACTTTTCATTCACCTCTCCTACAAGATATTTACACGATCTTCTACTGAGTCCATCCGCAACAACATTCCCCTTCCTAGGATTATTGACTATCTCGAAGTCATAGTCTTTGAGGAACTCAATCCAAAACTGCTGCCTCAGGTTCATGTTCTTCTAGGAGAAGATATACCAGAGACTCTTGTGATTAGAGTAGATTGTGAATGTCTCTCCCATCAGATAGTGCCTTCACATCATCAAGGCGAATACCACTGCTGCTAACTCCAGGTCATGAGTAGCATATTTCTTCTCATGTTATCTCAGATTCCGAGAACCATATGCGATCACTGCTCACTCCTGCATCTGGATACACCTGATTCCATTCCCTGATGCATCATAGTAAACTACGTACCCTACTCCTTCCTCGGAAGCCTCTCGATGGGGGCAGTAGTCAGCCTCTACCTCAGCTCCTGAAAGATCTGTTGACATATCTTGGACCACAAAAAGGGTTTCCCATTCTTCTTCAAGGCTGATAGTGGAGATGCAACTCTGGAGAAGTCTGGAATGAACCTCTGGTAATATCCGGCCAAACCCAGGAAACTCCGTACCTTCGTCACACTCTTGGGTGGCTCCCAAGAAAGTGCCACCTCAATCTTCACTGGATCCACTACAACTCCAGCCTCCGAGAAGACATGTCCCCAAAAGTGAAACTCTCGGATCCAAAACTGGAACATCGAGATCTTACCATAAAGCTGGTGCTCTCAGAGTGTGTACAGTACTACCCGCAAATGGTATGCATGCTTCTCCTCGGTAGTCGAGTCGATCAGAATGTCATCGATGAAGACCATGACAAATTGATCAAGGTAAGGCTGGCATATTATTTTCATGAGACTCATGAACACTGCTAGATCATTGGTATTGCAAAAGGGCATATCCAAGAACTCGTAATGGCCATACCGTCACATGAAGGTCATCTTCTACACTTCCTTGTCTCGAACTCTGAGCTGGTGATAACCTGATTTGAGGAATATCTTCGATAACCACCGTGCTCCCTTCATCTGATCAATGATGTCATCAATCCTTGAGAGTGGGTACTTGTTCTTCACGTCTACCTAGTTCTAGAAATGGTAGTCGACACAAATCCTCAATCTCTCACCATCCTTCTTAGAGAACAGAATTGGGGCTGCCCAAGGAAAAACATTGGGCCAGTTGAATCCATTTCCCTACAAGTCCTCTAGTTGTACCATCAGATCACGAAGCTCAATAGGAGGCATACAATATGCATGTGTAGATATCAGTTCCATCCTAGGGTGCATTTCAATATAGAAGTCCACCTCTATGTGAGGATGTCATCCTGGAACATCGTTAGGGAAAACATCCATGTACTGGTCCACCACTACAGGATAGCTCAGACTCTCCACATCTACTTTTCTGAGTGTAAGGCAGGCCAACTCATGAGCGATCGACTGCACTATCCTCCGAGTAAGTATGTCTTGCACTACAATGGCTCCCTTCTCGTCGGTGAAGGTGAACCTGGTCCAATCAGTGCGGACACACCAAAATTTGCTCCTAATATAGTGGATCTGAGCATGGACTGTAGATAACCATTCCATACACAAGATGACATCGTAAGGCCTTGATGCCACTACAATGAGATCTCATCCAAAGCTCTAGCCTCCTAGAGTAATCTCACACTGCTTCCACCAGTGCGTAATCATCGAGTCTGCTTCTGTAGGAGTCTCTAGCCATAAGGATCGAGCCAAAAACTCCTTTGGAATCTTCAAGCTCTGAATGAGGGCAGTGGAAATGGAAGAGTGACTAGAACCTATGACTATAAGAACTGCAGAAATGGTTTATTAGACACAGATCATACCTCGAATCAACTCTGAAGTGTCGTGATCATAGGCCTCAGTAACTTGGAACTGAGCTCTCCCATGTCCACCTACTCCCTGTAGTCAAGGTGGACCTCTTAGTGTTGGTGGCGGTAGCACCTCGAAACGTTGTCCATCTCCAGCTACACGGCCATCTCCTCTGCCATGTCCGCCTGCTCCCTGCGGACCACCTCGATCGAATCTCTAACTCTCCCTGGGAGGCCCCTCAACTGTCTGTTGATCATCTGAATGGCATGTCAGACAATCACGATCCATGTAACCCTGCTCGCCGCAGGTGTATCACTGTCTTCTCCTAGAATATATGTCACTGCCCTGGGTGCCCCACAAAACTGATCTTGAGTCATGCAGTCTTCCACCCGTGGGTCTGGTCCACTTGGACCTCCGCATAATATTTCTACTTCCAGCTATAGAAGACTCTTCTGCATGTTGACTACTGGTGGGTCTCACTGCCGGAGACTGCTAGAAAGAAAACTCTCCACCAGGAGGGATCTCTCTAGCACCCCTGCATGCATCCGGATTTTAAGTGAGACCATCAAAGCCCTGATCTCTCTCCTGGTCCACTGATCGAAGGTCCGCGTCCTAAATAATGAGTCTCATACCATATCTATGGTGTAGCACAATAGGTCAGTGAACCTCAATGAGTAATGATATAACGTCATGATACCTTACTGTAGATGTAGTAGCTCTTGTATCTGCACTGCACGATTGGTGGCCGGGACAAAATCCGCCCAAAATAGGATCTTGTAGTCTATCCAAAGTAGTGTCACCTAGACATGTACGTTAGAGCATCAGGATCCACCATATGCCTACTACTGCATGAATGAGACTTGTGGCAAGGATAACCATAAGATTTGCTGCTATGCCTATCTGTCTTAAAACTCTCACCACAGCCTCCCGAAAATCCTCATCCGCATGTGGGACCGTCTCTCCCCGGATCCTGGATGGACTCTGGTGCTGGAAATCATGCAACTCACTCAAGTGTCGTGCATCTTCTGTTTCTAGGGACGATGGCATCAACCACCCAATGGGTAGTGGTACCGTTGGTAACTCCGCTGGAAGAGGGCCCTGCACCGAGGCCTCATCGATTGGTTGGAAATCTGTGCATAAAGCTCTTGGGGCCCTAGATGGTTGTCTGAAGTGATGCATCGTGAAATATAGAGATGTGACGAAGTCAAAAGTTTATACCTGGTGTGCAGACTTGGTTGAGCTGACATAAAGATATCTTTTGAAAACACACACACAATCAGTGTTTTCTGGCACTGTGTCTAAAATCAGTAGTCAGGGTCCTGGTGTATGGATACGTCGACCACCACACCAACACTGGACTCCCTAAACTAAAAACCACACTCGGTACACTTAAAACTATTTATTCACAGAAAAGAAAGATCATAGTCCTAAGTTATATGAGAGAAATGACTCCTCTGAAACCAATTTTTGATCACCCTTCCCCCAAGGCCCATGTTGTGACTACCCCAAGTCCGCCTTCCATAGGCCAGGGGCGGGCGAGTAGCACCAAAAGCGTAAAACCCTAAGCTAGGAAGGCATTGCCTTTATAAATCATAAACACACACAGTCAGAGTAATATGGAAGCAAAACACTAAGTAAAAATGTATAAAAATAAGTGATGAAAAGTAACTGGGCCTGAATACAAGTCCAACAGGAATGTACAAGTACAACTTAAAAGGTAAAAAACAACTAAAGGTGAAAGCAGCTCCGGGATCATCCACCACGGATCCTACTATAAGGTTAGGTACAGATACCCTCCATAACACTCCATGTCTGACTATCTCCTCTGTGAACCATCACGTCGTGTGGTCCACCTCCAAGTACCGTCCAGTTCTATCCACTCAGCCTCGGTCAGCGCTGATCGTCGTCTACAACCAACACAATGAGGTGAAGGTAAAGCTTGTGCAGGGGTGAGTATAATGATACTCAGTAGGGACCCCGGGACCACCATGGTCTATCAAAATCCACCAAGGATAAATCACATATTATAAAATAAATGGACATCCATTACATAGGTATATGCCCATACATATACCTAAGTTATCATGTAATCCATCTCAGTTATGAGGTAAACACAAAAGTCACTGACTCATCACAAACCAAGATTTTATTTTAGGGGTAGTAACATGATACACTACCAGTCAAACTTTTGAAAACTAGGTTGCTAAAGTAGTCCTCCTCTATAGAGTACTATGGGCCTGACGCATCACACAGAGGTGCTTCCCACTATCCTGGACTACCGAGGTACTCCTCCTATCAAGTATTGTGGGTCTGCTGCGTCACATAGAGGCGCTACCCATTGTGGGTATGTCGTGTCCCACAAAGGCGCCCCCCCCCCCCTCATAGCCTAGTGAGGTACTACTCCTGTCGAGAATCATGGGTCTGCTGCATCACAAAGAGGTGCTCCCCACTGTGGTTTTTCCGCTTCACATAGATGCGCTCCCCACTGGGCTAGTTGAAACACTCCGAGTCGAATCAGTCAGCATTCGTCAGGTCTCATCCAATTAATAGGTCAAGTACTCTGCTCGCTTATATCAGGAAGGATCTGATCCATGAGCTAAAATTCATTAAAACAACTATAAATAAGTCCCACTTATATGTATATAAAAGTTACTCCTCATCATAGTGGTCTCAACACAACAGACGACACGTCAATCAGACGCTTGGTCTTTAAGTTATTGACATTTCCGATCTGGGGCCTGGTTGGATTTATGTTTAATCCAACCAAAACGTACCCCAACTAATTACAAACCTCATGTGGGGTATGGTAAATGAACCTTATTTCTCCAGGCTTTCCATCATCGCAGACAGTTCGTCAATCGGACACTATTAGCCCATGTTATGGACGAAATGGTGAAAACATGCCATAACGGGTCCGAACTGGGGTCCGACCTGGTCCGTAGGCCAGACCCGGCCCGTAGGGTCAACCCAAGCCATGAAGGTGGCCTAGCCAACGCTGGTGCCCTGGACCATGGTGGGTTCGAACCACACTATGTCTGGCCCGCGCACGGTCCGGCCCGCGCTGTGTTTGGCCTAGTGGCCTGGGGGCCTGGCGGCCCAGTGGTCCATGGGGGTCCGCCAAAGCCACGTCCAGGGGGTAGGCCACACCCCCTAGAAATCCCGAACACCTATTCCATTCAGGTGGGAGCCAAACCTACGTCAGGTGGTTCCGGTCCACATCAGGCGGGAGACGTGGTGGGTCCCACTCCTCCATGCTAGTCGAGCGGCCGACCAACTCCCGCGTGGCGCTGGATGTGTCACGCCTCCTCCGGGACCCAGTGGCTCGGGCCACTGATCCTCTTTGTGGCTAGGATTGATCTTCCCACTTTTGCACCACCGCGGCCAGGGGCCGCGGCCCTCCTTCTGTCCACCGTGCGGTGCCGATTGCGACGCGCCTTCTCCGGCGACCTGGTGGCTCAGGCCGCTGTCTTCCTTCGAGACCGTCCTTGCGCTGGCAACTGCTACACCACCATGGTCCATTGGTGTCAGGTCAATCCTCTGGGGGTGCGATTGTGGTGGCACTGGCCCACGGTGACATTTGATTCTCCATCCGTGGGCGAGCTTTCCGCGAGTCACCAGATGAGTTCTGGTGTCCTGTTTCTTGTTTCGGATGATGCCACACAGTCCTCAAGACTTCGCCTTCGATCCGCATTTTTTTATGATGAGAAACTCACATTTCATTATCATTCCACTATTAGCATCAAAATTCTCAAAGAATTCTGATGGTTGGGCTGTGTTTGTTCAGCCTGCACCCTCCTCGTTACGGTGATATCAAATGGCTTTGAATTATAAACGATGGTGGAAAACAAAGAAAACACAACAAAAAAGCATGAAACATCTACATTTGATTTTTTGGAATTTGAAGAGAAGGTGAAGAAGTCTAGGATGATGTCATTGGTGATATTCAAGGACGACACTCCCTCCCTAGTTCTGGTTGAAGATCAACAAAGAATATATCTGTAATTGGAGGATGAAGAGTTCTTCATTGGAGAATAATAGTTTCTCTAATTTCTCTCTTCTTCCGAGGCTCCACCAAAAAGACAAATGCCAACAAAATAATAAATAATGAAATTTTATTAATTTATTGGCATAAAATTCAAAAGGTTTAAATTAATTAATTGAATGTGTTAAATTAATTAATTGAGAGGGTTAGACACCATAAAGAGGGGAGTTCAAGGGTTATCCCCGCTTAATGGATAGTTTCAAGTGGTTAAAGCCGGGTTGTCCCCGCCTCAGTTATCCTCCCAAGGGAGGTTGAGTTAGGGTGGGCCCCACCACCATAACCTCTCACAAGAGGTTAAGGTGTGGTGGCCTGCACCTCCAACCTCCTCTAGGAGGTTTTAACTAAAAAAATAAAAATAAAGCCTCAAATTTATTTTTATTAAATTTATTTATAAAAAACCAAAAAAAATTACATTAATTCTCAACCAACTTTCGTCGAGGTGAAAGTATTATTAAGAGAATACTAGCATTAGGAGTTCAACGGTGCCCTCAGATTTCAATTCCGAACACCAGTTCAAAAGTTATAAAATCGCACTCGTACGTTTACTAATCTTACACGAACAATACTTCAGAAATTGATTCTGGGCACACCGGGCCACGGAATCCAGCGCCGTAATTTTTTGCAGACTTGTAAAATTCCCATGTATTTAAGAAACAATTTTCCATGGAATTTTCAGGTTTTTACATTATACCTACTGAAAATTAACTAGGAGCCATCTTTACAAAGTCATTAAACTCTTATCAGTTTGAAAAAAATTTAAATTTTAACATGGAATTTTTGAAATATAATTGTTACTGTATTTCAAATACCTACTACTAAAATTTCAAATTACTCTAATTTATAAAATGGGAAAATATCTTTTAATATTTAATATACTAAAAAACCAATCTTTTTGATCCATACAAAAAGGGGTATAAAATGTTAGAAGAGTGAATTAAGGACTTGTAATAATCAAAATGTTTTTTTTGAGTGGATTCTTTCCATTCTCATCTATATTTTATTTTGATAATTACATTAACCCATCATTCATTGTTTTCCCATAATTTTTTTAGTGTTTTGAATTTAATATATCAATGTATTTATTTTATATCTAAATAATTGTTTACCTGATTCATATGTTGATTTTTTTTATTGATAACAATATTATATTTGTTTTATATCATTATATTTAAAGTAAATTATGATTTTTATGTAGTGAAACTATTCACTGATAGTGTCACAAACTATTCATGTTACAACACAATTTTCATCTTAAAATAATATCTAAATATTAATGATATTTCATTCATGACTGAAAACGTTTTATGTTTACCATTTATCATTATATATCTAGGATATTTATCTAAACATTATTATTTTTTGAGTTAGTCGGAATTGGATGATTTTGTACTCTAAAAATTTGCATAATTACCTATAGTAGTTTCACAATTAGACAATGAAAAGATTTAAAAATCCACAATATTTTATTTATTACAAGTTATAAAGATATAATAATTTCTTAAAAACTGTTTTTATGGAAATTAAATAATTTTATATTGATTACATTAGATTACATAAAATTCCAAAAAATGACGTTTGGATGGTAAAACAATTTCATGAAGTCATGCAATTGTTTTTGAAGTGCAGTTTTTTTCATAATGATATTGCTTTTGTTATTTTAAGATATCCAAATCTGTATAAGTTGGATTAATTCAATTTTTCATCCTTCATAAAAATATTAATATTTCATAAATATAAGTATTCTAGTACAAAGTCTGACTCAGTTGTTAAAGGGATATTAAAATGTTATAAATTCTGTAAATAAAAGTTGTATAGTTTTCTAAATGTTTAATTCAAACCTAAATTTGATACATAAGTATGGTTCATACACAATATTTTTGACAAATATAAATTAATTTTCATGAAACCTTCCTTTGGTGAACCGTAATTGTGGTGAACCCTACTTTTGGTGAGCCGTACTTTCGGTAAACCCTACAGTCACTAAACTCTGCATTCTTTGAACCATAATTTCGGTGAACACTACATTTGATTAAACCTACATTTAGTGAACCCTAATTTTAATGAAACCAAATTATGGTGAAATATCATTTATTTGAACCCAAATTTTAGTGAACCCAACTTTTGGTGAACCCTTCTATTAGTCAAACCTACTTTTGGTGAATTCTACATTCAGTGAACCGTACTTCTGGTGGACCCTACATTTTTACTACTGCCATGTGTTATTTTTCTTAAAAATGTATATATTCGTATTATACAATTATGTGAAATCTAAAACATAAAATCCCAAGAGAATAAATTCAATACATACTTTTATAATAAAAATCTTACATTATAAATAGTTTTAAGTTATGTTTATGGAGTTTTCAATGGAAATTATTATTCTACAAAACATTATGTAATTATGTTATATTTTTTTCTAAAAACATTGAGGTTTAGATAAAATTATTCATTATTGAAATATAGTCACTGTAGATATAGATAAATTTTATAACAAAATAACAGAAGGAAGCATCATGATATTAGGGTTCACCTAAATTAGGGTTCTCCGAAAGTATGGTTCACTGAATATAGGGTTAATCAAAAGTAGGGTTCACCAAAAGTATGGTTCACCAAAAGTAGCAATCACAGAATGTAGGGTTCACCAAATGTAAGGTTCACAAAATATAGGGTTCACTAAAAGTATGGTTCACCATATTTATGGTTCCCATAATGTAGTGTTCACCAAAATTAGGATCAATGAATATAGGTTTCATGAACCATAATTTCTATTGCCCAAATTACTGGTATATGAACAACTATTTTATATGAAATTTTGGGATGATATAAACCTTAATAAAACTATTCTTCTTGAATTTAGATACTTCTATGATTTTTAGATCTATTTATCTTTATAATAAGCATCTTTCCTATAAGACATATTCTTATACAATATTAAAATCAATTTAACAGATCAATAATAAAATCAATCTGACATATATAGATCCTGATATATTTTAAATACTGAGGAAATATCATTCAACAGGAAATATCATTCAATAAATAAACTACAGTTCTAAACAATAGTAATTTTAAAATTTTCAATCATTTGTTTGATCATCAAGACTATCTTTTAAAACATTTATGTAAAATATTTATATCATGGTAAACTTATTGTATTTACAACCCAATAGGATATTATAAATTAATATATATATATATATATATATATTGTACTTTTAGTAAATCGAATACTTTATCTTTTTAAATCATTTCTCCATAGAGTTGTGAAACTGCTACAGAAACATCAGTGGATTTTTAGAGTACCAAAAAATATGTTTCATACTAACACAAAAACTAATATTGTTTAGATAAATATATTATATATATAATGGTATATGTTTTATAAAAAATCATTCAATGTAGATTAATATTTCATCAATATTAATAGATTATTTTAAGATGAAAATAGTAATGTCACTTGAACAGCTTGTAACTCCTTTAGTGAATGGTTTCACTTTGTAAACAAATGAATTGACATTAGAAATGAAATATGAAATAGACATAATATTATTATCATTCCAACATAAAAAACTACATACGAATTTCCGAATAATTATTATATATCAAATAAATAATTTGATATATTAAATCTGAAATACATAACTATTTTATTAGAAAACAATAAATGATTGGTTGATTTAATTATCAAACCTAAATCTATATGAGAATGGAAAGGGTGCAATAAAAAAGGTGAATACCTAAAATATTCTAAAATAAGTTCATTTCAGAATGATTTTAAAAAATATAATATCCTTCCTCTTTGAAATGAAAATAGATATTTCATGTGGGAACTCATAATATATTATTTTTCATAAATGAAATTGAGCTTTATAATTTCATCTCTCACAAGGAATCCATATTTTTATATTGGATATATTTTTAATAATTGTGGTGATTCCTCAAAAAATTAGGTAAATAAATTCTTAGGAAATGGTCTTTTTATTATCATGGAATGAACTAGTGATCATCCCACAAGGAACAATATAGTATATATGAATATATTAGATGAACATGGTAATATAAAAAAAATAAAGATCACCTAGTATCTAATGGTATTATCCAAGAGGAATATATGGAATTTGAAGAAAACATTCCTCCCGTAACTCAACTATAATCTATTAGAATCATGGATGATATTTCAAAAAATCATAATAATAAAATTTAATCAAATTGATATTGAAAGATCAACTTTAAATAATTTTATTACTGAAAATTATTTTTTTAAGAAACACCTGCTATTAATGAACCACTTCTATTTAAGAACAAAAATTTTAAATATATGTTTTCAGAAAGAGTATATCTCTTTAATTTTTAAAACAACCCCCTTAGGATTTTATAAATGTTTTTCTAATTTAAATTTATAGTATGTTTTTAATGTTGTAAAGGGGATTCAACTAATTTTCTAGAACCCATAAAAATTATGTGTTTTTTATTAAAATTATTATTGATAAACATAATTTGCACCAACCACTAAATCAAATTATTTAGAAATAACTGATTTAATAAAAAGTAATTTAAAATTAAATTTTTGGGTTCACGAAAATTGCCTCTTGGTATTCAATTTTCTCAATGTAATGATGTTATTTTTATAAACCAAGGAAAATATAATGATGAATCTTGATAATGTTTTTGAATAGATAATTCTATGTAAATTATTACACTCATGAGTAAAACATGTATGGTAATATCATACGAATATGATAATTCATTTGGAAACCACATTTATAGAAGAATGATTAGGATTATATGTAATCTTAGTTAATCCTATAATGAAATCATGTTCATTATTTTTCTATATAGCCATTTTTATTCAAATCTGTAGGATTATTTTATTAATTCTACTAGAATTATCTTTAATTATTTATATGTTACTAAAAAATAGATATTTTTTAACTAAATAAAACTCATTTTAAAATATATAGTTTTTTCAATATTTATTTAGGGGTATTGAAACTAGATATGAAAAGTAAAAGTGTGACATTTCACCTATATAGAGAGTATGTAATCTCTTGGATAAGTATAAAGAAAAAACAAATGTTCATATTCTATAGCTGAAACATAATACATATCAACTAGGAAATGATTCTATAAAATAATATGGATTATATAAACAATCTTGTACTTTGGTCTTACATATGATTAAATCTAAATTAGATATGATACTACAAGAGCCATAAATATTTGTAAAAAACTAATCCATTATTCATGAACTGAAAAAATTAGTCCTAATAAATAAATTTAACTTAACCACATTAAAACATTTCATATCTTTTAAAAATTTATTAGTATGGACTTCTATCTAACCACTATAGTTACTAAAACTATTTCTGTATATTGTTTTGTTTTCATTAAATGGGAATTTGTAATTTTATTCAAGTGATATATTCCATTTTAATATGACTATATTGAGTAATAATTTCATAAATTATTTATAATATGATCATGTTCCATTTCCCATAAATTATTTATATTTTTTATTAATTTCAAAAGTATTTCCTATTAGTTTTTCTTAGATATAACCCATACATCTCACATAGTAATTATTTTGATGGTGATACTAATATATTTTTTTCTGAAAGATTCAATTAGAGGGACATCTATGAAGTATCGTTCATAGAAAATGGTTTCTATAATATTTCAACAACATGTTTTCTAAAAAGTTAATTTTTATAATAAATAAAATTATGATTTTTTATTATATTATTTTCAATCATTGAAAATGAATAGTGTAATGTTATTTATTTTAAATATATTTAATAGAATTTTTTTCAAAATAAATTTTATAATGTTTTCTATTTTATATCTCATAGGTGATGATTAATAATTAATAAATATCATGCATATAATTGTCTCCCAAATGAAATATTTTTTATTTTTATAACAAAATGAAAATGAGAGGATGCAATCTGGGTATGATTTCACTTCCCAATTAAATTTACCATGCTATTTACAAAAAGGAATTATTCAGTAGATGTGAAATTATTATTTGTGGTAAAAAAGTTTTTTAAAAATTTATGTACCAACTTTTTAGGCAATTTTCTCTTCCTTCTACCTTATTCACTTTGTTTCTCCCCTTTTCACTAGCATTTATCTTTCATTTATTTTATCTTTTATTCATTAATTTTTTTTAATTTATTTTCTTTTACATCCACATTTAAAACTATATTTTTGTTTATCTATTAAATATTCTATTATTCATTACTCTCGATTTCTCTATATTTTTAAATTATTTGGGGGGGGGGGTATTAATAACCTTTGAGATTCTTAAAATTTTTACCTTAAATTCTATTAAATATATATTTTTCAAAATTTATTGGTTTTTCTCATAAAAATCATTTTCAATATATATTTTTTCGTCATATTTTGGAAATATTTTTTTAATTATATCTTATATTATTCTTCATATATTACTTGTATCTCTCAGTTTTCATTTGGATAGTCATAATGAGGTATAAATTTATTAAACAATTTGGGAACAATTCTCATTCTCACAAATGGGGATATATTATTTTAATATTATATAGTGTTGGGGAGATCATTAAATTTAACGATATATTTTTTATTTATTTTATAAATTGGGTAATATTTATTTAATTCCTAAATAAATTATTGCAAATTTTTTTGTTAGTATAGTCACGTCATGATTATATTTTTGATAATTTTTTAAAAACCATTAAAATATTTTTATTTATTTCACTCATGATTATAATTATATATTTTCATTCTATTCAAGTGTTTTTGATATTGAATATGGGTGATATTATTTCAAATCCCTCTATCATGCTGTTTTAATGAAAAAACATTCATTTATTACTTTGAAAAAAATCATTATTTGATTGCCAACAATATATTTTTAACAAAATTCCATACGAATATATGATCAAGATGACATATTGATGAAATTTAATATACCACTTATAAATCATTTTAACCACATACAGAATAACATATCCTCTTTTAGGATTGTAAGAGGAATATTTCAAGTAATTTCATAGATTTGGATAAAAACATGATGGATCTAAAAGGTTCTTGAGGAACTGCATGCTAAACCGGATACTTAGTGTTTTGAACTGGTTACCTGGTCTAATGTGTACAGAATCACTAGTTGTATAACATAACTCCTTTATATATGGTGAAGGTACACCATTAAATCAATATAATGTAGATGAACCAGTAAACCTACATGAGTTCCACCGACTAACCAATAGATATATACATAAACTCGGTTATTTATTGGTAGAAGGGTCCAACATTAGGTTTCCCTTTGGAAATTTAGTGACGTTCTCCGAATCAATAATTTATTTCTATAAGAAATTCAATGTTTTAATTTTTGGTGAATATCATAGATATTAATCGGTATTGTACATGATAAAATGAGTATTATTTAATTTATATATGTTATTAGCATATTTAAGGCCATAAATAGTATTTCCTAAGATACATGGATGATTACTAATCCAATGATAAAATCCATAGGACTCAAATGATGAGGTTCTAGTAATCCAGCTATTTCACATCTTCTTCTACAACATGTACTCACTATCCAAAACATATTAGAATGGATCATTTTTAACATAAAATTATAAAAAGGGAGATCTCAATAATAATGGTTAGGGTTGGAATTCATGGTCCTACTTTGATCAAAGGATAAATAATAAAAACATCTCAACCTAGGGGGATGATCCATAAGTTCACACATTAAGTAGTTTTAAAAATTGATTATTGTAAATTTTTTTCTTTTTCTTATTATTTTTCTCATAATTTATTTTTTTGGGATGTCCCAAACTGGATATAAATAATAGTATTAATTTTAATATTTTATTTACACTATACATACTCAATTATTATTTATTTAAATTTAAAATATATTACTTTATATAAAATTCTATTTATCAAATATTTTATCTTAGTTTTGAAAAATCAATTACAATTATTTTATTTTAAAAATTGAAATTACCTCCCCCAATATGTACATATTTACGTAGGAAAACAATTCCTATCAAAGACGTACATTATTTATTCATTATATGTTTTATGTGAATGTTTATCTAATATGATATCATAAATTCATATTCATCTTCCATTTTTTTTTGACATAATTTATTCTTATTGGAGAAATCATAGTTTGTAATATCTTAGTAGTATTGGTTACCCTCTTAGGAAAATCATTATAGTTAAATATATTCCTAATAAAGAAAAAAATATTAATGGATGACTGATCATATTAAATCCATTGAACATAATGGAATATCTACGAACAATATTGATTATATTGCTAAAAAAATAAATTTAATATAGATTCTAAATTAAGGAATTATCAGGAAATTTAGATATCAGTAGAAGTAACTACTGATGTTACAAAAAGAGGTAGAAATAATAGATTATCCATGTAAGAGTTAATTCTTTTTAAATAATCTATGCGTATACTTGAATAAATTACTAGTTTCTTTTCATTTTTTACTAACATATGATAGCCTCATAAGTCACTTATTGATAATTGATCTACTTAAAACATAGTATCAGAGACACTCATATTTATTCAAACAAATTGTTTACCCACGACCATGGCTACACAAGAAGGAAAAAAAATGAAAAAATGTTACTAAAAGATCATATTGGATCTCTAATGATTGATGAAATATCTACAAAATGAACATCTAGTAATGAATTCAATGATTCCATTGATGTAATAATAAAATCACCTTTAATTATACCAATGATTATTTTTCTAGAGGTATTTTTCATGAATTTTATAATCTCGCCATTAACATGAGTTAAATCATAATAAAAAATAAATCATAAAATTGAAACAAGGAGGTGAATCAAAATGCTTAATTGGATGTGACATTCAATGAGTTGAATAAAAATTTTCACCTAAATTTTAAATTCCAAATTTGTAAAAATAATGTTATTGAAACAAAAAAAGGTATTATTTCTCTAAAAGTTACGAGCTAGAGTATAATTGACAACTTTAATTACTCATATTATTCAAAGTCAATATGTGAATCATGTTCTATGTTTTTTATGAAATATTTCTAAGATTGCTCCAATGATATTTCCCTCCTGAAATATTTTCCTTCTATTCTTATTATCTTACCTCTTCCACATCTACTTTTTGTTCATCTACATGTTCTTGATGTAACCACACTTATGAATAATAAAAATATTATTTTTACCAACTATATAATTTTATTTATGAACATAAATTATTATAACTAAAAAATAATAAACAATATAACTATGTTCTTAAATAGAATGAAACAATTATATGTTATAAGGAAAAATATCACAATGAAAAGTACTGACTATCATGGAAAATTAAGAAATAGCAAGATATTCCTAATATATAATCTTTAATAAATGAACATAAAATTTTTCTCTCAAAATTATGAATGGGTGAAAATAATACATAACATTTATTTATGACATAATATAATGAAAAATAATATTTTGGTCTTGGTTTATGAAATCTTGAATCCAACTAGAAATAACATTGAAAAATAAATTAATATAAGGTTTCATACAATATATTTATTGAAATTATTTTAAATAATTGTGAATTTAATAAATTAAATTTATTGAATGTTTCAATTATATTGGATGAAACAAAATTCCACATTCATTTTTTATTTACAACAGAAAAATATAATAAAAAATACATTAAACTAAATAATGATTCACTAACACTAGCGAAACCATGATTTTTTTTAAATGAAGGTTTAGTTATTTTAATTTTTATCAAAATAGAATTACGGAAAAATAAAATAAGGACTATGTTAAAATGAATGTTGTTACCAAAGAAGAATCTTTGGAAACACCACAGAATTAAATCAAATCGATGAATGATATATATAGTAGGCGACCATAGATGATAACTATCAAGGGTGCCCGGTCTTGGGGGGATTTAAACCTCCCCCGGTCTACTCACATTTTAGGGTCACCTAGGGAAGAATCAGGTGGGAATAAGGGAGAATAAATCTGAGCTAACAGATTATTAGGTCGACCCATCATGGATCAGGCTATCACCCCATGGAAGGCTCTACTATCTTGGCTGGAAACATATCCTACCCAGTTGGGGATATCTGTGAAATGTTACCTTCATTAGGAGGGGGTTCCAAGGGTGGAGGTTTAGAAACTTCCACCCATAAGGATTCCCATTATAAAAAAAACATAATTATTTTTTAAATCATTTCATACAAGAGATGTATTTTTTTGGAAGAGGTTTGAAACAATTTTTTCTCAAAATTAACCAATTATGTGCTACTAGATTAATGTTATAATTTAAAAAAATCAGAGTCAATAATTAAAATAAACATATTTAATTTATCATTTCTAGTTTTAGAACTATTTTTTAATCAATTTAAAATAATATTATATCTAAAAACTCATATTTTAGAGTTCCTAAGTTTTAATGTCATGGATTTGGCTTATATTCCATGGTCATTATACCACACACTCTATAACACCAAAGGTTTTAATGATATGTTTTTGAATAAATTAAAATTATTTTTTGTTATGTGTTACATGAAACACCATTTAATGTTTCAGAATATCCAATACTGAATTAATATTATGCAGCACATAACACCTTATTTGATTTCACTAAATGAAATAATGTTTTTTCATAAAACCATGATATATTAATGTTGTTTAAACAATATCTTTATATGCTATCCACTAAAAGGAATGAAATTAATACTAAAAATTAATTTAAAAATATTATTTATAATGTTTTTATATATTGAAAACTTATTGAAAATAAAATACATATTTTTCAGGTGATTGTTTATATATTTCAAAAAATATTATTTTCTCAAAAAAATGTTGTTTTTGTGTTTTATTAAACAATAATAAATTGAAAAAAAACAATTTAAATTATATTTCATAAAATGAAAATAATTTTTTAGTTACTAATTTCAAAATTATCTTTGAGTGAATTTTTAATATTTTTTATAAAATATTCATCTTTTGATGAATAATAAAAAATACAAAATTTTAATTAAAACCAGCCTTTTTTTTAATTTAGTTATACAGTTAAACTATATTTTAAATTTGGTTTAATGACTATGTACTTAAAGTATATATCAACTAATAAAATTATGTCTTTGGAATAAATTTCATAATGAAATGGGATATAAAAAATCATAAACTTTTGATCATTTTTTCTTTATAAACCCGCAATCTCGTCACATCTATGAGATTAGAAATAAATTAATTTTTTCCATTTAAGTGATTGAAATTTGTGAAAAGATTTTATATATTCAATATTAATAATTCATATTATCTAATAAGTTTAAATTAATTCTTGAATAAAATAAATAGTGAATTAAGAAAAAAATAATTACATTTGTTAAGGTAAAAACTTGTTTACTAAGGGGTTAAACTAAATAAGATATGTATAATAAATAAAGTATATATTTGAATAAAAGAAATTTTCTAGACATTGTTTTACAATTCCACCTATAATTTTCATGAATTGAAATTTTTTTATCCCTATGACATATGGAAAACATTAAAGCAGTCAATTCTTTTAAAAAATACATGTGTGTCCTTTTAAAAACACAAAAAATACCACACCACTCCTATCATCCTTACAACTTAACACCTATTTATATCAGCCAATAAATAGAAAAATAAATTCCCAAAATACCTCCAGTCATATTATATGCATTATTTGGGTCATAAAACTAACCTAAAAATTATTTTAACTAAAACCCAAGGAAGATACTAGTAGAAGAAGTAATGCTCATCGACGAGCATTTTTATTTCATTTCATTCTAATATCCATTGATTTATCAATATATAATTTTTATATAATATCCTTGATATGAATAAAATGTTGATATTTTTTTTTATTTTCATGATGAAAACTATTTGAACTTCATGAAAATTGGTTATCAAATCCTCATTCGCGTGTATAGTGAACTACTGCCTCATGAAACTATGTATTTTATTTTCCCATTACCACTACTACAGACTTTTCATATTGATATATTTATTTTTTATAGGTGATATTTATGAAGTAATTATTTTTATGTAATTATTATGTCACACATTCCTTTATGCACTACACATTGTGGAAATTCAATAATGTCAATAATCTTGATCGAAAACTACAGCCTCATGAAGTGATATGATCATTTCACGACCATCACCAAATGTAATAATGATGGGTTTAATAAAAAATTTTAATATATATGACCTAAAAATTATTATATATTCATAATATATATCATTTAATTTTCATTGCTTTAATCAAAAAATAAAATGGAAACAACGTTCATTCGTAGGTATGGAATATCATCTCCAAAATGGTGTACTTCATTTTCTACCAGTGAATTTTACGTATTTATATAAATAAAAATATAATAAATTCATATTTTTATTATATAATGGATATTATTTTAGAGATGATGGAACCATGATCATAGAAATAGTAAAAAATATAACAAATCAAAAAAAAAATTGAAAAAAATGATGTCATCACCCAAAATGTACCATTAACAAGGAATTATTAATAAAATAACTAAAATAGTTCATAGGTAAATCATATAAAGAAGGGAAAATAATAACATGGTTCTTATATTGATATAAAAAAACTTATATTTATTATACATTCAGTTTTAAAGAGTATTAAATACTTTAATACTTAAGGTAATGTATTTTTTCGTAATTTGTCTGCTCTAAAACATACGTTATGTTATAAATATAAATTATTTTAATAGGTATATATATGTCCCCATTGAGATGTAATATCTTGAATTTATTTACCCCCAATATATTTTCCATTTCACTTTATTTTATTCCTTCCTGGTTACTATGATTAATGTTACTAATTTGGTATGAATTTTATGATTCAATCTCATTAATTATTTATATTATTTATGTTATATAAAAAATAATGAAATCATATGATCTAATTTTGAAATATTATCAGGAAATTTATTATACACCTATGATTCATGACATGATCAGTAATAGTTTCACATTTCTTCCCTTTTTTAGATAAAATAATTAATAATTGATTTAAATCAAATCTTGCACTATTTCACACTTCAGTTGGAAACATATTTTCTCCCAAAACCATGTTTTTTAAAAATGTTTTAAAAAATGTTTTAGTACTCACTTATGATTTTAAGAAGAAATTTTTTCTCATCCATGATAATTATTAATTTTGTTTTAATGTTACATTTTCAAAACAATTCCCTTTTTAATTTTTATAATAATATAAAAAGAAATATTATTTTTAACAAACATGGAATTATTATTATTTACCACTATCAGAATTGCTAAATTATTTCCTACTCCACTTACACGTTTTCAATCCTTTTTTCATAGAAAAAGTTTTCCTTAATATTCCGTATAGTTCTATATTTTAAACATATTAATTAAATGTGAAAGTATTTTCGAAAAGTTTTTTGTTTTAAAAAATGATTTTAATTGAGGAAATGATATTATACTGAATAAATGTTTTTCATTATTTTTAAATGATTCCATTATATAATTTAATTATTATTTTCAAACTAATTGATTTTAGAATATGTTTTATTACAAAAATAAATTATTTTCAATGAGACTCAAGAAATATCTTAAATGTTCTTTATAAATTATTTTTCATCTTAGATTAAATATATTGATGTTAAATATTCCTTACTGGGGATTTGAATGAAGGACAAAATTATTATTATTTTTAATAATGGTTCATCGTGAAAAAATGATAATAAACTCTATTTATCCCCCATGTGTTATTATATTATATAATATATATGAAACCCACTTAATTTTTATGGGTTATGTTATGATTAAAAAATGAAATGATTATAAAACCTTTCTCTTTTCCAGAGGTGATGATATGATAAAATAATAATGAAACCCATTTCATTTCATGGGTTATTATATGATGAATATTAAAGATATTTCGGCACATATATTTATGAGATTCATTATGTAATAGTTTGGATCTATATCTACGTACAATACATTAGGTATATATTTATATTAGATGAGATATACGGGGACTGAAAAAGTGGAGTGAACTTGGTTTAGTATGATAGGGCTATAACAAGGAGTGAACCCAATTAAATTAAAAAGGTCTAATAGAGAGAGTCATTCTGGTTTAGTGAGATTATTTTTATTCATTTATGTACATTGAAATAATCCTTTTATAATAAGTAAATGATTTTTTATACCTCTTCTTATTAAAAAAATTCCATGTCTCATGCTAATGTTTTTATCTCAAGGATTATGTTCATTAATTCAATTTTGATTCAGGACTTATAGACTGACAGTATTTATTCCATGAATAAATTTTATTATATTTTATATAAAGGGTATGGTTTTAATATTATATTCTCATTTTCTTATACAATTATTTTTATATTATTCTTACATATCTCCCTTGTATACCCTTAATGAAAATATGAGCTCAACCATTCTTTTATTCCTTTCACTAGGTTATAAATATATGTATTATATATTCTAGGTATATTAAGGGTGATATTTGTGAAGAACATAGTGGGATATGTTGTACCTCACTTTTTGTCCTAGGATTGGTTTCTCATGTTTCTGGAGGAACTAAACTATTATGGTCCTCAGGTGTCTATTTTTGTAATATAATGAATGTTCATAAAAATGATTTAATATATATCTATGAACATCTTAGGTCTCAATATTTGGAATTATAGGATAGTTTTAGTTATCCTTTGCAAACTTAGACAATGAAAACTTATTAATATCCCTAAAGAGATGACTAAGAAGAGTTCTAGGCCATATTCAAAATATAGGAGAACTTATTGGAATTTTGGTAATGGATAGAGTTAGTGGTTTCCAAAAAATTACATTCATTCCTAGATAATAAATCTGGATGTAAATCTGTATCATAGGAACGTAGGTGTAATAACTCCAAAAGGGAGCACTAAAAATGACTTCATCATCACCTAGTGCATGAAAATGAGGCTTACTGCACACCTAGTTTGGCACTCTAGGGGGATATGATATGTATATTCATATTTTTCATAACAACCATCATTATGGATTTAAGTATAAGATGACTATAAATAACCTAGGATAAACCTATGGTGTCCTATATTAAAAATAATCTTTCATGATTTAGAAATCATATATATGGATTTCATGATTATGTGGTTCCAGACTGTGAATATTGTTTATTATTGTATTTTAATTTTAATTCAATGCTTGGAACCTAAAATAATTACATTAATATTAATTGTGAAGTAGAATGCAATCAATGTCCTTCAGAGAATCCAAATGTTGTGGAATTAAGAAAGAAAAATATCATTGTTATGGTCACACAACATTCCCAATTTATAAATTATAGCAGAAATCCAAATAGACAATGTTGTGAATAACATTCAGTTGATTCCTACATGATAAAATGCCCACCATATTTCAGTAGGTCTTTTGATCCACTTGTGGCTATTCAATAGATCTGTACCAATAAAAATATATATTTAATTAACTTTTTTTTATCATTAAAATTTAATTTTCGTTCAATACCATTTGGAAGGTGATGAGGCTCAATGGTGGACTCTTATAATTAATATGAGGAAACATACTGAAATTAACACTAGATATTGGGATGTGCTGGATAATTTCTTTTTCGATAAGTACATGCCACATGTTCTTATTTTCTGAATATGGAGATAGATTTCCTTGAGATAAATAAAAGTGACATTGAATCTATTGGTGCCTATTTTGAGAATTTTACAATACATGTGAGGTAAACTGCTTGTATTATCATCCAACCTAAATTATGGTTTATTGTTTCTTCAGTGGCCTAAAACCAACTATCCAATCGGTGTTGTCTAGAAGATACATCAATATCTATAAATATATTTTTTGATCTTCTATCAAGGTGTAGCTGGATGTTGTTTTTAAATATCGATCTCAGGGTTTTTACAAGAATATGAAGATCAAGGTCAAAGAGAAAACTTAGTAGCATGGAGATAATATGAATATATTTTCTTTTATGCTTAATGCATGGGAATAATTTTGGAGGAAATTAACATAAGTTAACTACTATATGTTTTATGTGTTTAAAATAATTTCATTGTAATGTAGGTTTCTAGGATGATGGGATGAGGTTATCTAATGATTAAAATAGGTAGAAAGCTACATATAAGAAAACATCCACACATAAGTGCTTCCTGTGTAATTAGAATAGAAATTCTACTACCCAGTTCCAAAAATTAAGGGTTAATAAGGATAATCAACGTCAACAATATTTTAAGTTGAGGTACAAGTATAAATATCAGGTGATCACTTTTTATGATGAGTTTTGTGATAAAAACATGGTAAATTGTATGCTTATTATAAACACTATAATTTACAATGTGTTATATTACTCTAGATCTTCCTATTTCTTCATATATGAAGGATTTTCTATGGCTTTCATGATCCAATCTGAATGAGCAGATATAAAATTAGCTATGACCCCCACTGGTATGATTATAACTTAACATGTTTATAATTTATCTCATATTAATGTTTTTGGTAATTCTATTCTTAAAAATATTATCATTATTCCTCTAGTTGAATTTGATGTCATCCTAGGAATGTATTTTCTTTTTCTATGGAAATATCACATCTTTTTTTGAGGAAGGGAAGTCATGTTTGAAATTAAAATCCAACCTATGATTTTATATTAATGTGGTGATATGTACAAAAAACTTATGGATATTACACCCACAGCGTGTGGCTTAATTCCCATTCCAAAAGGTTTTTTTATCTATAATGGTTTGTTAGAAACTCGACATTCATGATGTGGTTTTTTGTGTATTTTGTTATGTCATTATGTAAGAAATTAATATTATCCCACCAAAAAATGAATTTCATTTCTCAATAAATCTCAAACCTTGTTCTATACCAATTTCAAAGGCTCCATATAGAATAGAATCGATTGAGTTGAAGGATTTGAAGAAGAAACTCTATGAAAACCTCTATAAGGTATTCATTCTGCCAAGTGTGTCACATTTGGGTGAACATATTTTCTGTTGAAAAGAATGATAGATTTATGCAAATATACATTAGTTATTTGGATTTTAAAAGGGTAAATTTATTGAAAAATTATCATCTCTAGTATATTGAGAAATTTTTTGATCAATAGGATAGATCTCAACACTCTTCCATGATTGACCTTAACTCTATATATCACTAAATAAGGGTATTCAAGGAAAATATACAAAAGAATATATTCTTGAAAAAGTGTGGATAGTATGATTATATAGTGATGAAATTTAGTATTACTAATTCACATGAAATCATAAAGGATTTAGTGAACATTGTCTTTATATATAACATTAAATAGTTTGTGTTAATCATTATAGATGATGTTCTTATCTATTAATATAGAACGATATAGTATTATGACCACTTGATAATTATACTAAAGAAACTATATAAGGAGAAATTATATGAAAAATTTAAAAAGTATTAATTTTTATTGTAAAAGTTTATATTTTTTCAAATATTATCAGCATATATCATATCAATTGATCTATCACTGAAGGAGTATATCAAATGTTGAGATAGAACAATGATGGAGACTGAGATCCCTTGTTGTAATGTCTGACATCGAATTTCACACACTGATTCTCCAACATGGTTGGCCAAAAGACCTCATGTGCACCTCCTCGAATGCTAAAGGCAGTTGACTAGCAGTGATGGAATTGGGTATGTTTATGGGGATACTATGACCTTATATATCAAAGTAGAGTTAAATAATAGATATATAAATATAATAACATATTAAATAGCAACAGGCGTAATAAGAATAGATGGTATAAGATGAATATAAATAAAATCTACAAGATTAATAATAGTAAGATAAAGTTGAATAATCAGTAGATAGACATTAATGATGTCATGTCATGTTCTACATAAAAGTGAAAAAGCAAGGGGTAGGGGATACATGAATATAAAACATGATGAAAAAATATGAAAATGTAAAAAAAAAAATTATGACTATCCTCTCAATCATAGGATAGGTCTCATTTAATCCCAAAACAAATTCCTATCATGATAAATAAATCACACATTAGAATATTAAAGGTTACCATTATCTATTCACGCAACCATCAAGTCTACTAAGGTACCAAAGGATCCCTTGTAGAGTGTGAGATAGAATATCATTAGGCTGGAACCCTTAGTGTCCAGCACAATCCATAACATCCACTATGAAATTATTTATTCTACCAAATTAATTTAAAATCAATAAAAAATGAATAAATTAATATATTAAACAAGATTCCACTAGGAGAATGGTCCAATATACTTGCTTCATCCTAATCCATTGTGTTTAAACTGAGAGATCATGAAATGATAAATTTAGCAGGGGAATGTTCTATAGTATGGACTATATGAAAGAATTGGATTCATCTGGTAGGAATCATCCCTATATTTCCTAAGCCAACAAATCAATTCATATTTGTAAATACATATTTCATTGGATGTCAATTTAAAATATCTTTGTAAAATCTATCAACACAACTTGAGCCCATCCATGGAAATTCAATGGTAAGTCCCATGTATCTCTATAGGGATCTGTAAAATATAATGCCAATGAGTCTTTCTATGGTGAACCAAGGATTAAGTACCATGTATCACTCCATGCACGGTGCTAAAAAGGCAAGGATCAACTTACCTCTGAGTTCATACCTAGAATCAGATGTAGGGGCCGGAGTCTATCTCGAGGCATGGTATAATTAATCATTTCATAGATACTATACAAGTTGTATCCCTAGGGAATAAGAGTCACTAATATGGAGGTGGAAATAGATAATTCATAGAGATATCATCATAGGCGAAGATAATATCCCCTTAGTAATGTTTACATGGAATTAAAAAACCTAAATAATGTATGAGAGTTTATCCCAATATTTCTTAAATCAGAACCCCTTGGTATCACCCTCGGAATTATGGTGATGTGTTGATAAATGTTTTAATATATATATAGAATATTTTTAATAGGGGCATATTTTAGTATTTGGGCATTTACATTTCTATAGGTACAAAGGTCAATGAATACCCATTGGAACTTCCATTTAAGAATCATGGATCATGGCATAAAAACTTCGCCGATTCAACAAGCCCAACTATTCATATGAATCATGGGAAAATATATTACCACTATTTTAAAGACCTCAAGCAAATTACATTAACATCTCGAGGCATTTATTGTATGAAGAGACACTTTAGGGAGTGTAACCCATTTTAGATCAATGGATAAAGGGCCTCTAATGTGGATATCACCCATTTGGGTGACATTAATCAAGAAAATCAACCCCATGGGTTGATTCACCACTACCATGGGTCGTAACAAGCATGGTTACACTATCAATTTTTATTAACTAATAATTTTAAGGTCACATTGGGTAAGTTCAGATCGCGTGAGAGCATCAGAATATTTGGAACACAGTTAAATGGAGGGAAAGATCCTAGACCACATACTTTAGCCTCATAGAGCTTCCATTATCTAGTCTCAACCATTAATTTTGTTTAGGATGGAAGAAATTGACAAAACTGTCAAATTCCCTAAAAATGGTGAAAATTGAATTGCATCTAAATAGAGAAAAATATTCGATAAAGAACATCATATAGATTTGTGAGGGTCAAATATATCACCTCTATCTTATCATTTATTCTAATGGTGAGAAAACTAGATGATAAAATGGGGATATACTGGGATCCCTAACATTATAGGAGAGGAGGGTTTCTAAGGGAGAGGAATGAAATAAACCACTAAAGAAATGAAAGGGGGGATGAAACAAAGGATTAAAATAAATTAAAAGTGGAGAAATATATTCTTAACCAACATTTTACACAGTTCAAGATTTTCCCACATTGTTGGCCAACCATGCAACATTCACTTCTATACAATGAAACCATGCACTGTTAGGTACACTATTTCCATAACCATGCACAAACCGTCAAAAACCCACTATGAAAAAACTACAAGTGGGTCATACATCTATGAACCTAGGGACGTATAGTTTTATAAAAACCATGCACCCCCCAAGGTTCCCGCTGTCCGAAACCACATTGTTTAGGGAAACCGTGTGGGATGGGCAACATAGTGTCTCCAAACCGTGCGATCTTGTATTTTATTCCCATTTAAAGTCTCATAGTGAGACTTAGACATAGACAAGGCTTTAATAAATCATTTAGTAATCACTATTAGATATGTTTAAAAGGCATTAAACCAATAAATATATAATGGTCCATACCACTATAAAAATCCAGCATGTCTTATCCTCTTCTCCTTAAGAAAGCTCGTACCTGAGTTTCCCTTCTAAGGGTAGTATAATGTCAATTGTGAAGTGATCTGGCCACTACGCATGTATATCAGCTTCCCACTCCTCGGTCCCATATTGTATGCATATGTGATTCCATATAAACTTGACCAGAGTATCATGCCTCCCTAAGAGAGACATCATGCTATAATCCCTGATATATATTAGATGCTCCTTAATGGACAAATCTCTATCAAAATTGATAACCATGGGGTCAAAAAAATGAAATATTCTAGGACATAACTATCAAAGATGAGATACATGGAAGACATAATTCATGACATGGTACCTTTGAGGTAACAATTACTAATAGGGTGCCATCCCAACTCTCTCCACTATCTCAAATGGGCCATCATATCAGGCAGATAACTATCTCTATCTCCAGGTTTTTATATCTCCCAATATAGACAATACTCATAGAAATATCAGATGTCCCACCTAGAGCTCTAGAGTTCCACGACGATGATCAGTATATGAGTTCTGCCTAAAAGGATCTATATTCATATTCTTTTGAATCAGCTGTAAATTCTCTAAATTCTCTTAAACTAGATGAGGACCAAGTAGAGGAGCCTTACATTATTAATGAAATTATATATGTAAGGCCCCAAACTTAAACATTACATAATAATTAATAAAGTAAATAATTTACATTGAGAATATTTTCAGGTTTATTGTTGTAGATATTTAGGTCATAACATACATTACATCTCAAATATTACAATGTATACCCTTCTACTCAGTATCTATTTTATTCATAAAATAAAAAATCATTATATAAAAAAGTAATTATTTTATTTAAATAAATATTAATGAATTATTACTTTCTCTTACTCTTCCTTATACCATGTGAAAAACATTTTAAAAACATGGGATTAGCATAAGAAGCTCAGTAAGGGGTAAACAAAGAAAGAAAACTATTAGTTTTTCAAAACAACAAATAAAACATGAAAACGTTTTCATAAGTATTAATTTTCACATTTATTAAGTAGTAAATAATCTTTTCTGAAAAAAAACATTGCATACCATTTTAAAGCCAAAACATTTCCATATAACCCATAGAAAGCACACATAACATATAAAGGTAACTTAGGACATAAACATACTTAAATAGAATTACAATACAGTAGACTTCAACACATATCTCTAAATGGAATAGACATATGGTCGACTTCTATATCCAATGAGCTGTTGGTTATAACGTAACCACCCATCCTTGGTTTATCACAGAACCGCTAGTCATTTGGTTTATCACTAACCACCTGTCAAATGTCTAAGTACCATTAGATAATCATAACACATAAAATATTGAAAGTATCAACATTTTAGTAATAGAATTTAATGTGAAATCATAGAATATCATTTCAATATATTGAAATAATTAATCCATTTCAAAACTATTTTCTATACCAAAACACCAAAAAGGAATAAGGGGTTTCTTTCTCATTTTAAAACATTATGGCTTATAGAGGAATCCAAATAACTATTACGGTAGTGGAGAGGTCATTGTCGCCACATGTATTGAAAAAAATTCCTTTTTTCGTTTAGTAAAATTATTCATAGAAAAAAGATTCTCTTTGAATGAAAAGAAAATTCAAATGGTTTTATTATACACTGTGTAAAAGAAGGTGGTGTATATTATCAAAACAAGCCCTAATCAAAGGAGATTGACATGAAGTCCCGTACCAAATGTCCTCCATGACTCGTTCGTTCTTTAATTTATTGAATAATAAAAATAAGTTAATTTATATTTTTTAGGATCATTTTTCATGTTTATTATTAGTTTTATGTAACTTATAACCATGATATAACAATTAGTTAATTATTTGAGTTCAAATACGACATCATGTCGATGTTTGGAACATGAGTCAAAATTGAACTTGTTAAAATTTCAAATTTTCCATGTGGTCAGAAGTCCATTATCACTAGAATGATATTAATTATTTATACATAATATATATCCTATTTATATGATTTTAGAATAGTCTATATCATTTGGATATATTAGAATGAAATGCACCATTCATAAAGACAGTAAACTTTATGTACCAATGAACGCTACTTCCATTAAATTTTTTTTCATTATTAAAGAATGAAAACCAAATGATAAATAAATATATTATTATTCCTATAGAATCTAGTATTTTATATATGTTAGGTATGTTAATTAACACAATCCTTTATATGTTCCATTTATGTTATGAACGGGTCTTATCACTATGAGGGGGCGGTAGTCCGCACAACCTCAAATAAAATTATCTTATATATACAACATGAAAACCATAAATGCATGTTCTATAAGATAATTATATAATCATAAATATGAAATAAATATTATAAATATTATATATAATTTTATTTCCATAACAATTTCCAGCATATGAGGTGGTAGGAGAATATTAAACAATCATCATTTTATGAGATAGTTTTTCACCATCCACAGAAACAATATGTTTTATACCCATTAGATGGTGGCGTGTGCCAGTGTAGTTAGAATCCTTATCATATCTATAACCTATTATATTAAATATACTTTTTTGTTATATAAAAAATGAATAATAAGAGTATAGGGAGTGAAGAAGTAAAATAAAAGAAGAGAACTTGAGGTAAGATGTTAACTTTAAATCGGGAAACTCCAATTGGTTTGAACCAAAAGGCTTTCTTGATGTGACTTATGCCTAAGGTAAGGAATCTATGATGATGAGAGTGATTTTCAGAGCTTTCTTGGGTAGAGTATAGATGATCCAAGTGGCTTAAGAGGTGTGACTAATGGGTTAGAGGTGATGGATTTTTATATGGCGAAGGAGGGGCTCTTTATGAATGTTTGAAAGTATTATTTTATTCTAACGTAAATTTCAGATTAAAAAGGTACCAAACTAATTAAATTAGAAGATAAGATGACTATTATTCAAAATCATCTCAATAATAGGTTTTAGACACAGTTTCTATTCAAATGTATCTTTATCATTTATCTTTTACCCTTAGTGAAATAATTTGACTCTTACCATGACTACTTGTGTATTCACTCTATATGGTTAATATAGTTACCATAAAATGAAAACTGTTCCAAAATAGATCATTAATGACATTTATAACATTATATATGTCATTTTTATTAATATTAGAATTTTAGGATTATTATATAATTTAATAATATAATATTTATTTTAAAAAAATTATTTATGTCAATTTAAATACTATTCATTTAATAACTTTTTAAAAAATCCAAAACAACATGATAATTTCTATAAACCGTAATTAATTCAAAGATATAAAGTCATATGTATCTCTAAAATTTTTTATGGCATTAAAAGTTTCATAATAAATTTATTTTAATATTTATAATCACATTTATTTAAAACACTCATTAACGAGGTAATCATTACATCATCATTGGGTCATATGAAAATTTATTTATGTGATCTCTAAAAATTATAAATAAAATACCATGATGTAGGAAATCATCTTATATTTATATTGACTATTTATAGTCAACATTTTCATTTTCATAACCCCACATTAAAATTGTTTTAGAAAAACAAAACATGGTTATGATATTTTTATTTCTAATTTAAAAAAAAATTTATTAGTGTCATTATCTTAACCAAATGGATTTCAAAGGCCAGAATTCTCAACCATTGATTTTATTGGTCGGACATGACTCATACAATAAGGTTTGGACATGCTTTAAGATAATTTTATATTATTATAAAAAAAATACCTTGATTTTCCTTATTTACCTTTAACTGTGATAAATAAAATTCAAAAGTTATTATTTACAAAAAATTATTTTCATCATATTGAACCAAAATTTACTCACTCATGCAAAATATGTATGTTTGGTTTTTTAAATTAACATGACATAAGTGGTAAAATTTTATTTAAATGAAAAATTTGGTATTTAACTACTATGATGTGTTTTACACAATTCATAAAAAATTGAATGTTTTTATAAAAATACCAAAAATCCACCCGAAGAGAGTTTTGATATTATGAAATCACAAATGATGTCTATTTTTCAAAATTAAAAATACTTCATTTTCATTAGTAAATTTAAAATTAATTTTCATTTTCAAAACTAGAAAGCGTGTTTTTTGGATATTAAAACTACAAAAGATTGACAAGTGTTTATATAAAATTTCGAAGTAAAATTTCTTCCAATGATGAACATTGGATTAAATGGTGAAAATATAATCTAGTTACAGTTTAAAACCCTTTAAAAATAAAATGTAACAATATTAATAAATTAGTTGAAAAGGAATTTTTGACATAAAATGCAATATTGTTCACTATTCCTTAAAAATGATCTTTGTTAGAAAAATACAAAAAAAATTACCCAAATTAAATTTCGATATCCCACTTCTAAATAAGAAGTTTATTTTTTTCAAACGAAACATATAAAATTTTCAAAAACAAGATTCAAAATGCTTCCACCATCAAAAGAAGGTAAAACTACCTTTTAAAAATATGAGACTAGTTATGCTTAAAATCAGATTCATTCTCATTTTATGCTTCTAAAAGACATATAAGAAACTTTTATAATCATATTTTAGTTATTTCTGTTCATTCCTACCAATACAATGGCTAGTAGTTCAGTACCATTTATAATTATAGTAATATATTATTATTTTCAGTATAACTCAGCATTGTGTGCAACATAAGACTTCGAAAAAACCCATTGTTCTGTTATGGCTATTCCATCGATCAACGAATCCTCTTCAAAGTAATTTTAATAAATATTTCAAAGATATTAATAAATATGAAAATTTCATATTTTTTATTTACATACGATGTTGCATACTCCCCCTTTGGGGAATTACGTCCTCAAAAGTTTAAAATTGGGCTAAGAAACATCATTAAATGTCCAACATTAGAAAACGACTCAATAAATATTTCACATTAAAATAAATAAAGAGAAGTAAAAAGGTCAGTCAAGGTAACCCATACTAGGATTCCAGGAAAACATTGATATTGAGGACAAACTATGTGGTATTTTCTGATTGATATTGAAGGATAACAAGGTTCGGAGAAAGTTAACCACCATAAAACCAAAAATGTGTGATAGGATAAGGTGTCTTCAGTTTCCCGGTATTAAATGTAAAAGGACAACGTTTTTGTTTAAATTTCCTTTTCATAAAGTTGATGAATTTATTTATGATATTTAATAAGAACCTAAGTAAATTTAATTCCATTTTCAAGTATAGTTTTATCCTTTAATTAGTTTCTAACAAACACTCATATTTTATCCAAATGATGAGTATTGAAGATGTATTGGTCACACCTGAACTGATAGAATAATCTTATAGAGCATAACATGATCCAAAAAAGATGAACCATATATTTCCCCTATTTTGAGAAATTAACCAAAACCAAAATGGTTAGTACAAGATCAGATAATCCTCAAAAGGAAAATCTTTTACAAAAAGAAATAATATTCTTAATATCAAAAATTGAATATTAAATACCCAATGTTCAACAAATACCATTCAATAAACAATTATCCTTAAAAATATTCGATGTAATCCAAACTAATATTGAAACACAAAAAATAACAATTATGTAATCCCAAATTCTTACATAGTAAATCTTAGCATATATCTCCAAAAAAATATAGACTACTCTAAAAATCTCATACAGTAGTGTAATTAACCAAATCCCATATTCTCTACGATAGGATAAACATTTTCAAAAATAACCCAAACTACCATATGTACACAATAAAAAAATGATTTGTTAAAGATAAAATTCGACCATTACTCCTCAAATTCAATCCCATAGTATTCTATTATCCTTAGGAATATAGTTTCCAAAAATAATAAACTTCTTCCAAAATAATCGTTATCACTAAATCACAAATTCATTTTCCTATACTAAGGATATCCATTTGATAAAACATAAGATACCAAATCAACTTATCCATGATCAATAAAATCATTTATGTCAAAAAAATGTCACACTAACTAAGGACTTTAATTTATCCTGTGGTGGGTGATAAATCCCATACGCACTTTGGTTGTGGGTTCGATTCTCACAGCTTTGTCAAAAGAGACGGGTTGTAACATGGCATGTGTGTTGTCCTTTTTCAAAAATTATATAATTTTAAAAAATTCCCCAAAAAAAGAGATAAATTCCTCAAAAATAACCATAACAAATTTTTACCACAAATGTTATCTCATAATTCTCATTTTCATCCCAAAAAAAATAACCTTTAATTTCCTCAAATTCAGGATCATATAAATCTAAATGGATCATTATAAATATATAAACAAAATAAAAGGAAATTCATCCTTGAATAAAATTTTCACTAATAAAACATCAGGGTTACACATACTAGAAAATATAATCCAATGTAATCTTATCATTAATATATTTAAACATATCATCATCCATAGATCCATCATAACTCTTCAATTCCTAAAATATAGACATCGTAATAATATAACATTTTTCATGATCCTTTATCCATGTCTTTCTATATTATTCTATTATACTTATTTTTTACAAAAAATTTATCCAAATTTATTAATATTTAATTAATGTCAAAACATGAGCTATGAAATAATCTATACCTTTCATATGACATTTTCAGTTTTTTTATCTTCAATTTGAATGGCATTAGGAATTGGTAATCATATATTTGTATGATCTTGCTGATTACTTTGACACACCTTCTTCATAAGAAATTTATTTTTATAATGACCATTCACACCACATTTTAAACAATAAATTGATTCTTTAGAATGAAATTATTTCCCTTTAATAGATTCAACTGGACGCTTCCTTTTTCATGGCATGTTATTTATTTATGACCTTCATTACCACATATCTATAATCTTCCCATAAAATTGAAGAATTTTACTAGTTTTTTCCTTCTAGATTTTTAACCCATAGGTTTTTGAAGATACATACCTTTATGATTATTACCTGAAATTCCATTGGGATTCATTTGTAGAATATATGATTCCTTATAAAAATCACCAAGGATCATGTGGTCAATCATGACTCCAGATAGTTGGTTGATAATAACAACAACTGTTCTAATTGCAGATCCCAATTCATTCGATTTCTTATTTAGAAAACCATCAGAATTTTCTTCACATCCCTTTTTACTTTGGTGCCTGATATAGCCAACCATTTACTAAAACAAAAAAGGTTAGTGTTAGTATATTAATTAAATCATCATATAATATCTTATGGGGTGGGTAAACATTCTAATATAATTATTTATATTAACTCAAAGTCATTCAATTTATCAAAAATAACTATGACTCTTTCTAACATGCTAACCATTATGGTTATATAACTTATTCTTAAAAAACACCCAAACCTCAAAATGTTTCTATTATGACCACTGATACCAACTATAAAGCCCTAGACGTAAAAATTGCATAATATTGAATTTTTTAAATAATTCACATTGAGGATATTTTTAGGTTTAGAGTTTTATAGAATTAGGTCATAACATACATTACATCTCAAATATTACAAATAAGACACTTCTACTCAGTATCCATTTTTTCATAAAATAAAAACTCATAAAAGAAAACAAGAATTATGTTCTTGATATATATTTTCATGAATTATTACAATCTCTAACCCTTCCGTATACCCAATGAAAAACATTTAAAAAACTTGGGATGAGCATAAAAATCTCTGTATGGGATACACAAAGAAGAAAAACCATTAGTTTTTTGAAACAAAAAACCATGAATACATTATCATAAGTAATACTTTTCAACTTTATGATGTAGTAAATAAACTTAACTGAATAAAATATAATTGTATACACAATTGTAACTAAAATATTTTGATAATACCCATATAAAGCACACATAACATATAAATATAACTTGGGACATAAACATACATAAATAGAATAACCATACGGTTGTCTTCCACACATAACACTAAATGGAATAGCCATACGGTCAGCTTCCATATCCAGTGCATTGGATGTTATAACTTAACCACCCATACTTGGTTTATCATGGAGACATCCATTATTTGGTTTATCAAACAACCATCCCTCAAATGTCTATGTACAATTACATAATCACAACACCTAAAAAATCATAAGTATCAATATTTCAGTAATTACATTTACTATTCAATCATAAGATATCATTTCCAGATATTGAGATAATAAATCAATTTCAAAAACTATTTTCAATACCATAACACCCAATAATAGAATAAGTGGTTTCTTTTTTCAATTTAAAAACATTAAATCTTATAGAGTAACCCAAATAACAATTACGGTAGTGGAGGGCTCATTGTCACCATATACATTATGAAAAACAATAATTTTTGTCATTTAGTAAAACACTTCGTAGAAAAAAGATTCTCTTTGAATGAAAATAAAAGCTAAAGGGTTTTATTATTCAACCTGTAAAATAAGGTGGCATATATTATCAAAATCCTTCCCAATGAAAAGAGATTGAGATGAAGTCCTTTACCTTGTTTCTAACATGACTAGTTCATTCTTTAATTTCTTGAATAATAAACTAAAGTTAATTTCTAATTTAATTTTACCCTTTTTCTAGTTTATTATTAATTTTATATCATTTATTACCTTGTAATAATAATTAGTTAATTATTTTAGTTCATATCGGACATTTTGTCAATGTTCGGAACCTGAGTAAAAAATGAAGTAGTTATAAATAAAAATTGTCCTTATGGTCAGAATTTAATTATCTCAAGAATGATATTAATGATTTATAAATCATATATATCAAGTATATATTTATTTAGAATAGTACATATCATTTGGATAAATGAAAATGAAATACACTGTATATGGAGATGGTAAGTTGTATATACATATGAACGCTACTTCCATTTCATTTTTGTTCATTATTAAATGAATGAAAACCAAATGATACATATGATATTATTATTCAAGTATAATATCAAATTTTATATATTTTATGAATGTTCATTAACACCATCCTTTATACTTTCCATGTATGGTTTGAACGAGTCATATCACTTTGAGGGGGTGGTAGTCTGCACTTCCTCAAATAACTTATTGTATTTATACAGCATGAAAAGAAATATGGTATGTTTTAAATGTGATTAGAAGAATAATATAGATAAAATAAAAATGATAAATATCATATATAATTTTATCTACTTTATAATAGACACCATAAGAGGTGGTAAGATAAGATTGAACAATCATCTTTTCGTGAGGCATTTATCCGCCCTCTATAGAAACAATATGTTCTTTACCCATTAGATAGAGGTGTACGTAAAAGAAGATTGAATACTTATCATAACAACAACCTAGAATATTGAGGATATATTTTTTGTTTTATAAAAAATTAATAACAATAGGTTAAGGAGTGATGAAGTAAAATAAAAGGAGAGAACTTGAGGGAATACGTTACCTTTAAATCGGGTGACTCCATTGGGATTGAATCAAACGACTTTCTTGAAGTGACTTGTGTCTAAGGTAAGGATTATAAGATGATTAGAGATATGTTGGGAGATTATATTTTCATTGTTGTGACGTGCCAATGGGAATGGGATGTTTTAGTAATTGGATAGAGTTGATGCCTTTTTATAAGGGGGAGGAGGGGCTCTTTAGGAATGTTCGAAAATTTTATTTTATTATAAAATAAATTTATGTTTTAATAGATCCAAAACTCATTAAATTAGAAGATATGATGACTATTATTCTAAATCCTCTCAAATAATATGTTTTAAAAAAATTTTCCTTTCGAATTTAACCATATCATTTATCCTTAACCCTTATTTAACTAATTTGCCTCTTACCATGTCTTCTTATGTATTCACTCTGTCTGGTTAATATAGATACCATAAAATAAAAATAAAAAAAGGGATCATTAATGAAATTTTTAACATTAAATATGACATTTGGATGAATTCTATATTTCTAAGAATTTTATATCATTTAATATAATATTTTAAAAAAAAACTTATTTTTGTCAATTTAAATACTATTGATATCATGAATTTTGGAATAATTCAAAAACAACTTGATGATTTTGAAAAAACACTATTAATTAAAATATGACAAGTAATAATTATCTCTAAAATTCGCGGATGGCATAAAATATTTCAAAATAAATTTATTTTAAAATTTATAATCTAATTTATTTAAAACATTCATTAATGAAAAATCATTATATCATCATTGTGTCATAAGTAAATTTATTTATATGATGTCTAAAAATGATAAATAAAATACAATGATATAGGAAATAGTTTTATCTTTATGTTGAATATTTATAGTAAAAGATATCAATTATATAACCTCACATTAAAATTTTTTAAGCCAAAAAATAAATGTTTATGATATTTTTCTTTTTTACTTTAAATAAATAGTTATTAATGTCATTATCTTACCGAAATGGATTTCAAAGGCCCACAGTCTCACCCAAGGATTGTATTGGTCGGTCATCAATCATAAAATAAGGTTATAACAAGTGTTATGGTAATTTTATTTTATTATAATAATATTTTTACCTGTAATTACATTATTTACCTTTAACCATTGTAAATAAATATCAAAAGTTAATATTCACCAAAAATTATTTTTATCCAATTGAACCATATTTTAATTACTTGAAAATACCATGTATGTAAAATATTTTAAATTCAATTCACTGAAGTAGTAAAATTTCATTTAAATGAAAAATTCAGTTTTAACTACTATGTATTGTTTTTCAATATTCTTAAAAAACATAAATGTTTTCAGAAAAATACCAAAAATTCACCAAAAGATGATTTTGATATTATGAATTAAAAATTGTTGTATATTTTACAAAATTAAAGATATTTATGTTTAATTAATTAATTTAAAATTAATTTCCTTTGTCAAAACAAGAAATCAAGTTTTTAAGAAATAATAACTATAAAAATATGGACATATATTTATGTACAATTTCGAAGTGAAATTACTTCCAATTATATAAATTGGATTAAATGGTAAAAATATAATCCAATTACACTTTAAAACCATTTATAAAGATAATATAAACATATAAATAAATCATATGAAAAGAATGTTTTGACATAAAATGCAGTATTTTTCACTATTCATTAAAAAGTGAACTTTTTCAGAAAAATACAAAAAAAATTCAAAATTTAAATTTTAATATCATGATTATAAATAATAAGTTTATTTTGTTAAATTTAAAATAGAAAATGACAAAAACTATATTTAAATGGGGTTCTCCATTAAAAGGTGGTAAAGCTACCTTTTAATAATATTAGAGTATTTAGGCTTAAAATAAGATTCATTCACATTTTACGCCCCTAAAATACATTTAAGAACCAAGTATAATCATATTGTAGTTAGTTTTGTTCATTCCTGGAAATAAAATTCCTAGGCGTTAACTACCAGTTAAAATAATAATATAATATTATTATTTTATTAATATGATTTAGTATTGTTTGCAACATAAGACTTCGGAAAAACCCATTATTTCATGTCAGGTACGCCATCAAACATAGAATCCCCTTTAAAGTAAGATTAATACAAATTTCATAAATATTAATAAAATAAAAATTTAATTTTCTTTATTTACCTAGGATGTTAAATCATTTCCTCCTTTTTGGAATTACATCCTCGTAATTTTAAAATTGGGCTTGATAACATCATTAAACATCCAACATCAGGAAAATTGTAAATAAAACTATAACTTTAAAATAATGAAAGGGAAAAAAATGTCACCCAATATAACCCATAATAGGATTTCATAAAAACATGGATATGAAGGAGAAAATAAGTGTCATGTTCTGATGGATAGTGATGGATAACAAGATCCAGAGAAAGTAAACCACTAGAAAACCAAAAACTTGTGATAGGTTAAGCAATCATTAGTTTCCCAATGGGAAAAGTAAATAGACAAAGACTTTGTCTTAATTTTCTTTTCATAAAATTAAGGAATTAATTAAAAATCATGAATAAGAGCATAAGTAAATATTCTTACTTTTCAACTATAGTTTCATCCTTTTATAAGTTTCTACCAAAAACACATCTTTTCTCCAAAAGATGATAATTCCAGATGACTTGGTCACACCAGAAGTGCTAGTATCAACTTCTAGAGAATAACATGATACACAAAAGAAGATATATATATTTCCCCAATAATTAGACACTAACCAGTACAAAAATTGTTTTTACAAGATTAGAAAATCCAAAAAAGGTTAATCATTTATAAAAAGAAAACTACTCTTAATCTCACAAATTGAACAAGAAATACCCAATGTTCAAAAAACCCATTCAATAAACAACTATCATTAAAGTTCTTAAATTTATTCCAAAATAATGTTGACACTAATAAATTCAGAAATATTTCTTCACATAGATTCCCATAGTAAATTTTACCATTTATCTCCAAATGACATCTACTACTCTTATAATCTCATACTGATGTGTTATTAAAAAAATTACATATTATCAATGATAGGTTAACCAATTCCATAAATAACCCAAATCTCCAAATGTCCACAATAAAAACATAGATTCTTCGAAAATAAAACTCTACCATTACTGCTCAAATTAAATCCCATAGTATTCTATATTCCTTAAGGATATAGTTTCCTAAAAGAACAAACGTCATCCAAAATAAACTTCATCACTTAATCACCAAAACATTTTCCTATACAAGGGAAATCCATTTGATAAAACATGAGATCCCATATCAACTTATTATTTATCAATAAAATCATTTTACTAAAAATAATACGTTATACTAACCAGGTACTTCACGTATTCATGTGTTGGGTGATAAATCCCAATTGAGCATTGAATGTCGGTTCAATTCCAACATCTTTGTCTGATATGGCGGGTTGTCACACATTATAAGTGTTTTCCTTTTTAAAAAAATTATATTATTTTATAAAATTCCCCAAACAAATAGATAAATTCCACAAAAATAAATATAAAATATTTTAACCACAAATTTTATCTCATACTTCACATTTTCTTCCAAAAAAGTTATAACCTATAATTTCCTCAAATTCAAGGATCATATGATCCCTAAGGGGATTTTATAAATATATCCACAAATGAAATGATAATTCACCCTCGAATATCATTTTCACATATCAATCATCAGGGTTAGACATACTAGAAAAAACATCCAAAGTAATCCTATCATTAATACATTTAAACCTGTCATCAACCATAGATCCAAAATAACTCCTCAATTCCTAAAATGTAGACATATTAATCATAGAACATTCTTCATGATCCTTTATCCAGGTTTTTTCATCTTATTCTTTTATACTTATTTCTTAAAATCAAAATCATGCATATTGTCCTATGATTTCAGTAATGTCAAAACATGAGCTACAAAATAATCTATACCTTTCATAGGATATTTTCAGTTTCCTTATCTTTAATTGGAATGGAATTAGGAATTGGTAAAAATATATTTGTATGATCAGGTTGATTCCATTGTCAAACCTTCTTCGTAGGATATCTATTTTTATAATGACCATGCACAACACATTTAATACATTCAATTGATTCTTTGGAATGAACTTCTTTCCCTTTCCTAGAGTCAACTGGCTGATTCCTTTTTTCTTGGAATGTTTTTGATTAATGACCTTCATTACCACAACTATACTATCATCCCATCCCTTTGAATCATTTTCCTAGGTGTTTCTTTCCACATTCATAACACATAAATGTTTTAAAATACTTACCATTATGAGTATTACCTGAACATCCATTAGGATTCCTTTCTCCATATATAATTCCTTATAAAAATCACCATTCATAAAGTGGTCAATCGTTACATCAGATAGTTGGTTGAGAATAACCATGAGATTTCTAACTGCAACTGCAAATTATTTTGGTTTCTTATTCAGAAAACTGTCATAGTTTTCTTCACATCCATTGTTACTTTGGTGCCTTCCAGATCCAGTCCTTTACTAAATCCAAAATGGTTAGTGTGATTATATTAGTAAAATCATCATATAATATCTTATGAGGAGGGTAAACACTAAGATATACTTATTCATGCTATTTTAAACTCATTAAATTTATCTAAAATAGCAGTGACTATTTCTAACACGCTAACCATTATTTTTATGTCACTTATGCTTAAATAACACCATAACCTCTAAATTTATCTAAATCCAACATCTGATACCAACTATAAGGCCCGAGACTTAAAAATTACATAATCTTGAAATATTTAAATAATTCACATTAATTATTTTTTTAGGTTTAGAGTTTTAGAGAATTTGGTCATAATATACATTACATCTCAAATATTTCAAAATGAAGGTAATCATAATTCAAAACTGGCATAATTAAATAATATGATCATTGAAAATACTATTAATGTGTCATGCCTTCATAAAGAGTTACCTTCTTCCATGGGATATGTAATGACCCAAACATTAATTAATGGAAATTCCAATTGATCTAATTAAATGCCATATTATGGTCATATAAAATGTGAACTTCATTGGTTTTATCTTTCTGGGTTTTAAAATATTGTTATTAATTGTGAAATTTTCTAATATAGTTGTTTAAAAGTGATCACATGATAAGTATAAATATAGGGCTTTAACAAATCCAATTTACTCAGAAAAAGGAAGTGATGGCCTCATCCAGTAGACTTTCCCAGAACGAAGCCCATTTTTCAGAGCTCAGAAAGGAGGTGGAATAATTGGGATTTTCTATTGAGCAATCCCATTCCAAGATAGAATATGTTGAGATCAAGGGGAACTTCCTACGAGATATGTGGAGTTTGATAAAGATTACGACAGAGATTACCACTCGAGCAACATTATATTAGCCACCCTAAAAATCTGTCACTATCGCCCACTTTACCCTAAGGTCTTATGTGGGTTTTATAAGGGGTTATGTAACAATACCCTAGAACTATGACTATGGACATTATTTTTGTAAAAATAATGTGCATTAATTTTATTATTGTTACTTTGTAAATTGTTTTTAAAGCACAAATAGTATTTTTAGTTAATAATAAACTAAGAAATCTATTTTGATGAATTATTAGATTTTGGAATTATATAATATTTTAAAATAATATTTGAATTATTAAGATAATTTTTATTAAATATAAATAATCATATAATTTTATGAATGAAATTGTAATTTTTAATATGGTTTGAAAGCTGTTTTTTTCAAAACCCATGAATTTTCGATAAATGTCATTTTTTATTTAAAAAAAGTAAAAATTCACATATTTATAAAATTATTTAGATAAAATGAATATTATTTTTGGAATCAGGATATCCAAAATATCCAACGGTGAAGTTTTCATTATTTTCTGAGACAGAGGAATGTTTTAGTAAAAATTAAATACTGTTCAAATATATAATGTGTTTTATGACATCATAATGAACTAATAGTGATTTAATAAAATACTATAAACATTATATTCGGCCAATATATAATTTAACATTTAAATTATGTGATTTTATATATTTTTTTGATTTATTTTACAAAGCATTACAGGACCCTTCAAAACTTATAAAACATTTTTTCTTTTTAAATTGTTTTCCTATAGAGTGTGAGTCACCTCCACATAAGCAACCCTATTATTTTAAGCAATTAGGCCATTGGAATTATAAAAATTTGTTTTCCACTCCCCTTTGGAAAAAAACATGGGCAAAAACCGTGGGATGGTTGGTTGTTATGATTAGTTTAATGTGTGGTGTCCCAAACCTAAATAATAAAGAATTCCCTCTCATGTCCTATATAAACCCACCCAATCTCCCACTTCATCTTCACTCAATGTATTTGGAGTTCGAAAAAACTCTTCCCTCCTCTCCCTAGAATCCTAAAAATTTTCCCTCATCTCCCAAGAAGCCTCTTTCATGCCTCTCCAATGCTTTTGGGATCACAATTTCAACTAATGGATTTCTTCCATTCTCATTTTGGTCCAAATTTATTTAAGTTTTTATGCCGTTTTTTTTCAATTAAAAATGTTGGGGTATGATTTTTTACCTCCCCAAAACTTCCCTATTTATTTTTTAATGATTATATTTCCATTAATCTCTCATTAAATTCCCCCCACATACACCCATTACCATGCCAAAATTTGTTGAGGGATTTCTCTCTCCTCTTTTACATCCAAGTAATTCTTTTGTATCAGGAATATAAATTCCATTACAAATGTTGGGAAATGTATATATATGACCACTTAATATACATTTAATTTACATATGATTAGACACCCATTTCTCTCTCATCAACTATTCTTATGAGTTCTTATGTCACACCGTTATGCTACTGAAATCGCACTACGATTTTTCAAGCCAAAATCATTGTGTAGTGAATACCGTGCACATTTCTATATCAAGGGTATTCACCTTTATGAACATTTAATTGTTGATTATAAATATCCATTTATTTATTCCATATCCCTTTGTCATGGAATAAATGATGATGGTGGATTCCATGTTGTATGGCCTATGTGGCACACTTATACATGAAATAAAATGTTTACGAAGGGTGTGCCCTAATAGTGCTCCCATGAATTGAGTAAAGTATAGTATCATGATACGTCATGTGAAATGAGTGTTGACTCATTATAATTCAATTAAAATAAAGGTTTACTCATGATTCATGTGAAATGAGGTTTTACTCATGCTTCATGTGCAATGAGCCTTGGCTCATGGAAAATTCCACATTAAGTGTTGTTGCCACATTTCCTTGTTATAGTTACCATGATTTATCATCCCTTTATGTTCATGTTTCTATTGTGCTCCATTGATATTTCTATTTTCTAACATGTATTCTATTCCTCATGTTATCCCATTTTTATTCCCTTATTGGGATTCAAAGCTTACCCGTTTCTTTTGAATGTCCTCAGGTTATCCCATGCAATGCCATGTACGAGGGAATATAGTGGTCATGTAAAATATGTTTTCAATAAATATTTTGTATTTCATGTTGTAAGTTGTTATGTAATGATGCTAATATCTAAAGACACTAGACCTCTCAATCATCCATGTTGTATCAAGTGAAGAGTATATGTAATAAATCTTGTTTTTGTGTGTAATAAATAATAGGGTTATCATAGTTGGTATCACAGGATAGGTTTAGTTATTTTTGGGATTAGGATTATAAAACCCTAGTAAATCCTTATAGATAAGACTAAGTATAATAAAAACATCCCTATGTTTTGGTGAGTATTGAGAAATTGTTCTATCAAGAAAATACATCATTGTCTGGATTCAAGCAGGTATAGGCAGCTCTTCTACAGATGTATCCTAGGGGTAAAACCCGAAAACACTAAATTAAGCTAGTCTCGAATGAGTACTAGTGCACTACAATGGAAATTGATGCACTCTTGGTTACGACACTCCCAGAGGATATGAATTGGAAAATTCATATGATTAGTATGAATAATTATAAAAGGGAATTTAAAAAATTCTTCTAAGAATATATTTTAGAAAGTAGATCAGGAATATCAAAGATTGAAGCCTATGGATTCATAAGGTAAGGAAATACATGTTATTTATAAGTCGTCAGTTTTTTCCTTGGATTAACCTTTTTGTGGTACCCCTTACTTTCCTTTTATTCCAACCAATGGCTAGCAATAGGAGAACTCGGGATAACACCCAATGTGATGATCAATGTGATGACTGTGCTAATGAGATGCCCAATCCGATTGGAGTGAGAATCATGAACATTGTCATGCTTCTCTCTCAGTTAACTCAAGATTTGAATAGAAAAATGGGTCCGGAGAAACGTTGACCCACTGCCCAAGAAAGAAAAATTCACTATTGAGAGCTTCATGAGGCAAAGGCCTCCTACTTTTAATGGATCATCTGATCCCTCAGTCGTTAAAAAATGGATCAACTCCATTGAAAAGATCTTCTCCAACCTTCATTGTTCCAAACTGGAGAAGGTTCTTCTGGATTCTTATTGTATGGAGGGTGAAGCTGATCAATGGTGGACATTGATCAAAAATACGAAGCCGGGGAATGATATTGAGGCATTAGAATGGAAGGATTCCAAGATGATATTTTTTGATAAATATTTTCCATGCACCCTTCAACTTAAGATGGAAAGGGACTTCCTTGCCCTCAGGAAAGAAGATGATGAATTTATTGGAGCGTATAAGTAAAACATCACAAATCATGAATGATATGATTCCAGCTTTTTCATTACCCCCGAATTAATGGTTGACTGTTTATTTGGCGGGTTGAAACATAGCCTACAAAAATTGATAGTGATCTGTGACTTCGACAGCTATGAGGAAATTATATGATGTGCCCTCAAGGTCGAAATGGAGATCATAGAATCTCACCTGTATCATGGGGATAAGAAGCATAAGGTGGACGTCAATGCAAGAGGTCTGATGGATAAATCCAACGATGCTAAGAAGATCCAGCATCCCACTTTCTAAACATGCAAAAGACCCCATAAATTGCCTGAAGGGGACGATTAAATGCTTCAGGTGTGGAATATAAGGGCACATAGAGGTTAACTACTAACAAGAAAAACCAGTGGCTACAACAAAGGAAATGAATGATCCATTCAAACCACAACATGTTGTTCATTTCTATAACTACAAAAAATTAGGGAATCTTGCAAACTAGTTCTTTAAGACAAGGGTTCTCGGAGGCAACCAAAAACCTCAAAGGCAGCAAGGGAGATATTTTCCATTCACTACTGCCGAAGTGAACCCTAAAAATGAAGTGGGGAAAGGTATGCTAGTTATTCATTCTAGAATTGATAAAGTACTTTTTTATTTAGGTTCTATACATTCTTTTATATCCCAAAAGTTTAGTAGATCAATCCCAGCACCACAAAAAATCATGGAAGTAAAGATATCGGTGAGTAAGGAAAATGGGGCAATCATTGAATCCCATGAATATAACTCCACCCCTATCACAATCTATGCATTGAATTTCCTAGAGAACCTCATCATTCTCCCTTTTGTGGACTTTGATGAAATTCTTGTCATGTATTGGCTTTCCTTGTATAGAGAAAACAAAAATTTCTGTGAGAGGGAAACCACTCTCCATGTGGAGAATCGACCCCCGAATCTATAAATGTTCAAGGAGGATGATAAAACTTATTTAGCTCCATCATCACAAGTGTGGATATTAATACCCTATAAGAACATGTATCTGGGTAAGATGATTGAGTTTGAGGAGGAAACCATCCATAAAGATATGAATATTGTGAGGGAATTCGCTGAAGTGTTTCTCAAGGAATTTTATACTCTTCCTCCTATAAGATTGGTTGAATTCTCAATTGATCTTATACATGGGGTGTTTCCAAAATCAAAGACTCTGGGTATAATGGCTATTTTGGAGCTTAAGGAGCTTAAGAAACAACTACAAGAGAATATATATAAATTGTTTATATGACCAAGTGCTTCACCATGTGGTGCACCAGTCCTCTTTGTCAAGAAGATGGATGAGTCAATGCACCTTTGCATCAATTATCATGAGCTTAAAAAATAACGATAAAGAACAATTATCATCTCCCATAAATTGTGTACTTGTTTGATCTACTATGTGTAGGACAATAATTTTCCAAGGTACATTTTCACTTGATATATTGTCCAGTAAGGTTGGAGAAGGAAGATATCACCAAGACTGCTTTTCGTACAAGATATGGGCACTATGAATTAATAGTAATTCCTTTCGGACAGACTAATGCTCTAGAAATCCTCACAGACATGATAAATATAGTCTTTCGGGATTACCTTGAAAAATTTGTGGTAGTATTTATAGATTAAATTCTAATATACTCCAAAAACAAGGAGGATCATGAGGAGAATCTAGGAACTGTACTAGATAACTCAAGAAAAAAGAAGATCTATGGAAAGTACATTAACTGTATGTTCTGGTTAAAGGAGGTCTCATTCATGGGTGATATCATCACAATAAAAGGGATATCTATGGAGGCCTCTAAAATAGATTCAACTGAGGGAATGTCAAGGCCAAAATCAGTAATTAATAACCGTATCTTCTTGGGGTTATCTGGATATTATCAACAATTTTTGAGAAATTTATCACGATTGTCCAACCCCTTACCAAGCTAACTCAGAAGGATGTAAGGTTTTCTTGGAGTGATGAATGTGGAGAGTGCATCAAGGTGTAAAAAATAAGGCCTTACACTGCACATGTTCTCACTTTACCCACAAGTGGAGAACTTTTTGAGGTATTCAGTGATTCTTTGAATAAAGGCATGGGATGTGTGTTGATGAAAAATGAAAAAAGTCATTTCCTATGCTTCAAGGAAATTTAAACTTCATGAGCATAATTATCCAACACATGATCTGGGGTTAGATTCGGTAATTATCACTTTAACATTTTGGCAGTATTATCTATCTGGGGAGAAGTGTGAAATAAATATATACCACTAAAGCATGAAATATATTCACACAGAAAGTGTTGAACATGCTCCAACGAAGATGGTTAGAGATGATTAAAGACTATGACTGATCAATCCATTACCACCATGGGAAAGGGAACAAGGGTGTAGATGCTCTGAGTAGAAAGGACCTAGTGATTCTATCATTGATGAGAATTTATAAGGATCCAATCTTCTTAGATTTTATGAATATGGACATTGGAATCATAAAGTAGGAGACATCATAAATTATTTCAAAAATGATTGCTCAACCATCTCTTTTGGAAAGGTTAATGTATGATCAAAAGGATGGTGTGGGAATTTAGAAGAATGTGGGAGCCATTAGATGAAGGAAATCCTCAGAGTTCAATTTTAATAAAGATGGAATTGTGAGATTTTAGAAAAGACTATGTGTTCCATCAGGTTCATAGAAGATGAAGGAACTTTTGGATGATGCACATAGTTCAAATTTCTCTATTCACCAGGAAACACAAATATGTATCAAGATCTCAAACAAACATTATTGGTGGGATAATATAATGAAAGATATGGCTGAGTATACATCAAAGTGCATATTGTGTCAGCAAGTGAAGTCAGAAAGGAAAACGTCTAAGGGGATGACGCAACCATTTCCCATATCTGTATGGAAATTGGAGAACATCACTACGGACTATGTCATCGAACTTCTGAAGACCTCCAAAGGAAACAATGCAATATGGGTTGTTTTAGATCGTCTTACAATGTATTCACACGTTATTACAATTTGGGAGGATTTATCATTAGATAAGCTGGCACGAATATATATCATGGAAGTGGAAAGGCTGCATGGATTACAACTATCTATTGTATCTTATTGAGATCCAAGATTCACCTCTATGTTTTGGAAGAGTCTTCAACTTGCTCTGGATACTGAACTAAACATCAATAAAGCCTGTCATCTTCAAACTTATGGCCAATCTGAGCTACCTATTCAGACACTGGAGGATATGTTAAGAACATGTTTTATAGATTTCAATGGATGGTGGGACCAACATCTTCCTCTGGTGGAATTATCCTATAATAATAGTTTCCACTCGAGCATCTGAATAGCACCTTATAAATCCTTGTATGGGAAGAGTTTTAGAACACCGGCATGTTGGTATGAAGTCGGTGATCATAAGATACTAGGACCAGAAATGGTCCAATAAATTTTGGCGATGGTGAAAAATATTCAGCAGCATATCATTTCAGCCCAGAGTTGATGGAAGGGTTAAGAAGATACCTGTTGACGAAACCTTGAGTTTAAAGGTCCAGACATGGTATTTCTATGCATATCTCCATGGAATAAAGTCATGAGGTCTGGAAAGAAAGGGAAGTTAAGTCCTAGGTATACCAGCCCCTTCGAGATTCTTCATCGTGTTGTGGATGTGGCCTATCGACTAGCACTTCCACCCACCATGAATAATGTACAAGAAGTCTTTCTTGTATCCCTCTTAATGAAGTACATACCAGACCCTTCACATGTACTCTCTTTAGAGGTAGTACAACTAGAGGATGATATTTCTTACAAGGAGCAACCAATGAAGATCTTAGATTGTATAGGAAATGTTTTATGAAATAAGACAATGCCCCTCGTCAAAGGGTTATGGAGAAACCTCCAGTTTAATGAACCGATGAGGGAATCAGAAGAAGTGATGAATAAATGTTACCCACATATGTTTTAGTGTGGGAAAAGAAAATTTTAAGGATGAAAGTTCTTAAGGGGGGAAGATTGTAACGACCCGAACATTAATTAATGGAAATTTCTCTTTATCTAATTAAATGTTATATTATGGTTATATAAAATGCCAACTTCATTGGTTTTATGTTTCTGTATTTTAAAATACTGTTATGAATTGTGACCATTGCTAATATAGTCGTTGAATAGATATCACATGATTAGTATAAATATAGGGCTTTAACAAATCCGATTTACTCAGACAAATGAAGTGATGGCCTCATCGAGTAGACTTTCCCTGTACAAACCCATTTGTCAGAGATTGAAAACGAGGTGGTGTCATTATGCTTTGCTCTTGACTAAGCCCAAGTTGAGCTTGAATATGTTAAGCTCGAGTGGAACCACCTACGATAGAAGTTCAAGTTGATAGAGATTACCACTTGAGTAATGTTATACGAGTCACCCAATAGTCTATCATGATCGTGCACCTTACCCTAAGTTCTTATGTGGGTGTTATTAGGGATATGCTAAAATACCCTAGAACTGTGTCTATGTATATTATTTTTTTATAAATAATGTTCATTCATTTTATTATTGTTTCTTTGTAAATAGTTTTTAAAGCACAAACAATATTTTTAGTTAATATTCAACTAGGAAATCTATTTTGATGAATTAATGGATTTTTCAATTAAATAATATTTTAATAAAATATTATTATTATTAAATAAATTTTTATTATATATAAATGGCCATATAATTTTATGAATGTAATTGTAATTTTTATTAAGGTTTGAAAGTTGTTTTTGTCAAAACCCATGAAATTTTGATAAATGTCCCTTTTTCTTTTAAAAGTAAAACTTCATATATTTTTAATATTATTTAGATAAAATGAATATTATTTTTGGAATCAGGTCATCAAAATTATCCTATGGTAAATGTTTTATAATTTTCTGAGATAGTCGAATTTTTGGGTAAAAATTAAATATCGTTTAAATATATAATGTGTTTTATGACATCATAATGACCATATAGTGATGTAATAAAATACAATAACAATTATATTCTTCCAATATATGTTTTAACATTAAAATAATTTGACTTTATATGTGTTTTATTTATTTTACAAAGCTCTAGTGGACCCTTTAAGGCTTATAAAACATTTTGTCTATTTAAAAGTTTTTCCTTGAGAGTGTAAATCACCTCCACATAAGAAAACCTATTATTTTAAGAAGTTATGCCATTGGCCTTATAAAATATTGTTTTACTCCCCCATTTTGAAAAAACCATGGGCAATAATCATGGTCTGGTTTGTGTTTTTGATATGTTTAATGTGTGGTACCCCAAACCAAAATAATAAAGAATCCCCTCTCATTTCCTATAAAACCCACACAAGATCCCACTCCCTCTTCACTGAAATCCTTTTTAGTTTCGACCAAATCCTTCCCTATGATATTTATAATCCTCCCAAGGTTCCCCAATCTCCCAATAATTCTCTCTCAAGCCTCTCCCAGGATTTTGGGATCATACATCCAAGTAAGGGAATTCTTCCACTCTCATTTTTTGTCCATTTTTGATTAAGTTGTTTTGCCCTTTTGTTTTCAATTACAAATGTAGGGGTATGATTTTTCCCTCCCCAATACTGCCCTATTTATTTTTTAATTATTAGAGACCACTTTATCTCTCATTAAAGGCCTCTCATGTACACCCGTTACGACGTGGAAATTCTGTGTGGGATTTCTCTCTCCTCTTTTACATCCAAGTAATTATTTTGTACTAGGAATATAAATTCCTTTAAAATTATTGGTAAATGTATCTATATGACCCCATTATTTTAAATTTCATTTACGTATGATGAGACACCCATTTTTCTCTCATCAACTATTTTTATGAGTTCTTATGTCACACCGTTACGCTGCCGAAATTGCACCGTGATTTTCCAAACCAATATATTTGTGTAGTGAATACAATGCCCATTTATCTATCAATGGTATTCACCTTTTTGAACATTTAATTATTTATTATAAAGCTTAATGTATGTATTCTACATCGCGTTATCATGGTATAAATGATTATGACCGATTCCATGTGGTATGATCCATGTCGCACACTTATACATGAAATGAAATGTTTACGAAGGGTCCACCTTGATAGCACTCCAATGAGTTGGGTAAAGTATAGTATCATGATATGTCATGTGCAATGAGTGTTGACTCATGATAAATGAATTACGATGAGGGTTTACTCGTACTTCATTTGAAATGAGGGTTTACTCGTGCTTCATTTACAATGAGCCTTAGCTCATGCTAAATTCCATGTTATGTGTTGTTGCCACATTTCCAAGTTATGATTACCATTGCTTACCATGCCTTTATGTTCATGTCTCTCTTTTTGTCCACTGATATTCCTATTTTCTAACATTTATTCTATTATTCATGTTATTCCATGTTTATTACCTTATTGGGCTTCATAGCTCACCCTTTTCTTATGCATGTACTCAGGTTATCAAATGCAATTCTAAGTACGAGGGAATGTTATGGTCTGGTAAAAGAAGTTTTCAATAATGATTTTTTATTTCATATTTTAATTTGTTATGTAATGATCCTAATCCCAAAAGACACTAGTACTTTTGATCTTGTATGTTGTATCAAGTGACGTGTTTATGCAATAAATCATATGTTAGTGTGTAATAAAGAACAAGGTTGCAATAGGAGAACTCAAACAACTCTACAATTCACTAGAAGAATCCCAAAACAAAAGGCTCAACTACTATTGCGGTTGTAATGAAATTTATTATTTTGGTTGAGGATATTGAAGATGGTTGATTGAATGAGCTTCAAAAAGCATCTGATGGGGCACGAGTTTCCATTCAATAGATTAAGGGTTACACCGAAGGCCTATTGTATGACTCCATCTTGTGGATTTACCTATGGGGATTATTTTTCTTATAAATGAATAGAACTTCACTTCCAATCATCTATATCTTCTTCCCTACATTTTTATTGTAATCATCATGCTGAAGTAGAATTTTTGAGCATGACATCTTTATTCCAACTAATCATAATTACAATGATTTTGAAAGAGGAACTATAATGTTTTTTTATATCTAATCCAAGAGTCCGTGTGAGCATAGTTTTACAATTTATAAGGTTATATAGATAACAATAAAAATATTATTTATTTTAATGTCATGACCATAACATTTTCATAATAATTTTTTGGGGAAGACTTAACGAGTGATTCTTGCCTTTTTGAATAGGCTATCCTTTTTAGGTTTTAATCCTAAAAGGTTTTGTTCCATCTTAGTATGTTCATTTTAAAGTCATGTGAATCATAATAATAAGGCTATTATATTATCTCCAACAACTATGACTATAACATTTGAAATAATGAACCAAACAATTCATTATAGTCACGATTGATATTGAATTTTCTAAAAAATTCCAAAGGGAATCATGATACATAATTTTATGGTTTCCAAAATATTAAACATGTTATTTGAGAATAGAATATCTCTTTCCTAAGTACAAAGTAAGAACTAGTTTATAACCCTTTTATGATGGTTGATTTATACAAGGGAAGTTGGGGAATGTACTATATAGTCAAATAGCTGCATCCTTAGGCTATCAGACCTGTTATGTGGGAAACTTATGCAAGGATAACCGGTGAACATACTACATTATTATGTAATGGAGTTCTTAGGAATCCTAAAATTCAATTACTGATGGAAAATGATGTTTAATATTTGGATGTATTAAGTCCACACTATGCTTTTTTTCATGTAAATATGATATAATATGAAATAATGATTTGTGATGGTACATTCCAAAAATAGGAAACTTCTCCTATACTTATTTTGTTTCATGGAGGAGGGTACACAATGTAATATAACCAATGTCATTGGATAATTCCTCTTTCTAACAAAGGTTGATGGCATTGTGTAGTTTGATGTCATATAACAAATACATTGACCATGTAGTTTAACTTCTTATAGAAATGAAATTATACTATATAGTTTAATGTAATGCAGCACAAACATCATGTTGTGAATTTTAATGTCATTCAGAAAGGACACCATGTTGTGTATTTTACATTCATTCCATAAGGACATTATGAACAATAATTTATGGTCTTTACCATTGATTTTTTTCCAATTATTAGTAATATTTATATAAATTTGTTTCCATATTCATGAGTGAGAGGATAATGTTTTAATTTGTAACATGGGGGGTCCCCAAATCTAAAGATTGGTGTGTGGAAAAGGGCTTCTGGAATTAGAGGAGGTATCTCACAATAACTAAGATAGAAATCCTTCACATAACTGTCATAGGAGATGTTTTATGCAAGTCCAATTGGGTAACCTACTTCATAGTCATTTATTATTATACATAGGCGGATATACCCATTATTTGGGTGACATATGAAAGTCCAATAAGGAATGTATTCATAGTCATGTAATGAAAATCTCTAAAATTATGACATTTTAAATCTAAATAAGATAAATGTTTATGTAGATTCTGATCTCCCCGAGCATAGAGTTTATTTTTTAGAGAGGAGTGATGGGATATGGAAGGGATTTTTCCTTCCAAGATCTCCAAATAATCAGTCGAATGGGAACTCTATATAGGATTGGCCCATGGTAGGATTTGAAAAGGTACTTTTGGGGGTGCACTCAAATGATATTTAGTTTCAGGTTATTTAGGTGTAGAAGAGTGGATAAACAAGGTCATATCTTAAAGGTGGAAGTAATTTATAGAAAAATATAAAAGGTATTTTGAATGTAAAATAAAAAATAATAATTAACATTGAAGGATGTGGGTGTTGTTCAATGTCTATTAAATAAGAAGAATAATCATGGTTAAAGAAGATTGTATTTGTTTTTTTCATTTTTGAAATGAAATTTGATTAATAAAAGAAATCAACAAAATGTTTTTTAGAAAATAGTTTAAAAGATATAATCGCTATAAGTATACCTCTTCACATTCTTATTAATCATATAAATTTTAATTTATATTCACTTAACTTTGATCCCATAATTTGTTTACCCTCAAACCCTCTGGGACATAACATTACAACAAAGATGAAAAAAGTTAAACCCTAGGCCATCTTTAGAATAAGAAATCACATCACCCTTCATTAATTGACATTATAAATATAGCTTATGTTCATTGGTAAATTTGGGAAAATATCCATTCTAAAAAATGATAATGAATTGTTTTTTGGGGATTATATTTTATCTCTAAAAATTTATCTCATGTGGTGTGATTTTACTGATTTTATTTTTGCTCTCACAATTTACACAAATATCAACCTTGCGTGTTTTTATGTCTAATGTTTTGTGTCTTGATTGTTTTATTATAATATTAAAAGGAACATCATGGATCATATTTTGTGAATTATAGTATCATAATTATTGAAAATAGATAAGTGAAGAAGGTATGATGTTGATCAATTACTAAGAAAACTACTCTTCCTTGGGAAGTGTAGTCATCGAAGAAACGAATTGCATTTGCAAATATTTAGAAAGGGTATAACCCAATCTCGTTCCTAATCATTGATTTCCAATCAAAATAAGAAGATTAATAGTTGAATAAAATTGAAAATAGTAGATGAAATGTAATAGAAACTAGGATTTTATTGAAAGTACAACAACATTTCAACAAATAAGTGGAAAAGAAGACCATTTTGAAGGAGATCCTAACTTGGAAAATTAACTCCTCCAATTGTGAATTGAAATGGTATGGAACCACTTAACCTATACTCCCAATCTCATAATTCACTTACCAACCCCTCAAAATAAAAAAATTTCCAATTTATAGTGTGGAAGGGAGGCTAGGTTTTATGTGGTTTTAGGTGTGAATAGGGAAGTTCGTCAAAATAAGTTTTCCCACATTTCACAACATGTTTGACCAAAAAAATGCATAAACTGACTGTCTGTGTAAATTTATTGTTTGAAATTTTTTTCTTGAGATCCTCTAGAAATTTGGACCAAATCCATGAAAGTATATTGATGTTATGGCCCAAATACAGCAGTAATGTCTAATCTAGAAATTCCATCACATATTTGACTTTGTGGCCCTTTACACCAACCAAATGAATGAGTTAGCCCCATAATCCATGATAAACGTTTTAGCCCATTATGTAATAGATATGTATAAAAATTATAATGTTCAAATAATTCAACATGAAGTATTTATGTCTTAATTATTATAGTGCAGTTTGAAGGATAAAACTAAAATTTTCATCAAATTTTCAAAAGAATGTTATAATCCAAAATATATTATAAATAAACATATTTAACACAATGTGATGAAATTATGTGGTTCGTTATAAGTAAAATATTCAAAAAAGTATTTTTATCACCCTGCCACACATACACACTTATCATTTTTCATTATTGGAAAAAACCTCATATCATGTATTCGAAAAAATTGTGACCAAATATACATGTTCATATTTCTCAATACACAGTGAAAATAATGGAAAAGTAAAAATCTTATCAAGGGTAAATAACAATAAATTTTAAATTCTTTATCTCATAAATTGTATCAAAATAGAATCCAGTGAAATTAATAGAACTAGTCATATAGAAACAATTCCAGGATCTACCCTGCCAATAATTCTCCATGTGTGCATGTTCCAATAATTCCATGTTCATAAATCGACCCATTATTCAGTATATTCAGATCAACTGAATAAATTATTCTTAAATGGTTTAATACATCGAACATGTTCTACCTTCCATTGAAATATAAATTCAATACCCACTCACTTATTCATTTTCTGAACATCAATCCTTGAGCTCCCGACCTCAATATCCCCATATGTTGTATACTTCATCATTCCATACATTTGTTTATGTTTCACTTGGAACAAATATCACACTCAACTCTAAAACCATTTTTGATCTTCTCATGACACTAATTGTATTAGTTATAACTACATCAAATGTGGAGGAAGAGTGGTTTTTGAACTTCCCAAGACAGAACACATAGATTCTTATGGTGTAAAATTGTTGGATATTAGAAAGACACACATAGGTCAATTCAGTACAGCAATGAATCCAATCAAAAGAGAAATGCGCATATGGATCAACCAATGAATTTTTATTACCTATAATTACTATACCTTAAATTGTGTTGGAAAAATTTCACATGTATTGGTTGAGTTAAATTTTGTTTGGAGAAATCAATGAGACCATTTACCATGAAAAATATGAAAAATAATGATGCCAAAATTTATAAGGTTTTATAATGACAGAACCAATCATATCATTGGTCACTTCGATTTTTTATACAAATATACCCTTGATGACTAAATATTACTCATTCTTGTAATACTGAAAATGAATTTTGAGAAAATGCATTTTCCATATGTTCTTAATGAGAATGTTAAATGATATCTTTTTTTAAAAAAATATTATAATTTTTAAATTTTAATAAAATATAAAATATAAAATACTCACAAATCACACAAATGAAATCATAAATATCAACACCAAAATATTTTCCCCTACCCCACACTTAAAATATTTTATAATCTTCATTGTGAACCAATGATATGATATATTCACATGAAATTTATAATTTTCAATAGTACATGTAATATAAAAGTGAATGGGTAAGGAACAACATGATAGTATCATGTAATAATGTGGTCATACAGTGTGATGAAATCCATTGCATCAGTAGGAAATCCCCAAATGTATTTCTTCAAGATTTTTCCATTGACAATAATGCTTTTTATCATGTCATCTTGTGTTATCTCCACTTCACCATAAGGAAAAACATTACATACAATATAAAGACCAAACCATCTAGAACACAACTTACTAGGAATCAACCTTAGTCAGGAAGTGTAGTGACAGAATTTCCCTCCAACATGATTAACCATTTATTATATCATTCTATTAGAGGATGGTTTTGATATTTCTATGTAGATCCTTGATTTTTTATGTTATGACAATCGAATCTACTCAAGCTCGTGAATTTGTAGCTTCCTGTGTATTCTATCTTGTGCCAAATCCATCTTGCATATCTTTATTGCCCAATATGCCCATTTATCAACTTCTAAGGGGATATTAAAATTATTCTCGAAAAACAATACTGAATGGGGACATACAGATGGATTCTTTTATGATGTACTATAATCCCAAAGTGCATCATCCAAATGCTTGATCAACTCCTTCTAGTTCGGTTGCACGGTTTTCTCCAAAATTTGTTTTAGCTCATGATTTGAAACTTCAGCCTAACCATTTGTTTGGGGATTTTATGGTGATGATGTTTTGTGTGTCACCCCATACTTCTGAAGTAATGAATCCAAATTCCAATTGTAGAAGTGTGCCCCTTGGTCACAGATGATGTCCATTTGTACTCCAAACCATCAAAAAATATGTGTCTTGTAAAATTCCACCACAGCATGATAATTAGCTGTCCTGGTATACACAGCCTCCACCCATTTACTCGCATAATAAAAAGCAATAAAATATAAAATAAAACCAAATTAACTAGTAAAAGGTCCTATAAAATCAATTCTCCATACATAAAAAATCTCCTAGAATAATATAGGTTGTTGGGAATCAAGTGGTTCCTAAAATGTTCCTGGTGTGTTCGTAATTTGAACACGACTGTCAAAACAGATGAGCATCATGAAATAAGATAAGACAATATAATCTAGAATTTATGAATATCCAAGATATTCCTTGGGGTCCAAATTATCCACCACAAGAATGTGTATGACAAAATTGTAAAACTGACTCACACTCATGATCAGGAACACCACTCCTTATAGCTTGGTCACTACACATGTTACATAGGTTGGGTTCATCCCACACACAATATCTGGTCTAACTCTTTAATTTTTGGACTTTATGATTCATTAAATTAGTAGGGATTTCAGATGCAACATGGTAGTTAACTAAATCTACACACCAAGGATCTGTTCCTGAGATGGAAAAAAGATGCTCTTTGGGGAATGTGTTCCAAAGCGGTACATAGTTAAAGGTGTCATCCTCTACTGTGTTTGTGTAAGCCAACTCACGTGGTCCACCAATAAATTTATTACCCATAAATTTCCTATAACTCAATATCAAAAACCTAAAAGGGTGAATTCATCAGATTAACTAAGGATTTTCAGTCGGCTTCTTTAAGAGGTACCTCATGGATACATGGTACTAAAAAACAACTACTTTAGAGCATAATAAATATGAAAAAATATTATTTAAATAAAATATGATAGAAGAAACTTTTTTTTTGGTTTTGCATTATTATTGGGTGGTATCCAGTGTCCGAGAATCATGGGAAATCATATGTGAACGTCCCTCCACCCACTGAAATAAGAGTACTCCAACCGCAATGTTTGCGGCATCACACATAATCTCAAAAATAATCTCCCAACATGAGGGATGTATGATTGGTGGATTGGCCAGACACTTCTTTAGATCATTAAAGGGAGTCCTAAAAGAACCATCAAACACAAAATTAGAATCCTTTTCATGTAATCGTGTTATAGGAAGAGCAATCTTACTAAAATCTCTGATGAAGCTCTGATATAATAATACATTCCCTAGGAAACATCTATAACCATGAAAAAATTATGGAGATGGTAAGGATGAAATAATATCTAAATTATATTTATCAAAATCTATCTCATGTTTTGACACCAAATTCCCAAATATAATACCCTTCTCTACCATGAAATGAATCTTCTCAAAGTTCAAGACCAGATTCTTTTAAATAAAATGATTCAAAACCATTCTGAAACTAGAGAAACAGTCATCAAATGAAGACACCTACAATGTAAATTCAACCATAAATACTTCCTTGATGGTCTGAATAAAATTAGAAAAAATTACTCACCATGAATCATTGGAAGGTACCTTGGGCATTGTAATGTCCAAATGGAATCCTCCATTGGGAAATGTACCAAATCGACAAGCGAATGTTTTCTTCTTCTGATCCTCTAGAGCTATAAAAACTTGAAAATATCTAGAAAATACATCCATGTAACAAAAATGTGTCTTCCCAGCTAGCCTATCAAGTATTTTATCAATAAATGTGAGGGGGAATGGTCTTTTCTAGTGGATTTATTTAGTTTCATATAATCAAAACACAATTGCCAACTATTTTTCACCCTCATCATAACTAACTCCTATTTATCATTTTTAACAATAATAACACCATTTTTCTTAGGCACAACATGAATACGACTTACCCACTATCAATCATATATGGTATAAAATATACCTCCCTCATGAAAATTTTAAAAACAATTTACAACTTAAAAAACAATTGGATTTAATATCTTTTGTGGATGCCTCACTAGTTTATCTTCATTATCCAAAATAATTCGATGCATTAAAGTGGAGGGGATAATAGCGGATTTTTCATCCAAGATCCACGCTATTTCCCTGATGTTCTCCCTAAAAAATGTAAATTTTTTTCATCATGTTCAAAAGGGAGATTGTTAGCAATGATAACAGGTAATTGCTCACCATTGAATAGGTATGAGTATTATAGATTCTGTGTAAATGGATTGTGTTCTAATGAATGGGTGAAATATGGATGGATTCATTGATGGAACTGAATTATGCAAAAAAAACAATAGTACAAGAATAATCATTATCATATTTAGAGATTAATTCCTCAAAACCATCAGCATATTCAACATCTATGTCTTAATCAGAGTGCAGATGGTCAAAATCAGAATATGAATCCATTTTAAAATAAAATATAAGAGACTTTTGTGCATTAGAAATAGGTATGGAGGTCCTATTAGACATAAAACTAGAACCGATACTCATAATCTTCTTAATAATAGGATAAACTAATTCCATGGGGTTTTTATTTGCTTGTAAAAAATGGGAGATAACAAAAGCAGAATTTTTCTCAAGGGGGTACTTCATGGATTCCATAAATTTAAATATCAAAACACTATCCCCAAAATCTAGGGATAGTGTAAAATTAGCGAAATTTATGATAGTTTTTGTAGTTTTGGTTATGTTCATACCTAAGATTATGTGATCACTAGAATTTACGAGATCATCCTCCATGTTAATCATGTAGAAGTATGCTAGAAACATAATGTATCTCACCCATACATTTACATCCTTAAGGACTCCTAGTGGTTGTTCTGTAGCTCTATTTTACAACTACACCACTACTCTCATCGGCTTCAACTCACCATCCTTAAATAACAGAACACAGAGTGAGGCTCCAAATTTGTAGAAGCTCCCAAATCACAAAGAGCATCCAAAAAGATAGAATCAGCTATAGTGAATGGGATGGTGAATTTCCCTAGAACCTTTCACATTGTTGGAATTTCTAGATATTGTGTAATGGTTGCTAACAAATTACTTAAAAATTGATCCTATAATTTTCCATGACCTATATTCAATTGGTAAAACGTAATTTTAAAAACATTGTGTACCATTGGATTTTCATAATGGATTTTAGTAGAGGGATGTTGATCTCAAGTCACATGACTGTATCAAAAAGTTTTTTTTTCATTGCCTCTTTATCCATATTTTTGGTTTCTCGAACTCTTCTTGGAAATAGAAGGGGTTTAGGAGGAATATCATCAATATTTTTCTTACCTATGTCTTTCTCCTTGGGTTTCTCATCAGTAGTTATTGAATGGGGCATCTCTAGAGTTGAGGTGAATTAAGGTGGAATGTTAGGTGTGGAAGTATCAGTTTTTTTCTACACACTTCTCAATGTGAAGGAACTACCATTACACTTGGGGCTTTGAGTAGGTTGGGAAGGTATATTTTTGGAATTATTACTTACCAGTTCATGGAGGGCAGTATAAATTTGGTTTATTTGATTCATCAACCTTTTGAACTCTGAACATTCAATCTTCAACTCATTATGTAGATTAGGAACATTTTACTTCAAATGGTGAGTAATGTTAGAATATACCTTGGGCGGGGGAATACATTTGATTCAACTTTTTGATGGTGGACCATCAATTCTCTTTTGGGGTTGTTGGAAACCCGTTTTCTTAGGAGGAGGATACTGGAAGTTTTGCTGAAAAGGGGGCCTTTTTGGTTGTCTAGATCCATACCTCATTTCCAATTGAAACCTCTACCATTGGTTGTTTGTTGGTGAAAGGGAATAAAATTTATTTTGGGGATGTGTCTATTTTTTCAACTGATATGTTCTCCCGAAAAAGTTTTTTGGAACATCCCTAACAATTTTAATTTGGGGAAATAGTATATTGCCTTGACTATTTCAGTGAAAATTCCACATGGCCTAAATGGAGTGTCTTGGGATGTCTTTTCTACCAAATCAATCTTCCTCACCATAGTGCTAAATTCATCAAAATTATTATCAATAAATGGTTTTTTAATAGAGGAATTGATTACCTGATGTACCCCTCTTACATGTGGTGTACCTTGATCACAAAATTGTTGGCAGGTTTTTACATCTTGCTGATAAACCCACATGAATCAGCTCCTATTTTGTCGACCAATTCACCTCTACAAGAGTTATCCCCCATTATTTTCTCCATATGCACGAGTCCTTCAAATAAGTACTAGATGAGTAGTTTCTCACTGATTTAGTGACGTGGGAAGATTTCCAAATCTTCTTTAATTGCTCTCTGTACTCATACATTGATCCCCCTTGGGAATTCATGATTCCTAAGATGATTTTCAGAATGGAGGTGTGCCTCAATGATGGAAAAATTATCTTCATGAAAATACTTATCAAATCGTTCTAATATTTTATGTCTTCATGTTGAAAATAATATATCCATTCCCTTATCGTTCCATCAAGTGGGAATGAGAATGCTCGTAGTTTTATTTTATCTTTAGATACATATCATTGTTTTATGATTGTGGAAACCACATTATATTCTTTTAAATGTTTATTTATACCTTCACCAGATAATCCATGAATCTTTGGAATAATCTGAATTAATCCATATTTTAGTTCAATGTCACAGTAAATGGTTGGGCATGAAATAAAATTTGTTTTATAGTTAATTTTGGGTGCATCAAATTCATGAATGATTCTACTATGTTTATTGTTATTATTATCATCCATTGGTTCTTATTTTATGTTTGATTCAGAATTATTTCCAATTTTTCTATTACCAGAATAGTGGAATTCTTTAACTGGTTGAATGTTGAAACATCCTATAAACAGAGACTATCTATTTCGAATATAAAGTCTACATTCAATATCAGGGTCATGATTTAGGAGATCCTCAACATTAGTTATTATTATAAATCAAATAATAATTAAAAGAGGAAACTTTTACCATAATAAAATTAAAATAAGTTAGATTTGGTCTGATAAAAATAAAATAAGAGAGAAAAGAACTTGATAAAGGGGAAAGAAGATTGAAAGAGGAGAAAAAACTGAAAAACTGAAAATAAATAAATAACTATAATTGGTTGAATAATTTCATTCCTCCCCTGATATAGAACCAATTCTAATGGTTATATCGTTGGAAATTTAAAATTATATTCAGTTTTAGGTTATTTAGGTGCAGTATAGTGGCTGACCAAGATCATCCCTTAAATGGATAAATTAATTTAGGAAACATTTAAAAGGTATTTTGAAAGTGAAATAAAATGAAATAAACAACATAAAAGGATAGGGTTTGATCAATGTTTTTAAAATAAAAATAATAATCATTCTGGAATAAGATTGTAATCTTTTGAAATGAAATTTGATTAATAAAACACATTGAGAAGAATTTTTTTAGAAAATATTTTAAAATGCACAGTTGTTCTAACTCGACCTTTTCACTTACATATTAATCACTATAGTTTAAAATAAGATCCACATAATTTTCATCCAATAATTTTTAACTCTCAAACCCCACATGAGTTAACATTACCACGATGATGAAAATAGTTAAACCCTAGACTAGCTTCATAGCATGTAATCACAACACCTTGCTTAGTTGACATTGCAAATATAGCTTATGGGTAGTGGTAAATTTGGGAAAAGATGTGTTCATTAAGATGAGGATGATTTGGGTATAGTTATTATATTATAAATCTAAAATTTTATCCAATGTAATTTGATTTTATCGATTATGTTTGTTCTCTTACCATTACACAAATCTCAACCTCAGTTATTTTTTTGTCAATTGTTTAATTGCATTTTTGGATTTTTATAAATCTAAAAATAGATTCATGGATAATATCTAATTAATTACATTATCTAAATGAGTCAAAATAGATAAATGAGTAAGGAAAGAGGTTGATCTATTACTATGAAAACTACACTTCTATGGTTTGAATAGTAATCATTAAAAAGGATTGCATTCATACAGATTTAGATATGGAATAACCAAATATCGTTTCTATTAATTTACATCCAGCCCAAATATGATTATTAATAGAAGAATAAATTTGAATATAGTAGAATAAATTTAATATAAACTAATATTTTATTGAAGGTACAACACCATTACAATAAATAAGAGGAAAAGAAGAAAATTTTGGACGATATCCTAGCCTTGTAGCTTCCCTCTTCCAATTGTGAATTGAAGTGGAATGGAAAAAACTTCTCAACTTCTCTGAATCTCATAATTCAAATCCCAACCCCTACAAATGAGAAAAAAAATTATACGGTGTAGGGTAGGATATGATTCATGTAAATTGAAGTGTGAATGGGGAAAATCGACCAAATATTTTATTCTAAATCGCACAGATTGTTTGTCCTTAAAAATAAATTAACCAATTATCTATCAAGAAGGATGATTTTTAATAGATTTTTTTCTCATGTTCTACTCAAAATATGGTCCCAATCCATGAAACTATATATAAGTTAAGCCAAAATACAGAAAAATTGTCCAATTGGGCGAGTCCATCCAATATTTAACCTCATGGCCCATTTACTACATCCAAATGCATGAGTTAGATCCCTAGCCATGAGTAAAAGTTGTATTCAATTAGGTGAGGTATATGTATAAAATAGTTTATGTTCAAATAATTCAATGTAAAATATTTATTTCTTAATTAATACAGTGCAATTTAATGGATAATAATCTATTTTTTATCTAATTTTCAAAAGAGTGTTTTAATCCCAAATATTTTATAAATAAACATATTTAACATAATGTGTGGAAATTGTTTCATTTATTTTACATAAACTTTTCAACAAAATTTTGTTTTATCATAAGTATATTGCCTATAGTTTTATGCCATATGACTAAGAACAATGGCATTTTGGATCAAGATTATCCCAAATACTTCAAACACATGGATGATGAAATTATAAAACATGGTCTTGGGGTTCTTAAATTGGGATAGAAAATAATGGGACAAATATGTAGGATAACAGTGAAGATTTTTTAATCATGGGATTCTAAATATTGTCATCAATTCTTATGAGGATAGAAGAGGCATCTACTAAGGGAGAAGTTACCACTCATTGACAAGCCACTGTGTTTTCTCTATACAAGGAAATCTACGGAACATACTACATAATAAAATACCGGTATCCTTTGTCTAATATGACATTTATTCGGGAGACTAATGAAAGTCAAATGGTGCACATACTTCACAGTTATGAGAAATAACCTACAGGTATCCATCATTTTTTCACCAGGAGATGAAGAAATATTACAAAGATCTGAACGAGTTCAATATATACGGTTTGAAATTCCCTAGAAAAGTGTTTAAGTGTGATGGAAACATTTGAGCTGATATTATTCTTGAGTTTAAAATCCCTTACATAGATATGAATCATATGTAAATGGGTAACATCTCTATTTCCTTGTAGGACCCCTAATGAGGAGACCCAAACTGAAGGCTCCTTCATAGGTTGTTTTTTTATATAGGAGTGATGTTTTTCTTACCTAATGGCTTGGACTATGATTTATATCCCACTCATTAGTATTTATATCAGTGGAATGAGAATCAAGCAATATGTAGTTCTTGGTATACCATTGGGTTTAAATTCACATGGAAAGGGCATTATTCATGCAATTTAATTTCATGTGTTAATAGAAAAAGTTGTGTCAACATGAAAAAGAATATTGTGGCTAGACTAGAGAGTAAGACCAAAGTGTCACTACATCTCTTACTAGGTGAAGAATTAATCAACATAAATTTCTTAAATAAATGTCACCCAACATGATTGAATTCATCAGTGGGTGATAATGGGGTTTTTATTAGAGGATGATACATTGGAGGATAAATCATATTGAATATCCGTGTATATATCTAACTCCAATATGGTTTAATAGAATTATTACTAATATCAGGTTATAGATGGACCAAAGATTGATATTTTCTATATCACAACAGAAATCATAGATGTGAGAATCAAGCTATTTGTAGTTATTATAAAATATCATTCATTTTATTGTCATGAGATGAGGACATCTTGTGTTCCATTTAAGGTATTATAGTCAGGACCATTGGTGGCCTGAATTGGAATTGAGGCATCTTATTTATGAAAATAACTCATGTACCAATCACCTATGTCCTCATGAGCTGTTCTTGGTGTGAGAAACAAGGAGTTGTAAAACATTCATCTATATCACAAAGGTATCATAAGTGAATGATATGGGAATTTCTATTATGTGGTGGATGGGGAAGTATGTAGAATATAGGGGTCAATGTGTGTCTCATTGGGATGATAATAAATCCATACATATTTCCTGAATTCCCATGAATATTAACATCCTGCTATTTGCATGAAGATGAATGAATGTGAATGGATGGGAATACTATGTCAAGCCCAAGTTGTAGGACCCAAGTGTCACTACGTATCTTTCTAATACATGAATAAACACACAAATATATCTTGAATATGGTTTTCCACACAAAACGAGTTTTGAAATGGGGAAGGGGCCTTAATATTTCCCAAAAAAATGGTCAGTCCCAAGAAACCAGTTGGAAAGAGGATCAATCCATTTGTTTTAGATGAATTCCCAGTATAAATTTTGTTCATACATAGGGAAATATAGAGAATTAATTTGGTTGTGGATGGACCAGAGAATGCAGATTTGGGTGTCACTACACATCTTTCAAGGGAGTGAATTAAGTAATACATAGTTCTTAGAGAATATTCCTCATGCAGGTTTGATCAGTTCAAAGGGAGTTACGGATTTTTAGTTGTGGTTGGACCTGCGATATTTGATATGGGAACCACTATGTCTCCCAATAGTATAATTATTAATACAAACATGGTTCTTGGAATCCCATGCAGTTAAAATTCATGCACATTTGAAAAAGTGTTTATTTTTATGTCCTTTGGGGAAAATGAGGTATTTTCCATTTATGGTCATGAAGAATTGACCATCAATATTGTGATGTTTAAAATCATGAATGATGATAGGGATCATAGTTTTCATTCATAGATCTCAGACCATAGGGGAATAACATTATGCAAGATGTTGGATTTTGTGAATTCAATGTCATTTAACATCATACAGTAAGGATGAATGTTGTTTTTTAGTTTTAGGTCATGCGAATAGCATCTAATGTCATGCAGTTTATCATTTTGTGACAAGGATTATGAATCTATCAAAATTAATGTCATGCCATTTGGACGTACATAGTGGAATAAAATTAAATATCCTACATATAAGATGATAAAAGTTTCAATTACACAAATTAATTCATCAAAAATATTTCCTTGTTTGGATCCATAATGATCTCTTCATCCATTGAGATTAGGGAATAAGCTCCACTAATATTGACCTTGTGTATGGAGTATGGTCCCCGCGGTTTGACTCAACCATTGGAGGGTTATTTCTTGTAATGATCAGAGTCCTAATGACCAATACTAATTATTGTTGGAGGAACGAAGGAAGGCGGACTTTATTTTTGAATGTGGGTGATATATAATTCTGATAGACATCCGTGTTATGTATGGTTTTCAATATATTTTTATCCATTCACACCAAATTATCCAAGAATTTATATGATTGTTTTTATATGATTAGATGATCATATATAGAAATTTGTAGAGATTGAAACTAAACCACAATGGGCTTGATATCTTATTCTTCACATACTAGTGAAAATGGAGTATCTCACGTAGTAGTACATATCGAAGTCTGGTAGGCTCCTAAATCCTATAGGATCTTACTAGTATATTGCTTCTCATCTTCATCCACAGTATTTTAGAGTATGGTTTCCATGGTATTGATGAAATAATATATCTATCCATTGGTTGTTTCATGCTAGTGAGATGTGTGGTTTGATTTGATTCCTTACTCTTGATATAGCTCCTCTACATCAGAAGAATAAGAATTTTTTCCATTGTCTATAAACATGGTAAGATGGACACTAAATCTTGTAATGATGTTAGTTTTAACAAATCTAAAGCTGATTTTGTCCCCAAATTCATTAAGAGGTATTTCCTCATCCCATTTAGAGAATAAATGGGTAGTAGTAAGGATGTACTTGATCTGATTAGATTTACCTTGATTATATGGTCCATCAACATCCATTCCCCATGTTGAAAATGACTATGATGATTTGGATTTATGGAGAAATATCAGGGTTTGGTTGATGAAGTCGGAATGCTATTGGAACAAATGAAATTTCTTAGTGATTTATTTATAATCCTGTTTCATCATAGGAAATAATTATTCCAACCTTCAGATTTAATCAGAATACATATACCCTAATTGGTGGTCACCACATACTGCTCTATATATGTCTTCCTTAATGCATTCATTATCATCTCCATAGACATGCCTAAGAATAATTATATTAAAACCTCATTTTTATAGGATTCTTTGGTGATTTGGGCGATCATAAAGATTAAAAGTGGATGCTCACGGCTAGATTTGAACTCTTCCAACTCGGTCTTGTGGGATCATTCCATCCTAATATTAGTCCATGATGGGAATAATATATCTCATGGTTTTACCATATGGATTGGTAATGTGATTTATTTCATTGATCTCTTCTATTCTGATTTGAATTAAAGGTGATACCATGTGATGATGGGAAATAATAATGATTGTTTTATATTTGATTGGATCTTCCAGGATTGTGGCTACATTTTTGAGGCATTGGTCTTGGCATTTTTTGAATGTGGAACATAATAAAATGTTGGATTTTAGGGAAATTTTTTCCTAAACAATTGGACACAATAACACATTGGGATGAACTACTCTTTCCTGATGTAATACACTTCATTGATCCACATGATTACATGTTATGAGTGACCATTCACCTTTAGGTAGTTTATGGATATTTGAAGTTCCAATTCTACGCTTTCAATAAGAGATGAATATTCTACTTCAATATTGGTACCACTCTTTGATAAAAGGACGGAGTACTGTAATATTGCCTTCTCTAGAGAGATTAGCAAAATTCCTAACACAACTTAATTATTTTTTGGGTCTTCCATTTTCATCACCGTTTAACTTTTGGGAACACTGTGAAAAATCAATTTCCATGTTTTGGGGGATATCCTAAATAGAGAACACATCTTGGTCAGGTAATTTTATATCTAATGACGTCTCATTTGTAGATCGATGCTGAGTGAGGAAATCTGCAAAGGCCTAGACTTTCACTATTTTCTGGGGAACAAACTATATATTGAACAGGTGTAGAATAACTTCCCACCATTTTAGACATCCAATTAGCACTATAATATTGAGTATAAATTTTTTAATGTTATTGTGGGAAACCATGGGGACCCCATGATTTTTCATATAGTGCCTCCACTTCTAAATAGAAATGATTAATTCTAGATAGATCTTCTCGATATATGAGTAAAAAATATTAGTGTCAACCATGGTTTTAATGAGAAAATAAATGCTATTTTAAATCACAAAATCATTATTCTTCACATGTAAAGTTCCCAGTGATCATTCAAGGGTTTTCTCATATAGAATGAAAGGTTTTCCTTCAATAGGTTTCCTTAAAACTAGTGCGATCGAGAGGTATTTCCTAAGAGGTTCAAATTATTCATGGAATTCATTGGTCCACTAATATATGACCCCTTCTTCATCAATTTAGTGAATGGAAAACACTTTCCTTCAAGATTTAATATAGAGCATCAGATATTGGGAATGGTTCCTTGAATTCCAGTCAATTAATTTAGGTTTTGTGGTGGTGACATGCAAAGGATAACTTTAGTATTCTCAGGATCATATTCAATGTTATGATGGAATATGACAATGCTGAGAAATTGTCTTAACGTAATTTTAAATGAACATTTCATGGGATTATCTTTCGATTATACTTTCAAATTTTTCTAAATATTCTTTGAAGTTAATCTAGTTGGCCATATAATTTTCAGGACATGACCTCAATATCAAAAACATAGCATTCAACAAAATTCCACCATGTAGATTTTAAAAATGTGGTTCAAGGGACGTTGATATGTGGTGTTGGAATTCTTCAAGCCAAAAGTCATTACATGATAGTAAAATATGTTGGATTTTGTGGCCTAAAACCAACTAATTTGTACTTTATTCATAAAAAAATAGGTTATCACATCTTCATTGTTCTTCTGCGTGACAATGCATGTGATATTGTCCTAAGGACAGCTGTTGCATTATAGGGTCATAGTGGATCCCTGCTATGATGTGTACCCGAAAGTGCCATAACAGTATTCTTGAATATATGTTATATGGCCGGATGATGTTATTTTAGGGACTCAAATAATACTGGCCATTAGGGATGAGGACTCATAAAACTTTGAGGCACCTTCTCAAGGTGTGCGCCCTTGAAAATATCAAGGAAAATAATATAAGAATGAGACCCACCAGTAGGAAATCCACATTTCATATTTTCATTGGATGTTACTATCTGTGGACGTGTGTACTGGTCCTTAGACTTTATGATTATTACTAATGGGTATTACAACTCATGCACTTAGATGTATGGACGAAAACTGTGATGACACATTGTTCACAGTGAGGTAGGATGCATTGGGTGCGTCATTAGTGATACTATATTAATAGATAATGTGAGAAAGGATTTGTCACTTTTATTACATAACGTAAGTAGATATCTCAGTCCCTTTGATGGAATTGATATATCCTAAATAAATCCATTTCCATGGTAAGGTATGGACAAGTTCAATTTCGGAAATTCAATGACAGAATAATTGAGTACATTGGTTGATGGAACTAGCATGCAACCTGCTTTATTATAGATATAGAGACCAAGGGATTAAATTACATGGTAAGTGTTCCTATGAGATGACCCGTCAATGCAGTGTCGACATCATTCTCTTGGGTTCCTTGAACGGTTTCTTGACAGTAATCTTGGACTTTAGGCAAGCATGCATAATGCCAATGAGAAAGAGGCCTAGAGGGTCACACACTAAGTGTATCCAAGTACCTCAAGTAGACTAAAGATTATTCCTGTATGTGGTTTAATAATTATTCAAGGAATCCTAAATTTTTTTAATGATGGAGGATGAATAAAATGGAAAACAAGATATACACGTTGTGTACATTGAATGTACACGCCGTGTAGTGTTCATTTTGGAAATGAAATTAAAAACAAGTACACGTTGTGTATTAATGACTACACACTGGGTAGTTCTTCCAGTCAGGATTTTGAGGAAATAATATTGTTATATTAAATGATATCTATTATAATCAGTGTGGGCTCATGTCAAGGAATTAATGATTTGACATGGGGTTTTCAATAAGAGTTAATGAAATAAATACAATGCATAACATGTTTATTTATTATCATAACTATATAACCTCAAAACCGATTATAAATATCCTTACAACCCCAACACTTTTCCATGAATCGTAGTACAAAACAATTTTGGAAAATACTTTTAAGGATGAGAGAAATCCTTCATCCAATAATGATCTCATGACTGAGAGAGATCCTCTTTAATCGGATCAAGGCGATCTATGGTGGAAAATTCAAGGAAAGGCTTCTCTACGCGAGCTCTTGAATATTCCTTTGGTGATGTCCATAGATATGTGGTGCATGTGTGGATCACTACTAGAGCAAGTCTACACTTGGATTCTGTGACGCAACGATGAGTCACATCAAAATGTGACCGAAAAACATCAATGAAGAAATAATTCCATCAAGGTAATTCATGTCAATTAATTAAATTAATTATAAACAACATATGATGATCCTCTCGATGGTTATGGGACCCTTATCTTTCTTTTTGTTCATCATTCTATTTCAAAGATATGTCATTTTATTATCGTGATGGATATCAGATTGAATGTTGTTTAACGCTAAAATTATAGTTGGGAAAATCCACCAATGTGCTTCCAGTATGCCCGGAACCTACAAGTGGTATCAGAGGGAATCCTTGATTATAAATATTTAGTGTTTCATTGGTGATTTATTCATTTAATAATTTAGTTGTTTCAATTCATGTTAATCGTTTTTTAAATTTGAATCTCGAGATCTGTTTCTCCTCTCTCCTTTCGCATTAACCTTACAGAAACGAATTTTTCTTTTAATTTGGATTAAAGTAAAATAGAGGATCTCATATGGAGGTGAAAAATATTCATGGTTGTACAACACCAGAATACACGGCGTGTACTTGGAAGTACACGCCGTGTAGTCTGGTTCAATGCATTAGACTGATCCGCCAAATCCGGCTGTGTAAATGGATTATACCTAAGTTATAAATGACATCATGTATTGATTGGGAATAGGTGGCACACAGATTCTGGATTACACATCATGTGGTCCATTGAATAAAGCATGTAGTCCCTTTAGGATGGGGTTGGACCATGTACCCCGTACACAGCTTTCCCAGCTGGAAACCGTGTAACATGGATACTACATGGTTCACGTCCCACTGAACACATCGTGTACTCAGAACATTTCTGATGTATATCTACACGCCATGTCCCCAGTAGTGTACTTCGGATGGACGGAGAACAAATGTACACAACGTGTAGTAAAAACTACATGCCGTGTACTCATCCAAATTATGGAGATTTATTAAAATTTATTTTTATATTATAAAAACCCTTGAGACATGTACCATAGTGAAAGAGTAAAGTTGAGGCCCAACCCGTGATATGTGTTTTATATATTTGTCTTTAATTTAACATCTGTGTAATGAATGGGAATTCACCGGGTTTCCTCCAAAGTACAGGTTACGTACGATGATAATTTTAAATGAATTTATTTGTTTAAAATTATATTGGATGAGAATATCAGGGAAATTCAAAAAAGGGTATAAGATAAAAGGATTGATTAATTTAAGATAATTAATTGATTTATGCGTGATTTATCTTAAGCAAGAACATTTAAAGAATTCAATGCCAGTTTTATTTATGCATAAATATTGTTGCATGTATGTATGATAATGACCTAGGCCAAGACCTTTGTATGTTAATGGTTTCTTTTAATTAATGTATTTAAATTAAATTTGTTGGCCTGCGAGCCTTCTCCTCATTAATATGTAGCGCATGCATACCCAAGGATTATTTTATGGAAAAATCTCTTTTAACCCTCACCTACAGGTGAGATAAAGGCATATGTAATGGATGGAGCTCCCAAGATAGTGGACGCAGCTCAAGTCAGGATCCAAGGTGAAACCAATCCATGGAGATACAAAGGTGGATAGGTGGAAAGATGTAAACACGAACTCAAAAGGATCCCAGTGTTTCTCCCCCGGGTCTTCGGCTAATTTATCAACCGTTATATAAACTAACCAATAGATCAAGATCATGATCATACCATTTATTTTATTTCTGTCAGTTTCATGGTATATTTATTGTGGGTTTTTTGTCAAGATCGCACAATTAATGAATTAAACTAGCATGAAAATGGAACTAAAACAAGACTGGATTATGCGTAAATATTTTATTAATCATTGTTAATCACTTAAGTATATCCAACATAATATTAAAAAACATGTAATAAAATATATTAAAATGGAAATATACATATAAGGATAAAATCCTTCATATAAATATTAAGTTGGTATATGCTTCTATAATCATTGTTAGAATCGAACCATAGTTCAAAGTGATTGACCAAACCTAGTTGGGGTTTCTTAAATTATCGAGGAATTATAATTCAAGGTTTTTGGTTGACTTGACATGGTTTGCATCAAGGGTTGACTACCACATCCAGACATAGTGTGACCAAGATGCAAAGGTTGAGGAAATCCAAAATAAAAGTTTTTTAGGATTGGGGAGTCCACTCAGCAGATCAAGGATCTGCGAGTTAATGTAGTTTACATTTTTAATTCCAACCTAAAACCATTCATGTTTATTGAGAAAATATAGATGGGGTAATATGAAGGGAAATATGGATCCTTGCCACTTCAATATTCAGGCAAGAGAATATTCTGTTGTCAATGGTGAGGGATATTGGATTTCGATACAATAGCGGGAGACTAATAAGTATTATTTTATTTATTTGTCTCTGTTTTATAAAGTAATAAAACCTTTGATCATCTTAATTTGTAGAAATGACAAGAAAAATGTATTCAAACATATCATTTCAAACCATACTCAAAAAGAAAAACCTTATCACTATCACTATTGTCCAAGAGTGGCAAAGGAGTTTACGCACCATCCTTTTCCACGAGAGGAAATTGTATGTGCTGGAAGAGCCTATTCCAATTGCACATGGGAAAGAGGCCAGTGATGAGGAAATATCTCTCTATGCGAAACATATGGATGATGCCACATATGTCAAGTGTTTTTGCTATTAGCCATGTCTAATGAGCTCTTTAAGAAACATTAACATGGAAACGTATAGGATGATGTCTCAACATAAGGATCTCTACCAATAGAAGGTGATACAAGAGAGATATGGGATCTCTAATGATTTGTTTACAACTAATCTTGGAGATTCTGCACCAGATGGGCCTCATGTAGTCAATCATATTGGCTACATTGAACACCTTGACATCTTAGGGATTAAATTTCTAGATGAGTTGCGTACATATCTCATCCTATTATCACTACCCAAGACCATCTCTAGCTTCATTGTCAATTATAACATGAGAAACAATGAGAAGATTCTATCATAATTTTTGACATTAATTTTATGGGTAGATTAGTACATGGTGTGTGACAAACCCGTAGTCCGTATGGTGAATAAGAAAAGGAAGGACAAGGCACAGGGTCCAAAGACATATAAATAGACTGAAGCCCCCGAGCACCGTAACTCTATGAAGGGGTAATTCTAGAGGCAGGTCAATGAACGTGAGGCAATATGTTTTTCATGTGGAAAAAAAGGCCACTGGAAGAGGAACTACACTAATAATTGTGGGGACACTAATGGTGTGTTCGTTATCGAGTGTAATCATTCCATTTATACACATTGGGTATTAGATACATCTTGTGGGGATCAAATCTATATTCAAATGTAGGAATCAAGTAGATTAAGAAATATTTTTAGAAGAGAGTTGATCTTCAAGATACCAATAGCGCAAGGATGGCTGCGTTGGTTATTGGATATTACCACCTCCCATTTCCAACTGGGGTGATTTTGGTTTTACATAACTATTATTATGTGCCTACTATTTCCAAGAACATAATTTCTATATCTTGTTTGGATATGGATGGATTTATTTTCATGTTTGGAAATAAGGGTTGTCTCTATTATAAGAACAACATATGTTATGGTATGGCACATTTAAATAATGGTTTGTATGTATTAAATTATGAAAACCAAGTGTTGGAAATCGATAAAAAAACAAACTCACATGACTCATAGATGAAAAAGTTGCGGCATCACCATCTCGGTCATGTAAATGAGAAGCGCTTCACAAAACTCTACCATGATGGTTATTTGGACTCTATTAAGATCAAACCACTTGATAGATGTCACACTCGTTTACAAGATAAAATGACCAAGCCTCCCTTTGATGGACAAAGAGAAAGGGCCAAAAAGCTTCTAGGATTGGTGCACACAAATGTGTGTTGATCATTTCCAGAAGAATCTAGAGGTGGATATTCTTACATCATTACATTTACTGATGATTTGAGTTGATATGGCTATGTATACATAATGAGGTATAATTCAGAAGCCTTAGATAAATTTAAGGAATTAAATAATGATGTAGAGAATCATCTTATTGAGAAGATAAAGAAACTTTGATCAGATTGAGGTGGAGAATATCTGAACCAAGAGTTCATCGATCTTCTATGGGTGTCTGGGATTCTATCTCAGTGCACTCATCCTTATACAATGTAGTGGAATGGTGTTATTGAAAGGAGGGGTTGCACCTTGTTGGACATGGCGAGGTCAATGATGAGTCATGCAGATCATCCATTATCCTTTTGGGGATATGAATTACAAACAGCAACATACACATTAATCTGAGTACCAACTAAAGAGGAAAATGGAATTCCCACGCAGTTATGGAATGGAAACAAACTCATTTTGTCACATACACGTGTATGGGGATGCAAGGCATTTGTTAAGGCCTTATGAGGAAAAAAAGTAGCACCCTAGGGTATGTTGTGTATCTTTATAGGATATCCCAAGGAAACAAAAGCATATTACCTATATAACCCTCAAGAAAACAATGTGACTTCCACCAAACAAGTTGTCTTTCTTGAGAGGGATAAAGTACTCAAAATGGATAGTGGGAGCAAGATTGAATTCGATGAAGTTATTTTCATGACACATAGAAGTTAGTACAGGAAAAAGTTCCACTGTTCCCCATGGAAGAGTTTCCAGAAACACAAGTACTGCGTAGGACCTCAAGAGAGGTAAGGGAACTAGAGAGATTTGGTTTCCTAGTCACCGAGTATGGTGAATTGTTGTTGTTGGACAATGATGAACCTCTCTCATACAAGGAAGAAGTAGAAACTTAGAAGCTACAAGATGGATAGAAGCTCTGAATTCTGAGAAGGATTACATGAATCAGAACCATGTTTAGGTTCTGGTTGATGAGCCAGTTGATATAAATCCTGTTGGATGCAAATGGGTATTCAAGAGAAAACTGGACATGGAAGTCCATGTTAGCACCTATAAAGGAAGCCTTGTGGCTAATGGATTCAGAAATCATCAAGGAATTGACTATGATGAAACCTTCTCACAAGTTTCTATGTTTAAATTCTTAAGAATAATACTTTACATAGTAGCTTACCATGACTACGAGATTTGGAAAATCGATGTCAAAACAACATTCCTTAATGGGAACCATTATGAAGTTGCCTATATGACACAACCAGAAGGGTTTGTGACACCAGGTGAAGCCAAATGGGTTTGAATGTTGCATAAATCCATTTATGGATTAAAGAAAGCATCCAGGTCACTGAACATTCATTTTGATGAATCCATAAAGGAATTTTTCTTCATTAAGAACTAATGTGATCCATGTATTTATAAGTGGGTTAATAGGAATGCAATTGTTATCCTAGTATTATATGTTGACGGAATATTTCTTATTTGAAATGATGTACCAATCTTACAGTCTGTTAAGGACTGGTTGAACAACTGTTTCTCCATGAAGGACTTGGGTGAAGCAGCCTACATTCTATGGATCAAGATCATTCATGACAGATCCAAGAGGCTGCTTGGACTAAGTTAGGGTACATACACTGACCATATACTAAAGAGATTTAGTATGGAACAATCCAATAGGGGATTGGTTTCAGTGTCACATGGCCTATATCTTTCTAAGAAAATGTGTCCTCACACACTACAAGAGAATGATAGAATGAGTAAGATCCCATATGATTCGTCTATAGGTTCAATAAACTATTCCATGTTATGTACCTGGTTTTATGATGCCTATGCACTAAGCATGGTAGGAAGATATCAAGTATATTAAAGAGACCAAAATTGGAATAATGTTAATACTATAATTAAGTATCTGAGAAGAACTAGGGATATGTTCCTGGTGTATGGAGGTGATGAGGAGGTTGTCATCAGAGGGTATGTTGATGCTGGTTTTCAGACTGTTCAGAATGATCTGAAGTCGCAATCTGGATATGTTTTCTATCTCAATGGAGGAGTTGTGAGTACGAAGAGTTCAAAGAAACTAGTTGTTGATAATTCTACAGTGGATTCCGAATATATAGCGGACTCTGATTCATCCAAATAAGTCATCTGGATTCGGAATATTGTCTAGGAGCATGATGTGGAACCTAACAGTAAAGATACTATAATGTTGTATTGGGATAATACTGCAGTAGTGGATCTTGAAAAAGAACCAAGGTCACATCAACGGACCAAGAACATACTCTGGATATATCACATCTTGATATATTTCTATCAAAGGGGTGAGTTTCAGAGAGCAGAGTGTCCACAAAAGGAAACATGGCGACCCCCATGAAGAAAGGCCTATCTCAGCAGAAGCATGAATATCTTGTGAGAGCTAGCAGGTTAAAGGTTGTTAGAAGTTGCCTCTAGTCCAAGTGGGCGTCTATTAGAGTTGGTGGCCATAAAACCACTACATTGTATTTTATTCATTTATAAATACCTTATCACATCCTGATTGTTCTTTTGAGTGACAATTCATGTGATAATATCTTAAGGATAGTTATTGCATTAGTGGGTCATAGCGGATCCCTGCTATGATGAGAACCTGGAAGTTCCATAACATTCTTCTTGAATATATTTTCTATGTATGGATGATGTTATTTGAGGGACAAAAATAATATTGGCCATTAGAGGTGAGGACTCATAAAACTTTGAGGCACCTTGTCATGTTGTGTGCCCTTGGTAATATCCAGGAGGATATTACGAGAATGAGACCCACCAGTAAGAAATACCCATTTCATTGTGTCATTGGATGTTTCTATCTGCGGATGTGTGTATTTATCCTTAGACTTTAAGATTATTTTTAATGGGTATTACAACTCGCGCACTTAGATGTATTGAACAAAACTATGACGACACACTATTCTTATTGAGGTAGGATACATTGGGTGTGTCATGAGTGATACTACATTAATAAATAATGTGAGAAAGGATTTCTACCTTATGTTCCATAATTGAAGTAGATATATCCTGACATTTTATGGAATTTATAAATCCTAAATAAATCCACGACCATGGTAAGGTATGGATGAGTTCAGTTCCGGGATGTCCAAGAAAGAATGATCGAGTACATGGGTTGATTGCAATAGCATGAAACCCGTTTGATTAGAGATATAAAGGAAATGCGATTAAATTTCATGGTAAGCATTCATATGAGGTGAAATGTCAAGGCAGTGTCACCTTCTTTCTCATGGGGTCCTTAACCTGTTGCAAGATAGTAATATTGGATTTTAGGTAAGCCTGCCTAATGCTAACGAGAAAGAGGCCTAGACGGTCACACACTAAGTGTATCCAAGTATCTCAAGTAGAATAAAGATTATTCTTATATGCGGTTTAATAATTATTCAAGGAAGCCTAAATCATTTTAATGTTGGAGGAATAAAAAAATGAAAAACAATATATAAAGGTTGTGTACATTAAATGTACATACCGTTTAGTTTTCATTTTGGAAAGGAAATGAAAAACAAGTATATGATTTGTATTAATGATTACATGTCATGTATTTTTTCCATTCGGGGATTTAAGGAAATAATATTGTTTTATTAAATGATATTTATTATAATTAGTGTGGCCCCATGTCAAGGAATTAATAATTCATCATGGGGAATTTCAATAAGAGTTAATGAAATAAATAAAATGCGTATCGTTTTTATTTATTGTCATAACTATATAACCTCAAACCCGATTATAAATATCCTCACAACCCCAACACTTTTCCATGAATTATTGTTCACAACAATTCTGGAAACTTCTCTCAAGGACGAGAGAACTCCTTCCTCCAAGAATGCTCTCAAGACTGAGAGAGATCCTCCTCCATCGGATCAAGGTGATCTAAGGTAGACAATGCAAGCAAAGTCTTATCCATACTAGCACCGGGATATTCCTTTGGTGACATATAGAGATACATGGTGCGCTTGTGGATCCCCGCTAGATATTTTTTACACTTGGCTTCTATGACGTAACGACGAATCAAATAAAAACATGACCAGAAAACCTCTACGAAGAAAGAATTAACTCAAGGTAATTCTTGTCAATTAATTAAAATAATTATAATAAAAATATGATGATCCTCTCAATGGTTTCTGTTCCCTTCTCTTTCTATTCATTCCTCGTTCTATTTCAAAGATCCAACATTTTTTATCGTGACAGATCTCAGATTGAACGTAGTTTAACGCTAAAATTAAAGTTGGGAAAATCCACCAACGTGCTTCAGATGCACACAGAACCTACAAAATACTCCTTGAGAGGTTTTTAATGCTATATAATCTTCGTTTTCTAGGTCCCTAAAAATATATTTATAGCCAAAATATCCATCAATGAAAGATAGGTCATGATAACCAGCTATTGCATCAATCATGAGTTCTGTGATTGGGACTGGGTAATCACCATTAGGAAAATGCTGGTTGAGATGTCTAAAATAAATGAAAACGATAATGTCATTATTCTTATTCTTCAATGGGATAGTATTGGATATCCATTTCTTGTATTTTACCTCTTAGATAAAATCATCCTTATTGAGTTTGTTCGTATTAGCCTTAATTTTTTGTGGTGTAAGCTGGGTGGGTCCTCTTGGCTACATGCTTGTATGCCTAATTATATTTTGGAAAACCTAATAGATGGGTGGAATCCTCAAGGTCATAGCCTAGAATCAATTTGTAGTTCCAGGAAAACACACCCTGATGCTACTTTAATAAGAAGTTATATATCTCCTCTTCATTTGGAGTCATGGATTAAAAATTCAGAGTGGTGTGTGGATATTATTTTTTAACCAAATTTATCTATCTATCTTCTTATAAGGTGGTGGATAGGCCTTCTTAGATGATAGCTGGGAATCCTTAAGATATTATTCCTCCTCCTCATGCTCATGCTCAAATGCTTGCACTTATTCTTCGGGAGAAACTGATTAAACATGTTCCTCGAAGGGAAGAGGGGAACTTCGATTTAGACATCCAGATGATGAGGCAATCATTTCAAGATCACATCCTGGCATTGATCCTTCATTAAGACTTGAAAGGGAAACAAGAGACTTATAATGAGCCCCTTCACTTTATCTTATCAATATGATAGATTCTTCTAGCATGGATGATATAACAAGGTTTTGTTGGATCTCAATAGATGGAGAAAGAACATTTTCATTCAAGCCATCACCATCACATTGAGAGTTGATAACATATTCAACACCATCTGGATCAGCATCCATAAATGATATCATATAAGTTTCTAAATGTGCTTTATAAATTGGTCTCACCCATTTATTTAGATTTATAGACAGTACATAGTATACAATGAAAAACATGAAAATAGTTAGCAGGGATCATATCCAATCCATTTGGGGCCTTGATTCTAGTGAAATCATTAGCCATTGATTATTTCCCTCCATTTTGAAATAATATCTTATTGAAGTACTATGTATTTCAAATTTTCAATGGGGCCTTGTCACCATACAATGTCACATTCTAGACATTGACCCAATATTTGATACACCAGTGGTATGAAGAGAGAAGGTATCTTTGCTAACATATCCAAGGGATTCCAACAAAATATTGAAATCTATATCCTTTCGGACATCCAACAATTATAAGTTCTACATGAGATCCCCAAATTTCTTTTTTAGTGTAATATCACCACACAAATCCTGTTCATTCTTGTCATAACCTTGTAGCATCAATGTGGAGGGAGATGAATGGGATTTATTGAGACCCATTGGGCAATGTATCCTGAGAAGAATGAGATTCATACTTGAGACATTGTCAATGGAGGCTTCATTGAAATTAGTGTAATTTATTCAGCCAGAGATATACGGGGGTCTGACATGACCTTATATGCCAGTATCCTCTTCCAGGTCTATGAAAGATATTACTGAATGGAGTTTAGTAGGATCATTCTTTTCACGGTATACCTCGACAGTGGAAACTTCAACATCAGATAATTGTTGTTAGGAAAAGTCCATAATAATTTCATTCCAAGAGGTCCTCTAATCGACTTAGAGAATCCATGAATGACAATTCGGAATCCTTTTAGGGTAGTTTCATCAAAAAAATCATATTTCTATTCTAGATGATTGTGCTTCTCAAAATGGGGATTTGCTTTTATAGACAAATTAGGATCCGTTTTTCGAATAAGGATGGGTTGTCCCTTGGGGTAGGAGATGGAAGTGCTCCTTTTTTATGTACTTTATACTGATTGTTTCATCCAAACCATTATGAAGGAAGTGGTATATCCATTATCCAGTCTTCCAAGATAATCATGTCGGAGAATACCCCTTCATATGTTGAGAAAGAACTCTTTTGTAAATTATGATCTCATTGGATAGCTTTACCATGATTTTCATCCTTATATATACTTTGATTAGATATTTGGTTGATGTAGATTCTCCTTGAATGACCACATATTCCCTTGTATCATCAACATCGATGAGCTCTATGACTAGTTCCCCAATCATGTATAGGGAAATCGAGTTAAAAAATCAAAATCATCATGTGTGTATGGATATATTATGTAAATAATGTTAAAAAATAGAAGATTAAAACTTCCTTTGTTAGAGATTTTACATAATGGGTTTACACTTGTTGTACCATTAGGCCGGACGATGCATGTTCTTTGGGATGGTCAGCATGAAGTGTTCTAAGGTCAAGGAATCTATTTTCCTTGGAAGTGAATCATCTTCTTCTATTAAATATATATCCTTACATCCATGTCAATTTTTAAGGATTTCCTTTTAGAGTGTTGGAATTTTAATGAAGCTATTTGTGCTACATTGGAATCAGCCGAGGGCGTAGTTGGATGTTTTAGTAGTGATCGGAGTATATAATGATTTTGGTTAATCCATTTTATAACCATCTTGACACCAAACAACTACGTAATATTGATTTTTACTTCTTGAAATTCACCACCCATCTCTGGATTGGAAGAAAAAACACATGGTACATGGGATGTGAAATATTTCTATTTCACTTTCCCAGAGTCCCCCATCTTTTGTATGAGGTATTTGACAAAAAAACAATCCTGGATGGGGTGCCACATCATTTTATAGAAAAGGAAATAGTTTGTGAGATCTTATCAAACAACCTTTTTGAGATACATTGGATTTGGAAACATTACAATGATGTTTCCAATGCGGATATGATATAGTCCGGGACATGGTCATTTTGAAAAGAGTAAACCATATTATTCATCTCCTCAAACATTCCAAACCAATGATCTCATTGGTTATAAAATAAAGGTCGTATTTGTTGATTATACTCGAGAGGTTTAGTCGTACAGTATGGAACATGCTTTGAGATGGGAGCAGGTACAAGGGTCTACTTAAGGGTAACTGTATCATCCTATTCATTTTTCCCTTATTCACTGAGATAATGGAAGAATCTAGGAAATTTCCATAGTCTCTAAGATGGTGTTTTGAACATTTTGAGTGATTGTGAGTAAATTTAAAAACCCTATTGTTCATTTTAGAGGGATCAATGGTGTGCACAACTCATTGTGGATAATTTCTACGATGATAGATAATAACTTTTCTAGAATGTGTGTAAAGTTTATGGAATATTTTATTCCATTCCACAGAGCAATGCAATCACACACCCTTTCATTCTACATTTTATTCAGTTTTTGTGGTCAAAGACTATTTTTATATATAGTGTTGAGCTAAACTTAAAGAGGATTTTATGATAGAGAGATTCCCATCCAGTGATTTATTGAGAGGCAAAACTTGTGTACCACAAAAAAAAAGTCATTATAGAGATTTTGAAAAACACCTCAGCTTTACCACCTACTATTGTTCTAGGGTACCCATAACGGGGTCATAGTGATAGGAAAAATGATTCGAATTTTTCTTTGGGTACCCTAATCCATTGAAAATTGAAAACATAGGTTTCCCATTGTTCAGTAGAGAGGGGTTCAATCTACCTATTCAAGGTATGCCTTCTTTCTTGGATTTCTCAGTGCACACCATCCTTACACATATTTCAATCGATTCGTTAGTGACTCAATAGTGCGAATGAGAATTCCAGGAATATCTTGATGATACTGAACCAGAGCATGTGTGATGACTGAAGCATAAACAGGTTCGGCGATCGGTATGACCACTGGTGGGGGAACCACTATTATCTTTCATATATATCCAATAATGGAATACTTGTAAGGATGTTCCTTACCATATTATAGATATGTATCCAATATATGGAATTCTCTATCATATTTAGTCTTTACAGAGAATCATATTCGTTGATATGAACCAATTGGAAGAGCATGTTAGGGATCTACTTTAGATCATATCTAGAAGTAATGTTACCTTTGAGAAACATCGCATTGAGTCTTCTGGACACTTTAATTTCTACCTATTTCTGATAAAATAATTCCTCGAATGTAATGGATTGACCCTCCCCATGAGGGATGTGAGACATAGTCTCACACAATAACTATTTCCTATTGGGTTCCATTCTAAGAGCTACAAGGGTATTGTTTGAGGTAGTGTACATATTTAATGCCAGCCAATGGTTTTGGGTACACACACCCACTTCATTTGATTCAGTGTAGAACAGATTATAAACAAGAACTTCCTCTTCTGAATCCTCTGCTATAGACATATATTTTGTAAGTTCTTAATTAATAGAGCTGATGAAGTTCACATACATATAATTCTTTGTAAGCATTCTGTTAGTATCTTTGTGAGATCGCCTTCTTCTACACCCTCCATGGGACCTTATCATATTCTTTGATGATTTCATGATATCTTCATGATGGAATGTAACCTGAGGGTAATCACCAAAGAGTTCAGTCGTCTATGTTTTAATTGAATATGTCGGGTCATGTGACAAGGCAAACCATGTGGAGTCATTTCGTGACATCTTACCTAATGAGGAGAAACCCGACTCTTATTATGGAGGGGTTTGTTGAAGTGAAAAATCGCCCATCCTTGAGGATGATGGATTTTCTTATTTTTCTTTTGCGACTGTTTGAGCCAGATTGGGTCATTATAATTTTGGGGTTAAAAGGCCCACAACCAGTAGGCTTGGGTTTTCTTCTAATGCGTTTGTCTAATATTACTTCAACTACACTTCTGATTTTAAGGTTTTTTGTCCGAACATGGGATGGGTGAATTATTTAGCACTCCCTTAAATCACATATTTCTAAATAAAATTGTTTTATTTATGAAATATTTTCAATCTGATGGCCGACATCCTCTAAGAGAGAGGCCTACTAAATATTCGCATATTCTTCATGAAAAATTATTTCATCCTTCCCTCTTTTCCCCAACATTAGGGAGAGTCATTTTGGGCCTTTTTGGATGATCATAACCTCTATTATGGCCAAATTCAATTTTTTTGTTACTGGCCTAATGCAATGACTTTACATGGTACCTATTTTTCTGGGAATTATTGGTTATGGAGGATAATGAAATTCAATGCCCCTTGTGCACCACATCCTCTAATATGAACACTATATGTGGTATATTCAATTAGTCATCAAAACCTCATTAATGAATCGAGTCATGTATATTGAATGTATCCCTACAATATCTTGATCTTTGGATGTCGGGAATCTAGGAGAGAGTCCCAGGAATTTAGCACTACAAACCTTCTATTAACATTATGTGATTTTGATACTTGTTGTATGGGAAAACCCTTTATTTTATATGATTAAGAGTTTTCAATTTGTTGATGTAGATTCCATTCATAAATTAATCTTCCAAAATGACTGGAATGTTGTATTGGATGCTATCCAAAGTCCATGACATGATAGGTATGTCAACATTATCCATTCATTTACTTATGTTTATAAAAGTTTCTTCATCTGTCACCTGAGGGTTCTGAACCATGTCTGACCAGAGTGCATGCATTTTGATTATCTTTTCACATGAAATGGTATTCGTTGGGATTTACTCTATTCTATTTGAAGGAAGATGACCTAAGGGGGGATTGTAGAATGACCACCACCTTGGGATGTCTTCTAGTTGAGAACGTATTTTACATAACAGTGAGAAATCATCAAACATAAATGGCCTTCTTTTTGAAAGTACCTCTTGATAAGAGGGATTTCTCATCACAATATTTTTCATTAAAGAATTATCATGACAATGTGAATCACTTATTTAGACAGAACCTTCACAGCGAGAGTCAACATAGAGAGGAATACTATAGTGGTTTATATAAAGGGGATGATCATCTTCTTCCATGGCCTTATGGCCTCACCTAGGGTTGTCATGGATCTCATCGTGAGATCGATTATCAATATCAAACAATTTTTTTTTGTTAATCATACCTTCATGGGGAAGTGTTTGATGAGAAAATGCAGTATTACAGCTTATTCTCCAATAATCTTTTAATTGAAGGGTAGGATATTGAAATTTTATAGATAATCCTATAAGGGATTCATCAACTTTATCCTTAATTGAAACCTAATCATAGGGGGGATAATGATTTTACATTCATGTTTGATGAGTTTTCTTCATAGATTCCTTCAATGAATAATTGGGGGAGCTTTTTTGGGATAAGTTTTCATCATGGGAAGTTGTTTTTGCCTTCCGCAGAGTGTCCATTAGAATAGAATGATTCGCTTTGATGGGAGCAGGTGTGTGTTCTTGATCCGATTGTCTATAAAATATAGGGGAGTCGTCCTCAAGACACTAATTGATGAGAGAATAGGTGTGTGTATTCTCTAGGGGTAATACAGATGGGCCACCTCATTTTTGATGATATAGTTCGGTTTCTTTCCCACATGAAATATCATCATCATCATTATCATGTATTGCAAAATTTTTAAGATGTGGGTTGGAATTTGTGGCTACCGATTCACCATTTCTAGGATATTCCTGGTGACTTCAGTGACCATAATGGGGGTATATGTCCATTTTTTATCTGTAGTCGGTGTATTTTCATGCCCATGTCGACCCTTTCCCACAAGTGGATACTAATGATAATCGTGTGGGGTTGGGTGTAAAGTGCTTATTCAACCACCTTATTTTTTTCATGGCCTTCAAACTGACTTCTTATGGTGCTTCCAGACGAGGATGTTGGTAGGCTTGATGGGCACTAGAAGAAGTGTGTGCATGTTCACTTTTTACCACCAAACATGGTCAACATACTACCTCGACTGATTCCAAATGAGTCCTCTTGAAGGATTGGTAGGTGTTGGAAACGGTATATTTCTTCTTGTAGGATTCCATTGTGTTTGGTTGGTGGGATTCTTTTAATTACTCTAGATGAATCCATTGGCTGGATGAATGTAGGAAATGGGTGAATGTTACCGCTCACTAATTTAAACAAAAATGGGTTTTTGGATTTCTCTAGATGAAGAAAAGGTGTGAACATGCTCACAATTGTAAGGTTTCCATCCTTGGTGGGCCATTTTGTATTCCCAGGTATAAAGGACCGGGGTGAGATTGCCATGGACAATACCATAATAATGTTTATGGTTAACTATTGCAGAATGTTGGATATGGTTATTGCTGGATGTATCAACTAAGAAAAACCATTGGGTTATCTGGATGTGGCCATAGGTGGCCTCTTGATCCACCTCCTTGAAATATGGGAGGTTTTGGTTATTTATTTCCGAGGATAATATCCTAAAAAGATGAAAAGGGTGGTTGAAATTGTCTAATTTAGTCCCACTAGTTCTCTTTCATCGTATAATTGGCGGTTCTGGTTTTATAGGATGGATATTCATACAACCTCTAGGTTTGGAGTCATATGTTTTGTGGTACTCTCATACCTATGAGTGTGAGACCTAGTGTTGAAGATGTTAGGATGTTGATGACATCCTTCTCAAGGAAAATGATATTGTCTGAATAGAATCCATGGCATTCATTGGTTAAAACACAAAATAAGACATTATATTGGAGGATGATCACTGAAGTATGTGCATGTATATATATGAAAAACAAAAACAAGGAACTCATATCAAAGTTTTATCTCATTTGTGTGAATAGATTCTTGAATTATTTCCTTGACTGGCCTAATTTTATTTTGTGAGTAGAAGTGGTCTGATATGTGGGTGATACTATCATCTTGGATGAGGATTTTATTTGGTTTCACCAAATTTATTTTCAATAGAAATTGGTTTATCTCGAGGAATGTAATATTTAGAATGATGTTGTTTAGCACGTCCCTTTTATTGAAGAAAATTCTATAATTTAGTCCTTCACAAAGGGTTCACCACTTTTGTTTTTGATAAAATTGGTATTCCTCAAGGAATAGAATGGTTAGAAGGAGAATAATTAATACATCCCTTTTATTGATATAAATTTATAATTTAGTCCATCACATTAGGTTTACCATTTTTTGTTTCCAAATAATTAATTCCTTGTTACAATTTTATATCTCTATAAACGGTTTCAAATATGTTTATTTGGGGAACCAAAATCACTCAATTCATATGTATCTAAACGGTACATCTTTCCAAAGGAATATTATCATTAGGTGTTTTGACCAACAATGATTAAAAACTCGCATTGGTCAATATGATCGGTGTTCAGGTTCATCAGACACATTTGTTGGGGAATTATTGCATACATTTAGACTGTCTTATAAATTTAAGATTTGTTCATGAATCCTTCACTAATTCGCAAGTTTTAAATGGTTCGATCTATGATTAAAAATATAATATTAGAATGTATTGGTCATACAATCATTTGTATGTATCTGGGGTTCTTCATCAATAAAGATATCTATATCGTTTGGTGCCACATAATGAGACACATCATACCTTTTAATTTCTTGTGATGAGAACCTAGACATACAATTTATCATCATGTGGAAAGGACATTTATGTGAGAGGTTCCTAGTTAATTATTGGTGTGAGACTTATGCCAATTATTTTCAAGGAACCGAGTGATATATGCATTCTCATGATGAATAAGACCCTACTGGGATTGTGACCAATGAATGAACCTGGTTTATTTGAGATGTTGGTCTTGAACATTATATAATATTCCTACATATCTTGATTGGATGTGAATCAAATCCCATGTATTTTAGGCAAGTCTTGTAGTTGAGTATGGACCTTTATTTTTTTATGTTGGGGATAATTATTGAAGAGGATTCCCTTGTAAAAGAGACCATGAGGGATGTCTTAAATCATGTTTTTTGGGACTTTAACATGGGGCTAAATCATGAGGGGGATTCCCTAATTAAGTTAACTATTATTGGGGCATACTCTTGAAGAGGATGCCAATTGAGCTTGGGCCTTCGGTAGGTGTCCTACATATTCTAGTTATGGAAGGAATCAGATTACTCATAGTTCAATTTTTCAGACGGATCACAAGTGTTTTTTGATCATTACTAACCTCTATTAACATAAGAGGAATTAACAATATGGGAACAAGAGGAATCTAATGATTCGATTGACCACACAATTTTTATCCTTCACTGGTGGAAGAATTCAGGGATATTATGGAAGAGGTCAGGGTTACAGAACATCACTCTCTTCACATTATAGTGGGTGTGATTCCATGGAATTGAAGGAATGAAAGTGCAGTAAATAGTGGTAGATAGGATCAAGAATTCAACCTACAACATGAAAGGCTAGGAGATTACTCGAGGAGGTATTCTATAATAGTAGTTTGGCATCAAGATATGGATTTGATTCCATGTTTAATGGAAAACAATGTGTGATCCTTATCCACCATATTGGGAACTAGGGGCTCCAGATCTTAGAGATGATAATGGCTAGACATCATTCATACACTAATCCTCGAGAATGGGATCTTCTCAACATTGTCCCATGGGTAAGGGACCTCATGACTGTAGATATACAAATCTATAACCTCTACATGAATCATGGACCTCTGATAGAATAAGTGTGGTAAACCTATGACCGTATAAATAAAAAACCAAATTATAGAGACATAGATTTACATTTCCCATGGTTTTTTAGATCGTTAGGTCTATGAGGAAGTTTCAACATTAAAACATTATGACAATGGAGCCACATAATTAGAGGCCCTTCCATGAGTGGCTTTGAGAGAGGTCTCGTCAATAGATGACAAAAGATAGAGATTACGGTTAACCAAGAAGGCTTGTTGCAGGGGTGATCCAAGAACATAGGCATGGGAGAATTGGGAGAAACTATCCTGATGAATTACCTAGGAAACTACACTTGGTAGAGACCATGATCAAGCCTCCAAGGGTCTCTATAGCTGTTCCCTAAGGAATGTGTTATAAGTCAATGGTTATGGAAGGGAACCTTATTCTAGTATTCATTGATTTAGTGGTTGGGAAAATGCCTCGTGTAGGTTGTTTTTCATTAAACCCCATGAAGACTTATGTTCCACTATCCCCCTTTCATTCCATCATTTATAGGTGTTACAAACCAACCTTTAAGGTTTTAATGAGGTTGAGTGAAGTACAAGGTAGATCAAAGTTGTAATTGGCCTTCAATAAAATTATTATATACAAATGAAGACAACATGTTCATATTTATTGGAAAATATAGGACCCTAGGAAAAGGTTCCATCTCAATAGGTGACTCACAGTTGTGTTGTGAAATTTTTTCATGCACGGGTAGGTCGTGCATGGACCTTTCATGCCGATGGTGTTTGGGGGTACCTTTTGCGAAGGTGTCTTAGGGGGGCTTACGATTCTTGTCTTTATTTATCTACTTTATCTTCATTTTTGCTAAGGTATTCCCCTTAATTTCCTTTTCATCCAGGTGATTAGATGGAGTGTGAAAAATAACATGTTTATAATGAAATACATTATTTTTTGTAAAGTTTTTATATGATTCATAAACATTTTTTTCTTCAATAAATTTATTTTATTTATTTCTACAAAAAAAGATTTTTTTTGGAAACTTGTTAGATATGAATTTGATAAAGTAATCGTTATTTATTAATTTTTAATTTCAATATTAACTTATGGTGGATTTTCTGGATTTTCATAAAAAAATTCATTTTTTGAAGAACATTGAAAAAATCCAAATTTTAATTAAACACTACCAGTTCATTTAAATTATTTATCAAGATAAATTATATAATAATTTTTTTACTATATAATTATTCCAATTATATAAAAATTTATCCCTCATAAGTTACTTCAATCAATTAAAAATTGATATCGGAATTTAAAAGTACTATTCACCTTTTCTCTTTTACGCTTTAAAACACTCTTTTTTCATCATGTCTCCGAGATTAATATGAAATTAATTTTTTAAACATAAATGAATGGAATTTTTAAATATGGATTCAATACATTAAATATTTATAATTTATAGTAATTAAAAATGTTAGAAAATATTATTACCAACATCAATAATGAATACAGTAAAAGTTATTTTTTGTAGTTAAAGTAAAAAATTGTTTACCTGGGAGTTAAACTAAAAATGTAAGAGTAAAAATAACCTATAAAATTTATAAAAACCATTTTATGGACATTTTTATACCATTAAACTACTAAGGGTCTATAATTGTCCATATATTACCCTTTTGACATATGAAAAAAGAGGTATCAGACAATTATTTTCAAAAATAACAAGTGAGTCATCTCCCTCCCTCATAAAGGGTTACCTCGTCAAGCCTCTTATTCACACCGTCACACCCCTCTGGATAGGGAAATAACTTCATTAGATACTTAAAAACATCCATCCTCTCATCATATAATCATTATTTTGGAATGAAATCCAACCTTGGAAGCCTTTAATGAAAACCTATAAAGGATGCCAAAATAATATGTTACATTCATGAACATGATTTTTTAGTTTTGTTTATTCCTAGAACCCCTTAAATTTGATTTATAATAAGATTAAATAATATTATCAGAATCCTCCATATTATTATATTTTCCTATATCAATGTATTTATCTAACCCCCCCCCCCATTGTTTAAAATGGTATACAAAATCAGTATTTGTGTGTGCCGAACACTACCCCCTTGAGAACTAATGTCATTCATTTTTCCATTATTAAATATAAATGATGATCATAATGAAGTATTTAATGTATATATAAATTAATGATTTTATTATGATTATATTTTTACTATATCACACATATATGTATACTATTTATTATGAGTTAACATGATAACGTTGCTCGTGTGTACAATGAACTACCCCCTCATTAAGCGATGTGACACATTCTCTCTTTACATGGAATGCATAAAGTGTGGGTTTAATAAAAAATTGTGGTTTATATGATATGAAAATTATTCTAAAATGATAATATATATGATTTAATTATATTTTTTTCAATCCATTATGAAATTCTAAATAGCATTAATGTGTACATACGACCTACTGTTTCAATGAATGGTGTATTTCAACTTCTAATACTAAATTTTATGGATTAAAATATATAAATATATACACTTTATATATTATATTTATATAATATTTCATATTATGGATATAATTGAACCATGATCAATGTAATGGTGGATAATATATAATAAATCAATACATATATAGAAAATAGTGTGGTTTTTAGGTAGAATGTACCATAAATGGAATTTTTAATAAATGTTTAATAAAAAGTAATAAAAACATGTGTATAATGTTATATATGAATATCAATATGTAATATATGTATCATATATATATATTATAACAATTCGTATGTTTTAAATGAGTATAATGGATGTTAAGGGATATGGTGAGGGATTTTTTCTGAATTTTCATTCTTGGAAATGTACGTTCGGTTATGAAAATATATTATTTCAAGAGGTGTATATGAATCCCCTTTTACATGTAATATAATGAATTTTTTAATTCTAATGTTAGTTTAATTTTAATTTCTTTTTATTCCTTCATGGTGATTGTGATTCATTGTTACCAATGTGAAAAAAAAATTATGTAATAATAACATTATTTATCAATATTGTTTATGATTAAGTATTTAATGTATAAATCTTATGATATAGATCTGCTGAGATCCCATGAGTTTTATTATTCTATTTGTGTTCATGATATTGCCATAGAGTGGTTCCATTTATTCACTATTTTTTAAATAAAAGAATTATGAATTTTTTTTATGAAAATCCAATGTTATTTATCTCTTCAGTCAGAAATATGTAATGTCTAAAAACCATGTTTTCTAAAAAAATATGAAAGAATATTTTTTTAAAATCCACAAGATGAATAGTTTTTTTCTTCTGTTATGACTACTATATGATTTCATGGTTCCATTATTGGTTTTTAAATATAATTTAAAATAAAAAACATTCCTTAATGTATGAAAAAAATTATATTTCAAGGAAATGATTTCAAAATAAATTGGATATTGAAAATAATTTATGATTTAATGGGATTTCCAAATAGAAAATCATATACTTGTAAATAAATAATGTAAATGATTTTTGAATGAATATTTTAGAAGCCTTCAAGAATATTTAAAATTAAAATAATTTTCAAAAAGTTTTTATATTTTAATTAAATTATTCTCAATGAGGACTCTCTTTCCACATGAAATGTTTTAAATAATTTTTCAAAATTAGTTTTTATTTAATATGAAATCTATTGATGTTGCCTATGAGTTTTTGGGCATATCAAACAAGGATACTATTATTATTCATTATATTAATTATTCATTATGATAACATTTCTATAAAATCCATCTGTGTTCCAAGGTTTATACTATGATATAATTATTATGAATTTTTCTTTTTCATCATGTGTTATTCTATGATTATATGATTAAATGATTATGAAACCCATATATTATCCATGGATTATTATTTGATTAAATGTTATAGAAACCCATTTCAATTCATGGATTATGATATGATGAAGGTTTTATGGTCTTATAGAACACATATTTATTAGATTTATTATGTTATAGGTGGTAACTAAATCTCTTTCAAATTAAATGGACAAAGATTTATATCTCATTAGATAGATAGGACTATAATGGGGAGGGAACTCAGTTCAAAAAGACGAAGATAGAATGGGGATTGAACCTATTTTGTTATGATAAGGGATTAATGGGGATTGACCTAGTTTAATTAGGGTATGTTTCATCCATTATGACATTGGATATACACCTTGTACCATATAGAAATTGATTTCTATTTTTCGGTACATTCCATAAATTAAATGTCATATACATATGTTATTTTCTCATTGATTATGTTCTTTTATTCCCTTATGATTCATGTCTTATGATCTGAAAATATTTTTCCCTGAATTCATATTATGATCATGGATATGTTGCGTATTTTATTCATAAGTTATTCTCATGTTCATGTACACTTATGTAAATTTCATGGTTATGTATCTCCCTTTTTTACCCTTAGTGAGCATCTGAGATCATCCTTTATTATTCTTCCCTTCACCAGTTATGAATAAATGTATTCTGATTGATATTTTAATGATGTTTTATAGGTGTAAAGAACACAAGGGGTGAGGTTATTCACTTATGGAGATGTTTTTATGTTTACATGTTTCCAAATACACTAAACTATAATGATCTTCATGTTTCTATTTTTATAATTTAATGAATATTAATTAATAACTATGTAATAACTATGTATGCAAATCATAGGTCTCTAAACACTTGAATATGGATACCATTTATTATAATGTATTATTACATAAAATCAAACATCATTTCAATGATAACATGGCTTCTTAATAGTTCTTTTATGGAATTGTGCAAATATTATTTCAATAAATAAAGAGATTCCTTGTTTTAATGTATTTGAAATAATGAATCATTATTTACTTAGAATAATTAAAATTGAATTTATCAGAGGTAAATCATATACAATTATTTTTTTATTCTATTTAAAAATTCATAGAGATATTCTTCTAATTCATAAAATTGTATAATATAGGGAATTTTTATTTTTTCAAAAATAATGAAAACTAATAAAAAATATCAAATTATTTTTAATTGACATATTTCTATTGGAATGATCCAAAATGAGTGATTTATTGGTTTTTGATCCTCTTAATGATATAAATTTTTTTTTCTACGATTTAAACCCCAAACCCCATATAACATTTAGTAGAAATATGAAATTAGTCTCTCCATGAAATCACTATAACTCTCTAAAATGAATTTTATTTTCCTCATTACATATGGATCGAGTCTTTAAATACTACTTGTTTTATAATCAATCATTTTATTATAAGAATGTTCTTCAAAAATAAACATTATGAAAATTAAAAAATTTAAATAACCACAATTTTGATATTTTATTGTCATTTGTTGTAAATATTTATTCACAATACATATAATGTCTTGGAAAGGTTTAAATGAAATTGGATAATGGAATATTTAATGGGTGCAACAACTCACAAATTTAATGACATGTCCTTATCAAGTGGAATAAAATGCTGCATGAATCAATTATTGTTTTATTTTCAATGAAAATATTCCCAAATTTATTCATATTTTTTTGAATGATCATTTAACAAAAAATAATACATTCTAATATATCAAAATTCATGTTTATAAATTTCCCTGCCATGTTATATAATTAATTATATTAAAAAATAATATTTATGATTCCCTTGAAAGTGTCATTAGATATTTTCAAGACGGATTTTGTACTAGAAGCACCATCCTCAATGAACATGAGAGTCTTACTATCATCTCTTAATTAGAACCACAAAAACATAGTGATGATCATATTGTTATAAATAAATTCTGTTCTATGAATCGTAAAATGAATAAATTCACTAGAAATAATGAATGGTATATCATGGAAATATGATATAATAATACTATTATAGGTAATTAATTATAGATTAGGAATACGTTAGATGATTATTTTTATATCGCTAGAAATAATGATCCACTTTTATCTAAAGTTTATAACAAAGATGGTGAAATCAACTTCCGTGAGCCCTTTTTATCTATCTTACAGTTAGAATCCATTTTAATATTTGTGGAATTTTACACTTCCTTAATTTCAAAATTCTCAAAATTTCTGTTAAATAATAGTTTTAAATATTTTTATGAATGAATGTCTGCATTTTTACATAACAATTAAACTTGATTATCCTACTTTTCCAACTCATTTTTATAAATTAGATGAAGGATTTTATGCTTTAAAACAATATATTTGACCTTGGTATGAAAATTTAACTATAATTATAATTATTTTTAAAAATGAAAATATTATTTAAATATTTTAATAAACATGTCTCCAATGAATTATTACTTATTAATAATTTGAATAAAAACAGCCACATATAAAGAATTATCGTATTAAAACATCATCTCCAAAAAAATGGGAACTCAATAAACACCCAATTAATTGTATGTATGGCCTCTTTTATATATATTTTATAAATCAAAAATAAAAAATTCCACCTTTTCAATTTAAGTATATCACTATAAAAGTCTTGTAACATAATATAAATTCAATTCAAAAGAGTCCATATGTGGATAAATGGCTCTCAATTCACTTCATATGAATCTATCTAATATTATTGTCATAGTGATGGACAATAATTGATAATGTCAACAACATTTTATTCACTATGTCATAGGCACCATTCCATAGTAATGATTTAATTTAAATTACTTTCATTGGTTGAATGATGAATGACATGGGATACATATATTAGAATATTCACACCACTGTGTAATTAGTTCAAATAAAATTTTATAAAAATAAACATTATTATGTGAATAAAAACTAGGAAAATTGTTTAATATATATATGAATATTATCATTGAGTTTAATGCTAATTCATTATTATTTTTTCATTTTTGTATACATAGAAAACATATATTATTTATCATCGATCTCAATGCATCTAAAAAACATTCATCATAATGCTCAAATATATGAGTCATAACCATTATAATATTATTTTGTAATTTTATTGTATTTTAATTATTATTATCATTGACGATTTTATTATCTTATGATGATACTAGTTTATCATTAGTCATTATTTATCTAGTAAATAGTAGGATCTACATTATGGAATTATCAACATATAATACCTAGAATGTATGAGATTAAAAATATTCCCAATTTGATTTTTTTCAATTTGTGATCACCAAAAATATATCATTTTAATGAAATGAATAAGACATAGTGTATAATTTCCACAAACTCATCTCTCTAACACTTTTTTACCCTTCATATTGATCAGTGTATAATAAAATATTTTACATTAGAATTAGAATAATACGGAGTATTATTTCATTCCTATCCTTATTTGAAAACATATTCAATGAAGAAAATTTATATCTATATAATGATTCAAATTGGTTGATTATTAAATGTATATTTAATAATGTTAGTTTATCATTTACCCAATTTGATTGATTATCTATATAATGATTATCTGTATAATGATTATCTATATAATGATTATCTATATATTGATTCAAATTGGTTGATTATCTATATAATGAATCAAATTTATATCTATATTTAATAAGATTAGTTTATCATTTACCAAATTTGATTATTAAATGTATTATTTAAATCTATTTTGTAGAATATTTGTATCTCTAGTTCATTTTGAAAACTATAAAATCATAATATATACCACTTCAATAATCCAACAATGATTTATTTATTTATTTTCCAAATCATGTGGCCTATGTATTTCAATTAATACATTTATATATTTTTAAAATTGAATATGTGTTCATTTATGTGCATGAAGGATTCCTGAATGAAGGATATTATCTTTAATACTCCAATTAAATTGTAGTCTTAATCCAGTACAACTTAGTATCAGTGCACTTTTTATTAGATGTGAATCTTCCTCTAAATATATGTTAGTACATTGTGTGTATGGATTTAATTTATTTCTCTTTTCATTCATAACACAATTAGCTTTTGTATATCATAAATTATTTGTGTAAATGTTCATTACGCCACTACCCAATAAAATATAAGTATACTTTTTTCAAAATTTTGGACTTCTTATTGATTCCTCATTTTATATAGGTATTTTTCTAACATCCTCCTATATTTAGTATCAATTGGAAGGATTTTAGGAATTTATATTTTCATGAGTTTGATATATGAAAAATCAAAACACATTTTACATATAGTAATTTTCTACCATCACCTAATCTTGATATCTCATTTCCACCTGATTCTTAACCATCATTTTTCATAAATTATGTATTGTTTTGTTTTTAATTTTTATTTGATTTCCATCCAAACATTTTTTCACCATTTTAATAGTTTTATCATGAAATATAATAATATAATAGTGGGTTTTACAATACTATATATTAATTTATATAGTTACATGTTAATTAAGAATAAATTTTTTTTATAATCACTACATCATTGAAAAAACTTTATAGAAAACAAAATTCATCATATATTTATAATTTATTTTTTATATTGAATCATAATCATCGGATCCTTCTCATACATGAATCCTTATATTTCATATTATATACCATTAATTAATTTTATTTATGAAATAAAGATTATACTTCCAGATAATAATTATCATTTTACCCAAAATCCCATGGGACAAACAGAATTAACATTATCATAATCAATATACACATATATATATATATATTAAATTTTTTATTTCATATTTTTTTGATGATTTACAATTACATGTTCAAGATATTTTAATTCAATATTATTTGAGAATTTCCACATCTATATACTGTTTTTAAATGTGTTTCTTAATAATGTTACAAGAACCTTGAGTAAAATATTTGGGAGTCTAAAAAATATATAAATTAATATCTACTGGATATTATGAATAATAACTTATCGGAGGCTCATTGTATTTTACATTAGAGGAAATCATCACAATAACCAGGAGTGAAAAATTATTGACGGTTAAATTATGAAATAGTAAAATTAAAAAGGTTTTCCAGCACTAATTTTTTTAATTTTCTACATACAATTTCCATCAATACTAATGAATGGTATTAAATTATGATTTTTCTATGCTCACATAGATTCATCATTATTAAAGAGAAACATCCCCAATTTTTATCGTATTCATTATGCATAATTCTAATAGTGATGATGAAACTGAGTATTTATATTTCAGTAGGATTCTTATCTAGGAATTAAATATTGACTCACTAATTATATACTCCATTATAATATTTATATCAATATATTATAAATTTATGAAATTTAAATATATTGACATAGGATAAATCGTATTAAAATAAAATTAATCGATATATTAAATATTCACGATTAATATATAATACTAAAATTTTTAGAATCATGTATATTTTATTGAAACCACATATCCTAAATGATATCAAAGGGTTAATTTGGGTATAAAACTGTCTAGTGAGAATACAATGTGAAATGTGTTCTTTTATACCACATATAACACATCATATAGTTGTAACAGCCACTAAGAGAGGGTGAATCGTTAGAAATTACCAAATAAAAACATTTATCAATTTTAAAACATCCACTTAAAACCCATTTACCTATTGTATAATAATGCCCAATATCTTCTATATATTTTGTTAACGTCTCTCATAATAAAAATTATGACATGAATAGTTAATGGGAAAAAAGTCTAGGACTACCCCAGACTATGTGGTGTCTAGTCTTTAGCGAGGACTAGTTAATATGAAATTAAGTATAAAATTTACATATTATTTTCATGTCATTTAGTGTAGTGACCACCTCCTAGATTTTTTATAATAGATAGTTTTCCCCTTTACATAAATAAAAAAATTTAATATAATAGTAAAATAATAAGAGATGTATTGTTATTATTATATACCAATAGATATCGCATTTTTTCTTTTAATTTGAGAACTCCTTTGGGAGTTCTATTTAATATACATTCATATTTTAAAAAAATTTATATATAATTACTCAATCTCACTATGTTTAGTAATGAATTTTGTGATATATAAGTTAGTACACAGTGTCGTATCTTGGTGTAAATAATGGGGTTTTATGTAAAAAATGAGTGACAAGTTAAAACTCCCAAGTGAGTGTTATAGAATCTATATACAATTACAAAACCCTGCTAAATTTGTTATTCATGGTAGTTTTGAATAACTAAAAACAAGTTTTTATACATGTTACAATTACTTTTATGTATAATGATCTCCGTGATGTAAAAAAGAAGTATAAATATTCCATTGAAAACCCATGTTGGTTATTTGATATTCTCCAAAAGATGAGGTGATTTAATGAACACATAAGATAATAATTCAAAATAATCCATCCAATAAAAATTTCTATATAAAAAAAATATCTACATCAATTTTGAATCCAATATATGTTAAAAACATAAAAAATACATGACACAGTATTAAGAAACTATCTTGATATTTTTAGATCAGTTCAACTCAATCACAAAAAGCTTTTTTTGAATGAAATAGTAAATTCTACAGAGGTAGTGTGGAACCAATTAATTTGATTTATTTGCATCTATTTGAAATGTAATATATTGGATATTAAATGCACATTATTTAATCGGACATTATATATACAACAAAAGGGTGATATTATTTATTATAAGAATTAAAATCTAACAAATTTGAGTGGAGACTCTGATATGGAAATTCCCCCTAAAATAGTATAAAGGGTGTTTTGAAACATACGATAACCCGTATAATTAATATATTGATATTACATTATTTATTATACAATTATATACATCATTCAATAAAAGAAAATTTAAATTTCTATTAGGTTTTATTGAATAGATATATAGCATAATAACATGATGTTGGGATATAATGACATTATTTAAAAACTTCTTATCATATCCTCATAATATATTCATCCTCTAGTAATACACCAGGTTATTTGTTTAAAAATTAAGAAATGAGAGATCTAACAATACCAGTAAGGTACTAATCAATGATGTTAATATATTATACTTGATCCTAAGCCTCAAGAAGTATACCTCGGGGATTAAGGAAAGTGATATTAATAATCATAAACCTAGATCATGACCTAAATTTATGACATCAATTAATTATTAAAATGGGGAAACAACAAAATACATGAAATCATAATTATGTGTCACATATAAAAATATATACATAAAAATGTTGTATTCTTATAATAACTTCTCTTGAACTATACACGGTATCTCATGAGATAAAAAAGGTATAAAATGTATTCAAATGATATATTTTTTTCCCACCCAACATATTCATATCATGTTCATGAATTTGTGTCCCACATGGATAAAACTACATAATAATGAATTAAAAAAATTTTAATCCCATGAATAAAGAGTGTGAATTGTATAATTAGATTACACATTCAATTTGGGATAGAAACAAATGGATGAAAACCACTATTTGGAAATCTGGACGGCTCTTCCTAAAATAATCATTTTGTATGGAGAACTACTGAATAATTGCAACATCATAATAGTTTAATATAATGGTTAATATAAGGCATTAAAAAAACTGAACTGTGTTTTCCCATTACTTGATCATCATAGTATTATTAAATTGATCATTAAAAAACATTTAACATAATGAATTATAAATGAAATGGATTAAGAAAATTAATGTCTTAAAATTGAAAAGGATAGAGAGATAGACATGTTTTCCTAATTTCATATAATAAATGATTATATATTTGTTATAATGATATACGATTAAAATTATATCATTTTTAGAAAATAAATTTGGTAATAATTGGAACATATAAATGCTTAAAAAAATAATCAATTAAGATTAAAAATTCTAATCACAACAGAAGCACTTATCTGAATATGAAGAGGAAGAGAATACCTTACATGTGATGTTTCTTCTAAAATAATGGGAGGATCTTCTTAATAATATTTTTTAAATTTAGGAAGAAATTTGAGAAGAATAGGGAGAGGAAAACATTCAAAGTGAATTTTATGTGAATATAATATAAAGGTTTTGTGGTTATTTATAATAAACGAGAACATAATTAATTATTAATATATAATCATTGGTTTCTGAATCTATATAATAAAATAAAAATACCACAAACCATGAAATGATTTTTGCAATTAGTTCTACCAAATTCAACTGGTTTCCAATATTTTATTAGATTAATAAATAAAATAATTATTATAACCCCAGTAATTATGTATATGTTACTCCTATTAAAAAATAATGGTTTTTATAACCATAATAATAATAATTTTTTCTAAGGATTCATTAATGGATTTTTAAATTTAAAAACTACTTAAATATTTTATATTAATTTTAAAAAAAAAATTCTTTTGGGGAATACATTTATAATATTTATTTCATCACTTTGTTATAATTATGATGTCATAATATATATAGTATAATTTAATCATATTTAATTTTTTACTCCAAAAAATAAAAAAATCTGAAAATTATAAACAATTCACCATTGAATGATTGCAACATATTGTTGTCCAAAATTATATTAATTACTCTAAAATAATTTTATATATATATAAATATACAATTTTATATTAAAATACAAAATTAATGAAAAAAATATTATTTAAGAAAAAAATAACATTGTAAAATTTAAAAAATTATATGATCCTTTGTTAAATTATGTTATAATTTATATTTATTGAAAGTGAAATTTATAATAGTATTTTATTAAAATAATTTTAATTTTAAAATATATAGAATATCAAAAGCAATATTTTAAAACAATTAATTTTTTTAAAAAATATTTTTCTCCTTATATAAAAATATAACTGTAATTAAACTCATTCTATAACAGAAATTAAAAAATATAAATGAAAATGGTATTAATATAACCAATCGATTATCATTTGAATTATAGTAAAAAAATTATTACAACATGGATATAGATTCAAAACACATTAATACAATAATATATGACCAGTGGTTAACATTTATTATAGTGGTACATTAATGGGTTAGTTCACTGATCATGGTTTTGGTGGTGATTTATATCATCTTAAACATATCTCATAAATACATTCACATGAGTTTTAGTTGTTGAATCCATTCATGGGAATGGTTAATAGAAAATACCAATGATTGAATATCCCTTGAATTCTTTGATAAATGGTCTTCATAGGCTGTGATCCTACTGGTCGAGTTCATCAATTTTTTCATCAATGTTACTTGTGATTTATTATATCTCATAATATATAATAATAATAATAATAACTATAAAATTACTATATTAATAATAGATAGTATTCTTAATGGCCTTTAATAATATTAATGAAAACATTTTTTTATTATATAAAATTTGAAAATAAAAACTAAAATTCATGGAATTTATTTTGTGTAACTATATTACATAATAAGGAATATATTCATTTAGAAGGGTATTGAATTTATTGTAATATTTATCGATATATTCATTCCGCTTTATATATACTGACCTTCGAATTTAATTTTGAAACTAAAACAACTTATGGTACTTCTATTTCATTAAATATTCTAGTTCCCTTATTTCCAAAATAGGCCTGGGGTTTTACTACATCACATTTACTAGCTGAGATGACTTGTTGTGTAGAAAATTATCTCATTGATCTATGATATTTACCGGCTTCTCCAATTATAAATATTAATACAAAAAGATAAAATATCTATATTCTATACTTGTTTTTGTTCTGGTATATAATTACTTAATAGTAATACATAGAACACATCACTTACTAGAGATAAGTTAGGTTTGACTCCATGTTAATAAGCAACAATGTTAACATTATAATGGATCTGAAAGGATACTTTTTATATATGAATATTATTTACCATATTCCCAAACCACATGAAACTCTATCATGGTGATAAATGAAGTAATATTATATCTCCCACCTCAAACTCTTTCTCTCTTTAATGATTTTATGACCATGTGTGTCTTGGTTACACATTATTTCATGATTTATTATATAATATTACATATTATACAACCAGGAATATTGATAAGTCTAGTTTATTTGTGTAAATGGGTATATTAGATAAAAACCTAATATAGGGTGTACATCACAATTATTTAAAACTTCATTAACATGTTCGTAATATTCCATCATACATAAAACTACAAGGGATAACCTGGGGATATACATAAGGGAGTAGGGAGATATAATTCCATGTAAGTAATACACATGGAATAACATTTATAATGCATTACATGATTGAAAATATGAATTTTTATGAAATATAAAATGATTTAAAAACATGAACTTCAACAATGAGGTATGATAAATCATAAAAACTTAAAGACAACAATGAAATGTGTAATCATCTTTATAAATGACATCATAACATAGTTAAAAGATAACTTCCAAAGAATTATGAAATAGTGGAAAAATACACATGATAGATTAGGAATATTCCATAATCACTTTCATAAGGTATCATGAGATTAAAACATTTCCCAATAAATTATAGTTCTATATAATTTTAGGCATAACTATCGCTTTCATATCATGAGAATATGTAATTGTACCATATAGAACATTCAAAATAACATAATATTTCATCATATAGAATTAAAAGATAAAGGATTTTGGAATAAAAAAAAATATAATTCCATTAAAAAGGAATTATATATATGTCTTTTTGAATACCATTGAGTGAAAATAGTCATAGTATTCACAGAAAAATGATTATATCGAAATATCACAATGAAATTTGTAATGTGTAATGGTGGTACATAAAGATTCAAAAAATGGTTTATTGATAGACAATTGTTTATATAATAATTATGAAATAAAATGTAAAGTAAAAGGGAAATGGAAACATATATCCCAAACATGGAATTGGAAATAAAAAAGTGAAGAAGATTATTGAATAAATTTCAGAAGAAAATGATACCTTACCTCGAAGGGATGATTCAAAAATCTTGGGAGAATGTTATTATGACCTTTGTGTAACATTTGGAGGACTCTATAATGGGGAGGGAAGAGTAAGGATATTATGAAAAGTTTTTTTAGTGAAGTGGAATTAGATATTGGTGGGTTTTATAGGAAATGATATTGGAGTCCACTAATATTTTCCAAACATAAGTTTTGGAGTCTTTATAAAATATTAATCAAACCACAGAAAATTCCATGGTTTTTTACATAGATTATCCAAAGAAGAGTGGTTTTGATTTTTTTATTGATTTTTTTCTAATTCATTAAAATGTTACCCTTTCTGATGTGGAAGTTTGTCATGTTCCTTAAGAATTGATTTTAAAACATTACAATATAATATATTTTTTATAGGATTCATAATGGCTATATAATATTATTCAAAAAACATAAAAATTAAATAATTTACAAGTGTAAACATTAACATGGTCACAAATAAACATTATATAATTTATAAAATCAAATTTTGGTAAATATGGTGTTATAATACACACTATATATTTATAAGTATTTAATTTTTACCCAAATTTAGATTGTATAATAAAATTATAAAACATACATGAAAATATTATATTGACGATATGATTCACAAAATAATATTTATTTTATCTAGATAAATTCGTAAATATTTTAATTTCCACTTTTAAAATTATAATCAATATTTATTGATAAATAATGTGTTTTTGACACTGACAGTTTTCTAACACTAATATAAAATGATTTTTGACTTCATAAAATTATATTATACACATTTATAATACATATTATTTAATAATAAGTTTTTATTAAATTTTAATTTATTTCAAAATTTAATTAATTATTCAAAAATAATTTCATAATTGAATTTAAATATTAACCATAAATAAAATTGATGTTTTATCATATCTAAATAAAATTCATTTATAATATAAAAATAATAATAGTTAATTATTAAAATTTTTCTAGTAAAATAAAATATAATGTTTCATATTGTTTTTGTCTTAATACAAATCACTTTATTAACCCATATACACCATTAGGGTGATGTTTGCGATGATGGGACTTACAAGGGGTAGCTTAGAATACATGGTTTAGGTAGTGATCTGGATGATAATGAACTTCTCCAATAAATAGTTTCAAACATTCTTTATCAAATGGATTTACAATTGGACATGGTCATGGTGAAATCATAGTGATGATATATCCCATAAAAGATCTAATAAATGTGCTCTAGAGGGAACATTCTTATTGGGTGAGGTTATCGCTTCCTTCATCTGTGTCAATTTGATTTTTCAAAACCCTATATTTATTCTAATAGTAAGTTAACAATTAAATGTTAATATTATATATGGTTATAATGCATAGTAGTCTACTAAATCTGATAGAATATAATAAAACAATATAATTTCATGTTTTTTCTATAACAAAAATAAATAATATGGAATTTAATTTAATCACAAAGGTAATTTTATTTATAATAGTTTTGGTCATTATAATCTTCCCCCTTTAAAAATATCAACCAAAAAATATTAATTTCACACTAATAAAATGATGATAAATCTATTTTATCACATTATATGGTTCACATTACACTTATTCAATCATTTGGTTCTTTCATAGAGCTTTTACCATGAGCATTGTCTTATTTCAAAAACATTTTCTATATGATATATGATCATCATTTGTTGATCCTCATATAATAATCACACTAAACTGGTACACAATCTTGATTGACAACATTTTAGGGCTTAGTTATGTACTTCCTTACGATAGATACATGGAAACCATCTTGTACAAGAAATAGGATAAGTGTGAGTGTTAGTCGATGGCCACAACTCTAATGTGATCATGGATCTAAAAGGGACCGATATATCATGGACTAAGATTTACCTTATTCCCAAATCATAATAATTTATTACATGATTATATTATAAGGAATACTGAACCTCCAACATCAAAATATATGAATCACCTATAATTATCATCAATGATCTTCTAACGACTCGGAGTATTCTTGATGTTCAGCTGAATGGTATTTCCCATTTTCACCATTTCCTCGACCATTTCAGGACATAGCAGTTTTTTTCCCCCACATCAACCAAACATGTAGGTGTTCTACGCCTCCTCCCATAAGGTATTAATAGGGTAATTACAATTCTTTAAGGTAAACTATTATTTTATGATAACTTACCAAGAGGAAGATATTGATCTCACCCTCCATTGATATCTATTGAACAATATCTCATCTTTTTCATCCACTTTATGGATATTCTGCAAATATTTTCCTTAATTTTTGTGGGATAGACCATTATAAAGTTCAACTAAATGTTTTAATCATGTTTGATACTCTTCCAAAACATGGTGTTAAATCATCCATATCGATAAAATATAATCAATAGTGGTGTTTATATACCCTCACCACTTCTCTAATGTATATCCTTGAAATCTGATGAAGTTAGAATCCCTATTGAATTTATATTAAATGAGTAATCAATGTAAAATAATCCCCCCTAAACCATATATAATTATATACTCTTGATTGTTGCTAAAGACTAGAGACAATTTTCATGGTTATGTTTTCCCATTTCCATAGCGGCATATGTAATTGTTGCATCATCCCTCTGGATTTTTTCTTTTCCCCCTTCACTTCCTAACATAAAAGACATATTGATTTATAATTTGCGATATATTTTATAATATTTTCATACCAAAAGTTCTTTTTCATATCTAGTAACATCTTTTGGACCTTTTATGGATAACGAAGGTTGATCTATGTACATCAATCAATGTCTCCTACATTAACTCAAGATTTGATGGTATACATTGTCGTAACCCAAATATTGAACATCCTTTTTCATTAATTAAGATCTAAGATGATTCACATTTTCTTATAGAAACCACATTCTTGTGAATTATTTCAACATTTCATTTAGAGTCCTTTATCCTCCCAAGAAGGCATGGTTTTTATTTTTTTTGTGAATGGGTTGATGATGTTACATTCTTTATGATTTTTATGTACATCATTTTCAAGTATAAGACGATTGTATCCTTCAAAATTATCATCAATAATAAAATTGAGGGTTCCATTATACTTAGGGAATCTGCCAATTTTTTATTTTATGGATGGTATTGGATTGGTCTATCACAATATTTAATTATATTTAGGAATCTTCAATGGTGGATATTCAAATCATTCAATTATAATATATACTCTTAGCCCTTATGATCCATATATATTTCAAACTTCTCTATAAATTGATAATGGTTCCATATTTTCAATGTTAGTACAACTATATACAACTATATTTCATTAATTGGGTAGTTATATTCATTAATATTCAATTTAGTTGGGGCATAATTCTTAATTTTTCATTCTGCATTAACAAAAAACCTAATTCGTTCATCAATGAATTGATGTATTCCATAAATATTTCCCTATATTTTTGTAAAATAATTATATGTGTAGGGATAAGCCTATTTTTTAAATCAATGAATCAATCTTGAAAATTATCATTTTATACAAGAATGACTACCTTCTGAGTTATTTTGGTTTTATTCTTTTTAAATCATGATAAATTTCCCAAAAATCAGTGATAATACCCTATATATCCATAAATATTATGTGTTTCATTCATTGATGATGGTATCATCCATTTATTAATTTATTATTCATTTGATGGGTCCATATATATTTCATTTATTATGATGAAATTCCATAATTATGAGATTTACTTCAACCAAAAATCATATTTTTTATACCTTTATAAGGGTTCTCCTTTCGTATGGTTTTTAACGTAATAGTCAAATGCTCATCATGCACCTACTTCCTTTGGGATCATATTAGAATTTCATTTATTAACGCTACCACATATTTTTTTAGGTAATATATATATAATCTATTAATTAAATCCTTGAAGATCACTAGTGAATTATTGAACCCGAATGGAAATACATTGAACTGATAGTGACAACACATTTAATAAATGTGGTCCTTGGGATATCCTTCTTCTTCACCCTTACATTATAACACCCTGAAATATGAACCGTCTTGTAAAATTATTTTTATCTACATATCTGATTGAACATGTAATTAATCCATGGAAGAGGACACATGTTTGTTTCATTATTTTTTTATCTCTTGGAAATCAATGTTGTTGTTCATTTACCCATCCTTATTCTTCATGATGAGGACTAGAGCACCCCACAATGAAGAACTTGTGAGTATGATCCCTTTATCCAATTCTCATGTAGTTGTTTCTTTATCTCTTTAATTTCAAAATCAAACATTGTATATGGACTCTTTGATAATGGAAACACCTCAGATGTAAGCTCGATTTGAAATTCAACCTCCCAACAAGGAGGAATACCGTGAAATTATTTGGTACACACATCAGTGTATTACATCACAATGGTAATGTAACAAAAGATGAAATTTTACTTATACTAAATGAATTGAGCTATATAAACTTTATCATAGGGCAATAATATCCATTCATAAGATATTGGTGCTACAGAATACTCATCCTTTTTCTTTCAATTATACAGAATCCGGGTTGGATCAGGATATGAAGATTGATTTACTTCACATGCAAATTTATGTTGGCTTTACATAATGAAAAAAATTCATACAAATAATTTCATTAAGTTCCACTAAAAAATTATCACATGTTTTTCTAGGATATTCAGCCTACATATTTTCATAGGGGAGGAATTTTATACCTAGGATTCAATAATTTTCTCATTTTCTAATTCCTCTAATCACAATAAATATATGATTTTTGTGATTCTGGAATAGATTTAAAAAACATTTGTGTTATGAAAAAATTTATAGAACCAAAAAAAGTATGTTCACTATTATTGAATGAATAACTAGAATTCCTACATCTACATCATTGTTAGGATATTCCACATTAGTTATAATGGTAAAATCTTTCCCTTGTTTCATTGGTTATTGTTGAAATTAATTTTCTCCGACCACCGTTGTCTTGGTGAATTAGTTTGGAAACAAACCACGTTCCATGTAGTTATATGATTAGACCAAAAGATGATGGTTTACAGGAGAATTACTCTATTATAATAAATTTGTAGGTTTCTCATAGAAAAATTCACTAGCTATGTTCCCTTACACCCCACAACAAAATTTTTTCATCATCCCCTTCAATAAATATATATGATGCTTCTTACCACACTATTCAGATGTGGGATCTTGGAATTTCATAAGATAGTTATATTTTTACACCAATAAAAACTATTCTTTTCACTCCTTATCACTATGAGACCACTGATATTCAATGAACTCTATTTATAAATTGAGTCCACAAAAGATAATTTCATCCTAGATATTATTGTCACAAATGACCGTGTATTTTCATAGAGTTGGATTTATCAAACCAAAGAAGAAATCAAAATTGAATTAAGGGGAAAAAAGTTACTGTAATAACATGAAATTATTGTGATGTTTTTCTTGTACACCTCAATAGATTCATTATATTTTTTGTATGATGGAAAGGAAATACATTTACAATTTTTTCAGAGAGTTAGAGGAAAATATTTGTCGATTTTTATCTAGAATTATATTAACCACATTGATTAGATATCTTACTCAAGATTTATATTCTTGATCAATTTCAAAAACTTATCAAATAATCCTTTTATAGGATAAGATACCATTTTTGAAATCTATTTCTTAAACCTTTATGGATGGAAAAAATATTATCAATGTAGGTTTTCATTGTTTTGGGATTAAGAGATCAGATTATCAAACAAAATTTGAATTCGTCTATCACCTTAAAGTTTTAATTACATATTGTTCTTTATTGGGATATTTGTGTGTTCTACATGATTTAGTTTCCTACTCAAATCCTATGTCAAAAAAGAGATTATCATCATTAAGTTTTCAAATTTTTCTCACATCTTATTGAAAAACTCATTGGGGATATCATCAAATATACACTCTCATTATTTTTTAATTTGATTCCTCCTATTTCCAACCATTTTCAAGAATAACTAATAAATTATAGTTGAGTATTTTAAAACCAAAAAATATCAAATCAAGAATTCCGAAACATTAAATGGGTAACATTAAAAGGGATTTTATTCCTTAACTTATGAATTTCTTGGAAAAAATATATTTTATCCATGGTATCTTTCTTAACAGACTGTTTTGTGATAATTATGTTCTCAATAACAATATTTCGTAATGATCTTGTAAATTTAACAATATATATATTCCAAGTGTTTCAAACAAGTTGTGCAATAACAAACTTTTTTGTACCTGTTCATGGAAATGTCTAGCTTAATGTGTTGTTTTTAGGATTTACCCCGAGGAACATATGTACTAGAAAAACATCAACTTATTGTATCCAAATAGGGATGAATTTTCATTAGAATCACTTACTCTATTTCTTTCCAAAATTCGGGTATGCCTTTATATTTTTGGTCCTATACTAATGACTTTTTCAATAGTTTTCTATTACTATTTCTAATTATAACAATACTTTCCTTTGATACCAACTATGATATCCAATGTCATTACTAAAAAATCATGATATATTAAAAAATATTAAACATCATATGGCTCAGAATATCAATAATTATAGTTCCATTTGGTAATTAGGTACACTACATAACAAATTAAAATATTGTGTACATATCTATATGTTAAAACTTCTTTAGCATGCTTATAATTTTCCATCATACTAAAGACGCATGAGATATCCAGGGGATACACATATGAAAGGTTGAGATATAAATTAAAATATGGGAATAAAAATTGCATAACTTAAAGTAATTAGAAAATTTTAGATAATTTGAATTTCAATGTAATGTAAAATCGGTGGGAAACATAAACATGAACAATGTGGCTTGATGAAGCATGATAACAAAAAGGAGACATGGAAATGTAGAAACAAATTTAAACATGACATCATAACAAAGGTCAAGGATAACACCAAAACATCATAACATGGAGTATAATGTTCTGTAATGGATTAGGTTAACTTTATAATCCCATTCACGATGTCTCATGTTACTAAATAGTTACCCAATGAGTTGAGGTGATATATAATTATGGGTTCAACCATCTCTTTTATATCATGTAAATTCATAAGTGTTACATATAGATCATTCCACATTGAATGGTATTTAATAATATTTAATTCCATGACCAAGAAGCATTGAATAAAAAAATAGAATTCTCTAATCAAAGGATTATATATATATAGGTCTACTTTAAAACCCATGAGTGGAAATAGTGATGGTATTCACAACAAAATGTTTTGGAAGGGAAAAAACACAACGGAATTATGACAGCATAACTACGGTACTTAATCATTCGAAAAATATTTTAATGAGAGAAAATAATTTTTTCATCATTTAGAAATGAAATATAATTTAATAATGACATGTAAAAAACCTATCCCGATATTATTAATCATAAATAAATGTCATAAAATGAATACAAATCATGAATAATGAGAAGAAATAATGGATCCCTTATATTAAAAGGGTGATTCTAAGAGATTTGGAGGATATTATTGAGAGATTTGGTTCACCTTGGGAAGACAATTGAGTTTGAATTACTGAGAATGGACGTTCTTCATGATCATTTAGAGTATAATAAATATATATTTGATAGTTTTATATAGTAAACGAGTGGGTGGTTCATTTATATTTTCTGAAAAATGGTTTAGATACAATATTATATTGTAATCAAACCCACAAACCATTCCATTGTCTTTTCCGATGTTTTCTTCCAATTAAGAGTGGTTTTAATTTTTTTATAAGTCTAAAGGCCAAACTTATCATAATATTACCCTTAGGGTTTTATAACTGTGCCATGGTCTTAAAGAAATCATTTAAAAACATAAAATATAATATATGTTTTAGAGGATTCATAATGGATTGATAAAATTTATAAAAAAACTAAAATTAAAATTATATTAAGGGGGAAATATATTTTGTTTTTGATCACCTTTATAGAAATTATTACATCAAATTTGGGTCATTATGATGCCAAAATACACGTTGACTATTTATACCATAATTAATTTATTTCATAAAATTAGACTATCTCAAAAATACACTACCGAATAATTATGAGGTTTTGATTCCCCAAATAATATTAATTTTATAAAACTAATTTTTATAATATAAAAATTTTTACTTTGAAAACATTAGTTGACATTTATTGATAAATGATGGGGTTTTGGAAAAGATAGTTCTTAACCAATTATATATATATTTTTAATTTAAAATTATATTATTAACTACACTAATAAAAATTATTACATAATAATATATAATGAAAATGTCATTTATTTCAAAAATTAAACAATTCATCAAATGTAAATTATTAATTGTAATTACATATTAACTAGAAATATAATTTACTTATTACAAAATAAAAACAAAGTCATTTATAATGTAACAATAATGAGAAGTAAATATTGAAAGTAATCTATTGAAATAAAATATAAATTTACATATTATATATTTATAGATATCCCTTTATTACACTAGAAAACTCATCAAGGGTAATGTGTGTGATAGTGATGATTTCATTGGGTGGTTTTCCATTCTAGGATTGGGATAGGATCTCGATGAGCTTGAAATTATCTTGTAAAACATATCACTTTATCTCTAGTTATTGGATCAAAAGTTGGTCTTGGTTAAAGTAAAATCCTAGGGAGTCTATGTCCCTTGGAATCATTGAAATTATTGATTCATATAATATGATCCTATTAGTTGAGGTTATCACTTACATTATATGTTTCAATTAGATTTTTTAAAAACCAAATATTTATATTAATCATGTGATCACTATTCAATGGATATATTTTAAATGGTTAATAATCCTAATGGTATGTTAAATAGAATAAGATATAATGAAACCAAATAAGTTTATTTTTTCCAATAACCATAATACATTATATGGACTTTAATTCATCCATAAATGGAGTTTTATTTATAAATGTTTAGGTCGATATAATTTTTATCATATATTTTATTTCTAATTATCATATATATCATATGATGTTGAATGGTTTGAGACGTATATTTTATATCTTGGATAAGATTAAATAACCTCAAATTCTTCCCTCCAGCATCATCCCAACATGTAGGAGTATGGATCCACATCCAATATAGAAAATCAAAAGGTGTCTTTTGAATTCAAGAATAGTCAATACTATTACATGATATATTAACTAATTCAATTTGTTGATCCCTCTATATCTATAAATATACTGTACAAGACCTTAATATATCCTCTATAATTTTATTTGATCTCTCAAGTTGGCCATCCATTTATTTGGCATGTGTTTTGATTAATTTCATCTTAATTTTCAATGCATGATGAAGGATTCTCTAGAACATCATGGAAAAAATGAGATCTCAATCTAATATAATGGAGGGTGGTAACCCATGTATTGTTATCAATTTATATTATGTATATAATATTGAGTTGGATTAGATGTAAATTTTCCTTGACAAAAATGAATTGAACTACCCTTGTGTGGTGACCGACTACAACCCAAATATAATGATTACCTATATATTTATTATGGGTACATATGAATAAAAACTCAAATTTTTTTATTTTCTATTTGTAATGGAAATAGTTTCACCATACCCATGATATTATGATATATGGCCTTGAATATTTATCATACCATTCATCAAGATAAAACCCCACAATATCCCTCTTTGTTTAATCATGCTAACAAAATTTCATTAGATCAATATGTGACATAGTTATTATTAGATGTAGAGAAAATTTTGAGCTTTATGAATCAATAAAATATTCCTACATTAGTTATGGTTTCTATGGGACACATGTTTGGGATTAAATCCTTTTAATTCTATTTTATAAAACATTAATAGTTCAACATTCACTACATATCACTATTTCTCATAAATATATTTTTGGGGATACTTAATTATCTAATGTATTAATGGTTGAGACATTATTTTAAAATTGTAGGACGATGATATCTTTATGATTCTAATGTCTATAATTTTAATGTTTGTGAATATTGGATCCATTTATATCACTATCATGGATATGTTTATGGGATATTTTCAACATAAATAAAGTTCAACATTAATATCATTCCTAGTATGGTAAAGGTTTGAATATTCATAATCATTTTTCAGATCATAGCACCTTCATTGGTGCATATTTCAATTTTTTTTATAAATATTTATTTGAGACTCTAATGAGGTGAATGTGTTTTTACTAATCAATGTATATATAATGTCATAGAAATTTCAATTTTATGATTACTGAATAGAATTATAGATCAGGTGTTAGGTACTTCTTCTCAATGATATTTAATTTTTGGGTGTCATAGGTTATCAATTGGTCATTTTTTCTGAGTACACCACCTAGTCCATTTTTAGATGCATCACTAGAGATCACACATCCATCCCAATTTGGGGGTATTTTTGGAATTTGTGCAATGTTAACCACATGATTAACAAATTAATTTGTTCCTTGAATAAAAAAATCTAGATAGTATTTACAAGTTTCCATGTTAGTATTACTCTTGGTTTTGAGAATCACAATAAGTTAATCATAAAGTTTTGATATTACCCCTCAAATTGAAGGCTACTATAGACCTCCACAACATATATTTGTATAAAATATACATTATTTCCAACTACCATCAAAGTATCCTTCTATTTTAATTTTTTTATGCTAGCATTCCCCATGAATATTAATTTATATTTCCTATATAATCATTTATTATAAAAAACATATAATATTTCCATTAGAATGTTCTTTATTGTGTTATTCAAATTCTTAACATGTTCTGACATTCATTTATAATTGATATATAGATAATATAACTACCAAAAATTTATTTCATTAATCCCTAAAACTATACTAATTGAGTACATGAATATAGATGGAGTGATAGTGAGTCTTAATGGAATAACTACGAACTTTTACTGCCCGCACAATGTTTGAAAAGTAGTCTAGGTGATATCCACGTTCATCACCATTACAATATAATTTCCAAAATCATAGTCAAACACAAAAAAGTAGGATAGTTCAATGTAAATGATTTATCAAGGTATCAATTCATGGTAGATGATACTTAATAATTTTTGGGTTTTTTATATCATAATAATCAACCCATAGGTACATTTTCCAATCCATCATTATAATAAAATGAACTAGTGCTTCCCATTTTGATGAACATGTGATTATAAATCGTCTATAAATATTCTCTTATATATTAATGTACATAAATTCATATTCAATAGTGACCATTCAATATGATTTCTTTTTTATTCATAAATATTGATGTATATGTTTGATTGAGAAACCATTCACTCACCTAATTAGAGGATAAAGAAATCCCTCAAGAATAATTCAACATATTATTTTACAAGGGGAATGTAATCAAGGATGATATTCTCCTTTGTATCAATTTTTTATGTAGAAACTCTTTGTAAAAAGGAACTAATATAAATTGTTGAGAAGGTGATTCCATAGTATATCTATCCTCATCCATATACTAATATAGAATAATATTGTAATTCATGATACATTGGGTGATTTATCTATTCTGGAAATTTTTATTGGATCTATAAGAGGTGAGATAATCCAAAACCCTAATAGTATAAAATCAAAATGAAGGTAGTATCACATAGATTTCATGGATATTCAGCCAAAAAATATAGAAAATGGTTATGTTATATTATTGGGGTGTAATAATTGACACATTTTCCATTTTCACCAATAATTAAAATTCCATATTTGGAGTCGGTGTTTGAATATTTTTATTATTTTTCTATATAAACTAATGTTTTGAAGAACAATCACATTTGATATTTGATTTTTATAATTGATTATAATCCCACCTTTCATGATTTGATACTATTTATAATGATTTCATTCATCCCATATAGAATTAAGAATAATTATTTTAAACCTATTGAGAATTTAATAGGAAACTATGAAACAATAGGAGATAACCAATAACTGACCTCATTTTCATTACCAATGAATTTATAGGTTTTAATTAATATTATTTATTATTTATTATATAAAACTATGTTTCATTGTATGTGTTTCATTTGATTAGGGTTTGAAAAAAATAATATGATTTACTTTACCGTAAACCCCATGATTGTTTAGATATGTGTAATGTATTCTGGATCATTTTCGTGCACCTAGTACAGGTAAAGTTGATACATAATAAGAACTTTCAATATTATTACCACTAGGAAAAATTCTTCCCCAACCCCATCCACTTTTGAATATCTATAAAATGTTTTATTTTCTTCAAAATACAAGATATCTATACCGTAATAAACTTTATTTATGAATTATTATGTTTTTAATGTCTCTATGGTTTTCATTGAGGATTTCTAATCATATTTACAATAAAAACAAGGCCTTTCTCGGATACCATCAATTGAAATGATAGTATTTTATACACCTTATGTAATGATTAATTATATAAATGTAAAATAAATATAAACCAAGAAAATAAAATGGACTTGTGTCTTTAAAAAATTCTATACACATAAAAATAACTTCAAAGATGGATAAAATTAAGATATATAAAAACTAATTAACCATCCATTAACTTCCAATGGTCCTCTAATACTTCATGAGGTAACTTGGGGACATAAATAGGAAATAAATGATATATAAATCATATTATGAGAATAATCAAGTAATATATAAAAGTTAAGTAGTGCATTATATTCAAGACATATAACATGATGACATAGAATGAAAAGAATAAAAAACCTGAACATTAGGCCTAACATAATATTATAAAATTATGATTTTTTTTGGAATTTAACAAAAATAATAATATAAAACATCATAAGAATAAATTAAGGTAGCCCATTGAGGCATCATAATAATGTGTGATTTGAAAAATGATCCCTGAACCATACATTCTATTTCATTCGATAAATTTTTTTTCTAATGCATTGGGTGGACTTATAATTCATGGACTAGTAGCCATTTTCTTATTATATATATGAATTTTTGTGACACGTTGATAATAATAAAAAGAACAATTCCATGAATTTTAGTCCAATGATAAAGAGATGTTGGTTTCATACATAAAACTACCCATCAAATGGGTGAAATGTACAACTAGATGAAAAACCATGAGTGGAAATAGGGATGAGTATTCCCAACAAAAAAATTTCATGTTGAAAATAATGAAATATTTCCAGGTCCATGATGGGTGTACATTATGGTTCGTAGAATTTAATAATGAAACTGAAGGTGGTATTTAATTACATGGGAATAATAATGATAGTTTTGGGATTTATAAATCCCTATGTCAACAGGAACAAAAGGAAATAAAATATCATAATATACTGAAATTGATTTAATTTAAATGATGTGATATATATATATATATTTCTTAATTAGATATAGTGATGATTTAGGTAATGGTTATAATGAGGGGAAACATATAATCACCCATTTTAGAACATTATTTGGGTATTAAGGGATATTTATAATAACATATATAATAATAAATAGTGATTCATAATTCCTCATACAAAGGATGTACTTTAATAGAGTGTAAGAGGAAGATAACTCCATACTTGAGTGAATTCTTCTAAAATCATGGGATTAGCTTATTAAGTTCATTGGAACACCATTGGATGGATTTACCGATGGATAGGGAGATAAAATTAATTCATTAAGTATTTTCATTAAATAATAATTCATGTATGGGATGGTATTTATATGAAAATAAAGTGTAAATTTTTATTAATTTCAATATTTGTTTGGAAACAGTATAATAAAATAATAAAAACCACAAATAATTACATTATATTTTACCATGGATTTTAAAAAAAAAATTATTTTTATCAATTATTTTACTAGTTTATGATCTGTAATCATTAAAATTATACCATTAATTCTGTGGATGTGTGTTAAGATCATAAATAATTCTTTATCACAATAAAATATAATATATGTTCTGGAAGATTCCATATAGATTCTAAAATTTATAAAATTACTTCAAAACCATACTATATCATTAAGAAATTATGTTCATGGTTCAAGAATACTTTAATATATTAGTTAAATTATTTTTATACTATTACAATGTCCTATTTATTTTTTATATATAAAAAATATTTAATTTTAATAAAAAATTGGGTTATATCAGAAAATTATTAAAAACATTACCATTGGATAATTTCAACATCGTGATTTTAGAGATGATAATTGTTTTTCCAAAATAACTTTATAAATATATGATTTTTAATTTTTAATTATAAATAATATTACATGAAAAAAATAATGTATTTGAGCCCCAAAAAACACGTTGTCCCTTAGAAAAATTAGATGGATAATCATTAAATTAAATTTCCTTCTAAATAGAATAACTATTTTTTGGAATAATATTTCATGAAAATAATTGTTATTTAAAATACTAATAAAATTATAAAAATATTTTCAATTGAATATATAGAATTTCTAATATTATAATTTTGGATTCCATATATGAAAATAATTTTTTTCTCACTCACACATTAATCAGTTTTATAATAACTATTGAAAAATGGATTAATATACCAATTATTTTACTATTAAAAAGTTCTTAAAAAATTATACAATTGGGGTTTTGATTCATAACCCCTAATTAATGTAGTATACCCCTAAGGGTAATTTATTTCATAGTATTAAATTTTGGGGTTCTATGATAAGCATGGTTGGTATGGTGATAAATTTAAAACCATGATATTTTATAACATAAAAATTATGTTCGATAGTTTATCTAAAACAAAACATCGAGCATTCATTCAACACATAATATATGATTTTTATAACTGAGCAATTAAATTTGAGGGTATAAATTGGATTAAATAAATTAGGAAATATTTTTTAGAATTACTTAATAAATATTACTTCTTGGATAAATTTGTTGAAAATAATCTCTCAATATTTAATAAAGTCATTTATTTCATTAAAAAATGTTTTCTTAAAAATAATTTTGTATTTTTTGGAAAAATTATTAAAAGAAGAAAATTAATTAGAAAATTAATTTGATAAAATGAAGTTCATTTTTGGAATCATCATAATAAAATCAACTTGGGGTGAAATTCATGGACATTTTAAGAAATATTTATTTATAGTGAATAGTTAAAATATCGATTTTATATAAACGTGAGATTTCCATTCAATAATTTATTTATTTTAAATTTTTATTATGTTTATAATATTATATAATGTAAAATAATTATATTTTATTTATATTCATCCCATTAATTACAATTTAATCATATTTATATTGGATTTTATCATAGTTTTATTTTTGTGTTTAAAACGTGTTTTCCAAAAAAAACTATTTTAAACTGTATAATGTTTAAGCAATTTAAATATTTAAAATTGTCTGTAATGAAGAATTATTAAAACTATGTTTTAGATTATATATATGTAAATTTATATTTAAATTAATATAATTAAAATTACTAGTCCCAGATTTAAGTTTTATTATAAATTAAATTCTCACAATTATTAGAATTTAATTAAATAAAATTTAAGAAATATTTTTAAATATAAAAATTTTTCTTATCTAATAATTTCAACTTACTTTATTCCCTAATTTATAGATTAAATAGTAAAAATATTTTACCATGGTAAAGGTCAAAACAGATTTACTATGGGGATAAACAAAAAATAAAATGGTAGAAATAACAAAAAATTGTCTAAAATATATTTCAGGAGACTATTCAGACATTATATTTTATATTTTACATGAAAATGTGTATTATTAATCATTTTTAATGTGAAAATCATGGGTATCACATTTATTAAAAAATTACAAGTGTGTCACTCGCCTAACTTAAAAAAAATACACCCCATTTTCTCTCTGCTTCACAAATTAAACACCTTTTTCTATTCCAGTACCAACAGAAATACCTTATATAAATATATAAAATAATCTTAAAATCATTTTTTGAATCATAATTACATCATTTTAATTATATTAGTTATATCTTAAGGAGATTTTCTATAGAAGATGTATTGTACACAACCAAGAATTATTTTTTCTTATTCCAGATCCATAAAACATTTTTTTAATTAATATGATATACTAAAAAATGTATATCACATGTCATTATATGTTATAATGTTAATTTAATAAAATAATTGAACCTTATCTTCCGTCAAATGTGGAATAAAACAAAAGTTCTTGTGTATGAATGATTATAAGCTCATGAAAAAATTTAGTACATTTTTCGTCAACACATATCATGGAATGATATTATGATGGATTTAATATATATATATATATATATTCACTGTAATTATACTTATGATACAATGATATCACATATAACATATAAATTTTTTTTCTATGGAGAATTTGAAAACATCGCTCATTTATATGGTGGTCTACTACCTTGTGACGCGATGTGATTCATTTTTCATTAGCACATTATATTGAAGGAAATAAGTACAAGGAAAATAAATATATTTGATATAAGTGAAATATTTATAATATTAATTACTTATTTATCAATATGAAAATATAAGATTTCATTTTCCTTCTTACCCTATAAATTTATGTTGATGGTCTTGCGTATGTGTGTACTATCATGTCCATAAAATGATGTAGATTTTTTCATCAACAAATCTCATATATTAAAAGAATAATTATAATAAATGAAAATTTTGTTAAATTTATTATGTTGAGAAATTTTTAATTATGGGTTATTACAAAACTTTTTTCCATAATATTCGTTAAAAAATGGTAACGTTAATATAGTGAATGTATGGCCAAATGTCTCATGGATAATAGAGTAGTTCATTTAACATATCCAATATTAATTATTTGTTCAAAAATTATAAATTAAGAATAAAATATATTATTATTTCATCATAATTACTCTAGTGAATTTGAAAAAACTTCTTATTTGGACTTTGTCAACATACAGATTCCTTTTAGAAACAACTAATTGAACATCCTAAAAACAAATGACATGCATTTAAATGATTAAGTATATAAAAATGCCTTTAATATAAATAAAATAAATGATTTAAGAAAGATATATTAATCTTAGAAATTTTTCTTTAGAAATAAAATATTATATATATGCTTATTATACGAGAGTTAAGGGATGTACATGAAATTTCTAGATGTTAGGTAGTGGACTTCATGTCAATTTCCATGTATTGATCAATATTTTAATGTTATTAAACTAATCTCTTTTAGGTAATTTTTATAATTCCTTTATAAAATGTTATATCAGGAATACATCCTAGGTCACTGTATTATATGTAACAATTTGAATTTATTCATCCATGTTAATTTCACGTGAATGTTTATAGCATGTAAAGAAATTTCTTAACTCAATTTAATTTTGTGGGGTTATATTAATTAGTCTTTTTAATTTATATTATTATATTATTTTTTAAGGAATTTTTATTATATTTCATTTTATTTATGTTTGATTTATCCATATGTACATTTGATACACATAATTGATACATTGATTAATTATCACATCAATGTTAAGATCTATATAATTTTTTCTTATCACAAATTGTCTTATTTGGTGAATATGTAATATTATACACCTATCTTATTTTATGTGGTGTGTCCACTTCCCCCATTTGTTATTTTTTATCATGAAAATCTTTATGTTTATTAAATTTAATTTATTACTTGATGTTATAATTTTTGGGGAATAAGATTAAAGTTTACTAAATTACCAAATAATTTCTCTTACAATCTCCTTTTTTCATTATTTTTTATATTAATGGTTACATTGGAGTAAATCATGTCTTATTGTTTTCTTTAACAACATATCATTTATAGATACCTTATAGTTATGTTCTTAACATGTTTCATTTTGATTTATTCCTCTATTTATTAATGAATGATCAATAAATTAATTTTTATGTGATAAAATATTTTATTTTATTTTAAATCATTTATATTTCTCATAAATGTTTTCTATCAATTTTTTATAGTAATGATGTCATAAAATCATTATACATGAATTTTGACTTTTTTTTAAAAGGAAAAAATGAAATTTCTTACCATTTTCAAAAGGAGTCACTTTCTAATCATTTTAAAAAAATTAAAAAAGTGATTATTTTAAATATTAATCGCACAAATAGATTTTACCAAGGATATATTAAATATATTCATTGAATAATACTTTATAAGTTTCAAATTATTTTTTAAAGAAAAATATATTCATAAAATTTTGTGATCTTTAAATTTATAATATTTATTTTCATAGACAAATATTATTTTCATGAAGAATGTCTTTAATGACCATTTAATGGTATTTATATTCTCCAACATCAACAAATATTCATGATAAATATGATACATTTGGGATATTTTTTTTATGATACCATCCTCATTTTTTCTGTACATGAATTATTTTTGTTTTAATGATATTTTCATGGAACCCATTTCATTATTTATTATATATTTTATGGTTTATTGAGATCATTATATATTTGTTCAAGATCACATAAAAAAATGGATTGTTAAATTATCCCTAAATTCCCATATTCCCTCTCGTTTATTTTGTTTTCGGGGTTACATATTATTTATACTTTTATATTTACTTCCATATTTATTTTTAGAATCCAGAAATGAATCAAATTAAAGAGAGGTGATGAAAATAGATTATGGGCAACAATCGTCGCATGGCTGAGCTGGGCATTCCACCACTAGTACCTTTAGTGAGTATTTTATTTCAAATATATTTATTTAAATAATATATAATGTCATGTGATTAATTTTTTAAAACATTTATTCAAGATCCATCTATTAGGAAACAATTATATTATGAGCAACCTAGTAGTGGTCCCAGTACTCGGGGTGTTTGTACGAGGGGGTGGTACGGGATCTAGACGATCTGGTCAGCATACCCGATTAGACCCTTCCCCTCCCAATGACATACCATCCATACCACTTTTTGATCCAAGTGTTCCGTTAAGGACAAACGGGATATTTAGGCCGCCTATGTTTTCACAACCCTTTACATTGGAGCCCTCTCACCCATCTGTAACATATCCGATGATGAATCCCACTCCCCATCCAACATTCAGCCAGCCAGCCATGTCATCTTCTTTTACTTTTTCATCCTTCTCTATGGGCGTTTATATTCCATATTCTTTGATTCCTTCTTCACTAGAGTATGTCCCTACGGAGCATAAATTAGGACCCGATCCATCTATACAGGGTGTTCCTTCAGTTTCTGTGGATCCAGCAGCACCCATTAATCAGACTACCATAGGTATACTTATACAACCCGAACAAATTTTTACACCATTATTTATTTTCATTAAAACATGTATTGATAATATATTTGTTTATCATTCATAACAGATACATATACTAATATGAGGCAGGGGTGGGGTGTAAATTCATGTGTGAGGTGTGGAACCATCGTATAAAGTTGATAGTGTACTTCAATGAACATAGTCAAATGATTGAAAAATCAGGGTAGCAATGCCAGAGTTTTTGGAGACGCTTCCCAAATACTCCAACATCATTCCTATCAGCCCGCTCTCATGGAGACACCTACCAAATAAAGTTAAGGATAAATCTTGGGCAGAGATATGGGTAAAAAATATATTTTATTTAATGCAATATATTATATTTTATTTATATATATTAATATTTGGGTGTCAGCTATGGTTTAATTTACCTGATGGTGAGGGTCCACGGACAGCACATCTAAATGATTTAGGCGAGATTTGGAGATCTTATAAGCATGATTTGTATATTGGATAGTGTGAAAGAGTGGACGCAGAGTTAGTGGTGGTCCCTGTCATGGATGATTTCCTGTTAGAACATTACCGACAGATGATTACTCATTGGATGACTAGCCATTTCGAGGTTCTAATTACATTTGAGGGTTTTAAATGAAAAATAACTTGTTTTTCATTAATAATAATTATTTAATTTTATTTTGGATTGATTTGGATAAAATAAAAAAATATTGACGCTAAAAAATATGTCCACACATTGGGACATACTAGGATTCCAGATCATGAGAGGTAGTAGGTATGCCAATTTATAATTTTTCTCTATGAATTTCATTTTCTATTGCAACCTCTATAATTTATTTTATTTCTAAAAATGTTATATAATTTTAGATATGAAAATAATTATTGGTATCCTATTTTTAAATATGTTTTTCTACTTTAAATTCAATTATAGGGGCATAAATTTAATATATAAGGATGTGTTCCTCGATGAAAAATGTTTTGCTCGTATAGAAGGATGAAAGATGGAAGTGTGGGTAATGAACCGACTCAGCATCTGATTATAAGTTTTTCTATATAGATTTAAAATTTTAATCTCTACTTTGTAACTTATTAATCTATTTATATTTGTAGCAGGCTACTTTAGAGGCCCTTGATGCCCAAGAAACAGACAATTTTGGGCCAAAAGATCACTTATATTAGGTGTTGGGAGAAGAGCACCCTGGTAGAGTGCGCTGCTGACCTGGGAAGAATACAGTTCTGATGATGTATTGGCCCTTCTCAAGAATGAGTTATAGTGCCATGAGTCCCAGTGGGTTTAGGCACAGACATAATAGGCTGAAAAAGGGGCCATAATGGTGGAGGAATAGTCTGTTAGGGAAAACACTACATTTATGAAACAGATGGAAGTTTTGTGTCCAATACTTCCGAAAAAGGTTAGAATAGATTGTGATGAATATATTTCATCGATGCATTCTATATATGGTGCACTAGGTGGTAGTTCTTGTGGAGGTAGAGACGGTGGCAAGGAGGAGGCTGAGGCATAGGAGGAGGTGGGTGAGGAGGAGACTGAGGCTGAGGAGGAGGGTTAGGAGGTGGGTGAGGCAGAGGAGGAGGGCGATGAGGAGGCCGAGGTTGAGTACGAGGGAGAGGAGGAGGGTGTTGAGGTGGGCAGGGATGATGATGAGGACAATGATGAGGACAAGGGTAGGGCAGATGATAATGGTGATGGTAGAGATGGTGATGAGGGAATGAATGATCTGTTACATTTTGTACTGATATTACTGACCTTTTATGCTTATAGATTTGTTGTTCTTGAATATATTTGTGATTAGGTAGGTCACATTATCTTTGTTATTTTATCTTTAAATAATAAAACTTTTCTTGATTTTTTTTGTGACTGATTCACTCCTACCCTAGAAATCCCCCCCAACCACGCCGACCCACCCCAATGGACACCCCGTACCCCCTAGATAGCCCTGCCACCCTCGTGGACAGCCCTCCCACCACCTAGACAGCCCCTCACCCGTGGACACCCCCCACTACCATGGACAGCGTGCCCACCCCCTTGGAACACCCCTCCCCCTATGGACAGCCCCACCACCCTCGTGCACAGCCCCCCCCCCCCCTCCCGTGGACATCCCGCCCACACCCGTGGACAGCCCCAACCCCATGGACAGCCCGCCCCTAGACACCCCATACCCCCATGTACAGCCCCCACCCACCCCCTTAGATAGCCCGCCCACCCCCTAGATAGCCCCTCCCCCTATGGACACCTCGTAGCCCATAGACAGCCTCGCCCATCCCCCTTGGTCACCCCTACCCCTGGACAGCCCTACCACCCCTGTGGACAACTCTCTATCCCCTGGACACCCCATAACCCCTTGGATAGCCCCACCCACCACCCTGAACTCCCCTACCCCCCTAGACAGCACCCCCCTCCACCCCCGTGGATAGCCCCCCAACCCCCGGGAGAGCCCCCACCCCAGTGGATTATTGGGATTCTAACAACTCGAAGATCCCATTAATCATATATACCCACTTCATTTACTCATGAGATCCTTGATCACCAATTAAAAATAGTGGATGGTTTTTGAGAAACTCTCATTCATAATAAATGATCCAAGAAGAACATGGCTATTCCACTACCACAAGATTTTCAGTAAATAACAAGACTAGGAAGATAAAATATTGATCACAAGAATTACTACCTAAGATATTCCCTTATGGACTTCTTTATTCATTTATAGTGTAAAAATTCTATAAAATTATCAAAAAAACCCTTTAGTAAAACATTCTGATGTTCTAAAACAAGGGACACAAAATCAAAAATCCCATAAAATACAACATAAATAATTATTCATAGAACCATTTGAAAATCACATAATAGAGACTTTTTTCTATATAAAACTCCCAATGGATTGTAAAAATCTCTTTTGAGATTCCATTTCAAAAATCATTTAGTATTTTTGTCCCAGAATAAAACATTAATCCATTTCTTAACAACCGAATCCCCCTTCCTACCATAAACACTAAAAGAATTTATTGTTTCCTAAAGAAACACATACTGTTGAATTAAACAGTATTCGAAAACCATTTTAAAAATACCAATGAACTTAAAATACATGAAATTCATTGCATTATAACCCTTAATTCCCCCCACCCCCTGGACACCCCCACCCCACCTGGACTCCCCCAACCCCCTACATGGCCCCTGCCCTCCTAGACACCACCCCACCACCTTGACACCCCCACCCCCTGGACACCCCCAGCCCCATGGACACCACCCCACCAACTGGGCACACCCTTGGACAGCCCCCAACCCCTGGACTTCCCCCACCCCCTGAACAGAACCCCACACCCCTAGACACCCCCTCCCCTAGACGCACCCACCCCTGGAACGCCATCCAACCCCCTGGACACCACCCCACCCCCTGGACACCACCATGGATAGCCACCCCCCACCAACCAGGACAGCCACCCCCCATAGATATCCCCCAACACACTGGACAACCCCGACCCACTGGACACCCACCCACCACTTGGACACCCCCCACCACATGAACACCCCCACCCCCATGAATAGCCACCCCAACCCCATGGACCTCACCACACCCCCTTGGACAGCCCCCATCCCCCTAGACCACCCCACCCCCTAGAAACCACCCCACCCCTGGACACCACCCCACCCCCTGGACACCCCCATGGACAGCACCTCCTCCCACCACCAACCTGGATAGCCCCCCACACCCATGGACACCCCCTAACCCCCTGGATGTCCCCCACCACCTGGACACCACCACACCCCCTAGACACCACCCCACCACCTGGACACCACCCCCCCACCAGAATGCCCCCACCCTCTGAACACCCCAACCCACATGGACAGCCACACCCACCCCCTGGACACCACCACACCGCCCTTGGACTTCCCCCACCCCCTAGACCGCCCCCACCCCCTGAACCCCACCCAACCCCCAGGCCACCCCCACCCCCACCCCCTAGACACCCCCACCCCATGGACACTCCCACCATTGGAAAGCCCCACTAACCCCCTAGACACCCCCCGGACACCCCCACCCCCTGGACACCCTCATGGAAACCCCCCCCCCCCCACCCATCCTAGACACCCCCAGCCCCCCAGACACCCCACCCCCTGGACACCCCCTACCCCCCTTGGACAGCCACCCAAAACACCTGAATAGCCCCCACAGACACCCTCATACCCCCGGAAACCCACCTCTCTTGGACACCCCCCTTTCCCCCTTGGACAGCCACCCTAAACCCCTAAATTGCCCCCCCCCCGACCCCCTGAATTCTAAATTGAATTCTTTATGTATTTTATTAACTTATGAATTATGTGTTACTGGTGTATGGGAATACTTGTTTTATGTGTATACATGCTTTAATTACCATATGAAATATGTGTTAATTCAGTGTGTGTGTGTGTGTGTGTGTGTGTCTGTAGAGGGTAATTAAATATATAATTAGAGGTATTTAGATTTATGTATGAATTATGTGTTGGATGAATTCAGTAGGAATTCATACAGAATTCTCGATGTATTATGGAGGAATACTATTTGATGGTGTATTGTGTTGCTTGCTGTGTCTGTGTGTGTTATTATGGTCCGTTGTTTATGACTTTTTTTTTTGAGTTGATGTAGCTGCACAAGGGGAATTTCTGTAGCTGCACATGGGTTACTCCACCTGCACAGGGGGAGGCCAGCAATTCAGCTTGCTATAGATACAAAGGATATGCCAACCGTTTACAACCATTGGAATATTTGTAAAATCATAGCTTATACCAATGGTTTTATATAAAATATTGGTATAAGTATATTCCAATGGTTTTTAAACCATGAGAATATATAATTTTACTTCATATTTAGAAATGGTTTCTGGGAAACCATTGGAAAGAGTCTATCCCACCAGTTTTCTAAAATGTTTGTATAGAGAGAATTATTCCTATTACATATGGTTTAAAATAGTTGGGAGACATTTATACCAATAGTTTACTGAAAGTGTAGGTATATACTTAATTTTGAAGATATATCCCAACACTTTTATGAGAACCGTTGGGATATTTCTATCCCAACGGCTCAGGACCCAACAGTTTGGACAACCATTGGAATAGGTTTTACCGATGGTTTTCCATCCTTTACCATAAGTTTTAAACCATTGGTAAAGCTAAAATTTTTAGTAGTGGATCATGTCATTTGACATTGTATATCAAGGGATTATCGACATCATAGATCATTGGTGAGCCTGTTAAAACTTATATGATTGTTTCACCCAATTATAGGTAATGATATGAAAGGGTAAGACACATTATAGCTCATAGTGGATCCTAATACCACATATATGATTATTTATACCCCATTAATGTTCATGATATTAATAGTTTAATAACATTACAGCCAACGGGTGAGCCAAATATAGCATATAAATTAGGTGTTGCACCAATATAGATCAAAATATAATTCAAGATGACCATTCTATAACTCTAATTATTTGGGTTTGGAATTGGAATGTATGGATATTACATATCAAGGGATCAAAAAGGGTTTTGTGGATATAATGAACCATGACACCAAATCATTTCATTTATTCTCAATATGTGTTTGAAGTGAATATTTTGACCGTGATTGACATTACAATAATCATGATTATTAATTTTCAGGTATATTTAATTTTTTAAAGCATTATTTCATTCCAAATATTTTTTATATATAGGTTTTATGGTTATTATTTTTCTTATGTTATACTCATGAACATTTATTATGTCATCGTTACCTAAATTTTATGTTATTCTCAATGATGACATTTATTTTTTAATTCTTGTGTTTACCCTTACTGAGAATTGGAGGTTAAACTTATTATGTTACCTTTACCATAGGTAATACATATTTACGTTAAATTAATTATTTCTAGAAGATATTCGTATGGATGATTATGATGACTTAATGTGAATTTAGAAAAGATATGTCTAGTGGGATGAATACTCACATATTGAAAATGGTATTATTTATGTAATAATTTTTCATAATTATTTAAAAAACAAATTTTAAACGGTCCTTAGGTATGTATGTATTATAGTATATGATCATGATGTTTTATGTTTTGAATGGAAAATTTTAGGTCACATTCATCGGTATCAAATAAAAAAAATGTACTTTTTATGTTTATAGAACTGGTTCTGGGAGTGTAGGTTTAGTGTTTTTATTGTTTGTATTTGAAAAGGCTTTTGATAACATTGTAGATTATTTTTTTATAATGTGATTTACCTTAAAATTTATGGATACCATTAATTTTTGTAATATTATGGTTTCTCATGTGCTCAAATTCATAGACACCCCTTTTGATGATTTATGTGATGAGATCTAAAATTGATTTATGAAATTGTAGGAGATGTTGTTTTAGATTGAATTATATGTATATCTTTGTTTAAATTTGATGTATTACTTTACATTTTTGGTAATTTGTTTTATGGTAATGACAACATAAAGGTTTTATATGATAATAGATTTTGTGATAATTATTGTAACATTTTTTTATTGTATAGATGACCATGAAATTGAAAATTGATATGCAGACTAGGATGTTAATATTATTTTAGAATAATAATTTTATAGTTTTCGGATTATGATATGAAATTTATGATATTACCTTTTAATTTATAAAACCATTTAATATTGAGTTTATTGATGTTATCTGATATATAGGTTTATTTATGGAATGATTTTTTTTTAATAGTGGGAAATACTGTTGAAGTTTTGAGAATAATGTATTACTTATTTGTGTGAAGGTCCATTCATTTTGGGAATTATCATACCTTCTGCATTCCATTTTGGTTATTATTAATGATTAATGATATGATGAATAACTTTTTTTCTTTCATGGTTATGTAATATTTTAATTGTTTATATTATTTATTTAGGCACGAAAAAAATAATTTTGAATGCTCGTCGTTTGGAGAAATTGATTAGATTGTACTGGAAATTGATCATATGATGAAAATAAACTTATCATGTTGATATATTTTATTAGGTAATTAGTTTATATGATATTGAATTTCTCATCCCTGAGATGAGTCTCCTAAAAATTAATATGATATCAAAAAATGTTCATTTCCAATAAATGATGGTTATTATAACACCTTTTTGGTTTTGGGGTTCTGGGATTTCGACTTTATCATAATTATTTACTTTCTTATAAGAATTGATCTCAATAACCTAGAATTTTTATTTTTTCATTAAATTTTATTCATTTTTAATGTTAATAATAGGACCCACTAACAACACAAACAACTCACTTAAACATGGTTGTCAGGTCCAGGCCAACTAGGCACCACTAATTACCCCATAGACATGTGGATGCATCATGTGGTCCATCCATAATCGTGAATATATCATTTGACAAATTAATGTACACACATGCTAGAAAATGATCTATTAGAATGATTTTTCCTCATTCACACACACCTTTAGAAACATCACATAAGGTAACCAATCTCGATCACTATGCCTGACCAATCACTATTAACTACATATTAGTAATTAGGTAGGATCCTGAAATGAAATGTTTTTCTTTTTGACATGAGTTATATCATTTTTCATTTTTACCATTTAACATTATCTTGTGTTACAATATACCCCCCACCCCAGAGAAATATTTTCTCATTTTTGAGCCTATATCACGTCCAAGGTAGTGTTATCAAACTTCTGGATTGGTTCCTGCTGTGATTTTTTTCATATCGTGGGCTCATTATAATCATATTTAATGGATACCAGATGGCCACATGTCCTCAATCGAAACTACCCATATGATGGAGTTTATCTACTAGTTATAAGGGGTATACAATGGTAAGGTTGGGAGACTATAACCCCCGGATCATAGTGTGCCAAATCATTATGAAATAATAGTAATCTAAAGAAATAGATAAAAATAATTGTAAACCATGTAATAAATTACACAGATATAATAAATAAGTGGAATCTGAATAAATATCTTATATAAAAATAATGACCATGACATGGAACTAAAAAAGAAAAAACATAGAAGTAGGGAAGTATTAATATAAAACATGATACACAATAAGGAAGAAAATCCAAAAAAATATATCCACTAGAATCATGATAATAATCTTAGTCCTCTTCTCATGTGGTCCCTCCTAGTCAGATAGTCAAGCTTCCACTACAGGATGCATCCCTTTGTCCATAATTGCATCCATGTGGCCTATTTTGGTACTAACGTGTGGTCCATATTGCCTATGCGATATACTCAATAGGACACCACCAATTACATATTAAAATACTGTTTTATCCATATATGATGATATGTGTAATATTAATAAATAATATATGATATTAAACGAATACATCACATCAGACCGGGTTCCTCACTTGATACTCGACTGACACAACCTGCTTTGGCCTAAGCTGAATGTATTTGAATAGATGTCACCATCCATGTTGAATTTTATAACATGGGTATTAATATATATAAATATATATTATAAAATTATATATAAACATATATGAGAATATATATATATATATGGATACATAGTAAAATTCAAGACAACATGCATAGGCCCAATGAATTTGTAAACACCTATAAGGACATTCATAACTCCCATAACATATGAGCATATAGTTATAAATGGATTGAAAAACATGGTTAACTATAAATAATGGACTAAATTAAATCATGTCTATTATCTTGGATAAAATAATATATTTTTTAAACTAACTGGGATCATTATAGCATCCATGGTATACTAAATTAGGAACATATTTATCAAAACAAAGTATGTTCTATCAAAACCCATCACCAAAGGAGTCCATCCAATAGAACAATATTTGGACCCAAGTTTTATGCATGAAGTTATATAAATCATACCCCTTTGTTTCTATCAATGGTGTACCCCGTTGGGAACCATCAATCACTAATGGAATTTCGAAGGGAAAATGCATATCGAGCCAATCCTTGGATATAGCCATGGGTACCATCTATCACTCAAGGGAAGCATAAGAAAATATACATGGTGATCCCATACTTTGTGTTCAATAATGAACCCATGTATAACACCCAATATATCAAAAATCATATAATAATTTCTAATTTATAATATCGATTGTCCTATCCAAATATCCCTTAATCAATACCCTTGTATATCCCTTGTCTTGGTTTAAAAGAATTGTTTTCAAGCATTAAAGTCATACCATTGAAAAATTAATATTTGGTCACATTGGAAAACTAATTTCTTATGTTTTATTAAATTTCAAATAGTTAGTTAAGGGTATATGAATATGGTATACCATTTACCATTGTTTCAATTCAAAATAGAAGGTGTTCAAAAGGGTAAATCCATTAAACCTGAAGTGAGGTTCAAAACAATTATTATGCATCGGGCTCTTTGACCATCAGGTAAAGGAACACCTTTCGGGGTTCTTAAAAGAAAGGTTTTCAATATACAATTGTGTTTCGTGGATTTCTATAACTATAATAGTATTTGAAAAATAAAATTATATAATTAATTATAAATTTAAGAGGTTCTACAAGAATGGTATGTTTCATGGTACGATGACACGCTGTATAAAGAAAAAAATATTTTGCAAAAAAGAACTACATGACCTACATATGGATGATAAATAATCCCTTATTATTTTCCATCATAATATTTGGTTGAAAATGTATAAAAACAATAAAAATAACTAAAAATAGGTATTATTATCTTAAACATATATATTGTTGAAGAAGGTTAGATAAACTATGAAACAAAGGAAGAGATGCAGAGAGCATACAAGTACACTTCCAACATGACAAATGACTGTGAAAATCGATCTCTAGTGATTAAATGGATTAAAATAATTAATAGAGGGTTAAGAGAATCTCCTAATGAAGCTAAATACTATTTAATCCCACTTTTTATGTTACACTAGTGATTAAGAATCCATGGAGTTTTTTTCGGAGAGTATAGGGGTTCTTCGGATTCCAAAGGTCTAATAATTTGAAGAAATATACTATGTCACGTAGTTACCAATGGTTAGTGATAACTATACACCTAAATATTATGGGATATATATCGAATTATAGTTTTACACACTGTTAGTTCTAACCATACACCACAAAAAAACATAACCATACAGGGATTTGTAGTTGGTTGGATATGGTTGCACAGTTTTTCCAACCCATTCACATAGGTCTACACACACAGTATCACATAACCAGTTTTGGCTCAATTTTGGGGTGAATATTTTGGTGAACCATGTGGCCATACCTTCTACAACATTAAAAATGAGTAAAATAACCATTTTTTCTTTTTTATTTAAAAACAAAATATACTTCTTCCTCCTATGTTTTCGCTATTTTCATGTTGTGTATGGTGTTCCAGTTTCTCCCTCTCATTATTCATTTAATAAAATTATTCATTTAATCTCTATTTTCACCACTGTTTTCCATATTTAAAGAATACTGTTATGTTATTCACTCATCTTCCATCATTTCGTGGTTTATATCTCTATATTTACTACTATTTTGGTGACAGCTAATATGACTTATTATCAACGAATTTTTCTATTTTTCCATTTTCTCCCATTCTAATTCAAATAATAAGCCAACAATGGATACAAGATCATCATAATATGTATGGTAGGAGGTAAAATTAATTTTCCAAAATGATTCAGTTCATTATATGTGGTTTAAATGTGTCATATGCTGGACCTTTACAGTAGTCCCATATAAACATACAATTGATTAAATAAATTATTGTTTCCATGATTAGTTTAGACTTAGGAACCCATGAAGCAACTTCATAGGTTGGACACCTTATTGACTTCTACCCATATTGGTATTAAATTCCTTGAATACCTATGATTTACCAACCTTAGAATTGATATGAACCCCACTTGAGGTGTGTTGAATTTCACTATTGTCAATGCATTTTTTTTGAATTGTATCAAATGGAAATGTTTTCTCATATGTATAGACCATTACTTCACTTTTATTAGTTTAATACACCATAATAAATGGGTTGGATAATGTGAATAAATTATAAATTTTTAATGGTTTGAGATTAATCCATGACACAACCATTTCATTAAACCATGTTGAAGGGGATAGAGGGGTCCAATTTAAGGATACTTTGGTTGGGCTTGTTGAGGATAAGAATTATAAATTTTTAAATGGTTTTTTGTATACTATGAGTGATACCTATGTTACTTAATGATTTCCATGTCATGATACCAAAATGATTTCCTTTTTTACCATGAGGGGTAGATGGTTCTTTAGTGGATTATTATCAATAGGCTTGGAAGTAATTATCAGACTCACATGCCACTAGTGGAACCTGCTTCTAGATATGGTACACCATTGATAGAATCAATTTTTTATTCTTTATATGCTGTTGTGAGTGATACTTGGGACCTTTCATGGATACTTCATATGGACTCCTACATTGATGGGTTTTGATTGAAGATACTCATTGGGATACCATGGATCATAATATAGAATGTATTTTATGGGGATAAGATTCTAATTAAATGAAAATACAAAATATGTTCACTAGGATAATGAACAATGTTTGGACCAGTCCATGGTTTGTAAAAGAAATTTATTAATGTCTTGTTATACCTTCATGGCCATATTCAATGGGAGTTATGGAAATAATTATATGGTTTATGGACGATTTGGGTTTATGCCTTGAGAGAAGACTATTGATAAATATAAATATATATGAACATATATGTTTAGATGTATATGAGGAATATATATATATAGATATAAACAATTAAAATATAATTTAACATGTTGGGTGACATCTATTCAGAGAAAGCCAGCATAGGCTGATGCTGGTATTATCGGTCATGTATCCCTTGGATAACCCATTTCAATGTGATTTATTTATTTACTATCTAATATTAATTTTTTATATTCACACCGATAATAATATATTCATATAAATGATAATTCTATATAATGTTGTTTGTGAAATATTGAGTATTTATCACACCATATTCAGGTCGTCTGTCAGTACCTGAACATACCTTATGGAACCAATTAGAGACAAATGGAAGCACCCTACTATAGATACTTGACTGTCTACCTTAGAGGAAGCATGAGAGCAGAGTGCTGATCTTATGGTCAAGATGCTAGGGGAGATAAATTTTTGACCTTTTTCTTTTTTTATAGCTTGTTTTATATGACCTTTTCTATGCTTCCAATATTCCCCTTTTTATTAGTAACATCACACATTCAACATTGTTTTTATGACATTGATTCAACTTCTAGCTGTTTGATATTTTTGGGTTATTTATTACACTATTTATGATTATTTTTTATTATTTACAATAATTAACAAAATTTGATTCTCTTGTTTTATACCTTGATCATGGGGGGTATACTCTCCCTACAATTTCATCACATACCTTTAATTCTAGTCGACAACTTATCACATACATTGAGTAATGCTTGCAGATATATGGTCAAATGAATTTGATATCTTATTATTGAATCGGGTTTGGGATACGAAATCAAAATCTTCACTTTGAGAAAATGTTCTCTAATATAGAATCCGAGCATTTGTTATTATATATAACAATCAAACATAATTTCCACTCTTTCCAAGAAGAATTTTAACTGACCCTTTTTACATTATGGAACATCAAAAATGTATTTTTTTAATTTCAATATGTTGATTACTGATATAAATTCTATATTCCAAGGATCCAATTAAATAATGGGGGAGGATTTAAAACCCCAAGATTTTATAATAATATCATTATGTTTAGTATCATATTTGATATGAACAACTTGTCCTAAAAGACTCATGGAATATATGACCTTTATAAAAAAATAGAGAAATTGGGGAGAATAATTTGGATTAAATAATTTTGTAAGTATATTTGTAAACTTCCTTTTCAATATAATTGTATTATTAATTCCTAGTAAATAATTACAAAATTTATTGTAATGTTGGTTTTTATCAAAAATATGATTTCTTCATAATTGATTTGTTTTTATTTTTGTGAGAAATATTATAATTAATTTTTTGAAAGTTTTGAAAAAATATTGATGAAATAAAAACCATTTTTGGAATCTTCATTTAAAAATTTACTTTGTGGGATTATTTGTGATGTTCAAGAAAATGTTTATTTTTTGTTAGTAGTGAAATATACAGATATTTGTAAATAGATTAGTTATTTTTTATAAATTAAAAAGTATAAAATCTAAATAATTATTTGAGTAATATTTAATATAACATAATTATACATTATATATAATTAAGAATTTTTTTATATTTTAATGATAAATATATTTTATTGTATATAAGTTTTTTTTATTTTAAAAATGTTCTTTTCTGAAAATTGTTTTACATTGCATAATAATTATCCATTTAAGTTAATTTAAATAATAAATAATGAGTAATTATTTTATTAATATATATTATATATATAATTTAATTCATATAATTCTTAATATTCATCGTTGATTTAATATTAAATCATCTTTTTCATGTAAAATGCAACAGGTTTAAAACCTATTTTTTCATGGAATATGTGCGTATTATTTTAAATAAAACTATACCAATTATATGAAATTAATTTTAAAAAATTAATTAAATAAGTTGATTGGAAATTTTTATATTATCTAATAAATTAATTTAAATCTATGGTCATAATTAGTAGATAAATAAAAAATTATTTTACCAGGATTATAGTAAAAATAGATTTACAGAGGGATCAATTGATTAGATAATGATTATATGTCCTAAAAACTCTTCTAAAATATATTATCTGGAAATATATTTACATTATATTGTCTAATACATGATAATAGTTCAATTTGAACCCTTATGTGATGTGAAAAATATTGTTATCTATTTTTTAAAAAAAAATTACAAGTGTCTCACTCACTACATTTATATAATTCCTCCCCATATACCCCTATTAATAATATAAAATACTTTTTATTAGGAAATACCTACCCAAATTCCATACATAATCTAACACAAATATCCTATTATTCCTTTTTTTTTTCAGAAATACATCGTATGAATTACTCTATTGTTAACTTAAAGAAGATGTCTAAAAAGAGATATTGTTCATAAGCAGGAAAGTTTATTTTATTTCTTATTCTACATCCCTTAATCCATATAAAATTATAATGATATAATAAAAAAATTATATCACATATTTTTATATGTTATTGTGTCTATGTCAAAACCTAAATCCATCTCATGTTTTGTTAAATGATAAATGAAACCATCATTCGTGCATAAAGAAGACAACCACCACACAAAAAAATGTAATCATTTTATCACCATCTCATTCCAATAAATGTTTTAATTATGGATTTAATTTAAATATTAGATATTTTTTATATAACACCCCGATATTATTTATATTAATTGTTTCGAATAAATTAAACTTCATTGATGGATTGTGTTACACGCTAAACCAATTTAATCTATCTTTAAATGAAACACCAAGTTAAGCATACACTACATGAAAAAATGAATTTAGATTGCTGTATATGCGACAATATGTTTGGATTTTTTTGTATACAATACCATGTTCCTTTGATTGTCTACATTACACAGAAGACTGAGTTATACCGAAGTACAATATAATATTAATATAATTAATGATCATGATAGTTATCACCTAGAATTTATAATTGAGGGAAGAAATATGATTAACTGAAATATGTAAATATATAGCTATCATGTGTTTATTAATTATAAATTTACTATAACTAATATAATAATCATTTAAATGAAAAAGATATGTTTTTTGAAGAACTGAATATTTTCTCAAGGACTGTACAATCATGCTTCAGGTATATTATATAAAATTATAATTTCAAACATATATATAGATTTTTTTTAAAAAAATAGAATCAATTATTTATAAAGAAATATCAAAATTATCATAGTGTAGTTTTTATGATTTTTTTAATGATGCTTCATTTTTCAATGAATAGTTAAAAATATTGAATTTGAATTTAAAAAAAACTTTTCATTTAAATAATTGTAAATGATAAAATATATATATTTAACTATTTTTAAATTTACTGTTTTAATATTATATAAATATATGTATATATGTATCCAATTTAGTTTATTCAAATAACTATCATATTGAATTTTATTATAAAAACATGGAAATATTTGGAGTATTTTCACATTAAAATCATGTTATTCATCACGTCTATGAGATTAATTATTGCACCACAAATTTCTAGTTAGTAATCATTTATTTATTATTTATAAATATGTAAATTATATGGATGATGTAAGTCTTTCAAATTATTTTCCCATGAGAAAGTATTAAGTGGATAGCTTGGGGGTTCGGGAAAATTTCTCCAAAGCTAGGTATGGTTTTCTTTCAAGAATGGGATTTCTGTTTAAATAACTTCCCTATTAAAAATACTATATTTCATTTTTGGATCAAAATTTATGGCCTTCACTGGATCATATGGCATCCTAAAATTCTATTTGACATTTCCTCTATGGTTGGCATTCTAATTAAAATGGACTGGACCCCCAAGGCAGCAAATTTTTGTCATTATACTAGATTTCTGGTGGAAGTTGATTTTAGTACTTATCTAATTCATAATATAGACATATCTACATTGGATGATTATATCTCTCTAAATATGGAGTATGAGATATTGCCTGATTTCTGTCATGATTATCATGTTATTGGACATGCTAAATGGACGTGTTTTAAAAAATTTGTTTGCGCATTGTTCTCGTAAAAGGACATCATGAGACTTCTTGTAGGAAGAAGGTGAAGAAATAAACAATACAGGTTGTTAAATCCTGAGCAGTGGATGATGCTCCCCGAGAGATCATCCATGCGACTCAAGTGGATAATGATGTGGATCTGGTGCATCAAACAGTGGAGTGCACTACTGGCGGTGAAGGTGACCTAATGCCAGAAGTGATTGTGGGAAAGGAGTAGGAAATAATGGACCCTATTCTAGAGGATAAAGGTTAGGGGATTTCAAGGACTCACATGGAAACTATTAAACTAAAGGACACACAAAACATCAAGGGAATATGAGATGAAGTTGAGGTTTATTCCCTAAAAACCCAAAATACTGTCAGGTTTTTTCTAAAGGGAAAAATGTTGTGGGGGTTTTTGAAGGATCTCAGCCTGCTCTTTCTTGGAATGAGAGATGGAGGAGGGATTACTCATTCCTGAAGCCAACCATGGTTACTAGGTCACATGTCTCTCTGGACTATGAGTCTGACTAGGATGAAGACAATGATACTTCCTATCAATGTTACTTTGAATTTTGAGTTCTTCTCTTTGATTCTCCTTAGGTACGAGGGCATGCGTGCTTGTATAACCCTGTCATCCTTTATGTTTTCTTTTGTTATCCCTTTCTTAATAAATAGGGCTATTCCATAAACTTTCATATATATGGGTGATTTTAGGGAGAGTTTGGGGTAATATTGGAGGGTTTTTAGGCTACTCTAAACGTGCACTATTGGTGCACAGTTTTGGAAAACTATGCTACACCTACAAGAAACAATGCACAATCTATTAGGGGATAAAGAGAATGTGCTTGGGTGGAACAAGTTTCTCCAAAATTGTGTATAATCCTTTGACAAACTCTTCTTTGTCTGCAATTGGGATTTGGTATGGTTGTAACAAGTATTACAAACCATACAATCCAACCATGCAATATTTATCCATGATGTTGTTTCTGGCTTACAATTTTCCTAACTGTGCAACTAGACTATGTGTGGTTAACAAACTAAATCCTAAAAAAGTGGATGTAGTTTGGTGTTGTGATTTAATGCCTTGGTTTTTTTTTAAATCTCCCTAAATGAATAATTTTCCCTCTGTGTGTTTGTAGATACTCTCCCCATCTTTTTGGAAGCAATTTAAAGGCTTCTCTTGGTGATTTTAAGTCACATTCTCATGGTTATTTTTCCTTCTTTGTTGTTCTGGGTGTTTTTTCATAGATATTCTTCTATATATCCCGCATTTTCTTAGATCTATATCCTCTTTGGATTTATCTAAGATATTTGATGCCAAATATGATTATATATAAATTTTTTTATGGTAGGGAAGGAGATATAAGGTGGGTATTTTTATATACAACCCTATTTCCTAGGCCTTTTCATGAAATTATTCAATTTCATCAAAAAACATGTGGTAGGTGGAATCACACATAACACCTATTTATTGAATTGATTATATTAGGAAAAAAAATAATTAAATTGTTTGAAATTGATTTTGAAATTTTGGTACAATTCATGGTATAAGCCTTCATTAGTGTTGGTTTGTCGACATTTGGGAAATTGTGGAATTATTGTGAAAAGTGATTTGATATATTATTTTAAAACATTGATCTTAAAATAGTTTCTCAGTTAGATTATTATAAAAGTGGTTTATGATAAAATGGATGTTTTATTTAAAATGTTATGGCATCGAAATGGTTTCATAATTGAAATAGTTTTGGAATTGAAATGGTTTTGGGATCTTTTTGGGCGTACATGGTGGTTTATGTTTATAGAGCAATAAGAGGCTTTGTTGAACTATGAAAATTTTCTCCATTAAATAGGTTTAATAGAACATGTGATTTTATTTCCATAGAGAAACTTGGGAGATTGATGAGAAATAACTCATGAGTATGGAACAGTCATAATGAATCTTGAATGTGTTGTTGAGTGGATATTTGGATATGTAGTTTGGAATGGGCTTTTCCAAAATTAAAATTTATGAAATGGTTCAAGAGAATTTTTATGTTGATTTCCATGGAACTTTATTTTTTTATAATATTTTATTACTGTGTATCTTGTTTATATTATGATATTATATTTTATAAAAATTGATTTTTATAAACTGTTTAAAATAATGGATAACATGTTTAATTTGAGTGGAATGAGTAGGGAAGTCATTATTGAAAACATACAGAGTTTCGTTACTCACCCCTTTTATGGAACATTGGTGCATTAGAGATGTCATTTACTAGTACATGGGAAAAGGTATGTTATCACATATATTTATTAGTAAATCATTATTCGTGGGATATTATGGAGTAAGAGCATGAAGCATGTTAGAGCTTGGAGTTTTCATTTGAGTATTTGAGTTTTCTATTTGGTTGTGTACCTTGATTTTGTATTCATTAGCCTTGGTACTTGGTTTTTGTTTTATTTAAATATAAATGCTTTCATTGAGTTGTATTTCAATGATATCTACATTATGTAGTTGTTTATTTGGTTATGGAATGTTTGGTTGTATGTTATATTTTCAATGGGAAAATCATCCAACATATATATTGATGACCTTCAACATTTTTTGTCTGCCTATGGTGTATTAGGGATGTCTCTTAAGGAAAAGTAATAACCTACCTATTTCTCATGCCAATGAGGAGGGGTAGTTTGTTACAAATGGTATCAGTATTGTTCGATCTAAAATCTTTTTAAGATGAGTTGTATCAACTTGGCCATTCCCTAATAGAACAAGTGGTCTATGTCTTGGTTGGTCTTTGACTTAGTATTGGATTTATTTCTTGGATTTCAATTCATTATGGTTTATTCCTTGAGTTAGGATAAAAAATGGATTAGGATTTATAGAACATGAAATGTTGATCATAAATGGCATAGCTAACCTTTTTATGTTGAACATAATGTTACCAGAGAGTTGGGTATATAAGTTCTTTAGATACACTTATATGATTTCAAATCTCATTTTCATGGTATTATCCAATGAGATGATCATGAAATGAATTAGAGTAATGAATCCCACTAGATGTGTATACATAATTTTTGTTAATGATTTATGATTTGGTCCGATGTATTGATTTTGTAAAAAATTTAATTTTTTTTTCAAATTTATGATATAGAAAATGCGTGATTGAGGTATTTTACAAATAGTTTTATTTTTAAAGGATTGTAAATATTTTTATAAATATGGTTTATTTTGTAAATAAGTTTTCTAGTTGTATTATGTGGAGGTGTTTGAAATGATAAGAATTCAGTTAACAGGGAGTGAGAATTATGGAATTTTTGTTCATATATAAAATGGAACCTAGTGGGCATTGTAGAAACCAATCAGAGGAAGCTGCTAAGAATGTGGTAGCAACTGAGCCACAAGTAACTCATATATGGTTATAATTATAGTCCATTATTTTTAGGGTGTGGGTACAAAGAATAATAGGGATGACCCAAGATAAGTGGATCATTCATTTTAATTATAGACGTAGAATACACCCATCTTTTTTGTTGATTCAATACTAGAGAAGGAAGAGGTGAGGCTGAACTAGATGAGTCATTTATATTTGATCAGAAAAAAAAAGAAGACTTTAATTTCAATCTAGTGACATATATATAAAAAGATATTACATTCCAGTGGTGGTATTTAGTTTTTAATGATAAAATAGACCATGACTTTTCATGGGAGGATTTTGAGAAAATGTTTAACAAACATTTCAATCGTCACATATGAAGAAATCAAAGAATGATGGAATGATATATCTTGAACCGGGAAACAAATTTTTCATAGAGTATATAGCTAAATTTATGAATTTATTATGAATTCAACCCATGGCTGATGCTACTGCATCCTTAATGGAAAAAATCTTTGAATCAGGTCTGAGACATGAGATTCGTTCAATAATTTTTATTCTATGTATTACAGATTATATTGACATGGTCAATAGAGGAATCAAAGATGAAAGGGAAATCTAAAGAGATATGGGAGGATAATATATGTAGATACGCATGGGAAACTATTGTATCTCTAATGATTGGATCTAGAGAAAGAGGGACACCTATTTCCCATGTGGGAGCGTGAATTAGAATCCAATGGCAAGATTATTAAATCTCATACAAGACAAAAGAGCGAATATGGATGGTTTCAATGTGGTTTTTTTGACCAAATGAAGTGAGAATATATAAAACTACCCAAATAATGTAATAATTACAATAATATAGGGAATGTTGAACACTTTTTTAATAGTTCTCTATGTTTGGGTGTTTAAGAAACTTCTCAGGTTTCATAGGCATCATATGCTTTGACGAGGTGGAGGCAGTAGAATCAGTATTGTCAGTAGAATTGATCTAGCCATAGTGATTCTAGGAACACGAAGACAAGACTCCTCCTCAATAGAATTCATAGTAGGGAAAGAGATAAAAAACTACCTTGATGAAGAAATTATATGGATATGAACATGTATTTGTGGATGATCTGTCATGACCATCAACCATGAGAGGTAGAATATTTTTTAATTCTATCATTGTGCATGTGATGTTTAATATAGTTGAATATCTTTCCTTTATTACATATCATTTTGTTGATTTATATATTTTAAAACTATATATGATTCCTTCTATGATAAAACATCAAACACCTCTGGGAAAAAAATAATTTTGATCCTTTATGTGAAGAGAATGTTCTATAACTGTTGATAGAGTTGAGTTGAAGTGTAATCTCAATATGATTTAGATGGATGTCTTTGATAAAATAATTTTTATAGATTGGTTGAAAATTTTCAAGGATCACATCAACTATTTTACTAGAAAGTTCAACATTAGAACTATGTATAGAATCAACCATCTCTTTCGAGGAGGCCAGAATGTGATGGTTTGTACAATGGGAATGTTGGAACTAGTGGTTTTAACGTTCTCATACAATTTGACAGTGCTATCTCTTGCATCAATAGAAAATATTTAGAAAAACATTTTTCCAGCATTGGTGGATTATTTTGCATATATGTTTCCATTAAATTTATCATGTTTTCCACATATAAAGGAAGTGAAGTTTACAATTGTTCTGTTTGTGGGGACCAGTACTGTGTCACTTTTGTGTTATTAGATGGAACCAATAGAATTATGAGAACTGATGTTTGATTTGGAGGTGCTAGAAAGAAAATGGCTCATTGGGCGTTACACATCTTCATGGGAATCATCAGTATTTATTGTAAAAAAGGTGGATGGAACTGTATGGATGTTTGTGGATTGTTATATTCTTAACCAAGTTATGATAAAGAATCATTATCCACTTCCATTAATTAATGATCTATATGATCTATTGAGAGGATCTGAGTGGTTCCCTAATATTAACTTGCGATCTAGATATCATCAGTTTCATGTTTGGACGGAAGATATTCAGAATACGTGTTTAGATTAATATTTCGCCATTATAAATATGTTGAAATTCCATTTTTACTTATGAATGAACCAAATGTCTTTATAGATTTTATGAATTGGATATTTCAGTGATATCTCGATTCATTCTTACTGGTGTTTGTGGACGACATATGGGTGCATTTATAAACAAAGGTGGAACATGACTAACATTTGGAAACAGTGTTGGGAATCCTAATGGATCATTAATTTAGGAAAATTTATCAATGTGTGATTTTTGAATGCAAGAGGTTCTCTCCCTTTTCCAGGTAATTGCTGAGAAAGAGGTCTCTCTGGGTCCAGAAAAGGTAGAAGTTGTTATCTCTTGAAAACCACAAAAGATATTATTTTAGATACATAGATTCCTTAATCTTGGTCATTATTATTGATTTATTGTGAATGATTTATCTTGAATATCTTTACCAATGATATCTTTGACAATAAAAATGTTCTATTCCAATTGGAAAATAATATCATAAATATTTTTGGGAACTAAAACATTGTATTACATCAACACAAATCATTATGTTTCTAAAATCATGACAAGGGTATGTGATGTATTATAATTCTTTAGGAAATTTTTTGGGATGTTTTCTCATGAAAGGAGATCATTTTTTGTATATGGATCAATGAATATACAATTGAATGAGAAGAACTGCCCAACACATTATTTGGGGCTATTTTTCATAGTCCATGCATTGGAAACATGGTTCCCCTATCTCTTTAGTGAGAAATATATTGTGTTCAATTATCATAACAGCTTGAAAAATATTTTTTCACAAATGGATTTAAATATATGAAAAATTATTTGGATATATTACCTCAAAATGCTTTAACTTGACTTGAAGTATACAACGGGAAAACAAAATTCTATAGATGATGTATTAAGTAGAAATTCAGTTGCTCAGTTGGAAAAATAAGCTTCATATGAGTGGATGTTGATGTCATCTCTAGTTGAGATGCACATGTAATGTGAAGACTAAGGTAAATTAGAGTCCTTTAATCCAGTTTATTTTGTTCCTGACTTGGTTGAGGTGGTTGAAGCGGTACATACATATGATGCAGAATGTTTGATGATGAGGTAAGAACACAATAGTGGGGGACCATTGAGGGTTCGAAGATAGATGACAATTTAGAGTTGTGGTTTAGAAAATAGATTGTTGTACCTATGGGTTTTTAGGGAAAACATCATCATTATTACAACCATTCATGTTTGTTGTTCATCATAGATTACAGATGATTTATAAGGTATTAAAGGCATAGTTATGATATAATGGAATAAAAAAGAAGGTCGATGAGTTTTTTGGAGATTCATAACATGTCAGGAGGTTAAGGTAAAGCATTAGTGATCAGATAGCATGTTGTAGTATTTTACTATTCTTTTTTGAAAGTAAGAATAGATAACATCGGATTTTGTCATATTTATTCCATGAACGGTATGGAAACATGATGTCATATGGGTGATAGTGGATTGGCTCATAATTTTTTCTCATTTAATTCCTATTCGGGAATCTCATATGGTGGATGTCATTTCAAAACTCTATATATGAGAAGTGGTAAAGTAGTATGGCATACTAGTTTTGATCATTTCACACAAACTACAAAGTATTTGGTCTCATTTCTAGAAATATGTACAAAAAACCATTAGGACGCAGTTTATTATCAGTACAACATATCATCCTCATACAGACAGTAAATCTAAAAGAACGATAAAAACAATAGAAGACATGTTATGGGATTTTGTATTAGATTTTGGTGGCTCATGGGAATATCATGCTTTGTTAGTGTATTTTTATTATAACAATAGTTATTAGGCCTTTATAGAAATGGATCCTTTCGAATCATTGTATGGTAATCCTTTTCAATTTCCACTTTTTGGGATGAAATTGGTGAGACTTCACTAGTTGTGCTGAGCTTGGTACATAAAATAATGAAGATGATTAAATTTATCAAAAAGTGTGTAGATAAAACATGGAGTTGTTATAAATTGTATGAAGATCACCATTGAAAGTCGTTTTTGTTACTGGTGAGTGATCATGTGTTACTGATGTTCTCTCCAAGGCTTGAAATTGATGCTTTGGAAAGCATGGAAAGTTAAATCTTCCTTAAATAGGACGTTTTAAGATACTATATTGGATTGGTGAGGTGGAATACGTGTCTTCATTATCACCAAAAATCACAATATATTTCATTTATATCAGTTGAATATTTATCATCTTATTCCTTTTCATGTGACTTGACGGGATCATGTTGAACTAGAGATGAATTATTTATTAGTACATATCTAGGTACGGGTTGAGGATAGTAAATAGAAAGTCTTGTGTTGGAAATGAGTCTGTTTTGTTTGGTTTTTTTTTTAAACATGGTAAGATTCAGTAAGGTACTTATGAATGGGAGATGGAAATGAAAGAAAAATGGCCAAAAATCTTTTAGCATGATGTTGGTTTTCTAATTTCCATAGAAGGAAAATCCAATGGTGGGGAGAGTATATCACCCTTAGTTTTAGGTATGTATCTCTTTTATTATGATTTTTGAGTATGTAATATTTATGGGGGATGTTTGGGAGATTTTTAATAACTTTTTGAGGGTTTTGGAACTATTTTGTAGTCCATGGTAGGTGCACAGTTTGAGAAAATAGTGGAAAACATACAAGAAATTTTGAAAAAAAAATCTTGCGAAAAAGGGAAGGCACATAGGTGGCACACCGTTTTCTCAATTTATTCAGAATACATTGATAAATTGTGCTATTTCAGATAGTTTCATTTGGCATAGTTAATGAACAATATTCAAATTTGGTGATCCATCCATCTGAGGTCCCTCATTCAGGTAGTGGTTGGTGCATGGTCAACGCATAGTTTTCCTAACTATGCGATTAAACCATTTCTTGATTAAAAAATTAAATCATAAAAAGTGTATTACTGATAGAATTGTATTTTAATGGATCTTTAGCCCCAAAAATGGTTGTAACTATGGATTTTTTCCTCTCTATGGATGGAGAACATATCCTTATAGTTATTTTATGAGATTTGGATGCTTCTCATGGTGATTTGAAGCCAAATTCTCATGGTATGTTTTTGTTTTTCGTTGTTCTTGGCTAGTTCTCATATATATTCTTCTTTATCTCCATAAATTTCTTAGTTCTTCATCCTCTATTGATATATCTATGATGTTTGATTCCAAATGTGATTACATTTGGATTTTTTGATGATATAGTAATATATCTATGGAAGGTTATTTGAGATTCAACCAAGTTCGGCGGGTGTTTTCATAGAATTATTCATTTTCATCATAAAACTTGGAGGTATGTGGTATCACTTGAAACTCCTCTTTTTAGAAATTATTGACTTAGTTTCGAATTGATAAAATTGTTTGATTTTTATTGTGAAATTGGATTCAAAATCACGGTAGACACCATTTTTAATTATGTTTTTTGGATTTTTTTGAAATTGGGGAATTTTCATGAATGGTTATTTGATCAATGATTTCAAAATGTTGATTTTAAAATAGTTTCTCAGTTCTATTTAAAGGAAAAAAATCAATAAAAGGTTGTTTTGTTGAAATGGTTTTGACCTTGAAATTTTTTTGGCATTGAAAAGATTTTTTATTGAATTTGTTTTTGACATCGTTTTGGGAACACTTGGGGGCAAGTGTTCATAGTGAATTACGATGCATGGTTGAAATATGACCTTATGATCACTGCCAATGACTTAATGGTATGTGGGATTTAATTACCTTATGATGAATTGGTAGATCAATGAGAAACTGCTCATATGCATGGAAACGTCTAAAAAAGGCATGCATATGTTTATGTGTGGATATGTGTATATGTAGTATTCATTGGGGTTTGACAAAAGTGTAATTTATTAAATATTTTAGGGCATTTTTTGGTTTCATTACATATAACTCGATGTGGTTTGAGAAGAATACATTACTATGGAACTTGTTTATATTCTCATATAAACTATGTTTATGTTTTTTTTATATAAACTATTTAAATAATGGTTAACGTGTTCTATCATAGTGTTGTTAGTAGTAAAGTTATTATGGAAAATATATTGAGTTTCATTACTCACCCTTGCTTTGGATTACTGGTGCTTTTGCTGATGTTGTTTATGAGGACATGGGAAAAGCTAATATATCAAACATCTTTAGTAGTATGTCTTCATACTTGGGTTGTTGTAGATTAGGATAATGAATCTTGTTAGAGATTGGAGTTTTTAAATGGAGTCTTTGATTTTGGTCTTCCATAGTGTACTTTGATCTTTTAGTCCTATGTTGTGGTATAAGGTTTTAGTTAGATTTCAATATCAATGGTTTTTTTGTGTTGAATTTAATTCATATCAGGCATCATGTAGTTGTTAATTTCGTTTTGGAATGTATGGTTTCTTGTTTTATTTAAAAAGGGGAAATCATACCTCCTGTATATTAAATCCCTACAGTATTTAATTATAGCCATTGGTATCTTGGGGGTATCTCTTAAGGACAAGTAATATCTTACTACCTTCTCAAGTCAATGAGGAGGGGTGAGGTGTTGCATTAATTTTAAATTAAATTCTAATACTTATATGAATTGAATTTTAAAAAATAGATTATAAATTTTTAATTATCATAATTTAAAATTTTTAATAAGGCCAACAGTGTTTTTGAAATAAATGACTACAAAAATAGTTAAAATTAATGGAAATGATTAAGATAAAGGTGATTTTATGAATGGACTAAACAATAAACATAAGGAAAAAATAACCTTGAATTATAAAAATAACCTAGTGTCTGGCCATATTTCAACCTTATATAATATATGATTGATAGTTTTCCATTATTAGATAAACATGACATGTAATAAAGGTTGTTGTATTTCACTCTTTTAATAAATTAGAATAATTCTACTCACGTACCTTATCAATTCCCACCCTTCTCTCCCTTAATACACAACATGAAAAAAATGATCATGAAAGACCTTTAAAAATCACTTCTTCACTTCCATCCTCTCGTTCTAGATTCTTTAACTTTGGTAGAAACCCAACCATGGAAGGACATTGGTGAAAACCAAAAGAAGGTACTCAAAGAAGAGTTAACATTCACCAACAAACATTAATGTTTTATTTCTTCCTCAATTCTCTTAAATTATTTTAATATAATTATTATATAATAATAAATTTATTAAAATATGAAATTATTATTTTTTATTAATGGTTTGACCTAAAAGGGCATAGACTTCCATTAAATGTGTTACGAAATTATCAGTCATGTGTACGAAAGACTATTGTATCATGATCCGATATCGTAATTTTTCACTACTATGTTTACAGGTTTGGAATAATGACAGACATTCTGTTTATATAGGATATTCATATTAATTATGATGTTATTATGAATCTGGAATTATAATATCAGATATATCTTCATGTTTTCCAATTTTGGGGATTATGATAAAGTCGTTCGTCTCTAAGTCAGACTAACGACTCGAAAAGTAATTTAATTAATTTCTTGATTTACATGGAATGTATTAAGAAATGTTTTAATAAACATAGGGGATATACATGGAAAAATATTGAATGATAATATATCATTTTCTTTTATTTCATTCAATAGAACAAAAAAATTAGAATAACCTTCATACATACATACAACCAACCGTCTTTATAAATAGTGTATCTCATTTCCTATTTATATATTTTATAGGTTATTATTAATAAATATATAAAGATTTTATATGGTATTTCATTCATGTTAATAAATATGGATATGATTAGACCATGATTAAATTAAGAGGATAAAAAATATAACAACTAAAAAAATTATGTAATACAATGTAGTTATTACCCAAAACATAACAATAAAATTGAATTGAAAATAAATGGGTAATAAAATTGAATATGGAAATAATATATGGTATAAAATATATGAATATGATTCTTTAATAGATTTAAAATAAACTTTTATTTATTATACAAGTGTTTTGAATGGGTAAGATGGAAATGAAGTATTAAGGCAAGGGAATTTATAGTCTCATTAGGATTTCTGAGAGAATAATTCCATTTTCCCCACATGTTTATTTTTTATGGTGTATTTAATTCTATATAAAATTATATATTATTAATAAAACTAATATAATTATAATTAATGATCTAATAGAAGTTATTATTTCATAGGGATTATGATGGAAACATCAATCAAGCAGGATGGTATTTTGGTCTGGCATTTACTTTCTCTGAGACACATGACAAGTTAATCCCTTATATCATTTAAGTGATTTATATAATTCTTGGAATGTATCTTATGATGATTCCATATATAAAATTTTTCATTTACATATCCATTCTATGATCTCTCTTTAATGCTGTTTCTGATTCAAGAGTTTCCATATTAGTAATGGATTATTGTTTCAATTTTTCTTCCATGTGAAATACATAATGAACCTATATTCTTTGACACAGTGTATATTCATCCCATTTGAAATTTAATATCATGAATATATTTATTCTCATTATATTTTGACTTCCCTGTTGTGTTATTCATTTTTTAGGATTATGATTATGTGTTAAAAATATGGTAATGAGGTTATGTTATAATCTCGTCATTTATTGGGATTGTTTTTTTAAAAGTATCCAATATTGAAATCTCATGATCTACCTCTTAGGAATTCTCATAAAATTCCTTATCATATGGTAATTATTTATGTCATTATGTGGTGGTACCATTTTTCTATTGCTTATTACTAGATATAATTAAGAATATTATTTTAGGAAAATTAGACTTTATTTCTATCTTGGGTGAGAAATATGTTTTCATCCGATACAATGTTATCAAAAAATAAATATGAAATTTTTTTAAATTTATATTTAAAACTAATTTCCATGAAATATTAATTTTTCATTAAAAATTCATTCAAATTATTTTCAAATATTACATTATATGATTCATTGATAATTTTATAATAAAAATAATTTCTAAAATGTTTTATGTTTTTATAAGCTTTTTAATATATGTTTAATATTTTTATTATAAGTTTCAAAGGTTATCTTTGACGAAAATTCTTTCAAAAATTATTTCTGATTAAATTTTTTTTAATGATTTTCAAAGCCTCCTTTTTATGTTTTTATTGTTATCTTCCAATAAATTAATTCAAAACGTTTTTTGTCTTAAAAATTGTTTTCAATGGAGCTATAATCATTTACTCATGAAATATTATAAATATTCAATAAAAACTGATTTTCTATATCTTATTTCACTCATTAGTGTTTCTTATGACTTATTTAGTATATGATCCATGAATTCCATTTTTATTCATTCTCTGAATGGTTTTTGTTTATAATGAAATGTTGTTTATTATAGTATTTTCTCTTATACGGGTTATACCATGATAAAATTCTTATGATAACCTCCTCTTTTCATGGGTTGTGCTATGATTAATTGATTATAAAACCTATCTATTTTTCATAGTTTAGGATATGATAAAATCATTATGATTCCCATTTCATTTCATGATTTTCTATATGATGAATATTTATGATTTTGGGGAATAATAAGTACGGTTTTCTTTATGTTATGGGTGGAACCTATATATCCCTCCAATATAGTGTGAAAAGATTTATATCTCATGGGATAAAAAATACTGTGATGGGAAGTGAACCTGATTCAGTAATATTAGACTGGAATGGGGATGGGACTCAGTTCAGTAATACAGGTTTGTAAATCCAAGTGAACTAGGTTCAGTAATACAGGTCTTGAACTTGGTGTGGTCCCTATTTAGTAAATTAATTTCGCAAATATTGTTGTCCTCGTTGTGATCCTTGAATATTTTTTAAATTATTTTCAATGATTATTTATATGCCACTAATTCAATATCTTGTACAAATCTTATACTATCACGGATCATTATATTTGATTATCGTATTATTCATTCCCTAATAACTACTAATAATTATTCCATGAATTATGATTATGATCATTGATATGTAGGGTATACTTTCAATAATTTATTCTCTTATTAGCATACCCCTATGTTAATTTTATGCTGATTTATCTCTTTTTGTTTACCCTAACTAAGAATCTTATTTAACTATTTCATATGATTCATTTACCAAGGTTATAAATGAAGGAAGTGTGTAGGTTATGTATAAGAATAATACTAAATGGGATGAAATGTTTTTTAAATATTTAAGATGTTTCAAAAAATAATAATATTGTGTTCCATCTTTCCAATGGAACAAAACTATTATGGTTCTCTAGTGTGTACATTTTCAATGTATTTAATATTCATCCTGAAAGATATAATATTGATGTATGAAAAGCACTGATCTCTATTGTTGGTATCAAAGGAATGGTTTATTTAACCTTTGGAAACATTGATAAGAAAACATGAGTGGTATCCAAAGGATTTTTCTAAGGATATGTCTCTATATAAAATTATGGATAAGTCTAAGGATGAGCCAAAGATAAGAGAACGTCCTAGAATTTTGATAAAAGATATAAAATGTGTTTTTCAATAAATTAAATCCATGTATTGATATTTTATGTCAATATGGTTCTAGAATATATGTACTTATTGGTAACATCATCGAAAACAACGTATTTAGCTATACTAGATTGAGAACTATTTCACAAAAATGGGCCTTACTTCACGCTTAGTTTGACACTCTCGAGGTATATTATTTTGAAATTCAAAAACTCATTATGAACCATAATAAAGAATATTAATAAATGATTACTATGAATGTCCTAGTAGAAACCAAATTTTTTATCGCTTAAAAAATAATGTTTCAGGATTTAGAAATCATAAAATTAATTTTCTTGATTTTTTGGCAAACCATTATGAGTTGGGTTTGTCACATTATTCTTTTTTTTTGTCAGTGTTGGGAACCATAATCAATTGAATTATCATTGAATGTGATGGATGATTTAATTATGCACATCAATATAGGATGATTACTAGAGAGAAAGGCGTTAGGATTATTCCTAACAAAGCTTCATGTAATATGATTAGAAACATCTTCCATAATTATGTCTCCTGCTCGCCAAATAAAAGGGGGAAATATTTTCCTAAGAGTTTATGTATTTGAGACCATGAAGGAAATGTTTTTGAATTTCTTACATGTCTAAAATGTTGGATGAAATAGCCTACTCAATAACTTAGTATAACTGGGTGATTTTTTTTAATATATAAAATAAAGACACAAAATAAGTAACTACTATAGAAAAATGAAGAGTTCGGTTTATGGAATTGATGATAATATTAGTATCTATAAGGTATTATCAATCGATTAGATATTTATATGTGGAATGTATTAGAATTGTGAATGAAAATTTCATTGGGGGGAACATATTCAAGAATATTAGCAAGGTGGTATGTAAAATGGTTATATTAATAATGATTTGGAATTTACAAATTACAAGTGAAAGTAAATAAGTGTTAAGGAATAAAAAATATATTTTTATTTATTAGTTTTATTTGAATAAATAATGAGTAATTTATATATATATAGGAATTCATAGATTATATTATAGGTATAATGAGATGTATAAGTATTTTTCATTATATTTTTTTGTTAATGATATGAAATGATGTGTCGAATGATGCATATGGAAATGAAAATTGATTTAATAAAAATGTGAAATTAATGGATAACATATGGTTAAGTGAATTAAAACCTTTAATATGATCTTAATATTGAGATAATAATTTTGAGATAAATTTATGATTGATTATGATAGATTAAAATGGATAGTAATAGTTGCCATGGAACTAATTATTGATTTTTTTGACAATGTTGTCTATGCTATCATGGATGTGGTTCCCAATATTTTTGGATTTTTAAAATATATAAAACAATATGGGTTTTATTTATGGAATATGGAATAAAACATTCTGTCAATATGGTTTTATGGTGATTCATGTTTTCACCATGTTTTAAGAGAATTCATGCTGAAGGTATTCCCATTTTTGGTGTGTGGCAATGAAAATCCTATTTTTGTTATATGTTAAGTTATGAAAAGTTAACTATGTAAATTCAGTGGCCTTCTTTCAAAAAAAATCAGATTGAAATATTTTTGAAATGTCATAAGTATAACCATTGATGGAATGGTTTATTTTAAACATTGAATGGGTCATAAATATTAATGAATTACTTCTTCATATGAATATTTTTAATACATATTAAATAATAATTGATGGCCATTTTGTTTCGATGATAGTTGAGAGATATGAAAGGACTTATCGTTATATCTATGTATCTTATGATATTTTAGTGATTCCAGCATTACAATTTAAACTTCATTTTATGGTGTATGAGAGTAAGTGGAAATATATCAAGGAACCACTAAAGGATTACTTTATTCTAATGATTTGAATCCAAATCAACTAATAAAATATCATTATAAAACTTCGTAAAATTTTGGAAAAAGATTTTTGATGAAAACATGTATGCCATTTCCATCACTTATGTTGAATCAAATGGACACTAAAATCATAAAAATATTGGTTTTGTGGTTTTAACTTTATATGAATCAACATATTTCTTGTGAACATTGATCTATACAACTACCTATAATTATTTACTGTTTTCATCCATTTATAAATATTCACATCCCACCTATGTTCTATAATATGAAAACCTAGTTATTTTTTAAATTTCATAGTTGTTATGTTTCCAAATTTCCCTTTATAAAGGATTTTTTATTATAAATTTTTATGATGTGGATTTTTATGGAATGGAAATTGAAGTATTAAACCATTAGTTACCCAAACCTATTTTGAGGTAAGAAAATTTTTTATAAGAGTTATAATGTAACTCCTTGTTTTTTATTAATTTATAATTGTTTAGAATAAATAAAAATAAATTATGGCTTCCATTACACGCAACCCTGTGATTTATAACAAAAATAAAAATTAAGAATGTGTTACACATGAAATTTACCTAGTTTTCTGGTACACTCAATATATGTTTTTATTTTGTTACACACAATACCTTGTTTTGTTGATAGCTAGCATAAAACACAAGACTGGGTTTTACTGATCAACAATATATTATTAATATTATTATAATATGATAGGTATTACTTATCCATTATAATTAATACAATGAATATTATTAACTATATTATGAAATTATTTCAGTTCAACATGTTTACTATTTATCAACTTTTAAGAAATATAATTAGAATCATTTAGAATAAAGAAGTGATGTTTTCTAAAAAATGATTCTTTTCTAAATGATGTTTTAATCATAGGTGGAACACATAATGTAAGATTATATATTTCAATATTTATAATTTTAATATTATAAAAACATCATTTTAGAAATTGGAATATAAAAATCATCTTACAGCTAAATGTTTTGGATTTTTCGAAGAAGTTTCATTTTTTATGAATAGTGGACAATGTTGAATTTTATTTTTAAACTTCCATATTATTCAATAATTTATATTGTTAAACAATATTTTTGTATTTATTTTTAATTTAATATTTGGTCAATAATATTTATATTAATCTAATTTAGGTCATTGTTCATATTTTAATAATGAATTATGAAATAAAACCATTGTAAACTTTTGAACATTTTCAATTTAGAAACTCATTTTCTCATCACATATCAAAGTTTGATTTTAAATAAATTTAACAAAAATTAAATTGAACATGGAAAAATTTGTTATATATTTGGAATAAGAATAATTAATAATGTCTCATAAAAATAAACTAATATTTTGTCAAAATTAATAGTGAAAACGACTATAATTAAGCCCAACCATTAAGAGAAAAATGGTTTTACCAAGGGACCAAACATTTAACGTAAGGGGGGAAATGACCAAAAAACATGCCTAAAAACCTTTGGATGGTCATATTTATATGTAATCCATTCAATTATAGATATTTTTTCATTATTTCAGACACATGACATGGAAAACACATTGGTTGAATTCACTGTTTCAAAACACTACAAGAGTCCACTCCCCTACTTAATAAATTGTCACCCACTCTCCCCATATCATCACGCCTTCATTCATAATTTTTTTGGCCAAGAAATTCCAAAATAAATTCTACACATCTATCATGTCATTATATAGTCCTTAAATTTTTCATCTATCCAACAGATTAAGGCCTTTTGTTCAAACCAAATTAAGATACCTAAAGATGAGGTAACATTCATCAATAAACATTTTTTTATGTTTCTCCCTCAAATAAATTAATTTATTTTTATATAATTATTATATAATAACCTTTTATATTCTATATACTTATATTTTTATGTAATGGTTATAAACTAAAACCATGCACACTTTCATCAAATGGGTTACAAAGTCATCGTTCATACATACTGTGGACTACTACCTCGTGAACTAATAACGTTCATTTAACCATTAACACATTTCGAGGTCGGGAATAATGATAGACATAACACCTATATATTATATATATTATAACTATTATGTTTATGATGTTATTATTATTATTTTACTTTCATACCACACATTCTTTTAGGATTTCAATTTCGTGGAGAAATGATAACATCATTCTTGAGTACGGTGAACTACTATCCCGTGAAGCGATGCGATTCATTCACACATTACATGAAATGAATTAAAGATGGTTTTAAAAATAATAAGTGAAATATATGAAATAAAAATATTATTAAATGATAGTATATTAGGGAAATTTATTTCCTTAAATCCAACAATAAAATGGGGACATCGTTTATATGTATATACGACCTACCATCTCATTAAATGGTGTACTCTATTTCTTATTTCATTAAATTATAGATTATTATAAATAAATATATATATATTTATTATAAGATTTCTTTAATTATTTTTTAAAAATTATGGATATGATTAAATCATGATTATATAATAATGGAAAAAATTATAAAAAATAAAAACATATAGGGAAAATTGTTGTTATTAACTGAAATGTAACATTAAAATGAAATTTTTTATACATGATTAATAAAAGTTAGTAAGAAAATAATATATTTTATGATATATTAGAATACTATTCTCTAACATATGTCTAATATACTTATACTTATTATATATGGTGATTGAACAAGTATGCTGGAAGTCAATACTTATGGTAAAAGGATTTTTGTCACACATTTATTTTAAAGAGAATAATTCCATATTCAATACAAGTTTATTTTGTGCGGTGTATATCTATAACTATGAATTGATATATCAAGAATATGCCTAAATTTATTATAATTATTTTTTCAATTTTTTATTCATTAATGAAAACTATGATTGCAAATTTACTAAAGCACTAAGGGATTTTAATCACACTATTAATTTCCATGAGACATATATCGTTTTCACCACCTATTTATTTTATGTGGTGTATATACTACACATGAATTTATATTATTATTAATCTACAAAAATGGTTTAATATTTATATATCCATTTGATGGACACCCATTCTTGGAGTTTAAGGTTCATGAGTAAAAAGTTTGTTAAGAGATTAGTGTCATAATTTTTCATGCTTGAGACGTATGTTATGAACAAATATTCTCTCAAGAGGTGTAAATACATACCCTTTGAAATTTAATATCAATAATTTATTTATCATAATAATTTTTTAGGTTAAATTAGATGTTATTACTTTATGTGGATTATGACTATGTTTTACAAAATTGGTAATCATTATATGTTACAATCCCATCATTGATCAGGATTGATTATAATTAAGTCTCTAGTGATGAAATATCATTATATATATCATAAATCATCATGAATTTTATTATCCTCCGATTATTCATTATTTCATAATGTAATTGGGAAATTTTTCCACTCTTGGGTAACTAATATAATTAATAAAAATGTGTTTAAGAAAATTGGTTATTATTTCTATCTTCGGCTATAAATATGTTTTCTTTTAAAACCATGTAATATTTAAATGTTTTTGAAATTATATTTAATTTATATTTTAATCACATTTTCATGGAAATTTATTTTGAACCTGTATTGGGTTTTATAAATTGTTTTATACTTTTTTCAAAGATTCCATTAAAATTTCAAATATTCTTTTCATTGATAATTTAATTTCATAAGGTTTATATTTTCTAAAAATTGTTTTAAATGATTTTAAAATATTCCTTTACATGTTTCAATAGTAAATTTCAATTGAAAATTATTTCAAATATTTTTTTTATTTTTAATAGATTTTATAAATGATTAATTAAGTCTCTTTAATATGTTATTAGGTTAATCTTCCAAGAAAAATGATCTCAAAATATTGTATCTTTTAAAAATGATTTTTAAAGATGAAATGAAAGTTTACACATCAAATGATTTAAATGATTGATCAAAATAATTTTTAAATTTATAATTTCATCTCTTGATGTTACCTAGGCCATATAGGGAATATGATCCAAGGATACCATTATTATTCATTCTATGAATGTTTTTTTTATGATGATAGGATTTTTATGAAACCTGTTTCTCTTCCATGAGTAATATGATGATAAAATTCCTATAAAAGAATATTTATTTCATTTTTATGATATAATAAAATTTTAGTGAAACATATCTCTTTTATATAGGTTATGTTATAATTAAATGTTAATGATACCCATTTTATTTTATGGGTTATTATATGATAAATGTTTATTATTTGTTGGAACACATTAATACAGTTTTCATTATGTGATAGGTGGGGCCTATATATCTCTTCAATTCATTCAGTAATGATTTATATCTCTGGATATTAACTCAAATAGAAAAGGGAGTGAACTTGGTTCAGTAATACATTATTTGAATATAGAATGAACATGGATTAGTAATACAAGGATGGAATAGAACGAAGCCCTAGTTATGTAATACATGTCTAGTATGGGGAGTTAACCCGGTTCAGTAATGTATTTTTTCAATTATGTTGGTCTTGGAAGTGATCCTAGACTAATATAGAAATTATTATATTCATATGTTCATGCCAAGAATTCAATGTATAGTGAGAAAGTTGTTTCCTCATTTCTCAGGTTCTTTGATTATCTTGTGATTAATGACTTATGAACTGTCAATATTTATTCCATAAATCATGATTATGATCATTGATATAAAGGGTGTGGTTTTAAAAGTTTATGATCATGTTCACATGCACATATTTTCCAATTATTTGTACGTATCTTTTTTACCCTTAATGATAATATAGGATCACCTTTTCTTATGTTCACATTCGCAGGGTTATGAAGAATGGTTTATATAGGGTTTTTTCATAGATATTAATTAATGTGTTGTTCTTTATAGGAATCATCGGATATCTTTCACCATATTAGAAGATTGTGTTTCACGATACTAAATCCATTAAAATATTATATTTATCCTCATGTACATTTGTAATTTATTTAATACTCAACAAAAAATGTTAAATATATGGGATTTATATTATAATTCACTTTAAGTAATATAATTATACTTCTATAATTATCTTATCACATATACGTTATTACTTTAAATTATATGGGGGTACGATAACATCGCTAATGTGTATGGTTGACTACAACCTTGTAAGGAGATGTGATTTTTTTCTTACTAACACTTCATATTGAAGGTTATAAATATTATTCCAAGGAATATATGTTATATATATGATCTAATTATGATATTAAATGTATATTTATAATTTTAAATTTTAATATATAATTTTATTTATTACAATAAAAATTCATATTTCCATTCATGCATACATGTGGACTACTAACTCCAAGATTCGATGTGATTCTTTTTTCATCACTGAATCACATGGATGATATATATAATTATATTTAATGAAATATTATTTTATTTAATGTATGATGATAATTATTTAAAGATATAATATTGCTTACCTTCTTTCCATACTGATCACTGAATAATTGAAATGTTACTCATTCCTATGTATGATTTATCATCTATATTATTGTAATGAATTTAAATTTTTAAAAAACATTATAAATCTCGTATTTTTATAAGTATAAATAATGAAATAAATTGATAATTATGTAATTATTATTATTCTTGAAAATATGAAACAATGTTCTCTTTGTCATTATTCGACACACTAAAGCCCTTTTGAAACAAAGTACTAAACGTCCCCAAAACACATGATAAGGAATTAAATAATTAAGTATTTAAATATATCATTAAAATAAATAACAAAAATTATTTATGTATAAGTTATGTAACCTATATTTTTTTATTGAAAATATAAGTAATTTATATGAGCTTATTATAGAAGAGTTTATGGATTTTATGGAATATCTAGACTCAAGGTAAGTGAATTCTTCTAAATATCCCCCCATTGAGTAATATTTAAATGTAATACACATAATTCATTTTTTATAGTGTATATAAGACCCTTTTACATTAAAAACCTGAAATATTTATTTATCATGTTATTTTACATTTCAATTTTAATTATATCATTCGCGGGGATTTGACACGAATGTTTCCAAGTAGTAATGAACTTTAATAAAGGAGTTTCTTTTCATTAGGTTATATTAATAATTCATTTCCATCCATTATATAAGATTATGTATGTAATATATTTTTGTTATATTAAATTTTATTTCCACTATTTTTATGTGTATTTCATTTGATATATATAATCGATACATAGATTAATTCTCACCTCAACATTATAAACTGTGTTAGGGTTTCTCAACTCAAATTTCCTTCTCTGGGACACATGTTATGTTTTACATGTAACTTCATTTATGATATGTATCCACATCCCATTTAACATTTTATAAAATGAGTCTCTTTATTTTAATGATATTTAAAACCACAATTTATGATATACATTCATGGGTCTTGTGATTGAAGAGTAACAATGTAGTGAACACATTTTGTTATAATATTCTTTCTTTCAGGGTTATTTATGTTCAAAGTTACTTCCACTATAACAAAACATGCCTTTAACCACACTACAGTAAGCCATTATTAGTACAATAAAAGCATTGAATTCCTCAACATGGTTAAAAGGCCAAGGATGTTATCAACACAAATACAAGCGCTAATAGATAATAATCATATAAATGATTTTAAAAGCGCTAATAAAATACATCATTTATTAGTGATTTTAATTAACAATTATAAAGAGTCACATTATCAGAAATTTTTGTAGTGCTAATAAAGATTCCATTATTGGCACTTTAAAAAGTGCTGATAAATTTTGGATTTATCAGCGCTTCTACAAATGCTCATAAATCCCCCCTGTATGAGTGCTTCTAAAATCACCGATAATGATACCATTATTGGAACATGTAGAAGTATTGATAAAGATACAAATTATCAGCACTTTTATAAGGGTAGATAAATATAAAATTTTAGGTGCATGAAAAATAACTGATAAAGGATTACATTATCGGTGTGTATAATGGAGTTGATAAAGGAAATCATTAGCAATGCATTTAGTAGTGTTGATAAAGGAAATCATTGGCAATTCAATTAGTAATGTTGATAAAGGTGAAACTGTAGGGTGATGCTCCAACACAATATGTCACCAGAAACCAGTCCAGTGTGTTGTTACAAGAAACTTCATCACCCAAAAAAACAATAGAAATTTCCAAACTAAGATAAAAATAATGAATTTAAATGAAATGAAATTTATAAAAAAATTACCTGTAAAAGAGTGCACTGTTATAGAGTATGTAAATTGTTTTTATAAATATTTAATGAATGTTTTGATAAAAAAGGAACACCTGGAGTCATATTGGTCACAACATGAGTCGAATTGAGGTGTGGTTGATTGATACACATTCAAAATGATTTGTGGATTATTTTCTTAAATTATCAAAACAATCAGAATGTGTTTCCTTGGTTATGAGTTAATCCACTTCTATTTTTACTATAATATCATTTTAAAATGGAAACACACTTTGATCCATATAGGTGGAATTGTTTCTGGGTTTCACAATAAATCGATTCGTACACTTCAATATGAATTTTGAATCATTGTAACAAATTATCAAGACCACCTATGTGTATTTGGTTGGTTTTAGTGAGTGGTGCTTTGTTGGATTAAAATGTCAATTTTAAACTGATAACAGACACTTAGAGTCATAACATCTACACTGTTTATCAGATTGTGGCTCACATGATTCCTATATGTCATAAATTTGCTATGGATCACTGTCCTAAGGGACCAAAAAAATATGAATGTGTTTTGTATGTTTTGAGTATACTAGTGGTATTTTCACTAAAATTAATCTTAATTTAGAATAAAAAGATGTACTTGGAATCATAGCACTCACACTGTGAGTCAGTTTGAGGTTTGGAAGATTGCTACATGTCCCAAATTACTCATGGTTCATTTTATTAATGTTTCAAAACAATCAGAATGTTTTTACATGGTTTTGTGTATGCCACATGTGTTTTATACTAAAATGGAATTTTTAAGTGGAAACACTCACTTTGAGCCATAAAAGTGTCATCGTGTGTGGATTTGACATTATACTGATTCATAAATATCAGAAATATATTATTAATCATTTTCAGATATTATCAAGATAATCTGTGCGAGTTTTATTGGTTTTTAGTGACTGCCTCTTCTTTATATTATAATGTCAATTTTAAACTGATAAAGAAACTTAGAGTCATATCGGTCACACCATGCATCCAATTGAGGTTATTATTATTCCAAAACATCACAAATGACATGTGGGTTATTTTTATTATGTACCAAAACAATTTGAATGGGTTTGGTAACATTTGAGGAATTTGGTTTTTTCACTAAAATGTAAATTTTGAATAAAAAACATGAATATGGAGTTATACCAATCACAACGTGAGTTGGATTGAGGTGTGGTTGATTTATACACATCATAAATGAAATTAGATTCATTTTAAAAAAGTATCGAATCAATATGAATGTGGTTTCACAGTTTTGAGTATGCCACCTCAGTTTTTCCCTAAATGTCCTTTTAAACTAGAAACGTGCTCTTTGGGCTATACACGTTGCATCATTTGTGTGTCTGACATGAGATTGATTCATACAAATCAAAAATAAATTATGAATTGATTCCCTAATTTACCAAGAAAAAAGGGAATGGTTTGTCAATTTTTTAGTGAGAGATGATCTTTTATATTAAAATGCCAATTTTAAACTAATAATAGAATCTTTGAGTTATACCAGTCACATTGTGAATTGTATTGAGTTATAGCTAATTCCTACACATTAAAAATGACATATGGATCACAGTACTCAATTAAAAAAACAATTTCAATGTGTTTGGTTAGTTTGAGTATGTCAGTTGTTTTATTCACTAAAATAAATGGAAATTTTGAATGTAAAGAGGCACTTGGAGACTTATGAGTCACACAATGTGTCAAATTGAGGTGTGGATGGTTGATACATGTACCAAATGACTCATAGATTATTTTAATAATGTATTAAATCAATATTAATGTGATTCCTCAGTTTTGAGTATACCACTAGGGTTTCTTTACTAAAATGTCATTTTAAAGTGGAATTACACAACTTCAACCATACAAGTGGCATCGTTTGTAGGATTGACCTAAGGTTGATCCATACACGTCAAAAATGAATTACGAATCATTGTACCAAATTAGAAAGACTACATGAGTGTGTTTCCTCAGTTTTTAGTTTGTGTAGTGATTTTTTGGAATAAAATATCAATTTTAATCAGATAACAGTCATTTGGAGTCATACCGATTACATTGTACATCAGATTGAGGTACGGATGATTCCTCTACATCAAAAATGACATATGGATTATTTAAAAAACGTAAATAAACAATATGAATGCATTTGGTTAGTTTGGGGTATGTTAGGTTTTCACAAAATTCAATATCAATTTTGAATAAAAAGACACACATTAGGTCATACTGATCACACGGTGAGTTGGATTGAAGTGAATTTTATTTTTGTAGATTGAAAATTATGAATAATTTTATTAATGTATCAAAAAATAAAATTGGTTTCCCCAGTTTTGAGTATTCCACTAATTTGTTTTACTAAAACATCATTTTAAACTCGAAACATGATCTTTTGGCAATACGGGTCCCATTGTGTGTGGGTTTGAAATGAGAATGATTCATACAGATCAGAAATGAATTATGAATAGTTTTCCCAAATTATCAAGGCAACATGTGAAGGTTTTCATGGTTTTTCGTGAGTGGGAATTTATTTTATTAAAATGTAAATTTTAAATTGATAACAGACACTTGGAGTCTTACTAGTCCCATAGTGCATTATATTGAGCTTTGGTTGATTCATACACATCATAAATGATATATCGTTCGTTTTCCTAAAGTACCAATACAATATGGATATTTCTAGTCATTATTGAGTATTTTAGTTGTTTTTTCACTAAAATTAATGTCAGATTTGAATAAAAAGAATCACCTTGGGTCATACCAGTCACATCATGAGTCATATTGTGGTGTGGCTCATTGTTACACATCCAAAATGACTAATTGATCATTTTCATAAAGTCTCAAAACAATAAAAAGAAGTTTTATTGGTTTTGATTACATCCCTTTTTTTTACTAAAATGTCATTTTAAGTTGTAATCGTGCACATTGAGCCATACAGGTTCCATTTTGTGTGGTTTCTACATGATCCTGATTCATAAATTTGACGAAAAAGAGTTTGAAAATTTCATCCCAAAATATTAAGGCAATACGAACGTATTGTCACAATTTTTAGTGAGTAATTATTTTTGTATTAAAATGTCAATTTTAAACAAATAATGGACACTTAGAGTCACACTGGTCACATCATGCATTAGATGAAGGTGTCACTAATTACTACATGTCAAAAATGACATATAGATTGTTTTTTAATGTTCCAAAACAATCCTAATTTCTTTGGCTAGTATTTGTATGTCATTTTATTTTTCACTAAAATAATGCTAAATTTGAATAAAAAGGCACAATTTGAGTCATATAGATTACATTGTGAATCAGATTGAGGTGCGTCTTATTTCTAAACATCCCAAATGAATAATAGATTATTTTACTAACGTATAAAAATAATCAAAATGTTTTCCCTCAGTTTTGAGTATACCACCAGTTTTTTTATTAAAATTTTATTTTAAACTAAAAACCAACACTTTTATCCATACAGGTGGAAGCATGTGTGGGTTTGACATGAGACTAATTCATACACATCATAAATGAATTGTAAATCATTTTCCCATATAATGAAGATAATCTGGCTAGGTTTCTTAGGTTTTTAGTGAGTGACATTTTTTGTATTAAAATTATGATTTTAAACTCATAACAGACAATTGGAGTCATACCAGCCACGCCGTGCATCGAATAGTGGTGAGGTTGATTCCAACATATCACAAATTACATATGGATCATTTTCTAAAAGTAAATAAACAATATGAATGTGTTTGGTCAGTTTTGAGTGTGTCATTTGTTTCTTCACATATATTAATGTGAATTTTGAAAAAAATCTAGACTTGTAGTAATACTGGTCACACCATGAATCATATTAAGATGAGGATGAATTTAACATGGACCGAATGAGTCCTGGATAATTTTAAATGAATATAAAACCAATTAGAAATGGTTTCCTCTGTTTTTAGTACGCCACTTGTGTTATTTACTAAAATGTCATTTTAAACTGGAAACATGCACTTGGAGGCAAACAAGTGGAATCATGTGTGTGTTTGAGATGAGAATGATTCAAACACATGAAAAAATAAATATGAATATTTTTCTGGAAGCTTCACAAAAATCCATGTGTGCTTTCTAGATTATTAGTGAGTGGAAAGTTTTTGTATTAAAATGTCAATTTTAAACTCATAACAGAAATGTGGAGATGATTGAGAGCAGGATTAGGTTGGGGGTGATTGAGAAACATCCCAAATAACTCAGGGATCAATGTATTATGGTATCAAAACAATCAAATACTATTTCATCAATTTTGATTATGCCATTTATTTTTTCTAAAACATCATTTTAAACTTGACACATGGACTTTGAGACACAAATATGGTATTGTGTGTGGGATTGATTTGGGAAAGATTAATACATGTCAAAATTGAATTATGAATTGTTTTCCTAAATTTTCAAGACAATCTATGCATGTTTTCCTAGTTTCCAGTGAATTATTCTTTTTTTGTATAAAATTTTCAATTTTAAACTGATAAAAGACACATGGTGTCATGCCAGTCACACTATGTTTCAGATTGTGATATGATAGAATCCTACACATCAAAAATAAAATATAAAACATTTTTATAAATTACCCAAACAATCCAATTACATATGGTCTATTTTGAGCTGGTCTATTTTTTCGCCCAAATTAATGTCAATTTTGAATAAAAACACATAATTGGAGTCATACCAGTCACATAATTCATTTTATTGAGGAAAATATTATTAATAAGTATCTAAAATTTCTCCTAGATCATTTTACTAATGTATAAAAACATGAGAATGTGTTTCCTCAGTTTTGAGTATGCCACTTTTTATAACTAAAATGTCATTTTAAACTGAAAACACCCACTGTGATCCATACAGGTGGCATCATGTGTGGGATTAAGAAACAACTAATTCATACATGTCAAAAATTATTTATGAATCATTTTTAAAAATTATCATGACAATTTTTTTTTGTTTTCATTGTTTTCTATGAGTGGTTTTATTTCGTACTAAAATTTTAATTTTAAACAGATAATATCGGTCACTATGTGCATTGGATTGAGGTGTAGAAAATTTTTACACATCCCAATTGACTCTTGGGTAATTTTCTGAAAGTATAAAAATAATAAGAATATGTTTCGTTTTTTTTGAGTATGCTGATTTTGTTTTTTATGGAAATGTCATCTTAAAATAGAAACACACACTTTGATTCATATATGTAGCATCATGTGTGGGTTTGATATAAGACATATTCATAAACATAAAAAATTTATTATGAATCATTGTACCAAAGTATCAAAACAATTAAACTGTACTTTCTTAGTTTTTAGTGAGTGTTACTTTTTGTATTAAAATTTCAATATTAAACTGATAGCAGACATATGGAGTCAAAATGGTCACAACGTGAATCAGATTAAAGTGAGGATAGTTCTTACACATAAAAAATGACATATAAATCATTTTACTAAGGTAAAAAAAACTTTGAATGTGGATTAATGCCAATTTGGTATTAAAAAGACACACTTGAAGCCATACTGGTCACACTGTGCATCAGATTGAGGTGTGACTAATTGGTGCATGTCCTGAATGACTCATAGATCATTTTATTAATGTATCGAGACAATAAAAATGGGTTTAAGTTGTTTTGAGTATGACACATGTATTTTTAACTAAACTATTATTTTAATCTATAAACATGAAATTTGATCCATATTGGTGGAACCATGTGTGAGTTTAAAATGAGACTGATTGATACAAATCAAAAATGAATTATGAATCATTTTTTCAAATTTTCATGAAAATTTGTCCATGTTTTCTTATTTTTTATTGAGTGATGTGATTTTTCATTAAATTGACAATTTTGAATAGATAACAGACACTCTAGGTCATATTGGTCAATCCATGCATCTGATTGAGCTGAAGATTATTCATACACACCACAAATAACATATGGATCATTTTCCAAAAGTACCAAAACAATCTGTATTTGTGTGGTGGGTTTTGAGTGTGTGATTTTTTCACTAAAATTAATGTCAATTTTGAATAAAAAGTCACACTCTAATTCATACTAGTCTCACTGTTCATCAGATTGAGGTGTCGATAATTGATACACATCCCAATTGACTCATGGATATTTTTTATAACATATCGATAGAATCTGAATTTTTTTCCTTTGTTTTGAGTCTGCCATTTTTTTTTCTAAAATGTCATTTTAAACCAAAAAAAAATTCTTTGAGACATACATGTGGAATCATGTGTGGTTTTGATATGATAATTATTCATACATGACTAAATATTATTATGTATAGTTTTTCTTAATTATCATAACCATCCGAGAATGTTTTCTTGGTTTTTAGTGACTGTTAATTTTTTGATATAAAATGTCTATTTTAACCTGATAATAGACACTTGGAGTAATATAGGTTACATTGTGTGTCAGATTATGGTGTGTATAATTCCTATATGTTAGAAATTATATATGGGTAGTTTCCCTGAATTACCAAAATAATATGAAGGTGTTCGGCCAGTTGTGAGTATATCTGTTTTTTTCATTAAAATTAATTTTCATATTGAATAAAAATATGTACTTTGGGTCATACATGTCACAAAATGCATCTGATTGAGGTGTGAATTATTTATACATATAAAAAATTACTCATGGATAATTTTAATAATTTATCAAAACAATCGGAATTAATATCCTTGCTTTTGAGTATGCCAATTGAGTTCTTCTACTAAAATGTCTATTTAAACTAAAAACAAGCACATTGAACCACAGAGATGGAATCATGTGTGTGACTGACATTAGGATGATTCATACACATCACAAAAGAATTATTAATCACTTTACTAAATTATCATGAAAACCTAAGCGTGTCTTCTTGGCCTTCAGTGAGAATTACTTTTTTGTATTAAGATGTAAACTTTAAAATGATATTGGAAACATTGACATCGGACCTCCTCGATGAACACGATATATAAATAATGGTTTTCCTCTAATAGTTATTTCATACACCTAATTTATTTAGTGGTTTATTATAGAAATATTTATTAAAAAAATTATTTTTTATTATATACTTTTCTGATGAATGGGATTTATACAGATGTTTATTGACTAACACTAGTGGAGAAATCGAAGCTTCTGACACATATTGTTCATAAAGGGGATTACTAACCTATATAAAATCACATAGACAAGTGGTGAAAATATTATTTTAATAATTCACCTGAAACACATGCACAATACCTCAATTCTTAAATTATTTTTTGATAACTTTTAAAAAAAATTCTCAAACAAAACCATGGTATAATACTCATTCTACTTCATTGTCCAACAATTTTAATTTTTTCAAGAAAGAGTAAATTATCCTCCTATTAATAGGTATCCTCCTAGGTCTTCACCTCTACATCCTCCTCCATATCAATCTTTGTCTCTGACTCTTCCTCAAACTTAGCATCCACCTCAACCTTCCGTCTTTTGTAACTCCACCACCACCTCTACCTCTGTGACTTCCCAAAAATGTTATTGTTTGTAGGATAGAACTTCTAAATAAATAAATTTCCTATATTATTCATTTCATTGACAAAGAGATCAAAAATAATATATAATAATTATGGCACTAATGCTTCACACCCCAAAAATCATTTGAATGTCATTACTCATGCTAGAGAAAAACATAGCTGGTAAGAACCTAAATTTGTAGTCAACATACATTATGAAAACAATTATGATTCCAAATCATATCAAAACAAATTTATTTCTTATTTTTAGTAACTAGGTTATCAAAAATATTGATAGTAATGAGAAAATTTAAACAAAAAATTTTATGATGAAATATATATAATGAAATTTTAATTACTTTCAGAAATTTCATATTGGGGGATCCTAGTCATTTCATGATTTTATATTTTTCACAAAATATTGAAAACATTATATCTATAATTGATGTAATTATCTTGATTCATACCCTACTGAATCAATGACCAAAATAAAAAATTTGTTATGAAATTTTTGGATAGTTAAATATTTCTTTATATACCCTAATTTGTTTCTATTTGTAGTAATTCATAAGCATTATCCCTTCAGACACCGACTTCATGCCAAGATCCAGCCTATATTGAGAGATCGTCGTATCATAAATAAATTAATGTTAAATCATAGAATAAATAAATAACATCATTATTATCTATAAAATGATTATTGTAGTGCAATATTTATTCACATTACACATCATGTGTGGTTGGTAGGTTTCATATCCAAGATTTTGATCCAAAAAATAAAAAACCCAGGTGTCCAAATTTGCTGTTTTCAGCATCCAATGATTCCTAATAAAATAATTAAGAAATGAATAAATTAAAAATAAATTTTATCTAATTACATTGTATAGTATTACATTTTAATTGCAAGAATCATAAAGAGTGTATAACATGATGGTTTTTCATTAATCACATTGAGTAACTGATAATTTTTCATCTCAATTTCATTGTTCCCCAATGTATGTTCTTGTGTAGAAGTGATAACGTGATGGATGAATTTAAATCATGCTTCTCAAGATATTTCCAGTATTTTTATTTGATATAAATTGATGTAAAATTATAAATAGTTATTAACATTAATAAACATATTTTCTATTTTTTTGTATAGAAATGTTTATAAAATATACCTTATGTATGTATTCATAATTGAGATGCCCATCTATTCATGCTTGAGAATATCATTTAGACTCTTTAGAACAATTATGTTTTTCATGTAAGCACCATATATTTCTTCTTCATATTCAATGTAAGACATAGTTTTATCTTTAAATGTGGTCTCTACATGATGTTTTATTGATTATAAATTATTCTCTAGAACTGCTGGGAAGAAGGTATTATTGGAAGGTCATTTTGTTTTCTTGATTGGAGCTTGTACGTCTCTAGCTATTTATTCATATATAATATCATACCCTACTTCCTACCTTTTATCCTCACCTATAACATTTTTTGCATGTGAAAAATTTTATTAAGGACATACCTTGTGTAACTTATAGTGTAACGAATCAATATTTTATAAATTGAAATTAAATTCTTATATATATTTCATATAATCACATGAAATCCCAACATAATTAATTACTTAGTTCTATGTGACCATTGAATATAAGTTTCTCACTTCTTTGTTTCAAATTTCAAAAATATGACATACACGGTTGTGATGAGTAAGTTTTTTTGGAGTCCGATAATAAAAACATAATTTTTGGTGAATAGTAACCTACACTTATGAATAATAACATTTCCTTATGAATAGTGATATAAACTAATGAATAGTATGATTACCTATGATAGTATAAAAATAATATTCGATTAAAAGTATGACATCCCTATATTTTGGAATAAGAAATTAATCATTTTAAAATCTGTATTTTTTAATGTAAATTATCATTTTAATTATATATTAAATTAATCATAATTAGAAAATTATTTTTGAAAAATGTATTTCATATTTGGATTCTAAAAAATTTAAAAATGTTTCTTGTGAATTTTTGGGATTTTTCTAAAATACTTGAATTATTAATGAATTGTAAAATCCCATAAATCACAATAAATGTTAAACCCCTAATTTATACATCATTAATGAGTCATGGATGATGAAATTTACCATTGGTTAGAACTCACATGCATTTATTACTATTATAGGTCATGTAAAACTAACTATTTCTTGTATTATTGAAAAATAATAGACTAATGATTATAATATTATGAAAACCCTCCTTTCTTCCACAATAAATACCACCATCCTTACCTTTTCTCTTCACACCTCTCAAGACTTGTTCCTTTCCAATATTCTAGCAAAATAACCTCCCATGCTCCTCCCCCACGTCCAATATCCCCCAGTCTCTTCAAAATACCAATCCTCTCCTCTTAAGGGGATCTCAATGAAGTTAAACTCTAGAAGAAAATTCCTATGTCGAATTCTTTTATTTCTTGTAAGTTCATTTCTTTTCATGTTTCATTACCCGCCTCCTTTTACCCAAATGGAATGATAACTCTAGTAACATACATATACTAGAATTATATTATTCTAATGTGATAATTCATTTTTTTTATCTCCCTTCCACATATTCAATTTCAAAGAAATGAAACCACTGTTTGAGATGTGTTAATTTAGCACATTCAAGGAGAATGGTTTATCAATTTTTATTATCATCATTAATTATGGTCATGAAACTATTTGTGTTATGATTGAATGGGATTATTATATATTTATTATATCCTAGTTAATATTCTATAATACTTTTGTACATATGGTATTATTTTATAAATAAAAACATGTTTGTTGAAATCAAAACCCACCGATGAACCAAAATGGATTTCACTATAGTTTTTTATAATAATTAATCATCAATATAAAATCAAAATGAATTATTATAACCACTTAATCTCCTTTATGTACACTAAAAACATACAACTACAATTTTGGAAAACAACTTTCATTATATATGTTTATCCGAACATGAAGCGATTATTGAAAACCAATAAAGAAAACAGACCAGAACAATGAAATTGAACCTTATAACCAATCAAAAGGTCCTGAATGAACTAAAATGCTTATAATAAATAAATTAAATACATAATTGGTTATCGATTTATTAATTAACAATTCTAAATTGATTATTTTGGTAATTAATAACTACAGTAGAACATCATTGGACTTAAGGTAATGGATCTAATCCATTTAACTTTTATTCAAGATTGTCCTCTATGTTATGCCCTTTTATGTGTAATTCCAAGTGATGGGGTATGATTATGCACCTACCCCATACATTCCTCATTATTTATAAACAATTATAAATCCTTTTCTCTATCATTAATCCCTCTTAAGTATACCTGATATCATACCTATAATCTGTAAGGAATTCTACCCAAACAACCTTTATTCATTCAGGTTCCTCTATCTTTCTTTTTATTAAAATGAAGATTTCTTTTATTTTTATGTATAACATATAAAAAAATTTTATATTCTTTAAAATCATGTTTCATGATCAATCCCTCATTATATTTCTAGGATACACATGGTTTTAAGTGATTCCATCCTCAATACTTCCTGATAAGAAATCTGGATTAATGGGAATTTCCAAAAATTTTACCCAATTTCATGTGAACTCTATTCTGTATTTTAATACACCATTGTCTTTATAAAATTATTTTTTTATTATTAAAACCTTATTGTTTCAAACCTGGTTTTATATAAATTATTTTTCCTCTTTTCAATTTTAAAATCTCTATAGTATTTTCCTTAAAACCGCACAAAAATATTTTAATGCTAAAATTTATCAAATAATTTTCCAACAAGTTGTCACTTATTTTTGATATTACCTTCAATGATATATGACTATATTACCTTATGAAAGTCCATGTAATTTAAAATTCTTTTCTTTTATGTACACGTTCATGATACACCCATTGGTTATGCTTTATGTCATGATAGTGGTACACAATTCTTTCCATGGGTAAACCTTGTGTTACTGTAAGATGGATTATGAATGATTATTTATATGGAAAAAATATTCATAAAATGTAATATGGGTTCACCCAGATATCATTCCAATTCATTGGGTAATGTTACGTCTCATGAGATGCTACATGTAACATTCTTGGCAGTCATCCTTGGCTTGTGTTACTATGGGAAACGGGATTGGCGGTTAGCCTTGACCCATAATACAATGGGTAACGGGATTGGCAGTTATCCTTGAATTGTAATAAATAAATGTTTTATGTTTCTGATATATTTCTATGATTACATGTTTATATGATCCTATGTTTATTTCTTATCATTCTATATGTACTATTATTTTTATATCATTGTGTCATGCCTCCTAACTCATGTGCTTAAGCTTTATTCATATATTCATTCCCTTACAACTATTTTTAGCTCATCCCTTTGTTCATGTGTTACCTAAGGTACCCTATGTAGTATTTAGGTATCAAATTATGTTAGGATATCTTTATGTATATTAAATAAATATGTTTCATTTCTATCTCCATGTATAATGTTTTATGTACCTAGTCTTCAAGATGCTAGACATCACGATCCTCAGCTTTACTTTGATATATAATTATGATTAACATCATGTAATGTTATATGTAAACATTTACGGTCACTATAGATGGTATCATAGGATGTTCTAGTTATTTTTAATGTTAGTAATAGAGCACTTCAGTAAGAACTGTATGGATGAGCCAATGTATAAGAAACCACCCCTATGTTTATGTAATTATAGAGTAAGTTGTCTACCAAGAAAATACATCCCTAACTGGATATAAATAGGTAGAGGGGGCTCTATCATAGATTTCCCTAGGATTTAAAACTCCAACAATAAGTTTTGGGCTTGACCCAGGGTATCCATGTACACGACAGCGGGCCTTGCTACACTCTTGGTATTGATACTCTCGAGGGATATTATTTGGTATATTCATGATTTTAGTACAAGACATTATTATGGGAATAAAAAATCACATAATAATATAATATTTGAAATATAATTAGGATAACCTAGATTTAATCCTAAGGAATCAAAATTTTGGATATACATCTCCTTTATAAGTTTATCAATTATTGGTCAATGGTTTCTTTTTTTATGTTAAATAACTATGTATTCAAGACCTCTAACTGAATGTTATTTTTCTTAGTTAATGGTGGTAAATATAACAACACTTTCCAACAACCTATGTGATTGTAAATGTGAATTTTACCCTATCGATATGCCTGATATGACAAGTTTGGGTTCTCAAAACTTCATGAAATTACTAGTTTAGATGGCTCAAACAATGAATAATAACATGAATAATGTACAACCCCCTATCCTCCTCTAAGGAAATAGAATGTTTCTAGAGAATACTTCATGTAGAAAAGGCCTCCCTTGATTAGCAGATCTTCTAATCCCCTCCTTGTAGAACAACAGAATAACTCCATTGAAAAGATATTCTTTGTCCTTCAGTGCGTGGAAGAAGAAAGAGTCGAATTGGTGGTTTATCATTTTGATGGGAAGTTAACCAGTGGTGGAAACTGATCAGTAATATGAATCCCTAGGAAGAAAGTGATTCCATGGATTGGGAGGAATTCAATATGATTTACTCTAACCCTTCATCTCAAGATTGAAAAAGAGTTCCTCAATCTCAAGAAGAAATAACGATATGTCTATTGGGGCATATAAATCAAACTTAACAAGGTATGAAAGGTATTCCTTTGTACTTTTCATTAACCCAAAATGTATGGTGGATCACCTTATTAGTGAGATATAATTTATTTTACAGAAGGTGTTGTGATACAATACTTTGACAGTTATGAGGAGATTGTATGTTGTTCCCTCAAGGTTGAAATGAAGATTGGAGACTTTTAGTGGTCTCATGGGCCCGGTGAAAAGAAGCAAAAAATGGAGACCAACATAGGTGGTTCAATAAACAAATCCGATTATGAAATGAATCCCGAATATCCATCTTGTAATTTTTTAGCGAGGAATCAACATGGGAAATATTTATAGGGAACCATGAATTGCTTCAAATATTGACTATTTTGTAATCTGGCTGAAAACTGCCAAAGGGATATGAATAATCCCATTAATGTGGTAGGTGAAATGAAGGTTCAGATCAATGCTCTACTAGTGGTGTAGTGTTACTAATGTATGGAGCATGGGAATTATGAAATCAATTTCCCTAAGCCAAGGGTTGTCCGAAGAAGTCAAAAATAACCTCCAAGGAAACAAGGAAGGGCTTATTCTATCACTGTTGTTGAGGTGGATCTAATGATGTGGTTACAGGTACACTAGATATTCATTCACGAATAGAGAACGTACTATTTGATTTTGGATCTATGCATTCATTCATATATTTCATGTTTAGTAGAACTTTTCAAACACCACCTCAAAATTTGGAGGAAATGTTATCTGTGAGAATATAAAATGGGGAAATTATTATATCCATGGTTTATAACTACTCTTGAATTAACGTTTGTCGACTGTACCACCTAGTAAATCTCATCATACATCATTTAGTGGAGTTTGAAAAAATCTTGGGCATGGATGGGCTATTTTTATACAAGGACAACATCAACTGTCAGGAAAGTGAGATCACTCTTCACATCCCGAAGCATCCTCTGATTCATTACAAGTGTAAGGAGGAAGATAAATATCCTTTAGAATCATTTTATCATGTGTGGATATTTTTTCCTTATGAGAAATCATATCGAGATCAACTGACTGAGACAAAAGAGAGAATCATTATTGAATACATGCCCATAGTGAGGGATTACACTGATGTATTCTATGAAGAGTTGTCTGGTATTCATCCTAATAGAGAGGTTGACTCCCAAGTTGATCATATTCCAAGATATCTGCCTATATCAAAGACACCTTCCAAAATGCCCACCATATAGCTAGAATAGTTGAAGAAGCAGTTACAGGAGAATCTGTAGAATGGTGTTATATGCCAGAGTGATTCACCATGGGGTGTTCCATTCCTCTTCATCAAGAAGAAAGATGGATTAATTCACATCTGCATTGATTATCATGATCTCAATAAAATAATGATAAAGAAAATTTTCCCCCTACCACGGATAGATTATATGATCGATCAGCTTCACAGGGCCAGTTATTTATCTAAGGTGGACCCTGAGTCTGGATATCACCAATTAAAGGCTAGGAAGAAAGATATTACCAAGAATTACTTTTGAAATAGGTATGTACACTATGAGTTCATATTTATTACCTTATAACTCACTAAATCACCAAAAAATTTCATGGATTTAATGAATAAAGTATTTAGACATTACCTTGACAAATTTGTGGTAGTCTTTTTTGACAATATTCTGATATACTCTATGATCAAGGAGTAACATTTGGAGAATTTTAATATGGTGTTAAATACATTACGAAGGGAGAAGTTGTATGAAAATTACCGTATATGTGATTTTTGGATTGATGACGTATCATTCTTGGGGCATGTTATCACAAAAAAAGGATATCAATGGACCCTTCCAAGACACAATCAATGGAAGTGTGTCCCATGCAAACTTCTTTAATGAAAATCCGCAGATTTCTGAGTCTTACAGGGTATTATCGATGATTTGTGAAGAAATTATCACAATTTTCAAACCCAATGACCAAGCTGACATGGAAGGGAGTAATTTATGTCTAGACTCAAGAATACGAAGACTATTTCACGATGTTGAAAAAGAGTCTTATCACTATTCTAGTACTCACACTCTCAATAAGTGGATAAATATTTATGGTTTAAATTGATGATTCATAGAAGGTCGTAGGATGTGTGCTGATGAAAAATGATAAAGTTATATCTTACACCTCAAGGAAGATGAAAATCCTTGAGAAAAACATTCCCATTCGTGATCTAGAGTTGACGACAGTGATCGTTGCATTGAAAATCAAGTGTCATTATCTATATTTCGAAAAGTGTGAGATATATACTAACTATAAGAGTGTCAAATATATATTCACACAAATTGATCTTAAAATGCACCAGAGAATATGGATATATCTCAACAAGGATTATGACTTCTCAATCCACTACCATCCCAGTAAGATAAAGAAGGTGGTGGATGCTCTATGTTGAAAGGATCATGTATCTTTATCAATCATGAGAATTTAAATGGATCTGATTTTATTAGATATTAAGAGGAAGGATATGAGAATAATTATTTGAGGAACACCATCAATCCATTCTCAAATGATTTATCAATGGTACCTCAAAGTGAAAATAAATGATACTTAAAGAAAAGATGTACAACTTATAAAATGGGTGGAATCTATTCGAAGTGTAAAACCCTCTGAGTTCATGATTGATGAGGATGGTGTTATAAGATTTGGGTCACGATTATGTGTACCATCTGATCCTGAGATAAAGAATGATATTTTGAATGACTCATAGTGCTTGACCATCTCTATTCACCCCGGGAGAACAATGATGTATCGAGATCTCCAAGAATACTTTTTTTCGGGACAATATGAGAAGGGAGATTTCTGAATTTATATCAAATTTCCTGGTATGTCAACACATGAAGGCTGAGAGGAAAAACTATAAGGTGATGATTAAATAACTACCCATACCAAAATGGAAGTGGGAGAACATTTCCATGTAGTATTTCACTGTACATCCAAGGACATACCTAAGAAACAATGCTATATGGGTTATTGGGGATCGTCTTACAAAAATAGCTTAAATTTTTGCGATTAGAGAGGTCTTCTCATTGGATCAACATGAATTGATATATATCAAAGATATGGTAAGGATATATGGAGTGCCACTATCTATTGTATCTGATGGTGATCTGATATTCGTCTAAAAGTTCTGGAAAAGTCTCAAACATGCTCTAAGCACTAACGTGAACTTCAGAATGATCTATCATCCTAAAACTAATGGCCAATCCGAGCGGACTATTTAGAAACATAATGAATTGTTGAGATCATATTCTATGGAATTCAAAGTAGGATGGGACCAATAATTTACACTATTTGAATTTTCTTACAACAACAGTTTCCACTCGAGCATCCAAATTGCACGACATGAATCCCTTTATGGGAGAAGGTGAAGGACACTGGCGTGCTCTCATGAAGTTGGTGAGAGTAAACTACTTGGACCTGAAATGGTCGAAGAAATGGTGGAGAATGTGAAAACAATTCTGCAAAATATTAGGGTATCCCAAAGTCAAACGAAAATTTATGCAGACAATCGTTGATGTGACCTTGAATTCAATGTTTGAGACATGGTATTTCTACACATGACTTCATGGAATAGGGTCATGAGGCTTTGAAGGAAATGGATGTTACATCCCTGGTATATTGGCCCCATTGAGATTATTGATAATGTCGATGATGTGGCCTACTAACTAGGACTTCCACCTACCGTGGACAAAGAACATGATTCCTTTCATATATCCCTCTTAAGGAAGTATATACATGACCCTTCACATGTACTCTCTTCGGAGGTAGTATAGTTGAAGGATCATCTTTCCTATGAGGAGGAGCTAGTGAAGGCCATGGATCAAAGATATACCGTTCTACATAATAAGACTAATCGCCTGGTCAAGGTACTATGGTGAAACCATATGTATAAAGAGGAAACATAGGAACTGGAGGGCGAAATTATGGAAAAGTACCAGTACCTCTTTATCACCTAGAAAGAAAATTGAAATTTCGGGGGTGAAATTTCTCAAGGGGGGAATACTGTTATGACCTAATGATTTATAAATAGAAATTAATTTCTTATAAATATTTCATATACTCACAAGAAATCACAACATAATAAATTACTATGTTCTATGTGACCTTTAAAAAATAGTTTGTCACTTCTGTGTTTTGAATTTTAAAAATCTGACATACATGGTTGCGATCTGTAAGCTTTTTGGAGTCCGATAAGGAAAAAAAATTTTGTCAATAGTAACCTACCCATATAAATATTAACATACCATTATGAATCATGATATAACCTAATGAATTTTAACCTCACCTATGATTGTCTGTAAATAATAATCAAGTAAAATTATGATATACCTATATCTGGGAATAAGAAAATAAACAGTTTAAAATCTAAATTTTTATCATGTAAATTATAATTTTTATTAAATATTAAATTAATCATATTTAAAAAATTATTTTTGAAAAATGGATTTCCTTTTTGGACTCTCCAGGTCGAAAACTGGTTACAGGGAATTTTGGGATTTGTCTAGAATACTTGATTTTTTTATGAATAGTAAAATTAGATAAATCACAATAAATAGTAAAACCTAAATTTATGCTTCATGCTTGAGTCATGGATGATGTAAATGACCATTGGTTCAAACTAACATTATTTTATTACTATTATGTGTTAATTAATAATCACTATTTCTTTTCATATCTAAAAATAATAAACTAATTATTATAATAGTATGAATACCCTCATTTCCTCCACTATAAATTCCACCCATACATACCTATCATCTTCACTCCTATAAATTTTTACTTGACAATATTCTCCACAAATAACCTCCCAATTTCATTACCCACATCTAACAACCCCTATTAAATTCAAGATACCAAATATTCTCCTATTAAGAGGATCTCAACGGAGTTACACTCAAGAGTTAAATTCCACTTTCAAATTCTTTTATTTATTTTGTGTTCTTTTCTTTTCTTATTTATTTCTTCACCTCCAATCACCAAAATGGTATGAAAACTCCAGTAAAATTCATATATTATAATTCTATTATTATAATGGTATAATTCATTATCTTCTCTTGTTTCCCCATTTTTTATTTGAAAGAAATTAAAACACCATTTGTGATGGGTTAATTTAGCACATTCAAGGACAACATTTTATCAAATTATATTATCATAATTAATTCTGCTCATGATTTTTTTTTGTTATGGTTGAACCAGATTATTATATATTTAATATATCATATTTAATTTTCTGTAAACCATTTTTACAAATGGTATTATGATATAAATAAAAACATTTTCGTTGTAATCAAAACCCACTGATTAACCAAAACGGTTGTCCCTAAGGTTTTATATAATAATACACCACCAATACCAATAATAAAATGAATTATTATACCCATTTAATCTAATTTATGTCCACCAATAACATAAAACTTCAATTTAGGACATCCACTTTCATTATATGTGTTTATTCGAACATGAAATGATCATTAAAACCCAAGTAAGAAAACAGATCCAAACAATACAATTGATCCTTATAACCAATCAAAAAGGTCTTGAATTAACTAAAATGGTTATAATAAATAAATTAAATATATAATAAGTTCTATATTTATTAATTAATTAACCTAATTTGTTTATTCAGGTCATTAATAACTAGTGGAGAACACTACCACATTTAAGGTAAGGGATCCTCTCCATTTCACTTTTATTCAAGATTGTCTTATATGTTATTCCATTTTATGTGTAATTCCTAGTGATGGGGTATGATTACGCACCTCCCACAGACTCTCATCATGATTTATAAAATATTATAATTCACACTCTTTACCATTAATCCCTCTTAATTATACCTGATACCATACCTATAATCTGTAAGTAATTCTACCTGAACCACCTTTATTCTTTCAGGTTGGTCTATCTTTCTTTTTACCAAAATGAAGTTTACTTTTCCATTTATGTAAAACATATACATATTCTTTATATGATTCAAACTCATGTTTCATGATCCATACCTCATTATCTTTATTGGATATACATGCTTTTATGTGATTACCTCCTCGATAATACCCGATAAGAAATCATGTTTTAATGGAACATCCGAACTTTTTACCCTATTTCAAGTGCACTCTATCATATGTTTTAAATAAAAATTGGCTGTATAAATTCTTTATTTTCATTATTAAAATAATCTTGGTTGAATCTTAGTTGTATATAAAACATTTTATCTTTTCTATTTTAAAATTCCTATAGTATTTTCCTTAAAACCGCACAAAAATGTTTTAATGCTAAAATATCTCAAATATATTTCATACATGTTATCACATCTATTTGACATCACATTCCATGATATTTTCTAATTTTACATTATGAACTTCCATGTATATTATATTTCGTTTCATTCATGGACACTTTTAGGATAATCCCATTGGTTATGTGTTATGCCATGATTATGGTACCCAATTCTTTCCATGGGTTACCCTTTTATTTATATAAAATGGATTATGTATGACTACTTATGTGGAAAACATATTCATGAAATGTAATATTGGTGTTCCTAGATAGAAATCCTATTCATTGGGTAATGCTATGTCTCATGAGATGTTATGTTCAACAGTCTAAGTGGTTAGACTTATCTTTAGCTACTATTGAAAATGGGTCGATGGTTTTCCATGACCCATACTACTATGGGAAATGGGATTGGAGGTTAGCCTTCAATTGTACTAAAGACATATTTTTAGTTTTCTACCAAATTTATATGATTACATGTTTATATGATCTTATGTTTACTTTTTATGATTCCATACGTACCATACATTTTATATCATTATCTCATGCCTTCTAAATCATGTGCTAAGATTTATTCTTATGTTCCTTCCATAAATGGGATCTTTATCTCATCCATTTGATCATGTGTTCCTTATTTTACCCTATGAAGATATAAGGGCTCAAAATATTTTAGGATCTCTTTAAAGATATTAAATAAAGAAGTGTCTTTTTTCCCCATGGTTTATGTTAAATTTACCTAGTTTTCAAATAAGCTATACTACGATCCTTGGTTGGTACTATGATTTATAATTATTCTTAAAATCATGTAATGTTATATGTAGAAGTTTGGGGTCTCTATATGTAGGATTCGATGACCATTCTATTTAAGCAACTATAGCATCTTTGATTGTCATAATATCCATACCATCAAGTTGGATAAGAAACTCAGTAAAGGAATCTTAAGTTACATCAATCCCCATTATCTTATGATATTTTGGAAGGGTTTTATTTTGTAGATATTCTACTAGGATATTATATATTATACCTATCTCAACATGGTGGTACATCGGTGTTTATAGATACAAATCACATACAAATGTACCCAACTTTATTTTTTTCATATAAAATTACCAAAAGTTATTTGACTCACTTTTAGGATAAGAAGTAATGAAAAAATATATTACCCCACTTAAGGTATACAGTAGAGGAGATGACTCGACTCATAGCTAGTTGGATCAATGAGTTTATGTGTGGATATTTTCTCCACCACCTATTCTCCTTAGTCGTTTCTTATACATTGGTCTGCCAAACCAAACCACAAAAATATATGATGTAATGATTCTATTTGTGTCTGCAATCATCTCATAATATTAAATTTATCTTCATGTTGTTTGGATCTTCTTGAAATATTTATGATGAGAGACCCCAAAACCTAATCCTCTAACACAACCATATTGTCCAGACTGTTTCAACTCTACAGACAGTCGCTTTTATTCATGTAAAGTCATTGTCGATTTTTCTGTATTAAAAATATGAAGATAAATAGATATTTGTATGTAATATTTTTATAAATCATAATGAATTAAAGTTATAGAAGACTTATACATGATTCTATTTATTATTTTATATTTTCATCTACTAATCTATCCTCATTATTTACAAGATCATCATTCCATAGCCCATGATGTGGGATGAAAGTGGCATCAGATTTTAATTCCTCAATATGGATATAATGAAAGGAACATATGTTGTTTCATATCACAAAATTAAATGTTTATTTTTTATTTAAAATACATTCCAATTTCTACTCTACTAAAGTGTACCCCGTCGTTCCTTCTTTATAGGGGTATATTGGGTTTGATGAACATTTTTTATTTTAATCACATTTTTTTCTATTTTATAGATTTATAATATTGAATCATGCTAGAGATAAATTACTAATGTAAAATAATATATTATTGTCTTCATTAAACCTGAAATGATTTCTCATTGTTATAATTGATTAAACAATTCTATTTTTTTATTCTTTATAATGTGTTAATAATTAAAATTCATCACATACTATGTACTAGAGATCATTTTGGATATATACAACACAATGTAGTTCAAACAACATAGAAGATATTGGTGATGTGTTTCAAGAAACGAAATTAAATAATAACTTTTCTTGAGTTGAAATTTGGATTTATATTGATGTTCAAAAACCACATAAATGAAGTTTAAATTATTGTTTCTAACATATTATGAAAATTTGGTGGATATAGTTTTATCCAAAGTAACAGATTGATTCATATAAAAAATATTCATATCATGGAACCAAAAACCCATTCATTATATCTTGATTAGTTTTTTATGTCATTTTGTGTGTTCTCGGGATGTAGTAAAAAAGATAGATAAAAGGATGAAAGAGTTTTTGAATGAATTGGGAGATGCAGTATTAAAATGCATGGAAGTGGCTTTGACATATATTAATTAATACAATCCAAGTGGGATGTATGCCATCAAGGAACATTGGTTTGACAATGATGGGGGGAAGGCTATTTTAAAGGTGGGATTCCAATCCATCATCAATAAATGGAATTAATTCATGCTTCAAATGATGGATTAAATAAGGTTAGTGAAGGTTAGTTGTATTGTAGTATTAAATTTTTATATCATCATTCAAGATAGTAACAATATTCATTCATGATTCATGAAATTGTCTACATTTATGCATTGAGTGTATTTTATTGTATATCAATCATAAAAAATGAATTCTTATTTACACGACCATATTTTAAAAACCCTAGGGCCTTTTTTATGAAACAATATTTTTTTCTTATGACTATTATGTATTGTAATCTTTTTTCACAACTACGGATGAAGATGCAATTCCCAGTGGTATTATATGAAAAATAAAATCATAATCTGTCATAATAATGATTTAATAATTTTTAAATGACTATATATACCCATTATAATATCTCAATAAATAAATATACCACATATTACAGCCATATTATCAAGTTTTATCAATACACATCAACATTATGAAAACAATCATATTCAATTCAGGAAGATATACCCACATGCGCCTACCAATAATGTATAAAATTGACACTGATTACTCTCCTTCCATATGTTTACTTATAAAAAATATAGATTATAATAAAATTATGAATAAGATCTAATCCCAATCCAGATGAAATATAATATAATAATAAATAATTAATATGAAACTTTTCTGTCCTAAGACCACAAAAAATAGTATAATATAGAAGGATTGTACCTATCACTATAAAAGAACCCAATCTAGAATCATCCATTGGATACCTTGACATAAATAATATACCAATCATATCTAATGACCCTACCTAGAAGGAATATTTAAATATGACCATTGGAAGTTCCCAAATTAACCACATCGATAGAAATTTTTCACATCAAAGATTCCATAAGGATTAATGTGTCATGCCAACCTATGCTGCTGGAATCACTCAACATGTCTCTTAAATTGAATATGAATTGGCATACCTCCACACTAATGGTTTTATAGAAATGAATCTCATCCCACTTATATTTTACATCCCTTATCTATACTCAAGGATTCCTCACCTTCCAATTTTGGATATTTTTTTAATCCATCATAAGACCCCTCAAATAACATACATACCTTTAAAGGGTGAATTTTTTAATGTATACTATTTGTTGATCTACAATTTGGTCATGATTATAACTGAAATGAATCTATTCAATTCAATCCTAAACTTATTATTATCATATATTACAAATAAAATATTAGAGGAACCATAGATACCTCCCGTCATTGAATATTATACGAATATATTGATGCCGATATATAATTACCTCTAGGACATGAGGATCAATATAAGTTCTATCATATAGAGGATGTTCATTGGATCCATCTTATGGAGATTTTGGGGTCAGAGTGGTGACATATTCTATATTAATGTATATATTTACATAATTTTCCTCTTCCAAAAAGAAAAATCTATTAGAAATAAGCACAAAATAAACTTTATTAAATGTCAACCCCCTACCCGTATCTCTCTTTAATTTCCTTTTTAATATGACTTTTCATACATTATATATAATTTTAAATATTCTAGAATCATTCTTTTAAATATAGCTATGAAAACATTATCTAATATTATTGGTAAAAGGGTTTACTATATAAAATCAATCAATTGATAAGTTATATAAAACTAATCATCATAAATATGTAATTAATAATACACTATTTATTTATTATTCATGTTTCTATTAATATAAATTTATAATTGATTATAAAAAAATTAACAAAGACACATAATAACATGAAATTTCATATATTCTTTCTGATTCATACCTCTCAACTCTTAAATAAGAGGCACGAGACTCGATAATATAGTTTATGGAAAGAATAAAAAATAACTAATATTTCTTATGGTAACTAAATTATTCAACATAATTATGTTATCCATGAAAATTTATGGATTACTTATTATGTCTGGAATTTTTTTTCATTGTTGGATATAATCAATACCAATATCCTAAATTTCACTCTGATTCCATAATGTAACATTTTTACCTAGTATACCAAATAGTTCCCAATTTAGTTATGAACATCACCTTATACAAACTATCTGATCACTAAAGTATTGTGTCAATGTTAAAGGGTATAGATAACTTGTTTAAAAAAAATGGTTAGCCGCTTCAATGTTTATCTAAACTCAATTTCATCATGCTATAAAGCCATCAAAACCTTTATAGTAACATGTGGTGAATAATATATTTTTTCTATCAATATATTCCCATACAAATATAGTGACTAACATTTATATTTATTCAAAATGACTTTATATAGAGGAAAAAGATAAAATAAACCCACTCTTTTTATTTTAGTTGGGAGGATGTCACAAACTAGCCAAGGTACCCTGGTAACTGGACAAATGGTCCAAACCTAACATAACATAAAGGGAATTCCTAATTTTCATGGTTCAACAACTATCACCTGGTATCAAAATAAATCTATGTGGGAAAAATTTTACCACTAAAAATGTGGAAGTAAAAAAACAAGATAGTATGCATATTAATGAAACTCCTCTAGGAGTAAATGTACCAGAATACAAAAAGGCATAAAGATCCCAAAACACTACATCCCCATTACCAAAAATAAGGAAAACATTCCCAATATCCTTAATGATACAACTAACCTTGTCCCAAGATCAATAGCTATATCCACCTCAAAGAGACCCCTTTAAATTTCTTGAACTTTGAAGAAGACAGTCTACAAGAACAAGAAAGAAAAGTATGTTTTGAACCTTTTCCCAATAGGATACCACCATATATTTCAAAAAATATTCCAAACATAGATTATACAAAGAAAATAATTTAATTTTTAAAATAAATAGGTTTGTAAATTCAAAAGGAATATTTAAAAGAAACATGATAAACATTTTCAAAAAGATGGAAAATATTTTTAAAGCTCATGTTTTTACATTACATTAGATGGAATATTAAAAAAATGGATTAAATAAAATAGTTACATAAATATATTATATAAATTGAGAAAATTCATGTAAAGCATTTTTACAACATTGGTATACATTTTTTTATCTCCAATATAATTGAACAAGTGAGAAACATTTTCAAATACCAAAAGGTGTGATAGTATTTCTAGAAATAGGACTCTGCACTCTCTAAGTGAGCACAAAAAAATGAGTATACTCATGTCCACCAGACCCTGTCAAACAAAAACTCATCACCATACCATTAGGGGTCCGACCAATACATTTTTTAGAACATTGTAATATCATAAAGTGTGTCCAAATAACTCAACAACTACCTATGGCATGAATGACCTCTTACATGATGGGAAATTTATTTTAAGATGTCTAAAAATACAATTAAGTCTCATTCATCCATTTCAATATGCCAATTTTTTTCGATTTAAAACCGAAATGGGTTTTAATAAAAAAAATATTCTCTTATTACAAGATAAACCCACTAGGTTTCTATCAAATCATTTTAATCCATTTCCACATGGTTAAAATCCATTCGAAACCAATTCCAACCTTTTCAAAATTCATTTCCATAAATAAATTTATCAAATTTATTGAAAACATTTCTATCAAATCCATGATTTAAATTCAATAATATAAATCATCCAATTTCCATAAGCACAAACTAATTCAATGGAATTGGGTGTTTTCCAAAAAAAAATTCAAAAACCATTTCTAATCATTAGATTCACTAGAATAAGGGTTTTATCAATTTTATTAAAAGAAAGTTTGTGAAATTGAATCTGAATAAACAATTGAAATAGAATAAGAAAATTTAGGAATAATAAATTTGGCTAATTGGGATGAAACCACATAACTTTTTCCTAATACTCAACACTCTCATTGGCACCCTTAAACCAGAATGAAGGTGGAGAAGACCTAGAAACCAAATATATATAAGTAATATCCATCACCACAGGTCATAAATCCATCAATTAAAAGATAATATATTAAAAACCTATGATATGAGAATCAGATAAAGACAATGAACAATGAGTAACAGTTACCCAGATATCACCCGCCAATGAAATGATGATCAAATGCCAATGGAAATGATTCGGATGGGTTGGAAGGCTCCATGAATAACTAGGGAAGGATTTCAGTCAGATAAAGTGGAATTGGAGGGGTTTGAATGAAAAAAAACCAAGCACACCGCCTCGTTTTTTAGCTTCTATCGCGAGGTAACACAGTTTGTAATCAATTACATGTCGTGAAGGTGTTATGTTTCGTAACTGTCAAAACCCCCGAAGATGTGTATCATTTGTAACAATCATTTAAATTAAGGGTATTACATGACGTGTAACCCTTATTCACATCATGGAACTCTTTAGATTCAAAATGGTTGAAGCCCCCATCGTTACTAATTTAAAATAGATCGAAAAATAACTTGCATCATATAAAGGGAATTCATAGTGTATACCCACCACACTATGAATCAAATTTCATAGCATGCACATAGCAGCAATTTCACGGTGTGCAACCAATTTATATGGAATGTAATAGTCTGTCAGTTTGGTAATGTGAAGTCACAACCTCACCACCATCATATTGGGAACCGCCTTTTCCTAAACCATGAGCATAAATAAAAAATCCAACAGTGATCTTGAATATAATACCTCATTTCTAGGGTCCTGCTGCGACTTACGGCGTGTCAATCCAACACCGTGTGAGGGAGTTACAACCGAATTAGTATTTTGATAACAACAACTATGACAACAACAATAACAATAATAGTGTGAATCAATATTATTATTGTAAAATCTCAAATTAATTATATTACTGATATAAAAATTATATTATCAAATCACTTTCATAATTTCCACCGTTAATATTATTTTTTATAATTAATTATAATAATAATAATAATTAATTTTATCATTAATTATCTCTAATTATTATACCTAGTAACATTTCAAAAAATCTATTATTAAATTCTAAAATAATTACACCCATTTAATCCATGATTCAATAAAATGTTAAGGATGGGGGGGGAATAGAACAATTAATGGTGTTTCCATCGAAACATATTAAAATATATAAAAAATATAGGATTTTGAAAACAAGTTGCATCAATTATGATGGTCTGGACGCTTAATAAAATAATTTTGTTTTATTATGTAAAATTAATAATTTAATTATACAAAACATTTTTTAAATGTTTTATTTAATTATAATCCTTGCCAAATGCATGTTACATATGAAGTTCGTATCCCACCTAGGGAAAATCACATGTTCCAGACCTAACAGTGGTCTCTGATTTATTATATGATGCATCGTTTGAGAGAAATTACTTATTTAAAAATTATAAAAATTGTATAAATAATTAGTAATAAATAAAATGGGTTTTATTGCATGCTATGTTTTTCAAAACACCTAGTTAGCATTAAAGTTATACACTGCCTAGAGTAAAGGCCCCGTTCCGGACCTAGTGGTTGTCTTAGATCTCTCATACAACATATAATTTGATATATATTAATTAATTAATATTAATAAATGGATTAATAAATAATTAAATATAAAAATGTTTATTTTCATGAGTGAGGAATGATAATGTCTGACACTTATAAGTTTTATACCCCTTCTAAGGTAAACTCAACTTTTAGGACATATCGATGGTCTCTGATTTCCCATAAGACACCCCATTTTTGAGTTAATCCATTATTTTTAATTAATACTTCGCACATAATAAAATATATTTAATATATTTATTCAGTCTTTATCATACCTTTTCAGGCCTCATAATCTCACACTATCTTAGTGTCTTCGAATAAATATCTGATTGAATATTAATAGATGTTAACTGGTATTTTACCCTTCTGAAATCCCTTTAAGACATTAATCAAATTATATCACTGATAATTAAATTTTTTCACATATGATGATGTTATAGTAGTGATACCTCTCATGGTCACTAGACCCATGTATGCTTCCTCTAAAGACACTTCCACTGCCTGAAGAATCTTCATTCTAGATGCTTGTGGCTGGAACCCTTTTGTAAGAGAATCATTTGATTGCCCTGTTGATTTAGTTGGATCTTATGATCATGATCCACTATGTAGAGTAGATAAGAGGTGGATCAATATCTATATGTTCCCAAATAATCCGTTTGATCTATAATTTATGGGTTCCTCAGTGAAAACCACCATAGAATGTCATGTCATTCCAAACTTGTGGAAAACCAAACAACTTCCTTCTGGTACTGTAGGAGGTATGGATCAACCCTTCCATTGAGAACTGTCGCGAGAATCCTCACACTTCTATTTTCCTTTGATGTAACCAACGTGTCCACTGGGATGAGAAGAAACTCACAATAACCTTGACTTGCTAGCCATGTCCATCTCTACCATCACCACCATCACCATCACGTCATCATAAGTGGGCCACAATAGTAATAAGTCTTGAGAATGGATATTTGACCAAAGTCGTTATACAAAATGCCAAACCTTTATCCTTTCCTTAGATACAATCTATGCTGAAAACTACACCAATTCATCAATGCGATTTGAATACTCATTAATAGTTTTTTTAACCTGCTAAAGATTGAAAAATTCATAACCATGGTGAACACCATTGACTCTATATAGAATTGATTTATGAAAAGATACTAGATGTTCTTCCATGTTACACTGTCATGTTTATTCTCCACCCCCACTGTGTCCCACCATCTTCTTCTCAGTCCCTCTTGAATGATAGTGTATAACATCACTTTAATCACATCAGTTGTCTCCAATAACTCAAACATACCTTATATCTAAACAAACCATTTCCCATCATGTTGAGGATTAGTGGATCATTGAAAACAGGTGTCTTCTGGTGAATGAACTCTTGAGAAAGAATTCGAAGCGAATCCACGTATGGGTCTATAGCTACAGCCTGAATGGGGACTGGAGGATGTTCCTACCCCAGAGCATGGATTGTGTTCATGATCACCTGAACTAGATTTGGGCCCATATGTGGATTAAATTTTTTTGGTTCTTTAGAAGACTCCATGTGGATCTGATTCAGATGTCTTCTTGGAGGCATGATTCTACACAACATCAATTGATAAAATTGAAGATATTATAGAATTAACAAACATAGCAATGAGGGAACCAAAATCAAAGATTAATGAACAAAAAAGAATTGGATTTCACTCTAACCATATAAAAATAGGTAAAATACTAGAACTATCCCACAACACGTCTTTTCATAACCACCCCTACTGACATAAGGTTTATTATGGTGAGTGATGGCTAGGAACACAATAGAAACTGCCTCCTATGTCCCAAAAAGAATACTGAAATGTGTATTTTAATCAAGGAAGGATTATAAACATCCCTCCGATAATACTTTTTCACTAACCACTTTAGGTACCATAATGACCTAATTACCGAGTCATCTTAGACACTGCCTGAAGGGCATTCCCAAACCTCGAAGGTCAGAAACTAGCATGTAGTACAATAAACCCTACAACTGGGAATGATTTGGCCACTAACAATGCGTATGAGATTGAAAACAAGACGGAATGAATATTAATGAAACTCCACTGGGAGTAAATTTACACAAATAAAAAAAGTCAGAAAGAGTCAAAAACACTATATCCCAAGTAAAAAATAGGTAAAATAACCTCAATGATTCTAAGGACACAACTCACTAATTCCCAAGATCAACAGTTGGATCCACCTGCAAGAGATTTCTCCCCTTTAAATGAACCTGGAAGAAGAAACTCTACCAGAAGGCAATTGAAAAAGTAGGGTGTGAGCCTAATCCCAGTAGTATACCATGAAATATTATATAGTATATACTAAAAATAAACAATCCAATGAAAATAATTCAATTTTTAAAATAAACTATTTTTTTATATTCAAAAATCATATTTAAAATAAACAGGTTATAAATTATCAAAATGTTGGAAAATATATTAAACACACAGTAATTTACTTTACAAGAGATAGAATATTTAAAAAAAATCTTAAATAAAACAAATACATGAAGAGTTTGGGTAAATATAACAAAGGAATTTAAATTTGTTTTACAACTTTGAAATACATTTAAATCTCCAATATAAATTAACAAACAAGATATAAAGGCATATACCAAAAGTTATGATAGTAATTTTGGATACAAAACTATGAACTCTCTATGTAATCATAGAAAAATGATTATACTAATGTTTCCTTGACACTTTCCAAAGGTGACTTGTCAACCTCCTATCAGGGATGTGACCACCATAGGTATGTTTTAGAATGTTGTAATAGCATGGTGTGAGTCCAACTAACTCACCAACTACCTAAGGAATTCAAGAAATCATACATTATGGGAAATTTATTTTAAGGATTCTTAAAATAAAATTAAATCTCATTCTTCCATTTCAAAATGAAAAATTTTTCATTTAAAAACAAAATATGTTTTAATAAAAAAAAAGCCCTCTCTATACGATAAAACCATCATATTTCTATCAAATCATTTTAATCCATTTTTAATAGTTTGAAATCTAATCAAACCAATTCCATCCTTTTTCAAAATTCATTTCTACAATTTAATTATTAATTTACATTAAAAACATTTTCATCAAATCCAAAATTTAAATTCAACATTTTAAATTATCCAATTTCCATAAATGCACCCCAATTCAATAGAACTGGGGGTCTTCAAAATTATCACACCAGAACGTTTTCAAATATACCAATTCACTAGAATATAGTTTTTATCAATTAAATTGAAATAAGTCTTGATCAGTTGAATTTAAATCAACAATTTATATAAATAAATAATTTTAGGAATATTAAATTTGGCTAATTGGGAAGGAACCACCTATATTTTTACTGAAACTAGACACTCGCAATGAGATCCGTCAATGAAGAAAACATGTAGAAGACCTAGAAACCCAACATAAAAGCAAGATCCCACCCCAAAAAAATACATTGATCAATTATAGGATGATCCAATGAAACCCCAACAGAGGAAAATGAAGGAAATATGAAGAACAGTAAATAATGCTTTCTTGGATATCGTCCTACAATGAAATGATGTTTGAACACTAGTGGAATGGATTAGGAAGGGTTGGAAGGCTCCAAAAATAATTAGGGAAAGATTTAGTTCGAAGGAAGAGGAGTTTGAGAGGAGTGAATTAAAAAACAAGTGCATTACCACATTTTTAAAGCCATTGTCAGAACATTACTTGGGATGTAATCCATTGCACGCTATGAGACTACTAATTTTTGTAACTATCAAAATATCTAAAAACACGTCTCATTCATAACACTCCTTTAAATTGGGTGTATTACACGACCTATAACCCCTATTCACATCATAAAAATATTTATATTAATAATGGTCAAAACCACCATCATTAACAATTAAAAACCGATTTTAAAATGAATCTCATAATGTAAATGGAATTCATAATGTGTAACCCTCACACCATGAATTACATTTTACATCTTGCGCCTGGTAGCAGTTACACATCATGTAACCTAGTTGCAGGGAATGTAATAGCATGTCAGTTCTGTAACAGTAAGTTAAAACCTCTCCACCATTGTATTGAGAACTTCATGGGCCTACACTATGTCCAAAACTTTAATATCAAACATTGATCTTGAAAATACCGTCTCAATTTTAGGGTCACTCTGCCATTAACGGTGCGTTAAACCTACCCCATACAAGGGAGTTATGATGGGAAAAAAATTTGACAACTAAAAATATAATAATAATAATAATACTTGCAATTAATATTATATATGTAATACCTCACATTAATAATAATAATGATAAAAAATTATATTTTTAAATCACTTTCATAATTTCCACTTTTAATATTATGTTTTATAATTAATACTAAAATTAAAAACAATAGTTATTATTTTTATCATTTATTATCTCTAATTATTTCCACCATTAACATTTCAAAAATAAATGTCATTAAATACCAAAAATTTAAAACACCCATTGAATCAATGATTCAATATAATGTTAAGGACATAGTGTGTAAATTCTACCATTAATGGTATTTTCACTAAAACGGATAGAAATGGTAATGAAATAGAGGCTTTATATACTTTTTTGCATCAACCATGATGATGCGACATCATAAAAACATTATTTTATATTTTTATATCAAATTAATAAATTAATAAATTAATTCATTTATTAAATAAATTGATATAATTGGAATCTTTCCCAAATGCCAATTGTATATGATATTTATATACCACCTAGTGTAAACCCCATATTTTTGACCTATGGTGTCAGATTTCTTATATAATGCACTATTGGAGAGAAAATAATTATTTAGTTATCAAAAAAGTGGTTTTATTGAGTACGATATTACCAAACACCTGATGCACATTAATGTTATACTCGACCTAGGGTAAACACCACATTCTAGACCCAATGGTGGTCTTTAATTTCTTGTACTACATACCTTTGGAGAGGTATTGCTTATTTAATATTCAAAATAATGATTAAAAACTAGTTAAATATAAAAAAGTTTATTCTCATGATTAAGTCAAGAAAATGTTCAGTGCTTACAAATTTTACACCCCAACTTGGGAAAACACCACATCCTGGACCTATATGTGGTCTCATATTTCATATATGGAGCACTGTTATCATGTTATTAAATTATTTAGAATAAGAAGTATCTAATCAATAAAATATATTTAATATCTTTATTCAATCTATTTTGAACCTTTTTAGGCCACAGAATCTCACACTGTCTCAGTTTCATACTTCGAAAAATAGATGATTGAATTTTCTCAAGTGTGAACTAGTATTTTACCATTTTAAAAGGCCTTTAACACAGTAATTAAATTATTTCAATGATAAATCATTTTTTACGTATTACATTTATAATTTATCAAAAAGTGGGTCGTTATTCTCATTTTCCATATTAGGATATTATAATGGAGATGAGATATATGGTTCATCATGGTTAAGAACAATTCAAAAAACACAAAATGAAGAATCTGAAACATCATACAACAATAGAGGAAATGTATAAAATAATTTACATTTCATTCCAACCTTAATTAATCTAAGGGAATACAGAGGAGTCTTAGAGGAAGTAGAGGAGTTCTGTGAGAGCTTGGAAATTATGAGTGGTTGAATCATGGTTATGGTTCTATAAAATAGATCATGGTAACTTTTTACAATGCTTTCATAAAAGTGATGATAATGATCCCTTTTCAGTGCTAAATTGATAAGGGCTGATAAAAGCGATATTTATCAGTGCTAATGTTTTAGCACTTTTAAATATTTGTTTTTACAGTTATCTTTTAGTACTAATAAAGGTTTTATTAATATTAATAATTAAATAATTTTATAATATTTTTATAAAATTGAAAATATATCTAGTTATTTATTTATATTTTTATAAATACTTATTTAAATAATTATTATTATTTATTTAAAATAATTATAAATATATATAATTATAAATTTAAAAAATACACATTTATATAATTTTTTATTTAAATATATATTTTTAGCATTATTAGTGGATATATAATCTTAAATACATATATTTTAAAAATTATAGAAATTGAATAATTCAAATTCTGTAGAATTTAAAAATATTTACAAAAATGGATATGTTTTATTAATTAAATATAATTTATTTAAGAAATATGGACATGTTTGTGTATATATATTTAAGCAGATGAATACGTATTAAAAATTCAAAAAATGAGTAAATAAATATATAAGTAAATAATAGAAAATGATCAAATTATTAAATAAAATAAAAAATAGAAAATATTAAAAAATAGTACCCTAATTGTAGTATTAAAAATAAATAAATAAAATTGTCCGATTGAAAACATCATATATAAATTGAATCATGTTAATTAAAATAATATTAAAAAATATACTAAAATTTGAATATATTATATAAATATTCGGTGTATGTATTTCTATATATTGTGTAAATATAGATGTGTGTCTGTTTGTATATACAAATTCATTAATTATATATATTTATATATGTGTGTGTGTGTGTAAAATCAATGTGACACACGGAGCACAATATATGTTAAATTGAAAAATCAAGCAACAATAAAAATGAAAAAGACAATAATATTTTTTAATTAACATTTTATTCATTATATATATATATATATTTATTTATATTTAATATATATTATTTAGTACTATTATATATATATATATATATATATATATTATAATTATTCATTTTTATTCATAATCATTTCGTTAAAAAAATTAAATAATTTTTAAATTTATTAATTTATGAATTTTTTTGTTAAGTTATTACAATTTATTTGTTATATATATATATATATATATATATATATATATATATATATATTTAAAATATAATATTTATTAATATTTATAATCTATATATAATTATATTAACTTTTTAACTTTTTATCAATAAATATTTTATTAATAAATTATTTAATATTATTCATAATTTTCTCATTTTACATTTTTATTTGATTAATTATTTCAATTTATTCATTTTACATATCAATATATTTAATATATACTATTTATGGATTTTTGATATATATATATATATATATTATATTTGTTTATTTTTGAAAATAACATTATAATTAATGAAATTGTTAAATTTTTTATTTTTCTTTATTTAATTTTTTATTTTATTTTGGACTTTCATCAGTACTAAAAATAATGCACTGATAAATGATACAATTTATTAGCACTAAAAATATAACAGTGATAAATAATACATTTTATTAGCACTATTAAATTATGATAAAGGGTGCCCAATTTAGACATTTTAGCACCGATAATGGTCTCCCATTACTAGCTCATTTTGATAGCACTGATAAATGTCAGTGTTGTTAAATTATTGTTTTATAGAGTAAATCGTATGCTATTATTTTCATGAATCACATATATATCATATCAATTGGTTATGAAAGTTGATAACATTTTTTTATTTCCATATCCTCCCTTACTTGTTAATGAAAAATCATTAATTTTTTTATATGTGATAACAATATGGTATTTTTATTTTGACAAGATATATTTCACTTCTATATAAATGAATTCTAAAAGATTTCAAAAAATATACATTTATTAAAAAATTATTTTCCAAAATCTATTTTACATGGTATTTGACATTATTTTAAAAGGATGAAGCATCCTATTTTGTATCATTTTCTAAATGAGTTACTTTTGACATAAATTAATTTTTTTGGAAAATAATGGTTATTTTTAAAATTTATTACAGGAACATATTTTCATAATTTTATGAACAATATTTTCATTGATCCATTCAATATATTTTTAAATTTTTTTAATGGAAATGTATGTTCACAATATTTTTTAAATTTATATTTTTTAATGTTATTTACAAAGAAAAAAGTTATTTTCCACAAGATTATTTTTAATGATATTATAATGGCACTTCCAATCATCAAAATTGATTAATGTTGATGATAATTTTTCACTAATGGGGATATTATGTAATTATCCCATCGTCATTCATTCAATAGATTTATTATGATTACATTAAATAGATTTTCAAGGAACAAAATTCTTTCCCAAAGTTAAATCATGTTTCAAATAGATTGTCATGAAACTCATATCATTTATACATGATGTTATAGAATTAATAATGATTGATTATAATAGTATTATTTTTTATATTTTTCTTTAATATCTTTTATAAAGAATTGATCCCCATCAGATCTCAAAGGTGAGACTGATATAAGCTAAATGATATGTTGTACCCCATTATAGATTATTATATGATGTTTTGATTCCCATTATATCACATAGTTCTTCCTACTGATGATTATAGGATTTTTTTTACCACCATTATAGATCAATATAAAATGGTTTGAGCACCATTATAGCTCAAAAGTGAGTCCAATATACCTTACATGATGGTTTGAGCCCCAATATAGCTCAATTAATGATGTGTTATCCCTGTTATAACTCTCCATTATATTGGATACTGTATTCTATTGTATTGTTATTATATTTTTTGAGGATTATATAAGGGTTATATAGAGTTAAATTATCATGATAAAAACATGTATTCATGATTTTAATGGGTTTTAAATGTATATTATAATCAATGATTTCATTACATGGCTCTTCATGAATGATTCTCATAACTCCTGGATTTTTTAAAGCATCATACCAAGTCACATGTTTATTGATCACTCTTTTATATGTGTGAGTTATCTTATTTTATTCTCATTCACATTAATTACTTCAATATAACCTTATTTCTATCTTATTCTCACTGATGACATTTAGTTTTTAGTTCTTTTTTTTTACCCTTGTTGAGAATTATGAGATCTGAATTCTTATGTTTTCTTTTATCTAGATTATTAGGAATGATGTAAAATTAATTTTTTATATAATGGATTATTATATATGATGATGACATAGTTTGAAATAAAAAATTCTTTTTTTAGTGGCAGTAATGGTCACTTCAATAAAAGGGAAGTGTTTATATAAGAGTTTTCCAATATCACTAAAACTCTAAAACTAATAGGTACTTGGTTATGTACGTGATTCGGTATATAATTTTTATGTTGTATGTTTTGTATTAGATAAATTGGGTCACAATAATCATTATAAATGATATAAATGTAAAATTTATGTTTTTATCAGATGATCTAGGTGTGATGGATTGGCGCTATTATAGTATCTAGATGCTTTAGCTTTTTTTATAAATAGATTTGATATAGATTCAGTTGTTGAATCTATACTTGGTCGTAGATTAGAAAAAATCTAATTGATCCCTCCTCACTCAAATTCACTAATAAATGGGCTTTATAGTTTACGATCATACTATTCGAGATTCAAATTATGTTTATATTTTATGATGGTCTAAAATAATAAATTATATATACTGCATGTGTTGTATATAACTACATTACATAAAAAGGTATTTATTCATTTAACATAATTTAATTAAAAAATTTTATGTCATTACAAAATTATCTCCTTTGAATCCATTAAATCTAATGTAGATGATACTTATATGATATAAAACATGTTTTTCTCATCATGAAATAATTATAAATGTCTATAAATTTAATAAATATTAAATTCAAAAGAAATTATATGAAAATAAATGACACTCAATACACCTCATGTCAAAGTGTGTAATTTATATCTCATTATTCCATAATATATACTGTTATATCAAAATAATTGTATTTATTATGTCATAGGGACCATACCATAGTAATAATTGACTTGTCCAAGCCTTCCATTACTGATTGATGTATTCCATGGCCTACTACTATTAGGAGACACTCACCACCTTGTAATGAATTTGGCTGAAATTTTCAATATATATATATATATATGGGACAATAGTATGATCAAGTATTATCTAAATGAATATTATTATATAATTTATTGATCATTTGTTATTTTATATGAAAAAAATTCTACATGCTCAACACAAGGTGTTATCCTCCTTCTCGTGTCATGAGAATAATTTTATTCGAATTGGTATAATGTAAGATTCATCACCTTCATAATATTATAATATTATTTTATAAGATTTTCATTTTTCCTATCATGGAATATGCATTTTTATTTTTAATATCATTACTGTCCCATCATTCCTCCTTTATCTTCCTAACTATTGGATATATGCTATGAAAATTACAAAGAATGCAATATGGAATACTAGAGATCATCAACCATTCCCAATGGATTTTTTGTCATTTTATAATCATAATAAATATATCAATGTTAGGATAAATAAATTAAATCACTTATGTAATAAAGTATATTGTCAAATCACTCATCCCTTCCATGGTTTTATATAATTTAGATTTATCAATGTGTAAAAAAATATTTTAAAATAAAAATATTGTTTCCCTATTATTCTATTTCTCCAATTATTTAAAAATATAATCAATATTTAATATAAGATAAGGGGATGGTATAATTCATCAATTCAATGAAGGGATTATTGAATATATATATATATATATATATATCTAACCATAGTTGATCGTATAGATGAATAGTTTAATACTTTCTCTCATTCGATATTAATTAATCACCTGTTATAATATTTTTTTTACCTCATTCGAATCAAATGATTGAAATTTGTAAGAAATTTATATATATAAATATATAAATATATAAATATATATATATGAATTCATGTTATCATGGTTTGATAGATAGATGTCTCTTTAATTTCTTCTCACACAATTGGTTGATATATATATATATAAAAGTACACAAAAAAATTTACAATGTAATATGGTATATTCCCCTTGATTCAAATATCGCTTTATTATCATTTTTTTAATGGAATGCCTATAAAAATACGTCATGTATCCAATGATCCCACAATTACACCGATTAATATTAAATATAGATATACTATTCTCTCCAAAAATGTGATTTCAATTATTTGAGTCTTCTTTAAGTCCTATTTATATCTATAATTATTTTGATAAAACTACAATAAAATTTTATATATCTATCTTCTAAAATCCAATATTTTGTTTTTTAATCCACCCATTTTGACTTAGTAATTCAATTAATATATTTAAAATCTTTGAAAATATAATATATGTACTTTGATATACATTATAGTTTCCTCGGTATATGATGCTATGTTTAATATAAAATTTAAATTGTATACTTCCTCTTATATTCTCCAATATCAGTACTAATTTTATCATGCAAGAGTCTCCCTCTAAATAATGTTTTATTTTTTTGTGTGTAATAGTGATAATTTCTACACCATATTTATCTCAGTCAAATTATTTTTTCCTTTCTTCCATTAGTTGTGTTAAAATTCATTGCGTCACCCCTATAAATATTTTTTATTCCTTTTTGTCATTTTCGATTCATTATAGATTCATTATCATACGAAATGGATTCATTAAACTCCACCACATTTTATTTCATTTTTATGGATTTAGGAAAAATAAAATATTATGGGTATGAGATAATCAAATTTGAAACTAATTTACCTATTTATATCATACTATCATTACTTTATCAAGATATATCAATTGATCTTTATTCTCTACCATCCTTCTTCTAAATTTATTGTAATAGTTTTTTTAATTTTATAAGATTTTTTTGATAATATATTTTCATCACATTTATGGATTTATATTGTGCTATGATAATTTATTTGAGGAATTTTTTTTACCTCAATATCAAAAAAAAATATAGAGTTTTTTAGGATACAAATAATTAGTAATCACTTCATCGATATAATTTTTTGTATAAAAAGTAAAATTTATCTTATATTCCAATCATCATTTTTTGAAGAGACACAATAGTCACAATATTCTTATCCAAGAATCCTTCAAAAAAATTATTTCCCATTTATTAAATTTTGTAAATTCATCATGATTTTATTGTATTATCATAATTTATAATTTACATTGAATACCATGTGAGAAAGGTAGATAACACAATCTTAATCAATAAATATTTTAAATACAATTTTAAATATAATTCATAAAATTTACATTTTCATACTCATGATCTTCTATTTATGAATTATCTGGTAGGGTAAAAATTGTATTATGTAACTGAATGTGTGACAAATAATTCATAAAATATCCTTCAGTAATATGTTTGTAAAATCATTAAAATATGTAATTGAATATCTTTTTGAGTCTTGGGATAATAACTCATCAGATTCATGGATAATTTAACCTTATAAATATTCATCAAAATAATTATTTTTAACCTCGTATTCATGATTTATTTCATTATTAGGTAATATAACATGGTTTTATAACTATTAAATTTTCTTATATTCATACATGTTAATTTTAGCAGTAATTATTAAACATTTTAAAATAAAACTATTCTATAATGATATATATTTATCTTTTTTTAGGAGAAGCATTTGTAATTTTTTATCCTATTTCTCATTAAAAATTATCATAGTGATGATGAAAGGATTTTTATTTTTCCAAAATGTGTAATATATGAGAACTAAATATTTTCTCTACAATTATATACTCTATCATTAAAAATAAATCAATATATAAAAAAATATACAATTAAAATACTATTAAACATAATATGACATCATTGAAAAAACTAAATTGATATAATAAATATTTTAAATTAATATATTATTTTATAAAAATAAAAATCAAGTATCTTTTAATGATACTATATCTTCTAAATGATATTAATGGGTAAATTTAGTTCAAAAACATAAGGCTGGTAACCAATTAGAACACATGTTTTTAATACCACATGTAGCACTTGATAGAGGTTCAAAAACACTAATATAAAGTTTAATCAATATAAATTGTGAAATTAAAATTATTAACCAATGTAATAAATCCATTTAAATTAATTTTATATAATTTTTGTTCAACCATTTTTGAGTTTGTTCATTTTCGTTTTGCCTAATTCTCACATGTGTGGAATTATGGTATGTATAGAAAATGGGAACAAATTATTATTTAAAGAAAACAAGGTGGTCACTAGTCCTTCAAAATGTATAGTTAAAAAAATATTTCTTAATAAATTTAGTTATTAAATTTTGAGGATATAACTATATATAGATTTACATATTTGATGTAAACTTTATAATGTCTCCAATTAAATAATTAAATAAAGGATTATAATAGTATGAAGTTTAATAATTATTTTGTGATTTGGATATAAAAATAGATATTATATTTCCTATTCTACTATGAGAACTCCTTCTTTTATAGTTTTGTAATGATATGCATTCATTCTTTTAAAAACTAGATTTCTAGAGACTCAAATATGTTGCATTTCATAATGAAACCAGAGCTACATAACAGAGTACATGTGCAATATTCTAAGTGTAAATAATGGATTTTTATGTCAATAATGTCATTAAAAAAGACATCCTCCATGTTTACTATTATAGAGTTTTCTTGTAGTGATAAATAGTCACTCAATACCTTTTTCATAATGTTATTTAATATCATGAAAACCTATTATAAAATATCTAGTATTACTTGTATGTATAATGATCATCAAGATGTAAAATGAAATCTTAGGCCTCCATCATAAATCCCAGGTTAGTTATAAAACATTCTCCAGTTGATGAGGAGACTCTAATGAGTACAAAAAATATTAATTTAACAAAAATTATTATTATAAAACATGGTATGTAAATAATCCCTCCAAAACATTTTTTGATAAAATAAATTCTATAACTTATTTTTTCTATTGGAGTAATCGTCGTATATTCATATATAATGAAAATTAAGAAAAAATAAATACTATGTCCCCCTTGGTATGATTGACTATGGTGGGTTTGAAGATTAAACAATCACCCATATTTGGTTATATTTTTTTTTCTAACACATTCTTTTGATGGGTTGGTTTACAATAGGGTTTATTCAGGGAACTGGAAACACCCAACGGTTATCAAATCAGTCAAGACTCGAGGTCATACCTTCCAAAACTAGATTATCATTGCATTTCTTAACCAATTATACTTAAGAACTCACATTGGTTGAGAGGTTGGTAATTTTGACACATCACACACTTTTGGGGGGAACTAATTATTATTTCAATACTCTCTTATAGATTTATGATATGTTCTTGAATCCATTGTTCATTACATTATATGGAATGGTTCATCCTGAAATATTGATCAATTATGAATGTGAAAGGGTGTTGAATAATCTATATGTATAAGAGGTTCTACCTTGATAGTGATATCTATATGTATCAGATGTTCTCTATCAATGTTACCCTTTTATGAATGGATTAGATATTATTTGGTCATTCATTAAGATAATTCTAGTCATAAGCCACACAGTGAGGAAATATAGAGTTTACTATCATCTAGAGAGATGTATGTTATTTATATGTTGTAAAATTTCTGATAATGTTATTTCTAAATATCATTGGAAAAGAATAAAAACCCTCATATTTTGGTTCCACTTAGTAGGAAACAAAATCATTTAAAGTCATGTGATGATCACCAACCATGCAGTTCAAATACTTATAGCACGGATGTTGAGGTGAAAGGTTCCTAGACAAGGATTTTTGGGGACATACTCTAAGGCAACCCGAGGTCCCTAGAAGAGATGTGGTCTCTCAAGTACGGGCATGACCAAACAAGGGACTTGACCAAATGAGTATAGTGATAAAAGGGAAAATGAAGTAATATGGATATCATGGATTCATATAACCCTACCCAGAATTATTCCCTAAAAACATTAGGGTGGATTTGAGTTTTTTATTTGGACCTCAGGGAGGCCTTCTATGTATCCTAGTCTGATAGGAATAATAGAAAACAATGATTATAATGGTTTGGGGCTTACACCTATGATGTAATCCCATTTGAGTAAGTATTCTTAGATCATACGATTAATATAAAACATATTTGATGGTTTGGGATTGTGTGGATGTCATGATCTCATTTAAACAATAAGATTGTGTGAGTTATTCTTAGTATGAAAAATATGATGATGCAGTAGATCTGAAAATCTTTTGATCCACATTATCTTCTGGTAAATCTATGCTAGATACCAAATGGAATGAGAAAGGTATTGTAATGTTCTTGTGTCCTCTTTAATATTGGTAATCATAACAGTCACATCTGATGATCTATTTGAATATGAAATGGGTGTGGGAATAGGATAAAATGTGTTTCCTCCCATAATAAATATTTGGGGATTAATCCCAAATGGATTCCATGAATTTATTCCTAGTGAATAAAGGAGTATAACACACTATGGCACAAATATAAAGGTACGTTTCATTCCCCTATACCCGCCAAGAATTTTTAGTCCCATGTTAGAACCTACAAGGTTGGGAACCTCATTACCAAGGTAATATAGACTTGAATATATTCTAAGGGTCTTACTTATCAAGGAGGGTACCACCCAGACTCCATTTACTATGGGTTTATAGAATTGATATGACCCGATAATGTGTATGATGATATAATCATCAATATCAAGTGGATTTTAAAGAGGCATTGGCTTGATGCAGTTAGAATGCTTTGTAGAGGGGCTAATGTGGGTCCAGGTATACAATAGAATGATCTGATGGGATATAGAGAGAATAACATGATATAATGAACCATTCCTCATATAATGCCCTTATGTGGGATGTGGTACCTCCACATAAATGTTTTCAACGCAGTTGAGGGTACCATCCATTTAGAGTTGCGCTACATAATCCTGTGTTCCTCTCGTGTAACTTTTTGTTATGTGAGGATGGGTTCCACCTGTGTACTGTAATTCTATGTGATATTGAGTTTCTCCCACATAGTAGTTTTCTACATGAGGTAAGTACCCTTCCAACTTTCCATTTACTATATGGGGTGGTGGACCGTAAAAAGGCCAAATTATTACGATCTGTGGAGTGGTTTTTGTTATGATTTATTGGGTTTCTTGATGATTAGATGAATTTATTTTCATCCATAAATTCATATTGTCTATTTACTTATTAGGGATGGATGTATCTATACCAATTTTACTCAATGTCTTGGATCTTGCATCGTAATTCTTAGTTTCCCAAAATAGTTTTTTATTGTAGAATTAGGGAACCCGATATTGGGTTTTTTAGTCATCCATGGTGTTCTATGGGGATTTTTTTTAGGGAGCCTATGATAGACACCCTAGACTATGAATGATTTCGTTGGATGTGGATGCAAATGATCATTATCACCAACATAAAATTAATAATTCTTGGGGTCACTTAATTGTAGATGAATACAATCACCATTTGACCCCACAATGGGTTTGGCTTTCATTGTAAGAATAAATGGTGTTATCTAATTTGGTAAATGATTTAATTCTCAGGACACCATGTGGAGCGGTGGTCAGTGTTGCATTTTTACTACATCTGCCCATGCCTCTTTCATGGTTTCACCACCTTGGAACATTTTCTAGAAAAGAACATATTTGTTTTTTTCTTGTACTATATTCATTAAATTAATTTCTTCTCTTACACATATATTTCAGGACTCACCATATCCCCATATTATAATTGTATCTGATGGGGATGAAGAGGAGGCAGTTCCAATGAAGAAATAATTCCATTTTTGATCTTTTTTGTGCTATAAAAGTGGACATTGGGTCCTAGATAATAGACGGGTGGAACCAGATAACATTTATTTTTCTAGTTCTTATTTACAAACTAAGATATATTAAATCAATAATACTATTGACCATCTGTATCATTCTACATTTTCTTAAAACCATCATAGGAACTCAGAATCATAATACATGAATGGTATCTTCAATTTATAAAAGGTGGGTGCATTTTTTCCTAACTGAGAACCCTATAGACATAGTTCCTCATAAGCCAATTATTTATATGATAATAAAAAATGATCTAATGGTTCATAGTCCATCAATTCTCATACTGACTATTTTTGGTGCTTTATACTTCTCCATTTTTATGAGGAATAACCCCTTGTACATCATAATATTGATTTCATAAAATAAGATAGACTCTTCACAAGCTATATCTACTATTAATGTTTATCTTTACACTTATATCGAGTGAGGTTAATCCATGGTTGGTTCGGTCGACAATAATGAAAAAATAACAATCAACCAACTCCAACAATCCCTTACAGGACTTCAATGTGCAGGAAAAAATTGGTATCCAATATTAGATAGACTTACTCTATACTGTGTTGGGATTCAATCATAGGTTTCAATCCTAGAACCAAACATTTTTCAATCTTCTTACAATATTTATAATCAAAAATTTCAATAATACCTCAGCTAATATTTCATTAAAGGGGTCATTTATTTGGGAAACTCAGGCCATAAGAATTCCACTAAATTACACTCCTCAGTTACAAAATAAATCATGAAAGTATTGTATAAATTCATCCATTGTTATCAAATAATTTCATGGAAGGCCACAACAAGTGAGTAACAAGGTTGGTGATCGAAATGAGACCATCACCCTGGTGGATCATTTAACATAGACTGGGGTGGAATTTTTCATCCACCAAACTAGTGGGTAATTTAAAACTCAGTTGAAGGACATGAGTATGTATCGGGTGGTCTAGGTATCTTAGACATACTATCACTAAAACCAAAATGGTATCCTTAGTCTCATCCAATTTGAATCATCTCATTTGGAAATAAATTTTCTGAGATATGTCTCAATAACTAAGGAGGGGTCTATTCTATCCTCTATAAAAACATTTCCTCTTGATAGACATATTTGTTCTAGTTTTTTTCAAATTAGTTCTAGGTCCAAGGGTCAAGCTTGAATTACACGAACATGTGAATCAAATAAATAAGTGAACTATCAATTTGTATGAAATTTTTTAATGATATTCTCAAAATATGAAGCTCTAAAAAATAGATAAATTTCAATGATTAACTAATTTTCACAATTAATCCAAAAAATTCACCAAAAACACTAAAATGATGCAAGTAAGTTCAAATTGATTAACTGTAAGTGGATTATTCATTGAAACACAGATGAAAAATAATGGAAATATTATCTCAATCAATGGACCGCAAAGGGGTCATCCTCTTACACTATATGAAATAATTTCTGTAGAGTGGTCTTGGAATTTCAAATAGACTGATGAATTTATAATATTCCTTAAAATTGTGTTGTGGGATTACCTGATATGGATGGATGAATATTTCCTAATTCTCATCTCTTTCTTGGATCTTTCATATCTATTCATGGTTCCCCTCAGGGGTGGGACTTTCATAGAAGAATAGAGTAAATAGATATTATGATATCCAGTCATCTATAGTGCACCAAGGGGTATCATGTGAGGGAGACTAAGACATAATCATGATACTTTTAATGTTTTTCTTTTATAGGGGATGGGAAAGATGATCAGTACCCACAAACAATTCTTCATTTATGTGGATGGATGTTTGTAGTAGATGGAAACCATCATACGTCTACACAAACAATTTGGTTTTATATGTGGGCATTGGTTATGTTATCCCATTCCACAAATGTTTTCATTTAGGAGACACCATGTGAAGCTATTTTCCACATAGTGTTTTTACTACCTCGGACTATACCTCCATCTTGGATTCATCCCAATTGAATGTTCTCTACAAACATTTATTTTATTTTTTACCTTTATCAAATTCATGGAATTAATTTCATCTCCCATACAGACTATTCAAGACAAAAAAAATTATATAAATACTGAAATAATCTTTAGGAACTATCTAAATATATTTTAAATCAACTAACCCCAATCACTATATCAATATGTCAATGGAGTGGGAAATATCAGGGAGATAGCGTGGAACTAATTCATTAAAAATATTTTCTTATAATTTTAATATGCTTTATTAAATTTCAATCAAAAATTTTTCAATTAGAGAGTATATTTAAATCAACGTTTTTAATAGTTTATTGTGAGATTTAAAATCAGTCTTACACAATTTCGAAGTATCGTATAAATTCCCCATGAAAAACATTTATTCTCGGTGGTGTAAAATATATGATAACTCATATAATTTAGAAAAAATATTTCATGATTTATTAAATAATGATAATCATAATTAAATCCATAAAAATTGGGATTCATAATTTATTTTAGTCAATAGAAACATAACATGATAACATGAAACATGGATACAATTATGTTATTTAAAAATGACTTAATATTCCATTAAATTCCATTTATCCTATAATATTATCCCATATAATCTAAGGATATAAATATGAAATAAGGGAGATATAAATACCAACAAAGGAATAATAAAATAATATAATAACGCAATGTATTATATGTGAGTTAATAGGTATAACGTGGGTAGAAAAAATTGTGAGAATAATAGTCACGGACATTCCTAATGATATAAATTGAAAACATTGAGAAATTATATAAATATTGAAAAAAATATATACTAACATAATCATTAGTTATGGATAAAAACCATTATATAATTTCTTTTTATTACAATAACATCACATGTACTATATGTTATATCTCATGAGATAAAATCATTACCCAGTGTATTACAATTATATATAATTCTCTTTCCACTAGTCATACTCATATAATCTACATGAATTGTTATTCCCCAAAAATTTTAAAATAAAATATTTCCATTTATAAATTTTATTCCTATGATTAAGGGGATTGGATTTTATAATTTTATTACACATTCAAGGAAGAATTAGAAAATCTTGGTGAATACACTTGAATGGAAATTAGGATGGGTATTCACAAAACATAAGTTTTGTATAAAATCATGGAATAATTAATGTCACATAATTGTTGTATATAATTTTTCATAAATGTTATTATAGAATCTGAAACGTGGTCTCATTTTACTTTTTCATCATATGTATATTAAATTCATTTACAAAAAAAATTGAACATGAAAAATTCAAAATCAAAATCATAATAACAGCATTGTCCTCGAGAGTAAAAATAGAGATATATATTGAATAATGTTAGATAAGATAGTATTAAATAAAATTTTTGATGACCTGGGATTAATAACCTCGTGTTCGTTGAAAATAAATTGGTTATTAAATAGAAATTGTTAAATAAATCAAGTCATAATAAATATAGATTTAACTTTCTAATCCAAGAAAATGTACATGATCTATGATGAAGATGTAGCTAATATATTTAAAATTTTATTGCATCTAAAATCATTGGATGAGATTCTTAAGTGAATTGGGACACCTTCAAAGGGAATTAGAGAGAGTGACAGAGGTAGAGGATATACACTCTTCAATCCATGATTGAAATTCGAAAAGAGTGGTGTGTGGGTATTTGTAACAAATGATCTTCAAATTCATTATTAATATCAAATCATCGGTTTGGGACTCTATATAAATAATAATAATTGAACCCACAAACATACTTAGGGATTTTTCACACCGGTTCTCCAAATGAATATTGGATTCGAATATTTTATTTAGTTAATAATAGAACTCATTAAAATTATCTTATTCCTAACATGGAAGTGAGTCATGTTCATAAAGAATTGTTTTTATAACCTTTATTAATAATATATTTTTAGAATAAATTTTAATGGATTAAAAAATTAATAAATTTTCATAAAGGTTTATATTAATCATAAAATAAATTTTGGATCATTTACGAATTTTATAGTATTTAATCCACATATATAATAAATTATGATTTCGTAATACATTTGATATTCTTATATTGTATTTAATTTTTACCCAAAAAAACTCAATTATCTCATAATTTTATGAAAATATAACCATTGTATTATATAAATATTTTACTCTCAAAAGTGATATTATTTTTTAAAAAGTACTATTCTATATATAGTATTTTCAAATATTAAATAGTAATAAATATTTATTTAAAAATGCATGTCTTTATAACATAGAAAATATTTGACCCATATAAAGATTATAATTTATATCACCAAGTTATATTTCCATTTATATATAAATTAATATTTATTTATAAAATTATTTATTCAAAACAAAAATTCATTTTAAATTTTACAGCTTTTTTATAATTGTGTGTTTTAATTGAATTTTCCAAAAATATATAATTTTGGTTTTATTAAAAATTTATATATAATTTTACTCATGATCATTTTATAATCAAAAATATAAAATATTAATTTCAATTGGATTAATATAACCAATATTTCATCATTAATATTATAACACCCAAATTCAAATTAATAGGGTCTAGAAATATAATGCCTTATTACGCCACTATATCAATGGGTATGGTGTGAAATAGTAGGACATTTTTGTGGTCTTTCGATGATCATGGTTTGGGTTATGATATCTATAAGATTCTAGATAACAAAAATAGTTCCACTTGAGTTTCATATGTTGATCCTCAACATGGTCATGGTTAATCAAAAATACTAAGGATGTCATATTACTCAAGACCACATATGCATGGGTTTAAAATGGTACGATCATGCTAGTTGATTCCATCACATCATACTTTTATGTTAATTTTATTTATTTTAGACCATAATATACAATAATATTAACAATCTCAATAAAATGAAAATATTAACCATGCTTATGATTACAAATGGAATTATAATCCATATAATCAAAATATTGATATATTTTATGACGTTACAAAGTGACCAATGAAATACAATACATGTGTTATATATATAAAACTTATTTAATATAGTAAATATTGATTCAGAAAAAATTTTAATCTATAAAAATCACGGTTGTAATATCATCCCCTGTTCAAAAATAAAGACATCGAAATGTCCTTTCACACACTAAAAAATATAATGGTTCTTTTGTTTTATTTCATCATTCAATTCCTTGGTTTCCACGTCAAACTTGTGGATCATCTATGTTACATTAACAAGATGATTTTCCTTTTATTTTAGAATATTTTTTATATGATCTATAATCATTAGCGGTGCTCCTAATAAGAATAATCAATATCCAAGGGTAAGACATCTGGATTAACAAAATCTGAGGGTTCAGGTATGTAATTCCTGAAGAGGATTATGTGGAACACATCATTTTCATTGGATCTGAATTTTGGGTGTTCTATTTAATAGGACAATTCTCTAATATGGTCAAGGATGTCAAAGGGGATGGAATACCTAGGACTCTTATTTCCCATATCCCCCAACCTCATAAATTTGTTCGAGGGTGGTATACAAAATAATATAATATTTATAACTTCGAACACTATGTCTCATTTATGATGGTATAAATAGATTATTTATTTAATTTTCATGGGTTTAATTTGATTTTTTATTGCTTGAAACTTATATATCATCTCTTTGATATGATTTCTATTAATCACCTTATTCACTCCAACATCATCACAGTGTGATAGAGTATAAAACCCCATCCAATACATATCAAAAAATCGGGTCATTTTAATTCAATATGGAAAATATTGTCACATGATATCTTCACATAGTCAATGCATTGATACCCCCACATAATACCCTAAAATTATAAATTAATAACATTATATTTGATTGTATATGTGATACAAAAAAAATATTAGAAGAAAATATTACACCAAATTTTTACCCAATGTATGTATTTTTATAAAAATTATAACTCTTATATAGATTATGTTACATGAAGAACCAAGTTAAACATTTAGAACACAAAATATTGAGTATTACATTTTTTCATCCACGATCGAGTTTCAACAAAATGTAAAAGATTATGAAAATATTTTTATTCAACATAATAGTTATCACAAAGTTAATTGAATTTTTGGTATTAATATTATAAACTAAATTAAGAATATTTTTGTTATATATTGATTAGATTTAAAATAATATTTATTTAAATGCAAATTAATTATTTTATAAAAAGCTACATTTTTCTAATGGATGGTCTAGTCATTCTTGCGAACATAATTTAAAATTTATTTTTAATACATTTGTGAAATATTAATTGAAAAAATACACATCATTTTTTAAACAATATTATAAAAATTAGCATAGATTTTTTTTTTTTTGTACTTTGCTAGAAAGATCGATTTTATGATGAATAGTTAAAAATACAAAATTTTAATTTAAAACTACATTTTCATTTATATTAATTATAATTTTAAATAAAATTTTATTTTTGAAATTAAATTTAGTTCATTTTTATATAATTTAAAACAATTTAGTTTATAGGATTAATTTCTATATTAAATTTTGATATAAAAAATTTGAACACTTTTGAACATTTTCTCTTAAAAAACTATCTTTCTAATCACATTTGAAATATTATTTTTAAATTAAATTTAGAATATTGTGTGAATTTAATTATGAAAAATGGAATCTATTTGTGGAATCGTCATAATTTATAATGCCTAATTGTTTCAACATTACAAAAATGAAAAAGTTTAAAATATGAATATCACATTTGATAGTATGTATGACACTGAATAGTAAGCATATAAGGGAATATAGAATCCCTATAAATTACGATATATTTAATATTTTAACTATATTCAATCTATGTTATATATTGTAATGAAAACAACACTAAGTAAGCTTATGTAACATGAATTAATGAAATTTATGAAATATAATAAATACTATTATTTAAAATTAAAATTTTATCAAAGTAATTACAATAGATATTAAGAAAAGGATTAAGAAACATATATGATTGATTTAATTAGTTGCCAATTATTTATTAATTTAAATAAAAAAGCGATTTGTATGAAAGAAACGTTTTTTTAAAAGCAATTTTTATGGACCCAAAGTCATTTTACCATAATACATTTAATTAATTACGATTAGTTAATGATATTAATGAAATTAATATATTATATATTAAACTAAATCTTTTTAAATTCATCATATTGATTTTATAGGTATTATATATTAACAAGTCCAATTGAACATATAAAATGATATGTTTTCATAATGGCACCTTTACTGCATTTTAACAGTGAAAGATTTTAAAAACTAAATTTCTACACATTAATAAATTTTATTTGATAAGATAAAGTTCATATTGGAAATTTCAATGTCAAAATTATCTTAGGGTTAATTTTTAGTAATTCTATGAAATGTTCCACTATTTGATGAATTTTTATGAATTATAAATTTTATTCAAAATAATTTGTAATGTAAAATTATATTACAAATTATTGTTAAAGTAACATTAGATCAATTATACAAATATTAATCCAAATTATATCATAGGATGAAGTTTTTATTGTCTTTATAAAAACATAATAATCTTTTGCATATTTTCACTTAAAACATGCTTTCTTGTTTTGTGTGTAGGATTATTTTGAAATTAATTTTTAAAATATTTTGATTTAAATTTTGAAAAATGGATCCTCAATTTTGAATAAGAATAATTTAGAATTTCTATTATGGGAAAAATAATTTTTGACCAAATTGATAAGTGAAAAAAATTAAAATTAATTACAATAGTTAATGTCAAAACGAGTTTACCAATATATTAATATTTAAATATTAGAGTAAAATGACCTAGAAACATGTTCAAAACCCATTGTATGGCCATATAAATACCTTTTACATGAAATTATATGAAATATGGAAAAAAATCCACTTTTATTTAAATATCACCCTTATATTAAGTATTGTTTATAAAAATAGAAAAATGTTACATTTCTCACTTTTAGTATATATAATGTACTAGGATAAAGAAAAAACAGAAATATATTCATTAAAATGTATAATTTTTAATGAATAATTATTATTTTCCTAATAATTTATCATGAATTTTAGATCTTAATTATTTAACTAAAATTCCTGAGAATCACCAAGAGAGTAATTATTCATTTAATTATTAACTAAGTTAAAGGATACTAAAAATACTAAAAGTGTATTAAATTTAATGATTTATTTAATCTAATTTAGTATTTATAAAAATGTATCATTTCACATAAGATTTAATATAATTAAATAAAATTATATTATTGTATTGATCTGTTTTAAAATTATAGTTAAATAAAAAAGGATTAAATTAACATGAATATTATTTTATTAAATTTATATTTTAATAAATGGTTTTAAATTTAAAAATATATATCTCTGGAAATGTGATTTATAAATTCTAATATATTTATAATATATTCCATGTTATGGATTGATTTACCTTTTATAATGAACTGGTTGACCTTAAAATAGTGAAAACATTGTTAGTGTGGTTAGGGTGCAAAATGTGTTTTGGCATGTTAATTATGGTTCAATAAAAATAAATTTAACACACTCAAGGGATTTTTAATTTTATAAATTAGATATAATATTTATAATAATTGGTTTTTTATTATCAAGTAATGATCAATATAATTTATTCTTAATTAAAAAATTAATTTAATAAGAAAACAAGTTCACATAATGAAAAAATTGTAAAATAGGGAAACATAAAAGTTATGGAGGAACATTCTAAATCTGAACATATGTTTGTGTGGTAGAGTTATTTCTTGAACATATCACCCACTCTATTATTATTCAATTTTGGAGCCTCATTTGGTGAGGGAGACCTCCCAATAGTGAAACAAATAGATTATTTACAAAAATCCAACTCCTCCCCAATTATTAAAGGAATTTCACTCTCCCATTTATTCACACCTATAATGTGGTTTTAATCAGCCAATATCTACCCAATTAAATCCAAAAAATCCCCCCCTTCATCATATAATCCATATTTTTCCCATAAATAAAACCATTAAATGTTTTATTGAATACTATAGGAGGATACCTGAAGGATATGAAATGTTCTTCAAAATGAATTTTTATTTAATTCCATAATCTACATTAAATTATTATTTACCAAGATTATATAATATCATATATATATATATATTCTATACACATAGATGTTTTTATGTTAATGGTATGAGATAAAAATTCACACACATCTATCAAATGGGTTACAAAATCATTATTCATTTGTACGGTGGACTACCACCTAGCGAAGTGATATTGTTTGTTTTTCTATTACTGTGTTTCATGAATGGTAATAATAATGTATTTTTATTTTATATATGATATATATTTTATTATGATGTTATGATTCTTATATATCTATAATATTATACATACCATCATAATTTCCATTTTTGGTAATATGATAACGTCTCCCGTGTGTACAGAAGACTACCGCTACTCGAAGCGATGTGATTTCATCAAACATTATATAAAATTAATTAAGTATTTTTTTAATAAACATATGTGATTTATATTATATGATAATTATAAAAAAATTATAATACATATATATAACTCACTTTTGGTTCATTAAATATGAAAAGAATATGGATTCAACAATCATTATACGTAAAACATACATTCTCCATGAATGGTGTATTTTATTTCCTATCACCAAATATTTTGGATTTATGTAATTACATGTATACTAAATTTATATTATATTTAATTCATGTTCTAAATTATATAGATAATTAAATTATGATCAATTTAAGTGGAATAAAAAATAACATTTCAAAACACAAATGAAAAATAAGAGAATTAACACACGAAACAATTAAAACCAAGAACGATTATTTACAAATAAGTAATAAGATGTTATAAAGGATAATATATGATATCATAAATATTAGTATTTATTTTTAGTCTTTTAATAAAAATTTTCAAACCACCATACTATAGGATAAATTGGGTTCCCCCAAAAGGAAGTGTAAAGTATGGGATTCCGTCTCAATTTACAATCCATATATGCTTATTTGTTATTTTACATCAATTCACACTTATGTGGTGTATATTCTACCCATTTAACATTTAATATCATGAATTATTTATTGTATTTTATATTTCAATTTGAATTATTTCATCCAACCGGATATTACATTAAAATTAGGAAATGGTAAACGTTATTATCCAATCCAATTTTCTTTTCTGATTGTTAACTTTATCTTCAAAAATGTAATTATTATAGTCATTTTCATTGGAAATTAAATTTCTTATAATGTTTCCACATTCTTTTGTAATAGAAAATAAAATTTACTATACCATATAACATTTCCAAATATGACATAAGATTTTAATGTTATTTTATTAACTATGTAAATATTAATAAATAATTATCCATTACTCAATAAGAATACTTGATGATAAGGTATGTTATTTATGAGTTGAATATATTATTTAATATTCTGGTAATTCTATGGAAATGTATAAAATAGTTTGGGAATTATTTAATGTAATCCCCTTGATGTGTCATTAGACTCTTGAAATGATATCAATAGGAAAATCCTTATGCTCTTGTAACCACTGTGTTTTAAATTTTATTGTGAATGGTCTTGATAGTAGAGATATGGTTTTCCAAAACAATTTTATTTTTACATGGTTTTTTAAAACCTTCATTTGAATGGTCTTTACATTAAATGTATCTTGTACATAAGAAATATTGTGTCTAATAAATAAGGATTTTCTTTATTCAGATTCAGTTATTATTACACATGAAATTTTAAAAATGATAAAATATATGGATTTGTCTCAATCTTAGTTTATTTATTAAATGGTTTGAGTTTTTTCCTATTTACCTTTACATTTTGTCATTTCATCCCCTAGTTATTTTAATTTAATGTGTGATAATTAATTTACCTTACAATCTTGATTACTATGATTGATTCATGATTACATCTATTGTACTAAACCCTTACTGAGCATTTGAGAGAACCCTTATTTTTTCCCCAGGTTATAAAGAAAAATTCATTCATTGATTATTCAAGGATGATGAGAATTTTTAATTTTTTATGTAATATGTTTCATTTTGTATTCCTAATTTATATTGGGTATCATGTATGTAATATAATTTCAACATAATTATACTGATAAGTCATTTGGGGTGTGATTTCTTGTATCTATGCCAATATAACAAAATAGGGCTTCGACTCTGGAATGTTGGGGTTAGGGTCATTATAGTTTTTATTAGTTAATGGTTTATAGAAAAATTACAATCTATTTTTTTGGAAATCATATATTAGGTTAAATAACCTTATTATAAAATTTGAGGAAGATTAAAAAAATATCCACAATTTTTTTAAGATAGATATCATGCGCGTATTCATAGAAAAACATAACTTTTTATATACTATAAGTGGATGTGGGTTTGGTTAAATATTTATCTAGGTGTAATTAATTTGAAAAGGGTGTGTTTAGATTTACTTGATAATAACATGGAATATGAAAATGGGACAAACTCTATATCTAGATTTAAACTCCCAAGGGAGATGCATAAGATAATTCTCATTTTCTATAGAAACTGTTATGAATGATTTAAAATTAATGATATCGCCAAAGAAAACATGATTATATTTTTGATATTAGTTATGGATAAATATATCAATTTATTATATTAATTTCCACTAGTTTATGGATTTATCATTATGTTACATAATGTTATGATCAGATATACTATATTCCATTGTTTAGAAATGGCCCCAAGAATATTGAAGGGTATCAAAACACATGGCCCTTGTAGTGGTTTCCCTGTTGAGAAAGCCAATATTGATGTTGTTTGAATAGAGAGGTTATAGATATATTAGGTTGGTAGAATAATGTTATAAAAAGTAACCTTTTCCAGGATTGAGGAACTTGATCCAGAATGAGATTCTCTAATTTTGGGTCACTTTATACAATAGAGGCCCACATTATTTAGTGAGACTTATGATCCAACGCCAGGTGCACAATTAATTAGGTCATTTGGCAAGTTATTTAATCAGTTAAAATGTGGTGAGAAAAAATGATACACTTGTGGAGTCTTGAATCAATAGTTAGGATGATCAATGTTGGTTATTGATCTGTAATGTTATGGAGGAATTGGAATTATAACTCATGTAATGGAAACTATTTATGGAAGACTTCTTTGTTAAATATTTCCCTCATGAGAAACAAATTGACTTGAATAAAAAGTTATTTATCTAAAATAGAAATTATGATAAATGTTTCACATATTATTAATGTACCTTTACAATGTTGGGTAGATATGCTACATATTAAATATGCAACACAAAGTGAATTATTCACTATTTTTCAAGGCTTAATCAATGTTCTTGAAGGGTGCTGGTATATTAAAACTTTTCGCCACATGAGGACATATTTTTATGTGCTATTAAGAATGATTAGGAATTCTCATCATCACATGGATTTAATGGGAGGTATGATAAGAATAGGATGGATGAGAAACTAACAAAAATTGGGAAGAAGGGAAATAAGGATTCTTCTATATGTTATAATTATTAAAAGAATCACCTTGGGAAATAATTGAAGGGGTTGAAGGATTTGTATAATTGTGGAGAAAAGGGTAAATAGAAACAGTAATGCAATGGTAATAAAAAATGATATTGGTTGCTTGATATATAAGGATATGAGGTAACACATAAATGAATTCCCCAAATATCAAAGGAATATACATTCAAAGAAGCTATTGGATCGAGATTAAACATTTATTTTTTATACAACAAAAAATAAATGATTAATGTTTTTTTACTTGGGTCCATAAAATATGTTTTAAATGTATTTAATTTAAGATATTATCATCATATGAATTATGAAATATATAATGATTGTACATCATTAATATTTCACTAATGATTTGAATGAATATGTTGATTGTTACTGATAAACAGTAAATGATATGATGTGAAGATAAAATTCATTGAAAAATTCATGATTATCAGAAATAGTACCTTTAATATGTTCCTCATGATTAGATAATGATGTTGGATAAATATATGAATGATATAAATAATTTAACTTTGATATTATTGACTACCATTGTAACAAACCATCATAAATACCCTTTAAAACTGGTACCCGACCTGACCCACCACATACCCGAAGGGTTTTCTAAATCCCCACGATAAATTGCATCTGAACATCGATAAAAAAGTAGAGGGAAAAAAATTTCCAAACCTGTAGCAATTACATGTTTACTATATAAAATATATAAAATAATGGGAATGGTAAATATATTTCATAACTAAAAACAAATAGAAGAAACCAAACAAATCAAGAGTAAAAACAATCTATAATTATATTTTCAACCATGAAGGACTACCAAAATAACAAAAAATAACAAATCCATTTCATTACATTGGAAGACTCTCAAAATATCCCCACCATCCACATAACTCAGCTATTATAAAACATCACCACCTCATTGAAGTGCATTGCCTTTCCCTAAATTGAAAGACACTACCTTGTCTATGCACCACCAAAGGGGTACACATGGGGTGAGATAATAAGCTCAATATGGTCCTTCCTTGGTTTTCCATATCAATTCATTGAAAAATAATCAACTCAGTATCATATTTTATGAAAAAATAATATGATACAACATATTAATTTTTGTATCAGAATCAGGGAAAAACGTTTAATATCCCATTTTCCACAATTCTAAATAAAATAGGTAAATTAGTTCTAAATAATTTCATAACCATATATCCAAATAGATGTATCAGGTAAAATAAAATTATTAATCCCATATCATATCAAATTCATGGAAGAACAAAAAAATTGTACAAGCCAAAAAAAACATGGTAACATCATGATAATAATCACACTTAGTCAGGATATCTTGGAAAATCATACCTAGCATAGACTACCACATATGTATCATGCCACTAGACATATGAATTGATTATATATAGAATAGAAATAACCCAACAAATTAATTCCTAATTGTACCAACAATTTCCTTAGAACAACAAGCCTATGAAGTAGTGGAAAGCCTCATGAGAGAAACCAGATAGTGTATGAAACCTATTTTTGTACCTTCCACCTAAGTACCCATGGATTAACATGTTTTCAATTTTCCAATCCTGTAATCAAATAATTCAATCATTTCATTCTTCTAAAACCATTTCACAAAACCATTTAATAATGCTTTCGAACACTTTTACATTTATCTAAAATAAGGGAAATCATCTTTTATAAAAACATTGTTCCACACACACACACAAATCAATCATACCATTAAATTTCATTTAATAAAAAATTATCCAATATTAGTGAAATTCAGTTCACCTACACTAGCTAGAGATGGAACAACCTACCTCAAATCATGGGGTTTCACATGGCCATGAAGGGATTCCCCAACCTGAAAAATGAACCAATGACAACATGGGCCTCATAATCAATAATCACATCTTTCAATTCACAAATTAATCAAAATGGTAGGAATAGAAGTGGAAATAGAAAATTTATTAATGTATCACACCTTCCACACCATAACCAACAATGAAAATGGACACCAGAACAATATCATACAACTATTATGGATAAAAAGTATAAGAAACATCAATATAGGTACATGTATTACATAGTTCATTGTAGAGAAACAATTGGGATCAAATAAATTAATATGATGATATGATTACTCAACTAGAGATATTAAAACCAAAAATATTGATGAAAAATCGTCAAAACAATTAAACTAGATCAAATAGAGACTCATAAAATCAATGGAGCGGGAATATAGGTCAAGTTCCAAGGATTTTATGGATGAATAAATAAATGTTTCAATGTAGAGACACACTAAAATCAAACATTCCAATATTTACATGCGGTGTAATAACTTTACACATCATTTAATCATGGGGAATTAGATACATAAAAAACCTATCACATTTTAATTAGAAACTTATTTGTTAAAATTATATGGAATTTATTATTTCATGTTATGAACTTGCTTCACAGTATCTACCCTGAAGAATTTACATGTCATATACTCCCATTACATAGCATGTATTTTTCATACATAATGTAAAAATGTATATTCTTACACAAAAACATGAACTAACCAATATGTTCTATGAACTCCGAGATAAGCCCTCTAACCCATTAAACATTTAATCATGAACTCCATTAATTTAAACAAAAATGCATCCTTAAAAATTATTTATTTATCATTGAAAATATTATTCATAATAGATAATCCAAAGATACCTCCAAATTAAGAAGAAACAATAAAATAGAATGAAAATAATTTAATGAAGTTATCATGATGTAAAAAACTCACCACCACAATACATTTTATCCTCGATAATTCAAGTGGAAGAATGATGTTTGGTCCTCAACAACGACTCGTGAACCCATGTCTCTTGAGATTCTGATTCATTCAAACAAAACACTCTAACTGAAATAAAGGATTTCCATGACAAAAATTCACTTGCTATTCAATGATCTCGAGTGGCTTCTCAAAAAAAAAACATTTGTCTCTTGGTCAATCTCCTACCAAATTAGAATTCGAGAGGGATCAAAATGATATTTCAAGTGCTATGATATGTGTAAAAACAATAATGTGTACCTATTATCTAATCCATAAATTCATACAGATAATAAACCTTCCTAATTCACTAACTCACTTAAAATGGTCCAACATATCTCGAAACCAACTATCCCTTTATTTCCAGGATGACTATGACCTAGTCGAGGAGAATCATTCAAGAAAAATAAATCAACATTGGAAAACTCCAAATAAATGATTCCTTTATCATAATATTATTTTTATCAACTCTGATCTATAATGGAAATTTAACGTATATCCTAAATCATATTACTTGTGTCCAAAGAAAAACATTGTCCCACCAAAGAATCTTTCCCACTATTTCCTACCAAATATTTTATCGGCACGGGTGACCATAGAAATCCTATAAATAGTCCATTTTGATATACTAATGATATATATCATTATAAGAATACTCAACCAGTACTAGATGTCTATCCCATGATGCACAAAAATTCAAGACACATCTACATAAAATATCCTCAAAAATATGAATAGAACACTCAGTTTTACCATATGTATGTGGATGATAAGTTGTACTCATCCTGACTGAGTCCCAATTTCCACTTGGAGACTTCTCTATAACATTGAAGTAATCATAGGATCATATTGTAGGACACCAACATAAAGAACCCCATATAACCTTTAAACTTTGATCTCATACATCTTCCCATGATCATCAACATTTTTTGTGTCGTTGAGCTAAATAAATGATCTTAATTTATAAATCGATCAATAATCACCCATATAGATTTATTCCTTCATGGAGTATGTTGTAATACATCAATGAAATTCATGGATAACTCCTCCCATTTTCATACCGTCCCTTGATGAAGATTGAGAAAACTAGAAGGCTTCAGATACTCTATATTAATCTATTGGAAGGTGTAACAGAAGAACATATATTCATCAATGTCACAAATTATACATTACCAATAAAATCAGGTTATCATGTCATAATACATATTCATATTACCCATATAAATGAACCATGAAGAACAATGATAATCAATCAAAACTGATCTCCTAAAAAATGTTGGCAGCACAATACGATCTCAAAAACTAAGAATATCATCTAACGAGGAGGACCAACTTGGAATGGAATCTTCATTATATCAGGTTTCATGAATACATATGAACTCCACATTATGAATCCGAATATACAAAATTGACTCAGGGAGATATGATGATAACTAAATTAAACTAAAAAAATATGACTCATCCTCCTCATAATCTGTATGAAACTAACAAAAAATCCATAAAATGTTCCAATTTTAATTCGACACAAAGATAACTTGAGGTGAAACTTTCCTTATAATAGCATCTAATATGGCATTCTCATTCTCCATGGTGTAGGATATATCAAAGTCAAATATCCAATGGTATTACGCCCACTTCATATTTCTAAAATTATATTCCTTCTAAGAAAATATACAGCTCAAGCTGTTATGTCTAGAACAAACTATGAAACTTTTCCCAAATAGATAATGTCATGACACTTAAACACATGCATAACTCTGTGAGTCTTTAAATCATGAGTGCACTAATTTTTCTAATGTGCTCAATGATGATGAGATATTTAATCTAGTATATTATCATCATACATTATCAAACAACCCTAACCAGTTCCCAAATAATTACAGAGAACCACATACCCTTTATCAAGTTCATGTAATATCAGAATAGGAATCGATGTCAGAATTCTTTTCAAATCATTGAATTAAGACTAATACTTTTCATACCATATGAATTTTTCAACCATCCTAGTATGTGCAGTCAAAGATCACCCAAACATATATAAATAATTGATTAACTGTCATTATTATCCCGAATTATCATGGTTTCTCTGAATTTCAAAGACATTTCGTGATTCTTCCTAGGAAAGAATATCCTTTTACTTTTTCAGGATCAACTGAAAATTATACATTAGAAATATAATTCCATAATAACATCACTTTTTGAAACTATAAGTTTCATTTTTAAAAATTTCTATACAATGGATGACTCCTCATGACTTAAAAAAACCAAAGACAGATGGTGCCCATGCTTCTTATTAGATCTCATGTAAACCAAAAAATCAACAACGAACACTACCAAAAAAAGTGTCGATATGTGGATGGAATATATGAATCATCAAATCCATGAAAAATATAGTATAATTTTTCAAAACAAATGACATCACAAGATATACATAATGGCCATAACTTCTCTAGAAAGTTACCGTTGATATATCACTCTCTTGAACTCTGAGATGATGAGAACCTGACTGAGGTTCGGTCATCCAAAATCTCTTCTCCCATTTCGAATGATTAAAAAAATAATTAACATTATTCAATGGATACTAATTCTTAACCATTACTTAGTTAAACTTGGTTTAGTCCACACATAATTAGAGTGAACCATTTACCAACTTGGAAAAGAGAAATTGTGATACCCATTAAAGAACACTAGTAGAACAAAACACCTCATCGCCATATTGTATGATTGAATCAGCAGATCTTTCTTCTCTACTGGTACCATACAATATAATTAGGCACAACTGCTACAGGTAATAACAAACAACAGAGATTTGGGAGGGAAGTTCCTTCACATCATGACCATTGATCCCAATCTCCCAAAAATTACCATGATCACCCGTCTACCATAAGAAACCATACAATATGATGATAATAATCAACGTCAACATGATGAGAATAAGATAATCTGTATCAATGATTACATGAAAAAGATATAGATTTTGATCAAAAAAATCCCAAACTAAAATTGTATCAAATATCGATAGTGCATATGAATGAAACTGAAACCTCTACACATTCGTATTCAAAAGAGGTGTCTCTAACTTCATAAAAAAGGTAATGAGTTTAAGTGTAAAGTTAATCACACTAATAAAAATAATAGATATAAATGATTAGGAATCAACACTATTTTATTATGAGATTTCTATTGACGATGAAATAAATATGGTACCTCTCACTGTTATTTGACCTGTGTCTACCTCCACTAGAAGCATATCTACTATATGAAGGTGCCTCAATAATGAGGTCTATGTCTATATCCCTGTAGTCATTAAAGAAATATAATATTCCACAATGGCCTTTGGAACCTACAGTCCCAGACCATATGGTTGTGTACAAATATCATGATAGAAAAGCTAAATACGACTATAATTTCCATAATTGTTCAAAAATATTGAAGGTGAAGGAAACAAATTCTGTTTGTTTTTAACCATTAAAAAGTGATAAAAAAGTAAATGTCACACCACATGATTCAATTGGAGATAGTGAAGTACTATGAACCACTTCCCCCACTCTTGTGATGAATTTTTTACTTCCTATTCTTCCCTGGAGCACCACTAAAGCTACCGCTAGGTAGAAGGTAGGGTTCAAAATATTCTTCCATTCCTTACATATTTATTTACTCTATAGCATCGTCATACACTATCTATGTATAGGTTGAAATATATAGTATAAATACATTTGATATGATATTTAGTTGAAAACTATGCAGGTCCTTCTAAGACAATATATTGTCATTGTTTTGAAACTCCAATACAAAATAAAACAACTCAGAAAACAGATTGGTGTACGTCATAACTGAATGATATCCCTACTATAAAGAGAGTAATGATAGAATATTCCATCATAAGAAAATTTGGATAAAAACAACCATAATAAGTGAGTCATGAAACCCTAACGGTATAAGTCCATGTGAAAATATGCCTTTACCATAGAATATCACCAATGTTTGATAGGACCTTCAAGTATAAATATTCCACCCATCACCTTGATACTCTCAGTTGTGTCAAGATATCCAATGATCTATTTATTCATTTTAAGGAATTCTTACCCCACTTGAGCTTCCCACATACCTGTAAAGGATGGTGAGTTCTCATCCATGAAATCGCGTGATCAAAATCTTTCTCCTATAACTACATTCTATACCACAACAAACATGTTCTAAACTTGTGAAAAATTATATTCAACACCACCAACTACATGCATAGTAGCTTATATGAAATTTTAATCCATCGATGGATTCCCTTGAATAGAATGAGTTGAACCTAGCTGAGTAACTCACAAAACATGTCTCAGAGGAAAATTGTTGCACACTAAAACATGATAAATGATTGTAACCAAAACAATATATGTTAAAAGTAAAAAACCCATAATAAAAAACTACGATCAATATCAAGAACTCAAAATAGGAAACAAATATCCCAACATCCCATGATAACAACTGTTTCATCATGAAAACAGATGGACAGAAGACACTGCAATATTACTCTCAAATCCCAAAAAAACCACTCTCTAATCTACTAAACATCCCCAGATAAGGAAAAAAAATCAAAACCATCATTTCATATAGTAAATTATTAATAAATTACCCAAATAGCCTCTCAAACCGGTACCTGACCTTGATCACCACATACTCTATGGGAATTCTTAATCCCGACAGGCTGGCGACTAGCACCCGGCATCAAACAAAAAATAGAGGGAACAATATCCTACAACCTGAAGCAACAACATGGAAAATATATACAATATAGACAATATTGGAAGAGATAAATATATTCCATAAAAATAGTGGAAACTAGAAAACTCAAGAGTAGAAAGAATTTCCATGTACATATCCAAAACTAAAGGACTACAAAATAAACTACTCCATGTGATATCATGGGAAGACTCCAACCATCTCACCACTAGCTGCCCAACATAGTTTGGAAAACAATGTGTTCTCACTATGGCACCTTGACATTCCCTACATCAAAATACATAACCAATTTTACACACTGTCAAAGGGGTATATTGGTTGTGATCTAGCCATCTTAGTAGTTTCCCACATAGTTTTTACATATAATGTCTTTAAATAATAATAAAAGAAATTTCATATTTATTGAAAATTAGGTATGATAATGTTTCACATTTTTTATATTAAAAACATGGAAAAACATTTTGATTTCTAATTTTTCCACATTTCTAAATCAACGGGATAATTAAATTTCAAAGAACCTCACAACCAAAGATCAAAACATTTATATCACATAAAAGGAAATAATGCATCACATAATATATAAAATCCATTAAATACATAAAAAATGTACAACAGAAAAGAAGAATCACATGTAACATCACACTAGGGATCACACTAGTTTTAGATAGCAAAGACACACATACCAAACATTTACCAACATGTTTTCATTAGTCCACCCAACATATCCATCGATTATATATATAAAATAAACACCCCTATAAGTAAACTCCCTAATAGTTCTAAAAAGTCCCCAGGAATAATGTGACTTCTGAGAAAAGGAAAACACCATTATAAAATCTCTGGAAAATCATCGAGGCCTATTTTTATAACATCAAACTATATACCCTAGTCTTCCCATGTGATCTATTTTTCAAAATAATTCATCAATTCATTTCACCAATTCATTCATGGAAAATGTTTCCCAAATCAATTTAACAATGCAATGAAACCCATTTTCAATTTATCAAAACTAATGGAAAACAATGTTTCATAAAAACCTTGTTCCACACAAAAAATCATATCATGCAACATTATTTAATAAAAAAATTATCAAAGACCACAGTAATATTGTTCACCATTATGAGATATAGATGGAACACCCTAAATATAAACTCAAGATCATACACGCCCATGAAGGGATCCCCCAACATGAATATTGAAACAACGACATCATGTTCTCTAGAATAAATATAAAACTATTAATATTTCTCCAATGATATATTAGTGTTGGTTTAAATGAAGAAATGACACATACCTCAGGAAATCACACCTGCTGCACCACAACCAATAATTCTAAAAGTCCTCAGAAGAAAATCTCACAATGGATCTTGATATAAACAATAAGAAATAGAACCATATGTCAATTAATATGAGAACATAACACAATGATGCTATTTATATCAATGAAAAAAAGAAGAAGAAAGTCTTACTCACCCATAGGGATGAAAACCAACTGAAATGTCGATTAATCATCAAACAATTCAATGCGAATCTAATGGAAAATAAAAATATCATTGGAGAAGCGTTGTAGGATGAGATCAATGGGACCTATGGATAGATGAATTAATGTTTCAGGTGGGTGCCACCCTAAAATCCAAACCTATGAAATTTAAATAGAATGTAATCCCTTTACACATAATCTAATCCTTGGGAATCTAATACGCCGAAAAACCTATCTTATTTTTATTAACATTTTTATTTTTAACATTACATAGTGTGTAACACTTAAATGGCATGTATTCTTTCATGTTGTGTGCCAGATTCATGACATATTCCATATGAAATTTCCACACTGTGTACTCCCAATACAAATCATGCATTTATCCTACAAACTGTGAATACTATAGGTTCATACCAAAAAAAAACCAAATCGAGTGTTAACTGATCTAAGTGAGAAGTCCACCAACCCATTATGCATTTATATATGTACACCAATAATTCACACAAACATCCATACATGAATGTTATTTTAATTTCCTTGTTCATTTTTATCCATCCTAGGGTATCTCAAGATGACCTAAATTCAATAAACATGTAGATGGGTGTAAAATACATGAAGGAGGGTAATGGGATGTGACAACATTAGAAATGATTAATTATTTATTGTCAAACTGGTAATGTTTTCAAAAATGATGTTTGTATATTTTTTGAATTTAATGAATATATCCAATAATCTGTGTTTTACATAAGTAATTTTGAATATAGTATGTTTCCAATATGGTTTTATAGTTACTCATGTTCTTACCATGTTTAAAAAAATAAGAGGTGAATTCATTCCCGTTTTTTGTATATGTTTATTTAGATCAACATCATATTATTTTGATTGATGATAAAGTAATTTTTCATGTTCGATGACATTATAGATATTTGGATATTTATATTTTGTAATAGACATATGGTTAAACATTTATGAAATGGTTAAACTTAATCATTAGACAATGTTTTAGAGAATAATGTATCACATCACTACATGATGCAACCTTTACTAAGAGATGAGGTGGAGATAATTCAAGGAACATCTAGAGGAAAATAGTTTTTTTATGAAATTGAAACATATCATGTAATTATATTTCCTTATATTCTTAGAGTGTTAAAAAATTCTACAAATCAAGGAAAATGTTTTTAATTATTTTTCATAGTATTATCATTTTATATAATTTCAATGGCCTTTTATAACTTCTTTTATATGTATTTTTGGTCATTAAATCTATCATGAACATGTTCTATATTTGTCTACTTTTGTATTTTGATTTTATTTTTTTCATCAATGTCTATGTTTCCATCTCCAACATATATACTTCTCCATGATAACCTAGTTATATGTTATTCTATGTGTCCTTTTTAATTCCCATTCTACATTATCAATAGGATGTTGGAAGAGTGGATTCTTTGTTATGAAATCAATAATCAATGAATTTAGTCCCAAAAACATTGCAATATTTCAGCCCCTATATTGTCTCTCAAGGAGGTTGCAATTTGAGTTGCAAAACTATCACTTTGGTTTTGTTTATTTTCACACAATATAGAAATTTCGGGATTTGATTAAAAACTCTAGAATAGAATATAAATTTAAACTAAATAGAAAGAAAAATTATAATCAAGCTAGAAAATTGACAATAAATAAAATAGGTTTGATACCAGAATCAAAACAGTGGTTACGTACAAGCTTTAACCTCACGGACACTCCCCTCTTCCTTGTTTAAAATTATCTCTCTAATGAATCTTTCAATTCCTACCAAAATACCTCTGGATAAACACCTTATTTTTCAATGATATCGTATTAAAACCTCAATAGGATTGGTTCCTCTCCTATATAATTGATTCAATTACTTGAAGTCCTCCAAATAATCAAACCTAATCGAAATCAATATGCTCAAAAGAAAGACCTCACCGCAGAAATTTAAATTGGGAAATCAACTATTTTACTTCAGAGATTGGGAAAAAATCCAAAAAACAATTTTAAAATATATTCAGGAAGGAAAGAAACTGCTATCATCCAAGAAGTATATGTTCAAGAGAGATGAAATAAAGAATACACATGAAGATCAATAACTCAGAAGGGAGTGTCTATCTGTTGTTATCGTCCGCAACCACTTGGGGATTAGCCTTGAATCACTTGAGATGCCCAAATAATCTCCATTACAGAAAGAGTGCACATTATATTCATAAATGATTATACAAATCCATCCCCCCTTGAAATGAATGAAGTGATGGGAATGTAAGGGGAGGAAGGATGAAAATTTTTCATTCCAGATTATGTCCGTCCGAAGATGACTTCTGTTTGGAACCCTTCCCAGCCGAATCACCCTCTATACCCTTCAAATGTGTTTTTTGAAATTATATCCTCTACAGGTCCTCAAATTTCATTTCACTTTGGACACCATCTGTAGATGGTATGAATTAATATCTCAACATCTCTTTCTCGGACCAAGGAGACTCTTCATCTTCTCCATAAGGGTCTCACTAACATTGTTCTATAATGATCACATTTGACATTGATACTCAACATGAATGTGAGCTATGGAGTCCTCTTGCATTGAAAATTGGAATTAATGACTTTGGAATATAGTATCCGAAGTTATGCCTCCTTGAATGAGGTGGAATCCACACAGCCGACCATAAAAAGTTTTCCCAAATAATGATTTATTCGATCCATTATATGGACGATTAAGAACATGGTCCAGTTGAAAAATGTGGAGATAATATGACATGGGTTCTTCCCAAAAAAGTATCATTCAAATTAGATCAACATTTCAAATGATATGCCCAAAATATCAAACTAGTGAAAAACTATTAAAAACCCCAAATTAGGGAATTTTCACAATTAAGCTCAAAATACAACAAAATTAAAAAATGATACAATTTCACATATAATGAAACATTAGTGAGGATTAAATAATTGAAATTTATATAACATATATTGAAAATAGAATCTCTATGAATTCTCGCACACATAGAACTTGGTCTCATAGACAAGTGATCATCAAAACCGAATCAATTCAAATTCAAAACGCAAACTAATAAGGTTCACCAATTAACCACCAAGAATCAAATGATATCATGCCTCATAAAAAAGAAATGATTTGAGTTTTCAATTAATATCATTTAATCCATTTCCACTTCTATTCTCATCTCATTCCCACAAAACACTTCCCTCACAAAAAGTTTCTCTAAGCACGCAAATACTGATTTTCAAAAAAGCTTTTCCCATCCAAACACATTCTAGAATCATCGTAGGCTTGAAACATTTATATATATCCACTATATTTGAGCCAATAAAATATGATCCTCATGAGGGTTTTTATGTTTTTTATGTGGGTAATGGTTGTGGGTTTCAATTCACAAAAATTATGAGGCCGAATAAGGAGAGTTTGGCTCATTTTTTATACAAAAAATGCATGAATCTAATCTTTACTCACATGTGGTATCATCCTTAATCTCATAAAAAGAAAGTCAGATTTGAGAATCTTGGATAATACCTATTCCACCTCATTCCATCAATATGTTAGTATCAGAAGTTACATTTATCATCATCTTCTTCTTTTTCTCAAAAGCTCCAAATTGGGAACAACTTTTTTTCATTAAGACCTCCAGATAGGCACGACTCTCTTACAATGAGAGCTCCAGACCGGCACAGCTCCCAAAAAACTTTTTTCAGTAGTAAACACATCACTTTAGAGTTTTAATCACCTCAAAAAGCAACATAGTATCATACAACAAGTCATCTCTCCCACACATAAGTTCAACTAAATCATGCATTTATACTTCTAGAGCAGGTTGGAATGAAAAAATGGCCTGTAATGTTCCAATTTATAAGGTGGTACATGGATACTAAGGGAACAAGAAGGATAAAATGTTCATGTTTGGCCAAAATAAAAAGGATAATCATGAAAATGGGGATTTAAATCCCAAACAAATAGCCTCAATCATTTTGAACACAACATCATGAAAGCTCACAGGTTTTGACAGAAATAGATCATGTTCTGGTTCAAACATGCATTCGTCGGTTCACTCAAAAAGTAATATGAATGTGAATAAGAAGAAAATTTGGTTCTGAATCTTCATGATAATGTGATTTTCCATATTAGATAGCATTCGTGGCATGGAATTTAAAATTCAATGGTTATGTCATTAAATTTTGAAAACTTATGAACATGAAATAGTGGTTTTTTCGGCATTAATTTATGAACAATTTAAAAGTATTAATTGGTTAATTACATGACCTATTTTTCAAAAATTAAAAAGGTCATCATGTAATCTCACAAGTGTTTTTAGCAAAACTTTAAAAAAATCACTCAAAAAAATAAAAAGAAAAGAACACACCTAATATTGAAAGAGAGAGAATAGAAAAACAAAATTTTGAAATGAAACCGCACAAAATCCTAATCTACCAAGCATGTTCCTCCCACCACACGTAGTTTATGTAATTTCCTCATTGTCTAAAAGAAATATATGAATATAAAATTCAACAAATTAAATACATAACAAAACAAATTGGGAAGGAAAAACACAACCTAGTATCAATTCTATTCAGTTTCAAGAAGATGGATCTCCTCACCCAGAGGATATTGAACATTCTCTCTAAACAACTTCAACCTATTCCCATTGAATATGAATGGTGTCCCTTTTCCTGGTTATTTTATCTGTATTGCACCATATGGAAAAACATGAGTAACATCGAAAGGACAAGACCATATGGAATGAAATTTACCTGGGAATAGATTCAATCTCAAATCAAATAGCAACACTTTGTCTCATTCCATAATGTTTTGGTTGAGACTCATATCATCATGAAATGATTTGGTTTGTTCCTTGTACCACCTAGAACTTTCATATGCATTCTTCTAATCACCATTAGCTCCTGCAAACAAAATTTTCCTTCTTCTCTAGTAAAACAAAAATTCATGTTACATGTTTTAAGAGCCCAAAAATATTTGTGTTCTAACTCAACTGGAAGGTGAAAATCATTTCCATAGGATAATATAAATGGATAAAGGCCAAATAGGGTTTTTAATGCATTCCTATAAGCCTATAGTGCATCAATTGTTCTCAAAAAGACCAATTCTTTCTATTCGGGTTCATAGTTTTCTCCAGAATTTTATTTATTTCTGTTTTGGAAAACTCAACCATTCAATTTGTTTGAGTTTGGTAGGGTGTAGAGAAACTATGATGAACTTTATACTTCTTCAATAGTGAATCCAATGTCTCGTTACAAAAGTTAGTACCTTGATCCATAATCAATAACTTTGTAAATCTAAACCATGAAAATAGATTTCCATTCACAATCTTCGATCAAGTTTTGGCATCATCATCTCTTGTGGGAATAGCTTATACCCACTTGGATACATAATCAACAACAAGAAGAATATAAATATATCCAAAATAATTGGGAAAATGTCCCATTGAATCCATCCCCCAAACATCAAATACATCACAAAACAAAAGAGGTTGTTGTGTCATCTCATTATTTTTGGAAATTCTCCCTTAATATTGACAATTTCAACATATCCTGCAGAAATCAAAAGCATATCTAAAAAAGGTGGGACAATACAAAACAGAATAAAGAGTCTTTCAGGAAGTTCTTTGAGGCCCAAAGTGTCCTCCAGAGCTCATCTGTGACAAAAAATTAGGATATATTGAAAATCATAATTTGGAATGCATCTCTTAATCAGTTGATCACTACCAACATGCCACAAGTAAGGATCATCCCAAATAGAATTCATTGAATCACACACATGTTTAAAATTTTGATTCATGTAAAACCATTAGGGTATATCATCAGAAGCTAAATAATTAACTAGATAAGCAAACCATGGCCCTTTAGTTTGACAAGTATACAACTCCTCATCTGGAAAATTTTTCTTAATTAATGGATAGATCTAAAGATTCCCATTCAAAACAGATAGTATCCTAATCAAATAATTAGAAAAAATGTTCTCACATCCTTTATTTCCTTTTATTTCAACTTAAACTCTTTTAATAACAAGATCCATCTCAAAATTCATGGTTTTACATAATTTTTCTTCATCAAATATTTCATTGCAGAATGATCAGTGAAAACAATAACCTTTGATCCTAGCAGATAACATCTAAATTTTTCTAAATAAAAGTCTATAGAAAATAGTTCCTTTTCAATTGTTGTGTAGTTTTATTGAGCTTAATATAATATTCTTGATCTATACGAAATCATATGACATTTCTTTTCCAACCTTTGACTTAAAACTGCTCTAAGATAAAACTCAGATGCATCGGTCGTGATTTCAAAGGGAAAGTCCCATTTGGGTGGCTGAATAATGGGAGGGGTTATCATTTTTTGTTTTAGCTTATCAAAGGCATATTTACAATTCTCGTAAAATATAAATGTGGTGTCTTTATAGAGATATATAGACAATGGAAGTGGAACCTTTCAAAAATAATTAATTAATTTCCTATAGAATCCATCATGAAAAAGGAAATATCTCACAACTCAGACTGTTTTTGGGTTCAGAAATGAAGCAATGAACTCAACATTGGATTTATCAACATAGATTCCATCCAGAGACACAATATGGCCATGAAAAATTCCCTTACCCACCATGAAATGACATTTTCCATAATTAAGAATAAGGTCCTTATCAATGCATGTTTCAAGAACATGAGCTAGACCTTCTAAACACCTTTCAAATGACGAGCCACAAACAGTGAAGTAATCCATAAAAACATTCATGCATGTTTCAATAAATTTATAGATAATTCTCATCATACACCTTTGAAAAGATCCAGGAGCATTGCACAAACTGAAGGGTATCCTTGTATAAGAAAATGTTCCAAATGGGCATATGAAAGTTTTTTTCTATGGATCCTATAGTGCAACATGAATTTGGAATTAACTATAGAATACATTAAGAAAACAATAATATGTTTTCCCAACTAGTCATTAAAGGACCATATCATGGAATTTCAATGGGAATTGCTCCTTCCTTTTAGAAAAATTGAGCTTCCTATAATCAATTAAAATTCTCTTTTTATTTGGAATCATGGTAGGAAACAACTCACTAAATTAATTCCTTGATATTGTGAAGACACTTATTTTGTGAACAAAATGGATTAGACTCACACATTGACTATTGAAGATGTGAAAAATAATTCCAGCAGCCAAAAGGGTGGTTACATCCTTATTAACAAACTATAAAAGTGTTGGATTCGACCTCCATAGAAATTGTCTCACTGGTTTAACATTTTGTTACATGAAAATTCTATGCATGAAAACTGAGGGAATGACTCCAGTTAAATCATATAGAGTCTATCCAACAACATTCTTTTGGGTTTTGAGGACTCATAACAATTGGTTCTTCTGGTCCTTTGACAAAGCTTTTGAAATGATAATAGAGAATGTTTCATTTTCACCTAAGAAATCATATTTGAGATTCTCAAGTAGTGGATTCAACTCTAACTTAGCTAGGGTATTTTCATTGAACAAAGAACATTGCTTAACAATGTGATTTTTAGCAGGGATCTATATTTTTATGTAAATTCATCATGATGATCAATTTCAATGTTCTGAGAATTTGTTTCTAGTGGAAAATTGTCAAATTATCTCAAGAGACTACTATAAGAATTATGAATTTTCAAAAATACATCATCATCAATATTGAGATTAATAAAATCTTGCAAAGTAGACTCAACATTTCATGAATCATCATAAGATTCCTTTTCCCTATCTTGTTGATCATTTTCCGCAACAAACTAATTTCCATCATTAAAAATATCTTTTGGTTTCTCATCAAAGGAGAAATCAAGGAACATCTCAGTGGAAAATAAATCAATCGTGTTCACTTGGGCAATGAATGATCCTTAACTAGTTGTTTCATGGACTAAAAAATATTTAAATGAACAACATCTCCACCAAACTCTAGGAAACGTGTTCCCTTGTGAATATTGATGACTGTTTTTCCAATTTTTAGGAATGGTCTCCCTAGAATAAGAGGCATATGGGTACTAAACTGACCATCTTCCATATCTAATACATATAATTCCACAATAAAAATCATGTATCTCACTTGAATGAGAACATCCTATATAACTCAAGCAGGCTTGGTCGTACTTTTTTTGGCAAGTTGAATAATGATCCTAAGGGGTTTTAATTATCCAACCTGAATAGATGAGTAAATAGAATGTGGCATAAAATTTTTGGAGGCCCCAATATCAAGCATACCATCCTTGAATTTGCCATTCCCTATGTTGCAAGTAATGTTAAAGGTTCCAAGGACATTACATTTGATAGGAAAAATCATGCTAGATCATGGATGAAACATTCCTCTATATGTTGACATTTTCACCTCCTTTGAATTTCCTCTTCTGGGTACACATTTCTATCAAAAACATTGCATACCTTGGTATTTTTTTCCCAACATCAACCAAAGGTATATTTACTTGAAATTTCATGAAAGTTTCCAAAACATCCTTATCCAACTCTTTTTCAGCACTCGACATCACAGTTGGGTCACTCCTTGTGTAAGGTAGTGGTGGTTTGGATGTTTCTAGACTACTCTGAGCACTTACTTGAGAAACCAAGCGACCAGACATCCTCTACCAATACATCTTGGTTCTTTAAAGAAACATGTATTCTCTTAACATTGTGTTTCACTTCAAAGAACATTCAGAATTTTGAGAATATCCATCATTAGTGGGATTCTCAAAAACAATTTCAACAGTAGGTTTTGGTTTTTGAATTTGAGGGGAATTCAATTATTTTCCACTTCTAAGTTCAATTGCACTCAATTTTTTCTTCCCTCAATCTATTTGATTCACTTGAGGCTGTGAGGGAAAACCACCACTCATTTGATTTTTTATGCAACTAAGATCAGAGGAAAGTTGACTCATTTGTGTCATTAGGTTATTCAACATGTTTTGTTTTTTATCTTGTTTTTTTTTCATTGTTTCATGTTGTTTCCATGTTGATTATTCAATATTTCTCCCTAAATTTTGAGTGGGAGTGATAAGATAGAAGTTTCGTCCAGAATAATATTTGGTTTACTCATTGAAATATCTTGGTTGTGAATTACTTTATTGTCCTTGGAATAAGATTCTAGATTGTTTAGGAAATTGAAATATTTCATTAGAGTGGTTGTTCCAGCATTGATTGAAATTTTGATTTGTTTGAAATGGACTTTGTTTGTTTGATTAAAAGGGTTTTTCAGGAAAAAGTGTATCGCAGTTCACAGAAGGCTCTTGTATTTGTGGGAATTGTTCACTAAAATTGTCATTGGAAGAACAGATTCTATAGTGGACATTAATTTGAAATGTTGCTTCAGGTTTGGATGGTGTTGGTGGGATGTTGGATAACCTCATTAACCTCACCATGGTGGTAAGATCATAAATCTGTCTCACAATAATGTTGTATATAGGAATAGAAATGGGAAACCCTTGGGTTGATTTCACATACAAAAGGCCTCTTTTTCCAAATTGTTGAGCATTTTTTTCCATTTTTTCATTTCATGTCCTCTCAGAAGTTGGTGATTTTTCAACTAGACCCCCTCCTAGAGTAGCATCAATCATTCTTCTATCAGTAAGACATAATCCCTCAAAAAAATATCTAATCAAAATTTGGTCACTGATTTGATGGTGGGGTGACTAAAACAAAGTCTTTTGAAGTGTTCCTGGTAGTCATGCAATGTTTCACCTTGAGTTTTCCTAATTCAATAAATCTTTTTTCTAATGGAAGTTGTCCTCAAAGAAGGGAAAAAAATTTCAAGGAAATTTTTCTTCAATTCATTCCAATCCCTAATCAATGTAGAATGTGAATAGAAAATCCTTTCTTTGGAAACTCCTTCTAACAAAAAAGAAAATGAACTCAATTTCATTTGATTTGCATGCACTTGCTGGGGTTTCATGTTGAAACAAACATAAAAAAATTTCCTGAAGGTCTTTCTTTGGATCTTCACCAGGAAAACTAATAAAATTTGAAAGTTGGTGAATGAAACAAGATTTAATTTCACACCCAGAAGGTGCATCATGATATTCAACTGGATTTTCTTGATTTGTGTCATAAGATGAAGCTAATTGTTTTATGGTTCTTTTTTAAACCATTGTAATTTCAGATTCATCTATGTTCCTTCATAGTGCATTATTAGAAGATTCAGAACTTGGAAAAGTTGGAGTTTTGGTAGCTATATCCCTAGAGTGAAAGGTTATATCAATTTCCTAATTCAATGGGAACAAATTTGGTTTATAATTTCGGGTTACGAATAAAAATTCTACAACAATAAACTCAAGAAACCTCTCAGGAAATGGAACTAGTTGAATTGAGTATTAATTTTCGTGAAATACTCAATCAATAAATTTATCCCCAAAAGAACAATGCAACACAGTAGTCCCTGGATTTTCTCTCAATGAGGTTACAATTTGAGTTCTAAATCTTTCACTTTTATTTTGTTTGTTTTCCCACACTATAGAAATTTGGGGATTTGATTAGAAACTCTTGAAAATAATATAAATATAAACTAAAGATAAAGAAAATTTATGATCAAGCTAGAAAATTAACAAGAAAAAAATAGGATTTATACCATAATCAAAACAGTGGTTAAGGATAATCTTTAACCTCCCGGACACTCCCCTCTTCCTTGTTTAAAATATGTCCCTAATGAATCTCTCAATTCCTACCCAAATACCTCAAGATAAACACTTTATTTTGAAAGGATATCATATTAAAACCACAATATGATTGCTTCCCCTCCTATAGAAATCAACAAATAACTTGAAGATCTCCAAATAATCAAACCTAATCGAAATCACAATGCTCAATGGCAAGACCTCACCGAAGAAATTTAAATAGTAAAATCAGATATTTTACTTCTTAGAATGGGAAACCATCCAAAAAACAAATTGAAAATATATTCAAGAAATAAAAAAACAAATATCGTCTAAGAAATATATGTTTAAGATAGATTCAATTGATATTACACATAAAGATCAAAAACTCTGAAGGGAGTGTCTGTCGGTTGTCTTCATCCACAACCACATGGGTATCAGACTCGCATCACATGTGTAACCCAAATCATCTACATTACAGAAAGAGTGCACACCATCTTCCTCATGGTTTCTAAAAAGCCAACACCCCTTGAAATGAAAGAAGATATTAGAATATAATGGGAGGAGGGTTGGAAATTCTTCGGTCCAGATTCTGTCTATCCTAAGATGACTTCTGTTTGGAACCCTTCATGTCCAAAGTATCCATTGGACCATTCTAAAGGGTAATTATAAATTATATCCCTTGTAGGTCCTCAAATATTCAGCCACTTTGGAGATGTTCTGAAAATGTTATGAAATAATTTCGCAACAACTCTTTCTCTACCCGTTATGACTCTTCGTCTTTCCCATAATATTCTCACTCACATACTGCCATAATGATCAAATATGACATTGAAAGTCATCATGATCGTGAATATTGGAGTCCTCTTGCACTTAAAATTTTAATTAATGAAATTGGAAACCTTCATTCGATATTAAGCCTCCTTGAATGAAGTAGGATTCACACAGCCAACTATAAAAGGCTTTCTCAAAGAATGATTTATTTGAGACTTTAGTTGGACAATTTAGAGCATGGTCCAGTTTCCAAATGTGGATTTAATATTCCCTATGTTCATTAAAAAAACTAATCATTCGAAATTGATAAATATTTAAAAATATATGCCCAAAATATCAAACTAGTGAAAATTGTTAAAAATCCAGAATTAGGGCATTTTAAAATTAAGCTCAAAATACAACAAAATTTTAAAAATGATACAATTTCGCATATACTGAAACATTGGTGAGGATAAATTCATTGAAATGTAAATAAAATATATTGAAAACATAAAATCTGTCAATTTTTTTACCATCCCTTCTCAAAATGTAGGATTTGAAAGAAGATATTTTTAAATATCAAATTTTAAATCCAATATCAAGTTTATGTTTTGAGGATGCAATTTATTTATGGTGGGGAGAATGTAACACCTTAAAGATTATATTATGAATATCACATTAAATATAATGTATGACATGAAACAATAAGATAATTAATGGATATAAAATCTTTATACACTATGATAAATTTATTATATTTTATAAAATCAAACTATGATATTGCATGTAATGAACACAACATTGAGTTATCTTGTGTTATAAAACAGACCAAGTTTTACTGAACACTATTAATTATTTTTATTTAAAATGATATTTATCTCCTATATACTAAATTAAAGGTTATGAACATGATTTACTATGGTATATGGTTTAATTAATTGTATAATATTTGATTATAAATGAAAATAAAAACTAATTGAATATAAAAGAAAATTATTCTACAAAAAACAAACTTTTTACCCCAAATGGAATGTTTTCCTAATAAAATAAATTAGTTTCTACTAATGAATGATCATAATAAAATTTCTACATATTATAATAAATAAAATTTTATTAAATTCATCCATTGAAATTGATTGGCATATGATAACAACAAATCCATTTTTACTCATAAAAAAATAAAAAAAATTAATAGAAGTTTTTAAGGATTTTAATGATGAAATTGTCCTAAAACTAAATTCCTATATTATAATGGATTTTATTTTACAAAAAAAAATATTGATTTAAAAAATAAAATTATCTATTTTATCCCAGGGTTAATTATTGGTGTTTTTTATAAGTTTTATTTTCTTAATGAATAGTGATTAATACTGAATTCTAATCTAAATAATTTTTAAGGAAAAATTATATTTTAAATTGTTTATAATGTAAAATTAGATCCCTAAAAATTCAATTAATACAATTTATTCCATTTTCATAATTTTTATAATGAATTTATATATATAAACTATGTAAAAGTTTAATAATTTTCAATTTAAAAACCAGATTTCTTGTTCCATGTGCGGGATTAATTTTAAATAATTTTTGATTTTTTAATGAATTTGGAAATTTATATTCTTTATTTTGAATCAAAATAATTTATAATTTATAATAATTTCAACATAAATAATAACTAAAATTATAATTGAAAAATATTATGAATGATTAAAGTGACTAAGGATACAATGAGTTTATCTAGGGATTAACCATTAAACATAAGGCACCCAATGACGTGGAAACTTTCCCAACATCCTTTAACTGGCCGTATATCAACATTTTCCAAGAATGTAATTGAAATATTCAAATTACTTTCTACTTTCCTTTGATTATGGCCCTTATAATAATTTAAGTAAATAAAAAGACAAAATAAGGATACATCTCTCAGTTTTAATAATTATCCAGCATTTGGATAGGGAAAAATGATATATGTTCAGCTATATATATATAATTTTGATGGACAAACGGTTTTTCATCATGGAAATTTATCTATAATTTTTATAGATGATTAATAGCTGAAAATTCTTATGAAACTCTAACATAATAATTAATTTGATAATGAATAAATAATTTAATTTATACAAAAACTATTAAAATGAATTTAATTGAAGGATTTATTTCCATTAATTTATTTTTTTAGTTTAATATATCACGTTAAATTGGTTATATCTTAATATATTCAAATAAAATTATTGACTTGATAATTTTTTTAGTTTAAATTAAATTAATAATTTCCAAATTGACATTAATGTTATTTTATAATAAATTATAATTTACTAAATGATTAAAAATTACTAAAAATAATATATTCCATGTTGTTTTAAAAACAATTTATATGAATTATGCTCCATTATTTTATAAATTAACCTTTTATAATAAACATAGTATCTCCTAAATACAAAAATATTTTTTATCATGGTTATTATTAAATTACTGTTTTTTGCGCTTCTTGGGCTTTTGTGAAAATAAATTTTAAAAAAATATAGTTTATTTTATCAATTTTTTATCATATTTAGAATCAATGGTTACAAATTATCTAATATATCTACCTTTAAATTAGTCTCAATTAGTAAATTACTTTGGTTAAAATTCAAGTTAACATAATGAAAAAAACAAAATGGGAAAATGAAGAATCATAAATGATAAGAATGAACAATATAAAAATAAATATAATTTTTGGTGGTGGAGCTTTGTATCAACCCAATAAACCCTACCATGAATTATTATTCAATTTTTGAATAATGTAAGTTAATAGATATCTCCCAATAGTGGATAATTTTATGTATTTATAAACACGTCTCTCCTCCACCCCTATAAAAAGGAACTCGCTCTTTCCCTTATTCACACCTCTTAAGACAGTTGGATTGACTAACATGAGCCAAAATAACCCCCAAAAATCCAACATATTATCCTATAAGCATTATATTGGGATTAATGTAATATTTTAATGGTTTTAGTGAAATCATATGGAGGATGCCTGAATAAGAGGTAATGTTCTTCTAAAAGAGGTGTTATTTGATTTTATTCTCCACCCACATCAATTTTTTTATACCATTATTATATAATAAACTATTTATATTCCATATACTAAGATGTTTTTATTTTAATGTTGTGAATTAAAACTTCACACACTTCTATAAAATTGTTTATGAAACCATCATTCATGTGTGTGTCGGACTACCGCCTTGCGATTCGACGTCATTTATTTTTCTATCACCGCCTTTCAGTGATGGGAATAATTATAGATTTATAGGTTATATAAGATATATATAGTATTTATGATTTTATTAATCTTCTATAACATTAATATTAATCTTAAATTCATTCTTTCTATTTTTTTGAGAACACCATAACATCTCTGGTGTCTAGGGGGATTAGTACCTCATGAAGTGATGTTATCTATTCACACATTACATGGATTGTGTTAAGGATCATTATAATAAAAATTATATATATATATATAGAAAATTATTTCTACTAGGATTAATATATATATTTATATCATTTACTTTTCATTCTTTTAAAATGAAAAGAAAATTGGTACAACATTCATCCATATGTACGACCTACTTCCTCCGAGAATAATGTATTTAATTATTTTTCCCTGAATTTTTTGTATTACACTAAATACATAATTTATGCATATATAGGATATTTAAATCATGGATTACATTCTTGATATTATTTAATCATGACCTATGTATGAGGAATAAAAAACAACGTGTCCAAATATTCTTAAAAAACAAGGTTATTAACACGCGAAACAATGACAATTATGAAATATTATTAATGAGAGGGAAATAATATGTTAAAAAAATATAATATATGATATAATAAGTATTAATATTTATCTATACTAAGTTAATAAAAATTTAAAACCACTATACTGGTGGTTAAGGTATGATTATAAGAAATAAATCATATGGTAATGGATTTTTCCTCAATTTAAATCTATTTGAGACTTATATGTTATCATGTACAAATTCACATTTACGTGTTGTATATAGTACCCATTTGACAAGTAATATCATGAAATCATTATTATTCTTAGTTTTTTAGGTTTCAATTTTAATTATTCCATCAATTTGGATATGACTTGAAATTTACTAAATGGTAAAAGTAATTTTGTGATCTAACATTCATTAATGATTGTAAACATTATCCTAAAAATCTCTTTATTATAAATATTTTTTACTTGAAATTAAATACCTATAAAAAATCCATATTCATCTATAATGTATTTTATTATTAAATAAACCATATACCCTTTTTACGTACGGTTTTTTACATTAAATTTTATTTCATTATCCATGTAAATATTGATAAATCTATGTCCTTTACTCAATATATATTCTTATGGACAAGGAAAATTGATTGAGTGTTAAATAAATTAATATATATAAGAGTAATTATTTATATATTTATGGAATGTGTTTGTTACTGTTTAATGTAATCCTCTCAATGAATAAGTAGTCTCATGAGAAGAAATCAGTTGGAAAAACCCTACGCGTATATAAAATCTATGTTTAAAACTGTATTGTGAAAGGTCATGAATGTAAAGATATGGTTTTCCAAAACATATAAATTTTTACCTAGTATGTATTAAATGTTAATTTGAATGGTATTTATGGTAATGGTATCATGTAATTTTGAAACATGTCATCCGATAAATAAATATTTCCATTATTTTTATTAATTTATTTTTTATCCATAATGTTTTCACTGTGTCCAAATATATGGATGAATTTTATTCATTATTTATTGACTAAATGGAATTATTTTTCATTAATATAATATTACATATATATATTTTAATATAAAATTATTTAACTTTCAATAGAGCTTAGTTATTTACCTTTATAAGTTGGTTATTCTTATTGATTCCTGATAGCCTCCCCTTTATTGAACCCTTACGAAGAATTTTATCACACCATTATTTTGTTTCTATTATAAATTATATGAAGATAAATCCTTTGAATTTTTTTTCAATGATTCCTAGAATTTAATTTTATTATATATTATGTTTTATTTTTTTATTTAAAATGAGTATCATTGATGTAATCAAGTTTCCAAAACCGCAAAACTGATCAGACATTTGGGATGTTATTGCTTGTATGTATCCCAATTAAATTTAATAAGGAACTAGATATGGTATTCTTCAGTTTGGTTTTTTTGAAACATAAATTTTTACCCAAATTAATTGTGAAAATAATACAAATTAACTATCACGGTTATGGTAAAAATGGATTTAGTATAGTGTTAAATTAAGAATAACATGGTTAGAATTTAACTAAAAAATTTTCTAAAACACAATTTCCTGACATATTTCAATCCTTAATCATCTATGATTGGATAATTTAATTTTTTTAGGATTGATAAATGATAGAATATTTTTTATGATTGAATCTTTTCAAAAACATTACAAGAGTTCCACTCACCACACTTATAAAAGGACACTCACACCCCTCTCTATATAAAACCTTTCATCCCTTTTGGTTAGAACCATAACTAAAAATATAATTTCCCAACATACCTCCACTCATCCATCGAGACATATTTTTTTCAAAACAATGTCCTAGGATTTCCATTGGTTAAAACCTAAGGGGAATACCTAAATAAGTTGTAACATCCTTTAGAGAGAGTTTTTATTTTATTTAATCATTGAACTACATAAATTATTATTAAAACATTAAGATATAGGATCATTATAATATTTCATATATTTATATCTTATTATGTTAACGTAATGGATAGAAAAACTCTCCACATCCAACAAATGGGTTATGAAATCATCATTCTTGTGTATGGCCAACAACTGCCTTGCGAACCAAATCCATTCTTTTTTTTCCATTACCAAATCTCATAGTTGGGTATCATGATGGATATAATGTATATATATGATATTTATAACATAATTATACCTATATATTAACTATAGCATATATATGTTTTTTACATTACATTCTTTATGTGATATGATATCATCACTCGTGTGTGTGGTGATCTACTACCTCGTGGAGTGATGTGATTCGTTTTTATCTAACTATTAGCATGGATGATAATACGAATAATTTTTATTAATATATTACATATACATGATATGATTACATTATTATAGTCATATTTTTATTATTAAATTATAATAGTTTATTTTCTTTCTTACATTGAAATATGATAATGTCACTCATGTACATGTGGAGAACCGACATCAAGAAGTGATGTGACTCCCTTTTAAGCACCACCATACACAGATAATATATTTTTATTTTTAAATAACTAATATGGTAAATGTGATTTTATTATAACTCTATAAAAATAAATTATTACTTACCTCTTTTTTTATGACGATCATAGAGAAATTGAAACATTACTCATGCATATGTACGACCTAACTTCTCCATGATTGCAACATATTTCATTTTCTCTAAAAATATTTCATGATTTTTAAAAATAAAAAATTGGTGTAAAAATATGATAATTATATATTGATTATTATTTTATAAATGGTATTACTATATAATGTGAACATGATCTGGATTGTTCATTATATGGCAACTAGAAACTGAAACAATGAAAAAAATGAATGCCTATTAAGGAACTAGTGATAAGATGTTTTAGGACGATAATATATGATATTATAAATGTTAGAACAGTTCTACAATATTTTAATGACAAGTTTATTAATATTATAGTTTTTGTTAAAAAAATGTTTTACCCAGAAAATCATGATGTAAGGAATTTTGTCTCAATTTCATTTCATTGAGGAACATTTGAATGTTATAAAACAATTTCCTTAATGTTGTCTATATAATTCCTATGTGAAACAAAATATCATTATTACACAGAAATTAATTCTATTATAACTTTTAATTTTAATTATTTTATCCATGGTGATTTGACTTAAAAGTTACCAAGTGGAAAAGATTTTTATAAATCAAGTTTTTTTCTTTGAGTTATATTACTTATTCATTATCATTTTTTAATTTTTTTATTTGGCATTATTATTCATATACTAATCAGTTCATTGATTAATTCTTGATTAATTGTTATTGTCTTTTTAAGTGTTAATTTCAAAATTGCATTCTAATCATGATTTTTTATTCTTTAATTTTAGATGAAGTGAATTGTTTGATCATTTTATAATAAACATCTTTTATTTTCATAAAAAATGGTTAATCATGAGGTTTTAAATTAATAGTACCATTTTATAAACTTTCGTAAAAAAATTAATTAAAAAATGTTTGGAATAAAATCAAACTTCATTTCTCCAATCTTTAATAAGTAAATTTTTATCTAAAACTATATTTTTTGAACATTTTTAGAAAATTGATTTTATCCTTATCAAAAATTTTTATTAGAATATATAATAAATTTTTTCCTGTTTACAAATTTCATTAAAAGGTATATTTTTGATGTTTTCATCACAATTGTTATTTATATATGACCAAAAGATTGAAAGTATTCTTTGAGGAATATAATTTATTGTTTTCCAGACCACTCATAGTTATTGAATCCTATTTTATAATTTTCAAAGGTTATTATAAAATAATATTAGTTTCAAAATTCCTACTTAGATTTTTAAAAAGTGATTTCAAAAATTAAAATGATATTTTCCTAAAGAATATTTCGAATGATCATATATGTTATATTTATTCATCAATGATAACAACATTTTATTTTAAATATACTACATTAGTAATATGTTGTACTTATACCATCCTTATTCACCCTAAGGATGTTTTATTATTATTTTTACCAAGAATAGAATTGAGATTCACTTATTTGGTCTATTTTTATTATTAAAAAAATTACCTAGAAATGTTCACATTCCTATGAACAATGGACCTTAAATTTTGAAAAAATAACCAAATTATTTATCAGGGATATTTTAATTTCATAAATAATATGTCATTAATTTATATATTTTTCTATATATAAATAAATTGTCTATGTGTTAAATATTGATAAATGTGTATTATTTACTCGATATGGATATTTTCTTAAAAGGAACATTGTATGTTAATTAAAAAGATTATTCAATATATATAGGTAATGTATCTAGCATGAAAGGTATGTGTGTCTCCTGGTTATGAATATCCCATAAGTGCCTCAATAATCTAATTAGACGAATCAATTTGCTATCCGTATTTCATTTTTTACACATAAGTTATAAAATGTCTTGAGGATAGATCATGACTGTAGAGGTTTCATGTTCATGAGACATGACATCCTAAATTTAATTATTTCCTTCATTAAGGATATAGTTATTATTATCCATGAAGTTTTATCTATAATATTATCAATGTTGGAATTTAATTATAATTTTATCGATTAATTGGAATGTGTTTTCATTTTATAATATTTCCAAATTCACAATTCATTATAATTATATGAGTCATAGTATTGATTAAATATCATGTGTTTTTAGTTATTTACCCTACTATATTGATTATAATTTATATTATTATCCATGATATTTTCTTAATGATATTATCTTGAGATTCATTTCATTTTCGGATATTTTTTAAATAACATTGTATTTCAGATATTCACCTTTCATTGTTTTTTAGGATTATTAATTCATGGAAGCTTTCCCTGTACATAGCCCTTACTACGTATTTTTGCTCACACATATTTTGTTTCCATTCTCAAGAAGAAATTAAGAGTATTAAAAAATATATTCAATAATATTATAGATGAGTAAATGATATTCTTAAAAACAATTATTTTTGTAATTTTTTTATTCAAATTTAATTATGTATGTACTTCGATAACCAAGGCTATTAAATTATTAAGTCCTTTGGGATGTGATTCACTATATCTTATTCTAATGTATTAACTAATCAAATGGAATTTTTATAATGGGTTCGAGGTCTCTACTGTTTATATCAAATGAATATTAGTAGAAACAATGGGAACTCGATTTAGGAAAACCAGATTAGGAATCGTGACCTAATTATAGACATTGAGGATAAGTATAAAAGAACATTATAAGGGTTTTTAAGGAATATATTCTGTTGTTTTTTTATAAAATACATCCCTTTTTGGATACTACAACTGTATTATGTTCTAGAAGAGATGTATCAAGGGGTAATAACTCCCAAAAGGTCATATTAGGTTTAACCTTATCATCTCTTGGTCCACAAAAATAGGGTATCTTGCTCTCCTCATTACACATTCCTAGGGAATATGCTTAATATATTTTAATTATTATTTATAAACCATTATAAAGGATTTTAATAGATGATGAAAATGAATAACCATTGTAAAATCTACGATTTCATATATTTAATATAATGGGACATAATTTAGACATTCAAAAAATGAATATATGGTTTTCCCAAAATTGTTGTTGTTTCTCACACTATTATTTTTCCTTTTTCACAATGGATCTAATTTGAAGAAATTGAATTAACATCGAATATGATGGATAATGCGGTGACCTTTAGAAACGAAATATGATGGTGATAGGAGTGAATTATATCATGATTGTTCCTAATCAGTTATCTCAAAATATTATTAACAACCTGTGGATTAACTAATTTCTAAACCCACCAAAGCATAGATGGATAGAATTTTCTATGAAATATATTTTTTCATAGCATGTAAGAAATAATTCAACATTCCCATATATTTATAAAGGTGGAAAGCGAAACTTAATATAGTATCTTTAAGGAATGGTAAAATGATTGTTTGTGAAAAAATGGAATAAGACAAATAATTTATGAGGATAAATTTTGAGTAAAATGGAAGGAAATAAATCCCATCCACAAGATAAATTTACAATTTATTATCTTAATTGTGGGAATTATTGGTATTATATGAATTAATTCCAACATCTATAGGTTAAACAATAAAAAATGAAATATTTTATGTTGAAATAAATTGGTTGAAGTATTTATGTATTGGGATTCAAGAATTAAATTTTTGGTGTATTTTTACCAATTGTATTTTGATGATAAGAATCATGAAACATCAAATGAATATGTAAATTTTTAAAATCATATGTGTCTTATATAACTATATAATTATGGATACTATTAATGATTTTGATTCTATGGTTTATCGTATGTTTCAATTCCCAAACACCGCTTCTTTTTAAAAAAAATTACTAATATAGAATGTTTAAAAATGTTTTGGGATAAATTTATAGAAAGAATATGTTTTAATGGATGTTTTATTTCATGAATAATTCACTTATATTGTATAGATATATATTGAAATATATTGACAAACATTATGGTTAATTAATGATATTGTAATAATAGTCAAATAATATTATTAAATTGTTTAAAAAATATTTTCTCTTAAATGCATTAGTAAAAGATCATTTAGTAATTAATATTTTTTCAAGGATATCCATTACATTTTTTGGAAATGTTATTATATGGGAAAACTAATTTCTAGTTGAAAAATATTAACATATAAAGGTTACATGGGGCTTGAAACCGTTCCTGAATAACGATAAGGGATTAATGACTACAAATGGCCTATGTTATGTCTCGGTTAGTATGTGGTTATTTTTAGTTAAATGGTTTGATGAGTAAATATTAATGGTCAACCAGTGCTGTTACCATTAGGTTTAGAGATTAATTTGTTATATTGTAAAACCTTTTCTAATGATATTGGATTTGAAAAATGGTACGAAGTATACATAATGACTAATCACTCTTTTATGAATCTTGTGGTTTGTTAAAAGTAAATTTTAGTGCTTTCAGCATGAAAAAATATTTTCTTGATAATCATTTCTTGGACTAAAGGGATAAATATAAAATTTACTGAAAAAACCCATAGGAATAAAATTTCTAAATGAAATAGACAAGTATCAAGTATATTTACTTAAATTCATTAATTATGAAATAATTCTTCAGCATTAAAAAAAGAATCCTAAAAAAATTTCCTGTTACATTCATATCAGAAAAATCTCATGGTATTTTAAATCATATATCATTTATGGTTTCGTGGCCCTTATAATTCTATAGATCATTCAATTTATTTTGATCAATGAACTCATTCACTATATTTAATTATTTATGATTTTATTCCATGTCATTGTTTTCATTTCCCACAAGTGTAATTCTAATTAGAATTATTATTATGTGCCACTCCATATAGGCTTATTATTTTCCTTTATCACTTTTTAAGTGGTTTTTTTATGAATAGTTTTTTTGAAGTAGGTTTTCAAATAAAAAAATCAAATATTAGACCCTTGGTTAATGAGATCCTGTCTAAATTGTGAGTATATGATTTATTTATGGTCCGTAGAATATAACACCACGAAATTCTAAAATGATAACATTATTTTTAATAGTATATGGGACACACATCACCATGAATAGAAGAAATTATTAAAACACAAGACTTAAGGATATAATTATTTTTAAATAAATTTAGTCTATTCAATTGTGTTCGTTATATTCAATGTTGTGTTTAATATGCATTACATGAAACACTAATTTTTCCATGAATTATATGAAACACTGAGAATAAATAAAATATTGAATGTTATTAAAATATTATTATTTCATATAATAGTTATTACATAGATGTTGTAATGTTTGTTATGAATAGTATTATCTAAATTATCAAAAGTATATTAATTTATTTCCGAGGAAGTTTTATAATCTAGGTGATCTTATTCAAAAAAATTATTAAAAGAAAAGTATGCAAGAAAACATGATCAAGAATTACAAGGGAGTTTTCACATATGTGAGGGAATGACCCCCACACATTTCATCATTCACCAAAGAGTTAAAACAATCAATTACTCTTAACATCCACATTGAGCTTTCTTTATGGACCACTCTCTTTGAAAACACATCTTATACCTTGTTATCCTCTTTATATGCATGTGAGACAAAGCATATTAATTTGAGTAACAAGATTAATACAATAAATCCAATACTGAAGGAGCTTCTATAGGACATTCCACATTTATGAATTCAATGATATAACCACATTTTCCAAACTCGATAAAATCCATAGGGCACATCATTTATGTTGCAATTTTTTTTGACCATGTTCATCATTGTCCAAAAATCAACCTAATATGTATCCCCTAATCCAATATAGTGATGATAAAATACATTCACAAAGTTATGGTATGTTCATAAAATTCCTCCAAATACATTTGGTCCAAATATTTCTGATGATGTACTATCTACATTCATTTTGATCCATGTTTTAGTAGGGGGTATATATCACATAGAATTAAGGATAAGAGGTTTTTTTGGACATTCCTATAACTCATAATCTCTGTAGAATGTTTAGATCAACAATCTCAGTATTCATCTCATCGATCCAAATTTTGACAAAAACATAGGTATATCAACGTAAAAACATGATGCCACCATGAGTGGAAGGATCCTGCTCCTCAAACAGCTTCAGATTGTGTACCTTCAGATGGTATCAAAGATAGATGTTGTAACCACCAGCAATAAATGATGGACCTGCTAACTCTGCCCCACACTATATATGAACAATAGAAGTCCCTCCATGTATCTCCCTGCACTGAGTTCTAGCACCAAAATGTTCCTTGCATACTCACATTAAGACCTTGAAAAGTTGAACTTATAAATATTGGATGACTATTCTCAGCAGATATAAGACACAGGGGTTATGATGATGCAATTCACTACCCAACTTTTCTCAACTGATCACATATGGGTAGTTTTTTCCTCCCAAATCTCCAAATGAGAATAAATCATGATGGATGATTAAAGATGACCTTAATATTAGAAATCAATGGTGGAATTCTAGTGGATCATTCATTCTTGATTTTAATAAATTCATTGGGATTGAATTGGTCACTACCACCAGAAATCCACATAAGAGTGTCAACATCCAAGAAGGCTCTATTTTAATCTCGCATTGCACACATAATTAAAAATTATTTTCTCAGACTTTTAGAAAAATTATTTCGAAAAATAAAATTTATTTTTGGAATCATAATATAAAAATTAACATACATTGAAATTTTGTGATTTTTTTTAAATGATTAATTTTATGACGACTAGTAAAAAATACTGAATTTTAGTTGAAAACTTCCTTTTCATTTAAATAATTTTTAATTCTAAATCATATTTTAAATTTTATTTGAAGTACCTTTAGAAAAATTTTATATAAATTAATATAGATTAGCCTATTTTACTAATTTTAATATTTTATTTTGATATAATTACTTAGTAATCTCTAGGAAAGTTTCTCAGAAAATCCATATTTCTCTTTATGTCTGTAGGATTAATTTTAAATTAAACTTTTCCACTTATGTAAATATAATATAGAAATATGGATTCCATAATTAGGATAATAATAATTTCTAACTTCTAATGAAATAAAATTAATTTCTGATCAAAATGAATAATAAAAAATGTAATAAATATAATATCGTGGTTAATGTACAAAAATATTTATCGGGGGTTAAACATAGAAAATAATGTTTCCAATGACTAAATAACTAGTTAGAACCCAATTGTATGTCCACATTTAAATATTATCTCTTTTAGGTTTTACAATACTCTATTTGGTGTATTGTTTTTATTATAAAAACATGGGTATGATTGAATATTTTCAAAATATTACAAGTGTTCCTATCACATCACTTATAAAAGTCCACCCGTCTCTTCTCTTATTTACAACTTCACATAATTTTAATTAGGAAAAAACCTACCCAAATAAATTCCAAAATTCTATCTTGTAATACTATTAGCCTTATTTTGTGCATAGTAGGACCCTTTAATATATTTTTGGGAAAAAACTGTGATGGATTCCCAAAGAAGTGGTAACATTATTCAATAAGATTTTTTTCCCCATTGAACTCCACAATATCTTATTAATCCATGCTGAAATATTAACCATAGAATTTTTAATTTTCTGATATGTTGTTATGTTATGTTAGTTACCTTCAACCACCTCTAGAGCTTTCAAATAGGTTATTAAATCATTTTTTTCTGTATGAATGACTACCCCTCGTGAACAGATGACATACTTTTTCCCATTACCACCCTTTGTTATTGGGTATGTTGATGGGTATAAATAATATTTACTAAATTTATAATGTAAATATAACTATGGGGTCATTATATCACCTATTACATATTTATATTTCATTCCTTAAAGGATATGAAAATGTCTCTCGAATGTTTGGAGAACTTCCACCTCAAGAAGTTGTGGTTTTTGTTTTTCAGTAACACCTTACATTGAAGATGATAGGTATAAACTTAATTAATATATAGGATAAAAATTAAATTATTATTATATTAATTACACATTTATAATTATTAATGAATAATATATCATTTTATTTCTTACACTAAAATATGATAATGTCGCTCGTGTTCGTGTGGACTACCACCGTCACGAAGCGATGTTACTCTCTTTTCATCACCACAACACATGAATGATATATATATAAATATATTGAAATAATAATTTATTTGTGATATTATTATCATTATTTAAATTCAAAATAGTAATTACCTACTTTCTATTATGAGCATTGAAAAAATTAAATGTTTCTCTAGTGTACATACGTCATACCTTCTCCATGATTGTATCATAGTCAGTTTTTTGTAACCATATTTAATAATTAAATTTAAAATAACAATTGATATAATTTTATTGGAATATATCACTATTATAATTCATGATATTATAAAATATATAATATGTGGAAGAACCAGATATTTCATGAGAAACAAATATGAGAAAACATGATAATTAAAACCGTAAACACTCTAAATAATGAAATATTATTAACGAATTAATGATAAGATGTTATAAAATTAACCTATATGTTACTATAAATATTGATATTATTCGATAATAATTTAGTAAAAATTTTAAAACAAATATATAAAAGAATATATCCTGTTGAACCAAAAGGAATCTGTAGTTATGTGATTATATCACAATTTTCTTTCACTAGGGAATATTTGAATGTCATGCACCAATTTCATTAAAATGGTTTATAAACTACCCATTTGGAATGTAATATCACGGTTAAAAAATAATTCATGGTACTTTATATTATAATTTCAATTATTTTATCCCATGGGATTTGACATGAAGGTTATCAAGTGGTAAATATTTGTATTACACTATTTCATTTCATTGAATTACATTACTTCTTTATCATGTGTGCATTGAATGTTTATATGTGTAATGACTTTTGATTATCATATTTTCAATTACAATTGTTTTATGTGAATTTATAGTTGATAAATATAATTAATTTGAGGATTAATTTTCACTTCAAGGTTGTGGTCATTGTATGTGTTAATATCACAATCTCATTCTAACTGAGATTATTTATTATTCAATTTCCATTTAAGGGAATTATTTTATTATTTTAAAATAAAGCCATTTAATTATATTATTTTATGGTTCATAATGATTTTTTCATGTAATATTACCATTTTTACACTCATGGGTACATAAAGTGATTGAGAAAATGTTATTTTTTGTTAAATATTACATCAATTCTATTTTCAGTTGGAAAACTGTTTTCATCCAAAACTATGTCTTATAAAAAATCTATTTTTAAAAAAATACTATTTCTAGAATATTCCAAATGATTTATTAAAAAAATGTATCTATTTTTCATTCTTTTAAATATTTTTAAATGGAATAATATGGTTTCTATAAACAAAATACCTATTTGTATTTTACTAAAAATGTGAAAGGAATAATTATTTTCATATTTAATACCTGAACAAAATTTATAGTTTTCATGACCATTCTAATTCATGAAATATTATTATATATTTTAAAAAGACTACTTTAAATCAAATTTATTTTAAAAATGTTTTATTATGTTTGTTAATTGATATTTTCTAAATTAATGGTATATTTTTTTTTAAGAATGTTTTATAGGATCATTTATGGTATTTTTATTATTTAATTATAAAAAACATATTCTTTACCTATAATAAACTAAGTATATGTTGTATTTATACAATCCTTACTTTATCTCTCAATGGTTAATGGTTATTTTGACAAATGATATTATTTACATTCACTTCTATGATTACTTTTTATATTCAATTACATTCCCTTAAAATGATCACTTTACTATGCTCATTGGATGTTATGTTTCCTATAAAAATACACATTATTTATTGTGGTTTGTTTTATTTATTAAACCATATATCATTTATACATAGGATGTTATATACTTAAATTCATATATTTAACTAAAAATAATGATAAAAAATATTGTCTAAACTATTACAAAAGTGGGAAAGGGAAGAATCCCCTTATATCAGCGCTAAGAAAAACCGCTGATAAAGGTTACCCTATATCAGAGCTAAAATTTTAGTGCTGATAAAGGAGTTCTTTATCAGCGCTTTTATAGCGTTGATATAGGGACTCTTTATCAGTGCTAGAAAAGAGCTAATAAGAAACCCTGTATCAGCACTACAATTTTAGAGCTGATAAAGAAATCCTTTATCAGCGCTAAAATAGAGCTGATAAAAAGTCCTTTTATCAGCACTAGAAAAGTGCTGATAAAGACACCCTATATCACCACAAAAAATTTAGCGCTGATAAAGTAAGGATTTATCAGCGCTAAAATGTTAGCGCTCAAAAATGTAGTCTTTATCATCACTTTTTTGCACTGATAAAACCATAGTGATTTTTTTTATAAATTCGGTCACACAGTGCCCTCGTTTTATCGCGACCTAAAGCTCTCACGGTACTGGAACCCTACGACTCCCCTCTACCGCCTGCTGAGATCACGTTGTCAGACCTCCGCCGCCCTCGCTTCTCGTTCCTGGACCTCTGTCGCCCGTTGAGTTCGCGTTGCCGGACCTCCGCCGCCCTCGAGCTTCAGTTTTCTAGACCTCCGCCGCACGCAACGCTTTCAAGATTCAGTTTTATGGACCACCTTTAAGGCATGTTTTCCAAATCATTTTTCAATATTGTTCTCCTCTCCCATTTCTATATCATTTTTTTAACATTATTTTTTATTCTATGGGTGAGTATTATGGATTGACCAATTGACGAAAATGAACCATACTTGATGGAAAATGATGTGAAAGGGATGATTCACATGTGTTTACTAATTTTCATTATATTTCTCAAGAACATAGTGCTTTTTTACTTTTATTGTTGAAAATATTCATTTTTTGGTGGGGTTGTTTGAGATGTTTTTTGTTAGTTTGGTTGTGATAGATTCCATTGGGGGAAAGTGTGAGATGGTTGAGGTGGTAAATCATGCAGTTGGGAAGCATCAATCATTCCATTGTTAAAAAGATGCAATGAGTGGGTTATTGTGGGAGATGACATCATTAGTTGATATGGGTTTTCCTTTTAGTTTCCCAGTGACATAGAATAAAGTTATTAATGATGAAATTGAAAAGGGTTTGGTGGGAATTGAATCACTTCATGGATAAAAATGATATGGTGGAAATAAAACCATGCTCACCCCCTATGCAATGAGTGTATCAGGTGGTTCCCTCTTCTAAAATTCAAATATGTGAGTTCTTTTTCCGAGATATAAACCTATGACCACTCTTAATTCAGGAAACATCCAACTCTAGGTGATAATCTCAGGTTGCCTTAGGTGACGAGAATATGAAGTCCCTATGTTATGGAAATATGAGATCTTCTTTATCTCCCAAATAATGTTCCCTTGATTATACCTCATGAGATTATAAATAGATTCATTAGGGGATATGCCTAAGAATACCCTATGTGATGATCATAAGATATCTTATTCATCTCCTAGGTAATGATCCTAGGATTATACCTCACATGAGGAGCATGAGAGTCCATAGGCGATGTTCCAAATAATCCCGTATGTTATGAGAATACAACTCTAAACACTTTCCTTAGTAGATGATCTTATGTTCATACCTGGTGTGATAAGAACACGATTCATTAGTTAATGAATATAGAAATCCTTATGTGCTATGAATATATTTTATAAACCAAATTAGTGTAGATTCCTCACATGAAAAATGCGATCCACCTTGTGTAATGAGCATAATATTATAGAGGATATAAGACTTGAATTCCTTCTGCAATAAGAATAAGTTACCAATTATCAATCATGGTAGGAATCATGTATTATAGATAATACACGTCATGTCAGGAGCTAATGAAAAATTATTAACCTCAATTTAAGATGAATTTTTTATTTTATCAATACAATAATCACCATTATTATATTCATCTAAAAGTATATTCCATGTAAATAGAATAATAATTATAATTAACTTGTGTCCACTAGAGAGTAGAAAAAAAACTAGACTCAGAAACATGTCTTATATCTGGAACAGAGACCCAGAATAGGAATCATACTCCAAGAAGGAAACTATAGAATGAGTATCTAACATCCCATATTCCCATTCCAATCAAGGGCATAATATTATCAACCATGGAGGTGGACTCTTTCCACCTTTGGAAATAGGTAAGGTAGGTTATGAGGATTGTGGCTAGCCCAAGGAAACAGATTCAAGCCTGAGTGATTTTCCCAGTAGAGGCATCAAAAAATTACCCATGAGCCCAAATATCCAATTCAAATGGGCCTTATTCTATGGGAACCATAAATATTAGGCCATACTCCAAATGGTTTGGCATGTGTTTGTTTATTGAATTTTTTTGGGAATTATTTCCAAAATAAATTAAAATGTCTTGTTTTTAAATGTTTTATGGTATTGGTATTTTAAAAAATTGAGGGGGATTGATTGTCCTTTTGAACAAAATAACTTTGATCCCGACCACCATCAATTGTTTTTTGGGGGTGAATTTAATGTCATTTCCAACCCAAAGGAAAGGAAAGGTAGAAACCAATTCCAGAGGAAGGCCATCGTGGAGTTTGTTCAGTTCATGGCTGGGAAGGGCCTCATTGATCTCAGCTTCTCAGGTGACAGTTTCACCTTGTGCAACAACTGTAGGGGCCATCACCTCTTGTGGAGTCTATTGGATTTGTGTCTAGCCAACATGAAATCCACTAACCTATTCTCAAATACCATATTTTTTCATCTTGTTTAGGGTATTTTGATTCACTCCCCCCTTTTGGATTCCATTTCTTCTTGGCATGATCATCAGGAACGGTTTCATATCCACCAACATTGAGTATTTATGCATGATGATATTGAATGTAGGGTAGAGACCAAGGAGTGGTAGATATATCATTCTTGATTATTCTTGTTTTTTTTTCTGGGGTGATTTGAGGAAACTATAATGAATCTAAAGTAATTATATTTAATGAAGACGAATAAATACTAATGGTTAGCCTCTATTAATATCCATTTTTATAAGGAAGTGGCTCTCTTCTACTATATTTGGAATTCTTTTTTTGTGTACATGAACCATAAATACTAATATTTGAGATTCAAATACGATGGAGATAAATAAATATTGGATGGATGCTAATCGTTTAACAATAGATTACGAGAACGGAGTGAAAGAGTTCATCAAGTTTGCAAAGGATCGTGCAAAGGATCCTTCCAAAATCATTTGTCCGTGTTTACGTTGCTGTTATTCTAGAATACTTACTCCAGAGGAGTTGGAAGAACATTTGATATGTCACGGAATAGATTTGAGTTATAAATGTTGGAATAAACATGGAGAAAAAGCGAAAGTAGCTACTTGCTGGGATAAAACTACATTTTATGGATCGTCAGATATGAATACAAATATGGATAATGAAGAAGACCGTATGGAGGATGTGATTACAGATGTCAATGATGATAAAGATCGTATTGAGTAAATGACAAAGAAAATTCATGATGAACTCCGTGATTTCTCAAAATTTTTTGAGAAGTTAAAGAGTTATGGAATGACTCCATTGTATGCTGCTTGCACTAAGTATACAAAATTGTCTGATGTACTGAAGTTGTATAAATTGAAAGAAGGAAATGGAAGGAGTGATCTCAGTTTTACGGAACTACTTGCTCTCTTGAATGAAATTCTCCCGAAAGATAATGATATCCCAAGCCGGACATATGAAGCTAGACGAATTCTACGCTCGATGGGAATGATTTCTGAAAGAATACATGTCTTCCTGAAAGACTGCATATATTTTCGCAAAGAGAAAAAATCACTTACAGAATGCCCAAAGTGTGGTGCTTCTCGATACAAGAAAGATATATCCAATCCTACGAAAGTTGTATGGTACATTCCAATCATTCCAACGTTTAGGCATCTATATGGATGTGAAGAAACTGCAAGACAATTGTCGTGGAATGTAGATAAAAGAAATAATGATGGGTTATTACGTTATCCATCCGACACTCCTCAATGGAAGAAAATTGATCATGAGTATCCCAAATTTGGAAAAGAGCCAAGAAACCTTCATCTTGCATTATCTATAGTTGGAGTGAATCCTTTTGGTTTTCAAATCAGCACTCATAGTACATGGCCTGTTATGTTGTTAAATTATAACTTGCCACCCTGGTTATGCATGAAGTAGTAATTCTTCATGTTTTATATTCATATATCCGGACCAAAACAACCAGGTAATGATATTTATGTTTATTTGGCTCCTTTGATCAAGGATTTGAAGTTATTTTGGGACTCAGTTGTAATGTTGTATGATGCTTATAAAAGTGAATTCTTCACATTGAGAGCGATGTTTTATGGGACAATAAATGATTCCCCTGCTTATGGAAAATTTTCAGCCTATAGAATTAAATGAAGTCAAGGGTGTCCCATGTGAGAAGAAGATACAGAATCAATTAGGTTGAAACATTCATCGAAATCTGTGTTTCTAAGACATCGTAGATTTCTACCTCGTCGGCATAAGTACTGATCTTGGACGACATCATTCAATGGAAGTTCAGAAAAATGTGGAACACCGTCTCCACTAACAGGTGATATGCTGTTTCAGAAAGTAAAAGATCATAACACTATTTTTGGTACACCATTTTCTAAAAACCATACGAAAATCGGTTAGAAAAATGTATCAATTTTTTTTTGAATTAGCAAACTGGAATTGTTTGTACGTCAGAACTTTTCTTGATGTGATGCATGTGGAAAAAAATGTATGTGACAGTGTTATCGGAAAGTTTCTAAATGCCCCTGGCAATTTGAAAGATGGAATTAAGGCAATGTTGGACATGGTTGACATGGGAATACGCGAAGAGTTGGCTCCCGTGAAGAGTTAAAATCGAATGTTTCTTCCTCCAGCTGCTTATACTCTTTCTAGGGCGGAGATATATTAGTTTTTCAACTTCTTCAATGATGTAAAGGTTCCAGAGGGGTACTCATAAAATATCATGAACATTGTGTCAATGAATGATTTGAAGTTAGAAGGTTTGAAATCACATGATTGCCATGTTATTATGCAATATCTAATTCCTATAGCTTTAAGTTTAATTTTTCTCAAGAATGTTCATCATACGTTACCCAAACTTTGTTTCTTTTACAAAGCTATATGTTGCAAATTTTTAGACCAGGGGAAATTTCCAGCTACGGAAAAAAAAATTCCATCATATTATGTGAATTAGAAATGTTCTCCCCACCAACATTCTTTGATTTGATGGTTCATTTGATGATTCACTTGGTGAGAGAGATTCGACTTTGTGGTCCTGTGCACCATAGATGGATGTATCCTGTTGAACGGTATATGAAAATTTTGAAAGGGTATGTCAAAAGTCGAAGTCGGCCAGAGGGTTGAATAGTGGAGCGATATATTGTTGAGGAAGAAATTGAATTTTGTACTAAATACCTATCTGATGTGGAAAGCATTGGTCTCTCGAAATCTCATCACACTGGATGCATTGAGGGTGAGGGAATTTCTGGAAGAGAAGTTGTGACAATTAGTATTACAGATCGGGAGCAGGATCATCTTTATGTTTTGCATTACAGTTGGGAGTTTGCTCCGTATATTGAAACTCACAAAGAAATTCTTAGGCAGTTGAATCTATCGAGCGCTGAAAAATGGTTATCAGATACACATAGTCACCAGTTTATAGGATGGTTTCAGGACCATATTTTTAAGCAGTTGGATGAAAATCCGAATTCAATTTTAGAACGTCTTAGATGGATAGCCGCTAGACCAAGTGTGTATGTATTATCTTATAGTGGTTATTTAATTAATGGTTATACATTCTATACAGAGGAACATGATAAAGATAATACCATTCAAAATAGTGGAGTTACACTAGTGGATGAAGTGACGCATGTTTCGGGTAGTAAGGAAAGAAATCCAATTTATGCAAATATGTCATACTTTGGCATTATCAAACTAATATGGGAGTTGGATTATACGATATTCCAATTGCCTATTTTTCAATGAAAATGGATTGATAAAAAAAGTGGTGTTAAAATAGATGAATGGGGATTTTTGAAAGTTGATTTTAGTAAATAAAGGTACAAAGACGAACAGTTTATAATGGCATCACAAGTGGTACAAGTTTCTTATGTTCCAGATCCAGCAAACTGAAAGTGGTCGATTGTTCTATTATCATCCAAAACTACTAAAGGTTCCGATGAAAATTCAGTTAAGGAATATCCTTTTAGTGGTACGTCGCAATCATTTCAGTGTGGTCCCAATGAAGATGATGTTTTGTATGTTATAGGAGACCACAATGAAGGGATTTGGATGGTCGATAGAGGTGTCAAATCCCTTCAACCGTTGAAAAAAAGAATGTGAGTTCCGTAAACATGTTATATTTTGATTGTAATATAGATCTTGTTATCTCATATTATTATCTTATCGTTACTGAATTTATGTAATCTGAATTAACTGTTCAACCACTTTTACAGATAATGACTTCTGCACATTCTGGTGCTCCTATGCTTGAGGCTGAACAAGTCTCTCAAGTAGCTGCTGTTGCGGCTCCTGCTACTCCTGCAGCTCATGCTGCTGCTGCTGCTGCTGCTCCTGCTGCTCCTGCTGCGGCTCATGTTGCTCCTACTGTACCTCCAGCTACTGCTCCTCCTACTGCTCCTCCTGCTACTGCTTCTACTGCGGCTCCTGCTGCTCTTAGTGTTGAGGTCCAAAAACCATCAACACATGTCGTTGATACCATTCTAAATGAACATATAGATGATGTTGAGATCGATGAAATTGTCGGGAATGAAGGACCAGATTCGTAGAAATCACAGGTGCATCGTAGTTTGATGGTGTTAGCCAAAATTCTTAAGGAGAAAAGCAAATGAATCAAATTTGAAGTCGGATGGAATGCATGAGGCCAACATGTGAATCCCAACAAGGCTATGTTTAGCAGCTACATTGGAGTTGTCACTCGGCAACATGTTCCGATTGACATAGATTCATGGCACCATGTTGTGTCCGGGCTGAAGGCTGTGATCTGGGATGAAATTACGGTAACATTATAAATTTATATCTTTAATTTAATAGAAAATAAAATAATGAAACAATGTATTACTCTTCTCAATCTCTTGCAGAGTATATTTATAGTACACGATTCACAGAAGGATTATGTACTAAGGCTTGCATGAAAAATTCATCAAGGTTTTTGCACTATTTTAACAAGATGTCACCTCAAAGATTCTAAAGGTAAAATAAACCCACACCCACCCATATTCTATGCTCACCTTATATCCCAAGAAGCATGGGATGCATTTATTGGTCGTCGTGGGGATGAGAAGTTTCAGGTATAGTGTGAGTGATAATACGTTGTTTGAGGATACTTGTATTCATCACTTTGATTGTCAATATTTCATTTATGAAACAGAAACACTGTACTGAAAATAAGGAACGTGATTTAAAACCAACATACCCCTATCGTAAAGCAAGGATGGGGTACGCATCATTAGAAAAGAAAATGTTACGTATTTTTAATTTACAATAATATTGTTAGGTGCCAATAAACAACATCATATTTATTTTTCTATGTTTATATGCAGATTGATGAGGCTAAAACCAAATGCACTTCCATCCCACATCATGTGCTATGAAAGGAGGCACGTGTGAACAAAGAAGGAAAGTTAGTAGATGGGAACACACAGAAAGTGCTGGAAATATGTGTAAGTACGACACGACTATAAAATAATTTGTTTAAAATTGCTATTACATAAAAATAATTAGTAATTTTCCTATATCTGACAGTAATAGGAATCAGCCACTCCTGTAGCTGATACAGACCTATTATCGATGACTTTGAAGCAGCCAGAAATATTTCAGTCTTGTTAGAGGTACAGGGTTTGGGGTGACACCCTGAGTATATTTTGAGAAGAAGAAAAATGGATGATATAGATGAAAAATTGGAACAAATGAGATAAAAAATAGCAACCCTTGAAGAACAATTACAATGGCAGGGAGAGTTGCTAGCAACTTTTATGGGTGGAAAGCAAAGGGAAGACAGAACTCAAGAACAACCACCGCATGAACATCCCGCCCCACCCCCCCCCCCCACCAGCTTTGAGGCAAGTCATTCGCCTCAAAGAACTGTCTTAGACATGGTAATCAATATTTTAATAATTGTTCCAATGAAATATGAATCAGACAAACACTGATAATTTTTCTGTACTCATATTCTACAGGGTGATAATGATTGTGATTTATATCTGTCTACACCCACCTATCACCTTGTAGCGAGGGCTACAGTGTTCAACATCCCAGATGCCACACTGCATAATAGACCACATCCGAAAGATCATCTAAAAGTGATGATTAATTTACCTCATGAGCCAAAGGCAGAGCTACATTTTCCTCTTGATGATGATGATATTAATACGGTCAAAAAGGCTATTGGGACATTCATTTCCTGGCCTCCACAACTTATAAGAGTACATGAGGACAAAGAGGTATTTATTTCCTTTTCTTTTCAAGCTAACCCTTAACAATTAATGAAAAAAGGGTCTGAACCAATGATTGTTGTTATAGACGGAGAAAGGGAAGGGGGTGACAAACATCGGCTCAAAACCATCTAAAGGATCGACCAACTGATCCCAAGGAGCTACTGAAATCACAATAACACCACATGTTATCTATCCACATTTACTAGCATTGAAGACTCATGTGAATATGAAGCTAAAAGATGGTAATTGTCATATAGTGGTTTTCGAAGAGAATTTATATGGAGAGGAAAGTGAAGATTTCGTTGCTGCTGAAAATGTAAATGAAGTCTTTGAAAACAGTTGGCTAGGGGTCACAGTTGTAAATGTATATATGAGGTATGTTTCCATGAATTGATTTTCTAAAAGCTAATCTAATGTAAAAATTATAACTAAATGCATTTTATATTGTGGACAGATGCATTTATGAAAATAGTTGAAAGAATTTTCCCATGAGCCAAGATTTCGAATGGTTAGTCCTCATATCACATCAACACACCTAACAAAAATAGAGCCATCAAAAAGGGATGCAATAGTAAACGGCTTGTTGAAAACATTTTAATGCAAGATTACAGATGACAGACTTTTACTTATACCAACCATGCAGGGGTAATACTCTACGATTAAAGCATATAAATTATATTTTTACTTCTTTTATTAATTTTTACTTTTTGTGTTTTTAGGCAACATTGGTTGCTAATTGCGGTGAACTTGGATACTCCATAGATTTATTTTCTGGATTCAAAGCAAGGATATACATCATACCGACCACACATGATGGAGTTTGTGAATATGAAAGACACTAAATCTTACGTTTTAGGTCTAAAAATAAAGTAATATAATTTATATTATCTTTTAATGAGGATTATTTTATGATAGGGTGGTGTATCATTATCATCTAAAAAAAGGAATGAGGACAGGAGCTTTGCATAGGGAGGCGAGCAAGTACTATGTCTGGACAAATATCAGGATATATATAATAAAATTTCACTATCAAAACACATCTCAACACAAGTTACTTATTCTCCTAATGATCAATTTTTATGAAGTGTCCAAAACAAACAAACGATAATGATTGTGGTTATTATGTTTGTAAATTTATGAAGGATATCATTTTTCATCAGCAACCTAGCATCCCTAAAGAGGTATTTTTAAAATCAACTACTACTTCGTTTACGTTATTTATTAATTCATTATTTTTTTATTTTGTAGTTCTACTATGAATGCTAAAAAGCCTCAAACCCACAAGATGATATATATGTGTTCAGAAACGAGTGGGCTGCATACCTGATGGAAGATTGTACACAAATAAAATGAAGATCTGACTTGGGGACATGTACAGTTTGTGGTCATTTTCTTAGAGTGGTTAAGGGGATCAAAAGATGAAACATTGTTGTATGTAAATGTTCGTAGGAAAACTGTAATTGTTATGAACTAAAACAGCCTTTCTCTAATGAGTCATTTTCCCATTTTAACAGATGATATGCACCAGCAACATGCAAGAATGTTGAACCACTCAAAAGGTCTCTATTTTGTTTAAAATGGAAAATATTTTAAGTGAAAACAACAACTGACCTATGGAAGTAAGACCAAATGAATTTGGAGTGAATTGATCTTTTATAATAACGATCCAAGAGTCCTTGGTGATGTTTACGATTCAACCCCGCATCAATCTGAGGCATGGTGTGGCTGCTATCACTCATATGGTCACTATTTTGTTTAAAATGGACACGATTTTAAGTGAAAACAACAACTGACCTACAAATATCCAACAAAAAGAATTCTTATTTCATTGATCTTTTATAATAATGATACAAGGGTCCTTGGTGATGTGTACGAGTCAACCCCGCCTCAATCCGAGGCACGGTGTGGCCGCTAGCACTCAAATGATCTCTATTTTGTTTAAAATGGACACGATTTTAATTAGAAACAACAACTGACCTATGGAAATCCAACCAAACGCATTCAGATTACATTGATCATTTATAATAACGATCCAAGGTTCCTTGGTGAGGTGTATGACTCAGCCTTGCCTCAATCTGAGGCACGGTGTGGCCGCTGGAACTCAAAGGGTCTCTTTTGTTCAAAATGGACACGATTTAAATTGAAAACAACAACTGACCTACAGAAATCTGACCAAACGCATTAGTATTGCATTGATCTTTTTTAAGAACTATTCAAGGGTCCTTGGTGACGTGTACGAGTCAACCCCGCCTCAATCCAAGGCACGGTGTGGCCGCTATCACTCAAAGGGTCTCTATTTTGATTAAAATGGAAAGGATTTTAAGTGAAAACAACAACTGACCTACGAGAATCCAAAAAACGCATTCAGATTGAATTTATCCTTTATAAGAACAATACAAGAGTCCTTGGTGAGGTTTAAGAGTCAACCCCACCTCAATCCAAGGCACGGTGTGGCCGCTAGCACTCAAAGGGCCTCTCTTGTTTAAAATGGACACGATTTTAAGTGAAACAACAACTGACCTACGGAAATCTGAACAAACGCATTATGATTGAATTGATAATTTATAATAACTATCCAAAGGTCGTTGGTGAAATGTACGAGTCAACTCCGACTCAATCCAAGGAACGGTGTGGCCGATAGCACTCAAAGGGTCTCTCTTGTTAAAAATGGACACGATTTTAAGTGAAAACAACAACTGACCAACAGAAATCCCACCAAATGCATTTGGATTTCATTGATCATTTAAAAGAACGATACAAGGGTCCTTGGCGACATTTATGAGTCAACCCCGCCTCAATCCGAGGCACGGTGTGGCCGCTATCACTCAAAGGGTCTCTATTTTGTTTAAAATCGGCAAGATTTTAAGTGAAAACAACAACTAACCTACGGAAATCTAACCAAACACATTCATATTGCATTGATATTTTATAAGAACGATACAAGGGTCCTTGGTGACATGTAAAAGTCAACCCCGCCTCAATCCGAGGCATGGTGTGTCCGCTACCACTCAAAGGGTCTCTCTTTTTTAAAATGGACACGATTTTAAGTGAAAACAACAACTGACCTATGGAAATCTAACCAAACGCATTCAGATTGCATTGATCATTTATAAAAACAATCAAAGGGTCCTTGGTGACGTGTAAGAATCAACCTTGCCTCAATCCAAGGCACGGTGTGGCCGCTATCACTCAAAGTGTCTATATTTTGTTTAAAATGAACATGATTTTAAGTGAAAACAACAACTGTTCTACGGAAATCTGACCAAATGCATTCTTATTGCCTTGATATTTTATAATAAAGATCCAAGGGTATTTGGTGACATGTAAGAGTAAATCCAATCTGAGGCATAGTGTGGCCGCTAGCACTCAAAGGGTCTCTCTTGTTTAAAGTGGACACGATTTTAATTGAAAACAACAACTGGCCTATGGAAATATGACCAAACGCATTTTGATTGCATTGATCTTTTATAATATCGATCCAAGTGTCCTTGGTGATGTGTACGAGTCAAACCTGCCTCAATCCGAGGCATGGTGTGGCCGCTAGCACTCAAATGGGCTCTATTTTGTTTAAAATGGACACAATTTTAATTGAAAAAAAAACTGACCCACGGGAATTCGACCAAACCCAGTCGGATTGCATTGAAATTTTACAAGAAAGATCCAACGGTCCTTGGTGACAATTATGAGTCAACCCCGCCTCACTCTGAGGCACGGTGTGGCCGCTATCACTCAAAGGGTCTCTATTTTGATTAAAATGGACAAGATTTTATGTGAAAACAACAACTGACCTATGGAAATCCAACCAAACAAATTCGGATTGCATTGATATTTTATAAGAACGATACAAGGGTCCTTGGTGATGTGTAAGAGTCAACACTACCTCAATACAAGGCACGGTGTGGCCGCTAGCACTCAAAGGGTCTCTCTTGTTTAAAATGGACACGATTTTAAGTGAAAACAACAACTGGCCTACGTAAATTCTTCCAAACGCATTCTTATTGCATTGATATTTTATAAGAACGATCCAAGGATCCTTGGTGACGTGTACGAGTCAACCCCTCCTCAATCTGAGGCACGGTGTGGCCACTAGCACTCAAAGGGTCTCTATTTTGTTTAAAATGGACACCATTTTAATTGAAAACAACAACTGACATACGGATATCTGACCAAACGCATTTTTATTTCATTGATCTTATAAAATAATGATCTAAGGGTCCTTGGTGACGTGTAAAAGTTAACCACGCCTCAATCCAAGGCCCGGTGTGGCTGTTAGCACTCAAAGGGTCTCTCTTGTTTAAAATGGACACAATTTTAATTGGAAACAACAACTGACCTATGGAAATCCAACCAAACGTATCCGGATTGCATTTTTCTTTTCTAAAACGATCCAAGGGTCCTTGGTGAAGTGTATGAGTCAACTGCACCTCAATCTAAGGCATGGTGTGGCTGTTATCACTCAAAGGGTCTCTATTTTTTTTTAAATGGACAAGATTTTAAGTGAAAACAACAACTGACCTACAGAAATCCGACCAAAAGCATTAGTATTGCATTAAACTTTTATAAGAATTATCCAAGAGTCCTTTGAGATGTGTACGAGTCAAACCCACCTCAATCTGAGGCACGGTGTGGCCGCTATAACTCAAAGGGTCTCTCTTGTTTAAAATGGACACCATTTTAAGTGAAAACAACAACGAACCTACGTAAATCCAAAAAACGCATTAGGATTGCAGTGATCATTTTTAAGAATGATTGAAGGGTCCTTGGGGATGTGTAAGAGTCAACCCCGCCTCAATCTAAGGTACAGTGTGTCCATATTCACTTAAAGTGTCTCTATTTTGTTTAAAATGGACAAGATTTTAATTGAAAACAACAACTGACCTACAGAAATCCGACCAAACGCATTCGAATTGCATTGATATTTTATAATAATGATCCAAGGGTCCTTGGTGATGTGTAAGAGTCAATCGAGCCTCAATCCGAGGCATGGTGTGGCCACTAGCACTCAAAGGGTCTATATTTTGTTTAAAATGGACACGATTTTAAGTGAAAACAACAACTGACCTACGGAAATCCGACCAAACGCATTCGGATTGCATTGATATTTTATAATAATGATCCAAGAATCCTTGGTGACGTGTACAAGTCAACCCTGCCTCAATCCGAGGCATGGTGTGGCCGCTAGCCCTCAAAGGTTCTCTATTTTGATTAAAATGGACATGATTTTAATTGAAAACACAAACTGACCTATGGAAATCTGACCAAACGCATTCGGATTGCATTGATCTTTTAAATGGGGGGTCATGGCATGTGATCTATCAGGGGACTCATGTCTATCAAGTCATGGTTGACCTTGTAAACTAGGGTGATAATTGTTTTGGGTCTATGATACTTATGGGCTTATATCTGGATGAAAATACTCCCATTTGGGAGGGTGGATATGCTTTTGGGTCTTATTCCATAAATGAGAATACTCTCATAGGGGAGGGATGAGATATATATATAGGTATTATTCCCCAAATGAGAATACAACCGTAGAAGTGGGATGAGATTACTATCCGGAATATTCACTAAATGAAAATAATCCCATAGGGGAGGGCTGTGATTATTATATAGATTATGCCTCAAATGAGAATACACCCATATTGGAGGGTTGATATGCTTCTAGGGATTATTATTTGGTTAATAATACTATAATATGGTATAGAATATAATCCTCTTAGTATTATTCCCTAAATAAGGGTACTCCCATAGTATAGGGATGAGATCCTTGTAGGTCTACTACCTCGGAATTGGAAGAACACATATGGGTGGTCTGAGATACTGTTAAGGGTATTCCCTAGATGAGAGAACTCTCATAAGTGGATTTCAATGATGGAGTATAAATAAAACTCACATATTGGAGGTCAATGATAATTATGTGTATAGTGGGGAGACTATGGTATATTATATGTTTTTTGTGGTTCCTATGATATACTCGGAGAAACCCTAACATTGGATGAAGTAGGTATGGTTGATCAAGCTTTAATACATGATAATCAGTGTGTCTTGATGTAGATGGGGTAGGACTTGGTCAAACTACATTTTTATAATGTTGACACGATCCTTGTCAAATGATTGGTAAAAGGTCAGCACTTGGAAAATTAATTTGGGTTTTATCATGGTCATGGATTTGAGGATCAATGATGATTTTTTTATTAGTTTTATTCCAGTTCATTCTCAACTAGGTTGTGCATATTTCCTGATCATGCACTTACAATATCCTATTGTATGTTTAATATTGGGGGTTTATTAATGAGATTAATCCCCCCCAAGTATGTACACCTCAGTGTGTGTACAAACCTTATAAATTCTTTGATGTTGAGAACATGATGCATAGTGGATAGAGAAAAGTCGAAAGATTTATGTATTGATAAATCACACCCATGTGGAGCCTTAGGATTGAACTGGAAAGCCCCCCGGACACCCCTACCCCCCCTTGGACAGCCACCCCAAACCCTTGAACAGCCACCAAACCCCCTGAATTCTGAATTGATTTCTTTAAGTACTTGATTAACTTATAAATTATGTTTTAATGGTGTACGGGTATAATTGTTGTATGGGTATACTTGGTCTAATTTGCTTATGATTTATGAGTTACTTTTGTATGGGTATACTTTCTTTAATTGGCTTATTGAGATGCTGTTTTGTTTTTAGGTGTTTGGGTGTGCTGCTGCAGATTTATTGTAGCAGCAGAGAGGGCATATATCAGTGCTCTTTTAGCGCTGATGAATCGTTCTTTTATCAGTGCTAAAAAAGCGTAGATAAACTACACCTTTATCAGTGATAAAGAAGCGCTGATAAAAGATAAGTTAATCACCGCTGAAGGAGCGCTGATAAAACAATCATTTATCAACACTCTTTTAGCACTAATAAAGGTTTGTTTTATCAACGCTCTCTTAGCGCTGATAAAGTCTACCTGTATCAGAGCTTGTTTAGCGCTAATAAAGTGTTGTTTTATCAACGATTTTTGAGCGCTGATAAAGGGGTACCCCCTTTATCAGCACTGAGATTTATAGCGCTTCTTTATCACTGTTAATGCCTGTATTAATTTCATAAATAATATGTTATTTATATTATATTTTTCTATATATAAATTCATTTTATATCTATTAAATATTGATAAATGTGTATTATTTACTCAATATGGATATTTTATTAAAAGGAACATTGTTTGTCAATTAAATAGATTATCCAATATATATAGGTAATGTATTTAACATGAAAGGTATGTGTGTCTCCTAGTTATTAATATACCATAGATTCCACAATAGTTTAATTAGATGAATCAATTGGCTATCCGTATTTCATTTTTTACCCATAAGTTATAAAATGTCTTGAGGATAGATCATTACTGTATAGGTTTCATGTCCATGAGACATGAAATCCTAAATTTACGTTTTTCCTTCATTAAGGATCTAGTTATTATTATCCATGATGTTTTATCTATAATATTATCAATGTTGGAATTTAATTATAATTTTATCGATTAATTGGAATGTGTTTTCATTTTATAATATTTCCAAATTGACAATTCATTATAGAGATATGAGTCATATTGTTGATTAAAGTTCATGTTTTTTAGTTATTTACCCTACTATATTGATTATAATTTATATTAATATCCATGATATTTTCATAATGATATTATCTTGATATTCATTTCATTTTTTGATATTTTTTAAATAACAAGTTATTTCAGATATTCACCTTTCATTGTTTTTTTGGATTGTTCATTCTTGGCAGCTTTCCCTTTACATAACCCTTAGTAAGAATTTTTTCTCACACATATTTTGTTTCTATTATCTGGAATAAATTAAGAGTACTAAAAAATATATTCAATAATATTCTAGATGAGTTAATTATATTCTTAAAAAAATTATTTTATAATTTTTTTATTCAAATTTAATTATGTATGTACTTCGATAAACAAGACAATTAAATTATTAAGTCCTTTGGGATGTGATTCACTATATCTTATTCTAATGTATTAAATAATCAAATGGAATTGTGATAATGGGTTCGATGTATCTTCTGTTTATATCAAATGAATATTAGAAGAAACCATGGGAACTCGATTTAGGAAAACTAGATTAGGAATCGTGACCTAATTATAGACATTGAGGATAAGTATAAAATAACATTATAAGGGTTTTTAAGAAATATATTCTGTGGTTTTTTTATAAAATACATCCCTTTTTGGATACTACAACTGTATTATGTTCTAGAAGAGATGTATCAAGGGGTAATAACTCCCAAAAGGTCATACTGGGTTTAACCTTATCATCTCTTGGTCCACAAAAATAGGGTATCTTGCACACCTCATTACACACTCCTAGGGAATATGATTAAGATAATTTACGTATTATTTATAAACAATTATAAAGGATTTTAATAGATGATGAAAATGAATAACCATTGTAAAATCTATGATTTCATATATTTAATATAATGGAACATAATTTAGGCATTCTAAAAATGATTATATGGTTTTTCGAAAATAGTTATTGTTGCTCACACTATTATTTTTTATTTTACACAATAGATTGAATTTGATGAAATTGTATTAACATCAAATATGATGGATAATGCGGTGACCTTTAGAAACCAAATGGGATGGTGATAGGATTGAATTATATCATGATTGTTCTTAATCAGTTATATCAAAATATTACTAACAACCTATGGATTAACTTATTTCTAAACCCACCAAAGCACAGATGGATGGAATTTTCTATAAAATATAGTTTTTCATAGCATGTAAGAAATAATTCATTATTCGCATAAATTTATAAAGGTGGAAAGAGATACTAAATATAGTATCTTTAAGTAATGGTAAAATTATATTTTGTGAAAAAAGGTAATATGACAAATAATTTATGAGGATAAATTTTGAGTAAAATGGAAGGAAATAAATACCATCCACATGATACATTTACAATTTATTATCTTAATTGTGGGAATTATTGGTATTATATGAATTAATTCCAACTTCTCTAGGTTAACAAATAACAAATGGAATAAATTATGTTGAAATAAAATGGTTGAAGTATTTATGTATTGGGATTCAAGAATTAAATTTTTGATGTATTTTTACCAATTGTATTTTGGTGATAAGAATCAAGAAACATCAAAGGAATATGTAAATTTTTAGAATCATATGTGTCTTTTATAACTATATAATTATGGATACTATTAAGGATTTTGATTCTATGATTTATCATATGTTTCAATTCCCAAACACCCATTTTTCTAAAAAAATTACTAATATAGAATGGTTAAAAATGCTTTGGCATAAATTTATGGAAAGAATATGTTTTAAAGGAAATTTTATTTCAAGAATAATTCACATATATTGTATAGACATACATTGAAATGTATTGATAAACATTATGGTTAATTAATGATATTGTAATAATAGTCAAATAATAGTATTAAACATTGTAAAATATATTTTCTCTTAAATGACTTAGTAAAAAGATCATTTAGTAATTAATATTTTTTCAAGGATATCCATCATATTTTTTGGAAATGTTATTATATGGGAAAACAAATTTCTAGTTGAAAAATATACACAACTAAAGGTTCCATGGGGCTTGAACCCATGCCTGAAGAAAGATAAGGGATTAATGACTACAAATGGACTATGTTATGTCTCAGTTAGAATGTTGTTGTTTTTAGTTAAATGGTTTGATGAGTAAATACTAATGATTAACCAGTGGTGTTACGATTGAGGTTTTGAGATTAATTTGTTATATTGGAAAACCTTTTCTAACGACATTGGATTTGAAAAATGGTAGGAAGTGTACATAATGACTAATCACTCTATTATGCATCTTGTGATCTGTTAAATGTAAATTTTAGTACCTTCTGCATGAAAAAATATTTTTTTGATATTCATTTCTTGGACTAAATGGATAAATATAAAATTTACTGAAAAACCCATTGGGTTAAAAATTTCAAATGAAATAGAAACATATCATGTATATTTACCTAAATTCATTAATAGTAAAATAATTCCTCAACATTAATAAAAGAATATTAAAAAAAATTTCTTAATACATTCATATCTGAAAAATATCATGGTATTTTAAATCATATATCATTTATGGTTTCGTGGCCCTTAGATTTCTATAGATCATTCAATTTCTTGTGATCAATGAACTCATTCACTGTATTAAATTATTTATGATTTTATTCCACGTCATTGTTTTCATTTCCCACTAGTGTTCTTCAAATTAGAATTCTTATTATGTGTCACTCTATATAGACTTATTATTTTCATTTATCTCTTATTAAGTCATTTTTTTATGAATAGTTTTTTTTGATGTGGGTTTTAAAATAAAAAAATTCAAATATTAGACCCTTGGTTAATGAGATCCAGTCTAAATTGTGAGTATATGATTTATTTATGGTCGGTAGAATATAACACCACAAAATTCTAAAATAATAACATTATTTTTAATATTATATGTGACACACATCACCAGGAATAGAAGAAAATATTAAACCCCAAGACTTTATGATATAATTTTTTTAAATAAATTCAATCTAATCAATTATGTTCGTTATATTCAATGTTGTGTTTAATATGCATTACATGCAAAAATAATTTTACCATACATTACATGAAACACTGAGAACAAATAAAATATAGAATTTTATTAAAATATTATTATTTTATATAATAGTTATTACCTAGATGTTGTAAAGTTGGTTATGAATAGTATTAACTTAATTATCAAAAGTATAGTAATTTATTACCAAGGAAGGTTTATGATCTAGCTGATCCCATTCAAAAAAATTATTAAAAGAAAAGTATGCAAGAAAACATGATCAAGCATTACAAGGGAGTTTTCACATATGTGAGTGAATGACCCCACACATTTCATCATTCAACAAAGTGTTAAAACAATGAAGTATTCTGAACATCCACATTGAGCTTTCTTTATGGACCACTCTCTTTAAAAACACATCGTCTACCTGGTTAACCTCTTTATATTCATGTGAGACAAAGAATGTTAATTTGAGTAACAAGATTCATACAGTCAACCAAATAGTGAAAGAGCTTCTATAGGACCTTCCACATTTATGAATTCAATGATACAACAACATTTTCCAAACTCGATACAATCCATAGGGCACATCATTTATGATGGAAATTTTTTTTTACCATGATCATCATTGTACAAAACTCAACCTAATATGTATCCCCTAATCCAATATAGTGATGATAATATACATTCACAAAGTCATGTTATGTTCAGAAAATTCCTCCAAATACATGTTTGTCAAATATTTCTGATGATGTACTGTTTGCATTCACTTTTATCCATGTTTTAGTAGGTGGTATCCATCACATATATTTCAGGATAATAGGTTTTTTTGGACATACCTATAACTCCTAATCTCTGTAGAATGTTTAGATCATTAATCTAAGTATTCATCTCACCGGCACAAATTTTGACAACAACATAGACATATCAACGCAAAAACATGATGCCAACATGAGTGGAAGGATCCTGCTCCTCAAACAGCTTCAGATTGTGTACCTTCAGATGGTATCAAAGATAGATGCAGTGGCCACCAGCAGTAAATGACGGACCTGCTAACTCTTCCCCACACTATATATGAACAAAATAAATCCCTCCATGTATCTCCCTGCACTGAGTTCTAGCACCAAAATGTTCCTTTAATACTCACATAAATACCTTGAAAAGGAGAACTTATAAATATTGGATGACTATTCTCAGCAGACCTAATATATAAATGGTATGATGATGCAATTCACTACCCAAATTTTCTCAAATGATCACATATGGGTATTTTTTCCTCCCAAATCTCCAAATGAGAATAAATCTTGATGGATGATTAAAGATGACCTTAATATTATAAATTAATGGTGGTATTATAGTGGATAATTCATTCTTGATTTTAATAAATTCGTTGGGATTGAATTGGTCACTACCACCAGAAATCCACATAAGAGTGTGAACATCCAAAAAGGAACTATTTTAATCACGCATTGCACACATAATTTAAAATTATTTTCTCACACTTTTAGAAAAATTATTTTGAAAAATAAAATTTATTTTTGGGATCATAACATAAAAATTAACTTGCATTGAATTTTTGTGATTTTTTATTCGAAATGATACATTTTATGATGACTAGTAAAATATACTGAATTATAGTTGAAAACTTCCTTTTAATTTAAATAATTTGTAATTATAAATCATATTTTAAATATCATTTGAAGTACTTTTAGATCAATTTTATATAAATTAATATATTTTAGCCTATTTTATTATTTGTAATATTTTATTTTGATATAATTAATTAGTAAACTTTAGGAAATTTTCTCTTAAAATCCATATTTCTCTTTATGTCTATAGGAATAATTTTAAATTAAAATTTTCCACTTATGTAAATATATTATAGAAAAATGGATTATATAATTAGAATAATAATAATTTATAACTTATAATGAAATAAAATTAATTTATGAACAAAATGAATAATAAAAAATGTAATAAATATAATATCGTGGTTAATGTACAAAAAGACTTTTTGGGGGCTAAACATAGAAGATAATGTTCCAAATTACTAAATAACTAGTTAGAACCCAATTGTATGTCCATATTTAAATATTATCTCTTTTAGGTTTTACAATACTCTATTTGGTGTATTTGTTTCATTATAAAAACATGGGTATGATTGAATATTTTCAAAATATTACAACTGTTCCTCTCGCATCACTTATAAAAGTCTACCCCTCTCTTCTCTTATTTACACCTTCACATAATTTTAATTAGGCCAAAACCTACCAAAATAAATTCCAAAATACTATCTTATAATACTATTATCCTTATTTTGTGCATAGTCTAACCCTTTAATAGATTTTTGTGAAAAAACTGTGATGGATACCCAAAGATGTAGTAACATTCTTCAATAAGAGTTATTATTTTTTTTTCTTCATTGAACTCCACAATATCTTATTAATCCATGCTAACATATTAACCATAGTATTTTTAATTTACTTATATGTTGTTTAGTTATGTTAGTTACCATCAACCACCTCCAGATCCTTCAAATAGGTTATGAAATCATTGTTTTTCTGTATGAATGACTACCCCTCGTGAACAGATGACATAATTTTTCCCATTACCACCCATCGTTATTGGGTATGATGATGGGTATAAATAATATTTACAAAATTTATAATGTAAATATAACTATGGGGTCATTATATAACATATTCTATATTTACATTTCATTCCTCAGGGGATATGATAATGTCGCTCGAGTGTTTGGAGAACTTCAGCATCCAAAAGTTATGGTTTTTTTTTCAAAAACACCTTACATGGAAGATGATAGGGATAAAATTAATTAATATATTGGAAAAAATTAAATTATTATTATATTAATTACATATTTATAATTATTAATGAATAATATATCATTTTATTCCTTACACTGAAATATGATAATGTCACTCGTGTTCGTGTGGAATACCACCTTTACGAAGCGATGTTAACCTCTTTTCATCACCACAACAGATGAATGATATATATATATATATATTTAAATAATAAGTTATTTGTGATATTATTATCATTATTTAAATTCAAAATAGTACTTAACTGCTTTCTATTCTGAGCATTGAAAAAATTAAATGTTTCTCTAGTGTACATACGTCATACCTTCTCCAGGATTGTATCTTAGTCAATTTTTTGTAACCATATTTAATAATTAAATTTAAAAGAACAATTGATCTAATTTTATTTTATAATATCACTATTATAATTCATGAAAATATAAAATATATAATATGTGAAAGAACCAGATATTTAATGATGAAACAAATATGAGAAAACATGGTAATTAAAACCGTAACACTCTAAATAATAAAATATTATTAACGAATGCATGATAAGATGTTATATAATGAACCTATATGTTACTATAAATATTGATATTATTCAATAATAAGTTAGTAACAATTTTAAACAACTATAGAAGAGAATATATCCAATTGAACCAAAAGGAATCTTGAGTTATGTGATTATATCTCAATTTTCTTTCCCTAGGGAATATTTGTATTTCATTCACCCATTTCATTCAAATGGTTTATAAAATACCCATTTGGAATGTAATATCATGGTTAAAAAATAATGCATGGTACTTTATTACAATTTCAATTATTTCATCCCATGTGATTTGACATGAAGGTTATCAAGTGGTAAATATTTGAATAACTCTATTTAATTTCATTAAATTACATTACTTCTTTATCATGTGTGAATTCAATGTTTACATGTGTAATGACGTTTGATTATCTTATTTTCAATTACAATTGTTTTATGTGCATTTATAGGTGATAAACATAATTAATTTGTGGATTAATTTTCACATCAAGTTTGTAGTCATTTTAGGTGTTAATATCACAATCTCATTCTAAATGAGATTATTTATTATTCAATTTCCATTTTAGAGAATTATTTTATTATTTTAAAATAAACCCATTTAATTATCTTATTTTATGGTTCATAATGATTTTTTCATGTAATATTACCATTTTTACAATCATGGGTACTTAAAGTGATTGAATAAAATGTTATTTTTTGTTAAATATTATATCAATTATTTTTTCAGTTGGAAATCTATTTTTATCCAAAAAAATGTCTTATAAAAAATCAATTTCTTAAAAAAATTGTTTTTAACATATTCCAAATGATTTATTAAAAAAATGTAACTATTTTTCATTATTTTTAATATTTTTAAATGGAATAATAATGTTTCTATAAAAACAATACCCATTTGTATTTTACTAAAAATGTGAAAGGAATAATTATTTTCAAATTTAATACCTGATCAAAATTTATAGTTTTTATGACCATTATAATTCATGACATATTACTATATATTTTAAAAAAACTAATCTCAATGAAATTTATTTTAAAAATGTTCTATTATGTTTGTTAATTGAGATTTTCAAAATCAATGGAATATTTTTTATAAGAATGTTTTCTAGGATCATTTATGGTATTTTTATTCATCAACAATAACAAACATAAACTTTACCTATAATAAACTAGGTATATGTTGTATTTTTACCATCCTTACTTTAGCTCTCAATGGTTAATGGTTATTTTGACAAAGGATAGTATTTACATTCACTTCTATGATTATTTTTTATATTAAATTACATTCCCTTAAAATGATCACTTTACTATGCTCATTGGATGTTATGTTTCCTATAAAAATCAATATTATTTATCATGGTTTGTTTTATTTATTAAACCATATATAATTTATTCATATGATGTTAGATACTAAAATTCATTTATTTAACTAAAAAGTAATCATAAAAAACATTTTCTACTAAATAAGAAGAACTAATGATAAAGAAAATTTTTTGGAATTAAATTGACTATTATATATATATAGGGAACAATTTTGACACCTAAGACATGTTTGGAACCTTTTTATATGTATCTCCTGGTTGAATTGATGGTCTCATGGGAAGAATAAATTAGATAAACTTTGTTAAATGGGTTTCTACCAATCTATTTTGAACTATCTTGTGGATAGATCATGATGGTAGAGGTATTATATCTTGATACCTAACGTCCAAAAATTATTTATATTATTTATTTAATATTATTTTATTATTTTCCATGATATTTTCTATATTATATTATCTCTAGATTCATTTCATTATCCGTTTATTGATAAAAGTTACTATTTTTGGTTATTTACATTTATATTTTTATTATTCCATATCCATTAATTATAATCATATTATTCATTAAATGAAATGTAATTTCATTAATTTTAATTTAAAAATATTGATTATTCCTTAAATTATTATACATGATATTTTCACAATGATAGTATCTGAGGGTGCATTTAATTTATAGTTTATTGATTAATTAGAATGAGTTTTTTTCACCATTCCTTTATGTTTTTTCTAATTCATTTACGATATCTTCTATTTTATATAATTCAAACTGAGATTCATAGCTCACCCTTAGTTTACTTCATTTCCTTGGAATATAATAAGTGTACTATGAATGATTTGAAATAATATATTAGATTTGATAATTATAATATCAAAAATAAATTATTTTGTAGTTTTTATATTAAAATGAAATCATATTTTTATTTAGTTTTTAAAACATCTAAACTAATAGGTCCTTTGTAATATAATTCCCTATTTCATATGATAATATATTAAAGTAGGAACTTGCTTCATGCTATTGGGGTTGGGGTCACTAAAGTTGGTATAAGTGGATGTTTATCATAACACATGCGAACTATATTTAGGAAAAGTGTAGTTTTGGAATCATAAACCTATGATTTTCATTGAGGATTAATATATAAGAAAATCATCATGTTTTGGTAAATTATATATTAGGTGGTTATTCATAGAAATACATCTCTATCTAGATAATACTAGTGGATGTGTTTCTTGAAGATAGGTACCTTGGGGTAATTACTCTATAAATGGGACATTATGTATGGCATAATTATTACCTGGTGTATGAAAATGATCCTTACTATGAACATGGTTTTACACACTCAGTTGATGTGTTTAGTATAATTCGAATTTCTATTATAATATATTATGATAAATAATAATTTTTTATAATATTGAATGATCTACGTTAATCTAATGGTGTTTTATATTGAAAATAAACTTTCATAATTGGGACATCTTATAAATTATTATATGGTTTTTCCACTATAGTTATTGTGGATCACAATTGGATTTTTGGATTTTGTAAGTTGATGGAACCCAAAGGAATCATGTTAATATCAAACATGAAGGTCGATGCATGACTATGAGAAACCAAATGGGTTGATGATATTAGTCAATGACATCACTATTATTACTAATCAATTATCCCAAAATAAAATTTATATCTAAAAAAAATAAAAACTCATGGAGTTACCGAAGTAGTGAAGGATTGATGTTTTTAAGAGCTCAAGTGGTGTAGACCATGGAGGAAAAAAGGATAAATTCCCATCATTTAATAATTGTGGAAAGAGAAGCTCAAGAATGTTTCATGAAGGAATGGGAAAAATATTTATGTTTAGAATATAAGGTCATAATGAAAATAGTTTACAAAGAAAAATAATTAGTATGATTTTAGGAAATAAATCCCATCCTATGTAATTATTTAAAGTTCATTATCTTATATTTGTTGAGCCTATGAATTATCTGGATCAATAACTTTTTCGAAATTTTAACTCTTGACCTAGAAAGTATTTAGGATGAAATAACATGGATCAAATATATATTTGTTTTATTTAATAATAAAATGTCAAAGAATTTTTACCAATGGTATTTTTGTAAAAAGAAACTTGAAAGATACCAGTCATGTGTTAAATTTTCGAATCATATGTGTTTTTATTAACATAATAGTTATGGATAAAATCATGGTTTATAATCCTAAAATTGATCATATGTTCAAATTTTTAAACAAACCCTTTTTATAAAAAGTTGGGTCAGAATATAACACCATTAAGGATATTTTTGGAGAAATTTAGGGAAAACATATGTTTTAATTGAAAATTTATTTGAGGAATAATAAATTTAAATATTCTTGAAACCATTAGGGGTAAATTAAGAATGTGTAAAAATAGAAAATAAAATACTATCCATTGTAAAACAAATTAAGTTATATTGAAATCCTTTGATATAATGTTATGTAATGATTATTTTTATTTCAAGGATGTACATCATAATTTTTTAGGGAATGTTATAAAAAGAAAAAATCTGAATTTTTGTTGATAACTTGTCAGATCTCACCAGGCCCTGAGGCATGAACCCATGACCAAAGGATGATAATGGTTTATGTCCTAACATTGGCATATATGATATTCTAGTTAATATGTAATTGTATTTAGTTAAAACATTGGTTGAGTAAATATTAATGATAAAATTGCGGTGTGACCTATGAGCATTATTGATTAATTGTTTATATTGGATAAATTATGTTAACCATGTTTTATTTGGAAAATATTAACAGGTATATGGAAATAATTTTCACCTTTTTAAGGAACATATGATCACATAAATGTGAATTTTATTTGGTCGGGCATACAAAATTAATTTTTTTTATTAATTTCATTGTGTGAGGGGATAAATTTTAAATTAATTAAATTAAAATAATATGAGGAATTGTTTATTGAGAAATAAAAAAATATCAAGTAAGTATATTTCATTATATTCATAGATACTAAATGTAACATCCCCAAATGATAGAGGGTTAAATGACTAAATGATATGACTCATGTCAACAAGGTGCACCTTCTTTTTCGAGATCCTGTCTGATTAAAACTCCACAGTTAAGCGTTCTTGGCATGGAGTAGTAATCAGGATGGGTGACCATCTGAGAAGTTTCCCAGGGTGTGTGTGAGTGAAGAAAAAGCACACTGGAAAGGACAAGTGTTGGCTTTTTGGGACTGTCATTAGTCAGATGACCCGTTCAGGCATGTGGTGGACCCTGGGGTGGGCCCCAAGTGTCTGCGGGGGCAACTGGGGGTACCTGGTAGGCCAGGACCCGACGGCCATGTTAAGGCGGGGTGTCTCTACTGTCCCCAGGACCCGGTTGTCACATTCGGTATCAGAGGAGGAACCCAGCCTTAAGTGCATGGTGCACTGCCTGGGTTGAGATGTATGGCCCACAACGAGGGTGTTTTGATCTAAAGGGGGGGTGACTGTAACATCCCCAAATGATAGAGGGTTAAATGACTAAATGGTATGACTCATGTCAACAAGGTGCACCTTCTTTTTCGGGAGCTTGTCTGATTAGAACTCCACAGTAAAGCGTTCTTGGCCTGGAGTAGTAATCAGGATGGGTGAACTTCTGGGATGTCTCCCAGGGTGTGTGTGATTGAGGACAAAGAACACTGGAAAGGACAAGTGTTGGCTTGTGGGGACTGTCATTAGTCAGATGACCCGTTCAGGCATGTGGTGGACCCTGGGGTGGTCCCCACGTGTCTGCGGGGGCAACTGGGGGTACCTGCTAGGCCAGGACCCGACGGCCATGTTAAGGCGGGGTGTCTGTGCTGTCACTGGGACCCGGTTGTCACAGTAAAAGTATTAATTAACATTATGAAAATTTTCTTAGAAAAAATTCTATCCTATTACATTCATATATGATGAATCAAATGGTATTTTAAATTATCACTAGTTTCTGATTTTAGGCCCATAAATTTAAATTTCCCACTCACTTTCTTGTGATCAATTAGCTTAATCGATCTCAATTATTATTTATACTTTTTCTCTGTGTCCATGTTCTGATTTCTAACTAGTGTTATTCTACATATGTGTGCAATTCCATTAAACATTTTTATTTTAATTTCTCTCTTGGTAAGAGGATATTTTATTATTTATTTTTATGATGCGGGATTTGATAAAAAATGAATTAATAACACTTGATTATCGAGATCATGTTTCACTTCTGAGGATGTAATTTATTTATGTTGGGGATAATGAAACACCCTGAAATTATAAAAACCTAAAATTATATTCATTAGAATATGAATCACAGAAAACCTAATAGAGGATAAATATATCCACTTCATACCATACAACATATTAATTTTTATATAATTGTAAACACTTCAATATCATTAGTTACATGAAACATTGAGTTTAACATGCATTACATAAAACATAGAGTTTAAATGAAATGTGATATATTACTAAAATTTTATTATTTAATATAATAGTTATCACATATATGTTATAATGGTGGGTATGAATATGATTAACTAAATTATCAAAATTATATTTATATATTTATTATCAATAAAATAATAATAATTTAAAATAAGAAAAAAGTTTTTTGAAAACATATATTTTTTCTAAAAGACAATTTAGTCGCAATTCAAACACTTAATTTATATTTAAATTTGAATAATGTAATAAAATTTTATTTCTTGAAGAGTATTTATTTGTGGTATTATAATATCAAAATTTTAATACTTTGATGATTTTTTATGTGTCTATAATTTTAATTTTATGAGGAAAACTGACAAATATAGAATTCAAATTGAAAAATAACATTTTGTTAAAATAATTTATAAAGATAAATAACATTTTAATTCATTTTAAAGTAAAATTAGTTCAATTTTATATAAATTAATATAATTCAATAAAATTTATTATTATTAATTTTTAATTTTGATATAAAAACATTATATGTTAATGGAATGTTTCTCATTAAAAACTGCTTTCTCTTTGATTCTGTGGGGTTAAATGTAAATTAAATTTTACAAATTCTATGAAATAAATTTCAAAAAAACGATTCCATATTTTTATAATTTATAATAATTTAAAATTATTTTATGACATAAAAAATTAGTTTAAATAGTAAAAACTAATTAACATGATTAAGGCAAAAAAAATGGATTTACTATGTGTTAAGATTAGAATATAAGGGTTAAAAAGTAAATACCAATTTTTTTGAAACCATTTCATAACCATAATTAAATCCTATGTCATTTTGGTTTGTTAATGTATAACTTTTTATAATATTTTCGTGATAAATAATTGGATATGATTGAGTCATTTCAAAAAAATTCCTTGTGTGTCACTCAGCTCACTTATAAAATCCCCCCCCCCATATCCTCTCTTATTCACATAATCACACCCTTTTAGATAATCCATTACCTACATAAATATCTTAACAATATCACAAATATGATACTAGAAGATATATTTTGTTCATAATGAAAACCTAGTAAGATATTGTGTTCAATCCATTGGTGGATACCTGAAGAAGATATAACATTCTTCAATAATCATTATATGTTTATTTCTAAAACTCATTAAATTATTAATAAAAAAGTGTTGATATATATAAAGTTTAATAATATATATACTATAATATTTTAATCATATTGACATGACCCACATCCAACTGCACATTTATCAAATGGCTTATGAAATCCTTCTTCATGTGTATGGTGGACAACCGCCTCACGAACTGATGTCAAACATTTTTCCACTACCAACCCACGTACTTTGATATAATGATGGATAAAAAATAAATATATTATAATTTTAAAATTAATATACCTATGGATTAATTATTTCATATATACCATTTTTATATTCCATTTCTTAAGGGATATGATAACATCGCTAGTGTGTAGGGAAGACTACTGCCTCCTGAAAAGACATGATTTGTTTTCACCTGAAACATTTAATGGAATGTGATAAGGATAAATTTAATTAATATATGTAATATATATGAAAATATTATGATAATAATGTTATATTATTCATTATGAAATTAAAAAATATAATTTTCTTCATAACATTGAAATATTATAATGCCGCTCGTGTGTGGGAGCACTACCGCATTCATGAAGCGATGCGGCTCTCTTTTAATCACCACAAAATAATGTTGATAGATACTTTAATATTTTAAGAAATAAAAAAGTATTTATTATATTATGATCGTTTTTTAAGGATAAAATATTACTTATCTGTTTTTTATTATGATCATTAAAAAACAGAAATATTACTCATGTATACTTATGGCCTACCATCTCCATACATGTAACATAGTCCGTTTTTCAAAATCATATGTCATATTGGGTTATAAAAGTATAACTACTGTAATAATATGATAATTATAAAATTATTATTATTTTGTATGTTATATTTCTACATAATAAGAATAATAACTACATATTACATGATGAAACATGCAAGGGAAAACAAGGTAATAAACACCGGAAACAATGAGAATAATGAATGATTATTAATGAATGTGATATAATATGTTATAAATGGGTCATATATGAAATTATAAATCTTAATATGGTTTTTAAAAAGTTAATAAATTTTTTAAAACCATTTTACCGGAGGATATATAATGTTCGACTAAAATGAAGCATGAGTTAAGGGACTCTTTCTCAATTTTCATTAATTGAGGCACATTTGATAGATATATACCAATTTCATTAACATGGACTATAAAATACCACAATGAAATGTAATATAATAATCCTTTAATAATTAATTTTATTTTAAGTTTCAATTTTAATTATTTAATCCAATATGATTTGAATTAAAATATATGGAGTTGTAAATAATAATAAAGATCATTATCATTAGATTGTATTATTTCTTTAATATATATGATATTATAATACTATGTGTGTAATGAATTTCTATTATCATATATTTCATTTCCAAAAAATATATTTGGATTTATAGTTTATACACAGAACTGATTCATTAATTTATTCTCACTAAAATATTATGGTCATTGTAAGGGTTTATTTCCAAATAACATTCTAATCAGTATTATTTATTCATGAATTTCATTTGAACGAAATTAAATGATCCTTTTATAAAAAAACCATTTAATTTTAGTATCCTCTAGTTAATTATGAATTACTATTGTAATTTTACAATTTGTTTACACTATGGAACATAATATGATTTAAGAGTTTGATTAACAAAACCTTCATTTCTCTCCTCAGTTGGAAATTTCTTTATTCCAGACATATATTTCCTAAAAATGTTTTCATCTATTTAAAAATAATTTTTTATTTTGTTTTACCATATTATCTTTCTAAAAAATGGTTTATATTTAATCATTGGGATGTTTTCTAAAAAGTTTATTTTTTTTCTTTTACAAAAAAACATAACTGAATCATTATTTGAACTTGTATGACCCGAAACTACTATCATGTTTTTATGACCACTAAAATTTTTCATTGAATATTATATATATTTAAAATGTTATATTCCTAGACTTCTATTTTCAAAAAGTTTTGTAATGTTTTTAACAAATTATTTCCAAAATGAAAAGTATATTTTCCCAAAAAATATTTGTAATGATCTTTGATGGTATTTTATTCATCAGTGACAGAAACAAATAAATTTACATTTATTAAATTGGGGGTATTATATATTTATACCACCCTTATTATCACTCTATATGGTCTATGAATATTTTACCAATGATATTACATTCATTAACTTCCTTGTTTGATTTTTGTAGTCAAAATCTTTCCCTTCAAATGATCACATTCATGTGATCATTAGACATTAAATTTCTGATAAATATCCATACTATTTATCATTTATATATTCATTTTCTAATAATATATCATTTATACACACAATATTCTATATTTAATTTCATTGGTTTATCTGGTAAATATTGATAAATATATATTCTTAACTCAGTGCAGGTTTTTGCTGATAAGTCACATTGTATATGAATTAAATTTATTATTTAATATATGAGAAATTATTTGTAAATGAAATACATGAGTGGAGAAAGAATATAAATATATCCTCGATGCATCAGTAGTCTCATGGGATGAGTCAATTGTCCATATATATTTAAATGGGTTTCAAACCATCGTGTATAAAATAGCATAAGGATAGATCTTAACGGTAGAGGTATCATGCACCTAAGACATAATGTATAATAATTAATTATATCATTTATTCATAATTTATATATTATTATCCATTATAATATATCATTAATATTATATCTTGATTAATTTAATTCTCATTCAATTGATTAAATGAAATCTGTTTCAGTTACATACATTCCTATATGGATTCATACTTATAAATTTTTGATATCCATGTTATTGATTAAGTGTTAGGTGTTTTATGTTTTTTTAATTTTTTATATTTAGTATGCATTACCATATTATCCATGATATGTTCATAATGATATTATCTCAGGTATCATTTCATTCATAGATTATTTATCTAAATGGATTGTTTTTCTAAGTATTAACCTTCACATACTATTTATGATTATTGATTCATTATATCAGCTGATGTACATAACCCTTAATGATAATTTTATCCCACTACCATTTTGATTACTTTCATAGGAATACATGAAGTGTAGTAAAAACATTATAGATGAATATCCAAGTAAGAATAATTATATTATCGAACAAAAATATTGTAATTTATATATTGAATTGTAATCATATATCTATCTAGTTTTACATGGACTAAAAACTATTCGGTACTTCATGATATAATTCATTTTAAAATATACCAATGTATTAAAGAAGGAGTAACCTCTAGGATACTAGGTTTGGGTTCACTACACACTATGCTCATAAATTCATTTAACATTTGCATAATATATTCTATAGATATATAATGGCCCTTTGTGGATGACTATATATTTAAGTGATATTTCTAGTGCTAAATCATAGCTCTATATACATTTTTTTAATGTTGTACCATAAACTGAATGTAGTTGTCTTATATCAATCATATATTATTTAGGGAGGTACTACATGAAGTCTTATCATTTACATTATGTAAATCATATTGTAATGATTAAGAAACCAATCATATATGATTGTAATGAAATTAACTAATGTTTTAAGGTGGCTGACTGTTTCCAAAATTGAATATTGACCTTTAGATTTCATGGGGTGTCCAATGAAGAAAATAAAAAAAATTATGTTTTCTCATTTCATAGATGAATTGGGAATATTTTAATCACAACATTATAATTATAAAATTCAGCCTTGACTTATTATCATAACAAGCATTGAGATAGAAAATAAAAAATATCCATCTTTGTGTTATCTAAAATTTTACTTCAGATCACTAACCATCACAGTGGTTCATTGATGAATATAGAGGGATCAGCTATATGAATAATATAAATGTTACCTCTATTTCTATTTTCTATCGGACACTAGTCTCTATTTGAAACTATAAAAGTCTATCTTTAGAAAACATGAACATCATAATATTCACTACAATTTTCTTTATCTCCTCACCATTTTTTGGGAGCTTTTATCTTCTCAAAAATGGATTATTTTGATTTTATTTTCTGGAATAATGATGATGTTATTTATATGATTCCAATTTTTCAATTTTTATGTCTATAAAGATTGAAATCATTTCAATAATATTCATTTATATGGTTGTGAAATCCTTTCTACATAGATAGCCTTCAAATTTATTCACCATCAATGTATGGTGATGGATTAAAATGTGAAAAAGAATTTATTAGATATAACCACCTTTGTTGGTTCATTTTGAACTCCTTTAGTGTTGATATATACTTGTTTCTATTTTGATACAAAAATAATTCACACTTATCATTATATAGATAATGTCATCAAATAATGAATTTTGATATCACAATAGAGAATTAAAGATCATGCATTTTGTATTTCTACCCATGGAGCATTAGTTTTTCAGTGGAATATTCTATAATTGTTTCATTTTTCAGGAGTGGAAATCCCAATAATTTCTGGGATGTATTGTTTTAGATCACAAAAAACATCCCTATTAGTGAGTAATATGGTAATAGGTGTTCTGATAGACACCTCATTAAATTTTAAATCTATCCATACATTCATCATTACAGGAAAATTTAATTTCCTTGCATGTATTATTGGTCAGTGTGTTTGAAAATAAAGATAATTTTCTCACAAAATCTATGATATTAATAAGATAATTCAATGCACATAGAGATATCTATCACATATTCTGGTCTAAAAAAATAATTTTTACAAACTTCAATATATCTATACGTATCTGTTCGATTGTGGTAACAGTTTCCATGAATGATACTTAATCCATCAAAAACGCATATTTATTTTAATTTGAAAACATCGTTTCTATAAGAATGTTATTCAATATACCATCCACATAATCCTCATGCTCCTCCATGATTTTAGATTATATAATAGTATCTTAGATAACAAATACATGTTTTCTTTCAAGTAATTATATAATGAAGTTACTCTTTGATTTCATGAAGATAGTTGGAGAAAAAGTCAATCTAATTAGAATCACATTGAACATGTGGTGCCAATAAATCGTACATAAAGTTCAACCATGGATATATTTTCCCTCCTCAAAATTACATTACTATATTCCTGATGAATATCCATATTATAAAATTAGTGGGGTCCATATATCTAAACAAAGATGAGATAATATAATGGCATATGATTCTTTTTTTCTGTGATCTAGTTGAGATAGTGATAATCAATGAAGAGGTACATTGACCTATACCTCTTCTTAATTAAAAGGGAATGTGCCCCCAATATTGATGCACTTAAGTGCATAAACTCTTTATATATATTATCTCAATATATCTTAATGTTCAATAGTGACCATTTTATATGGTTTCTTGCACACTAAAAAACATATGTGAATATTTTTGATTGAGAACACAACCTCTCATTTAAGAGGAAGAGATTAAAATTCACCACTAAGAATATCCAAAAGTTCTTTTACAATGGTAATCTTATTAAATATAATACTTTCCTTGTTATTAATAATTTTATATTGATATTCATGATCATATGAAAATAATATCCACAGAGACTGGTTTCCCTTTATTTGATTTTTTTGACTCTATATAATTAGTTTGAATCCATACCATTGATAGAATAAAATCCCTATAAAGCATGTATCCAATGGTTTTCAAAGATATTAAGCCTATATATATTGATACATGATGTTTTATATTATGTTTATGGAATAATTTACCTATATACAGTTTTCACGGATAAATTGATATTCTTGTTTTGAGGTTTTTTTTGAATAGTTATACTAGAAATGAGTGATATGGAGGACCCTAGTTTGGATATTTACCAAGATCTTGACATGAAATGGTGAAAATTATTAGGGACCCCAAAACTATGAATATAGAATATTTGAGGTTAATTAACTAATTTTTTATTCTTAAGCCTAATGTGATGGTCTGCCCATATCAAACCAAGAGTAAATAAAGAAATATGTGTGCGCCTTTCTTAGGTGTCTGCATAGAAACTAGTCTCACATTTCGTAGTATACATAGTTAATTTAATAGGACATTTATTAGATGATGGGATTCCCTATAAACACTTTTAATAGTATTTATCCCCAATATTCCTCAGTTATTATGTTTAGAAGGCCCCATTTACCAATAAACTATGATGTCCTCACCATTTCCAACAAGAAAAATACATTTTGTCCCTCATCCTAAACCATTGATAAAAATCTATGATGACCTCCTCCCCCAAAAATGTACCCCTCCTCACCTAGTTATAGTAGAAGAAGGATAATGATTCCCAAATCCTACATTCAATATGCCAGGGGTTGGTAACAATCCATATGTTTATATCATACACACAAATTGTAGGAAGTTTTATCTATGATAACATATGGAATGAGATAGATAAAAAGACCAGCAACTAATACCTTCTCAGAAAAATAAAAATAAATAATACCAATAAATGTATGGAATTTGATTAAATGGAATAAAATAAAAATAAAATGCATGTATAAAAGAATGAAAACCTCATTAGAGTCCTCCAACACCAAAAAGATCATGTAAAAACACAATAAGATTTTAATGTCTAGCTTGATCTCCTACCATATCTTGAATACTTGAATGTTGTTTATATATAGATTTGGTGAGTATAAAATATATATAATTTTTAATATCCTCACCTGATCCACTAAATAAAAAGATAGAGGAAGCTAATTGAAGCAAACTGAATAAAAAGTGATGCTAATTGATCATATAATCTGGTATAATAAGTATTCATCCATAGAAAGGATCTCTCACAAATAATCACCAAAAAGAATAAAATTATATTTTAAATGTATTGAATAATGTATCCATATACCACTTCCCTAGTGATTTTTACTCATCCCTAACATCACACGTCTTGATCCATTTGTCTTTAAAAGTAATCATGCGTGAAGAAACTTTGGAAACTATATCATACCATATTTCTAATTAATCACAAAATAACATCATCACAATATATAATTAACCCAATGAATTACATAATCATCGAGTATAGATAGTAATTGAGAATTTTTTGGGATCAACTATATCATGAAAATCATTTATTATACATCAATCCATAACAACTGATGTATATTGTACTTATAAAAATCCATAGCATATTATATCCATATATACATGTGTTTTAAATAAACAAAATACATTAAATACATCTACAAAAAAGTAAATGGAAATGATAACCTCTATTCATTCCATCACAAAAAATCACAAAGATAAAAGATCAAGAATTGAGTGTATTGTAATATATTCATTCCTTGCCAAACTGTATGAATGGAGATACACCCTCCTGGAGTCCACTGGGTGGCAGTCATCCAAAATTCATGGGTGGGGTAGCTAATTAAATCATAAAATATATGAATATATAAATATCTAGAAATAACACTATAGTAAATTAACTTTCCATAACCTCATGTGCATGTATCTTCTCATGGACACTAAACTAACACTATGAAAAAATAGATTTACTATAAGTATAGAAGCTTTCAAAAATAATTCCATTTAATTTAAATAATTAAAATTTTCATAGTTACATTAATTATTTATTATTAAATAATTAATTTTTTCCCATTTTTATTTTTCAATAATTACCAATAAAATCCATTACATTTAATAATAATCGAAACCATTATATAGATTCTCAAGAGTCATAATAATCTAATGTACTATCAATTCATTAACCTCATCGATTAAAACAGTTATTATTCATCATCCTTAAATATTTATTGGAACTCTTGTACTAATCAAATGCTTCTATTAATGATATATAAATTATGAACAACTAAAAACATAATTATGTGGGGAATAAAATATAGAATAAAAAACTTAACCATCCTACCGTTATTGAATTTTCATTATAAATAAATTATCTTATATTTTAGAAGGAAAAAAATTTCAATCATATCATTAACCAGTTTAATATATATTGGTTCCATCTATGACAACACCATGCATATAACTATGCAATTTGTCTCCTTAAGCATCCGGCTCATACATAAACCTAGGTTTCCTCGACTATATCCATCCAAACTATCTACCATCCCTGATAAAATGATGTCACATCAAAATTATGGAATCGAAACAAAACATATATGGAAATAGTGAAACAAAAAATAGTAAAAATTGAATATACACACTAAAGAATCCATCAACCCTTCGTAAGAAAATTGGATAACATAACCCAAAATATTTATAATTATGAAAAATCTAGTTTCTTTTCCATATTGAATTAAAAAGTTCATTTATCATAGGTTCAACCCCATGAAACGTATGACATCAGCTATCAATAGTTATAAAATATTCAAATTGTAATTTATGAATTAATTCTACTTTCATTAGACTTTACGAAAGAACAATATCATTAAAACAAGAGTAATTAATTAGTTTACATCCATCAAATCATAATTACCAATTTCAATAAATATATATCTATTATTTTAAATCTTATATATTTTCCATATTATTTTTATTTATCCAAAAATAAATTTCATATTTATTGAAATTATAATATTTAATCATATCAAACATTCCAATAACCTAAAAAAAAATCTAATTCAAATTATAAAATAGTTAAAAAAATATTTATCAAACCATGTGGAAAATTTTTAATAACATATAAATATATGTGATCAATATAGCCATAAATTATCTCTTCTCATTACATATAGATTTATATTCAACAACGATAATTCCACCATTTTATGTGGAAATATTAAAGGATAACTTTATAGTTTGACATAAAATAATAATAGAAATAATGCATACCCTACCTCATTGATTTCAATGTTCTTAGACTGATGGTGTAACAATAATAAACAACTATGGGAACCTCTCTTGTAAGGAAACTACATCTCTATAACAACAACATTCTACAACTATGTCAATAAACATCAAAATTACACTATATAATTAAGGGATATCAACCACCATAGCATGGAAATATGACACAAGAGGATTCAAATATGAATTGAGTCAAACCCACAATAATAAAGAGGAAAACTCACTGCATATATCTATGTATTGAGTATCATTTTCATGGTATCAATCAAATTTAGATATGTTTTAATGCACCCTGAGGAATCAAGTTTAGATTCTGTGAGTTGGGAGAGAATAATTGGGGTCTGAGAAAAAGTTCAGTGAGGAATTTAACATAACAATATTTTTCTAGATGTATATTCTTGATGTTGTTGGTTCATTCACGTAATTAATGGGTAAAAATTATAGACTCATCAAAAATATTTCTCATCGATCTAACAAACTAGGATTATTTTTTGTTGTTATTTTAATGATAACACCATGAGTTTTTAAGGATAGGTTCTTGATGTCAATCATTCACCCTTCATCATCCTGAACTGTTGTTTCACATCCTAAATTAAAACCTACACACTTCCCATTATCAGACCACAAATTACAATTTTGACTAAGAACTACTTTCACACATCAGAAACTAAAATCCATATTGTTAATTCCCCTTGCTACAATATTTTAGCACCAGACCACCACATAACATAATCAGATATTCCTCCAAACACTAAGATCTTCAAAACCATGAAAAAGAATGGTATATGTGGATCAAATTCCATAAAATCCAAATAGGTTTATTGAAATTAATTTATATTATTATAATTAATGTCACTATTAAACAACCTTTAAAAATATTAAAAATTACATAACCAATGAATTATTACATTCAATGGAAAACCAACTAAAGTAATATAGTTCATTATATCTCATGAAATTTGGGTAATGTATATATCCATATCAATGTCATATAAACCAATAAAAAAATTTAATTAAACCCACCAATATTGTTTCAATTATGTTTCCCTTTCATATAACATGATAAATTAAAACATTATCATTTATCTATAGTGAATAATCCATTATAGAATAACCCACTAACTAGTTTATCATAGCTAGGGATTATTGAAATTTAATAACTATCACAATATTAAGAACAACATTAGATAAATAGATATGTCTTTTAAAACATATTATATATTTATATTTTCAGGATAATTAATTACCTTTTGCTAGGGACCATCATTCTATAAGAAATAAAAACATTCCGTAGTAACAAAAAAAATCCACTATTCAAAATTCTTCCACAAATTCAATACCAATCTATTTTTATCGTGATCCCATCAATCATATAGAACCATATAAACAATTATCCCAACTCAACAACACTCAAATGTAGACTAACTTTCACAATGTTTAGCCAAATATATTCCTCAAATGTTTTATATTTGAATAAAAAAATATCCTCTATCACATCTCTGTTGTAGAGATGAGTATTATACATTATTTATATTAATTATTATAAACCCCAAGCATACAGTAACACATCACAATAATTCCAAATATTACAAAAACTTTTCATAAAAAAATATTGTTCATGTTATTTTAAAAGAATGAATATTGAGCCTAATAAAACATAGTATCTATAAAATTATGAAATAAATTCAGGTAAATTAGATAGGCATAATTTCATTATAATAATTCAAAATAATATCTACATAAATGTTATGAAAATACAAGTGATTAGTTTTTTCTATGCATGTGATTTAAAATAATTTGATTTAGATTCTCTCTAAATACCTCTCTACTATAATGGAGAAATGTTAGGAATGATAATTTTATGGATGCGCAAATATGAAAGAACACATTATTTGAATACATATTCCTTAAAATATTTAATCACTAATGTGATTCTACAACTTCTATTGAATGTATGTTTGGAAAAAATTATTATAATATAAATAGAGAAACACAATCTATCCTTTACATGATAACAATAAAAACTCAAATATATATTAATTACTTTTCATCATAAACATTACCTAGAAAGTAATGATAATTAAAATCATCAATGAATTATATATATATAATAATACTAGTTGAAAAATAAAATTATTGATATAGTAAGCTTTATATTCAGTAATTGATGTAACAAGAATTAATAGTTCTTAAAAATGAAATTATTCATCTAAGGGAGGAAAAAACATTGATATATATATTGTATTTGACACATAAAAAACTTTCATGTGAGTTATATGTGATGCATGACCATTATTATAATAAATAAAGTGATCCCAAAATAATTATTAGTGGAAAAAAATAAAAAAATTATTTTAATGAAAATGTCGTCAGGTCTACATGAATAAAATATATAATAAACCTATTTAATGTGGAAGCACAATTGATCTCCAATTAAAAATGAGGAGCCTTATTGAATAATTTAAATAAAAAATTAATTTGTTGAAGATATTATGTTATTATTTAATAACTAAATTTAGAAACGTCAATATATAAATAAATTAAATAGGAGTAGAAGATATAATAAAATGGATAATAGTTATCAATCCACCATATAATAAGAAACAAATTCATAAATATTTAATAAATAATTATTTATCTCAATGATATTATAATATTATGAATCTTAAAATTAAATGGAATAATTTTTTTGCAATGTACTAAAAAGTTAAAAACCTTTTTCCAAACATATTCTCCCACTCGTGATGATCAAAATTTTAATCAGAAGTTCTCATAGAAAACAAAACATATCATTTAGCATCATTTCTATGTTATCCACTCCATTGAAAAGTTGTTTTAAAATAATTTTATTTTTTATCAATGAATTTTGTATTACATTATAGGGAAAGTTTATATCTACAATAAATTAGAGTTGTGAGATCCATAATATTCAAAATATATAGCATTAAAAACTAATAACCCCAACTTGAATAGTATGATTCATTTTCTATTAAAGGACTATTTAGAAGAAAATAATTTAACATGGGAAGGGGGTCGTATTTTTTAACTTTTTTGGATACAATTAATGATCAAAATTTATATCCCATGAGAATGAACAATAATAGGTCCAATAATAAATTCTATATAAAATTTAATATATAAATTTTTAAAAACATAATACATTTTATTCTAAAAGAAACTATATGAATTCTATACATTCATATTTTTTCAATATAAACCCTAATAATTATATTCCATACATTTACTATATAATTAATAACAAAATCATGACTATTTAATGTTATATAGATCCTTGAGCTTATTATCTATATAAAAAACCATATTACATAGAAAAAACTAAAAAATAAAATAAAAAATTATTTCGACCACTCTGAGTCAATAGAAATTTTTTCTTATAATATTCAGTAGATTAGGGGAAAATGGGTTTCACTTTCTATGATACTTTATTTTTTGAAGAATAATGTGGAATGTAGTAAAAATAATATAGAAGAATCCAACTATAAATAAATAAATAATAATTTACACAATAACCTTATTCATAATGTCATAGGACTTTTTATATAAATTTCCCAATAACCCATTAGGTCTATGAAAATTATCATTTCTCAATGATTAATATACTTTAAGAATCCCATTTTCAAATATAAGGTAGTATATTGTTTTTTTCATGTATTTTGTAGTGGGTGAGGGAAATATTATATAAATCATATTCTATAACACATTTTCCTAAAACCATTAGTGAATAAAGTCAATTTGATGTTATACATTTAAAATACATGAGAAAGTTACAAAAACATATTTTCCAAGCTCATTAATGTCATCGGTGTATGATCTATTATTTCATTTCAATTTTTTTTGACCTTAAATCCATTATTATAAAATATAATCCTGGATATAGGATTTGTTTCTATTACCTTAATTTATATAATAATATCATTTTCACACTTCAAAATTCGTTTCTTCCTTGGGGATAAAGATAGAAATACTACTTAATTACAAAAAAGACTCTACACATACTCTCTCAGACTATTTTTCATAAACTGCTTCATTCAATATTTCTATTTTATTCATTAGATATTAAAACTTAATTTAAATAATTATCTTATAATCAAACCATACAACCATATAACCTTTTAACCATTAATGTTTTCTTTGAATAACTAAAAATGGTTTACTAGAGGAAAAACAAATGTTGAATTCATAAAAATTTGAATAAAATCATTTCTAGTGTCAATAAATGATTATAGTTAAAAGTGAATACAAAATTCCTTAGAGATTTAAAATATAGGCTTAATGGAGAATGATTAGATAAATACATATTCATATTAGTAATATATGATGGAAAATTGTCTTCAATACAATATTGTATGGAAATGAAAAAATTGTGTATAATCATTATGATGTTGTTTCTAAATTAATCATTACACCATAAAATAATTTCCCCAAAAAAACTATATTCATTAATATTCTATATTCCATGAAGTTATTAAAATATTCCACAAATTTATTGGAATAATCATTAATTATATTATTCCACAATAAATATATAATGGTATTAATTAACCTTCTCTAAAAATAAAACATGTTACCCAGAAAATAAATTACTAGCAATGAACTACTCTAGCCTCTATGTTTAAATTATAATACAGCATTTGAAAAAAAAGCAGAACTCATTCTAAGGATGAAAAAATATTCAGTATATTTTTATAATAAAAATTAATTCTATTTAATCCACAATTATAATTCCAAAAAATACATTTATTTTTGTTAGATAGGTATGAAAAAAAGAGAAGAATCTTAAGCTTAAAGGAATATTTTATAAATATTTATTTCTATTAATAGCTTCATGAATTACCATATTAATTAATCTATAATCTATAATTGAACAATATATAAATAAAAAATATCTAGATATCTAGTATACCATTTATTCTAAAAAAGGATTGACATTATTTAGATACGGTTCTAATAGAATATGGATATATTTTTAACTTTCATTATCTGAAGATCAACATCTATATTAATAATCATTCATCAAGTCTTCTGTAAATGACCGAGTGTTTTTTCAAAAAAATCCATCTATAAAATAGATTTTATGAATTATTTTTATGAATTATTTTGTTCTACTTCTTAACATAAATTGATTGAGAAACCAAGAACACCACTTTCTATATCATACAATGAAATTAAAATTATTTTAATTAAAATATTTGGCATAATAGCATACCTTATATTATATTTGAAGACATATTGTTGATAATTGGTACCAGATCCCCACGATTTAATGGATTATGATTCTCCCAATCCATAGGCATTGATACCTACTCTTCCCTTTGAGTTTCGGGAAGTGTAAATGTTTCCCCATGAGGCTTATTGGTAAACTCCAACTTTTCTAATTTAGAATCTAGTTTTAGTCTAGAAGAACACCTAGGAGGTAAATACAAACAAAAAAAATATTGGAAAAATCCATGATAAGTATTAAAACAAATGGACATATATCGTCAATTTAATTATTCTATACGATTAAATTCAAAGGTTTTATAAAGTATAATTCACATGTACATTCATGAAAACCAACTGTGCAACTACAAATTCCAATGAAAACCACTTTTATTTTATAGTATTTTCTTTCAAATCAATGTTTATTCAAGATTAATCCCAAAAATTCAATACAATAACATATAGATATAATTTATTGAGTATATTATATATGTTATTCTATAAATCTACAATTTCCTCTAGAAATTAATCCTATTCAAATAAAAAAAATCATTAACCAGCATGATTTATAAATCCATAAATATTAATTATTAAGAAACGTAATAAATTTAATTCTTATGAAATAATTTGTTATCATATATTAAATATATTTTTGTTATCTCATTAATTTTTTCAAAAATAAAATTTAGTTTCAATCCATAGTAACATTGTAATTTATTTAAATTCAATATATACGAAATTGTTTTTTAAAAAATATATAATAATTTATATAAAAACATCCAAAAAAAGTCCAGGTGGTTAAATATTTTTTCACACTGATAAATATATTATTAGTGATTATTTAGATAGTTTGTGATATTATTTATTTAAATAAATACTAAAATTGTAATGTCAAATTATTTAATATAATAAACAATTTTATGATGATTCCTTTGAAAAAAAATCACACTATTTGTAATTATTATTTTCTAAGGAAATATATTTCTTTAACCAGTCGAAATAATTTAAGATAAATTATCTACAATTCTAATTTAATATTTTTCAACATAAAATATATATATATCACAAAATTTTTAATTATAAATCAATGAGTCCAAAAATGGGTCCATTATTTTTATTATATTAAAGTAGAAATATATTTTGTGGATTAAAAAATCCAACTGATCTTATGTATGATGTGTTATTGGTATTTAATAGTGTTTTACACTTCTCAATGAACCTAAAATAACACACTAATATTTATTAAATTCTAAAATAATTGAAAATCAATATTTATTTGTATGTATAGTAGAGAATAAGCATTTTAATGTTTTTTATTTTTATTTTATTGTTTTTCCTGATTCTGTTGGATGTCAATGACTTTTGATCTCTAAAATCATGCACATAGTGATTTTGAAATTCACAATTTAAATATATATTTTTTACATTTCCATCTGAATTTATTTAAATTGCAACATCTAGTTGATTTGTTTCATGTTTTTTGACTAATAATTGTTCCCTCTATATTTATTTTGTTTTTCACATAGTATGTGATGCTTGAAACCCAGTTTCCCAAAGTCGGTGCATTATTTTATTACATTGGAATGTTTAAAAGAAAATAAAATACCAATGGACTAGGTAATTTAGTAGTTTCGGAAAACCAGATATATACATAAGTTCAACATGATAACTTAAAAATAAATACAATATAGAAGATCCATTAGTAACTCCCCTAACAACAAGATTATACCACTAATTAATTCATAATAAACTTCTTTGAATATAAGGGAAATATAAAACATAATAATGGTGTGATCTCAGATTCTCAGTAGGGGTAAATAATATAGCAGAAGTGATCATAAACAAAAACACTAGGCATGATGAATAACTAAAATCACATGCCTTTAAAAATAAACATGAGCATAAAATAGAAGGAATAATAATTGATAATGCTATAAAACATAACCATGGATATTCTACTAGTCAATTAATCACATGGAATATCAATCTCATGTTTCATAATGGGAGAATGCATCATGTCAGACATCATAATCATTCTGTCAAGGACTCGATCAAAGACCATACATATAGGGGTAGAAACCCAAACTAGTTTGTCTCATGAGACCTACCAATGCATCGAGGGGATATAGTGGGCCCCACCCATCACATAATAAGTCCAACACATTACTAATTATAATGAGGATAAACATAAAAAAATATTCATATTGGAACTTACATATTAAATGTAAATAACTTCCCCCAATAATTAGATATAAACACTAACCATTAAGAGAAATATAGTGAATTGTATCATGATAGCACATCCACAATAAAACTAATCATAATCCATTAAATAAAATATGATAAAACTTAAAATAAAATTATTAAAACAAAATAAACATAATAATTTACAAGAGTTTTTTAATAGATGAAAATACTCATATAAAATCATCGAGTTATTCTTAAAATAAATACTCTTAAATTGAAAAGAAGAATTATTTTTTAAGAATATTTTCATAAAACCAGAACTGAATTAATGATGTTTTTTCATCATAAAGTTTTATATTTTAAAAAAATAACGGTTTCGAAAAACATATCATAGTGTTCATTTGAGAATAGATATAAATTCAAGAAGATCCTTTGAAATGGGATAGTTTGTTGTAAATAATATTTTGAAGGAATACTTTTAACACATATAACTCCCCATAAAATAAAGAATGATTATAATTTGTACACATATATAAAACATTAAAAAATAATTTATGAGTACCACCTAAGAATAATTAATAATTTAATTTAGGTAAGTATAGAATAAGAGTAACACAAAATAAAATAGAGTTTCAGGTAGAATAACCAACCATATGTCCGAACAAGTTCTACACTTAATCTTAACTTCCTATATAGTCAAATTAGATAAATTAATTAACAAGTTCAAAACCTTATATACACTAATTTGATTCATTATAGTTTTATTAAGTTATTTTATGGATTTATTGATATGTTATATGATTGAATTTTCTCATTCTAGAGTATTTGTTTCATTTATCTCACGATCAGATCACTTAATTATAAGTAACGGAGTTCATTTAATATTGATATAGTTCCCTAGAAATTTTATTGCATTTTTTTAATGATTATATTTATTTTTGAATGGTTATATATATTGTTTTGAGAAATATTATCGGGATGAATCATTAGATAATGTGTTTAGTGGAAATCTTTTAGATTTTTACGGTGGTTATTGATCATAACAAACTCATTTTATTATCTTTTAGTGTTATGTAAATATGTAACTTATAGGACACAAATATTGCTATATAAAAAATTTTAGAATTTGTCTCAATTAATAAAATTTTTTCTTGAACATATTTAAAAAATAATTTTAAAAATGAAGCATCGTCATCCACAAAGGTTGTAAATTAACACGTCTCGAAAGATGATTTCATTTAAAAAATAAAAGATTGAGTGTTAGGATGTTAAAGATGGATCTTCCATTGAAATGATATAATTATATTATATATATATATGATAATATAGTTACCATGATCATTTGGAAAGAGGAGGTGAGGGATAATAGTAAAATAAGGAAATTAAAAGAAAATAAATGAAAAAACGAAGAGGATTTTACCACTTGAGTGCTGCTCCTTGAGATCCTCCTTAATGGAAGGGGTTTTTTCTTTTGGAAATAACAAGAGATCCTAGATGTAGGGAGAGACTAGGGAAGATTTATTTGGAAAAATTTTAGAAACTTCAAGTCTCAATGGAGTGAAGAGACGATGGGTGGTTTTATAGTGGAAGAGAGGAGGGTTTTCCCAATATTTTAATAACTATTTTATTATTGTGGATCAAGACAATGAATAGTACTGATTATTGTGACTAAAAACTATTATATGTTAGTGTTACATTTAACCAATGGTAATTTACATTAGTTAGGACTCAATAATGATGCATAAATTCCTTTATTTAATTTAAAGGGTATATTTTCAAATAAAAAAGTTTTTATTATAATTTTAAAAAATAACTAAGTTATCAAAAAATTATCTTCAAATCAGAGTTCAACAAAAAATTATTTTAGGGATACATATTATGAAAATGAATTATATTTTAATTCAATTTATTAATTTAGAAATGTAATTGAATATTTATCACTCACAAAAATGAAAATACTTTGTTATAAATTTTTAAAATATCCACTCTCATTTTTAAGGTGACTATATTTTATTTATACTTATATGTGTCGGTTTACTATTCATAAGGGTCATTTTAAAATTCATAATGGTACATTTCTATTCATAAGGGTCATGATAATATTCCCCAAAAATGTATTTTGATCCAATTAGACTCTAAATATCTTACCCATCATAGTAGTGTATGTCCGTTTTTTGAAAATCAAAATAGAGAATCAAATAAATTATATCTAATGGATAGTTTACAAAAAAGTTTTTCTTCCCAGAGACTTATTGTCTTATACGTTCAATATTAAACTTATTTTTAAAATATATTTATGATACATTCTTCCCCTCTTACCAAAATATATTCCTCAAAATTACTAAAATGCTACACTATAAAAATATTTGGGTAGTTCTTAATCATAAGATCCTTAGTCTCCCATGTCGCCTCTTCAATTTTATGAATTTACAACATACCTTTACATGTTGAGTGGTCTGATTCCTCAACACTTGTTCTTTAGTATCCATAATCTGAATAGGCTCTTCACAGTAAGATAAGTCGAGATCAAATTATATACCTTCATAAGTGAGCACATGTATTGGGTATGGCATGTACTTTATAAATAATAAGATTTAGAAAACATTTTGTACTTTATAAAGTCTAGAAGACATTGCCAAACCACAATCCAAAACACCAATTATCTCTATAATTTAAAAAGGGCCAATATATAAGTGTCTCATTTTCCCAATCATTCAAAATATTATAACACCCTTCCATGGAGATGTTTTCTAGAACACGTGATCTCCCTCTTGAAAATCAATATCCTTAATTTATTAGTACATAAATATTTCCAACTTTTAGAATATTTGATATGGGTTTGAATATTCTTTATCATTTATTTTTTTTCCTACAAAAGCTCTTGGCCCAAAATATTCCTTTCACTAACTTCAACTCAACCTGTTGGTGTACGACATCTGTTTCAATACAATGCTTCATATGTTGTCATTTTAATACAATAATAGAAACTATTGTTGTATGAAAACTTCCCCAATGGTATATAATAAACCCAAATTCCATAAAATTCAAGTGGACATGATTTAAACAAGTCTTCTAAAGTTTTGATCACTATTTCTGATTTCCAATTAGTTTTACTGAAATAATAAATACTCAATTGATTGTCAGAATCCTAATATTTTTTAATGATTTTCAAGAATTTAAATGTGAATAGTGGATCATGGTATGACAAAATTGAGAGAGTTGCTCCATCAAGTTCACAAATTCATTGATATAGAGCCATGTAAGGTGATCTAGGGTAAAATCCTCCCTTATAGAGAGAAAATGTGCCAAATTTGTAACTCTTTCTACAATTACATATATTGAATAATTACTTCTTGCTGTTTTTTGGAAATCTAGTGGTAAAATACATGGTGATGACATATAATTTCCATATAGGAATAAGTATAGGTTTCATGAATCCTCTTGGATGTTGTCTTTCAGCCTTCACTTATTGGCAGACTAAACATCCTGATAAAAAATCTGCAATTTCATGCTTCATGATGTCCCTCTAAAAATGTTCCTTAAAATATCTATACATTTTAGGGATACCAGGGTGTATAGTTAAATTCAAGCTATGGGTATCATCCAATAACACTCTTTTCCACTTGTTTTTATAGGGAACACATATCCTACTCCCATATTTTAGAAATCAACCTTTATACATGAATTCTTCCAACTTCCAATCATTCACATCATTAATTTTATTTTGATGATTATATTAATTAGGATAAGAAATTTTAATTAATTATAATAAATATGGTTGGGAAACCAGTTCAAATAGTATTGATGGTTCACCATATTATATAATTGATATATCCAACCTTACTTGCTCCATGTACACAGGATCCCTTTCAATCCTCATTTTTTCAAAACTCTATAATCCTTCCTATAAAATGCATCTTCCATATTATTTTTCTTTCCTTTATGGTAGTGTATGGAACAATTATAACCCTTGAGAGGCTCAATCCATTGCATTTTACTCATTTGGAGTTTTCTATATGAGAGGATACATTTTGAGCTCTTGTGATCCATATATATTTCACACTGTTCTCCATAGAGACAGTGTATCCATATCTCTAGAGAAAAGATTACAACTTCAAACTCAAGATCTTGAGTTGGATAGTTATGTTCATGATTTTTTAACATGCCATGATGCATATGTAATAAATCTATCATTCTTTATAAGAATTCAAAAATTATTTTCTTTGATGCATCCCTATAAATCACAAATACACCATTTATGGATGGTAGAGTCAGAATCAAACAAGTCACTCATCACCTCTTCAAATTTTCAAAACATTCTTCACATTAATTTTTTCATATAAATTTAACCCCTTTACGAGTATGATTGGTTAATGGGTTGGCTGATTGGGAAATATTCTAAATGAAACACCGATAATAACTTTATAATCCAATAAAACTACATACATATGTTATGTTTTTTGGAGTAGGTCAATCATAAACCATCCTTTTATTTTTTATATCCACTATGATTCTATCCTTAGAAAAAAAAGGCCCAAAAATATATATTTATTGAATCCAAATTTCACATTTTCTGAACTTTTCAAATAATTCATTTCTTCTAAGAGTTTTTAGAATGATTCACAAATGATTCTAAAGGTATTTGTATCTTTTGGATTATACTTGGATATCATCAATAAATACTACAAAAAAGCCATCATGATATTCCTTGAAAACGTTATTTTTTAGATCCATGAAAATAGATGGTGTGTTATTCATTCCAAAAGTCATTACATCAAACTCATAATGCCCACACCTTTTTTGAAATGTTGTCTTTGGGATATGTTCCTTCCCCACAAACAACTGATGATATCCAGATCGAAGGCCAATCATCGAAAAATATTGTTCACTGTGAATTTGATCAAATAAATTATCAATACATGAATGATGATACTTGTTATTTATCATAATTTAATTTATCTCTCTGTAGTAAATTCATTGCCTCATAGATCCATATTTCTTTTAAATGAAAAGAATGACATCCCATGGAGACACACTAGGGAAAATGAATCCTTTATCACTCAATTACTCTAGTTATTTTTTCAGTTATACTAACTCCACAGTGTCCACTCTATAAGGAGTCTTTGATCTAGGTCTTGAACCAGGAATTATGTCAATAGTAAACTCAAGTTCCCACTCTAGAGGATGCCCATGTAAATCCTATAGAAACACATCAAAGTTTTATTTCACAACATTTACATCCTAAATTTGAATATTCCTTTCCTCACTCATATATATTGTGTTTTCATCCTCCAAAATAATTGCATTTAGTAGTGATGTTGTGGGTGGATCTAGATAAAAATTATATGATGATGTTTCCTCTCTAAAGTTGGGGGAATCTACATCATACTTCCCTTTAGTTTTTTGACTAAAAACTTGCTTATTAAATAAAATTGGAAATTTATAATTTGCATTAAAAAGTGGGATGATATAAAAGAATGTGATTATCTAGAATCAAATAAATAAGTGTATATGATTGAGGAAATGATTAATGTACCATCCACCATATCATTAGGAACTTCAATATTAGTAGTTATGATCACATAACCTTGTCCTTGCTCTCTTTTCGTTCTCTAGGGAATGTTTCTTCAACATTTTGGAAAATAATTGGTATAATGTCCCGTATCTGTGAAATTGTAGCATATAACTTTGGTGGCTTCCTTCATTCCCTTAAAAACACAGGATTGGGCACCATTTCATTGACACTTATAACAAACAACCATACCCTTCAAGAAGGTACTGGTGTGTTTCTTCCCAAAATTATCAAGGATGGAAAATAAATTCTTCCCTCCTTCCTATTTTCCTTATTTCCATTTCCTGACTGTTTAGAAGATCTATAATTCTATTGATTTCTCTAAATTTAATTAGACATGGAGAATGTATTTATATCTTGATAGCACATGAGACTATATTTTCATATGATGAGAAACTTTGGGAGAGTATATCCCCTTGAAGGAATGGTTTTAAACCCTACAAGAATTGATCTATCCAGGTCATTGGATTGTGTATATAGTTCACATCATTCCATGATATCCTTGTGAAGTTATCTTCATAATTTTCATAATCCTTATCTTCTTTTTCCCTTAAATTCAAAAAATGCATTTCTATATCTGCTCATTGTTCATGTGGAAAGTAATTTTTATAATAATATTTCCTTTAAATCCCTCCATTACATATATTCAATATCTTCTTCCTCCATTGGGTTTTGAATTAGGGACCGCCATTGATTAGTATCTCTCTATGAATGATAAGATTCCATGAAACCCTTCTCCCATTTGTTACATACCAAAGTGATAAATATCTTCTCTAAGTAACTTATCCTCTTCTCTTATTTGTATGGGTTTTTAGTCCTATTAAATGGCAGGGGATGTTTCACATAAGGTTTTCTAAAATATCCCCTCCATGATGTAGTTCAGGGTGCTCCATATGGGTAAAGTTTTTGTTTATAACATGAGTCAGCAGTCCCAGTATTGTTATATGTTCCTTATAACAGTTGCAGCCCCAGAACCAACATCATTATCTTGTATATGGGGTCAATCCATTCATGGTATATGTGTGTTCATGCAGTTTCCATTCCTTACAATATGAGAAATTTATAAATGAGATAATACACTATATTAGGTTTTGAAACATATTGTATTTTATCAACTATAAGAATACTTAACATAAATTGAAATATTATTCATATCTAATACCAATATCATAAATATGGTTTATTTGATGAAAAATTTACATTTAAATCCTTCATAATGGCTTCTAAATAAGATGTGAATTATCCTAGGCATATCCCCTATGAGTGAAAAACTAGGAGCATTATAAGGATCATTTTCATATACCATGTTACCCCAAGTCAAGCCTAAAACACCTTGTTAGAGTTGTTACTCTAAGGTACATCTACGCCAGGACCACGCACACTTGTATTGTCTATATAAGGATTAATTTTCTAGTAAGATCCACATAATATCTTCCTGGACAACATTATAGGATGTTATTGTATTATTATCCTCGAATTATATTTTATAGTTGTGTTCCTTAACATAAATTTTAAAATTTTAGTTTCCAAGTGTTCTAGTAAACATCCTCTAATAATAATTGTAATGCCCCAACCCTAGTTGAAAAACGTTGGTGCATTATTTTATTATATTTCTATTATTAAAATAAATTTAAATCATAAAGGATCAGATTGTTTCATAGTTTTGGAAAATTATATACATACATAAGTTCAACATTGCAACACGAAATAAAAAATAATATATTACATCCATTAGTAACTTCTATGACTCCTAGATTATCCCTTAAATTCATTCATAATACTATTATTCGAATATTAGGTAAATATAAAACATACTAATGGGGTCATCATAGATCATTCATAATGGAAAATAATATCACGGAAGTAACAGCCAAAAAGTCCGAGAGCCAGGTGAACACCTACTCCCAATAACATAAAAATAAAAAAGAGTAAATAGTACAAGGAAACTCAAAGAAGGGGGGCCTTAGGCAGCCTTGTGTACAAAGTGCCAATCCTATCACTGTGAAAAAGCTCATTGCAGTAATCAGGAAGTGCAAATGAACAACTTGAACTAGCCTCCATAATTTCCCTTTTTGAGAGGACGGCCGCCACCTGATTTGCCTCTCTATACACATGAGACACATCCAGAGAAATCGACTCACCAAGATGCCGAGCATTAACACATATAGCAAGCATCTTCCATGGCACATTCCGGGATCGTTCCTTCAGAATCTGTGTTGCAACAGAGGAGTCTGATTCGATCCACAGCCTCCGCCAACCATAACGAGCCGCATATCCAATCACCTTAATCATTTCCCATAGTTTATCATCAATTGCATTGCCATTACCTATGTAATGAAAGAAGAATCCTTTGACAAATCCTCGATACATCCTGAACACACCACCACATCCAGCAGGTCCAGGCGCACCGGCGGCTGCCCCATTCACATTCACCTTTAACCAATCAGTTATAGGTGGGATCCACCTGATATATTTCGTCACTTTGGGCCTCCGCTCCCTGCCACTTACACCTAGGGATCTCAATAGAAGAAAATCAGAAATGTCATTATTCATTGAACCTGATTAATTTACCGAGGCAGAGATAATATATCGGTGCATCATCATAATACCCTCCTTGAATGAGGGCCTTCCATTGTTGAAACCAATACTATTGCAGGCCTTCCAAATGAATGAAATAAGAGAAACAGTAGCAGCAATAAGCAGGGACTTTACCTTCTCACTGCGGACAGCTTGCATGGCCGAGGTTATAAGTAAACTAACCGAGTGAGAGGCTAATTAAAATTTGAAAACATCATTCAAATAACTCCATAACCTCACAACAAATGGGAAGAAAATGAACACATGGTTGATAGTCTCATCCGCAGCCAAACGGAGGAAACATACCGGTGCAATAGTTGAACCGGTTCGCTGCAAAGCAGATTAAAGAGGCATCCTTTTCTTCCAAATGCACCAGATCAGAAGTGCATCAGTCAGAGCAATGTAAGGGGTCCACATTCCCTTCATCCAAGCAGGTACATCAGTCGCATTTCCACATTGCGGCATATATGAGTCATGGCTAGAGAAGCACCCACTAGGCGTTGGTTTCCATATAAGTATTTCATAGTCAACATATTCATACTTGGAGATCTATGTCTGTAGGTGAGGAGGGATGATTGAATAAGCCTCTGGATTCCCCTGAAAATCAGAAATGGAAAGACTCCTTAAAGACAAGGGAATGCTGGTGGAGTGATTAATTGGGGAGGACAGCCACTGCGTGCTCCAACAGTTCATTTGAGAATCAGCACAAACCAGCCATTTAGCCTGTGTCATAATGTATAAGCATGCATCTCTGACGGACGGCCAGACAGAGGATTTCAGATACACATTTGAGTTCTTCTGTAACCTGCCAACAAATCTTCTAGATAGAAATTCCAGAGAAGGGTCAGTTCCAGATAAAAGTCTCCAGGTGAAGTTTTTAATCAATGCATCATTGCAAATCCTAACATTTTTCACCCCCATCCCTCCCCTTGCAATAGGCCTTATGAAGTCCTTCCATGAAACAGTAATAAGATTCCTCTTTTGTGTCGATTCAGTCCAAATGAAATTTCTATTCATACCACAAAGCTCCCTGAGAAGAGCAGCTGACCATTTATAGAGTGAAAACGAGTAAATGAACATTGAAGTGATGACATAATTCACAAGAAAAATCCTACCAGCTTGAGACATGTTCTTCCCTTTCCAACTAGTTAACTGATTTGTGATCATAAGTGCAATACCCTCCAGGTAAACTCTTTTCACTCTCCCCCAAAATAAAGGCAGCCCAAGGTAGATGAAAGGCAGTGCACCTCTCTTAACGCCAAGCCTTATAGCTATTCTATTTTTCCTCGCTATTCAGATTCCTTACCCAAAGACAACAAAAGATTTCTCCCATTTTATAACCTGTCCTGCCACTTCCTCATAGTGATTGAAGATAACCTTTATGCAAGATATGGTTTTCCTATCAGCTTTTGAGAAGAGCAATATATCATCAGCATAGAAAAGATGCGAAGGGGAAATGAAACCCCTCCCATATGTCATCCTCTAATAGATCCCAAGATTGACAAGGTCATGGAGGCATGTGCTCAGATAGTCTTCAGCCAAGTAGAACATCAGCCCAGATAAGGGGTCACCTTTCCTGACACCCCGAGAGCATTGAAAAAAATCCACTGGGTGATCCATGGACCAAAATATATATCCTAGCACTTTCTATAATACATTGCACCATACCAATGAATTTACCAAATAATCCATGCATGCTCAAAACATTGAAAATAAAGTCCCATCTGATGGTGTCAAACGCTTTTGATATGTCAACCTTTAGGGCCATATTCCCATCCCCCACTTTATTCCTCATAATGTTAACACACTCTGAAGTAGTGAATATACAATTTTGAATATTCCGGCCAGGAACAAACCCAAACAGGTTAAACAAGATAATATATCTTGCTATCTCACCAAGCCGAGTTGCCATGATTCTACTAATAAGTTTTGGAATAGTGTTTCCAATAGAAACAGGCCTGAAGTCCTTAATATCCAAAGCATTATCCCTCTTGGTAATCAGATCAATATTGTTTGAGTTCATCCCAACTGGAATGTAAGAATGAAGAAATAATTCCCTTACTGCTTCAATCACTTGCTTATGAAGGATGTCCCAATAAGACATAGAGAACTTATTGGAAAATCCATCTGGCCCAGTGACATTGTCCATGTTCAAGGAGAAAAGAGCATCATGAATTTTTTTGGTGGAGGGGATATCAGTTAGTCTTTTGTTCTGTGCATCATCCAAACTAGGCTCAATGTATCTAATGATTTTATCTGAAATTTCCACCCCAGAATCAGAATAAAGATTTTCAAAATAGCATGTCACAGCGTTGGCAATGTCATTCTCAGAGGTAAACATGCTATCATCAATTTTTAAAGCCTTAAGTTTCCTTGTTACCATCCTCTCCCTGTGCAAACAATGGAAGAACCTGGAGTTCCTATCCCCTGCCTTCAGCCATCTCACATTGAACTGATTTCGATCCATGTTTTCTTTAAGAGACAAGAGACTATCAAGCCTTGAGGCAGCTTGTATCTCCTCTTGGGATGGTAGGTATTGAAGGGTATTATGTTGTTGTCACTCGAACAAAATTGAGTCATCCTCTTTAATATCATGATCAAGGTTGGAGAAAGACTTCTTACTCCACACCATTAGTCTGGATTTTACAATTTTCAATTTACAAGTGAGGGTATACAATGCACTTCCATGAGAAACCTCTTTCTAGGATTCTGCAACATTCTATCTACACCCTGGCACAACCAGCCATGTATTCTTGAATTTAAAGGGCAGTGGAACTGATCTCAGACTTCAAAAACAGATATCAATTAATATGGGATGATGATCAGAGTATATTCTAGTGAGGCTCATGCCAGACACTTCCATTTCCCCACTTTTCTCACCCAACTGCACCAGGAACCTGTCAATTTTACTCACTTGCCTTCCATTAAGGTTGCATCGGCTCAAGGTAAAAGCATCACCTGAGATAGCCACTTCAACCATTCTTCATTGGTCAATACATAAGGAAAATTCTCTTGCAGATGCCCTACAGAAATAACTTCCAGTTTTTTCTTCAGGCCTCATAACCGTGTTAAAATCACCAAGAACCATCCACCTCATGTAATTGTGCTCAGCTCTTTCTATGATGTTCCTCCACAAGATTCTTCTTCTTGGGTACTGATTGAAAGCATAAACAAAGGTAGCACACAAGGTGTTAGATTGGTAGCAGCAAATCATGGTGACAGACTGCTGATCACTTTGGATGGACTGAATTGTTATAGTATTATGCTTTAGAGCCCATAAGGATTCTGAATCATTATCCATTTGATTGGATGCAATGAAAGAATACCCCAGTGCAGACCAATTAAAGGTCATCCACCTAGAAAATTTTATACGGGGTTCAGCAATGCCAATTAATAGTGGTTTATTGGTCAAAATAATGTGCTTCAGGGATTTGACCATGGGATAATTCCCAATGCCCTGGCAGTTCCAAAATATGACATTCATTGATGAGAGGACCGCTGCCTAGTACAGGGGCCAGCATATCCTGTTGCTATGCATTTCTCTGATTCTGCCAGGATATCCCCTTCTGTATCAAGTGAAGATCCTCTAGTAGATTCATGAGCATCATCATCAGTGGATAAGTAAATGAACCTGTTCTCCGAAAAGATTGGTCTTGTCAAAGTGGCAGGAAGAATCCTCTTTGCAACCTTCGAAGCTTGTACCTATGAAAAATCCCCATCAATCGCAACATCCTCCTTTACTGACTTATCACTGAGCATTGAGTTTTTCCAGGAGTTTCCGGAGCCTCTTTCCTCGGATCATGCAAACTGGGAAATCCCTATTGCCACCAAATAGCTCATTATCATCCTGACCTTCTGGAGGCCCTTGAGGAGTCTCCTATGCCGGATTCTCACATGCTGAGCCTTGTATCACAGAAGCATTTTTATTGGCTATTCCAGAGTCCTGTACAGCAGTAAGAGTATTACCCATATCATCCTTACCCTGATCATCCTCATCCTTCCTATCACTGGGTGGATCTAACCTGTAATTGTCACCATGCTCACCAACACTAGCAGCATTCACTGGGTTCTCCGGAGCCTCCGGCATGACATTAATTACCTGCTTCATAGGCACCTCAGGAGTAATTCCCTGATCTTTTTCTTTCCTTCGACATTGTAAGTCATCATGACCCTTAATGTTACAGATTGAGAAAAAATTTGTTCCTGATACATTCTGCAAGGAGGTGCCCAAAAATGTGACAATTGCAACAAAATTTGGGTTTCCTCTCATAACCAATCTCAAGGTTGATGGTATCATCTCTGGTGGTGAAGACAACTTCCTCAAATAAAGTGTTATCCATGTCAACCTCCACCAATATTCTCGCATAATCCCCAAAATTGGGATTTTTAGTCTTCTTATCCAATCTAATAGGATTCCCTACGGAAGAGGCAATATCCCATAGAATTTGAAGATTCCAATATAACCAACTCATTTTATGGATACGTATTTATACCTGTGCAAAGGAGTTCCTCACAGTGCTGAGGTTAAAGTTCCAATCCCACTCATGAATCCGAAGGAATCTGGGATTAGGAGGGACAGACCCCAGACTCCATGCACGCCGCTTGCATTCATCAGAGGGGAATACAATGTGATAGAACCCCTTCCCCATGGCCGTCATCTTCCAGTCACTAAATCCCCGTATCTTTGCAGTCCTTTTAGAAAGCTCATGAAATTTCCATGGTCGAACACCTTTTGGGATAATCACCCCGGAGATAATGGAGAATTTACATAGCCTGACTCGCTCCTCAATTGCGGCCTGATTCGCAGCTACGTGTGCAATGCGCCCTTTCCTGATAATCCTCCATGAATTTTCCGCATCACAATCCAAGAAAGAGAATCCACCATTTTGCTTGGCCTCATCAGCGAAGCTTTTCCCCTTAATAATGTTCTCTTGAGTGGCCAATTTCTCTGATTTCTGCTTCGCACAGAGGCTGAAGAGATCACGATGCCCTATCAGATCTTCATCTTTTAACTCAATATCATCCTTCCCTGCTATATCAACATCACCCTGCTTGGTTCTAAGGATTTCGCTGGTCGGCTCTTTGGGAGTTTCCATTCTCTTTTCCAAACGTGTTATCGGTTTAGGGGGTATTGAGGCGGCCTTACCCCACCCCCTGTCGCACGTCCCTAGCTAGGCCCAAGGTGGCCAACCTTGGGTTTGGTCCAGTTCCCACGAAGTCGAGGGGACGAGAGGATTGCTGGCGTATGGTGCATGTTTCCTTTGCGAGGACACGAACCCGGGACCTCAACGACGGGACGCCACCGCCTTGAACCAACTCACCCAGCCCCCGTGGGCAAACGTGTTATCGATTTAGGGGGTATTGAGGCGGCCTTACCCCACCCCCTGTCGCACGTCCCCACCTCGGCCCAAGGTGGCCACCCTTGGGCTTGGGCCAGTCCCAATAGAGTCGAGGGGACGAGAGGATCGCTGGCGTATGGTGTACGTTGCCTTTGCGAGGACTTGAACCTGGAACCTCAATGACGGGACGCCACCTCCTTGAACAAACTCACCCAGCCCCCACAGGCACAAACGTATTATCGGTTTAGGGGGTATTGAGGTGGCCTTACCCCACCCCCTGTCACACGTCCCCAGCTAGGCCCAAGGTGGACAACCTTGGGCTTGGTCCAGTTCCCACGTAGTCAAGGGGGCGAGAGGATCACTGGCGTATGGTGCACGTTGCCTTTGGGAGGACTCGAACACGGAACCTCAACGACGGGATGCCACCGCTTTGAACCAACTCACCCATCCACCACAGGCAAAACGTGTTATCGGTTTAGGGGGTATTGAGGTGGCCTTACCCCACCCCATGTCGCACGTCCCCAGCTAGGCCCAAGGTGGCCAACCTTGGACTTGGGCCAGTTCCCATGGAGTTGAGGGGACGAGAGGATCGTTGGCATATTGTGCACATTTCCTTTGCGAGGACTCGAACCCGGAACCTCAACGACAGGATGCCACTGCCTTGAACCAACTCACCCAGCCCCCGTGGGCATTAAATGTTTTATCGGTTTAGGGGGTATTGAGGCGGCCTTAACCCACCCCCTATCGCACGTCCCTATCTTGGCCCAAGGTGGCCAACCTTGGGCTTGGGACAGTTCCCATGGAGACGAGGGGACGAGAGGATCGCTGGCGTATGGTGCATGTTGCCTTTGCGAGGAATCGAACTCGGAACCTCAACGACAGGACGCCACCACCTTCAACCAACTCACCCTGCCCCCGCGGGCTAGCGTGTTATCAGTTTAGGGGGTATTGAGTGGCCTTACCGCACCCCCTGTCGCACGTCCCTAGCTAGGCCCAAGGTGTCCAACCTTGGGCTTGGGCCAGTTCCCACGGAGTCGAGGGGACAAGAGGATCGCTGGCGTATGGAGCACGTTGCCTTTGCGGGGACTCGAACCCGGATCCTCAACGACGGGACGCAACTGCCTTGAAACAACTCACCCATCCCCCGCGGACAAACGTTTTATCGATTTAGGGGGTATTGAGGCGGCCTTACCCCACCCCCTGTCACACGTCCCCAGCGAGGCCCAAGGTGGCCAACCTTGGGCTTGGGCCAGTTCCCACAGAGTCGAGGGGAAGAGAGGATCGTTGGCGTATGGTGCATGTTGCCTTTATGAGGACTCGAACCCGAAGCCTCAATGACGAGACGCCACCACCTTGAACCAACTCACCCAGCCCCCGTGGGCTAAACGTGTTATCAGTTTAGGGGGTATTGAGGAGGCCTTACCCCACCCCCTGTCGCACGTCCCCAACTAGGCCCAAGGTGGCCAACCTTGGGCTTGGTCCAGTTCCCACTGAGTCGAGGGGACGAGAGGATCGCTAGCCTATGGTGCACGTTGCCTTTGTGAGGACATGAACCCGGAACCTCAACGACGGGATGCCACCGGCTTGAACCAACTCACACAGCCCCCGCGGGCAAAACGTGTTATCGGTTTAGGGGGTATTGAAGCGGCCTTACCCCACCCCATGTCGCACGTCCCCAGCTAGGCCCAAGGTGGCCAAACTTGGGCTTGGGAAAGTTCCCACAGAGTCGAGGGGACAAGAGGATCGCTGGCGTATGGTGCATGTTGCCTCTGTGAGGACTCGAACCCAAAACCTCAATGATGGGACGCCACCGCCTTGAACCAACTCACCAATCCCCCACGGGCCAAACATGTTATAGGTTTAGGGGGTATTAAGGTGGCCTTACCCCACCCCCTATCCCACATCCCTAGCTAGGCCCAAGGTGGCCAACCATAGGCTTGGGCCAGTTCCCAAAGAGTCGAGGGGACAAGAGGATCGCTGGCATATGTTGCATGTTGCCTTTAAGAGGACTCGATCCCGGAACCTCAACAACCGGACACCACCGCCTTGAACCAACTCACCCAGCCCCCACGGGTGAAACGTGTTATCGGTTTAGGGATTATTGAGGCGGCCTTACCCCACCCCGTATCGCACATCCCCAGCTAGGCCCAAGCTGGCTAACCTTGGGCTTGGGCGAGTTCCCACGCAGTCGAGGGGACGAGAGGATCGCTGGTGTATGGTGCATGTTGCCTTTGCGAGGACTTGAACCCAGAACCTCAACGACGGGACGCCACCGCCTTGAACCAACTCACCCATCCCCCGCGGTCAAACAAGTTATCGTTTTAGGGGGTATTGATGCGGCCTTACCCCACCCACTATCGCACGTCCCCAGCTAGGCCCAAGGTGGCCAACCTTGGGCTTGGGCCAGTTCCCACGGAGTCGAGGGGACGAGAGGATCGCTGGCTTATGGTGCACGTTGCCTTTGCGAGGACTCAAACCCAAAACCTCAACGACGGAATGCCACATCCTTGAACCAACTCACCCAACCCCCGCGGGCTAAACGTGTTATCAGTTTAGGGGGTATTGAGGAGGCCTTACCCCACCCCATGTCGCACGTCCCCAGCTAGCCCCAAGGTGGACAACCTTGGGCTTGGGCCAGTTCCCATAGAGTCGAGGGGACGAGAGGATCGTTGGCGTATGGTGCATGTTTCCTTTACAAGGATTAAAACCGCATGCCTTTAAAAATTTACTTAAGCATAATATGGTAGGAATAGAGACTTATAATGCCATAAAACATAACCATGGATATACTACTAGTTTAATTATCAAATTTACTATCAATATCCAGTTTCATAATGATGTAATGAATAATTTCAGACATCATAATCTTTCTACCAAGTCTACTTTACAAGATAGTACATAAACTTGTAATATCCCACATTAGTTTGTCTCAAGCGACCTACTGATGCATTGAGGGGCTATAGTGGGTCCCACCCATCACATAATAAGTCCAATCCATTCCTCATATGAATGGAGATAAAAATAAACATCATATACATTCATATGAGAACTAACATATGAAATTTAAATAACATTCCCCAATCATAAAATATGAAAACTAACCATTAAGAGTAATATAGTGAATCGTATTAAGAAAGAACACCCACATTCAAAATAATCATAAAACATTAAATAAAATATGGACGCTTTTATGAAATTATTATATCCCAATTAAATATCAGAATCAAAAAAAGAGTATAAATAGATGAAAATACTCATGTAAAATAATCGAGTAATTATTAAGATAAATACTCATTTGCATTGAAAATAATATTTCTTTTGGAAAATTATTTTCATAAAACCATAAGTTAATTAGTGTATATTTTTAATAATAAAATATTTTATTTATAAAAATGGTGGATAATAAAATATTATTGAGTGAATTTGAAAATAGTTAATGATTTGAGAGGTTCCTTTGAAATGGTCTTGTTTATCAGGAAGAATATATTTCAAAGAATAACTTTAAAACATATAGACCCCAATAAAAGAATCAAGGGTTATGATTGGTGAATATATATAGAACAATAAAAATTAATTTATTATTAATAGTTAATAATTCTTAATAATTTCATTTTGGTATGTAAATAATTATACTAACACTAAAGAATAGGGAGGTTTCTATAGAAAGCTCTTACTTTATATTTGAACGTGTTCTCCACTAGACTTTAACTTCCTGGATAATCAAATTAAAAACATTAATTAATTACATAATTATTAATATTCTATAAATTAATTTGATTCATTATAGTTTTATAATGTTTATTTATGTCCCTATTGAAAAATAATATTATTGAATTCTGTCAATACAGAGTGTTCGTTTCCTTGATTTCATGATCGATTTTCTTGATTATAAGTAATAGAGTTCATTAAAAATTCCTATAATTATAATGAATTTGAATTTCATGTTATTAATGAGAATGAAGAATTTTACATGTTTTATATATTATTTTATTACATATAATTAGTTTGAATCATTAGATAATACATTTAGTGATAATCATTTAGATTATTAAGATGGTTATTGATCATAACAAGCTCATTTTGTTTTATTGTTTATTATTATGTAAATATGTTGCATACAAAACATAAAAAGGGTTTTATTATAAATTTTATAATATTAATCAACCATTTAAATCATTTCATGAAAATATTTGAAGAATAATTTAATGAATGAAATGTCATCCTCCACGAAAGTTGTAAATTGGAACCTCCTAGACAGTGATTTTGTTTATAAAATAAAAGATAGAGAGAGAGTAATGAGATTGATGATGTATCATCCATTAACATGATATAATTACAGTATATATATGATAATAGAGTTAAAATTATCATTTGGACAGAGGATGTGAGGAGATAATAACAAAATAAGGAACTTAAAAGAAATTAAAAGGAAAAAATGAAGAGAATTTTACCTCTTGAGTACTCCTCCTTGAGAACCACCTTAAGGGAAGAATTTTTGGACATTTTTCGATACCAATAGCTCTTAGATGTGATGAAATACTATGTAATATTATTTGGAAATAAGTTTTTTGAGCTTCAAGGCTTAGAGGAGTGACGAGAAGATGGGTTGAGGGGTGGTTTTTATATTAGAGGAGATAGTGGTTTTTCAATTATTTTAAGTATTAAATTTATATTTTGGACAAAGACTATGAATATTATTGATTACTATGACTAAAAATAGTAATACGATCTTTTGAGTTCGAACCAATGTCTACTCTTATCATCTATGACTCCTGAATGATGTAAAAATTCATTTATTTATCATATATTGTAAATTATAGAATTTCCCTATTCACCAAAAATTCAATTATTTCATAAAAATATAAACAATACACCCAAACCATTTCTCAACATGTAAAATAATAAAAATGGGCTCCATTTTATCAAAATAATTTTCTAAATAAGAGTACTTTAATTTTTAAATAAATTATTATTTACTTGAAAAATACTAATCATAAATTTAAAACTCGTTTAATAATACTTTCAAAAATTAGCTAGGCTCTCATAAAATTATCCTAATATAATTTCAAAATAAAATATTAATTTAGGAATACATTTTATAAAAATTAATTATATTTTAATTCAATTTATTTGTTTTAAATTAAATTTAATTATTTATTACTCACAAAAATACCAATACTTAATTAATAATTATAAAATATTCAATCTCATTTATAAGGTGCCTAAATTTCATTTATACATAAATGGGTGAGTTTACTATTAATAGAGGTTACATTACTATTCATAAGGGTAGATTAATATTTATATGGTTCATGTTACTATTCACCAAAAAAGGAAAATATGATCCTATCAGACTCTAAATATCTTTCTGATTGCAACCATGTATGCTCGTTTTTCAAATTTCTAAACACATAAGTGGAATAATTATATCTAATGGATAGGATAGAAAAAAGTGTTTTTTCAAAGAGACTTAGTGTTTCATTATTTCAATATTAAATTTATTCATAAATTCATGGGGTTCTACATAATATGTTATGGTTTTTGATCTCTCTATATTTACGAGAATATGTTTTTTTAGTTTTCTGTTTTTTGTAATGAATTACCAAAAAAATCACCTAAACGTATCTTTAATACATTGATATATCAAGATTCATATCCTCCTATATTAATTTAATCAATTAAATATATTTATTTTAGTTGATGTTATATAATTTTTTAATATTGTTTCACATTAAATATTCTCTATGAAAAATAACATTTTGTTATTTTGATTTTATTTCTATAATTCTAAAACCAAAAAAATTATTTTAGAATCTAATATTCTTCTATAGGATCCAATTTTCTTATATAACTATTTTTTATTTTTTTCATATATCTTAAAAAAATATCTCCCATCGTGAACCGAATTTAAAGATGATTTTTTTGTCATTAAGAATCTATATAACCATTATTTTTGTGGACATTTGTATTCATGAACTCTAATTTCAACCATGATCTATTAATTTTGCATATTCTTCCTACATAAACATTCTAATTTCATATAGATAAGTGAGTATAATTTTTGGTTTTTTATATATGTTATATTCATCGATGATCCTTTAAGTGATTTAGGATGATATTATCCCCCCATGGATGATTGGGGTAGAACTATATAAACACCGACATTAGATCATTCAGAATTAATGGGTGACATAAAGGATTCATAATTGGATCTCTATCTACAAATTAAAATTATATTTGACACTTAGTTGACTATCTTCTTTGTTAAACAAGAAAGGTCCCAACATAATTTTCCCCATGGTATGGATCTGAATAAAAAATAGCAACACTATTATAATCTTCTAGAATGAGATCCCCAATGAAAAATATGAATGTTAGCACAATAAGGTGAACATTGATATAGAAACCCATACTCACCTCATTATCTTCAAGGATATTTGGCTCAATGTTTGGGTAAATGTTATCCATTACTAACACATGGGAGTTATAACAAGGAGATTCATGATAAAAATTGTATTGGAAGATTAAGGTAATTTTGGATTAGAAATTTCAGTGTTATCCAAAATTCATCATTTCCTGTTACATATAAATATATGTACATATCAAAATATCAGTATTTTTTACTTAATTACCCATAAGTGTTGCAGGGAGGGGAGTGAACCACACCAAGATATTTTAACATTAAAAAATAGTTAAGATTCCAAGGTGTTGATTCATGTCATTCATCTAAGAAATTTCAGATAACAATCCAATCATAATCATGGATGTTTGGGATATAAATGATATGATGATGAATTATATGTTTAAATTATTCCCTATAGTAGTGGATGATGTTTGTTTTGGGTATAAGAATAATTTTATCTTATTTTATTTAAATTATGTAATCAATTCATCATGGGTAAACTTGTTATTTATTTTGAACACTTTACACTATTAACTTTTACACATAAATATTTATTTCAAAACAATCAACTGTCTACGCCACCTACTTGTGTATGAATAGAAGAAAACCTTGTAGTTTCATTAAAACAATGAAAAAAATGTTTCAACATTCCATAAATTCAAAAATTGATTTTAAAATACAAAATAAATTAATTTGTTTAGAAATAGAGTATGTACGAGTGTGGATTTAAATTAATGTTGATGTTTTCTTATTTTATGTTTTAAATATTAAAATTCCTCACAAGGTTACAATAAATACAATGTTGTAATTAAAAATATTTTTTCACTATAATTTATCCACTCAATTTTTACATATATATTAACTATCAATTCCATGGTAACTATGTATATTGTTTTTGTAAATGTTTTTATAATCACTGTTTTTGTTTTTGTTGAACCTTATAACTCTTATATGCCTTGTCCTTATAAATATTATTCCCTAGTATTATGGAATGATTGTATCAACCTTATATAAGATGTTTTGAACCACATAATTATCAAAATTTAACTTGTGATGAAATTATATTAACCTAACATATTTCTATATCAACCATAGTAATATTTGTTTTTTCATATTACTAAATTATAACAAACTTATAAGGATTAATATGAACCCTAAAACTAAATTCATAAAAGGTATCATACACTACATGTTGTAATATATCTTAAAATTAAATTTTATAAGATTTATATTTTTTATGAAAATATATTATCTTCTAAATATTTTAATCATACAATATTTCTATATTATAATTTTTTTATATTGAGGATTTTGATTTGAAAAAAAATGTTTCTATCAAAAATATATCATATAAGGAGGATCAAATATATTAAAATTGTTTTATCTATTTTAAACGTATATATTTGTTTTTCATTGTATTTTGGTTTCACGTGTATGTTGTTATGATATATAGAAACACATATTGAGTTAAAATAGACACATAAAAATTAGAAACAGAATCATGGAAAAAATAGTTCATGTGATCCACATGCCGATATAGAAATTTTTTATAAATTATAATCAAAGTGACATGATGAATGAAATATAATTAATAAATGTATAATGTGAACTATTGTAAATTTCTAACTATGAATACTATATAATACTACTTACATAAATATACTTAAATGAATTATTAATTAGTTGATGGGATTAAACTGCTAAATAAAATCTTTGACCTTAATTCAATTAGATTCTAATTTAATTGTTTTTTCACAAAATTCTTTACTTTTTTATATAATTTTTTTATTTATAATTTCTATTTTTAATTCATGATGGGGTTTTCTTGGTTATACTTATATATAAAATGGATAGTATTTCAATAAAAAAATTTAGGTGTCTTTATTTTCTGATTCATTCCTTTATGACTCACATTAATGTTGTTAGGTGACATTGAACTAGTTTTAATTAATATACACTCACATTCTATAAATCTATATATAAGATACCTTTCCCATCAAAGATTATGGTTTCATATCCAATATCAAAATAGGATTATGGGATCTTATCCCTTATATTAATGGGATCTTTTGATGAAGAAGATTTCGTAAATTGGGACTCCCAAAAAAATTTATGAAACTAATGAATATCATTCCCTGATCTACTTTAATTTTGATGTAAATTAATTACATCATTATATATCTATGTGGGTTAACAACTTCTATTATAGAGGATAATTTTTCATCACACATGATACAACATAATAAGATGTATAGGGATCCTGTAAATTACCTCCCTTGGATAGTCCCTGAGGACATCCTTTATCCTAATATAGGGCATATTAGGTTTAAGAGTATAGTAATATTATGATCATCTCATAAGGAAGAATATATTCATCACATATGGAATCCAAGGGTGACTTATTATAACAACCCATAATCATTACTCATGAAATCACATTCTCATCAAATGAGTTATCATTTTCACTTCACCCAATATAGCTTTAGCTAATCACCTAAGTCATAATAGGCTCATTATTAGAGGTATAATGTTTTTTTCTTGCAATGTATGAATCTTGGGACTGTATCCAATATAATTAATGGAAATATCCTATTTTTTCCACATTTACTTCCTGTTTTTATTAATAAATTCCTCTCATATTGAATTGGTAAGTAAATAACATAGGATAGTCTCCTATGGAATGTGTAGAGAGATCCCATACTCATTTAATTAGTTTACTATTATCATCATAGAAGGCATATCATGTCTATCACATTAGGTTCCATATTATCATCACCTGGTTTTAGGTATCTCATACATGGGTAGTGGTTATCCTTGGCACATTGTGTAGTAATATTTTTGATAATCAAAAAATTGTAATTCACATGATTAATGATCATTGGAAATAATTACTATTTACACTCATCACATGTTGTGTTGGCCATAGGTTAATATTGATCTAAGATGGTTGGTCACTATTTATAATCCACCAGGGATTCTCATAGTTTAAATTCAAATATGGACACTCCCTACATACTCACCTCATATATTGGGTTTGTAAAGAGTTAACGTACTATCTAGATGGTTGGTAACAATTTAATATCAATCAATGTTTCTAACGTTTATGGTCCATTGGGAATGTTACCCATATATTACCGTCACTTATTGGGTATGTATTAGGATAACTTCTAGTAGGGATTGTCTCTTATAATTTAAAATATTCTCAGTATGTTCATAAATTAAATTACAATTGGGACCTTGAGAATGAATAATGGGAGGTTTGGTGTACTCTATATATAATATTAGGCCTCAATGGTAATTCCTCTATAGGGTATAGAAAAAGATGGTATCCTTTAGATTGAAACTCAAATAGGTGACCTACATGCAATATTAGAATACATTTATTAAAAACCTATTGTGTTTATGTATCCGACAGAAATGTGTACAATCATTTTAGGAAGTGGAATGGTCCAATGCAGACTGGTCAAAACATCCCTTTTATATTGTTAAGAAGATTCCATTGTTTATGTCATTTGTGTCAGGTTTATCCCCATAACAAGTTTCTATTTTGGAAAAGTTTCCAATGGGTTTGTTCCAAGAACCAGAAACACCCAATGGATCTGTATCCATGGAGACCTACTTTCAAAAGGCAGACACTCCTTAGGTTTTTTTGACCTACGATGTTTATGAACATGCATTGGTCGATAGGAAGGGAGTTTGGGATCATAACACCATTTTGGGTTAGGGGATTATTTCCTACTTCATTACTCTCTTATAGATTTACTATACGATCACAAATACTTCATTAGTTCCTAAGTAAGGTCTGGTTCATCCCAATTTATCAATAAATTTTTAGAATCTGTGGAATATAGAATCATCTTTATATATCTGAGGTTCTTCATCAATGGATATAATTGTATGTATCTGAGGTTCTACATCGATGGTATCCTCTCATATATTGCATAGAGTTACTTTGATCATTATTATGATGATGCTAGTTTTCTATCCACACAGAAGGGAACTCTGAAGTTTATTTTCATCTAGGTAGATAATGGTCACACTAGAATTTATTTTCATCTTGGTAGATGAAGGTCACTATGGAACTTATCATCATACAGGGTTACGACAATTGAATGATGATGGGATCGAACACATAAATGGGATTCCTACATATACATATGAAAGTAATAAAAACCCGTGTAGGTTTGTGCCACTTAATATAGAACATATTAACTTTTAAGGAAATGTGATTAGGATTCAACCGTAAAGTTTAATATCATGTAGAAAGGACATCTATGTAGAAGGTTCCTACTCAGAGATTATTATGTGTATTTTGCCAACACAACCCACAGAACATGGAAGATATATGAGTTTCCATGATGAAATAGACTCTGTACGGAATATGAACCAAAAATAAGAGTTTAGATTTATGTTTTTCTTTTTTACCTTAGGGGGGCTTCCTGCGTATCACATTTTAATGGGAATCAAAGACCATGTAGTTTGAAAACTCTCACAGGTGGATTATAGCCCATTGAGATGATAGGTTGGGGATTTCTCCTGATATGGATACCCCCTATGAAGAAACCATGAAGGAAATTTTAACTCATGGTGGTTTGGAGTTTTATTTGGGTATAATTTCTCAAGAGGTTTCCTGTTGATTTTAGTACATTTGGGGTTTTCTTAGGTATACTAGTTAGAGCATGAATCATAGTTCTTGTAGTTTTGTCCTTCAGTTGAATTGTGTGGATATGAAGATCATTACTATCATATAACACCATGGGAGTCATATTCAGTGTGAGAAACAAGAGGAAATGGATGACGTGACAAACCACGCACTTTCACTCCTTTGGTGGAAGAGGACAGGGATACGGCAGAAAAACTTTGGGTTGTGGGGGAAGAGGTTGGGGCTGTGAAAAAATAGGTAGGGGATACGAAACTTCCCTCTATTCAATTTACATTAGAGGGGAGACCACAATATGGAAGGAATGAATGTTTAGGACGTGGAGGTGGAGAGGAGAAAGACTATAACCTCTCACATGAAAGGATATGGGGTCACACCATGAAGGATGCCCTGAAATTTGTTCTGTAGAGGGAGGAGGATCTCATTCATTGTTCAATAGAAAAGAAACAATGTTTTTACACTTTCTACTGGGAATTGAAGGCTCCAGTCCTTAGATACAAGAATATTCAAACATAGTACAAACCTCAATCCTCTAGACTAGGAAAATCTCAACACTATCCCATGGTAATGGTCCTGGTGACCGTAGATATAAAAATCTACAAACACATCAAGGATTCAAACCCTTTGGTAGGACAATTGTGGGAAACCTCAAACCATATAAATACAAGTAAAAATGGAAAACATCGTGTTGTGTCTTTTCCCATGGCTTTATAAGTCGTGAGGTCTTGGGGGAGGATTTTTTTTGATCCCTCTCAGACAAGTGAGCCAAAGTAGGATATGTTCATCCATGAATGGATTTAAAGGAGGCATGATGAGTGGCTCACATAGGATAGAAAGTAGGGTTATCAAAGGATAATTGTGTTGGGAGTGCTCTATGCTGGTTGGCTCGAGTGAAAAGATAGAACCTTAGGTGATGGACCACCTACGTGACTATATTTGGGTGACACCATTCTGAAGCCTTTAAGGTTCTCCACGGGTTTTCATAAACTTAAATTGTGTAGGTTCCTAGTTAACGAAATGGACCTCAGGCTAGTAGTTGTTGATTAGGGGTTTCTAAAATTTCTTGCATGTTTGTTGTTCATTTTAAACCATGAAAGGATATATTTTGTTCTATTACCCTTTTATTTTCTCTTATTTAGTTGTAAGATAACTACCTATATGGTTTCAAAAGATTAGAAAAAATCACTAGGGGGATTTGTGTAGAAATATTCCTTTGAAAAAATAAATATGTCCCCAGGAAGACCCTGGAGTCCATTTATAGAAAAATATGTGACCCTAGATGAAGGTTTCCTTTCTTAATCATGGGTCGTATGCTAGTTCGTTCACGTTAACAGTGCTTTGGGGTACCTTGTGTGAACTCCTATTTATGGATTTTAAATTCCTCTCTTTCATCATATCTTTTATAAATATTTTTCAAAGGAATTTCCATTTGTTTCCTTATCATCTAGCTAATAAAATAGAGTGTCAAATAACCCCCCCCCCATATTAGTATTATATCCTATTGAATAAATAGGGCCTAATCGTGATGAAAATAAATTAAAAGGATAGATGAGTCATGCAAGATTTCACTCTTATTTTTCTGCTCTGGTATGTAATAAAATATAACAATTCGGTTCATAAAATATACCTCATTCATGATATAATAGAAAAATTAGAATCAAGAAGTATATTCCAACATCATTGACTAAAACTACACTTATTAATTATAGTATCCTTCTCCTTAAAGTTAATTAGACTTCATTTTCTCATCCACCATCTATGATGGAAGGAATCGAGAATCCCTTCCAATCTATGATTGAAAAACTGTTCTGAAAAAAGGATAGAATGTGTTCTAAATATGTACGTCCTGAGGTAGTCAAACATAGCAGTATTTTTTATTTTGATGTTAAAAACAATGTGGTAGATCCTATCTTAGGGGTTTCATATTCCAAGGATAGGAGATCCTTGAGACTCACATTATTTTTGTTTTTTGGACGATCATGCTGAAGTAGAAATCCATATTCGGGAGATAGTATTTCTCATCTATGAAACTAATAATTGAGTCCCTTCCACAATGTGAGTGAAGTATATGATAGAACATGGCACTGTAGAGGGGGTTAGTCATTCTTCTTTTGATGAATGGAGTGAATTTTTCTCTCCCAAAGATGTATGTCTTCTTCCTATTATAGTATTTTCACCTATTCATTTATATTTCAGCTATATTTCTATTGATCAAAGGGAATAGCATCATTTTTTGCAGATGGATAATGGAAAATAAATTATATCCCTTCTCCACAAAATATCCCTAGTGGTACTCTGATCAGGGATACTTGGTCACCCCCCCCCCCCAATCAGGAGAGGTATATCCTAGACAACATTCAGTGGAGGTTGAGATGGAGATGGAATTGCCACCTACAATACCAATTTTTTAGGAGGTTTATCTTATACATCCATTGAAGAATTTGAAGAAGAAATGATTTCTATGTGTGAAATCCTTTTCTATGAACTTTTTTGTAATGGTAATTCTTTCTTTATATAATTAATTTTAACCTATTCCAAAGAACGCATAAAAACTCCTTGGGATATCTAGAACTCCTTATGTTTCTTCCCTTAAAGAAAATTGAAATGAGCCTATGAGAATCAAATAGGGTGTGCTGGTCTAAAAGAATATTCCTGCTCGTAAAATGGGTCTTTTGATAGAAGATTCATTGAGGACATAGAATACATAATCATCTCTTGGAACTGATCCTATCACTTCTTCAAAGAGAGGGGATGCATCTGGAATGTCAAAGGTATTTCATAAGATATAACATTATAATGATTGAAATCCAATTTTATAAACATTACGGTTCTTATCATCCACAATAGAATCCTATGATAACCGATATTGACCCTATGGTTGTCATTGAGGAGAATGTTTGGGTTTCTCAAGTAATCATCAGAGGGTTATGAACAAAATATTCCACATGTTTCCATAGGTGAGATTAACATTGGTCTCAGGATGTCAATAGAAACCCTAAAAAATCTTGGGAATACTTTTGATAAAATACTGGAACATGTTAATATTCCTAGAACATTATAAGATTTTCTGGGAACTATATAAAGAATCAAATGGATGTGAGTCCTTATTTTCTGTTCAATTGACAATTTTATGACTAACTCAATGATCATGACAGGTCAGAATGCACAACTAAATCCATAGAAACTATTAAAGTTATGGTGCATGGATAATGTGTTGAAATCAATCCCAATCCCCCTATTGAAGGAGAGACAGCTCAGGTGGATGTTGAAGTGTGAATTCTTTCTGAACATCCTCTGGAAAATCATGGGCAGACCCAAGATAGTTCCCCTCATCGGGAGGTTCCAAACCAAACTGCTGAAGCTGGGAATGCTGGGGAGGAATCCTCTCATGTTACTGAACGTTTTTGGTTAAGGATCACAAACTATAGTGACATTTCCCCAATCTCTCTATTTTTTCATGTTGAAAATAATTTTAATTCATCATTTAGGATTAAGATCATTGGTTATTATGTCTGAGGTAAAAAAATGTGAATCAAATTGACCTACTCGGGTCTTGGATAACATCTCTCCTTATGATAGTGACTCTGAATTAAATCCAAATCTATAGAATGCTCTTCGAATCAAATGTCGCAAGGCCTGGTGGGATATATATAATATTAACTCTGAGATTCCCTGGATGTTTTTCCTTCATTAATCCAATGGTTTTCAAAAAAAATCTGTAGTTTTGGATTTTGTGGGTTTGATTACCGTCCAATCCACGTTGCGGTGAAGGAGACTATCTATTGGTGGGAACAAGAGAATAAGCATTAAAAATACCCTTTAAAGGTTGAAATTCTCACCAATGTTGATGATTTTTGATACTCACTATCCCAAGAAATGGTCATCCTAAAAACAATGTTGGCCGGAAATGAAATATAAGATATAGGAGAAGCCCATTGAATTTTCGCATATTTATTTATCATTTGATGCCACTTAGGGAGAACTCAAATAACTGCACATTTCATTAGGATACGCACAAGAATAGGGGGAAACAACCATTGCAGCTACCAAGGAAGTGGTTTATTAGGTATAGGATGCTGAAGCTTATCTACTGACTGAGTATCAATAAGCATCTGATGGGGCTCGGGAGGATGTTAAACAGATAATTGGTTGTGTTGAAGGACTCTAGTAATATATGACAGATAGAATCCATTTTATGGATTTTCTTATAAATATTCTCTAAAAAACAAAATGATTTTTTTCTGATCATATATGTATTCATCCCTATTTTCCTTCTATAATAATTTCAGAACTAATTCCCATATAATTACATATTAATATCATTTAATAAAAATTTAAATTACAAGGATGGGGATCGTTAATTTTTACCTTAACCAAGGGCTCTACTGAGCATAGTGTCACTATTACTAGGGCCGTATGCACAACCATACAAACATAGTGTCTTATTTTTAATCACCCTAATTATTTCCTTAGATAAAAATGAGAGAGTCTTAGCTGGTGAGACTTGGATCATTTTCTTAGTCTTCCATCTTTAGGTGTTCGGCATAAGATGATTTTTCCCTTTTAACTTTTTATTTCTCAATATTAGAAAAACCCTACAGAATGTATTTCTATAGAGTATAGACTTGAAGTTTTTCAAGAATTACATTTATAGGTTTTCAACCTAGTGAGTACTATGTATCTTGTTGGTAGGCAGTTTAAATTCATGTCTGTTGGACTTGTAAATCTAGTGTTTTAGGTTGAATAGATTTAACCATGAAATTTGATATGATAATCCAGATAGGTCTTGATGCTTAGGAATATTTTTATATTCTTCATATAATTCCTATGGTAATATTGATCTATGATATTTTATGTTTTCTAAATCTTAAATGTGAAATATGGGAAAAAAAGAGGTCTCTTCAGAGGATGAAGTTACCTATAACTGTCAAACCCATTATGGGGGTTTTCTTATGCATGGAAATATAGGGTGAATAATGCATACTCAAGTAGTGGTATCCTTAATATGACATGCCTATTGTGTGGGAGACTTATCCAAGGACAACTAAGGAACTTTCATATTCAGGTAAAGGAGATCCCAAGAATTTTGGAATTCTATTACTAATGAACAAAGGTTGATTAAGATATCGATGTATCCAGACCATATTGGGTGGATGTTTCAAGGAAAGATGTATGATAACAAAGTAATTTTTTGTAACAATATATTCAATGAATAGGAATCCACTTCTCCATAGATTTGATATGTAAAAGAGGGTAAATGTTTTAGTTAACCAATGTTAGTGGCAGAAGGCTCCTTTTCTAAAAATCGATGATGTTATCGTGTAGTTTAATTTCATGTGACTAATACATTATGTTTTACAACTTAAATTCATCCAGTAAACACATTTGGTTGTGAAATTTAATGTCATGCAGGAAATATATTGTGTTGTTCCTTTTAATGTCATGAAGTAAGGACATTAGGTTTTGTAGTTTAAATTAATTACGTATGGATATTAAGGAGCTATAATTTATAGTGTTTATCTTCTAATGAAAAGGTTTATAATTCAAACATTTTTTTAATTACTTTGGAAATGTGTGACAATTTTAAGGTATAGAAGAAGAAAATAGTAAGCTATGATTTAGGGATTCCTAAATCTGAAGGATGGTATGAGAAAAAGGTCTTATTACATTGGGGGAGGTCTCTCCTAATAAAATAGTTACCACTAATTCACAACACTGTTTCAGGGGATGTTTTATGAAAGGCATACTGGGGAACATACTGTATAATAAATAATGTCATCCTTTGGTCAAAAAAACCCACTATGAGTGGTTTTTATTGAAATTTAACTGGAGCATTTATTTCAGGATTAGGAAAGGAGCTCTCAAGAATTCGGACACTCTAGCATTAAATGTCATTTATATTTTATAGAGATTCAGATCCTCCCAAGTATAGAGCAATTTTTATGGAGAAAACTTCTTAAATATGGAAGAGATATTCAAACTCATGATTTCCTAATAATCGTGGAATTAATAATTCTATGTTGGCCTTACCCACAGTTTGGATGTATGGTTCTTGTAATATTAGGTCAGAAGACCAGAACCATAATATTATAGAAATAATGGATAGTATGTGGTCAAATGGACCCTGATTTTTCTTGTATGATTTGAACATGTGATGGGGGAAATTTAAACCATGGTCTTGGAGACATTCAGGTCTAGAGAAAAGATATTGGAAAATATTCCGAGGATGACCACAGATTTTAAATTTTAGATTCCAGGATACAGTCATCAAAAGATTATAGGGACAAAAATGGATTATCCTATGAAAGAAGTTTCTATTGGTTGAAATACCTGTTATGAGGGATGTTTTATTCAAGTAGAACTGGGGAAAATAATAAATAGTAAAATAGTGGCATTCTTTTGCTGATAGGCCCATTATATGGGAAAATTTATGCAAGGCCAACTGGGGAGTGTACTACATGATCTGGATAAGGATCTCCCATGTTTTAGACATTATGACACTAAAAGATGATGAATGGTTGTGATCATATGAAATTATTCACAATTATAAATGTGATATAAGAAAAAGTGGAATTTTTTAATTCATAAAGGAAACATTTTACCAATAATGGCCATGAATTTGGAGTCTCATACACATATTTGACTCATATGTAGAAGGGGACATCTCTTATTTCCTTAGTGGGTTCTCTAAGGAGAGAACCTAAAATAAAAGTTCTGGAATAGATTCTTTTTGACTGTATACTAGAGAGGGGGAATTTTCTTTTACCCAGTGTATGGGACTATGACATATGGCCTAGTCTTTAATATGTATCTTAACAAGATGAGGATCATTTAATACATAGTTCTCTATGTACAGTGTAGTTTAAATTCATGCAGAAAGGACATTTGGTTGTGAAGTTTAAAATCTTACAGTGAGGACCTAGGTGTTATAATGTGTAGATAAATATAGAAATAGTCAATATGGTTTAACCTGGGCATTGGGCCCAATTGTCACTATGTTTCTTATTGAAGAAAGTATCATTCCACTTATAGTTCTAACTGATACAGGTTCTGGCATTATATGATAACTTTTATTGGATCTTCTCATGTAGATCTGACTCATACACGGTTGAGAAGAGTATTTTCCATTAAGTGATGTGGTTAGGCCAAATATTGATGATCTAGGTGTCGCTACATATCTCATTGGGGAATGAATCACGCCACACATATTTCTTGATAATGTTCCATTTACAGTTCAGATCCATACAAAGGAGAGAAGAGGTCATTGCATTTTGTGATGTGTATGGTCCCAAGATTAAAGATCTAGATGTCACTACGTATCTAATATAGTTTAAAATCACAACACATATAGTTCTCAATGAACCATGTAGTTTTCTATCATGCGGTGAGGATATTTGTGATTCTCACGTGAAAAAGTCATATTACAGTAGGACTAAGGGATAGAACCCTAGGTCACGATGTATCTTGTTGGGGTATGAATCAAGCCACTTGTAGCTCTTAAATAATTTTCCCCTACATCAATAGAGCTTTGATATGACGAAAATGGGATTTTTGAACATTTCAAGACTAAGGGTTGGGCCTCAAGACTAAATTCTAGGCATCAGTTGTTATATATTTGTAATGTGAATCTGGCCACAAGTCATGGAGAGTTTCCCTATATAGATTTGATTCCTGAAAACAAGGAATGTTTTCCTTTTCAATGCCATGGATGAACCTAGGATTGGAGATCCTAGCAGCACTACATATCTTGTTGGAATGATAATCAAGATACACTTAGTTCTTGATAGTAATTCCCATTTCTGGTCTTCTCCAAACATATAGAGGAATGGGGATCACGTTTCACTAGGGAGTTGCAATGATGTGATTGAGTTTTATGCATGGAATCTATTAATTGTTTGAGGGAACACAAAGATTGGTTACTCATTATACCTTGTATATTTCATAATATAAAATAATGGAGAGGTTAACCATACCGTTTAATGTAATATGGTAAAGAAAAATTCTGTTGAATAGTTTAGCAGTGTGAAACATGGACAAAAAAGGTAAAATGAAGTTTAACATCATAGAACTAAGATGAAATCTGTGTGATTACAAAAAATTACTTCTTCAGGAAACATATATTGGTTAGAGTTAAAATGAGTTTTCCATCCATTGAGATTGATGAATAAGATCCATTAGAGTGGAAGTTATATATATAGTTAGGTAACTCCCACTTTAGCTTAACCTTCGGAGGATTCATTCCTAGTATCATCAGTGTACTAATGAAAAATTTAAATGAATGAATAATGAAAAACCTTCCTATTAAAGGATCATGCTATCTAGTTTTGATATACCACCAACTTATGCATGGTATGTAATCTCCTTTCATCTAGTCACACTAGCTCATCTAGTCATTTTTGGGATTTCCCATTTCTGTATATCTAGTCACACATGAAAATATGGAGTAATGGAAACAAAAACTCAACAGGAAAGAAAAATTCTATTCTGTACACCAGTGATAATAAGGTTTCTCAATTTTTTGTACATGTTGTACTTTGATAATACCATAAGTCATGTCAGATATTCTCATACAATTATTTCTTATCTTCATTCAACATTTTATAAATTATTTTAAGTAGGGTATTATTAAAATCCTATATCTATTCATTGGATCTTTCATCGTAGTGGGATAAATTGATGGATTTGATATTTTATTCTAGATATAGCTTCTCCACCTTAGTAGAATAAAAATTGGTTTCATTTCCCATCAATATGGTATGAGGGAAACCAAATCTAGTAATGATATTATTTTTTAGGAAACTAACGATGCATTTGGCCTGGAATTATTTGAGATGTACTTCCTCATACCATTTGGAGAATATGTTGGTAGCAGTAAGGATGTACATGGACTGCTTAGTCATAGTTAGAGGGTGAGGCCTCACTATATCCATTCATTAGGAATCAAATATCCAGAAGTATTTACCTGTATGTAGAAACCTCATAGGTTAATGGATGAAATTGGTATGAACTTGGGAGGGATGAAACATCTAAGTGAATTATATGAAATCCTACTTCTTCAAAGGGAAGAAGTATCCAAGCCATAGGATTTGATCAGAAAGCCAATACCCTGATTGGTGTCCACCACAGGCTCTTATATGTACTTATTCAATAATAGTTTCAATATCTTCTATATTAACACATCTGAGATAGACACAATTAGATCCCCAATTATAGAGTACTTTTTGGTGAATTGGACCAGTATGAGGAGTTCAATTTGTCTCTCATCGCTAGATCTTCTCTCTTCTAACCCCATCTAGTGGAAGTACTCTATCTTGGGGATATTCCAAGATGGGTGTTATCCATACTATAGTATGACCATATTGTTCAGGTATGGATATTATTTAATTGATTCCATCTTCTCTAATTCAAATAAAAGATGAAACCATTCAATGATGGGAAATGTTGATGAATGTTTCTTACTGATTTGGATCTTCCAAAGGTGTGGTTTCATTTTTCAATGCATCTACTTGATCATTTTGTGACTGTGGAATGTAATATAATGTTGCATCTAAGGGGGATAATGAAATTAACCCTCAATGATAATAATATAATTGAATTAACTCTTCTTTTCTGGTGGTATAATCCCCATTGATATTCTTGACTATCCACTGTAAATCACCCTTCACTTCTAGGTGGTTCACCGATACATGAAGTGACTATTCCATGACTGCAATGAGATCCTGATGCTCTGTTTCAATGGCGGTACCACCATATGATAATAATAAGTAGTATGGAAACACTTTATTTTTCTTGGAAGATAAAGAAAATTCTAAACCTGACTTTGTTGTGCTTAGGGTCTTCCATCCCTTTCCCCATTGGACTCTGGGAGGCACCGTAAAAATACATTTCCCATGATTGGGGGATGTTCTGAATAGGGATTTTTTATTCATCAGGTAGTACAATATTTAATTAAGTATTTTATACAAATGGGTCCTCATCAAGGAAGTATAGCAAGGCATGACCTTTCACAACATTATAAGGTAAAAATTGTATATTAAACTACTTCAAAATAACTGCCCACCAGGCAAGATGTCCAATCATCATAGGATGAATAAGGAGAAATTTCATCTAATTATTATGATAAAAAAAAGTGGATCATGTTATACTTCTGATATTTCCTCAGCTTCTAAACATCAATGATTAATTTTTTTAAGCAATTTTAACTATCTGAATATCATGTATCTACATCTATCATGGTTAAAATGAGATAATAAATGTAGTATTCACTTCAAACATCATTATTTTGTACATGGATAGCACCTAATTATTGTTCTAAGGTTGTCACATATAGAATTAGTGTCTTTCCTTCAATAGGTAGAATCAATATCGATGGGATCCAGAGGTATTTATTGAGGGAATCAAATGATTCTCATCATTTATCATTCCACTAATACGTGTCCCATTTCTTCATAAATTTGGTGAAGGGTAAACACTTTACAAATAGGTTGGCTGTGAATCATAAAATATAGGGAAAATTTACTTTATTTCTTCTCAAATATTTCATTTTTTGAGGAGTTGAATTGCCATGGATAGATTTAAACCTATCAGGATAAAATTCTATGCCATGATGGCATAATATAATGTCGATAAATTTTCATGAGGTTTCCATGAAAGAACATTTAAAGGGTTTCATATTCATATTATGTTTTTTGAGGTTGTTGAATATGGTCTCTAATTTATCAAGGTGGTCAAAACATTGTGGAAAATTTTATGTTTCATTCCCTTAGGAACTAATTTCATCATTGTAATGATAACATTACAAGTCTATAGAATGTGGGAATGAATTTTTGTATACCATTTAACCATTATCAGAATATTCTTAGTGACTTAAATGACTAGAATGGAGATATATTCTCATTATGTATATAGATTATGTGTATATTTATACTCTTATCCTCTATTTTCTTTTAGTGGATACTGATAGTACTAATGGTTAGAGAGGTGACTATTCACCCTTCCTGTCATCATTACTTTCTAAATGACTTTTTTGTGTTCTTCCAGAAGAGGATGTTCTTATTCATGAAAAATACTAGCAGGTGTGTGTGTGTGTTCTTATTGATTCCTTCCAAACATGGTCAGAATAATTCTTGGAGTGATATCAAATAATTCTGCTGAAAGGCTTGGTATGTTCAAGATTTTTTATATTCTAGCATGCATGTTGCCTCCATATTTTTTTGGTTGGATTCGTTGAATGTTGATAGGTTAGTCTATTGGCTGAAAAAATGAAGTCGAATGGGTGTATTAACCCACTCCCCATTTTCCACCAAATTTGGTTGGTGGGCTTCTCCGGATGGGGAAAATTTATGAATATTTTTCCTATTTTCCAATTTTCATCCATGAAGGTCTTTCATGTGTGCTCGAGTCTAAAGAACCTATACTGGATAGCCAAAGGTGACACCCTCAAGATGTTGAAGGTTAACTTTAACATGGAATTTGTGGTGGCAATTTCTGGTAGGAGCCCTTGAGAAGGACACTTGAGTCTCCTGGATGAGGTTGTAGGTGGCCTTTTGATCCACCTCCCTGATATATGGGAGGGTCTGGTTTTTAAATTCTGGGGATAAGCTCCCGAAATGGTTAAAGACAACAGATGGATCCTTATACTTCAAGTCCATCAGTTGTCATTAACCAGACAATTGGTGGTTTTTATTGAGCTAGAGGTCCTATCGGGAGGCCTCCAATGTCAGGATCGTACCATTTTAATTATAATCTTGGACCTGTGACATTGAGTCCCAGCATTAAAGATGATGAGTCAGTGGTGATTTCCTTCATGTAGATGAAGATCCAGCCTGATTGATAGTTGGGTAATTCATTGGTGAAAACTTGAAGGATTCCATTCTATCTAAGGGTGTTCTATGCAGGATTTTCTTGTATATAACACACATAAAAATAAAGAATGCCAAAAAAATCATCTTTCTTTAGTGAATTCTTAAATGATTGATTTTTTTTGTATTTCCTAATTTCTTTTGAGAATGGGAAGGGCCTAATATGGAGTTGGCACTATCATCTTGGTTATGTATTCTTGCTGGGTTCACCATTTTTTATTTCTGACAGAAATGGGTATAATCATTTAGGTAAACATAACGTTTTGATGGAGACTGGTTAGTACATCCCATTTATATTGTTATGGTGAAATGACCCAGAAATGTATCAATAAAATTTTCATTCTTATATTTTTTTCATATAGTATAGATCGTATAAAATCACTTATAGAACACAGCATAAAAAATCATAAATGATGAATGGCTGAAATAACAGGTATTACAAGAAGTTAAGGAACATATACCAATAAAATAGCATCATGTCCTTTGAAATAGTAATGTGACCCTGTTTCTCTTCCCCCAGAACATGTTTCCCGGTTAGGAATCACTTCTTCTGGGTGGTTTCCATTATAATTATTTATGGAACCTGAAACATACAATGGTTCTTTATTTAAAGGAACATACTTTCCAAAGGCAAGAATTTGTTATGTTTGAACATACGATAATTAATAACACGCATTGGTAGAGAGGATGGGAGGTCAGACTCATCACACCCTTTTGGGGGGAATTATTGTCTACTCTAGGACACTCTTTTTGATTTAATATATTTTAATGAATCCTTAATAATTTACCATATATAACATAGGCTTCCCAGGAAATTTTCAATCAATTATTAGCTTGTGTGAAATTTAGAATAATCAGTATATATTCAAGGATCTTCATTAATGGAGACATCCATTAGTATTCGATGTTCTCCACCAATGGTATCCTTTAATATACTATCTAGATATTCTTTTAACCATAATTATGTTGACACTAGTTTTTATTATACTCAGTGGGGCACTCTGGAATTTATTGTCATCCAAGGAGATGAAAGTATGTTTTGATATAGAGAATGTACCCATAAATGGATACCTTCATATCCTTGTGAAAGGAATCATAACCCTCATAGCTCAGTGCTTCTTAATGGGACACATAATACCTTTTAAGGTCGTGTGATAGGGACCAACCATATTGTTTAAATTCATGTGGTAAGGACATCTATGTGAATAGAAATTAGTCAAGGTTTGGTGCGGTATATATACCTAAGAATCCCAAGTAACTTTTAAAGAATGGGATATTCCATGTTGGATAGACCCTGTTGGGAATATGTCCCAATAAGAATAGGGTTGATTTGAAGTGTTGGATTTGAACCTCAGAGAGGCATCCTACGTATCCCATTTTTATGGGAATTAAACACCACATTGTTCGATAAGTATAATAAGAGAGTATTGCCTTTTGAGAGAAATGATTTTGAGATTACATCCTAAAAGGATGACTTGGTGATTAGGGGGTTTAATTTGGGGCTTACTCCTAAGTATGATGCCTATTTATGAATTAAATGAGTTGGATCTCGGGCCTTAGGAAGGCTTCCTATGTATCCCAATTATAGTGGGAATTAGAGTTCTCATATTTCATTTACTAGTTGTTTTTGAAAACGTTGTGATCATGACAAATATCAAAGCTCACGTGAGTCATGCTCTGTGTGAGAAACAAGAGGATGTCAAAGATTCAACAAATCCACAGACACTTTTCGTCCTCCACTAGTGGAAGAGGACACGCCTATGGCCGAGACAGTGAAAGAGGTTGAGGCATCCATGGAAGAGGGTGAGGTGAAGATCCTTCCCTCTATTATCTTTACATTGGAAAAGGTTCCAATGTAAATAATAAGTGAAGGTGAAGGAAGTATAGAGGAGAACAAATACAGCCTCCTACATGAAAGGTTAATGGCTTACACATGGATGGCTACACTAAAATATTTCATGGTGGGGGAGGGAGAAATATAATTTGTTCAAAAGGAAAAGTAGGTGTGAACCGTACCTTCCCTACCAGAGACCTGAGGTTCCATGATTTAGAGACGAAAAGGGGAGGATAGATCCAAAACTCTAATCCTCCAAACTGAGAACTCCCCAACACTATTCCAAGGAGAATAGTTCATTTGACTGCTGATATACCTACTGAAAAATACTCCATCAATCCTAACCCCATGGCCAAAAAATGTGGGAAACCTCTGACTGTGGATATACAAACCTGAATATAAGCCATGATGATCTTTTATTCCCAAAGGTTTGATTAGTCAAGAGGTTTTGGTGGAGGCTTCAACTTATTCCATTTTAGATAAATGAACCAAGGAAGAAAATGCCCTGCCATGAGTGGCTTTGAAGAGGGTTTACAAGATGATGTGTAAGACCTTTGGGCTTATATTCCAAGTAAGTTCCCTATGTAGGTGTGCCATGTAGGTACCCTACAGAGGTGTGTCACGTAGGCCTTAGCGGTGACTAAAGAAAAATTCTTCACAAAGGGGAACCAGACCTATGAATGATTATAAATGAGAAATACTCTCAAAACATCATTATCTCATCTAATTATCAATTCCCTCATGTTTTTTAGAGAACTACATGAGACAATGTTAGGGATATAGGTGAAAGAGCTACGCAATGGGAGCTTCAAGAGGACTTTTATCTTTTTTCCATTATCAAATAAGGATCCCAAGGGTCCTATTTATAATCAAGGAGGGGGATAGTCAAAACCAATGTTTCATCATAGGTCATACCCACTTCCCTTTTGCATAGTTCCTCCACATGGGTGTCCAAAAATCATCTTGACACGTAGGTCTACCTCATAGGTATGTTGTGTAGGCCCACTAAATTTTTTTCTTCACTTTATTTATTTTAGATTTATCTTGTGATTTTGAAATATCTAGGTTCATCCTTCATAGTATTTTTTTCTTACTATGTATTGGCAAAAAATCCCCCCACAACATTGGATTTGATTAGAAAGAGTCTCGAGTCCTTAGGTAAGATTTTGGGGAAAAGACTATGGAGTAATTCTTGAGTCGTGCAGGTTTGCTGTGTAGCTAGATAGCATATGTGTGTTGCATAAATATTTCACATAGGCAACCCATGTCAGTCGATGATGTCTATAAATAGGTATGTTCCTTTGTGATTTTCTTCACTTCAGAATTCATATTATTTTCTCTCATTTCGATGCTAGTTCATCCATCCTTTCCACATTTTGCTCTCGTGTAGGTTCCTTGAAATTTTATCAAGGTGAAACCATTTGAGCGACATAGATATATGGAAGGACTTCATTGTAGGATCATTTCTAGGAACCTTGTCCAAGGACCTCTATAGAGGACCTCGTTGAAGGACATATGTGAATCAGTTTCTTTTCCAATTTTTTATATTCCTTATGTGGAAATTTGAATTTAATTAATTCAAAATTACAACCTAATAAGGGTAATTTGGTAATTCTATTACAATAAATGGATCACATGATATTATCTACTGTGGAAGCTAAGGATCATCAAAAGGAGATGATTTAGATTTTCAGACCATACTATTAAAACATTGTTGAATGTACACTTCCTGGATTTTGGAAAGCTTTAATTCCATATCAACATGAATTCCCACAAAGTCACTATATACCCATGTATGGACATCAGATTATACAATATTCCCACATTCTTTCCATTCATAAATGTTTTCCAAATAATTGGATTCCTAAAAACTCTAATTGTAATCTCATAAATATTATCATGGCTGGTATTCCAGTTCATGAGGGAATTGTCCCTATGGGATGCATCCTACAACTTAGTGGTTGTAGTACTAATATTAATGATCATGTTATAGAGACAAGGCCACATTGCTATGATTAAACCATTCATGCTTCACTAACAGATAAGTCTAGTGTTTAGAAGGAATATTCCAATCTTCGTTCTAGAGGAGATGTTAAACCTAAATGAATGTTGTTGTTTTGGGTACACTGGACATGTGCAGAAATCAGAAAAGACCTATCATATTTTTACATTTATGAAGATGGTTGGATGCGAGAAACCTATAAATATAAAAATTATTTCATTCCTCAATTTTTGAGCTTATGGAGGCCACATACGAATAGTTTCCACATGACAAATCCTGAGGTTGGAATCAATATATGGGATATCAACCAAATATTTGGGGTTTCTATTATCGGGGAAACGTATGATGAGTTTATTATATAGGTAACAACATGGGGTGATGTAACTAGAACACCACCATTGGCTTATGAATTATTCAAAATAGTAATAAACTTTCTTAAATACAAGAAATATATTCTTTCTAGAGTGTGAATGGAATCCTTTTTAGACCCAACAATATAGAAGTGTCCCACATACAGATGTCATACTATTTGTACTTATCTAGATAACTAGGGTATTTCATTCACAAATTGGACCACATTAAAAAGAGGTGACTACAAGAACTAGGGCTATAATTTAAATTCTTATATTGGTGCAATGATACACTTTTTTTTCTTCCTTTCTATGTGTATAATCATTTACATGATTCATGTCCGTGAGTCCAGAGGCGGTGTGAGGCCCTGGAAATTTGTTATTGTAGCTAAATTTGTAGAGGGAAAGTTTATTGGGTTAGAAACTCCTATATTTGAAAGAATTTTTTATTCCCTACTAAATTTATATAATTTGAAGGTTGTATTTATACTTTCAAGGCCATTCCAAGTGTTTTGGTGTTGGATTATGGTACACTTTTATTCATACTTAGTGTTGAATTCAGTTTGAGTCCCCAATAGTTGATCCAACCCACTTTTATAGAATGTTTCTGGTATTCAGTATCATAACATGATACCTGAGGTAGTGTTTAGGGCATTGAAAGTATTAGGAGAATTCAGCTTATTTCATTTTAGTAACCCACCAACTTTAACATTTATTGATGACGATAAGGAAGAAAATTATGAGTTGAGGTCTTATATAATGGTATTCAGGGATTGTTTATTATAGACCATGATTTATGGTGAGATTATCTGTGAGGAATACATCCCCTATAGGTTTTCTCTCTAGTTCAAATTTCTTTAAAAATCAAACACATTTCCTTCCATGTACGTTTGACATGAGAAACACCCAAAATTAGCGAGACAATTGTGGATTTTGATGGCTTTAGGGACATCCAAATTATCAACTGTGTTACCTCCATTAGATCCATCAATCGGTTTCAAAGATATATATGCCAATTCATGGGATTATTTATAACCTCAAGGGATTTGAAAAGAGGAATATTTTGGTTGGTAGCCACAACTAAGTTTGTGCATAACAATCATGGTATGAAGTCTAAAGCCAAAAATGATGCAAAAACATCTGAATATTCAGAGCCTTCAAAACATCTTCGCAGAAGGTATACGAGGAAGAATAAGGATAAAAAAACAATACCACCATCACTAATTTGTTCCAGCCTCCGTCATCAAAAAAGGATTCCCATCCCATCTGTTGACATTTCTGAAGAATAAGGGAGACCTGGAAAGGATCAACATTCAAAATGTGTTGACTTTTCTCTAAATCCAACTATACTAAGACCTAATTATGTGCGGCTTTTAACCACTCAATTTTGGGAGATATTGACCCATGAACATAGGGATTCTTGTGCATTCCATCAAAATGGAATTTGAATACCGGATGTGAGTGACATTAAAGAACATTATGATTGTCATTCGGATAATAACCTAGCTGAAGTATGAGAATGTAATTCGGATATGGAGACCATCATATATGAAACTAATGAACAAGTAACAGCCTCTACATGAGTATCCTCTATGATGAAACTAGGGAAGCATGAAGGGGTAATTATTGACCATGAGGAGTAATAGGGAATTTATTTAAATACTGAGTATGTATTTTCCCTTTCATTTGTCTTAATATTCTTTTTCATTCACCTTCATTAATCTTAATGAGATTACATTTTGCAACTTGAATTTAGGGAAGGAACCTTCAGACAGGTTCTCGAGTCACCACGGTATGGAAATACAGGTTCTCACATCAACACATTAAATGATCCTCCCAAGTATCCAAAACATTCTCCAATAGTGAGAATCATGACTGGGGTAATGGAGAAAGACAATCCTCATCCATTACCTTGGGTTTCTCTTGCCAAAAAGTGTGTTTCAATTTCTTCTCAATCTTATGAAATGAAATTCAAGAGATAAATGACATTGGTCTAAAGAGTTTGTCAAAGAAGTAAGTTGTTATATTATCCTCTAGAATTATGATTTTCATGGTATACAATAGTAATAACATTTATCCTCTTGCAGGATCTAATTCATGACACATCCTCGGGGCCCATGTCGTGACTACCCCAAGCCCGCCTTCCATAGCCAAGGGGCTGGTGACTAGTACCAAAGGCGTAAATCCCAATAAAAATGGAAGGAATTTCCTTTATAAAAGTAAAAAAAACACAACCGAGTACAAGCAGAATCAACCACTAAGTAAAGCAGTAAAACAGACGTGCTGAAAGTACAAGGGGCTAGAAATACAAGCCCAAAAGATAGGTACAGCTACAACCGAATGAAATGTACAACTCAAAAGGGCAACAACTGAAAGGTGAAGAGTCACTCTAGGATCGTCCTCTAGCTTCCTACCTGAAGGGTAGGTACAGATCTATAACACCTAATGTTTTTATGAAAAATATTCTTTTAATTTCATTAATGTCTTGTGTTGTATGCTACACCTAGATTACCTTGCACTATACGCAACACCGTATTAGCTTGCAGTATACGCAACACTTCTTGGATCGTGTTACACACAATTTTGATAATAGTTATTCTACGCAACATTGAGAATATATATATATATATATATATATATATATTCAATGTATAAATGAAATATGGTTGGATTCTGTTATATGAAACAATGAAGGATTCTTTCTCAACACGCAACCCTGACTTGGCTTGCATTACACGCAATCGCGGCCTTCCTCGATAGTGTGTGTTGTACGCAATACTGGGCTTTACTAAACAACGATATATTATTATAATATTGTTATCAACTAGCCTTTATGAATAGTGTTAACTAAAATTTGAATTTTATAACATTATTATTCATCTTACACATTTCTAGAACATGGTATAAGAACAAAATAAATTTTTCGGGTAAAATAAGTATTTTTTAAAAAATGCAGTTTTGCCTCCTTTTGATGGCGCACCCACTTTAAATCTAGTTTTTGAAATGTTTATAAGTTCAATTTCAAAAAATAAAATTCTTCTTTTGAATCAGGAAATAAAAATTTACATTAGATAATGTTTTTATATTTTTCCGATAACTTTCATAATTTAATGAATAGTAAAAACACGCTATATTTTAATTAAAAACAACTTTTTTCATCGTAATATCTTATGTGGTTAAATTATAATATTGAATGGTTTTAATGTATAAATAGAATATATTTTTACAATTTAATATAATGTATGTCATTAGCATTGATTTTACCTTGAATTCGTAGGTTAAATCAATTCAATCTTTTGCAATGTTTTAAAGAAAAACCTGTTTTCTTTCGACAACAGGATTAATTTTAATTTAATTTCTGCATCTTTTGTGTATTTAATTTGGAAAAATGGATTCCATATTTGGAATCAGTGGGTCCAAATTATGTTAATAAGCTACGTTTTATTTTTGGGAATTATGAATAGTAACTACGGTAAATTTTATTTACCATAGTTAAAGGTAAATCGGGTAATTAAGGATAAATATAATATTTTATACTTAACCTAACAAATGTCAAAATCCTATTGGATGACTAAAAGTCGACCCATATCACCTAAGGGTCAGATTAGATTCATTTAATTAAATTTTGTCAACGAAAATAATTTAATTATTATTAAAACCAAAGAATGTGACAACATGTCACTTTCTTAAATCTTATAAGTATAATAATTTTAATCTAGTGATAAACTTCATGAAACTTCGAACATGAATAGTCTCCAGAAATCTAATACAATTATCTACATCATAGGAATTTATTTAGAATTTTTAAGGATTAAATAATTATCATTTATTATGACACAAAGATGATGCAGTAATTGTCTTATTAATGAAATATTGACATAATTGATGTTATAAATGCCCAAATAAATGTAATTTAGGACTTTTTATGAATTAAACTAATTTTCTAGGTTCATATGACATGTTATTGTTGATGTAAGTAACGGTTTTCGAACTTATCATTCAGTTATGAATTTCATAAAAATAATGTACCAAATAGTGTCAAAATTGACATAAATTAGTTTTTAAAAAACATATTATATTATTAATTGTTATTTAATTACTAAAAATATAATTTTCTGAACAATGACTTAGATAAGGATAGATATATTAATAATAAACAACTTGGGGTTCGTTTGGCTTGTTATGGTAAATTTATTAACCATATAGTGTAAGAAAACAAAAAGACACGGTAAAAGTTAAATTATTTAACTTAGAGTTAAATCTAATTGATAAGGTTAAAATAATAACCTAAACTAGTCTAAATCCTATTTTATGAGATTATTTCGACCCATACCCACTTTAGCTTCGAAATAAGACCCTTTGGAACCATTATAAACCGAATTTGACCTTAATATAAAATAATATTTTGAGATTTTCCTAAGGTGCCCCTCTCCTCCCTTATAAAAGGGAACCTCCTCCCCCTCTTGCTCACATCACTTTGAGCCTTCAATCTCGGCCAACCCCTGCCAATTCCTCCTATCCACTTCCCTAGAGACATCCTGGAGGTCCTGGTCTTCTTCAAAGGCCAATTTTAGTGCCCTAAAAGAAGGTCTCAAAGAAGCACTTCAAAGAAGAGGTAATGTCCGTTGCCGATTCTTTCATCTTTATTTCTTCTTCAACTTCTTCTTATTTAGTTCTTTCATGATAAAGTAATAACATCAGTATTTCTTATAAACTGATATGTTATTATAAATATGAAACAACTCTAATCAACCTTCTATCCATCCTACGGAAAAATGAAATCACCGCGCGTGCGTACGTACGGAATACCGTCTCCACGTCGTGGTGTAATCTATTTTCCGCCACCACCATAATTGGATGGGTATAATGGTGTAATGAGTAACTATATATGATTATTATAAATTTATATTGATTATTAAATAGTATACATACACTTCAATACAAGTTCATGATCATGAGAACGATATCATCGCTCGTGCGTATGTACGGACTACCGTCTCCACGACGCGATGAGATTCATTCTCCACATTAACCATTCATGAATGATTATAAAGTATATATAATGAATAATAATGAAATATATGACATGTTAAATCTACTGGATTTATATATATATATATATATATATATGTATGTCATCTACTTAATTCCATTCAACTCAATAAGGAAACGAAATAGCGTTCATGCGTACGTATGGTCTACCGTCTCCATGAACGGTGTATTTCATTCTATTTACGGATCTATTATATATATGTATATTATGATTATATATTATATATAAATCATGTTTTATATTCTTTAATTAAGTAATCATGATCTAAGTAATCATATGAATAATTACAATTCAAAACACGGACGACAAATGAAACGATTTTACCCAAAACGCTCTTTAACATGGAATTTACAAAAGAATGGGTAATATAAAGTCATAAGTGAACCATATATGATATCATAACAATGATTATGATTCTGGAATAACTCAATAACATTATTTAAATCATTATACAGGAGGTTCGGACACTTATGAAGCAAAACAGACCTAAGGTAAAATAAATATCACAATCTCATTTTTATCCATGATTGTTTATACTTTGGCATTTACTGAGGTGTATTTTATCATCCACATCCATGTTTCCTTAATATGTAAAAATATTTCCATCCACCTACAATTTTTTAAAACCTTTTTTACCCTTTGGTTAGTTTTTAGTAAAAGATATGAAAGGAATCGTTTGTCGTTTTTCGTACGAGGAAATTTTTGACTTTTCCGACAAAAGTACGAGAAGAATGTTTTTTTAACTTATACGGCATGAATGGATTTTTAAAACATTATTTCCAAAAAGATTCCTTTAAAAGTTTTCAAGTTTATATTTAATCAACTTCTTTTAGTTTAAAGTTTTATGACATGTCAAGAAAGGAAAAATGTTTTTGAAGAAGAAAGGATATTTTCCTCAAGAATGGAGTTCAAGTGTTTTATCAAAATTATTTTCCATCTAAGATAATAAAGGGTTTTGTTTTTATCCCTATTATTACATTGATTTGATTATGGTGTGATGGAATTATTTTTATGAATTCCTTTATCTTACATGAATTGTTTTATGATGTCACGATGTTTAAGATACCCATTTTTATTACATGGGTTATGCAATGATGTATGATTTATGATTTTGTGGCACACATAAGAATGGTATCATTATGAGATGGGTGGGACCTATATCTCCCTCCAATGCATTGGGTAAAGATTTTATATCTCCTGAGATAGACATGGCTGGAATGGTAGGTTATACCGGTTCAGTGAAACAGGACTCAAACGAGGGTGACTCAGTTCAGAAATGGACTTTGTCCACTAAGATAGTCTTGGCAATGAGTATTGACTAATAAGATATGATTCTATATGATTATGTGTGTATTACACAAAGTTTCATGTTTTAAGTTATGATTATTTGGATTTCATTTCACTACTATGATTTATCCCATGTTATGAAATTATGCTCTCTTTTGCAGGTTAAGATTTCCAAAATGTTATGTTCTTATGAATATGATGTGATTGATATTTCTTTTTTTTACCCTTACTGTGCATTTGAGATCACCCTTTTATGTTTTCTTTTCCCCAAGATATAAAGAAAGGTTTTAGGTAAAAAAAGGGAAGATCTTTATGGGAGATGTTGAAGATCTTTCACCACGAATAAAAGATTATATTCCGAGTTTCTAAAGACACTAAACTATTACGATCCTTGTGTGTGTGTTTTTGTTATGTACTAAGTATTCCGCAAAATTAATGTAATATCCATGTACGTCAAGCTTTGGGTCTCTTCAGTTGGTATCAGAGGAAAGGTTTAGTCAACCATTGGAAACTAGGATGTGAGAACGTTAGTGAGATCTCTAGAGATATTTCTAAGGTATATCTAGGGATGTCTCTAAGGATAAGTATACGTATAGGATATAGTCCTAGAACTATGGTAACGATCTCAGAATTTAACCTAAGATGTTAGATATTAATGGTACTCCCCCTTTATTATGTTGTTTTCCCTAGCATGATTTTTTCCTCTCACACTATTCGTTTTGGGTTATAGACGATGGCTGTAACCCGAAGGAACTGTGTTGATCACTGTATTGGACAATGCAATGATTGTCCTCCTGAACTAACAAATGTTATGGTAGATGGAGTGCAAAATCTTATTGCTATACTTACACAAGCTATTAATCATTCTGGACTTCCAAATGAGTAGAGAAGGGAACAATATTCTATTGAGTCCTTCATGAGGCAACGTCCACCTTCTTTCAGTGGGTCTTCCGATCCACTTGTTGTTGAACAATAGATCAGTACCACTGAAAAGATATTTTCAGTTCTTCAATGTTCTGAACATGATAAAGTCATCTTAGCAGTATATCGTTTGGAAGGTGAAGCTGATAAATGGTGGAATCTTATCAAAAATACGAGGCCAAGAGATGAAATTGAGTCCATGGAATGGGACGAGTTCAAGAACTTGTTTTTCAGTAAGTACTTCCCTCGTATTCTTCGAACAAAGATGGAAAAGGAATTTCTTGAGCTGAAGCAGAAGGATGATGAATCCGTTGGTATATATGAAGCGAATTTTACAAGACTTGCAAGGTATGCATCTGGAATTATCATCCAAACTAAAAGTAAAGTTGATCAATTCTTCAGTGGCTTAAAACCAAATCTTCGAATGGAATTAGCTGTAAGAGACTTCAGTATCTATGAAGAAATTTTACGTTGTTCTATCAAGGTAGAAATGGAAGTTGGTGTTACTTATCCATCTCATAGTTTTGACAAGAAACAAAAGATGGAGTTCAAGGAGAAATCTCAGAATAATGGTGAAAAGAATATGAATGTTTCCTTATGCTCAAAGTGTGGAAAGAAGCATGGTGGATATTGTCTTAAAGGGACAAGTAAATGTTTCAAATGTGGAAAGGAAGGTCATCGGGCATTTGAATGTCGCAATTCTGGGAAGAAGATGTCTAATGATGCAAACAAAGGAAGGGATACACAGAATGAACCTACTACACTTCAATGCTTCAATTGCAAGGAAATAGGGCATTATGCTAATAAATGACCTAATCCAAGGGTTAGTGATGATCGACATGAGCAACCACTTAAGGCAAAGGACAAAGGCAAGTCACATGCGATCACTATTGGCAATTTTGAATATGACAACGATGTGGTGGAATGATTAAGTGTTTATGTAATGGGATTTCAAAATAACATCATGGAATCTCATTTATGGTATTGTGGAATTTTGGAATATCTATGTATTGGTTTTCAATAATTATATGATACTGGTAACCAGGAAAAAAAAGTGACTGAAATATTTTTGGAAATTAGATGATATGCGCATAATGAAGGGAAAAGAAGATAATGAGATGTTTGATTATATTCATGAGCTCATGATTGATATAAGGACTAAGTGATATCATGGTTTGAGTGTATAGAATTTTTTGGATTTTGGTATGTGGAAAGTGTTAACTTTTAACTGCATTCATGTTTTCATTAAGGTTTAATGGGTATTCAAGAGAATACATGATTAAGGCCTTTGAATGTTTGGAATGTGACAAACAAGATATATCTTATGATATATGGGGATCAACGATGGTATTAAATCTCTGAGAGTGGACTACAGTATTATGGATAAGCCTAAAGATTGGAATGGATTATGTTGGACATAAGATAGTATTGTTTGTTTTTCGATATTATTGATGGGATGTTATATTAATATAACTTTAGAAAAAGGACAACCTGCAGGACGGGCGACAGCCCATCGCGTCGGACAAGGCTGTGGGAATCGAACCCACAACCGAAGTGCGAATGGCCTTTATCGACTACCACTGGCCTACAGGAAGTCCCTGGTTAGTATAAACTAGTTTTATATTATTAAGCGGTATGATATATGAAGTATAAGTTCATTTTTGTAACCATATACGATTAATCTAACCATAAGATGGACTTATAAATTTTTCTAACCTTTTGTTTGAAAGAGATGGAATGAATCATTATTCTATCACATGATCTACTAACACATCACGAATAACAAATTCAACTTCATTTCTTTAAGGGATGAAGTGGAAATTGTTCAATTCACGAACAACAGTGAGATTGTACCAAAATCATGCAAGTATTTCTTCTAATTCCAATTTCATCAACTTTAGGGAAATTATCTTGAAAACCAAAAATGTTGTCCTACTGCCCTTATATCTGATGAATCAGATGGTACCTTAGATCGTCACAAATTTATGGCTTTGTGATTGCGGGCTTTTCCATAGCCATTTTCTCTACCACTCTCCATCAGAACATGATGGTTATATTTTTCTTCCATATCCATATTTTCACCTATGTTCTCCTATGTGGAAACCCAGTGATGAGTTAATTTGGGTAACCGTTACATTTCATACTTTAGTTTTTAAAGCCTTGTTTTGGTATTCCTTTTTACGATGTGGGTTTCTATTTAACAAACTTTTGAGTAGTAAACCATTTATAACCCTGACGAATTTCGAGGGAGAAATTCACTTTAAGGGGGGTAGAATGTAACACCCCAAGATTTTATGAAAAATATTCTTTTAATTTCATTAATGTCTTGTGTTTTATACTACACCTAGATTACCATGCACTATACGCAACACCGTATTAGATTGCAGTATACGCAACACTATTCTTGGATCGTGTTAAACACAATTTTGATAATTGTTATTCTACGCAACATTGAGAATATATATATATATATATATATATATTCAATGTATAAATGAAATATGGTTGGATTCTGTTATATGAAACAATTAAGTATTCTTGCGCAACACGCAACCCTAAATTGGCTTGCATTACACGCAATCGTGACCTTCCTCGATAGTGTGTGTTGTACGCAATACTGGGTTTTACTAAAAAACGATATATTATTATAATATTGTTATGAACTAGCCGTTATGAATAGTGTTAACTAAATTTTTAATTTTATAACATTATTATTCATCTTACAAATTTCTAGAACATGGTATAAGAACAAAATAAATTTTTCGGGTAAAATAAGTATTTTTCAAAAAATGCAGTTTTGCCGCCTTTTGATAGCGCACCCACTTTAAATATAGTTTTTGACATGTTTATAAGTTCAATTTGACAAAATAAAATTCTTATTTTGAATCAGGATATAAAAATTTACATTAGATAAAGTTTTGATATTTTTCCGATAACTTTCATATTTTAATGAATAGTAAAAACACGCTATATTTTAATTAAAAAAAACTTTTTTCATCGTAATACCTTATGTGGTTAAATTATAATATTTAATGGTTTTAAAGTATAAATAGAATATATTTTTACCATTTAATATAATGTATATCATTAACATTGATTTTACCTTGAATTCCTAGGTTAAATCAATTCAATCTTTTGCAATGTTTTAAAGAAAAACCCATTATCTTTCGACAACGGGAATAATTTTAATTTAATTTCTTCATCTTTTGCGTATTGAATTTGGAAAAATGGATTCCATATTTGGAATCAGTGGGTCCAAATTATGTTAATAAGCTACTTTTTATTTTGGGGAATTATGAATAGTAACTACGGTAAATTTTATTTACCTTAGTTAAAGGTAAATCGGGTAATTAAGGGTAAATATAATATTTTAAAATTACCCTAAAAAATGTCAAAATCCTATTGGATGACTAAGAGTCGACCCATATCACCTAAGGGTCTGATTAGATTCATTTAATTAATTTTTTTCAATGAAAATAATTTAATTATTATTAAAACCAAAGACTGTGACAACATGTCACTTTCTTAAATCTTATAAGTATAATAATTTTAATCTAGTGATTAACTTCATGAAACTTCGAACATGAATAGTATCCAGAAATATAATATAATTATATACATAATAGGAATTTATTTATAATTTTTAGGGATTAAATAATTATCATTTATTATGACACAAAGATGATGCAGTAATTGTCTTATTAATGAAATATTGACATAATTGATGTTATAAATTCCCAAATAAATGTAATTTGAGACTTTTTATGCCTTAAACTAATATTCTAGGTTAATATGACATGGTATTTTTGATTTAAGTAACTTTTTTCGAACTTATCATTCTGTTATGAATTTCATAAAAATCTTGTACCAAATAGTGTCAAAATTGACAGAAATTAATTTTTAAAACAAATATTATATTATTAATTGTTATTTAATTCCTAAAAATCTAAGGTTCTTCCACATGACTTAGATAAGTATAGATATATTAATAATAGACAACTTGGGGTTCGTTTGGCTTGTTATGGTAAGTTTATTAATCATATTCTGTAAGAAAACAAAAAGACACGGTAAAAGTTAAATTATTTAACTTAGAGTTAAATCTAATTGATAAGGTTAAAATAATAACCTAAACTTGTATGAATTCTATTGGATGAGAGGCTTTAGACCCATCCCCACTTTAGCTTCAAAATAAGACCCTTTTAAACCATTATAAACCGAATTTTACCTTAATATAAAATAATATATTGAGATTTTCCTAAGGTGCCCCTCTCCTCCCTTATAAAAGGGCACCTCTTCCCCCTCTTGCTCACACCACTTTGAGCCTTCAAGCTCGGCAAACCCCTGACGATTACTCCTCTCCACTTCCCTAGAGACATCCTAGAGGTCCTGGTCTTCTTCAAAGACCAATTTTATGCCCTAAAAGAAGGTCTCAAAGAAGCACTTCAAAGAAGAGGTAATGTCCGTTATCGATTCTTTCATCTTTATTTCTTCTTCAACTTATTCTTCTTTAGTTGTTTCATGATAAAGTAAAAACATCAGTATTTCTTATATACTTATATGTTTTTATAAATATTAAACAACTCTAATTAACCTTCTATCCATCCTACGGAAAAAGGAAATCACCGCGCGTGCGTACGTACGGAATACCGTCTCCACGCCGTGGTGTAATCTATTTTCCGCCACCACCTTAATTGGATGGTTATAATGGTGTAATGAGTAAGTATATATGATTATTATAAATTGATATTGATACTGAAATAGTATACATACACTTCAACACAAGTTCACGATCATGAGAACGATATCATCGCTCGTGCATACATACCGACTACTGTCTCTACGATGCGATGACATTCATTCTCCACATTAACCATTCATGAATGATTATAAAGTATATATAATGAATAATAATGAAATATATGACATGTTAAATCTACTGGATTTATGTATATATATGTGTGTATTTCATCTACTTAATTCCATTCAACTCAATAAGGAAACGAAAATAGCGTTCATGCGTACGTGTGGTCTACCGTCTCCATGAACGGTGTATTTCATTCCATTTACTGATCTATTATATATATGTATATTCTGATTATATATTATATATAAATCATGTTTTATATTCTGTAATTAAGTAATCATGATCTAAGTAATCATATGAATAATTACAATTCAAAACACGGACGACAAATGAAACGATTTTACCCAAAACACTCTTTAACATGGAATTTACAAAAGAATGGGTAATATAAAGTCATAAGTGAACCATATATGATATCATAACAATGAGTATGATTCTGGAATAAGTCAATAACATTATTTTAATCATTATACAGGAGTTTCGGACACTTACGAAGCAAAACGGACCTATGGTAAGGGAAATATCACAATCCCATTTTTATCCGAGATTGTTTATACTTTGGCATTTACTGGGGTGTATTTTATCATCCACATCCATGTTTCCTCAATATGTAAAAATATTTCCATCCACCTACAATTGTTTAAAACTTATTTTACCCTTTGGTGAGTTTTTAGTAAAAGATATGAAATGAATCTTTTGTTGTTTTTCGTACGAGGTACTTTTCGAATTTTCCTACAAAAGTACGAGAAGAATTTTTTTTTAACTTATACGGCATGAATGGATTTTTAAATCATTATTTCCAAAAAGATTCCTTTAAAAGTTTTCAAGTTTATTTTTAATCAACTTCTTTTAGTTTAAATTTTCATGACATGTTAAGAAAGGAAAAATGTTTTTGAAGAAGAAAGGATATTTTCCTCACGAATGGAGTTCAAGTGTTTTATCAAAATTATTTTCCATCTAAGATAATAAAGGGTTCTGATTTTATCCCTATTATTACATTGATTTGATTATGTTGTAGAGGAATTATTTTTATGAATTCCTTTATCTTATATGAATTGTTTTATGATGTCACGATGTTTAAGATTCCCATTTTTATTACATGGGTTATGCAATGATGTATGATTTTTGATTTTGTGGAACACATAAGAATGGTATCATTATTAGATGGGTGGGACCTATATCTCCCTCCAATGCATTGGGTAATGATTTTATATCTCATGAGATAGACATGGCTGGAACGGTAGGTTATACCGGTTCAGTGAAACATGACTGAAACGAGGGTGACTCGGTTCAGAAATGGACTTTGTCCACTAAGATAGTCTTGGAAATGATTCTTGACTAATAAGATATGATTCTATATGATTATGTGTGTATGCCAAAAAGTTTCATGTTTTAAGTTATGATTATTGGGATTTCAGTTCACTACTATGATTTATCCCATGTTATGAAATTATGCTCTCTTTTGCAGGTTAAGATTTCCAAAATGTTATGTTCTTATAAATATGATGTGATTGATATTTCTTTTGTTTACCCTTACTGAGAATTTGAGCTCACCCTTTTATTTTTTCTTTTCCCCAGGATATAAAGAAAGGTTTTAGGTAAAAAAATGGAAGATCTTTATGGGAGACGTTGAAGATCTTTCACCACGATTAGAAGATTATATTCTGAGTTTCCAAAGACACTAAACTATTACGATCCTTGTGTGTGTGTTTTTGTTATGTACTAAGTATTCTGCAAAAGTAATGTAATGTCCATGTATGTCAATATTTGGGTCTCTACAAGATCTCCTCCTCAGCACTCCACATCCGTCCGTCTCCTCCGGGTACCGACTCGTCGTGAAATCCACCTCTGGGCACTGACTCGACGTTATATCCACCTCCGGGCACCGACTCGTCATGAGATCCTCCTCCAGGTACCATCCAACCCTACAAGCCTCAACCACGATGAGTGATGTCCGTCGTCTGCAACCAACACAATGTAGTGCGGGCGAAGCTCATGTAGGGGTGAGTATACAATACTTAGTAGAGACCCCGAGACCCCCGAAGGTCTCCCAGAATCCCAAAAGGATAATACACAAAGGAAAGATACAATCACGAAGTAACAACCAACTCTACTTAGGTATATGCCCATACATATACCTAAGTCATCAATTCCAGCTTGGCTCCAACATCCGAGCCCAAGTTCGATCACATCCACATAGGATAGTAAAACTCAATCAACACTAGAAAGAACAACTCATTCCACATAGAAAAGCAAGTCAATCATATTGAAGATAATGATTGAAAGTCAAGACTCATCTCACACTGGTATACATCATCTGTAAAGAAATAGGAGATGATCAGATGTAGTTACTGATTCATCTAGATGGGACCCACATAGGATACAAGTACTGTAGTCGTCATCGCCGAACCCACGGAGGATTCCAGTATGATAGTCTTCACCGTCGAACCAACGGAGGATTCCAGTACGTTTGTCATCGTCGTCGAACCCACGGAGGATTCCAGTACGTTTGCCATCACCGTTGAACCCACGGAGGATTATAGTACATTTTCCATCACCGCCGAATCTATACCTGCTGGGGAACTCCTCCTATATCGAGTACAGTGGGACTTCCGCTACAACCAGGTGCTCCCCACTAACCTTGGACTGCTGTAGTACTCCACCTGTCGAGTACTGTGGGCCTGCTTCTACAACCATGCACTTCCCACCATGGGTCTCCCACTACAACCAAGAACTCCCCCTCATAGCCTACAAAGGTACTCCTTCTGTTGAGTACCGCGGGTCTTCCACTACAACCAAGCGCTCCTCCATCGCGTGTCTGCCGCTACAAACAAGCGCTCCCCAGTGGGCTATCTAAACACTCTGAGTCGATCGATAAGCAGTCGTCAAGTCTCAGCCAGCTCTAGGGTTTCCGCACACAGCATGATCGTTCCGGGAGGGTCTGATCCACGTGCTAAGAGTTCGGTACATCAAAATTCACGTAGACCAGAATTGATGTATCGCAAAGTTCCGCCTCGTCGATAGGAACTCAACATGACAGACGGCGCGTCAATCGGACGCCTGGTCTGAGAGTTAATGGCTTTTTCGTTCCAGGGGCCCGGTTGGTTTTTATGTCAAAAACAACCCGACCGTACTCCAACTGCATCCAAACCTCGAGCGGAGTAAGCCAAATGGTCTGTCTCACTAAGAGGAATCCAAGAAAGTCGACGGAACGTTAATCGGACGTCCGGAGATCAAGTTATAAGCATTTCCACTCTGAGGGCCCGGTTGGTTTCGTGTGCGAACCAACCTGGCCATGCAAAAAGTTCTTCAAAACATTGAGTGTAGTATACCAAAATGACCGAATCGATCCAAGGATCACATCGCAACTAACGATGCATCGATCGGAGGTCCGTAGCCCAAGATACGGGCGTTTGAAATGAACTGTCCGAAAATAGGGGGTTTTGGGCCCGGACCGACCCGGCCCAAGACCCCCTGGGTCGGCCCGAAACCGGTCGACCCGAACCGGGTCCAGGTCCGGCCCTTAGGGCACGGCCCGGCCTGGTGGGCGCGACCCGGCCCAACTGGCGCGGCCTGACCCGGTGCGGCCGGTTGGCCTGGGGCGGGCGCGACAAGCGTGGCCAGACAGCTCGGCCACCCGAGCTGTCGCGGAAAGGGGTGGTGTACTGACCCCCTGTTTTGAAATCACGGCCCCCACATGGAGGCTGATCCTTTACGAGCCGGGGGTTACGACCCCCAACTCCTTGGATCTGTCGGCCCGGCCGGCCGGCCGGTTCCGCCGCCGCGACACCCCATGATCCCGCTCCTCCGAGGCACTGGCGGATGGCAGTTCCGGCCGCCGCGGCCAAAGTCTGTGGCCTTGGTCCGACCGGCACGGCATGACGACATCGTTCCCCTCTGTCGTGGCCCCGCTCCAGCCGCGGTCTCTTCGTGGTTCTCCAGCATGACGCGACGACTCTGTGCTTCTTCACCGCATTCCTCCATGTTTTTGCGTGGTGACGTTGCACCGCGCCGCCTTCCTTCGAGCCGCAACAAACACAACAACAAAGGGGGAGGAGGGTCGGCTGTGTTCGTGCGGTCCGACCTCCTCCCGTTAAGTTGATAACAAGTTTCCTAAGATAAAAGACAAAGAACAACAAAGAAAAATCCTCTAACATAAATTTAACACCTACCTCAAGGAGTTGTCGAACGATGGTCGTCGCAGAGAAAAGAACGTCACGGAAGATGGCATCGCGGAAGACGGCTTCATAAGCGTCGTCGGCGTTCGCCCGATGAAGGATGCAGCGCGTCTTCGTTCTTCGAAGAAGGTGTTTCTCATCAGCTGTGGAGAGGTGAGGAGATGGCATGGCGATTCCCTTGCAGTGATGGAGTTCTTCGTCATAGACTCGGCGTTCATCGCTTTTTTCGATGAGGATAAAGATATTACTCAAGAGCGCAAGAGTCCTTTCCTTCTTTCCGCACAACGAATCAACCCCCCAATAAAATATGTCATGTCTTATTTCATTATCACACACACATGCCATTAATTTGAAATTGAAAAATAAACTTATTCAATTAATTAACTTAATTGAAGGGCGTTTAATAATCCAAATTAAATTCGAGGGTTGACATGCCATTTAAAAAGGGGTTGCGGGTGAGTTACAAAATTAAATGCACGTGGGAGGTTTTAAGGGATTTGAAGGGGTGGGGATCGTGTGGGCCCCATTTCACTAATATTCTATTTAGTGAAGTTAGGATATTAGTGGGTCCCACTCCAACCACCATGCATCGGTTATGCTACTTTGAATTGAAAATAAAAATTGTTGCACAAATTTTTATTTCATTCCATAGTAAACCAATTTTTTTAATAACCACACCCAAGAAAACACAACTCCAGAAAAGGTGTTCCTAGGAAATTACCGGTGTTGCAGTTTCATCGGTGCCTTCGGATTTCGATTTCGAGCACCGGTTCAAAAGTTAGAAAAATCCGCTCGTTCGTTCACTGAACGTACCTGAGCTAAACATCAGAAATTGATTCCGGGAACACCGGGCCTCAGAATCAGGTGCCGTCAGAAACTGCGTACTTGTAAAATCCCAAATAAAATTAAGAAAACAATTCTCTTGAAATTTACAGGTCTTTACATTACTCCGACCTCAGGGCTTTACGTCCCCATAAAGATACATCACAAACTAGGGGAACAAATGAGGGTACTGAGAACGCATCTGAGCCTCCCGCTCCCATGTGCTCTCCTGGAGGTTCTCGTGCTTCCATCTGATAAGAACTAGAGGAATTGACCACCCACGTATGACCCGCTCCTGTCGATCCTCAATCTCCACCGGGACCTCCGCAAAAGTCTCCCCGTCATTGATGTCCTACCCCCCGTGGTCGAAGATATGCATCGGGTTGTGCACATATCTCCTCAGCTGAGATATGTGAAAACAAAACTACATGCTCCCAATGTAGTTGAGGTGGAAGGGCCAGGAGATAAGCCTCCTCGCCTATCCTGTTGAGGACCTAGAAGGGTCCGATGAAGCGCGGAGATATCTTTTCGCCTTGGTCAAAACTCCGTAATCCACGTCGAGGTGGGACCCGTAGGAAAACGTGGTCGCCATCCTCGAACTCCAGTGGTCTTCTCCTTCTGTCAACACAAGACTTTTTTCAGCTCTGAGCTATCCTCATCCTCTCTTGGATGACCTGGACCTTCTCTGGTCCTACAAGAGCTGCTAAGATTTCATCTTTACCGATAAGAGAAATTTGGTCTCATCCCCAGGAAGAACCACGTTCATTGCCTAATACAATCAATCCCGACAAGGATGATACTAATCCATACCAAGGAAGACGTCGTAAGGCCTCGACGCTGCTACCAAGAGATCCAACCGTTACTCTTGCCTCCAAGGGTTGAGTCACACTATCGGCATCACTCTGTGGTCACTGGGTTTCCTCTAGAAGGAATCTCAAAAGTGAGGTTCAAGTAAATAGTTTAAACTGGAACCTCTTAGTAACAACATAAATAGAGGACAGGAAAGTAAACGACGCAATGAAAGGTGTCTTTTATTACTGCAGTTCAAAGTAAAAAAGGAAAATCATCCACAAACAAACATCAACAAGGTTAGAAGCAACATGAACAAAAGTCTCCATGTCTAGAGCTAGTCCCTCTCCTGTCCATCTATTCCTGGAGCTCAATGATCGTATGCCTCAATTTCCTGAAGCTGAGCTCTCCCTTGTCCACTTGTTCCCTATGGTCAGGGTGGTCTTCATGGTGGTGGTTGTGGTAGGGCCTCAAAGCGTTTCCCACCACCCGCTGCACGGCCAACTCCCCTGCCTCGGTCTCCCACTCCATGAGATCCACACCGATCGAACCTATGCCTCTAGCTGGGAGGTCCCTCGTTTATCTGTTGGCCATCTTTATGGCTGGTCGGACAGTCACGTGACATGTGACCAACCCTGCCGCAGGAGTAACAATGTCCGCTTATGGTAAGTCGTTCTCCACCCTAGGTGCCTCGCACAAATGATCCTATGTCATGCGGTCGATCACCTGTAGGTATGGTCCTCTTGGACCTCTGTGTCATCTATGTGATGCCCACTGCAGAAGACTCTTCCACATGCCGGCTAGTGGTGGGTCCTGCTGCTGGAGACTGCTCAGCAAGGAAACTCTCCACTAAGAGGGATCGCTCCACCACCCCTGTCTGCGTCGGGATGTTGTGAGAAACAAATGAAGCTCTAATCTCTCGCCTGAGCACCTGCTCGAAGGTTCAGGCCCTGATGAACGGGTCTCGTACCATATCTGTAGAGTAATGCGAGAGATCGGTGAACCTCATTGAATACTGCAATACTGTCATGTTGCCCTATCGCAGCTGTAGTAGCTCCTGTATGTGCACTTCTCGAAGGGTGGCTGGTACAAACCCTGCCTAGAACAGGCTCTCGAAGTCTGCCCACAGAAGGGATGCCTCGTCGTGCACCTGGAGCATCAAGCTCCACCATCTGCCTCCTGCCGCATGCAGGAGGCTCACTTCAAGGATCCCCATGAGGTCAGCTGGTGTCCCCACTAACCTAAAAACTCGAACAACAGCCTCCAGCCAATCCTTGGCTGCCTGAGGGTCCATCTCCCCATGGAACCTGGGCGGTCTCTGATGCTGAAACTCATGAAGTGCACTAAGGTGATGTTCACTCTCAGCGGCTAGGGCTGCTGGCATCGGTGGCTCGGCGGGTAGAGGTACCGCCGGTGCCTCCGCTGTAATGGGGACCTGCACCGAGGCCTCATCGCTCTGTGGGCTGTTGTCTCGCACAAAGCTCTGAACCCTAGATGGCTATCATCTTGGGGCCATCCTGGGAAGAGACATGTGTGCCACGGTCCAAACAATATACCTGGTGAGCTGACACAAAATAAACCACAACGAAATCATTTGAAACACACATGCAATCAGTGTTTTTGTGCACTTAGTCGAAAATCAGAAGTCAGGGTCCGGGTGTACGGATACGTCGGCTCTGCACCAATACAGGACTCCCTGGACTGATAACCACACTCAATACCCTTAACAATATTGCTTCACATAGAAGAAAGATCAGAGTACTGAGTTCTGTGGTAGAACCAAACTCTTCTGATACCAATTTTTCACGACCCGTCCTTGGGGCCCGTGCCGTGACTACCCCAAGCCCTCCTTCCATACGCCAGGGGCTGAAGACTAGCACCAAAGGTGTAAATCCCAATAAAAAGGGAAGTCATTGCCTTTATAAAAGTAAAAAACACAACAGAGTACAAGAAGAAGCAACCACTAAGTAAAGAAGTAAAACAAACGTACTGAAATGACAAGGGGCTAGAAATACAAGCCCAAAAGAAAGGTACAACTACAACAGAAAGAAAATTACAACTCAAAAGGGCAATAGCTGAAAGGTGACTAGCCACTCCTGGATCTTCTTCCGGATTCCTACCTGAAGGGTAGGTACAGATCTCCTCCTCAGCACTCCACGCCCGTGTGTCTCCTCCGGGTACCGACTCGTCGTGAAATCCACCTCTGGGCACTGACTCGACGTGATATCCACCTCCGGGCACCGACTCTTCATGAGATCCTCCTCTGGGTACCGTCCATCTCTATAAACCTCAACCACGATCAGTGATATCCGTCGTCTATAACCAACACAATGTAGTGTGGGTGAAGGCCATGCAGGGGTGAGTATATGATACTCAGTAGATACCTCGATACCCCCGAAGGTATCCCATAATCCACAAAGGATAATCCACAAAGGAAAGATACAATCACGAAGTGACAACCAACTCTACTTAGGTATATGCCCATACATATACCTTAGTCATCAATTCCAGCTCGGCTCCAACATCTGATCCCATGTTTGATCACGTCCACACAGGATAGTAGAACCCAACCCACACAGGAAAGCACAACTCATTCCACTTAGGAAAGCAAGTCAATCATATTGAATATAATGATTGAAAGTCAATAATCATCTCACACAGGTACACATCATTTGTAAAGCAATAGGAGATGATCATATGTAGTTACTGATTCATCTAGCTAGGACCCACGTAGGATACATGTACTGTAGTCATCACCATCGAACCCATGGAGGATTCCAGTATGATAGTCTTCACCGTCGAACCCACGGAGGATTCCAGTACCTTTGTCATCATCGTCAAACCCACGAGGGATTCGAGTAGGTTTTCCATCACCGTCGAACCCATGGAGGACTCCAGTACGTTTTCCATCACCGTCGAACCCATACCTACTGGGGAACTCCTCCTCTATTGAGTAAAGTGGGCCTACCGCTACAACCAAGCTCTTCCCACTAAACTTGGACTACTGTAGTACTCCACCTGTCGAGTATTGTGGGTCTGCTTCTACCACCAAGCGCTTCCCACCATGGGTCTTCCGCTACAACCAAGCGCTCCCCCTCATAGACTTCAGAGGTACTCCTTATGTTGAGTACCGCAGGTCTGCCACTACACCCAAGCGCTCCTCCACCGTGGGTCTGCTGCTACAACCAAGCGCTCCCCACTAGGCTATCGAAACACTCCGAGTCGATCGATCAGCAGTCATCAAGTCTCAGCCAGCTCTAGGGTTTTCGCACACAACACGCTCGTTCCGGGAGGGTCCGCTCCACGAGCCAAGAGTTCAGTACATATACTGTCATGTATAACAGAATTGATGTATCGCAAAGTTCTGCCTCGTCGATAGAAACTCAATGTGAAAGACGGCGCGTCAATCGGACACCCGGTATGAGAGTTAATGGATTTTTAGTTCCAGGGGCCCAGTTGGTATTTAAGTGAAAACCAAACTGACCATACTCCAACTACGTCCAAACCTTGAGCTGAGTAAGGCAAAAGGTCCATCTCACTAAGATTAATCCAACAAAGTTGACGGCACATCAATCGGACGTCCGGAGCTCATGTTATAAGGGTTTCCGCCCCGAGGGCCCGGTTGGTTTCATGTGCGGACCATCCTAGCTGTACCAAAAGTTCTAAGAAACCTTGAGTGTACTATATCGAAATGCCCGACTCGATCCAAGGATCACATCGCAACTGATGGTGCATCGATCGAAGGTCTGTAGCCCATGATATGGGAACATGAACGGAACTGTCCGAAAATGGGGGTTTTGGGCCCGGACAGACCCGGCCCAAGACCCCCTGGGTCGGCCCGAACCTGGTTGACCCGAACCGGGTCCAGGTCAGGCCGGTTAGGGTGCGGCCTGGCCCAACCAGCGCGAGCCCGGCCCTGTCGGCGCGGCCCGGCCCAGTGCAGGCGGTCGGGCCTGGGCGGCCGGTTGGCCTAGCGCGGGTGCAGCCCACGTGGCCAGACAGCTCGGCCACCCGAGATGTCATGGAAAGGGGGGGGGGGGGGCGCTCTCCCCCTGTTTTGAAACTATGGCCCCCACGTGGTTTCCACTCCTTTGCCAGCTGGGGGTTACGACCCTCGGCTCCTCCGATCAGCCGGCCAGTGCCGCCGCCGCGGGATCCCATGGTCCTGCTCCTCTGAGGCGTCGGTGGCCGACGGTTCCGGCCTCCGCTCCCTGCACCGTCGCAGCCATAGGCTGCAGCCTTGGGTCAACCTGCGTGGCGCGACGGCGCCGCGACCCTCTGCCGCTGCCCCGCTCCGGCCGCGGTCTCTTCGTGGTTCTCCGTCACGGCGCGACGACACAATTCCCCTTTGCCGCGGGCCGACTCCCGCCGCCACTTCTTTCGGCCTCAAAGGCTCGGCGTGACGGCACCGCGCTTCTTCGCTGCATTCCTCCATGTTTCCACGCGGTGATGTTGCACTGCGCCGCCTTCCTTCGAGCCACAACAAACACAACAACAAAGGGGGAGGAGGGTCGGTCGTGTTCGTGCGGTCCGACCTCCACCCGTTAAGTTGATAACCAGTGGCCCAAGATAAAAGAAGATGAAAGGAAAAGAAAAATCCATGAACATAAAGATAACCCCTACCTCAAGGAGTTGTCAAACTATGGTCGTCGCAGAGAAAAGAATGTCATGGAAGATGGTGTTGCGGAAGATGGTGTTGTAAGCATTGTCGGTGTTCACCCGATAAAGGATGTGGTGCGTCATCGTTCTCCGAAAAAGGTTTCTCTCACCGGCTGCGGAGAGGTGAGGAGATGGCACTGCGATTCTCTTACGTTGATTGTGTTCTTCATCGTATAATCATCGTTCATCGCGTTCTTCGACGAGGATGAAGATATTCCTCAAGAGCGCAAGAGTCCTTTCCTTCTTTCCGCACAACGAATCAACCCCTCAATAAAATAAGTCCTGTATTATTTTATTATCACACATGCATGCCATTAATTTGAAATTCAAAAAAAAAACTCATTCAATTAATTCAATTAATTGAAGAGCGTTTAATAATCCTAATTAAATTCGAGGGTTGACTTGCCATTTAAAAATCGGTTGTGGGTGAGTTACAAAATTAAATACACGTGGGAGGTTTTAAGGGATTTGAAGGGGTGGGGCTCGTGTGGGCCCCACTTCACTAATATCCTACCAAGTGGATTCAGGATACTAGTGGGCCCCACTCTAACCACCATTCATAGGTTATACTACTTAGAATAGAAAATAAAAATTGTTGCACAAATTTTTATTTCAATCCTTAGTTAACACATTTTTTTAATAACCAGACCTGAGCAAACACAACTCCAGAAAAGGTGTTCCTAGGAAATTACCGGCGTTGCAGTTTCATCAGTGCCTTCAGATTTCGATTCCGAGTACCGGTTCAAAAGTTAGAAAAACCCGCTCGTTCGATCACTTAACATACCCAAGCTAAACTTTGGAAATTGATTTCCGGCACACCGGGCCTCATAATCAGGTGCCGTCAGAAACTGCGTACTTGTAAAATCCCAAAGAAAATTAAGAAAAAAATTTCCCCTCAAATTTATGGGTCTTTACAATCTACATCTCTCTCAACTCTTAAGGGATTAATATTTTACCCCTTAATACTAGAGAAGGAAACCCTAGGAGAAACATAGGTTCATGTTGAAGAATTTGTTACCCTGACAGATAAAACATCAAATGGTACATTTGTATCTACTCGTAGTTCTATTGAAATAGAGAGAAAATTTGTCGTAATTTCTCTTGAATATTTAATTATATTATAATATTCTTCTTTATAAAATATCTCATTTCATTTTACCTATCCAATGGATCCTTCAACAATCAATGCTGATACTCTTATTTCTCTGGACGGGAGGAATGAAGATACGGGGAATTTGAGGTATATACTAGTGTTGATCCTAACTTGAAATGATCTTATGATGCTATACCAGTTGAATAAACGAAATAATAGAATGTCATCAGAGCCAATTTGGGCATCAAACATCAATTCTTGGATACCCTAAATGGTGTGGATGCTATAACATTCCAAGCTGCATACACAAAAATGATGGACACCCATAATCCAAGCATTGATATTCCTGGTTCTATAAAAGTGTTTGGGGATTTTTATGTGGAATTTAATGGATTTAAATTCTCATTATTTCATTTTCCACACATAATTGTTCTTTATTTACTTTGTACATCACATGAAAGTTAAACTTATGTAGCTTTGTCTACAAAAAATGTTGCAAAGGCCCTTCAAAAATGGTGAATTAACCTTTATCCATCATCTATTAAATATGGATAAATACTCAATGAAGACCTCATGTTGAGAAATATTCCAGAGCCTTCGATTATAGAAACTAGGAAAACATAGGAGAAATCCCCTCCTACAGAAACATGTAATCAAATTATTGAAGTTGAGAAGATTGGGGTTGAATACAATCAAGCGGATGACTTATTATTGTGTAAATGTTATCAGATATCTAGATCATTCTCTATTTATTACATTTTTCTAAAGCTGACAATGATCTTAATTCATCGTTTAGGGTTATTGGCTCCCATAAATAAATCGGAATGGTGAAGCTTCTGTGTTGGCTCAGACATCAGTAGAAGGGGAAGCATCCACTATTCCGAGAGAAACAGAACAAGGAACTATTTCAAGTGATCTATTTCTAGAGTACATTCTACCCCATGGTAGTTACTTAGATTTAGATTTATATATGTAGTTTACTCTTGGAAGGAAATATATGAAGACATGGAAACATATATGGAAAATAATTGTTGAGAATCCTTTGGATGAGCTACTGTCCCATTTTGGAAAACATTGAGAAATATTCTACATATTTTTATATGGTGGATTCTATTATCGACATTTCTATGATGAAATGAATGAGACCATTCACCAATGGGAGAAAGAACATATGATATGAATATATTTTAGGAGGATATATAACTTATTAATATTGAGATATTTCAAGTTGTAGTAGCTTAGGCAGAGGCCGATTTTAGTAAGAGATCAATTGAAACCAAACAACAAATTAGAGATGCAATTAAGGTTCTAATATATCTTCAAAAACAAATGGAGGTTGTTCATATCAAGCATGAGCAATTGACAAAACATTGGGAGAAACCCACTTTGAAAGGATAACAACCATTTCAACTACCAATGAATAACTTTTTCAAGCTGAGGAGGATGAAGTTTCTCAACTTTCTCAACTTCAATATGTGGTTGATAGGGCTCAATATGTTATTCAAAAAATGAAGAGTCATGATGAATATTTCTTCTAACACATGACATAGAGGATCTATTCTATGGATGTCTCTGGTATTTTACCATATAAATGAAATGAAATTTTTCTCCAATAATATATCTCTTCATTCTTGATTTCTGTAATTCCAATATCAAAGGTGATGTAGGTGATTTTTGAAACATCAAAACATTATGTTAGATAATCATAATTATAATAATTGGAATGGGGGTGCTCAAAATTTTTTATTATGCAGATGGGCCTAATGAGCATAGTTTTATTTTTACTAGGTTTATATAAGAAAATCCCACAAATATTGTATCTTTTTAAATTTTTTCTCAATATTACCTAAAGAACACAAAATCGTACATTTAGTGAGTTGAGACTCTACTTTTTTCCAGAGTTCCCTTTGTGGGTTTCTGATCTGGTGAGTACGACGTCTTTGGATGTCGGCATTTTAGAGTCATGCATGTTGGACTAAAAAGGCTAGTCTTTAAGGTTGAACATCTTTGACCATAAATTTTGAAATTAGATCCTAAATAATGCTATGTGGATAGGAATTTCTCTAATACTCTTCATATAATTCCAAGGGGATTATCGAGTCATCATTTTTCTAGTCAACATATCTAAACAATTTATAAAAATATCTGAGGCCTCTTCAATGAAAAAAGTTACCATTATTTGAAAAACATGTTATGGGGGTTGTATTATTCAGGGCCAACTAGGGCATATGCTGAATATCCAAGTCCTGTCATCTTTTTATTGACATGCCTGTTATGTAGGAAAATTTTATGCAAGGCCACCTAAGGGAATGTACAGTATAGTTTGGAAAAGGAGTTCTCAAGAATTTAAAATTTTATTGTTGATAGTTAAGGGAAAATAATATTTGGGATACTCAAGAGCATAATGGGTGGTTTTTTAAGGAAATGGATTTTAATAATAATGCATTATCTATACCGACATATTTCGTGAATAAGAAAAACACTTCTACCCAAATTTAGTGTGTGAGGAATGGTTAAAAAATTAGAAATAGAGATTTCTGATATCATGCTATGCAATTTTGAAGTCATGCAGTGAGGTCATTTTACTATTCAGTTTTATGTCATGCAGGGAGGAAATTGTACTATTCATTTTTAAGTCATGTAGTGAGGAAAATGGTTCGCTTTAATTTAAGGTCTTTAGATTTGACAAATGGTTTGAGACTCTCCAATTTCTTGATAATTTTTTTTTGGAAACATATTACCATGTTTTTGTATGGAAATGAAGAATTGTAAACTATGATTTGGGAATTTCTGAATCTGAAGAATGATAAGAGAAGGAGGCTAAAAGAATTAGATTAATTCTTTTCTATGAACAATGTTACCATTATTTCATATACCCATTATAGGGGTTGTATTATGCAGGGTCAACTATGGAATATGATGCATATCCAAATAGTGCCACCTTTTGACTGACAGGCCCATTATGCAGGCAACTTATGAAAGTCCACCTAGGAGAATGTTCGGCATATTTAAGTAAAAGATCTCTCCAAAATTAGACATTCAATTTCTAAAAGCCGAAGAAATTTTATGGAGATTATGATTTTCCACAGCACAGAGTTCAGTTTACGGAGAAAGGTACCTGAATACGGAAAGAGTATTTCAAATCATGATTTCCAAATAATCAAAAGAATAGGATTTCTACAATGGGATAACCCAAATTTATGAAATATTGTTTATATATTTTTAGTTCATACGAGTAGGACAAAAAATGGAAAGAGTATATGATATTTTGTAAAATGATCCAAGGTCATTTAATATTTATATGAACACATGGAGAGGGAAATGTGTAAACCATGGTCTTGAAGACTTTCAAATCAAGAGAAAGATAATGGTAAAAATATACATGGATCTCCACTTTATGATACAGATTCTTGTATTTTTTCATCAAAGCTTGATGGGGAAAAAATACACATTCACCAAGAACAAAATTACCAATATTTGAAAAACCTATTATGGTGATTGTATTATGTAGGGACAACTGGGGCATATTCCTCATAGCCAAATAGTGGAATCTTTTTACTAACAATCCCTTTATGTAGGAAACTTATGAAAGGCCACCTAGGGGCATGTACTATATAGATAGGTCAAAGCGTTCTCTAATATCAGAAACTATGTCACCAAGAACCATATAAATGATTATGAAGATCTAAAAAAATCAAGATTAAGTGTTTGAAATATGAAAGGGGTTAATTCTCAAAGAACAGATAAAATATTTAAATAAATATTGGACATGAGTTTAGAGTCCCTTATATAAATCTAACTCATGTTTTAAATGGGGACATTTCTTGTTTCCTTGGTGGGACCTCTAAGGAGAGGACCCAAAATAAAGACTTTTACAAAGATTGTTAATTATATATGGAATAGAGATAAAAATTTATCATGTTGATAGGACTAGAATGGAAGGAATGATTTTCACAAGTGTATCTTAATTGGATGAGAATCAATCCATATGTATTACTTCCAGTGCATTGTATTTTGATTTCATGTAGTAAGGGATTTATGTTGTGTTGTTTAGATTCATGCAATGAGGACATGTAGTGATTCTAATGTAAAAAAGAAATATTGCAGAAGGACCTAGTAATTAAATCCAGGGGTCACTATGTATCTCATATTGATGAGAATCATGCCATATGTAGTTCATTGAACACTTACTATGCAGGTCTGATTCATACATAAAGAGTAAATGATGGTTTTTATCATGTTGGGGGTTGGGGAAAAGATTGGAGATCCATGAATCTCTCAGTATCTCATATGAATGAAAATCAAGCCAAATATAGTTCGTGAATCATTTATTTCTTATACTCATTGAGTTTTATGTTGGAGACATGGGATTTTAACACATTTTGGAAGAAGAGAGGTTAATCTTAAGACAAAAAATGTTATTAAGATTAAACCATGAATCGAGAAAGAGAACTATGTATAGATCTCAATCATATACATGATGAGAAAAGGAAAATAAAATTTTCGGTGGTTGCAACTGGTCTCAATATTGGAGATTCGGCCATCTCTATGTATCCCATTAAAAATGAGAATCATGCCATATATTGTTCTTGAAATGAGGCCCCTATGCAGATCTGATTCTGATATAAGGATAAATTAAACTCATGTTCCACTAATGATTACCAATTATTTCAATGATTCTATGTCATGGAATCTCATAATATCAAATAAAGAAGGCGATAACCATACAGTTTAATTTCATATAACAAGGAAAAATGATTTAATGTAGTTTAATGTTGTGAAATGAGGGAAAATGATGCTACACATTTTACCATCATAATTCAAGGACACATATGGTTTTCATGATGTTTAATGACTTGAAACTAGGACTCGGTTTTGATCAGTTTAGATTGATGCAGTGAGGACATATGATTTTCAATTAAACAAAGTACTTCATCAACAATCATGAATTGGTTGGAGTTGTAATGAGTTCTCCATCCACTGAGATTAGGGAATAAACTCCATTTGAGTAGACTTTATGTATGGTGTAAAGCCATTCCCACTTCGGCTCAATTTTTGGAGGCTTCTTTCCTAGTATCATTGGATTCCTAAGGACTAATACCAATTTTATAGGAAGGAATGTGAGGAGCCAAACTTTCTTGTTAAAAGCTCATGCTATTCTATTCTAATAGACATCCAAATGATGCAAAGTATGATATCAATTTTGTATAATCATTCTATCTCATCAAATCCCTTCTAATACTTTTCATCTATAGATAACTGATCAAATATTGCAACTCGGAGAGAAGGTAAGTGAATTTCAACAGAAAAAACTGATTTTGTTCCATACACCAAAAAATAGGGATTTTCCTGAGTGGAAGTACATGTAGTAGTATGATAAGCCCATAAATAATTAAAAAGTTTATCAGGCCAAGATTTAATATATTTACCCACCATTTTCTAGAGTATATTTAATAGGGTCTTATTGAAAGCGTCTATCTTTCCATTGTCCACTACATGATGACGAGATGAATGGTTGGATTTGATATTTTGTTCCTGATATAACTTCTTTACCTCAACAGAATAGAAATTGGTGTTGTTTTCCATCAATATAGAATGAGGGAAACCAAATATGGTAATGATATTAGCCTTGAAAAGGCTAATAATGCTTTTGGCACTAACTTTTTTGAGAGGTATTGCATCATCCCATTTTGAGAAAAATCAGTAGCAGTAAGAATATACTTGAACTACTTAATCTTAGCTAGATTATAAGTTCCTACTATATCTATTAATTATGTGGAAAATTTCCAAGAGTATTTAGTTGTATATAGAAACTCTAGGGTTTGATTAATGATGTTTTCATGCACTTGTTCAGAATGACAATTTTTGGTGAAATCTCGGCAATACTGCATCATCAAAGGCTACAAGTGTCAAGTCATTCATATTTGATCAAGAAGCCTATGCCTAGACTGGTGAGAATCACGTGCTCCACCATGAAATTATTTCATGATAGCTGTAGTTTATTCTCCATAAATACATCTATAGAGGACTCCCATGAAACCTCATTTGTGGAGGATCTTCTAGTGATCTGGACTATCATAAAGAGTGAAATTGGTCACTCTTCCTCAGATCTATTCATTCTCAGCTCTATCTGGTGGAAGTACAATATTTTGAAGGTATTATATGATGGGTGACATCCATCCCATAGTATAAACATATTGTTTAGAAATAAGGCTCATTTCATTAATTTCATCCATTCTAGTTTGAACAGAAGGCAAAACCACATGATGATGGGAAATACTGATGATTGTCTCATCCTGATCTGGATCATCCAAGGCTGCGACTTCATTATCCATTGCATCATCTTGTGGATTTTTTATCGCAGGATAGAAGACAATGCTGGATCTAGGGGAAATTCATCCATTAGCCCTCTGACATAATTACACAAATGGATTAACATTTCTTTTTTAATAGCATCATCCCCATTGATCTATTTAATGACTAACTCTGAATCACCATTTACTTTAACGTGGTTCACTTGTACAAGGAGTGCCAATTATAAGCCTGTAATGAGATATTGATATTTTTCCACATTTTTGGTACCACCTTCTCAAAAGATGAAGGAATATAGAAACACTAACTTTTCTAGGGAGATAAGTACAATTCCTAACCCAACATTGTTAATTTTAAGGTTTTCCATTAACTTTCCCATTGGACTTCTAGAAGCATCATCATAGTGCATTTCCCATGTTTGGGTATTATCTTGAAAAGAGAAGATTTCATCATCGGGACGTTTAGTATTCAAACATGAATCTTCTATAGATGGATGTTCAGCACATAAGTCTTCCAAGGCTATGCCTTTTATTTCTTTCTGAGGAAAGAATTTGATATCAAAATTTTGACATAATAACTTACCACCATTCCAAACGTCCTGTAATCATAGGACGACAAGGGAAACATTTGGGTGAGTTATTGTGAGATACCAGTTGGACCTAGTGGAATTACAGGTAATGCCTCCATTTTTGAACTAAAAATATTAATCCCAGGAAGCACATCTCAATAATTGATTATCAAGTCTCTGTGTCAAGCATAGTTCAGCTGAGATAGTAAAGAATATTTTCATTCCTAACATCATTCTTTTGGTCCAAGAAATCACCCAGTGATCACTCTAATGTTGTCACTAAGATAATAAGTGTATTTCCTTCAATGGGTGGAATTAACACTCGTTTACTCAAGAGATATTTCTTGAGGGTATAAAATTCCTCTTGGTAGTATTTAGTCCCTTGATATGTGACTCCCTTCTTCATTAATCAGGTGAAGGGTAAACACTTTCCTTCCAAATTGGAGATAAAATCTCCAAATATAGGCTAAGTGTAACAACACAAATTTTTTCAATGGAAATTCCCTTCTTATAATTATGTCATAAAATCACATGGAAACAAAACATAATTAACTAACAAGTGACAAATGACCATTAAAAATAATTTTGTCACTTCTGTGTTTGTAATTTTGAAAATCTGACATATACAGTTGTGTTCAAGATGTTTTTTGGAGTCTAATAAAACAAAAAAAAATGGTGAATAATTACATACCCTTATGAATAGTAACATATCCTTATGAATAGTGATATACCCTAATAAATAGTAACATCACCTATGGTAGTATAAAAATAATATTCAAGTTGGAAGTATGATATACCTATATTTTAGAATGAGTTAATGAGTTTTTTAAAACTGGTTTTTGATAATAAATTATGATTTTAATTAAATATTAAAATAATCATATTTTGAAAACTATTTTTGAAAAATGGACATCATTTTTGGATTATACATATTGAAAAATGTTCAGTGTGAAATTTTGGTAATTTTCTGAAATACTTGATATTTTGATGAATAGTAAAATACGTTAATTTACTGTATATATACATTATAAGATAAATAGACTATTCCTAGCATCATGGATGATGTCACCACCCATGGTTAGAATTCACATGAACCATTTAATATTATTGGACATGGAATACTTAATATTCATTGTCTTGGGAAGAAATAATAAATTATCGATTATAATATTATGAAATCCCTCCTCTCCTCCACTATAAAACCCCTCCTTCACTCCCTCATCTCTCCACTCCTCTCAAGCCTTGTTCCTTTCCATTATTCTGCCCAAATCTCTCCCCAAGGTCCTCCCCCGCCTCAAAAAGCTCTCAGCCTCCTCAAAATACAAAAACCTCTAACCTTAAGAGGTTCTCAAATGAGGAAGTCTCAAGTGGTAAATTCCTCTTCCCAATTTCTTCTTTTCTTTTAAGTTATTTTTTTATTTCCTCGCCTCCCTTCACCATAATAGTATGATAAATATAGTAACATACATGTACTATAATGACTTCATGCTAGTGGTATATTTCATTATCTTGTCTCCTTTACCCACCCTTTTATTTGAATGAAATGAAAGCACCATTTGAGATGTGCTAATTTATCACATTCAAGGACAACAGTTTATCAATTCCTGTTATTATATTTCATTCTGGTCATGAAACCATTTTTTTTATGGTTGAACAAAATTATTATATATGTAATATATCCTATTTTTGGTTCTTTAATCCTTTGGTACAAATGGAATTAATTTATAAAGCAAAACACATTTTTTTGTAATCAAATCCACCGATTAAAAAAACGGTTATCACTATGGTTATATATATAATAATTCAACTTCACTCTAAGTAACCTAATTAAAATTAAAACCTTGAAATAAAATATATAAGAACTAAATAATATAACTTCAATTTTGTACAACCAATTTCATCTTCCATATAATCCAAACTTGAATATATGTGAACTGATCTTTTAAATCCAAGTATGCAAACGAGCCCGAATAATGAAATTGAACCTTGTAATTAATCAAAAAAGATTTGAATGAACAAAAACGGGTTATAATAAATAAATTAAATATATAATATGTTATGTAATTATTAATTAATAAACCTAATTTGTTTACTCAGGTCATTAATAACAAGTGGAGAACACCAACTGATTTAAGGTAAGGGATCCTCCCCCTTTTACTCTTAATCAAGATTGTTCTCTATGCTATGCCTTTTTGTGTAATGCCATGTGATGGGGTACATTTATACAACTTCCACATTCTGAAATAATGTTTTATAAGTGTTGAGAAACCCTTTATCTCTCACATCAAGCCATTTTAGTTACACCTGATACCATGCCAATAAACCATGATGGATTCTACATGAACATACTTTATTCCTTTGGGTTGCTCTATATTTATTTTTACCAAAATTTTGTTATCTTTTCTTTTATGTAGAACTTAAAAATTATGTTTATATTCTGAAAAATCATGTTCCATGATCCATATCTCATTCTCTTTCAGGGATATAAATTCTTTTGAATGAATCTCTCTTCGATACTTCCCAATAAGCACAATCGTTTTAAAGGAATTTCCCAATAATTTACCCAATTTCAAGTGCACTCTATCTTCTGTTTTAGGACACCATATTCTTTGTAAATTATGTATTTTTATTATGAAAAACTTCTTGGTTCAATTAAGGTTTTATATAATATAATTTCTTCTTTACTATTTTAAATTCTCTACTGTATTTTCCTTAAAACAGCACAAAAATGTTTTCATAATAACGTTTCTAAAATACAGTTCTCATATGTTGTCACTTATGTTGGACACCACTTACCATGTTTTATGTCTAATTTACCCTATGAATGTCCATGTGTTTTCTAATTCTTTCCTTACATGTACACTTTTGTGATAATCCCATTAGTTATGATTTATGTCATGATTGTGGTACCCAATTCATTCCATGGGTACCCTTATGTTTGTGTATGGTTGATTATGTATGATTGTATATGTGGTAAGAATATTTATGTGGAAAGAATAGTCATGAAAATGTTGATATGGGAGCACCTAGATAGTGCTCCAATGTATTGGATAAGGTTAAGTCTCATGAGATGCAATGTGAAACGGGATTGGAGGTTAGCCTTAACCCGTACTAAAATTGGAAATGGGATTGGGGGTTAGCCTTGACCCATACTAAAGAAATGATTTATGATTCTTCCACATTTATATGATTTCAGGTTTATATTATCCCATGCATATATTAAATTATTTTATATGTTTCATGATTTGGTTATAATTATTTCATGCCTCCTAACTCATGTTCTTGAGATGTATCATTATGTTCATGCCCTTACTGGGATTTTTAGCTCATCCCTTTGTTCATGTGTTCCACAGGGTACCCTATGCAGATGTAAGGGTTCAAAAGAAGTTACAATCACTTTATGGAGATTAAATAAAGAAGTTTTATTTATCCCCATGTTTTATGTTATATGTACCTAGTGTTCCAAGACAATATACTTAACGATCCTTACCTTGTACATTGATGATTAATTATGTTTGAAATCATGAAATATTTTATGTAAAAGGCTCAACTCGCTATAGTTAGTATCATAGGATGTTATAGTTATTTTAGGAGATTAGGAATATAGAACCTTAGTGAGAACATTATGGATGAGACTCTGTATAAGAAAATAGTCCTAAATTTTGGTGAGTATAGAGTAAGTGGTTTATCAAGAAAATACATCCCTGTCTGGATATGAGCAAGTATAGGAAACTCTGGCACAGATGTATCTAGGGGTAAAAACCAAAAACATATCTTTGAGCTTGACTCAAAAGAGAATTGGTGCACGACAACAGGCCTTGATTCACTCTTGGTTACGACACTCCTGGGGGATATGCTTCAGTAGATTCACCAGCACAGTAAAAACCATTATTAAGGGACAAAAAGAAGCCCATAAGAATATAAGTTGAGAAACAGATTGCAGATAACCTAAATATAAACCTACATAATCACAAGTTAAGATATAATTCTTCCTTATAAGTTCATACTTTTATGTTAAAAGTTTCTTTTTATGCTCAATAGCTAAGTATTCAAGACCTCTAATTATACGTTCTTTTTCATAGTTAGTGGCAGTAAATAGAAGAACACATTTGAACAACCAATGTGATTGGAAATGTGATGATTTCCCTAATGAAATTTATGATGTGATTGAAGCGAATGCTCAAAACATCAAGGCAGTACTTTCTCAGCTAGCTCGTGTTATGAATAATAACATGAATCATGTAGAATTTCCCCCACCTCCAAGGAAAGAGAAAGTTGTTGTAGAATCATTCATACTGCAATGGCCTCTCATGTTTAGCAGGTCTTTTAATCCCTCCATGCATAACAATGTATTAAATCCATTGAAAATATTTTTTCTGTCCTCCAATGCTCGGAAGAAGAGAAAGATTTACTGGTAGTCTATCGTTTTAATGAGGAACCTGATCAGTGGAGGACACTGATCGTGAATACAAATTCCCAAGAGGAAATTGATTCCATAGAATTTGAGTAATTAAAGAGAATGTTTTTCAACAAATATATTCCTCGAACCCTCCGTCTCAAGGTGGAAAGAGAGTTCCTTGGAATCAAGTATAAGTAATATGAGTCCATCGGGGTGTCTGAATGGAACTTTACAAGGCTTTCAAGGTACTCCTTTGGATTTGTCATGAACACTGAAAGTAAGGTGCATCACTTCTTTAGCGAACTAAAGTCAAGTCAATGAAAATTGTTGGCAATTCGAGACTTCGATAGCTATGAGGAGATTGTCTATTGTGCCCTCAAGGTTGAAAGAGAGATTGGAGACTCTCAGTGGTCTCATGGTCCTAATAAAAAGAAGCAGAAAATGGATAACAATATGGGTGGTTCATCAAACAAAACCCATGATGGAAAGAAGCCTCACTTTCCCCTTTGAAAAAATTGTGGGAAGAACCATCTTGGTGACTGTCTCAAGGGAACCAAGAATTTCTTCAAATGAAGAAAGTTTGGTCATACGGACAAGAACTGCCGAAGGGATATGAGAAATCCGGCTAATTTTGAAGAAGAAAGGAAGGTTTAGATCAACACTCAGAATTCATCGCCATTTTATAACTACAAGGATGTTGGGAATTATGCAAACAATTTCCCTAAGCCGAGGTCTGTCGAAGGCAATCAGCAAAAACCTCCAAGGCAACAAGGAAGGGCTTATCCTGTCACTACTTCTGAGGTGGAGTCGGAAAATGATGTGGTGATAGTTACAATTGTTACTCATTCAAGAATAGTAAATTTACTATTTGATTCAGGTTCTACGCATTCTTTCATATCTTACAAGTTTACTAGAACTAATCAAATACCACCTCAAAATATGGAGGAAAAGTTATCGGTGAGAACAGCGAATGGGGAATTATTTCATCCATGGTTTATAACTCCTCCCCGGTTAATGTTTGTGGACTGAACCTCTTAGAAAATATTTTCATACTTCCTTTAGTGGAGTTCGATGCTATCATGGTCATGGATTGTCTATCATTGTACAAGGCCAACATCAATTGTTGGGAAAGGGAGATCACTTTTCACATCCCAAAGCATCCTCCTATTCATTACAAGTGTAAGGAAGAATTTGAGTCTCCTTTAGATTATTCTTCTCATATTTGGATATTGCTTCCTTGTGAGAAATAATTTCTTGCTCAAATGATTGGGTCAAAGGATAGAATCATTCCTAAAGACATGCCCATCATGAGGGATTACACTGCTGTATTCCCTAAAGAGTTTCTTGGTCTTCCTTTGGACCGAGAGGTTGAGTTCCCACTTGAACTTATCCCTGAATCTCTGCCAATCTCAAGACACCATACAGAATGGCCACCATAGATCTATAAGAGCTGAAGAAGCAGTTATAGGAGAATATGGAGAAGTGTTTTTTACGCTCGAGTGCTTCACGGTGGGGTGCTCCAGTCCTCTTTTTCAAGAAGAAGGATGGATCAATGCGCCTTTTCATTAATTATCGTGAGCTCAATAAAATCACTATAAAAAACATGTATCCCCTTCCATGGATAGATGACTTGTTAGATCAGCTTCATGGGGCCAGTTATTTCTCTAAGGTGGACTTTCGGTCGTGATATCACCAACTAAAGGTGAGGAAGGAAGGTATTCCCAAGACTACCTTTCGAACAAGGTATGGACACTATGAGTTCATAGTGATTCCCTTAGGTCTCACTAATGTTATATCAATTTTCATGGATTTAATGAATAGATTCTTTTGAGATTACCTCGAAAATTTTGTGGTGGTCTTTATTGATGATATTCTGATATACTCCAAGAGCAAGGAGGAACATGAGGAGAATTTGGAAACTTTGTTAAAGACTTTGTGAAGGGATAAGTTGTATGAAAAGTATAGTAAATTTGAGTTATGGATGGAAGAAGTATCATTCTTGGGTCATGTTATCACTAGGAAAGGTATATAGGTATACCCTTCCAAGACGAGGGCAATTGAAGACTAGCCGAGCCCATCTTCTGTAACGGTGATCCGTAGATTTTTAGGTCTTGCTGGGTATTATCAATGATTCATGAATTAATTTTCATGATTTCCAAAACCAATGACCAAGATGACACGGAAGGGAGTAATGTTCGTCTGGACACTGGAATGTGAGGACTGTTTCAAGCAGTTGAAAAAGAGGCTTATCACTACGCTGGTAATCACACTCCCTTCAATTGGAGAACTCTTTGTTGTGTATAGTGATGATTCTAGGAAAGGCTTGGGATGTGATCTAATACATAATGATAATTTGATAGCCTATTCCTCAAGGAAGCTGAAAATCCATTAGCAAGACTATCCCACACATGATCTGGAGTTGGCGGCTGTGTTCATTACGTTGAAAATCGGGCTGCAATATCTCTTTGGGTAAAATGTGAGATATATACTGACCACAAGAGTATCAAATATATATTCACATAGAAATATCATAACATGCGCCAGTGAAGATGGATAGAGCTCATCAAGTATTATGAATGCTCAATCCACTACCATCCCAGTAAGGCAAACAAGTTGGCAGATGCTCTTAGTAGAAAGAATCATGGATCATTATCAATGATGAGAATTGAAAAGGATCTGATCTTCATAGATTTTCAAAGGATGGACATGGGAATCATTAAGGAAGTAAAATAATCAAACCATTCTCAAATTATTTCTCAACCATCCCACTTGGAGAAAATAAAGGATGCTCAAATAAAGGATGTGGAAATTCATAATAAAAGGGGGGAAGCTGTTAAAAATGGGAAATCCTCCGATTTCAAAAATTGATGAGGAAGGATTTGTATGATTTGGGACATGATTATGTGTAACATATGATCTAGAGATAAATAATGAGCTATTGAATGATACATATAGCTTTACCTTCTTTATCCATCATGGGAGTACCAATATGTATTGTGATCTCTAAGAACACTTCTAGTGGGATAACACGAAGAAGGTGATTGCGGAATATATATCAAGGATCTTGTTATGTCAGCAAGTTATCTCTGAACGAAAAAATTCCAAAGGTATGTTGGATACATTGCCTATACCCATGTGGAAATGGAGACAATTTACTAAGGACTTTGTCACAGGTCTCCTGAAGATGTCGAAGGGAAATAATGCAATATGGGTTGTGGTTGACCGACTCACCAAGACATTCCATTTCATCGCTATTCGGGAAGATATCTCGCTTGAACAACATGCAAAGATATATGTGAAGGAAGTGGTGATACTGCACGGTGTTCCACTCTCAATTGTATCTGACCATCATCCAAGGTTCACATCTAAATACTAGAGGAGCCTTCAACATTTTTTGAGTACTAAATTAAATTTTAGCACGAACAATCACCCTCAAACTGATGTCCAGTCTTAAAGAAATATTCAGACGCTTGAAGATATGTTTAGAGATTACTCTATAGAATTCAATGGTGGATGGGATAAATATCTCCCATTGGTTGAGTTCTAATAAAACAATATATTCCATTCGAGTATTCAGATGGCTCCATATGAAGCTCTGTATGAAAAGAGATGATGACCTCCAACCTGTTGGGATGAAGTCGGAGAAAGAAAGCTACTTGGACATGATCTTTTTCAAGAGATGACAGAGAAGGTTCAAGTCATCCAGAAACATATAAAATCTGATCAAAGTTGTCAAAAGAGATATGTTGACAACCGTCGAAGGGACTTGGAGTTCAACATTGGAGATAAATTCATCCTTCGAATATCTCCATGGAAGAGAGTCATGCGATTCGGAAAGAAAGGTATGTTAAGTCCTAGGTAAATCAGCCCCTTCGAGATCCTTGATTGAGTTGGAACCGTGGCCTATCGAATGGCTCTTCCACCTACCATGTTGTAGGAACATTATTTCATTCATTTATCCCTTTCAAGTAAGTACATAACATACCCTTCACATGTACTCTCTTTGTAGGTGGTACAGTTGGAGGATGATCTCTCTTATGAGGAGCATCCATTGATGATCCTGGATCATAGAGAAAAACTTCTACACAACAAGACTGATCATCTGGTCATGGTACTATGGAGAAACCATAAGTATGAAGAGGCAACATGCGAATTGGAGGAATCCATGAAGGAAAAGTACCCACACCTGTTTTTGGGTTAGAATGTAAAATGAAATATCGAGGTTGAAAATTTCGTAAGGAGGAAGAATGTAATGACCCAAATATTTTCAATGGAAATTCCCTTCTTAAAATTATGTAAAAAAATCACATGAAAACACAACATAATGAACTACTAAATTATATGTGACCTTTAAACATAAGTTTTTCACTTCCGTGTTTGCAATTTTGACAATCTGACATACACTGTTGTGTTCAAGATGTTGTTTGGAGTCTAATAAAAAAATTATTTCTTGTGAATAGTACCCTAACCTTATGAATAGTAACATACCCTTATGAATAGTGATATAACCAAATGAATAGTAACCTCACCTATGGTAGTATAAAAATAATATTCATTTTGGAAGTATGACATACCTATATTTTGGAATGAGTTAATGAGTGTTTTAAAACTGGTTTTTGATAATAAATTTTGATTTTAATTAAACATTAAAATAATCATATATAGAAAATTAATTTTGAAAAAATTACTTCATTTTTGGACTCTACACTTTAAAAAATGGCCAGGGTGAAATTTTGGGATTTTTCTGAAATACTTGAAATTTTGATGAATAGTAAAATCTGGTAATTTACCATATATATACATTATAAGCTATATAGACTATTAATAGCATCATGGATGATGTCACCACCCATTTTTCGAATTCACATGACCCATTTAATATTCTTGGTCATGGAATACTTACTATTCCTTTTCTTGGGAAGGAATAATAAATTAAGGATTATAATATTATGAAATCCCTCCTCTCCTCCACTAAAAAACCCCCCTTCACTCCCACTTATCTCCACTCCTCTCAAGCCTTGTTCCTTTCCATTATTATGCCCAAATATCTCCCTAATTTCTTCCACCACATCTTAATTCCCTAAACCTCCTCAAAATACCAAAACCTCTCCCCTTAAGAGGTTCTCAAAGGAGGAAATCTCAAGAGGAAAATTCCTCATCCAATTTCATCTTTTCATTTAAGTTCTTTTCTTTTTTATTTCTTTCATCACCTCCCTTCACCATAATAGTAAGACAAATCCAGTAACATAAATGTACTGGAATTCCTTATTTCTAGTAGTATATTTCATTTTCTTCTCTCGTTTCCACACCGTTTTATTTGAAAGAAACGAAAGCACCGTATGAGATGTGCTAATTTAGAATATTCAAGGACAACTGTTTATCAATTTAGGTTATTATATTTAATTCTGGTCATGAAACAATTTGTGTTATAAATGAACCAGATTATTATATATGTAATATATTCTATTTTTGTTTCTGTAATCCATTTGTACAAATGGAATTAAGTTATAAAGAAAAACACATTCTTTTTAATCAAATCCACCGATTAAAAAAATGGTTATCACTATGGTAATATATATAATAATTCATATTCACTATAAATAACCTAATTAAAAATAAAACCATGGAATCTTCTGGATATAAACTAAAGAATATAACTTCAATTCTTTACAACCACTTTCATCTTTCATATAATCCAAACATGAATATAAGTGAACCGATCTTTTAAAGCCAAGTAAACAAACGAGCCCAAACAATGAAATTGAACCTTGTAATTAATCAAAAAGGCTTTGAATGAACTAAAAAGGGTTATAATAAATAAATTGAATATATAATAGGTTCTGGACTTATTAATTAATAATCTTAATTTGTTTACTCAGGTTGTTAATAACAAGTGGAGAACACCGATGGATTTAAGGTAATGGATCCTCGCATGTTTACTCTTAATCAAGATTCTTCACTATGATATGCCTTTTTGTGTAATTACAAGTGATGGGTTACATATATACACTTTCCCCATAATGCCCTGATGTTTTATATATGATTAGAAACCTTTTATCTCTCTCATCAATCCCTCTTAGTTACACCCGATACCATGCCAATAAACCATGATGGATTTTACTCAAACTTCCTTTATTCCTTCATGTTGCTCTATCTTTATTTATATCAAAATGTTATTGTCTTTTATTTTATGTAGAACATAAAAATTCTGTTTATATGCTCCAAAATCATGTTCCAATATCCATATCACATTCTCTTTTGGGGATATACATGCTTTTAAGTGAATTTCTCTTCAATACTTCCCAATAAGCACACTCGTTTTAAAGGAACTTCATGAACTTTTACCCAATTTCAAGTGCATTATATCTTCTGTTTTAGGAAACCCTTATCATTTTAAATTCTGTATTTGTATTATGAAAACCTTCTTGGTTCAATTATGGTTTTATATAAAAGAATTTCTTCTTTACTATTTTAAAAGCTCTATATTATTTTCCTTAAAACCGCAAAAAAATGTTTTAATGCTAACGTTTCTAAAATACATTTCTCATATGTTGTCCCTTATGTTTGACACCACTTACCATGTTATATTCCTATTTTACCCTATGAAATTCCATGTATTTTTTAATTATTTCCTTACGTGGACACTTTTTTGATACGCCAATTGGTTAAGATTTATTTCATGATTGTGGTACCCAATTCTTTCCATGGGTAACATTATGTTTGTGTGTGGTTAATTATGTATGATTGTATATGTGGTAAGAATATTTATGTGGAAAGAATATTCATGAAAATGTTGAGATGGGTGTTCCCAGATAGCACTCCAATGCATTGGGTAAGGTTAAGTATCATCATATGCGATGTGAAACGGGATTGGCGGTAAGCCTTCACCCGTACTAAAATTGGAAACAGGATTGGTGGTTAGCTTCGAATCATGCTAAAGAAATGATTTATGATTCTGCCACATTTATATGATTCCATTTTTATATGATCTCATGGTTATATTAAATGATTTTATAAGTTTCATGCTTTGGATATCATTATGTCATGCCTTCTAACTCATGTTCTTGAGATGTATCCTTATGTTCATTCCCTTATTGGGATTTTTAGCTCATCCCTTTGTTCATTTGTTCCCCAGGGTACCCTATGTAGATGCATGGGCTCAAAGGAAGTTAGAAGCTCTTTATGGAGATTAAATAAAGAAGTTTTTTTAGCCCCATGTTTTATGTTATATGTACCTAGTCTTCCAAGACACTAGACTTAATGATCCTTGGCTTTACTATGATGATTAATTATGTTTAAAATCATGAAATGTTTAATATAAATTGCTCGGGTCACTAATGTTGTTATTAGAGGATGGTCTAGTTTTTTTTGGAGATTAGGAATAGAGAACCTTTGTGAGAACCTTATTAATGAGACTAAGTATAAGAAAATAGTCCTAAATTTTTGGTGAGTATAGATTAAGTGGTTTATCAAGAAAATACATCCATTTTTGGATACGGGCTGGTAGAGGCGGCTCTAGCATAGATGTATCTAGGGCTAAAACCCAAAAACATCGCTTTGATCTAGACTCGAATGGGTACGGGTGCACGACAACAGGCCTTGTTGCACTCTTGGTTATGACACTCCCGGGGGATATGCGTTGGTAGATTCACGAGCTTTGTACAAACCGTTATGAAGGTACCAAAAGAATCCTATAAGAATATAAGTTAAGAAATAGATCGAGGATAACCTAGATATAAGCCTAAGGAATCACAAGTCAGGATATAATTATTCTTTAAAAGTTTATACTTTTATGATAAAAGTTTTTTAATACTTAATAGCTATGTAGTGAAGACCTCTAATTATATGTTCTTTATCGTAGTTAGTGGCAGGAAATAGAAGAAAACATTCCAACAACCAATGTGAGAGGTAGTGTAATGATTTCCCTACTGACATGCCTGATGTGATAGAAGCGGGTTCTCAAAACATCATGGAAGTAATTTCTCAGTTGGTTAGAGTTATGAATAATAACATGAATCATGTGGAACATCCCCCTCCTCCATGAAATGTGAAAGTTGCCGTAGAATCCTTTATGTGGCCAAGGCCTCCCATGTTAAGCGGGTATTTCGATCCCCTCCTCACAGAACAATGGATTAACTCCATTGAAAATATTTTTCTATCCTCCAGTGCTCATAAGTAGAGAAAGTTGTACTGGCAGTCTATCATTTTGATGAGTAAGCTGATCATTGGTGGACATTGATCAAGAATTAAAAGTCCCATGAGGAATTTGATTCCATAGAATGGGAGGAATTGAAGAGGATGTTTTTCAAAAATTATTTTCCTCAAACCCTCCATCTCAAGATGGAAAAGGAGTTCCTTGGACACAAGTAGAAGGAATATGAGACCATCGGGGCATATGAAGTGAACTTTACAAGGCTTTCAAGGTACGCCTCTGGCTCTGTCATGAACACCGGAAGCAAGGTGGATCGCTTCTTTAGAGAACTAAAGCTGATTCTATGAAAATTGTTGGTGATTCGAGACTTAGATGTCTATGAAGAGATTTTCTGATGTGCCATCAAGGTTGAATTGGAGATTGGAGACTCTCAGTTGTCTCATGGGCCAAGTGACAAGAAGAAGAAAATAGAGAACAACATGGATGGTTCATCAAACAGATCCCATGATGGAAAGAAGCCTCACTTTCCCCTTTGCAAAAATTGTGGGAAGAATCATCTTGGTGACTATCTCAAGGGAACCAAGAATTGCTTCAAATGTGGAAAGTTTGGTGATCTGGCCCAGAACTGCTGAAGGGATATGAAAAATTAAGCTAATGTTGAAGAGGAAAGGAAGGTTCAGATCAACACTTAGCCTCCAGTGCAGTGTTATAACTGCAAGGAGCTTGGGCATTATGCGAACAATTTCTCTAAGCCGAGGGTTTCCAGAGGCAATCAATAACAACCTCCAAGGCAACAAGGAATGGGTTACGCTATCACTACTGCTGAGGTGGAGTCATAAAATGATGTGGTGATAGGTACGCTTGACATTCAATCAAGAATATTGAATGTACTATTTGATTCTAGTTCTATGAATTCTTTCTTATCGTTCATATTTAGTAGAACTATTCAAACTCCACCTCAAAATTTGGAGAAAAATTATCATTGAGAACAGTGAATGGGGAAATTATTACATCCATGGTTTATAACTCCTCACTGGTTAATGTTTGTGGACAGAACCTTCCAGCAAATCTAGTCATACTTCCTTTAGTGAAGTATGACGCTATCTTGGTCATGGATTGGCTATCGTTTTACAAGGCTTACATAAATTTTCAGGAAAGGGAGATCAATTTTCACATCCTGAAGCATCCTCTGATTATTTAAAAGAGTAAGGAAGAAGATAAGTCTCCTTTATAATCTTCATCTCATGTTTGGATATTTCTTCCTTGTGAGAAAGAAGATCTAACTCAATTTATTGGGAGAAAGGATAGAATCATTCATGAATACATGACCATCGTGAGGGATTACACTGATGTATTCCCCGAAGAGTTTCATGGTCTTCCTCCTAACTGAGAGGCTGAGTTCTTACTTGAACTTATCCCTGGATATCTACCAATCTCAAATACACTTTACAGAATGGCCAACATAGAGCTAGAAGAGATGAAGAAGCAGTTACATAAGAATATGGAGAAGGGTTTTATATTCCCAAGTGCTTCACTGTGGGGTGCTTTATTCCACTTTGTCAAGAATAAGGATGGATCAATGCGCCTATGCATTGAATTTTTGTGCTCAATAAAATCTCAATAATGAATATGTATCCCCTTCCATGGAAAGATGACTTGTTCAATGAGCTTCTTGGGGCCAATTATTTCTCTAAGGTGGACCTTCGATCGGAATATCACCAACTAAAGGTGAGGAAAAAAGATATTCCCAAGACTGACTTTCGAACGAGGAATAGACACTATGAGTTCATAGTGATTCCCTTCGGACTCACTAATGCTTCATCAATTTTCATGGATTTAATGAATAGAGTCTTTAGAGATTACCTAGAAAAATTTGTGGTGCTCTTTATTGATGATATTATGATATACTCCAAGAGAAAGGAGGAACATGAGGAGAATTTGAAAACTATGTTAAAGACTTTGTGAATGGAGAATTTGTATGAAAAGTACAGTAAATGTGAGTTCTAGATGGATGAATTTTCCTTCTTGGGGCATGTTATCACCAGGAAAGGGATATCTGTGGACCCTTCCAAGACGAAGGTAATTGAAGACTGGCGGAGGCTAACTTCTGTAATGGAGATCTGCAGATTATTAGGTCTAGCTGGGTATTATTGACGATTCATGAAGATCTTTTCATGATTTTCAAACCCAATGACCAAGCTGACACGGAAGGGATTAAATGTTTTCTAGACACAGCTATTTGAGGACTGTTTCACGGAGTTGAAAAAGAGGCTTATCACTATGTCGGTACTCACACTCCTTTCAAGTGGAGAACTCATTATGGTGTATAGTGATGCTTCTAAGAAATCTGTAGGATATGCGCTAATGAAAAATGATAAAGTGATAGCCTATGCCACTCAGAAGTGAAAATCCATGAGAAAAACTATCCCACACAGATCTGGAGTTGGCGGCTGTGATCTTTGCGTTGAAAATCTGGCAGCATTATCTCTATAAGGAAAAATGTGAGATATATACTGACCACAAGAGTCTCAAATATATATTCACATAGAAAGAGATTAATATGCACTAGAAAAGATGGATAGTTCTCATCAAGGAATATTACTACTCAATCCACGACTATCCCAGTATGGAAACCATGGTAGAAGATGCTCTATGTAGACAGAATCATGCATCTTTATCAATGATGAGAATTGAAAAGGATCTGATCTTCTTAGATTTTAAAATGATAGAAATCGGAATCATTAAGGGAAGACCATAATCAAAACATTCTCAAATTATTCCTCAACAATCCCTCTTGGAGAAAATAAAGGATGCTCAAGTAAAGGATGTTGAAATTCAGAAAAGGGTGGAAGCTGTTAAAAATGTCAAATCCTCTGATTTCAATATTGATGAGGTAGGAGTGGTAAGATTTGGGACACGATTATGTGTACCATCTAATCTAGAGATAAATAAGGATCTGTTGAATGATTCACATAGCTCGACCTTCCCAATCCATCATGGGAGTACCAAAATGTACTGTGATCTCTAAGAACACTTCCGGTGGGATAACATGAAGAAGGATATTGTGGAATATATATCAAGGTGATTGGTATGTTAGTAAGTTAAAGCTGAGTGAAAAAATTCCAAAGGTATGATGCATCCATTTCCTATACCCATGTGGAAATGGGAAAATGTTACTATTGACTTTTTCATGGGTCTCCAGAAGACATCGAAGAGAAATAATTGGATATGGGTTGTGGTTGACCGAATCACCAAGACATCCCATTTCATCGCTATTCGGGATGATCTCTTGCTTAAAAACATGAAAAGATATACATGAAGGAAGTGGTGAGACTACACGGTGTTCCACTCTCAAATGTCTCTGACCATGATCCAAGGTTCACATCTAAATTCAGGAGGATTCTTTAACTATATTTGAGTACTGAATTAAATTTTAGCACGGCCTATCACCCTCAAACTGATGGGAAATCTAAAAGAACTATTCAGATGCTTGAAGATATGCTTAGAGCCTGCTCTCTATAATTAAAAGGTGGATGGGATCAGTATTTTCCATTGGTTGAGTTCTCATATAACAATAGATTCCACTCGAGTATTAAGATGGCTCCATATGAAGCTCTATATGTAAGGCTATGTAGAAGTCCAACCTGTTGGGATAAAGTTGGAGAAAGAAAGCTACTTGGACCCAATCTTGCTCAAGAGATGACAGAGAATGTTCAAGTCATCCAGAAACACATAAAATCTAATCAAAGTCGGAAAAAGATCTATGATGAAAACCATTGAAGGGACTTGGAGTTCGATGTTGAAGATAAAGTCTTCCTTTGAATATCTCCATGGAGTAGATTCATGTGATTCGGGAAGAAGGGGAAGTTAAGTCCCAGTTACATCGGCCCCTTCGAGATCCTTGATCGAGTTGGAGCTGTGTCCAATCGACTGGAATTTCGACCTATCATGTCGAATGTACATAATGTCATTCATGTATCCTTCTAAAAGAAGTACATACCATACCTTTCACAAGTACTCTCATCAGAGATGTTACAATTGGAGGATGATCTCTCTTACGAGGAGCAGCCAGTGAAGAAGTTAGATCATAGAGAAAATGTTCTACGCAACAAGACTACTCATTTGGGCAAGGTACTGTGGAGAAACCATAAGTACGAAGATGCAACATTGGAATTGGAGGAAGCCATGAAAGAAAAGTACCCACACCTGTTTTTGGCATAGAATGTAAAACAAAATTTCAAGGACGAACTTTCATAAGGGGGAAGAATGTGACGACCCAATGTTTTTCAATGGAAATTCCCTTCTTATACTTATGTCATAAAATCACATTAAAAATCAACATAGTGAACTACTAAGAGATAAGTGACCTTTATACATAATTTTGTCACTTCTGTGTTTGCAATTTTGAAAATCTGAATAAACGGTTGTGTTCAAGATGTTTTTTGGAGTCTAATAAAACAATAATAATTTTTGGTGAATAGTAACCTACCCTTATGAATAGTAACATACCATTATGAATAGTGATATACCCTAATGAGTAGTAACCTAACCTATTGTTGTATAAAAATAATATTCATGTTTAAGTATGATATACTTATATTTTAGAATGAGTTAATGAGTGTTTTTAAACTGGTTTTTGATAATAAATTATGATTTTAATTAAATATTAAAATAATCATATTTAGAAAATTATTTTTGAAAAATGGACTTCATTTTTGGATTCTACACATTGAAAAATGGTCATAGTAAAATCTTGGGATTTTTCTAAAATACTTGAAATTTTGATGAATAGTAGAATACGATAATTTATCCTACATATACATTATAAGCTAAATAGACTATTCCTAGAATCATGGATGATGTCACCACCCACGGATCGAATTCACATGACCCATTTACTATTATTGTTCATGTAATACTTATTATTCCTTATCTTGGGAAGAAATAATAAATTAATGATTATAATATTATGAAATCCCTCCTCTCCTCCACTATAAAGCCACTCTTCACTCCCTCTTATCTTCACCTTTCTCAAGCCTTGTGCCTTGACATTATTCAGCCCAAATATCTCCCCAAGGTCCTACCCCACGTCCAAAATCTCTCATCCTCCTAAAAACACCAAAACCTCTCCCCTTAAGAGGTTCTCAAAGGAGGAAGTCTCAAGAGGTAAATTCCTCTTCTCAATTTCTTCTTTTCTTTTAAGTTATTTTCTTTTTTATTTCATTACTCACCTACCTTCACCATAATAGAATGATAATTCCAATAACATACACGTACTACAATACCTTCATTATATTGGTACATTTCATTATCTTCTTTCTATTCCCCACCCTTTTATTTGAATGGAATGAAAGCACCGTTTGAGAGGTGCTAATTTAGCACATTCAAGGACAACGATTTATCGATTTCTATTATTATCTTTAATTATGGTCATGAAACCATTTGTGTTATGGTTGAACCAGATTATCATATATGTAATATATCCTATTTTTGGTTTTGTAATATTTTGGTACAAATGGAATTATGTTTCAAAGAAAAACCCACTCTCTGTATTCAAATCCACCGATTAACAAAAACGGTTATCGCTATGGTTATATATATAATAATTTGACTTCACTATAAGTAACCTAATTAATATTAAAACCATGAAATCTCATGGATATGAAATAAATAATATAACTTCAATTCTGGGGAACCACTTTCATCTTTCATATATTCCAAACTTGAATATAAGTGAACCGATCTTTTAAAGCCAAGTAAACAAACGAGCCCGAACAATGAAATTGAACCTTGTAATTAATCAAAAAGGCTTTGAATGAACTAAAAAGGGTTATAATAAATAAATTGAATATAGAAGAGGTTATGGAATTTTTTATTAATAAGCCTGATATTTTTACTCAGTTCGTTAATAACAATTGGAGAACACCGGCGAATTTAAGGTCAGGTAGCCTCCCCTTTTAACTCTTAATCAAGATTGTTCTCTATGATATGCCTTTTTCTGTAATTACAAGGGATTGGGTACATTTATACACCTTCCCCATACTGGCCTAATTTTTTATAAGTGATGTTAAACCCCTTATCTCTCTCATCAATCCCTCTTATTGACACCTGATACCATGCCAATAAACCATGATGGATTCTACCCAAACTTCCTTTATTCCTTCAGGTTGCTCTATCTTTCTTTTTACCAAAATGTTGTTGTCATTTATTTTATGTAGAAATTAAAATTTATCTTTTTATGCTCCAAACTCATGTTCCAAGAACCATCTCTCATTCTCTTTCGAGGATATACATGCTTTTAAGTTAATCTCTCTTCGATACTTCCCAACAAGCACACTCGTTTAAAAGGAACTTCCAGAACTTTTACCCAATTTCAAGTGCACTTTGTCTTATGTTTTAAGAAGACAGTATCTTTTTAAATTCTGTATTATTTTTATGAAAACCTTCTCAGTTCAATTCTGGTTTTATATAAAATAATTTCTTCTTTACTATTTTAAAATCTCAGAGTATTGTTCGTAAAACCGCACAAAAATGTTTTAATGCTAACATTTCTAGAATACATTTATCATATGTTGTCACTTATGTTTGACACTCATACCATGTTATATGCCTATTTTACCCTATGAAATTTCATCTATTTACTAATTCGTTCCTTACATGGACACTTTCATGATAGCCCCATTGGTTATGATTTATGTCATGATTGTGGTACCCAATTCTTTCCATGGGTACCCTTATGTTTCTATATGGTTGATTGTGTATGATTGAATATGTGGTAAGAATATTTATGTAGAAAGAATATTCATAAAAAAATTAGAAGGGTGTACCCAGATAGTGCTCCAATGCATTTTGTAAGGTTAAGTCTCATAAGATGCGAAGTGAAACGGGATTGGCGGTTAGCCTTGACTTGTACTAAAATGGGAAATAGGATTGGCGGTTAGCCTTAACCCGTACTAGATATATGATTTATGATTCTGCCACATTTATATGATTCCATGTTTATATGATCCCATGCTTATATTGAATGATTTTATAAGTTTCATTCTTTGTATATCATTATGTCATGACCCCTAACTCATGTTCTTGAGATGTATCCTTATGTTTATTCCCTTACTGGGCTTTTTAGCTCATCCCTTTGTTCATGTGTTCCCCAGGGTACCCTATGCAGATGTAAGGGCTCAAAGGACGTTAGAAGCTTTTTATGGAGATTAAATAAAGATGTTTTTCTTATCCCCATTTTTTATGTTATATGTACCTAGTCTTCCAAGACACTATACTTAAGGATTCTTGGCTTGTACTCTGATGATTAATTATGTTTAAAATCATGAAATGTTTTATCTAAAAGGCTCGGGTCGCTATACTACATTTCCTTGAAGTCCTCTTAATTCTTTCAAATTTTAATTGGGTGGCATTCCATGTATTTATTTTGTCTTATATGGATCATCTTAGATTCCATGATGGTGTACAAAGTAGACGGGGAATTTTCATGAGGTTACCCAAAAATCACATTTCTATGGATTCATCTTCAAATTATGTTGTCAATGATTATTTTAAATAGTCTCCATATCATCCATGTGATCAAAACATTGTCCAGATTTTACTACTAGATCATCCAATTATAATTCAACAAATTTTCCTAAGTAGGGTTTGAAGATATGGTGCTTGGAACATTGATACATTACCCCTACATTATTTAAGCCAAAGGGAATTACCCGATAAGAAAACACACCATGAGGGGATCTGAAGGTTGTAGACTCCTCCTCCTCTGGGGCCATTTGGATTTATTTTTACCCAGAGTATCCATTCATGAATGAGAGATCTTCATAACTAGCTGTTTCATTAATTAAAATCTTTGTGATCAGAACTGTAAAGTCATCTTTGGGACAATTCTAGTTAAAATCTCTGAAATCAATGAAAACACTAATTTTCTAATGTTTCTTTTAAATTTGGAAAATTTTAGAGATCTATTTGGTATATTGTAACTCCCTAACAATGTAATCCTTGACAATATTGTCGACTTCAGCTTCAATTTTATAGGAATGAGTCTAGTGTGTTCTTCTTGCTACCTACATGAATCCTCGATTCTATTTTGGAAAACCAAAATGATTAGTGGTCACATCAAGATTAAATCCTAGAAATTATTTATAGTTCCAAGAAAATATAACATGATGTTTCTTTATAAATTAATTATATATCTCTTTATATTCATAATTCATGGCCACACTGACTAGAGTGCGGTGTGGATCTTCTTATGTACCAATATTTATTTCTCTAATCTCATCTGCAATAGTGCATAAACCATCTGAAAATGTTGGCGAAGTGTCTATGAGATCTTCTTCTTCCTATTCTTCCTTACGTGTTACTTATTCTGTTTCTTCTTGTAGAGAAGGTGGTGAATCATGATGTTGAGATCTAGGGGAGGAGTCTATATCTGAATATCTTTGAGAAGAGGCAACCGTTTATGACCCTACTGATGATGAAGGGTCTTCCTAGAGTATTGAATGGAAGATGATGGGTTGGAAATCAAAATCATTTCCTTCCTCAAGTATTGTGACAACTTATTCTATCATATTTGATATAACAATGACTTGCTGATGTTTGGTGGATGAAATGAAGATATCTCCATTTAAGATTTCACCACTGCCTGATAAATCAACAATTTCTCCCATGTGGTCATCCTCAATTGTCATAATTGACATTATGGAAGTCACTAGACGAGTGATAGGATTTGGGCCTATCTTTTCAATTTGATTAATATAAAACACATAATGTATACACAAATGTTTGAATTGGTTAGCTGGGATAATTTCTAATCCATTTGGAGCATTCATTTTAGTTTAATATTTTTCACAAACCTTGTTCCTTTTGTGTGGTAAAATTTTGCCTCAATATTCTGAGATTCACCTGTTTTGAATGGAGCCTTATCACCATACAATGTCCCAGTTTGACCGTTGAAGAAATACTTGAAACATTGGTGATATCATGAATGAATGGCAAGATGTTGATGTAGAAAAGGTCTTCCAAGAATAATATTGAAGGTTGTGTCAGGATGGAAAACCATGAAATCTAAATTAGATACAAGAACCCCAAACTGAGTTCATAGTGTAATATTTCTAAAGGTTCTTATTCATTCATATAATAAACTTGAAACATCAAAGTGGAAGGAGATAATTCATATTCAGTAAACCCCAATCAACAAAGTGTATAGATGGGAATGAGGTTGACTCCTAATCCATTACAAAATAATCCTCATTAGATGTCCGTATCATTAAGCCTGCTATATAGATACAAGGGCCTGATGTGTCCTTATACTACATCATCCTCATCTTCATCTGTAATATAAATGAAAGCATGAAATTATTTAGTGTCATTCTATACACAGTAATCCTCAGGAGCATCAACCTCGGTTTCAAACTCTTAAGGACTTGACAAAGCCTTAATAAGTGCTTCTCTAATATCATTTGAATGTTCAAGGAATCTAAGATTGACAACACGCATGGTACTTTGGTTAACTATTTTAAATCATCAAACTTTTGGTGAACATGGTTTTGTTTTCAAGCAAGGAGATGTAGTTTTCCAAGTGCCTTGGAAATTGATTCTCCTGATGTAGATGGACCCTGTTTTGGGGAAGAAGCTAGAAATACTTTTTATTTCTGTATATTAGACTACTTAGGTCTATCTACATTCTATTATAATGATGGTGTATCCAATAATCGATCCTACAAGATAATCCTGTTAGGAATGATCCTATCATGTGTGAGAGAAGTTTCTTGTTCTTGTTGAGCAGGTGAAGGGATCTTCAAATAGTTTCCACAGCATATACGATTCAATCATGGGTAGTGTTAAAATAGTGATTCATATCATATCCACATTTTCTCATGTATCATTGACCTTGGATTCTTCCTCTAGTTCCCCAGTTAGGTATAGGGAATTCAATCTCATCATAACTAGAATCATCATTATTTGTATAGGGGTCTGTTAAGTGGATAAATTTAACAGAACCAAAGATCAACTCTTCATTTGATAAAGATTATTATTTTCAATTTTGTTCTTCTTGTGCCATTTGGTGGGGCGGTATGCATGATTTTGAGACAGATGGCAAGAAATCTACCAAAGTCAATGACAACATTATCCTAGACACAAGATCGTCCTCTTCTGACAATTCATTATCTTTTTCATCATGTAGCTTCATTGGGGTTTGACCATTGGAGGACTAATATTTTGATAAAGTTGTATTTTCTATAACAGAAGTGTCTTAAGACACAAAATTTTATTTAAATTGTGTTCATAGAATGGAATTATTTAGTTGATCATTTTCCTGGTCATCTAATCATCATACTTTTCCACATTTTTTATTTTAACTTCATGACAATCTCCTTCTTTCTCTGGATCTGTAGCAGCAACACATGCTACATGGGTTGATGAAATTTTTTTGTTTCACTTTTCCAGAGTATACCATTATTCTCAAGAGGTATTTAAAAACAAAACACTCATAAATGGGATTCCCTAACATTTGGTTAAAGGGGAAATAATTTGGAAGAACTTTATCTCCTTAATTTTTTGGTTTCTTCCACATTGGAAACTAAACCTAATTGTGTTCCAAATCTAAAATGAAGAAACTGGGAACCTATTCATTTTGAAAAGAATAAATTTTTTTATTAATTCACGAAATTGTCTCTACCATTGATCTTGTAGATCATCTTGACTATGTGGTCAGTTTTTTTAATGCTCTAGAGGTGGATTTCTTTTGTATAAGGAAAGTTTTAATGTAGAACCTGGTACTTGTGCTGGTGTGAGTGTGACTATAGCAGTCTATAAATTTCATGATCTCCTTCTCAGAGCAAATAAAATTGCTGAGATTTAGATTTAGTTTCCAAAATGGAATGATCTAATTGTTCATATATTAATGAAAGGTCTCAAACCCCTAAAGTGTATTTAAAAAGTATTAATGGTGTGCATAACTCATCACACAAATTTTCCACAAAAATTGGTAGAAACTCTTCTTAAAGGAGTTATAGATTTAAGGTATATCTTAATCCTTTCCATAATGTAATGAAATATGATATTATTTCCTTCTCTCCTTGTTTTCAATTTGTATGAAAAAAAAAATCTTTTCTTCGGTAGCATTGAGATGAATTGGAGAATGAATTTTTGACAACATTATTTCCATCTAGTATTTGTTTGAGACTGAAAAATAGTATACAACACAAATGCTAGCCACTATAAGAATTTTACAAAGCATCAAAGCATTAATACTTCTAATTTTTAAGGTTCACCATCATGGGATAAAAAAGAGAAACAAAATGTGTTAAGTGCTACTTTAGATCTCATGAACCATTAATGATTGAAAATGTAGTATTCAAAAAATTTGATGTGGGAGGAATCAGATCCACCGATGCTAGGTAAGATTTATTTTCTCGTTTTACTAGTGAATTTAAATCTTCCATATCTTCCAATAAAATTGTTAATAACTTGATTTTATTCATAATGATTTGATGAATATCTAGATGATATGGGACCTGTATAAGTACAACATCTGAAAATTGAACCGGCGCAACGATTGGAAAAACCACTGGTGGTGGTATTTTTCTTGGATAACCCATGGGGACAGACTTATAAGGATGTTTTTGATCCTACCTTGGATGTGTACCTAATGGAGGGAATTTACTATCCACATATATAGTTTCAACAAACCCTCTTTTCTAAAGAGTTCCTATATGATGTGCAAGTTATGGATCTACTGGGGGAGCATGTCTAACATAAATGATGCTTCAAAGTAACTATGTATAGAGTCTTTTTAACACCTTCATCTCATCTTATTATTGAGAAAGTATTTCTTTAATTGAAACAGTTTTACCTTCACTAGTGTAAAAGTGATATGTGTCCTAACTTTTACCTTTCCCCTTGTCAGATGCCTATATAAGGGGTGGGAGTTTGTTACATGAATGAATAACCTGATTCTGGGTAACCTTCTGATTTTATGTAAGAACACCTCCTTCATTTACTTTAATGTTTACTACATTATGGATAATAACGTCATCTTCAGACTCCTCTGAACTAGACTCATTCCCTAGAGGATATTTCTTAATGATATTAATGACTATCACTAACACATAATGTATTAGTGGAATCATGTCATTATCCTTGTAAGATTGTTTCCTTTTGTATTTTTCATGAGACTCTATTATCATATATGATTCATTCCTAGTATATTTTTGGCAGATAGTAACTTGAAGGGAATACTTGAATAGTTTAGTTGGGCGTTTATTTTGTGTCTTATTCCCTAATCGGGAGAAAACTGACAACCATTGAGGAGGGGATTGTAGATGTGAAAAATTCCCCAGCCCTACAAGTTGGGAATGTTTTTTTTTCTTCCTGAAACATTTGACCCTTTTTATTGAATTTAATGGTTGATTCAAACAAGCCCCCATCCCTGCAGGCTGGGGAGGATCTTGAACTGCTATATCTTAGATTCACGTATCTTCTCTTCTGAATTTTTTATTTTTTATTCAAACATTGGCTAGGGGAATTATCTGACGATCACTTAAATCACCTGTTTTGGAAGACCATTGTGCTTTTTCAGACATTTGCGTCATCTAATTGGAAACATCCTTTATATAGGAGGCCTATATAATTTTCTCATATTCTAGATGCAGAAGTATCTCAACAACTTTCTATCTTTGGTCCTAACTCTAATGAGATTTAGTCAAGATTTGTTCTTGGTAATATCTTGGATTACCCACAAAATAAGTTGACTGTATTTAGGTGTGGGCAATAACATTTCCTGAGTCCTCTTTTTGAAGCTTTTATAATTTTTGAGCACATTGATATGCAATACTCTGTGTGCACCGCATCCTCGGATACGTACACTGTATAGGGTGTCATTGATTAACTGGTGTATCTTCTTTTGTGCATTGAGGCATGCATGCTGAATGGTTCTCTTTTAATTTTCAACCTTTGGAATTTAGGAAACTAAGAAATATTCCATGCCGATTTGGTGTTACAAACCATATATTACCTTTACATGTCTTTGATTTTAATCATATTTTAATACATTGGATTTCAGATGATAAAGATTTTTCCAAATGATGAGGCGAATATCATGAATGCAATCTTTCTGCATAAATTCTTGAATGTTGTATTGAGAGTTTTCTAGAAGCCAATACATGACTAGTATTTCACCTTTAGCCAATTTTTCTGATATTCAACATATCTTTATCATATTTTGAAAGAGGTTTCTCCACTTGGTTTGACTAGAGTGAACACTTCCTAATTGGTTTATTATAAAAATGGAATTAGTTCCTTTTTACACTACTATATTAGAATAAAATTGATCCAAGGAAGGATTGGAGAATGACTATCAGCTTAGGATGTATTCTGGTTGAGAAACTACTTTACCTACGGGTTATAAGGAAACAGAATTTATGTGCCTTATATTGTAAATTTCCTCGGGATAACAGGGCCTTTCATTACTATATTTTCTATTGGAGAATTATCATGACAATGCGAAAAAGTACTGTGAGGAGAACGTTTTCTGAGAATTCAATCATCAGGTGGACTACCATTTTGGATTACAATAAGGGATATATCTACATTATTCTTGGTCTTATGGATACCCAGAGGCTTTCTGGGGCTCTCATCCAGATACGGGCTCTAAAGATTTACTGAATTATCATTATTCAAGCCTTTATGATGATTTTTTCAATGGGGAACTTTAGAATAATTTCTATTACTCCCATAATTTGGAAATTGGAGTGTGGGATATTGAATTCCATCAGATAAATGTATGAGGGCTTCAAGAACTCTAGAATTAAGAACTGCTAGATCGTATATTAGCATTAGATTTTCCAACTGTGTTTGGTGAGACTTCTTCTTAGGTACTCTTTTATATGTAGTTGGAGCCACTCACTTGGGGAAGTGGTTATCATGGGCAGGTTTATGTTCCCTCCTTGGAGTGGTCATTTGAATGGGATGATTATCTCTAATTAGAAAGGATGTATGTTCATGATCTTATTTTATGTATGATATGTTACATCCCAAGTAAGTAATTAATAGTAGTTTCTCTTATCTATGTCTATTCATGAATTATATAGTGTTTTAGAGGTTTAAAATGAGAATAAATCCAATATTAAGCATGGAATACTCTAATATTTTTTTAAAGATTGTTTTACCGACTTTTAATGGCAAACCGTTTTTGAATCAAACTTTTGACAATTTTATAAGCTATATTTGTCAAAAATAACTTATTAATTATAATTGGGACATTGAAATTTACCTTGGATAAATTTTTTGTATTTTTCTGAAATGTTCATTTTATTAATGAATAGTGAAAAATACTGCATTTTACTTCAAAACTGCTTTTTCAACTAATTTAATTATATGGTTAGATTATATTTATAATTTGTTTTAAAGTTTAATTAGAATATATTTTTACCATTTAATTAAATGGTGGTTATTGGGAATAATTTCACTTTGAAATTTGATATAAACAATTGCCAAACATTTGATAGAAATTGTTTCTAAAAAAACCCGCTATTTGTTTTGACCGCGGGAATTATTTTTAAATTAATTATTGAAATTTCTACGTTTGGAATTTGGTAAAATGGATTCCATATTTGGAATCATAAGTTCCAACTTATGTAATTAAGACTCTTATGTTTTTGGACATTATGAATAGTAATGACGGTAATTATCTTTAATTATCGTGATTAATTAGTAATCGGGTAGTTAAGGGTAATAAAATAATATCATAATAATTAAAAATGACCCCGAAATGTGTCCTAATTCTACTGTTTGTTTCATTTCCGACAATTGGATTCCTTGTGCCAAACTTAGGGGCCCAATGTAATCACTTTTGGGTGATAGTGACACTTTATCGTTTTATTTTTAAAGAAAGGAGTATATCACAAAAGTATGTAACACCTAAGTAAAACAATTTTAATTTTGTCTAAATAAATGATATCTTGGACTATAAATAGTAATTGGAAATATAAATATATTTCCTACATCATAGTATTTTTTGATAATTTTTATACATTAAATAAATTAAATTTTTTATGAAACCATGATGATGCAGCGATTACCTCATTAATGAACGATTTAAATAAAATTAAAAGATAATGTAATATCTAATACTTAAACTTGTAAAAGACCTATTTGATGAGTATATTTAGAACCCTTATCACCTTATCCTCGAAATATATCAATGTGGGACCTTTAAAATCTGAAAATCTTTTTAATATAAAGAAACATTTCTTGACTTTCCAAGAGTGCCCCTCCTCCCTCTTATAAAAGGCCCCCACCTCTACCTCCTTACACACACCTCTCAAACCATTGGCTCTACCAAGATCTGGTAATGTTATCTCTACACATCCCTCTCTTCATCCTAGAAGCATTACCTTAGGAAGAAATCTCTCCAATAAACCCTTTTGGTTAAAACCAAGAGGAGTTACCCGATTTAAAGGAAATGTCTTCACTTTTGTTCTTTTGTATTATTTTGCTTCTCCAACCGCCTAAACACTTTTTATTCATTTATTTTGTAAAAACCCAGTATCTTCAATATAGTATGATGTTTTTATGAGAATTATTAGAGCTACACTTGCACACACCTTCGTCTAATGGTTAAAGAACACACGGTTTCTATGGATGGTGAATTTCTGCCTCAAGAAATGATGATTGTTCAATCTTATTTTAACACCTTTCATGGTGGCCAATAAGATGTCACTCTATTTATATATGATATATATTATGTTTATTTTTTCCTTATGCTTCTTTATTTTTCATTTATGTCATACCTTTATGGTTTCCATTATTGGTAAACACGATATCATCATTTTAGGAAGTGCGGACTACCGCCCCCTCAATGTGATTTGATTCGTTAATGCCACATGTGGGACATATAAAGGATGGAGTTAATGATATTGTATATGATATTATACTGGAATTTTAATATACCTTTATATCATTATGATTTTATTCCATTAAATATGAAATAGAAATGAAAGTAGCGTCAATGCGTATGTACGGCTTACCGTCTCCATGAACGGTGCATTCCATCTCTTACCTCTAAATGTTATGAAATATTAAAAATGAATGTATATACTAGATATATATGATATATATGATATATACATCAGGAATATAATTCTGGATTTAATGGATATTTTACCACATGAACAATTGTAATTATAAGGAGTTTTTTTACTCTAGTACCAATGATCGACAAAACAACCGTTATTGACATAAATAATTACATAGTGTTCATAGCATGGTAATAAGTGATATAAAAGGAATAATGAACATGAAAAGGGTTCTTAATCAAGTATAAATTTACTCAAGTGTGTTATTCAGGAGATTAAAGACCAATCGAGTCATGTCGGATACGAGGTAAAGGACTTGGTCTCAATCTCCTTTCACTGAGGAATATTTTTTTATACCCAACATTCATTTATATTGTGTATAAACCCCTTTGAATATTTCGTTAATTCAAAAGTAATATTTTATATACGAAGTGTTTTACTAAATGACAAAAGGGATTTTTTTTGTCATAAGTATGCGGCGATAATGACTTCTTCGCCTCCATGACCATTATTTGAGTTTCAGCTTCCTCTACAAGCCATAACATTTTTTAAATGAAAAATAAATACCATGTTTTACATTTAATTTATTTTGGTATTGAAAATGGTTTTGATAATGTATTTATTATATCAATTTGTTATTGATATATTATGATTGAAATGGGGGATTGTTATGTTTCCTTTATGCATGTTTTATGTGATAAGATTATGTTATGTTTCTTAGGCATTGTTTATGAAGATGGGTTGTTCCGTGATAAACTAAGGACGGGTGAGCCTGATATATCTCTCCAATGTGTTGGGTAACATGAAGGAGTTAAACACTAAGGTTTCTCCGAAGAGATTTAGGGAAGATACTTTGATGGATATTCCAAACGTAACAATGAGGGTTACTCCCTACGTAAGAATGTTATGAATGCCTCAAGTTACCTTTATGTCTTATGATTTCTATGGGTTATTCATGATTTGATGATGCATGTGAAATTGATTATGTTTTATGAGTAAAGTATGATTTCATTTATTCTTAAGTATACATGGACTAATGTTTTCATTCCATATTTTTATATTCCTTTCTGAGTTTTTTATGCTCATCCCATGTTTTGGAAATGTTTTTCACAGGTCAAGGGAAAGGTACATGATGTGATGATAGTTTCAAGGAAGTGTCAAGAAATAATCCATGTTTTATTTTAAATATGTTTCCTTTGATGAGAAGAGTGAATATTTTCTTTGTTGTAACCACCTTGTTTACAAGTGGAATGTAATTCATGTTTTATGATCTAATTCACTAAAACTCTAAACCTGAAATGATCTTCAATGTGTATTTTTGTAATAACTCAAGATTAAGTAATGTTTAAGGATAGGGCCTTATAGTTGGTATCATAGGTTAGTTTAGATAACTTTAGGTGTTAGAATTATAATAAATGATTATCCAAAAATATCTTTTTATGGTAAAATTGAAATGATATAGCATTTGAAGATTACCATGTTACTTCATCTATGACATGTTTGTTCAGAATGGTTTTCCACAGAGGAAATAGGGAATCCATGGTAGGAAGTCATACAGAAGGAAATGATATACCGAATCAGCATCCTGAGATGGTCTGAATTGGAACTGAATAGTTTGTTGTAGTAATGGCGTAGTTGACTCAAGCGATAAATGGAGGTGGTATCCGTGCACGAGATCAGCCAGGTCAACTGTAGAGGAACAAGTCCATGGTGGAACATTTCATGAGGCAACATCCCCCATCATCTAGAGGATCATCTGACCTAGTGCTAGCTGAAGGGTGGATTAAAGTACTAGATAAGATTTTCGATTTCATGGGGTGTTTAGAAAATCAAAAGTTTAGTCTTGTTGTTTACCGTTTGGAGGGTGAAGCAGATCAGTGGTGGTCGATGGTTAAAAATATCAGGTATGCTGATGAGATTGATGCTCTCAACTAGGATGAATTCCAAGGTATGTTTCTTGAGAAGTATTTTCCTAAGGCTATTCAAGAAAGGATGGAAAATAATTCTTGGAATTGAGGAAAGAGGACGACTTAGTGGTTGCTTATGAAGAAAGGTTCCATCGATTGGCAAGGTATGCTCCAAATTTTATCTGAGACCTTGATAGTAAAATTATTCATTTTTACTCAGGATTAAAGCCAAAATATCAAAGGGCTTTAACTTATCACGAGTTCAAGAGTTATGAAAAGCTAGTTCGGTGTGCTGAGAAGGTGGAAATAGAGTTTTCTGATGATCAAGTGTTCTATAACAACCAATAGAAGAAGAGACCAAGGTGGAAGGAGAAAGGGAAGAATTCTTTAAAAATGTCTGATGGTAATAAAACTAAGTTTCCAGTTTGTGATAAATCTGGTAAGAGGCATGATGGGGAATGTCTTTTTAATTCTAGAAAGTGTTACCAATGTGGTAATATGAGACATAAGGCTCATGATTTCACTAAAAAAGATCAGGGTGATGGTAAAACCAAATTTGATTTACAGTTAGTGAAATGTTTTAAATAAAATTAGATGGGTCATTATGAAAACGAGTGTCCGACAAAGAGCTCGAATGATGGGAAGCAGTCAGACTACAAGCAGAAAGGTGTGGTGAAATCTTTTGCAACTACTTCAGCAGATGTTGGGCCAGAAAATGAAGTGGTATCTGGTACTTTGTTTGTTTTTTCAGATTATGCCATTCTGTTGTTTGATTCGGGGTCTACGCATTCTTTCAACTCTGAAAATGTTTCTACTAAATTGGGAATACCATCTCAAGAAATGACTCCTGAACTTATGATAAAACACATGGGGGAAATGTTGAGGGAAAAATAATTTATAAGAACCTTTCTATCCTTATCCGTGGAAAGAACCTACTTGAAAACCTATTTTTTTACCTCTAGTAGAGTTTGATGTTATCCTGGGTATGGATTGGCTCTCTGTTTACCATGCTAAGATTGATTGTAGAGATAAAGAAGTTTCTTTTAAGAATGACTTTCATTTTGTGTAGAAGAATGAACCCTTAATGTTGATAACATATAAAGAGGCTGAGAAACTTGTAAAAGATGGAAATGAATGTTACCTTGCACATATTGTTGAAAAAAAAGGAACCATTAAGATTAATGATATGCCAGTGGTAATGAGTATGATGATGTTTTTCCTGACAAGTTTCCTGGAATAATACCAGATCGAGAAGTTTAATTTACTATTGACTTAGTTCCTGATGCTAAGACAATTTCAAAACCCCCTTATTGAATGGCTCAAATTGATCTTTTAGAGTTGAAGGAGAAATTTCCCAATTTATTAGAAAAAGGTTTCATTTAACCTAGCACATCACCATGGGGTGCTCTTGTCTTATTTGTTAAAATGAAAGATTGTTCTTTGAGACTTTCCATTGATTATGTAACCTTGAATAATATCACTGTTAAGAACAAATATCCTTTACACCATATTGATGAATTGTATGATCAGCTCCGAGAAGCTCAATATTATTTCAACGATTGACTTGGGATCGGGGGTACCATTAGTAGAAGTTAAAGGAAGTAGATATTCTAAAAATCGTTTTTCGTACAAGATATGGCCATTATGAATTTGTAGTAATGCCTTTTGGGATAACCAATGCACCTGCGGTATTCATGGACCATATGAATATAATTTTCCATGATTTCTTGGATAATTTTGTGGTTGTTTTCATTGATTATATTTTGGTGTTTTCTAAAATTAAAGAACAACATGAAAGTCATTTTTAAGGGTTATTTTGAAAACCTTAATAGAAAAGAAATTTTATGAGAAATTTAGCAAGTGAGAGTTTTGGTTGCAACAAATTTCTTTCCATGGTCACATTGTTTCTAAAGATGGGATAACTTTCCATCTTGCAAAAACAAAGGTTGTTGAAGAATTCCCAAGACCCACAATTGTAATTGATATTCGTAGTATTCTTGGTTTGGCAGGCTATTACCGAAGGTTTGTTAGAAATTTTTCCCTGATATCTAGTCCAACGATTAAGCTAACTCTTAAGGGTGTTAAGTTTATCTAGAAAAAATAATGTGATGATTATTTTCAGGAATTGAATAGAACATTGGTGAATGCTCCAGTTTTGGAACTACCTTCCAGGAATGGTGAGTTTGTTATCTATAGTGATGCTTTATTGAAAGGAATTGGTTGCTTCCTAATGCCGAATGATCAGGTAATTGCTTATGCTTCACGTTAGTTGAAAACTCATGGGGTAAATTACCCTACACATGATTTGGAATTAGCAGTTGTTGTTTTCGCTTTAAAAATTTGGAGGCATCATTTTTATGGAGTAATGTGTGAAATATATAATGATCACAAAAGATTAAAGTATATATTCACTTAAAAATAATTGAACATGAGACAGAGAATATGTCTACAATTAATCAAGGATTATGATTGTATAATTCATTACCATCCGGGAAAATCAAATAAAGTGACTGATGCTTTGAGTCAAAAAGTTAATGCTTCATTAAAAATGTTGCATTTGGAATGTGATAATTTGGTTAAGGATTTGATAAACATTGGCATAGAAGTTGTTGGTGTAGGATGTTCTTCTGTTTTGTTTCAGGTATCAGTGAAATCTTCTTTATCAGACAGAATTAAGCAAACACAGAAGCAAGATAGTGAGTTGCAGAAAAAGGTAGAGCTGGTTCAGAAGGGTATGTTCCCTGAATTCAACATTATTAATGATTGTGTTTTGAGATTTGGGAAGATATTGTGTCTGCCGTGTGATTTACAGTTGAAGAGAGATAGTTGTTATGTAATGCTCATAGTTCTCCGTTTTCAGTTCATCCAGGCAGTACTAAGATGTATAGAGATCTTTGAGAGTATTACTGGTGGGATGGAATGAAAAAAGATATTGTTGATCTTACTGTGAAGTGTTTGACTTGTCAACAGGTTAAAGTAGAGCGGCAGTTACTGAAGGGGATACTTAAGCCTTTACCAGTGCCAGAGTGGAAATGGGAGAATATATCCATGGACATCACTGTGGGATTTCCGAAGACACCTTGAGCTAATAATGCAATCTAGATTATTATTGATCACTTGAATAAATCTTCTAATTTCCTTGCTATATAAGATACTTTTTTCCTAGATCAAATTTCTTGTTTGTATCTTAATGATATAGTCAGGTAACATGGATTTCCCCTCTCCATTGTATCTGATTGTGATCCCAGCTTTTCTACTAACTTTTGGAAAGGCCTTTAGAAGTCGATGGGTGCTGAATTAAATTTTATTACAGCTTTTCATCCTCAATCAGATGGGAAGTCATAATGAACAATTCAGACTTTGGAGGATATGCTATGTTCTTGTTTGATGTATTATCATGGAAGTTGGGACCAACATAATTTTTTGGTTGAGTTTTCATATAATAACAGTTTTCATTCTAGTATACAGATGGCACCATTTGAGGCATTATATGGAAAGTGGTGTCGAACTCCATCTTTTTGGGATGAAGTGGGTGAAAGGAAGTTGATGAGACTATAATTGGTAGAAGAGTTGGTAGAAAAATTTCAGCTGATACAGAAACACATGAGAACATCTCAGAGCAGGCAGAAAAGTTATACGGACAACAGGAGGAAGGATCTCTCTTTTGAGGTTGGTGATTATGTCTTCCTCAAAGTTTCACCATGGAAAAGTGTGATGCGATTTGGTAAGAAAGGAAAGATGTGTCCACGGTTCATTGGACCATATAAAATTCTGGAGTGTGTTGGATCAGTTGCATACCGAGTGGATTTACCTCCGAGTTTATCTCAGGTACACAATGTTTTTCATGTTTCAAAGTTAAGGAAGTACATGCCAGATCCATCTCATGTTTTGATTCCAAAGGTTGATCAGTTGGAAGAGAATCTATCTTATGACGAACAACCGGTCTAGATTCTTGACCACAATGAGAAATTATTGCGGAATAAAGTGATTCATCATGTAAAGGTTTTGTGGAAAACCCACATGATTGAAGAGGCAACATGGGAATCTGAAAATTCATTGACGGATAAATACCCACACTTATTCGATAAGTAAATAAATAGCAGGGATGCAATTTTCTAAAGGGGAGAAGGATGTAACATCCCAAGTAAGTAATTAATATTATATTTTTTTATCTATGTCTATTTATGAATTAGATAATGTTTTAGAAGTTTAATATGAGAATAAATCCAATCTTAAGCATGGAATACTCTAATAATTTTTAAAACATTATTTTACCGCATTTTGATGGAAAAAAATTTTAAATCAACATTTTGAGACTTTTATAAGCTTTATTTGTCAGAATTAACTTATTCATTAGAATTGGGACACTGAAATTTACCTTGGATAAATTTTTTGTATTTTTCTGACAATGTTCATTTTTTAATGAATAGTGAAAATACTGAATTTTACTTCAAAACTTCCTTTTCATCTAATTTAATTATATGGTCAGATTATCTTTATAATTTGTTTTAAAGTGTAATTAGAATATATTTTTACCATTTAATCCAATGGTGGTCATTGAGATTAATTTCACTTTGAAATTGGACATAAACAATTGCCAAACTTTTGATAGAAATTGTTTCTAAAAAACTTGCTATTTGTTTTGACAACGAGAATTATTTTTAAATTAATTATTGAAATTTATGTGTTTGGAATTTGGTAAAATGGATTCCATATTCGGAATCAGAAGGTCTAAAATATGTAATTAAGACTCTTTTTTGACATTATGAATAGTAATGATGGTAATTATCATTAATTATCGTGATTAATTAGTAATTGGGTAGTTAAGGGTAATAAAATAATATAATTATAACAAGAAATGACCCCAAAATGGGTTATAATTCTACTGGTTGTGTCATTTTCGACCATGGGATGCCTTTTTTTAAACTTAGGGGCCCCATGGAATCACTTTTGTGTTATAGTGACACTTTATCATTATATTTTTAATGAAAGGAGAATATCACAAAAGTATGTAACACCTAAGTAAAAAAATTTAGTTTTTTCAACATAAATGATCTCTTGGAAAATAAATAGTCACTGGAAAGCTAAATATATTTCCTACATCATAGAATTTTTTTATAATTTTTAGACATTAAATAAATTAATTATTTTATGACACTATGATGATGTCGTGATTACCTCATTAATGAACGATTTAAATAAAATGAAAAGATAATGTAATATCTAAGACTTACACTTGTCAAAACCCAATTTTATGAGTATATTTAGAACCCTTATCACCTTATCCTCTAAATATATCAATTTGGGACCTTTAAAATCTGAAACGCATTTTAATATAAAGTAAAATTTCTTGACTTTCCAAGAGTACCCCTCCTCCCTCTTATAAAAGTCCCCCACCTCTACTTCTTTACCAACAACTCTCAAGCCATTTTCTCAGAAAATAACTACTCATTTATTTCTCCACATACCTATATTCATCCTAGAATCCTTACTTTAGGCAGAAAGCACTTTAAAAAAACCTTTTGGTTCAAACCAAGAGGAGTTACCCAATTTAAAGGTAATGTCTTCGCTTGTGTGCTTTTGTTTTATTTTGATTCTCCAACCCCATAAACTCTTTTTATTCCTTTATTTTGTAACAACACCAATATCTTAAATTTACTAGGATGTTTTTATGATAAGGATTCGAGCTACACTTACACACACCTTCGTCTAATGGTTAAAGAACGTACTGTTTCTGTGGATGGCGAATTTTTTCCTCACGAAACGATGATTAATCAATATTCTTTTAACACCTTCCATGGTGGCCATTAAGATGTCACTCTATTTATATATGATTTATATTATTTTTATGTTTTCCTTATGCTTCTGTATTTTTCATTTATGGAATACCTTTATGGTTTCCATTATTGGTAAACGTGATATCTTCATTTTAGGAAGTGTGGACTACCGCGCCCTCAAAGTGATTTGATTCGTTAATGCCATATGTGGTATGTACAAAGGATGGCGTTAATGATATTATATATTATATTATACTGGAATTATAATATACCTTTATATCATTATGATTTCCTTCCATTAAATATGAAATAAATATTAAATTAGGGTTCATGCGTACGTACGGCTTACCGTCTACATGAACGGTGCATTTCATTTTTTACCTCTAAATGTTATGTAATTTTATAAATGCGTGTATATAATGGATATATATTATATATATTATATCTATATCATGAATATAATTCTGGATATAATTGATATTTTACCACATGAACAACTTGTAATTATAATGAGTTTTATTTTGACTTAAGTACAAATGATCGACAAAATGACCGTTATTAGCTTAAATAATTAAATAGTGTTAAAAACATGGTAATAAGTGATATAAAAGGAATAATGAACTTGAAAAAGGTTCCTAAGCAAGTATAAATTATCTCATGTTTATTTTCCTAGAGATTAAAGAACGGTCGAGTCAAGTCAGATACAAGGTAAGAGATTTCATCTCAATCTCCTTTCATTGAGGCATATTTTGTTTTATACACAACATTCTTTTAAACAGTGTATAAACCCCTTTGACTTTTACATTTATTCAAAAGGAATATTTTTTATATGAAGTGTTTTACTAAACGACAAAAGGGAATGTTTTTGTCATACGTATGCGGTGACAACGACTTCTCCGCCGCCGTGACCATTATTTGAGTTTTGGCTTCCTCTACAAGCCATAACTTTTTTAAAATGAAAAATAAATACCATGTTTTACTGTTATTTTCTTTTTGTATTGAAAATAGTTTTGATATTGTTTTTCTTATATCAATGTGTTATTGATATCTTGTGATTGAAATTTGGGAATCTTGTGTTTTCTTTATACATGTTTTATATGATACGATTATGTTATGGTTCTTGAGAATTGTTTATGAAGACGGGTGGTTCTATGATAAACTAAGGGAGGGTGATCCCAATATATTTCTCCAATTCATTGGGTTATGTGAAGGAGTTAAACACTAAGGTTTCTCTGAAGAGATTTTGGTAATATACTGTGATGGTTATTTCAAACGTAACCATGAGGGTTACTCCCTACGTAAGAATGTTATGAATGCCTCAAGTTACCTTTATGTCAAATGATTTCTATGGGTTATTCATCATTTGATTAAGTATGTGAAAGTGATGATTTTTTATTAGTAAAGTTTGAATTCATTGATTCTTAAGTATACATGGACTAATGTTTTCATTCCGTATTTTTATATACCTTACTGTGATTTTTATGCTAATCCCATGTTTTTGAAATGCTTTTCACAGGTCATGGGAAAGGTAAATGATGTGATGATAGTTTCAAGGAAGTGTAAAGAAATATTCCATGTTTTATTTTAAATATGTTTCCTTTAATGAGAAGAGTGAATATTGTCTTTTTTGTAACCACCTTTTTTATAAGTGGAATGTAATGCATGTTTTGTGATCTAATTCTCTAAAACTATAAACCAAAAAAGATCCTCAATGTATATTCTTGTAATAACTCAATATTAAGTAATGTTTATGTCCGGGGCCTTATATGATATGGGGGAGTACACCACAAAACCCTCCTAAACTGAAATAAAGGTGTGTATCTTCTATGGGATTGAATACCGATGATTCATACCAGGTGTGCGATAGAATTATGTTTGTGTTCCCCTAGTATTGCAGAATTTGTTGTTATAATATTCTAGCATGCTTCCAGAATATGGACTGGAATTTGTGTCTTCCCTTTCACTATTTATAAAATGTGTTAGTTATCTTCAGTGGTCAGAATGGGAATATATGTTCATTCCATATCTAGAGTAGTTTTATATGCATGCTCTTGTCCTCCCTTTTGTATAAATGGGTACTGATGGTACTCATGTATGTTTGAAGAGAGTTGTGTCTTCCCTTGTTTTGTCATTGGGGCTTTCTGACTAACACCTACGGGAGCTTCCAAATAGGAAGGTTGGCTGGCTTGATGAATGATGGTAGGTGTATGTTCCTGCTAGCTGATTTCTACTAAACATGGTTGACATACGTCTTTCAATGTTGATAGATAATTCTTCTGGCAGAATTGGTGAGTGAAGGTATTTATATGTTCATTCTTACTAGTTTCCGCCATATTTTATCAGTGGTCTTCCTGGAATGTAGTCATACATGCCTGATGATGGGATGATAGTTTGTAAATAGTTGTATTCTCATGTTCATGGTACCTATATAGATTAAACTGGAAAGATCGGTGGGTTTCTTCCAGACAATGATGGTGGCCAAAGAAATTAGGACCGATGGGTGTATGTTGTTTTTTTCATCAAGTTAGGTTGATAGTCTTATCGGAAGGGGGAAAGGTAAGAACCTTATCCCTATTATCTTTATGGTGTCCCTGAAGGTTCGTCTTGCCTGCCTAATTCAGTGGGAAATGGGCCGAACAACCGAAGGAAACACTCCCATCATGTTGGGGGTTCACTGTCTCAGGATTTTGTTGATGACGATTATTGGTAGGATCACCCAGGAAGGACCCCTGCATCTTTGAGTTGAGGCCATGAGTGAACTCTTGATCCAACTTCCTATAGTATGGGATGGACTGGTTGTTGTGTTCAGGTGATAAGGACCCGAAATGGTTGAAGATGGTTGTTGGAACCATCTACTTCTTGACCATCCATCATCACTAACCTGACGATCGAGGGTTATTGTTATCCTCAAGAGCCTATCGAGAAACCTCCAAGGTTGGGATAATACTATGTTGATGGTATTTTCTTACCATTACATTGGATACCCAGTGTTGAAGATGTTGAGTTGGTTGTGACATCCATTCAGTGGATGAGGATCTAGTATGAGCAGTGGTCAGGGCATTCACGAGTGAAAACTTGAAGGAAGCCATTTGGAGTTAAGAGACATCTAAGAAAAAATAAGAAACAAATGGGCTCCCTTAATGAAATTTCATTATATTGATACATGCATTATTGATTCCTTCTTCTAGACTTCCTTTATCAATTGATAGGGGCTTGACAGATTGGAAACACTATTAACTTCGTTAATGATTCACATCGGGTTCAACATTTTTATTTCGCTTCCCGTGAAACATGTGTTCTGGTTATGAATCACTATTTCGTAGGAGTGTCCATTGGATTTTTTTACATATCTGGAAACATCCAATGGTTATTTATACAAAGGGACCCTCTTTCCAAATGAATTCATTTGTTATGTTTGAAATTACAATACTTAAAAACATATATTGGTTGAGAGGAAGGGAGGTTGTACTCATTACACACTTATGGGGGGAATTTTTGTCTACCTGAAACTCTCTTTTAAGGTTAAGATATTTTCAAGAATCCTTATTAATTTACCAAGTATAAAATAGATTCACATAGAATTTACTATCAATTCTTTGCATGTGTGAAATTTTGAATCATCAACATGTATTACAAGTCCCTCATTAATGGAGTCATCTGTATGTATTTGAGGTTCTCCATAAATGGTATCCTCTCATATACTATTTAGATATTCTATTAACCATCTTTATGATGATATGGGGTTTTAAGTCACTTGGTGGGTGCCTCTAGAATTTATTTCCATCTAGGGAGAAAAAATTTGGTTTTGATATCAGGATCATACCCATATATGGGATACCTATGTATCCTTGTGAAATTAATCTAAACCTTTATAGTTTGGTGAGGCTTAATTCGACACATCATACATTTTAAGGTTGTGCGATAAGGACCAAGCCATACAGTTTAATTTAAAGTGGTAAAGAAATCAAATAAAAAGATTTGTAGTCATTGTTTGATGTGGGACTTATACATAAGAAGCCCAAATAACTTGGAAATAAATGTGGGTTTCCATGTTTTATTAGACCCTATTGGGAATATGGCTCATGAAAAAAATCGTTGATTTCAAGTGTTGGGTTTGAACCACAGCGAGGCTTCCTACATATCCCATTTGGATAGTAATCAAATCCCACGTAGTATGATGCATATTATAGTAGAGTGTATTACTTTGAGAGAAGTGAGTTTTGGATTATATATGAAACTGATTCCTTAGTGATTTGGGTGTTTAATTTGGGGCTTAATCCTAAGGCAGATGACCATTTATTTATGAAATGAGATAGAGATCAAGCCTTGGAAAAGATTCTAATGTATCTAAATTATGGTGGGTATCAGAGTTCTCATAGTTCATTAACAAGGTGTTTTCCCAAATGTTCTGATAATGACAAATCTCTAAGACCAATTCAGTCATGCTTGGTGTGAGAAACAAGAGGATGTAAAATATTCAACAAAGGCACACACACTTTTCCTCTTCCGTTGGGGGAAGAGGATGCCCATATGGGGGAAATGGTGAATGAAGATGAGGTTACCATGGAAGAGGGAGAGGCGATGATCCTTCTCTATGTTTTCTTTATATTGGAAGAAGGAGTTGAGGTGATGGTTGTAGAGAGGAGAAAAACTGAAACCTCCTACTTGGAAGGTTATGGGATTACACCAGGATGGTTTCCCTAAAATTGGTCCTGGTATGGGAGGAAGACATCTCATTTGTTCAAAAGAAAAAGTTGGTTTGAACTATACCTTCCTTACCAGTGACCTGAGGTTCCTGGTTTAGAGACAAAAAGGGGAGGATAAAATTGAAACCTCAATCCTCCAAATCGGGAACTCCCCAACATTGTTCCTGGGAGAAATGTCCATGTGACAATAGATATAAAAACCCACATACACTCCATGAATCATAACCCCATTGAAAAAAAATTGGGAAACCTATGACTGCAGATATACAAACCCAAATAAGAGACATTATGATGTGTCTTTCCCAAAGGTTTGACAATTCATGAGGTTTTGGTGGAGGATTCAACTATGTCCATTTTAGATAAGGGAACCAAGGAAGGAAATACTTTTCCCTGAATGACTTTGAATAGGGTTTATAAGATGATGCGTAGCAATTGTGCCCTATTGTGTCATGTAAGTACCTCGCATAGGTGTTCCTCGTAGGTACACAGCATATGTGTGTCACGTAGGACATAGCGATGACTGATGAAAAATGCTTCACATACGGGAACAAAGACTATTCAAGCTTCAAACTGTGTGGGTCTCTAAAAAAATGTGTATCTGATCTAATTATCTCTTATCTCATGTTTTTAGAGAGCTACCTGACACACTTTGAGGGATCTGGGAGAAATAGAAACGCAATGGGAGCTTCAAGAATTCATGAATTTTTAGTGAATAGAAAAATATGGTAAATTATAGTATAAATACATTATAAGATAAATATACTATTCCTTGATTCATGGATACTGTAAAAAACCATGTCTCGAACTAAAATGCATATATTGATATATTTTTTAATAATAATAATATTTATTTCTTGTCTTGAGAAAAACAATAAAATAATTAATAAAATAATGATAAATCACCCTCTCATCCACTATAAAAACCACCCCTCACCCCTCTTCAAAAAAAACACATATAAGCCTAAATGACTGTCTAATTTCTATCCAAATCCTCTTCCACAGTCTCTCACTAAATTTTAGTAGCTCTTATTCTTTCCAAAAGTCCAAGAGCCATTCCCATATGGAGGTTATTAAAGAGAATAATTCAAGAGGTAAATCCTCTTCCTTTTTTATTTTCATTTCACTTAAATTTACATTCTTTTCTTAGCCTATACTTTACTACTCTATCCAAATGACCATTATAACTAAAATTTCAAATATATAATATAATGATATCATTTCAATGAAATATCCACCATCAATATCCTTACTCTTTGTATTTTATTTAAAAAATTAAATCCTTCTCTAGGAGATGCTGGTTTACAACCTCTGTGCATGACAAAATTTCATTCTCCAATAACACCTTCAGGTCTGGTAATGAAAAAAAAATTATTGACGAACCAGATAATATAACATTTATTATATCATTTATGTTTCTTTTAAAAACATATATACATAATATCAAATATTATAACAAAACTAGTTCATTGTGATCGAAAATTTCAAAAATTAAGATAAATGATTATCATTAACTAGTTATCTAATGATTCATCCTCATTTATGAGAATATAGTAAATAATAATAATTAAACTTTTGTTTGTTCATTAATAACATTTAATTTCAATTATTTATAATTATACCCACTTTATATTAAGTCCATTACTTTTATACAGGTATATCAAATGTGAAAACCATGGAAATGAATGCTCTAGAGCAATAAAATTTTATCTTAAAACTCACCAAAAATGACATAAATGAACATAATAAAATTATAATAAATAAAATAAATTTATATGAGGTTATTAATTAATTAATTAATAAATTTATTTAATTTCATTATCTAGGATGTTAAGGCCATGGACAGAACACATTCATACATAAGGTAAGGTTGTTCTACCCGAACATCTAATTTCTTTCAGGTTACTCTTTCTCTCGCTTTACTATAATGAACATATTAATTATTCTTATTTAGTCCTGATAAATTATGTTTGAATGTTATATATATATTTACCGATCATATTTATTATTTATTTTATGGAGAGTTACATGTTTTAAAATGATCTTTCTCAGAGTTTTCCTCATAAATAATCTTGATTGAATGGAACTTCTTGAATTCTTAAATATTAGAAATTTCAATCTATAATATATTTTAATCCACAATTATTTTACTAAAATTACTCATTTTATTATGAAAAAAAATTATTAGTCCACTTATGGTTTTATACAATTATTTTTATAAAATTACACTTCTTTGAAAAGTAAAAGGGTATTTCTCTCAAATATTACTCGATGATTTTATAAGAGTATTTACATCTATTTCAACACTATTGTTGATTATTAGGTTTTATTGGGATTAATATTTTCTGATATTACCTATCATATTTTATTGAATGGTGTATTGTTATTTTGACTGTGGATATTTTATCACGATACCATTAACACTATTGCATCTAATGGTTAGTGATTATGTTTACTGGTTGGGGAATGTTATTAAGATTTGATATGTTAGTTTCAATAAAAATATATATGTTTAATATGTTTCTACACTATCATATTAAGTATTGATTGGACATATCAAGTTACTGTTGTGGACAATTATAGCCCCTCGATGCAACGGTTAGATTTACGATACAAACCAGCTTGATTTTTACCAACTATGTATTGTGTCTTGGTTGAGGCATTAACGGTAGGATTATGATCTCTAGAATTATGAATTACCTCATTATTAAGCTAGTAATTTATTTATCATTTGATTATTCAACTAGTATAATATCCATAGTTATGTTTTATTATGGAATTTTTAGTTTTTCATTCCTTCCAAATTATTCTCAATTTTACGTTTTAATGGAATGTGTACTTTTAGTTATTCACCATGGTTTGTGTTTTTTTCTTCCATTGTATTACTTACCCTTGCTGATATTCTGAGATCACCCCTTTCTTATATTGTATTTTCCCCCTGGATGAGAATACGTATATTATAAATGACCTGTGAGGATAATCTTGAAGACTATTGGTGGTTCTGATATAATTACCATGTTGTAAATCATTTCAAGTTGTTAGGACACTAGTATGTATATATATGGTTTTCCAATGCTACTATACTATTTTTTCCTTTTGGATACGATTTCTAGGTTTAAATGCCAATGTAATAAAATATAGTATGGGATTTGGAAATATAAAGCCCCAGCCTTAAACCTTACTTAATCTTGAGTTATTACAAGATTACCCATTGAGGATCTTTTCAGGTTTAGAGTTTTAGAGAATTAGATCATGAAACTTGCATTACATTCCACATTTAAACAAAGTGGTTACATAAAAGACATTATTCACTCTTCCCATCAACGGGAACATATTTAAAATATAACACGGATTCTTTCTTGACACATCCTTGACACTGTCATCACATCATGTACCTTTCCCTTGACCTGTGAAAAACATTTCAAAAACTTGGGATGAGCATAAAAAGCTCAGTAAGAGTTATAAAAATATGGAAAGGAAACATGAGTTCATATATACATAAGAATGAAATCATACTTTACCCATAAAACAAAGTCACTTTAACATACCTCATCAAACCATGAATAAAACAATGAAATCATAAGACATAAAGGTAACTTGAGGCATTCATAACATTCTTACGTAGGGAGTAACCCTCTTGGTTACGTTTGGAATACCCATTACAGTATATTCCCTAAATCTCTTCGGAGAAACCTTAACGTTTCAATCCTTCGCGTTACCCAATGCATTGGAGAGCTATATCGGGCTCACCCGCCCTTAGTTTATCACGGAACCACCCGTTCTTCATAACAATGCCCAAGAACCATAACATAATCGTATCACATAAAACATGAATAAAGGAAACATAACATTTCCACATTTCAGTCACAATATAACATTGTAGGATATTGAAATAATGAATCCATTCAAAAAGAAACCATTTCCAAAACCATTTAAAACATTTAATAAAGAGATTTTTGAATCAAAGTGTCCCATACCACCTTGAAGCTTTTAAAATTTTAAACCATTAATATCCATATAAATAAATCCTTAAAACCATTTTGAAAACATGGATATTAATAAGAACAAATAATTAAAACATTTAAAACGATATTCTGGTAAAAGGGGTTTTACCAAAATTAGAGACACTTGAATACAATAATTGAGGAATAACATTTAGTCAGAACTATATAATATCATGAGAATAAAAGGATTCATGATATAATACTCCAAAGGACAGTATTTACACCATATAAGAGTGAATTGGTGCATAACAACAATGAACCCTCAATAGAAATGTCAAATGTGACGAAATCCCTTATAAAGAAGGTATCCTTAAATTAAGGACAAATCAATCTCAAAATATGTGTGACAAATATAAATACACGCAATATAAGTGGATATTAAGTGTAAAACAATAAAAGGTCATTCACACATATTCAATGGATGACATATTCAATGACTACATGTTGAACCCAAAGAAATCGAAATTGGGTTAAAAAGTTCCCTTGACAGCCTAACGGCATCACATAAAAATGAGTTGATGAGAGATAAAAAGTGTATCTCATCACTTGGACATAAAATTTACATCAATAAGGATATATGAGAACATATCCCGACATAACAATATTTAAATTAAAACACCCAACAAAAGAAGTCTTTTAAAAAAGAGGAGGGTGAAAGGTTCCCTTACCGACTTGGGTTTCTTTCAAAACATACACCACATGAAACAAGGACAATAGATCATTGATGTAAATACTCATAAATTAATGTATATTACACAAACAATATAATAATTGGCAGTACATACACCACTAAATGTAATTTGTGGCAAATGTAGCATAAATCTCACAAGAATAAAAGTGAGATGAAAAATCCCTTACGAAAACTCAGCAGCCTAACGGCGCCACATAAAACTTCCAAAATGGATTGATGAGATCAAATAGAGTATTCCATCATATTACAATAGAATTTACAGAAAGAGTAATATAAAATAAAATCCCCCAACATAACAAATAGGAGCTTAGAAGAAGTGACACAAAGGAGAGTACTTAAAAAGAAAGAGAGAGGTTAGATCTCTTACGAAAGTTCGGTAGCCTAACGGCGCAACTCAAAACTCCCAAAATGGATTGATGAGAGAGAATAGGGTCTCTCATCACATGAACATAAAAATTACTGTAAATTTAATATAAAATATCATCCCAATAACAAGAAAGATGAGCTTTAAAAGGAATGACATAAAAGTGTATACTTAAAAAGAAAGAGAGGAGTATGATCCCTTACCTCTGGTCCGACTTGACTCGATCGTTCTTTAATCTCCTGAATAATAAACTTGAGTTAATTTATAATTCCTTAAGAACCCCTTTTCAAGTTCATTATTACTTTTATACCACTTATTACCATGTCACAAACATTATGTAATCATTTAAGTTAATAATATTTGTTTTGCCGATATTTGGTTCTTAAGTCGAAAGTGGTCTTCTTACAATTACATGTTGTTCGTGTGGCCAAATGTTTATTATATCCAGAATTGTATTCATTATGTAGATATCATATATGTCATATATATCCAGTACATGCATTCATTTATAACATTACATAATCATTTAGAGGTAAGAAATGAAATGCACCGTTCATGGAGACGGTAAGCCGTACGTACGCATGAACGCTACTTTCATTTCTATTTCGTATTTTATAGAATGGAATAATAATGATATAAAGGTATATTATAATTCCAGTATAATATCATATATAATATCATATTTCCATCCTTTATACATCCCACATATGGTATTTAACGAATCAAATCACTTTGAGGGGGCGGTAGTCCGCACTTCCTTAAATGAAGATATCGCGTATACCCATAATGGAAGCCATAAAGGTAAGACAAAAATGAAAAATACAGAAGCATAAATAAAACATAAACATATTATATATCATATATAAAAATATTTAAATCATAATGGCCACCTTTGAAGGTGTTAAATGAGTATTGAACAATCATCGTTTCGGGAGGCAGAATTTCACCATCCACGGAAACCGTATGTTCTTTAACCATTTGATGTAGTTGTGTGAGAGTGTAGCTCGAATAAATCTTATAACAACATACTAGTATATTGAAGATACTGGTGTTGTTACAAAATAAGTAAATAAAACGAGTTTAGGGGGTTGGAGAAGTAAAATAAAACAAATTAATATGAGAGAATGAATTACCTTTAAAAGTGTAACTCCTTTTGATTTAAGCCTAAAGGCTTCCTTTGAAAGGATTCTGCCCAAAGGGAGTCCTCTAGGATGAGGAGAGGGATGTGGAGAGAGTAAATGTGCAGGGGTTGTCCGAGCCAAAGGCTTGAGGAGTGTGTTAAATGAGGTAGAGGTGGGGGCCTTTTATAAGAGGAGAGGAGGGGTACTTTTGGAAAGTAAAGAAATATTACTTTATTTGAAAATGTGTTTCGGTTTTAAAAGGTCCAACATTGATATAATTCGTGGATAAGGTGATAAGGCTTAGAAATCCACTCATCCAATAAGTTTTGTACATGTGTAGTTCATATATTTTACATTATCTTTCCATTTTATTTAAATCGTCAAATAATGATATCATCGCTGCATCATTATTATGTCATAAATAATGTAATTTATTTAAAGTCTAAAAATTTTAAAAAAACTATTATGTAGTAAATATTTTTATCTTTCCAATGAATATTTATAATCAAAAATATGACTTGTATAACCCCACTTAAAAATTATTTTAGTAAAACATATCATGTTTGTGTCATTTTTACTTTTACATTAAATAAAAAGTTATTTAAGTCATTCCCAACCAAACTGTCTCCATGGAGTCCCCAAGTTGACCCATGGATTGTCTTGGTCGGCCCTGACACAACCAATAAGGTTGGCACATGTGTCTAGGTCATTTCATTTTATTAAAGCATTATTTATACCTTAAACTACACTAATTACCATTAATCGCGATTAAGAACTTAATAAGTTACTATTCACCAAAAAAAAATTTATAATCTCATTGAACCACATTTTACTTCTTAATGACAACCATGTATGTCGGATTTTTGAAATTCAAAACACAATGATGGCAAAATTTCATTTAAACGGAAAATCAGTCTTTATAAGTACCACTTAGTGGTTTCACTATTCATCAAAAATTGAAGTTTTTCAGAAAATTACCAAAAATTCACCCTAAGCTATATTTGATATTACGAATTCAAAAATGAAGTCTATTTTAAAAAATTCAAAATATATAAGTCACATTAATTAATTTAATAATTAATTCTCGTTGTCAGAGCAAATAGCGTGTTTTTATGAAACAATAAGTATCAAAAGATTGACACTAGTTTAAGTCCGATTTCAAAGTGAAATTAATTCCAACGACCACTATTGGATTTAATGGTAAAAATATTTTCTAATTTCACTTTAAAACCAATTAAAAATATAATCTAATCATATAAATAAATTAGATTAAAAAGAGGTTTTGAATTAAAATACAACATTTTACACTATTCATAAAAAAAATGAACTTTATCAAAAAGATACCAAAAATTTACACAAAGTAAATTTTGATGTCCCGATTCTTAATAAGAGTTTTATTTGGTCCAAAAGAATGTTTAAGAGTGAACAAAACTATATTTAATGACGGTTCTCCATCAAAAGGTGATAAGTGAACCTTTAGTGAAAACTAGGGCATATACGCCAAAAATTGAATTCTTTCCGTATTTTAAGCCTTTATCTTTTATTGTATAGATGTAAAAATATTTAAGAACATATATAATCATATTTTAGTTATTTCTATCCATTCCCGCCAATACAACGACTACATATTAACTACCATTTAAAATAATATTATTTTATTATTAGAGTGCAACGTAAGATTCCCAAGAAACTCGTTGTTGCGTGTTGGGTACGCCATCGAGCATAGCTTCCCCTTTAAAGTCATTTCAATATTTTATTCAAAAATATAGATAAATACGAAATGTCATATTCTTTATTTACCTGGGGTGTTACATCCTTCCCCCCTTTTGGGAATTGCGTCCTCGCAATTTTAAAATTGCGCTTGGAAATATCCTTGAAAGTCCCACATCGGAACAAAATTCCGTAAAACAAACACTTTAAAATAAAGAAAGATAAGTACAAAGGTCACCCGAGTTAACCCATACTAGGATTCAAAGTATGAAAATATGGACATGGAGGAAAAAACAAAGGGTCATGTTCTGATGGAGAGTGATAGAAAACATGTTTAGGAGAAAGTTAACCACGAGAAAATCACAAACTTGTGATGGGTTAAACGGTCTTCGATTCCCCAGTAGGAAAAGTTAATAGACAACATTTTTGTTTTAAGTTACTTTTTATTGAGGAATTTATTCATAATGAAATATAATCACTTATCATATTGACTTTCAACCTTTATTAGATTCCTTACACAAACTCATATTTTCTCCAAAAGATGAGTATTTAGGAAGACTTGTTCACATTAAGAGTACTATAATCAACTTCTAGAGAATCACCTAATCCACAAAATAGAACTATATACTTCCCATGTCTTTAGACTTTAACCAAATCCAAAACCAAAAATGCTAGTACAAGATCAGATAATCCAGAAAAGGATAACCCTTTATAAAAAGAAAATCTATTCTTAATCTCCAAATTTTGTCCAACAAAACCCAAAGTTCAACGTGGACCATTCTATAATCAATTTGTCCATAAAATTCTTCAAAGTAAACCAATATAAGATTGAAACCCAAATATTTGAAGGATTTAGTCGCATAGTCTTCCAAGATAAATCGTAACATTTATCTCCAAACAATATCAGTTGCTCCTAAAGTCTTGTTTTGAAATGTAATTAACCTAATCACATATCCTCCATGATAGGTTAATCATTTTCAAAAATAACCCAAAATCAACTTACTCCTAATTCATAAAATCATATCACTAGAATGAATCAGTCAAACTAACCAGGGACTTCACGTAGTCCAGTGGTAGGCGATAAATACCAGTCCCACATTGGTTGTGGGTTCGATTCCCGCAGCTTTGTCTGACGCGACGAGATGTCACATGGTCTGCGTGTTGTCCTTTTTCCAAAACTATATAATTCTTAAAACATTCCCCAAAATGAGATAAAATCTTCAAGAATAATCATAACATATTTTAACTTTAAGTTTATCTCATTCCTTTCATTTTCCATCATATCATAGAGTAACCCCTAATTACCTAAAAATTAAGTATCATATAAACCCTAATGGTTACCTTAATAATTATTACCTGAATTTCCACATCGAATTGGCCATCTCGTACCTGATGCATTAGAGAACTCACCAAGGTTGAATTGGTTGATCATGACTCCTTGATATTTGGTTTAGAACAACCACGAGTTTCCTCATTGAATCCTTCATTTTATCTAGTATCTTAATCAGAGAACCACCACAGTTTCCTTCAAACCTGTTGTCTCTGTGGTGCCTGCTAGATCCATCCATTCACTAAAAATAGAAATGTCAGTGTGAGTATATCAACAAAACCATCATGTACTAATGAGTAAGATAGACAACAAGATATACTTACTCATTCTCTTTATCTAAAACTAAGACTCTTTCTGAAATCCTAACCATTATGGTAATTGTCAATTAAGCTTAAAGAATACCCTAACCTATAAAGTTTTCTAAACATCCCTTTGATACCAACTATAAGGCCCCAGCCTTAAACCTTACTTAATCTTGAGTTATTACAAGATTACACATTGAGGATCTTTTCAGGTTTAGAGTTTTAGAGAATTAGATCATGAAACTTGCATTACATTCCACATTTAAACAAAGTGGTTACATAAAAGACAGTATTCACTCTTCCCATCAACGGGAACATATTTAAAATATAACACGGATTCTTTCTTGACACATCCTTGACACTATCATCACATCATGTACCTTTCCCTTGACCTATGAAAAACATTTCAAAAACTTGGGATGAGCATAAAAAGCTCAGTAAGAGTTATAAAAATAAGGAAAGGAAACATGAGTTCATATATACATAAGAATGAAATCATACTTTACCCATAAAACAAAGTCACTTTAACATACCTCATCAAACCATGAATAAAACATAGAAATCATAAGACATAAAGGTAAATTGAGGCATTCATAACATTCTTACGTAGGGAGTAACCCTCTTGGTTACGTTTGGAATACCCATCACAGTATATTCCCTAAATCTCTTCGGAGAAACCTTAACGTTTCACTCCTTCGCGTTACCCAATGCATTGGAGAGCTATATCGGGCTCACCCGCCCTTAGTTTATCACGGAACCACCCGTTCTTCATAACAATGCCCAAGAACCATAACATAATCGTATCACATAAAACCTGAATAAAGGAAACATAACATTTCCACATTTCAATCACAATATAACATTTTTGGATATTGAAATAATGAATCCATTCAAAAAGAAACCATTTCCAAAACCATTTAAAACATTTAATAAAGAGATTTTTGAATCAAAGTGTCCCATACCACCTTGATGATTTTAACATTTTAAACCATTAATATCCATATAAATAAATCCTTAAAACCATTTTGAAAACATGGATATTAATAAGAACAAAAAATTAAAACATTTAAAATGATATTCTGGTAAAAGGGGTTTTACCAAAAATAGAGACACTTGAATACAATAATTGAGGAATAACATTTAGTCAGAACTTTATAATATCATGAGAATAAAAGGATTTATGATATAATACTCCAAAGGACAGTATTTACACCATATAAGAGTGAATTGGTGCATAACAACAATGAACCCTCAATAGAAATGTCAAATGTGATGAAATCCCTTATAAAGAAGGTATCCTTAAATTAAGGACAAATCAATCTCAAAATATGTGTGACAAATATAAATACACCCAATATAAGTGGATATTAAGTGTAAAACAATAAAAGTTCATTCACACATATTCAATGGATGACATATTCAATGACTACATGTTGAACCCAATGAAATCGAAATTGGGTTAAAAAGTTCCCTTGACAGCCTAATGACATCACATCAAAATGAGTTGATGAGAGATAAAAAGTGTATCTCATCACTTGGACATAAAATTTACATCAATAAGGATATATGAGAACATATCCCAACATAACAATATTTAAATTAAAAGACCCAACAAAAGAAGTCTTTTATAAAAGAGGAGGGTGAAAGGTTCCCTTACCGACTTGGGTATCTTTCAAAACATACACCCCATGAAAGAAGGAAAATAGATCATTGATGGAAATACTCATAAATGAATTTATATTACACAAACAGTATAATAATGGGAAGTACATACACCACTAAATGTAATTTGTGGCAAATGTAGCATAAATCTCACGAGAATAAAAGTGAGATGAAAAATCCCTTACGAAAACTCAGCAGCCTAACGGCGCCACTTAAAACTTCCAAAATGGATTGATGAGATCAAATAGAGTATTCCATCATATTAAAATAGAATTTACAGCAAGAGGAATATAAAAGAAAATCCCCCAACATAACAAATAGGAGCTTAGAAGAAGTGACACAAAGGAGAGTACTTAAAAAGAAAGAGAGAGGTTAGATCTCTTACGAAAGTTCGGCAGCCTAACGGCGCCACTCAAAACTCCCAAAATGGATTTATGAGAGAGAATAGGGTCTCTCATCACATGAAAATAAAAATTACAGTAAATGTAATATAAAATATCACCCCAATAACAAGAAAGATGAGCTTTAAAAGGAATGACATAAAAGTGTATACTTAAAAAGAAAGAGAGGAGTATGATCCCTTACCTCGGGTTCGACTTGACTCGATCGTTCTTTAATCTCCTGAATAATAAACTTGAGTTAATTTATAATTCCTTAATAACCCCTTTTCAAGTTCAGTATTACTTTTATACCACTTATTACCATGTCACAAACATTATGTAATCATTTAAGTTAATAATATTTGTTTTGCCGATATTTGGTTCTTAAGTCGAAAGTGGTCTTCTTACAATTACATGTTGTTCGTGTGGCCAAATGTTTATTATATCCAGAATTGTATTCATTATGTAGATATCATATATGTCATATATATCCAGTACATGCATGCATTTATAACATTACATAATCATTTAGAGGTAAGAAATGAAATGCACCGTTCATGGAGACGGTAAGCCGTACCTACGCATGAACGCTACTTTCATTTCTATTTCGTATTTTATAGAATGGAATAACAATGATATAAAGTTATATTATAATTACAGTATAATATCATATATAATATCATATTTCCATCCTTTATACATTCCACATATGGTATTTAACGAATCAAATCACTTTGAGGGGGCGGTAGTCCGCACTTCCTTAAATGAAGATATCGCGTATACCCATAATGGAAGCCATAAAGGTAAGACAAAAATGAAAAATACAGAAGCATAAATAAAACATAAACATATTATATATCATATATAAAAATAGTGACATCATAATGGCCACCTTTGAAGGTGTTAAATGAGTATTGAACAATCATTGTTTCGGGAGGCAGAATTTCACCATCCACGGAAACCGTATGTTCTTTAAACATTTGATGTAGTTGTGTGAGATTGTAGCTAGAATAAATCTTATAACAACATCCTAGTATATTGAAGATACTGGTTTTTTTACAAAAGAAGTAAATAAAAAGAGTTTAGGGGGTTGGAGAAGCAAAATAAAACAAATGAATATGAGAGAATGAATTACCTTTAAAAGTGTAACTCCTTTTGATTTAAGCCTAAAGGCTTCTTTTGAAAGGATTATTCCCAAAGGGAGTCCTATAGGATTAGGAGAGGGATGTGGAGAGAGTAAATGTGCAGGGGTTGTCCGAGCCAAAGGCTTGAGGAGTGTGTTAAATGAGGTAGAGGTGGGGGCCTTTTATAAGAGGAGAGGATGGGTACTTTTGGAAAGTAAAGAAATATTACTTTATTTGAAAATGTGTTTCGGTTTTAAAAGGTCCCACATTGATAGAATTAGTGGATAAGGTGATAAGGCTTAGAAATCCACTCATCCAATAAGTTTTGTACATGTGTAGTTCATAGATTTTACATTATCTTTCCATTTTATTTAAATCGTCAAATAATGATATCATCGCTGCATCATTATTATGTCATAAATAATGTAATATATTTAATGTCTAAAAATTTTAAAAAAAATACTATTATTTAGTAAATCTTTTTATCTTTCCAATGAATATTTATAATCAAAAAGATGACTTTTATAACCCCACATAAAAATTGTTTTAGTAAAACATATCATGTTTGTGTCATTTTTACTTTAACATTAAATAAAAGGTTATTTATGTCATTTCCCAACCAAAGTGTCTCCATGGAGTCCCCAAGTTGACTCATGGCTTGTCCTGGTCGGCCATGACACAACCAATAAGTTTGGGACATGTGTCTAGGTCATTTCATTTTATTAAAGCATTATTTATACCTTAAACTACACTAATTACCACTAATCGCGATTAAGAACTTAATAAGTTACTATTCACCAAAAAATTATTATAATCTCATTGAACCACATTTTACTTCTTAATGACAACCATGTATGTCGGATTTTTGAAATTCAAAACACAATGATGGCAAAATTTCATTTAAACGGAAAATCAGTCTTTATAAGTACCACTTAGTGGTTTCACTATTCATCAAAAATTGAAGTTTTTCAGAAAATTACCAAAAATTCACCCTAAGCTATATTTGATATTACGAATTCAAAAATGAAGTCTATTTTAAAAAATTCAAAATATATAAGTCACATTAATTAATTTAATAATTAATTCTCGTTGTCAGAGCAAATAGTGTGTTTTTATGAAACAATAAGTATCAAAAGATTGACACTAGTTTAAGTCCGATTTCAAAGTGAAATTAATTCCAACGACCACTATTGGATTTAATGGTAAAAATATTTTCTAATTTCACTTTAAAACCAATTCAAAATATAATCTAATCATATAAATAAATTAGATTAAAAAGATGTTTTGAATTAAAATACAACATTTTACACTATTCATAAAAAAAATGAACTTTATCAAAAAGATACCAAAAATTTACACAAAGTAAATTTTGATGTCCCGATTCTTAATAAGAGTTTTATTTGGTCCAAAATAATGTTTAAGAGTGAACAAAACTATATTTAATGACGGTTCTCCATCAAAAGGTGATAAGTGAACCTTTAGTGAAAACTATGGCATATACGCCAAAAATTGAATTCTTTCCGTATTTTAAGCCTTTATCTTTTATTGTATAGATGTAAAAATATTTAAGAACATATATAATCATATTTTAGTTTTTTCTATCCATTCCCGCCAATACAACAGCTACATATTAACTACCATTTAAAATAATATTATTTTATTATTAGAGTGCAACGTAAGATTCCCAAGAAACTCGTTGTTGCGTGTTGGGTACGCCATCGAGCATAGCTTCCCCTTTAAAGTCATTTCAATATTTTATTCAAAAATATAGATAAATACGAAATGTCATATTCTTTATTTACCTGGGGTGTTACATCCTTCCCCCCTTTTGGGAATTGCGTCCTCGCAATTTTAAAATTGCGCTTGGAAACATCCTTGAAAGTCCCACATCGGAACAAAAGTCCGTAAAACAAACACTTTAAAATAAAGAAAGATAAGTACAAAGGTCACCCGAGTTAACCCATACTAGGATTCCAAGTATGAAAATATGGACATGGAAAAAAAACAAAGGGTCATGTTCTGATGGACAGTGATAGAAAACATGTTTAGGAGAAAGTTAACCACGAGAAAATCACAAACTTGTGATGGGTTAAACGGTATTCGACTCCCCAGTAGGAAAAGTTAATAGACAACATTTTTGTTTTAAGTTACTTTTTATTGAGGAATTTATTCATAAGGAAATATAATCACTTATCATATTGACTTTCAACCTTTATTAGATTCCTTACACAAACTCATATTTTCTCCAAAAGATGAGTATTTAGGAAGACTTGTTCACATTAAGAGTACTATAATCAACTTCTAGAGAATCACCTAATCCAGAAAATAAAACTATATACTTCCCATGTCTTTAGACTTTAACCAAATCCAAAACCAAAAAGGCTAGTACAAGATCAGATAATCCAGAAAAGACTAACCCTTTATAAAAAGAAAATCTATTCTTAATCTCCAAAATTTGTCCAACAAAACCCAAAGTTCAACGAGGACCATTCAATAATCAATTTGTCCATAAAATTCTTCAAAGTAAAACAATATAAGATTGAAACCCAAATATTTGAAGGATTTAGTCACATAGTCTTCCAAGATAAATCATAACATTTATCTCCAAACAATATCAGTTGCTCCTAAAGTCTCGTTTTGAAAAGTAATTAACCTAATCACATATCCTCCATGATAGGTTAATCATTTTCAAAAATAACCCAAAATCAACTTACTCCTAATTCATAAAATCATATCACTAGAATGAATCAGTCAAACTAACCAGGGACTTCACGTAGTCCAGTGGTAGGCGATAAATACCAGTCCCACATTGGTTGTGGGTTCGATTCCCGCAGCTTTGTCCGACGCGACGGGATGTCACACGGTCTGCGTGTTGTCCTTTTTCCAAAACTATATAATTCTTAAAACATTCCCCAAAATGAGATAAAATCTTCAAGAATAATCATAACATATTTTAACTTCAAGTTTATCTCATTCCTTTCATTTTCCATCATATCATAGAGTGACCCATAATTACCTAAAAATTAAGTATCATATAAACCCTAATGGTTACCTTAATAATTATTACCTGAATTTCCACATCGAATTGGCCATCTCGTACCTGATGCATTAGAGAACTCACCAAGGTTGAATTGGTTGATCATGACTCCTTGATATTTGGTTTAGAACAACCACAAGTTTCCTCATTGAATCCTTCATTTTATCTAGTATCTTAATCAGAGAACCACCACAGTTTCCTTCAAACCTGTTGTCTCTTTGGTGCCTGCTAGATCCATCCATTCACTAAAAATAGAAATGTCAGTGTGAGTATATCAACAAAACCATCATGTACTAATGAGTAAGATAGACAATAAGATATACTTACTCATTCTCTTTATCTAAAACTAAGACTCTTTCTTAAATCCTAACCATTATGGTAATTGTCAATTATGCATAAAGAATACCCTAACCTCTAAAGTTATCTAAACCTCCCGTTGATACCAACTATAAGGCCCCAGCCTTAAACCTTACTTAATCTTGAGTTATTACAAGATTACACATTGAGGATCTTTTCAGGTTTAGAGTTTTAGAGAATTAGATCATGAAACTTGCATTACATTCCACATTTAAACAAAGTGGTTACATAAAAGACAGTATTCACTCTTCCCATCAACGGGAACATATTTAAAATATAACACGGATTCTTTCTTGACACATACTTGACACTATCATCACATCATGTACCTTTCCCTTGACCTGTGAAAAACATTTCAAAAACTTGGGATGAGCATAAAAATCTCAGTAAGAGTTATAAAAATATTGAAAGGAAACATGAGTTCATATATACATAAGAATGAAATCATACTTTACCCATAAAACAAAGTCACTTTAACATACCACATCAAACCATGAATAAAACATAGAAATCATAAGACATAAAGGTAACTTGAGGCATTCATAACATTCTTACGTAGGGAGTAACCCTCTTGGTTACGTTTGGAATACCCATCACAGTATATTCCCAAAATCGCTTCGGAGAAACCTTAACGTTTCACTCCTTCGCGTTACCCAATGCATTGGAGAGCTATATCGGGCTCACCCGCCCTTAGTTTATCACGGAACCACCCGTTCTTCATAAAAATGCCCAAGAACCATAACATAATCGTATCACATAAAACATGAATAAAGGAAACATAACATTTCCACATTTCAATCACAATATAACATTTTAGGATATTGAAATAATGAATCCATTCAAAAAGAAACCATTTCCAAAACCATTTAAAACATTTAATAAAGAGATTTTTGAATCAAAGTGTCCCATAGCACCTTGAAGATTTTAACATTTTAAACCATTAATATCCATATAAATAAATCCTTAAAACCATTTTGAAAACATGGATATTAATAAGAAGAAATAATTAAAACATTTAAAACGATATTCTGGTAAAAGGGGTTTTACCAAAATTAGAGACACTTGAATACAATAATTGAGGAATAACATTTAGTCAGAACATTATAATATCATGAGAATAAAAGGATTCATGATATAATACTCCAAAGGATAGTATTTACACCATATAAGAGTGAATTGGTGCATAACAACAATGAACCCTCAATAGAAATGTCAAATGTGATGAAATCCCTTATAAAGAAGGTATCCTTAAATTAAGGACAAATAAATCTCAAAATATGTGTCAAAAATATAAATACACCCAATATAAGTGGATATTAAGTGTAAAACAATAAAAGGTCATTCACACATATTCAATGGATGACATATTCAATGACTACATGTTGAACCCAAAGAAATCGAAATTGGGTTAAAAAGTTCCGTTGACAGCCTAACGGCATCACATCAAAATGAGTTGATGAGAGATAAAAAGTGTATCTCATCACTTGGACATAAAATTTACATCAATAAGGATATATGAGAACATATCCCAACATAACAATATTTAAATTAAAAGACCCAACAAAAGAAGTCTTTTAAAAAAGAGGAGGGTGAAAGGTTCCCTTACCGACTTGGGTATCTTTCAAAACATACACCCCATGAAAGAAAGACAATAGATCATTGATGTAAATACTCATAAATAAATTTATATTACACAAACAGTATAATAATGGGCAGTACATACACCACTCAATGGAATTTGTGGCAAATGTAGCATAAATCTCACGAGAATAAAAGTGAGATGAAAAATCCCTTACGAAAACTCAGCAGCCTAACGACGCCACTTAAAACTTCCAAAATGGATTGATGAGATCAAATAGAGTATTCCATCATATTAAAATAGAGTTTACAGCAAGAGTAATATAAAAGAAAATCCCCCAACATAACAAATAGTAGCTTAGAAGAAGTGACACAAAGGAGAGTACTTAAAAAAGAGAGAGAGGTTAGATCTCTTACGAAAGTTCGGCAGCCTAACGGCGCCACTCAAAACTCCCAAAATGGATTGATGAGAGAGAATAGGGTCTCTCATCACATGAACATAAAAATTACAGTAAATGTAATATAAAAGATCATCCCAATAACAAGAAAGATGAGCTTTAAAAGGAATGACATAAAAGTGTATACTTAAAAAGAAAGAGAGGAGTATGATCCCTTACCTCGGGTCCGACTTGACTCGATCGTTCTTTAATCTCCTGAATAATAAACTTGAGTTAATTTATAATTCCTTAAGAACCCCTTTTCAAGTTCATTATTACTTTTATACCACTTATTACCATGTCACAAACATTATGTAATCATTTAAGATAATAATATTTGTTTTGCCGATATTTGGTTCTTAAGTCGAAAGTGGTCTTCTTACAATTACATGTTGTTCGTGTGGCCAAATGTTTATTATATCCAGAATTGTATTCATTATGTAGATATCATATATGTCATATATATCCAGTACATTCATGCATTTATAACATTACATAATCATTTAGAGGTAAGAAATGAAATGCACCGTTCATGGAGACGGTAAGCTGTACGTACGCATGAACGCTACTTTCATTTCTATTTCGTATTTTATAGAATGGAATAATAATGATATAAAGGTATATTATAATTCCAGTATAATATAATATATAATATCATATTTCCATCCTTTATACATCCCACATATGGTATTTAATGAATCAAATCACTTTGAGGGGGCGGTAGTCAGCACTTCCTTAAATGAAGATATCGCGTATACCCATAATGGAAGCCATAAAGGTAAGACAAAAATGAAAAATACAGAAGCATAAATAAAACATAAACATATTATATATCATATATAAAAGTAGTGACATCATAATGGCCACCTTTGAAGGTGTTAAATGAGTATTGAACAATCATCGTTTCGGGAGGCAGAATTTCACCATCCACGGAAACCGTATGTTCTTTAACCATTTGATGTAGTTGTGTGAGAGTGTAGCTCGAATAAATCTTATAAAAACATCCTAGTATATTGAATATACTGGTGTTGTTACAAAAGAAGTAAATAAAAAGAGTTTATGGGGTTGGAGAAGCAAAATAAAACAAATGAATATGAGAGAATGAATTACCTTTAAAAGTGTAACTCCTTTTGATTTAAGCCTAAAGGCTTCCTTTGAAAGGATTCTGCCCAAAGGGAGTCCTCTAGGATGCGGAGAGGGATGTGGAGAGAGTAAATGTGCAGGGGTTGTCCGAGCCAAAGGCTTGAGGAGTGTGTTAAATGAGGTAGAGGTGGGGGCCTTTTATAAGAGGAGAGGAGGGGTACTTTTGGAAAGTAAAGAAATATTACTTTATTTGAAAATGTGTTTCGGTTTTAAAAGGTCCCACATTGATAGAATTCGTGGATAAGGTGATAAGGCTTAGAAATCCACTCATCCAATAAGTTTTTTACATGTGTAGTTTATAGAGTTTACATTATCTTTCCATTTTATTTAAATCGTCAAATAATGATATCATCGCTGCATCATTATTATGTCATAAATAATTTAATTTATTTAATGTCTAAAATTTTTTTAAAAAAATAATATTATTTATTAAATATTTTTAGCTTTCCAATGAATATTTATAATCAAAAAGATGACTTGTATAACCCCACTTAAAAATTGTTTTAGTAAAACATATCATGTTTGTGTCATTTTTACTTTTACATTAAATAAAAAGTTATTTATGTCATTTCCCAACCAAAGTGTCTCCATGGAGTCCCCAAGTTGACCCATGGCTTGTCTTGGTCGGCCATGACACAACCAATAAGGTTGGCACATGTTTCTAGGTCATTTCATTTTATTAAAGCATTATTTATACCTTAAACTACACTAATTACCACTAATCGCGATTAAGAACTTAATAAGTTACTATTCACCAAAAAATTATTATAATCTCATTGAACCACATTTTACTTCTTAATTACAACCATTTATGTCGGATTTTTTAAATTCAAAACACAATGATGGGAAAATTTCATTTAAACGGAAAATCAGTCTTTATAAGTACCACTTAGTGGTTTCACTATTCATAAAAAATTGATGTTTTTCAGAAAATTACCAAAAATTCACCCTAAGCTATATTTGATATTACGAATTCAAAAATGAAGTCTATTTTACAAAATTCAAAATATATAAGTCACATTAATTAATTTAATAATTAATTCTCGTTGTCAGAGCAAATAGCGTGTTTTTATGAAACAATAAGTATCAAAAGATTGACACTAGTTTAAGTCCGATTTCAAAGTGAAATTAATTCCAACGACCACTATTGGATTTAATGGTAAAAATATTTTCTAATTTCACTTTAAAACCAATTCAAAATATAATCTAATCATATAAATAAATTAGACTAAAAAGATGTTTTGAATTAAAATACAACATTTTACACTATTCATAAAAAAAATGAACTTTATCAAAAAGATACCAAAAATTTACAGAAAGTAAATTTTGATGTCCCGATTCTTAATAAGAGTTTTATTTGGTCCAAAAGAATATTTAAGAGTGAACAAAACTATATTTAATGACGGTTCTCCATCAAAAGGTGATAAGTGAGCCTTTAGTGAAAACTAGGGCATATACGCCAAAAATTGAATTCTTTCCGTATTTTAAGCCTTTATCTTTTATTGTATAGAGTAAAAATATTTAAGAACATATATAATCATATTTTAGTTATTTCTATCCATTCCCGCCAATACAACAGCTACATATTAACTACCATTTAAAATAATATTATTTTATTATTAGAGTGCAACCTAAGATTCCCAAGAAACTCGTTGGTGCGTGTTGGGTACGCCATCGAGCATAGCTTCCCCTTTAAAGTCATTTCAATATTTTATTCAAAAATATAGATAAATACGAAATGTCATATTCTTTATTTACCTGGGGTGTTACATCCTTCCCCCCTTTTGGGAATTGCGTCCTCGCAATTTTAAAATTGCGCTTGGAAACATCCTTGAAATTCCGACATCGGAACAAAAGTCCGTAAAACAAACAATTTAAAATAAAGAAAGATAAGTACAAAGGTCACCCGAGTTAACCCATACTAGGATTCCAAGTATGAAAATATGGACATGGAGGAAAAAACAAAGGGTCATGTTCTGATGGAGAGTGATAGAAAACATGTTTAGGAGAAAGTTAACCACGAGAAAATCACAAACTTGTGATGGGTTAAACGGTCTTCGATTCCCCAGTAGGAAAAGTTAATAGACAACATTTTTGTTTTAAGTTACTTTTTATTGAGGAATTTATTCATAAGGAAATATAATCATTTATCATATTGACTTTCAACCTTTATTATATTCCTTACACAAACTCATATTTTCTCCAAAAGATGAGTATTTAGGAAGACATGTTCACATTAAGAGTACTATAATCAACTTCTAGAGAATCACCTAATCCACAAAATAGAACTATATACTTCCCATGTCTTTAGACTTTAACCAAATCCAAAACCAAAAAGGCTAGTACAAGATCAGATAATCCAAAAAAATGATAACCCTTTATAAAAAGAAAATCTATTCTTAATCTCCAAAATTTGTCCAACAAAACCCAAAGTTCAACGAGGACCATTCTATAATCAATTTGTCCATAAAATTCTTCAAAGTAAACCAATATAAGATTGAAACCCAAATATTTGAAGGATTTAGTTGCATAGTCTTCCAAGATAAATCGTAACATTTATCTCCAAACAATATCAGTTGCTCCTAAAGTCTCGTTTTGAAAAGTAATTAACCTAATCACATATCCTCCATGATAGGTTAATCATTTTCAAAAATAACCCAAAATCAACTTACTCCTAATTCATAAAATCATATCACTAGAATGAATCAGTCAAACTAACCAGGGACTTCACGTAGTCCAGTGGTAGGCGATAAATACCAGTCCCACATTGGCTGTGGGTTCGATTCCCGCAGCTTTGTCCGACGCGACGGGATGTCACACGGTCTGTGTGTTGTCCTTTTTCCAAAACTATATAATTCTTAAAACATTCCCCAAAATGAGATAAAATCTTCAAGAATAATCGTAACATATTTTAACTTCAAGTTTATCTCATTCCTTTCATTTTCCATCATATCATAGAGTAACCCATAATTACCTAAAAATTAAGTATCATATAAACCCTAATGGTTACCTTAATAATTATTACTTGAATTTCCACATCGAATTGGCCATCTCGTACCTGATGCATTAGAGAACTCACCAAGGTTGAATTGGTTGATCATGACTCCTTGATATTTGGTTTAGAACAACCACAAGTTTCCGCATTGAATCCTTCATTTTATCTAGTATCTTAATCAGAGAACCACCACAGTTTCCTTCAAACCTGTTGTCTCTTTGGTGCCTGCTAGATCCATCCATTCACTAAAAATAGAAATGTCAGTGTGAGTATATCAACAAAACCAACATGTACTAATGAGTAAGATAGACAATAAGATATACTTACTCCTTCTCTTTATCTAAAACTAAGACTCTTTCTGAAATCCTAACCATTATGGTAATTGTCAATTATGAATAAAGAATACCCTAACCTCTAAAGTTATCTAAACCTCCCTTTGATACCAACTATAAGGCCCCAGCCTTAAACCTTACTTAATCTTGAGTTATTACAAGATTAAACATTGAGGATCTTTTCAGGTTTAGAGTTTTAGAGAATTAGATCATGAAACTTGCATTACATTCCACATTTAAACAAAGTGGTTACATAAAAGACAGTATTCACTCTTCCCATCAACGGGAACATATTTAAAATATAACACGGATTCTTTCTTGACACATCCTTGACACTATCATCACATCATGTACCTTTCCCTTGACCTGTGAAAAACATTTCAAAAACTTGGGATGAGCATAAAAATCTCAGTAAGAGTTATAAAAATATGGAAAGGAAACATGAGTTCATATATACATAAGAATGAAATCATACTTTACCCATAAAACAAAGTCACTTTAACATACCACATCAAACCATGAATAAAACATAGAAATCATAAGACATAAAGGTAACTTGAGGCATTCATAACATTCTTACGTAGGGAGTAACCCTCTTGGTTACGTTTGGAATACCCATCACAGTATATTCCCTAAATCTCTTCGGAGAAACCTTAACGTTTCACTCCTTCGCGTTACCCAATGCATTGGAGAGCTATATCGGGCTCACCCGCCCTTAGTTTATCACGGAACCACCCGTTCTTCATAAAAATTCCCAAGAACCATAACATAATCGTATCACATAAAACATGAATAAAGGAAACATAACATTTCCACATTTCAATCACAATATAACATTTTAGGATATTGAAATAATGAATCCATTCAAAAAGAAACCATTTCCAAAACCATTTAAAACATTTAATAAAGAGATTTTTGAATCAAATTGTCCCATACCACCTTGAAGATTTTAACATTTTAAACCATTAATATCCATATAAATAAATCCTTAAAACCATTTTGAAAACATGGATATTAATAAGAACAAATAATTAAAACATTTAAAACGATATTCTGGTAAAAGGGGTTTTACCAAAATTAGAGACACTTGAATACAATAATTGAGGAATAACATTTAGTCAGAACTTTATAATATCATGAGAATAAAAGGATGCATGATATAATACTCCAAAGGACATTATTTACACCATATAAGAGTGAATTGGTGCATAACAACAATGAACCCTCAATAGAAATGTCAAATGTGATGAAATCCCTTATAAAGAAGGTATCCTTAAATTAAGGACAAATAAATCTCAAAATATGTGTGACAAAAATAAATAAACCCAATATAAGTGGATATTAAGTGTAAAACAATAAAATGTCATTCACACATATTCAATGGATGACATATTCAATGACTACATGTTGAACCCAAAGAAATCGAAATTGGGTTAAAAAGTTCCGTTGACAGCCTAACGGCATCACATAAAAATGAGTTGATGAGAGATAAAAAGTGTATCTCATCACTTGGACATAAAATTTACATCAATAAGGATATATGAGAACATATCCCAACATAACAATATTTAAATTAAAAGACCCAACAAAAGAAGTCTTTTAAAAAAGAGGAGGGTGAAAGTTTCCCTTACCGACTTGGGTATCTTTCAAAACATACACCCCATGAAAGAAAGACAATAGATCATTGATGTAAATACTCATAAATAAATTTATATTACACAAACAGTATAATAATGGGCAGTACATACACCACTCAATGGAATTTGTGGAAAATGTAGCATAAATCTCACGAGAATAAAAGTGAGATGAAAAATCCCTTATGAAAACTCAGCAGCCTAACGGCGCCACTTAAAACGTCCAAAATGGATTGATGAGATCAAATAGAGTATTCCATCATATTACAATACAATTTACAGCAAGAGGAATATAAATGAAAATCCCCCAACATAACAAATAGGAGCTTAGAAGAAGTGACACAAAGGAGAGTACATAAAAAGAAAGAGAGAGGTTAGATCTCTTACGAAAGTTCGGCAGCCTAACGGCGCCACTCAAAACTCCCAAAATGGGTTGATGAGAGAGAATAGGGTCTCTCATCACATGAACATAAAAATTACAGTAAATGTAATATAAAAGATCATCCCAATAACAAGAAATATGAGCTTTAAAAGGAATGACATAAAAGTGTATACTTAAAAAGAAAGAGAGGAGTATGATCCCTTACCTCGGGTCCGACTTGACTCGATCGTTCTATAATCTCCTGAATAATAAACTTGAGTTAATTTATAATTCCTTAAGAACCCCTTTTCAAGTTCATTATTACTTTTATACCACTTATTACCATGTCACAAACATTATGTAATCATTTAAGTTAATAATATTTGTTTTGCCGATATTTGGTTCTTAAGTCGAAAGTGGTCTTCTTACAATTACATGTTGTTCGTGTGGCCAAATGTTTATTATATCCAGAATTGTATTAATTATGTAGATATCATATATTTCATATATATCCATTACATTCATGCATTTATAACATTAAATAATCATTTAGAGGTAAGAAATGAAATGCACCGTTCATGGAGACGGTAAGCCGTACGTACGCATGAACGCTACTTTCATTTCTATTTCGTATTTTATAGAATGGAATAATAATTATATAAAGGTATATTATAATTCCAGTATAATATAATATATAATATCATATTTCCATCCTTTATACGTCCCACATATGGTATTTAATGAATCAAATCACTTTGAGGGGGCGGTAGTCCGCACTTCCTTAAATGAAGATATCGCGTATACCCATAATGGAAGCCATAAAGGTAAGACAAAAATGAAAAATACAGAAGCATAAATAAAACATAAACATATTATATATCATATATAAAAGTAGTGACATCATAATGGCCACCTTTGAAGGTGTTAAATGAGTATTGAACAATCATCGTTTCGGGAGGCAGAATTTCACCATCCACGAAAACCGTATGTTCTTTAACCATTTGATGTAGTTGTGTGAGCGTGTAGCTCGAATAAATCTTATAACAACATCCTAGTATATTGAAGATACTGGTGTTGTTACAAAAGAAGTAAATAAAAAGATTTTAGGGGGTTGGAGAAGCAAAATAAAACAAAGAATATGAGAGAATGAATTACCTTTAAAAGTGTAACTCCTTTTGATTTAATCCTAAAGGCTTCCTTTGAAAGGCTTCTGCCCAACGAGAGTCCTCTAGGATGAGGAGAGGGATGTGTAGAGAGTAAATGTGCAGGGGTTGTCCGAGCCAAAGGCTTGAGGAGTGTGTTAAATGAGGTAGAGGTGGGGGCCTTTTATAAGAGGAGAGGAGGGGTACTTTTGGAAAGTAAAGAAATATTACTTTATTTGAAAATGTGTTTCGGTTTTAAAAGGTCCCACATTGATAGAATTCGTGGATAAGGTGATAAGGCTTAGAAATCCACTCATCCAATAAGTTTTGTACATGTGTAGTTCATAGATTTTACATTATCTTTCCATTTTATTTAAATCGTCAAATAATGATATCATCGCTGCATCATTATTATGTCATAAATAATTTAATTTATTTAATGTCTAAAAATTTAAAAAAAAAATACTATTATGTAGTAAATCTTTTTAGATTTCCAATGAATATTTATAATCAAAAATATGACTTGTATAACCCCACTTAAAAATTGTTTTAGTAAAACATATCATGTTTGTGTCATTTTTACTTTTACATTAAATAAACAGTTATTTATGTCATTTCCCAACCAAAGTGTCTCCATGGAGTCCCCAAGTTGACCCATGGATTGTCTTGGTCGGCCATGACACAACCAATAAGGTTGGGACATGTTTCTAGGTCATTTCATTTTATTAAAATATTATTTATACCTTAAACTACACTAATTACCACTTATCGCGATTAAGAACTTAATAAGATACTATTCACCAAAAAATTATTATAATCTCATTGAACCACATTTTACTTCTTAATGACAACCATGTATGTCAGATTTTTGAAATTCAAAACAAAATGATGGAAAATTTCATTTAAACGGAAAATCAGTCTTTATAAGTACCACTTAGTGGTTTCACTATTCATCAAAAATTGAAGTTTTTCAGAAAATTACCAAAAATTCACCCTAAGCTATATTTGATATTACGAATTAAAAAATGAAGTATATTTTACAAAATTCAAAATATATAAGTCACATTAATTAATTTAATAATTAATTCTCGTTGTCAGAGAAAATAGCGTGTTTTTATGAAACAATAAGTATCAAAAGATTGACACTAGTTTAAATCCGATTTCAAAGTGAAATTAATTCCAACGACCACTATTGGATTTAATGGTAAAAATATTTTCTAATTTCACTTTAAAACCAATTCAAAATATAATCTAATCATATAAATAAATTAGATTAAAAAGAGGTTATGAATTAAAATACAACATTTTACACTATTCATAAAAAAAATGAACTTTATCAAAAAGATACCAAAAATTTACACAAAGTAAATTTTGATGTCCGGATTCTTAATAAGAGTTTTATTTGGTCCAAAAGAATGTTTAAGTGTGAACAAAACTATATTTAATGACGGTTCTCCATCGAAAGGTGATAAGTGATCCTTTAGTGAAAACTAGGGCATATACGCCAAAAATTGAATTCTCTCCGTATTTTAAGCCTTTATCTTTTATTGTATAGATGTAAAAATATTTAAGAACATATATAATCATATTTTAGTTATTTATATCCATTCCCGCCAATACAACGGCTACATATTAACTACCATTTAAAATAATATTATTTTATTATTAGAGTGCAACGTAAGATTCCCAAGAAACTCGTTGTTGCGTGTTGGGTACGCCATCGAGCATAGCTTCCCCTTTAAAGTCATTTCAATATTTTATTCAAAAATATAGATAAATACGAAATGTCATATTCTTTATTTACCTGGGGTGTTATAGGAAAACTAGGGTACGGGTCCTTACCGTTGGTATTATAATATGTTTACTAGAAAACTTGGATACTATATTTAGAAAACCATGATAAGGGAACATACCCATAAGATAATATTTTAGGATAAGAATAAGATGAAATCATAGAATTTTGGTAAAGTAGATATTATGTTGATCTTCCGAGAAATAAATATTTGTCTAGATAATACAAGTGGATGTGGTTTTGGAACATATGTACCTAGGTATAACAACTCTTACAAGGTGTGTCGAGCCTGAATCAGGTAACCTTGTACATGAAAATGGGTCTTACTATGCACCTAGTCTTCCACTAAGAGGGGAGATGCTTAAGATAAGTCACATTATCATTACAAACCATTATTAAGGATTTAAATTTAAATATTTCACCAAATAAAAAAACTTATAATTATCAAATTAGACATGCATGAAATATAAATTTATGTTAAGTGTTTTTATAGTTTGATATTTTACCAAATGATTCATGACCTAATTTAGTGTATCCCATTATTTATAAATGGAGCCTAATGGAAGAAAAGGAAACTACATCAACACAAATTTCCCATCTTGGGATTTCCTTCTTATACAATATAATGATATCGGTGTTGCAGTTGTGACTAGTTTTGAGAAACTTATAACTATATTGGGACAGCTAACTCATGCTTTGAGAAATAACCTTACTTTTATGAATCATCATAATCCATAACATAAATCCTCAATTTTATACCTCTTTATGTCTTAAAAACCTCCATAATTCAATGAAACTACAAACCCATTTGTAGCTGAGTAGTGGATACATTCGTTAAAGAATATATTTCCCACTTTGGGAAGTAATGAAAGGTAGATGGTTTTCACGGCAGTATATCATCTATCGAGAGATGAGGATCAATGGTGGTCACACATCCAAATCACATATGAGGAAGAAGAAATTAAAAGAATAGAATGGAAGGATTTTAAGGACAGTTTCCAAGAAAAATATTTTCCTCATAAAAAATGAGCCTATATGGACTAGAAATTCACGAATATGAGGAAAAATTAGGATGAGAATATATCCAAAGATTAAAGAAACTTTACATAGTGAGAAAGGAATTTCATGGACTACATAAATCATCTAAGGAGAAAAATTCATCAATTCTTTGATGGATTAAAAACATTCCTCTAAATGGAACAAGTATCATAAAATATCTTATCGCATGAAGATATAGTCTCATGTGCTATGAAGACTGAAAAATAATTCACTATGTTATATGACTTTAAATTAAACAATGAGAAGAATAGGTCTTTTAAGCACTCTAGAAAATAAAAGGGAAATGGGGAGAAGGGAGGATTTTTTTTTCAATCATGAAATATTTTTGGGAAGAAACACTTTGATACTTGCCCGAAGGGTATGAGTGTTTATTACAAGTGTGGATAAAAAGGCCACTAAGTCCATGATTTAAAGGGAATAAAATAATCTACCAATATTAAATTATAAAATTTCAAACAGATGGGACATTATACAAATGATTATCCTAAGCATAAAAGAAAACATTCCCTAAAGAAGGTCAAGGGAGCAAGGCCATGCTTATGTGGTGACAAATATTGAGGATGAAGTTCCTAATGATGTAGTGTAAGGTACTTTAATAATTTCCTCAAACATATCCAAATCTGTATTTGATTTAGGGTCATCATAGTCGTCTATATCTTCCCAGTTTTCCAAGAAAATTTAGCATTTCCTATTTCATTTACTAAAGGATTTTTTAGTCAGAACTCCTAAGGGATGTATCCTTGCAATAATGATGTTTCAATCAGCCCCCTTTACGAATCATATACATTATTTAGTTTCCGACCATATCATCATAACTTTGATTGACTTTGATAAAATTATTGGAATGGGATGGCATCCAAATTATGACGTGAAAATCTCTTTCCAGAAGAAGGAAGTTACAATTGTTTAAAATGATGTATAATCCGTTATCTTTAGAGAGTAAACCTCTCTATATGATTCTTATCAAGATCAATACCCAGTAGCTCTACAGAATAAAATTATTTGGGGGGAGGATAACGTAATATATATGTGTATGGAAATAAATCATAAAATCTGTATGTACTTATTTTGAAAGAATATATCAACGTATTTTCAAAGGATTTATGTAGACAACCTCTAGAGATGGAAGTTGAGTTCTCTATTGATTTAATTCCATGTTCAAGACCTTTATCAAAGACTCCATATAGAATGTAAATATTGTAATTGGTGTGGATAATTAAACTACTATATTAATTGAGTGATAATGGATTTATTCTCCCTAGTGTTTATCCATGGTGAGCCCCTATTCTCATTATCCAAAAGAAACATGGTTCCATGATGTTGGGTATTGACCATAGATAAATAAATGTTATTACGATAAAGAAAAAGTATCCCCTTCCTCACATTGATGATTTATTTGGTCAACTTAACGGTGCCCAATATTTTTCAAAGATTGACCTTCGATATGGATATCATTATTAGTGTGTGAGGAAAGAAGATATTCCAAAGACAATGTTTCAAATAAGGTTTGTACATTATGATTTTATAGTAATTTCTTTCGGACTAAGTAATGAACCCTCTATATTCATGGATCTAATGAATAGATTTATTAAGGAATAACTTGATGATTCTTTAGTGGTATTTATTATGATATCATCATATGATTAAAAATCAATAATGATTATGTCAATCAAATGTGAATTGTTTTGGAGACTCTTAGAAGAAACAAGTTATATGGGAATTTTCACAAGTGTGAATTATGGCTTGAAAATTTTTCTTTTTAGGGCCATATTGTCTCTATGGATGAAATCATAGTTGATCTTGTGATGAAAAATTCAGTTCAAGAATGACCTGCACCAATGAGCATAACCAAAGTACATAGTTTTATTGGTTTAGAAGATTATTATTATCTTTTCGTACAAAATATCACCCAATTATAAAAACCGTAAAAGAAATGTACCCATAGAGTAGTTAAGTTAATATAGAAAAAATAATCTGAAGAATGTTTTCATGAATTTAGGAAGAGGATAGTGAATTCTCCAATGTTGACTCTACCATCAGTAAATGGTGTATTTGTGATTTATAGTGACACATCAATGAAAGGAAATGGATATGTCCTTATTCATAATGATAGATTTATTTCCTATGCATTAATAAATTTAAAAAATCATGAAAAAAACTATCCAACACATGATCTTGTGTTAGAAACTATAAAATTTTCTCTGAAGATATGTATACATCATCTCTATGATGACATAAATTACATATATATTTATAGATCAAAAGATCATTAAATATATCTTCTCATTGAAAGAACTCAACATGAGGAAAAGGTTATGGATAGAGTTGATTAAGGATTATGATTGTTCAATACAGTATCACCCAGGGAAGGAAAACAAGGTGTTTGAAGCATTGAGTGGGAAAGATCATGGAGTTCTCAATAAAGTGAGAATTTACAAGAAACATGTGTATATTGATCTAGCGAGGATGGATATTGAAATTATCAAAGAAGGTGAAACATCACTAATTTTTTAATTCATGGCCCAACCATCATTATTAGAATGGTCTAAATTTTCTCATCCTGATGATGAGAATCTTCAAAATAAAATAAAATTTGTGAATAATGGGATTTTGACAGACTTTGTGTATGAAGATGGAATTCTAAAATTTTGGAGGAGGATTTGTGTCCCTTATATCTCCGAGCTAAAAAGGGAGTTAATAGATGATGAAAATTAGTAGAATTTATCTATAAGCCTTGGTTTCTAGAAGATGTATAGATATCTAAAGGAACATTTCTGGTGGGATAATATGAAGTGGGAAATTACTGATTTTGTATCCAGAATTTTAGTCTTTCAACAGGTGAAGGGTGAAGAAATCATCCTAAAAGATTATTACAACATTTTACTATTACTATATAGAAATGGGATGTAATATATTTTTATTTTTTAACTTCATTACAAAAAAAATATAATAAATAATGATGCAATGTGGTTGATTGTTTATCGACTTACCAAATATGCACATTTCCTCACAACGAGGGTTGATTTTTAACCACTGCACCTTACAAAACTCTATATCAATAAAGCTGTTGGAATTCATGGTGAACCTCTATTAATTGTTTATGATCTTGATCAATGATTTACATTAGTAAATGTCTCCAGATTTAATTGGATACTAAGATTAATTTGAGTAATTCATATCACTATAAAAATGATGGGCTTTAATAAAGGATTATCAATTTATTAGAAGAAATTTTTAGATAATGCCCGCATCACATTAATGGTACGTGGGATCAATTTTTACCTTTAGTGGAGCTTCCTACAACAATAGTGTCTATTATAGAATTTAAAATGGAACCATATAAATCATTGTACAAAAAGAGATGATGTACAGCAACATTTTGTGATGAAGTTGGTGAAATGAATCTGGTCGGCCTAGAGCTTGTGGAGGAATCGCCAACCAAGGTAAAGACTATTCAAAGCCATATCAAATAACATTAAAGGAGAAAGAATATCTAGAATAATAATAGAAATAACTATTTATAATTTCAAGTGGGAGATCATTTTTCTAGAATGAATCTCCACTGAAGGGTGTTATACGAATTGGGAAGAAAGGGAAACTGAGCTCCAGATATATTGGTCCTTTTAAAATTTTGGTGATAATTTGAGTTTTGTCTTATCACTTAGAAATTCCACCTATCCCTTACAAGTTACACAATGTGTTCCATAAATTCTTGTTACATAAGTAAATGCTAGACCCAACACATGTACTCATTTATGAAGGAATAGCATTGGAACCTGACTTATCTTACTGTGAATATCCTATCTGAATTCTAGACAATAAAGAACCAGTGTTGAGGAATCTGATGACATGTCTCATAAAGGTACATTGAAAATATCATAAAATTAAAGAGGCAATGTAGGACCCTAAGGAAGTTATGATGAAGAACTGTCCAAATATATTTATGAGGTAACAATCCTAAAATTTCAAGGATGAAATTTTTCTAGAATGGGAGAATGTACTGACCCAAAACTCTATCAATGAAATTCAACTTATTTTTTTTATTTAATATCTTATATATAATATAAAATTACTTCTATAACATAATACAAGCATCATAAATGAATAATGAATGAAATAATAGGTATTCCTATAAGTTAATGAACCTATACCGATGAAAGAGTAACATGCCTGTAAGAATAGTAATGTAACCCTTATGAATAGTAAACTGACCAATAGAATAGTAACCTCACTAATAAACTTTTTCCATCTTATAAATTAAATTATGATATAACTATATCATACTATATGTAAATTAATATTTTAAAAATTAATATTTATTTGTTGGTATTGTGTAAGTCGTAAATATTTAATTAGAATAATATAATTTCAAAAATATTTAGAAGATAATTAATTTTCAAAAAAATTAATCATAAATCAATATTTCTTGTCTTAATATTTTAGGAAAATGTTATGAGACCAAACTTTATTTTTTTAATGTGATATAAAATCAGTTAAAAATTTAAAATTGTATTTTTTAGAAGAAAATGATTTTAGTAAAGAATTAAATTAAATATATCTATAATTGTTTTCATAAGATATATTTTATTTTTAAATTCTATATGTCAAAAAATGGTTTAGGTGAATTTTTGGGATTTTTTCTGAAGTACATGAATTTTTATTCAATAATAAAATACATTAATTTATAATGTTAATACATTATAAGAAAAATAAAATATTCCTTGATTAAAGTTTGATGTAATCCACCTTAGTTCAAAATCACATCAACCTATTTCTTTATTTAGTCACAATATTGAACATTATTTCTTTTCTTGAAAAAATAATAAAATAATGAATACAAAAATTGAGAAATCTTCCCTCTCCTCTACTATGAAAATCACCCCTCACCCCCTCTTCTACACACACCTCTAAGCCTTAAGGGTTTCCTAATTTCTACCCTAATACTATCCCATAGTATCTAACCCATGTTTAGGATCTCTTGGCCTTTACAAAAGGCAAAACCCCTTCCCTTAAGGAGGCCCTCAATAACGATTATTCAAGATGTAAATCCTCTTCCTTTTTCTTTTAATTTCATTTCAATTTACTTTCTTTTCATATCCTACCCTCACATCCTCTATAAAAATGGTCTTGATAACTCCAATATCATATATATACTGAAATTATATCATGTTAATGGAATTTACATCATAACTCTCTTTACTCTCTCTCTTTTATTTTAAAAACAAAATCAACATCTGGGAGGTCCCTATTTACAACTTTTGAGAACGACAAAATTTATTTCATCAATTTATATTTCATGGATGGTCATGAAACCATTTTATGGTTGAAACAAATTATAAAATATTTATAATATCTTATTTAGTGTTCTGTAACAATAATATATCTATAATATTAAATAATATAACAAAAATATTTCATTGTGATTGGAAAACTGGTTAAATTAATCTAAATGACTATCATTAACATGAAATTGAAGGACTCATCCACATATATGGAAAAAATAATAAATAAAACCAATTAAACTTATGGTTTTCAATGAATAATGTCAAATTCCAATTCTATAGAATTATACCAATTTTACATGAATTTCATTACTCATATACAAGTATACCAATCGTGTAAACCAAGGAATAGAACACTCCAAAATAATAAAACACTATCTTTTAACTCATAAAAAGAACATAAAAACATAATAAAATTATATTAAATAAAATAGATGTATATTAGATTGTTAATTAATTAATTTATTTATTTAATTTGATTATTCAGGATGTTAAGGTCAAGTTTAAAACACATTTAGACAAAAGGTAAGGATTTTCTACCCAAACCTCAAATTTCATTTAGGTCACTCATTTTATCTATTTTCCCCAATTAAATTCTTAATTATTATTATATACTAAAAATAAATTATGTTTCAATGTTCTATATATATGTAACAATAATATTCATTCTTTTTTTATGGGCAGTTACATGTTTTAAAAGGATCTTTCTCAAATTCTTCTTGATAAACAAGCCCAAATCCAGTGAAACTCTAGAATTCATACCTATTTTCAAGTGAAAAATATAATATGTTTTATGCCACCATTATTTTGCAAAAATAAATCATTTTATTATTAAAAAATATATTAGTTCATTTATAGTTTTATACAAATATGTTTCCAAAAGATCTCTTCTTTTCAATGTAAATGAGTATTTCTCTCTATTATAACTCGATGATTTTATAAGAGTATTTCCATTTATTTAAACACTCATGTTAATTCTTATTTATAATTAGGATTAATATGTTATGATATCTTTGCACATATTTTATTTAATGTTATATGATTATATTGATTATGGATATGATATCTTGATACCATTCACTATATTACTTTGAATGGATAGTGTTTATGTTTTCTGATTCGGGAAATTTATTTACATTTTATATGCTAGTTTCAATGTGAATGTATACTTTGATATTGTTTCTCCCCATTAATATGAGGAATGAATTGGACATAATAAGGGATGGGTGGGGCTTTCTATATCTATTTGATCCATTGGTAGGTATCATGGACAAACTAGCTTGTATTATAACACATTATGTATGGTATCTTGGCCAAGGCCTTGACTGTATGATTTTGATGTTTGACATTATCCATTCTATCATTATGATTCTAGTAATTGAATGTCTATATGATTATTCATATTTTATAATATCCATGGTTATGATATATTATAGAATTATCCAATTTTAATTCCTACCATTTTATGCTCAAGATTATGTTTTAATGGCATGTTAACTTTTAGCTATTCACCATGCTTTATATTTTTACTTCTGTTGTATTACATACCCATACTGATCATATGAGCTCACCCCTTCTTAATTTTTATTTTTCCCCATTATGGGAAGATGAATATTAGGAATGAATTATGGGAATAATATAGAATTTTATTGGTGTTTCCAACGTAGTTACTCTGTTGAAATTCATTTCAAGTTATAATGAAACTTTAATGTTTTTATATATTTTTCCAATGATACAAAACATTTCATTCCTTTAGGATATGAATTCCATTATTATATGAAAAAATTAATTAAATGAGGCACTGGATCTAGTCAACTAGGGTTTTGGTCCTTGCATATGAATATTTCATTGTTTATGTCATTAACATCAGGTTCAACCCCATAAATGTTTCTTATTTATGAATGATATCCAATGGGTTTGTTCATGAAACTGGAAACACCCAATGGTTTTGTATTCAGAGATGTCTGATTTCAAAATAAAATATCTTGTAAGGTGTTTTGACCTATGAATCTTAAGAACTCACATTGGTTGAGAGGATGGGAGGCCAGGCTCATCACCACCTGGTTGGGGGAAGCATGTTCTACTTTGGGACACTCTTATTGATTTAAGATATTTTCAAGAATCCAACATTAATTCCCAAGTATGATGTGGTTCATCCCAAATTAGAAATAAATTATTAGAATCTGTGGAATTTAGAATCATTTGTATGTATTCGAGATTCTTCATTAATGGAGATGTTTTTATGAATCTAATGTTCTCTATCTATTGTATCATCTCACATACTACTTGGAGATTATTTGGCCATTATTACAGCAATTTTGGTTTTCTCTCCACATAGTGGGGAACTCTATAGTTTATTTTCATCCAGGAATATGAAGGTTCCTTTGGAATTTATTGTCATCTAGGTAAGAGATGGTCAATCAAGAATTTATCATCATCCCAGGAGATAAGAATTCTTAGATGTTGGGATCGAACCCAAAAATGGGAATCCTTTAAGAAAAAATTGTTCATCAAAATGAATACCACATGGTCTAATTTATTGAAAAATATGGTACCCTGATTGAAGGTTTCGTTTCACGAATGTGGGTGGTGTACAAGGGCTTGGGCACTGACGGTACTTGGGGGTATATTGGGAGAACTTCTACTTGGGGACTTGTGATCCTTTGATTTATTCATCTATTTTACACTCTTTTTTATAAGGCATTTTCCTTTGTTTCATTTTCATCTAGGTGATAAAAATGATTTTCAATAGATTTAGTCTTTTCAAACATAAATATCAAATATTTTTATATGAATATTCATTACATTTCATAAACATGTTCTTGAGAACTATAATAGTTTAGTGTCTCTGAATACTATAAACACACTATTCTTATTTCATGAATGATATTAGATATCTCCCACAAACATCCAATAACATAGTAATCTAATTAGGCATACACTACCAATACCTTTTCAAATTTCCTATAAAATTAATCATAATTATGGGAGAGCATAGAAATTTCAGTAAGGGTAAAAATAAGAGATAAAAAACTATTATTATATGAAATTATAAAATAATTATAAGTTCTTTTGATCATGAATAAAACTTATTAATTTCATACTCAACCTCTTGTTGATCATAAACATGAGTGATAGAATAAAACATTATCATTTCAGAAAACCTGGCCCATAATGGTATGAAATCACCATAAATAAATCATGAACCATAATCGCATGTCATTAATGTATGGAACCATCATAAATATGGAAAATATTTTCATATATAATGGTCAACTACCCAAAACATCAACATAGTGGACCGTAACATTTCACATCATTCCCATTATGGATTTGAACACACCAACTTCCCACAGTTGATGAGAACTCACCTGATTCCCATAGTGGATCAGCACTCACTAATTTCACATAGTAGATCAATCCCATTGATAGATTTCCAGTTGTTATCTTAAGATGTATAAAGCTTCAACCAATGAATTTGAGAGAAATCTTGGTCCCACCCATCTCATAATGAGAACCATACTTATTTCTTCCATAATATCATAAATCATTCATCATATAATCACATCATAATCCATGTAAGGAATGAAGGTTTCTTATACATTTCATCAATTTATCATAGCTTAATCCAAAAAAATAAATTTGTATCATAATCATTTCATGAAAAAAACATTAACCATCTGAATAATAATTAATGATGTTAAAATTTATTCTTTTGTTTAGTAAAGAATAGGTAAGATAAAAGGATAAATTGTTAGATTGATAATTATTATGAAAGAACACAAGGAATTTTTATAGATAAAATATCCATAACACTTTGAAAATAAAATTTCAAAGTGATATTATATAAAAATAACATTTAAAACCTATAAATGAATCATTAAAATTTATTTTAAATATTTCATGAGGAAATTATAATTTCCTTTTGCAATTTTTTTAAAGCATAAAATTTTTTAAAAATGGTTTCATTTTAATATATCCTTTGAAACACATAGATTATTATTTAAAACAATAAGTGGACATGATGGTGAAATTTGTTTTCATGATATACATGTTAAAATAAATATTAAATTAAAATTTTTTAAAAAATAAAATTGCTGTTATTATTTTCACAAATCGTCCCTAAGGGGATCTTGTCGTGACTCCCCAATCTCATTTCCATTAGGCTAGGATCTATTGACTGGAATCGAGTAGACATATCACTAACATGGGAGGCCATAGTTAAATTTACTGATACACACACACACACAAACATCACCAATCCCATACAATTATAGAAAGTATAAAAACTAATAAACCATGCATTCATATATATAAATCCCACAAACAGAGTATAAAGAAAAGTAATGGAATCTAAACTAATCCAAATACAATCCCACCCTAAAAAGACTAAAAAATTTACAATATGAAATTAAATATGTGGTCTATGGTCAAGATAACATAGGAACACTCCTCTTTCTATTTGGCTCAATATAAACCAATTTATTTAAGTCTTTCTAGGACTCCATTAGAGGGTCATTCTTCTGCATAAGACATGAAACATGTGGGAAGATCCCATGAAGTTGTGAGTATAAAAATACGTAGTAGAACACCCTAAAGAAAAAATCCTATCAAAATAAGAATAGAAATTATCTTCATATAGGTATATGTTTACAACACATATAACATGAATATCAAGATATAATCAACATTGATAGAAACATTCAATATAAAGTCATAAATATAATACTGGTATTGGATTTCTACCTGAAGGAGCCATTTAGAACCCATCTGGGAGAATACACTCTATGAGTCTTATAGCGCTGATGATGTATCTTCAAGAGGTAGTTCTCATCATGTCTCATTACAGGAACATTATGTCAGAAGTATGAAGAGATATGATACACATATGAGGATCACACCCAAGGCAATGGGGTATACCAATATCTAAATCAGTAATAACCGAATTTCTAGAGGATTGATGCCCATGTAGTGTTGGTCAAGATGATAACATAAACTCTACCTAGGTACAGAAGATCTTATAGGATATCACATTGGGCCTCATGGAAGGATTCTGACAACTCTACCCAAAAAGTAATGTCTGATGTGATTACCATACTATGTGTAGTATGTGATTCCATAATTGCCCTTGGGGAAAGAATATATGGAAAACACCCTAAATAAACATTACCAATATATATAAGAAATGGTATTCAAGTATTATTTGAATGAGTTCATTGTATATACTAGTAATTAACAATGTGTCACTTCGAAACCAGGCCCTACCTACATAAACAACTAGAGCATGTGTCCATATAGAAGTACACAGTATGACCATGCCCATTTACTCTTTGTCATGTTCATGTACACTCTGATATTAATTCCAATATATTTGGGACGGTTCACATGATATGTTAGAGTTTCACACATTGTGTGACATCATCAAATTCAATGTGGTGCCAAACTTCAACTGAAAACCATATTTCCCACTACAAATGTCCCACTGAGTGTGTAATTCTGTAATATATGTGTACTAAGTAATTTCACTGATCCTAAAGGATTATCCTCTAAATTTTAATATGATTATCAAATGATTGGATCCACCACCTCATATATCAATCATTCAATGAAATTCGAATCTATGTCAAATGAAGTAAATCGTCAGCGGAGATGTGATTTTTAGTGGCCTTTTTTTTGGGAATCATCCTGAACCTCCACTATTTCATGTTCCAAGAACCACACCTATATAGTCCCAATACGTTCTTGATCTTCCCTTTTCTTTGATCATCACAAAATCCCTAAACCATACCACGTTTGTAGATCTGATATCAAATTATTTCACCAAGAAATGGGTGTGCACCATTCGATTCCTTAGTATTTGGGTTGACCCACTGAGATAATGAAACCCCAGTGATTAAAAATGAAATGTGAATGAAAAAAATAAAAATAATATACAAGAGGAATGGATCCTAGGTGATGTTTTTATAGAACTCGATTCATTTTTATTATTATGGTGAATTAAGAGATGTAGAATAACTAACATGAAATTCCTAATACTTCATCTCAATGATCCTATACCATCAATACGCATGACCCTCAAATAATTTCATTGTTTTATTGATTCCAATTCATCACAGGAATCCTAAATGAAGAAAAATCCAAATAAAAAATCATCCTACCTCACACTAGATTGATCACTAAAAAAGAAAAAACTTTCAACATTTTTTTGTTGAGATCCTATGATTTCATTGCATACTAATCATAGAACTATGATATGATTATAGTTATCCAATAAATTCTCTCCCAACAAATCCAATGTCTCTCAATTTTTTTTACCATCATGCCGATAACCCATAAAATCCACCATATTTCATTTGTAAATAGGTATTTAGGTCACTTTTTCAATGAATGCATAAATTAATTCATTTTATTTATTTAATTAATTATTTCAACTATAATGAATGTTTTAAAAATTCCCAACTGAGACAAAGGTCATTCCATGCATAAGATGAAACCCATTCTCTGAACTCAACATTTTCCTCAAATTTTTGATTCATAACTCTATTTAGAATTAATTTTACATTTTCAAGAAAATAGAGCATCTGTTCTATTTAATATATTTAGTATATTTGAAACATTTTTTCCCGAAAAACAAGGACTTAGAATCATAATCTATCTCAATATATGGCCTAAAAAATAATACAAATAATGTCCAAAAATAATACATAAAAAATATAAGTCATTACATTCTCCTCACCTTGGGACTTTAAATTGTGAAAATATAAAAAAAATCTATTCAAAATTATGTGGGTACTGAGTAACCATATGAGGATCTATCTATTGAGTGTTATCCTGATGATTCACATAGTGCCACCATACTGACAATAAAGGAATATCTTTACCATGAAGTGACCTCTCCCAATGATCCTCAATCTCAACTGGGTACTCAAAAAACATATATCTATCTTTATTTTCGAGTTACCATTAATTTATACTGTGTGATAGATCATGCATGTACCTCCTCAACTGAAAGAGGTGGAAGATGTTGTCTACTCTCTCTAAATGTAGAGGTAAATCTAATATGTATTCTAACTCCCCATCTTTATGCAATATTAGGAAAGATCCAATGAATCATAGAGGTAACTTGCAACCCTAATGAAATCTATGTAATCTACATCGAGGTGAAACCTATAATAGCACGAGGTCTCCCTCATTAAACTCCAAAGTACATCATAGTTTGTTTGTATAATCCATTGCATAGATATGTGCATATTTAATTTTTTCTTATATGGTCTTAAACCGCTCAGTATTATCTCACACCAACTCTAGGCCCATGAGTATTGACTCTCCTTTGACAGTTCAGAATAGTAGTGAACTATATGGGTGACTTTAAAAGGGCTCAAATGGAGCCATAATAATGGTATAATAGAAGATTTTGTTTTATCAAAACTCCACTAGTGGTAGTTGATCCTCCAAAATACATCCAATGTTAAATATTCCAGATTACAGTATGTACTCTAGAACTTCAATAGTCTACTGATTCTAGTCTTCGATGTGGGGGAAAAAACCATGCTCAAACGAAAATGATTCCCAAAATCCTTCGGTAATCACTTCCATAATAAGGATATGAAAAGAGAATCACAGTACAATACGATCATCGATAAAACTACATTGTGTTGGTCTATCTAGTTCATGTAATGACATCCCAAGATATTCACTAAACTCTTGTCTTGAATAAACAGAATTATGTTTGAATTGGAGAGTTGGTTTATGATCACTCGGCTAGAATTGTGTCCCCTGGAAGTATGTGGTAACCCCATCATCACATCCATGGATATCCCAGACCACATCCACACTAGTATCTTGAGGGGTTGATCTAAACCCAGTAGGTTACAATTCTCAGCCTTCACTAGATGACAAGGCATTGATAAACAAACATGACACCTACCTTCTTCATCCTTAGACCTCAATACTAGTGTTGAAGGTCCTAGTACATCATTTCCACACTAGTATGAGCTTCCAATGGATATTTAGGAAACTCTATCAGAAACTCCTCCCGCAACATCACTAATACCATCATGCATCCTCTGAAAAGAATTACTTGATCCTCACCTTTAGAGAATCCATCAGGAGAATTTCCAAGGGAAATCTGCGTATGTAGGGTCTCATAGTCATCATACCCATGTTATTCCTCCCTAAATCTCTCTAAAATAAAAGGGCTATAAACCATGAACTAGAGGTAAGATTCTCCTTCTCGACCCACAAAGGATAACCCCAACAAGGCCAACTGCTCTGATGGATCACTCAGAAAATGAAAACAAGATCTCTGGCTAAGAGCATCTACTACCACATTCCCCTTTCCATGTGTATAGAAAATCATGAAGTCATAATCCTAGAAGAAATATAACAATTTCCTTTTTCTCGTGTTAATACCATTTTAGATAAGATATAATTCGGACTCTTTTGGTTTGAATAGATTATAAACTGATCACCCATCAGGTAGTGTCACTAAATATTTAGTGTGAAGGCTACAACATCAACCTCAAGATCATGGGTCATGTACTTCTATTCATATAGTCTAAACCGACCAAAACCACAGGAAATAAACACCTACATGTTTATTATAACACAACCAATATCATTTGTTTATACATAAAAGTAAACTACATAGTACACACCCACCTTTGGAAATCTACAGATGGGAATACTGGTCAATCTCTACCATAACTCTTGAAAATCCTTCTAAAAACTCTTCATCCACACAAACGGGATCCCATTTCTGCTCAAACCTCTCATGGAAGATGATATCTTGGAGAACCCAGGTAAGACTCTTTTGTAATATTATGCCAACCCAAGTAATCTTTTCACCTCCATCACACTATTGGGTGGATCCCACGATAACACTACCTTGGATTTTTATGGGTATGTTCCCACACCATCGGTTAATATAATGTGTCTTATAATGTGGACCTCCAGAATCCATTACTAGCACTTCCAAAGATTCTTGTAAAGCTATTTATCTTGAAGTATATCCATAACCATCCTCATGTCCCTCGAATTATCTTTATTGGAAACCTAATTCACAAGGATATTGTTGATGAAGAATACCAAAAATCAGTCCTGTAAATGATGAAATATATTGTTTATGATTCTCATGAGCAATATAGGTCAATTATTTATGCCAATGGGAAACACTAAGATATCAAATTTTCTATTGATATATGTATTTTCCATATTAGGTATATCCTTATTCATTACTTATAACTGGTGATAATGTGATATATGGTAATCCATCGAAAACCATCATGACCATCTAAACTTATCAAAGAGGTCCTCAATGCTTAGTAGTGGATAGGTTTTCATTATGAACACCTTGATAAAATAATGGTAGTCTAAAAAATCCTTAATTAACTTTTTACATTATTTGATAACAACAATAGAGTTTATCATGGTGAAACACTCAGTTTAAAAAATTACTTCCTCAAAAAGTCCTCTAACTACACCCTCAGTTCCTGAATCTATATGGTTTCTATTTGATATGTTTGAAAATATATCAGGGTTCTCCCAGGGTTTATATCAATTCAAAATTATTTTCTTTCAGTTGGGAGGTAATCCTTTAACATTCTTAGGGAAGACATCCTCGTACTCTTCCACCATTATAGGAAACTAGATACTCACAACATCCACTGAACCAAGGGTCACTATATCCATATTATGAGTAATTAACTTCACCCTCATATGCATGGGTCCATACTATACTTCTTGGGATTCATTTTATCCCACAAATAAAAACCATTCCCCATAACTATGGACACCGCTTCTTCAAACTTGAACAGTCAATCTTCTCTTAAAGAGTATATAGTCAGTCTATACATAAGATGATTTCATAATTCATCATCTCAACTACACATAGATCCCAAAAAATCTCAACTCCAAGTGTTGGGTGACACTATCATCAGAATTTTGTGATTGCTGAGCCATCTTGAATGAGAGTCTCTATGAACAAGGATCGAGCCAAAGGGTTCTACCAAAATCTATAAGTATCAAAATATATATGTTACAACAATAATTTTAATAGAACCAGTGTCTATCAATACTAAAAATAATATATAAATGACACATATTTTACCTCATATCATCTGTAAAGCCTTACGATCATAAGAATCTAATTCCTTTAATTCCCTATACCCTTGTCCTCATGCTCCTTAATCATGGAGTGGACCACCTGTGGGTGGTGGTGGTAAAATTCCTAATACTATACCACCTCTAGAAGCTCTCCTAACTCCTCTATCACTTCTTCTAGCATGTGTACCACTCTTATCTTGTCGTCAACTCTACCTCGGTGGGGCGTCCATTTCATCTAATTCATACATACAACAGATCAGACAATCCCTCGTGATATTTTCCTTTCCATCGCATGAGTATAACCACCTATCCTTGTGTTGACTAAGCCTATGATGTGATCCCTAGACCACAAACCCTCTATCTGGGGACCTCCTCCTGAAATTCCTTTCATGTCTAGATGCCTAAGACTAACATCATCTACCTTCTACCGAAGTCTTTTATCAGGTGTTCCCACTACCGGAAACTACTTTATGAATCTTCTTATCCATGAAACTCTCAACCAAAGAAGCTCTCTCTATCACCCCATCATATTTTGGAATTCACAGAGTTGTAATCATGACTCAGATATCTTTAAATGGTCCTTTATTTATGTCCTGATCCTAAATGAATAGACCAGGAACCATAAACATAGAGTATCTGGAGAGGTTTCTAATACTTGATGAATTTTCATCTAATATTGTGCTACCCTACTAAAGTTGTAGAGTCTCCTAGATGCATGCAATCCTTAACATATATGGGGGAAACTCATCCGGGAGAGGTGCTTGAACTCTAACAGTGCTAGAGTAACCTCCTCACATGACACAATAACTAATCCCCACCATCATTCTATTTATACATATAGAAGGATCGCTTCTAGAACCACCACCAGATATGTCGGCGTCCTACAAGACAAAAAACTTGTGTCCCTACCACAATCCATTCCAAATATGCCTCTAGGTTAGAAACACCAAAGAAGCAGTGTTTTCACTATCACTAAAACTTAAAAACATGCTCAAAACAATTCTATTCATTTGTTAGTACTATAGGTACAATCTACTACTCTCTAGGTGGTGGTATAACTATTGTACCACCTAGATGTAACACCTCTAAAATTGGTCCACAATTGATACCTCATCACTAAGGGGATTATCCACATGATCTTAGTGATAAATACTAGCAAGCATTCATCACTGAGGAATCCTAAAATAGACAAGATACACCATAGTCAGTGCATATGTCTAAAAAGATAACTCAAGAAGTTCATGGAAACCACAATTCATTCCTGTATTATGAATGTAACATTGTTTTCCATGCAACCAATGTTCTCATGTACTGAGTTGAAATTGCGATGATCAAAGTCCTATTATATGGATTCATCAGCTGTTGCGCCAACATAAGAGTCCCTATCTTGAAAGTTAAACATGAAACACTTAACACTATCTCCCAAGACCAATGTCACATAACTTTTTACTATAGTAGACCTGATAGTAGTTTGATACCACTATGTATCGACCTGCCCCAAATGGGTCTATGTTTTTTCTCCCCAAAACTACCTTTAATAGGCCAATGCTGGAGACTAGTGCCAAGTAGGCATGTAACTGAAATTTTACGACTTACCATATTGTACATATACATATGTGAACATCTCCAATACTATACAAAGATAAAATTTTAAAAAATAAACATTACATTCATACATATAAATCCCACAACAAAAGTACAATAACATGTAATTGAAGTTAAGTTGAGTCGAATATAATAAAAAATGATTCTAAAAACAAGTACCACATGAAATTAATAATCGGAATGCTGTCAAGATACCCAAGGAACAGACCTTGGCTTTTCTGGATCACTAATGACCACCTGGTCTGGGTCCCTCTAGGACACCATCAATGGGTCGATCATCTTCATAAGATACAACACATGTAGAAAAAATACCATGAATTGGTGAGTATAAAAATACCAAATAGGATACCCTAAAACTAGAAATCATATAAAATCAAGAATAACAGTCATCTATACATAGGAATATTCGTGAAACATAGATACTAAGAATATCAACATATGATCAACAAAGATACACATAATCTAGATAAAGTCACAATTGCAATGCCATATAAGGATTCTTGGAAGATGGTTCCACATAGCCCTCATCTGTGATAAAACACTCCATAAGTTAGGTAGCAATGATGACATCTATTTGTGAGGTAGTTCTCTTCGGGTCTCATAATTGGAAGGATATACTATAAGCATTTAGAGTTTTAATAAATAGATGAGAATCACACCCAATGCCATATGGTATACAAATAACTCAATCATGAATAACCTGCAAAGTAGAGAATTGATTCTCACTTAGTGATGGTCATGATGATACCAATAACTCCATTTATGTTATGAACATGATAGTGGATCACACTCTGGGCCTTACGGAAATATTACATCCACTCTATATATGAAGTGATACTAAATGGATCAACATCCTATGTGTAGCACACTATTTTACTCAAATCATAAGGGGAAGGATAAACATGACAGGCATTAACAAAACAATTAAAAATTAATTATATAATGATTCAATCCTTCTTTAAAGAGTGCACAACATGTTCTAGTAGTACATGGTGTGTCCCCTCGGCACCGAGTCTTTCCCATGTAAATAGCCCACACGCATGTCCATATAAGAGAACATGGAGGGGTCGTTCTTGTATACTCTAATATGTGTCTGTGTAAACTTAGAGGTGCATGTTGAGATAACTGGGAATAGTAACACACAGTGGGATACATAGCTTCAATTGGAAACCCTATTGTTGATGTGTGTGTCCCATATAGTGTATTCCTTCATAACACATCTCGTGTATCATGGGATTTCATAGATCTCATGAAATTATCATCCTCATTGTTGTCTTCTTATTTGACACTGGTATTTTTCTCTACAACCATCCATCATGCTACAGAACTCGAATTTGAATCAAATGAGTTCGACCATCAGTGAATATGTGATTTCTAATAGCCTCGTTTGTTCAAGAACCATCCCAAGCCTCAATCGTTGATGTGCATCAAATAACTGCACCCACACAATCCTGATCCGATCTCGATCTGCCCACCGCTTTCATCAATTACCATTCCCCAATGCATACTGTGTTTGGATCTACAATATTGAATTGTTTCTCCATGAAATGGGTGTGAAACATTCAACTCCTTAATATTTGGGTCGAACCACCAAGAAAACAAAAGCCCGGTGATTAGTGATGAAATAGGAAAGGAAAATCACAAAGAACAACCAAATGAACAGACCTCAACTAATTTTTATTTTAACCTTAATTCAATTCCTTTAGAAAGATGAATGTAGATTTGTAGAATAATCAATAAGAATTTCCCAATCCCAAATAACCATTATGTCATACCCATAATACACATGATATGTGGATCTATTTTTAAATTGATGTATTCATGATAATTATAGGAATCACAAATGGGGATCAATAAAAATAAAATAAATATTCTACCTTTTTTTATCAATTGCTAATGATCTACAAAGTGGTGTCATTGGTGTTGGATAAATCCTTTGATTCCATTGTGCACCGATCATAGAACTGTTATCTTTTTACCATTATCCCAATGAATCACCACCAATGGCTCAAATAGATCTCATTTATTTACAGGTTTACGTATATAACCCTAAAAATTTTCCATAAGGGAGCTTATAATGATATTATTATGTCTATGTGTCAATGAACAAATATATAAATTAATTTTATTAATTTTTATGCTCTTCATGACTTTTTCAAAAATTCTGCTGAACAACAATGGTTATATCAATGCCTAAGAATAAACCAATGATCTGAACTAAATTATGCCTTCATATTTTTTATTTGAGCCTCTATTTTTATGTTATTATACTTTTTTAAAACTATGAATGGATGCTATTTAATATATTTAACATATATGAAACAATTATTTTGGGCGCACTGAGCCCCATAATCATACATTATCCCCATTCTTGGCCTAAAAAATTAATCAATTTAATATCCAAAAATAACATATTTGAAAATATGATTCATTATAGACTGGAAAAGGACATGAATATCACTTTCAATAAATTTTTTAAAAAGTAAAACAATTATAAGAATAACATTAAAAAATTATTTCAATAATTAAAATAAATTGAAAACATATTAAGAATACATGATATAAGAAGAAATATATTTGTTTACATAAGAGAGAAATAAAGACATATTAATTTAATAAATTTATTTTTAACTCTTAAGTACCTAAAATGGGTAAAATAAAGGGGAAACATGTATATTCATGAAATAACTATAGGATAAGAATGTGGTAGGTTTCCATACACAAGATCGACATTATTATATTTTAATGAGTATAGAGGTAATAAGAGAGATGTGGTATTACATTTATATAGGTATAATAATTCAAAATTTTTAATATATATAAAAATCTGATTCCTCATTATATCCATATACAAGAGGTGGTGATTATATGAATGGAGTGAGTGCCCTTTTATAAATGGGAAAAAGGTACATTCTTGGAAATTACATAGATATTTTGAAAAATAATCCATAATTATAAAGTAATTTAAATGAAAAATTATTCAAAATTACATTAGATAAAAGTTTACGATAGTTATGGTCAAAAGGATTACTAAAAATATAAATTCTTAAAATTGGTAGATCAATTTAACTAGTATTTTCTTGGTTTAACCTCTTATAAACACATTTTGACCTTAACAATGGTCATTAGTATTTACTATTATCAATATTAATTATGATAAAAAATTATTTTCAACTTATTAAATAATAAAAAATTTATGATTCCAAATATGGAATCAATTTTTTAAAATTTCATTCACAAAAGTTTTAAAAAATAATTTAACAGTAATCCCTTAAAAATAATGAGAAATTAGTTTTACCAAGAAAAAATGTTCAAAATATAACAATGTTTTTATATAAAAATTAAATATTATATTGATTCCAATAACATAAATTGAATTAATAGATATATAATTGAATTAAATTTACTTTTAAAAAAATGTTAGTAAAATTTTGTAATTTTTAAATGATTTCAAATAAATGACACATCATAATAAACTATTATTTTCAACAATTCATGAAAAATTTATCTTCATTGAAAACTCTCAATATTTCACCTTATAATAATTTTGAAATTATGATTTCATGAATGAATTATTTTTTTCAAATAATTTTTCAAAACTTTTCATGCTTTTATATTAAAATATATGCACAAATGATGAAAAAAATATATTTTATAAAAATAAAATATTTAAGTACAAAATTAGGATTATTATTATATATTTTCATGAAAAAATTAAGAAAAATGATAAACATTTTATTTAATATATAATATATATTTTTCATTAAAATCATTCACCAGAAGAGATTTGATTACTTTTTTGAGGAAAAACACATATGTGTGCATAAAATTATTTTTTCAAAAAATAATTTCCATTATTTATGAATATTTTTTCATTTATAATTATTTGATCACAAAATAATTAAGTTTATATATATACATGGGTAAAACATATATTTTAACTATGTAGTAAATTATATTCATACCCATCATGTTTATGTCTAATAGATAACTATCATAATGAATAATAATATTTCAATAGTATGTCATGATTCAATTAAACTTAGTGTTGCATATGACTGATGATACACTAAATGATTCATGTAACACAAGATAAAATCAGTGTTTCATGTAATGAAAAATATCCTAGAGACTAATTTTTAAAAAAAATCAAAAAAATATCATAGTTTTACATTCTACCCCCTTAAATATATTACATCATAGTAGTTTAAACAAGTCCTCGATAAATAGTGGTTTAACATTTGAAAATCTTATTGTGGGAATCCCACATCATAAAAAGAGTTAATAAAACATCAACTTAATACCAAATTCTATGTTTCCAAAGAGGAGAAAATATGTGGGAATAGAATATTTTAGCATTGAATAAAACAAAAATACCCTAATAATAATGGAGAGTTACAGAGATAAGTGATCACATGAAAGTGAATGATCATGTGAAAATAAAAAAATGAAAAACCATAAACCAAAAAGGTGTGAAAAATGTCATTAATATTATAATAAATTATGGTAATTTGATAAAATTTTATATTAATATCCTTTTACAAAACCTTGGGAATTTTTAAATGAATAAATACTTACTTGATTTCATTCCATTTCATAAACACAATCTTATCCTTTCATTACTCTTTGATCAAGTTATATTATATCTATTACATTAATAAATGAAGTTGATAATTTTTTTTCCTAATGAAATAGTATATCATTAAATCTACAAAATGAGGAACATTTATTCCTTTATTAACTAGTTATCATTTGAAATAGAATTGTTAGCATATGCTAACTAATAAGATCCAAAGATCAATATAATACATTCCCTTAATAGTTAACCTTAATGTTATTCCATGTATTAGGAAAATTGAAATAATAAAAATTCAAAAATTAGGTCATTAAAGTTCACTAATCACCCAGATACCATTAATTATGTTTTCATTTATGCATACAAAATATATGAATAACTTAGTCTTATATTTTCATGAAACATGGTTATAACCAGAGTTACCATAAACCCTTAATGATAACATGCATAATTCCTTATTCCCTAAATAAAACCATAGATTTATCAAAAAATTTCATTAAAAAATAAGTTTGTAAAATCCTTCAACGATAATATAAAATTCATTTTCCACAAATAAATATTCATTTATAAGGTCATAAAAATATCCAATTTACTTTATCCATATCCATGATATGTTTATCAAAACAACATTATCTTATCATCTAGAACAAAATAAGAGTTATCATATCTTAATAATTATTTTCTATAAAATATCACATTACCAAAAAATATCATTTCTTTGTCCCCAATACCATTCAACATATTCTTGAAAGTCCTTAATCAAAATATTCTTTCAAACAATACATATATATATCATGATTCATATAAAATAACTCTTTAATTATAATATATAAACACTTAAATTATACAACTTCATCCTTTAGAATTTAACTATGATTCATCATTTTATTCATTAATATGCAAATCATCTAATATGGAATATGAATCTCCTCTTAAGATTTATCATCCCTAGTATAATCATGCTTCTTGCATTTAACATACAAAATACAGTTAGAGAAGGTTATACCATTCATATGTCATTTATATTCTCTTCATCAATATATATATAACCATTACATATATAACCTTCCTGATTATTCTCATGGGATTTCCCACAAAGAAAATAATTTGTATAGATCCCTTAATTTACACATTTATCACATTAGACCATTTATGATTCCTTAGGGAAACCATTATTATCATTCATAGTGTTAAAAAAAATTCCATTTTTTCCTCAATAATGAAATTCTTTTTATTCTTCTTTTCCACACTCAAAACAAATTCTTTTCATATTGAGTCAGTCCCTTGAGAGATTCTTCATACATTCTTGATATTTATAAAACTGATACTTATTTCTTTCATGGTCCCTACTAGCTTAGATCACAGGGATCTTTATACTTATCATATTTATTGAGTATTATAGTTGGTTGTGGTGAATGTTGTTAATCATATATCGTAATAACTTAATAGGAATAATCACAATATCATTCACTCTGGTCACCATCCAATTTGGTTTCTCAAAATTGCTAAATGTTCCATCACATTTTCTATTAACATGATTCCTTGGACTTTAATCCATTGGAAAAATCCACAAACTATAGTATGAGAAACAACAATCAATTAGGGGAACAACATAATCATTAAAAATCACATATATGATGTCTAAATATAGACAATTTCTTTTTAATATATGACACCTTATGTTTATACTTGGTAATTTATATTCAACTTATTTTTAAATCCTTCATGATGGATTATAGAGAGTTTATGAATTTCTAGAACACGTCATCTGGTAGTGTCAAACCATGTGTGTATAAATTCTCGTGTCATGATCCATGTCATCATCGATAATACACCAAAATCAGTGTTTTGCGGTGGTTGTTTAGAAGCAGTTTAGTAACCCGCCGCTAATTGTTTTTTAAATAATTTAGCGTCTATTTATGAAAAACATCAGACAAATTTTTTCTTTTTTTTCAAAAATCTGGAAATTCTCCCCAGAACCCCCAACTCCCCCAACCCTCGTGACAACTAGACCCCCCAAATCCCTACCCTCGCCACACCTCACCAATAGTGCTGATCCTCGCCACCCCTCTATGCACCTCGCAATGGGTGCTGAGCCTCACTGCCAGTATAGTATTGAAGTTTCTTGATGTTTTTCTATTCGTTTTGGATTTTGGAGTCATTAATTAGATGGGTATTGTAAAATTAGTTGTATTTATCAGTGTGATAGTTTTGGATGTTGATGTGCTGCTGTTTTTAATTATTTGGGTTAGATTTGAGAGTTATAACGTAGACATGGGATGAATGTATTGGGATATGGTTCAAGGTGTGTTAAAATTTATATATAATTTATAAGATATTAGTTTAGTTATTGGGGTAATAGATCTGGTATGTTTTGGTGATTTGATGTGAATTTTAAAGACTTTTATTAATGATATAATAGATTCCTCACTTCATTTACTGCCAATATAGAGGCATAGAGTCTTTAAATAGATGTTTCATGAGACTTATCTATATTGAAAAGTGATATTCTTGGGATGATATAATGTTTTTACCTTTTTAACTTGATTATGGTGTCATTAAGGTCTAATGATGGAAATTTGAATGGAAAAAACATTCAATTGTTTCAATTTTTTATAATGATTGAATGGTATTTTTTTTATAATGGATTCAAAATTGATTTAGGTTATTTATTTTTCATTCTAAGTTATATTTTAATGAGGGTTTTGGTTACAAATGTGAATTATGGATTTAGGGTACCTAAAATGGGTTTTGACATATATTTTACAATTATAGGTGAGACTGGTTACCTGGTGGGAGTTAAATAGGGAATTTTGAACTTATAAGAGTTCTTTATATCCTAAGAGTGAAACCACGGACCCCATAGGAGGCCCATTTTAAATGTGGGATTGTGCATACTAAAATATCATTCATATGTTTATGTGATTGATGTTTTTTTTTGGAATAATTTAGTCATTGTTGTGATTTTACCATTGGTGGTGGTAATTGGGTTTGAATTATATTGTGTTATTTAGTTAAAAATGGTTGGTTTGAATGAGTTGTGATGTTGGATGTTGTGTGATATTATTGTGTGAGGATCACGGTTGTGGGGATGGTGTGTGATGCAGGAGCATGGAGTTGGTATGTGAGTTATGTATGGGATTTTGTTTTGTCTTGGTTGTATCCTAGTAGTTATAGACTGATTGAAAAGTCTCATTCTCAAATTAAATGAACATCACATGTATTATTTTTATTAGAGATGCAAATAAATGGTAGATAGAATAAATTAAATCATGCATTATGAAGGTGAGTTATGTTTTCCTCTACAGCAAGGTTATTTTTTTATATGAATATATTATAATAATATATTGTTTGATATTCAACATGTAAAATCATTTAATATAGGGAATGTTTATTGTTTTGATATTAAAGATGTCTATAGTTATGATATAGAGAATGTTAAGTCTGTAAATATAGAAAGACTTTTGTTTCTATACCATTAATTGATTTCATTCTGATTAACATAGGTTTAATTATTTGAATTTTCATTTGTATAACCATGATATTGTTATATATTTCATATGAAAAATTTGGGAATTATCTTATTGCTTTCATCATGAACCTTGTCTAATAGAATCTGTATTAGGTCATCAGTTTCTAACCAAGTTTCCCCAACTCTTAACCTCACATGATTCGATCATTTCTAGTGGTACAATTATGTTATCCATAAGTCATTAGAGTTCTATCAGAGAATGTAATTTCAATATCTAGTACTAAACATAATAAAAATCATAATGGAATGTCATCACAATAGCCAGTGCTAATCATATAGAAAATCTGTCACATATAACATGATATTTAAGGATAGAATATTAATATCCAAAATCTCTCACAAGTTAAATTTTGTGAATTATATTTTTTTAATTTCATTTTATTTTATTCAATTATAGTAATTCCAAGTAAAAAAAGCACTATATTGTTCTATAGAACACACTGACAGATGATGATCACTCTTTCTACCTCCCTACAGCATCTGAGACACCATAAGTTTTCCCATACACCACCACTCACCCCCTCTATTAGAGTTCCATGATAAGATAAATGGATGAATTCCCATTCATCAACCTCATCAGTGAGGGATCACGGTGCCACTCCTAGTACTTCACAGGGATACAACATTGTTACTTTTATAATGACAAATTTTAATATGAATAAATTTATTTCAGTTCTTTTATACTAATTGTTTATTCATAAAAGATAAAAACAATTAAACTATGGAGAAAAACATGAAAATTTCATATGTATGGAATCTGGGTGGAAAAAGTATAGAGGTCCCATTTTATTCCAACGGGATCACTAATGATGAAGTTGCATGATTAGTTGGGTTGATTCTATAACTGCTGGTTGTGGAGCCAATTTCACATCTGATTATATATGATGATTGGAGAAATATGACTTCAACTTGGAAGAATGAATTTTTTTTATTCACAAATAAAGGTATTTTAATACATTATGGTTTAATTTAATGTAAGTATGTTATTATATTCTAATATTTTCAAAATTAATTTCTTTGTACAGATGTTTTTCCACTTTATGGTTGTTGATGGGCTAGCACGAAAGTGGACATTGAAAAATATGGGCATGAAATTGAATGAGATTAAATAGATATTATGGGGAGATATCAATGATACATTTTTGAGCACCCAATAGATGTATGAAAAAGGTACCCAATGGGATACTAAGAGAGTAATGGAAATTTCATATTGATAGACATTGTGATGAGAAGCACGTGGTATTTAAATATATATTATTATATTAATCTCATTTTACATTTATACATGTATATGAAAAAGATATGAAATTTAATAAATTACTATTAAATTACATTATATATATTAGGATATTTCATGTAATAATGCATCATGCTGGGATAAGAAAATCATCCCTCACAATAGAGTCAAAGAGTTTTTCTAGAAGTTGATCGGCACTGGTAATATTTTCATTAGTTTAAAAATTTATAAGAAAATATTATCTATTTAAAATATAGGATTTTTGATTTATCTTCATTTAATGCAGTCACATAGTCTAGGGCACCATGAATCTCGAACATAAGTGTAATTGGATGTTTATAAAAAATCTGATGGGAGTTTTTTTAATGATCCTTCCAAAGAAGTTGGGGTATTAATTCATTTTTCATTATAATAACTTATTATTAGTTGTCACTATTTTAATATAAATATCTTATAATATTACCGATATTTGATTTATAGGTAATAATTAAAGGGATATGGGATTCCAATCCTACACAGGCTTACTCAGTCTCCTAGGATGACCTAGTTAGTAAATTGTTTTGGAAGAAGCATCCTAGTTGAGTGTGCGGGATGGGTTTGGGACCCTTAACATCTATGGTCTTTAGTAGGCCATCAGACATTGAAGATTCATCTACTTATGGATGTAGTCTACATACTTAGATATACTATGTTTCTATGAAAAACACAATTCATGAACAAGGGATATATCCACTTTACAGAAAGTGTTGGTTGATTTATATCTGAAGATGACTGGATCTGTCCCTGGTGATATTGCATCGATGGAGGGTGGTGAGCATGTTAATCAAAAAACTTCTAAATAATTTAGTTTGAAACTATTTATTAGTTTGATGTTTAAATATAAGTATACAAAATTAATTAATTTTTAATATCATAGCCATACAAGTGCCAATAGCAAGAAATAGAGATGGATGTGGAGAGGGTGATAGGTTTTGTTCATCATTGAACAGTGATTAGTGGTATTTTTGAAATATTGGAAAAATATGGAAACATAGGGTTAGTTCATGTATCTTATATGATGTATGATGTATCATGTATCATGTGTGGAAAAGAGTAGTCACCTATAATTTTCAGGACTAAAAATTTTCATGGTTCCCTATTTTTGATAAAGGCATTGGAGTTTGATATGGATAGATGAGTTAGTAAGGTAGTGATTCTAGAATTGTTGAAATATGATGTTGGTGGAGTATGAATTAATCTATGCTCTATATAGAAGATGGATATATTTAATATTTTATTTTTTGTTTTTTAGGATATGTAAGTTAATATTTTGAAGTAACTACTTTGTTTTTTATATGATTCATTTTACTCATGTTGGAGACACAATAACCATTTCCATGTCACTCAAGGATGGGGCCCACAAATGTTCGTTTGACCATTGAACACATTCAAAACATGAGAATGATCACTTCTCAAAAATAGTTCATTTTAGGTGTGTGCCCTAGATGGTAGGTGATCATATTTTGGCCACGTGCCATCACTATAGGGGAGAATAATACTTGGAAGATGATAAAGATCAAAATTGGGAGCTACCTCACTATGTGCTTGAGGACATTGAGTGAGACTATATATAACATATATGAACATGTAATAATACTATTATCAACTATCATATAGATATATCCACAATAAATTTTAGTTTTTAATGGTCAATTAAAATTTTTGGTACTCACCCTATCACTATTTCCTATCTATGGAAGACCTCAATGTCCTAACAGTGATCCCAACACATTTGATATGTTACATGGGAGGATATTACCCCTAGTCCTCAATTTGTTTGAAATGTTTGAAACCCAATTGACCATGTTCATACCATTCACACTACATTTTCCTTTAATAGATCTTAGAAACCATTAAAATTCACTTGTCTCAACCCACCATATTCCGGAAGTGGTTCTTCACTGACCACATACTACTTTTAGAAATTGCTCATATTGAACTGCTTTTGGTTAAGTATTTTTTGACAACACTCAACATTAATTGTTTACATATCTAAAGCCATATTATGAAACCTTTTATCCAAGGTACCACCATATCACTTTGGGCATCCACACCACTTCTTGTAACTAAATTTCGGTGACATATCTTGATCTTACCAAATCGTACTCATTTATGTCATCATTCCAAAAATACATTCTACTGCATCATTTATCCAAGACACCTAGATAATAAAAATGTATCCCCTGACTAATGCATAGACTCAAGCTTGTCCCATTTATGTATCTGAACAAGTACCTGATAGTCATAGTGGAATATAAAAGTCACAAGTTCCAGTTATCAAGAAACTCAAACCTAAAACAACCATCCAACGACCGGTCCAACACTCACATGAGTGTTACCCCCCAATATTTGACATTTATAATCAATATATGAAGTCTTTATATGAATCAATCCGTGTTTAAGACTCCCATGGATTTCTTCAATCCAAAAAATGTTATTGGTTTTAATTATTTATCTGGGTATATAGATGCTCTCTCAATATACGTAGGATGGTGTCAATATATTGGGAATGACTGAATCTAGATAGGATAACACAAATTAGCTAAACATTTCCCATTATGGTTCCACAAATAAAAATATCCTCACAATTTTAAATAAATATATTCATAGACATGTTTGGATCTTCTAATACATGCTCCATCAACAGTTCTTATACTTTCCTTGAAACAACCAATGATACCACATCCCTCGGTGATGTGTGACTAGGTCCAACAATAGGAAAACCACATCATCGCACCCTAAAAACCTCATTGTAATTCTATGGTATATCATTAAAGGGTTACACCCCCAAAAATTTCACATTATATTTAACATTATTCATAGATGGAAGGCTCGTCTCCCCTTCAAAATTTGATCACTGATGAATCAATCAATCCACTCCATATAAACTTCTTAAAGAGATTCCCATAAAAATATCTAGTGTTATAATTATGTTATAGAACACACACCCTTATATCCCAATGATATCATGTTATTTCATGCATAACCAAAAAATTCCAACAATGAATCTAATCATTCATCAATGGTTGGGTAATCAAGCAACCACATTTTTATCATATAGAAATGAATTCATAGATACACTACCAACTGGTAAAACTAATGAATTGGTTATTCATATGGAGAATGAATCTATCATCCAAAATTTGTTTGAACTCAACCCTATGTTTTAAAAGTCATGTTCATATTTGGGATATAAAATATTGAATATACCAACTCAACGGCTTCAAGAATTCATTCTGACAATTTCTAATTGGTCCATTACAGTTGTGTCCCTCTAGATGAAAGGATATAGTTTCCATAATACTCATCATTCTCCCCACCATGGGAATTTCATGGGAAACATTTTATTTAAATAAAAAACATTCCATGGAACAGGATTCATCCACTACTGAATGTGGTTCCAAAACCAATATAACATGCTTATATTATTCATTTACCAGAATTGAAAAAAACATTATCCTCTTACATGTGTTATAGTATATGTTTTCACATAGATGCATGTGTGATTCTCTTACTGATTCATATTTAAGAACTTTATATGTATCGAACATAAATTCAAAACTAAAACTAATCAGTAGAATTGTTTGACCCAATTCTTTTTACAATTTTATACTGAGCACTGGGATAAATCATCATTATAAGGATGTCTTGTTGATACATCTTATAAGTTTGTTCTATGTAGTTTGATGGATTAAAACTCACACATTGTTTATATATAGCTTAAAGTCTTATATTTTTATCTATAAAACATTGATAAGTGCTTGAGATTCTATGGTTAGATTATTCTATTATATATTCTTTGTATATTGATTTTTAAGAAACATTGTATGATTCATTACTATTGAAAATTGTTAGATGATTTAGATTATTATTTTATATGTTCTCTACAAATAAATGTTTTTCAGCATATTGGTACTAGTGTCGCAGAATATGTTGCATTTTTTTACTTGTAAATCTAAATTTAGTGACGGTTTAAGCCACTTCTAATGGAATGGCCCATATTTCACAGTGGATTAAACTGCTACTGTAGTTTTATATTATCTTATTTGTATTTATTAAAATCATCACTAAATAACTGCGCACTATTTTTTTGTAGTAGTTATGGTGGTTTAGCGATAGTTTTAATGTCAAAAAAGGAAAAAAAACAATTAATGGTGGTTTAAACCAATGCTAAATACGCCGTTTTTCACATGAAATCTCTACTAAAACCACCAACACTACTACTAAATTTTCTTATTATGACACTTCCCAAAAACATCTGTCAAATTAAATAAATCACCTCATGTTGGATGTTGACATCCAATTTAGCGTTGTTTTTAAGAAACCATCATAGAATCATATGAAAACTATTTAAACCACCACTTTGAGAATATTTTCTTATAGTGTGAGTTGATATAAATATTCCATTTTAAGAGTTATTTCAACTAAATACATCTATTCTAGAACGAAATATACTTATAGTATCCAAACAGGGATATAATTACATCCAAACCACTCACTCTATACTTTATCAAAATTCTTGGACATTTCCCAATACTATTATTCATCATTATAAGTATCCATATACTTATACATAGATATATCCCAATAGGTATCCCTAGATATATCCTTATTCATGTCCCTAGGTATCTCACTAAATCTTTATCATCTTTGTTTCTAACATGTAACAAAACTATTCCCAGGATACCTTCTAGAGCTAGCCTTGCCTTTCCTCAATTAAAATCACTTAGTTTTATGGAAATATTTAAGGAATTTCATAAACACATTTTGAATTAAAAAAATATTTTAGTTTTTTTAGATACTAGAATCCCAATATTATTCTTTCATGAAGGATATTACATATCTCCCATGAATAACTTCTCAAATATTACTCCACTTAATCATACCCATCTTATAACAATCCTTATATCATAGGGAGGAAAAGATAATAAAGGTCTAGGTTATATTATTAGTATAAGTTAACATATAATATATCGATATATGATTATATGAAAACATGAGATAAGAATAAAGGTTTATCATGACAATAATTCATTATGTTTATACCCAAACATTCATAGAGGATAAACATGTGTCTTGGAAAATATCATTTCATGTTTCGAAAAAATCTTCCACAATAGTGGAAATTGATCATAAATCAATCATAAATCATAATCTCATTTCATTAAATTGTGTCCCCATATTAAATATAGAAATTAATTTTATATTTCAGGGTTAAATACTAAGACCATCAACATAGGGGACCCAAATGTTTCAACTATTTCTCAATGTGTATATGGATTCACCTATTTCCTATAGTGTATTAAGACTCAACTATTTCCCATAGTGGATCATGGATCACATGTTTCATATAGTGGGTCAGGACTAACTGGTTTCACTTTTTTATATCATGTGAAATAATGATTTAACTAATCCATTGGTGATATATATATGCCCCACCCATTTCATAATGAAAACCATAATTATGTGTTCTAAAATATTATAACGTATTAATAATATCATCACGTCATAAAACTTTTAAATAATTATACTTCATAAACATTTCATTAATTCATAATAGCATAACCCATTTAAAATAATTAGTTTTCATAAGAATTTCATGAACATAAACATTAATTATACTAATAAATCATAGTGGTGGTATCATTCAATATTACCACGATTAATGAATGATTAATGTAAAAAGGATGTCATATTAAATGGAAAATTATTTTCAAAGATCAATTGGAACATTTATTATGAAAATTAGGAGTTGTAAATTGAAAAACACATTTTAAAGCAAATATCATTATAAACATACTTTATTTCAATAACATTTAATACTTTTAAAGGAAGCATTAAAAATAAATTAAAATATTTCATGAGAAAAATATACTTTACAATTCGATTTTTTTTCAAAACATAGAAAAATTAAAAATATTTTTTTAAATAACCTTTTAAAATATAATATTATTTTGAAAACAATTATTAGTCAATATGGTGAAAATTATGTTTATTTCGTACATTTTAAAAAAAATCCTTTCACATTTTTGGTAAAACAAATTGGAAATTGTTTTGGAAAATAATATGATTATTCTATTCAAGAGATTTTTTAAAAATTATAACATAGTAAAAAATGTTTTTAATAAATAATTTGGATAAATTGAGAAAACTACATTATATTTTTTAAAAAAATTCTTTTAGAAGAAAATGTATTTTTTAATGAAGAGAAACAATTTCAATTTTTTTGAAGACAATTATGTTAATCTATTGAGAATATAAAGAGGGAAAAATTAAAGAAAAACATATATTATTAGGAAATAAAAATTCATGAACTTTTGTAGAGATGTATCATTACATTTCATTATCAGAATCATAAACAAAAATAATCTTAATAAACAATGAAATTGTGTCATTAAACACTTTCCACTTTGGAATCCTTTGAACTGCAAAAAATGAAAGATATATGCTAAACTTTATATGAAAACCAATGTAAATTATAGGATAATCATCATAAAATAAATTCATGTGTAGTATATACAGCACATAAATGAAACAAAAGGTTTATATGTCATGTGTCTTGTAGAAAATAAATTTTAGACATTAATCTCTAACATTATGTCATGACTTCCTTTATACACATTTGATCCTCCTATATAGTAAATATTTTTTTTATAAAAATATGAGAGAAACATATTTATATATATATATATAACACCATATGGTATTTACATATGACATTTTTTTACTTTTTTTTAATAATTCAATTTTAAAAACCTGTTTTCGGAAATAATTGCTTTTTGTTTTTTATGTTTGGATTTGTTATTTTATTCCTTTTACATTAATCATGGTTTAATTATTTATAGAATGTAACCCATGATATATATATCATATATATTAATTATATATGTATATATAGTAGTTTTTTGAATATATAGATAGAAAATTAATTACACAATGGAGATGATATTTTATACATACTCATGAATGTCATATCAATTTTATCAATGGTTAAAATTTAGGAAAAGTAAATATTATTTCACAAGTACATAACCCTTATTATTTCATATATGTCTTATTTATATATCATATATACATCATATATAGTCTTTTAATCTATCCTTATTACCATATAATTATAAAATAAATGAAAAACACTTCATATTGGATAATGAGGTGGTAGTCTTTTGTATGCATGAGCAACATTATTGTTTTTTAAGGTGTTGGGAGATAAGAATCTTGATGTGGTGATATAATTGTGAATGTATAATAATACAATTAAAATTATATATAAACATTTAATCCATCATTATATCCTTATGTTAGAGGTTGTGATAATGTGAGGGGTGTGAGAGCCCTTTTATAATTGTGGAAATGGGACCTTCTTGAAAATTACATTGAAATTTCCAAAACTAATTAAAATTGATAAAGTAATTCAAATGAAATATGATTCTACATAACATGATATTATATTTTGGTATTTTTAAGGTTTAAATATGTGTACAAAATGATAATTATAAAAAAATTTGGTTTATTTTGACCTTTAAATTCATAGTTAATCCCCCTAGTATACTCATTTTTATCTTAACCACTGTAATTATATTTTACTATTTTCACTGAACATTATTTTAAAAAATAAATATGACTATATTAAATAATATAAGTTATTCTGACTCTAAATATGGAAGTATTTTTTGATGTTCTATTAATATAATTAAGAAATTTTAATTTATATTAATCTCATAGAAGGAATATAAAATTTGTTTTCCAAATAGAAAATGTTCAAAAGATTTAAAAGTTTTTAATTTATAATTTGTGATAAAATTTGGTCCAATTACAAAAAAAATATTAATAGATATGTTATTGAAATTATTTTTTATTTTAAATGATACTAAAATAATTTTCTAGTTTTTAAATTCTTTAATAGGAATAATAATTCTTAATTAAAATTTTATTATTTATTATTCATAAAAAATATTACCTTCTTAGAAAATTTTCAAAACTTCAACCTATGATATTCTAATTTCATGAATTAAAGTCGTTTTTTAAAATAATATTTATCAAATTTTCAAATGTTTATTTTAATATATGTGTTCTTCTAGTTCGAAAACTGGTTTTTAGAAAAAGACATTCTTTAGCATAAAATTGGTTTATTCATATCTATTTTCAAAAAAAAAACAAATTAAATGAATGTAAAGAAATTTTATTGAATATATAATATATACTCTTAATTATAATCATTATTCAAATTTGATTTTTTTAATTTATTGTAAAAAACATGTTTTTTTGCATAAGATTTATATTTAAAATAAATAATTATTCATTTTCAAATAGATTTATTTTAATTAATAATTAATTAGACACTATGATTTAACTATTATATATGTGTAAACCGTATATTTTCATAAATTAGTTACTCCTATTTATAACCACCTTTACAAATTTTTGGATATTACAATCATATAAAATAATGATATTTTAATAGTATTATACCTTTCATTTAAAATTGGTGTTGCGGGTAACACAACAGACCCAGAGTGTTTAGTGTAACATAATATGATCTTAGTACTATGTGTAAAAAACTCAAAACTATTTCATTAAAAAAAATCTCAGGGTGTTAAAAATCACCATAATTCAAGGTGTACAATATTGTCATATCATATATTTATAACTTTTAGTTTTATTTTGTGATGTTAGGATTCTTGTTTTGAAAAAGTATTGAAAAGATGTGATGGTTCGGTGTTTAAACTCTATGATACTTAAAGTATTTGTGTATTATCTCATGATAATATCATAAGGTATCATTTTCATGTTATTTGGCTCATCCTTGGATGAATACACAAGGAATACTTTGTTTATCACATATGGTAAGTTGTATTTTAATTTACTATATCATGAATGATGGTTTTAGATGAACATATTCTGAAATGTATGTTTGATGTAGCTGTGATTCTTTTATATATATTAATTTAGATATATTTTAACTCCTTTATCCAAGTATGTTCATGCTACGATAAGGGAAACAATGAGATATTGAAAGGGGGTTATGCAATAATCTTCCCAATGGAGATAATTGAATATTGCTTGAAATGGTTGTTTTCCTATGATTATTAAATGATTTGATATTACATTAAACAGAAGAACCATTTACGTCTTATGAATTGGAAGAGAAATATTTTTTCTTAAGCCCATGTTTTCATATTTTTACAATTCCTGTGATCTGTTGGAATAGATTTTCCTTAAGTTGGACTAGATGTGAATGGTTTAGGGATGAGTATTCCTAGGATTAGGAGTAAAATGAAAGAGTACATATTCTACCACTAATTCCGAAGAGATTTTGGGAATCATAACCATTGATACTGGGTGTGAATATGGATTTTGAAAATGTAGTCCAAAATTCAGTGTTTCTAGGGGCCAAAAAAATAATAATTCATTAAGAAATAATTAGTGAAATGAGGTGTAAAATGGGGGTGTATTGTGTTATTTTTACAAAAAAACTGTAATATTCTTGTACATATGGGGTTATAAAAGACATCAGATATTATAGTAGTATATTTCATGGATAACCATGGAAGTTATTTTTTACATGTTGGGTTCTTTGTGAAAAATTTAATTACATAAAGTAAATGACTGTTATGTAAAGTATGATATTCAATTATCAATGTTTAACAATATATTATAAAACATATTTCTATAAATTCAAGGAACTATGAGATGATTCTCAAATAGGTTTCTCACCTTCAAGATTACATAATTTTCTTTGGTTTAGTATGTTCAAAAAAGGACGTTTTATGGTTTCTCACAGACTGACACCGTGAATTATAGAGGTACATCCTTGAAAATATTTTTGGGGGTTGTGATTTTCATAGTAATATTAGCTTATGGAGGATTATTGGATCAAAAAAATCATTTAAGATCATATACCTTGGAAATTGAGAGACCCTACAACATTGATTATGGAAACAACATATTATTTGAACTTCAATCCTTTTTATATTTTTAGGAGTGATATCACATGTTTAATATATTAATATTTCATGAAACCGCTTATTTAGGACTTAGTCAACTCTATGTTATTTTATTTCAAAGAATTTTTACAAAATAAATTATTTTTCATGTAATATATTCCTTTGATCTGGAATTTCATTGGAACACCATTTTCTACCCTGATCATTTTAGGCAAGTTTTTTAATTACAGGGATATATATTTTTAGAACTGTTGATTTCCACCTCATAAAGAGATAAAATTGCGAAGAAAATAATTTAATTTTGAGGAAACACATGAGATATGTTTATCTAGATCACGTATGTCGCAACTCAGATGGGTTTCAAAAAAATATGGTCCCCAATTCAGGCAACTCAGAACTTTGGATCTTCCATATTTGGCTGAACCATGGTTGTAAATTGGGGACTAGGACCTAGTATATAATTTAAAGTATTTTTAATGATTATTGAGTCCACTCATTCCATTAAATTTATCATTCAATAAACTCTCTAAATTAAAATCCCCAGTGTTCACTCTACATCTCTTTTTATTAAGAACCATCAAAGATATGTTTATGTAGACCCCAAAATATAAAAATAATAGTAGGACCACATATAAAGTAGGCATCCATGATGAAGACTTTTGTGATCATACTCAATATTATGTGAACCATAAGTATGAAATATAAAAAATTTGATAAAAATTGACCGGCGTTATACAGAATATTTTAATACACATATAAAGGATATATATAATAATTCTTATATCTATTTTACAAGAAGTATCTATCCAAAAAAATTACATTATTCTAAATATACTAATTTAGGAGATAAGTGTGAATATTTTATTAATTTAGATACGGTTTTACGAATTAATTCCTATTGAATATGATTATTTCATGAACATTCACCTTATAACTCTATGAGGCTAGTTTTTGAATATATCACCAAATATATCTAATGTAATAGAATTTTATTTGATAGCATGTATAACATACAACACAAAGTGCATTAGGTAATTTCATATCTTGATAAATTACAAAATAATTACTATTTTAAGTAAATTTTATATATTCTACAGAATTCAATGAACTCAAACAATAGATTATTTTTCCTTTCATGAAATAATGACCTTGTTCGATAGCTTTAATTACATGCAAGACCAATTTTTAACCTAAAAACAATATATTATTGAATTATTATTATTTAATATAATTATTCTTAACATAAATAGTAAATTAGTGGTTATTTAAATTATTAACTTGCTTATAATAACATATGTTTTACACACAAAACAGTTAATTTATTTGTTACAAATTGATTAGAAACAAATATAAGAACCAATCGAATATAAAGGAACTTTTTTTCATAAAAAACTAATTTTTTCAACCAAAGGTGTATTACCATAACAAATTAAATTAATGATTATTAGGGGATTATTTTAATGATATATATTATATATTCCATAAAAAGTTTTTCATATTCATACAAGGGATTTAATAGTCATAAGATAAGAACAACCCCAATTTTATGTATAAAAACTAATATTTTTATAAAAGAAGTTTTACCACCACTTAATGGTGATTCCATTTGAAATCCAATTTTTGTACATTTTATAGACAATATATGTGAATATAAACTTCATCCTTAAAATATAAAATAAAATTTAGCTCTGGGTTAATGTTTTGTATTTTTTCTGAAGGTTCATTTTTTAATGAATTGTGGAAAATAATGAATTTCAATTAAAATATTATTTTTCAAATAAATTAATTATAATGATAAATTATATTTTTAACTGATTTTAATGCTTAATTGGATTAAATTTTTATTAATTAATTCAATTTTCTTTTATTGGAATCATTTTAACATTGAAATTGATTATAAAAACATATCAATCTTTTGGTTGTTTTTACTTTAAAACCCCACATTGTTATCCCATCAGCAATATTAGATTTAAATTAATTTTTCCACTTCTATAAGTGTAATTTGTTAAAATTGATTAAATAATTTTAATAAGAATAATTTATAATTTATCATAAGGTAAACTTAGTTTTTTATGAAAAATTTTATTGAATGTGATTAAAATTAATTACAACGATTAAGAATAAATTAATCTTAAGAAGGGAAAAAACCTCAATCATAATGGAAAAATTTAACTTTAAACATGTAAAAATGATATTTTAATGACATATATAAACATTATTCTCCCTTTTATTGAATTCGGATCATTATTTTATCCAATCTTAATGATAAAATGTGGGAAATTTTCACTTTTCCCAAATTTACAAGACTTCCACTCCTCTTCCACTGTAAAAAGGTCACATACCACCCAACTTCCTAAGACCTATAAAGATAATTTGGCATAATATTGGGAGAAATAGATCATAAACATCCCTCCCCTAATCTAATAATACTCCCCTTGGGTGGAAAGTCATAAGGTAATCCCTTTATTACAAAACAAAAGGATATACCCAACGAATAGGTAGCATCTATCCTCAAGCTCCTCAGTTTTATTTAAATTATCCACCCCCTAAACTCTCCTTATTCAATTATTATATATGAGAGAAAATATAATAAATAAACTTATATGTTTTTATTCTAATTTTTTTTACCCGAACGCACACATGCCTTCATCTAATGGTTAACGAACATACTGCTTATGGGTAAGGAAAGCTATTGCCTCCAGAAATGATGATTGTTTGTTTTTACTTAACCACATTTAGAATATTAGAATTATAATAGAAACTCTATTTAAATATTTTATTTATTATATTTATTATATATTAATTCTTCTATAATTATTTTATAAAACATACCCCTAAACATTCTGTTTTGTGTAAATATGATTACAAGAATTGTGGAAGTTCGGACTACAGCCTTCTCCAAGCGATGTGATTTATTCACAATATAAATGGGATGTATAAAGGATGATTTTAATTAAAAATATTTTACATAAATGAAATATATATAATATTATTTAAAAAATTACCATTTTAGGAATATAATATATATCATTTTCTTTATTACCCGTTCACACACTTACAAAGTGATAATGACGTTTTAGACGTGTGGACTACCACCTCCTCAACATGATGTGATTATTTTTACACCATAATAACTATATAAAAATATATGATTAAGTAATATGTTATCTATGATATAATTATCATTTTATAAATATTTATGTTTCTTACTATCTTTCCATAACAATCATTGAAAAATGGGAACGTTTCTCATGCGTATGTACGTCCTACTGTCTTCTTAGTTGTAACATTGGTTAGTTTTTCATAACCATAATTCATGATTAGCTTTAAAAGTATAATTTATTTATAAATATGATAAATATTTCATGATTATTATTCTAGATATGTTTATATAATGATACATTTTATCATAGTTTATCTACTAAAATCGTCTTTGACACAGAAAAGGAATATGATCAAAACACCTGATGTAAACTTGGTTGTTTAAATATTTTTCTAATATATTATAATAAATGAAGTGAAAATAATAATGAAAATAATAAAAATATTTTAATAAAAGTAAATAATTAAGGTAAGTTTAATATTTAAGAAAATAATGTCACATGTGACAAGTCAGACTCATGGTATGTTATTTCGTCTCAATTTACATTACACTGAGGCTTATTTGTTGTTATACACCAATTCACTATTATATGGTGTATATAATTCCCTTTGACATGATATATCACTAGTATACTTATTCTCATGATATTTTATGTTTCATTTAATGTTATTACTTCATGGGTATTAGGATTCAAATGTTTCAAAGTTGTATGAAACACTTGGTAAATTTTAATGATTATTTTCCTAAAAAATGTTTTAATGATCTTTAAATAGTATTTCCATTCACCAAAATCAGAAATAAATGATGTTAGTTTTCTTCCACTTGGTAATTATTGTTAAATATATATCCTTTATGCAATATGAATATTTTATGATATTGAAAATTATTTATCAATTAAATCTATTATTCGATATTTTAGGAATTATTTGGATAGGATGATATCGAGATAGAATGACTATAGATATCCCCACAACACATCAGTTGTCTCATGAGATTAATCATTTGTACAAATATGAATAGATTAAACTATATTGATAATATATCTTGATGGTTTAATGGTTAATGTTCCAGATAAATGATGTCCAATATTTGTAAAGACCCGGAATTTCCTTGGAAAATTTTTTCTTAAATACGTGGGAATTTTACGAGTACGTGAAAATTTACGCCATTGGTGCTAGTCAGAATCCCTTAGCCTATGGAAGGCGGGCTTGGGGTAGTCACGGCACATGCCTCAAGGATGGGTCGTGGAAAATTGGTATCAGAGGTGTCGGTTCTACCGCAGAACTTAGGACTCTGATATTTCTTCTCTATGAAGCAATAATGTTAAGGGTACTAAGTGTGGTTTTCAGTTCAGGGCGTCCAATGATGGTGCGGGTGGCCGAAGTATCCATACTCTAGGACCCTGACTTCAGATTTCTAACTCAGTGCACAAAATCACTGATTGCGTGTGTGTTTCCAAAAGTTTTTCTTTAAGTCAGCTCAACTAGGTCAGCTCACCAGGTATAATCTTTTGACCATGTCGCATCTGTTTCTTTCAGGATGCCTCCCTGAAGACGACCAGCTTGAGCCCCAAGAGTCGTACGATCTGATTGCTCATCGAGTGACGAGGCCTTGGTGTAGGTCCCATTTCCAGTTGAGGCACCAGCGGAGGCTCTAATGGTACCTCTTTTCATTCTTCCACTGATGCCACTAGCCCCAGTAGGAGATGATGCATTCTTCTTGAGCATGTTACATGAGTGCCGGCGCCAGAGGCCTCCTAGGATCTGGGGAGAGATGGACCCATAGGCGGCTGAGGGATGGTAGGAGGATATGGTGATAGTCTTCAGGATAGTAGAGACAACAGTAGACTACATGGTGATCCTTTCTGCCAACCTCCTTCAGGAAGCAACTGGCATATGGTGGATCCTGATTCATTAGGTCCACGATGAGGCAGCGCTACTCTTGACAGACTTCGAGAGCCTGTTCCGGGTGGAGTTTGTTCCAGCAACCCTTCGTACGGTGCAGATACAGGAGCTACTATATCTACAATAGGGTAGCATGACAGTGGCGTAGTACTCAGCGAGGTTCACCGACCTCTCACGCTACTCCACATATATGGTACGAGACCCATTCTTTAGCGCACATACCTTAGAGAAGGGGCTCAGAAGAGAGATCAGGTCCTCGATGATCTCCCTCAGCATTCTGAAGGAGGAAGGAGTGTTAGATAGAGATCTCTTAGTGGGGAGTTTCCTTGTTGAACAGTCACCAGCAGCAAGACCCACTACTAGTCGACATGCAGTGGAGTCTTCTGCAGCTTGCAATAGACATATGACGCAAAGGTCCAAGAGGACCAGACCCACATGTGGACGACTGCAGGAATCTGGATCTGTTGAGCGGGGCACCTGGGGGAGTGACTTACCTTCCAGGAGAAGGCAGTGTTACTCATGCTGCAGGCAGGGTCACATGGCTCACGAATGTCTGAACCTCCATTCAGATGATCATCAGACATTTGAGGGACATTATAGGCAGAGGGAGAGCATTGATCGAGGTGGTCCATAGGGTGCAGGCGGACTTGGTAAAGGAGTTGGTCGTGCAGCTGGTGGTGGACGACGTTATGAGGTGTTACCACCACCACCACCACCAGGAGGACCATCCCCACCGTAGGGAGCAGGTGGACATGGGAGAGCTCAGCTTCAGGTAGTTGAGTCATATGACCATGGTGCTCTAGTGATGATTCGAGGTATGATCTATGTCTCCTCCACCTTATCTGGAGAATCCAATAGAGCTATTGGATTGATTCTTACGGCAAGAGACTCCTACGGGCTTAGAATCGATTATTAGGCACTTGTGCCGGCAGTGAGAGCTTACTCAAGGAGGCGGGAGCTTCGACTGGGATCTCCTAGTAGCTGCATCGAGGCCTTATGATGTCATCTTAGGTATAGACTGGTTATCTACAGTCCATGCTAAGTTCAACTGTATTGGGTGAAAAGTGCAGTGTTTCCACATAGATGGGACACGATTTACCTTTATCGGCAATAAGGGAACCTTTGAAACACAGGACAGACTTACTCGGAGGAGGGTGCAGCCGATCACTCCCCATTTTGGTTGTCATACCCTCAGAGCTGTTGATGTGGAGAGCCCGACTTATCATGTAGTGGTGGACCAGTACGCTGATGTTTTTCCTGAAGATGTTCCAAAACTACCACCTCGCATAGAGGTGGACATCTATATTGAACAATACCCCAGGATGGAACCGATATCTACTCCAGCATATCAGATGGTTCTTGATGATCTTTGTGAGCTGTGGGAATATATGGAGGTCTTGAAGGGGAAGGGATTCATCCAACCCAGTGTTTCCCCCTGGGCAACCCCTATTCTATTCACCAAGAAGGCTGATGGAAGCTTGAGGATTTGTGTCGATTACCGTATCCTGAACCAGGTGACTGTGAAGAAAAAGTACCCACTCTCCAGGATTGACGACCTCTTTGATAATCTGAAGGGAGAATAGTGGTTCTTTAAGATATACCTCCAATCAGGCTATCACCAGCTCAAGGTTCGAGATGAGGATGGGCATAAGACAGCCTTCTAGTGTCGGTACGACCACTATGAGTTCTTATTTATGCCCTTCAGAATAACCAAATCTCCAACAGTGTTCATGTGTCTCATGAACAGGATATTCTAGCCTTACCTCGGTCACTTTGTCATAGTATTCATCAACGACTTTTTGATCTACTAGATTACTGAGGAGCAGCATGCCTACCATTTGTGGGTAGTACTGGACACACTCTGAGAGCACCAGCTTTACGGTAAGCTCTCGAAGTTCCAGTTCTGGATTCAAGAGGTTCACTTCTTGGGACACGTCATTTCGATGGATGGATTTGTAGTGCATCCAGCAAAGATTGAGGTTGTACTTTATTGGGAGCCAACCAAGAGTGTGACGGAGGGACGATGTTTCCTGGGCTTGGCTGGATACAACCATAGATTCATTCCAGACTTATCCAGAGTTTTAGTTACACCATCATCCTTGACTAAGAAAGGGAAATCCTTCATGTGGGCGGAGGGATGCCAATAGATCTTTCAGGAGCTAAGTCAGAGGATGAATAGTTCCCCTATCTTGAGACTTCCAGAGGAAGGTGTAGCATACGTAGTCTACTGCGACGCATCAGGGACCGGACTCGGGTGTGTCCTGATGCAGGAGCGAGTGGTGATCGAATATGGTTCTCAGCAGTTGAGGTAGAATGAGTATAACTATTCTACCCATGATTTGGAGTTAGCAGTAGTGGTCTTCTCCTTAAATATGTGGCATCACTATCTAATGGGAAAACATTTTACCGTGTACTCTGATCACAAGAGTCTCAGGTATATCTTCTCTCAAAAGGACCTGAACATGAGACAGAGGCGTTGGCTTGAGTTACTCAATGAATATGACTACAAGATAGTCTATACTTCTAGGAAGGGGAACGTTTTAGATGATTCTCTCAGAAGAAGATCTGGTATACAACTTCTAGGAGAGGCGACAGAGCAGCTGGCTGCCTTACAGATAGCCTATGTGGACCGAGATGGAGCATCTTTCCATCAGTCTCTTATATTCACTCCTCCACTTCTTTAGCGATTTAGGGAGGCATAGCGTAGAGATGCTGACTGTGAGACACTACGTGCTCAAATATCCATAGGGCAGGCACCTAATGGATTTTCTGAAGGTGGGGAGCACATCTCCTCTTTAGAGGACGTAGTATGGTACCGGTAGCACTTCAGGAGGAGGTGTTGAGGGAGTTCCACACATCTCCTCTAGTGGTACATCAAGGTGTGGAAACGATGTATCAGGACCTCCGATATAGCACTGGTGGCTAGTTATGAAGAAGGTAGTAGCTGATTTTGACTCATGATGACTCACTTGTCAGAAAGTGAAGGTGGGGCACTAGGTACCAGTTGGTTTGGTTCAGCACTTAGAGGTCCCATAGTGAAAGTGGGATGGGATATCCATGGACTTCGTGATGGGTTATCGATGTACATACAAGAGTCATGATTCGATATGGGTGATCATTGACCGACTCACCAAGTCAGTCCAATTCCTACTGATCAAAAAGTAGGGATCAGTTGGGATATTGGGACACCTCTATGTACAGGAGATTATGCATTTTCATTGAGTACCTTCCTCTATTGTATCCGACCATGACACACGGTTTACATCCCAGATATGGAATGGGATGCAAGAAGAACTTGGGACACAACTACGTCTGATCACCACCTTCCATCCTCAGACGGATGGCCAGACGGAGAGGACCATTCAGACTCTCGAGGACATGCTTTGTGCTTGTGTCCTTGACTTAGGTCACAGCTGGGAGGACCACATACCTTTTTTGGAGTTTTCCTACAACAATATATATCACTCCACCATCGATATGGCACCTTTTGAGGCCTTGTTTGGTCGACCTTTCAGATCGAAACTGTGCTTGACAGACCTAGTGGAGTCAGCACTAGTGGGACCAGATATTTTATGGGCTACCACAGAGAAGGTGTAGATCATCCAGGAGAGGATGAAGACTCCACAGAGTAGGTAAAATTCGTTTTCTAACAGGATACAGAGACCTCTGAAGTTCGAGGATGGTGACCACGTCTTTCTACGGGTCTCACCTTGATGAGGTCTACATATATTTGGCGGAGTTGGCATGTTATCACCAAGATTCATTATTGCATTCCAGGTCCTCAGTAGAGTAGGCGAGGTGGGGTATCGCTTAACTCTTCCACCTCAGTTTCACTGGGTGCACGATTTCTTCCACGTATCTCAGCTGAGGAGATACATGCATGATACATCCCGCATCATCGTCCATGAGGAGTTTGACATTAATGATAGGGTGACTTTCATAGAGGTTCCAGTGGAGATTGAGGATCGACAGGAGCGGGTCCAACGTGGACGGTCGATACATATGGTGTGGATACGCTAGCAGCATGGAAACCTCTAGGAGAGCACATGGGATCATGAGGCTCAGATGCATGCTCAGTACCCACATTTGTTCCCTCTGTTCGAGTTATAGCTTACGAGGACATAAAGCCCTACGGTTGGGAGAATTTAAAGACTTGGAATTTCCGTGGAAATGGTTTTATTAAATACATGGGAATTTTAAGATTCCGCGAAAAATTACGTCTTTGGTGCTAGTCTCTAGCACCTAGCCTATGGAAGGCGGGCTTCGGGTAGTCCCGATGTGGGCCCCGAGGATGGGTCGTGACAAAGCACCGTAAATTTTTTCTTAAGAATACTTTCACCTTGACGACAGTTGGTCGAGAATGGAAGCTAGTTTTTGGAATTTTATGAATAAAGTTAAATAAAAATAATTGTAGCTTATTTTTTATTTTGGCAGTTAAAATCTCCAAGGTGAGGTTGGAGGTGGGGCCACCACACCCTATCCTCCCATGGAAGGTTACGGTGGTGGGCCCACCTGATCATAACCTCCCTTGGGAGGATAATTAAGGTGGGGACCACCTGAGCTTCTTAACTCCTCGAACTCCCCAAAAGTGGGGAAACTCTTGAACTCCCCTCATTAAAGTGTCACTCCACTTGAACTAATTAATGAAATATTAATTAATTAAATTTAAAATCTTTTGAATTCATGCCAAGAAATAAATAATAGTCAAATCTATTATTTCATTTTTATTGGAATCTATTTATTTGGCGAGCTTTGGAAGAACTTTGAAGAACATGGAGAATTATCCTCCCAAAGAAGAACGAATATTCTGCCAATGAGGAACCTTTGATCGAGGAACAAAATTGTCATCCATGAGGAACGCCGATGACATCGTCTTCTTCTTTGTCTTCTCCAAACTCTCCTTCCACTATCAATGATCAACGAACCCAAGGTAGGGGTTGTTTTATGGTTTAGTTTTTCCCTCCGTTCTTCGTCTATTGATTCTTTGAGGCCGATTTATAACACTATAACAAGGAGGGCTCGGACCACACGAACATGGCCTGACCCTCCCCCTTCATTTTTCTTCCCATGATGATGTTGGCAGTGGCCCAAAAATACCACCAGAGGAGTGGACCATGACTGACGGACACCGGCGGAGCAACGCGACCGGCGTCAGGCCGGCCACGAAGGAAACCGGTGGCGCAAAAGCTGCCTGGTCGTTGGAGGGGCACGTCGCCGTCACACCTCATGGAGAACCGGGCCATGGACATCACAGGCTATGATAGAGAAAGATATCCTGATGGCCGCAGGAGGGGCATGGCACCGTCACGTTGTGCGGATGGAAGGGTCACGGCGGTCGGAGCAGAGCGGCGTCGCGCCGTCACGCCGCGCGGAGGACCAGAACCGCGCCCAGGGCTGGCCGCGGCGAACGAGCTGGAGCGACTAGCCGGGAGGAGTAGGACCTTGCAGGTCCCAAGTGATCTAGACCTAGTGCCACCTGGCACCAGTTTTGGCTCACACCCAAACGGAAAAGCCGTTCGGGAACCAGGGGCATGCGGTCCCCCCTGGACGCGGCTTAGGCAGAACCCGCGAACCTCCGAGCCGCCAGGCTGGGCCGCCGCCTCGGGCTGGACCACCCTCTAGGGCCGGGCCACCATATTGGGTCGGGCCACCCCTGACGGTCCGGGTCAGACCAACGGGTCGGGTCGAACCCGAGGACCGGGTCGGACTGGACCCAAACCCGCTATGGCCTATTTTCACCTTATTCACCCATATCATTGGCTACGGGTGTCCGATAAACGAACCATCTATGACAACATAAATCTTAGAGCGAGATGGTTCTTTTGGCATACCTCACTTGAGGTTTGGACATAGTTGGTTCACAGTCAGGTTGGTTTTAACCTAAAATCCATTGATTCCCCTTTTACGGAAATGCCAATAACTCACAGACCGGGCGTCCGATTGTTGTTTCATGTATTGTATTCAGATCCCTATGATGAGGTGGAAATTTGAGATAATTTTTCATGGGATTTCATGTCATTTGGAGTGTCGACCCCTAGATCGTGGAGTAGATCCTCACGGAGACGAGCAAGCAGAGTGTGGAGGCTTAGTAGCTGGCTGAGACATGAAGACTATTGACCTTTTGATTCGGAGTGTTTCGACTAGCCTAGTGGGGAGAACCTCTGTGTGAGTGTGGTAGACCCATAGTGGTAAGAGTCTCTGTGTGATGCATTGGACCTGTGGTACATGACAGGACGTGTACCTTAGCAGGCTACAAGGGGGATTGCCTCTATGATAGCGCGGCAGACCCACAGTGGGGAGCGACTCTGTGTAAGCGCATCAGACTCACAGTACTCGATAGGAAGAGTACCACAACAGTCCAGGAAGGTGGGAAGAACCTATGTGTGATGCATAAGGCCCACTATACTCTATATAGGAGGAGTACACCATCAGATGAGATTCTGATAGTTTGACTGTGTATTTTACTTGCTACTACCCCAATAATGAAATCCGTGTTTGAGATGAGTCAGTGAATTTTTTGTTTTCCTCATGATTGAGATGGGCTACTAGATAACTAAGGTATATGTATGGACATATACCTAAGTAAGGGTTATCCATTTATTCTTTAATTTTTGGTTATCCTTTTTGGATATTGTGAGACCTTGAGGGTCTTTGGGTCCCTACTGAGTGTCGTTATACTCACCCCTGCACGAGCGGTGCCTGCACCTCGTTGTGTTGGTTGCAGATGACTGACAGTGTTGACTAAGGCAGAGATTAGTAGGACTGGATGGTACTCGGATGTGGACCACTTAGCATGATGGTACAAGAAGCGGGCAGATGGACGTGGAGTGCTAAGGAGGCAATATGTACCTACCCTTCAGGTAGGCACCCGGAGAATGACCTAGTAGCTGATTTACTTTTCTTCAGTTGTACTTTTATTCAGTTGTACTTGCTTTCAGTTGTAATTTTACTTTACAGTTGAGCCTGTATTTCTGGAACATTTTACTTTTCAGAACTTCTTTTATTTTCAGTTTTACTTAGTGTCTTTCTTCCACCTTATACTCTGATTATGTGTGTTATCGTTTATAAAGGCATTGCCTTCCCAGTTTTAGGGATTTACTCCTTTGGTGCAAGTCGCCAGCCCCTAGCCTACTGAAGGCGTGCTTGGGGTAGTCACGGAGCGGGCCCTGAGGATGGGTCGTGACAATATCGAAGAATTTTTTTTCATTTCAGATATCATTTTTATCCATGATATTTTACATTGACATATCTATGGATGAATTTAATTATTATTTCATTGACTAGATGGAATGTATTTTAACTTCATACCATTCCATATTTATTTTGTCTTATCTAGTTATTTAAATGGAATGTGTTATCAGTTATTTACCATTTAATGTTTATTAATCTAATTGCTTCATTATTGGGTATGTTTTAATTACCCTTACTGATCATTTGATCTTACCCTTATTATGTTTATTATCACCAGGTTACATGGAAAAAATATGTTTATAATATTTCAAGGATTATTTTCATTTTATTTTATTGTGTATGATGTTTTATTTTATATTTCCCAATATAATATGGGTATCATGTATGTAATTTGGTTTTCCAAAACTGCTAAACTGCTTAGTCCTGTTGGATTTGAAGCTGATATATATTCTAAGGTAATAAAGAAATTCATCAGCTCTAGCTCTAGGGGGTTGGGGAATTAAAATTGGTATCAGAGCATTTTTAAAGAAAACATGGAAACTAGATTTAGAAAACATAGATTAAAGAACATAACACTATGATTGATGTTCATGATATGTATAGAAGAATATCCTGTAATTTTGGGAATTTAATGATTATGTGGGTCTGTTTAGTAATACTTCCAGTCTATATACTATAAGTTGGTGTGGTTCTAGTACAAATGAACCTACGAATAAAAATGTTGACATGGTGTTTTAGGCCTAACAACGCATAACCTGGTACATCACAATGAACCTTATTATGCATCATGTTTGACAATCCTAGTGGATACGCTTAGGATAATTCTCATTTTCTTTAAAAATCATTATAAATGATTTAAAAAGTGAAGTTATGCCCAAATACTAGTCATTTATTATTATGAGATTAGTTATGCATTAAATTTTTAATTTATGATAAGTGTTAATCCATAATTAGATTTATATTATCTTTATAATGTTATGGGATAATCTATTATATGTAATCATTTAGAAATACAACCTTGAAGGAAGAATGGTATAAATACTAATGGAAAATATAGATATTTACCTTCTGAGGATGGAAATAAAACTAGTATTATAATTGAAATATTATTTAAATTGTAGGTAATCTTAAAGACGTTATGAAAAATAACTTTTCTTAGATAAAGAAACATGTCCCATAATGAGATTCTCCAATATTGGATCACATTATATGACATACTCCCCCATCATTTATTTGGACTACAGATTCAATGGTGGAAAATAAATTTATTAAGTCTTCAGATAATATATTTTTGGAAATAGGATGTGGTGAAGAGGAAATGGTTACACTTGTGGGGTATTGTCTCCAATGTGATGTTGATCAATGGGGGTCTATAATCTAGAATAATAAAGAGGAAGAAGAAATATAAATCATTTAATGGAAGAATTTTAAGGAGACGTTATTTGATAAATTCTTCCCTCCTGATAAAAAATCTGATATAAAGAGTAATTTAATTACATTAAAGATAAATAAGGAATAAATTGTTTTAGATTGTGAATATACATTTAATATGTTAGAAATGTACAATTTGGATTTCATGAACAAAATAGAATGAAAGATTGATAATTTCTTTTAAGGCCTTATGTGGAATACTAAAATGTAACTAGTCTTCGAAAAATTTTCTTCATATGATAAAATAGTTTCAAGTTCCATCAAGACAGAGAAAGAGTTTTATAGATTCAATATATTCAAGGAAACCAAGAATAGAAGAGGCCATCCAAGAACCCTGAAAATGTGAATGAGTCGATGAATAAGGAAAATAAGGATGTTTCTATATATGATAACTATAGATAGAATCACCCTGGTAAGTGCTTTATGGGAATGAGAGTTTGTTATAAGTGTGAAGATATGGGATACCATGTTAATGAATGAAAAGGGAATAAATAAAAAAGGGAAGTATTGAGTGTTTAAACATCAAGTAGATGAGGCACTATGCAAATTAATGCCCCAAGTATCCAGGTAAGGAACCTCAAAACAAGATAAGAGATCCAGTTCAAGTTAATGTTATTTACACAACAGAAGTAGAATTATTAATGTGCTTCTGTATCTAGTTTTATGAAATATATTGTAAAATTATTTTATTAATGATTTTATTATCATATTATTTATAATATATGTAAGGATTTTTTTACAACACTATTTCATGGATGATCTGATATCATATGATGAATGGTTCAAGGAAAATATATTCCTTATAAATTAAAAATTCTTGGAAAACACATGGTTGAGGTAAAGATTACCCTTAATATTTTCCTAACATTAACACAATTATGTTTGGATAAATTAATAATTTTTTTAGTCAACGTAAATCTTATATGTGTTGAATAACATGAAATATGAGTAATTATTTATGCTATTACTGATGAAGATTACAATAATTTTATATTTTTGTAATATATCCAATAAAATGTTTTTTACATAATAAATAAGGAATATTTCATGTTCCTAATAAAGTAGTATGGTAATTCAGGCTATTACCATATTTCCAGAGAATGGAAGTTGAACGTGTTAAAATATTTGATGTGTGATGATTAAAAAGATACATTATGTAGATTAAAGGATAATGATATGTTCATTTTTTAAAATTCAGTGACATTCCATCTAAAGAATTGGATTTTAATATTTTTGAAAAGGTAACCATTTATGAAATGTTATAATTTGATCTTTGGAAAGGTTTTTATCATATTTTTTTACCTCTATTCACACCTATGGTTTATGGTTTTGTGGTCAACAACTTTTATCTGAACATGTTTTCTATCACTCTCCATGAGAACATGATTTTGAGATGTTTCTTTTGTATCAATGATTCCATTTCATACCTATGTCCTCCTATTAGGGAACCTAGTTACATGACCATTGTACATTATTTTCTCTTTTACTAAGAATATGTGATATTAACCATATTTACTACGTGTGTTTTTCAATAATAGTAGTTTTTAATATCAATCCCTTGATTATCAAGGATTATTTAAAAATATTAGGAAGTAATTTAATTAATGTTTGGGGAATGTAACACCTTAAAATTCTAAATTTATAATATTTTATATTCTAGTGTCAATAACACGCAACACCAAGCATGTAAGGGAATATAATATCCTAAAACATTAAAATATAATTTATAATTTCAAGAAATTTAATATATTCTATTTCATTAAATGACAACAAACTCTTTGTTATCATTCCTTACACTAAATAGCATCCTTTTTCGATAGCATACAACACATGAAAGACCATGTTTTAACTGAACAACAATATATTATTAAATTATTTTTATTTAATATAATAAGACATAAAGTAGTCATTAAATTATCATTTTTGAATAGTATAAACTAAATAATGAAACACCATGGTTTATGAAAATATAAAATTAATTCATTATTTATAACTTTATAAGAAATGAATATATGAACAAATTGAATATAAAGGAAATTTTTTTTATAACAACCTACTTTTATACACCCAAAGGTGTTTTAGATTAAAATATAAAATAAATTTCTATTATTGTATTATATAAATAGTATTTATATATTATATATTCAATCATATTTTTATATATTCATTCAACAGATTTGATTGGCATAAGATAAGAACAAGAAAAAATTTATGCATAAAAATAAAATTTTATTTAGGTCATTTTAATACCTTTTAATTGAAAAACAATTTAAAAAAAAAATTTGAAGTTTTATAGAAATTATATTTTAAAAAAATAAATTTTTTTAATAGAAATAAATTTTTTTTATTAGGCTGATTATTTTTATTTTTCTGTGACATTTTATTTTTTAATAAATATTAGAACATAATGAATTTTAATTCAAATAATAATTTAAATCTACTTTATTATTAACATTAAATTTCATTTTTAAATGGTTTTTTGGTTTAATTAGATTAATGTTTTATAAATTAATATAATTTATTTCATTGTAACCAATTTTACTATGAAATTCAATATAAAAAAATATCATTCTTTTTAAAATGTTTACTTTAAAAACCTCTCGTTTTCATCCCATCGATGGGATTACTTTTAAATTAATTTCAGCCACACTTTTTATTTTAATTAAATAAAATGAGTTCCATATTTTTAATAATAATAATTTATATTGTTTCATAGTTTACTCTTATTTTTTGACCAAAAATATTAGTGAATTTGATTAAAATTAATTACCAGGATTAAGATGAAATCAAGCCTAATAAAGGACTAAACCTTCATCTTAAGGGCCATAATTACCTTAGAACGTAGAAAAAATACATTATATTCCCATATATAAATTTTATCCTTCCTTTTATGGAAATTTGGCCACTATTGGATCCACGTTCCATGAGAAAAATTTGGTTACAATTCCCTTTTCTAATATTTACAAGGGTGTCACTCCCCTTCCACTATAAAGAGGTCTCCTCTCCTCCCATTTCCTCACACCTCCCAATGAAATTTGTATCCACAAATATATACCAAAATATCTCCCCAAAATCCATCCCCTCATTCTAGAGGCCTCCCCTTTTTCATAAATCTTTCGAAGTAATCCCTTTGGTGCAATCCAAAAGGAGATACCCAAAAATGAGGTAACATCTTCCCTCAAACTCCTTAGCTTTGTATCCATTATCCACCCCATCAATTATCCTTATTCCACGATTATTTAACAAAGAAATTATCCTAAATATATTGATATGTTTTTATGATATTTTTTATACCTACACATACACACACTTCCATCTAGTGGGTAACAAACATATTGCTTATGTGTACAGTGAACTACCGCCTCACGAAATGATGATTGTTCAATTTCCATTACCCCCTTTAAGGATTGGGAATTAAGATATAAAATATATTTATATATTTTATATATGGTATTTAGTATTTCATTATAATTTGGTAATTATTTTATAACGTATACCCATATACATTCCATTTTTGTGTAAATATGATAACATTGTTTGTGAATGTGTGGACAACCGCCTCCTCAAAATAATGTGATTAATTCATACTATAAATGGATTGTATAAAGATGGTTTTAATTAAAAAAAATTAACTTAAATTAAATATATATGATGTTAACTAAATAATTATATTTTTTAAAATATAATATATATCACTTTCTTTATTACCCTTTAACAGACTTAAAAAGTGATAACGTCATTTGTGGACGTGTGGACTACTGCCTCCTCGACACAATGTGATTCATTTTACATCAACATAATTATATATATATATATTAGTATATATTATTAAATAATAGTGTATTTTCGATATAATGATCATTAGAGAATGTTATAAGTTACTTACCCTCTTTCCATAATGATCTTTGAAAAATGGGAACGTTACCCATGTGTACATATGGCCTATCATCTCCAAGATTGTAACATCAGTTCATTTTTCATAATAATATTTCACTATTAGTTTTAATGGTATATGTTTTGTATACATATTATTATTATTTAATTATTATTATTTTGTATATGTTTATATATTGATCCCTTTTATAATAGTCGATGTACTAAAGTCATTTTTGACACATAAATGGAATATGTTCAAAACAGGTGTCGTAGACATAGTCATTTAAGTAGTTTTTTACAAAATTATAATAAGTGAATTAAAAGTAATAATAAAATTTATAAGTTTCTCAGGAAATTTAATAATTAACATAGTTTTATTATTCAATAATTTAGGAATCACATGACAAGTTAGCCACTAGTTATGAGATTTTGTCACAATTTACATTACATTATGACTTATTTGTTGTTTTGAAGTAATTCACATTTATAAGGTGTATATAATACCCTTTGACATGTTATTTGGTTAATCTCATTATTCTCATGTTGTTATTAGTTTCATTTAATTTTATTCCTTCATTGGGATTATTATTTAAATGTTTCAAAGTGTCATATGACACATTGGAGTGATTAATGATTATTTTTCTCAAACATTTCTAGTTTCCCCATGTTATGGAGAATAAATATTTCAATAATATTTCAAGGATGATATTAATTTAATTTTCATATATATCATGTTTCTTCTTCTATTTCTCAATATAATATGGGTATCATTTAGGTAATTTGGTTTTCCAAAACTACTAAACTGTTTGGTCCCTTTAGATTTGAAGATTGTATCTATGCCAATGTAATAAAGAAATGCATCTGCTATGAATGTGTGAGGAAGGGGTGTTACATTGAGTCATAAAAAGATGCACTAGAGGAATGTAACTACTACAGATTATGTGGTGATGGAATACAAACTCACCTATATCTTTACACTCATTAATCAATACAGGATAGCCAAAAGGGAGATTCAAATCTGTGAGGTGTTTTTGCCTCATTATTCATTCTTATTATAGGAAATCATTAAGAATTACTATATGAGTTGTTACAATGACTAGGATATATTCATAGAAATATAATTGCAACTGATTTATCCTTGGTTTACTAGATTTATGCCACATGTTAGGAATTTTGGGATAAGCGGCACCAACTATGGTTATACAAATAAATGTGGAAATTAAAATTATTTTCATTACATTACCAATATATAATTCTAAAACCATTGAGAAGGTGGTTGATAGAGGAAAACACATCCCATAATCACCATGTATAGTTTAAGATCATATTTTGGGATGTCTATATAATTTAAGGGGTCTATATCATCACCTCCATACAATGTCAGTGTATTTCAGTGACTACTAAATATTGAATACATAAAGATATACATATTATTTCAAGGATAATTCATAAAATTATATTGTGTATACCATAAAAAAACAAAACTCTTCATTAGGAAATTACATTAAAGATGTGTACTAATATATCTATAAAAATTCAATAAGTCTGCATTTCAAGGTGGCACAAGTAATGTATAAAGGTTTAGTAATATCAAAATCCAAGGTTATTTAATATTTTAATCAACTAAGTAGAATACGATTAGTGGGGATACAATATGAAGGGCTAGAACCATGCATACAGATTCATAGTGTTTATAAAATAATATTTTAGTGAATGGTTACATCTCATTAGCCACACGCCTATAGAAGTGAATTTGGAACCTTTTCATATTGAATAAATATTAGAATATTTGAAAAAGATAAAATCTATTGTTTATGTGGTGGAAATGAACTAGAATATGTAGGGTAACATCAATAGAGGGGATATTCCCAATCTCCATTATTCCCCATCCAAATTCACGTACAAATGGTCATTATGAAATTTCAAGGGAATTATTTCCCAAATTTTTGTTCTCCGCCATGGACTACCATTAGATTATAAATCGTTAACACTATTATAGTGAATCCTATGTTTTTTGATGAGTTCATGCTGCTGTTTTGGATCCAAAACTCAAAAATTGATCAGTATTTATCCTTCCCTTTTCAAGGTAGGGAAAAATTGATTGAATTTTGGGGAACTATTCAGTAGTGTTCGTATATAAAATAAGTATGAGGGGATGTGTTGGTAAAATAGATCAACTAAATTTTTTCATATATTCCATATACTGTACAAATGATTACTCCCCAAACCATCAATAACTTTTTCTTTGTTCCACAAGTGTATTGGGGTCTTCATAGAGAGTCCCCGTGTAATCATACAAAAATTAAGGGAGATATGTTCCCATGAAATAAATGGGAATATTATCATGATTCCATCAGTTTTAATTACAATCGGTATAAACAATGACTATACCCAAAACTATGGGGAAATGTATACTGAATTTATGATATGAAGGTGGGTATATTGGGTAGATCTAGTGGAGGGAACTGATGGAAGAATGTGTAGATTGTGGTTTATGGTTAGATGTTCTATATATATTGGATTAAGGCCATCAAATAGAGGATAAGAATATACGGAGGGACTCTATAGGTCTCTTTCTCTTCAAATGGGGTTTTCTTATGGAACGAATTGGTTCAATGATATTGGTATGTAGAGGAATGAAAAACAAGAGTATTTTAAATAGTATAGTGACACCATAATAAGGAAAGATTGGGCTCCATAAATTTATAATAACTATCTAATAGAAATCAATAATGATATAAAACAAAACATTTTTTCAGATTATTTGGATCATTTATGATTGAATACCAAGATTTAGAAACAATGATGGAAGCTTATAAGGTATGTGATAGAGTTTCAATATATTGGTATCTTCTAATTTATTCTTCTGGTCTGTTGGAATGTGAATTTTTATTATAAATCATACCTAGATGACATGGAAAAATGTAGTGGGAGACAACCCCTACACTGATATAGTGTACACTATTTTCATTGGTAAACCTATCAAGGCATTAGAAAAAGTGATGTTAATTTCATATGTTTCAACTCATGTGATAGGGTCAAGGGACTCAGGTGATGAAAAATCCTTGAGCATTTTAGTCGACAATAGAAATTCTCCAGATAATATTGGGGATTACCATGCTTGAATATAGCTCAATTGATATCATACCATGTGAGGTAAGTCTCAATAATGTATGTTCAACATCATATATATGCACTAGGTGTTGTAAACATGAATTCTCTAGTCCATATAAGAATCACCGTGTAGGGGGGTAACCTCAACATATGGGAAGGGTATGGTCTATGAACCTTATTGAGAAGTACCACTAGATAAATCAGGTACTATAAGGGGCATAATAAAATGAAACTATAGTCCATATAAATATATATATATTTTATGACACCCTAAAATTTCATTAGTGACTCAATCAACAAATGTCGAATGATTTGAAAGGAGGTTGATCATCCCAAACTAACTAATCCTCAAAGGAAAAATTTTTCATATCAATTCCTCTATATTCCCCAAATTTTGATAATGAGAATAGTATCATGTGGATATTTATTTATTTTCATTACACATGTATGAAATAAATTTGACCAAAGAAATAAATTTAAAATCTAAGGTAAGATATATGCATATAGAGGCCTCTCATAATGAAAATTATTTTAGGTATATTGGGCCTCATAATATAGGTAGGTGTATTGTGTTCCTTGGAATATATTCATAGAGGGAAGACAAAATATATTAAAAATAAATTATTTTAATTCCTTTTGGAATATAAGATCATTTCTCAAATACTAGTTCACTATCCATGAAAATTACTTAAATTGGGCAGAATTTTGAATCCATATGCCAGTGTATGATGTTGTAACATGACCATAAGATCTAAAAAAGATGTGTCAAGGGTTGAGAGGCTGATGTTCTAGCTTCAATGGGTGTAGGGATGAATCCAATAATCTATTAACCTAATATCAATATTGTCTCCCCAATCTCAAAATTTAGGAGAAATATAGAGTTTCAATTACTATTATTGAAAATAATGAAGTTTTTTCCTAATGTTGAATCCACCCATTTTGAAAGAGGTATTCCGAGGGACAGATGATCATCCACCTATGGATGTGGATTTAATGAATATAGAATCCACTGAATAGGGGTTTGCGAAGTTAGGCTCCCCCATTAACATGGGGAAAGGCCCTTTATATGGACTTTTGGATGAATACCATATTAAAAAAGTACTAGTTTCAATCTCTTGGTATGAATACACCCAAATAGAATTGGATCACTCAAGGTCGGACATTGCTAAAGAGTAACATAAATTTTTTAACATGTAATATATTATAATTCAAAACATCATTAATCTAACTGCATTGAATGATATGGTGGTTTAGATGTGATCATTTTCTATTAGATGGTGAACATGGGTACTAGTAGGGTTTATTGTCATGAACTCCAAGCCCTATATTAGGACTATTTTTTCGATTTAATACATCTTAAGTGGTTAATGTTTGATGTTTTATATTATGTATCAACTTTTTAGGATGAAAAATACTTTTTTGTTCCAAATAAAATGTTACATCATTTGATGAGAGAGTGTGCTAGCTGCATGATATAATATCTACATGGGAATAGGTTTTCTACCACATGGAGGAATAATAGGCATTCACAAATGATTACGTAGATTAGTAATTCTCTAATGTGTCTAAGATAGAGGTCGATCATTTCATAATTCAACTGTGGGTGGATGAGGTGTATCCATGTGTTGATGAGGTGTGAGCATAAAAATATAGGAAGTAATAATTAATTGAATTAAATAGGAAAAGGAATTATAATCTCGAACAATATGTAGACCAAGTGAAACAATAATGGGATCATTTTTTGTAATTACTAAGATGATTCATTATTTCAATTAACCAATTATTTTTTCAACATATAATTTTATCACATGACTGGATTTCCAATGGTGATTTTTTCAGGTAAGTCTCATTTCTAAAACCGAAAAAATAAACTTTTTATGAGAAAAATGGAGTTTTGATCATTTTAAGAAGAAAGAGATAAATAAAAGATGTTAAAATTAGAAAAAATTGATTGTTACGGGACGTATGGATCAATATTATAATTCGTTATTGATTATCATTGGAAACCAATGATGTTGGTAAAATAGTTTGGTGTGACTCCACTTTTTTGATTATCCTAAAAATACAAAGGATATTCAATAGTAAAACACCAATTATGTTAGAATATTAATTGAAAAAATATAATATAGAGAGAGGTAAATTATTACTCCATGAATATAAGTTAATTTCTCTAGGAGGAATATTTTTTGGGGTTGGCCATTGACATCATTCAAATCATTGTTTCCACTGTTGTACTGCAAAAGATATCTCATCTGTGACATGAACCCTAGACTAGATATTGGATTTTGGGGCCATGTTTCATCACCAAAGATAAATATTTAAATATATAACATATATAGATCATTCTAGGTATATAAACAATACAGGATGTATGCCTTTGTATTTTTGTTTTATCAATTTAATGTGCCCCATTTGGATGTTAATGTGGATGAGGATCAAAATAATGAGACACAAAGTGTGTCAATGAAGGTGAAGGATTATCAGAAATTGTTAAATCATACTAAGGATATAGTTTTCATATATAAATTATATCTAAAGTTATTACTAAAAATATATATGGAATTTAGGATATCGAGGAAAATAATTATTCCATCTAGATATATGACATGAGATTGGGATTTGATCATGCACAATGAAGGTAATTTTGTTCTAGAAGGTTTCTTGTTTTGTGGTCATTTTCCAATTATAAGTGTAGTGATATTATATTAAGGCCATGCATCTCCAGCCAAATGGGTTTTCTATTTAGGGTCATATAACTAAGACCAAAGGGTTGGGCCTTTCAAGTTTATATAGAATGGACTAAAGAATGAGGGCATATTTTCTTGTGAAATGATACATAGAAACACACTAGATGAACAAGAAATATCAATGGTACAAAAAAATCATTATCCACGGCATCAAAAAATTATTTTTGTGGTGATCAGAACATTTTAACATGTATTTTAACGTCAAAAAAATTGTCCACAAATGGGGATAACAAATAATGGTTAGGGGGAATGGTCCCATAAAATTATTATCTGCCTCATGTAATCAAAATTTAATGTCATATTTCTTATTTTAGGGGGGGTTGATGAAGTTTAATGTCATATAGATTTGTCCTATGGTAGAATAATAATATATGGTTGGTTTGTATGAACTGATGGTATTCCCTTTTGGTTCATCATACCAAGACAAATTTTGAGAAATTTTAATGTAATGAAGAGTGGATCAATATGACATTAAATAGCCTAATTTGTAATAGGGAATAAGAAAAACTCAACAAGAATTGGAAACCAAAATTTTGTGATGGATAAACCCAAATTATGAAAAACCATAGTTTACGGTCATGATGCTTTAAGTCATACCTATAATTATATATCTTTCACTTCCATAAGACATGTTGGGAGAAAATAAAGGGCCTTCTGGTGGATAGTAAATTCACACTCAATATAAATTGATATAGTTTTATTCAACCAATCCATATCCACAAAACATCTCTCAAAAATATTTGAGTCACACATAGAGGAAGGATTATCCTCCCAAATCTAGGGAACGGAATGTTTCTCAACATGAGTTTACCCAAAATCCTTATTTCTAGTAAAAATTGAAATTGATTTTTATGGGTTTAGGAAATCGTTTCTAGAGATCACTATGTATCACATATGTTAAAAATAATGCCACACATAGTTCAGTAGGTGGAATGGTAGGAGTCCAAGACCAATAATGGTTATCCACTGTATTTACAACCATGGTATCATAATGTTTCATGTCATGCAATATCGATAAAATCATATATTTTATCTACATAATCCAAAAAATGTAAGATAATATCTAAAATATTATAATAAGAAAATAAATTAAAAACTCTTATCCCTATGTAATTCATGATCTGTATGGGAAACACAGGAAAATATAGGCTCCTCTTGTAATGTGGGAGTGATGAAAAGATGAAAATACCATGTTATAATGATGTACTAACTAGTTAATGGACATGTGATGATGGAGATAAAGGTTTCGTTTAATTACATAAGGTAAATCTATTATTGCATTATATAAATATGTATTAATGGGGAACCCCAATAGAAGTTTTCAATTCATGGGTAATGGGAACTATATTATAGTAAATTAAACTCTCTAGAATTTATATTACATGAGAGGATTCATATATGACTATAATTACCATTAAAAACATATGAAATAGATTCTATATATATATCATCAATAATTGAATAAAAAAATGGGGTTATACAACTAAACATTCCTTTGAAGCAAAGTACATATAATTTATCATTAAAACATTCCACTGATACATGTGTCTTGGATGGGACGGGGTCTCTATGGTGATCGATTTTCATAATTGGGGATATTAATAGGAAATTAATTGTTGATAATGTATTTAAATCACCAGGGAAACAATTTTTGGTTGGTAAAATTCATAGTGAGGAGTATTAAAACCATAGGGCTACACAACCCAGAATTGTGAATATGTCCAATAGATACGGGGTGTGATACATTATATAAACAAATATATACATGGGAATTGTTCCAACATGTATCTGAAAAGTATATACCCTACTGCTAAATATATTATGTTCATCTACCATGGGACCATCATTGGATGGTTTATATAACCTGTAAAAGTAAAAAACCAAATGAGAATCGGTGGACCAATACTGATACAAACTCTCTTGAGGGGAATATCTAATTAGTTTGGGGTTATGGTGTTTAAAACCAAAGGGGGAAGCGGTTTTTCATGGTTGATTGAAACAATACCGATTTAGGAAAGATGCTACAATTTAGTAGAAAAACTTCCCCACAGGGTATGAATTTTAATTTTTTGATATTTAGACCGAATGTTCACCTATCATTATTAACTGGGATGTATGAACCCAGATGTTAATTGTAGATCACAATGCCATTATAAAAAGGCCTCAAATAATGTGTACATAATATAGGGCCATAATTCTAATTTAGTAGTGTTGTATCTTTTAGTTTCATGTAATGATGACCATGACCCTATAGTTGAAGGTCATATGACATGGATGGGGCGTGCTATGATTTTTAAAGTCATATATTGTGATCTAAAGGGAAAATAGGCCTAAAATCTTTCTAACATCAACCTAGCCCACTGGGTCTAGAGTGTATAATTGGTCTTATGTTGGTTCATGATTATAAAACCAGAATAAAATTTCATTTAAAACATTTCCCTATTATTTTCACATGTGATAATAATAATCTAACATAGATAGTGGTGGATAGGATTTTTATCAGGTACCCCTTTATAGTTTTTCAGATGGATAATCCATTACCCCATATCCAAGGGGAAATTTTCATTCATTTCCCTCATGTGTTCTAGGTATATCATTTATTTCCTCTATAATTTTAAAAAAAGTTTATTGGGGTTTATATTCACTCATATAAAGCCATGGAATTCCACTAGTTTGAGGTTTGGGATCTTTTACTAGCGATTATATTGTTCATATATAAAACAGGAACCAAAATGCCCAAAATTAATTCAAAATCCATGTGCTAATATAAAAATACATAAAATAAAGGTAAACAGCATTTATAATGATGAAGTGTCAATTGATTTAATTTTTCCACATAGCAGTAGGGGAATGAAACCCTAATATTAATTTGATGGACCCAAGATAGATTAAACAATCCTTTATGGGGAAGTCAAAAATTTTAAGTAAAGGATTCCTATACTATATTGTGATATAATTTATGCTTATAAGGCTTTAACCACATCCACCATGGTGATAAAAACATTTATTAAAAAATGGAAACAATACCTGATAAAGAATTAAAGGGTGTCAGGACAGGTAGTAAGTCATATGAGACATAAAATTAGGCATGAGATAGGGGATCCACAGTCCAATGACTATCCCATAAAATGGGAATCACACCCCACATTGTCTGAGAAGGTGGCATGGTTAGTGATTGACCAAAAATTGGGAACAGACATCTTCATGTTTCCAACATGAAAACAAATTATGGGCCAAAATATAATTATTGCTAAGGTGAAAAAGAAGGTCCAGGGCATAATAAAAAATTTAGGAAAATCCAATAAAAATTTGTGATGGGGGAATGGGAATAAATCCCACCACTGAGCTTGTATTGAGTTTTATAAGCATAGTAATGCATATTTTTTGTTGTGAATCAAGCCACACATAGTTATAAATGGTGTTATGGTAGGAGGCCAATGCCAAAAAGGTGATATTATATCATATTTAGATCCATAATATCATGTATCTTCATTTCATGTTATACAGATAGTGTCATGAAGTTTAATGTCATGTGGAAAGGATGTTGAACACAAAATTTAACGTCATATTTAAATTCTTTTTTCCTATATTTTATGGTTGTATACAATTTTTTAAGCGGTTAAATAGTCTTTGTATCAGGATAGGAAAGACAAAACAAATTTTTAATTGGGATTTTGGTTCTACTCATTCAATATAAATGTGAATTCATATAGTTTAATGTTATGATTCTTGGACCAAATGGGTGGTGATTCAGTTTGTGAAATATGAATGATAATTCTAACATGTTGTTAATAGAGAAACTAGGATCGTAGTTCTATATCAAAATAATTATATGTGTATTTAGAATGATTATGGTTTTGATGCTAGGACTATAGGTAGTTGTGTATTTAGAAGACATATAAGTTAGACCATGGAGAACAATTTTTTTATTGTTGCGTTATATGGACTAATGGGGGTGAGATATTATATTTAATTAGAGTGGGGTAAATGTGAGTTTAATGGAGAGAAAGAGGGGATAGTATCTCTGGTTGAAGGATATATTATCCCAAGGAGAGAATAGAAAATATTTAAGGTCATGATGTGTGGATAAAATTGTAGTGGTGTATTTTATCTTCACGTTTTTAAGAGTAGGGGTTATTATATGTAGTTTATATTCAGTTATATTAGATTAATGATATGGTAGTATATATAGTGTAATGGGATAACAAAAAAATAAATTATTGGGGATTCAATACTGACATAGATATCCTCATTAAGGGAGATTGATAATTTATATTTATGGAACATGGAATTAACATGAGGTGGACTATAAAGAACGATGTGAGGGAAAACATTATGGGAATTGTAAATCCCAAACACTAATACAGATGTCATCAGAAATGAAATATGCAAGTTTTGTAATTTACCATCACTATTCCAAAACATAAAGTGTTTCATGATCATGGGAATAACCTTAGAACTATTAAGACAAAAAATAAATACAACAACCATGAAAATATGATTCATTCAATATATGAGAAATAAATAGTAGAACAAAGTTACCCTTGTATTGGGAGAGAACAATAAAATAGTTGAATGGGTGGTGTCCAGATAACAAATAGACCCTTATATGTATCCTAAAAATAGGGAATCATTTTGTGGAATGGTAATACAATATCAAAAAAATTTCATAACGTGTTTGAATGACATGGAGGGGTAATTCCAAGGAAATTGAATTATAATAGAAGAAAAGGGTACTAGATGAATTAAATCATGACAACTGAGATCTTAATCATAAATTTGAGTGAAATGTTGGTTGGGGATAACATCTAACCATGTTAAAAAATTACACTTCACTACTATAATATAAAATGAAGTGGAAGATGAAAATTCTGTTGACAGCTAACCATGTATTACTAACAGAATACCTTTCATACTTTTACCTAAAATTCCTCTAGTATTTACACTATAGATGAGATATTTTCCATTATAATATTGTTCCCTCACCATAAGGTATTCAGTTAATATGTAGAGAATGATGTGTATCTGAGTCGAAGATAAAATATAGTTAGTGGATGAATTGAAGAGGATGTTCATGTAATGTTCAACACTGTATATTTTAAATCGTTATTCATTGATCGCATCTCAACGTGTATCATTACAAGATTGGGTTAGAACCATAGCTTGATATTTTCTTCATATCAAAAAATTGTGATGAGGAGACACATGATTGAAGAGTATTGATCACCATGAGAATGTGAGGATGTTGAAATACTAAATGGAAAATGTAGGCAAGGCCCAAAATAATGATCCTATCATCACTACATATCTCTAAGAATCTGAATCAAGCAATAAATAGTTATTCAAAATAGTGAAATGGGAGACTAGAACCAAAGGATGGGGTTTTCCTCTTGGGAAATGATATTGTGTTGGTTTTATAGTATAAAAATTATATGGAATGTCATTATATATGTAATTTATGGTAATATAGTAAGGTATAAAATTATTTTCATATATGATCTTGCATTCATAATTATTAACACATAGTTTAAAGTTGTAAAATATGAAATGATTCATGTACTATGATGTATAGGATCATACTCAAATGTATTATTCCATGTAGTGTAAAGTCCTGAGTAATTATATTTATTTAAAACTATTAAAATTATTTCATCAGAAACATTTCATTGGTGGATGATGTGATATGGAATAATCCATCGAGATGAGGTACCAATCTACACTTCAATAGATCATTTTTATAATGAAAATTATCTCCCATTTTTAATAAAGATTTGATAGATTTTTCCTTGGTATAATTGTTTTCTCAATGATAATAGAAGTTCTCCAATGATAAATGATTAGAGGGGAAAAGTATGATTTAAATATCATGAGACACAATATTAGAAAATTACAAAATTTTGCAATGTACCCAAAATTTTCTCATCATTTCATTCAAATTCATTAATCCTAATATGATACTCTTCATATTAATTCATATGGAAACAAATTATAGTGTCAAGTGAGTGAAACTAAACATCAATAAGAAAGAGTATTTTATCCAACACATAATTTATTATTGGGATGCATACATAATTGTATTTTTCCTAGTGTGATAAGACTATAATGAATGTAGAAGTATAACTGCCTATAAATTCATGATTTTATATTTGGGACCAGGATGATTGATAGATAAATGAGGGGGGGGGGGGGGTTAGTCAAGGTTCATACCATAGAAAATATTTTTAATTATTTTTTTCCCCTATATATTTTTAATATTTATCCCACTTTATAAGAATCAAAATATTTCTATATTTTTATATAAATTACAACTTCATCAAATATATATTATGAATAGAAAAATTAAATCACAATAACACCCATTTATGTTTCTTTTTCACTATTAGTGGATAATATTAGGATCAATCTCATGGAAATGTGCCACTTTACTATAATACAATGTACTTAGATTCAATGGATACATCTATTTTGGTCACGACCACTAAATTATAAGAATAAATTCTTTGGCAGGATTTTTGAACCTCTCTCAATCATTTCATGGGTTTCCCCATCACAATCTACTATATCCAATAATTTAGTGAATGAAATTTAATGATTAAAGACATTAGAATCTGTCCATTTTTTGAATGTATTCCTTATTTCATCATTATTCCATATTTACTACTTCTTAAATGTCCATATTCTATACACATTCTATTCCCAAATGGCCAATGATCTGAAATCCTTTATTTTTTTGATTCATTCATTGTCTTCCACAAAATCACATCCACCTCAGTTTATCTTATAGAAGAATATAATTCCTCACTTGAATTACATTTTTACTCTCCATATTCAATTACAAGATATGGCAGTGTAACTCTATTAATATTCAATATATATTACATTCAATACTAAATATATCAATAGAAATCATATATGTATTTATACTCTGCTATTTATCTGAATTATATATATTAAAAAAAATCACTCCATCTTTTTCTAGAACATCTTCCAAAATATTTTTATAGAGGCATCTGTTTACAAAACGTTTGGATTTTGATGATTGGGGAAAACTGTTATTTTTCTATTATTCCAAAATCATTAAAAGTGCATTACATCATTTAATTTGGTCATTTTTTTATATTCAAAACTATGTCTACTACATTAATTCTAGATCCAAATATCCCATTTTAAATTTAACTGAATATTTCATATAAATGGTTCTACCTTCATCGTGGAATAATATCATCCACAACTCTATAATAAAAAAATTCATTACCATTGTCAAAACGTGATTTATTTCCATAACGTGTAAATAATATTAAAATAAACAATAAAAATTATCTTTTAAAATATATAAATATTTGAAATATGATTGTTTGATCCTACTATAATAATGGAATAATCATCTCAGTCATTGTGTATCAATATCCTAGACTTACTATTTCATAAATCATATTGTATGATTAATAAAATAAATCATATTCTATATGTAGATGAATTATCATTCATATTCAATGGTTAATAATATAAAATTATAGTTCTATATTCCACTTATTTAGGGAAATGACTCCTATATATCATCTTAGAGTTCAACTATTTATTTTTTTCAGACAATTATACACTCATTAATTAAAATGATGATTAACACATATTAATTTTCTCCATTTTTATGATATTTTAGTATCACTGTGAATCTCAAAATAAAATAATTTTAATTTTTTATATCTCATGGGTATTGTCTTAATTAAAATTAAAAATCATTATATATATAAAACCATAAATTTCGTATATAGATACCACATCTTCATAGATCAATATTTATTACAAAACATAATGATCCACACCATAAATTTATAGTTATAGTCCCTTTAGAGTCATGGTTCTATAAAAAATGTTTTTTATTACTAGAACCCTTCTTAGACATATCAAATGTAACACATTATTTCATAATATATAAGAAATAAAAAAAATCTAATATAACATACTTAGTAAGGTTAATTATGGAAGATATCAATGATCACCTAAACATAAAATAATCAAAAGGGTAGGATAATTTTAGTATTACATATAAAAAAATTCCCCATATGTCATAGATCATATATTCAAATCATGGCTTTTATATTTCTATTTCTTAAGGAATAAATAATAATGTAATTAAGAAAATGATTCATGAGAGAATAACATTAGAAAAATATATAGATTTTTTGAATAGAACAAAGCATATAAAATCATTCCTATAAAAAAAAATATGAACATTTACCAGGCTATAAGAGTTAAATGGGTTTACTCTCCTAAATAATTATATAATTTAAGGTTAACATGAATTAAAAATCATTTTGGATTGTTTCCCTTACTGAATAGGGATTACTTCCCATTCCACTTATAATTATCACATGAGATATCCATCTTTAAAAAAATTTATAGAGTGATATATAATTCCATTCCCAAGAATCAAATTATGAAAATCATACATATTTTTTCTAAAAGATCATAAAACATTCATCATATAATAACCGATGAATAGTAAATGGGGTTCAAAAACATTTCATCGTGGAATAACTTTTGAAAAAGAAATGGATTTCAGAATCATTATATCAATTCACAATAACATAATATATGTAAGAAGGAATGGGTTCCACAAACATTTTTTCATAATAATCATAAAAAAGACATAGAAATAATTAGTACAGTATTTTTGGATCATATCACTAATAATGGTTAATAAATATCAAATGATGTCATCATTGATGAAAAATTATTTTAATAGATCACATGGGAGATTTATCAAGGAAAATATAATTTTTATTTTTAAATAACATATTAAAAATATAAATTATGAAAATAATAAAGGAAAAATATTTTTGAAATGAAATTGGAAATTTTCTTTGAAGATTCAATGAAGTTAGTGGTCTTTAAGGTGAAATATTATACAGACCCTCACTTTCATATATTAACATTACATTACTTTTACAGAATACTAAAAATATTATGCAAACAGATTACCAAGAATCATACAATTCTAGTCCCTTTGGAAACATTCAAACATAATCACTGGTACATAAATGAGCTACATCATATCCCACTAGGTTCTTCTTGACTCGCATAATTATTAGACACAAAAAACATAATAGGTATCTTCATAACCTGGTGAAAGGAAACATAAAAAGGGGTGATCTCATATGCAGAGTGATGGTAAAAAATGGATATACATAATCATAACAATGAGAATAAGTGTATTAGAACATGATCCGGAAAATAGAAGATCGTGCACTACATGTCAAAGATAATAAAGATGAATCATTGCATAAATCATGGTAGTTCATAAGACATGAATCATAATGAAATAAAGAAAATAAACCATGAAATCATAAAATAGGATTAAAATATGGAATAGTGGTATGCACATAATCATATAATATGATTTCCCATAATATACAAGGAATTGATGCGAAGGCCATCTTGGTAGTATGGGATTAGTCCACATACCATCTTAGTAGTCATGGATCACAACCATGTCCATATTAGTAGCACAATTTCACTCATCATATCATCCTTGTAGTCATAGTTCACACTCATGTCCAACTTAGTTATCAAGGTTCATTCCCAATACCATCTGAGTCTATCTCATGAGACATAAATCTTTTCATATGGAATTAGAGGGAGATATATGTCTCACACATTTCATAGTTACTTCATACATAATAGTTCCACTATATCATTAATAATCATATCTTAGCCCATTAAATGAAATGGGTAACAAATACATGTAATCATATAATAACCTATGGAAAATGATAAATGTTTCATTATAATTTCATCAAAATCATAACCCATGAAAGGAAGTGGGTTTCAAAATCATATAACCCATGGAAGAGAAACTGTGTCATAAAAATAATACATTAAAAACATAAAACATTCAAGAAAAACATTTGAATGGAACCTTTAGATTATTTCTTAAAAGGGAATGAGTAACATTAAAAGATGACATCCTGGAAATAAAATCACTTGGAAAATTTTATATAAAACATTTCTTGAAGAAAATATCCTTTATTCAAGATTTTTTTTAAATAAAACATTGTGAAATCCAGTTTTTTAAAAAATTATAAAATAATCAGGAAACTTTTCCCATTTATTTGAAAATAATTTGAAAACATATAATGAAAAAATGAAAATTCATTAAAAACTATTTTTTAAAATAATTTGGGGACTTATAAAGAATGAATGAAAATATTTTTAAAATGATTTCTTTGAAAATACATTAAAACATATAATTAAATCATGAATTGTTTTTTGGAAACAATTTCTTTGAAAATACATTGGAAACATATAAAAAATATTGAAAACGTTTTAAAAAATACTTCATTGAAAATACTTTTAAAACATATAAATAAATATAGAAAATGGTTTGAAAACTACTTATTTGAGAATACATTAAATTCATATAAAGAAATTATGAAAACATTTTGAAAAATATTTATTTCAAAACAATTTTAAAAATTATAAATAATTATTAAAAACATTTTTATTTTTATTTCACTCAAAATAATTTGAAAACATATAAATAAACCATGAAAACATTTTGAAAACTATTTATTTAAAAGTACCTTGAATAATTATAAATCAAACTTTAAGATGTTTAATATACTTTTTAAAACATAAAACCTATTTGAAAACCGTCTAATTTAAAAAAACTTTTAAAAACTTTAAAGTATGAATTGATAACCATATAACATTTTTGAAAGAAACACATTTACATTGAAAACCACTTTAAAAATAATGAATATCCAAAATATTAAGAAAATATACCTTTTAAAAAAGAATAAATTTTTATTATTATAAGTTATTCTTAAAGGGAATTTCATTCATGATTGTTGGTAAATACGAACATGTTATAAAAGGTAAGAAGAACATTCTTTTTTTTTACGGTAAAAGGTTAGAAAAATTCCATGTTCATAAATAAATAAAATTATTTCATTAAAAAAATTAGCTAAGTAAAAAAAGGGAAAAATTTTATTTTAAATATTATAGGATAATTGTTTAATTTATTTAGAAACCCTTTTTATGAAACATGGTTTTGAAGGAACACAAATTTCGGACTAAAGAGAGGGTAAAGTATGTATTTCTTTAAAAAAACATTCTTAGCTATCTTATGTACCAAAGAGTAGAAAAATGGTACCAATACTTGAATATATTATTAATAAACATAGGATAATAAACAACAATAATTATCTTGAGATATAGATCAAAATATTTCATCAAAGGAAGCATAAATATAAAAAATATCAAAAGGTGATGAGATTGTTTCAATAAACTCTTACCACATCATAAATTTGAACAATTATCCCCATTTCAGAAAATTTAAATTAAATGAAGCATAAAATATCATTAAAATAAATATATTCATAATATAACATTTTAAAGTCTGTATATACACCTATTTTGAAAATATAGCTGCATAATATGTCATTTTTCTCAAAGAAGTCATATTAAGACATAATAACTTTACCGATTTGGTAACTTTTGAAACATATCCCCCATAAATGAAATATAATAGAATGGATATGTAAATTAAAATTATATTAAGTATAAGAATTGTAAAAAGGATGTCATGACCCATCCTTGGGGCACGTGTCGTGACTACCCCAAGCTCTTCTTCCATAGGCCAGGGGCTGGCGACTAGCACCAAAGGTGTAAATCCTAAAAGAAGGGAAGAAATTTCCTTTATGAAGTAACATACACAATAGAGTACACAAGCGAAGAAAACACTATGAAAAACTGAGTACAAGGTAAGTACTAGAAAAGTAAATGGGACAGTATACAAACCCAACTAGAAGTACAGTACAACTGAAAGGAACGTACAACTACATTAAGAAAAATAGAAACACTGAGTCATCCTCCGGAAATCCCACCTGAAGGGTGGGTACAGATAGTCTCCTAAGCTCCTCGGGTCCAGTCGCCCGCTCCGTGTACGTCCCGTCAAGTGGTCCACCTTCGGGTATCATCCATATCCTCAAGCCTCCACCTCGATCAGCATTATTTTTCGTCTGTAACCAACACAGCGTAGTGTGGGCATAGCCCGTGCTGGGGTGAGTATACGATACTCATTGGGGACCCCAAGAACCCCAAAGGTCTCTCAGGATCCTCAAAGGATAACCCACAAAGTAAAGATACAATCAAGAAGTATCAACAACATTACATAGGTATATGCCCATAAATATACCTAAATCTTCAGTTACAGTTCGTCTCGAACTCCCAAGAACCACGCAGTCCACAAAGGAAAGCACAACCCAGTCCACAAAGGATAACACAACTCAGTCCACACAGGAAAACCACAACCCAGACCACAAAGGAAACAAGTCAATCACATCGATGAAAATATTGAGAATCAAGACTCAACTCACATAGGTATACACTTCTTAAGGTGATATATAAGATTAGATGTAGCCACTGATTCATCTATGTTGTCAGACCCACATAGGATACAAGACCAGCTAAGCTATCGGACCCACAAAGGATACAAGACCAGCTACTCTGTCGGACCCACATAGGATACAAGTACAAAGGTCATATATTGTCGGACCCACATAGGATACAAGAAAAATAGTCATCATCGTCAAACCTATAGAGGATTCCAGTACCGTCATCATCACTACTGAACCCACGGAGGATCTAACTACAGTCGTCTTCGCTGCTGAACTCACGGAGGATCCAAGTGCAGTCATCATCGTCGCAGTCGTACCCAGCTCTAGGGTTCCCGCACACAGGATGCTCGATTCCAAGAGGGTCCACTCCTCGAGCAAGAGATTCGATACATCAATTTCCACGTAGTTCAGATTTGATGTATCCCAATCCCCTGTCTCGTCAAAAGAAACCCAACATGACATGAGGTGCGTCAATCGGATGTCCGATCTGAGAGTTATTGGCTTTTCCATTCCAGGGGCCCGGTTGGTTTTTAAGTTAAAACCAACCCAACCGTACTCCAGCTACGTCCAAACCTCAGGTGGATTAATCCAAAAGGATCATCTCAACAAAAGGATCCCAACGCAATTGATGGCACATCAATCAGATGTCCAGTCCTTGAGACATAAGTGTTTCCGTTCTAAGGGCCCGGTTGGTTTTGGTCTTGAACCAACCTGGTCATACCCAAAATTTTCCAAAACCTTGAGTGTAATATACCTAAATGACCATATCGACCCAAAGATTCCTACACAACTGACGGTGCGTCGATCGGAGGTCCGTAGGACATGTTATGGGCAAAAGACCAAAAGCGGTCCAAAGTGGGGGGTCTGGGACCGGTCCGACAGGGCCCAACCCCCCCTGGGTCGCCCCGAACTGCGTCGACCTGACCTGGGTCTGATTCCAGACAGGTGAGGTGTGGCCTGGCCCGGCTGGGCGCGGCTCGGCCTGGCGGGACGCGGCCCGGCCTGGTCCACTCGACCCACCCCGGCCCGACCAGGGGGGGTGTGCTGGCTCGGCCAGCGGGCTGAGTAGGGGGGGACACGGTCCTCCCTTTGTTCCAAAGATGTGGTGTCGGTCACCGCGTATCCATGGATCCTGCGCAGCCACGGGATATGACTCCCCGCCGCCGCGTCGGGGACCCGCGCCGCCGGAAGTTTCCGTGGGCCGCAGGATTCGTTCCGGTGGTCCATTGTTGCTCCCGTCTGCACCTGCAGTCGTCTTGGGACCTGTAGATTACTATGAAGGGATCCAATCGCCATTCCGGTCCTGTTTTATCATCATCAAGAATTTCATGAATTGAGGACAAACTAGCGGTGGGTTCGGACTAGTTCGTTAGTCCGCACCCACTGCGTTAGTGGTTCAAACATTACCAACAAATTGCACGCCATGCCGGAGATATAAAATCACATCAGGAAAATTATTCAAATTCTCTTACCTCAACACGGAAGATGATTATCGGTGTCGCGGGGGAAAAGATCATAGGCGTTTTCGGGGCGCGCCAAGTAGGAAGCAGTGTCTCCTCTCTTGCTACAGAGAAAGTTAAAGGTGGTGCATTGTTTATCTCCGAGGAACCGGCGTTCTTCATCGTTCTTCATCGGAGGCCGGTGTTCTTCTTCGTTCTTCGTCAGGGGTCGGTGTTCATCCTTACTCAACGAAGCTCTCCTACATAATAAAATAATTGGTTCCCCTATTATTTTTTTATACACGAAAAGGAACTCTCCCATAATTAATTCCCCACACTAATTAAAATGCGTTGACATTTAATTAATGGAGGGAGATAGAAGGTTCCCCATAATTAAATGTGCTGGCAGTTTAAATTAAAAAGTGGAAAAGGAAGGTTTCTCATTAAATTATGGGTTGACATAATTTAATGGATGAGGTGACATTTAATGGTGGTTTATCAAATTATTGTGGTTTCTTAAAGAGATTTAGATGGAAATAAATAGTGGGGATCATGCGGGCCCCCACCTCTCTAACATCCCCACTTGCGTAGTTAAGTGGCTGTGGGCCCCACTCTTAAATACCCATGGGAGGGAAAACCACCTTAAGAAAATAGAAATTGTTCAGATAATTTTTATTTATTTCTTAAACCCCCCAAAATTCTCTTCTCCTCTTTTGCAAACGCAACTATGGTAAGTGTCCCCTTAAGCAATTACCGGCACTGCGATTTCATCGGTGCCCTTGGATTTTAATTTCGAGCACTACTTCAAAATATAGAAAAACCCGCTCGTTCGTTCCCTGAACGTACCCAAGCTAAACTTCAGAGATCGATTCCGGGCTCACCGGGCCTCGGAATCAAGCACCATCAGACGCCACAGACTTGTAAAATTCCAAAGTAAAAAAAGAATATTTTCATTAAATCTCTGGGTCTTTACATTACTCCCACCTCAGGGATTTATGTCCCCATAATGCTACAGCATAAACTAGGGGAAAAAATGAGGGTACTGAGCACGTATCTGAGCCTCCCGCACCCATGTGCTCTCCTGGAGGTTCTTGTGCTGCCAACGAATGCGCACCAGAGGAATCAACAGTACACATAGGACCTGCTCCTGTCAATCCTCGATCCCTACTGGGACCTCTGCAAAAGTCGCCCCGTCATCAATGTCCAGATCCCCGTGGTCGATTATATGTGTCGCGTCGTGCACGTATCTCCTCAACTAAGACACGTGGAAGACGTCGTGCACCCGGTGCAACTGAGGTGGATGGGCCAGGCGTTAAGCCACCTCGCCTACCATGTGGAAGTCCTAAAAAGGCCCCATGATGCGTGGAGATAACTTGCCTCCACGGACAAATTTATGTAACCCACGTCGAGGTGAGACCCATATGAAAACGTGGTCTCCATCCTCAAACTCCAGTGTTCTCCACCTCCTATCAGCATAGGACTTCTGTCTGCTCTGTGCAGTCCTCATACGCTCCTGGATGACCTGTACCTTCTCCGTCATATCCCGAACCATCTCTGTTCTACGAGTGTTGACTCCCCTGGGTCAGTCTAGCACAGAGGTGATCTTCAAATTCGGCTGTACATTGCCTCATAAGGTTCCATCCCGATGGTGGAGTGGTAGCTGTTGTTGTACGCAAACTCCACCAAGGGTAAGTGATCCTCCCAGCTACGACCAAAGTCATGGACACATGCACGGAGCATGTCCTCGAGTGTATGAATAGTCCTCTCCATATGTACATCCGTCTGAGGATGAAAAGAAGTTCTCAGGCATAGCTGCGTCCCAAAAGCCTCTTGTAACCCCTTCCAAAACCGGGAAGTAAAGTGAATGTCTCGATCGGAGACGATAGATGATGGCACACCATGAATCCGTACGATCTTCTGAACGTAGAGGCATCCCAAGATCCCTACTGAGCCCTGCTCTCTGATCGGTAGAAAGTGGGCCGACTTGGTGAGTTGGTCTACGATCACCCATATGATGTCATGTCCTCTGGAAGTACGTGGAGGCCCCATCACGAAATCTATGGATATCCCTTCCCACTTCCACTCTAAGACCTCTAAGGGTTGTACCATGCCTACAGGTACCTGGTGCTCTACCTTCACTTGATAACAAGTGTGACATCGAGAAACGAACACTTCTATATCCTTATTCATACCCGGCCACCAATATTGTCATCTGAGGTCCTGATACATCTTTGCTACTCCAGGATGCACCACTAGAGGGGAAGTGTGGAACTCTATCAGCACCTCCTCATGTAGAGCAACTGGTACCGTGGTACGTCCCCCGAAGAGGTTGATGTGCTCTCCTACTTCAGAAAATCCATCAGGTGCTAGCCCTGAGGATATCTGAGCTCGTCTTACCTCACAGTCGACGTCTCCACATTGTGCCTCTCTGACCCACTGAAAAAGTGGAGGAGTGACTATGAGAGACTATAGATAGGTTACCCCATCCCTATCAACGAAGGATATCTACAAAGCGTCTAACTTCTCTGTCGCCTCTTCAAGTAGTTGAATGCCTGATCTGTTGCTGAGAGCATCAGCCACAACATTACCCTTCCTAGAGTATAGACAATCTCAAAGTTATAATCCTAGATGAACTCAATCCATCACCATTTTCTTAGGTTGAGGTCCTTCTGTGAGAAAATGTACCTAAGAGTCTGGGGGTCAAAGTAGACTGTAAAGCGCTCGCCCATGAGATAGTGTCACCACATCTTCAGGGAGAAGACCACTGCTGCTAACTCCATGTCATGGGTAGCATAGTTCTACTAGTGCTGCCTCAACTGCCATGAACCATAAGTGATCACTGCTCACTCCTACATCAAGACACACCCGAGTCTAGTCCCTGAAGCGTCACAGTAAACTACATACCCTACACCCTCCTCTGGAAGCCTCAAGATGGGCGCACTTTTCAATCTCCTCCTCAGCTCCTGGAAGCTCTACCAACATCTGTTTGACCACACGAAGGGTTTCACCTTCTTCGTCAAAGTTGTAAGTGGTTCCGCAACTCTGGAGAAGTCTAGCACAAATCTCTGATAGTACGCAGCCAGACCTAGGAAACTTCGCATCTCCGTCACGCTCTTGGGTGGCTCCCAAGCAAGTACCGCCTCAACCATCACGGGATCCACTGCAACTCCCATCTCTGAGATGACGTTCCCCAAGAAGTGAACCTCTCGGGGCTAGAATAGGATGTTCAAGAGCATACCATAAAGCTGGTGCTCTCAGAGTGTATCCAGTACAACTCGTAGGTGGTAGGTGTTCTCCTCCCCGGTTGTCGAGTAAATCAGTATGTCGTCAATGAAGACTATGACAAACTGATCGAGGTACGGATGGAAGATCCTGTTCATGAGACTCGTGAACACTGCTGGAGCGTTGGTCACATCGAAGGGCATGACCAAGAACTCATAGTGGCCTTACTGACACCTGAAGGTCATCTTCTACACATCCTCGTCCCGAACTCGGAGTTGGTGATAGCCAGACATGAGGTTTATCATCGGGAACCAACGTGCTCCCTTGATCTGATCAAAGAGGTCATGAATCCTTGGATGTGGATACCAGTTCCTCACAGTCACCTGGTTTAGGTGATGGTAATCGACACACAGTCTCATGCCCCCATCCTCCTTCTTGGCGAATAGGACCAGAGAAGCCCAGGGTGAAACACTGGGTCGGATGAAATCTTTCCTTTGTAAGACCTCTATCTGTACCCGTATCTCACGAAGCTTAGCGGGAGCCATCCGATATGCTGGAGAGGATATCGGTGATGTCTTGGGTTACAGGTCTATATAGAAGTCTACCTCCCTGCGATGAGGTAGTCCTAGAACATCTTCAGGAAAAACATCCGCATACTGGTCCACCACTACAGGAAAACTTGGACTCAGCACGTCAACTAGTACGAGGATGAGACTAGCCAAATGATGCGTGATCGGCTCCACTCTCCTCTTCCAGAGTCCATCCTGTGTTGTGAAGGTTCCCTTCTCACCGGTGAAGACGAACCTGGTCCCATTCGTGCAGACACACCACAACTTGCGCCTAATACAGTCGATCTGAGAATGGACTGTAGATAACCAGTTTATACCCACGACGACGTCGTAAGGCCTCGACGCCACTACAAGAAGATCCAAGTCGAAGCTCTCGCCTCCTAGGGTAAGCTCACATAGCCATCACAAGTTCCTAATCATCTAGTCTACTCCCATAGGAGTCTCTAGCCACAAGGATCAAGCCAATGGCTCTGTCGGAATCCTTGAGATACGAAAAAGGGCAGCGGCAATAAAAGAATGACTCGCACCTGTGTCTATAAGAACTGCAGAAAGGGGGGATTAGAAACAGATAGTACCTCGAATCATCTCGGGTGCACTGTGGTCATAAGCCTCCGCTTTATGGAGCTGAGCCTGCCTCTTCCTGCCAGCTCCCTGTGGTCGGGGTGGACCACCTAAGGGTGGTGGTGGTAGAGCCTCGAAACGTCGTCCACCACCCGTAGCTCGGATAGCTCCTCTGCCTATTCTTCCTGCTCCCTACGGACTGCCATGGTCGAACCTCTACCTCGGCCTGGGAGGTCCCTCCACTGTTTTCTTCTTGTATGCATGGCGGGTTGGGCATTCATGAGCCATGTGGCCCTGCCCGCCGCATGCATAACACTGTCTTCTCCTCGTAAGGTTGGCTCTGCGCCATGTGCACCGCACAGCCGAACCTGTGTCCTGAGGTCACCCACCAGACGGCCTGGTCCGCTTGGACCCCTGCTTCATCTACCGACTGCCAGCTGCAGAAGACTCTGCTCTGTGCCATCCTACGGTGGGTCTCACTGCTGATTGCTACTCGGCGAGAAATCTCTCCACTAACTGGGCTCGCTCTAGCACCCCCGCCTATGTAGGGATGATGAGTGGAATCATTGAAGCTCTGATCTCATGCCTCATCCCCTGCTCAAAGGTTCGGGCCTAGAAGAATGGATCTTGTACCATGTCTGTGGAATAGCGCGAGAGGTCGGTAAATCTCGCAGAGTACTGGGCTACTGACATGCTGCCCTGACATAACTACAGTAACACTTGGATGCGCACCGCACAGAGGGTGGCTGGAATGAACTCCGAGCGGAAAAGGATCTCAAAGTCCATCCAAAGTAGAGTTGTCTCGTCGTGCACCTGGACCATTAGGCTCCACCATCTACCTGCTGCTGCGTGGAGGACACTCGTGGAAATGATTACCATGAGTTCTGCTGGTGTCCCTACCAACCTAAAGGCTCTGACAACAACCTCCAACCAATCCTTGGCTTCTTGAGGATCTGTCTCTCTACAGAACCTGGGTGGCCTTTGTCTCTGAAACTTTTTCAATGTGCTAAAGTGTGGTGCACTCTCCACCTTTGGGGTTGGTAGCATCAGTGGCTCGGTGGGTAGAGGTACATCCGGTGCCTCCGCTATAATGGGGACCTACACCGTGGCCTCATCGCTCGGTGGGCTGCCATCTCGCACAAAGCTCAGAACCCTAGCTGGTAGCCGTCATGGGTCCATCTTGAAAATAAATAGGTGTGCCACGGTTAAAACTGTATACCCGGTGAGCTGACACAATATAATCACAAATAAAACTTTTTAAACACACATGCAATCAATGTTTTCATGCACTGAGTTGGAAATTAGAAGTCAAGGTCCTGGTGTATGGATACGTTGGTCGCCGCACCAACACTGGACTCCCTGGACTAATAACCACTCTCATTACTCTAAAAAAATATTTCTTCATAGAGAAGAAATTATTAGAGTCCTGAGTTCTGCGGTAGAACCGACAGCCTCTGATACCAATTTGTCACGACCCGTCCTCGGGGCCCATGTCGTGACTACCCCAAGACCGCCTTCTATAGGCCAGGGTCTAGTGACAAGCCCCAAATGCGTAAATCCCAAAATATGTGAAGACATTTCCTTTATGATGTAACATACACAACAGAGTACACAAGCGAAGAAAACACTAAGCAAAACCGAGTACAAGGTATGTGTTGGAAAAGTAAATGGGCTAGTATACAAACCCAACTGAATGTATAGTACAACTGAAAGGAATGTAAAACAACAGAATGAAAAACAGCAACACCAAGTCATCCTCCTGAAATCCCACCTGAAGGGTGGGTACAAATAGTCTGCTAAGCTCCTCGGGTCCGGTCTCCCGCTCCATGTACGTCCCGTCAAGTGGTCCACCTTCAGGTATCGTCCAGCTCCACAAGCATCCACCTCGATCAGCGTTGTCCATCGTCTGAACCAACACAATTTAGTGCGGGCATAGCCCATGCAGGATTGAGTATACAATGCTCATTAGGGACCCCGAGACCCCCTAAGGTCTCTCATGATCCATGAAGGATAAACCAAAAAGGAAAGATACAATCACAAAGTATCAAAAACACTACATAGGTATATGAACATACATATACCTAAGTCATCAGTTACAGTTTGTATCGAACTCCCAAGCACCACGCAGTCCACAAAATAAAGAACAACTCAGTCCACAAAGGATAGCACAACTCAGTCCACACAGGTAAAACACAACCTAGTCCACAAAGGAAAGAAAGTGAATCACAACGATGATAAGATTGAGAATCAAGACTCAACTCACACAATTATACACAGCGTAAGGCGATAGAGACGATCAGATGTAGCCACTAATTCATCAAATATGTTGGACCCACATAGGATACAAGACCATCTAAGCTGGCAGGTCCATAAAGGATACAAGACCAGCTACTCTGCCGGACCCACACAGGATACAAGTACAGAGGTCATATATCGCCGGACCCACATAGGAAACAAGAACAGTAGTCATCGCCGTCGAACCCATGGAGGATTATAGTATGGTCGTCGTCGCTGTCAAACCCACGGAGGATCCAAATACAGTCGTCCTCGCTGCCGAACCCATGAAGGATCCAAGTTCAGTCATCATCGTCGCAGTCGCAGCCAGCTCCAGGTTTCCCGCACGCAGCATGCCCGATTCTAGGAGGGTCCACTCCTCGAGCAAGAGAGTCGACACATCAATTTCCACATAGTCCAGAGTTGATGCATCACAATGCTCTGTCTCTCCAAAAGAAACCCAACGCGATAGAAAATACGTTAATCGGACGCCCGGACTGAGAGTTTTTGGCTTTTCTGTTCTAGGGGCACAATTGGTTTTCAAGCTCAAACCAACCCGAACATACTCCAGCTACATCAAAACCTCAAGATTCGTAATCCAAAATGACTTTCTCAACAAAAGGATCCCAACGCAATCGACGACACGTCAATCGGATGTCCGGTCCTTGAGATATAAGCATTTCCGCTTCAAGGGCTCGGTATGATTTAGGTTCGAACCAAACTATCTATACCCAAACTATGTCGAAAACATGAGTGATATATACCTAAACAACTGCCTATATCAAAGGATTCCTACACAACTGACAGTGTGCCGATCAGATGTCTTTAGCACAAGTTATGGGCAAAATACTGAAAGCGGTCCGAAGGGGGGGGGGGTCTTGGCCCGGTCCGACCCGACCCAGTGAGGTGCGGCCCGGCCCGGCGGGGCGCGTCCCGGCCCGGTCTGCGCGACCCACCCTGGACCGGCCGAGGGGGTTCACTGGCTCGGCCAGCAGGCTGAGCAGGGGGGAACGTGGTCCCCCCTTTGTTCCGCGAACGCGGCGTCGGTCGTCGCGTCTCCCCGGATCCTGCACGACTGCGGGTTCCGACTCCCCACCACCGCGGCTTCAGCTGCGGAGGCGCATCGGGGCACCACCGGTGTAACGCCCCGACCCTAGTTACCCATAGTCGGTGCATTATTACATAACATTGGCATGATCACAAGAAAGAACAAATCTCGAAAGACCGATTGGTTTAGTAGCCTTGGAAACACTAGATATATTCATAAGTTTTACATTACATCATAAAATGAAAAACTACTACAATAACATAATGTTTCCACAGTCCAAACTATAATCCCCTCATAATATCCCTGCAGGTCATTCGTAACTTACATCTTCACATCCTGGGAAAAATAAAACATAGAAAAGGGGTGAGCTCAAATGCCCAGTAAGGATAACAATATAGCGGAACATTCAAAAATAAGCATAAACATTTAAGGCAATGAATTACTAAAACAAAAGCCTTTTAAACTTGAAATTAAACATAGTATGGCAAAAGTAAAATGAAATAATGCCATTTACTTGTTCACATGGATATTCTACTAATCCAATAATCACATGCAATATCAATAACCACTTTCATAATGTTGGAATGCATAATGCCAGACTATCATAACCACATAGTCAAGGCCTCGTGCCAAGACTACAAATAAGATTTTTCCAAGGCCTTATGCCAAGACACTAGTTTGTCTCATGAGACCTACCGATGCATCGAGGAGCTATAGCGGGCTCCACCCGTCACATATTAAGTCCAATGCATTCCCATATGAAAAGGTTTAAACATAACATAAACATTCGTATTAAAACTAGCATACGAAATGTCAATACTTTCACCATAAACCATGAATGGTATATAAATAATAGCACATCCACAGTCAAACATATCACAAAACCTTCAATAAAATATAAAAGTTTTGTATCATAATATATCATCCTCAAATAAGCGTAAAATCCATTAAAGGATGTTGACATAGATGAAATCAAAACTCTTTTTAAAGAAATATCTCTTTCTATTTTGAAATCATTTAAGAGACATATATTTATAAAATAAAACATTTTCTTTGAAAATATTCTTATAAGCTTGTAAGGGAAGCTTTGAAGATTTTATAACGGCGGAAAATAACCGCACCCGGCGTATAAGTTAAAAAAACATTCTTATCTTAATTCTGTCGAAAAGGTTAAAAAGCACCTTGTTTGGAAAAAGATGGAAAGATTCCCTTATAAACCTCTTATAAAAAGTCAAAAAAGGGTATAAATGACTTTAACCCATATTCTTTTAAATATTAAAAATGTTTTGAAATACATTTTGAAGAAACATGGATGTGGATGATAACGATATCCCAGTAGATTATTACGTATAAACAACCTCGGATAATGAAGAGATTGTGAAATAACCCTTACCTTGTACTTTTCCTTGGTTGGGGTAGGTAAACCTCCTGTATAATGGTGAAATAATTGTTATTAAATTATACAAGAATCATATACATTAATATGATATCATATATGATCTTTTATTATTGATTTGATAATAATATCTTAGTATTATCGTTGTTTCGGGTGTTAACTTACTTGTTTTCATTTATATGTTTTATTACATAAGCCATGTTTTTTGTATCTTATTCATATCCAGAATGATATCAAGTCCTTAAAATCATTTTTAAATCATCAAATGATACTTATACTTGAATGGATACGATGGATAATGAATCTCATCGCGTTCGTGGAGACGGTAGTCCGTACGTACGCACGAGCGACAATATTATCCTTTTGATATTAAAATAATATATAAATGGATGGTATATCATATATAAAGAATCATTAACATGTTATATTTATTATTTACATGAGTTACACATCATTATTATACCCATCCAAATAATAAAATATTGAATAACAATTACACCACGACGTGGAGACGGTAAGCCATACGTACGCACGTATGGTGACATGTTATTCAAAGGGTGGATAGAATACTGAATATGGTTGTACCATATTTATAATAATGTCACAGTATATGTGAGATACTGGAGTTATTATTTTAGAATGGTAAGAACAAAGGAAGAAGAAGTGGAAGAAGAAATGAACTTGGAGAAGGGTGGTGAAATCATTACCTCTTCTTCGGGCTCTTCCTTTTGATTTGATAAAAAGGGCTCCTTAGGTTGGCTTTCTGATCAAACTAAGGCCTCTAGGTTGTAGTGAGGGAAGTTGGGGGAGTATTTGGGCAGAGTTTGGCCGAACCAAAAGGCTTTGAAGGTGTGAAGAAATGAGAAGGAGTGGTCTCCTTTTATAAGGGAGAGGAGGGGCTCTTTAGGAAAGAGTGAAAGTATTACTTTATAATATAATTATATTCGGTTTATAATAGTCCAAAAATCATTGAGGTCGAAGATAAGATGACTCATATTCTAAATAACATCAACCAATAATAATTGGACAGGTTTTAGATAATATTTTAATCATTATAATCTTATTTATTTAAATGATTTATTAATGAGGTAAACATTGCATCATTATTGTGTCATTAATAATTTAAATTATTTGATGTCTAAAAATTATAAATAAACTATCATTATGTAGGAAATCGTTTTAGCTTTCTAATTAATATTTATAATCGAAATTCCAACATGTATAACCCTATGTAAAAATTGTTCTTCTAAAAGATGTAAGTTTATGCCATTTTTATTTTTATTTTAACTTTATTAATATAATGTGTCCCTACCACATACAAGTGGCTCCAAGGGGTCCCCAAATCGACCCAAGGATACCCATGGTCGGGTATGTGTCCACCAATAAGTTTAGGACACGTTTTAGGGTAATTTTGTATTATTATAATATTATTTTTTAACCCTTATTTACTGGATTTACCCTTTAACCATGGTAAATAAAATATTTACCGCAATAATTATTCAAAATGTGTAAAAATAAAAGATACCTATTTACATAATTTGGAAATCCTGATTCCAAATATGTAATCCATTTTACCAAATTCAAAACACAGAAGTGGCAGAAATTAATTTAAAATTAATTCCCGTTTTTAAAATAAAAAGCGTGTTTTTAAGAGATAATAACTATCAAAAGATTGACACTTGTTTATGTCTGGTTTAATTGTGAAATTATGTCCAATGACAAACATTAAATTAAATGGTAAAAATATATTCTAAATATACTTTAAAACCACTCAAATTCAAAATTTATCAATATTAAATATTTTGATTAAAAAATTTGTTTTTAATTAAAATTTAGTAATTTTCACTATTCATCAACATATAAAAGTTATCTGAAAAGTACCAAAATTTCACCCTAGGCTAATTTCAATATTCCGAATCCAAAAATGAAGTCCATTTTGAAATATAAAATATATATGATTTCAAAAAGTAGGTATTACTATTCACAACGGCTAGTTTAATTAGTTGTGGTGTGTGTTAGAACTCGAGGTTGCGTACAACACACGCTATCGCATTATTCGAAGGGAAACGTACCGTGGAAGCTTGGGGTGTTACAATCTCCCCTCCTTCAAATAATTGCGTCCTCGCAATTTCTAGGGTATTACTTCATAAAAAGACTCGGGTGGTTCTTCATCATAAGTTCCTCGGGTTCCCACGTTGCCTCTTCCATCTTATGATTTCTCCACAAAATTTTTACCAGACGCGTCGTCCGGTTTCTCAGCACTTGTTCTCTCGTATCAAGAATCTTGAAGGGCTCTTCGCAATAAGACAGATCGGGTTCCAGTTCTAATTCTTCATAGGTGAGTACATGCGTTGGGTCAGGCATGTATTTCCTCAACAGAGATACGTGGAACACATCGTGAACTTTGGAGAGACTTGGCGGCATTGCCAATCGGTAAGCTACAGCCCCAATTCGTTCTAGAATTTCGAAGGGTCCGATGTACCTGGGACTCAATTTACCTTTCTTACCAAAACGTATGACTCCCTTCCATGGAGATACCTTCAGGAAAACATGATCACCGACTTGAAATTCCAAATCCTTCCTTCGATTATCGGCATAGTTCTTCTGCCTACTTTGAGCTGCTTTGATGTGATTTTGGATTACTTTCACCTTTTCCACTGTTTCCTCCACCAGTTCTGGGCCTACAAGTTTTCTTTTACCAACGTCATCCCAACAGGTTGGTGTACGACATCTCTTTCCGTATAACGCTTCATATGGTGCCATCTGAATACTCGAATGGAAGCTATTGTTATAGGAAAATTCTACCAGTGGTAAATATTGATCCCACATACCCTGAAAGTCAAGTGAGCAAGATCTCAACATGTCTTCTAAGGTCTGAATAGTCCGTTCTAATTGTCCATCTGTCTGAGGGTGGTAATCAGTCCTCAAATGAAGTTCAGTATCCAGGGATTTCTGAAGACTTTTCCAAAATCTTGAAGTAAAACGGGGATCACGATTAGAAACAATCGATAGGGGTACTCTATGAAGTCTCACAACTTCATTAATGTATAGTCTTGCTAGACGTTGCAGGGGTAGATCTTCTCTTATAGCAAGAAAATGTGCTGACTTGGTAAGACGATCAACAATAACCCATATTGCATCGTTCCTTTTAGGAGTCTTTGGTAGCCCCATGACAAAGTCCATCATAATATTGTCCCATTTCCACTCCGGTATGGGAAGAGGTTGCATGACTCCTCCAGGCTGTTGCCTTCCAGCTTTCACTTGTTGACAAACCATACATCTTGACACAAAATCAGCAATCTCCCTCTTCATATTGTCCCACCAAAAATGTTCGTTCAAATCTCTATACATTTTGGTGCTCCCAGGGTGTATAGAGAAATTGGAACTATGAGCATCATCCAGCAATTCCCTTTTTAGATCAGGTAAATCGGGAACACAAAGTCTCTTCCCGAATTTCAAAATTCCATCTTCATACACAAAGTCTCTCAATCTCCCATCATTCACAGCTTTAATCTTCTTTTGAAATTCTTCATCATCGGTCTGAGTACTCTTAATCCTTTCTATTAAAGATGGTTTGGCAACCATTTGAAAAAGAAATGATGTTTCGCCTTCCCTGGTTATTCCCATGTCCATCTTCACTAGATCCATGAAAATTGGATCCCTTTCAATTCTCATATTGTTCAAAACTCCATGGTCTTTTCTACTCAAAGCATCTGCCACCTTGTTTGCTTTCCCTGGGTGGTAGTGTATCGTGCAATCATAATCCTTGAGTAATTCATGCCATCTCCTTTGCCTCATGATGAGTTCTTTTTGTGAGAAAATATACTTCAAACTCTTGTGATCAGTATAAATCTCACATTTTTCACCATAGAGGTAGTGCCTCCATATCTTCAATGCAAAGATCACAGCTGCTAACTCGAGATCATGAGTAGGGTAGTTTTGTTCATGAATTTTCAACTGTCGTGATTCATAAGCAATAACTCTATCATTCTGCATAAGGACACAACCAAGTCCTTTCTTCGATGCATCACTATAAATAACGAACCCATCATTCCCCGATGGTAGAGTCAATATAGGATCATTGACTAATCTTCTCTTCAGTTCTTCGAAAAATTCTTCACAATATTTTGTCCAAACAAATTTAACCCCTTTACGTGTGAGCTTCGTTAATGGGTTAGCCAATCGGGCAAAATTCTGGACGAAACATCGATAATAACCTGCCAAACCAATAAAACTATGTACCTCAGTTATACTCGTAGGTGCTGGCCATTCTTGGATTGCCTTGGTCTTAGAAGGATCAACATAGATTCCATCTTTAGAGACAATTTGGCCAAGAAAAGAAATATCCTGAAGCCAGAATTCACACTTGCTAAACTTCCCATATAATTCATGCCTCCTCAGAGTCTTCAAGATAATGCGCAAGTGATTTTCATGATCTTCGTAGGTTTTGTAGTATACCAAGATATCATCAATAAATACCACCACAAATTCATCGAGATACTCCTTGAAAACTCTATTCATCAGATCCATGAATACAGATGGTTCATTAGTCAATTCAAACGGCATTACGGTAAACTCGTAATGCCCGTACCTGGTTCGAAATGCTGTCTTCGGAATGTCTTCCTTCTTCACACACAACTGATGGTATCCAGATCGAAGGTCAATCTTTGAAAAGTATTGAGCTCCATGCAGTTGGTCAAATAAATCATCAATACGAGGTAGGGGATACTTTTTCTTTATCGTTATAGCATTGATCTCCCTGTAGTCGATACATAACCTCATAGATCCATCTTTCTTTTTAACAAAAAAAACAGGGGCTCCCCATGGAGAAACACTAGGGCGAATAAATCCCTTATTACTCAATTCCTCTAGTTATTTATTTAGTTCGACTAATTCTACAGTGGCCATTCTATAAGGGGTCTTCGATATAGGCCTTGATCGAGGAATCAAATCAATGGAAAACTCAACTTCTCGTTCTGGAGGATGTCAAGGTAAATCTTCCGGAAATATATCTACAAATTCTTTCACAACAACTACATCCTCAATTTGAACATTCCTTTCCTCACCGACAGTTATTTCAATCTCTTCCTCCCCAATAATTGAATTAAGTTGAGCTACTGGGGGTGGATCTAAATAAGAATTAGGTGGTGACGATTCTGCTCTAAAAATAAGGTGTTCCTTATCATTATCATCAAGAATCGTAACCTCTTTCTTCTTACAATAAATCTTCGCATCATAGTCCGAAAGGCACTCCATACCGAGGATTATATCAAACTCAATCATAGGTATGACGATGAGATCAGCAGATAAAGAAAATTTATGTGCTCTAATGGGGACTGATTCACAAAACTCTGTTGCAATGATACTTCCCTTAGGAGTTTTAACTGACAACTCCCTTATTAAATCAAATTGGAAATATCAAATTTTCTTAGCAAACTGGGAAGATATGAAACAATGCGACGATCCAGAGTCAAATAATGCATTTGCTAAACTTGAGGAAACCATTAAATTACCTGCCACCACGTCTTTCGGAGCTTCTACCTCAGCAGTAGTGATAGCATAAGCCTGGCCTTGATCCCTTGGCCTTTTCTGAGGTAAGTTCTCCTGACGCTTAGGACATTCATTTGCATAATGCCCCATCTCCCTGCAATTGTAGCACTGAACGTTGGTGGCTTCCTTCTTCCCTTTGCAATCACGAGCTTGGTGGCCTTTTTCACCACACTTGTAACAGACTCCCATTCCCTTCAAGCAAGCACCAGGGTGTTTCTTCCCACATTTACCATAGGATGGATATTCAACTTTTCCTTTCTTCCCCTTATTTCCATTCCCAGATTGATCAGCAGGCCTCTTCTTCTCTTGCTTTGCTTTAAAGTCATAAGACTTAGAGAATTCCTTTTTGGTCTTGATAGCACATGAGACAATTTCTTCGTATGATGAAAAGGATTGTGAGACTAATGCTCGACAGAGAAATGGTTTTAACCCATCAAAGAAACGATCAATCTTACTTCTTTGGTTACGTATATAATCACCAGCGTACCTTGCTAACCATGTAAAGTTAGCCTCATACTTTGTGACATTCTCATCCTCCTTCTGTCTCAGACTTAGAAATTGCCTTTCCATATCTGCTCGATGGTCGCGAGGAAATTATTTTTCTAAAAATAGATTTTTGAACTCCCTCCATTCCATATTTGATACTTCATCATCTTCCTTCGTATTTTGAATCAATGACCACTATTGATCAGCATCTCCAGTGAGGCGGTAAACTGCCATGATAACTTTTTCCCTTTCACTGCTCCCCAAAGCCTGAAATATTTTCTCTAGGTAATTTATCCATTGCTCAGATACTAAGGGATTTGTACTCCCATTGAACGTTGGTGGTTTTTGCCTCATAAATCGATCTAACATTGATCCTCCACGCTGCGGATCAGGGTGCTCCATACAGGTAAGGTTATTATTCATAACCAGAGTAAGTTGTCCCAGTATGGTGATTAGCTGATCGGAACCAGTTGCATCACCATCCCCACTATAATTATCTTGAGCAGGAGGGTAATCCCTACATGGAGTGCGTGCATTGATACGGTTTCCATTTCTTCCACTAGGCGCCATTTCTAAACAATGGCATAAACTAGATCAGTTTATGAATCAAAATACATAATCCCATACTTATAAAACACTTAACATAAATTGAACTATTTATGGATATAATCCGTAATCATAAAAATGTTTTCTTTGAGGAATTATATACTCATAAACCCTTCATAATGATTTGTAAAGAAAATGAGAGTTATCCTAAGAATATCCCCCGGGAGTGTCGAAACCAAGAGTGCAGCAAGGCCCATTGTCGTGCACTAGTTCCCGTTCGAGTCTAGCTCAAAACGGTGTTTTCGGGTTTTACCCCTAGGTACATCTGTGCTAGAGCCGCCTCTACCTGCTCGTATCCAGACAGGGATGTATTGCTCGGAAAACTCACAAAATCTCTACAATACCAAAATTCTAGGAAGTTCTTCTATACTAATCCTCAAAGTTCATCTTAGGTTTACATGTTCTAATCAGAGTTTATCTAAATCTAGCTTCCAAGGTTTGTACTAAACTTCCTCTGATACCAACTGTAACGCCTCGACCCTAGTTACCCAGAGTCGGTGCATTATTACATAACATTGGCATGATCACAAGAAAGATCAAATCTCGAAAGACCGATTGGTTTAGTAGCCTTCGAAACACTAGATATATTCATAAGTTTTACATTACATCATAAAATGAAAAACTACTACAACAAAATAATGTTTCCACAGTCCACACTCTAATCCCCTCATAATATCCCTACAGGTCATTCATAACTTACATCTTCACATCCTGGGAAAAATAAAACATAGAAAAGGGGTGAGCTCAAATGCCCTGTAAGGATAACAATATAGCGGAACATTCAAAAATAAGCATAAACATTTAAGGCAATGAATTACTAAAACAAAAGCCTTTTAAACTTGAACTTCAACATAGTATGGAAAAAGTAAAATGAAATAATTCCATTTACTTGTTCACATGGATATTCTACTAATCGAATAATCACATGCAATATCAATAACCACTTTCATAATGTTGGAATGCATAATGCCAGACTATCATAACCACATAGCCAAGGCCTCGTGCCAAGACTACAAATAATATTTTTCCAAGGCCTTGTGCCAAGACACTAGTTTGTCTCATGAGACCTACCGATGCATCGAGGAGCTATAGTGGGCTCCACCCGTCACATATTAAGTCCAATGCATTCCCATATGAAAAGGTTTAAACATAACATAAACATTCGTATTAAAACTAGCATACGAAATGTCAATACTTTCACCATAAACCATGAATGGTATATAAAAAATAGCACATCCATAGTCAAACATATCACAAAACCTTCAATACAATATAAAAGTTTTGTATCATAATATATCATCCTCAAATAAGCGTAAAATCCATTAAAGGATGTTGACATAGATGAAATCAAAACTCTTTTTAAAGAAATATCTCTTTCTATTTTGAAATCATTTAAGAGACATATATTTATAAAATAAAACATTTTCTTTGAAAATATTCTTATAAGCTTGTAAGGGAAGCTTTGACGATTTTATAACGGCGGAAAATAACTGCACCCGCCGTATAAGTTAAAAAAAACATTCTTATCTTAATTCTATCGAAAAGGTTAAAAAGAACCTTGTTTGGAAAACGACGGAAATATTCCCTTATAAACCTCTTATAAAAAGTCAAAAAAGGTATAAATGACTTTAACCCATATTCTTTTAAATATTAAAAATGTTTTGAAATACATTTTGAAGAAACATGGATGTGGACGATAACGAGATCCCAGTAGATTATTACGTATAAACAACCTCGGATAATGAAGAGATTGTGAAATAAACCTTACCTTGTACTTTTACTTGGTTGGGGTAGGTTAACCTCCGGTATAATGGTGAAATAATTGTTATTAAATTATAAAAGAATCATATACATTAATATGATATCATATATGATCTTTTATTATTGATTTGATAATAATATCTTAGTATTATCATTGTTTCGGGTGTTAACTTACTTGTTTTCATTTATATGTTTTGTTACATAATCCATGTTTGTTGTATCTTATTCATATCCAGAATGATATCAAGTCCTTAAAATCATTTTTAAATCATCAAATGATACTTATACTTGAATGGATACGATGGAGAATGAATCTCATCGCGTTCGTGGAGACGATAGTCCGTACGTACGCAAGAGCGACAATATCATTATTTTGATATTAAAATAATATATAAATGGATGGTATATCATATATACAGAATCATTAACATGTTATATTTATTATTTACATGAGTTACACATCATTATTATACCCACCCAAATAATAATATATTGAATAACAATATCACCATGACGTGGAGACGGTAAGCCGTACGTACGCACGTATGGTGACATGTTATTCAAAGGATGGATAGAATACTTAATATGGTTGTACCATATTTATAATAACGTCACAGTATATGTGAGATACTGGAGTTATTATTTTAGAATGGTAAGAACAAAGGAAGAAGAAGTGGAAGAAGAAATGAACTTGGAGAAGGGTGGTGAAATCATTACCTCTTCTTCGGGCTCTTCCTTTTGATTTGATCAAAAGGGATCCTTAGGTTGGCTTTAGGATCAAACTAAGGCCTCTAGGTTGTAGTGAGGGAAGTTGGGGGAGTATTTGGGTAGAGTTTGGCCGAACCAAAAGGCTTTGAAGTTGTGAAAAAATGAGAAGGAGTGGTCTCCTTTTATAAGGGAGAGGAGGGGCTCTTTAGGAAAGAGTGAAAGTATTACTTTATAATATAATTATATTCGGTTTCTAATGGTCCAAAAATCATTGAGGTCGAATCTAAGATGACTTATATTCAAAATAACATCAACCAATAAGAATTTGACAGGTTTTAGATAATATTTTAATCATTATAATCTTATTTATTTAAATGATTTATTAATGAGGTAAACATTGCATCATTATTGTGTCATTAATAATTTACATTATTTGATGTCTAAAAATTATAAATAAAATATCATTATGTAGGAAATCTGTTTAGTTTTCTAATGAATATTTATAATCTAAAATCCAACATGTATAACCCTATGTAAAAATTGTTCTTCTAAAAGATGTAAGCTTATGCCATTTTTATTTTTATTTTAACTTTATTAATATAATGTGTCCCTACCACATACAAGTGGCTCCAAGGGGTCCCCAAATCGACCCAAGGATGCCCATGGTCGGGTATGTGTCCACCAATAAGGTTAGGACACGTTTTAGGGTAATTTTTTATTATTATAATTTTATTTTTTAACCCTTATTTACCGGATTTACCCTTTAACCATGGTAAATAAAATATTTACCGCAGTAATTATTCAAAATGTGTAAAAATAAAAGATACCTATTTACATAATTTGGAAATCCTGATTCCAAATAAGTAATCCATTTTTCCAAATTCAAAACACAGAAGTGGAAGAAATTAAATTAAAATTAATTCTCGTTGTTAATATAAAAAGCGTGTTTTTAAGAGATAATAACTATCAAAAGATTGACACTTGTTTATGTCTAGTTTAATTGTGAAATTATTTCCAATGACAAACATTAAATTAAATGGTAAAAATATATTCTAAATATACTTTAAAACCACTCCAATTCATAATTTATCAATATTAATTATTTTGATTAAAAAAGTTGTTTTTAATTAAAATTTAGTAATTTTCACTATTCATCAAAATATAAAATTTATCCGAAAAGTACCAAAATTTCACCCTAGGCTAATTTTAATATTCCGAATCCAAAAATGAAGTCCATTTTGAAATATAAAATATATATGATTTCAAAAATTAGGTATTACTATTCACAACGGCTAGTTTAATTAGTTGTGGTGTGTGTTAGAACTCGAGGTTGCGTACAACACACGCTATCGCATTATTCGAAGGGAAACGTACCGTGGAAGCTTGGGGTGTTACAACCGGAAATTTTGGCGGGCTACCAGAGTCGTTCTGGTGGTCCGTTCTTGCTCCTTCCTGCACCTGTGGTCATCTCGGGACCATTAGATTACTACGAAGGCCTCCAATCGTCATTCGGGTCCCGTTTCGTCGTCGTCAATAATTCCATGCATCAAGGAAAAACTAGCGATGGGTTCAGACTTGTTCATTTGTACGAACCCACCGTGTTAGTGTTTCAATCATTACCAACAAATTTCATGCCATTCAGGGGATATAATATCACATAAGTAAAATTATTCAAATTCCCCTACCTCAACATGGAAGACGATCATCAGTGTCGTAGGGGAAAGGATCGTAGGCGTCAGCGGTGCACGCCGAGGAGGAATCATCTTCTCCTCTCTTTCCACAGAGAATGGTAAGGGTGGAACTTCATCGATCTCCGAGGAACCAGCGTTCTTCATCGTTCTTCGTTGGAGCCCAGCATTCTTCTTCATTCTTTATCGGAGGTCGGCATTCTTCCTCGCACAACGTAGCTCTCCTCCTTAATAAAATAATTGTTTCCCCTATTATTTTATTATACATGCAAAGAAACTCTCTTGTAATTAATTCACCACACTAATTAAAATGTGTTGACATTTAATTAAAAGAGGGAGAGAGAAGGTTCCCCATAATTAAAGGCATTGGCAGTTTAAATTAAAAAGGGGAAAAGGAAGGTTCCTCATTAAATTATGGGTTGACATAATTTAATGGATGTGGTGACGTTTAATGGTGGTTTATCAAATTAATGGGGTTTCTTAAGGAGATTTAGAGGGAATTAAATGGTGGGGATCATGCGGGCCCCCACCTCTCTAACATTCCCACTTGGGTAGTTAAGTGGTTATGGGCCCCACTCTTAACTACCCATGGGAAGGAAAACCCACCTTAAGAAAATAGAAATTGTTCCGACAATTTTTGTATATTTCTTGAACCCCCAAAAATTATCTTGTCCTCTTTTGCGAAAGAAACTACGGTAAGTGTCCCCTTAATAATTTACCGGTGCTGCGAGTTCATCGGTGCCCTCAGATTTTAATTCCGAGCTCCGGTTCAAAAGACAGATAAACATGCTCGTTCGTTCACTGAACGTATCCGAGCTAATCTTTGGAGATTGATTCCAGGCACTCCGGGCCTCGAAATCAAGCGTCGTCAGAAGCCCCAGACTCGGAAAATTCCAAAGTAAAAAAAATTCTTTGAAATCTCTAGGTCTTTACAAATAATCCATGGTAATTATACACACAACACATAAGGAATGGGTGCAGAATTAAGCATTTATCTCATGGAAATATAAAGTGAGATTAAATTCGATTACCTTGTGTCTTGATTCTCATTATACACATTCAAACCAACTATATAATAAATATAAATTTGTTATACATATTATAAAAAAACAATATTCTTAAATATAATATCAAATATGGTTATATTGTTACATTATATTACCTTCTTGTTACGAATCTTATCTTAAGGTTTAACTACGGGTAATATTCACTTTGTTCTTTGCATGTGTAATAATTTGGTATATCTTTGGTCCATAAACATAAATAATTATTTAAAGAATGTAAATAATGATATAAATGTCACTATATTCATTATATTTTTATTATAATAATATATTAAATATATAAGTATGAAATGGAATACATTGTTCATGGAGATAGTAAGTCCTACATATGCATGAATGTTGTTTCTATTTTTATTGTCTTATTTAAATGAAGAAGGTAAATATAATATTGGTATATATATATAATTATTCCAGTATAATTATTATATCACTTATATCATATAATTTAACTAATTCAATCCTTAATACATCTTATCTCATGTGTGAACGAATCACATTGCTTTGAGGGGGCGGTAGTCAACAGTTGCTCAAATGAAATTATTGTATTTACACTAAATGGAATGTATAAAAATATGTGTTGAAAAATAATTAAAGAATGTAAAATACAAAATAAATATAATATATAATATATATAAATATATTACCCATTATAATTTTCACTATAAGAGGCAGTAAGGAAAAATGAACAATCATCATTTTCTGAGGTGGTAGTTCGTTGCACACGTAAACAGTATGTTCGTTACCCATTAGATGGAGGTGTGTTTAAGTTTATGTTGAAATATTATCACATAAAAACCTATTATATTTATGATAATTTTTCTATTATAAAATCAGGGAATAAAAAGAGTGTAGGGGGTAGATAATTAAAATACAATAAAGGATCTTGAGAGAAGACATCTCTTCTTAATATGGTAACTCCTTTTGGTTCGTTCCAAAAGGATTACTTGGATTGCCTTATTCCCAAAGGGATGATTCCTGGATGAAGGGAGGGATGTTGTAAAGTGTATAGAACAAATCTTTTCTTAACCTATTTTGTTTGAGATGTGTTATGAACATAGAGAGGTGGTGGCCTTTTATAAGAAAGGGAATGGATACACTTAGATTTTTTATAAAAAAGTTATGTGTACCCACAATTGTACCTATAAAATACATAATAATATAACCGAAATCAATACTAGAAGTTTCATGGAATAATCCAAAAAGAACAAAGGGTTTTTCACAGTTTTATAGGTCTTTTGGGGTATTAAAGTTATGGTTTAGTACTTTGTTATCCTAATTTTTCTATTAACCATTGTTATTAATTTTAATCCCATTCACAAATATTTTGTTTAAAAACTATGTTGAACTTATTAGAAATTATAAATTATAAGGATACCAGATATTAAAACCATTATTCTAAATTTTAATCATAGATATGCCAGAAATTAATTTAAAAATAATAATCTTATGGGACGACACTGTAGTTTTTAGAGTAAAAACATCAAATGGTTTGCTAAGGTTTTATACCCAATTACATAAAAAATTGATTATAATACATTAAATTGGATTAACTTATAAATATATAATCTAATTAAACTTTCAAATAAATTTAAAATATGATTTTTTTTCTTGAAAATAAATTAGATTAAAAAATAGTTTTGAATTAAAAATAAGTATTTTTAAATATTCATTAAAAACTTAAACCTCATAGAAATATAAAAAAATATCACAACATATTTATTATTCTATTATGTCATATATGATGTTAATTTTTACATATTATTTCTATTAAAATTCTAAAAATTTGATTTGAAATCTGTTCTCCATCAAAAGGAGATAAAACCACCTTTAAAAAAATATAGTGTATTAAGAGTAAAATTTGGTTTGTTCTTATCTTAATCCTCTCAAATCTATTGGACGAATATCAAAGATATTTAACTGACTATATAATATAAATAAAAATTTAATATAACTCAATAAGTTTACATAATTTAATTTAATTCTTTAAAATTAATTTGTGGGTATAATAATATTTTTCATTATATGCAGTTGGTTTTCGTATTCATTTATAATAAATTTGTTACCAATGAATTAATTATATATTTGTCTAATATATATACATTCATAAGTTACTTAACCATTTTCATCTCTACTAATTTAACTACTAGGATATATTCTATAGTATATCGTTATTAGGTAAGACTCAGACTTTCATGTTACAAAAGCCATCCCGAAAATTCAATGTTGCATGTAACAAAGGCTAAACTCGATGTTCCCTATAGAGAAAGATAAAATATATGTTTCATGTAGTGAATTACTATCATGGGATTTCATATAATTTAAACTAAACATAGTGCATTAATATAAAATAAACTATTATTAGAATTTAATTAAATTAAAAATATCAAAATTCCTAAATTTATTCAGAAAAAATTCAAAATATTAGGGTGTTACAAAAATTCTATTCAACCTATATACGTTAGTAAAATGATTCCATTAAATATTCTCTAAATATTCAAAATGACCATGTAATGAAAATAATAAGAAGATTAATTTTAAACCATTTTGTAAAAATTGAATCATTTTTTAAAATTACATTAAATAATGATAGATAAATATAAATTAATTTCATGAAATATTTTTATGAATAAAATGATATAGAAGAAAAATAATTTTCAATTTAAGAGACAAATAAAGGCAGTTATCATTAAAAAATTGTTTGGGATCTATAGTGCATAAATGGAATATAATGAAAGGAAAACATGTAATTTATCGAAATAACTATATGATATTGAAATTCATGATATTCTTGAGAGGTATGTCATGAAGTTTCATCATCAAGAGAATAATAAAAATAATCCCTATAAAAAAAATTTGTTCACATAAAACCCATATGACGTTGTTAATTTTGAAATCATAAGCTCCATAAAGGAATAAAATTTAGATAGATATATTAGTACAAATAATTTTTATAATAATAATAATTAAATGAATTAATGGATATTAAAAACACAACATGATCAAAACAAGTGGTGAATATGGAATGTTACTCAATCAATTACAAGTGATATTAAAAGCACTTACATCGGGTTTGACATCCTCTTTATGTGTTCAAGCATCCTTTATAAAAAATATATTTTTTTTTTAAATATTTTATATAATCGTAAAAAAATATTTAAGTCCATATATCATTTAATTAATTTAATGCCCCGACCATAGAATCCCATAGTTGGTGCATTATTTTAATACATTGGCATGATTACATGGAATCAAGTCCCAAAAGACTGATCAGTTTAGATGTCTTTGAAAATATATTATATACATGAATGTTACATTATACATTAGAAAATAAAACACAACATAAATGATACTTTGAGAATGCCATTAATCCCAAAGCTTAACCCTGTTTATCAATCATAATACACTTCTTGGTATCTTGGGAAAATAAAACATAATAAAAAGGTGAGCTCAAACCCTCAGTAAGGATTACAATATAGTGAAAATTTTAACAAATAAGCATAAACATTTAAGGAAATGTATAAAACTAAAACAAAAGCCTTTTAAACATAAAATTCCGCGTAATATAGCAAAGATAAATAAAATAATGTCATTTACTTATTCACATGGATATTCTACTAGTTGAATAATCACATGTAATGTCAATAACTAATTTCAAAATGACGGAATGCATAATTCCATACATCATAACTACATAGTCAATGCCTTATTCCAAGAAAAAAAATAAAATTATGTTAAGGCCTTGTTTCATGTCACTAGTTTTTCTCATTAGACCTATTGATTCATCAACAAGCTATAGCGGGCTCCACCCATCACTTACTAAGTCCAATGCATTCCTCGTATAAAAAGTTTTAAACATAACATAAACATTTGTATTTAAACTATCATAATAAATATCAATACTTTATCCATAAACTATGAATGGTTTAAAAATAACACATCCATAGTAAATCATATCACAAACCCTTCAATATAACATGGAAGATTTGACTCATAATAAATCAACTTCAAACAAGTTTAAAATCTATCAATGGATTTTGACATAGATGAAATGAAAAATATTTGATATAAATACCTCTTTCTATTTTAAAATAATTTTAAGTTCACATAGTTATAAAATAAAACTTTTATTTTGAAAATATTCTTATAAGCTTGTATGGTAAGCTTTGACAATGTTATAACAGTAGAAAATAGTTGCACCTGCCGTATATGTTAAAAAAATACATTCTTACCTTAATTTTGTTGAAAAGGTCATAAAGTACCTTGTTTGGAAAAAGACAGAAGGATTCCTTTAAAAACATATATGGCCAAATAATATTAAATATTAATTTAACCCATAGTCTTGAAAATAGTAAAAAAAAATTAATTAAATATTTAAGAAGACACGGATGTGGATGATAAGGAGTTCCCAGTAGATACTTAAGTATTAACAACCTGAGATAATAAAGAGATTGTGAAATTAACCCTTAACTTGTGCCTTTCCTTGTTCAAGGGTACATTATCCTCATGTATAATAGTTAAATAAATTTTATTAAATTATACAAGAACTACATATATAAATATGATATCATATATTATTTTCTAATATTTCTTTGTTAATAATATTTTAGTTGTATCATCGTTTCGGGTGTTAACTGATCCATTTTCCATTATATGTTTGGTTATGTAAGTCATTTTTGTTATGAATAGGATGTATTTTATTCATATAAAGAATTATATTAATTTCTTAAACATTATTTTTATTCATAAAATTAATATTATTCTTGAATGACTATGATGGGAAATGAATATCATCGCGTTCATGGAGACGGTAATCCGTACCTGTGTAGGAAAAACAATATCATTATATTGATAGTGAAATCGTATATAATTGGATGTTATATCTTATATAAAAAATCATTTAAATGTTATATTTATTATTGAAATCATTTATATTCATTATTATATCCATCCAAATAATGAAGTGTTTTAATAACAAACTACACCACGACATGGAGACGGTAAGCCGTATGTACGGACATAGGGGGACTTTGTTTTTTATAGGATGCATAGAATAAAGAATATGGTTATACCATATTTATATTAATATCACAGTATTTAAGAGGTGCTGGAGTTATTATTTTGTTATAGAAAGAACAAATAAAGAGGATGAGGATGAAGAAAAGAACTTGAAAGTGGCTGGTGAAATTATTACCTCTTATTCGGGTGTTTCCTTCTGAGTTGATCAAAAGGGATCCTAAGGTTGGCTTTATGATAAAATTAAGGACTCTAGGTATATGTTAGGGATGTTGATATGATATTTGGGTAGGGTTTGGCAGAGCCAAATGGATTTGGAGTTGTTATTTTGAGAGAAGTGGAAGTGCCATTTTATAAGAGGGGTGAGGGTCAATTTAAGACAAGATTAAAATATTTATTTTTTATACAATAATATTCGGTTTATAATGGATCAAAATAAATTTATTTCATTCATTAGGTGTTTATGGGTCTAAATACTCTATGAAAATTGGTTTTTAGACAATTTTAGGTTACCATTTTAACCCTATCTTTTAGTTTTAACTCTTAGTTAAATAGTTTAAATTTTATCTTGTCTTCTTATATTATTATATTATATGGTTAATAAACATACCCTAAAATAAAATATATCCCCAATTGGTTCATTAATAAAATATATAATATTATTTAATCCCTTTGTATGATCCTTATATTTTTAGGAATATTATATCAACCAATAATATAGTATTTGTTTTAAAAATTAATTTATGTCTATTTAGACACTATTTGGTATTTTGTTTTTGTGAAATTCATAACAACCTTATCACTTCTAAAAAAATTTATACAATAAACCCTAACATGTCCTATTAACCTATAAAATTAGTTGATGGCATCAAAATGTTTAAATTATATTTTATTGAGTATTTATAATATAAACTATTTAAATATTTCATTAATAATGTAATTACTACATCATCATTGTGTCATAAATAAATTTAATTATTTAATCTCTAAAAATTATAAATAAAATACCATTAATTAGGTAATATTTTTATCTTTTTAATGAATATTTATTGTCGAATTTATCTTATGTATAACCCTATATAAAAATAATTTTTGTTAATAAACGTGGAATATAACACATTAAACTCTTCGTTAAATAAAATAATAATAAATGACCTCATCTAATCCAAGTGGACCTAAAGGATCATATTTTATTACTAGGATTGTTTTGGGTCGAATTAAACTTATCCAATAAAATTAGGACATGTGCTAGGGTAATTGTAATATCATTTTTACCTTTAATTACCCTATTAACTTTTAACCGTGGTAAATAAAAGTCAAAAATACTATTCACCAAAAATCATTTTCGTCTTATTGATCCACATTTTACTTACTAATGAAAAAAATGTCTTAGTTATTTTTGAAATTAAACTCAATGAAATTGTAATATTACGTTTTATTCAAATTTACAAATTCTCCTAGAATATTGGTAAAAAATGATAAAAAGTTCAATAAAATTTTATACGTCTAATTATATTATAAAAGGACTCCAATGAATGAAATTGAACATATATAGGTATCATATATCTATTTTGACTTGAAATAAATTGAAATAAAATAAATAATTATTTAAATAAAAAGTATGTTTTAAATAATAACGCATTGTTTTTAACTATTTATCAAAAATTGAATGTTTTCAAAAAAATACCAAAAAATCACCCTAAGGTAATTTTGATATTATGAATTCAAAAATGAAGTCTATTTTACTAAATTAAACACATATCAGTTTCATTTATTAACTTAAATTTAATTCCCATTGTCAAAACCAAAAAAATAGGTTTTTAAAAAGTAAAAAATATCAAACGATTGACATGTGTTTATGTCAAATTAAAATGTGAAATTAATTATAATGACCTAAATTGTATTAAATGATAAAAATATAATCTAATTATACTTCCAAACCATTCAAATGTACAATTGAACACTATATACTATTTTGATTAAAAAATTGTTTTCAATTAGAATTTAGTATTTTTCACTATTCACCCAAATATGAAAGTTATCAGAAAAACACCAAACATTTATTGAAACAAAATTTTAATATAAAAATTCTAAATAAGAAGTTTATTTTGTCAAATTGAATATATAAAAGTGTCAAATATTGTATTTTAAATGGTTTCTCCATTAAAAGGTGATAAATTTCATTTTCTGAAGAAAAAAACTTCTTTTATCTGAAAAAAAATTATTTTTTCATATATTATGTTTAAGAAACACATTATATGGATGTTAAAACTTATATGGAATACATAAAATTCACAATGGATATAATACTATTCATAACCACTTTTGAACAGCTAGTTTGGTAAGTCGTGGTGAGTTTGAACTTAGTGTTGCGTGTAGCTCTTGTTATTGAATTACTCTGAAGAAATAACATAATATGAAATCTTGGGGTGTTAAATTATCCTCTCATTCAATAAATTTTGTCCTCGCAGTTTTAAATTGTTCTATGAAAATAAATTGTTAAAAATATAAAATTACCGTTGTGGAAAACCCACATCGGAAATTGGGTTAATAAAATTTAGTCTTAATAAGAGGGAAAGGGAAATGGAAAAGTTACCACCAATTTATGATCTCGATTAGGAGAACAGTGGTGGAAATTGGAGACAGATAATTATATGATAAACATAAATATTTATAGGGTGTGATTGAGGCCATCAATAACAAACAAGTGAAACTTTTAGGGCCTCTAAGCAATCAATCTGTGATGATTTAAAATATTGTTGGTTAAAAAAACATAAGGTATTTGGATAACACATTTTTTGTTTTAAGATCCCTTCACTAAATTTTATGATTTAATTTATTCATAGAATAATAGGAAAAAATATACTTGACAAGTATAGTTTCATCCTTCAACTAATTCTTACCAAAAAATCATCTTTCACTCCAAAAGATAATAGAATTCAAAAATATTCTATTTATCCTAATCGTATAGGGTTCCAAAAATAATGAATTTATAATTCATTTGTTACAATATTTAAAAAACTACATTAAAAAAACTAGGGCATCATGTATCTCAATGGTAGGCAATCCAAACTTGTTTCCCTTCAGTTGCGGGTTCAAGTCTTGCGGCCTTACCGGACGCGGCGGGTTGTCTCCCAACCCTTGGGTTGTCTTTTTTATGGAAATCCAAAAATAATCTCAAGAAATTATTTAACATTAACAATAGTATCCAATGTCAAACTTAATCAATTTCAATCTTTTCTACTTATCCAAAATACTTCGGTTGAAACTTATAGTCCAAAATTTATAAGGAAGGTAAACACAATGAAGATAATTTTTTCCATGTAATAACATGTGAATGGCTTCATCATGAATTCTTTTAAAACACTATAACACCCTGAATTACAATAAAACTTTATTGATTTCATTCATGCTTAATTATTCCTTATCGAATACTGGATATACTCGTTCTATCCAAAAATGTTGTAAACTCTAACAATGATGAAATATACCAATCATTAATCAGTTTCAAGGTAGTCAAAAATATCCAATATAATTTATCCAAATCAATCATATATTATTCCAAATTCACTAACTTAGTATCAGAACCATATTATGGTTTATCATTCTCTCAACGATATATTTTCCAAAAAATAACCTATTATTGAGTCACTTTTCTTGGTTCCACACAATCTCATGTCCTAAATGAAATAGTACTACAGTTCAATCCTTATATAATCTATAATTATTAAAACATTTAAATCATTAATACAATACTAAAATGACACAATAAATTAATAACAACTTAATAAATCAAATCATACCTCTTCATCTTCGGTAGTATCATAAAATGGTTATTATCCAATAGCAGCATTTGGGGTATACTCTGATGATTTCGATATTGATTCACATAGTGTCTCTAATCATTGTCGATGAAGAATTGTACATTTGAATAATATTTCTTACCCTTTCAATCACGTACTTTGTGTCCTTTTTCTCGACACTTATAACAAACTCCCATTCCCTTCAAGAATTTACCAAGGTGATTCTTTCCCTAGTTATCACATATGGGAAAATCAAACTTTCCCCTCTTCCCTTTATCTATCTTTCTCTCTTCCATCCTTTTCTTCTCTTTCTTCCCTTCAAACCCATAGGACTCAGAAAATTCATTACTTATCTTATTAACACATGATAATATTTCTTTATATGATGAGAATATGTGGGAGAATATTTCCCTTTTAAATTTTGACTTAATACGATGAAAGATATGATCCTTTTAATCTTTCGATCATGTGTATTACTTGAATTCACATTTCTTCTAATAGGCACCATTTCTAAACAATGGCATACACTATGTTAGTTTATGAATCACAATACATAATTCCAAACTTGTAAAATACCTAACATAAATTGGAATGATTATTCATATAATCTACCATCATAAAATGTTTTATTTGAGGATGTATTTACTCCTAAATCCTTCATAGTGGCTTGTAATAGAAATATTAATTATCCTAAGAATATCCCCCTGGAGTGTCGTAACCCAGAGTGTAGCAAGGCCCATTGTCTTGTACCAGGATACCCTAGGTCAAGGCTAAAGTTCCTGGTCTATGTTTTCAATCCTAGGTGAATTGGTTCTAGAGCCGCCTCTACCTGCTCGTATCCATAGAGTGATGTATTGCTTGTAAAATACACAAAATCTCTACCATACCAAAATTATAGGAAGTTATTCTATACTAATCCACAATGTTTATCCTAGGGTAATGATCTCTAATAAGAGTTTATCTAAATATATTTCCAAGTTTATTTCTAAACATCCTCTGATACCAACTATAATGCCCCAACCACAGAAACCCAGAGTTGGTGCATTATTTTAATACATTGGCATGATTATAAGGAATCAAGTCCAGAAATACTAATCAGTTTAGTTATCTTCAAAAATAGATTACATACATGAATGTTATATTACACATTAGAAAATAAAACACAAAATAAATGATCTTTTGAGAACACCATTAATCCCCTTTCTTAACCCAGATTATCAATCATAATACATTTCTTGGAATCCTGGGAAAATAAAACATAAAAAAGGGGTGAGCTCAAACACTCAGTAAGGATAAAAATATAGCAGAAATTTTCACAAATAAGCATAAACAAATAAGGAAATGTATAAAACTAAAACAAAAGCCTTTTAAACTTAAACATAAGAATAATATGGTAAAGATAAATCAAGTAATTACATTTACTTATTCACATGGATATTGTACTAGTTAAATAATCTCATGTAATATCAATAGTTATTTCCATAACGATGGATTGCATAATGCCAGACTTCATAACAACATTGTCAAGGATTTGTTCCAAGACTACAAATATGATTTTTTTCAAGGCCTTATACCAAGTCACTAGTTTGTCTAATGAGACCTACCTATGCATCGATGAGCTATAGCAGGCTCCACCTATCAATTACTAAGTCCAATGCATTTCTCATATGAAAAGGTTTAAACATAACATAAATATATATATTAAAACTAGCATACAAAATGTCAATACATTGTCCATAAACCATGAATGGTATAACAATAACACATCTACATTCAAGCATATCACAAAACCTTTAGCATAATATGAAAGATTTTTATCAAAATAAATCAACTTCAAACAAGTTTAAAATCCATCAAAAGATGTTGACACAGATGAAAGGAAAACTATTTGAAATAAATAAATCTTTCTATTTTAAAATCATTTAAAAGTAACATAGTTATAAAAGAAAACATTTATTTTGAAAATATTTTTATAATCTTGTATGGGAAGATTTTATGATGTTATAATGACATAAAATAGCTGCACCAGACGTATAAGTTAAAAAAGACATTATTATATTAATTTGGTCAAAAAGGTCATAAAGAACCTTGTTTGGAAAAAGACGGAAATATTCCATTCAAAACATATATGGTTAAATAAGGGTATAAATGACATTAACCCAGAGACTAGTAAATATTAAAATTGTTTTAAATTATATTTTTATGAAAACATGGAAGTGGATGGTAAAGAGGTCCCAGTAGATACTTACGTATTAACAACCTCAGATAATAAAGAGATTGTGAAATTAATTGTTACCTTGTAAACTTCCTTGGTAGAGGATACATTAACCTCATGTATAATTTTTAAACCATTCATGTTAAATTATACAATAACCACATACATTAATATGATAAATTTTATGATCTTCTAATATTTCTTTGTTAATATTATTTTAGTAGTATCATTATTTCAGGTGTTAACTGATTAGTTTTCCTTTATATGCTTGGTTATGTAAGACATGTTTGTTATGGATAGGATGTATTTGATTCATATCCAGAATGATATTATTTTCTTAAAAATTATTTTTTAATCATAAAATGGAAATTATTCTGTAATGATTGTGATGTGGAATGAATCTCATCACGTTCGTGGAGACGGTAATCTGTACGTATGCACAAGGGACAATATCATTATATTGATAGTGAAATTGTATATAATTGGATGGTATATCATATATACATAAACATTAACATGTTATATTTATTATTTAAAATATTTATACTCATTATTATACCCATCCAAATCATGAAGTGTTTGAATAACAAACTACACCACGACGTGGAGACGGTAAGCCGTACGTACGCACGTATGGTGACTTTGTCATTTATAGGATGGATATAATAGCGAATATGGTTGGAAAATATTTATTATAACATCACATTATGTATTAGGTACTGGATGTATTATTTGTTAAGGAAACAACATAGAAATAAGAAGTGCAAGAAGAAAAGAACTTGAATGAGGGTGGTGAAATTATTACCTCTTCTTCGGGTGTTTCAATTTGAGTTGATCAAAAGGGCTCCATAGGTTGGATTTATGAACAAAGTAAGGACTATAGGTTGATGTGAGGGAAGGTGGGAGGATATTTGTTCAGGTTTTGGAAAAGCCAAATAGATTTGGAGGTGTGATTTTGAGAGAAGGGGAAGTGACATTTTATAACAGGGGTAAGGGTCACTTTAGGAAAAGATTAAAATATTAATGTATCATACAATCATATTTGGTTTATAATGGATCCAAATGAATTTATTTCGTGTATTAGGTGGTTATGGGTCGAAAGAATCTCTAAAATTATGTTATATACAAGTTTCAGTTACCATTTTATCATTATATTTTTGTTTTAACTCTTAGTTAAATAGTTTAACTTTTACCGTGTCTTTTTGTATTCTTATATTATATGGTTAATAAACTTACTCTAAACTTCCTAGAGAAGACGAGTGGTTAATTAATGACATATATAATATTATTTAATCCTTTTTTCTTAACCATATATTTTTAGGAATATTATATTAACCAATAATATAGTATTTTTTTTAAAAATAAATTTTGGCCAATTTTTACACTATTAGGTATTTTGTTTCTGTGAAAGCCATAAAAACATTTTCACTAGGAAAACAATTTATCTAATCAACCCTAAAATTTCATATTAACCTAGAAAATTTGTGTATGGCATAAAAACCTTTATAATATATTTATTTTAATATTTATAATATAGACTATTTTAATATTTCATTAAGAATGTAATTTCTGCATCATCATTGTGTCAAAAATAAATTTAATTATTTAATCTCTAAAAATTATAAATAAAATAAAATTAGGTAGGAAATAATTTTTTATTTATAAATAATATTTATAGTCTAATTCATATAATGTATAACCATATATTAAAATGGTTTCGTTAATATACATTGAATTTAACAATTTTAACTCTTCTTTAAATAAAATAATAATAAATTTCCTAATCTAATCCAAGTGGACATAAAGGATCATATTTTATTACTAAGGTTTTTTGGGTCTAATTAAACTTAACCAATAAAATTAGGACATGTTTTAGGGTATATATAATATCACTTTATCCTTTAATTATCATATTTACTTTTAACCGTGGTAAATAAAAGCCAAAAGTTACTATTAACCAAAAATTATTTTCATCTTATTGATCCAAATTTTACTTAATTATGTCAACCATGTCTCTAGGATGTTTTAAATTCAACTCACAGAAGTGGTAAAATTATGTTTTATTCAAATTTTCAAATGCTCCGAGAAGGTGGGTAAAAAACGTTGAAAAGTAAAATAAAATTTTATACATATAACTTTATTATAAAATGACTCCAATGAATTTAATTGAACATATATATGTATTACATATCTATTTTGACTTAAAAAATTTAAATAAAATAAATAAATATTAAAATAAAAATCATGTTTTAATTATAAACACACTATTTTTCACTATTCATAAAAAATTGAATGTTTTCAGAAAAATACGAAAAATCCACCCTACCCTAATTATGATATTATGAATTCAGAAACAAATACTATTTTACCAAAATAAAATCATTTAATTTTCATTTATTAATTTAAAATTAATTCTAATTCTCACAAACCAAAAAGCAGGTTTTTAAAAAGTAAAAACTATCAAAAGATTGATATGTGTTAATGTGAAATTTAAATTTGAAATTACATATAATGACTTAAATTGTATTAAATGATAAAAATATAATCTAATTATATTTCCAAACCATTTTAATTTATAATTGAACACTGTAAATTATTTTTATTAAAAAAGTTGTTTTCAATTAAAATTTAGTATTTTTAACTACTCACCCAAATATGAAATTTATCAGGAAAAAAAGAAAAACATTTATCAAAAATAAATTTTTATGTCCTGATTCTAAAAAAAATTTATTTTGAAAAATTGCATATATAAAAGTGTCAAATATTTGATTTAAAAATGGTTCACTATTATAAGGTGAAAAAATTGTATTTTCTGAAATATACTTCTTATATTTGAAAAAAAAATGAATTTGTTCTTATATTATCTCTAAGAAACACATAATACGGATGTTAAAATTTATATGGAATATATAAAATTTAAAATGCAGATAATAATATTCATAATTGCTTTTGAACAACTAGTTTGGTAAGTCGTGTTGCTCTCAAACTCGGTGTTGCATGTAGCGCATGTTATTGAATTACTTTGAAAAATAACATACTATAAAATCTTGGGGTGTTACAATTACAATAATTTATAACCAATTAATTAATAAATATTTATTAAAATTAGTGTTGGGGTGATATATTCTTCACTATTCATGAATTGTTTTTTGATAGTTTTTATCCTATATTTTAATGATGGTCAAATAATCTCCATAATATTAATCATGATTTAAATAACATATATATTCATTATAATGATATTTATTTTCAAACATAATATTTAGATATAGAAAAATGAATTACATCGTTCATAGAGATGGTAGTTTTTACATAATCATGAACACTATATTAATTATTTGACAGATGAAACGAAATAATGGAAAATATTAATTCATAATTAAAAAATCATTATTATATCATATATATCATATATATTAATTAATTGTATCTATAGTAAAATCCATGTTATTGATAAATGAAAATCAAATCACACCACTTCAGGGAGGCGGTAGTCCACACATACGCATGAGCGAAGTTATCATTTTCCAACAAAAACGAACTAAAGAAGAATGATGTTATATTATTTTTATATAATTATAATTATTTTATAATATATCTATATATATTTTAAATCCATCATTATATTCATATATGATTCATGATGATGGAAACTATATAATATCAATCTGTGAGATGGTATTCCATCGCACACATGATCGTCAGTTTAGTTACCCAGATCATTTATGAAAAGATGGATATGTGTTATTATATGTATATAGAAACATTATATTATTTTTCAGAAAATTTTGATATTATTTAATCATCTTTTAATAATATTTGGATGAATAATAAGAAATAATATAAAAATTAATGGTTTAGAACTATACATCCTCCTTAGACAACTTCTTTTAGATTTTTCTAAAGATTTCATAGTATAGTTTTTGATAAAAAAATGGATTATAGGTCATGGGGATAGGGGTAATGAATTTATTTGGAATTTATTTTTCGAAAAATTCTTTTTTAGTGTGAATATAAGAGGAGAGTGTATTCCATTTTATAATTTATGTGAGGGGAACACTAGTAATGTTTCAATGTTTTACAAAAACATCAAAACTTGTTTTTATAAATTGTATCCATAATAGATCATTAATTATACATATATTATATAATATTTTTATATATCAATGAAATAGTAATTAGATATTTTTTAGGGAATTTTAATCATTATATTTTTAGATTAATCCATGGTAACACTGTTTTGACTTTGACCTCATTAACTTATTTTTATATATTTTCTATTCCTTATTGACAAAAACAACATCAATAATGCAAAATAATATTAATTATAATGATTAAAATTATTTAATCCAATTTATAAAATACAATTTATATAAGTGGTGGATTTAAATTAAAATTTAAATGTGTAAAATAGTTGAAATAACGGTTTTCTAAAAAATTATTTTCTAATGTATAAAATCTTTTATTTCAAAATTCAATGTAAAATATGTCATAATAAACTAAATTGGATTAATAATAATATAATTTCATTAATTTTAATTATAAAATGATCTTAAAATAAAATGGAACTATTTAATTCATTAAATAAAATGATATTTTTTAATAAAAATTAGAATTTTCGAAATCAAGATAATCAATTTTTTGGAAAATTATAAAAAATATATATTAAATTAACTAAAAAATGTTTATTTCAAAAATTAAGTTCATTTAGTTATATAATATTTCCTAAAGTGGAAAGAAATTAAAATGTTTTTTCAAAACAGGAAGAACCCACATTTTTTTAAAAAAATTGTTATTTTTCAAAAGATAGTGAGATTTATTATTATATCATTCCTAGAAAAACTATTTTATAAATGATAAATATTTTATTAAATATATAATATATAAATTTGAATAAAAACATCCCCAAAATTTGATATTATAATTAATTAGGATTAAAAACACTTTTCATGTATAAAAGCCTTTTTTATGGAAAATATTTCTTTTAATTTCTATGAATTTTTTTATTCATTTATAATAAATTAATAGGTAGTTAATTTATATAATAATCCTGTAAACCAAAAACATTTTATAATTTATTTTGTTATATTTATACTATCCAATCCAAAATGTAGGTGAAAATGGTTAATTTAAATAATGAAATTTTAATAATGTATCGAAGTTGACTTAATCTCGGTGTTGTGCACAACACAAGCATCAGAAAGAACTAAATTAATTTGAAAAATATTTCATAAAATATATAGGAGTTGTTTTAGACAACTAAAAAATTAATTTCACCTAAAAATATTATTTTACTCTGAAAAAAACATATGAGGAATCTTCTACCTCATCATATCCTCGGGTTCTCATGTAGCTTCCTAATATTAGTGGTTTTTCCTTAAGACATTGACCAAGTGAGTAGAATTGATTCATAGATTTTTCATTTTTTTTGGTCTATAATCCCCACCAGTTGTTCCACATAATAGATATCATGCTCTATTGGTATTAGCACTAAGGTCATTACATTAGAAGAGTCAGTTATTTACTTCTTACAGAGAGATACATAATACACAATGTGGAATTGAGAGCGGTTTGGTGGAAGCATTGAGCAATAATATTTCATCCCTACTAAATCAATAATATTGAAAAGTACAATATTCCTAGGGAATAACTTTCCCTTATTTTTGAATCTCATAACATTATTATCTGGTGATATTCACAAAAAATACTTCACAGTAACTTCAAATTCCAAATCACATTGATAATATTCATCATTACTTTTTCATCGACTATAAGCCAAAATGATGTGGTATTGAGTGGTTCTAAAATTAGCAACCAATTACCCAGGTAGATCATGTTCCAATTTATTTTTTATACAACATCAAATTATCAAATTTGATTCCTAACCTTCATTCCATTATGGGATTCATAATGACCCATATGACTTCTCGAGTGAAATATATTACAGTAAGAAATATAAACATGAGGATTTTATTGATCCCAACCACATTCGAAACCCATAAAACAGGATAACAATATATCCTCTAGGGTTTGAATTATTCTCTTAGAATAATAATCTATCTGAGGATAATATGTTGTGATGAAACTCATATTTATATCATGTTATTGTGTTATATACCACCAAAAAAATTGATCTAAACCTCAGATATTGGTCATATATAATGGAACAAGGTGATCTATGAATCCTTACCAATTATTTAATGTATATTATGTAATTTTTATCATTATTTAATTATTATATAATTTAATTAATATTACAAACATTAAAATTTGACTAACTACATCCAAAACATTATTATTCCCTTAGATGTTTTCGGGAGTGAGATAAAATAATCTATGTTGATGTTTTACCATTTCCATTATGGAATTGTTAATTGTTATATAATCCCATTATAGTTTATTCTCTCACCACAAACATATAGAAATACCATGATTCGAGATATTTAATGATTAATATATCTCTTCATATCATCCCATTAGATATACCCATTCATATATCTATATATATTTGTACTCAGAGGACGAATAGATAATAATGAACTATGGGTCTTATCTTGCAGCTCAATATTCAAATATACAGTGGGATAAATACATTAACCCTTATATAACCATATCATTCCATCATAATCAATGATAAATTTAGGATCCATTCTCACTCTTTTTTGTAGTCCCAAAACATCCTTCTATGCCTCTTTAATACACACATCAATAGATGGTTGGACACTAATTTAAGAATGTCAAGATCTCAGCCCTTCGATTATAATTTCAGGATCAATCCTTTCAAAATACATTAATATTGGATATTTTATTATACTAATCATTGATAAATGATAATAATACTTCACAACTAGATCATATTCCACCATATTCCCTTTTACAATTTTATAATGTATTGAGTGGTAAAAATCATTATTTAGTTCCTATAATCTTATCTAGTGGATATTCAGTAAATTTATGTTAATATATACTTTATATTATTATTATTATTATACCTATAACACCATTGAATATAAATAGAATTCCTCTATATATTTAATCATAAAATTACCATATCTAACTCCAAGTCATGATTTGGATAATGTTTTTCATAGAGATTCAACTATTTTAGTGAATATGTTATAACCATGGCATTCTATATGATAATTCATCCCAGTACCATTATCAATGAATCATAATAGATAACAAACCATTATTCACTATTGGGTATTTTATTCATAGTTTAATGTCTAACCATCTCTTCAATTTCTGATACATTTTCACATTTATTTGTCTCAAGGAACATGTCTCTCTTCTGAGTTTCCTTGGTGAGTGGATAAGACAATTATTAGAAAGTATCCAAAAATCATTGATAATATTCATCCATTCCATGAAAACTATAGATAATATCCATAGTTTTTGGTATTGGCCAGTGGTAAATAACTACAGTCTTTTATGGATCCATAGATATACAATATCATGATATTATATCATCAAAAAATAAAACCATTTGTAGAACAAAAATCATAATTGGGAAATTTTTCATATTAGTTCTCCTCCCTAAGGGTATTAAGAACAATACACAATTAATCTTCATGATCTTCATTTATATTTGTATATATAAGAATATAATCAATAAATACCACTTGAAACTATTCAAGGTAATCCCTAGAGTAACAAATAATTTAATATAAAATAATAATTAGAAACAAATAAGAACATATACAATATTTATGTATTTATATTGTCGATACATCATATGGAATTTTCTATTTTTTATATATTAATTAATAACACTTCATAAATATGGGTTAGATGATTCTTTTTCTTTATTATGGTTTTTTTAGTTCAAGATAATCAATGTTGAGTAGCATCGACACATCGTTATTGTTTACAATAATAATTGGTGGAACCCTAGGGGAATAACATGGATAAATAAATCACTTTTCAATATTCTCCTAAATTTTCTTCTTCAATTACTTCAAATCAAGTAGGTATGTTTTATATGGATTATTTAAAAGTGGTGTTGAATAATTTATGAGTTTAATTGAAAACTACACTTCACAATTTCAGTGAAGAATAGGAAAACCATCTCAAAACCCATTTTAAGACTCCTACATAATAGTCATATATTTTATGTTGTGTGTTTTCCAAACCATCTATGATAAACACCCCTTTTAAATGGGAATAAAATCCTAAACAATGGATTTAATTTCGATAGGAAGTTAATATTTACACAATATTGATAAATTATCATATGTTGGTTTCAAGTGTCAAACATGACATCCATTAATTAGAAATTGATATGGGATTTGTATATAGAAAGGCAATCCTTGCATAAAATAACATCATATTTAGACAGATTAAAAATTATAATATTTTCATGGTACACAATATCATAAAATTCAATAGGAGAAGAATCATGGGATTCATATGTGATCAGCATATCATTAGGTGGTTCCACTATTAATTTGACATCAAATAGTTGATGTGGAACTTTAAAATCCTAAAAAAGTATTCGAATATAAAATAGTTGGTAGATCTGGACACTAAAATGGAATTAGATGTTCTAGAGTGGATGGTATATATAACATTCACCACGTCATTAATATACTACTCATTATAAATAGTGATCACATGAAATTTCTATTTATATCTTGTCTTTATAAATAAATGATTCATATCATCTTCATTAACCACTAGATTTGATCATTGGTGAGAATAATTCTTAATCTTCTTACACTAAAAACACTGGAGTGTTGGAGGGGAATTATATGGATATATATCACTATAATCATCATTAGATAACATCAACCCATCATTTCAGCATTCAATTTCTGGATTATGTTTCATTCCACACTTAAAAAATTACCACTACCCATATGAAAATTTAATCTATGTTTCCTTCAACTAAATAATCATAAAGGAATTATTATATTATTATCTCTGTGGTTTTTATACTATCCATTGATTTCCATTTTTATTTTCTTGGGAAACCATGTAATTAATTGGTAAATCCAATCTTCATTTCCACATTGATTTCACAAACAATGATTTATTCATAGATACTAAATTCCATATAGAGTAATTCCATTTGGAGACATCATTTAAATCCACCAATGAATCTAATAATCTTACATTTTAGTTAGTTGATAATACTAGAAGAGAACCTTGCATGTATTATAAAAATATTTTGTATATTTACCAATAGACTAATCATCTCTCTACTTTATCTCATGGAATTAAATCTCTATTTTCATAAAAATAATAAGATGACTATAATTTCTGAAAAATTATCTCTTAAACTCATCCCTCCCCAAAGATTCAATTTCATCATTGTTCCTCATACTCATGATTATATTAAACCATTAATCTTATTTTTATTCCTAATGATAGATAACCAAATTAACCTTTTATTTATTTAAACATAGTAGAATGTAAAATATATTCTCAATGGTATATATTAATTTCTCAAAAACTTGTGGATCATATGAAGCAATAAAATAAGGTGTGTGTTTCCACATGAATAACTTAATATAGTATTGTTCCCTCCTTTACTTGTTTGAAGGATCAGTATAATTAATTTCGTGAAAAGGTTTTGTGATCATAACATTGATATGTTTTATTTTGTTTAACAAAATTATTAGTTCCAAAAGTTTAAAATCATATCATATTCTATTCAATTTAGTATAAACCCAATTCCTTTAGGTAACATCTATCAACTAAAACTAAAAAACCATACTATGAATAACTATATTTATTGAGGAAAAATAAATATTTATAGAATATAATTTATAAGATATCAAAATAGGGACACTTTATTCTAAATCTCTTACCCCTTTGGTTTATATTGATCTTTACCAAAAAAATCATATGATATATCTTATAGATATACTTATACCAGTGGTCATTAATGAGTTTTTTCATCTAGGTATCCAAATCGTTCTAAAGATTTCCCTTATAATAAATATTGAGGTACACACTTTTCATACATATAGATCACATATTATTAGATGAATATTCAATACATATAAAAAAAGCATGATAGATGCATATTGGTCTATCTCTATTGGGAACATTGATACATAATTAACTTTAGAATAACTATCCCCATTATTAAAATATAATAATTATTAAATTTCTCCATAACCTATATAAAAGAAACTAAAAAAGGGTGTGCTCAGATGCACAATAATGATAAACAATTAAGATATCATTATTCACTTAAATATGACATCAGAATAAGTGTATGAGAATAGAAGAATAAAGATGATAACCATACACTATATATCATAGATCATATTTTTTGTTAGTAGAATAATTCATTTTAGATCAAAATTCATGAATCATAATGGAATCAAATAACATGATCCATAAAAGAATAACATTTGAATATGACATTGATCCATGGAATACAAATAAGAATAAGAAATCATTTCTATATAGTGATGTATAATTAACATCATGATCATATTGGAATTTTTTCACTCCCCAAACCATCATAGTATTTAATTTTTACTCCCATGGTTAACATACTGGGTTTAGTCCATTTCTACTTTAGGTTCACTCCCCTATCTAGTCTTGTTTATCACATGAGATATCCATCATTTCAAAATGCATTTTAAAGATATATAATTTATATCCCACTAATAAAATTATTATAATAATATATATGTGTTCCATGATATCATCAAACAGTCATAATATTTTAACCCGTGAAAAAGAAATAGGTTACACAAACCTTCTAAAATGTAATAATATTGGAAAATGAAATAGTTTTAATATTCATTACATCCTTATATAAGAACCCAAACTGTTATAAATAAATTTTCCTTTATGGTGGAATTAAATTTATTATTATGTAACATGTTCATATAAAATGAATGCAATTATTGGTTTTTACCTTATTAGATTTAAAAAAGTGTTAAGAATCATTAATTTTTATAATATATTCATTGAATAGTGATCATAATATTTTTATAAATATATGGTTTTAATATATCTAATTGACATGGACAAAGTAAATGATAGTATCAACCAGTATGATTGTACACTACGAATCCCATTTAATAGAGCTTATAAGGTAGATAAAATCACTAGGATTTACACTTGACCAGTCCCAATATTAAATCCAACAACCAAAGAATGATCAAAACCGTTTAATGTAAAATTTCATGCTCATCAATATCACAACCAAAACCTTGTATGCCAAAAAACCCCATAAAAGTCTCACAATCATGAACCTTATCATTAGGATAATTGGGTGTAATTAAGGGATATATATCAATATCAAAATAATATTTACATGTATATAGTATTTTCAATAGCATAATTTTCATATTTTGTTCTTATTGTGACTTAATAAATGATTTTGGGTTTTTATACAATAAAAAAATGTTTTATTTGATATTCAATTTCAATTAAGATGTTTATTTTTTTATGTTATAGGATTTTTGAAATAAATAATATTTTTGTAAAATATTATTATTAAATAATTATTATTAAATATAAATAGGCATATAAATTTTAAGAAGTCAAATGTAATTTTTATATTGGTTCAGAGAATATTATTGTTAAAAACCCAAAATTTCTCAACAAATTTAAATTCTAATTTTAAATGTAAAAATAAAAATATTTAAAAAAAATTGATAAATCAATATTTTTTTAGAATCCTAATGTCAAAATTATCCAACAGTGTTTTTTTTGTGATTTTCTCAGACACTTCAGTTTTCAGATTAATAATAAATACTGTATAAATATACAGTGTATATTATGAGATCATAATGACCCAAAACTAATTTAATAAAGACTATAAATGGTATCAAAAACCAAATATATCATTTAAATTTAATATAATGTGATTGGAGTTTTATTTGAGTAATTTTATAAATCTTTGTTTAATCCTGCAAAACCAGTAATATATTTTTACGGTTTAAAATATTTTCTATAATTGTATGATTCACTACCAACACAGAAAGGGTATTATTTTATTATTTTATTCCTTTAACAATTTAAAATAATGAAAAAAATTCCCCTTTGAATGAAACCATGGGAATAAATCATGGTAATGTTTGTTGTTTTCGGTATTTTATTAAATAGAGTCTAAAACCTAGAAATTATAAGAAAATCCCCACTCATTTCCTATGTAAACCCACCCAATCTCTCATTTAAATTAATTTAAAATACATGGATCACATAATTAATATTCCCTCCCCACTATAGTGTCCTCCCAAGGTTCCCCCAATCTCTCATAAATCCCCTCCCAAGCATTTGGAGTCACACTCTCAAGTAGGGGATCATTTACTTCTTTTCTTTTTTCAAGATTCATCATTACCATATACCTTCTATTTCTAATTCCTAATTTGAGGATATGTTTTTATATTTAACTATTACTCAAAAATTTATTTATAATTATTAGATACCCATCAATATCTAATCAACCCATTTTATTAATCATTATGTGATATCATTATATGATAGAAATTTCACTATGTTTTTTCATGCCAACACAATTGTGTAGTGAGTGCCATACTCATTTCCTAGAAATGAAGTTCAACATTATAAAATTATAAATAATTTATTTGGGACTTAAATTTATTTATTCCGCACCCCTTGAACATGGAATAAAAAGAGATGATAAATCAATCCATGTTGTGTGATCTATGTGGAATTTTTAATCATGAGAATGAAATGATAGTTATGGGTGTCCATGAATTATATAGTGATACAATGCATTTGATAATGTTTTAGTCTCATGAGATGTCATCAAAGGGATTATGGAGTAAACCTAAACTACCATGATAATTTTATAATAATGATTTATTGGAATTTATCCTTAACCTATGTATATGATGGAGTGTTTTAAGTTGTTTCCACAATCCCCATGTTTCCCTTATGTTGTCATGCTATATCAAGACTCGTAGTTTATGTTTATGATCCCCACCCCTTTTATTCCCCATTGATATGAATATTTTCTAAAATTTATTATCTTCTTCATGTTATTCCATGTTTCTTCCACTACTTAGATATATAGCTCTCATCATTATTATGTATGTCCCTAATTTATTCCATATAGTTTTAAGTAATAACATGTTAAGGGTGTTTTCAATAAAGATGATGTATTTCATGTGTAAAGTTATTATGTAATATACCTCATTCCCAATGATTATAGACTTCTCAATATTTAGGATTTTATTATATATATTTTTATCTCATAAATCATGTATTAATATGTAAAACATTGAAGGGTTGTCATATTTGGCATCAAAGGAAAAGTTGCATTATTTTTGGGGTTATGATAATAAATCTCTAGAAAAATCCCTATCAATAATAAAATGTTTAGGAAAACATCCATACATTTTGGTAAGTATATATTAACTTGTTTGTTAAGAATATACAACCATGTATGGATACTACCTATGGATGTGGTTGTGGCCCAAATGTACTTAAGCGTAAAACCTGAAAACAACATGTTGGCCTATACTCGATCGGGATCTTATGGATGACAATAAAACTTTCTACACACCTATTTTGACACACCTTGGTTATATTCATTGGTAAATTAATAATATTATTATTAACCATTATTAAGGGCTGAAATACCCATAAGAATATCATTAACTAAATAGATCATGGATAATATAGATTGAATTCTATAAATTCATAGGTTAAGGAAATATATTTAATTTATAATTTATATCCATAATTTAATTAGATTCATATTTATGTGTTTACTAGCCTAAAAATAACCATCCCTAATTTTACCTTTATTCTAGAAAATGGTTGAAAATTAGAATAATCAAGTAAACAAACAATTTGATGGGAAACATGATGACTTCCTATAACGACCCAAATTTTCATTAATGGAAATACCTCTTGATCTAATTAAATTTCTCTTTATGTAAAATGTTTATATAAAATGTCAACTTCTTTGGTTTTATGTTAAGAATTTTGATCGTTTCTAATATAGTCGTTGAACAGTGATCACAAGATTTGTATAAATATAGGGCTTTAACTAATTTAATTTACTCAGGAAAAAGAAGTGATGGCCTCATCCAGTAGAATTGCTCCATACGAAGCCCATTTGTCAGAGCTCAGAAAAAAGGTGGTGTATTTGGACTTCTCTCATGACCAAGCCCAAGTTGAGCTTCATCATGTCAAGCTCGAATGAGACCATCTACGGGAAAAGTGGAAGTTGATAGAGATTACCACTCGAGCGATGTTATCCGAGCCACCCCAAGAGTATGTCACCATCGCACACCTTACCCTTACGTCTTATGCAGCTATATTAAAGGGTTATGTAAAAAATCGTTAGTACTATGTTCATGTACATTATTTTTGTATAATGAATATACTTTCTTATCATTATTGATACATTGTAAATAGTTTTTAAAGTACAAATAGTGTTTTAAGTTATTATTTAATTAAGAATTTTATTTCATTATATTAAGGGATATTTGAATTAAATAATATTTTAATAAAATATTATTATTATTATTAAATTAATTTTTATTAAATATAAATGATCTTATAATTTTAGGAATGCTATTGTAATTTTTATTAAGGTTTGAAAGCCATTTTTGTCAAATCCTGTGAATTTTTTTATAAAAGTTAGTTTTTATTTTAAAAGTGAAAATTAACATATTTATCAAATTATTTGGATAAAATAAATGTTATTTCAGGAATCAGGAAGTCGAAATTATCCAATGGTGAATTGTTAATAATTTTCTGAGACAGTAAAAGTTTTTGGTAAAAATTAACTACCATTTAAATATATAATGTGTTTTATAACATGATAATGACCCAATAGTGATGAAATAAAATTCAATAAGATTTATGTTCGTCCAATATATGAATTACCCTTAAAAGAATGTGATTTTTGGTTTGTTTGACTTACTTTTCAAAGCATTAATGGATCCCTCAAGACTTATTAAACATCTTGTCATTTTAAATTATTTTCCATGGGAGTGTGACTCACCTCCACATATGCAACCCCATTATTTTAAGAAGTTCGGTATTTGTCCTTATAAAATATTTTTTTCCCTCTTCTCTTTTCCAAAAACCATGGGAAAAAACCATGAGCTGATTTGTGCTTTGGATTAGTTTAATGCAAGGGGTGCCAAACCTAAATAATAAAGAATTCACTCACATTTCCTATATAAACCAACCCATGCTCCCACTTCCTCCTCACTCAAAGTCTTTGGATTTCATCCAACCTCTACCCTACTCTCTCTAGAATCCTCCCAAGGTGCCCCAAGCTCCCAATAAGCCTCTCTCAAGTCTCTCTCAAGCCTTTGGAAGCACACTTCCAAGTAAGGGTTTTTTTCCTTTCACTTTTTGTCCAATTTTCTTAATATTGTTATGCCATTTTAATTTAAATTATAAATGCTGGGGTATGGTTTTGATCCTCCCCCATAATACCCTCTTACTGTTTGGATGATGGGAGACCCCTTTATCTCTCATTAAATTCCTCCCATGTGCACCCGTTACTATGCTGAAATTCTGAAAGGAACTTCTCTCTCCTCATTTACATTCAAGCAATACTTTTGTATCCTGAATCTAAATTCAATTACAGTTATTGGTACATGTATCTATATGACACCCTTACTATAAATTTCATTTAGATATGATGAGGCACACATTTCTCTTTCATCATCCATTTTTTATGAATTCTTATATCATGTCGTTACACTGCCGAAATTTCACCGATTTTCTTAGCCAATGACATTGTGTAGTGAATACCATGCCCATTTATCCATCAAGGGTATTCACCTTCATGAACATTTACTTATTGATTATAAAGTTTTATTCCACATTCCTTTTTCGTGGAATAAACGATTATGTTTTATGAATCCATGTTTTATGATCCATGTGGCACACTTATGCATGAAATTAAATGTTTAAGAAGGGTGTGCCCTTATAGCGCTCCAATGAATTGGGTAAAGTATAGTACCATGATACGTCATGTGCAATGAGTGTTGACTCATGCTAATTTAACTGAAACTAGGGTTTACTCGTGCTTAATGTGAAATGAGGATTTACTCATGCTTTATGTTCAATGGGCCTTGGCTCATGCTAATTCCATGTTAAGTGTTGTTGCCACATTTCCATGTTATGATTATCATGCTTTATCATGCCTTTATGTCCATGTTTCTATTGTGATCTATTGATATTCCTATTGTCTAACATGTATTTTACTCCTCATGTATTCTATGTCTATTCCCTTACTGGGCTTTATAGCTCACCTTTTTCTTATGCATGTCCTCAGGTTATCCCATGCAATTCTAAGTACGAGTGAATGTAGTGGTCATGTAAAGGAAGTTTTCAATAAAGATGTTGTATTTCATGTTTTACGTTGTTATTTAATGATCATAATCCCCAAAGAAATTATACCTATCGATCTTCCATGTTGTATCAAGTGAATAGTTTACGTAATAAATCATGCTTAAATTTGTAATAAAAGCAGGGTTGTCATAGTTGGTATCAGAGGATAGGTTTAGTTATTTTTGGGATTAGGATTGGAAAACCCCAGTAAATCCTTAGAAACAAGACTATGTATAATAAGAAACATTCTTAAGTTTTGGTAAGTACCGAGTGAGAGTTCTATCATGCAAATAAATCCCAGTCTAGATACGAGCAGGTAGAGGTGGCTTTGGCACATATGTATCCTAGGGGTAAAACCCGAAAACACCACTTTGAGCTAGACTCGAACGGGAACTAGTGCACTACAATGGGCCTTGCTGCACTCCTGGTTACGACACTCCCGGAGGATATGTTTTGTTAAATTCACAAGCTTAGTATGAACCCTTATTAAGGGAATTAAAAACATTCCCCTAAGAATATATATTAGAAAGTGGATCATGAAAAGCCTATATTGAAGCCTATAGACTCGTGAGTTAAGGAAAAAAAAGTTTATTTATAAGTCCTCATCTTTTTGTCTTTGGATTACCCTTAATGTGTTTCCCCTAAATTTCCTTTTATTCCAGCCAATAGCCGGTAATAGGAGGACTCGTGGTAACAACTGATGTGAAGATCAGTGTGATGACTGTACTAATGAGATGCCCAATCCAATGGGAGCGGGAATTGTGAACTTTGTCACGCTTTTATCGCAGCTAACTAAATATTTGAATAGAAACATGGGTCAAGAGGAACTCCCAAACCCCCCCAAGAAGGAACAAGTCACTATCGAAAGCTTCATGAGACAATGGCCTCCTACTTTTAGTGGATCATCTGATCCCACAATCGCTGAACAATGGATCAACTCCATTGAAAAGATGTTCTCTATCCTTCAATGATATGAACAATAGAAGGTTCTCCTGGCTGCTTATCGTATGGAGGGTGAAGCTAATCAATGGTGTACTTTGATAAAAAATATGATGCCTAAGGAGGAGATCGATGCATTGGAATGGAAGGATTTCCAGAAGATTTTTTTTGATCAATATTTTCCACACACCCTCCAGCTTAAGATGGAAAGGCACTTCCTTTCCCTCAAGAAAAAGACGAATAATCTATTAGATCATACAAGGAAAACTTCACAAGGCTCGCACGATACGCTTTCGGCTTTTTCGTTACCCCCGAATGAAAAGTTGACCGCTTCATTGGTGGGATTAAGCCAATCCTACGAAAATATTTAGCGATCCATGACTTTGACAGCTATTAGGAAATTGTCTGATGTTCCCTCAAGGTCGAAATGGAGATCAGGGAATCACATGGGTATCATTGGGACAAGAAGCGTAAGGTGGAATTCAATGCTGGTGGTCTGATGGATAAATCCAATTATGCTAAAAAGATCAAGCACCCCACTTTCCAAAAGTGTAGAAAGAATCACTTGGAAATTACCTCAAGGGGATGAGAAAATGCTTTAGGTGTGGAAGAGAAGGGAACCTATCTGTTAACTGTCGGCAGGAAAGACCCGCGGCTGCGATAGAGGAGAGGAATGCTCTATTAGAACATCAATGCACTGTTTGTTTCTAAAACTGCAACGAACCAGGGAATTTTTCAAATCATTGCCCTAATCCACGGTTTTTCATAGGCAACCAACAACCTCCAAGGCAGAAAGGAAGAGATTTTTCCATCAATTCTGCCTAAGTGAACCCTGAAAACGAAGTTGTGATAGGTAATCTAGTTATTCATTCAAGAATAAAGAACTTACATTTCGATTCAGGTTCTACACATTCTTTTATATCTCAAAAGTTTAGTAGAACAATCCTAGAACCACCACAAATCATGGGACTGAAGATGTCAGTGAGTACGACAAATAGGGAAATCATTGCATCCCATGAATATAAGCCCTCCCCTGTTATAAACTGTCGATTGAATTACCCGGTGAACCTCATCATACTCCCTATGGTGGAATTTGATGCAATTCTTTTCATAGATTGGATTTCCTTATATAGAACCAACATAAATTGTCAGGAAAGGGAAATCACACTCCAAATGGAGAATCGACCCCCAATTCTTTACAAGTGTAAGGTTGAAGATGAATCTCCTTTAGCTCTATCATCTCAAGCACGGATATTACTTCCCTATGAGCATGCGTATCTGGCTCAGATGATTGAGTCCAAGGGAGAAACCATACTTGAAGAAATGCCTATTGTGAGGGATTTCGCTGAATTGTTTCCCGAGGAATTTCCTGGTCTTCCGCCTAGAAGAGATGTTGAATTCTCAATTGAACATATACCAGTGGATATAGTAATATCCAAGACTCCATATAGAATGGTTTTCATGAATATTTAAGAGATGAAGAAACAACTATAGGAGAATTTGGATAAAGGGTTTATATGCCCAAGTGCTTCACCATGGGGTGAACCAGTCTTGTTTTTCAAGAATAAAGATGAGACAATGCGCCTTTGCATCGATTATCATGAGCTCAACAAAATCACAATAACGAATAAGTATCCTCTCCCAAGAATTGATTACTTTTTTTATCAGCTACATGGAGCACAATACATCTCCAAGGTGGACTTGCGGTAGGGATATTATCAAGTAAGGGTGAAGAAAGAACATATCCTCAAGACTGCTTTTCGCACAAGATACGGGCACTATAAATTCATAGTAATTCCTTTCGGAATAACTAATTCTCCAGAAATTTTCATGGACTTGAAGAATAGAGACCTTAGAGTTTACCTTGAAAAATTTGTGTTAGTCTTTATAGATGATATTTTAATATACTCCAAAACCAAGGAAGATCATGAGGAGAATTTAAGCACTATACTAGAGACATTGCACAAGGAAAAGCTATATGAAATGTATAGTAAGTGTGAGTTATGGTTAAAGGAGGTCTCATTCTTGGGCCATATAATCACAACCAATGGGATATCTTCGGATCCCTCCAAAATAGATACAATTGAGGGATGGATGAGGGAAACATCATTAACGGATATCCGTATCTTCTTGGGGTTAGCTAGATATTATCGACGATTGGTGATAAATTTCTCACGATTGTCTAACCCTCTAATGAAGCTAACTCTAAATGGAGTAAAGATTGATTGGATTGATGAATGTGGAGAAAGCTTCAAGGTGTTAAAAAGGAGGCTTATCACGGCACCTGTGCTAACTTTACCCACAAGTGGGGAACCTTTTGTGGTATTCAGTAATGCTTTGAAGAGGGTCTTAGGCTATGTGATGATGCAGAATGATAAAGTGGTATCCTATTCCTCAAGGTAGTTGAAAATCCATGAGCGAAACTATCCAACGCATGATATGGAGTTGGCAGTGGTGATCCTTGCCTTGAAAATCTAGTGGCATTATCTCTATGGGGAGAAATGTGAGATATATACTGACCAAAAGAGTCTTAAATACATATTCACACAGAAAGAGCTTAATATGTGCCAAAGAATATGGATAGAGATCATCAAGGATTATGACTATTCAATACATTACCACCCTGGGAAAGCGAACAAGGTGGAAAATTCCCTAAGTAGAAAGGACCCAGCGAATCTATCAATGATGAGAATTGAGAAGGATCCAATCTTCTTAGACTTGATGAAGATGGACATGGGAATCATAAAGAAGGGAAAATCATCAATCCTTTCACAAATGATTACTTAACTGTCTCTTTTGGAGAGGTTAAAGGATGCTCAAAAGGATGGTGTGGGAATTCAGGAAAAAGTGGAAGCAATCAAAAAAGGGAAATCCACGGAGTTTAATGTTAATTAAGAAGGAATTGTGTGATTTGGAAAAAGACTATGTGTTCCGTCATGTCCGGAGCTGAAGAAAGAAATTTTTGATGATGCACATAGTTCAAATTTCTCTATTCACCCAGGGAGCACAAAGATGATTCAAGATCTCTGAGAAATTTTTTGGTGGAATAATATGAAGAAGAAGATCGTTGTATATACATTAAAGTGCCTGGTGTGCTAGCAAGTGAAAGCAGAGAGGAAAAAGTCTAAGGAGATGATGCAACCATTACCTAAACTAGAATGGAAATGAGAGAACACCACCATGGACTTTGTCACTAGACTTCCGAGGACATCCAATGGAAATAATGCAATCTGCGTTGTTGTGGATCGTCTTACAAAGACTGCACACTTCATTGCTATTCTGGAGGATTTCTCATTAGATCAACTGGCATGGGTATATATCAGAGAAGTGGTAAGGATGCATGGAGTACCACTATCTATTATGTCTAACCAAGATCCATGATTCACCTCTATGTTTTGGAAGAGACTTCAACATGCTCTGAATACTGAAATAAACTTCAGTATGGCTTATCATCCTCAAACTCATGTCCAATCCGAGCAGACTATACAAACACATGAGGATATGTTGATAGAATTCTCAATGGACTTTAAAGGAGGATGGGATCAACATATTCCTCTGGTTGAGTTCTCTTATAATAACAGTTTCCACTCGAGCATCCAAATGGTACTTTATGATTCCATGTATGGGAAAAGGTGAAGAACACAGGCATGTTGGGATGAGGTTGGTGAACGTATGTTTCTTGGACTAGAAATGGTCGAAGAAATGGTGGAGAAGGTGAAAACCATTCAACAGCATATCAATGCATCCCAGAGTCGACAGAAGAGTTATACAGATAACCGTCGATGAGACCTTGAGTTTAAATTTGGAGACATGGTTTTTCTATGCATATCTCTGTGGAATAATGTCATGAGGTTTGAAAAGAAAAGGAAGTTAAGTCCAAGGTACATCGGCCCCTTCAAGATTCTTGATCGTGTCGGGGATGTCGCCTATTGACTAACACTTCAAACTACCATGACCAAAGTACATGATGTACTTCATGTATCCCTCTTAAAGAAGTATATATCGGACCCTTCACATGTACTCTCTTCTGAGGTGGTACAGTTGGAGGATGATCTTTCTGATGAGGAGAAACCAGTGAAGATCTTAGATCGTAGAGAAAAAAGTTCTATGAAATAAGAAAATACCCCTTGTCAAGGTGTTGTGTAAAAACAAAAATTTTGAAGAAGAAACTTGGGAATTGGAGGAAATGATGAAGCTGAGTTACCCACATCTATTTTAGTGTGGGAAAAGGAAATTTCAAGGGTGAAATTTCTTAAGGGGGGAATATTGTAACAACCCAAAGTTTCGTTAATGGAAATCCCTCTTGATCTAATTAAATGTCTCTTTATGTAAAATGTTTATATAAAATGTCGACTTCTTTGGTTTTATGTTAAGAATTTTGATCGTGGCTAATATAGCCATTGAATAGTGATCACATGATTAGAATAAATATAGGGCTTTAACAAATCTAATTTACTCAGACAAAAGATGTGATGGCCTCATCTAATAGAATTTCTCCATAAGAAGCCCATTTGTCAGATCTCGGAAAAGATGTGGCGTCCTTGGGCTTCACTCTTGACCAAGCCCAAGCTGAGCTTCATCATGTCAAGCTCGAACAAGACCGTCTACAGGAAAAGTGGAAGTTGATAGAGATTACCACTCAAGCGATGTTATCCAAGTCACCCCAAGATTCGGTCGCCATCGCACACCTTACCCTTAAGTCTTATGTAGCTGTTTTAAGGGGTTATGTAACAAATCGCTAATACTATGTTCATGTACATTATTTTTTTATAATGAATATACTTTCTTGTCATTATTGATACATTGTTAATAGTTTTTAAAGTACAAATAGTGTTTTTAGTTATTATTTAATTAAGAATTCTATTTTATTAAATTAAGGGATTTTTAAATTAAATAATATTTTTAAAAAATATTATTATTATTATTAAATTACTTTTTATTAAATATAAATGATCTTATAATTATATGAATGCAATTGTAGTTTTTATTAAGGTTTGAAAGCCATTTTTATCAAAACCCGTGAATTTTTGATAAATGTCGGTTTTTATTTTAAAAGTGAAAATTAACATATTTAGAAAATTATTTATATAAAATAAATGTTATTTCTATAATCAGGACATTGAAATTATCCAACGGTGAATTTTTCATAATTTTCTCTTTCAGTAAAATTTTTGAATAAAAATTAAATTCCCCTTTAAATATATAATGTGTTTTACAACATCATAATGACCCAATAGTGATGTAATAAAATACAATAAGCTTTATCTTCATCCAATATATGTTTTACCATTAAAATAATGTGATTTTTTGTTTGTTTGACTAACTTTTCAAAGCATTAATGGACTCCTCAAGACTTATTAAACATCTTGTCTTTTTAAATTATTTTCCATGGGAGTGTGACTCACCTCCACATAAGCAACCCCATTATTTTAATAAGTTCAGACTTTTGCCTTATAAAATATTGTTTTCCTCTTCCCTTTGTGAAAAACCATGGTAAAAAACCATGATATGATTTGTAGTTTGGATTAGTTTAATGTAAGGGGTCCCAAACCTAAATAATAAATAATTCACTCACCTTTCCTATATAAACCCACACAAGATCCCACTTCCTCCTCACTCAATGAATTTGGAGTTCGTCCAACCTATACCCGACTCTCTCTAGAATCCTACCAAGGTTCCCCAAGATCCAAAGAAGCCTTTCTCATGCCTCTCTCATGCCTTTGGAAGCACACTTCCAAGTAAGGGTTTTTTCCTTTCACTTTTTGTCCAATTTTATTAATATTGTTATGCCCTTTTAATTTCAATTATAAATGATGGGGTATGGTTTTTCACCTCCCCCATTCTTCCCTATTATTTTTTCAATGATTGGAGACCCTTTTATCACTCATTAATTGCCTCCCATTTACACCTATTAGTATGCCGAAATTCCGAAAGGAACTTCTCTCTCCTCATTATCATTCAAGCAATACTTTTGTATCATGAATCTAAATCCCATTAAAATTGTTGGGAAATGTATCTATATAACCCCCTTACTGTCCATTTCATGTAGACATGATTAGTTACCCCTTTATATCTCATCAGCCATTTTTTATGAATTTATATATCACGCTGTTTCGCTGCTGAAATTGAACCGATTTTCTAATCCAATGCAATTGTGTTGTGAATACCATGCCCATTTCTCCATCAAGGGTATTCACCTTAATGAACGTTTAATTATTGATTATAAAGTTTCATTCCACATTCCTTTTTCAGGTATTAAGTGATTATGTTTTATGAATCCATGTTTTATGATCCATGTGGCACACTTATGCATGAAATGAAATATTTAAGAAGGGTGTGCCCTAATAGCACTCCAACGCATTGGGTAAAGTATAGTATCATGATAAGTCATTTGAAATGAGTGTTGACTCACGCTAATTCAATTTCAATGAGGGTTTACTTGTGCTTCATGTGAAACAATGATTTACTTATGCTTTATGTGCAATGGGCCTTGGCTCATGCTAATTCCATGTTAAGTGTTGTTGTCACATTTCCATGTTATGATTATCATGCTTTATCATGCCTTTATTTCCATGTTTCTCTTGTTCTCTATTGATATGCATATTGTCTAACATGTATTGTACTCCTCAAGAATTCCATGTTTATTCCCTTACTGGGCTTTATAGCTCACCCTTTTCTTATGCATGTCCTCATGTTATCCCATGCAATGCTAAGTATGAGGGAATGTAGTGGTCATGTTAAGGATGTTTTCAACAAAGATGCTAAATTTCATGTTTTAAGTTTTTATGTAATGATCGTAATTCCAAAATACACAAGACCTCTCGATCTTCCATGTTTTATCAATTGAATAGTTTATGTAATAAATCATGTTTAAGTTTATAATAAAAGCAGGGTTGTCATACTTCCCCAATGAGATTCCAAACATAATGGGAGTGGGAATCAGGAAAATTATAATGAGAAACTATTAGATGACTCAGTTATAAATAGAAACATGGATCAGGAGGAGGGACCAAATCCCTCAAAGAATGAATAAGCTGAAATTGAGACCTTAATGAGAAAATTTCCTCCTACATTCAATGGATCATATGATCCCTTCATCATGGAATAATGGATCAAGTATAACACGAAGATATTTTGTGGAAAAAATTGAATTAATTTATCTTTTTGATATTTTTTTCATTCCACTTGGCACTAGAAATAATTCTTTATATATATATAAATTAAAACACTAAGTCAAACATTACATTAACATATGATACTAAATTATATTTCACTACACACTATACCCACATGGCATAAAATAAAAACAATAGTGAATTGGTGAACATTACATGGAACAACAAGGTTAGCATTCATTACATGCAAGATTGACCTTCCTCCATGGCTTGTATAACATGCAAGACTGGGTTTTGCCTAACAATAATATATTATTTGAAATATTATAATAATGATATATAACCTAGAAATTATGTTGAAAGATATGAATATTATTAACTAAATTATAAAAATATGTGGTTTGCATAAATATAATATGAATTCATATGTTACAAATTAATGAATATGAAAACCTATTGAATATAAAGGAAAATATTATTATAGTCACAAATATATTTTGACCTAATAAATTAAATTAATTACAATTTTTTATTGATATTAATGTAATAAATTATTTATATATTGAATAAAATATTTTTTATATTCATCCAATATATTTGATAGACATAATATATTAACAAACCCAATTTTATGCATAAAAAACAATTTTTTATAAAGGATGTGTTACCGCCTTTTAATGGTGAAAACATTTTAAAATCAATTTTTGGACCTTTATAGATTTAATATGTCAAAATAAACATCATATATTTAGGTTATTCATTAAAATTAGGTTATGATAAATTTTTGGTATATTTATGTAAGGTTTCATCTTTTAATGAATAGTTAAAAATATTGGATTTTAATTAAAAATTACATTTTCATCTATTTTATTTATATGGTTGAATTATATTTTTAAAAGGTTTAATACTTTAGATATATAATATTTTTACAAAATAATAAAATTTAGGTCATTGGAACCAATTTTGCATTAAAATTGGAGATAAAACTTAGCAATCTTGTGGACGTTTTATCATTAAAATCATATAGTGTCGTCCCGTCAACAGGATAAATTTTAAATAAATTTATGTCACTTCTATTATTAAAATTTGGAAAAATAGATTCCTTATTTGGAACGAGAATAAAATATTTTATCTAATAATATAAACTTTTATTTTTACCACAAATTATAGTGAACGTGATTAAAATTAATTACATTGGTTGAGAGAAAAATTATGCTAATAAAGTACAAGACCTTAATTTTAAGACAAAAAAAAGACCTAGAAAAATTTAAATAAAACCCATTTAATATCTATTTTTTGACCCTATAATAACTTATATCGACCTAATTCCATTATTGGTTCCACTTGCTACTTGAAAAACATGTGTGGAATTCTCTCCTCAAATATTAAAAGAGTGTAACTCTGCTTACCCTATAAAAGGACACCACCTCTACCTATTCATTTAAACTCTAAAACATCTTATGTTAGGAAAATAAATGCCCAATAAAATTCCATAAAATCCTCCCTTATTCCTTTATTCCACTATTTTGGCAGAAATCCTATCAAGGAAGTGTTTTGGAACAAACCAAAAGTAATTACCCGATTTTGAGGTAAAGTCTTCTCTCAATATCCATTCCATTATTTTCCCTCTTCACCCCATACACTCAATTTATTACATTTTAAAAAAATATATCTTAAATAAAATATTATGGTTTAATTAAAATATTTCTAGCTAAACATACACACACCTCTATTTAATGGATTTCAAACATATTGTTTCTATGTATGAGGAACTACTGCCTCACGAAACGACGATTGTTCATTTTTACATTACCACCAATCATGGTGGACAATATAATGGAATCTATATTTAAATATTTTATAAATTATATTAATTATTTCATTAATACTTTTATTCCTTTTTCAACACACATCTCATTACATTCCATTTGGTGTTAATACGATAATCTTGTTTAAGTAAGTGTGGACTACTCCCCCCTTAATGCGATGTGATTCATTCACACACCACATGGAATGTATTAAGGATGGGTTTAATAAAATTATATGATATATTTGGTATAATAATTCTAATTTAATATATATATATCCATATATATATATACATATTTCATTAACATACATTCATTCAATATGATAACAAAACCTGAAATAGCATCCATGCGTACATACGGTTTACTGTCTCCATTAAAGGTGTATTCCATTTTATAATTATTTATTATAAAGATTATTATAATATAAATATACTATATATAAATGATATTTATATCATTATTTAAATTTTGGAATTATGATATAATTATAATGACCAATGATATATCAAATTAAGACAACTGCGAAGAACAATATGAATATTACCTACAACGAAACCTAAATATATGTTCATAATATAGAAGGTAATATATATTCATAACCAACCCATATATGGTATTATATATAATAAAATTTTTCTTTATATGATTTATAAAAAATTTATATTTATTATACAGGTGTTTTGAATGAGTACGACGAATGTAAACACACACTATAAAGGTATTTCATCTCACTTTTAATTCTCGTGAGATTCAAATTATTTTCACCACCCTTTCATTTTTGGTGGTGTATTTACAGACCATGATTGAATTATATTTATCCTATAATGAAAATTATGGGTATTCACATTCATAGTTTATAATCCTTCTTTAATGGGGTTTATGTTTCAAAAGATACCAAATCGGTAAAAATGTTTTGCCTCAATTATCCTTCATTGAGACTCATGTTTTTCCTGTACCTAAACCATTTTTTGAGGAGTATATAATCTATTTTTACATGTTATATCATTAGTTTAATTATTTTCATGATATCTTAAGATTAATATAATTTTTGTTTCTTACATGGAGATTATGATCCCATATTAGCAAGTTATAATATTTTATTGGGGAAATCTAATCAATTTTCAAGATAGTTTATGTTTATGCTTACTTTGATGAAATATTGTGATCCTTATCTCAAGAACACTCATGAGATTACTTATCCTAAATTTTTATAATATATACACATGTTTTTGTTCCCTTTTTCCACCCTTTGGAACATAATATATTTCTTTTAAGTAAAATCTAATTGTCTCACTCTTCCGTTGGAAAAATATTATATTAAAAAACCATGTTTTCAGAAATGTTTTCAAAAATGTTTTCAAATTATCCTGGAAGATAATTATCTAGGAAAAAGTATTTAAAAATTTTATTAATTTTTTAAAATCATACATTATTTTTTTTCAAATCAAATTTCAATGAAAAACATTTTCGAAAGATTTTACGTTATAAAAATGTAGTTTTCAAAGAAGAAAAGATATTTTCATCAAGAAACGTCATTAAAATGTATTTCAAAACTATTCTCCATCTTATATGAAATATTTTGGTGTTACTCAATTCCTTTTAGGAAATGGTCTAATGGTTCCATTCATATCCTTTCTATGAATTTGTTACACTTAATGTCAAAGTCTTTATGAAACTTGTTTCTCTTTCACAGGTTATATATTTATGAAATATGTTTCTCTTTCATGGGTTGTGCTTAGATCAAATGGTTAAGAATCCTATCTCTTATAAATAGGTTATTATGTGATGAAAATTTAATGATAACCATTTTATTTTATGAATTATTATTTGATGTGGGGTCATGATATGATGACTATTTTATTATCTTGTGGCACATGTGTGAATGATTTTACTATTAGATGGGAGAGACCTGTATCTCCCTCCAATGCATTAAGTAATGATAAGTTTTATATGATCACAAAGGTTACATGTGGTGTAGCACAAGCTCGAAAAGAAATATGCTATATGGGTTGTATCCCAATCCCTAAAAGAAATAGGGTATATGGGTAGTAACCCATGCCTGAAAACAAGAAGATACATGGGTTGTAACTGAAGCCTAAAAGAAAGAGGGTACAATGGTAATATCCCAAGCTCAAAAATAAGAAGATACACAGGTTATGTCCCAATCCTAAAAGAAAAAGGGTACATGTGTATTGTCCCAAGCTTGAATAAAAAGTGGGTGAATGGGTTGCATCTTAAGCCTAAAATAAAGTTGGTATATGGGTTTCTAGCCAAGGACTGAAGTAGGCACATGATTCGTAGCTCAAGCATAACATGCTATAAAGTTATAGGTAGTTATAATTAATATAAAAGTTTTTATTCTTATATGTATACTTCAAATCCTATGTCATATTCCTTAGTTATGATTTCATGGATCATGATGTTTATTTCCTTATAATTAATGTCTTATGATCTACCAATCCTTATCCCATAGATCAGTATTGTGATATTTGATATGTAAGGTACGATATTCTAATGTTATGATTGTGTTATCTTACCCCAATTTTCATGTTAATAGTAACATGTCTCTCTTGTTTAAACGTACTCAGCATCTGAGAGCACCCCATTCTTATGTTTCCTTTCTCCAGGTTACAAAAAATGGGTTTTAAGTAGAAGTACTATAGGTGTAGATCTTTATAGGATATGATTATGATCATTGCCGAGATATAATATTTTGATTCCATGTTTGCAATGACACTAAACTATTATGGTGCTTGGGAATGTATTTTTTCAATGTACTAAATATTCATCGAAAATGATTTAATATTCATGCATGTTAAGCCTGGGTCACTATAGTTGGTATCAAATGATATGTTTAGTCAACCATTAGAAACTAGGATGAGAAATAATTAGATGGTTTCCAATGTTTAATTGAAAGGATATGTCTTGAGATGTCTCTAAGGATATATTTAAGGATGAGTTAATTTTTTGGAAAATGTTCGGGAATTTCGGTAAAGGATATGGTGAGTGGTTTCTTAGAAATACATCCATGTCTGGATACTAAAAGTGGATGTGGATCTAGAACAGATATTCCTATGGGTGAAAAGTCTAAAAAGTTGTTCCGAACATGAATCGGGGTAATCGGGTACATGGAAACAGGACCTACTGTACACCCAGTTTTATAATCTCGAGGGATATTCTTTGGGAATTCACAAACTCTTCATGAAACATAATAAAGGATTTACATAAAATTTGGATATGAGTAACTGAGGATGAGCCTAGGGTGTTGTAAATTATGTAAGGTGGAATGTTTTAGATACAATATTAGATTTTCTTTCATGACTATGTGGTTTTATTCTATGATATTTAATACTCACACTATGCTTCTGGTTTAAGTTAATGGAGGGAACTGGAAGGAACTGGATTAATGGTGAATGTGATGGATGATTTCTTGATGAGATGTCAATTGGGATTATCAGTAGAGTGAATTATGTTTTGTTCATTCTTAATCAGTTATCATAGAACATGATTAACAACAGTTACCTTTACCAACTCTTGGACACGCCAAGAATGGGAAAGAAGGAGTTCAATGAGAGTTTGGGGAATTGAGACCATGGAGGAAAGAATATTCAATTTAATTTATGACAAGTATTTGGAAAGAATAACCTAAGTGAATGTCTTAGAGGATCAAGAAGATGTTTTGACTGTGAAAATAATGATACAAATCTAGTGACTGCAAGGGACAAATTAAGAGTTCAGTTAACGAAACGGGTGAGAATATTGGTCTCCCTAAGACACAATCAAACATTATGTGTTTTATATTTTGAGAAAAAGTTTATTATGAAACTGAATGTACCATAAGGAATTTTCTTAAAGTAAATTAGAAAGGTGGTTCAAGTAATGGTTACATTATTGATGATGATGAGACAGTGGTTGAAATTTGAAGGGAAATATGTATTGTGTAATAGGATGTGGTATCATTTGTAGTGGATTATGGATGAAGTAGTATAAGTATTTAGGTATTTGTATTCAAAATTTATGAATGATGAAATACAAACGGATTTTTCTACTTATGATTGTGGTCTCCCATGACATCTCCAAGATCATTATAGGAGGGACGTCGTGCATATGTGTCACTCAAGGATAACCTTCCTGCTCATCAGGGCTCACGACATTCTATTTTGTCAGAGACCTGGCCAATTATCTCGTCGATCTGTATGGATGATTTTGTTTTGATAGTAGAGATTATGTCAGAGGCCTATGATGAAGCATTTCAATGCCTCAAGTGGACTCTTATAACGTGATTTGGTCCAGCGAAGCTTCCACTTTTAGCATTCAAGTAGTTCATTTATTCATGGGGTTTTTATGCTACAGTTTAGGTGTTGACTATTCATCATACTTCCTTTTGAACGATTCTTGCATTTGAGGTGGATTTTATCCACACATGGTGAAAGGCTCTTTGGATTATGAGATGATGGAGATTCAATTTGTCTTGGTGGTCCATGGATGTTTGTAAAGGGAAGGAAAGTTCTGATGCGGTGATGTGGATTTCCTTTCTAGGTTTACTGCTACCATTTCACAATGGTTCCCTTCTAATGTTCATACGAGACTCTCTCAGGGGATTTTTATGTTCGGATAATAGTAACCATAGTGGTGTACATACTTCAAGGATGTGGATTTGTGTAGATATTTACTTGTCAATGCCTCTTCTAGACAAGATTTCATTAAGAGTTAATGAGTCACTTACTTGGAGCCAAGATATTTTATATCCTGTGCTACCAAGGTTCTGTTCACATTACTCCATTCAATGTAATTCGGTGAAAAATTCTAGGAAGAGGAATCGTGGTGGCCTCAGTCACCCTAGAAATGGCCCAATCATCAGGGATATGCCAAGTACTGATGGTACCCTTGTTGATACTGAGATGTTTTTTTCATCATTGGGTGATAATCCAAATCAAGCCTCTAAATATAAATCAATAGGGTTGAATATCCCAAAGAACCTAGGATTTTCTTCCTACTCATCCCGGGTGAAGAGTAATTAGAACTCCTATTTTATAAAAATTCCTTTTACCTTAAATTGTAATCACCTAAACATTCAAGGTATCAAGATCTAATGGGAAAGGTCTAATTAGATTCTATCCTTGTCTGTTCCAATGGATATTAGATCCTCTTAATGGGTCTCTAATATCACAGCTTCTTCCATGGCTGGCCAAATTGAAGAAGGTCCATCTCAGGCGAAGTCAGGGGATGACATGAAAAACAGGTTAGTTAAAAAAAGGCACAAGAAGAATGGTGATCGATATCTCCAGTGTAAGATGAACAGAAGGGTTGTGCATAGACATTCATATTTGGATTCTCTCATAAAGTCTATTTCACCTGTAACCAATGGAGTGTGCACAAGATAAAAACGTTTATCCATCCAGGAGTACTTATCTTCCCATCCAAATGTTACCAAGTAACCTATGGAAAAATCCATGTTAATATTGTTTCAATGATTCTGATCATCATGTTGAACACTCAAGGATTAGGAGCTCAAGTAAAGGAAAATTTTATAGAAATAGAAATTAAAAAATATATAGTATGTATTACTATTGTGATGGAACATAAATAGAATAAGTCAAAGATCAATGATTTTTCATGGATACATAGATTTCATATGAGCATGAATTATAATCCAGAAATCCATCATATATGGATTTTCTAGAAAATGGATATGATAGTGGATATAGTTATATTTGGAGACCAATATATTACGGTGAATGTGAATACGGTCATTGTTTTTTTCATCTCATTCCTGTAAAGAAGTTATGATGAACAACGCATGGAAGGCCTGTGGTAGTATTTGAATGACTTTGATCCAGAGGAATACCCATGGATTGTCTGTGGAGATTTAAATATAATTTTGGACCCAGTTGAGAAGAAAGACATGGGAGATTTTTCATGTGTGTCCAACATGATCTTTTCCCAGTTCATGGCAGGTAAGGGTCTCGTTGACATGGGTTATTATGGAGATCGTTTTACATTTTGAAACAACCAAACAGTTAGCCTTCACGGCTCGAGTCATCTGGACTGGTTCCTGGCGAACATAAACATTATCTTCATGTTCTCTAATTATATGGTTGATCATCATGTTTTTGGAGTCTCAGACCACGCACCTTTTATTGTTTCTTTATCACCTCAGTAGGATCGTAGTGAATGATTTTGATTCTATGATCATTGGGTTAGTCTAAATGGTTACCATCATCTTGTTGATGATATTTAGAGGGTTCATATTTAAGAATTATCTTGTGTAGTTTTCCACAACAGGTTTAGGTGGCTCAAAATTCAATTACAAGCTTGGGAAAAGGACATTCCTCTTATTTATAAAGATGTGGTTAATCTAAAATAGGTGGTTGAGCGGCAAGAAAAAAGTCTTGAAAGTGCATGGGATGACATGATCTTCGAGGATCTTTCTATCAAGAAAAACATTAAGGCATGAATTAATCCTAAAATGAGATCGCATTTCTCGGGAAGGTTTGAGGGTGAAATGGCTTCATGAAGGGGACACAAATTTGGACTACTTCGATTCAGGTATTAAAGAATGAAGGAAGGTTGTTAAACCAAATATTATTCTTGAAGATTGATCACACTCGAATGACATAGATTTGGTTGGAAATTTGGCCTTATCTGTTTTAAAAAAAATTCTTTTAGGTCCCAACCCAGGTATGGATTATGGATATCCTAGTGGTAATGTGGATCTTTTGGATGGAATTCCTAACATGATGTTCGACCATGATAATTCCTTCTTGAAAGTGATACCTAATGAGAAGAAGATTTATGATACTATGATGAACCTCAACTAAGAGAGTTCTCTGGGCCTTGATGCCTTTCCAGGATCATTATATAGAGTTTCATGGGAGGTGATTAATACTGATATAAGTATTTTCATTCAAGATTTATTTTGGGGTGGTTTAATTCAAAGGGTGGAAGGTGCTACAACTCTGGTCATGTTTTTAAAGACCAAAGATCCATCTTCCATTCATGACTATAGGCCGGTAAGTATTTTCAATTTTCCATAAAACAATTATCGAGCATCATCAACTCGTGGCTATCCCTGTATTTTCCTTTATGGATATCCCTTGAGAAACTTAGTATTTTTAATGGTTGGTCTATTTAGGGAGTGGTTGACATGGCCTAAGAGATGAACCAGGATGTTAACTTCAAATCATGTGGATCCAACATGGCTCTAAAGTTGGATATGAATAAAGAATATGAACAAATGGAATGGGTTTTTATCAATAGGTTGATCAAAGGTATAGGTCTTTCCACTTCATCAGCAAAAAATATTTTTAGATGCTTTATCTCTTCCTTGATGGATGTTTCTTTCATGGGAAAAGATTTGGTTTTTTCAAAACTTTTCCAAGGCTCAGACAAGGGGACCCTATATCCCCAACCATCTTTATCCTCATGCATGATCCCCTAATCCATCTTATTAATAATAAAATCTCCATAGGAGACCTACTGCCTTACTGAAGGAAAATGAACCATCCTTTGATGACTCATCTAACGTTCACCGATGAAACACTTATTTTTATCAATGAATGAGGAAGATCCAGTGGTGTGTTGTCCAATAGCCTAGATGAATATTTTTTTGAATTGGATAGTCGATCAATAGACCCAAGAAAAATATATACCTTTCAAAAAAATTGGTGATAGACAGGCTTCATCCTTGTGAACTAGTTTAGATATGAGTAGGGGAACTTTTCTAATGGTTTACCATGGATCTCCAATCACTGTATGCCAAATCCAGATCGTGGTCTTTGATATTATTGGAAATAAAATTTTTAGTCATGTTCTCAATTGGAATAATTGATTCCTATCATTTGGAGGTTGGATAACTTTAATCATCAGTGTTTTATCATCCATCCCCATCCATGTGTTCTAGACATACAAGGTGTTGAAGGGGGTTCTCTCTTATATTGATGAAATTATGTAAACCTTTATTTGTGAAGTGAAAACTGAGGGGAAGCATCATTGGACCTCATGGGCTAGACTGAAGATAACTACTCATGAGGGCAGAATCAATGTGTAAAGTATTTCAAATATTGTTCACTGCATGATTGCAAGGCTGGTGTTGGAAGTTGTGGAGGAACATACAATTTGGGGGAAAATAATGTCTTATAATGATAAGAGGTTTTCTGAAAATATTAGAACACATAGATATCCCATATTGTCCTTAATCCCCGACATGATACCAAATATCATTCATCATTCTCAGTGGACTATAGGAAAAGGGGGTATCACTTTCTTGCATCAAAACCAGTTTGGGTCAATCATCAACTTCCTAGGATGTCTTGTCACTACGATATCTTTTAAGAAGGCTAGTATGTATCCAAAATTCATCAATACTATATCGGATAGTTGACTAAGGGTTAATGCTAAAAGATAAAGTTATATTTTTGACCAAGACTTGTCTAAAACCTAATGGTTGAGGGTTTTCGACCCAACATCACCTTATCTTTGAAATATATGACTTTGAGACCATTTGAAACCCACAATCATTTTATAATAAAATAATACTTTCAAACCTTCCTAATGTGCCCCTCCTCCTTCTTATAAAAGTGCATCACCACTACCCATTTAGTCACACCTCTCAAGCCCCTTGTCTCGTCCAACCTCCACCCAAATAAGCCATTAACATCCCTCTATTCATCCTAGATGCCTTACCTTAGGAAGAAGGTAATTTAAGAAATCATTATGTCTCAAATCAAGGGAGTTACATGTTTTAAGAGGAAGAACAAGGAACTTACATGACAAGTCAGACTCAAGGTAAGGGACTTCATCTCAATCTCATTTCATTGAGGCATATTTTTATATATACATGACCTTATTTTACACAATGTATAAGCCCATTTTAAATTTAATTTCATTCAAAGGGAGTATTTTTTCTACGAAGAGTGTTACTAAATGACAAAAAGAATGTTTCTTTCTAACATATGGGGTGAAAAGGACCTTTCCACCACTGTGAGTATTATTAGATATTTGGATTCCTATACAAGCCTCAATGTATTTAAATGTAAATTAAAAACCATATATCCTTTTTACGTATTTTGTTATTGAAAATTGTTTTGATAAATCATTGATTTTGTCAATAACTTGAAATGATATATTGTGATTGCAATGTAGAAATTTTATCTTTCCTTTATGATTGTTTTATGTGTTATGAATATGTTGTGGTTCTTTGTCATTGTTTACATATACAGGGGCTTCCATGATAAACCAAGGGAGGGTGAGCTCGAGATGGCTCTCCAATGAATTGGTTAACATGACAATGGTAAATTTTAATGTTCTCCTAATATATTTAGAGAATACACTATGATGGGTGTTCCAAACATAACTCTTTATGTTACTATGAAAGCTACAATGTAAGTATGTTATGGATGCCACAAGATACCTTTGTTATTTATGATATATTTATGTTAATAATAAATCTTATGATTTGAAGATTTATGTTAATGATATTATGTTTTCAGATTGAAATGTATGAGTTCATTTATTTGTATATATTGATAGACTAATATTTTCTTTCCTTCTTTTATAACCCTTATTGAGATTTTTATGCTCACCCTAAATTTTTGAAATTGTTTTCATAGGTTATAAGTAAGGGTAAGAGAAAGAAATAATTAAATAAAATTAATATTATGAAAATAATTCATATTTTATTTTAGGTGCTTTATTTTTATGAAAAAAAATTGGATAGAGAAAGTGTGTCTACATTGTAATTTTTGAGATGCAATGATATATTTGTGGATTAATTCTATAAAACACTGAACCTGAAAAGATCCACAATGAATACTCTTGACTTAACTCAAGATTATGTAATTTTTATGGATGGGGACATATAGTTATTATGAAAATATTCATGAATAATTGAATTTTTTTAAGTTTATTAAAGCTAACTAAAAGTTGAAATCATAGAGAATGCCTTGAGAATCCCAAAACCTATATAATATTTACAAATGTATTTGGATTTATGAAGACTATGTTGGCTTCATGAAAGGAGGGTTCTTCACAAATTTTTTTTGATCTTTGAGAAGTTAATTCTTCTCATTGATGTATTAGGCTTCGTGAGATTAGTATATAATTATGAATAATTGGTTTCTTTCATAAATTTTGTGTGATCCTCATTAAATTAGTGAGCATCAAGAATGTTTTGAAAATAGAATTACCAATAAATCCATGATAAAGTGGAATTCATCAAGTTAAAGACTATGTAAATTAATGGTGCACTAAATGTGGTGTAAAACATATTGATTGAAGTGTTCAAAAAAATAATCATCGGAAGGAATAGTGGATACACATTATTTGAGAGAGTATTTATCTTTTTAAAATGTGATTGGTTGAATATCGGGAGGGACAGTGAGTCCAATCCATACATTTTAACAGAAGATTTCATTAGTTGATTTTATACATAGGCACATTTACTTTTTATACTCCTTAGAAATATCATATTTAGGGAAAACTAAGTAAATGTTTTGTGTCTCATGCATTCATTATTTTTTGTACAATTATATGGGAAAAAAATAAGAGAAATTTATTTAATGAATAAAAAAGATCTAAAGGGTCAGTAGTATTAAATTTTCATACCCTAATTTACCCATGATTTTTATGGTATTCAACTTTGTTGTGATAACATTTGGCATCAGATCTAATGGTTACTTTCATTGTTTATCCCTAATGGGATTCAATGAAAGTTGTACATACTAAAGACATTCCGGTCATTGATGGAAACAATTTTCAATTTTTAATGATTTAGATGCATAACATATTTTGATCATTAAGTATGGATGTGTTTAGAGATGAAATAAGTGGTATTTTTTCCTGTATGGATAGTGTAGTTTTATTTGAAGCTTAATATATTTAACTTGATGCTGATGCCAAAAGAATCAATTCTTTTGGGTTATTTATATCTAATGCAATCTATATGAAGGTGATGTTTTCTAAAACATCACATGCTATATGATAAAAGGAGAAAAATATTTATGATGCTGACTCAGAAGTTAGAGAAGAAAATTTTCAGGTTTTATGGAACAAGTATTAGGATATAAGAGTGTACCCTAATGAGTCTATTGATTCATTCTTTGACTGGGTGAATTTTACTATGCAATACATGTGTGGTCTCAAAGAAATTATTTAAGATGTAAATATATTTATGCGCACATGAGATGACTTCCACCCATGTTCAATCGGAATGTTTCTTTAATAGAAGAAAATAAACCAAAGGAGTTATACTTTGAATTTTTAAAAAGTACTCATTAACATACAAGATGATAAATGATTATAACGAGTCCTTGGAAAAAGGGAATTCCATATAAGTGTCATTCAAGGCCCTAATGTATATCATTATCGATGATTTGTGGGATAAACAAGAGATGTATTAGGTGATTTCATTCCATTCCAAAAATCTATAAGGAGGAAAAGTAAATTCCAAAGGGAAACTCCCACTTCTATGATTTTGATGTGAAAATAGAGGACATCTTATAGTAAGGTTCTTCAAAAAGCTCCAAGAATATGATGTGGATGAACATGAAATTCCCATGAAGAAGTATTCAGCCTATGTGAAAGGTAAAAAAAATGTTTTAAAGAAATTTAATCCAAATGAATAATATTATTTTTTTAATAAAATAACTATTTATAAATATATATATAAGACTGTAGAGATGGATAACTATAAATATAATAGAGAAAATGTTGTCGTGTAAGTTGTTAAAAGATATTATTTTTTTCAGAGTAGGACACTCAAGAGGGGGGTGAATTGAGTTCCTATAAAAAAATTATTTCAATGGATTACTTAAAAGATTCAACAAATTAAAATTAAAACAAGCCAGTTAATCAAGGTAATAATATTATATGATTTTTAATATTCAAAAATCTTCTTATAAGACTAATTAATTCTTAGCAGTATCAATGTGAGACACTGATACAACTTTTGAAACTATCCTAATATGGCAAAATAAATTATAACTACTATCCAAGACTAACTATGAAAGTAAAATTTATTTTTCTGTAATATAAATTAAAATAGATAAAGACTAAATAGAAACACAAAGTGGATAAAACAAGTTGTCAGCATCAAGACGAGACCTAAATCACTCCACTTGGTGATCACCTGCCACCAAGAGGTTTATATTAATAAACATGATCCACACCATGGATCAGGGTAAACAACAATTGATAGGATTGTTCAAGTCACATGAACACTTCCATTTTTCTACATGGGAAAACAATCAACCAGATCCTACTGGACATCTTCCACTATTATACGTGGGTAAGAAAGGTGTAAAAATATATTTGGGTGAGTATATCTTGTATCCTACAGTCTAATGAAGGAGAAAATGTGTGTTTTAATACCAATAGACACACTTCTTAAAAGATAATTAAAATAGTACACAATATATCAAATATTATGAGAAATTATTAGAAGTTCTTGAAGTGTTTCTCTATGTAGTTCTATACCTGTAGGATGAAGTAGATGCAAATATTGACTCCTCTTGTGAAAAATAGAGTATCACAAGTTGCATGTTCTAGTTTCCAGTTCGATGTGATGTTATTTGTATCTATTTATGTTATTATGGTTGTCGCTCCACAAATGATCAAGGTTCTGATATAGATTAGTTCATCCTTCTGAAATTCGATAGCTCTTATTATATTCTTCAGTGTATATATGTTCTTCTATCTTGTGTGCAGTTCACTTCCTGAATTCTCTCACTCATCTTCTTGTCTTTTTTTCCGGGTGTATGTGTTGGAGTTCTCAAGAAGCATGATTTATTCACCTCATACCTCATACTATATAGTGACATGTCTAAAAATAATCATTAATTATTTCAGTTCCATTAAATGACTCAAATATGACTATTAGAACTAACATTTAAATTTAAACTACTAAAAACTGAAAAGTGATTAAGAAACACTGTCACAGTTTCTCTGGAAACGTTGTCACTCTAAAATGGTGTCACTGGGAAACAGTGTCTTAGACTTTTCCTTTAATCAGTGAGACAGTCATGGTGCCACAATTTCATTGAGATCAGGAACCGGTATCACACATGCGGGGTCAAGATCATGGTTTCTCAGTGTAACAATTTGTATTCCTTTATCAACACTCTTAATGGTGTCTTGAAGACGGTAGAAAGGAACTGGTTTTACAAACTATGAAATCTAAAACTTGTTACAGTGTCTGAGTCATGGTGTTCGAGTCATGGTGTCAGTGTCACGGTGTTTGAGTTATAGTGTCAGGGAATTTTCCAAAATCCAAGACCGCTGCCAAACATACGATTTCCCAGACATAGCTGAATATATATAAATCTATCTCACGATGTAATATTCACAGAATGAATTAGACTTTATCATTTGTATTATAAAACAATATATAACAAGCTCAAACATAGTTTACAAGACTAAAATATTGTTTATAAGATTCTGAATCAGGATCTTGTGAAAGTATATACCATGGGTTGTAAGCCTTAAATCACAAGGAAACCAACAATCTCTACATATGATTTGTGAGAGGTTAAATATTTTTAACAAGATTTTTGATCATTATAACATGATTACCACATCAGGAGTCCAATAATATCACCCTTTTTTATGTTCACAAATCATGGGATTTAAATTCCTTTTTTGATTCTCCCCCTTTTGGGATTATCAAAAAGAATATAAGAAAAAAATAAACATGGAATGAACAATAATAGGGCACATTTCAGTGGATATAAAGATAGAGGTCAGTACAATCATGAGGCAAAATAAAAAACAACCCTATCAAATTACATTCTTCACTTCTCTTCAGCACCAACATTATTCTCTTTTTCATCGGAAGAAACATTATAAGGGGTCACAAGAGAAGAAGTAGATGTTGGATAAGGGATGTAGCCAATTATGAGGGAAGGAATAGGTATTCCTTCAAATACATAATGTTCCAGAGTTACTTTGGTTGATGATTGGGGAAAATCAGGTCTGATCAAGCTTAGATCTTGACATACAGACATGGAGGCAGAATCAAAGGCAGTGGATGAGTAAGTGGTTGATCCAAGCTGCAATGGGGAAGCTACAGTAGCCACAATGGAAATTCATTACACATGAAGATAAGGCTTCAATAACTTAACAAATTTTGTAATGATCTCACCACCATACTGCATTTCCTTCTCAAAATCATATTTTTTCTCCAGGAAGAAGTCTAAAAAATGAGTGAAATCATTCAACTTTTGCACTTGAATCTTGAAGGCTTTATTAAGAGGATGAATTTTAAATGCTCAACAAGGTACTTGAAAAGATTGGTCAGATCATTCTTAGAATAAATTCTATTGAAATAGAAATCCTCTTCTGTAGAAATTTTTACTAAGAATCATTTGAAATCATTAAATGAAACCTCACTAAATCAAGTACTCTATCACTATTCTTGATGAAAGTAGATAAGATTTCTTTATCAACCCCACTAAACAATGACTGAAGTTCTTCTCTAACAATAGTTCTGATCAGATTACTTTCTATAGGTTGAGATGATTTTCCAGAGGCTTTTCAAGTTGTAATGGCTAATGTGAGAGACTTAAGTTGATTTAGAATTATCTTTAATCATACCTTATACTCATCATTCAGATTGTTATGTCTATCAAAAATCTCACACATTTCATTTACTATCTTGATGTTTCTCTCATCCAATTTTTCATATATTATAGTCAATGTTGGTTGAATCAGAGAAATAACTTTCTATAGAATATGATCACTAACATCCACAATAGTATGAGGATTTGGAGTTCTTCCATTTTTCAAAACTTTTTAATATCTACAACCATATATCAAAGAGACATCACCTCATCACTAAAATGATAATTTTCAATCCTAACTTCAAGTATTTCATGAGTAATTTTTTGTTTAATTTTCCATATGATTTTCTAAAAAAAAATTCATCATCTCTTCCACTAATTTTTTTCATAGGAGAAGGTTATGATTTCATGATCTTTTCAAATCCAACTAACAAAGTACCTCCAAATGTTTTTAGATCACTATGACTCACAGAATCAGATGATTCTTGTGTAGGTTTGTGAGCTAAAATAGGTTCATGATCCTTAGTAGAGGATACTTCTAGAGTAGAAATTGAATTAAATTGAAACATAGTGGAATTATATGTGCCTTTGACCAAGGTCTCTTGAGTATTTTCCACATAAAAAATCTAGGAATCTTATACAAGGTATCAATAGTGCTTTGATCAAGAGGATTGGGAACTTGAAGACTTTCTAACCTGGGGTGATGTTCCCCTCAATAGGTGCATCTCCTCTAGGACTAAGGGATTCGTTATCTTGACCCATTTCCAAATTTTCATCCCTATAAGGCTCACACATCTCTTTTCTATTTAGATGAATGTAATATTCCATTCCATCCTTAATAGATCGGATTATTTTCTATTCATCTTGCTCTTTAAACTATTCCCTAATATAAGCCTCTTTTTTAATAACATGTTCTTCTAAATGATCCCCATGAGTATATTTTTCCTCTACACTAGTAGCATGTTATTTTTCAAAATATGATTATTCCATTGATTCAACACTGCTTTTAGCAACATCTACATCTTATACAACAAGATCATGTAGAACAGTTAGGAAGCTATCTTCTTTGTCTAGGAAAGTTCATTACATAGGTGAAACAGTTGCATCTTCTACTCCTTTATTTGAATAATCAACAACTTCATCTAGTTCCAAACCAGTGTCAAATTTTTTCTTAGGTCTTGATTGATTCTCAACTGGATTAAACTTTTCATCCACCCTTTCATTGTCCTCCATCCATGAATTTTTACAAGTATTCCATCTAATTTTATTCCTTATGATTATATCCATTGAGATACAAAACTCATAATCTTTAATAACATATTCATTCAGTCCAACAACTCCTTTGGAAGGTAATATTGTAGATATTAATCATCAATAAAACAAAGAGTTATATTTTGAAGTTTCCTTGATCATTTCACACATGTGAAATGTAATATATTTACACAAATTAATCTTGTTCCCATTTTTATATGGTGTATCAAGAATACATCTTGATATTTAAGAGTATAGAAATCTTCTTTACTTAGAAAAATAAGATTTTGGATAAACATAAATAGCATTCATGTTTCGCCATCCAACTCAGCAGCAATTTCCCTTCTTTTCATCTTATTTCAAGTAAAAATTCATAGTGACTCTTCTAAGATAAAAACATCACTAGTAGGAGAAGGACCCATTTAGTAATCCTCATATAATATTTCATGAGGTATCCCTAGGTATCCATCCCATAACCTCGAATAAAAAGTACACATTTAACCATTAACCCATATTCTTACTACAAATTCATCTTCAGTATTGAATGAAATATGAACATACTGATAAAAATTGAGAAATAAGTTTTGGATAAATTGGAATTTTCGTATTTGTAAACCATTTTATCCATCCTTGATCTCAAAACAAGTGAAATACCAAATAGAAACCACATAGGATATACTTCATTTTATGTTACTAATGTTCTATTAGTAAGAAATTGATTTAGCAGTCCCTCGGGCAGTAATTTTGGTTCCTTTTTTTAGTTTCTTCTAAAATTTGCACTTCTCAGGAGTCGATGAAGATGGGAAATTCATTATAGGAATTCAACACAGGTTCAATAAATATGAATGTATGAAATAGAACTAACGGTTTGAGAGATAAGGGTTTTGGTTTCGAGAGAAGTGAGATTTGGTGAATAAAGGGGTGGGAGATATAGAGTTTAATCATTTAGGTATTTCAAAACGTCGCAACTTCAAAAGTACTAAATAAAAACAATAAAATAATCTATATAGTGATAGAGGACGTAAAATTATAAAAATAGAAATCTGATTCATTATGGTGAGACCGGAATAGGTTTTCAAGGTGTCATCATTATAGTGTGACTCTAAATGGTGCGACTTTATTATTGAAACAACAAGTATGAGACCGTAATCGAGAGACTGAGACTTTGAGACTGTAAACGTGATACAGTAATTCCAATACAATAACTTGTGAAATCATGAATCATGAAACCATAAACTATGAAATAGTATGTGTTAGATAGTAACTTTGAGACTGTAAGCTTTTTTACTTAATACCTATCATTCCTAATTCATGTATGGTGTAATTTTTCCTTTCAGAATTTAATGGTATAGTGAACATATCAGCAAGATTATGTTCAGTCCCAATGATTTCAAAAGTTATATATCCTTTTTGATAATGATCTATCAAAAAGTGATGCATTAAATCAGTATTGTTTTTCCTAGAGTGTGAAACATGATTATTTTAAATGTTAATATTACTTGTATTGTCACAATTTATAGGTACATGTATGAATTGATATCCATAGTCTAGTAATGTGTGCTTCATCCAAATTTTTTTTGCACAAACACTACCAAGAGTTATGTATTTGGCCATGGAAATAGGTAATGAAACAGAATTTATTTTCCTACTACACCATGATACTAGAGACATTCCTAAAGGATGACATGTTCCAAAGGTTCTTTTTCTAACTAACTTACAAACACCAAAATCAGAATCTGAATTGCGAAGTAAGTCAAATGATTCACCTCTATGATAAAAAATTCCTAAATTGGTTGTACGCTTTAGGTATTTGGAAATTATTTTAATATAATTTAAATGAGACTCTTTCGGGTTTGCATGAAAAGGGAACTCGTTAAAACACTAAACATAATATCGGGTCAGCTATCGGTTAAGTAGAGTAAACTTTAAATCTTTCCTCTATAAGTGGTTTGATCAATATATTTACAATTTTCATCAAGATACAACTTACAGGTAGTACTATGTAGAGTATCACAACATTTTCTATTTTCCAAGCAAAAAATATTAGAAGATATTTAGTATATATATTTTTATTTGAAATAATACCTTCCTTATTTTGAAATATTTGAAATCCAACAAAGAATTTTAACAAACCCATTAAACTCATTTCAAATTCATTTTGTATCATCTTTGAAAACTCAATACATAAATAATTTCATTAAGATCCAAAAATAATATCATCATCATATATTTTGACAACTTAGACATATATATAAATTTGTTTTATAAAAAGTGTAGAATCAGTTATACCTTTTATAAAACTGTTGAAATTAAGAAAACTACTTAATCTATCATACCAATCTTTTGGAGGTTTTTATAAACCATATAATGATTTTGTTAATTTAAAGACATGATTTGGAAAGTGTCATCTTGTAAAACCAAGAGTTTTTCAACAAAAATATCCTCAACTATATACCCATTTAGGAATTCACTCTTGATATCCATTTGATATAGTTTGAAGTATAGATGTGATGCATAAAAAAAGAAATATTATAATGGATTCATATTTATAAATCATTGAAAATGTTTCTTCATAATCAATTTATTCTTCTTTAATATAACCATGTGCAACCAATATAGATTTTTTCCTAACTATATTACAAGATTCATCTAATTTTTTAATGAATGTCCATTTCATGCCTATGTTTAAGGTGTCTATGGTCCTATACACAAGTTTCCAGACATTGTTTTTTTCAAATTGATTTAGCTCCTCCTTAATTTCCATCAACCAAAATATATTTTTTATAGCATCATTTGTGTATTTAGGTTCAAGCGGTGAAAAGAATGCTTGATGTTCAACCTGATTTCTAAGTGAATCTCTTATTTGTCTCCCTTTATATAAATATCAAACTACATCATCTAATATATGGTTTTTGAGGGTTTTAGTTGGTCTAGAAAAAGAGGGGATAGTAATGTCAAGTTCACCTACAGGTTAGGCTTCATCATGTCCATATACCTAATAAATTATAAAACTATTTGTTTTTAATAGATTGCTTGACAAGAGGGTTAGATGATTTTGTGTTTATCTCTAGATTTTACATATCAAATTCAAGATTCTCTAGGGAGGTCTTATGTTCATGTGGATCTGTTTCATCAAACTTGATATGTATATATTCTTCGACACATTTTGATATTTTTTCAAAGACATTATAGGCTTTACTAGAGGTTTAGTAACCTAGGAAGATTCTTTCATCATTCTTGGATGAAAATATTTCAAGATTATCCATGGTATTAAGAATATAGACTTTGAAACCGAAATAATTGAAGTAATTAAAATCGGGTTTTCTGTTGTTCAACAACTCATAAGGAGTATTCTTATGGATAGGTGTAATTAAGACTCAATTAATTATGTTGCTTGTTGTATTCACAGCCTCATACCAAAAGTAAATAGGTAGATCGTATTCATTAAGAATTATGTGATCTGTCTCTTGTAAGGTTCTATTTCTTCTTTCCAAAACTCTATTTTTTTTATGTTTCCTAGGGGCATAGAAGTTATGACTATTTCTATTATATGGTAAAAAAGATTCAATGTCTTGATTTTCAAACTCACATCCATGATCACTTCCTAAGGATTTTATTCTATGTGCACTTATATTTTCAACTGTTTTAGCATACATGGTGAACTAAGTACATGCTTCACTTTTGTGAGCTTAGAAATAAGTCCCAGTATATCAATATAGTAATCTATAAGAACATTAACATAGTGCTTCCCATTTAAACTAGAAACTTGTGATGGTCCAAAAAATTTTATGTGAACCAACTCTAAAGGTATATTATTTGAAACATATTTTTTTGATTTGAAAGATATATTTTGTTGTTTACCCTTTTGACAAGGATTACAAAATTTGTCATTTGGAAACTCAATTTTGGGTAGGTCTTTTACTAAGACTTTTTTGGTAAGATTATTAATGGAGTGTATATTGGAGTGTCCTAGTATTCTATGCCAAATCCAAGAATCTTTTTGAAATACCATTAATCATTTAACCTTTTTAGAAACTAAACAATCTAACTTAATATCATAAAGCTTTTCATTTCTAAAAGAATAAAATATTAGTTCATATTTAGAGTTGAAAACATTACAAGAATAATTTTCAAATTTAACAAGAAATATTTCATCACATAATTTTGAGATACTAAGAAAATTATATTTCAGTCCATCCACAAAAAGTACTTCAGAAATTAAAATCGGGTCAGAGTTACCAATTTGGCCTAATCCAATTATTTATCATTTATCATTGTCACCAAAGGTTTCATGTCCACCATCTATCTTGATTATGTTATTGAATCTTGAATAATATCCTTTCATGTGTCTTTAAAATCTACATTTGAAGTACCATAATATTTTATAGGAGTTCTTTAGATAGTTTTCATAAAAATAATCAAACAAAAATAGATTTTGGTACCCATACGTGTTTGGTCTTGGTGAAATTAGTAATAAGTGCTTTAGGAACCCTCATTTTTTCATATGATTCCTATAATCATTATATAATATATTTTAAAAATAAAATCTATTAGATCTAGAAGAACTAGAGGTAATAGAATACTATCCAAAACAAGAAACTAGCAGCGTAATTTTCAATCTTTGGTATAAAACTAGATTTTCTATCTTTAGTTATAAACATGGTTTTGGTAAGATTTATTTTCCCATGTTGATATCCAATACTAGAAGTGTACTTAGGAGCTATTTGTTTACCATGCTTTTGAGTTAGAGTATTTTTCCAATTTTTAAACATTTCTATATCTTTCTTCAATTTCTTATTATACTTTTTTAGTTCATTGTTTTCTTTGAGAAGTTGAGGATTGTTTTTCTTTTTATTAGTAAGTTCAGACTTAATACTCACAGTGAGAGCATGTGGTTTCTTTAAGGATTTATATTTATCTTTTACATCATTACATGTCACTTCCATCATGTTACAGTATTCAAGTAGTTCATTGTTATTGATATTTTTATCATCACAATCACTTCCATAAGAGTAAGAATTTTTATTCCGGAGAATCTATGGCTACCTAAAATGTGTTTGTTATAAATCTCATATTATCCATGTCAACTTTGTATCATGATATGATGCGGATTTACTAGAGCTATCCTCAGAGGAACTCTAGGTGGCCTTCATAGATTTTTTATACATCTAATCCATGTATTCATAATTCGTTTTGTGTTTTAATTTCATATAGTCAGCTTTTCCATGTCATATCCTCTTATATTCATAGTAGACTATCTCCTATAAGTTTCCATTTCTTTTCCAATCCCTTTTCCAAGTTCCCTTGTTATCATATCATCCTTTATTGTTGGGCTTCCTGGAGAACTTCTTCTTCCTATAGAATTTATTAAATCTCTTGGCCAGTTGAGCCATCTCTCCATCACTGTCTGATGTTAACTCATCATTACTGGAGCATTCAATAGAGGCTATCACCTTCTCTCTTTCCTTTTCAATAGAGGTAGTAGCCTTCAATGCTACGTATTTATTCTTAGGGTTATTTTATTCTCCCTTGTTAAATTTTGGCTCTTCTCCATACATTATCAATTTTCTAACGAGTTCATTGATAGTTAGTTTTTTGATGTCACATGATTCTCTAATGGAAACAGAAGTTCATATCCATATACGAGGAAAGCTTCAATGAATCCTCATTATTTGTTATGTGGTAGTAACATATTTTCCTATAGAGATCATAGTGTTCACTATTTCATTAAACCAGATATACATGTCAGAAATGGTCTCATGGGGCTTAATTTTAAATTTATCATATTTAATGGTATATTTGTTAAAACCCATTTACTTATCACCAGAGATTCCTTCAGGTGAAATAGGCAAAGTATCCCAAATTTTAGTTATTGTTTTACATGTTGAAATTTTGTTATATTATTTATCTCCTAAAAATAGTATAATGTATTCATGGATTTTAAATTATTGTTATATGAAGTCTTAGTTGGATCATCCCAAGTGGTTCTAACAATAGTAGTAATCTTATATTCATAAATAATTGAGGACCAAATATCAAAAATCATACTTTCTAAGTGCATTTTCATTTTAATTTTCCATTGTTAATAGTTGGTTCCATTAAATAATGGAGTTATGTTGGTAGTAGAACCTTCCAATATATTATCCATACTTAGGGAAGAGAATGCAGACTTTTTTAACGAAAAATGATATTTAGAACTAATAAAAATTTTGAGATCATTAAAACACAACCAAAATCACTATTGAAAAATATGTCAAATAGATTGGTAATGAAAATTTTAAAAATATAGATTTTAAAAACTCCTTTAATTCCAAATGTTGGTCGAATTATGACACTAAAGAGGGGGGTGAATTGATTTCCTAGAAAAGTTTCTATTAAAAAGTTTTACATAAAAGATTCACCCAATTAAACTTAAAACATTCTAGTTAATCAAGGTAATAAGATTAAAAGATTTTGACTATTCAAATAGATTCTCCAAATATTGAATAAATTCTCTGAAGTATCAACATGAGATATTGGTTCAGCTTCTGAAACTATTCTAATAAGTCAAAACAATTAAAAATACTATCGAAAACTAACTATCAAAGTAAAATTTAGTTTTCTGAAATATAAATTAAAATAGAGAAAGACTATATAGAAACACACAGTGGATAAAAATGTTTCTCAGTCTCAAGCTAAGACCTAATCCACTCCACTTGGTGACCACCATCCACCAAGTACATTGAATTAATAAACATGATCCCCACCCTGGATTGGGGTAAACAACTATACACATGACTTTCCAGGTCACATGACCACTTCCACTATTCTATGTGGGAAAAAAAACCAGGTCCCACAACACCGCTTCCACTATTATACATGGGTAAGGAAGGTGTAAAGTGATATTCTGGTGTGGATATCTTGTATCCTTCGATTTAATATAGGACATAGTGGGTTTTTTAATACAAACACACACACTTCTCAAAAACTAATAAAAATAGTACACAACAAATATAATATGATGAGAAAGGATTTTAAATACTCTGAGTGTTTCTCTATGCAGTTATGGACTTGTTGGATGAAGAAGATGCATGTATCGAGTCATCTTGTGAAAAAAAGTGTAGCATGAGTTTCATGATCTAGTTTCTTGTTCGATGTGATGTTCTTTGTAGCTCTTTTTCATATTAGGGCCATTGCAACGCAAATGTTTGAAGTTATGATATATATCAGTACAAATTTTTGAAACTCGCGAGTTATTATTATGTTCATTAGTGTATAGATGTTCTATCTTGCATGCAGTTTAGTTCCTGAATTCTCTCACTCGTCTTCATGAAGTTATTTCGGGGTGCATGTGTTGGAGATGAGAGGAAGCATTATTTCTAAAATTAGTACCACATACCGTTAGGTGACATTTCTATAAATAATAATTAATTATTTAAGTTCCATTAAATTACTCATAGATGATCGTTAGAAATAACATTTAAATTTAAACTACAAAACATTGAAAAGTAATTAAGAGAATGTGTCACAGTTTTTCTTGAAACAGTGTCACTGAGAAATTGTGTCACTAGGAAAAGATGTCTTCTCATTTTATATTTAGTGGTGAGATATTCATAGGTCCACATTTACATTGAGATCATGAACTGGTAGCAATGATGTGGTATTTGGATCACAGTGTCTCACCTAATGTTCTTTAGTCATTTTTCAACACTTTGAACGGTGTCATGAAGATGGTAACAAGGAACCGTTGTTACAGACTATGATATATGAAACTGATTATGGTGTCTAAGTCCTGGTGTCTGAGTCATGGTGTTAGTATCATCGTGTCTGAGTTATAATGTCAGGGACTGAGCCAAAATTTGGAAATAGTTTCTAAGACATAGCCAAATATCTGTAAAATTGCCTTAAGAAGTAATATTCACATAATGAATCAAACATAATCATTAGTATAATAAAACATTATATAATAAGATCAATCATAGTTTACAATCATCAAACATGATTTATAATATTCAGAATCAAGACCTTGTTAAAGTTTATATCATGGGTTGTAAGCATTAAAGCACAAGGAAACCAACAATTTCTATATAGAATTTTTGATAGGTTAAACAAGGATACATGATTTGTTATAAATAAAATATTATCATCACCTGAGGAGTCCAACTCCTATAAAAGGGAAGAAGGACATAATGATTAAGAATAAGTAAATGGATGAGTAGATATGTAGGCTGAATTAGAATCTTCTTGTGAGAAGATAGATGTATAGAGAGACAAAAAATAAAATAAAATGAAGTGGTTCATGATGCCACACATTATATAAAATAATATGAATAAGATATTTCATATATGGTGGAATAAATTAAAAATCATAATCCCTCAATGAAATATAATTGAGAAACATTTGGTGAGTACATGCTTAATGTTGAGGAACAACAAAGGGTGATCGATGGTTTGAATAATTGGGAAGTAGTGTATTGATGAACTTTATGGGGATGTCATAAACCTCTAAATAATAGTTACAGAAAGAATATAGACTCTATATATGACATTGAGAAAGAATATCATTCAGGTGATAGAAAAGATAGATGTGGAGTATAGAGGTCTAATTGAAATTAAGCAACAATTATATCTATATTACAAGGCTATTATTGGGGTTGATCACAAACAAAAAGAACTAGAGATTGATTTTAGGAAGCAAGAACCCACCTTGAGGCTGATAATTGATTTTTGGTACAAATCAGAATCAAAATAATTATAGAACTCAAGGAGGAATTGGTCCTACAATAATGTATTAGAATATACCTCATATCATGTGTTATTTCTATGTAAATATAGGACATTATGACAATATATTTTCCATTTCCAAAAGGCATTGAATTGATGAAGTGAAACAATTGTGGCCATAAAGAGTTTGATATTCCATGAATATTTTGGATGGTTGTTGTTTCTAGTGTAGAGGATTTTGAAACATGGCCAGATATTGTTCGTCAACAATGAAAAGGATTGGGCCAAAGAAGACTAAATGTGATCATGAATAGAATCTCAATGAATCGTCAATTGGGTTAAAACACAAAGTAGATTTGAAGCTATGGAATATGATTTTGGTCCATCATACTCTAATGAAGATAAATATTGTCAATCCATAATAGGTATGAAATCAAATACATGAATCAATGAGAAAAGGGATTAGAAGGAGGTAGTTGTAAAATTTCTCTTAAAGAATTAGATTTTTCTCATGTATGGATACCTAATAGCGGATGCACATCTCATATGATAAGAAATAAGGATCTGGTTATAAGAATTAAATATGAAAATAAGTGTGTTGTCAAATTTGGAAACGATGAGGACCTGAGGATTTTTGGATTTCAAATTTACAAATATGGGGGGAAATCTATGAGACGTGATACTGTCTTGGTTGTCGAAGGTCTCAGTCACAACTTTCGAAGTGTTAGTCAACTATGTGACTCAAGACATGTTATGTAACGACCTGAAATTTTATTAATGAAAAATACTCTTGATCTGATTCAATGAATTATTATATAAAATGGTTATATAAAACATATGTACTTCATTTATTTTATGTTTTTATATTTTAAAATACTATTATGAATTTTTACCATTGCTAATATAGTAGTTTAATAGTGATCACATGATTAGTATAAATATAGGGCTTTAAAAAATCTAATTTACTATAAGAAATGAAGTGATCACCTCATCCAGAAAAATTGATCCATACAAATCCCATTTTTTAGAGCTTGGAAGGGACATAGAATTATTGGGATCTACTCTTGACCAAGTCCAAGCTGACTTTTAACACATTAAGCTTAAACAGAACCGCCTATTGGAGAAGTGGAAGTTAATAGAGATTACCACCGAAGCGATGTTATCTGAGCTACCCCAAGATTTTGTCACCATCACACACCATACCCTTAGGTCTTATGTGTGTGTTATAAATAGTTATGTAACAAGACCCTAGCACTATGATTATGTGAATTATTTTTTTATAATGAATATACATTCATTTTATTATTGTTACTTTGTAAATGGTTTTTAAATCACATATAGTATTTTTAGTTAATACTCAATTAAGAACTCTATTTTGATAATTTAATGGATTTTTGAATTAAATAATATTTCAATAAAATATTATTTCTAAATTTATTCTTATTAAATATAAATTATCATAAAAATTTTTATGAATACAATTTTAATTTTTATTAAGGTTTGAATGTTGGTTTTATCAAAACCCATGAATTTTCCATAAATTTTATTTTTATTTCAAAAGTAAAAATTCTCATATTCAAAAAATTATTTAGACAAAATTAACATCATTTTTGGATTCAGGATGTTGAAATTATCTAATGGTGAATTTTCCTTAATTTTCTATGATAGTCCATTTTTTGGTATAAAATAAATACCATTTAAATATATAATGTGTTTTATGACATTGTAATGACCAATTGAGATGTAATAAAATACTATAAAATTTTTATTCTGAAAATATATGTTTTAAATTTAAAATAATTTGACTTTATATTTTTTTGATTAATTTTATGGTGCTTTAATGGACCATCCAAGACTTATATGATATTTAATATTTTTAAAATGATTTCCTTGAGAGTGTGACTCGCCTCCATATAAGAAAGAATAATATTTTAATAAGTTCCTAAATTGTCATTATAAAATAATTTTTCCCAATTCCCTTTGGAAAAAACTATTGGCAAGAACCATGGGGTGGTTTGTGGTTTTGATTTGCTTAATGTGTACTGTCCAAAACCTAAAAAATAAATAATTACCACTCATTCCCAATATAAACCCACTCAATCTCACATTCCTCATCACCAAAAAAATTTGGAGCTTGATAAAACCTTCCCATATTCTCTCTAGAATCATTAGAATATTCCACTAGCTCCCAATAATCCTCTCTCAAGCCTCTCCTAAGCCTTTCGGGTCACACTTCCAAGAAAGGGATCCTCACATTCCTTTCTTTATTATTTATATCTAGGTTTCATTATATTGTTATGCCCCTTTATGTTCATTTAAAAATGATGGGGTGTGATTTTTCACCTCCCCAATAAAACCCTCCTTATGTTTAAATGACGAGATACCCCTGTAACTCCCATTAATTCCTCCAATGTACACCAGTTACCATGTCGAAATTCTGGAAGGGGTTTCTCTGTCCTCATTTACATTCAAGAAATTATTTTATATTATGCATCTAAATTCAATTACATATGTTGGAAAATTTTGTTACATATACCCCTTACTATAAATATCATGTACAAATTATGAGATACCCATTTCCCTCTCATCAACCCATTTTACGATTTCTATTTGACGTCGTTATACTGCCGAAGTTACACCAGAATATCCATGCCAAAATAATTGTGTAAGTGAATACCATACACATTTCCCTATCAAGGGTATTCACCTTGATGAACATGTACTTTTTGGTTGATGAATTACATTTATGTATTCTAAATCTTTTATTCATTGAATAATTTTGATGTTTAATGAATACATGTTGTATGATCTATGTGGAACACTTATGCCTGAAATGACTTGATTAAGAAGGTTGTGCCCTGATAATGCTCAAATTCATTGGTTAAAAAATAGTATCATTACAAATCAGGTGAAATGAGTGTTGAATCATGTTAATTCATGTGGAATGAGGTCATACACAAGATAATTTGAGTGTAATGAGGGTTTACTCATGCTAATTCAAGTGAAATGAGGGTTTACTCATGCAAATCCATGTATAGTGAGCTTCGCTCATTCTAATATCATGTTGTATATCATATTCACATTTCCATGTTATGATAATAATACTATATCATGCCTTTATTTTAATGTTTCTCTTATGCTCCACTGATATACCTATTTCCACACTTATATTGTATTCATCATCTTATGATTTTTTACTCCCTTACTCAGCATTATAGCTCAACCCTTTTCTTAATAATGTCCTCAGTTTGTCCCATGCAATGATAAGTATGAAGGATTGTTGTGTTCATGTAAAATATGTTTTCAATAAATATGTTGTAGTTTTATGTCTTAATTTTTCATGTAATGTTTCTAATTTCGTATGACAATAGAGCTCTTGATCCTTGGAGTTGTCTTAAGTGAATGTTTATGTAATGAATCATGTTTAAGTGTGTAATAAAGAGAAAGGTATTTATAGATGGTATGAGAGGATAGATTTAGTTATTTTTTGGATTATGATTATAAAAGCCTCATAAATGCCTAAGAAATAAGACTAAGTATAATAAAAATATCCATAGATTTTGGTGAGTATAGAGTAAGTGGTTTATCAATCAAATATATCCATGTCTGGATAAAAACAAGTAGAGGTGGCTATGGCACAAATGTATCTTGGGGTAAAACCCAAAAACACCGCTTTGAGTTAGACTCGAACCGGAACTGGTGTACAAATACTTGAAATTCTGCACTCTTGGTTAGAAAATTTCAGGGGATATACTTTGGTAAATTCATAGGCTTGGTATAAACCATTATTAAGGGAATAAACAATTCCCCTATGAATATATATTGGGAAGTAAATCATGGATAATATAGATTGAATCCTATAAATTCATAAGTTAAGGAATTAAATATATAAGTAATCCATTTTTGTATATGTATTCCACTTTATTTTTTCCCCTAACATAAATTTTATTCCTTCTAATGGCCAATAATTGGATGACTCCTGCTAACAATCGATAATAAGATCAATGTGATGACTGTTCTTATGAGATGCCTAATCATATTGGAGCAGGAATCACAATATTTGACATGATAATATCTTATTTAACTCATGTTTTGAATAGAAACATGGGTCATGGGGAACTTCTAAACCCTTATACGAAATAAAAATCCTCAATCAAGAGCTTCATGAGACAAAGGGCTCCTTATTTCAATGGATCATTTGATCCCTCAATCGTCGAACAATGGATCAACACCACTGATAAGATCTTCTCTATCCATCAATGTTCGGGACAAGGGAAGGTTTTTATGGCTTCTTATCATATAGATGGTGAAGCTGAACAATGGTGGATATTGATCAAAAATATGAAGCCTAAGGAAGACATCAAGGCATTGGAATGGAAGAATTTCTGAGAAATGTTTTTCAATAAATATTTTCTTCTCACCCTCTGACATAAAATACAAAGGGACTTCCTCTACCTCAAGCATAAATATTATGAATCCATCGGAGAATATAAGGAAAACTTCACAAGGATTACATGATACACATTCTATATTGTCATTACCCATAAATTCAAGGTTGACCACTTCATTGGTGGGATAAAACCTAGCCTACAAAAATCCCTAGCGATCTGTGACTTTGATAGATCTGAAAAAATTGTATCATGTGCCCTCAATGTTGAAATGGAGATCATTCAATCTCAGGGGTTTCATGGGGATAAGAAGTGTAATGTGGACTTTAATTCTGGTGGTCTGATGGATAAATCCAATAGTGTTAAGAAATTCTATCACCCCACATTACAAATGTGAAAAAAGAAGAACCATAGAAATTGACTGAAGGGGATGAGAAAATGATTTAGGTGTGGACAAGATGGGATACTGTCCATTAACTGACAATAAGAAAAACCTGCTACTATAATAGATGAGAGGAACACTCTGTTAGAGCCTCAACTCATTATTCACTACTTTTACTACGAATAATTGGGGGCACTTTTCAAACAAGTTACCTAATACAAGGGTTTTCAGAGGCAAAAAACAACCTCCAAGGTAGAAAGAGATATCCTTTTCCCTCACTACTACTAAAGAAAACCCTAAAAATGAAGTGGTGAAAGGTATTCTAGTCATTCATTCAATAATAGATAATGTATTTTTTAATTTTAGTTCTAAGCATTCTGTTATATCCCTAATGTTTAGTAGAACAATCCCAACACCACCATAAATCTTAGAAGTATAGATGTTGGTGAGAACAAAAAATGGGGCAATCATTGCATCCCTTGGATATAACTCCTCTGATGTAATAATTTCTGGGTTGAACTTCCCAGAGAACCACGTCATACTCCCTATGGTGGAATTTGATGTAATTCTTGGAATGGATTGGCATTCCCTATATAGATCCATCATAAATTTCCATGAGAGGGAAATCACTCTCCATATGGTGAATCGGACCCCAATTCAGTAAAAGTCAAAGAAGGCGATTGAATCTTCCTTAGTACCATCATCTATAGAGTGAATATTTCTTCCTATCAGCATTAATATCTTGATTAGATGATTGAGTCTAAGGAAGAAACTGTCCTTAAATACATGCCTATTGTGAGGGGATTCATTGAAGTGTTTCTTGAGGAATTTCCTGGTCTTCCTCCTAGATGAGATGTTGAATTCTCAATGGATCTTATACCTAGGGAATTTCTAATATCCAAGACTCCATATAGAATGGATTTTTTGAAACATGAGGAGAAAGAGATTAAACTGTATAATAATATGGATAAAGTGATTATACACCCTTGTTCTTCACTATGGGGTGAACCATTCCTCTATTTCATGAAGAAGTATGGGACAATGCACCTTTTCATTTATTTTCACGAGCTCAACAAAATCATGAAAAAAAGTATCCTTTTCCGCAAATTGATAAATTTTTAGATCCTCTACATGGATAACAATACTTCTATATGGTGGATCTACGGTTGGGATATTACCAAGTAAGGGTTAAGAAGGAGGATATCACCAAGATTTCTTTTTATACAAGGTACATGCATTATGAATTCAATGTAATGGCTTTTGGATTCACTAATTCTCTAGAAATAGTTATGGAATTGAGGAATAGAGTCATTAGATATTACCTTGAAAAATTTGTGGTAGTCTTTGTAGACGATATTCTATTGTAATCCAAAACCAAGGAGGAGAATGAGGAGAATCTAATCACTATACTAGAGACGTTGTAAAAGGAAAAGCTCTATGAAATGTACATAAAGTGTGAGTTTTGGTTGAAGTAAGTCTTATTCTTGGTTCATATCATCACAATAATGGGATATTTGTGGATCCCACTGATAAAAATACAATTGAGGGATGTCTAAGGCTAACAACTATGACGTATATCCACAGCTTCCTTGGGATAGCTAGATATTATCACTGATTTGTGAGAAGTTCCTCAAGCTTTTCAAACCCTCTTACCAAGCTAACTCGGAAGGGAGTCATGTTTTCTTATTGTGATGAATGCAAATAGATCACCAAGGAGTTGAAAAAGGAGTATCATTATTCCCTTTCTAACACTACACACAAGTGGAGAAATATTTTGTGGAATTTAGTGATTCTTTGATGAAGGGAATGGCATGTGTGTCGATGAGTAATGACAAATTCATTGCCTATGCTTCAAGAAAATTTAATGTTCATTAGCAAAACTATCGAACACATGATCTAGAGTTAGTTGTAGTGATCATCGCTTTAATATTTTGGTGACACCACCTCTTTGGGGAGAAGTTTGAAATATATATGGATAACCAAATCCTCAAGTATATATTCATGTAGAAAGAGTTGAACATGCCCTAACGAAGATGGTTGGAGCTGATAAATGACTATGAATACTCAATTCACTACCATCAGAGGAAAGCGAATGAGGTGGAGTATTCTCTAACTGGAAAGGATCAAGAAACTCTTTCATTGATGAGAATTGAAAAGTATCCAATATTCTTAGATTTGATGACGATGGACATGGAAATCATAAAAAAGGGAACATCATCAATCCTTGCACAAATGTTTTCTCAACCATCTCTTTTGGAATGGTTATAGGATGATCTTAATGATGATGTGGGAAGTCATAAGAAGGTTAAAACTATTAGAAATGAGAAATCCTCGTTGTTCAATGTTAATGAAGACAAAATTGTGAAATTTGGTATAATACTATGAGTTCCATAAAATCCAATGTTAAAGAATGAACTTTTGGATAATACACATAGTTCGAATTTATCCATTCACACAAGAAACAAAATGATGTATTGAGATCTGTGAGAGCATTATTGGTGGGATAACATGATGAAGGAGTTCTTTGAGTATACATCAAAGAGTCTGGAATCTCAGCAAGTAAAGACTGAGAGGTTGAAGTCTTAGTGGATGATGTAACCCTTACCCAAACTAACATGTAAATGGTAAAACATTACCATAGACTTTGTCACTGGACATTTTAAGACATCCAAAGGAAACAATTCTATCTGGGTTATTTTGGATTATCTTACAAAAAGATCACACTTTATTTCAAATCAGAAGGATTTCTCATTAGATCAACTGGCATGGATATAATCAGAGAAGTGTTAAGGCTGCATTGAGTACCATTATAAATTGTATCCTATCAAGATCCAAGATTCACCTCAGTGTTTGGGAAGAGTCTCCAACACGCTCTTAATAATGAGCTGAACTTTATTACAGATTATCATCCTTAAATTGATGCCCAATCGAAGCATACAATCCAAACACCTGAGGATATGTTGAGAATGCTCAATGGAATTCAAAGGAGGATGGTATTAACATCTTCTTATGGTTGAGTTCTTTTATAATAACAGTTTCTACTAATATATATAAATAGCTCCTTATGAATCACTTTATAGGAAGAGGTGAATAACACCAACATGTTGGGATGAAGTTGGGGATTGAAAACTCCTAGTTCCATAAATGATCAAAGAAATGGTGTAGATGGATATGAACATCCAGCAGCACATTAAAGATACTCAGAGTCGACAAAAGAGATAGGCTGACAATCATCGATGAGACCTAGATTTTGATGTTGGAGACATGGAATTCTTATGCATATTACAGTGGAAGAGAGTAATGAGATTTTCAAAGATGTGAAATCTCAGTCCAAGGAACATCAGCCCTTTTGATATCATTGATCGCATTAGATAAGTGACATATCAACTAGCACTCCCCCCAAACGTATCTCATATACATGATATATTCCATGTATCACTCTTGAGGAAGGGCATACCTGAACCATCTCATGTACTCAATCCATAGGTGGTACCATTGGAGAATGACCTCTTCAATGAAGAGATGTCGGTGAAGATATTAGATCATAATGAAAAAATTTCTATGAAATAAGATAATTTCCATTGTCAAGGTGTTATAGAAAAACCACATGTTTGAAGAAGAAATGTGGGATCCAGAGGAAGTGATGAGGTGGGGTTACCCACACATTTTTTAGTGTGGGAAAAGGAAATTTTGAGGGAGAAATTTCTTAAGGGGGGAGATTGTAACGACCCAAACTTTTATTAAATAAAATTCATCTTGATATAATTAAATATTTTATTATGTAAAATGGTTATATAAAACTTATTCAGTTTCTTAGTTTTAGGTTTTTGGATTTTAAAATATCATTATGATTTTTTACTATTAATAATATAGATATTGAATAGTGATCAAATGATTAGTATAAATATGGGGCTTTAACAAATCCAATTTACTCAGACAAAGCAAGAAATGGCCAAATCCAATAGAATTTCTCTATATGAATCCCATTTGTTTGAGCTCAGAAAAATGGGCAGTGTCATTGGGCTTCTCTCTTGACCAAGACCAAACAGAGCTTCAACACATTAATCTTGAATGGAACCACCTATAGGATAAGTGGAAGTTAATAGAGCTTACCACCCGAGCAATGTTATCCGAGCCTCCCCAAGAGTATGACACCATCACACACCTTACCATTAGGTTTTAGGCATGTGTTATAAGGGGTTATGTAGCAAGACCCCAAAACTATGATTATGTGAATTATTTTTCTATAAATAATATACATTCATTTAATTATTGTTACTATGTAAATGGTTTTAAAATCACAAATCGTATTTTTTATAAATATTCAATTAAGAAATCTATTTTGATGAAATAGTGGATTTTTAAATTAATTAATATTTTATTAAAATATTATTACTAAATTAATTTTTAGTAAATATAAATGATCTTATAATTTATTATGAATACAATTTTAATTTTTATTAATGTTTGAAAGTTGTTTTTTTCAAAACGCGTGAATTTTATATAAATGTTGGTTTTTATTTTAAAAGTAAAAATTCACATATTTAAAAAATTAATTAGATAAAATTAATATAATTTTTGGATTTAGGATGTCAAAATTATCAAACCGTGAATTTTTCATAATTTTCTAAGATAGTTGAATATTTGTGTAAATATTAAATATTGTTTAAATATATAATGTGCTTTATGACATCATAATGACCAAATAGTGATGTAATAAAATACTATAAAAGTGATATTTGGAAAATATATGTTTTAATTTTAAAATAATTTGATTTTAGATTTGTTTGATTAATTTTATGATTCCTTAGTGGACCCTCCAAGACTTATAAAAAATATTTTATCTTTTTAAAATGTTTTCATTTAGAGTGTGGCTCATCCTGACAAAATCAAGCCTAATATTTTTTTTAATTTAGGCCATTGTCTATATAAAATAATTTTTTTGACATCCCTTTGGAAATTGTTTTTGGAAAACCCATGGTATGGTTAGTGGTTTTGATTAGTTTAATGTGTAGTGTTCAAAACCTAAATAATAAAACATTCTTTCCCCTTTATTATATAAACTCACTCAATCTACCATTACTCTTCACTAAAACTATTAGGAGCTCAAACAACCCCTGAATTCCTCTCTCTATAATACTACCAAGGTTCCCCAATCTCCCAATAATACTCTCTCAAGCCTCTCCCAAGCCTTTGGGATCACACTTCCAAGTAAGGGATCCTCACATTCCTTCCTTCCTTATTTCTGTCCAAGTTTCCTTATATTGTTATACCATTTTATGTTCAATTTAAATTGTTTGGGTATAATTTACCACCTCCCCAATACTTCCCACCTTATGTTTAAATGATCATATACCCCTTTATCTCTCATTAATTCCTTCCATGTATACCCATTACCATGCCGAAATTCTGTAAGGCATTTCCCTCTCCTTATTTACATTCATGAAATTATTTTATATTATGATTATAAATTCAATTACATATGTTGGGATATTATGTTCCATGAACCCCTTCCGGTCCATTTCATGGATGTATTATGAGATACCCATTTCTCTCTCATCAACCCATTTAACGATTTCTATTTCATGTCGTTTTGCAGTCGAAGTTACACCAAATTTCCATGCCAAAATCATCATGTAAGTAAATACCATACCTATTTATCTATCAAGGCTATTCACCCATATTCACATGTAATTTTTGATTGAGTACATACATTTATGTATTCCACATCTCTTATTCATGGAATAAATATTGATATTTAATGAATCCATATTGTATAATCTATGTGGCACACTAATGCATGAAATGAAATGATTTAGAAGGGTTCTCCCTAATAGCACTCCAATTCATTGGGTAAAGAATATTATCATGATAATTCATGTTAAATGAGTGTTTTTATAATGATAATTAATTTTATATTAGGGTTTACTCGGTCTAATTCAAGTGCAATGACTATTTACTCATTCTAATTTAATTGAAATTTGGGTTTACTCATGCTAATCCATGTGCAATGAGTATTAGCTCATGATGATATCATGTTTTATGTCGTTTCCACATTTCCTTGTTATGATAATCATGATATATCATGACTTTATGTTAATTTTTCTCTTATTCTCCATTGATATTTCTATTTCCTAGGATGTATTGTATTTTTCATGTTATGCCTTGTTTACTCTTTACTGGGCTTTATAGGTCACCCCTTTTCTTATTTATGTCCTCAGGTTATCTGATTAAATGTTATATATGAAGGAATGTTGTGGTCATGTAAAAGAAGTTTTCAATAAATTTTTTTTATTTTTATTTCTTAATTTGTTATGTAATGTTTTTAATTTCCCAACACACTTGACATATAGATCCTCAGAGTAGTCCTAAGTTCATGTTTATATAATGAATATTTTTTATGTTTTTAATAAAGAGTAGGGTTGTTATATGTTATAAGCTCTTCCTAGAAATTCTCTACTATTTAAGGAAAATATTCTACAATTTTTTTACAAGAAAAGTGCACAAAGGGTAATATCTACATTTTGAGTGGAGACGAAGATATGTTCTTTCTATCCAGAGAGTAATAAAATAGGTTTTGGAATAAATGGCTTGGAAATCTATGTCAACCATATCTAGAAGATATAGTCAAATGTCATGCTACTTGAGATCTCCCCAATCTATCATGTGATCATACTCACACATGAGATTCTTGTAAACCGGGGAAGATTATTAGAATTTTGTACAAGTGGAAAGAACAAAATTAAACTAGAGTTATTGAATTGATTCATGAATATTTGTGTGGAATTATCTCACCAATATCCATTAACAGGAAGAGGTATTATGTCATTTTCATGGAATATTTCAGTAGTGTGACATGGTTCTTTTCATTTTTAACATTTAGGATATGTTCAATTTCATAATATAATATCAGAGGGAATCTGGGGGATGCTTGGATAGAATATTATGGTGTTTCATATTGATAATGGTACAAAACTCAAAAACATCCAGGTTGAAAATTATCTCTTGAGATATTGGATAAGGAATCAAGTTGTTGTGGTGATAAATAATAAACAACATTGAGTGGTTGAGGGTAGAAATTGTATAATAAAAAATATGGTCATAACTATGCATATTGAAAAAGCCACACCAGAGAAATTCTGGAAGGAAGTATTCTTGACATCAGTCTACAAAACCATTAGGTCTCTATTTTGTTGGATGAGAGAAAATATTTTGTCTGATCTGTAACATAGGAAGAATAAAACATTGAAATAGTCTCAAATATTAGAATGTAAAGGATTTATTCTCAATAAAGAAATGCATATGAAATTTAAATATTATAGAGATGAGGGGATATTCTTGTATTATTTAGGGAAAATAAAATCATATAAATGATTCAATAAGAGTCTAGGAAAATTAGTTAAAATCAGTGATTTTACTATAGTAGAGAATGAATATAATATTCAACAACATATTGAATATTTTCCTAATGATATTCATGAGGATTTATGAAAACTCAAGTTTTTAGGAAGTGGAAAAATAGTGACTCATAAGAATATTTTGATTATGAGAAGGATGAATTCAAATATGTGTTTTCATAAAAGATAAAGAGTCGATATGAAATAAATAAGAAAAATATCATTGGTGATTGGGAAATATTAGTTCGAACACAAATAATGATGTCTTTTTATAATATATCATTCCTATATTAGGTAGAGCCAAAAAAAATTAGGGATTATATCGAGATGAAAAGTAGGTTTAGGCTATGAATGAGTATCTTAACCAAAACAAGAAGGTTCATACATTGAAGACTGTTTCAAGAACAATGGATAAGAATGCTGATGAGACCAAATGGATCTATTATAATAACATTAATGATGATAGTATAGTGATTTGAAATAATTCATGACTATTTTGAAATGGGTACTCCCAGATAGAGGATATCGATGTTGATTAATCATTTTTACTTATTACATGGTTAGAGAAAATTATATTATTCTTCATCATAATAGTAAAAAAAAGGTTCAATATTTTCATTATGGATATAAAATATCTATATCTGAATGGAGTTCTAGAAGAATAATTTTATATCTAGAAACTATATGGTTCAACCATTCATGAAGTTGAAAACAAAGTTATTCAGTTGAGAAAGGCTCTATATGAGTTGAACCAATCACCGAGTGTGTGGTATTCAAGAGTGGATCATTTTTTAAATATTCTAGGTTTTCAAAGATGTAGAGTTAATTAAAATATCTATTTCCAAAATGGTAGTAATAAAAGGGTGATAGTAATCAGATGAATTGAAGTGAAAACTGTTCAATAAATTCATGAAAAATGACTTCTAAATGTCAATGATCATTGAACTGGTCGTTTTCATTGGGTTACATTTGACACAAGGAAGGAATATAACATTTATTTCACAATACATATATAAAAAGTAGGATTGAAGAATATTTTTAATTGATAATTCCAATTATATGATGACTCTAGTGGATACTCCAATGAATCATTCATGAGATGATGAAGTAAATGCAATTAATGTCACATAATATAGGTAGATCATTAGTGGTCTATTGTAATTGATAGCGACAAGACCTGGTATTGTTTTTATGAAATTATATGAAGAATGGAATCAATAAAATTTCAATTAAATAAACTTAAATTCAATAAAAATAATATTTTGGTATGTTAAGGGCATAATAGATTTTGGTTTTTTGTATGATAGAAATTATCATCAATAGTTATTAGTTAATAAAGATGCATATTTGTCCAGATCAGTAGATGATGGAAAATAAACAACAGGTGGTGCATTATATCTTGAGGATTGTGTATTTAAAGGGTAATAAAGAAACATGGTTTCATATCATTGAGCACTATAGAAGCTGAATATATTGTGTCTACTCAACCATGCACACAGTTATTGTGGATGAAGCCGAAACTTGATGATATGGGATCTGATGTGAAGTCTTTGATCAGAATCCATTACTATAATTAAATTAATATAAACCTTACATAATATATAATCCATCACTAAAGGTAAAAATTACATTGAAATCAATTATCAGTTTATCAAGGATAATATGGATTTTATTCTTATGAAGATGGATTATGTTCTTTTAGAACAATGGGTTACAGAAATTCTGACGAAGGCCTTACCCAACATTGTTTTTGAGATACATTGAATGGATCGTTGAGTCAAGTGAACTCCCTACACTTAAAAAAAGTCTAGATATGGGATCTCCTCTCTCCAATGATTGATTTTTTTCCTAAAAGTTCTCATATATGTTCTTTAAACTATTACAAGACACAAAATTGTGACCTTATATTTCTTTGAAAAAGGGGTATATTTTGTTTTTAAAAAAGGTGGATATAATTTCTTAGTCAATATATGGGTGATTTTTATAGGGGAGTAGTGAATTAGGGGTAGTTTTAAATATTAATATACTAATTATAATTGATCAAAGGTTATATATCAAGATAAGATGGGGTTTTTTATCAATGCATATGAGTGGTTTTGGGACGGAAGTGATTTGTTGATGAACTTTGCATTCTTCTCTCATTTATTTCCCCAAACATGGATTGTGTGGGATTAGAATGCCTATTGATTAAATAATTGATCACTGTCTGAATCTCAACATTCATTTTTTGGTAGGATATGGGTGAATATTAAATGAGGTATAAAAATGTGAAGAGTTTTTAACTGACCCAAATATGGAGATTAATGGGAAAAAATCCCTCATTGTAACATTTTAATATTTTTGGGTTGATTGTGTTTGTTAAAAAAGGGGGTATCCAAGGTCAGTTGTAGACTTCCATCATGGTTGTTGACTAGTAATTTTTACAAAGATACAATTCAAAGTAATTCTTTCTCTGGAGGTGGTTCCAAAAATTTCGTACACAAAGGCATGAGTTTGGAGAAGATTAGTGTTTCATGATGATATAGAGAACATCAAAGGCATCCAGTGTTTTGAAGACTAGGTTTCATGAAGGTTTAGTGAATTGAGGACAGATTATATAAAGATGTTAAATATCCACATCTAAGAGAATATTCACAAATGGAATATTAACATGGTGATTCATGAAGATAGTGAGGCATAGAAAAAAGAATGAAGAGCTTCCTAAATAGGTTATGACAATGATGGAATCTTTGAGGATGGAAGGTAATTACTATAAATAGGCATCTACCACCCTCATTATAAAAGATAAATCATTAATAAAAATCCAAAGCCTCTAATTTTACAAAGGTGATTTTAGATGTTTTTTATTTCAAAAAAAAATTTAAGAGAGGATGTTTGTGAAGCCTATGAAATCGAACAAAAATTTGAAAGTATCATGAATGTATTGATCTTCACAATGTTTGAGTAAGCTTCATGATCATATTGAGATTCACAATGGAAAATTTTTCTTCTCAAAATGAGTATTAATCACTAATTTCATTTGGCTTCAAGAAACTAGTGAGCTTCATGAAAGTTGTGGGGTTCATGAAATTTATATATTTTTGTGAAGAATGGGGTAGTTTTACAAAGGTTATGTGAGCTTCACAAAAGCAGTGAGCATTGAAGTTTTTTTAAAAGTTTTTCCTTATTAAATATGTTGAAAACTTGAATTCATTTGGTGGATGAATTTTGAACATGATGGTGAATTAAATGAGGTGCATAATATATTGATTCATGTGATCAAAAGAAGAATAATCTGAAGGGTAAGTGAGCACACTTTTGTTGATAGAGGAGCAATATTTCAAATTTTGATGGGTTTTAAACAAGTAAGAATAGTGAGTTATCATTTTACTTGGTAATGGTAGTGAACTTTAGTGGATTTAGTAAATAGGAACATTTTCATTGTATACTCACTGGGCATATCCCAGTGTGGGTGAAATAAGTAAACATTATGTGTCTTGTGAATTATTTAATGTCATTAAATACATTTCAATGGGAAGGAGATATAGTAGTGTTTTTTAATAAAGTAGAAGATCTAATGGGGTAGTCATTTTAAACATTCATAAAATGATTCACCCTCCCAACTAGGGTATTCAACCTAGTTAGGCTAGCATTTAATGATGATTCTCTTTTTTATTTTAAAATTAAATTACTAATTTATCTTGGATTCTATGAGGTTTTTTATTATTATTTTTATTCATTGTGTTCCATTTTTAGATTTTAATGTGTTCACCCCCTCCAAGTTTTGATGGAATATCAAGTGGAAGTTAGGGGTGGTTATCCACATGTAAACCCTCCAGTTGATCTTGTTTTTCTAATTCAACCTTTCCCTCTATCTCGATTACCATGTATAGTGATCTTATTCTTTCATCTCAATATATTAATTTTATTTACTTCTTTTGAAATAGAAACCCTTTTATTTTAAAAATTTACTAGACACCCAGGGGGGAAATGATTGTTATAGAATATTGGGGTAATTGTTTGAGAATAAATCTATTTGATTTTCATAAGCTTGCATTAAAAATATTTATTTTGGATGGTCTATGTTGGAAGTGGTGGAATTTCATTATGCATATGAAACCATAGAAGGACCTTTCATTGGAAGGTTTTAAAGGAATATTCATTCGTTAGTACTTCCCTGATATCGTAGAGATACTAAATGAAATGTAATTTAGTTTCTACCATAAGGTACCTCACTTGTATTAGAGTATTATTTTTATTTTTAACTTACTGATCTAGTTGTGAAAAATTATTTGAGATTTTAATACTTTAGAAGATGGATATAATCAGATATTTTGTTGGAAATACCCGAAATTATTATCAAAAAATATGAATAAGTAGTGAAAAGAGACATTTGAATAGATATTGTTTTGACCTAAATTCTAGAAATTATTAATGTTTTATAGTCCCTAATGGTTTAGATGAATCTATAATAGATTAAATAGGAAGTGATGGAAGTAATATCGCATGGGTAAAATATTAATAGACTCATTAGATTACCTTGTATGTTTATTATAGGATGAGGTCTTTGGAGTGCCATTAATATGAGAAATGAGGGCATAAGAAGACTTTGTTTAAGGAAAATCCCAATTATTAATATAATTATTTCCATCTAGGAAACCTATATGTGTTTTTTCAAGATATTTCTTATAATAATGGTTGAGATAAATCTTCCTTATTAAAGGATACTTGGGTTTAACCTATATAACCTAGTGTTGATGTGTTGGCTATTTGAGGTATTAATTATTATATTATATTTTTTTATTTCCCTCTCTATATGTGTTTCATTTTAGATGGTGTAAATTTGGACCAAATGGATGTCATTATTATTAGTTTATCATATTGTGGTAATCACTAAATCTTGATGATAGCGTATATTGGTTTTTTAATACCATTCCCCTTTATGTCCTTGGATTTTGTTATATTTAATGATTTTTTAAGTTATAATGGATCAAGGTTGATAAGAATTCTTAATATTGATGGGAAACCACCATGGAGGTATCTCTCACAAAAAAAGTAAGTATCCTTCTTGAAATTATAAGTATAGTTTCGTTTGGCCTAAGTGAACACTTTTTTCCTTATTTTTTATTGGGGATTTTGTTTCATATTCTAAAGAGGTCCTATAGTGTGAAGTATTGGGTTTCATTTGTATATTATATAATTGGGTCCGGGTTTTCCTTAGTTTAAAAATCGAACATAAATGAGTTAATATTCTTATTTTATGAATCAACACATTGTTAGTTTTTAATCCTCTTATTTATTTACCTTTAGTATTGTTGGGTTACTTTTATATTATAATGTTCTATATATGTGTTATACTCAACTTTCATCTTGATTGGTATGTTTCATGATTTATGTAATATCATTAGTTTGTTTTTATCCCTCATCTATTGAGTTGTTACCTCTATAATATATTTATCCTAAATCCTTTTCCATGATCAACCACTTAATACGGAACTTTCTAAGGGTAGAATGTTTTACGGTAAGGATAACTATCACACCTTGAAAGTTTTTTTCAATATTATTTTATTTATTGATTTATTTTTATTTCATTACTTTAGTTTTATGTAAAATTTCCTTGTTGTTTTTAAATTTTTAGTTTACTATGAAAAGAACATGGTTGGTGTACCATTTGGGAAAAACATTTGGGTTTACCATGAAAAAATATGAAAATTATTTTAGAGGCACTTACACTGTTGGTGTCTAATTATAAAACAATGTACTATGAAACAATGTAATATATCCCAGATTAATCCTGTTTAGATCAGAGAGATTGATAAATCATGTGGCCAAACCATACAGTCTATCTATGTTATTAAAAAAATATGAAATTTCTATTATACCCATCCTAAAATCAATCACCTTTGGGATATTACTTTTTCTCATTTTACTATTAAACATCAGTTTCATATCCTCATCATCCATCATCTCCTTGGTGATTTATGGGATTCGTTCTAGGTTTATGGCTGATTTACCACGGTAATCACAACTCGATTCCCTTTTTACCCTTTTCTCTTCCTCTTTCTGTTATCTTCATTCTTTAGTGAGGTCAAATATACCAAGGTTTTACCTTACATTGAATTTATTTTAGGGTTTTCTTTTCATATTTTTTCCCTTGGAATTTTATATATTCAAGAACCTAGTTGATGCGGTTTTCCACCATGATTTATAGAATCAATAGATTTATGGTAAATTTTCTACATGAATGATTATTTATTTATAAAATAATGATTTATTTTATTTTTAAAAACATTATTTAAAATATAGATGAGTCCCGCTAATCATTTCTAATATTCTTTAAAAATATTTTTTTCCCTATTTATATTTTATTAAATTAAGAAAGGATTTCTCTTTTAATTCAAGGGTCAAATAAAATTTACAATCCCATTTCTCCTTGTGTTTTATTTAATTGCATATATATTTTTTATGATAGGTTTTATTAATTAAAAAATGTTCATTGGTTTTGAAGTTTATATATAAGTTATAACCTTAAAACTATGGGTGTGATTACTTTCATTTTTAATAGTACTGAAATGTTTTTAGATATTTGATAAGACGTAATGATAGAAATATTATTTGGTTTTCAAAGGGATTTAATATAGTTTTTTATAAATAATCATTTTAAGGATATATTTTATCCATTATTGATTGGTTTTCTAAAAATACCATGCTATGAAACATTCACCATCATTAATGTAAAAGTTTATGAAAACTTTTACATTATGATTTCTTGTGAGGAATCATCCTTTTATGGAATTTTAAATATTTTTTATTATTCTTGGAAAAAGTTTATATTTATATGAAGGGTTTTTGGAGTGGATATTGTGGTTAATTTCTTTATTGATAAGATTATAATGCATATAATGATTGTTTGGATAACCTCTATTTTATTTCATGGGAAACTGTTGGATTGAAGGTGGGGGAACTAAAAACACTTTTTATACTAGTTTTTGTTCATTTCTCTTTTTAGTGGCCATAATGGGAGAGTTTATCTACATTTAAATTTTACCCATGTCTAGGCTAAGTTGGATAAATATATTATTTGGGGAAGGTTTGTTTATATTTTCAACAGAACCGTCTATATAGTAATTATTTTTTCATTGTTCTAGGTCATAGTAAGATCAAATTAGTTCCAATAATACTTGATATTTTTTCCCTAGTATATTGGTGTGTGTAATATTATTCCATTGATATATTTTGATTTATTAAATTATATGGGGTATTTCCCTTTCAACCATCATTAAACATATGCTTATTTATTAAATAATTAAGGAGCTATTTTTTTCCTTTAAATGTATCATCTTGTTTAAAAATGATTCAAAAATATTAATCTAATTTGGGTAATGATTTATCTTTTAATATTATCAAATAAGTTTCAAATGAAATATTTTTCTTATTTTAAACATAAATATAGATATTCATTTATAAATTTATTTCAAACATCCATAAAATGGATTTATTTATATTGCATTCAGTGTGCTCAGGATACCTGGTAGGAATGTTTTCATATTTTATTTTGATGTTTTTTATAGTGTGAAAAACGACTCTGGAATATGTCTATTTTAACTCTCTATTTTTTTATAATATTTTTTCTTAGGTTTTCTTCTATATTATTGTAATATTATTTCTATTTAGTTTAATTTTATATCATATAAATTATATTATTCCTTGATTATTTTCCTTTTTATTTTTTTAGTGAGTTATTCCATCTATATAACCCCTCCATTTGATATTAGGATCACGTCGATGACCCTTAAATGAGCCCTTGGTTATTAGTTTCTTTAATAGGTCAAATCATTCCCATAGAGATTATTTATTCCATTGAACTAGTATACAATCTATGTTTAATAAGAAATCCCTTTGAGACATATCACTGGTCAACTTGGTAACCCCGATATAGGGTATCTTAGTTGTTTCATGGTACATTGTATTTGTATGTAATTATTTTTACATCCCTATATGACCACCTAATAAAACCCTCTCACTAAACCTTTTAGTTATTAACATCTATGATGTAATCTGGTTTCAATTATGGTGATTCTTAGGAATAACATTCATAATTTTAGACTCATTGAACATATTCAAACTTTTTAACTCCAAAAAAAATAATTTTACGATGGTAATAACTTATGTTTTATACTGAAAAATCATTCTAATTACATCGTAGTCATTTTTCAAACCCTTTCCATTAATCAATTTTTCCTGAAATCTTATGCTGACTAATATAACTTTTACATTACATATTTACCATTATACCCAAATCTTTGTTAGGATATTGTATAAAAATCACATTATTTTAACTAGTATAATTAATTATTTGTTAAATTTTAACTCATATAAGTCCAAAACATTCTTCTATTATCCTATTAGAAACTATATTCCTTTAGTAATATCATTATGAGAAACAAAAACTTCTTTCTTCATTAGAAATAAAAATTATTTTATTTTTTGGGAATACATAGTAAAAAACTATTATTTCCATATCAAATATTTTATTCTATGTAGTTGTATATTTTTTATAAAAATCATATTATTCTTTGAAAAATTTCACTAATGGTGGTTCAATATAAATTCCTCATATTTTAATAAACATTTTGATAAACTCTATTATCCTATATTAAAAAAATCATTTTCCTTTCAATAATATTATAAAATTTTATGAGTCAAATCCCATGTGTATTGATCTATTATTATTCATAACAAATATTTTTTAGTAAAGATAATATCTTATAAAAAAATAAAAGAGATGAAGATACACATCCTTTAATTAGATCCACATATGATTGATATATTCATGAATATTTAAATCATTGATATAAAAAATCTTTGATTCATTTTTAATATTAAACTACATGATTTATCAAATAGTACATTAATTCTAAACTCCTTTACACTCGTAATTTTTATATATTATAAATTTTTTATCACATTCCCATAAAAATGAAATAATTGATTTTTATAATGCTATTACATAGCATAGACATTCCATGGGGTGTCCTAAACTCATTTTCGTATTTCAAAATATTCCACCATATGTAATCATTAATCCTCCTTCATGATAAAACTATTAGGTTTGAATGACCTAGAATCGATACTTTAATAAACATTATTGGACTTTACCAAAGCCACTAACCAACCTAAATACCCCGATACATTGATCCCTAAAATGGAACTGACATGATTTAAATGGCGTTTTGGATCCCCATGGTCTTGGAAATAGTACCATTAAATTAAAAAATGTTCATTAGGAACAATTATCTCCTATAGACATACCAAAAATACAGAACTGTGGAAGTTTAAATAATATACATTTGGTATGAAAAAACACATCCAGAATAATGTACCACAACAAGAGAGAGAAAAATAAAAATTATACCTCAACCAAATAAATGAGAAAATTTCCATCAATGTAAAAGAAACATTGAATATCAATAAAATGAGTGGATCAATAGTCCACCTTTCACCACCATCACTAAAGCTCACATGAATCAAGAACACCCGCCCCCACCAAGTGTTTCTTTCCCTTTTCCAAGTCCTAGTAAAACATAATCATCAAATTCCTATATAAAAATTCTGGGAGTGTGATAAATAACCAATTTTAATTTCACTAAATATTCCTTAAGAAATTACACAACAAATAATATATTAATTCTTTAGTTAAAATAGAGGAAATCAATGGAAAATAATTTTATTATATTTATTCATTTACACTTTCAATTCAAGTAGATTAAAAAAATACAAAACATGATTAAATGAAAATTTCAGTAGACTAAATTTCATACATAAAAACAGTTCTATAATGTAATAATCAAAAAAAAGGACCATATTCATATTCCCAGAAGTTAATTAGCTCCTAGATCTAGGATCCTCACACTACTGAGTCAAGAAATAGTGGTTAAATGAGTAGACAAGTCCCTAAGGTACTAGTCATTGGAATAAAATCAATCAACACATCATCAGTAAAATCTCACTTCAATCTATTTTTTTTAGATTTCTCATAGTAAATCCATTTATATGGGACCAAAATCCTATTGTGCTTTTCTTATTCACTTATTAAATACTTTTCCTACTATTTTCAATTAATAAATCAATCAAAAAATCATTTGAAAATAATTCCATTGAATTCAATTCATCATTCACATATCAAATACAAAATTTTAAGTCTCAAAACACCATTTCTAATTCAATACAAAATTATCGGTTTTTATTAAATTCATTATTTTGAAAATAATCTCTCCTTTAAATCAATTGTTATCAAGAATCAACATCAAATAATTTCATCAAATCGCTTCCCATATTATGATATATTTTATCAATTCCACCCAAGAATTTCAAAGAATCTAAAAAGATCTTTTGTTTAACATTTCCATGAATTTTTAAAATAATATAAATCTTCTCAAATATAGGCATAGAAATAAATTGAAAAATAAAATAAAATCAAGAAATAAAATAAATGATTCATGTGTAGATAAAATCCATATAGAACCACCTACCATTGGTCACATGATTGATCAATCACTGAAAATGAGAACTATCAATGGAGAATAAAAAAGAGAGAAATATCATAAAGGATTATATAGAATTAAAATCAATCAAATATTGTTTTGGATCCACTAATAACATTGGGATATATAACATTCAATGAATTATAAAAGAAATAAAAGGAATATTCAAAATCAAATAGACTACACTTAGTGAAGAGGGGTTAATTGAATCAAACAACACATTAGTCAAAGAAGAATGAAGCTGGAGGATCCCAAATCCTATCTGTAGAGCCTCTAATAGTTAAATTGTAAAATTAGCTTAGATTTGGATTTTTTAGAACATATAAAATGTGTTTATTTGTTTAAATGATATTTTTAGAGGATAAAATATCATCACAAGGATTCGTTGGTTTGGATGCATAGTTATAAAAAACTATGAACATAATTGTGATCCCTTACTAGGATTTTAGAGAGAGTCTCATGGTTTGAATACATGATTGGACAATCTATGTTCTAACCAAGTTCTCCCTCCATGGCTACTAGAAGAAGGGTTCACAATTTTTTCATGTGGTTTGGAGAAGGGTTTTCAACCTTGTGATCCCCAATATCCCATACTTCCATGTTTTAGGGGAGGTTATATAGTTTTCACTAAACATGATTCCCATTCCAAAACCACAACATATGGCACACTATTTTTTGTCTTATTTGTATAGTTTCCCTTAAAAATTCCCCAACCGTTCACTGGTTCTACATCTATGAAAACTTTCTAAAGTTCCAAAAAATAAATTTGAAACAATATCCAAAAATGGATGATAAAAAACTAGGTTCAAAATTAATTAAAATATGGTACTAAGATATTATAATATCCCCACTATAAATGATTTATACCATAATAAATACTATCAATAAGACTCTATATCAATGATTTAAGTCCATTTCTCTCCCGTAAATTCCTCACACTCCCATGTTTCATGTGAATCATAACTATGATGGAAAATCACTTGAACAACAGTGTTGGAATTCCCATAAAATACTTCATATTAGAATCATAATTTCAAGATGGTTGCTCAATCCATAGATAAATCAGGTTCCACATCAAGGTCTTCCCAGTAGAAGACATGGAATGGGAAAGATAAATTATTTATATTCGATGATATTTGAATCATGTTATGAATCAATGTCAACTGAGGTGTAAAATAAAAATGGTTATCCAACATGGAATGTTTTCAAAAAAATAAAATGTTTCAACATATCCCAATGTCGTTTTCACTATTTTCAGATATTGTGATGACCAAATCACGAAGAAACTCGATAAAAACAAGTTTACCAACTAAAAACACAAATCAGAGTCAATGATTATCAGTAAATGATTTATACCATCTCAATTTAATTAACGATATCTGAAAAATAAAATGAATCTATATCATCATATCTTATACCAAACTATTCCCAGCGAAGGAAGCCTCACCAATCACCAACAAACACAATATTGATTTACAAGATCATCCTCAGAAAGAATCAAAGTGTAAATTATTGATTGATGACTGGTAATTATTGATCTAGGAAAACTCAACCAATCCCAAGTGAAAATAAAAAAATCCCCCAAAAGTCAATAATTTCATAAAAATAATGTCTTCCATGATATATATAGCACTTTATATAAGTCCATATTTTATAATATGATACATAATTCTCAATAGAACCTAATATCACATTACCTCCCAATGGACTCTCCAAAAATGATATGTGAAACATATATCCCTATCATAAATTATAGAAGAATCAACTCCCTACAATCTTATGATCTAAAATACATATATTATTCCAAAGTTCTCGATATTGTTTGTATAATGAATGGGGATAAAGTGAGTGGATTAGGTCAGACAATTGATCATTGCACATATAACATTCTTCCCTCAAGGGGTACATGCAAATCTTACCTCAATATCCATTAAAATCTCATCCCACTTCCATTTCATCATAGGATGTGGTATAAGAAAACCTATAGGTCTTTGGAGCTCTACATTCACCAACTAATAAGTATAATTGTGAGAAAAAATTAGTGACATCTCATCTCATTCCTAGTCACTTGAATTATCTCCACATATTATAGAGTTTCTTCATAGTTTCTAGGTTTACTGACCACTTGGAAATATTGGAATCCCTTGTCAAAAATTGTTTCACTGAAAAATATGAAAAATACCCTCTCCAAAATCATAGTAAAACCATAAAATATTATGACCACACAATTTTAGTATACCCACCATAAATAGATACCCTTAAACAAATGAAAGCATAATTGATCTGTAAGAACCCAGATCTTCATTTCAGGTACGCCTTTCCTTTTTTGGAGTTTTTAAGAAAAATGGAGTTTCTAGAAAATTTTGAAGTACACGCCGTGTACTTATTGAGTACATGTCGTGTACTCTTCTTCGGCTTGAAGCCGTGTGTTGGCCATGTCCGGGCCACACACTCAGTGTGTAGGGGTGGTGTTGAGGCCGATTTTGGCGGAGTGCGGATGAACCTAGTACGCGTCGTGTACTCTAAAAGTACATGCTGTGTAATTTTCTTTTTTTCACTAAACGCACAGGGGTCGTGCCAGATGGATAGAACGCACCCGTTCTCCAGGTCCTTCATCCGAGAGCGACCTGTACACCTGGATCTTCCTTGAGCTCCTGCCTCTCCGTCCGTTCTCCGATTCGAGCACTGTCGATTGCGTTGGAATCACATCGGTGAGTTATTCCTTTTGCTTGAGCCTTGTTTTTCAATTCCTCCTCTTCCCCATGTTACAATGGTTTACGTGTTTTAGGCGTTTTCTCATCTCTAGGAGAATCAGTCATTATGGTTCAATTATATCGATCTCCTAGGATCGAGTTAGGTGGTTTGTGCCTTTCTATAGAAAGTCATTGAGTATCTTGTGCAATTGCACCAATTCCCTTGAACGTGAATTGTGTGTTTTCCTATTTCCCCCCTGATTGACGGTCTTCTTTGTTTGATTGATGTATTAGAGGTTTATGCTTGCGAGTAGAGTAATTTGTTTTTTGCTCTGGATGTTTTCCATGCTCGTTTTTCTTGTTTGGCAGTTTTCCAGTTTCGATGCCTAGTTTTAGGATAATGGAACTATTGTTTTGTTATGCTGTTGAGACTTAGAATGATAGCCAAGTTGCTTTGAGGTTTACTTGGATGATATATGCATGCTGATCTTGTTAGTTTCACACAAGACTGTGAGAACCTAGTGTAGTATACCACATGGAGAATAGACGTAAGGGCTTCCCCAGAGTGTCTTTTAATACGATGCGAGACCATAAGGGGAATTGACAATGAGTGCTTCCTCAGAGAGTATGTAGGTCCTAAATGTGGGCCACATGGGGGATTGAGACATTGAGTGATTCCCCAGAGATCCTTTAGTATGATACGAGACTATAGGGGGAATTGATGGTGAGTGCTTCCTCAGAGAGTCTACTCCTAGCTGAACCGGAGGGGTGAGACTATGTGTGCCTCTTAGAGGGTTTCTAGTACTTATAGGATGAACCATAGGGGTTAGGCTATGAGAGATTCCCAGAGGGTTACCTATTTTCTACTTGTCGTTGGTTTTTTACTTGTGTACTTATATGCCAGAATTTTGGATTGTAGCTACTATGTGCTTTTCTGTTTACTGTTTCCCGCACTTTTACTTGCCTTTTATTCATTGACTGTTAGACACAAATCTTTTGGTAATTGCCTACTGGGATTGTATCTCACACCCTGTTTCGTCCATGCTTTTGGGCCCAATTAGACTTTTTTGTTGCAGGAATAGATAATGGAAAGCACCCTTCGACTTCCGATACTTGATTGCTTGGAGATGGAGAGTAAGGGACTGAGATTATTCTTGTGATGCTGTAGGAGTTGTTGTTATTTTATTACGTTGTTTTTACTTTTATTTCAACACTTTGGTTTGTTTGCTACATTCCTTAGAAACTTGTACCTATTGCAACATTTTCATCATTACTATGCATCCATTGCTTCCTCTGTTTTGTTTCAGTTGTTGTGTATTGTTTACTACATCCGCTAATTACTATTAATATCTTTTATTTGTATACCTTACCAAATGAGGGAATAGTTTCCCCAATAACTTACCAAGGCCCTCGCTCCTAGTCGGCAGCCTCTGGCGTTTGGGGAAATGCGCTTGAGGATATGTGGCGAACCGGGTATGGGGCACTAGTGGAGGGGCTCCGGATTCGGGTCGTTACAAAGTTGTATCAGAAGAGTTTCTTTTCTCTTGATTTACTATTAGTATCCTTTAGTTAGGGGTAGGAAGGATTTGGTACTTGGTATCAAGCTGTGCTCGGGATTAGCTAACCCATGTATAGGGAAAAGCCATACTACCTCATTAATTGCAGTTTTCTGGTTTTGAGAATTTATGGTTCATATGATTTCACCTAGAGTGATTCACATGCTTTGTGTTGTTCTTTTCTTGACGATTTTGGTTCTATTTTTGTCGCAACCCGATGAGATGAGGGTATTCCATCTCATTCATCATATAGGCACTTGTAGCAATCACATGCCATGCATTCTTGACATGCCATCTAGGGTGCATTAGTGATCACATGCTGTTGTGATAGACTTGTGTAGATTTTTCATGTTTTTGTGCTATATGCTTGATAGAATCTATGTTGCCTTGTTATAGAATTGATTGTTTCCTACTTTTCTTTAATGAATTCCAAATTTTGATTCTTGAGATGTTATGGGCCCTCTCAAATCAGAAATTGGTAGATCATGATCATGTTTTCTCTTGTCTATGACTCTAGGGGATGCCAAGATTTGATTCGTGGGTAGTATGGGCCCTCACGGATCGTAATTTGGTACCTCTTTTCCTTGTTTTTAGTGTGTCTGGGTTTCTGTGTAGTTTCTAATCTAATGCCCTGAAAATCCCAGAATACATGGCGTGTACTTTTTGGATACACGCCATTTAGTTTTTAGACCGTGTCACTGACCATGTGAGCAAGGACACGTTGTTGTAGAAATAACTTCAGGAACACGTCGTGTATGTTAGGTACACGTTGTGTAGTTCGGATCCGTGTACCCGGTCATGTGACTAACAATACGGGTTAGGGAGGCTCGAGTGGAACACGCCATGTTATAAAGGAACACACCATGTAGTCTTGTCCAGGTACCCTGCCGTGTCACGAACAACACGGGACGGTGTAACCTTCACATATACACGTCGTGTTTGTTCGGAACACACCGTGTAAGGTTCACCCGTGTAGACGTCCATGTGTTTAACAACACGGTCCACCGAAGCCTTGTCTAGTAGATGCCATGTTTATTTAGAACACGTCGTGTAGTTTCGAATTAAGTCGAACGGTGTGGGTTATCCATGTAAAGAGACTCGGGCAGGGGAATAGTTTTCAAGTACCCACCCTGTGTTGGGTCAACATGCCGTGTAGTTTGTGGTGTTACACAACCTGTAAGATAGGGGTACATGCCCATGTTAGTGGCTTATAAAGACACGTCGTGTAGTTTTTATACACTCCGTGTAGTCATGTTTTGTAATCCTGTGTGTTTTTCTTACACTGTTCTCGTTTTGTACTCTTGTGTTCTCAGTCCTTGTTAATTCTTATCTAAGGTGTGCTTTTGATCTTTTAGATCTATGCCTCTGAGATGTCCTCCATTTGTACATTTGTCATTAGGCAGTGATTAGAAACCAGATATGACTGATTAGGGACTTCCTGTCGATCCTCCAGTTGGGCCATCCTTGGCACCGGCTGTCATACCGGTTGTAGGCACTGATTCACAGTTCAGGGAAGGTTATATGAGGATGACTCAGACCTTCCAGGGAGCTCCGCCTCCTGCCACGACTATGGAAGACATGATGTGGGGTTTTCAACAACAGCATCCTCCCACTTTCTCAGGGGTAGGAGGACCTCAGGCTGCAGAGTCATGTTTGGAAACCATGCTGACTATCTTCAAGCATCTGGACATGCCTCCAGAAAGGCGGGTCAAGATCGCTACCTACATACTCTGAGAATCTGCCAAGAGGTGGTGGGTTGTGATCTCATGGGTGTTTCACCAGTAGGTTATGGCTTGGGAGGAGTTTCAACACGTCTTTTATGACTACTTCTACCCAGAGACCCTGAGGGCCGACCGAGCCTGAGAGTTCATGAGCTTAGAGAAGGTTACTCTTTCTTTCATGGAGTATTCCTCTCGTTTCACCGATCTACAATGTTTCACACACCTCTGGGATGGGAGTGGGGTGTTCTTGGAAAGGAATTTTGAGGTTGGTATCAGGTGGGAGATCCGCTCGCAGGTGAATATCTTCCAGTTGACTTCTATCACTTCCATCATCAATCAGGCACTGATTGCAGAGCGCAATCTGAGAGACTCTGAAGCTGTGATCCAAGGCAGTTTTGCTTCCAGAGCTAGTTTCCCTCCAGATGATAGCAAGAATCGCCGTAGGGAGTCTACATGCAGTGATCCGAGGAAGCAATATGCATCGTCAGGCAGCCAGGTGGTATGCTACCAGTGTGGCTGGTCAGGGAACACGAGGCCGCAGTGCCAGAAAGACCCCGTGAAGTGCCTATCTTGCGGAAATATGGGTCACCTTCAGCATTTCTGCTAGGTTTTCTCACCAGTAGCTGGTGACCGGGGTTCTTCTGTGACTCCTCGTTCAGGAGCAGCACCACCAGTTTCTCACCAGTCGGGGAACTGTAATTCTTACGGCCGTTCGGGCTGAGGTGGAGGTCGAGGTCATGGCGGTCAGCCACCAGTACCTCCGCACCTGCAAGGAGTATCAGCTCAGAGTTGTCAGCCAGGGGCATAGGGCCGTAGTGCAGGCCAGTATTTCTCTGTGGAACAGACCTATCAGGATTAGGATCCCATCCCTTCTACAGTTTGAGGTAAGATTTTTGTAGCCTCCATTTTATCTCCAGCTTTTTTCGATACTGGTGCTATGCATAGTTTTATCTTTGTTGCTGTTGTGGAGAGCATTGGGATCTGTGTCTTTTCTTCTGCCAACTCGTTGACACTAGACACACCTTTGGGGATGAGTACATCTAGTGTACGCTAGTGTAGAGAGTGCCCTCTCGAGGTTACATGGTATCTTTTCTTATGGGATCTTTATGTCCTATAGATGAATGGTTATGATTTCATACTCAGGATGGACTGGTTGGTTCCCTTCCAGGAATTCGTCGACTGTTATCACTGCAGAGTGAGTTTTGTTTCACCAGAGGGTGAATAATTTCTTCATAAAGGATAATGGGATGTTCAGGCGAGTCAAGTTGGACTCGAGCAACATGGGCTAGGAAGGGTGATAGCCCAGATTGCAAGTCTTTATCTGGATGATCAGGGGACTTCACAGTTGGACTTTCCACCAGTGGTGGATCGTTTCAGAGATGTCTTTCCAAAGGACTCTTCGGGTTTGCCTCCGGAGAATAAGGTAGAATTTTTTATTGAGCTCGTTCTAGAAGCAGCACCGGTGTCCATTCCTCCTTATAGGATGTCTACACCTGAGTTGCAGGAGCTCAAGAAGCAGTTGGAGGAGTTGCAGGCAAAGGGTTTCATCCAACCCATTACTTCTCCTTGGGGGTCGTCTGTCCTATTTTTGAAGTGGGCAGACGGTACCCTTCGGCATTGTGTGGATTATCGGAATCTGATCCAGTTGATGGTCAAGAACCGATATCCCTTGCCGAGGATCGATGACCTCTTTGATCATCTTCGAGGAGCCCAAGTGTTCCCGAAGATCGAATTGAGGTCTGGTTATTATCAGTTGCGCGTTAGGCCGTAAGATATACCTCTGACAGCCTTCAGGAGCAGGAATGGTCTATACGAGTATACATTCTTGCTGTTCGGCCTCACGAACGCACCTGCAGTTTTCATGGCACTGATGAACCGAGTGGTTCACCCTTACTTGGACTCCTTTGTCGTGGTCTTCGTGGATGATATCTTGGTGTACTCTTACACATGACACGACCATGCCACACATCTTGGGATTGTTCTGAGTACACTGAGGGAGCACCGGCTTTTTGGCAAACTCTCGAAGTGCCACTTTTGGATGGATCGGATTCACTTCTTAGGTCATGTCATTTTTAAGGCAGGAGTATCTTTGGACCTAGAAAAGGTGAGAGTAGTAGTTTCCTAGGAGAAGCCGAAGAACGTCTTTGAGGTAAAGAGTTTTCTAGGTCAGGCTGGATACTACAGATGCTTCATTCAGGACTTCTCACGCCTAGCAGAACCATTAACAGGTCTGACCAAGAAGGGGGCGAAGTTCTTATGGTCAGATTCTTGTAAGTCAACCTTTCAAAAGCTCAAGGGAAGATTGATGTTGGCACTGAAACTAGTCTTGCTAGAGCCAGTCAAGAGCTACACTATTTATTATGATACTTCAGGTATCAGGCTAGGAGTTGTGATTATTCAGGGAGATGGAGTCGTTGTGTATGGGTCTCGACAGTTGAGGCCACATGAGAGGAAGTACCCTACGCACGATCTGGAGTTGGTAGTTTTTGTTCATGCCTTACGCTGTTGGAGACACTATCTTTTGGGAGAGCACTTTGTTGTCTTTACCAACCACAAGAGTCTCAAGTATATCTCCCCTCAGCGTGAACTGAATCTGAGACAGCGCATGTGGGTCGAGTATCTTCAGTCTTTTCATTTTGAGCTTTCTTATATGCTAGGAAAGGGCAACGCAATAGTAGATGCGTTGAGCAGGAGAAATCAGTTTCATGCAGTTCAGTAGGCCAGCAGTGAGTGGCAGCTTATGGCCCAGTTCTCTAAGATGCATCTGGAGGTACACGATAGACAGGGACAAAATTTCCTATCTTCTGTAGTTTCTGCCTATACACTACTTGTCGGGTACAGATGAGGCAGCTATCAGACTCAGAAGTCTTAGTCCTACGGAAGAGCATGTCAGGAGAGGACCCTCTTCCTGGATAGACAGTGGGAGAGGATGAGATCTTGCATTTCCAGGGACGCGTATGGGTTCTGGAAGACATATGTGAAGAGATGATGCGGGATTTTCATTCCTCAGTTTGGGCAGTTCATCATGGCATCACCAAGATGTATCGGGATCTTCATCACCAGTGCTGGTGTCCAGGTATGAAGAGGGATGTTGCTGGTTTTTTCATGAGATACTCTACATGTCAGCAGGTGAAGGTGGAGCATCAGCGACCAGCATGCCTTTTACAGCAGTTACCCATTCTGGAGTAGAAGTCGAATGATGTTGTGAAGGACATCGTGACCGGGTTGCCGAGGTCACCTCGAGGGAATTATTCTTTTTGGGTTGTCGTCGACAGGCTCACGAAGGTTTCTCACTTCTTGCCAATCAAGGAGACCTTCAGTGTCGATGATCTGGGACAACTTTACATCAGAGAGATCATTCATCTGCATGGATTTACATGCTCTATTGTTTTAGACAGGGATGCATTCATTACCTCTTGGTTCTTGCATGGACTTCAAAAGGCCTTGGGTACACAGGTACTTTTGAGTACAGCATACCATCCTCAGACAGATGGCCAATTCGAGCATACGATCCAGGTGCTTGAGGATATGCTCGAAGCTTGCATCGTAGACTTTGGCGATTCTTGGGAGAAGTATATCCCTCTTGTGGAGTTCGCCTACAACAACAGTTACTAGGCGACCATTCAGATGGAACCTTGCGAGGCATTGTACGGTAGGCCATGCCGATCACCCTTATGCTGGCTGGAGGCAGGAGAGGCAGCTTTGCTGGGACCTCGTCTTGTTTAGGAAACTTCGGAGCATATAGAGTTAATTCGGAAGATGATGACTACAACACAGTCTCGGTAGAAGTCATATGTTGATCATCTGAGACGACCTCTGGAGTTCGAGGTCGGGGATCAGGTTTTCCTGCGTGTCGCACTGAGGCTGGGACACAAGAGGATTCGGAGACAGGGTAAGCTTTCACCACGGTATATCGTATAGTTTGAGGTATTGGAGAGAGTTGGACTGGTTTCCTATCTGTTGCAGCTACCCCAGAGGTACTGGGCCATGCACGATGTCTTCCATGTCTCTCACCTTCGATGTTACTTTTCGGACCCATCTCATGTCTTTCAGCCCGAGGAGGTTGAGTTTGAAGCAGATGCATCATTCGAGGAGCATCCTATCCGGACTGCCGATCACAACGAGAAGGTTCTCCGTGGGCATTTTATCCCTCTCGTACGGGTATTGTGGCAGCATGGGCGAGTACTGGACGAGACCTGGAATAGGGAGGTCGATGTACGATCGCAGTGACTGGAGCTGTTTGGGGTTTCTTCTCCTACACCTCACTAGGGAAATTCGGAGATGAATTTCTTTAAGGGGGGGAAGTTTGTAAGAACCCTGATCTTCGTTTTAGGTACGCCTTTCATTTTTCTGGAGTTTTTCAGAAAAAATGGAGAATCTAGAAAATTTCAAAGTACACCCCTTGTACTCTTCTCCGGCTCGAAGCAGTGTTCTGGCTGTGTCCGGGCCACACACACGGTGTGTAGGGGTGACGTGGAGGCCGATTTTGGTGGAGTACGGAAAAACCTAGTACAAGCCATGTACTCTAAAAGTACACGCCGTGTACTTTTCATTTTTTCACTAAAAGCATCGGGGTCATGCCTGATGGATAGAACACACCACTTCTCCAGGTTCTTCGTCTGAGAGCGACCTGTACGACCGGATCTTCCCCGAGATCCTTCCTCTCCATCCATTCTCATATTCGAGCATGGTTGATTACATTTTAATCTCATTAGTGTGTTCTTCCTTCTTCTTGAGCATTGTTTTCCAATTCCTCCTCTTTCCCATGTTATCGTGGATTACGTGTTTCAGGCGTTTACTCAGATCTACGATGTTCTAAGGAGAATCAATCGTCATGGTTCAATTATATCGATCTCCTAGGATCGAGGTAGGTGTTTTTTTCCTTTCTATAGAAAGTCTTTGAGTATCTTGTGCAATTTCACCAATTCCCTTGAACGGGAATTGTGAATTTAACTTTTTCCCCTCATTGATTGCCTACTTTTCTTGATTGTGGTAGTAGAGGTTTATGCTTGTGAGTAGAGTAATTTGTTTGGTGCTCTGGATGTTTTCCATTCTCATTTTTCTTGTTTGGATGTCTGCTAGTTGCCATGCCTAGTTTTTGGATAGTGGAACTGTTGCTTTGTTATGTTGTTGAGCCATAAATGATAGCCAAGTATCTTTGAGGTTTACTTGGATGATATAAGCATGCTGAGCATGTTAGTTTCACACATGACTGTGAGAACCTTGTGTAGTAGACCACAGGGAGAATATACGTAAGGGCTTCTCCAGAGTGTCTTTTAATACGATGCGAGACCACAGGGGGAATTGACGATGAGTGCTTTCTCAGAGAGCCTGTTGGTCTTTGACGTGGGCCACAGGGGGAATGAGACGATGAGTGCTTCCCTAGAGAGCCTTTAGTATGATACGAGACTATAGGGGTAATTGATGGTGAGTGCTTCCTCAGAGAGTCTACTCTTAGCCGAACCAGAGGGGTGAGACTGTTTGTGCCTCCTACAGGGTTGCTAGTACTTGTAGGTTGAACCATAGGGGTTTGGCTGTGAGAGCAACCCAGAGGGTTACCTATTTTCTACTTATCGTTGGTTGTTTACTTATGTACTTATATGCTAGAACTATGGATTGTAGCTGCTGTGTGCTTTTCTGTTTACTGTTTCCCGCACTTTTACTTGCCTTGTATTCATTGACTGTTAGGCATAGATCTTTGGGTTATTGCCTTCTGGGATTTTATCTCATACACTGTTTGGGCCATGCTTTTGGGCCCAAGCATACTTTGTTGTTGCTAGAATAGATAATGGAAAGCGCCCTTCGACTTCTTGTACTTGATTAATTGGAGCTGGAGAGCAAGGGACCGAGCTTAGGATTGCGATGCTATTGGAGTTTCTATTATTTTAGTACTTTGTTTTTACTTTTATTTCAGCATGTTTTTGTGTTTGATACTTTCCTTAGAAACTTGTACACGTTGCACCATTTTCATCATTACTATATATTCATTGCTTCCGCTATTTGGTTTAAATTGTTGCGTATTGTTTACTTATTCCGCTATATAATGTTAATTTCTTTTCTTTGTATACCTTACCAAATGAGGGCATTGTTTCCCCAATAACTTACCAAGGCCCTCGCTACTAGTCGGCAGCCTCTGGCGTTTTGGGAAATGCGCTTGAGGTCAAGTGGAGAACCTAGTACAGGGCACTAGTAGAGGGGCTCTGGATTCGGGTCGTTGAAGATATACTGTTCTAGGAAGACGATCTTGATAATAGAGGGGGTCAACTAAATGCTGGTCAAAACAATAACGGTATCATCCTCCCAAACTCTCTAATGCATATGAGCAAAGAGAGTCATCTAATTCCACAATTCTGATGATTCCTACATGTCCTTTTTTCAATTATTGACCTAAATAATCATCAAATCTGGTTAAGGTATAAAATTTATAATCCTACTAACTATAGTATTTGGGGAAATCATGTTCGAACCCATAGAGAAGGCAATTTTGACCACTATTCTTCTAAAAACTTACAAAAAAGACCCCACGGATGTCAGCAGTGGAGTTAAGTTTCTATTTTTCTACTTTTTATTAAATTTTGTTTATTATAAGGAACAAATGAATCATCAAAATCTTTTTATGTTTTTTTCTAAAATATATCGAAGCAAGAAACAATTAAAAATAGTAAGTTACAGAGAAATAATATGCTGATAAGTGAACAATCTAGAGAAATACGTCTGGGGAAAATATCAACTCTACTGGTTATGAAGACATTCCTTTTCACAATAGTGATTAAAACTAAAACCACTGAAAATGAGTAATTTATTTTCCTTGATAGAAGATAAATCACTCAATCCAACAAGTCTTGGAGTTCACCACTCTTAGTTTAATCAAATTGAGAATTCTAGTTAGAAAAAGATTACAAAACAAACTTGTCGTATGTTCTTTAGTCTTTCTTTAAATTTAAATGTTTACGAAAATTAATCCACAATTAAACTCACTAAATGAATGTGGAATTATGATATTAAGTGTAGGTGGCACGTTGTAATTTAATTCAATCATAACTGATCTCACCGATCAATTCTGATCACATTAAAATGATAGTGAGAAGAGAAAAGGAAGACAACCAGTAGATTCGATTTTTACCCTGAATTGTATTTAGACTATCATTATATAAATTATCTAAACTAACTTAATTCAATTAAAAAGGAATAAAAATGAAAGAAAACAGAGGAATAAAACTCTCTCTGCTAGCATGAATTACTAATCCACCGGCCATTGGAACTCCGAAGAATGGCTCTCCGAGAAGTGCTCCAAGGTTCGCTCTAGGTTCTCTGCTCTATTCTCGATGGAAGTGGTTGATCGAAATAAATTCCCCCTATATCCTTTAATTATAATAAATCTTTGTTTTTATATCCTCCATCATTTGCTGCAAGTCACCGCCTGCTTCCACAGACTCCAAAAAATCTTTCACTTAAGAACCGCACGTGTGCGTTTTTCGGTGACAGGTACGTCACACTAACTTTTCTCACGTAACTAAATCCTACTGATTTAGTTAAGTAAATCTGGATGATATTTCAATTCACATATAAATTCCCCCCCCCCCCAATATCAGCACATAGGGGGGTTTTCCTTCTTCTCGAAGTCAGCTGCACTGCAAGGGTTCGTCCTTGTAGCTTCATCGCTCCACTAGTACCGGCGACATCTTCCTTGGCTCAAGCAGCGAACATCAGCGACACAACTTCGGGTATAATGTCAATGGTTAGGGCTCCTCCCACTTCCAAAAATGGAAATATGGTTCCACCTCAAACTCCCTTGTCGACAGCTTCAACTGGAAGACATGTGTGCAACATCGACCTCCTGGAAATCACGGTTCGCATCAAGGTGGTGGCGACAGATCGAATTTGGATATTCTTCTTGAGCCTGAGATCTTCAAAGGACTACATGGCTCGGACCTAAATCCTCTAACTATGTCACCTGTTGTAGAAAATAATGGATTCATCAATTTTTTATTTTTTGATTTTTTTTTGATCTATGCATAAGGATGGGATTGGTTTTCGGATTTGAGATTGATTTGTGGTTTTTGGGATGATGTGTTATGGTTATGCTGTTTTTGGACGGAGAAGATGTTGTTTTTGTTCAAGAGTAGATGCAGGGAAGCAATGGTGTGTGTTCTTTAGGCTGTGAAGAAGCTTTGGAAGTGGTGTGGAAGAAATTGTGAAGTGATGATAGTGGCGAGGCAAAGGCAGGTCACCGGTGGTGTCACAGTCGCTGTGAAACCGTGAAAGAAACGGTGCCACCGTTTTTACTGGAAATGGTGTGAGAATCACTGGGAGATAGGGAATTATTATGGTGGAAGTGTAGAAGTGGTGAGATAGTAAATGTTGAGTTATGGTGTCATCGTAAATAAAATAACCGGTTTCTCAGTTTACAGTGAGACTTTAGAGGAAAGCGGTACATCTGTGTTTGGAGGTTACGGTGTAACCATAAAAGGGAAATGGTGCGTAGTGGAACCGTGACCGTGGAGACCCACTAACCTGCAAAATAAATATAGGGATAGAATAAATTTAAACTTAAATAAAATATTATCAAAATAATTAATAAAAACTAAAACTTAATTAAAACAATTTAATGTTTAAACAGTCATAAACTTTAATAAAATAATAAAACTGTTTAAACTTAACTAAAATTGGTACTTTACTAAAAATTAAATTAAGAAACAATTACATTATTAAAATTAATATAAAATTAAAACAATTATAAAACAATATTTAATTATTTACAAAAGTCTTCTGTATAAAATTTAATAAATTTAAGGTAGACAGATAATTATTGTATTATTAAACCATTATGTTAATTAATGAAATTTTAAATAAAAGACTTAATAATTTAATTAGGTTTATATTATTTTATTTTAATAAATTAATTATTAAACTAAATCTATTAATTAGGTTATATTATTTAATTTTTAATACATTAAATGCTAAATTAAGACTAAATAATTAAGGACAAAAGCAGACCAAATTATTTAATTATTGATAGATTATTAAAATTGCAGACAGATTCTACCAAGATAAATATAAAATCATTAGACTACAAAATTAAAGTAATAAATAAATTACTTATTTTATGGCTTAGAATACACAATTAATTATAAAAATTGATTAAATAGTGACTTTAATAATAAAAATAGAAAAGTGTTAATATATAGCATAAAGTACAAAAATAACCATTTAAAACATTAAATATTGATTAAAATGATGTGGAAAAACATGTGTTTTTTAGGCCACCTCAAATTACCCTACACTTAATAATTGTTTTTCCTCAAACAATATCATTTTTTACTATCTTTGAAAATAGAAAAATGTTTTTATTATATTTCTCAAAATTTAAAATGTCCAAAACTTTCATCATAGGACTTCAAGATTGTCATTAGGCTTAGAAAATAAATTTCTCATATGAATCATTCTTAGAACAATTACTCAATGGGTAATCTTGAAAACTATGTTTCATCAAGAAATGAAGATTTCATGCCTCATATATGATACTACTTAGTGACTAACTTCAATATGTGCTTAAATTCTAATCTCAAGAGTGAAAAATATTAAATTTCTGTGGAATTAATAACTTAACCAATGGAACATTGTACTTTGACTCATCACCTAGGTTCCAACAGTAAATAATTTTTTTTAATCTCATCAATGATACAACCTAAATGACTACCATGTAAACCAACTGACCCCTTCTTTTTTTGGTGTTCATCATTCTACTCACCTTAATGAACTCATTTTTGACCCTAAACACTTAATTTTTTTTCAAGCCATGTATCATGTGCTAAGCACTTTGCATATGCACTTATTCAAAGTGTACTGTGGGATTATAGTAAACAGAAACGCACCTAGAATCTAGGGTCTCAGAGACTCACAGTTGGATCCCAGATGCCCAAACTAATCTAGTTTCAAATGATTTATATCAAAAATCATTTATATTGGCTCGTTAAGGTGAGTATTTTAATAAATAATAGAATAAAAGATTTACCTATAATCAAAAATAAAATTTCTAATTCCCGGAGTTATGATCATAACTCCACTAACAGATCACCCATATTACTCTCAAAAATAGACTCTAAACCAGATTTCCACTAAATCACTAAGCAAGACCACCCAACCATCATCCAACCACATTAATTTCAGATTCAAAAAAATCTTAACTACCAGCAAGATACTTGTCCTAAGTCAAGACTCATTTAAGAACCGAGTGAAGATGAAAATTAAGAATTATTTTTGAAAACAATTATCCATTTTTTACAAGAAATTTTGAGTTGTAGTAGTAATTAATGGGATTTCAATTAATCACAGTTTCACACAATCAAGAATTGACCCCCTCCCCCACAGTTAAAACCCCACATTGTCCCCAATTTTGACTTCTAATGTATAGAATAAAAATTTAGAAATTAAGGTTCAAAATAGATTTTCAATTAAGTAGATTTATGACAAGTTTTAATGGGTATCTTTAGTGTTAAAAATGTTGCTTGACACAATGAATATATAATCAACAGGTTCATTAGCAAGTGCATGGATTAAAATTCAGTCCAATGGATATTTTCCAACAAAGTTCAAACCAAGCATGTAACTTTTTGGTGCAGAAGGAATTGTTTGTAAGGAAATTTAGAAAATATGATTCAATTATTTGTTAAATAACACATAAAGAAAGCATTCCTAACACCCCTTATCAAACACAGGCAACAAAAAAACACAACATCCAGCAAGCATGGACCCCCCCCCCCCCGCACATAGATTCTATCAGTGAAAGATTATTTAAATATTTAACAATTAATTAAAATTTAAGAAAGAGTCACCTGAAGAATTTTTAATTCAACTTAGTGACAAGAAGAAAAGGTTTTTTTTATATGCATGATATGCAGTAGATTTTCAGAAAATATGTTGCAGAATTTTTTCATGAAAAACATGCAACAAATTTTTTAAAAAAATAATAAAGAGCAGATTATGAAATTGAAATTTAACAGTAAGATACTTCCCTGACTATTTTTTCATTAGTAATTCAACATGGGAATTCCACTCCCTTAAATGACACCGGAGAAGCTTCTTGATAACTCGAAAACAGAACAAGAGAGTAAGAATAACCAGTAACAAGGACTTCCTAAAAAACAGTTCATAGATGTAACACATTATTTGAGGGTAAAAATGAAACAAGGTAAAGACAAAAACAACCATGTGTTGCCTCCCATGTAGTGATAAGTTTTAAAGTCTTCAGCGAAACTTTATTCAAGAACAATTTTAAAATACTATGAAGAGAGCCAATCCCTTCGGTTGTCCCTCAAAATAAAGTTTCACTCTCTGCCCATTAACTAACATGGGTTTGTTCTCTTCACCAACTATTTCAATAGCTCCATTCTTCAGAACTCTTACAATAGTAAAAGGTCCAGACCACTTGGACTTCAGCTTTCCAGGAAGGAGTCTGAGTCTAGAATTAAAAATAAGGACCTTCTGTCTAGGTTTTAATTCATTGTTTTGAATGATGAAATCATGAAATATTTTAGTACTATCTTTATAAATCCATGAATTTTTATAACTCTCTCTCTCTCTTAGTCTCATACAACTCACTCAACTCAAGTAAACTCATCTCACCATCACTCTTAAAATCTAATTTTAGAGCCTTAACTACCCAATAAGATTTATGTTGTAACTCCACAGGTAAATGACAGCATTTCCCATACAACAACCTATAAGGAGACATACCAATTGGGGTCTTCAAAGAAGTTCTATATGCCCATAAAGCTTTATACAATTTAATATACTAGTCATTCCTAGAGTTTTACATAGTTTTCTCAAGTATCTATTTCAGTTCCCTGTTCAAAATTTCCACTTGTCCACTGGACTGTGGATGATAAAGAGTACCTGTTTTATGAAAACAACCATATTTCTCCATCAAATCGTTAAACTTGTAATTCTTAAAATGTGTTACATTATCAGTGATAAAAGATTTTTGAATTTCAAATCATGTAAAGATGTTCTTCTTCAATAAACTTTATTACAAAATTAGCTTGATTGTTGGGCAGTGCCACTGCCTCAACCCATTTTGAACCATAGTCTATAGCGACAAGAATATATTCATTCCCATGAGATGATGGAAATGGACCCATGAAATATAAACCCCAAACATCAAAAATTTCTACTTCCATAATTCCTTTTTGGGGTAACTCTTTCTTCCTACCCACATTTTCTATCCTCTGACATCTATCACAGCCAACCACAAAACATCTAGCATCCTTAAAGAGTGTAGTCCAATAAAAACTAGATTGTAAAAATTTATTAATAGTTATCTCACCACCATGGTGACCTACCCAAGTTGAGGATTGACAACTCTCTAAGATAGATAGAATTTTTTCCTCAGGCACCCATCTTCTAAGAATACTAGCAGCACATCTCTTAAACAGTAAGTGATCATCCCAAAAATAGTATTTAAGCTCAGAAATGAATTTCTTTTCTTTGGTTATTGGATAAACTTTTGGGAAAGACACCTGATGCCATGATGTTGGAAAAATCAGCAAACCAAGCAGATTTCATGATTGACACAGTAAGCAGCTTCTCATCAGGAAAGGAAGAGTTAATCTCCCTAGAAATTTAAGATTGAGTAAGAAGAAGAAGAAGCCTAGATATGTGGTAAGCAACTAAATTTTCAGCTCCCTGCTTGTCCCTAATATCTGAATCAAATTCTTGAAATAATAGAATCCATCTAATCAGCCTGGGTTTTGTTACCTTCTTAGACAGAAAGTACTTTAAAGAATAATGATCATTGAAAAAGATTAATTTGGAGCCTAACAAATAGTGTATAAACTTCTCTAGAGCAAACACAATAGTTAAAAATTCTTTTTCAGTAGTGGTATAATTCTGTTGGGCATCATCTAGAAGTATACTAGCATAATACACCACATGTATCTTCCTATCTTTCCTCTGTCCAAGGACAGTAACAAAAGCCATTTCACTAGAATCACACATAAGTACAAAAGGTAGTTTCCAGTTAGGTGTAGTGATGATGGGTGATGTAGTGAGTTTCTATTTAAGCATATTAAATGATTTCAAATAGTTTCCATCAAAGTTGAAAGGTTAATCCTTGACCAGAAAAGAAAACAAGGGATTAGTTATTTTAGAAAAGTCTTTTATGAATCTCTGGTAGAAACTGGCATGCCCTAAGAAACTTCTAACACCTTAGACATTTAAAAGAGTTGAGAGTTTTTGAATAACATAAATCTTAGCAATATAACTTCTAGTCCTCTCATTGAAACCTTATGACTAAGAACAATACATTATATAACCATGAATTGACACTTATCCCAATTATGAACAAGGTTGGTTTCAATGTATCTCACCAAGACTAAATCAAGATTTCCAAGACAAGTATCAAATATACTACCCACAATGGATAAATCATCCATGAAAACCTCAATAATTTTCAAAATAATATATGAAATGATAGTCATAATACACTTTTAAAAGGTGGATGGAGCTTTACACAACCCAAAGGGAATCCGCCTGTATGCAAATGTCTCAAAGGGTCATGTGAAAGTGGTCTTCTCCTGATCCTCTAAAGAAAAAGGAATCTGGTTGTAACCAGAATACGCATCAAGAAAACAGAAAAACTCATTTCCAATAAGCCTCTCAAGAATTTGGTCCAAAAATGGCTTTGGAAAATGGTCCTTCCTAGTGGAAAAATTAAGCTTCCTATAACCAATATAGACTCTCCATTGTGTGGCTTTCCTAACTTAGACTTCTTCATTTATTTCATTTTTAAAAATAGTGAAACCTCACTTCTGGGGGAAAAACTGGATAGTGCTAACCCAAGAACTATGAGAAATGGGATATATCATTCCAGTATCTAGCAATTTGATCACTTCTTCTCTCACAACTTCTTTCATGTTTGGATTCAATCATCTTTGACACTCTACCCTAGGCTTATGGTCAAGCTCCATAGGTATTTTATGGATACAAAATGAGGGACTAATACCCTTAATATCATCTATGTTACAACCAATGGATGTTTTAAACTTCTACAAAACATTTAACAATCTTCCCTTCTGATTGCCATTAAGTTCAGTGGAAATTATGACTAGAAAAGTTGAGTTATCACCCAGAAATGAATATTTAAGATGAGTTGGGGTTTGTTTTAGCTCAAGATTGGGTGGTTCTACACTATATGGAAGACTCTAAGGCCTAGTAGGTCCAAAATCATCAACATATTTCTTGTAAAGAGTATTAAAAGATAAAATATATTCAATTCCATGTTCAAATTTAGAAGTAATAGTGATGGTGTCCAAAGTGGGTAGTACAATGTCTAGATTTTACATATCATATTTTAACAATTTAATCATAGTAGAATCATCAAATTGTCTTATAAGTTCTCCCTCAATATCATCAATGTGTTCAGAAAGGTTGGTGTTAACAAAAACACCGTCGAATTCACTCAAAAATCTCCTAAGTTCAGAAACAGTGGACTCTTCTATAGCAGAAACTGGACAGTTGTCTAGTTCTGGAGTATTTTCTAGACTGAATGTTCGAGTAGAATTTTCAACATTAAAAATAGATTAAACAGGATTATCAGCTTCACAATTATTTTCTTCAACAGAGGATTGATTTTCATATTCATTAGAGTTTCCAATTGAGTTCTCATTCTCTAAGGACTCTATCATTTAACAGTTTTCAGAAAATGATCACCCTTTAACATTTTTAAACACATTGAACTCTTCTTGTTTTTCTCCAATTTTAAAAACTTACTGACCCTTAGAGACATCGATTACATCACCTCATGTGGCCAAAAATGGCCCACCCAAGATGATGGGAACCTTTTGATTGCACTCCATATCTAAGACTAAAAATTCCGTAGGTAAAAACTGCTTCCCAACCCTAACTAGAAAATGATCTACCCTACCCATAGGATGAGTGAAAGATCTATCAGCTAACTGCAGTATGACTATGGTGGGTTGATGGTCACCCAACCTCAACTGTTGAAATAATGAGTATAGTAGAAAATTAATGCTAGCACCTAAATCACACAATCAGTTGAGTTGATCAGAATTTCCTAGTGTGCAAGGTATGACAAAACTTCCAGGGTCTTTCAGTTTAGTTGGGATTTTCTTTTAAAGTACAGCACTGCACTCTTCAGTGACACTGTAAGTAGAAAATTATTCTAGAGTTTTTTTATTTGAACTAATTCTCTTCAAAAATTTCATGTAATATGGGATTTTAATTAAGGCTTGAATGAAAGGAATTCTTACATGAATCTTGTAAAGAAGTCCAAGGAACTAAAGAAGTTTATCCTTGGTCTTACTTTGAGGTTTCAGCTTCTCAGGGAAAAGGATGGGTGGGGGAAAAATTTTAACGATAGTAGCTATATCCCTCACCACTTCATCAACCTTTTCTTTTCTATTATTCTTTTAATTTTTTGATGAATTTTCAGCTCGAGTTTCAAATGAAAAATTCATATTTAGATCATATTCAAGATTTTTCTGTGAATTTACATCATGTGTTCAATGTAGATTTTTATTTCCATATTGAAGAAGATTTTCAGTTTGGGCATTATCATGGAGTTTTTTAGCAATAGTTTGAGTTTTAATCCCACTTCTAGTGACAATAGCCACGACATTATCTCTAGGGTTAAGTTCAGTGGTACTAGGAAGTCTACCTTTTTCACTAGATGAGAAATCCCTACCAAGATGAACTAACTGTGTTTCCATGTTCTGCATCTTTAGATCAGTTTGCATTTTATCTGACTCATATTGATTTTGATGTTTGGATAGTTGAATCATGTATCTGTCCTCTAAGGAGTTAATTTTATTCAAAATTAGATCAAGCTTAGAAGACATGTGATTATAATTGTTTCTTTGTACATTCGAAGACTCACCCATTTATTGATTCTTAAAATTTGGTCTTGGTTTATTATAATAATTAGGGGAAGTGGATTGTTTAATTAAGCCTTGATCTTTATAGGACAGATTATGGTGGTTCTTATATCCTTGATTATAATTTTTTGAAAATGTATCTTCTTTAGGCGGCATTCTAGGACCATAGTTAACAATGTTTGAGCTCTCTGGTTATTGGGTCGGCATATTAAAATTCGGAAAAAAGGTTTCTGTATGCCCAAACATACCACACTAGACACACTCTTCCCTCAAAGATTGGTTGTTTTTTTGACATCTTAGTTGGTTAACAGTTTACTTTGAATTCTGGTTCAGTAAAGATTGAAGTTGGTTAGTGATTTCAGTTAGTTGAACATGAGTTTCATTTATTGAAACTGTGTTTGGATTAACATTTCTATTGACTCTTTTCATTATTAAATTTTTATGTTGTGAATTCAATGTAAGATTATTAAAAACAATTTATAAGTTCTTCATCTATTTTATCATTGTAATTACCCCCAGTAGATTCGTTAACTAGATTCTATCCAGAGGAGGAAAAACCTTCAAAGAATGTATCAATAAGAAGGTGAGATGGGAGTTGATGATAGGGACACTGCCTAAAAAGAACCCTGAATCTATACCATCATTCATGAAAATATTATCCATCCTCTTGATAAGAACTAGTGATTTTTGTTCTATGTTTACCTTTCAGTTTTTGAGGATAAAATATCATAATGAAAGAGTGGTAAACTTGATCCCAATTTTCTAAAATGTTTTCATCTAGACTCAAAAACCAATTTATAGCATTCCCTTTATGGGAAAAGGGAAATACTCCCATTCTAAGTTCATTTTCTGCGAGTCATGGAAGAGGTAATTGTTGCACAGTGTTGTAGAAGTCTCTAATGAAGGCAAGGGATTACTCATTAGGGAGTCCATTAAAAGATGGTAACAATGAAATATGCGACTGTTTCAATTTATTATTTCTAGCCCTAGGAGATAGTCTAAGGGATGATGGATTTCATGAAACTTGAGGAAGTTGAAACTCCCTCATCCTAGGCCTTTCATTACTATCTAAGAGTTCTGGTTGATTTTGATAGTTCTTAGGTTCTGAAACTCTATTATCTAAGTTTTCCATTTCACTTTTTTTCTTCCTTCATAGAATAGTGATATTTTTTTCTAATTCAGGGTTAAAAGGATCTAATCTAGCACTAGATGATCTTGTGCTCATAAAAAAAACAGACATTACTCAGTAGTAAAAATTCAGCAAGAAGTGAAACAGATTTTTTTCTTAAAATTTTCAAATTTTTCAATTTTTTTAAAGATTTTTATATATGTGATTTTTTTAATGTTTTTTTTGAGTAATGGATAATGACTTCCTCTTTAACAGAACCAAAAACTTTACCTAAACTTTCATTGAAGTCTATAAATGTTTAAAATTTATAATCCTACTAGCTGCAGTATTTGTGGCAAGCAGGGTAGAACCAACAGAGAAGGCAATCTTGACAACTATTGTTCTAAAAACTAACAAAAAGACCCCACTGATGTCAGTAGTGGAGTTGAGTTTCTATTTTTATACTTTTTAAAAAAATTATTTTAAGCCACAAATGAAACATCAGAATCTTTTTATGTTTTTCTTCTAAACTATATCGAAACAAGAAACAACTAAAAACAGTAAGTATCAGAGAAATAATATGTTGATAAGTGAACAATCTAGAGAAATACATCTGAGGGAAATATCAACTCTACTAGTTTGGAAAACATTCCTTCTCACGATAGTGATTGCAACTAATACCACTAAAAATTGGTGATTTATTTCCCTCGACATGAGATAAATCACTCAAGATGACAAGTCTTGGAGTTCACCACTCATAGATTAATCAACTTGAGAATCCCGGTTTGAAAAATATTACAAAACAAACTCGCTCTGCATTCTGTAGTATTTAGTTCAACTTAAATGTTTATGAAAATTAATCTACAATCAAATTCAATGAATAAATGTGGAATTCTGTGATTAAGTATAGGTGGCATGTTACAATTGAATGCAATCGGAACTCATCTTGCTGATCAATTACGATCACATCAAGTAGATTTGATTTTACCCTGAACTGTATTTACCCTTTAATTATTTCAATTATGTAAACTAAATTAATTCAATTATAGAGGAAGAGAAGTGAAAGAAAATAGAGGAATAAAACTCCATCTACTAGCATGAATTTCTTCTGCTCCTGGCGCTCAGAACTCTGAAGAATGGCTTTCCGAGAAGTGCTCCAGGTTCTCTGCTCTAATCTCAACGGAAGTGGTTGATCGAATGAAATTACCCCTCTATCCTTTAATTATGTTGAAACTCTATTTTTATATCCTCCATCATCTACTGCAAGTCACCTCCTACTTCCACCAACACAAAAAAATCCTTCACTTAAGAATCGCACACGTGAGGTTTTCTGTGACAAGCACGTCACACTAATTTTTCTCACGTAATTAACTCCCGCTGAGTTAGTTAAATGAATTTGGACCGGATTTCAATTCCCATATGAACCTACCCCCCCAACCAATCTCATAACACAGGGGGGGTTCTACTTCCTCCCGAAGACAGCCACACTACAAGGGTTCATAAATCTTCCTCGGCTCAAGCAGCGGACATCAGCGACTCGGATTTGGATCTACTATCAACAGTTTGGGATCCTCCCCCTTCAAGAAATAGAGGCATGGTTTCTCATCAAACTCCCTCGTCGATGGATTCATCTGAAAGATATGTGATCAATATCAACCTCCTAGAAATTGCGGTTTGCATCAAGGGGCATGGCGACAGTTCGATTTGGGATCTTATTCTTCAGCTCGAGATCTTCAAATGATGACAGGGACTAGACCCAAATACTCAAACTATGGAACCTGTTATGGGAAAAAATGGATTCATAAAATTGGGAATTTTTTATTGTTTTGATTTTGTTTGATATGTGCATGAGGATGGGATTTGGTTCCGGATTTGAGATTGATTTGTTGTTTTTGGGATGATGTGTTGTGGTTATGCTATTTTAGGGCAGAGAAGATGTTGTTCTTGGTCAAGAGTAGATGCAGGAAAGAAATGGTGTGAGGTCTTGAGGCTGGGAAGAATCTTTTAGTAGTGGTTTGGAAGAAATCATGAAGTGAGAATAGAGACGAGGAAAAGGTAGGGCACCGGTGGTGTCACAGTTGCTGTGAAACCGTGATGGAAACGGTTCCACCGTTTCTCTTGGAAATAGTGTGAGACTCACTGTGGGGCAATGAATTTTTACGGTGGAAGTGCAGTAGCGGTGAGACAGTAAAGGTGGAGTTACGGTGTTACCGTAAATGAAAGAACTGGTGTCTCGGTTTACGGTGAGACAGTAAAGGAAAACGGCATGTTTGTGTTAGGAGGTTACAGTGCCACTGTAAAATGAAAATGGTGTGTGGTGGAACAATGACCGTGACGACCCGCGAACCTGCAAAATAAATAGAGGGATAGAATAAATTTAAACTTAAATAAAATATGATCAAAATAATTAATAAAAACTAAAAATTAATTAAAACAATTGAAAGTTTAAACAATTCATAAAAATTAATAAAATATTAAAACTATTTAAACTTAACTAAAATTGGTACTTTACTAAAAATTAAATTAAAAAAATTAAATTACTAAAGGTAATATAAAATTAAAACAACTATAAAATATAGTTTAATTATTTACAAAATTATTCTATATCAAATTAAATAAATTTATGGTAGATAGATAATTATTATATTATTAAACCATTATGTTAATTAATGAAAGTTTAAATAAAAGACTTAATAATTGAAGTAGGTCTATATTATTTTATTTTAATTAATGAATTATTTAAATAAATCAATTAATTAGGTTTTATTATTTAACATTTAATACATGCAATGTTAAATTAAGACTAAATAATTATGCACAAAAGAAGACCTAATTGATTAATTAATGTTAGATTATTAAAATTGCATAAAGAAACTACCAAGATAAATAAAAAATCATTAGACTAATATCTAACATTAATTAATTAATTAGGTATTCTTTTGTGCATAATTATTTAGTTTTGATTTAACATTGCATGTATTAAAAGTTAAATAATAAAACCTAATTAATAGATTTAGTTTTAATATTTTATTAATTTTTATGACTTGTTTAAACTTTCAATTTTTTTAATTAAGTTTTAGTTTTTATTAATTATTTTGATCATATTTTATTTAAGTTTAAATTTATTCTATCCCTCTATTTATTTTTCAGGTTCGCGGGTCGTCGCGGTAATTGTTCCACCACACACCATTTTCATTTTACAGTGGCACCGTAACCTCCTAACACAAACATGCTGTTTTCCTAATTAATTAATTAATGTTAGATTATTAAAATTGTAGAAAGAAACTACCAAGATAAATAAAAAATCATTAGACTATAAAATTAATGTAATAAAAAATTAATTATTTTATGGTTTATAATACAAAATTAAATAGAAAAATTGATTAAATAGTGAATTTAATAATAAAAATACTAAAGTGTTAATATATAGCATAAAGTACAAAAATAACCAATTAAAACATTAAATATCGATTAAAATGATGTGGAAAAACATGTGTTTTTAAGGCCACATCAATTATCAAACCTAACGAATTAGAAATTAAATTCACCTTACTAAGGATGTTGGAAATTCAAAAATGAAAAGAATGCAGTTATTTCACACATCAGCCCTAATAGAGATACAAATATTTTTGTGAAAAGATATAGCCTAGGAATTTTTTATCAGAATAAATGGTAAACCATTCCAAAAGAATTAATGATGATATCACTTTAGAGCATGCATCATATATGAAAGTCTGAGATCATGTATAGGATAGTTCTTCTCAAGTAGCCTAAGATGTCTTGGACTATAGGATACCACGTGTTCATCATTAATTAGATTGCATCCCAAACCCAAAATAGATTCATTAAAAAATACCACCCAACCCTACCCTACCTTTAGAAGTTTCAAAACTAGGGAATAAGACAAAATTAACTTCAATTTATCAATATAATTCTGAAATTTCTAATCCAACATGTTATTTACTCATTACTGAGTGAGTGTGGTAAATATAGAGGCCAAATTTGTTAAATCATTAAAAAATAAATGATAATACCCTATTAATACCAATATGCATCTAATATCAAAAACATTGTGTGGGTGTTCCAATGTCATAATAACCTTTAATTTCTTAATATCAACTAAAATACCATGTTCCAAAACCTTGTTTCCCAATTAATTCACATCCAAAATCCAAAAATTCATTATTTATATCTTTGTGTAATGTTGGTGACCTCTCAGAATTTTAAGAACTACTCATATATGAGTAAGAGGATCTTCAGCAGCTTAGAGTAAACAAGGATGGTTTTTACAAAAAAAACATGAATGAATTGAGATACTAATTGAATTTACTTTTTAATATCTTTGTAATAATCATTGAACCCTTGGTTACCTAAAAAGGAAAGAAAAGATAATCATAAATTATATACCTACTCTAGAAGTTTTTATTTGGGATATAAAATTATTTCATTCTATTATGTTAATAACTATAGAAAAGTTAAATCTTTAATAACCAGTTATCCCCTTCCAACTAGTCAAAAAATCACCAATCCGAGGGAAAAATACTAATTATTTAACCTAACTCAATTAAGTTTTCATTAATCTATGAAAAGATGAAGGGTTTTGTCAGCTTTATTCAAAAAAACAAATAGGTTCCACTAATGTTAACACACTCAGACAAATATTTCCATTACCAAAAAATCATCTAACTAGGTATTTAACTCCATAAATTATGATGGTTCGAAAATGTAAGAGGGAATAGAGATAGGATGGGTACATAGTACCAAGTCAATAGATAATTCCATCTTCCATACTCGTGTCATGATAAAAAAGTCTAACAAAAACACATTGGGGAAGTTTATTAGAAAAAATAGATGATCACCACTGAAGTTTTTTCCCTAGGATAAAATAAAACATTGATATCATTCTTCCCAACCCCATATGACGAGGCCTGTCTCTACTCAACCTCAGGTCTTATTCTCTCTAGAAAACATGGAATACCCCAATGAGAGTTGTAATTGAAACCCTCCAAAGATAAAATTAAATCTGGGATTTATGGGAAATTATATGATCAATCCAATGAATTATGTTCAAAGGATTAATATTGAGAACTATAAAATCCTTGTTTAGTTTGATCACTGATAAGGTGAAAGTATAAGAAGGGAATTATAGACCTAGTTCTCTATTCACTTTTAGGGGTGCTTCAATATTGATCTGAAGGAATAATATTCATAAGAATGCTTAATAGAATCAAAATAAAAGTTGTTGGGTATGAATTATATGAACTAGGGTAAAATAAATCATTCACTGAAGAAGATTTATTGTGGTCATACCTCTCACTATGAGTGGACCCGCATTTGATTACTCTAGAGACTCATCCACAATATGAAGAATACCTAAGGATGTAATACCTTAGTTCATGAATCATATGACTAAACCACAAAACCATTCGGTAGTGATGATCACGTTCCACTATGAAGGGAAGAAATTACATGATATAGCTTCTAAAATCGGCCTAAGAGACCACATAAACCATAAATATTTGGTGTTTCTATACCAACACTCTTTGAATTCCTAATCATGCCACATTTAAATCATGTTAATGTGACTTTTCCAAACAGATAAAAATATATTTATTATTTATACTATCATGATCCACCATGAAATTCATATTGTTTCCTCTTTCCCTTAATGTAACTAATAGAACACCCACTTGGATAATTAGGAACTCCCAATAACCATGACTAACCTACTAGATCAATCTCGTCGATCAAATATTTTTTTAATAATACCAACATAAAAGATATTATTTAGTATTAAATAATAAGATCATATATCAGGTTGAATACCCATTCAAATCTTCGGGCGTTTAACTTTTTATTCGATACTAATCTAGAATAAAAATGAACATGTTCAGAAAATAAGGGTGCATATAGATTCACAGATTTATTTCCTTGTTAGAGAATGAAAAACTCTATAGAATTTTCCATGACTGTTGAATTTGGATAGAATCCTTCTATGAAAATAACTCAAAATCCTTTCCACTCTAAGACTCCAGGTCTCTATATTGTAATCATCTAATCCCACCACCTCCTTCAATTCCAATCAAGCATAAAGGTATAATATTTCACCCTAATTAATTAAAGAATTTATGATAACTCAAAATATGGTTTAAGTATTTTCAATCATTCTTCAACCTCATGAGGATCATTAGATACTTTTTAATATAGTTGTCTCTACCAAGGAATCTCATGAGCATGATCTCTAGTTTCATCCATTCAGGGTTCCACTACTCAATCTTGAATAGGAATTGGTGTGGCTACCCATCCTAGAGCTAAGACCAAACTCACCATAATCAAAACTAGGTTCTTATCAACTTTAGGGTTTGATTTTTTTGGCTTATCAGAAATGCAGTTCTTAGGTCTATTCAAATACCATTATGGGGAAATAGTACTATTAAACATCAATAATAAGTACAAAAACATCATCAAAAATACATAGATCATCAAGACATTCACGAGATACCGTAATATCAATTATAGTAGATAAAATCAAATATTCTAGGATTTCAAAATACTTATATCATATTTGGAAAAGTCTAAACTTATATAAACTTATTCCTCAGAGAAACGTTTACCAAACACCCATAGTGGCTTATGAATCTCTATAATGAGAGATATCGAGGAACTCACTCATAACCTTCCACTTAATTCATGATAATCCAACCTCCCATATATCAATACATCCTAGACTGTATACTAAAATCAATTAATGATGCTCACCATACCATTGATACCATGTTTTCATTAAACCGAACCAAATACCCTGGTACACTAGTACCTAAGCAAGAACTGACATGGACCAAATTTAATTCATGATCCCCAAGGGATAGAAACTATCACTAGGGCATCAAAAATAGGTTTTATGGATTTATTTTTCTATAAGAATAGACCAAAAATATAGAAATATTGTAGATAAAATAGTAAACATACTATATGATATAAACTCTTCGAGGATAATGTACCAAAAGTATATAGGTATTGACCAAAATGATACATTATCTACTTAAATGACACAATATCCATCACGATAAAAGAATCCCATAATCTTCTTACAATGATTAGATCATAGCTTCACCAATTACCATCATTAACCAATGTTACATGAATCATGAACACCCACCACCTAAATGGGGATCAGTCCCTTTTCATAGTCCTGTTATAACATATTCTTCAAATTATTAAAGGTAAAGGTATTGTGTGAGAAAAATATACCAGTAGTTTTTTAAAATAAAATATCAATAATTATTTCCACAACCAATAAACTATTTATCATTCAATTTAAATAAAATTAATTCGTGGAAAATATTTTTTTTCATTTTTAGTCCAAAATTAATTCAAAACAATTGGATAGAAATTAAATCAAAAATAGTATTAATATACATTCTCAAAAAACGAAATAGAATGAATAAAAAAGTTCTAAAATCATTGGAATTTAATGAAAACATCAAAACAATTCACTATGATCATATTCCCAGTGGATTGTTAGTTCATGGCTCTAGGACTCTCACACTGCATAGTCAATTAACAACATCTCATGGTTTTCACACATCTATAATGATAAAGTCAACATTATATTATAAATCAATACCCTAAAAAGATAAATTTAAGATAAATTTGTTTTTATTGTAGTTGGAATCATCAATCCATTTATAAGGTTCAGATTCGTAGAATTATTTTCCATGTTAACTAATAAATACATAATATCATATTTTCTTTCAATAAATAAATAAATAATAATAAAATGATTAATTTTATATAAATTCATATTTCATGGTTCAAATTACTAATTTCAAATTTCAAAATTCCATTTCAATTTGAAGATCAAATCAAATCTTTTCCTCAAATTCATAATTTTAAACTAATACTTAATTTAATTATAATTTCCTTTTTAGAAAAAATCAAATCATTTTATCAAATAACTCCTCATTTAAATCCATATTTTATCCAATCAAAAAAATAAATTTAAACCATTAAAAAATGTTTTTGTTTTTGAATTACATTCTCTTTGAAAGTTATCCTAATCATCTCAAATCAAGTTTATAAAATCAACTAAAAATGTATTTTTAATTAAAGGGTGAAAATCAAAGATTCCAATGTTGTAAATGATTTATAAAATAATATACCTTTAGTCACATGATCATTAAATAACTTGAAATGAGATACTTCAATGAAGAGTCAGAGGTGAGGATGATCAAAGAGGAATCCCTAGAATGAAAATATATCAAATTATAGTTTAGATCCACTGAAGACAAGAGGATTCCTCACTCTTAAAGTAGTATAGAAGTGAATAAAGGGGGATTCCAAATCAAAGAAGCCACACTCATCATAGATGGATCAATCACATCGAATAGCACATTAATTCAAGAATAAAGGGGTAATAGAATCCAAAATACACTCTATAGATCCATAAAAAGCCTTGGGGTTGAATTAGTTTTCATTAAGATGTCATTTGAATTTATAAAAAGGGTGTTTAGGTCATTTATTAAAAAAATTATAGGATTAAAATCTCATCACGTGACTTCCTAGGATATGATGCATGATTAGAAAAAACCAGGCATCTAACCATTTACAGTTATTGGGATTCTTCTCACAGTAACATAGATTGAAGAAAAATACACCAACCATTCATTCCCTCCTAGGCTACTAGAACAATGGTGTAGGGTTTAGCCATTTCGTTTAGAGATCATGAACCAACCATGGGTTCCCAATTGTCCAGTGCCACAAAATTTTACTTTTTAAAAAAATCATGTTCCCAATCCTAGAACCTCAACATATCAGACATTTTTCTATGGGATAACCCACACAAGTTTCGCTAACTGTGTGCCAAATTTTCACGAGCCTATAAACTCGCAAAAAATTCTAAAAAACCCCAAAAAAACACAAAAAACATCCAAACAATAGATTATTCAAACAAAATGTAAAATTTCATAATATATGGTATCATGATGTTACACCTAATAACATTTGTTTCTAAAAATTTGACATTTTACCCACTTAAACTGTGAACCCAACACTATAAACTATTAATCAGCTATGTAATTTATCTATTCTCAAAAGTTTTATAATATTAGGTAAAATTTTCTTGAATAAATTCATATTATGGTAAAATTTAAATAGATTAAAATAGAATGAATTCAATGATAAGAACAATCCATGGAGGATATTTTCTAATCACACAAAGTTATTAGCATATCAAAAAATATTTAATTTATGTCAATAGACTAAAATTACATTGGAAACCGAACATTAAACGTATTTAAAATAAAAAATGAATAATTTTATTCTTATCATAATTATTTTTCTTTACTTTTTCAAAATAATTTAAAATTCATTTATCTATGAAGGTTTTTTACATAACACAAAGAATGTCCATACATAAGAATGTTACTTTTGTTACCATTCTTAAGCGTTTCTTAAATTAAACATCTCATTATCAAGGATTTTATTGAAAGCTATTTTTGGTAAAGATTATATAATTTATCTATAATAGAATAATTTATCATATTAGTATCATTTTTAAGATATTTAATATTGGATTTTGTAAGACCTGAGATTCTATTATGGTAATTGAATACTTTAAAATGTGCATTTTATTATTTAATCATAATGGTATAGCACATAGTTTGATAGAAACATAGAAATTAAATTCATCTTAATGGTTATAGCTTTTAAAATAGATCACATAGAAATATATGGCACCACCATAATATTGAACCTTGGAGGATTATACTCTAAAATTAATGAAAAATATATAAGATTCATTTTTATTATGAAGAATACATTAAGAAATGGATTAAGCATTGTATAAGAATGATGATACGGATATGAATGAACATCATATTTTTTTAATGAGGTGTACATATAAGGGGTAATATGACCATTGTAATGTGGCCTCTAGAATCTAACCATTATAATTTGATCATTTGAATATAACCATTGGAAACATGAATTTTGTTATAGTAATGCATGAACTATTCAAGAAATTTATAGTAAAATAAATATAATAATTTGATGAAAATATAATTACAATTTTTTAAAAAAATATTTTAGTCAATGAATATAAATATAATTACAAACATAAATATTTTAATAAAAATAATATTAACTATAATAAATATATTCCAAAAAATTGGCGCAAAACACATGATTTTAAAATAAGTAAAAAAATTAATTGAAATGACGAAAATCTCATATAAATAAAATTATTTTTATAAAAAGGATATAAAATTTGAACAAACTGTGTTAATGTTTTCCAATTGTGAATTTTTCATAACTTTCTGAGACATTCAAATTTTTCCTTAAATAATAAATTACACTAAGCATATATGGTAAGTGTTATGAAATGGTTGGGATATAAAAATCATATGATAATTAATATAAGTGAATCCATAACCAAAAAGGTAAACTTTTTAATATACGATATTTTAATGAATTTAAATTATTTTTCATACCTACAAATAAATTTCTACAATTAAAATTGAAATTGTGGTTTTAAAAGTGAGAGTTTGTGGAAAAATTATCTTCACATAGACAAACTAATATAAAATAATATATATTAGTTCTAAAACAATAAAAAATCAAAAACCAAGTATTAATTACCAAAAAAATGATCTAACCCCATGATTATGATAATGGTTTTACATTTTCCACTACATAGATTTCAAAAACTTGTGTTTTCAAAATAATAAACAAATTTCCCTCATTTTTATATATGTCGACAAATTATCTCATTTATCACCTCTACAAAAATATGGAAGAAGAGGTTCATGTAATTTTACCTCTTAATAATCTCTCTACATAGTTTCTATGGTTATACGATTCTCTTCTCCTGATTTAAGAAGCTGCATTTCAAGGTAAGGGTTCTTAACATCATCATTTCCATTCTTTATAAATAATTATATATCATTTTCCTATCAATGAGAAATGTTATTATAATCATTTTTTATAAATTCCATATTATATTAAATAATAGAGGTCACCCATCCCTCTCATTATACAATATTCATATGTTCTTCAAATCCTTAAACAATCCCATATTTATAACATCGTACTAAAATGTTATTCATGTGTGTGGTTTTCCAAGAAACAAAATCTATATTAGGATTAAAACAAGTGAATTTAGTATCATGAATGGATGTTATTAGGGGTAATAATGTGATCTTCACTTGGTTTATAATAAGTGGTCCTAGATACATAGGTAGAAGGAAGCACATGGGGGTTATGCTTTAGATTATTCACATTCTCTTTTTAAACCATATTAAAGGATTTTAATACATTATATCAAAAATAGTTATGTTTTATCTCTAGAGTGGTCTTAAACCATTACAAATATGTTTACTTTATTACATAAAAACCTTGATCATATTAGTATCTGTAAGAATCCAATAACTACAATTATGTACTTTTCACTTGTTATTGGTGCTTATTTGAACATTTTGAATCCCTAGTTACTCTTTATATGGGTCAAATATATCCACCTAAACATCCTTATTTATTACTTTACTAGGGAAAACTATTTTCATAAATGTATGATCATTCATTCTATAAAAAAGATATTAAGATATTCCACATTTTTCATTTATTTTGTGTATTTTTATTATGTTTATTATTGAACATTAACCATTTCTATTTTATATAAGACAGAATAGATTGGATTTTAATGTGATAAATGGGTATTATAATTTATTAGCCCCCAGTGCACTAGTAGGTCTCATGAGACAACTATGGCATTGTAAGGAGAGAATCCTTAGCTATTAGGTATGATATAGTAGAAAAAGGCCTTCATGGGATATTCTTGATGTCGACTATTCTGCATTCATAACATTTTCATCATTATGTGTTAATTTACTCATTTATTTTCCTTTTTAACCATACATTGTGTTATTCATATGTTGTTGGATATTCACTAAAATATACATTCATGTAATGCATGTACAGATTCAAATGTTTCACGAGATTAATTTATAAATTATATATTATATATTATATATTATATATTATATATTATATATTATATATTATATATTATATATTATATATTATATATTATATATTATATATTATATATATAAGTGTGAAATTTATATGGGGATATGATTCATGTATTGTTTCATGCATTAGGTGAATGAAATATAAATATAAAGATATATCATATACATATATATATATTTAATGAATTAAATACAAAAGAATAATAAATATATATTTACTATCATTTATCCTAAATGGTTTCATCAATTATAGTTCCTTATTTTTTGTATAAAATATTTTCATTAAATTCATTGAAATTATTTAATAAATTATCCCCAATAGTTTGAAATAGAAAAGATGTGAGTAGACTCAATATTCAACTATAAAAATAGATTTTATCATATTATGTTGTGTATGGTGGATATTTCAAGCTCCCTTCCTCCTAAAGATCTTTTTATGTCTCACTTATAATGCTCTATCACCCATTATGATTACAAGTATCCTCGTGATGAATCTGTGGATCCTTTTGTTGATGTCCCGCAAAGTGGCAGGTTTACTTTTTCACTGGTTCCGATTATCTTCATCAAACACATTCCACTGTGGGGAAATTGAAGTTGTTCTAACCTTTGAGTACCACGAACTCTATTTAGATTATTATTTACACATGATAGATTAATGATATATATACCTAGGTTTGGGTTTTCTTCCACTATTTATGGTCGTATAAATTTCATATGAAACCCATCAATGGAATCATAGAGAGGTTCAATAACTTTATAACTTATTTGATTCACTAGTTTTCAAATTATAATGGACTATAGTGTTTTCATGAAACTAGAAATTTGTAATATATAATTATATGACTTATGTAAAGGTAAAATTTTATTTACCCTTATACTAGTCTAATACGTAATGTTAATACCCTTACATCGTTGGTCCGCATAAGGGTAACCACAATGTTACCTTAACAAACATTATTTATATAATGTTAATACCCTTATATGGATGTATAGTGTCTTGCATAATGGTAGTTGGACCATTACCCTTATCAAATATCAATATAATGATTGTCTATATAAGGGGAACCGTAGGGATTATCCTTACTTAAGTGTCTTGTGTAATGGTAGAATTCTTATAAAATGGGTTTAGGTAAGGTTTATTGAAATTTTACCCTTACACATAAAGGTAATAGAGATTTGTAGTGGTCCATTTTTTTTACTTTTATGTAACATAAAAATAATTAAAAATACCCTAATGAAAAGGAGTTATGTAAATGTAACACCATTACATGGGGAAGTTGTATAAATTAAATCTATATATTACCTTAATGAAGTCATAACGAGATGCATAAATTAAAAAAATACATTTATGCACGTTATCAAAACATCACTTATTATTACACACAGCATATTCATAATGGTAACAAGTGGATACTCTTAAGAAACATTAGGGTGATATTTAAGGTTAAGCGGAAAATTTTATTTAACATATTATTTAGTATTTATGGTTATACATTTTATATAAATAATATTTAAAGGATATTGGGTAAATTTAATTTATAGTTATACTAAAAATTAATTAATTAATTAAAAATTGTTTATAGTTAATTAAAAAAAATTATAAAACATTTTCCCTCAATATTAAATGCTTATATTTTAAAATACCGTTTGAAAATTTCAATTCCATGACATACGGGCGTGAAATAAATTGTTTATTACTATATAATAGGAGTAGGTTTATAAAGTGTTAATAAATTTAAATATATATTCTTTTAAAATTTTATAAAATATTTCTATAATATATATTGAATTATAAAATGTTTATAATTCATAAAATTTCATATAAATTTCATTTAATATAAAATTTAAAGTGGTTTTTATTGAAATAAATATAAAAGTTTCATATTGTTTTTAATAATAAAATGTTTATAAATAAAATTTATTTATTAATAGTTGATAAATGACTCATTTTTTTTAAATAAAAAAAATTATTAAGTTTTTTTATATTTCATTAATAATCATTTTTAGTAAATTATATTTGAAATTTGAATATTTTGTATGGAATTTTATTGGATAAATTGTTTAAATGATAAAGACTTTGATATCATTATAGGCTTCATATCATAAAATTTAATCTCCATATACCTTGGACATTATTTTAAATTTTAGTATTGAGATTGATAATAATTATTTGGAGTATTTTGTGAAAATTATGTGTTAGATTTTCAATACATTGAATTATCTGTTATTTAACGTCTCTTCAGGTAGAGGGAATTTTGTATGGACCACCAAATTTCCTTGATGCTTTCCCAAGCGAGGAAAGTGAATCATGATGGATATCTCTCAATCATAGCTCACTCATTTAGTGTTTTTTAATCACATATAACACTATGAATTTATAAAAAGTGTTCATATCCCTTATGCATATGATTCATTTTGATGTGTATGAATATACTTTCCTTCTATTTTGTGGGTTATTAAAATAATCTTCTTGGGTTGTGTATAGAGTTACATAAGAAAGTGGTGTGAATTAATTTGGTGATTGGAATAGGCATTTGAAAAAATTAACATTTAGAAACATGCACACACAAAAAGAAATAAACCATGAAACTATATTGATTTCATATGATGTAATATTTAAGAAATTTAATATTCATATGAGGTAAATTAAATTTATGAGATAAAAATCCTTAAATACTATGTGTGGGATCCCATTTGAAGAAATAATTTTCAATTCAGAGATCATCCAATCGAGTAGTTTCATGCATATGTTGGGTTACCCTATATTGTCTTGTGTAAGGTAATTAAGTAATGAGTAACTCTATATTATATTGTTCAGTAGCTTCATTCAGACACTATTTTCCACCTAATTTTCTTTAGATAACATCTTTTGTAATTTTATTTGGGCTGCACTAGCTCGGATGTCCTAATGGTTAGGATACTAAAGGAATATGGTTGAGTATATCCATATAATGGATTTGGAAAAGTCATTATCCTAATAACTATATAAGAGGTGCAATTGTGGGGATTTTGATAATTCCTTACCTGGATAACTTTGTAATAAGATGAATTCCCAAGAATACTCATTTTATAGTTAATTATGGATATTACCTCACTAAATGGTTATAATGGTTAGGATTATCAATTTTAGTGGGAGAATATCCATTTAAATAACTTAATGAAAATATAAAATACATGATACTCAAAAACTTATATGTATTTGTGGAAAACTATTTTATACCTCACACTAATCATGTTGAGATCATTAATAAGTATAATCCATAATATATTGGAAGACTTATATCTTGGATTGATAAGTATTCTCATGAAGAAATATTCTGAGTTCCTATGTGTGAATTTTTTTAAGTAAATTTCTCTAACTCAGACTCATTAGTATTGGATTCTATTTTTATAACACACATTTTTATGAAAAACACTTAGTCAAGGATATGATGGATTTTATGAATGGAGAAGTGTATCTTCATGATGATAATGGGGAAAAGTATATTCATTAGTGGTCAACACTGATGATCTAATTTTATAAGTTTCATTGATCCAAAAATTTTAAAAAACTATTACATTTTTATCATAAATAGGAATTTTATTTCTATATCATTTCTGTAAAAGATGGGATTTTTCTTTATTATTAAGAACAGGAGTTAAATTATATATAAAAATTAAATTATTTATGGAATTGGGAATATAATTAATGGTTTGTATATTATTCATATGGACAATCCTATTTAGATGGTATGGGTTTTTATTAATCCTTACTAACTTTAACATTATCTCCATAGATATATTAATGAGAAATGAATTCAAAGACACCATAAAGGTGGATTATTTTACTCATTAGATTATGAATTGTTTAATAATTTCAAATCTATTTTATTTGAAAAAAAGGAAAAACATCACCTTTTGGAATAAAAAAGTATAAGGTATAGTGAACAATTGGATCTAATATACAGTGATATATGTGGACCAATGAGTACTCAAGAAAATAGTTGTTATTGGTACGTAGTTAATTTTATCAGTTACTTAAGTTAGTATGAGTATTTGTTTCTAATGAAACACGATTATGAATTTTTTGAAAATACAAAATAGTTTCATAAATAAGTAGATAATGAAATGGAAGAAAATTATTAATCGACATTTATCAGAGTGTGGTGTTAAATACATAAGACATGAATTCATGTCTCATCTATGATGTTTTGGAATTATTTCAAAACTAAATCATCATGAAACAACATAATTAAATGGTGTTTCTAAATGATGTAAATATACCTTTCTATACACAATTATATTATTGACTAGTTTATGTGACCTTCTTATCACATTTTGGGGTTGTACTTTGGAAGCTATTATATACATACTTAACCAGGTCATATATAACGTTTTCATAAAGAGTCCATATGATATAATGTCTATAAAAAATCCCTTAATGACTTTTATGGGGATTTGGGGTTGTAAAGAACTCATACGATCACTGGATTGAGAAAAACATGACCCTATTTTAGAAAAATGACCATTTATTGGTTATCCTAAGGAAACTGTGGGATATTAATTTTATAACCCTTGTCAACAAAAAGAGTTTGGGGAATTACTTGGTTTTTTTGGATAAATATATAATTAAATAATTAGATGGGATAGAATTTTAACTATGGGATATTCATCAAAAAAACAATAAGTATTCATGATATGGAGGTTGATCAAGTTCCAAAAATGGTTATGGAAGACTAATTGACTCAACTTACCCAATAACATTTTAGGTTTGGCAGTACTCATCTGCAATACATAAGATATTGATTTATCCATGATAATAATGATGAAGTAATACTCATATAAAAAAAATCTATATACTATCGAGAGGTAATTAAGAGTTTGGATTATGAAAAATAGTCAAAAGTCATGGAATCATATATAAATTCCATGTATAAAACCTATATTTAGAACTATGAGGATACTTGAGTAGGTGTTATACCTATTTGGTGAAAGTGATTATTTTGGAGGAAAACTGAAATAGATGGTATTTTGTATACCTAAAACATATTCTTAGTGTAAAAGGGATATCAAAAATTTCATTGAATTGACTATAAGGAGTTTTTTTCACCAGTTTCAATGATAAAGTCCATTTAGAGTTTTTCAACCGTAGTCGCTCATTATAATTATGAGATATATCAAATTCATATAAAATTCACATTCCCTGATTTTAATTTATTTGAGGATGTTTAATTATATAACATGAGGTTTTTTAAGTTCCAAATGATAATGTTATGTTATTTATGTGATAATGGTGATTTCATGGAAAAATGGATGCTTCTTATAATTGGAATATATAGTTAGACTACGTAATCAAAGGGATTGATTTCGTCAAGTATGTGGATAATTTACATATATACAAGAAGTTTAGTTCTATTATTATAGTATTTCAAATAATCTATATAGAATAAATAATACTTATTGGAAATTGAATCTTGACACAGCAATTTGGGAAGATGTGGATGGGTAAATGATAATCAATTAATGACAAGGTTTAAGAAAGATACATTACAGATATGAGGATGTTTTGAGATAAATTTAATAGGTTTATTATATGGCTTTCAAACACATATAGAAATAAAATTCTAAATAAAAAACAACATTCTCCTTACCAGGGATATAGGAAATGTGTAAATCTAGAGATTTTGGTTACTAAACCCATTTTATATAATGGAGATTATAATATCTTTTGAGAATATTTAACATAGGATTTGTTTCATAATAAATGTTAAACCATACCATTAAAATTTAACAATTCAATCAATTTAGAGCATTCATCTTAGTTGGAAATTTTGGATCCTGTATAAGATAGTTCTCTTTATGTGACTTAAGCAGTCAATCTCTATATGCAACAACAAGTTCACCCTATAAAAGAATTTCACCCCAACCCAAACAAGATGTGTCAAAAAAAGACCACATATCCATTCTCTCCCTATAAAAGATTCAACATTGGGGAAGAATTCAAATGTAACATTTATTCATCAATATAATTTTGAAATTTTATATCCCATATGTACATTACTCACTTATGAGTGAGATCAGGAAATGGAGATGCCCACTTTTTGAATTCATTAAAAAAATGGTGGTATTACCCCGATATACCATAGATGCTTAAAATCAAAAAAAAAATTTATGTTTGTTCCGATTTGATAATATCCTTCACCTTAAAAGGATAAAAAAAAATACCATGTCCCAAGACCATTCTTTAAATGAACTTCACCTTCTGAATCCAAAAATTTCATTTCCATTGGTTGGAATAAAGTCAGTGACATATCAAAAAGTTAAGAACTTATCATAGATGATGCACATGATATTTATTGGTTTAGTATAAACCAATACATTGTCCACAAAAATACCCATGAATGATTTTAGATACTCATGAAACATCATGTTCATAAGCTCCATAAAAATCACTAAATAATTAGTTAGACCAAAAAGAAAACAATTATTCATAAAGTCTAACAAAGATGAAATGTGTTCTTTGGGATATCAAATTCTATTATTCTAATATGGTAATAATTATACCAAAGATCAATATTAAATAAAAACTCCCACCCTTTCAATTGTAATAAAATCATCAATTAGAGGAAATATACACTTATTCTTTACCGTGACATGATTGAGTTTTTTGTAATCAATGAAAAGGATACAGTTTATATCCACCTTATTCACAAAAATAATTGGTTCATCCCATATTGACACAATATTATGAATAAAAAAATTATAAAAAAGCATCCAATAAGACCCTTAACACATTCAATTCCAATTGTTCCGTAAGGTAAGAGGGAATAGAGTTACGGTTGGTACCTTGTATCAAGTCAATTAAAAACTCCACCTCCCATACCGGTGGAAAGATATAAAATTATAAGTGAAACAGAATGGGAAATGCAATGACCACTAAATAAATATAAAGAATTAGATATTTATTCCCTATGTAAAAAAATAAAACATTGAAATCTACCTTCCTAACTATATAATATTAGGTTCAGTTCTACTCAACCTCGAGTCTTATTCACCCAGGAAAAAATGGCACACCCCTGGGTGTGGTAAAGGAGACCCACCAAATATAAAATTCAATCCAAACTATATTTGAAATTATCCAATCCATACAAATAATTATTTCTAAACATATCATATTGATAACCATAAAATAATTTTTGAATTTGATCTCTGACAAAATGAATGAACAATAGGGGAATCTGAGACCTGACTCTCTCTTCATTTTGAGGGGTTTGGAAATATCCATCACCTAAAACATAATATCCATATGAAGTATTAATATTTTAAACATAAAATTTGATGTTAATGAATGAGATGAAATTGTATAAAATAATACATTCATTAAAGGTGAATCTACAATGGTTGTACTTGTCACTCTCCAAAGACCCGTATTATTTTCCTCTGGAGACTCATCCACTATGAGAAGAATCTTTAAATCTAATAATTATGTATTTAATAAATTATGTTTTGAAGAATCTAACTAGACTATAGGACCATTCATTTTTTATGAGCTCATTCCACAGTGAAGGGATGAAAATACATGATAGGAGTTGTACAGGTAGCATGAGTGACCACAAAAACAAAAAATCTTTGATATGTCCATAGAAACTCTCTTAAAAAGCATGATATTTCCACATTGAAAGCTATTCAATGGGCCTTTTCTAGACACATTATATGTTTTGGACGATGTTTACTTTCATGATCCACCATGAGACTCTCCATGCTTCCTATTTTGTTTAAAGAATCTAACAGAACTGCCACTGGGAGTATAAGGAACTCTAACTAACCTGGACTTACCTACCAGATGTAGCTCATCCATAAAATTTTTATCCAATATATATACATAGTAGGTAAGATTTATATTGAAATACTAATATCATATATTAGTGTGAAGACCCATATCAAATATTGGGGACTTCATCTTCTCATTTGATACTACCTAATAATAAAACTAAACATGTTCATTAAACCAGGTCACATATTGAGTAACAAAAATATTTTATATTTAGAGGATCATAAACTTCATAGACTATTACAAGACTATCGACATCGGAAAGAACTAGTCTGTGAAAGGATTTTATAATCCTTTCCACTCCAATCCTTCATTTCTATTTTCAATAACCATTGATTCCCGCTACCTCGCACTATGCTAAACAAGATTCATGGTAGAACATTTAAACATTTTTAATTCTAGAATTTCTAATAACACCAAAATAAATTAAATGTTTTTCAATAAAAACTCAGGCTCTTCAGGATAATTTGACCCTTGGAAAAATATTTAATTCTATAAAGGAAACTCATGAGAATTATTTATAGTTTTATCCATTATATGTTCCACCACTATAGACTGAATAGAAATTGGTGTGTCTACCCATAATAAATCTTGGTATTCATGCACCACTATCACAACAAGTTTCTAATCAAATTGAGGGTTTGATTATTGTGGTTGATTGGATACTCCCTTATGATGTCAATTCAAATGACTTATTATGTGCATTGTTATATAAAAAATTAATATTAAACAAGAAAACATTAGTAAATATAATCATATCATCAACTCAGTCATAATATATAGGAATGTCAATTCTATTAGATATAATTCAATATTTTAGGATATCAAAATACTCAAATGGTGTTTCAGAAATGTTTGAAATAATATCAACTTATTCCTTAAAGGGAATTATCACAAATTCCCATAGAGGCTTAAGGATGTATATAATGAGATATATTTAGGAACTCACTCATTGCCTTTCGTTTATGTCCCAATAATCCTTCCTCTTATTTATTAGGACATCCAAGAGTGCATACTAACAACAAGAAAAGATTCTCAACCTAACCTTGACACCAATTTTTCATGAACCAAACCAAATACCATGGTACACCAGTACTTGAGCTAGAAATGACATAACCTAAATGGAGTTCAGGATCCCCAAGGGCTAGAAAATATCACCAGGGCGTCAAAAAAAGGTTGGAGGGGATACTATTTTCGTAAGAATACACCAAAAATATAACGAAACATACTTTACATACATTTCTTTTACTTCAAAATTGAAGCACACTTATTACAACATACAACAAAACCATTAAAGAACCATATAGGTACAGTGTCTTTAGAAATTGGGTAACATAAATAACTAGTTCCTAAATCATGTACACTGTCTCCCTTTTATTTTATCATATCTAGAGTCTCTTTTGGAATATCTTACTTAATAACCTCATTCATGACCTGTGGAAAAAACATACAAAAGGGTGAGATAAAATGCTCAGTAAGGGTAAACAAAAGAAATATCAATCACATCATATTCATAAGAAAATAACATTTTGGAAATCATAACCTGCAAAAGAGATCATAATTTCATAACATGTGATAAATCACAATATTGAAATGTAATCCCAATAATCATGACATGAAACTTTTTGGAATTCACACATAATCACTGAGAATCATTTCTTAGTGGTCAAGACTCATTTCCAAGACTATCTTAGCAGACAAAGTCCATTTCTGAACCGAGTTCACTCCTCGTTTCAGTCATGTATCACTGAACTGGATTAACCTACCATTCCAACCATGTCATTATCATGAGATATAAATCTTTACCCAATGAATTGGAGGGAGATATAGGTCCCACCCATCTCATAATGATTCCATTATTATGTGTCCCACAAGATCATAAATCATACATCATAGCATAACCCATGTAATAAAAATGGGATTCTTAAACATCGTGACATCATAAAACAATTCATATAAGATAAAAGACTTTATAAAAATAATTCCATCACAACATAATCAAATCAATGTAATAATAGGGATAGAAACAAAACCCTATATTATCTTAGATGGAAAATAATTTTGATAAAACACTTGAACTCCATTCTTGAGGAAAATATCCTTTCTACTTCAAAAACATTTTTCCTTTCTTAACATTTCATACAATTTTAAAATAAAAGAAGTTGATTACAAATAAACTTGAAAAATTGTAAAGGAAGCTTCATGGAAATATTGTTCTATGAAATCATAAAAATCCATTGATTCCGTATAAGTTAAAAAACATTCTTCTCGTACATTGGCCGAAAAAGTCAAAAAGTACCTTGTACGAAAAACAGCAAAATATTCCTTGAATATATTTTACTAAAACTCACCAATGAGTAATATTGGATTTAAAAAATTATAGGAGGATAGAAATAATATTACATATTGAGGTAACATGGATGTGGGTGATAAATCTTCCACAGTAAATTCTGAAGTATAAACAATCTCGGATAAAAATTGAGATTGCGAGATTTTCCCTTACATTAGGTCTGATTTGCTTCGTACATGTCCGAACCTCCTGTATAATGATTAAAATAATGTTATTTACTTATTCCAGAATTTTACTCATTGTAATGATATCATATATGGTTATATTCTTAGCGTCGTATTAGTAATATATCATTGTTACTTGTTATTCGGGTGTTTATTGCTTTTTGTTCTTATGCATGTTTTATCGAATACAATCTTATTCTTCTTTTTAGGTTATAGATACCTCATTTACAGAACAGTATTAGTGTAATATATATCATATTTATTCATTCAATTCATTTATAGAGTCCTTATCCATTGAATATCATGTTGAACGAGTCGCATCACATCGTGGAGACGGTATGCCGTACGTACACACGAGCGATGATATCGTTCCCATGATCGTGGAATTGTATTTAAGTGTATGTATACTATTTAAGAATCAAAATCACCTTACAATAATAATATATATAGTTATTCTTTACACCATTATACCCAACTGAGTAAGGTGGTGGTGGAAAACAGATTACACCACGGCGTGGAGACGGTATTCCGTATGTATGCACGCGCGGTGATTTTTCATTTTCCATTGGATGGATAAAAGGTGAAATAGGGTTGTTTCATATTTATAATAACATATCAGTATATTATTGATACTGATTTTATTACTTTATAATGAAACAACTAAAGAAGAGGAAGTATAAGAAGAAATAAATTTGAAAGAATCGGTAACAAATATTACCTCTTCTTCGAAAAGCCTCTCTGAAACCTCCTCTTAGGGCCTTAAATATGATCTTTTAAGAATACCAAGACCTATAGGTTTTTTATAGGTAAGTGGAGATGACAAATTTCCAGGGTTTGGCCGATCTTGAAGGCTCAAAGTGGTGTGAGGAGGAGAGGGAGCAGGTGCCCTTTTATAAGGGAGGAGAGGGGCACCTTAGGAAAAACTTAAAATATTATTTTATAATAAAGTCATATTCGGTTTTTAATAGCTTAAAATTGATTTATTTAGACTCTGAGGTGGGTATGGGTCGAAAACCTCTCAAAAAATAGAATTTAGACAAGTTTAGGTTACAATTTTAACCTTATCATTTAGATTTAACTCTAAGATAAATAATTTAACTTTTATTGTGTCTTCTTGTTTTCTTACACTATATGGTAAATAAACATACTATAACAAGTCAAACGATCCCCAAGTGGTTCATTATTAATATATAAAACCTTATCTAAGTAATTAGGTGGAACCTTATATTTTTAGGAATAAAATAAAAATTAATAATATAAATTTTTTAAAAAAAACTATTTCATGTCAATTTTGACACAATTTGGTAATTGATTTTTGTGAAAATCAAAACAATATGATTAGTTCGAAAAAAGTTAATTAAATCAATAAAAATATGTCACATTAACCAATAAAATTAGTTTAATTCATAAAAATTCTAAAATTACATTTATTTTGGTATTTATAATATCAATTATGTTAATATTTCCTTAATAAGGTAATTACTGTATCATCCTTGAGTCATAAATAAATTAAACTATTTAAGTCTAAAAATTACTAATAAATTACCATTATATAGGAAACCTTTTTATCTTTTTAATAAATATTTATAGTCTAATTTATCTTATTTATAAACCTTGAGTAAAAATGTTTTAGTTATTAAACTTTGATTTTAACTATTTTAACTCTTCATTAAATAAAATAATAATAAATGTCCTAATCTGATACAAGTGGACCTAAAGGGTAATCTTTTATCCCTAAGATTGTTTTTGGTCGAATTTCACTTATCCAATAGAATTAGGTCATGTGTTAGGGTAATAATAATATCATTTTTACCCTTAATTACCCTATTTACTTTTAACCGTGTTAAAAAAAGTAAAATGTTACTATTCACAAAAAATTATTTTTATCTTATTGAACCACATTTTACTCCCTGATATTAACTGTGTCTCTCAGAGTTTCGAAATTCCACTCACAGAAGTGGTAAAATTAAGTTTTATGTAAATTTTCAAATTCTCTTAGGAGGTGGGTAAAAGACGGTGAAAAGTTCAATAAAATTTTTATATATTTAAATTATTATAAAATGACTCTAATGAATTGCATTGAACTTATATAGGTATTAATTATCAATTAAGACCTAAAATAAAATTATATAAAATAAATAATTATTTAAATAAAAAGTCAGTTTTTAAATAGTTACCCAGTGTTTTAACTATTCATCAAAAATAGAAAGTTTTCTGGAAAATACCAAAATTTCACCCTATGCTAATTTAGATATTTTGAAACCAAAAATGAAGTCCATATTGAAAAATAAAATTTATAAATTTTCAAAAATTGGGTATTACTATTCATAATGGCTAGTTTTAATAATATTTTAATGGCATGTCCTTGTTTAGTGAAACTCGGTATTGCGTACAATGCAAGCTATCGATGAAGGTCGCGATTGCGTGTAAGGAAAGCTAAGCAAGTGTTGTGTGTAGTGAAATATTCCTTTGATGATGTATATAACATAAAAACAAAATATTTTCTCATAAAAATATCGGGTGTTACATTCTACCCCCCTTAAAATGAATTTCGCCCTCGAAATTCATCACTTTGTAACAAACAGATGAGGATATCTCTCCCTCATCAAATCCTCAAGCTCCCATGTAGCTTCTTCTAATTGGTGGTTCCTCCATAAAACATTCACCAAGCGATTTTTCTTTTTCCATAGGACTTTTTCGCTATGATCCAGAATCTCTAACAGCTGTTCTTCATAAGAATGATCTTGCTCCTGTGGTACAACTTCTGAGCTAAGTACATGTGAAGGATCGGGTATGTACATTCTCAGGAGAGATACATGGAAGACATTTTGAAATTGATATATATTCGGTGGAAGATCCAATCCGTAAGCTACCTTCCCAACACGATCCAGTATTTTGAAAGGACCGATATACCTAGGGCTCAGCTTTCCCTTCTTTCCAAATCTCATTACTCTCTTACAAGGAGATATTCTTAGGAACACTTTATCACCCACTTCAAACTCTAGGTCTTTTCTTATGTTATCGGCAAATCTTTTTTGTCGACTCTGAGTTGCCCTTATGTGTTGTTGAATAGATCAGACCTTTTATGCCATCTCATCAACAAGATCAGGTCCTAATAGCTTTCATTCCCCAACATCATCCCAGCATGTTGGAGTTCTACATTTCTATCCATAGATATCTTCATAAGGAGCCATATGAATACTGGAGTGCAATCTATTATTATAATAAAATTCTACAAAAGGTAGGTGTTGATCCCAACCACCTTTGAAATCCATAGATCAAGCTCTTAACATAACTTCTAGAGTTTGAATTGTCCTCTCAGACTGACCATCTATCTGAGGAGGATAAGCAGTGCTGAAACTCAACTATGTATCCAGAGTATACTGAAGATGTCGTCAAAACATTGAGGTAAACCTCAGATCCTGATCAGATATAATGGAAAGTGGTACTCCATGCAATCTCACCACTTCCTTTACATATATCCTGTAAATCTAATCCAGAGAGATTTCCTCTCTAATAGTAAAGAAGTGTGCAGACTTTGTAAGACGATCAACTATGACCCAGATAGCATTATTGCCTTTGGATGTTTTAGGAAGTCCGATGACAAAGTCCATAGTGATGTTTTCCCATTTCCATTCGGGTATGGTTAATGGTTTTAAAATCCCCTTAGACTTCTGTCTCTCATCTTTAACGTTCTTACAAACCAAGCATTGCGAGACATATTCAGCAACATCTCTTTTCATGACATCCCACCAGAAGTACTTTTTCAGGTCCTTATACATCATTGTGCTTCCATGATGAATAGAGAATGAAGAACTATGAGCCTAATCCAGTAGCACCTTCTTTAATTCTGGGATGGGAGGAACACAAACCTGATTCCTGAACCTTATTATCACATCACAATAAAGGTTGAATTCAGGAACATTTCTCACCTTCTTTTGTAACTCTACATCTTCTTTGTGCTCCTCTTTAATCTTTTCATGTATATATGGTTGAACATTCATTTGAAAAAGATAATATTTTTCCCTTCCATTATAATTCCAAGATCCATCCTTTGTAAATCCATAAAAATTGGATCTTTTGTGATCCTCATCATGGATAATCTAGCATGGTCTTGTCGACTTAATGTGTCTTCCACCTAGTTTGCTTTCCCAGGGTGATAATGAATTGAGCAGTCGTAGTCTTTAATCAACTCCAACCATCTTCTTTGGTGCATATTCATCTCCTTTTTTGTAAAAATATACTTTAAACTTTTATGTTCAGTATAAATATCACACCTTTCTCCATAAAGATAATTCCCTTAAATCTTTAATGAAAAGATTACCGCAGCTAACTCCAAATCATGAGTTGGGTAATTTTGATCATGGATTTTCAACTGTTGTGAGACATAAGCTATCAACATATCATTTTGCATGATAACACACCCCGATCCATTCTTGGATTCATCACTGTAGATCACAAACCTTTCTCCACTACCAGGCAGTGTGAGCACAGGTGCACTGGATAACCTTCTTTTTATCTCCTTGAAATTCTATTCACATTCCTCTGTCCAAACAAACTTAACTCCTTTCCGAGTCAATTTGGTGAGTGGTTCAGATAATCGTGAAAACTCCTTCATAAAACGTCGATAATATCCAGCCAAACCAATAAAACATCAGATCTCAGTTACTGTTGTTGGTCTCTACCATCTATCAATAACCTCTGTTTTTTCTGGATCCACAGATATCCCCTCTTTTGAGATTATGTGACACAAAAATGCAACTTTCTTAAGCCAAAATTCACACTTGGTAAATTTGGCATAAAGCTTATCCTTTGACAGGGAATTCAATAAAATTCTTAAGTGATATTTATGTTCTTCCTTGCTCTTTGAATAGACAAGAATATCGTCTATAAATACTACCACAAACTGATCAAGATAGTCTCTAAAGACTCTATTCATTAGATCCATGAAGATAGCAGGGGAATTGGTAAGACCAAATGGCATCACTTTAAATTCATAGTGTCCTTACCTTGTACGGAATGCCATCTTTGGTATATCCTCCCTTTTGACCATTAGTTGATGATACCCAGAACAAAGATCAATCTTGGAAAAGTATTGAGCTCTGTGTAGTTGGTCAAATAATTCATCAATGTGTGGGAGAGGATATTTGTTCTTGATAGTGATCTTGTTAAGTTAGCGATAATCAATGTAGAGTCTCATTGATCCATATTTCTTCTTAACAAACAGAACAGGTGCTCCCCAAGGTGATGCACTAGGATGTATGAATCCCTTATCAAGATTCTCTTGGAGTTGTTTCTTCAATTTCTGCAACTCAATTGGGGTCATTCTATAAGGTGTCTTTGAAATAGGCTAAGCACCCGATATGAGTTCTATTGAAAACTAAACTTCACAATTTGGGGGAAGACCCGACAATTCCTACAGAAAGACCTCATCAAAATCCCGTACAATGGGAATATTCTTAATCGTGAGTTTCTCACCAACCATTTGAGATAATAACCTTGATTTAGTTTAATTAAGACCCATAGGATGGAAGAAATTCCCACTGCAAGGTTATGTTCATCCTTGCATTGATAGAAGATCATAGATTGATCTGGAATATGAAATATGACTTCCCTTATTTGGCAATTGATATGAGCTCTATATAAATAAATCAAATCCATGCTAAGAATCATATCAAATTCCACTAAAGGAAGGATCAGAAGATTTGCAGGGAGCACTTTTCCACAAACCCCAATCGGAGAAGAATTGTAAACTTTTGATGCGACTATTGTGCCATTAGGGGTTGTTACAATTAACTCAATATATATATACTGATGTAATATGGCAATATCCTTAGAAAATTCTTCAGAAATAAAAGATTGGGTGGATCTTGAATCAAATAAAACATTTTATACTTTAGAGTGGATGGTAAGTATACCTTTCACCACTTCATTATCATACTCCACATCGCTAATAGAAATTGCATGTGACTTTCCTTTGTCTTTGGAATTAAGAGTTTTTTGATGTCGATCATCGTCAAAAACCCTTGGATTAGGGAATATATTGGCATAATATCCCACTTCCTTTCACTTGTAACATTGAAGTGTAGGAGGTACACTCTGTGTAGCCTTTTCTTTGTTCGCATCAATAGACATCTTGTTCCCATCATTGAGGCATTCAAATGCCTAATGACCTTCCTTTTCATATTTGAAACATTTACTTGTCCCTTTAAGACAACCCCCTCCATGTTACTTTACACACTTTGATCATAAGGGAAAACTAATCTTATTTTCAGTGTGCTCTTTAGATTTTTCTTTTAATTCCATTTTCCTCTTCTTATCAAACGCATATGACTAATGGGTTACTCAAATCTCCATCTCAACCTTGAGAGAACATCGAACAATTTCCTCCTAGCTATTGAACTCTCTTATGGATAACTCCCTTTGAAGACTTGGTTTTAAGCCACTAAAGAATTGATCGATCTTACTCTCAGGTTGGATAATAATCCCAGAAGCGTACCTTGCAAGTCTTGTAAAATTTGCTTCATAGGTACCAACCGATTCATCATCCTTTTGCTTTAGTTCAGGAAACTCCTTCTCCATCTTTATTCGAAGAATACGAGGGATGTACTTATTGAAAAATAATTTCTTCAACTCGTCCCATTCCATGGACTCAATATCATCCTTTTTCCTTGTATTCTTAATACGATTCCACCATTGATCAGCTTCACCTTCCAAATGATATACTACTAAGATGACTTTATCATGTTCACAACATTGAAGAACTGAAAATATCTTTTCAGTAGTACTGATCCATTGTTCAGAAACTAATGGATCAGTAGACCCACTGAATGAGGGTGGAAACTACCTCATAAAGGATTTAACAGAATGTTGTTCCTTCCCTTGCTCGTTCGGATGTCCTACATGATTCATATCTTGAGAAAGTTGTGTGATCATGGCTAAAAGATTTTGCATTCCAGCTCCAATAATTTTTGGTTGCTCAGGGGAACAATCATTGCTTTTCCCGTCGCATTCTGCATTAACATGGTTCCTTCGTGTTCCAGCCATTGACTAAAACCAAGAAGAATAGTGTGAGCAACACTAATTATAATAGGAAAACCACATAATCAAGAATAAAATTTCATGCTTTAGGTATTATCATAGGTTATTCATGGACATTTCTTAAAAACTAAGATTCTGTTCTATGCTTTGATATATCCTTAGAGTCCTTACTAAGTCTTTCACATCCTATTTTACAAAGGTTGACTATAACCTCCCTATGATACCAACTATATCGACTAATACTTTACATAAATTGTTTTTATGTCAAAATTGAATCACACTTATTACAACATACAACAAAACCATTAAAGGATCATATAGGTATAGTGTCTTTAGAAACTGGGAAACAAAAACAACTGGTTCATAAATTATCTACAATGTCTCCCTTTTATTTTATCATATCTAGAGTCCCTTTTGGCATATCTTACTTAATACCCTTCTTCCAGACCTGGGGAAAATAAAACACAAAAAAGGGTGAGCTCAAATACTCATTAAGGGTAAACAAAATAAATATCAATCAGATCATATTTATAAGAACATAACATTTTTGAAATCCTAACCAGCAAAAGAGATCGTAATTTCATAACATGGGATAATTCATAGTAGTGAAATGTAATCCCATTAATCATAAAATGAAACTTTTTGTAATACACATATAATCATATAGAAATTTGTTTTAGTAGTCAAGACTCGTTTCCAAGACTATCTTAGCAGACAAAGTCCATTTTTGAACCGAGTTCACTCCTCATTTCAGTCCTGTATCACTGAGCTGGATTAACCTTCCATTCCAGCCATGTCTATCTCATGAGATATAAATCTTTAACCAATTCATTGGAGGGATATATAGGTCCCACCCATCTCATAATGATACCATTATTATTTGTTCCACAAGATTATAAATCATACATCATAGCAGAACCCATATAATAAAAATGGGATTCGTAAACATCGTGACATCATAAAACAATTCATATAAGATAAAGGACTTTATAAAAATAATTCCATCACAACATAATCAAATCAATGTAATAATAGGGATAGAAACAGAACCCTATATTATCATAGATGGAAAATAATTTTGATAAAACACTTGAACTCCAATCTTGAGTAAAATATCCTTTCTACTTCAAAATCATTTTTCCTGTCTTAACATGTCATAAAATTTTAAAATAAAAGATGCTGATTAAAAATAAACTTGAAAACTTTTAGAGGAAGCTTAATGTAAATATTGTTCTATGAAATCATAAAAATCCATTCATGCTTTATTAGTTAAAAACATTCTTCTCGTACTTTGGCCGGAAAAGTCAAAAAGTACCTTGTACGAAAAATGAAAAAAGATTCCTTTCATATCTTTTACTAAAACTCACCAATGATTAATATTGGATTTAAAAAAAAATTGAGGATAGAAATAAAACTACATATTGAGGGAACATGTATGTGTATGATAAATATTCCCCAGTAAATTCTGAAGTATAAACAATCTTGGATAAAAAGTGAGATTGTTATATTTTCCCTTACCTTAGGTCTGATTTGATTCTCACATGTCCAAAACTCTTGTATAATGATTTAAATAATGTTATTGAATTATTCCAGAATCTTACTCATTTTTATGATATCTTATATGGTCATATTCTTAGCTTCGTATTAGTAATATTTCATTGTTACTTGTTATTCGGGTGTTTATTACTTTTTGTTCTTATGCGTGTTTTGTCGAATAAATTCTTATTCTTATTTTTTAGGTTATAGATTACTCATTTAAATAATGGTATTAGTGTTATATATATCATATTTATTCATTCAATTCATTTATATAGTCCTTATTCCTTGAAGATCATTTTGAACAAGTCGCATCACATCGTGGAGGCGGTAGGCCGTACGTACGCACGAGCGATGATATTGTTCCCATGATCGTGGAATTTTATTGAAGTGTATGTATACTATTTCAGAATAAAAATAACTTTAAAATAATTATATATATTTTTATTATTTACACCATTATACCCAACCAAGTAAGGCGGTGGTGGAAAACAGATTACACCACGGCGTGGAGACGGTATTTTGTACGTACGCACGTGCGGTGATTTCATTTTCCGTAGGATGGATAGATGGTGAAATAGGGTTGTTTCATGTTTATAATAACATATAAGTATATGAGTGATACTGATGTTATTACTTTATAATTAAACAACTAATGAATAGTAAGTAGAAGAAGAAATAAATTTGAAAGGATCGGTAACGGATATTACCTCTTCTTCGACAAGCCTCTTTGAAACCTCCTCTTAGGGCACTAGAGATGGTCTTTGAAGAAGACCCGGACCTCTATGATGTTTATAGGGAAGTGGAGAAGAGAACCTTTCATGGGTTGGCCGAGGATGAAGGCTCAAAGTGGTGTGAGGAGGAGAGGGAGGAGGTTCCCTTTTATAAGGAAGGAGAGGGGCACCTTAGGAAAAACTTAAAATATTATTTTATAATAAAGTCATATTCGGTTTTTAATAGTTCCAAATTGATTTATTTAGAATCTAAGGTAGATATGGTTCGAAATACTCTCAACCAATAGATTTTAGACAAGTTTAGGTCACTATTTTAACCTTATCATTTAGATTTAACTTTAAGTTAAATAATTTAACTTTTACCGTGTCTTCTTGTTTTCTTACACTATATGGTTAATAAACTTAATATAACAAGTCAAATGAACCCTCAGTGGTTAATTATTAATATATATAACCTTATATTAGTGATTTTTCTAGACCTAAGATTTTTAGGAATAAAATAACAATTAATAATATAATATTTGTTTTAAAAACTATTTTATGTCAATTTTGACACTTTTTGGTAATTGATTTTTGTGAAAATCATAACTGCGTGATTAGTTCAAAAAAGTTAATTAAATCAATAAAATATGTAATATTAACCTATAAAATTATTTTAATTCATTAAAAGTCTGAAATTACATTTATTTGGGTATTTATAATATTAATTATGTTAATTTTTCTTCAATAAGGTAATTACTGCATCATCATTGTGTCATAAATAAATTAACTTTTTTAAAGTCTAAAAATTATATATAAAATAACATTATGTAGGAAATATTTTTATATTTTTAATGAATATTTATAGTCTAATTTATCTTATTTATAACCCTATATTAAAAAAATTAGTTATTAAACTTTGATTTTAACTATTTTAACTCTTTTTTAAATAAAATAATAATAAATGTCCTAATCTAATCCTAGTGGACCTAAAGGGTAATATTTTATCCCTAAGATTGTTTTTGGTCTAATTAAACTTATCCAATAGAATTATAACATGTGTTAGGATAATAATAATATCATTTTTACCCTTAATTACCCTATTTACTTTTAACAGTGGTAAAAAAAGTAAAAAGTTACTATTCACCAAAAATTATTTTTATCTTATTGAACCAAATTTTACTCATTGATATTAACAGTGTCTCTCGGATTTTCAAAATTCCACTCACAGAAGTGGTAAAATTAAGTTTTATATAAATTTTCAAATTCTCCTAGGAGGTGGGTAAAAGACGGTGAAAAGTTCAATAAAATTTTTATATATCTAAAATTATTATAAAATGACTCAAATGATTTACATTGAACTTATATAGGTATTAAATATCAATTTATACCTAAAATAAATTTAAATACAATAAATAATTATTTAAATAAAAAGTTGGTTTTTAAATAGTAACCTAGTGTTTTCACTATTCATCAAAAATTGAAAGTTTTCCGAAAAATTCCAAAACTTCACCCTAGGATAATTTCGATATTCCAAAACCAAAAATGAAGTCCATATTGAAAAATAAAATTTATATAATTTCAGAAATTGGGTATTACTATTCATAATGGCTAGTTTTAATAATATTTTAATAGCATATCGTTGTTTAGTGAAACGCGGTATTGCATACAACGCAAGATATCGAGGAACGTCGCGATTGCGTGTAAAGAAAGACAAGATAGTGCTGTGTGTAGTGAAAGATTCCTTTGATGATGTATATAACATAAAAACAAAATATTTCTAATAAAAATCTCGGGTGTTACAAAAAATACATAAAATTGGATGATAAAATAGTAAATAGTACATATGATAGATATAACACAAGGACAAACTTCCATAAGTAGATAGATAAATATCAAAATGATTACATAACAAAATAAATAGAACAATATCCTTATTGAAAAGATAATACAAGAATATTCATTCAAATGATTAGTTCATAGTTCCATAGATTATCTTCATCAACTAATGTCTAATGAATCAAGAACACCTACCACCTCCAAATGTCTCTTTCCTTTTTTCTAGAAATAGTGTAATATAATATAACAATTATTGAAGGAAAATAACCGGTGAAAGAAAAACATAATAGTAGGTTTTCACTAAATTTACCATAATTATTTACACAATAAATTAACTATTTTTTATTCAATTAAATGAAATGTAACTCATGGAAAATAATTTTCATTTTTTAGTCAAAAATGGTTCATGTTAAGTAGTTGGAAATTATATCAAAAATATATTTAAATGAACATTTTCATTAACCAAAATGTAATGAATAAAAAACATTCTATAATCAATGAAATCTATCGATCACATAAAAATAAATAACTATGTTCATAGGCCCTAATGTTATTTAGTTCATGGCTCTATAAAACTCACACTACTAAGCCAACTAATCATATTACAAGGTGTTCACACATCTCTATGTCCCAATCCCTTAGGATATAACCAACCAATACCCAAATGAGGAAAAACTATGAAAAGTTCTATTTAACTATATCTTTCATCATCATTCCATTTATAGAGGGTTAGAATCCTAGCATGCTTTTCCAAGTTACCTAATAACTACTCATGCTCATATGTGATTGTAATAAATCAATCAATGAATCATATGAAAATAATTAATTCTATATAAATTCATCATTTTCATTTCAATATCCCAATTTCATGTTCCAATTTTCCATTTCCATTTCAAAATCAAATCATATGTTTTCATAAAATTCATGCCTTTAAAAAATCAATCATTTAAAGCCACTTTTCTCTATAATAAATGTCAAACTATTTGTTCAAATAACTTCCCATTTCAGGCCATATTTTCTAAAATCCAGTTAATAATTTCAAATCCTTTTAAAAATGTTTTTGATTCTAAATTTCATGGATTTTGAAAACAATCTAAGTCATCTCAGATCAATGTTCATAAATCAATTGAAAATATATTTCAAATCATGGAAGAAAATCAAGTACACTTGTTTAAGAAAAATCCATATAGAATCACCAACCTTTAGTCATGTGACCAATCAATCATGTCAATCAATAATATATGATAAAGAGTTGAAGGTGTGGAAGATCAAATTGAAACCCCTAGAATTAAAATAAATCAAATCAATGTTTAGATCCGCCAAAAATATGAGAATCAATCACTATCAAAGAATTAGAAAATTGAATAAATTAGGATTACAAATAAAATAGCTCACACTCATCAGAGTGGGATCAATGACATCTAATAAAAATTCAATCCAAGAATAACGGGGTTTGAGGAGAAAAAATATACAGTAGTGTCTTCAAAATCATTGTGGATGAATTATATTCCATTAATAGGTGATTATAATTTTTAACGTGGGGTAAATGTTAGTAATTAAAAAATTTAAAGGATTAATATCTCATCATATGATTCCCTACGATAGGATACATGATTTGAACAAACCATGACCTAAACATTCACCCTTACTAGGCTTTTTGAGAGATTCACAAAATTTTCCAAACCATAAACCAATCATAAACTACATCCTAGGACAATGAAACATGGGTGTATTATTTTTCCACATAAATTGAAGATAATGTGCCAAACTTGTGTTCCCCACTGTCCCATGTTGTAAGACATTATGGGGAGTCCACATGGCTTTCAAGAACCATGTACCATATATTAGAACCTCATTATATATCACAAGTATTAATGGTCTAACCCTCAAGTTTTTTTCTAACAGTGTTCCAAATGTTTACTAGCCTAGAAACTCCCAAAAATATCTCAAAATCCCCAAAAAACAGCACAAAATAATATCCAAACAATAAATTATCAAAAAATTTGTGAATGTACCAGGAATCCAATTATAAGATGTTACACCTAATAATTATTTCTCTTATATTTTGAAATTTCTCTGACTTGAACTTTCAAAAAAACACTAGAACCTAGAAATCATCAAATTAGTAAGTCTATTCGAAAATTTTTGATAATACTGGGTAAATATTTTTGAATGCATTTAGATTTTTCAATCCTTTCCATCATTGATAATAAAATTAATTCAATGATAAGAATAATACTTTGAAGATATATATTAGTCACTCCACATTATTGTCATATCTAAACATATTTAATTATGGATATGAGTCTAAAATTACATTGTCCATATTACATTAAATTTATTTAAAACATTACATTAATCATTTTATGCTACTCAAAATAATTTTTCGTCACTTCTTCAACATCTTTAAAAATTCATTTATTTCAACATGTCTTGTTCTTCACACATAGAATATCAAAAAAAATTAGAACATAAATTTATTACTAGTCATAAAATAATATTATCTTAAAATTATCATACCCATGGATTTGTTCTAAAGATATGTTTGGTGGTGAAGAAAACATTTATCTATATTATAATAATTTATTAGATAAGTTTCCTTTTTTAGATATTTACTAATGGATTTTTTAATTCCTGAGATTCTACTATGGAAACAAAATACATTAAAATCTTTATTTTATTATTTTATCATTAAGGTACAACACAATTTATGATATAAAACCTATAATTTCATTCATAATAATTTTCCTAACTGGTTAAACAGAGAAAAAAAATATGGAATGATTACAATCTTGAACCCCATAGGGAGATACTCTGAAATGAATTAATGATATATAAGATATATATATATATATATATTATGAAGAAAATAAAAATATATGGAAAAGGGATTATATAAGAATTAATATATGGATACGAATGAACTTAGTATTTTGTGATTTAGGTGTATATATAATGGGTAGTATGGTTTTTGGAATATAGATAATGGAATATGACCACTAGCATGTGATCGTTTGAATGTAAACATTTGAAACCTAAATGTTTTAATAATAATGAAAAACTTATTTATGATATTTCTAGTAAAATAAAGAAAATCATTTGATAATAAAATAAATAATAATTGTAAAAAAATATTTTAATCAATTCATATTAACATAATTATACACATATGACTTAGAGTAAGAATAACATTCACTAGAATAAATATTTTCTAATTTTTTGGCACAAAATAAATGATTTAGAAATAGAAAAATAATATTTAAAATAAATAATCTCATATAAATATAATTATAGAAATTAAATTTGAAACCACTATGTCTTGATTATCCAGTGGTGAATTTTTCATTGTTTTTGAAAATGGTCAATTTTTTTACTAAATATAAACATACATTAGGCATATATGGTAAGGGTAATGTAATGGTTAACATGTAAACATGATATAATAATATATATAAGTGAATCCATCACACAAGTAGTAAATTTATTAATATACTATATTTTAATGAAAAAAAAATTTACTAAACCTTAAAAATGGAAATTATGGTTTAAACATATGTTTTCTAGGAAATTTAAATTCACATAGAAAAAAAGTAATATAAAGTAAAAGGATCATAAAACATTAACATATCAAAAAACATTTCTTAAATTCCAAAAAACTTGATATAAATCCATGACTATGATAATGGTTGTACATTTTCCAGGACACAGATTTCAAGGTACTGTGTTTTGAAATTAATAAAAAAATATCCATCATTCTTAAAAATACCAACACATTCTCCCATTCATATCCACTATAAAAAGAATTGACAATAATTTCCTATAATTTTATCTGTTAATAATCTCTCTATGGATTTGATATGGTTCAATGTTCTTATTCCCAAAATTTAAGAGGGTGCATTATGTGGTAAGGGTTCTATACCTCGTCACTATGTTTATTTTTGAAATCAGTCAATATCCATTTATTATCAACTCTAAATTTCATTATAATAAATTTTTATAAATTTATTATTATATTAAAAATTTTGTATCACCATTCCATCCAATTATAATAAATTCATAGTCCATTCTTATCCTCAAACTACACCATAGCTATAAAAACAACCTAATATTTTGGTAAAGTAATGTGTGTTTGGTATTATTGGAAAAGAAATCCATATATGGATAAAAAATTGGATTCATGATCTGAAATACATGTTCCTAAGGATAAAAAATCAATCTACACTTAATTAATAATAAGTGGTCCAAACTACACACCTTGATGAAACTCTGGGGGCATATGCACTGGATGACTCACATGCTCTTTACAATCCATAATAATGGATTTGAATGTATTATATAAAAAATATGTTTTTTTATCTCTATAATGGTATCATACAGTTAAAAATATAGGTATTTGATTTCCTAATAACCTAATAATCTTATTATTTGTAATAATTTAATGACTACAATTATGTACACTTCACGAGAATTTTTTAATTGAAATTTTTGAATCCCTAGTTACTCCTTACATGAGATAATGATATTATCCTAGGTATCATTGTTAATTCATTTTCTAAGGAAAACTAATTTCAAGACCTTATAATCCATTACTATATATTTAAAATCATATAAGATATTCCACATTAAGTATTTATTCCAAGTATTTTCATGATGTTCATTCTTGAACATTTTCTATTTCCATTTATTATGTGATATAATAGATTGGAATTTAATGTGATGGATGGGAATCAAAATTATATAGCCCCCCCCCCCAAGTGCACTGGTTGGTATCATGAGATGACAATGATAGTGTAATGGTAGAGTCATTATCATTTATTTATGATATAGTGGCACAAGGCCTTGGATGTAGGTTTATGATGTCTACTATTATCGATTCCTAACATTTTCATCATTATGTGATCATTTAAACATTTATTTCCTTCTCCAACCATGGAATATATTATGTATATTTTTTATGTGAACTAAAATATACATGTATGTTATATATGTACACATTCATATGTTTCATGAGATATATTTATATATAATGCGTTAGATATTATATATATAACTGTGAATTTTAATAGTCATATGAAGCATGTATTTTTTCAAGTATGTAAGGTATAAAAAATAAATATAAATATATATGATAAAAATATTTATTACACATGAAATGAATAAAAATAATATATATATATATATTGTATCATTTCCCCTAAATGGTTTCATCTGTTACAGTACATTATTTGTGAATAATGGTTTTGAATTAAATTATTTGAAAATAATCAATGAATTATCCCCCATATTCAGAGATTCATAAAATTCAAGGACCTAAATCATCAACTATAAATGAATATGTGGTCCTATTATATTTTCTTTAGTGGATATTGGAAGCTCTATTCCCTCCCAGAACATTGTTTATCTCTTAATTAGAAGGCACCTTCAACCCTTTAAATTATCAATATCCTCATGAAGCATCTATGGATCCTTGGGCTGGTCCCCCCACCCCCCTCCGAGGTAGTGTTCTTATTTCACTATTTTATATGATCTTCCATAAATACTTTCAATAAAAGGATGATTGAAGCTTCTACAACCTTAAAATACTAAAAACATTGTTTATAGTATTTTTTACACATTTATCATGTTGATAGATCTACATATGTTTGTGTTTTTTTAATTAGTTTTTATAATACGATGTTCATATGAAACCCATCAATGGAATAAAAGGGAGAATCTTCAATTTTATAGCATGTTTTATTCTCTAGTTTTTTATGAAAAGTGGAATATAGTGTTTTCATGGAACTAGAAATGTGTTACATACCCTTACATGACTTTTGTAAATGTAAAATTTTATTTATCCTTATTGATCTCAACTATGTAATGGTAATACCCTTATGTTGATGGTATGTATAAGGGTAACCTTGATATTACCTTTACAAAAATGAGTTATGTAAGGTTTGTAATCATACAAGGTAGTGTAGTGTGTTTCTTAAAGGTAATTGGATCTCTTCCCTTATGTAATATCCATACACATATGGTCTATGTGAGGGTAACTTCATTGATTACATTTATGTATGTATGTGATGTAAAGGTGGTGTTATTAAGAAAGGATATCTTAAAATTAATGTTAATAGAGCTATGTAAATTTCCATGGTGTTAACTTTTATTATGTGTTTGAAAAATACATATTTCTGTTATAAAAAGGAGTTCCATAAAGGTAATACCTTTAAAAAAGGATAGTTTTATAAAGGAAATCTATGTATTACCTTAATTAAGTGGTAATGAGATGCATGAAAGTAAAAGATACCCATAAACATGTTGTTAAAAACATCAGTTAGTATTACACATAGAATATTCATATTGGTAATAAGGTGATACTCTTACGATAATTATTGGTTCATTCTAAGGATAAGAATAAAATTATCTTTAACATGTTAAAAGTTTTTTTTTTATTTTTTATAAATCATGTTTAATGGTAGTTTTGGTAAATTTAATTTATAGTGATTTTATAAATTTCTTAATTTTATAAAAATCGTTTCTAATTAATTAGATTAATGATTGTTAAAAAATATTACCAAATATTAATGGAAAATATTTTAAAAAGACTTTGTAAAAATTAAATGGTATTCCTTACGATTTAAAAATAAATGGTTTATTTAGAAATTATAGGAGCTGGTTCACAATGTGTTTATAAATTAAAATATATATTATATTTAGATTATATAAAATATTTAAATAAAATATATTGAATTATAAAAAAAATTAATTAATGAAATATCATATAAATATTAGTTAATATAAAATATATAGGGGTTTATATTGAAAAAAATATAATATTTTATATTATTTTTAATTATAAAATTTTTATTACTAGTATTTATTTATGAATAGTTTATAAATGTATCATGATTTTGAAAATAAATAAATTATTTTTTAAATTTGTTAAATTATCCTGATATTCATTATTATAAAATTATTTTTGAAGTATGAATGTTCTGTATGGTCATTTATAAGAAAAATTGTTTCTTGAATAAATAATTTCATATCATGCTTGGTTTGAAATTATAAAATTTAATTCCTATCTACCTTGACCATGATTTGTAATTTTTGTTACAATCATGAGAATAGTTCTTGGGAATTGTGTGTTCATATTATGTGTTAGAGTATTAATGAACTAAATTATATATTTTGTAAAGTATTTATGGTTCTATGGACTTAGGGTTGGGATAATAATTTTCATAGAGACTTTCCCTTATAAGGAATGTGAATTAGGATGAAAATCTATCACTTATGTCTTACTCATGTAGAGTTTTTCAAGCTCTTATAAATCTATTTCTTCACAAAATTGAACATATGCCTTTGGCATATAATGAATTAATGTGTTTATGAATATACTTGACTTCTTATTTTGGTAATTAACATAAACATGTGGGTTGAGTTAAGAGTTTCACATTAATGTGGTGTGAACACATTGATTTAGAGAATTGAATATGGATTTACAAAAATAAATAATTATGAAACATTCATACATAAAAAATGAAATAAAACATTAAAAGATAATGACTATATATGATGTAATACTTTTGAATTCAATATTAATATGATCTATGTTAAATGGATGCGTCAAAAACCCTTCAAATATAAATTGTGAGATTTCGTGAAAAGAAACACTTTTCAAGAACATGATCATCAAATCAAGTAGTTTAATTCCTACATATTATTCACCTAGATTATATTCTATCGATATGGAAATTACTGATGACTCTAGATTGTTTTTTTTTTCTGTGTAGTTTCATGCCTACACCAGGTTCCCATGTATTTTCTGTAGTTAACTTGTTTTTTGGAATATTTTTTACGTTAAACTAAATAGTAATCCCTAATAGTTAGGATACCAAAGGAATAGAGTTTATTATATCTATATGATATATTTTTATAAGTTTATATCTTCTTAACTATTTAAGATTACCAACTATGGTGATTGGGGGGATTTCATTCCAAAACATTTAGGTAGTGACAAGGACACCCAAGAAGACTGATTGCTTAGTGAAATATGAATATTACCTCACCAAATGGATATGATGACTGGGATCATAAATCTTAGTGGGATCACTATAATTTAAATCCCTAAAATGAAAATATATAATACATGATACTAAACTACTGATATTTCCTTAATGAGGATTGTAGTCTAATTCACAAAAATCATATTGAGTTCATTAATAAGTGTGACTTATAAAACAGTTAAATGATGGTATCTAGGATTGATAAGTGTTATCATAGAGAAATGTTTGGAAGTCCCATGTTTTAATGTTCTTTAAAACAATTTCCAAAACTATGAATCCTTGAAATTAGATACCAGGTTTGTATCACACATTTTTGTGGAAAACACAAACTCAAGAATATGAGGCAATTTATAAATGGTGAAGTAGATCTTCAAGTCAGTAATGGGAAAATTTTTGATTCATTACTGCTCAGCATTGATGATCTAATTTTAAAAAGTTTAATGATCCTAGAATTAAAAAAATTACATTCCTTTTATAAATAATAATTTAATTTATAAATATATTTTGGAATAGATGGTATTTTCATTTATTATTAAGAAAAAGAGTTTTTTATATATAATAATTAACTATTTTATGTAATTGGGAATATAATGAATGGTTTATATATTATTGATGTAGATAATCCTATTTATAATAAGCCAAATAATAATGGATGGGATTATTCTAATCACACCTACCTTTGGAAATGTCACTTTTGATATATAAATGAGAAATGAATTCAACGTCTCCATTGAGATGGACTTTCGGACTCATTCAGTTATAAACCAATTGATATATGAAAATCCATTTTGTTGGTAAAAAAGAAAAAAATCACCTTTTTGGAGAGAATTTGAAATGTCTATTTGACAATTGGATCTCATAGATATTTATGTATATGGACCAATGAGTACTCTAGATAATAGGGATTTCTCGTACTTAGTTACTTTTACTAATGAATTAATTGTGTTTGGGTATTTCGGTGGAACGAAACACAAAAATCAAACATTTGAATAGTTTAAGGAGATTTAGAATGAAGTACATAATTAAATTGTAAAATTTATTAATTCCCTTTGATCATATCATATTGGTGAATACATAATCCATGAATTAAAATCTCATCTGAGAGTTTTTGAAATTTTCTCACAACTAATGCCTCTTGATGATGAGTTTTTGTGACCGTATTACCCAATTTTGGGGTTATTCTTTAGAATATTTTATATATATAATTAAAAATGTTGCATATAAATAATTCATAATGAAATTATATGTTATATTGATAAGGAAATTTCCAATAATGTATTTTATGATGATTTGGGGATGTAATGAATATATACGATGACTACGTTTAAAAAAACATGATCCTATTGGTGGAAAATAAATATATTTTATGTTATCCTAATATAAAGACCCGGTATTTCCATGTAATTGTTTTTAATTAAATTGGAATTTTACGAGTCTGCAAAAATTGACGGCGTGTGATTCAGTGGCCCGGTGTGCCAAGAATCAATTTCTGAAGTTTGTTTCAGGTATGTTCCGGGAAAGTTTGAGAAGGTTTTTATTACTTTTGAACTAGTGATCGGAATTGAAATATGAGGATACCATTGAACTTGCCGAAACGGTATTCTCTTAAGAAGTCTTTCACCTCGACGGTAGTTGGTCGAGGGTGGAAGTTTGTTTTTGGGTTTTTTGTGGAAATAATAAAATAAAATAGACACATGTTTTGTTTTATTTTTATCTTTTGTAACTAACTATTTGGAAGTTGGAGGTGGGGATCACCACACCTTAACCTCCCATGATAGGTTATGGTGGTAGGGAACACCCAAGGCCTAAACCTCATCTTCATGTTTAATTGTGGTAGGGAACACCCTAGAATTCAAAACCTCCCAATTCGAATTTGGGAGTGGGGACCACCCGACACCCCTAATAATAGTGGAAGAGGAAAACATCTCAAATCCCCTCATTAATGAGGGAGATCCTCTTGAACTCCTCTACCATTAATGGTGCCACCACCTCCCTTAATTTAATTCGGCCAATCCACCCTAATTAATGTTACCTACCTAGGTGTTTAATTAGGCTAATTTGAAATTGGTGCCAACAACTTAATAAGAGATTTTTGACTCTATTATCTTTGGCTACCATTTCATTTGATTGTAAAAGGAGGATTGGGGAGAGGACGAAATTGGGAGAAATCTCCCAACGAAGAACACTCCACTGACGAAGAATGCTCCACCGATGAAGAACGCCGACAAGGAACGCCTTCGAATACGAAGAATGACCTAAACTACTACTTTCTTCATTGGAATCTCCATCAACATAGGACGTGTTCGTCTAAAAAAAATCGACATCCGCCTTCTCGCACCAACGTCGAATGACAACGAACAAGGTAGGGGTTTATTAATTATTTGATTAACACATCCCATGTTCTCCCCTCTTTTTCCTTTATAGGGTTGGGAATATAAATTAATGAGGGATTATTGGAATTGAAAATATCTTCTATGCTCATTCATGTTTATGTTCATTGTAAACCTCATGTTACTGCTCTAATGCAGAGAGTGCAGGGAAAACTAAAATGGCCCATCCTCTCCGTAACCCTTATGTTGATTTGAGGTGTTCTTCAAAACGGATGAAGGTGAAAATGGCGTTGATGTAAACGAAGGCGATGATGGAAACGACCATTCTACTCATGGCCTCCGTAACCCGCGCCACCCCCGCGACGCTCCAGCGCTCTAGATGAACCAGCACGAACTGCGTCGCGCCCCGGTCGCGCCGCACCCCGGCCCACAGGCCTCCCGGGCCGCCCCGACCATGTCAGCCCACCGTCCCCACGCCGCCACCGGCCAAACCAGCCTGAGCCGCGCCGCACCCCGACCTCGTCGCGCCCCGGCCTTCCTGACTCCCGAGATACCCCGGGTGTGTTGTCCCACCAGTCCCACATCGTCGCTGGCCGAACCGGCCCCATCCACCCCACTCCAGCCTCGAGCCTAGCCGCCTGAGCCACGCCCCGTGACCCTCTGGGATGAACCGGCCCCGCGGCGCCCTCCCGAGCTACAAAGGCCGAACCAACCCACGCCCTCACAGTGCCCCAGCCAAACCAGCCCCTCATAGCACCCTCTGTGTTGAGAAACCCTCGCGTCGACATGAGGTCGGTTCGTGGCCTCGTGACCGGTCTGCACCGTAGCGGCCCTCCGCGACCCCTCACGACCTACTGGGATGGGCCCAGCAGGCCAAGTCGGCCTTGACTGGGTCGGGTCGGGTCAGTCCGACCAGGTCGGATCGGACCCAGGCCCACTACGACCCTTTACATTATTTTGGAAATATCATTGTCACCGGATGTCTGTTTTACGAATCTCCAGTGTCCTTGGTAATCTTGGAGCAACACGGTCTCTTTGAGTATACCCCACTAGAGTTTGTGATATAGTTCAAATACGGTCTGGTTGGATCGTGCACGAATCCAACCGGGCCCCCAGGATTAAAAGGCTAATAAATCATAAACCGGACATCTGATTGACGCGATGTCTATTGCCTTGAGACCCCTATGATGTGGCGGACCATTGAGATACTTCTTCATGGGACTTCGTGAAAGATGGAGTATCGACCAAAAGCTCGTGGAGAAGATCCATCCAGTGAAGAGCGAGCAGAGTGTGGAGACATGGTAGCAGGCTAAGACCTAACGATTACTGGCCGTTTGACTCAGAGAGACTCTACTAGCCCAGTGGAGAGTGCCTAGTTGTGGGGGTAGACCCACGGTGGAGGAGCGTGCTTGGTGATGCAGGAGAACCCACAGTACTCGACAGGAGGAGTACCTCAGTAGGCTATGAGGGGGAGAACCTAGGTGTGGTGGCAGACCCGCCATGGGGAGTGCCTCTATGTCACACAGCAGACCCACGGTACTCGACATGAGGTATACCTTAGTAGTCTAAGGTTAGCGGGAAGCATCTCTGTGTGATGCGGCAGGACCACTGTACTCGATAGAGGAGGAGTTCTCCAGTATCCGAGGTTTCGATAATGTTCTTGGGATGTTACTGGATACCACCCCTAGAATATAAATCATGGTTTGAGATGAGTCATTAATTGTGTGTTTTCCTCATGATTAAGATGAATTACTTAATAACTTAGGTATACGTAAGGGCATATACCAAAGTAAGGTTATCTGTTGATTCCTTACTTTATGGTTTATCCTTGGTGGATATGTGGGACTATGAGGGTCTCGTGGTCCCTACTTATTATCGTTATACTCACCCATACCCGGGCTATTCCCACACCTTTTTGTGTTGGATGCAGATGACGGACAGTGCTGATTGAGGCTAAGAGTACTAGGACTGGACGATACCTAGAGGTGGACCTTACAGCCAATTGGTACACTGAGGAGACTGATGGACATAGAGTGCTGAGGAGTCTATCATGTAGAAGTCCCGGAGGACGACCCAACAACTGTTTTTCCTTTCTTCAGTTGTACTTGTACATCCAGTTCCTTGTACTTTACAGTTGGGCATGTATTTCCATCCCCTTTTACTTTTCAGCACTCTTTTGTTATACAGTTTACCTAGTGTTTTGTATGCAATTATGTGCTCTATTGTGTACCTTTAAAGGTTATAGAGTCAATTACTTCCTTATTTTAGGGAATTAAGCTTTCGGTGCTAGTCTCCCGCCCATGTCCTATGGAAGGAGGGCTTGGGGTAGTCACGATACGGGCCCCGAGGGATGGGTCGTAACAAATTGGTATCAAAGGAGTCGGTTCTACAGTAAAACATAGGACTCTGATCTTTTCTGTGAATCAATAGTGTTATGTTTAGTGAGTGTGGTTTTCAGTTTAGGGATTCCAGTTTTGGTACGGCGGCTGACGTATCCATATACTAGGACTCTGACTTTTGATTTCCGACTCAGTGCACGAAAACACTGATTGCGTGTGTGTTTTCAAAAGTTTTCTTTAAGTCAGCTCACTGGGTCAGCTCACCAGATATATCTTTTTAACTATTGTGGACCTATTTATTTTCAGGATGCCTCCACACAGACAACCAGGTAGAGTTACAAGAGTCGTACGCACTGATATCCCACTGAGTGATGAGGTCTCAATGCAGGGCCCCCTTCTAGTAGAGGCACCAGCGGAGGCACCAGCGACAACATTACCCATTGGGCCACTGATTCCACCAGCCCCAACAGCAGACGTTGCACACTAATTGAGCGCGTTGCATGATTTCCAGCACCAGAGGCCACCCAGGTTTAGGGGAGAGACGTACCCATAGGCGGCTGAGGATTGGCTGGAGTCTATAGTGAGAGTCTTCCGAATGTTCGGCACACCAGCCGACCTCATAGTGATACTAGCTGCCAGCCTTCTATAGGCATCAGTGGGTAGATGGTAGAGCTTGATGCTCCAGGTCCACAACGAGGTGACGCATCTCTAGGAAGACTTCGATATCCTATTTTCTCCATAGTTTGTCCCAACGAGTCTTTGTGCAGTGCACATTCCGAAGCTACTTCATCAACAGTAAGTCAACATGACTGTAGCTCCGTACTTAGTGAGGTTCACAAATCTCTCAAGCTACTCCTCGGATATGGTGCGAGACTCACTCTTCGGGACTCAGACCTTCGATCAGGGACTCAGGTAGAAGATCTGGTATTCTGTGATATCACTCAGCTTCCCAACGCAAGAGGGGGTGTTAGAGAGAGTCCTCCTACTGGAGAGATTCCTTGCTAAGCAGTCTCCAATAGTGAGATCCAAAACCAGCCGACAAGTAGCGGATTCTTTTGTAGCTGGCAGTAGACAGATGTCTCGGAGGTCCAAGAGGACCAGACCTACAGGTGTACAACCACATGACTTGGGATTGGTTACACGGGGCACTCAAAGCGGAGACAGACATGCCAGGAGTGGGCAGTGTTATGCCTGGGGTGGGCAGGGTCACATGGCTCATGACTGCCTGACCCGTTTTTCAGATGATAAGAAGACTATCGAAGGACTGCCCAGGTAGAGGCATAGATTCGATCGTGGTGTTCTTTAGGGAGCAGGCGGATGTGGAAAAGGAGATGGTCGTGCATTTGGCGGTGGATGACGATTCGAGGTGTTACCACCATCACCACCAGGAGGTCCACCCCAACCGCAAGGAGCCAGTGGACAGGGGAGAGCTCAGCTCCAGGCAACTGAGGCATACGATCATGGCACACTGGTGATGATTCAAGGTACGATCTATGTCTATTCAATAATATATGTAGTACTTATAGACACAGGTGTCAGTCACTCTTTCATTTCCACTGCCCTAGTTCGGAGCTCGGAGATTCCAACAGAGCCATTGGATTGATCTTTACAGCTAGATACTCTTATGTGAGAGGACTCAATGATTACACACTAGTTCGGGTAGTTTTATCTTACTCTAGGAGGTGAGAGATTTGGTTGGGATCTCCTATTAGTGGCATCAGGGCCTTACGACGTAATCTTGGGATGGACTAGTTATCTATAGTCCATGCTCAAATTGACTGTATTAGGCGCAAAGTGATGTGTGTCCACACGAATGGGACCAGGTTTACCTTCACTAATGAGAAGGGATCCTTTACATCATAGGATGTACTTTCTAAAAGGTGAGTGAAGTTGATCACTCATTAGTTGGCTAGACTTACCCTCGGAGCTTTGGATGTGGAGAGTCTAACTTATCCTGTAGTGGTAGACCAGTACGGGGATGTTTTCCATGATGATGTCCCAGAACTACCTCCTCGCATAGATGTCGACTTTTATATTGACTTGTACCCCGAGAAGGCACTGATTTCTACACCAGTGTATTGAATGGCTCCCATGGAGCTTCGCAAGCTGCAGATACAGCTAGAGGACCTATAGGGGTAGGGGCTCATCTGGACCAATGTTTCCCCCTGGGTAGCCCCGATTCTATTCGCCAAGAAGGTAGATGGGATCTTGAGGCTTTGTGTTAACTATCGGCTCCTGAACCAGATCACTGTGAAGAACAAGTACCCATGTCCGAGGATTGATGACCTCTTTGATTAGCTAAAGGGAGCATGATGGTTCTCGAAGATAGAACTCATATCATGCTATCACCAACTCAGAGTACGAGATGAGGATGTGCAGAAGACGGCCTTTAGATGTTTATATTGTCATTATGAGTTCTTGGTTATGCCATTCGGTGTAACCGATGCTCTAGCAGTGTTCATGGGGCTCATGAATAAGATCTTTTAGCCATACCTAGATCACTTTGTAGTAGTCTTTATCGACCATATTCTGATCTACTCGACTACTGAGGAGGGGAATGCCTATCATTTTTGGGTAGTACAGGACACACTCCGAGAGAACCAGCATTATTGTAATCTCTTGAAGTGCCAGTTATGGATTCGAGAGGTTCATTTTCTGGGGCATGTCATCTCGGAGGCTGGAGTTGTAGTGGATTCAACGAATATTGAGGCGGTACTTGCTTGGGAGCCACCCAGGAGTGTGGAAGAGGTACGGAGTTTCCTGGGTTTGGCTAGTTATTACTAGAGGTTTGTACCAGACTTATCCAGAGTTACAACACCACTATCAGCCTTCACAAAGAATGGGAAACCCTTCGTGTGGTCGGAGAGATGCCAACATAGCTTTCAGGAGCTGAGGCAGATGCTGACTAGTGCCCCATCTTGAAGCTTCCAGAGGAAGTCGTAGGGTACGTATTCTACTACAACACATCAAGGACCAGGCTTGAATGTGTCTTGATGCAGGAGAGAGCAGTTATTGCATATCGTTCATGACAACTGAGACAGCATGAGCAGAACTACGCTACCCATGACCTAGAGTTAGCACTTGTGGCCTTTGCAAGGAAGATGTGGTGACACTATCTGATTGGCGAGCATTTTACCATGTACTCTAATCACAGGTGTCTAAGGTATATCTTCTCTCAACAGGACCTACACCTGAGACAATGATGTTGGCTTGAGTTCCTCCAGGACTATGACTTTGAGATAGTCTATACTCCTAGGAAGGGGAACTTTGATGCAGATGCACTCAGCAAGAGATCTGTTATACAGTTGCTAGGTGAGGTGATGGAGTATCTTGCTGCTTTGCAGATATCTTTTGTGGATTGAGATGGAGAACCTTTCCTAAAGTATCTTCCAATCACACCCCCACTTCTTCAGCAAGTCAGGGAGGCACAGCATGGAGACGGTGACTGCAAGACACGACGTGCTCAGATAACCACATGGCAGACACCTGATGGATTTTTTAAATGTGGGGAGCATGTAATCCTCTTCAAATGACATGTTATGTTAATATTGTAACTTAAATAGGAATTGTTGAGGGAGTTCCACACATCCCCTAAAGTGGTACATTCAGGAGTGGTGAAGATGTACCAGGATCTCCGGCGACAGCACTACTAACTGGCAATGAAGAAGGCAGTTTCATAGTTTGTCTCTCGGTGCCTCACTTGTCAGCAAGTGAAGGCGGAGCACCAGGTACCAGCAGGCTTGGTTCAACCTTTAGAGGTCCCAGAGTGGAAGTGGGATGGTATATCCATGGATTTCATGATAGGGATTCCATGTACATCCAGGGGACGTGACTCTATTTGGGTGATCATCGATCGACTCACCAAGTCGGCTCACATCCTACTGATCTGAGAGCATGTTTCAGTAGAGATATTGGGATGCCTCTCTATTCAAGAGATTGTGTAGCTACATGGAGTACCTTTGACGATTGTTTCCGATCGTGATACATGTTTTACTTCTCGACTATGGAAGGGGTTGCAGGATGCTTTCGGAACGCAGCTTCATTTGAGAACCGCCTTCCATCCTCAAACAGATTTCCAGACTGAGCAGACCATTCAGACCCTCGAGGACATGCAGTGTGCTTGTGTCCTCGACTGAAGTCGCAACTGGGAGGATCACTTACCTTGGGTGGAGTTTTCATACAACAACAGTTATCACTCCACCATTGAGATGACACCTTTTGAGGAATTATATGGGCAACCTTGTAGATCACCATTGTGGTGGAATGACTGAAGGGGGTCAGCACTAGTGGGACCAGAGATGGTATGGGCTACCATAGAGAAGGTGCAGATCATTTAGGATTGGATGAAGACTGCAGAGAGTAGGCATAGGTCATATGCATAAAGGATATGAAGACCTATGTAGTTCTAGGATGGTGACCACGTCTTTCTATGGGTCTCACCCCGATGCGGTATACAGAGATTTGGCTGAGGCGGCAAGTTATCTCTGAGATTTATCGAACCATTTCTGGTCCTCAGCAGAGTAGGCGAGGTGACTTACTACTTAGCTCTTCCACCTCGGTTACACTGGGTGCATGACATCTTCCATGTATCCCAACTAAGGAGATATGTGCACGACCCTTCCCACATCATCAACCATGGTGAGATGGACTTCAATGATGGGGTGAATTTTATGGAGGTTCCAGTAGAGATTGAGGATCGACAAGAGTGGGCCCTTCGTGGACGTTTGATACCTCTGGTGCACATTCTGCGGCAGCACGAGAACCTCCAGGAGAGCACATGGGAGCAGGAGGCTCAGATGCATGCTCAGTACCCTTACTTGTTCCCTTAGTTTGAATTGTAGCTTATGGGGACGTAAAGCCCTAAGTTGGGGAGAATTAAAGACCCGTAATTTACATGTAAATTTGTTTTAATTAAATGGGAATTTTAAAAGTCTAAAAAATTGACAGCGTGTGATTTTGATATGTGGTGTGCCCAGAATCAATTTATGAAGTTTTTTTTAGGTACATTCAGTGAATGTTCGAGTGGGTTTTTATAACTTTTGTACCTGTGCACGAAATCAAAATCTGAGGACACTGTTGAACTCGCAGCGCTGGTATTCGCTTAAGAATACTTTCAACTTGACAGTAGTTGGTCGAGGGTGGATGTTAGTTTTTGGGTTTTTTTGTGGAATAATAAAATAAAATAAATACAAGTTTTGTTTTATTTTTATCTTTTGTAACTACCCATGTGATAGTTGGAGGTGGGAACCACCACATCGTAACCAACCATGTGAGGTTATGGTTGTGGGGACCACCCAACGCCTAAACCTCCTCTTCATGTTTAATTTTGGTGGGGACCACCTCAAAATTCCAAACCTCCCAATTTTAATTTGGGACTAGGGACCACCCGACCCCCTAATAATGGTGTGAGAGGAAAACCTCTCAACTCCCCTCATTAATGAGGGAGAGCCTCTTGACCTCTTCTACCATTAAGGGTGCCAAAATCTCCCTTAATTTAATTATGCCAATCCAGCCTAATTAATCATTCGAACCTAGGTGTTTAATTAGGATAATTTGAAATTGGTGCCAATGAATTAATAAGATATTTCTTTATCTATTATTTTTGGATACCTTTTCATTTGGTTGGAAAATGAGGATTGGGGAGAGGATGAACTTAGGAGAAAGCTCCCAACGGAGAATGCTCCACTGATGAAGAATACTCTACCGGCAAAGAATGCCGACGAGGAACGCCTTCGACTATGAAGAACGACCTCAACTACTACTTTCTTCCTTGGGGCCTCTTTAGAAGTAAGATGTGTTTGTCTACAATGAATCAATGTCCGGATTATCGCGCCAATATCGATGAACAACGAAAAACATAGGGGTTTATTCATTTTTTATTAACACATCCCATGTTCTCCCCTCTTTTTCCTTTGTGGGGTTGGGAATATAAATTAACGAGGGGTTATGAGAATTGAAAATATCTTCCATACTCGTTCTTATTTATGTTCTTGGTAAACCTCATGCTACCTTTCTAAGGCGGAGAGTGCGGGCCAAACTAACAAGGATCGTCCTCTCCATAACTCTTGTTTTGATTTGCAGTGTTCTTTGAAATGGAGGATGGTGACAACGGTGTTGAATGAGATGATGGCAACAACCGCACTACCTGTGGCCTCTTCAACTCGCGCTGCCCCCGCGATGCTCCAACACTCCGGCCGAACTGGCACGAGCCACGTCATGCCCCGGCCCCGCCCTCCCGCCGACCCCGCGTCACCGCTGGCCAAATCGGCCCGCACCGTGCCACGACCCATCCCCGCCGCACCCCCGCCTGCTGGCCTCCCGAGCGACCCTGGCCGCGACGGCCCACCAGCCTCGTGCAGCCGCCGATAGAACCAGCCCAGGCCGCACCACCCCAGCCCGGGGCCGAGCTGCCCGAGCTGCGCCCTTCGATCCACCGGGCCGAACTGGCCTCACAGCGCCCTCCCGACCCACCCCAGTCGACGCCCTCATGGAACCCCGGCCAAAATGGGCCCTCGCATCACCTTTCGGGCCGAGCCGCCCTCGCATCGACCCATGGACAGTCCACACCCTCACGACTGGTCTGCGCCCTCGTGGCCCTCTATGACCCCTCGCGGCCTGCTGGGCTGGGACAAGCGAGCTAGGCCGAACCTAAGAAGCTAGCCCACCCAAAGGGCCAGGACAGACCCAATGGTTCAAGATGGGTCAACCCAAACCGGGTCGGCCAAGACTTGGTTGGGCGGGGTTGGTCCGACCGTGTCGGACCGGACCTAGGCCCACTACGACCCTTTACTTTCTTTTGTCCATATCATTGGCATCAGACGTCTGTTTGATGAACCGTCAGTGACCCTTGTAATCTTAGAGCATGACGGACCCTTTTAGTATACCCCACTAGAGTTTGGGGTATAGTTGAGATACGGTCAGGTTGGATCGTTCACGAATCCAACCGAGTCCCCGAGATTAAAGGTTAATAACTCACAGACCGGGTGTCTGATTGACGCACCGTCTATTATGTTGATACACCTATGACGTGGCAGACCTTTGAGATACATCATTGTAGGACTTTATGATAGTTTCAGTATCAAACATTATCTCAAGGAGAGGATCCATGGTGGAGGAGCGCTCTTGGTGGCGTGGCAGACCCATGATACTCTACAAGAGGAGTACCTCAGTAGGCTATGAGGGGGAGTGCCTGAGTGTGGTGGCAGACCCGCGGTGGGGAGTGCCTCTGTGTGACGCAGCAGACCCATGATATTCGACAAGAAGAGTACCTCAGTAGTCCAAGGTTAGTGGGAAGTGCCTCTATGTGACGCGGTAGGCTCACTGTACTCGATAGAGGACTAGTTCTCCAACATCCGAGGTTTCGATAATGTGATGGGGATGTTACTTGATATTACCCCTAGAATAAAAACCTTGGTTTGAGCTGAGTTAGTACTTTTATGTTTTCCTCATGATTGAGATGGATTACTTAATAACTTAGGTATGTGTATGGACATATACCTATGTAAGGTTATATGTTTTTTCATTACTTTCTGATTTATCCTTGGTGGATTTGTGAGACCTTGAGGGTCTTGGGATCCCTACTAAGTATCGTTATACTCACCCTTACACAGACTATGACCACACCTTGTTGTGTTGGATGTAGACGACGGACAACACTAATTGAGGCTGAGAGTACCAGGACTGGATGATACCCAGAGGTGGACCTTACAACGATTTGGTACACAGAAGATACTGACAGACGTGGAATGTTTAGGAGGCTATTTGTACCTACCCTTCAGGTAGGAATCCCGAAGGATGACCCAGCAGCTCTTTTTTCTTTCTTCAGTTGTACTTGTACATCTAGTTCCTTGTACATTACAGCTGGGATTGTATTTCCGACCCCTTTTACTTTTCATCACTCTTTTGTTATATAGTTTACCTAGTGTTTTGTATCCAACTATGTGATATATTGTGTACATTTACAGGTTATAAAGATAATGCCTTCCCTGTTTTAGGGAATTATGCCTTCGGTTCTAGTCTCCAGCCCCTGGCCTATGGAAGGCGGGCTTGGGGTAGTCAGAACATGGGCCCCATGGGACGGGTATTGACACATAAGTAAACTATGTTATATTATATTTATAACCTTGATCAAATCAAAGTGTTTATGTTCTAATATGTTTCTTTTTTATAGAACAATATATCTAGTGAGTATTTGGTTGGAGGAAAGCATAACTTAGGGATGTTTATCATCAAAAAACAGGAAGTATTCTTGATATGGAGTTTGATCAAGTTCCACAAATGGTTGTGGAAGAAGAATCAACTCATTTTATAAAAGAACCTCATATGTATGTAAGTACTCATTATGATCTTGTGATATACATATTTCTCATGGATATTAATGATGAAGTAATATTCATAGGGAAAAACAATATCCTATCTAGAAGACATTATGAATTTTGATTTTGAGAAATAGTTAAAATCCATGGAATCAAATATAAATTCCATGTATAAAAACTACATTTGGAACATTTTGGATACACCATAAGGGGTGATACCCATTGGGTGCAAGGGAATATTCTTAAAAAAAGATAAAATGGATACTATTTTTTCTACCAATAAAGAATTTCTTGTCTCAAAGGTTTCAAAAATGACCTTGGTATTGACTATAAGGGTACCTTTTCACATATTAAAATGGTAAATTTCGTTCATATTTTTAGATCCATATATGATTAGTATTATTAGGGGATTTATAAAATGGATATCAAAATCTCATTACTCACATAGAATTTAGTTGAGGATGTGAATATTATATAATGTGAGAGTTTTCATGTTCAAAATTATTATTTTATTGTTTTCATGTTAAAAAACACATTTATAGACAAAATATTCTTTCTTGTATTTGAAATATTGAGTTTTATGATGTAATCAAAGATATTGGTTTCATAAATAATGTGGATAATTCCTATGTATACAAGATGTTTAGTGGGAGTATCATAGTATTTATAATACTCCATATAGATGAAAAATTCATTATTGAAAATAAATCATGACACTTAAATTTTTTAATATGTAGCTAGGTAAATGTTTCTAAAATAATGACATGGGTGAAATGGGTTACATACTCGATATGAGGGTCTATAGATATGGATATAAAAGGATTCTTAGACTGTGTCAAAACACATATATTTCTAAATTCTTAAATATGTTTTACATGGATAACTTCAAGAAGGTTCCATTACCAGTGTTGCGTGGAAAAGATATTAGGATGATTCAAGATTATTATAAAGAGTTATATATGATGAATTGTTTTCCTTATATATACACCATTAGATCTATCATGTATATCATTCAATTTACTTAACCTTATGACGCATTTGATTTTAGAAAAACAAGTGAATCCTAATACAATCTTTGTTTGTATCATAGGAATGATGTGAAAAATGTTTCCTTAAGTACTTGAGAAATACTAAGGATATGTCATTGGCCTTTGGAGGAGACTATGAACTCTGTGTAAAGGGTTATATAGATGCTGGTTTATAAACTAAAAAAATGATTTGAAATCTAAATATGGATTCATGGTTTGTCTAAATAGTGGATAAATTAGTTTAAATTGTTAAAATAATCCACCATAGTTACCTAAAAAATAGATGCTGAGGACATCACTTCATAAAATGTTGTGAAAGAATATGTTTTTGTAGATAAATTGACTTCTAAGCATAAAGTGGTTTCTATCATTGAGGGATAAATTGAGCTATATTCTGGTATAATTAGTTTTGTTTAGAAGACTATAGAACCTCATCCTCTTCAATAAATGAATCATATCCATCAAAAATATTATATCATATAAAATTTCCTTTAGAGGTGTGATGTAAATATCATGTGGTTGGTTATATAGGAAAATTTAGTTGATCCATTTATGAATCCATTTTTTAGCTACAAAATTAGCAGAATTTATAATCTATTGGCGTTAGACACATGATATATTTGTTGTAATGGTTTTAATATGTCATGATATTATAAAAAATGGAAATATCCCTTAATCATTCATTCAGGTGTGCTTCCATTTTATTTTACATGAATAGTAAAATGACAATAACCCCTCAATGTATGACTCCGAGTTCTCTCTAAAATTTGACCATTGTACAATATTATGGATTTTAATGATATTATAAAGTTAGAATCAAAATAATATGATGTTCATTATAAATATTTTTCTAGGATATATAGATAATAGATTAATGCGGTAATAAGTAAAAACTTATTACGTGGATTGATCCACTCAATTATATCTCATGGAATATCATATGACCATAAATATATTTAGAGGTGTATGATTATTATCAATCCTTCAAACTTGAGGTTATAGTTATAACTGTTACCAGAACCTTCATTCTTTGTTATCCTCCTTATGAAAGTTGACATATAAGCATAGCTAAACAGGGGGTAGCTTGGTATGTTGCTGATAATATAGTCAATTGAGATTAAACTAAGATGGAATTTGTCAACTTTTCTGCCTTTTTAAAGACACCTAGACCTTTATTTAATTAGGTTTAGGAGATAAATTTCCATTCTTATTTATTTTACATATTATGTGTTCAAATACATGGATAACTATATGTGATGTGTAGATCATATAGATGAATGAAATGTGATGTAATCATCCACATGTTCAGTATTTCTTATATAATAATTAAATTATGAAAGTCCAATAATATGTTGAAATATCCCAAGTCAAGTGATCACTCAATTCCATGGAAAAAATTATTGTATAAGATACATATGATTCATGTGATTCATCATCTAGTGTACATGTTCTTGTAGACATATGACTATGTTTGATGGAGAACACCCTAGACTCAATAATAGCATGAGTACAATTGATCTTTTACTAGAGAATTCTCTTTTCATACATATATGAAATAGGTATTTTAACATTCTTCGCAATTTGGTTAAGGGCCTTATGGTCACATGGTTAAGCCCCTTGATAAGGATAAATTTTTGGACAAATTATTTTTTTTAAATGAATAGAATTTGATGAATAAATCATTATACAAAAGAGTATTTATTTATTTAAAAAGAGTAGTTATGTTTTACATTAATTCTGTATTGGATTTTAGTTCTAGTTGGAGGTTCTTGGATGTTCACTAAAATATACAGGCATGTGATGCATGTACAGATCCATATGTTTCATGAGACATATTTTTATATAATATATTAAATATTAAATATATTATTGAACATTTTATATGTGTGTATTCATGAATTATTTTAAGCAGTTGATGCATGAAATATAAATATGAATTTTTATGTTATATATTTATTTTTCATGAGATGAATTAGAATTATATATATATATATATATGATATATATTTATTATCAATTATCCAAAATGGTATCATCAGTTATATTTATTAATGAGTGAATAAAGGCTTCATATTAAATTCATTGAAAAAATTCAATGAATTATCCCCAATAGTCTGAAATTCATATGATGAGTGGATCTGTGGGATTAAAAAATAAAAGACGATTTGATCACCTTCTATTGTGTATGGGGGATATTATAATATCTATTCCTCTTGAATATCTTATAATATTTCAATTAGAAGTCGCAATAACCCTTATAGATTATGGGTATCCATAGGAAGTGTTTATAGATCATTTGGTTGGTGACCCCCCCCCCCATGGTCGGGTTCTTTTATTCCCTAATCCATGTGATATTACTGAAACACTCTTCTCTGAAGGAATATGGAAGTATCTACAACCTTCAAATACGAGAATCTATTTTTAAAATATTATATAAAAGTTATATATTAAAGATAGAGATACCTATATGTGGGTTTTCATAAACTTTTTATGATCATATAATGTTTATAAAAAACCCATCATATGTAATCAATAATATAGAATATGTTACTTATATTTTCCCATTATATTACTTAATATGTGTTAGCTTCTGTTGTATGTTATCCATTATTAACCATTTAATTTTGTAGTTTTCTTTTGTTTTCAATTTCCACATGTAATGAACTATAATATGATGTATTATTTTTTATATAGATACCACTAATTAATAATGATTTAAACTCAAATGGTGTAATTTTACATTATGTAATTTAATATTCATGTATATAGTCACTTGGATAATGAATAACCTTGAACATGGAAATGTGATCTCAGTATTCTGATTACTAGTAAATAAAAAACCCACTAACTCTGAGTGACTAGGAATTGGGATAATTATAGTTGGTATTAGAAAGTGGATTGGTAGATACCTTAAAATGACATTTTTATGAACATATGAAATTAATATAGACTTTGTGTTTGTAAAATTATATATATTGATCTATAATATATTTTTTATAATTATTCGATGTATAAATTTATATTTTAGTAAAAAAATTATATATAATACTTATCTTATATATTATTAGTTTATAATATTATTTACTATTCCATAGTATTTGATAGATAATAGCACCTTCTTGAAGAAACAAAAACAAAGCCAACTTTTGAAGATAATGTGGGGATTGCCTGAATAATTAATAATAATGGAGTTAATGTTAGTGCTAAATGAATTATTACTATCCACAGGAAATTTACCCAAGTTATGGTGAATAACCTATCCCATAAGAAAAATACAATTTCCCCTCAATAAATACCATCCTATTTATGTCATTTTATGAGGAAACAATCTCCATTATCCTTTGGGTCCACCAATCCCATTGTGGTAGATTAATAGATTAAGTCTATATTGGAAATCATTATAGCATTGTGGATTACTAATAAGGAGAATATTATCATGGATATATTGATGTTAAGGTGAGAAAATGACCAATGATGGTCATTAACTCATAGTACTAAGAAGTCATAATAGAATGATGATATGGTGTCGATGAAATTTAATGTGATATTTCTAGAAATTTAATTTCCTTGGGAGAAAGATGGTACCATGGAAAGAAAAATCATAAATTTATGAAAAAATAAGAAAGATATAGTGGCACTATATGAGGATAATTTCAAAAGATTCGGGTTTTATGTTTTAGATTATCTATGAAAACTAAAAATAATGATTAGTTATTTTATTGATGGTTTGAAATAAAGTCTTTAGAGATCATTGGTATCTCAAACTAATCTTAATATAAATATATAGTAATAATTTTTATCAACGTTGAGTTGGAATTTTTAAAATATTTCATTTACAAAGTAAAACCAAAGAATAATATAATGGTTGGTCACCAAGTGTTAGGAAAAACAGGAAAGGAAAAAGGGAATAGTTGAGTTCTCTATATTTGTTGAGTGTATGATGAAAAACAGAAAGACCTTATTAAAGGGGATTGGTGTATTCATCAAGTGTAGAGTGCGTTTTCACCAAGATCATGAGTGAAAACAAAATAGGGAATAAATCAAAGTGAATTTTTTAAATTGTAGGGAGATGTGGCAATACTCTTATCAATTCCATGTACTTTAAAAGTATATCCCCCTGATTCTTACCATAGATATCGGATTAGTTTTTATAAAATAAAATTTTAAGTTAATTCTTTAAATAATGTGATAGTTTGTACATTCATTATCCTCTTAAAGTTATCTAATACATTATTTTATATATATCTATGTACATATATTAATCATTCATGTTTTATAAGAATATTTAATCATCCCATGATGCATTAATGAGATATTTTTTATGTTATATCACCAACAAGTAATTTCAAAATAATAAATATATATCAATCAATAAAAATTGTATTTCCTTTGTTTTGCCTAGTTTTTAATACAAACATCACAGTTATGATGTATTTTTTAGTAATATTTTGTATGGATTGAATCTTTAATTATAAAGCATGAATTTCTTATTGGGGAAAGGAAGTTAGAATTTTTTACGTATGTATAGAATTTATTGTATAATAGGGGAGATTTTATTACTTGAATAATTTCTCAAATAACCCTTAGTAGCACCGTTTAATGAAATCCATCTATTAGATATAGATAAAATTCAATATATATTTCATAAATATGTTTTGAGAATAAAAGGTGCAACCATTATATAATGATCTGACCTTAAAACATTACATAATCTGGAATTAAATGAATAATTAACATTGAGGATCTTTTTAGGTTTAGAGTTTTAGAGAATTAGGCCATAACTATTTCATCTCAAAAGATTACAAAGTAGACACTTCTACTCAATTTCCATTTTGTTATAAAATAAAAACTCTTAAAAAGAAACATGTCTAGTTCCATGTTTTAGATAATATGTCTTTTCTTGATCCCATCCATGACCCTATTCATCTTTAAGTCATGTGGAAAACATTTCAAAAACATGGGAAGAGCATAAAAATCTCAGTAAGGGATACACAAAGAAAGAAAAATATTAGTTTTCCAAAACAGAAAGTAAACCATGAATACTTTATCATAAGTAATACTTTTAACATTTATGAAGTATTAAATACTCTTCACTAAATAAAAGATCTTTACTTACCATTTTGTAACCAAAATATTACCATAAAACCCATTTAAAGGACACATAACATATAAAGGTAACTTGGGACATAAATATACTTAAATGGAATAACCCTACAGTCAACTTCCACACATATCACTAAATGGAATAGCCATATAGCTGACTTCCATAACCAATGCATTGGAGGTTATAACGTAACCACCCATCCTGGTTTTCACAGCACCACCCTTCATTTGGTTTAACACGTAACCACCCATCAAATGTCCATGTACCATAATAAAATCATAACACATAAAACCAATATAAAGGAATGATAACCTTTAAACGTTTCAATCACAATATATCATTTAAATATATTGACATAAAAGAATCTTTTATCAAACCCATTTTCAATACCAAAATATGTAAAAGATTATAAGGTATTTATTTTCTTTTAAAACATTACTCCTTGTTGAGTAAGGCAAGATCAAATAATACTTGCGGCGGCGGAAAGGTCATTGTCACCGTGTAAGTTAAAAAACCATAATTTTTGTCGTTTAGTAAAATTATTCATAGAGAAAATATTCCTTTTGAATAAAAGTAAAAGTAAAACTGGGTTTATACACGGTATAAAAGAATGTTGTGTATAAATAAAAATATGCCTCAACGAAAAAGATTGAGATGAAGTCCCTTACAAAGATGGTATCCTTAGATTAAGGATAAATCAATTACGTAATTATGTGTGACAAAAATAAATACAACGAATATAAGTGGATACTATGTGTAAAACAATCAGATTTCATCCACACATATTCATAGCACGACATAATCAAGAAGTATAGGTTTAACCCATAGAATTGAAATTGGATTAAGAAGTTCCCTTGCAAAACTTCGATAGCCTAACGATGTCACTTTAAACGTTAGAAAATTAGATGATGAGAGATAAAAAGGGTATCTCATAACATGGAACTAACATTTACTGAAATAAGGATATATAATAACATATCCCAATATAAGAATATTTCAATTAAAAGACCTAACAAAAAGAAGTCTTTTAAAAAGAGGAGGGTGAAAGGTTCCCTTACCGATTTGGGTAACTTTCGAAACGTACACCCCATGAATGAAGGTTCATACAATGAATATGTAAATACCCATAAATTAAATTATATTACACAAAGAATACAATCATGGGCATTACATACACCACACAAAATGAAATAGTGGAAAATGTAGCATGAATCTCACGGGAATAAAAAGTGATATAAAAACCCCTTTCCTCGTTGTAATCAATCGAGTCATATGACCAAAAGATAATAAACACAAAATGAATCACATAATACCATGAATATAAATATAATAATGATAATATATACGAAATTTTAGTACATAATACACCACATGAATTAAATAAGTAGCGAACAATGGAAATCTCACGGAATTAAAAGTGAGATAAGAAATCCCTTATGAAAATTCGGCAGCATAACAGTGCCACTTAAAACTTCCAAAAATGGATTGATGAGATCAAATAGGGTATCTCATTATATGAACATAAAAATTAAAGTAATATTAATATAAAATTACATCCCCGAACATAATAAAGAGGAGCTTAAAATGAATGACATAAAAGAGAGTACTTAAAAAGAAAGAGAGAGGTAGGATCCCTTACCTCAAGTCCTACTTGTCTTGTTCGTTTTCTTTATATTCCTGATAATAAACCTTGGTAAATTTATAATTTCTTAAGGAATTCATTTAAAGTTTAATATTAAATTCATATAACATATTATCATGTTATAATAATTAGTTAATTATGTTATTTCATATCATGCATTTTGTTGATGTTCGGTACATGAGTGAAAAAAATGAACCTGTTTGAAAATAATTGTACATGTAGGTATAAGTAAATAATCTCCAGAATAGTTTTAATGATTTAAATATCATATATATCCAGTATATATTCATTTTATACTATTCCATAACATTTGGAGACAAAAATGAAATGCACCGTTCATGGAGACGGTAGGTCGTACGTAAGCATGACCACTACTATAATTTCTTTTCCATATTAATGGAAGTAAAACTAAATGAGATATATATATATATATATATTATAATTCCAGTATAATATATATTTTATTTAGGTCATATAAGTTCATTAATCTCATTCTTTATACATTCCATGTATTGCATGAATGAGTCACATCACTTGAGGGGGGCAGTAGTCCACACTTCCTCATTTGAAATTATCGCATTTTAACAACATAAAAAGCATAAATGTATGTTTTAAATAAAAAATAAAAAATCATAGAGTGGAAATAAATATAATATATATCATATATAAATTCAGTTCTATCATTATGGCCACCATGAGAGGTGTTAATAGGAGATTTAACAATCATCGTTTTGTGAGGCAGTAATTCGCCACACACAGAAATAGTATGTTCTTTAACCATTAGACTGAAGTGTGTGTAAGTGTAGGTGTAATCCTTATCATAAAAAAATCCTAGTATATTTAGAATACTGGTTTTATTATTTGATCAAATAAAAAGAATTTATTGGTGATTTAAGAAGGAAAATAAATGAAAGAAACTCCAAAGAAGACATTACCTCTAAATCGAGAAACTCTTTTTTGATTTGAGCCAAAGGCTTCCTTGGGATGCATTATGCCCAAAGTGAGGCTTCTAGGAGTAATATATGGATTTTTAGAGACAATATGAGTAGAGTTTGGGTGAGCCAAGGGCCTGAGAGGTGTGGGTAAGGGGGTATAGGTGGGGGCCTTTATAAGTGGGAGGAGGGTCACTTTTGGAACGTTTTGAAATGATACTTTATTAAAAAATAATTTTAGGATTTTACTGGTACCACAATGATATATTTTGAGGATAAGGTGACAAGGGTTTGAAATCCCCCGTAAAATATGATTTAGACAAGTCTAAGTTTTATATTTTACCTTATCTTTTCGTTTTATTTAAATCATTCATTAATGAGGTAATAAATGCATCATCATTGTGTCATAAATAAATTTATTTATTTAATGTCTAAAAATTCCAAATAAAATAACATGATGTAGGAAAGATTTTAATATTTCCAACTACTATTTATAATCTAAGAGGTTATTTATGTAAACAAAATTAAAATTTTTTTACTTAGGGGATACATACTTTGGTTATATTTTCCTTTCATAAAAAATAATATGATAAAATGTCACTATCACACTAAAGTGATTACATGGGGTCCCAAATTTGGCACAAGGAATCCCATGGTCGGAAATTACTCAAACAATATCATCAAGACACATTTTGGGGTCATTTTATATAATTATGATATTATTTTATTACCCTTAACTACCCGATTACTAATTAATCATGATAATTAAAGATAATTATCGTCGTTACTATTCATAATGTCAAGAAAAAACCGAGTATTAATTAAATAATTTAGACCTTATTATTAAAAATATGGAATTAATTTTATCAAATTCCAAACACATAAATTATAGTAATTAATTTAAAAATAATTCCCATTGTCAAAACCAAAGACGGGTTTTTACGAAGTAAAGTTTATCAAAAGATTGACTTGTTTTTACATCCAATTGAAAAGTGAAATTATTTCCAATTAACAACATTGTATTAAGTGATCAACACATAATTAAATTACACTTTAAAACCAATTAAAAGTACAATCTATCTATATAATTAAATTAGATGAAAGAGCAGTTTTGAAGTAAAATGCAGTATTTTCAACTATTCATTAAAAATGAACATTTGTCAAAAAAATACCAAAACATTATCCAAAGTAAATTTGATATTCCAAATTCATAAATTATTTCTATTTTAAAAAATTAATAAAATATAATATGCATTAATTAATTATATAACTCATTCCCGTTGTCAAAAAAAATAGCGTGTTTTTAAGAAACAATATCTATCAAAAGATTGACATTTGGTTCTTTCCAATTTCAAAGTGAAAGTAATTCCAATGAACACCATTGAATTAAAATGTAAAAATATATTATCATTACACTTTAAAAACAATTAAAATGTTAATATAATTATATAAATAAATTATATTAAAAGGAGGTTTTGAATTAAAATACAGTATTTTTCACATTTCATTAAAAATGAACTTTATCGGAAAAATAAAAAAAATATACACAAAGTACATTTTGATGTCCCGATTCTAAATAAGGATTTTATTTTGACAAATATAACTTATAAAATTAACAAAAACTAGTTTCAAAAAGGGTTCTCCATCAAAAGGAGGTTAATCAACCTTTTAAAGAATATTAGAATATTCATGCTTAAAATCGAGTTATTTTCTTATTTTCAGCCTCTAAATTTTGTTGGATAAATGTAAAAATATTTCACAAACATATATAATAATTTTGTATTTAGTTATATTCATTCCCTCCATTACAATGGCTAGGAGTTAACTACCATTTAAAATAATATTATTATATTATTACTGTGTGACGTAAGATTTCAAAGAAATTAATTGTTGTGTATTGGGTACGCCACTGAACATAGAATCCCCTTAAATGTACTATTAATATTTAATTCACAAATATTAATAAATATGAAAATTTCATATTCATTATATACCTGGGATATTACATCCTTCCCCCCTTTTAGGAATTGTGTCCTTGCAATTTTAAAATTGGGCTCGAAAACTTCATTGAAAGCCCCACATCGGAAAAGTTGTCAATAAAACTATCAATTTAAAAGAAATAAAGATAAGTAAAAAGGTCACCCAAGAAAACAAATACTATGATTCCATGAAAACATGGATATGGAGGAGAAAAAAACCATCAAGTTATGATGGAGAGTGATAGAAAACATGTTTAGGATAAAGTTAACCAACAGAAAATCAAAAACATGAGATGGGTTAAATGATATTTGATTCCCAAGTAGAAAAAGTTAACATACAACGTTTTTGAATTAAGTTACTTTTCATTGAGGAATTTATTTATGGGATTAACTAAAACATAAGTAAACATACTTACTTTTCATGTATACTTTCATCTTTTACTAGATTTCTAACACAAACTCGTATTTTCTCCAAAAGATGAGTATTTAGTAAGACTTATTCACATTAAGAGTGTTATAATCAACTTCTAGAGAATCACCTAATCTAGAAAATAGAACTATATATTTCCCATGTCTTTAGACCTTAACCAAAACCAAAAAGGTTAGTAAATGATTAGATAATCCCGAAAAAGGATAATCTTCTACAAAAAGAAAAACTACTCTTAATCTCCAAAAATTTTCAAACAATACCCAAAGTTCAACAAAGACCATTCGATAAATAGTTGTCCATAAAATTAATCAATGTAATCCAAACTAGGATTGAAACCCAAATATTTAAAGGATTTAATCACATATTCTTCCAAGGTAAATCTAAAAATTTATCTCCAAATAACATCAGTTACTCTTAAAGTTCATACTGAAAAGTAATTAACCGAATAACATATCCTCCATGATAGGTTAATAATATCCATAGATAACCCAAAATAAATTTATTCCTGATTCATAAGATCATCTAACAAAAAATAATTTTTCATACTAAACAGGGACTTCACGTAGTCTGGTGGTAGGTGATAAATACCAGTTTCACTTTGTTTGTGGGTTCGATTCCCATAACATTGTCCAATGCGATGGGTTGTCACACGGTCTGTGTGTTTTCCTTTTTCAAAAACTATATAATTCTTAAAACATTCCCCAAAAAGAGATAAAATCTTCAAAAATAACCATAACATAATTTAACCTCAAGTTTATCTCAGGATTTTCATTTTCCATCATAACATATAGTAACCCATAATTACCTCAAAAGTAATGATTATATAAACCTTAATGGTTACCATTATAATTATTACCTGAACTTCCACATCGATTTGGTTCTCTCGTACATGATGAATTAGGGAACTCACCAAGGTTCAAGTGGTTAATCATGACTCATGATAGTTGGTTTAGAATAACCATGAGATTTCTCATTGAATCCCCCATTTCATCCACTCTCGTAATCAGAGAACCACCACAGTTTCCTTCAAACTAATTGTCACTTTGGTGCCTGCTAGATCCATCCATTTACTAAAACCAAAAACTTCAGTGTGAGTATATCAACAAACTCATCACGTACTAATGATGAAGATAAAAACTAAGATATACTTATCCAAGTTATCTCAAACTAATTCCAACTATCAAAAAAACAATGACTCCATCTAATATACTAACCATTGTAGTTATACACAATTTTTCACTTATTTTAAACAACACTCTAACCTTTAAAGTTATCTAAAACGAACTTTGATACCATCTATAAGGACCCAGCCTTAAAACATTACATAATATTGAATTAAATGAATAATTCGCATTGAGGATCTTTACAGGTTTAGAGTTTTAGAAAATTAGGCTATAACTATTACATCTCAAAAGATTACAAAGTAGACACTTCTAGTCAATTTCCATTTTTTTATAAATTAAAAACTCTTAAAAAGAGACATGACTAGTTCCATGTTTTAGATAGCATGTCTTTCCTTGATCCCATCCTTGACCCTATTCATCTTTAAGTAATGTGGAAAACATTTCAAAAATGTGGGATGAGCATAAAAATCTTAGTAAGGGATATACAAAGAAAGAAAACTATTAGTTTTTCAAAACAACAAGTAAACCGTCAATACTTTATCATAAGTAATATTTTTCACCTTTATGAACTATTAAATACTCTTTACTAAATAAAAGATCATTACTTACCATTTTGTAACCAAAATATTACCATAAACCCCATGTAAAGGACACATAACATGTGATGGTAAATTGGGACACAAACATACTTAAATGGAATAACCCTAAGTTCAACTTCCACACAAATCAATAAATGGAATAGCCATACGGACGACTTCCATACCCAATGCATTAGAGGTTATAAAATAACCACCCATCATAGTTTTCACGGCACCACCCATCATTTGGTTTATCACGTGACCACCCATCAAATTTCCACGTACCATAATAAAATCATAACACATAAAACCAATATAAAGGAATGATAACCTTTCAACATTTCAATCACAATATATCATTTAAATACATTGAAATAAAAGAATACATTATCAAAACCATTTTGAATACCAAAATACATAAAAGAGTATATGGTATTTACTTTCTTTTAAAACATTACAGCTTGTTGAGGAAGCCAAAGATCAAATAATACTTGTGGCTGCAGAAAGGTCGTTGTCACTGCATATGTTAAAAAAACCATAATTTTTTCCGTTTAGTAAAATGATTCATAGAGAAAAGATTCATGTTGAATAAAAGTAAATGTAAAAGGGTTTTATACACCGTAAAAAATAATGTTGTGTATAAATGAAAATATGCCTCAACGAAAAATATTGAGACGAAGTCCCTTACAAAGGTGGTATCCTTAGATTAAGGATTAATCAATTATGTAATTATGTGTGACAAATATAAATACCCCAAATATACATGGATATTAAGTGTAAAAAAATCATAGGTCATCCACACATATTCATAGCATGACATAATCAAGAAGTAGAGGTCTAAACCAAAGAATTTAAATTGGATTAAGAAGTTCCCTTACAAAAATTCGATAGCCTAACGACGTCACTTTAAACTATATAAAATGAGATAATGAGAGATAAAAAGGGTATATCATCACTTTGACATGAAATTTAAAAAAATAAGGATATATAATAACATATTTCAACATTATAATATGTAAATTAAAATACCTAACAAAAATAATTCTTTTAAAAAGAGGAGGATGAAAGGTTCTTTTACCGATTTGGGTAACTTCCGAAATGTACACCCCATGAAAGAGGTGTCATAAAATGAAGATGTAAATACACATAAATTAAAGTGTATTACACAAATAATATAGTCATGGGTATTACATACACCACACAAAACTAAATAGTGTAAAATGTATCATGAATCTCACAGGAATAAAAAGTAAGATAAAAACCCCTTACCTTGTTGTAATCAATCGAGTTGTATGACCAAAAGATAATAAACACCAAATGAATCGCATAATTACATGAATATAAATATAATCATGATAATATATATGAAATGTAAGTACACAATACCCCACATGAAATAAATAAGTGGAAAAAATGGAAATCTCATTGAATTAAAAGTGGGATAAAAATCCCTTACGAAAATTCGGCAGCCTAACGGCGCCACTTAAAACGTCCAAAAATGGATTGATGAGATTAAATAGGGTATATAATCATATGAACATAAATTTTATAGTAATAGGAATATAAAATAACATCCCTCAACATAAAAATTAGGATCTTAAAAGGTATGACATAAAAGAGAGTACTTCAAAAGAAAGAGAGAGGTAGGATCCCTTACCACAAGTTCAACTTGTCTTGTTCATTTTCTTTATATTCCAGAATAATAAAACATGGTCAATTTAAAATTGCTTAAGTAATTAATTTAAAGTTTAATATTCAATTCATATCACATATTATCATGTTATAATAATTAGTTAATTATTTGAGTTCATATCATATGTTTTGTCCATGTTCGGTATATGAGTCAAAAAAATGAACTTGTTTGAAAAGAATTGTCCATGTAGTTATAATTACATCATACCCAGAATAATATTAATGATTTAAATATCATATATATCCAGTATATATTAATTTTCTAGTATTCCATAACATTTTGAGATAAAAATGAAATTAACTGTTCCTGGAGACGGTAGGTCGTACGTCAGCATGAACGCCAGTTTAATTTCTTTGTCATTTTAATGGAATTAAAACTAAATGAGATATATATATATATATTAAAATTACAGTATAATATATATGTTATATAGGTCACATATGTTCATTAATCTCATTCTTTATACATTTCATGTATTTTATGAATGTGCCACATCACTTGAGGGGGCGGTAGTCCACACTTCCTCATATGAAATTATTGCATTTTCACAATATGAAAAGCATATAGGTATTTTTGAAATATAAAATATAGAATCATGGAGAGAACATAATATAATATATATCATATATAAATCCAGTTCCATCATAATGGCTACCATGAAAGGTGTTAAAAGGAGATTTAACAATCATTGTTTCGTGAGGCAGTAATTCGCCGCCCACAGAAACAGTATGTTCTTTAACCATTAGACGGAAGTGTGTGTAAGTGTAGGTATAATCCTTATCATACCAACATAATAGTATATTCAGGATACTGGTGTTATTATGGGATCAAATAATAATAATTCAGTGGTGAATTTAAGAAGTAAAATAAAAGAAATAAACTCGAGAGAATACATTGCCTCTAAATAGGGTAACTCTTTTTTGATTTGAGCCAAAGGCTTACTTGGGAAGAATTATGCCCAAAATGAGGCTTCTAGAAGTACGATAGGGATATGGAGAGATACTATGAGCAGAGTTTGGATGATACAAGGTCTTAAGAGGTGTGGGTAAGAGGATAGAGGTGGGGGCCTTTTATAAGAGGGAGGAGGGTCACTTTTGGAATGTTTTGAAATGTTACTTTATTATAAAACGATTTTCGGATTTTAAAGGTCCCAAAATGATATATTTTGAGGATAAGGTGATTAGGGTTTGAAATTCACCCAGAACATAGGATTTAGACAAGTTTAAGTCTTATATTTTACCTTATCTTTTCATTTTATTTAAATCGTTCATTAATGAGGCAATAACTACATCATCATTGTGTCATAAATAAATTTATTTGTTTAATGTCTAAAAATTATAAATAAAACACCATGATGTCGGAAATATTTTTAGCTTTCCAACGACTATTTATAGTCTAACATATAATTTATGTAAACCAAATTAAAATTGTTTTACTTAGGGGATACAAACTTTGGTTATATTTTATTTTCTTTAAAAATAATATGATAAAAGGTCACTATCACTCTAACGTGATTCCATGGCATCCCAAAGTTGGTACAAGGCATCCCATGGTCGTCCATGACTCAAAACATAGCATCAAGAAACATGTTGGGGTCATTTAATATTATTATGATATTATTTTATGACCCTTAACAACCTGATTACTAATTAATCATGATGATTAAAGATAATTGTTGTTGTTACTATTCATAATGTCAAAAAAACAAAAGAGTCTTAATTAAATAATTTGTACCGTTTGATTCCGAATATGGAATCAATTTTATCAAATTCCAAACACATAAATTTCATTAATTAATTTAAAAATAATTCTCATTATCACTACTAGAGACAGGTTTTTAAGAAGTAAAACTTATTAAAAGATTGACTTGTTTTTTACATCCAATTGAAAAGTAAAATTACTTCCAAGGAACAACATTGTATTAAGTGATAAAAAAATAATTCAATTACACTTTAAAACCAATTAAATTTAAAATCTAACTATATAATTAAATTAGATGAAAAGCAGTTTTCGAGTAAAATGCTTTATTTTTCTCTATTCATTAAAAATTAACATTTGTCAGAAAAATACCAAAAATTTATCCAAAGTAAATTTGATATTACAAATTAAAAAATGATTTTCATTTTAACAAATTCAAAACATAGAATTTTCATTCATTAATTTTATAACTCATTCCCGCTGTCAAAGTAAATTGTGTGTTTTTTTGAAACAATATCTATCAAAAGATTGACACTTGTTTATGTCCAATTTCCAAATGAAATTAATTCCAATTACTACCATTAAATTTACTGGTAAAGATATATTCTAGTTACACTTTAAAACCAACTAAAAATATAATCTAACCATATAAATAAATTATATTAAAAGGATGTTTTGAATTAAAATACAGCATTTTTCACTATTCATTAAAAATGAACTTTATCAAAAAAATAACAAAAATTTACACAAAGTACATTTTTATGTCCCAATTCTAAATAAGGATTCTATTTTGTCAAATATAACATATAAAATTTACAAAACTAAGTTTTAAAAAGGGTTCTCCATCAAAAGGTGGTTAGTCGACCTTTTAAAGAATATTAGAATATTTATGCTTAAAATTGAATTCTTTTCATATTTTCAGCCTCTAACTTTTATTGGATAAATGTAAAAATATTTAACAAACATATATAATAATTTTGTAGTTAGTTCAATTCATTCCCTCCATTACAATGGCTAGGCGTTAACTACCATTTAAAATAATATTATTATATTATTACTATGTGACGTCAGATTTCAAAGAAACACGTTGTTGCATATTGGGTACGCCATCGAAAAAAGCATCCCCTTTAATGTAATATTAATATTTAATTCACAAATATTAATAAATATTAAAATTTCATATTCATTATATACCTGGGATGTTACACATTATGTAGGAATATATTGATGTATTTCCTGATGAATTACCTAGATTTTTTCCTAGTTGAAAAGTTAATTTTTTTTATTGATCTTATACCCTTTGAAATACATATACTTAAGCCTCCATATAAAAATTCTCCAGTCAATTTAGTTGAGTTAAGGAATTAATTGCAGGTCTTATTTGATATTTTTTTCATTCATCTAATTGTTTCTCTCTTGGGAGAACACATTTTACTCATAAATGAGATGGATGGTTCAATGTGGTTATGCATTTATTACATATAAATCAAGGTAATTAATTTAAAGAAAAAAATATTCATTGCCTCATATTGACGACCTCTTTGATCATCTATACGTGTATCTATAATACTCGAAGACTTAATTTCATTTTTGTTACCATTAATTAATGGTTTTAAATAAGGATATTCCCAACATGGAGTTTTGTACGATCTATTCTCTTTTTGAGTTCATGGTACATATTTTTGCGTTAACCAATGTACCCCATATGTTTATAGACATGATGAATAAAGTATTAAATAATTGTCTTGACAAAAATGAGTAGTATTTATTGATGATATTCTTATATAATCTAAAAGTTTTAAAAATCAAGAAACTGAATTTCAATTTTTTTAATGTTTTATTGAAAATTAGTTTTGTGGGAAATTTAATAAATTTTAATTTCTACTTCAATATGTTTCTCTTGTTAAATATATTATATCCAAGGATGGAATATATATTCACCCTTAAAATAAATAGCTGGGTGTGAATGGTCAAGACCTATCACTACAACTAAAATGCATTGTTTTTATTGGGTTATTTGGATATTATTAGTAGTTTTTTGAAAACTACACGAGATTAGATAAGCACCCCTTAAATATACATGAAAAATGGGGGTTCAAAACCCATTGGGTGCAGGGTACTGTAGTAGTACTGTAGCGTACTGTAAAAACGGCAGCACTGTAGGAACGGCGGGCACTGTAGCGGCGGCAGGTCACTGTAGTGGCTGCAGGTCATTGTAGCTGTGGCGGGTACTGTGCAGTATTGTAGCAACGTGGGTACTGTAGCAGTACTATTCACAGAATGGGATTTGGGCCAAAAAAATGGTCCTACGGGTCATGTAATGGGCTAAATGCCCACTGGGCCTTCGGGCTATGTAATGGGTCTCCCTCTACCCAGTTAAAGAGGTCTTTGCTTTGCTTTAATAATAAAATGAGGCTTCAACCCCAACCTTTTTAAAAAAAAGTAAGGATAAAAATTCACATAGACAATATAATATATAGATATACTTGAATTATTAAAGAAAAGGTTGGTAAATTCACCTATATTAACTAATTATATGGGTAAATAAGGGTTTATAATTTATATATATGGATCAAGGAATGTTCTTTCATGTGTTTAAATGAAAAATAATAGGGTGGTGGCTTATACATATCAATAGTTAAAGTCTCTTGAGGTGATTTATTTAACACGTGATTTAGATTAGATGGAGGTAATATTTTCATTATTGATATGGTGACATTACCTATATGGATAGAGATATAAAATATACACCTAATATATGGGTTTGAAATAAATAATTACCTAGAAAATCATAATATGAGGAAAAGGAGATGGTTAAAACTTCTCAATGATTATGATTATTCTATGCATTATCATCATGGGAAAGAAAAAAATGTAGAAGATGCATTGAGTAGAAAATAATATGTTATATTATCCTTCATCAGGGTATAGAATGAATGAATTCTCAAGGATTTAGGATGGATGGAAATGGGTTTTATAATAGAATGGGAAACATCATTATTATTCCAGGTAATTACCCAACCTTATATATTAGAGAGTATAATTAAATTAAATCTCAATTATGAGTATTTATAAATTAGTATGGTATATGTGATTAATGGAATATTTTTATACATTAAAATTGTTGATAGTGGGGTTTTAAAGTTTGGTAATAGGTTTTGTATTCCGTCAATACTAGAGTTAAAGAAGTATTTTTAGATAAATATCATTGTTCAAATTAAATACACATCTTAGTAGCATTAATAATAGGGATGTATGAGAATATTTATAGTGGTGAAATATGTGATGAGAAATCATAGGTTATACTCTAATATGATTAGTATTCCAACAGGTGAAGCATTAAATACAACTTCCCATGTGAGTTATTAAACATTTACCTATACCAGAAAGGAAGTGGGATAATATAACTATTGGTTTTTTCCCATGGATATACTAATACATCTAAGAGGAGAAATATAATATAGTTGTGAGACTTCATGGAAAACACTTATCAAAATTATCACATCATGGACCAGGGTTTAAATTGAAATTTTATATGAGTCTCTAAATTATTTAACTACATATGTTATTCATAGAACAACCTATCACCATAAAATAGAATGGGATCTTAATGGACTTTCCAAACATTTTAGAACATGATAATATCATGATCTCTTGACTTGTAAGGAATTTATGATCAATATTTACCACTAGTGGAGTTTTAATATAATAATAATAACCAAAAGAGTATTAAAATTGAAATATATGAAGCCATGTATAGAAAGTAATGTTAGGATCTGAAGTGTTTTGATGAAGTTGGATAAAGAAAGTCGTTATTGGAGTTGGTTCACTAAAAGTAACTATATTTTGAATTCGATTAAATTTATATTCTAATAACTTATTATTAATATACATTTCTTATCACATATTAATTGTTCTATTTCTCAACATTGATGTGATAATGTCCAAGAGTATATTTTGCATTGATAAGGTCGTAATAGTTCCTTGTTATGATGAAAAAATTGAAATAATATGAAGATATAATTAAATTTAGTTTTGTGGTTGGATAACATTCTATAATAGGGAATATAGTATATAGATCATCATGTGTGATTGCTTATAATTATATGGGCATTATTCTCATGAGGATTATGCATGGTAAACTCCATTATGGGAGTTTATTTGAATAGATATTCAATTATTAATTCAGTAATTTTTTGTGTCATCATATATTCCTATCAACAAGCATGTTTAATTTTCTTAAGACTTCAATATTATCATTAATGCATGTTATGACTCCTGTAGTTAGATTTACTAATAAAACTTTTCACACCATATATAGGATGGTAATGGGGTACATTTGGTGTGTCAAGAATGTATTGTCATTAATGAATAATTCATTGAAGGATTTATCCATTACATCTATATGGAAGCTGATATCTTGACCATTTGATTGAAATATAGTTTTGGATAAATTCAATAGCCGAAGGGTTGTGATGTTTATTTCAGTTTGTCAAATAAAGCCATATCAAGCATATAGGTTAATGATATTGATATAAAATCCCCTTAATGGGATATTAAGAAAAGGGATTGTATTATAAATAGAGCATTCTTATGTGGTTGTTGGCATTAAAATATTAAGTTCTTTTCATCATATTTGTTAACCCATTTATATATAGAAATATTTTAATTTAGGAATACCAACCTAATTCCAAAAATAATTACAAATAAGTTTTTCACTTGATTGTGATTAAATTTAATTTGAATCTAATTAATAGAATAAGTATTATTCCCAAAATCGATGAATTGTTTTCAAACCATTATTGATCAAATAAATTAAATAAATATTTATTCATCTGATGGTGAATAAAATAGAGTTATTTTTTCTATTTATTATTTAATAAATATTTTTTCAGTGGCATGTGGATAAAAATATTAGATTACAAATATAATTTTCACTCAGGTATTCAATAAATTTTGAATAATTCGAACATACCAAGATGAAATCAATTGATAAATATTAATTTGAAAGATAGTAACATAATATTTTTTTTGTTGATAAATTTTGGTTCAATCCATAAAATAATAACAATAATAAAGGTTTTGGGGTCCGGTGAAGTTGTTCCTAAATAAATTTATTAAATAAAATATTAAATAGTACAAGAGATATAAGGGTGTTAGGAAAAAAATTTATGAAGAAGATAATAATAAAATAAATGTTGTTATTATTATGTGGCCTCAAGATTAATAACGATAATAATATCATTTAAAGTCCAATACGCAATTAAATAATATTTTAACCTAAAACCTACAACTTTAAATAAATAGTTATTTCTATTTTATAGGGTCACTCAAGAAATAGACAATTGTATCACACATTGGATTTCTCTGTTTAACACATCTTTCTCTCTCCCTCTCAAGAAATAGAAAGGAATGATAGATTACTTCAACATCTAATGATGAATGATCAGCACGAACAATGTAATGTAATTTATTCTTTGTACAAGAACACGGATATCAATTTTCATTACTCAGAGATCAATGGAGAATCAGTAGATCGCTAATAGAGTGATTCTACACTTGGATCCATATAGACCAATTAAGGAAATCAGAAAAAAGGGTCTTGAGATGATCAAAATCTATTCGATGAAATTATCTTAATATTAGGTAATCATTTCGACCAATATTAGGTAAATTATTTATAAATTTAAGAAGAAAATATATCTCTTTGGGTATCAGGTTTCTCTTACATTAATATCCTATGGAAAAAAATTCACTGTGTTGAAAGTATGTAAAATATTACAAAGGGTCCATCTAATCAACTAAATAGTAATGGTTATCCACCTATTACACACTTCAAGTGCACCCAGAACCTTCTAGTTGTATCAGAGGGGTATCATTTTAAATTTATAATTATTTATATGATTATTGATCAATATACACAATGGTGGTTATATTTTTGTTTGAATATGTTTAATTATTAATCTAATTTTAATTAATATGATTCTATTTTTTAATTACCTTCATTCTATGTTTCATTTTATTAAATTTCTTAGAAAATATGAATAGATAAAAAAGATTTTTTTTGGAAGCACCAAAAGTTTGGCCACTTATAATGGGTTACACGTCATGTATCCCAAGTACACGCCATGTAAAAAATTACACTATATATGTATACTTCTTGGGATATACACCATTCGAAATATTACCTACACATGCTGTATTTATTTCATATAGTGTTCAGACTGAACCAGTCAGGTTGTCGAATTATATGGTATTTTGTAGGCATACATGTTTTGTAGTCTACACAAGTCACCGGAAACATTCACACAGTTTTTGTGGTAATTAAAGACATTCAAACCTCATGAGACATACATTCAATATAATTACTCATATACATGATTTGTATCTATTGTACACAAAATGTATCTAATCATTTCATGCATCTAAAATACACATTGTTCCATTTAGTGAGTTATGCAGATGATAGATCAAATATTTTTAATTAATTTATATTTAATATCATTGTTTTAAACCCACAAAAATGTTCCTTTAAGATGAATTGTTTCATTTTTATGATATTAGTTTTATTTTGAGCTGAATAGTAAAAATGGGCCATTTTGGATTTTTAATAGTTTTATATTATTTCTGTAGTTTGGCCATAACATTATCTACACTAATCAAAATCGCAAAATTCATTATTTTCCAGATTCTAAACATTCAGGGATTCATTTTCTATTGTTAGACTAAAAGATGAATCGTCCATATGGAAGCTCCAAAAAAGCTCACAGTTTGGCTCAAGAAAACTGTTTGCAGTTATGCCTAGTTTTGGTGTGGCCTCCATTACTCATCCATGGTGGTCCAAAATGTTGTTCAATTTAGTGGTTGGACCCGCAATGCGTATTGGAGAATCTTTTATGAAGGAATCACCACGTGAATTGTCCGTTTATGGGGTCATTAAATCACCCTAGTCTGGAGGATTGTGTTTTGGAGAGTCTGACTGGATAGAATAAATTCTCAGAGTAAAACGGACATAACTCTCGGAATACATGTCCAACTCCACTGAGAATTTTAGGTGACACGACCAATGGAATTATGAACAACATTCAAGAAGAACTCAACGATTGAAGATGTCATTTAATGGGGACAAAACGCATCCACATCCGAGGGACACATTCTGGATATAAAACGAGGAGAGTTCCACCCTCTCAAAGCATCACATTCTCCATATCATTCCTCCTGGGACACCAAGGAGAAGAACATATCAGCTTTATCTTTTATTTATTTTATTTTATATAGTTTTTTAATGCCTTCTTCTTCCCCATTAATTTCGATTACCCTTATCATGGTGGGGTAAACATTTGGATTGATTGGGGAAGGGTTGGTTTTCTACATTGTAATGCTTGAGTTCTTGGACACAATTGAATAAATTTCTTTCTTCATCAATGTTGTTTTCAATTTATTATAGCGGATTTTATTATCATGTGCGATCATTCTTGAATATTAATTCAGTTATTGATATTTTCCTTGGTAAAATAATCATAATCTCCCTCCACTGATTTCTGGTTTATATAAGATGGAATAGACCTGGGATTAGTGGTGAAGTACTCGACGATCGTCAGTACGTATAAAAGGTCTAGTGAATATTCATGATTGTTTGGGATAAAAAAACCCGATCAGGTAGTTCCCATTTCAATTAAGTATATTCAATAAAACTAGTTTACACATGGAAGGATAGTTGGCCCAACCTAGATCTTGGTAATGTTTTCTCTCACTGTCATAATTTCACCAAAGAAATGAGAGGAAACAATTGTGGAAACTCGCTTTAATCAACAAAGAAGAAGAGGTTTGAATTAAATTGATCAAGGATAGCATTACAATTAGGAAACTAACCCCAACCTAATCACCCTTTTTAATAACATAGTTTTTCAATAATTTTAATTTCAAATTTCATTTAAAAAACACAACATTTTTATACTCATTTTAATGTGACAAATCCTTTTTTGTACACTACTCTTCAGGAGACATCCTTGGTCAACCACATTACTACATTTTAACTTAGGAAATAATTGTTTTTCCATTACCTACGACAGGCGTGCATCAAACTTGGTGCCATTTCTGGGGAGGCAGTTCCTAAAAAAACCTTTTAGAAAAACATTTTTTTACTTCTTTCTTTTGAATGACCCATAGTTCAAACAACAATTTAATTGAATTTGATCCAAAAATTTAGAGAACAATAACCCAACTGAGAAAGAAAATTTTGAAATTATATTTCGAGGAAATTCAACTTACAGATTCAAGTGACACATCAAGTGATCACTCTAAACCTCTAATGGATGGCAATCCCAACCAAACATTGCGCGATCTTTCCGCCCCACAATTCGCTAACCAACAAAATCAACTACCTATTCCTGAATTAGAAAAATATTTTTAATTGTGCATTAACATGATTCAAATTCTTCCAAAATTCCACGGTATTTCAGGTGAAGACCCCAACAAGCATATCAAGGAATTTACAAATGGGTGCTCCAACTGTAGACCCCGAGGTGTTGCAGAAGAATAGGTAAAGTGGAGGGAATTTCCCTTCTCACTCGAGAGAGCAGCAAAGGAATGGTTGTATAGTATACAACCAGGAGAAGTCCAAGACTGGGAAGATCTTCAAATATGCTTCATGCAATGGTTTTTCCCCACATCCAGAAGCACAACTATCCTAAAAGAGATCTATTCCATTCACCAATCAACCGGTGAAACAATTTACGAGTACTGGGAATGATTTCGAAGCTATGCGCCATTTTTCCACACCAGAATGTGGAAGAACAGCATTTCATTGTTTTCTTCTATCAAGGATTTCTTGACAATCATCGAAACTTTCTAGATGCATCATCTGCGGTATCCCTCATTGACAAGTCACCAACGGATGCTAGAGGACAGATTGAAAAGATTGCCCAAAACTCACAACAGTTTTGCACTAGAGGTACAATCACCAGAGGAATCCATGTGGTAAGAACATCTGATTCAGTATATTTAATTAGGAATGAAATGGGTGAACTCACTGGGTTGGTGCGACAAATAGCTATGAACCATGTGAAGGAACAACAAGGGCCGAATCAGGTATGTGGTTTATGATCTTCTAATTCTCATTACACTAATCAATGTCCAGAAGTGTAGGGGACATAAAGTTGTGTTGTAGCCTATCAACAAAGGAAATACCAACGGAAAGCCCAAACAGGGTATGTGTTTCAACAGAACCAAGCCAGTGCACCTTTTTAGAAGTAATATCAGAACCCGATAGCATTGCAACAACCTTATAAGCAGCCCTTCCAAAAACAGAAAACTTTCCTACCACCATCTTTCCAGTGGAATAATTATGAGCATCCATCCACAAGTGCACCGACAAATGAAGATCAACAGCTGAAGACAAGAGTTTCAAGATTTGAAGATAAAATGGAAAGTCTAGGTGATCAATTTACAAGCATTATGGATTCTCTCACCAAGAAACAAGGTAAACTTCCCTCAAAAACAATTCCCAACCCATAGGATAATGTTATTGAAATCACAACCCAAAGCGGGAATGAGCTCACACCACCAGAAAAAAATGAGAAGGATAATTCCAGGGAATCTTCTAAAGCTCGTCTTGTCCAACCAAAAGATGGAGTCGACAAAAAAAGGAGAAAGAACCAGGTTTCGGAAAGAAAGAACAGAAAAACAACTTCAAAAACAACAATGGGAGAAAAATGATATCCCATCACCATTCCCGTCAGCATTGGTTGAGTCAAAGAAAGGTGAAGAAGAACGACTTCAACGAGAAATTCAAGAAACATTCCGAAAAGTTGAGATTAACATCCCACTACTAGATGCAATCAGACAAATCCCTAAAAATGAAAATTTTTGAAGGATCTATGCACTAAAAGAAGGAGGCTGGATGGAAATGAAAGAATAAACTTAGGAAGAAGCGTCTCAACATTGATCACACCATTGATACCGCAAAAATGTCAAGATCCAGGGACTTTCTCTATTCCATGCACTATCGGTTCATTAAATTTTACTGATGCATTATATTGTAACGCCCTGACCCCAGCTACCCAAAGTCGGTGCATTACTTCGTAACATTGGCATGATCAAAAAAGATCAAGTCTCGAAAGACCGATTAGTTTAGTAGCCTTGGAAACACTAGATACATTCATAAGTCTTTCATTACATCAAAAAGTAAACAAACTACAATAAAATGGTCTTCATAGTCCACACTAATATCTTTTTCTGACTATCCTTGTAGGTCATTCATAAAATACCTCTTCACATCCTGGAAAAATATTAAAACATTGAAAGGGGTGAGCTCAGATGCTCAGTAAGGATAACAATATTGCGGAAGCTTTCATAAATAAACATAAAAATTTAAGGCAATGTATAACTAAAAAAAAGCCTTTTCAACTTGAACATCAACATAATATGGAAAAAGTAAAATGAGATAATTCCATTCACTTCTTCACATGGATATTCTACTGGTGGAATAATCACATGCAATATCAATAACCACTTTCATAATGAGGGAATGTATAATGCCAGACATTCTGAAACATTTTGTCAAGGCCTCGGCCAAGACGTCTAAAATGATTAAGGCCTCAGCCAAAACCATAAATCAAATTGGGAAAGGGCCTCAGCCAATTCCACGTCTAGTTGTCTCATGAGACCTACCGATGCATCGAGGAGCTATAGCGGGCTCCACCCGTCACTTATTAAGTCCAATACATTCCTCATATGAATAGGTTTAAACATATCATAAACCATAACATAATCATATCACATAAAACATGCATAAAGGAAACATAACATTTCCACATTTCAATCACAAGATATCAATACAACACATTTATATAATAAAAACGCTTTCAAAACCATTTTCAATACCAAAATAAAAGAAAGTTAAAACTTTGTATTTATTTTTCATTAAAAAAAATGATGGCTTGTAGAGGAAGCCGAAACTCAAATAATGGTCACGACGGTAGAGAAGTCGTTGTCGCCGCATAAGTACGGAAATAAAAACATTCCCTTTTGTCGTTTAGCAAAACGCTTCATATAAAAAATATTCCTTTTGAATAAATGTAAAATTCAAAGGGGTTTATACACCGTATAAAAGAAAGCTGTGTATAAAACCAAATATACCTCAATGAAAGGGGATTGAGACGAAGTCCTTAAAAAGATCATTTTTTTATAAAGTAGGTCTATTACGTGTATTCACTATAAGTACACATAAATAATATAAAAATACAAGATAGGACATAATAATATCATGACATAATTTGAAAGTAGGAGATTAACCCAAAGAATATAAATTGGGTTAAGAAGTTCCCTTACCTTGTGTCTGACTTGACTCAACCGTTCTTTAACCTCCTGAATAATAAACTATAGTTAATATAAACCTTATTAAGAACCATTTTCAATTTCATTATCCTTTTTATATCACTTATTACAATTATATGAACATTATGTAATTATTTAAGTTAATAACGGTCGTTTTGTCGATCTTTGGTACTTGAGTCAACAATAAACTTATTATAATTACAATTTGTTTATGTGGTAGAATATCCATTATATCCAGAATTATATTCATGATTTAGATGTCATATATATCATATATATCCAGTATATACATTCATTTAAATTATTACGTAACATTTAGAGGTAAGAAATGAAATGCATCGTTCATGGAGACGGTAAGTCGTACGTACGCATGAACGCTACTTTCATTTCTATTTCGTATTTAATGGAATTAAATCATAATGATATAAATGTATAATATAATTCTAGTATAATATAGTGTATAATACCATTTACTCCATTCTTTATACATCCCACATATGTCATTAACGATTCAAATCACTTTGAGGGGGCGGTAGTCCGCACTTCCTAAAATGAAATTATCACGTTTACCCATAATGGAAATCATAAAGAATGCCATAAATGAGAAATAAAGAAGCATAAGTAAAACATAAACATATTATATATCATATATAAATATAGTTACATCTTAATGGTCACCTTTGAAGGTGTTATATGAGTGTTGAACAATCATCGTTTCGTGAGGCAGAAACTCGCCATCCACAGAAACCGTATGTTCTTTAACCATTAGATGTAGGTGTGTGTAAGTGTAGCTCAAATACTTCTTACAACAACATACTAGTATATTGAGGATACTGGTGTTGTTACAAAAGAAATTAATAAAAAGAGTTCAGGGGGTTGGAGAAGAAAAATAAAACAAAACAACATTAGAGAAGACATTACCTCAAAATCGGGTAACTCTTTTTGATTTGAGCCAAAGGCTTCCTTGGGAAGAGTTATGCCCAAATTGAGGCTTCTAGGAGTAAGATGGGGAAGTTGGGAGAGTATTTGGGCAGAGTTTGGCCGATACAAATGGCTTGAAAGTGTGAATGAGGTGGTAGAGGTGGGGGCCTTTTATAAGTGGAGAGGAGGGGCACTCTTGGAAAGTAAAGAAAAGTCACTTTATTGTAAAATGAGTTTCGGATTTTAGATGTCCCAAACTTATATAATTAGAGGATATGATGATAAGGGTTAGAAATATACTCATCCAATATTCTTTGGACAAGTGTAATCCTTGGATTGTACATTATCTTTTCATTTTATTAAAATCGTTAAATAATGAGGTCATCGCTGCATCATAATGATGTCATAAATAATTTAATTTATTTAATGTCTAAAAATTATTAAAAAAAATACTATGATGTAGGAAATCTTTTTAGATTTCCAATGACTATTTATAGTCAAAAATATGACTTATATAACCCCATGTAAAAATTGTTTTAGTAAAACATTTCATGTTTGTGTCATTTTTTTACTTTAACATTAAATAAAAGGTATTTATGTCATTTTCCAACTAAAGTGGCTCCCTGGGGTCCCCAAGTTGACCCATGGGTTGTCTTGGTCGGCCATGAATCATCCCATAGGAGTAGGACAAGTGTCAAGCTCATCTCATATTATTAAAACATTATTTTTACCTTAAACTACACTAATTACCTCTAATCGCGATTAAGAACTTAAAAGTTACTATTCACCAAAAAATTATTTTAATCTCATTGAACCACATTTTACTTCTTAATGACCACCATGTATGTTGGATTTTTGAAAATCAAATCACATAAGTGGTAATATTTCATTTAAACGAAAAATCGGTTATTTAACTACCACTTAGTGGTTTCACTATTCATCAAAAATTGAAGTTTTTCAGAACAATGCCAAAATTTCACCCTAAGCTATAATTGATATTCCGATTTCAAAAATGATGTCTATTTTACAAAATTACAAAAATATAAGTTTAATTAATTAATATTATAATTAATTCTTGCTGTCACAACAAATAGCGTGTTTTTAATAAACAATTTATATCAAAACATTGGCAATTGTTTATGTCCAATTTCAATGTTAAATTAATTCTAATGACCACCATTGGATAAAATGGTAAAAATATATTATAATTATACTTTAAAACCACTAAATAGTATAATTTATCACTATAAATTATTTTGATTAAAAAAGTTGTTTCTAAGTATTTTTCACTATTCATAAAAAATTAGAAGTTCTTAGAAAAATACCAAAAATTCAACACAGGCTAATTTCGATATTCCGAATCCAAAAATGAAGTCCATTTTGAAATATAAAATTTATATAATTTTAAAAAGTGGTTATTACTATTCATAACGGCTACTATGATTAGTCGCAGTGTTTTAGAACTCGAAGTTGCATACAATGCAAGCTATTGCATTATTGAAAGAGAGGCGTATCATGGAAGCTCGGGGTGTTACATTCTCCCCTCCTTCAATAAAATCCTTCCTAGCAATTTGATATTTTTCATGGAAAATAAAAGGTTGAAAATAGAAAATACCTTTGTGGAAAACCCACATCGGAAATAAGATTAATAAATATATAACATTAAAAGAAAGAAAGATAAGTACAAAGGTCACCCGAGATAGCCCATACTAGGATTCTATGAAAATATGTATATGGAAGAAAAACAAACCATCAAGGTCAGATGGAGAGTTGTATAAAAATAGATTAGGAGAAATTTTAACTACAAGAAAATCACAAACTTCTGATTGGTTAAACGATCATTGATTCCCTAGTATGAAAAGTTAACAGACAATGTTTTTGTTTGAAGTTACATTTTATAAAGTTGAGGAATTTATTTAGGAGATTTACTAAGAATGTAAGGGAATATACATACTTGTTATATATACTTTCATTCTTTAATAAATTTTTACCACAAAACCATCTTTTACTCCAAAAGGTAATAGAACTCAAAAATATTCTATTTATCCTAGTTGTATAAGGTTCCAAATATTAACACATACCATTTAGATTAGTAAAACTATTTGGTAATAACCAGGGACTTCTTGTAGGCTAGTGGTAGGTAATAAAGGCATGTCGCACTATGGTTGTGGGTTCAATTCCTGCAGCATTGTCCGACGCGACGGGTTATGCCCCACCCTGTAGGTTGTCCTTTTCCTAAAAATATAGTATTATAATATTCCAAAAATAATCTTCATAAATTTTTTAACCTTAAACAATACTATCCAAAGATCAACTTAATCCATTCCAACCTTTATAGTTATTCAAAACACCTCCGTCATGACTTTCTCTAAAAGGTCTCTAAATTCCAAAATCAATTGTAACCTCAGATTCCCCAAACAAAGTGAAGTTTTTCTTATTGTCACATATTAAAAATATGATTACCTTAATCATATTAAATCCTTAATGAAAACAACATGTACTGCAGTACAATCCTTATATATATATATATCATATTATTCTAATAACCATAATTTAGTTCTTGATTCCAAAAACACAAATACAATAATTATTCAACTTCATCTGTAGTAACAATATAAGCTTGTCCTTGATCCCTTGGCCTTTTCTGAGGTAAGTTTCCCTGACGCTTAGGACATTCATTTTCATAATTCCCCATTTCTCTACAATTATAGAATTCAACATTTATAGCCTCTTTCTTTCCCTTGCAATCACGCGCCTGGTGACCTTTTTCCTCACATTTATAACAAACTCCCATTTCTTTTAGGCAAGTACCAGGGTGATTCTTCCCACAATTATCACATAATGGAAAATCCTTCTTTCCCTTTTTCCCTTTATCTGTCTCTTGTTCCACCATTCTCTTCATCTCTTGCTTTACTTTGTTGTCATAAGACTTAGAGAATTCCTTTTATGTCTTGATAGCACATGAGACAATGTCTTCGTACAACGAGAATGATTGTGAGACTAAGGCTCGACGGAGAAACGGTTTTAACCCATCAAAGAAACGATCGATCTTACTTCTTGGGATATGTATATAATCTACAGCATGCCTCGCTAACCTTGTAAAGTTGGCCTCATACTTTGCGACATTCTCATCCTCCTTTTGTCTCAGACTCAAAAATTGTCTTTCCATATCTGCTCGATGGTCACGAGGATAGTATTTTTCTAGGAAAAGCTCTTTGAACTCCCTCCATTCCATATTCGATACGTCATCATCTTCCTTTGTGTTTTGAATCAGCGACCACCACTGATTGGCATCTCCAGTGAGGCGGTAAACTGCCATGACAACCTTCTCCCTTTCGCTACTCCCCAAGGCATGGAATATTTTCTCTAAGGAGTTTATCCATTGCTCAGCTACTAATGGATTTGTACCCCCATTAAATGTTTGCGGTTGTTGCCTCATGAAGCGGTCTAACATTGATCCTCCACGTTGTGGATCAGGGTGCTCCATACGAGTAAGGTTATTATTCATAACCTGAGTGAGTAGTCCTAGTATGGTAATAAGTTGATCAGCACCAGTTGTATCTCCAGCTCCACAATAATTATCTTGAGCAGGAGGGAAATCCCTACACGGAGTGCGTGCATTGATACGGTTTCCATTCCTTCCACTAGGCGCCATTTCTAAACAATGGCATAAACTATATTAGTTTATGAATCAAAATACATAATTCCATACTTGTAAGATACTTAACATAAATTGAACTATTTATGGATATAATCCATAAAAATGTTTTCTTTGAGGAAGTATATACTCATAACCCTTCATAGTCGTTTGTAAAGAAAATGAGAATTATCCTAAGCATATCCCCCAGGAGTGTCGTAACCAAGAGTGCAGCAAGGCCCGTTGTCGTGCACCAGTTCCCGTTCGAGTCTAGCTCAAAGCGGTGTTTTCAGGTTTTACCCCTAGATACATCTGTGCCAGAGCCGCCTCTACCTGCTCGTATCTAGACAAGGATGTATTTCTTGGAAAACTCACAAAATCTCTACAATAACAAAATTCTAGGAAGTTCTTATATACTAATCCTCAAAGTCTATCTTTGGGCTATGTGCTCTAATCAGAGTTTATCTAAATCTAGCTTCCAAGGTTAGTACTAAACTACCTCTGATACCAACTATAACGCCCCGACCTCAGCTACCCAGATTCGGTGCATTACTTCGTAACATTGTCATGATCACAAAAGATCAAGTCTCGAAATACCGATTAGTTTAGTAGCCTTGGAAACACTAGATACATTCATAAGTCTTTCATTACATCAAAAAGTAAACAAACTACAATAACATGGTCTTCATAGTCCACACTCATATCTTTTTCTGACTATCCCTGCAGGTCATTCATAAAATACCTTTTCACATCCTGTAAAAATATTAAAACATTGAAAGGGGTGAGCTCAGATGCTCAGAAAGGATAACAATATTGCGGAAGCTTTCATAAATAAACATAAAAATTTAAGGCAATGTATAACTAAAACAAAAGCCTTTTCAACTTGAACATCAACATAATATGGCAAAAGTAAAATGAGATAATGACATTCACTTCTCCACATGGATATTCTAATGGTCGAATAATCACATGCAATATCAATAACCACTTTCATAATGAGGGAATGTATAATGCCAGACATTCTAAAACATTTTTTCAAGGCCTCGGCCAAGACGTCTAAAATGATTAAGGCCTCGGCCAAAACCATAAATCAAATTGGGAAAGGGCCTCGGCCAATTCCACGTCTAGTTGTCTCATGAGACCTACCGATGCATCGAGGAGCTATAGCGGTCTCCACCCGTTACTTATTAAGTCCAATACATTCCTCATATGAATAGTTTTAAACATATCATAAACCATAACATAATCGTATCACATAAAACATGCATAAAAGAAACATAACATTTCCACATTTCAATCACAAGATATCAATAAAACACATTGATATAATAAAAACGCTTTCAAAACCATTTTCAATACCAAAATAAAAGAATGTTTAAACTTTGTATTTATTTTTCATTAAAAAAATGATGGCTTGTAGAGGAAGCCGAAACTCAAATAATGGTCACGGCGGCAGAGAAGTCGTTGTCGCCACATAAGTATGGAAATAAAAACATTCCCTTTTCTCGTTTAGAAAAACTCTTCGTATAAAAAAGATTCCTTTTGAATAAACGTAAAAGTTAAAGGGGTTTATACACCGTATAAAAGAAAGCTGTGTATAAAACCAAATATGCCTCAATTAAAGGGGATTGAGACGAAGTCCCTAAAAAGATAATTTTTTTACAAAGTAGGTCTATTACGTGTATTCACTATAAGTACACAAAAATAATGTAAAAATAAAAGATAGGACATAATAATATCATGACATAATTTGAAAGTAGGATATTAACCCAAAGAATAGAAATTGGGTTAAGAAGTTCCCTTACCTCGTGTCTGACTTGACTCAACCGTTCTTTAACCTCCTGAATAATAAACTAGAGTTAATATATACCTTATTAAGAACCATTTTTAATTTCATTACCCTTTTTATAACACTTATTACAATGATATGAACATTATGTAATTATTTAAGTTAATAACGTTCGTTTTGTCGATCTTTGGTACTTGAGTCAACAATAAACATCTTATAATTACAAGTTGTTTATGTGGTAGAATATCCATTATCTCCAGAATTATATTCATGATTAAGATGTCATATATATCATATATATCCAGTATATACATTCATTTATATTATTACGTAACATTTAGAGGTAAGAAATGAAATGCACCGTTAATGGAGACGGTAAGCCGTACGTACGCATGAACGCTACTTTCATTTCTATTTCATATTTAATGGAATGAAATTATAATGATATAAATGTATAATATAATTCCAGTATAATATAGTGTATAATACCATTTACTCCATCCTTTATACATCCCACATATGGCATTAACGATTCAAATAACTTTGAGGGGGCGGTAGACCGCACTTCCTAAAATGAAATTATCGCGTTTACCCATAATGGAAATCATAAAGTATGCCATAAATGAGAAATAAAGAATCATAAATAAAACATAAACATATTATATATCATATATAAATATAGTTACATCTTAATGGCCACCTTTGAAGGTGTTATATGAGTGTTGAACAATCATCGTTTCGTGAGGCAGAAATTCTCCATCCACAGAAACTGTATGTTCTTTAACCATTAGATGTAGGTGTGTGTAAGTGTAGCTCGAATCCTTATTATAACAACATCCTAGTATATTGAGGATACTGGTTTTGTTACAAAATAAATTAATAAAAGGAGTTTAGGGGGTTGGAGAAGAAAAATAAAACAAAACAACATTAGAGAAGACATTACCTCAAAATCGGGTAACACTTTTTGATTTGAGCCAAAGGCTTCCTTGGGAAGAGTTATGCCCAAAGTGAGGCTTCTAGGAGTAATAGGGGGAAGTTGGGAGAGTATTTGGGTAAAGTTTGGTCGAGCCAAATGGCTTGAAAGTGTGAATGAGGTCGTAGAGGTGGGGGCCTTTTATAAGTGGAGAGGAGGGGCACTCTTGGAATGTAAAGAAAAGTCACTTTATTATAAAATGAGTTTAGGATTTTAGATGTCCCACACTTATATAATTCGAGGATAAGATTATAAGGGTTCGAAATATACTCATCCAATAGTCTTTGGACAAGTGTAAGCCTTGGATTGTACATTATCGTTTCATTTTATTAAAATCGTTAAATAATGAGGTCATCGCTACATCATAATGATGTCATAAATAATTTAATTTATTTAATGTCTAAAAATTATAAAAAAAACTACTATAATGTAGGAAATCTTTTTATCTTTACAATTACTATTTATAGTCAAAAATATGACTTTTATAACCCCATGTAAAAATTGTTTTAATAAAACATTTCATGTTTGTGTCATTTTTTACTTTAACATTAAATAAAAGGTATTTATGTCATTTTCCAACTAAAGTGGCTCCATGGGGTCCCCAAGTTGACCCATGGGTTGTCTTGGTCGTCCATGACTCATCCAATAGGAGTAGGACAAGTGTCAAGCTCATCTCATATTATTGAAACATTATTTTTACCTTAAACTACACTAATTACCTCTAATCGCGATTAAGAACTTAAAAGTTACTATTCACCAAAAAATTGTTTTAATCTCATTGAACCAAATTTTACTTCTTAATGACAACCATGTATGTCGGATTTTTGAAAATCAAATCACAGAAGTGGTAATATTTCATTTAAATGAAAAATCAGTTATTTAACTACCACTTAGTGGTTTCACTATTCATCAAAAATTGAAGTTTTTCAGAACAATGCCAAAATTTCACCCTAAGCTATAATTGATATTCTGATTTCAAAAATGATGTCTATTTTAAGAAATTCAAAAAATATAAGTTGCATTAATTAATTTTATAATTAATTCCCACTGTCACAACAAATAGCGTGTTTTTAATAAACAATTTATATCAAAAGATTGGCAATTGTTTATGTCCAATTTCAATGTTAAATTAATTATAATGACCACCATTGGATAAAATGGTAAAAATATATTATAATTATACTTTAAAACCACTAAATAGTATAATTTATCACTATAAATTATTTTGATTAAAAAATTTGTTTCTAAGTATTTTTCACTATTCATAAAAAATTAGAAGTTCTCAAAAAAATACCAAAAATTCAACATAGGCTAATTTCGATATTCCGAATCCAAAAATGAAGTCCATTTTGAAATATAAAATTTCTATAATTTTAAAAAGTGGTTATTACTATTCATAACGGCTACTATGATTAGTCGCGGTGTTTTAGAACTCGAAGTTGCGTACAATGCATGATATTGCATTATTGAAAGAGAGGCGTATCGTGGAAGCTCGGGGTGTTACATATATGATCTTGGATATTTGATAAATGAGATGCCTCACTCAGTGTTTTCATCTTTGTAGATCATAGAAATTAAACCAACTTGGGTGGTGGTACAATTTGCAAGCAGATTCATCGTTTTCCCAGCTGGAGTCATTGAAGATGTACTTGTAGGAGTGACAGGATTAATCTTTCTAACAGACTTTAATGTCCTTTTCATGGAAGAAGTTCGAGCACCTGCCCAATCCCCCATCATCCTAGGGAGACCGTTCTTGAAAATATCAAGGACTATCATCATCTTTCATGAAGGAACAATCACCATGGAGTTCGGAGAGAGCACGGTTCACTTCAATATTTTTGAATCCATGAGGCACCCATCGGATGATCACGCCCTCTTTTCACTCTCACATGAAGTTGGTGTAGAACCAATTGAAAAATCAGGTATGTTCTATGAATTCTTAGACATAGGAGAGAATTCTTCCCTTGGAAATATCATTGAACATGTGGATGCTGAAGATGTTGGAGATTCTGACTTCATGTGGGAGGAAGAGGAGGACCAAAATTTGGAAGTGGGAAATGTGAATTTAGTCTCATCCCTTGAGCATCCCCCTAATCTGGAACTCCAACCATTCCCCACTAATTTGAAATATGTATACCTTAGGGAGGGAGAAAAACTACCATTGATAATTGCTAATAATATCTCTAAAATCCAATAAAAATCATTAATTGAGCTTTTTAGAGAGAATTTCCTGGAAATAGGATGGAGCTTAGGTGATATCCCAGGAATGAACCCAAAAATATGCTCACATAGAGTTTTTCTTGAGGGAGATTCCAAACCTGTTGGACAACCACAAAGGAGACTAAATCCCACCTTGATGGAAGTTGTGAAGAAGAAGATCGAGAAGATTTTGGAAGCTAGGATCATCTATCCCATTTCAGATTCACAGTGGGTCAGACCTATTCATGTCGTTCCAAAAAAATTGGCCTGACCACTATGAGGAATGAAAATAATGAGATAATGACTATGAGAATTCAAAACAGCTGGAGAGTGTTTTCATTGATTTTAGGAAATTGAACCAGGTCACTCGAAAATATCATTTCCCCATCCCCTTCATTGACCAGATGATAGAAATATTGGCAGGGAGAACTCATTATTGCTTTTTGGATGGATTTTCAGGTTACTTTCAGTTACCCATTACTCCCAAGGATCAAGAGAAAATGACATTTACATGCCATTTTGGTACTTTTTCATATAAAAGAATTCCATTTGATTTATGTAATGCTCCATGTACATTTTAGAGGTGCATGGTGAGTATATTTTTGGATCAAATTAAAAACTGTTTGAAAGTTTTCTTAGATGATTTCACAGTTATTGGATATTCTTATGATCAATGTTTGAAAAATATGGAAATTTTTTTGAAAAAATGCATTGAAAAAAAATCTTGTTTTAAATTTTGAAAAGTGTCATTTCATGGTTCAAAGAGGAATTGTACTTGGTCATGTAATTTACCAAAATGGAATTGAAGTGGATAAATCAAAAATTAAAGTGATAAATTCATTGTCTTACCCTACTTCTGTGAAACTTGTTAGATCATTTTTAGGACATGCAGGATTCTACAGGAGGTTTATCAAAGATTTCAGTAAGATTTCTCTCCCTCTTTCTAGATTACTTTTGAAAGATGCTGATTTTGATTTCAATGGTGCATGTAGGGAATCATTTGATGAGTTAAAGAAGAGATTGATTTCACCACCTGTGATCCAGCCTCCAAATTGGGAAGATCCATTTGATCTACTTTGTGATGCCTCCAACCAAGCAGTTGGAGCAGTCCTTTCTCAGCGAATCGAGGGTAGACCACAAGTCATTTCATATGCCTCGAGAACTTTAGATGCGGCCCAATTCAATTACACAACCACAGAAAAAGTGTTCTTTGCAGTTGTATTTGCTTTAGAATGATTTAGATCATATCTTTTTTGAACTAAAATCCTCGTGTTTTCAGATCATGCAACTTCGAGGTACTTGATGAAGAAATATGATGCTAAACCAAGGTTAGTGAGATGGATGATACTGCAGCAGGAGTTCAATATAGAAATCAAGGATAAGAAGGGATTTGAGAACCAAGTGGCTGATCACTTAAGTAGGCTGCCAAACACTGCTGAAATTGAAGTTCCAGAAAGAGACCCAGTGAATGATCAAATTTCAGGAGATAATTTGTAATTGATTGAAGGATAAGTTCCTTAGTATGCTGACATAGTCAATTTTTTGGTAACATCTCAGGTCCCATCTCATTTAAATTCTCACCAAATTCAAAAACGGAAATCTGAATCTAGATATTTCATTTGGGATGATCCATTCCTTTGGATGTTTTTCAATGATCAGGTAATAAGAAGTTTTTTACCTAAAAGTGATGTTAAATATGTCTTTTATTTTTGTCACACTTTAGCTTGTGGAGGCCACTTTGTACCTCAAAGGACAGAAAGGAAGGTTTTAGAATATGGAATTTATTGGCCCACCATTTTTAAAGATGCCCATGAATTTTGCAAAATATGTGAAAAATGTCAGTTTTTAGGAAATATTTCAAAGAGACAAGAAATGACCCAAAATCCATTGAATGTTTGTGACATTTTTGAATTTTTGGGAATATATTTTATGGGACCTTTATCGATGTCATTTGGAAATTCTTATATCTTTCTTGCAGTTGATTATGTCTCCAAATGGGTGGATGAAAAATTCACAAGGACTGAAGATGCTAAAGTTGTTTGTGATTTTGTCAGGTCTAACATATTTTGTAGGTTTGGAGTTCCCAGAGAAATCATAAGTGATCAAGGGACTCACTTCTGCAATTGGAGAATGGAGACTTTGCTGAAGAAGTATTGGGTGCATCATAAAACATCAACTCCCTATCATCCACAGACTAATGAGAAAGCTAAGGTTTCCAACAGAGAAATCAAAGGAATATGGGAAAATATTGTTAATCCAAATAGGAAGGATTGGAGCCAAAGATTGGAAGATACTTTATGGGCTTATAGGACAGCCTACATGACCCAGATTGGAATGAGTACATATAGGCTGATTTATGGGAAATGTTGTCACCTACCTGTGGAAGTGGAGCATAAGGCGTATTGGGCTGTGAGGAAGATGAATATGGATCTTGGAAGTGCTGGGAAAGAGAGAAGGTTGCAGTTACCGAAGCTGGAGGAAATTAAGAAGAGAAGCATTTGAAAATTCCATGATTTACAAAGAGAGAACAAGAGTGGATCATGACAAGTTAATACAACCAAAAGAATTCAATACTAGAGATAAAGTGTTGCTATTCAATTCCAGACTCAAGCTGATGCCACGAAAACTTTGTTCCATATTGGAGGGTCCATTTATAGTTACTCATGTATATCCTTTCGGTGCTGTGCAGATTGTGAAGGATGGAGATCAGGATCCATTCACTGTAAATGGGCATAGGTTGAAGAAATTCCTTGGGACCCTGCCATCAAAGCCAGTGGAGGAGATCTCGCTCCTCCAACCTGTCTATAAATAAGAGCCATCAGGTTATACCTCTCCTTCACACTTGCTTGATGTTATGATTCATTTGAAAATTGGCTTACATGTTAAATTCACCTGAATGCATTGAGGACACTGCATCACTTTAGTGTGGGGGAGTGAACCTTTGTAGTATAGGATTTTCATTTGATGTTTGTTTTCACAAAATAAAAATAAAAAAATAGTGTGTTTTCAAATTTTTGTGTGTTTATTTTTCAATTTTTGGTGTGTTTCTGAAACTTTTAAGGTGTAATGATTATAAATACCATTTTTGAAACCCATTTCAATGAGTGAACCAATCTATTTCATTAAACTGAGCTTAAATGAATGCTGAAATTACTTTTGTTTTAAGTTCAAATATTTTGGAATTTCATGAAAAGTATACGTATTTTTGAAACCCGTTCCATATTTCACTGTCTATATCTTTGAAATCACTTTCCTTTGAGGCTTCTGAACCATTTTTGTCATATTCTTTTCATTAACCTCATTTCTTGAGAAAACCAAACCATGCTTTCTATAACCAGAATTTGATTTATTCCTTGAAAAACATGAGGGTTTGGGGTATGTATGTTATAAATTATTGAGGCATTTATTTGGTTTGAAGCCCCTTTTTCAAAATAATCATTTTAATTATGGCCCACCTTTACATTTATACTTCATTGTATCCCCTAGTAGCCATGAATTTCCTGTTAGGTTAGCCATAGTACAAGACAATTTTCCCAATCCTACCTACTCTTAAAGTGAAATTACATGATCTAGTTGAACTTAAGTGTGGGGGAAGATGTATTGTGGTGTACTACCTCATTTGGGGATACTTTTTGTGGAATATAAAATGATGAAGAGTTGATGTTCCTACTGAATATTTCATTTTGTTAAAAGTTGTGCCTTTCAGGAGCTTTCATGATAAGAGAAGTTGTTCCTTTTTGGAGCGTTCGATGTAAAAAAATAAAGTTGTCCCTATCTGGAGCTTTCAAGAAAAATCATGTTTGAAATGATTGAAATTTTTCCTGCTGAAATTCTGAGCTATTTGAATGATGATGGAGCTGAGTTTCTACAAAGGGGAAGATAAGGAGATCATATTTGAGTGAAAATTAGATTCTTGCAATTTTGCTTCAATAAGAGCCAAGCCCTCCTTTTTCGGCCTCATAATTTTTAACATCTAAATCCTACCAACTGGAAGCCACAAAAAACCCCTAAAATGTCCTCATGAGAAACGCATGTCCTTGACTCACATCGGGTGGAGAATTAGAAATTTATCAAGCCTATGGTGACTCTTGTGTGAGTTTTGATGAGAAAAGCCTTGTTTAGCATTTACATTTTTGAGATGAGAGAAAATTCATGTGAGGTAGGTGTTTTGTGTGCATGGGATAAGAAATGAAGTGGAAATATATAAAATCTAAAATGGAGAACTTGAAATAATTTTTTTTGATGAGGCATGATATCTTTTTGTTTCTTGAAATTTATTTGGTAGATCTCATTGATATGTGTTTTGGATTTGATTTGATTTGACTTTTACTTTTCCAGGAGTCCAAGTGCTAAGTGTGGGGGAATTGATAGATCATATATTCTCAATTAATTTATATTGAATATCATTTTTTTATACCCACAAAAGTGTTTTTTAAGATTAATTGTTTCATTTTTATGATATTGGTGCTTTTTTGAGATGAATAGTAAAAATGGGCCCTTTTGTATTTTTAACAGTTTTAAATTATTTCTGTAGTTTGGCCATAACATTATCTAAACTAATCTAAATTAGAAAATTATTTCTTTTCTAGATTCTACACTACCAGGGATTCATTTTCTATTTTTAGACTAAAATCTGAATTGTCCACATGGAATCTCCAAAGAAGCTCACAAGTTGGCTCAAGCAAATTGTTTGCAGTTCTGCCTAGTTTGGGTGTGGGATCCATAACACATCCATGGTGGTCCCAAATGTTGTTCACATAGGTGGGTGGATGCGCAAGGAGTATTGGATCATCTTTAATGAAGGAAGCACCGCTTGAATTGTCCGTTTATGGGGTCATTAAATCACCCTAATCTGGAGGATTGCGTTTTGGAGAGTCTGACTGGACAGAATAAATGCTCAGAGTAAAACGGACATAACTCTAGGAATACATGTCCAACTCCACTGAGGAATTGAGGGGCCACGACCAAAGGAATTATGAACAACAGTCAAGAAGATCTCAACTCATGAAGAGGTCATTTAATGTGGATACAATGCATCAACATCCGGGGGACAAATTCTGGCTATAAAAGGAGGAGAGCTCCACCCTCTAAAAGCATCACATTCCTCCTGGAACACCAAGGAGGAGAACTTCTCAGCTTTATCTTTTATTTGGTTTCTTTTTTATAGTTTTTTGATGCCTTATTCTTCCCCATTCATCTCGATTACGCTTACCGTGGTGGGGTAAACATTTGGAGTGATTGGGGATGGGTTGGTTTTCTACATTGTAATGCTTGAGTTCTTGGACGTAATTGAATAAATTTCTTTCTTCTTCAAAGTTGTTTTCAATTTCTTATAGCAGATTTTATTATCAAGTGTGACCGTTCTTGAATATTAATTCCGTTATTGATATTTTCCTTGGTAAAATAATCATAATCTCCCAATACTGATTTCTGTTTTATATACGATGGAATAGACCAGGGATTAGTGGTGAAGTACTCGATGATCGTCAGTACGTGTAAAAGGTGTAGTGAATGTTCTTGATTGTTTGGGATAAACAAAACCCGGTCGGGTATTGACCATTTCAATTAAGTATATTCAATAAAACTATTTTACACATGGAAGGAGATCTGACCAAACCGAGATCTTGGTAAGGTTTTCTCTCACCATCAAAATTTCACCAAGGAAGTGAGAGGAAACGATTGTGGAAACTCACTTTAATCAACAAAGAAGAAGAAGTTTGAATTAAATTGAACAAGGATAGAATTACAATTAGGAAACTGACCCCGAACTAATCACCCTTTTAAATAACATAGTTTTTCAATCATTTTAATTTCAAATTTCATTTCAAAAACACAACATTTTTATCCTCATTTTAAAGTGACAAACCGTTTTTTTGTGCACTCCTCTTAAGGAGACTGTAACACCCCAGGTAAATAAAGAATATGACATTTCGTATTTATCTATATTTTTGAATAAAATAATGAAATGAATTTAAAGGGGAAGCTATGCTCGATGGCGTACCCAACATGCAACAACGAGTTTCTTGGGAATCTTACGTTGCACTCTAATAATAAAATAATATTATTTTAAATGGTAGTTAATATGTAGTCGTTGTATTGGCGGGAATGGATCAAAATAACTAAAATATGATTATATATGTTCTTAAATATTTTTACATCTATTCAATAAAAGATAAAGTCTTAAAATACGGAAAGAATTCAATTTTTGGCGTATATGCCCTAGTTTTCACTAAAGGTTCACTTATCACCTTTTGATGGAGAACCATCATTAAATATAGTTTTGTTCACTCTTAAACATTATTTTGGACCAAATAAAACTCTTATTAAGAATCGGGACATCAAAATTTACTTTGTGTAAATTTTTGGTATCTTTCTGATAAAGTTCTTTTTTTAATGAATAGTGTAAAATGTTGTATTTTAATTCAAAACCACTTTTTAATCTAATTTATTTATATGATTAGATTATATTTTGAATTGGTTTTAAAGTGAAATTAGAAAATATTTTTACCATTAAATCCAATAGTGGTCGTTGAAATCAATTTCACTTTGAAATCAGACTTAAACTAGTGTCAATCTTTTGATACTTATTGCTTCATAAAACACGCTATTTGTCATGACAGCGGGAATTAATTATTAAATTAATTAATGTGACTTATATGTTTTGAATTTTGTAAAAAGGACTTCATTTTTGAATTCAGAATATCAAATATAGCTTAGGGTGAATTTTTGGTAATTTTCTGAAAAACTTCAATTTTTGATGAATAGTGAAACCACTAAGTGGTAATCAAGCAAACTGATTTTTCAGTTAAATGAAAGTTTACCACTAATGTGTATTTAATTTTGAAAATCATACATACATGGTTTTCATTAAGAAGTAAAATGTGGTTCAATGAGATTAAAATAATTTTTTGGTGAATAGTAACTTATTAAGTTTTTAATCGCGATTAGTGGTAATTAGTGTAGTTTAAGGTATAAATAATGCTTTAATGATATGAAATGACCTAGACACATGTCCCAACCTTATTGGCTGTGTCATGGCCTACCAAGACAAGCCATGGGTCAACTTGGGGACCCCATGGATCCACTTGGGTTGGGAAATGACATAAATAACATTTTATTTAATGTAAAAGTAAAATTGACACAAACATGATATGTTTTACTAAAACAATTTTTAAGTGGGGTTATACAAGTCATATTTTTTATTATAAATATTCATTGGAAAGATAAAAATATTTACTACATAATAGTATTTTTTTTAAAAAATTTAGACATTAAATAAATTAAATTATTTATGACATAATAATGATGCAGCGATGATATCATTATTTGACGATTTAAATAAAATGGAAAGATAATGTAAAATCTATGAACTACACATGTAAAAAACTTATTGGATGAGTGGATTTATAAGCCTTATCACCTTATCCACGAATTCTATCAATGTGGGACCTTTTAAAACCGAAACACATTCTCAAATAAAGTAATATTTCTTTACTTTCCAAAAGTACCCCTCCTCTCCTCTTATAAAAGGCCCCCACCTCTACCTCATTTAACACACTCCTCAAGCCTTTGGCTCGGACAACCCCTGCACATTTACTCTCTCCACATACCGCTCCTCATCCTAGAGGACTCCCTTTGGGCAGAATCCTTTCAAAGGAAGCCTTTAGGCTTAAATCAAAAGGAGTTACACTTTTAAAGTTAATTCATTCTCTCATATTCATTTGTTTTATTTTGCTTCTCCAACCCCCTAAACTCTTTTTATTTACTTCTTTTGTAACAACACCAGTATCTTCAATATACTAGGATGTTGTTATAAGATTTATTCGAGCTACACTCTCACAGAACTACATCAAATGGTTAAAGAACATACGGTTTCCATGGATGGTGAAATTCTGCCTCCCGAAACGATGATTGTTCAATACTCATTTAACACCTTCAAAGGTGGCCATTATGATGTCACTATTTTTATATATGATATATAATATGTTTATGTTTTATTTATGCTTCTGTATTTTTCATTTTTGTCTTACCTTTATGGCTTCCATTATGGGTATACGCGATATCTTCATTTAAGGAAGTGCGGACTACCGCCCCCTCAAAGTGATTTGATTCGTTAAATACCATATGTGGGATGTATAAAGGATGGAAATATGATATTATATATGATATTATACTGGAATTATAATATACCTTTATATCATTATTATTCCATTCTATAAAATACGAAATAGAAATGAAAGTAGCGTTCATACGTACGTACGGCTTACCGTCTCCATGAACGGTGCATTTCATTTCTTACCTCTAAATGATTATGTAATGTTATAAATGCATGAATGTACTGGAAATATATGACATATATGATATCTAAATAATGAATAAAATTCTGGATATAATAAACATTTGGCCACACGAACAACATGTAATTGTAAGAAGACCACTTTCAACTTAAGAACCAAATATCGGCAAAACAAATATTATTAACTTAAATGATTACATAATGTTTGTGACATGGTAATAAGTGGTATAAAAGTAATAATGAACTTGAAAAGGTGTTCTTAAGGAATTATAAATTAACTCAAGTTTATTATTCAGGAGATTAAAGAACGATCGAGTCAAGTCGGACCCGAGGTAAGGGATCATACTCCTCTCTTTCTTTTTAAGTATACACTTTTATGTCATTCCTTTTAAAGCTCATCTTTCTTGTTATTGGGATGATATTTTATATTACATTTACTTTAATTTTTATGTTCATGTGATGAGAGACCCTATTCTCTCTCATCAATCCATTTTGGGAGTTTTGAGTCGCGCTGTTAGGCTGCCGAACTTTCATAAGAGATCTAACCTCTCTCTTTCTTTTTAAGTACTCTTCTTTGTGTCACTTATTCTAAGCTCCTATTTGTTATGTTGGGGGATTTTCTTTTATATTCCTCTTGCTGTAAATTCTATTGTAATATGATGGAATACTCTATTTGATCTCATCAATCCATTTTGGAAGTTTTAAGTGGCGCTGTTAGGCTGCTGAGTTTTCGTAAGGGATTTTTCATCTCACTTTTATTCTCGTTAGATTTATGCTACATTTGCCACAAATTCCATTGAGTGGTGTATGTACTGCCCATTATTATACTGTTTGTGTAATATAAATTCATTTATGAGTATTTACATCAATGATCTATTGTCCTTCTTTCATGGGGTGTATGTTTTGAAAGATACCCAAGTCGGTAAGGGAACCTTTCACCCTCCTCTTTTTTAAAAGACTTCTTTTGTTGGGTCTTTTAATTTAAATATTTTTATGTTGGGATATGTTCTCATATATCCTTATTGATGTAAATTGTATGTCCAAGTGATGAGATACACTTTTTATCTCTCATCAACTCATTTTGATGTGATGCCGTTAGGCTGTCAAGGGAACTTTTTAACCCAATTTCGATTTCTTTGGGTTCAACATGTAGTCATTGAATATGTCATCCATTGAATATGTGTGAATGACATTTTATTGTTTTACACTTAATATCCACTTATATTGGGTGTATTTATATTTTTCACACATATTTTGAGATTGATTTGTCCTTAATTTAAGGATACCTTCTTTATAAGGGATTTCATCACATTTGACATTTCTATTGAGGGTTCATTGTTGTTATGCACCAATTCACTCTTATATGTTGTAAATACTGTCCTTTGGAGTATTATATCATGAATCCTTTTATTATCATGATATTATAAAGTTCTGACTAAATGTTATTCCTCAATTATTGTATTCAAGTGTCTCTAATTTTGGTAAAACCCCTTTTACCAGAATATCGTTTTAAATGTTTTAATTATTTGTTCTTATTAATATCCATGTTTGCAAAATGGTTTTAAGGATTTATTTATATGGATATTAATGGTTTAAAATGTTAAAAGCTTCAAGGTGGTATGGGACACTTTGATTCAAAAATCTCTTTATTAAATGTTTTAAATGGTTTTGGAAATGGTTTCTTTTTTAATGGATTCATTATTTCAATATCCTAAAATGTTATATTGTGATTGAAATGTGGAAATGTTATGTTTCCTTTATTCATGTTTTATGTGATATGATTATGTTATGGTTCTTGGGCATTGTTATGAAGAACGGGTGGTTCCGTGATAAACTAAGGGCGGGTGAGCCCGATATAGCTCTCCAATGCATTGGGTAACGCGAAGGAGTGAAACGTTAAGGTTTCTCCGAAGAGATTTAGGGAATATACTGTGATGGGTATTCCAAACGTAACCAAGAGGGTTACTCCCTACGTAAGAATGTTATGAATGCCTCAAGTTACCTTTATGTCTTATGATTTCTATGTTTTATTCATGGTTTGATGAGGTATGTTAAAGTGACTTTGTTTTATGGGTAAAGTATGATTTCATTCTTATGTATATATGAACTCATGTTTCCTTTCCATATTTTTATAACTCTTACTGAGCTTTCTATGCTCATCCCATGTTTTTGAAATGTTTTTCACAGGTCAAGGGAAAGGTACATGATGTGATGATAGTGTCAAGGATGTGTCAAGAAAGAATCCGTGTTATATTTTAAATTTGTTCCCGTTGATGGGAAGAGTGAATACTGTCTTTTATGTAACCACTTTGTTTAAATGTGGAATGTAATGCAAGTTTCATGATCTAATTCTCTAAAACTCTAAACCTGAAAAGATCCTCAATGTGTAATCTTGTAATAACTCAAGATTAAGTAAGGTTTAAGGCTGGGGCCTTATAGTTGGTATCAAAGGTCGGTTTAGATAACTTTAGAGGTTAGGGTATTCTTTAAGCATAATTGACAATTACCATAATGGTTAGGATTTCAGAAAGAGTCTTAGTTTTAGATAAAGAGAATGAGTAAGTATATCTTATTGTCTATCTTAATCATTAGTACATGATGGTTTTGTTGATATACTCACACTGAAATTTCTATTTTTAGTGAATGGATGGATCTAGCAGGCACCAAAGAGACAACAGGTTTGAAGGAAGCTGTGGTGGTTCTCTGATTAAGATACTAGATAAAATGAAGGATTCAATGAGGAAACTCGTGGTTGTTCTAAACCAAATATCAAGGAGTCATGATCAACCAATTCAACCTTGGTGAGTTCTCTAATGCATCAGGTACGAGATGGCCAATTCGATGTGGAAATTCAGGTAATAATTATTAAGGTAACCATTAGGGTTTATATGATACTTAATTTTTAGGTAATTATGGGTTACTCTATGATATGATGGAAAATGAAAGGAATGAGATAAACTTGAAGTTAAAATATGTTATGATTATTCTTGAAGATTTTATCTCATTTTGGGGAATGTTTTAAGAATTATATAGTTTTGGAAAAAGGACAACACGCAGACCGTGTGACATCCCGTCGCGTCAGACAAAGCTGCGGGAATCGAACCCACAACCAATGTGGGACTGGTATTTATCGCCTACCACTGGACTACGTGAAGTCCCTGGTTAGTTTGACTGATTCATTCTAGTGATATGATTTTATGAATTAGAATTAAGTTGATTTTGGGTTATTTTTGAAAATGATTAACCTATCATGGAGGATATGTGATTAGGTTAATTACTTTTCAAAACGAGACTTTAGGAGCAACTGATATTGTTTGGAGATAAATGTTATGATTTATCTTGGAAGACTATGCGACTAAATCCTTCAAATATTTGGGTTTCAATCTTATATTGGTTTACTTTGAAGAATTTTATGGACAAATTGATTATAGAATGGTCCTCGTTGAACTTTGGGTTTTGTTGGACAAATTTTGGAGATTAAGAATAGATTTTCTTTTTATAAAGGGTTATCCTTTTCTGGATTATCTGATCTTGTACTAGCCTTTTTGGTTTTGGATTTGGTTAAAGTCTAAAGACATGGGAAGTATATAGTTCTATTTTTTGGATTAGGTGATTCTCTAGAAGTTGATTATAGTACTCTTAATGTGAACAAGTCTTCCTAAATACTCATCTTTTGGAGAAAATATGAGTTTGTGTAAGGAATCTAATAAAGGTTGAAAGTCAATATGATAAGTGATTATATTTACTTATGAATAAAATCCTCAATAAAAAGTAACTTAAAACAAAAATTTTGTCTATTAACTTTTCCTACTGGGGAATCGAAGACCGTTTAACCCATCACAAGTTTGTGATTTTCTCGTGGTTAACTTTCTCCTAAACATGTTTTCTATCACTCTCCATCAGAACATGACCCTTTGTTTTTTCCTCCATGTCCATATTTTCATACTTGGAATCCTAGTATGGGTTAACTCGGGTGACCTTTGTACTTATCTTTATTTATTTTAAAGTGTTTGTTTTACGGACTTTTGTTCCGATGTGGGACTTTCAAGGATGTTTCCAAGCGCAATTTTAAAATTGCGAGGACGCAATTCCCAAAAGGGGGGAAGGATGTAACACCCCAGGTAAATAAAGAATATGACATTTCGTATTTATCTATATTTTTGAATAAAATATTGAAATGACTTTAAAGGGGAAGCTATGCTCGATGGCGTACCCAACACGCAACAACGAGTTTCTTGGGAATCTTACGTTGCACTCTAATAATAAAATAATATTATTTTAAATGGTAGTTAATATGTAGACGTTGTATTGGCGGGAATGGATAGAAATAACTAAAATATTATTATATATGTTCTTAAATATTTTTACATCTATACAATAAAAGATAAAGGCTTAAAATACGGAAAGAATTCAATTTTTGGCGTATATGCCCTAGTTTTCACTAAAGGTTCACTTATCACCTTTTGATGGAGAACCGTCATTAAATATAGTTTTGTTCACTCTGAAACATTCTTTTGGACCAAATAAAACTCTTATTAAGAATCGGGACATCAAAATTTACTTTGTGTAAATTTTTGGTATCTTTCTGATAAAGTTCTTTTTTTTAATGAATAGTGTAAAATGTTGTATTTTAATTCAAAACCACTTTTTAATCTAATTTATTTATATGATTAGATTATATTTTGAATTGGTTTTAAAGTGAAATTAGAAAATATTTTTACCATTAAATCCAATAGTGGTCGTTGAAATCAATTTCACTTTGAAATCAGACTTAAACTAGTGTCAATCTTTTGATACTTATTGTTTCATAAAACACGCTATTTGTCATGACAGCGGGAATTAATTATTAAATTAATTAATGTGACTTATATGTTTTGAATTTTTTAAAAAGGACTTCATTTTTGAATTCAGAATATCAAATATATCTTAGGGTGAATTTTTGGTAATTTTCTGAAAAACTTCAATTTTTGATGAATAGTGAAACCACTAAGTGGTAATCAAGCAAACTGATTTTTCAGTTAAATGAAAGTTTACCACTAATGTGTATTGAATTTTGAAAATCCGACATACATGGTTTTCATTAAGAAGTAAAATGTGGTTCAATGAGATTAAAATAATTTTTTGGTGAATAGTAACTTATTAAGTTTTTAATCGCGATTAGTGGTAATTAGTGTAGTTTAAGGTATAAATAATGCTTTAATGATATGAAATGACCTAGACACATGTCCCAACCTTATTGGTTGTGTCATGGACGACCAAGAAAAGCCATGGGTCAACTTGGGGACCCCATGGATCCACTTTGGTTGGGAAATGACATAAATAACATTTTATTTAATGTAAAATTAAAATTGACACAAACATGATATGTTTTACTAAAACAATTTTTAAGTGGGGTTATACAAGTCATATTTTTGATTATAAATATTCATTGGAAAGCTAAAACGATATACTACATAATAGTATTTTTTTTAAATTTTTAGACATTAAATAAATTAAATTATTTATGACATAATAATGATGCAGCGATGATATCATTATTTAACGATTTAAATAAAATGGAAAGATAATGTAAAATCTATGAACTACACATGTAAAAAACTTATTGGATGAGTTGATTTCTAATCCTTATCACCTTATCCACGAATTCTATCAATGTGGGACCTTTTAAAACCGAAACACATTTTCAAATAAAGTAATATTTCTTTACTTTCCAAAAGTACCCCTCCTCTCCTCTTATAAAAGGCCCCCACCTCTACCTCATTTAACACACTCCTCAAGCCTTTGGCTTGGACAACCCCTGCACATTTACTCTCTCCACATCCCTCTCCTCATCCTAGAGGACTCCCTTTGGGCAGAATCCTTTCAAAGGAAGCCTTTAGGCTTAAATCAAATGGAGTTACACTTTTAAAGGTAATTCATTCTCTCATATTCATTTGTTTTATTTTGCTTCTCAAACCACCTAAACTCTTTTTATTTACTTATTTTATAACAACACCAGTATCTTCAATATACTAGGATGTTGTTATAAGATTTATTCGAGCTACACTCTCACAAAACTACATCAAATGGTTAAAGAACATACGGTTTCCGTGGATGGTGAAATTCTGCCTCCCGAAATGATGATTGTTCAATACTCATTTAACACCTTCAAAGGTGGCCATTATGATGTCACTATTTTTATATATGATATATAATATGTTTATGTTTTATTTATGCTTCTGTATTTTTCATTTTTGTCTTACCTTTATGGCTTCCATTATGGGTATACGCGATATCTTCATTTAAGGAAGTGCGGACTACCGCCCCCTCAAAGTGATTTGATTCGTTAAATACCATATGTGGGATGTATAAAGGATATAAATATGATATTATATATGATATTATACTGGAATTATAATATAACTTTATATCATTATTATTCCATTCTATAAAATATGAAATAGAAATGAAAGTAGCGTTCATGCGTACGTACGGCTTACCGTCTCCATGAACGGTGCATTTCATTTCTTACCTCTAAATGATTATGTAATGTTATAAATGCATGCATTTACTGGATATATATGACATATATGATATCTACATAATGAATACAATTCTGGATATAATAAACATTTGGCCACACGAACAACATGTAATTATAAGAAGACCACTTTCGACTTAAGAACCAAATATCGGCAAAACAAATATTATTAACTTAAATGATTACATAATGTTTGTGACATGGTAATAAGTGGTATAAAAGTAATAATGAACTTGAAAAGGGGTTCTTAAGGAATTATAAATTAACTCAAGTTTATTATTCAGGAGATTAAAGAACGATCGAGTCAAGTCGGACCCGAGGTAAGGGATCATACTCCTCTCTTTCTTTTTAAGTATACACTTTTATGTCATTCCTTTTAAAGCTCATCTTTCTTGTTATTGGGATGATCTTTTATATAACATTTACTGTAATTTTTATGTTCATGTGATGAGAGACCCTATTCTCTCTCATCAATCCATTTTGGGAGTTTTGAGTGGCGCCGTTAGGCTGCCGAACTTTCGTAAGAGATCTAACCTCTCTCTTTCTTTTTAAGTACTCTCCTTTGTGTCACTTCTTCTAAGATCCTATTTGTTATGTTGGGGGATTTTCTTTTATATTCCTCTTGCTGTAAATTCTATTTTAATATGATGGAATACTCTATTTGATCTCATCAATCCATTTTGGAAGTTTTAAGTGGCGCCGTTAGGCTGCTGAGTTTTCGTAAGGGATTTTTCATCTCACTTTTATTCTCGTGAGATTTATGCTACATTTTCCAAAAATTCCATTGAGTGGTGTATGTACTGCCCATTATTATACTGTTTGTGTAATATGAATTCATTTATGAGTATTTACATCAATGATCTATTGTCCTTCTTTCATGGGGTGTATGTTTTGAAAGATACCCAAGTCGGTAAGGGAACCTTTCACCCTCCTCTTTTTTAAAAGACTTCTTTTGTTGGGTCTTTTAATTTAAATATTGTTATGTTGGGATATGTTCTCATATATCCTTATTGATGTAAATTTTATGTCCAAGTGATGATATACACTTTTTATCTCTCATCAACTCATTTTGATGTGATGTCGTTAGGCTGTCAAGGGAACTTTTTAACCCAATTTTGATTTCTTTGGGTTCAACATGTAGTCATTGAATATGTCATCCATTGAATATGTGTGAATGACCTTTTATTGTTTTACACTTAATATCCACTTATATTGGGTGTATTTATATTTGTCACACATATTTTGAGATTGATTTGTCCTTAATTTAAGGATACCTTCTTTATAAGGGATTTCATCACATTTGACATTTCTATTGAGGGTTCATTGTTGTTATGCACCAATTCACTCTTATATGGTGTAAATACTGTCCTTTGGAGTATTATATCATGAATCCTTTTATTCTCATGATATTATAAAGTTCTGACTAAATATTATTCCTCAATTATTGTATTCAAGTGTCTCTAATTTTGGTAAAACCCCTTTTACCAGAATATCGTTTTAAATGTTTTAATTATTTGTTCTTATTAATATCCATGTTTTCAAAATGGTTTTAAGGATTTATTTATATGGATATTAATGGTTTAAAATGTTAAAAGCTTCAAGGTGGTATGGGACACTTTGATTCAAAAATCTCTTTATTAAATGTTTTAAATGGTTTTGGAAATGGTTTCTTTTTGAATGGATTAATTATTTCAATATCCTAAAATGTTATATTGTGATTGAAATGTGGAAATGTTATGTTTCCTTTATTCATGTTTTATGTGATACGATTATGTTATGGTTCTTGGGAATTTTTATGAAGAACGGGTGGTTCCGTGATAAACTAAGGGCGGGTGAGCCCGATATAGCTCTCCAATGCATTGGGTAACGCGAAGGAGTGAAACGTTAAGGTTTCTCCGAAGAGATTTAGGGAATATACTGTGATGGGTATTCCAAACATAACCAAGAGGGTTACTCCCTACGTAAGAATGTTATGAATGCCTCAAGTTACCTTTATGTCTTATGATTTCTATGTTTTATTCATGGTTTGATGAGGTATGTTAAAGTGACTTTGTTTTATGGGTAAAGTATGATTTCATTCTTATGTATATATGAACTCATGTTTCCTTTCCATATTTTTTTAACTCTTACTGAGCTTTTTATGCTCATCCCATGTTTTTTAAATGTTTTTCACAGGTCAAGGGAAAGGTACATGATGTGATGATAGTTTCAAGGATGTGTCAAGAAAGAATCCGTGTTATATTTTAAATATGTTCCCGTTGATGGGAAGAGTGAATACTGTCTTTTATATAACCACTTTGTTTAAATGTGGAATGTAATGCAAGTTTCATGATCTAATTCTCTAAAACTCTAAACCTGAAAAGATCCTCAATGTGTAATCTTGTAATAACTCAAGATTAAGTAAGGTTTAAGGCTGGGGTCTTATAGAGACATCCTAGGTCAACCACATTACTAAATTTTAACTTAGTAAATAATTGTTTTTCCACGCCCTATGACAGGCGTGCGTCCGCAGATGCAATGCATGAGTGATGCATGGTGTGTAGTAGGAATGTACACTTCATGTAGAAGTTACTAACAAACAAATCGATTACTTTGGTAGGTTTCATGAACACATAGAATTCAGACCGCACTATCTATAGTTAGAATGTACACACTGAGTATTTTATCTGAGGTTCATGACTGAAGCCCCAAACATGTAACATGTATAGATGAAAACTGAGGTGCATGATGTATATCTCGTAAGTACATTCCTTGATGTCTACCAATAAAGTATAGAATTAAATTACATTATTTTGATAAATTAAATCATTAAGAATATATTTTATTAGTTTTCATACCAAGTGTGTTAATAATTTTATTAGTGATTTTAATGAATTTTGAATACTCAGTTAATTTATTTTAATAAATATTTTATTATTGGCTCTATCATTTATTTTACACGAATTACATTAATGATGGTTATATTAAAATGAGTTTGAATTATCATTAAGATGAAAGGTAAATTATAAATTAATTAATACATGTGTTTTTATCATTATAATAATGATTTAATGTTAAATTATTGTTAACTAGATTAACTTTTTCATATTCATTGCACATATGACAATTATTGATCTTAAACAATACATATGTATTTGTTTGTTTTTTAATTTAATTTATTTCATGCGTTTGAAATTAACTAATATCAAATTATATATTATGGCCTTTGAGATATCCCTCCCTCTATTATTATCTACTATCATATTTTTCCATGGTTATTTATGTAATTACCCATAACATATCATCTATTCCCCCCACCTATGTGTTGTTTATAAATACATGTAATTAATGGAGTATCCTAATAAAAATTAATTTGATTCAACATAAAACCCTGATGATGCCCACCCATGTGATATAAATATGGATAGGTTGAATTTTGTAATTCATACTAAGACTAGAACATGGAGTTATTATCATATTTCATAGGTTGATTTATTTTCCACTGAATAAATCTATAGTTAAATAAGTTTATGATCGGTCCATTTATTTATTTATTCAAGTCTAGGCATTATTAAATTCATGGATGTAAGACAGTTAACATATAAATAAAGTAATTAATGAGAAAAGTTGAAATTTAAATAAATTGGTCATTCATAAATATTTTATCCAAGGTGGTTAATTAATTAAGTAAAATCCAATAATTACTAAAAAGTAACCTAAATGAAAAAAAATGATAATATTTATGCACAATAAATAAAAAATTGATCAAAAAAATATTAATTCAGACTCGGAAAGAAATTACTTGATTTAGAATAAGATCCTTGGAACTATGTGATTGACCAACCCTCATTAGAACACCTACATTTTATATATATTTAATAAAACTTTTATGGGTTTAATTAACCATCGTAAATCAAGATAACCATCCCTTTATATAAATGATTTCACTTGGTGGAATGGGTTGAGGAAATACAAGTCTATATTTTAGGAATACGGAGTAAACTCAATGGATCAAGGACATATAAGCATATTGTTGGAAAACATCTTCAAATTTAAATACTTTCAAGTAGATTAAAAACCTACATTTTGGTTAGGTTCAAGGGAGTACTGATCCTAGCCATATGAATGTCTTCAATCTATAAATTTTGTCATCAACTGTGAAAAATATTTGGAATTGATAAAGAATTAGGTGAATTAAAATAATTATTTTTTGTTACGTCTCATATAATCAATAATAAATAAAATTATTAGTAATATAGTATTTTAAAAATATATAAACAGGAATGTCAAACCCTGAGACCACCATGATAATTCCTAAAGTGAGGGTATGTCCTTATAAATAAAAATTTTAAAATATGTCATAATAGTTTTTTTTGATAAACTAGTATCTGAATTTTTTTATTATGTATTTCAATACCCCATTATTTTTCATCTACCTAGTAAGTGGGAGAAGGTGAAAAGGTAACCAACCAGATATATGCTGAGGATTCTTCCAATGTTTTTTTATTTATATTATCAATTATATCTTGATAGTCAATGATAAAACAAAATGAAATGGATTTTTAAATAATAATATATCATCTATAATCTCTTGAAAAATGGAATGAAATTATTTAAATAAATATGATTTCCCCTGCACTATATTAGTGTAAACTGGAAGAAGTAAATCTAGCTACTGGTCGTTCTTTTAAAATTTGTGAGCATATTGATCAGTTAGAAAAATTGGGATTCAGCTTGGATAATAAATTATACATTAATATTATCTTATTATCTGTAACACCGGTATTATAATTATTTTTCCATGAAAAGATAAACAAAATGTATATTTTTATCAGGAAATATTTTTCCACACTTCACAAAGATGATAATGACTAGTAGAAACATATTTCTCCACCCCTTTTGTGAAACTTTTGAAAGAAAATGATGTAGATCCCATGGATAATATATAGTCATAAGATCCTATAGATATTAAGGATATTGACATCTAGTTAATATCAACTATAATTACAGAGAAGAATCATATAACTTTAAGGAATTTTGGAGAATAATTAACTTTTATGGGTTATGTTTCATGATTCAAATTAGGTTTTCATCAAAATAATGAACTCCACTAAGATCAATAGAAGTAGTAGTTCTAGAGACACATAATTCTTAGGATCTTATAACCAAAGAGGTATTTTATATTCACTGTGATGGGTTATAGATATATTTTATTCAACAAAAATAAATATTGATATAATACAATAGTAAATTGTAATATTTGAATGTTGAAAAATAGTTATACATTAAAGTAAGGGACCCCATGTTTCAAAATTTGTCGATTATATATTTTTAATGTCTCTTAGACATGATACTAATAGTGATTATTTATCTTAAACCTAACATGGATGGGGTAAGATGGTACCAATAAATATGATTGATTATTTAAAGGTCTAAAATTTAATAAGACATGTACTCCAATAATTATAAAAAAATCATTTTAAATATTACTTTTTCAAATGATATTTATATAGTCATCATATTAGACTATTTATTTTCAAGGAAATATAATTTATAGGAATCCTCATAGTATATTTCTATAGGACACTGCCAAAGGATACTCTATAGTATATGTATACAAGGCATAACTAAAAGGTTTGGTGACATTTATAAATTTAAATAATATATGAATATTTGATAAATTAATTAATACATATTGATAATAGAATATTAATTTGAAAATTAATGAGTGAAATGTATCTCTAACTAGTTAGTGGTATCACTATAAGTTTTCAATATAATTATGCAGATAACATATGAACACATTTTTTTTTGTATTGGCAGTATTTTAAGACTAAGGAATGAAATTTCTCCATGTTTGACAAAAATTATAAATCATGTTCTAGGTGAAAAAATCTCTAAAAGGGATATATGAGTTATATAAATCTAGTCATATAACATATATTAACATATTATTGAAAAATATATGTTCATAGAATTCAATATTGAATTTTTTATGGTATATAATCCTTCTAGTAGAACATGCATATGCATTTTAATAGATTATGGAGATTAGAATAATTTAGATGATTAAGTGATATGAATTAATCTCATGATTCATGATATGTACTAAAATTTGACATTACTGATGCATAAATCATAATAGGTGAATATCAAATAGATCCAACTTAATTTCATATACATGTAGTTAGAACTATCTAATAGTATATTGAAAAGTAAAACATGATAAATTTATAGAGTATAGAGAAGTGAGAATATTTTAATCAAGGAAAATGGATACTAGTTTACACTTGGTTCAATTTGATCTAATATCATATAACGGGATAAAGAAATATGAAAGGAAACGTATTTCATCGAGTGTTTTTCATATCTATAATGTAAAAGAATTTTGTGGATTCTGATTCAAATTTAGAAGTAGCTTCTGAAATTTCATGTTCTATTTTTTTTATTATACCTAAATAAATTTCTTTATCATTATTATGATAATATTTGAATATGGACTTAGTCATTATGTAAATACACTAACATGAAAACAAAATTTGTACATTAAGATATGTTAGTTTTCGAGGTATTTTTCCTATAATAGTATTGTTAAGGAAAGTCGATACTTCATAAAGACATGTTGATTTTCGAACCCTATACATAAAAACATGTTATGCCTAGAATCTCTAACCAAACTCAGTAGAATCATCTTTTACATGTGAGGAATTAAAGGTTTTCAAAATTGGGATCTAGTGTAAGTGTGAGTTTGTGGGATATGGTTCCCTAGAACCAAGTACTTTTTACTTTGGATTACATGTATATTTAAATAAGTTAATATTAATATAAATATATTATCCCACATATTTTTGACATAACATTTATGTGATAATCTTTTAGAGTATAAATATCATTGATAAGGTCATAGTCTTTCTCCATTATGATGAGAACCTTGAAATTCTATGAATATATTCTTCAATTTAGTTTAGTTGTTGAATAAAATACTACGTTTGGGAATATAGTATATAGTTAGTTAAGTTAGAGTAATCATAAGTGGAAGAGGCTTCTTCTCATTATGTTTGTACATGGTAATCTTTAAGATGATAGATTATAAGAATAGAACCACATGTAGGAATTCTGCATGATTTTTTTGTCATTTTATATTCCAATCTAAAAAAATGTGCAATGTTCCATATACTTTATGATTTTTTAGTGCATTAAATGACTTAAGAACTATGATTTACTTAAAAAATCATCACCCTATATATTATAAGGAAGTCAGGTATGTTGGGAGTGTCATGAATGACATATTATTGATTGATAAGTAGAGGAAGTATTATTCTCTTCCAACTTAATGGAAGTTAATATCTATTGTCTTTGATTTAAATATACCTATCACATAAATTATATGTCCTTGGTGTGACAACATTTAATTTTGATATTCAATGAAATAAGTATCATGTATATAGGTTGATGTTGTAGAAGTGAAATATTTTTGATGAGATATTATGAAAAATGGATTATATTACATAGGAAGTATACATAAGTGTTTTTCGACATTGTGCATTAATTTATTTCTAATGAGTGCCTTAACCAATTTGTATACAATAATCATGGACGTTATGTGGGGATTCCTAATTAAAATAAGAACTAATCCTATGGGGTCACACACTAAGGGATTCTGTTCATCTCAATTATATTTTAAATAAATATTATTAATGATTAAAATGTTATTCACTAGATCAATGATTAATTTTATTCATGTGTCATTGATCACATAAATTAATAAATTTTTTTCAATGGATTGTGAGTAAAATATATTTATTTATTATATTGAAATTTTAGAATATATTTATTTAATGGTTTGTGGAAAAAAAATATTTATTTATGAATAAACTATTTATTTATATATTCAATGAATTTTGTGGAGTTTATATGGACCCAGACTGCATCTTTTAATAAATATTAATTTACAAGCTAGTAAAATAATATTTTTTATTTTAAAAGTTAGTGCAAGAACCATAAAATAATAAAATTATTATTATTATGTGGCATGAGGTTTAATAAATATTATAATATTATTTAAGGTCATGTATATAATCAAATAATTTTTTTACATAAACCCTAGGTTTATAAAAATATGTTTATGCCTATTGTGTAGGGTTTATTGAGAAATAAATAATTTTTGTTCATAATGGATATCACTTTTTAATTACGCTATCTCCCTCCCACTCAAGTGAAATAAAAACAAGGTATTTCCCTTTAGGATTAAATGATGAGGGATAAAAATGAATGACACAAGACAATTTATTCACTATGCTAACACCCGAATATCAATTGGTGTTACTCATAGCTCAAAGATAAAGGTGTGGACTACTGCTGGTGTTCTTCTACACCTGGATTATTACAAAACATTGATGGTAATATGAAAAAGATTTTTTGTGTGACCAACATCTATATCGAATAAAGGATCTTTATATTAGGAAATAATTTATATTCATATCAAATAAATTAATTATAAATTTTATTTTAAAGTATTCTCTCTCTGGGTTTCATGTTTATCTTATGTAAATATTTAGATTTTTTATTCATGCCATTCATGTCATGTACATTATTGTGAGTGAACCATCAGATCGATAAAATATTTATACATTTTTGGATACCATTGTGTTTTCTCTACACTTTGAACCTTCACCTATTGGGTCCAAAACTCTGTGAAGAAGCATCTGAGAAGGTAATATTCATCAAGGTTCATATCAAGGCATCCCAAGGTAGAAAAATATATATATACTGGAAATCAAATATAGGATCTTGAATTCCAATTTAGATACCATATATTTATGAGGATATCTCCATGGAAAGGGGTCATGAGATTTTTAAATAATGGGAAGCTCGGCCTAAGGTATATTTGTATGTTTGAAATATTAAAGATGTTATGAGTTGTGGAATATCATTTTTACATGACAAAAAACCTATCCCAAGTGAATGAGATATCCAATATATCACATATGAGGTAGTATATTATATACCTTTCCTCTATTTTAATGGTTGATCATATTTAGTTGGAACCTAACTTATCAAATAATTCAGATTCAATTCAGATTCTTTATATGAGATAAGAATTTTTGTAAAATTGAACAACCCAACTAGTGGAGGTTATTTGAGGGAATCACCTATTGGAAGATGAAAATGAGAGGAATATGATGCAATGATAAGCCATACCCACATTTGATTATGGATTGATATAAAATTTCATGGATGAAATTAATTAAGTGGTTAAAAATATATAGCCTAATTTTCTATTCTAGTACATAAATTTTTCATAGTTTACATAATATTATATTATCATAATGGTAAAACACATAGTACAACACTACCCAGAAATTCAATTCATAATAGTGGCCTCAATTAGTGTAATATAACATAACATAATTAAATAGGGCACCAAAAAATCCTGAACACTGGATGATCATACTCTAAAATGAATGAAGGATCTATAATATACATCACTATTCTGAAGAATATAATAAGAAATAGATTATAAATGGTATAACAATTAATATAGGGATATTAATGATCTTAGGATGTTAGAATGTGGTATATATATAAGAGGTAATATAACCATTGGGATCTGACCATTAAAATTTGATAATTGGAAACCATGTTATTATAATAGTAATGCAACAGTTATTCATTCATGTGTCTGGAAGAATGAATTAAATCATTTGATAATAATATAATTAATATTTAGAAAAATTATTTTAATCAATTAATATTAATATAGTTACCCACATGATTTTAGTATCAAACACATTTTTTTAAAAAATAATAATATTTTTATTCAAAATTAAAATTCTCATCAAAAAAACATTTTCATAAAAAAGGAAATAAAATTTGAATATAGAAAATTTAAATTATATAATGGTGATTGTTTCATAATTTTCCATGGTAGTTAAATTTTTCACTAAATAGTAAAATATTGTAAGAAAATACGAAAGTATTGTGATGCGATTAAGATATAAAGAATTTATGATAATTTATATAAGTTTATCCATGAAATAAATTAAATTCATTTGTTAATATAATGTATTTTAATAAATTAAAATGATTTTCCAAACCTATAAATATATCTCCAATTTCTATAATCAAAATTATGGTTTTAAAAACAATATTTTCGGTAAAAGTAAATTATAATGGATAAATTAGTATAAAGTGAAGGATATATGTTCAATAAAATTAAAATATAAAAAACATGTATCTGATTCCAAAAACCCTAATCCATAACAATTGGTAAGCCTATGGTTTCACATTCTACATTACCTAGATTTCAAAGGCATGTGTTTAGAAATTAATAAATAATTATCCCTCATTTTATATAAATACCAAATAATTATCTCATTACAATCTAATAAAAAACCCATTGATTATGATGTTACTCTTATTTTATCCTTCAATAGTATCTAAAAGGATTATTTAAGGTACTAAGGTACTCTACTCTATCTTTAAGAAGTTATCATTTAAGGTAGGTGTTCTGAACCTCTTCACTTCATTTATTTTGGAAATCCGTTCATTCTATTTTCTTATCAATAAGAAGTTTTATAATGATTTACTTTTATAAAATATTTATTATATTGAAAATTATAGATTTTTACCCCCTCTATTTATAGAATATTTTTAATTCATTATAATTGCCAAATATTTGTATAACCAAAAAAATATCCTAAAGTTTTGGTCTGTTGTGTGTTATTTTCCTAAATAACATCCTTGTATGGATAAAAATTGATTAAAAAAATACCATATATAAATATAGGATTAATAACCCTAAAACATTTTGTTCGGGTAATAACTCGATCTTCACTCGGCACATAATATGTTTGCCTAATTGCACACCATGTTGGACACTCTTAAGGAATATTCTTTGGATTATTCACATTCTCCTAAAACATAATGATGGATTTGATTAAATTTTTTCTAAAATATATATATATTATATCTCTAAAATGATATCATACCATTGAAAATACATATATTTTATTACCTAAACATATCGGTCATATTAGTCATTGAACGAATCAATTAATTGAAAGTTTTTATACTTTAATTGTTATTTTAGCATATTTAAATATTGTAAACCCCTAGTTATACCTTATATTAGACACGGTTATCCACATAAATAATAATATTAATTAATTTAAAACGTAAAAAATATTTTCAAGACCATATAATCCTTTATTTTATATAAGAAATACTTATAAGATATGTCGCATTGAGCATTTACTCTAACTATTTTTATGTTGTTCATTCTTAAAAATTGTTCCACATCCATTTAGTATGTAATAGAATATATATTAGTTGTATGTTATGGAAGTTTCCTAGAGGTATATAAACCCTTAGATCACTAGTAGGTGTCATGAGACAACTAAGATAGGGTAATGAGTGTATCCTTACCCTTTATTTATGATGTCTTGGCACAAGGCCTTGATATTAGGTTTATGATTTCTATCATTATATATTCTTATAATTTCTATAAATTAGTGATCATTAACTAATTTATATCCTTTTTCATCCATCTATTATGTTATAAATCTATAATCTTTAATATTGTATTCTTTTTTATATGTTCCCTTTATATTTTTTATGTCATGTCAGCTTTAATTGTACATCATCTCTTACTTAGCATTTCAGATCACCCTATACTTTTGCTTCCCATTTCTCCATGTAATGAAGAGGAATAAAATTTTATATTATAACAATATAAAACACTACGGAATATTAATTTTCACTATAATGTTGTTATTTTCAATGATGTAATGAAACATTTATGTATCTAGTCTCTCAAGGACTATTGAACCTTGGTCTTGTTAATGTAATATCTTGTAATATGATTACCATGTAATATATAATCCACCAAATCTAGGTGACCAGTGTTATGGGAATTAAAAGAATCATTAAATTTTTTACCATTATGATTATGAACCCTTTAAATTCATCATACCCATTATTAAGACAAGATCCATGTTACACTATGAAATGGTTCTGTTATAGCATTCCTACCCCACATAGTTATTTAAAGAGAGTATAATACCAACCATATCATATATGAATCTTGGATTGTGCAACACACCATGATTTTATAATTATATTTATTTCAATTTTATATTCGATATCATGTGGTATACAAAATATCAAGCATCAAAGGAAATGTGATACACTGTTAAAATATTATTATTTAAATATAATAATTATGAATTACTTGTTGGTTTAGAAGATATACATAGGAATTTCAATAATATGAAATATATTTAGAATATTTTTCATTAAAAAAATGAATAATTAAATATACAGGGATTACTAATGTATTGTAAATATAGATAAAATCATTTAAAGGTAAAATGAATATTAAGAAAAACAACTATTTTTATTGTGCGTAATGTAATAATTTTAATAGATTAAATTAATTAATGTTGATATATTTTTATAATGAAATAATTAATTTTTAAACCCAATTTAAAGAATAAATATTCATAAATTAGTTTTATTAGGTAATGAATACGAATTAATTCATTTTAAGCATCCAAAATACATTTTCATCAAAAATATTTTTATTACATTTTATGTAAGCATGTTATAATTAATTACGTCCACATTTAGAAACGATATTTGAAAAAATGGAATCCATTTTTTAAATTTTTATTTAATGGTAATCTTAGAATGAATTATTTGTATTTGAATACCAATATATATTTCTGAGTAAATAGTGAAAATGTTTATTTTTTCAAAGATAAATTTTTTCTATAAAAAAATAAAGTAAAAGTCCAACTAATTTTTTGGATTTATATTTAAATTAAAATATGATCCATTTTATTAATAATAATCTATATAAATTTATACGAATCAATATTGTATTTTATTTTAGTGTAAGTTCAATTTTTCTCATAAAAGGGGTTTGTTTTTTAAAAAATTTCATTGTGTATTATGACATTATGTAAAAACATTATCTCTCGCACTTCAAGAAATTGAATCCTAAAAAATGGATTCCATATTTTTAATTTTTTCATAATTTTTGTTAAATTGGTCTCACTTTATTTTTTTCATTATGATTAGTAGTCATGGTAAATATTTACCGCCTCGAAAAAGGTAAAATGGGTAAAACAGGGATAAAATATGATATAAGGCCTGTAATTATCCATAAATCATGTATATATACTATTTTATGAGTGTTTTTTCACCTAATCCATCATATATATGATTATAGGGAATTTTGTTTCCATTTTAATTTTATTTAAAAATTTAAACTTTTTTAAGAAAATGATAACTACAAAATGTCACTTTCTGGATTTTTATTTCATATATATTATTTTATTGGGATAAGAAGACGCCATGAAAATTTATTAATTGTTATTTTGAATATGAATAAATAATTTTCATTTCATTTTTTGGAATTTTTAGTGATGATAAAATTAACATAAATTCTTACGCAACACTGAAACACTTCTTGTGCCAAAAATATAAAAACTAAGATAAATGATTTTAAAAATAAAAAAATATCTTTGTTTTTAATTTATTATGTTATGATTGTATTTAAATAGGTAATTATAAATTATAATTAGTTGTAATTGTGTTTATATTTTAATTAAATTAATATTTTTATGTCTTTAAAGTCAAATTAAATGAATAGTCCCAAAAATAAAATTAATTATATTTTATAATAATAAATATTTTATTAAAAGATAAAAAATCAAAAAAAATCTTTAAATTAGATTGTTGGAATAAGTAATGGTTTACAATGTTATGCGTGAACCATTTTTGCATCACATATCTTCTAATAAGTAAATTTATAACCCTTACAAAGTTAAAAATGTGTGTCTATGGTTAAGGTTAAAATGGTACATGAAGGGGTTTAAACAAAAACCAACTTAATAAGGATTTAGTTTTAATGCGATGGAGGTTTTCCAAAGAATAGTTTTAATTTTTTACTTAGTGTTTCCTATTTCTTTATTATTATAAATCCATTAAATGTTCTTATAACATCATGATATAAAAACATAAATATCTACTTTATACATAAATTTTATTATCATTATGGATTAACCCTTACTAATCTCTATTTTTATCCTATGTGGAATGAAAACATTTATCATGAATTTGTGTAGACTACCACATCCATGAAGAGATGTGTTTCTCTATTCATCACCACTTACTAGGCTAGTTATTATTTTGGATTTAATAAATATAGGTACATATATGTATATATTCATGATATAATTTTTATTTAATAAATACAAGATATTTAAGGTTTCAATGAAAATGTAAGTGCCAAATAGTGTATACATGTCTCAGATTTTTTCATTGATAATTAATCCAGGGCTTACATCAATGATATACACCACGAACAATAAAATTAAATAAACAATTGCCTGATGAGAGAACACCAAGACTAAATAATGGATCGTTACATAATTATTTATAATTAATTTAAGTAATTAAATAATTACCATGTGATGTATTCCTTCTTCATTTATGAATATGATATTGTCTCTACTTTATATTATCTTTACGTTGTCAGATTCAAGTGTAGATGTCCTCTATCGGTGATCCAAACATGATCCCCAAACATTCAATAATCACCATAGTAGTCCTTGGGTTCATCATTGTAGATCCTAAAGATTGAATTTTTTTAATTGATCATCCCAATATTTTATTCAATAATAATTCTCTTTGAAATCCCTATAATAATGAGTAGTGGTGGATTGGGAACACTAAAAGAATTCTAGGAGAAGAGGACTCTCTTAATCCTTGTGGGAATTCCCTAAACATTTTCATTCACTATAAAAAATTTCAAACCCCAATAAGAAGTAATATAATTGTTTTTAAAACATTTATGGTTTGAAAATAATAATTAAACATGCATCAATATTATTTTCGTAATCTCTTTGGATCCTCATATTTATAATATTATTGATATTTTTACTTTTTATAATATGTTAAACATGTAAATTAATAAAATATTTAATATATAAAATTACTTACCTGATTATTAAACTCGGTCCCAAATTCCTCCACAACATTTTTCTGGCCTTAAACAATTACTATTTATTTAAGAAATAAATATAATAGTAGTATTCACCAATAAATAATGAAATTTGATATTTACAATATAGTAAATAAATATTGATTAAATATTATACACTCAAAATATTCTCTCAAATTACTATTGAAGTGATATATGTAATCAAGAAAACATGTATAATTATTAAACCATGTGTGGGAATAATTGTAATACCCTGAGATTTTGGTGAATTTGTTTTCAAATTAATTTAATTTTTTGATATTATTCATTTCACGCAACACTGAAAATAAATTTTCACAAAGTCAAAAATTCCTTTCACAAGGAGACAACTTGGAATATGTCACACTCAATCCCAAATTGGCATACATTTCATAGAATAACCAGGATAGCATACATTACATGCAATATTGACCTTCGTCGATGGATTGTGTAACATGGAATACCGAGTGTTACCTAACTATAATATTTTATTAAACAAATTATTATAATGAGATATAAACTAAAAATTAAGTTGATGTATATTAATAGTATTGACTAAATTATTATAATATTTTGTCTACAAAAAATAAAATATGAATTCATCGGTTACAAATTAATTATAAATTAATATGAAAACTGATTAAATATAATGTCAAATATATTTATAGTCACAATGCTATGTCGACCTATTAAATTATATTAATTAAAAAATTTAAGTGATATAAATATAATAAATATATTATATATTAAATCAAATATTTTGTATATTTATCCAATATATTTGATAGACGTAAGATAAGGAAAAACCCAAATTTATGCTTAAAACCCCTACACTTTTATTAAGGCATTGTTTGCTGCCTTTTAAAGGAGAATCCATTATAAATCCAATTTTTGGAACATTTATAGATTTAATATGTAAAAATAAACTATATATTTTGAATATAAACATAAAAATAAGGTTAAGATAAATTTTTTGTATATTTATGAAAGGTTTCATCTTTTAATGAATAGTCAAAATACAGGATTTTATTTCAAAACATATTTTGAATTTAATTTATTTATAAGAAAAATTTATATTGTTAAATTTATAAATAATTTAGTTAGATAATATTTTTACCAATTAATATAATTTTTTTCATTGGAACCAATTTCACATTGATATTTGATATAAATACTTAGAAAATTTTTGATCATTTTTACTTTATGACCCTGCAATGTTGTCTCGGCACGACGATTAATTTTAAATTTATTTCTGTCACTTATTTTATTAGAATTTGGAAAAATTGATTGTATATTTTTAATCAACATAATTTATAATTTCTAATAATTTAAAAATTTTATTTTATCATAAAGATTAATGAATCTAATTGAAATTAATTACATATGTTAAGAGAATAGTTAGGTTAATAAATTATTGAACCTTAAATTTCAGACCCAAAACGCCCAAGACACTTGTCCATCACCCATTGGATGTCCATATTTATACCCTATATTTAAAGTTACCTACCTATTTCCATTATTGGATCCATATTCATCATGAAAGGTGTGGGTGGAATTCTCCCTTCAAATATTTACAAGAGTGTCACTCCTCCACTATAAAAGGTCACCACCTCTACCCATTCCTCACACCTCTCAAAACATTTATGTTCAAACAATATCTTCCTAAATAGACTTAAAAAATAATTTTTTCTACCTTGAATCGTGAATTTTTTAATAAATCCTATCAAGGAAGCCTTTTGGCACAAACCAAAAAGAGTTACCAGATTTAGAGGTAACGTCTCCACTCAAACTCATTTCTTTAATTTCCCTTCTTCACCCCTCCACTCTATTTATTCCATTATTGTGTAAGAAATCTAGTATAATAAATATACTATGATTTTTTATGAAAATATTTTTACTTACACTTACACATGCCTCCATCTAATGTATATCGAACATACTATTTCTGTTTACGGAGAACTACTGCCTCAAAAAATGATGATTATTCATTTCTCCATTACCACCAATCATGGTGACCATTATGATAAAAAATCTATTTATAAATATTATATACAATATATATTGTTTATTTAATCTTATTTTTTTCATTTTTACAATACATGTATTTTTACTTCCAATTTGGTGTTAATACGATAATCTCATTTGAGGAAGTGTTGACTACTGCCCCCGCAAAGCGATGTGATTCCTTCACACACCAAATGTAATGTTTTAAGAATGGGATTAGTTAAAATTTATGATATATATAATATATTAATTAAACTATATTAATGATACATATATATATATGTATCTATGTATGTATAAATATTTGAATATATATATTTCATTTACATACTTTCCTTCAATACACAATAAAAACAGAAACAGTGTTCAGGCGTACGTACAGCTTACCATCTCCTTAAATAGTGCATTTCATTTATTAATTAAATATTATATATAATATTATAATATAAATTTTATTTATATAAATTTTATTTATATCATTATCTTTTTTATGGAATAATGATATAATTATAAGGACTAACGAGATAACAAATTATGACACATGAGAAAAACAAAGCGAATATTACCCGAAGTGAACCCTTAACATAGGATTGTTAATTATAGGATAATATAAGTTACCAATTAAAACATATATGGTCAAAATATATAAGAAAAATATTATTTAGAATATTTATAATAAAGTTATATTTATTATACAATAAATCTTGTTGAGTATGGAGGGAGTCAATACACAATGTATGGGGATTTCATCTCACTTTTAATTTTAGTGAGATACATGTTATGTTTGCCACTATTTCCTTTTGTTTTGAGTATGTAATGAACATGATTTTATTATATATATCTTATAATTCAATTTTTGGGTATTCAAATTTCAATGTTATGATCCTTCTTTCTTGGGGTTTAACTTTCAAAAGATACCAAATCGGTAAAATGTTTGGTCTCAATTTCCTTCTTTGAGGATCATGTGTTTTTTATGCACCTAAACTCTTTTTCGATGTGAATATATTTCCAGTTTTATAAAATATCATGAATCAGAATATTTTAATGATATTGTATGGTTCATTTAATTTAATTTCCTTACATGGATATTATGAACCCAAGATACCAAGTTATATTAGTTTATTGAGACAATCGCATTGCTTTTCAAGATTGGTTATGTTTATGCTTACATTGATGAAATATTGTGATACATAAATTAAAAATATTCATGAGTTTTATTATGAACAATTATTTTATGATATACTCATGTATTGGTACCATATTCTACTCTTTAGTATATAATATTGTTAAGAAATTGTTTTTAGGATACATCTACTTTACTTTTTCTTCAGTTCTAAATCTATGTTTTATAAAATGGGATTCCATGAATATTATTCCATTATCATATAAGATTTAAAATAAATTTGTAACATTTTTTCTTTTAAAAATTTATTAAAGGGGATATTATTGTAACTTTCCAAATAAGGCTCTTTTCTAACCTTTTTACCGTGCAAAAAAGAATGTTCTTTTGACCTTGTGCAGCATGTGCCGATTTACACTACATCATTTCTTTAATGATCCCTTAGAATTTTTAAATGTTCAATCTTTATGAAATTTTTTTTGAAAGATATTTTCATATAAAATGGTTTTCAAAAAATTTTCTAGCTTCTTTTTTATGTTTTCATGTAAAACGGTTTTCAAAATGTTTTCAATCATCTTTTATAAGTTTTCAAGTACAATGGTTTTCAAAAAAATTTCAAGCTCTTTTATAGGCTATCAAAGTGTTTTAAAATTAAAATTTTTTTAAAATGTTTCGAAGGTTATTTTATATGTTTCCAAGGAAAAATGTTTTCAAAAATTATTTCATTCCATATTTATAAGTTTTCAGTTATTCTCTAAGAAATAGATTTTTAAATGGTTTTATGTATTGAAGTGTCTTTTTCAAGCAAAAAATATATATTTTCCTCAAGAAATGTTTATAAAAAGATATTTTAAAATTATTTTCCATCTAATATGATATCTATTTATGGTACTCACGAAAATTTAAAGGATTAATTCATATCATTTCTATGAATGGTATGTGCTTAATTTCATGGTATTTATGATACCCATTTCCCTTTCTTGGGTAATATGTACATGAAATATGTTACTCATTCACTAGTTATGATTTTTATGAATTGATTATGAAACCTATAATTTCTCCAATATTTGAGATATGTTTACATGTATATTATAACTATTTCATTTCATGGGTTATGATATATTTATTTATGATCTTTTGAAACTTCTATGTTTGATTTTAATATGTGATGGGTGAGAGATATATCCCCCTCCAATGCATTGGGTAATGTTTTATATCTCCTGAGATAGGCTAATATGATCTTGGGAGTGAACCTTGGCTACTATGATGTCTTTGGTAGTGAAAAATGACTATTAATATGTTATGAGGAGTGAACTCATGCTACTATGATGGCCATGGGAGTGAACCATGACTACTATGATGGTATGTGGAGTGAAACCATATGAATAATATGGTCTTTGTAGTGATGACTTATCTAATATGTAAATCATTATATGCTTATTGTTTTCCACAATTCCATGTTTTATTCCTACGTTATGCTTTCATGTCTTATGCTATCTATTTCATTATGATTCATGTCTTATGAACTAAAAATATTTATACCATGATCTTGGTTATGATCTTTGATACATAGGGTATGATCTTCTATTTTCATGATCACATTATCATACCCTTATTCTCATGTTTATGATTACATATATCCCTTATTTAACCTTACAGATCATTTGAGCTCATCCCTATTATGTTTTCTTTCCCCAAGGTTATGATCGTATGTACTATGTTTCATATGTATAAGAAGGTTACTAGTCTAGAAGAACCTAGTGGGAGATGATTTAGCTCACACATGTACTAGTGTTTATGTTTCAATGTTTCCAAAGGCAATATACCAACTACAGTCTTTGTCCATCTGTATGTATAATGTTTATGTATTCTGTAAAAGTGATGTAGTGTTAATTTTTGAAAACCAAGGGTTAATATATTTGGTATCATAGTAAAGGTATAGTTTACATTTTTAAATATGGATGAGAAAAGTTTAGTGAGTTCCCTAGGTATATTTCTAAGGATGTGTCTAGGTATGTCACTAAGGATAAGTGCAAGGATGTGTTAACGTTTAGGAAAATGTCCTGGACTTTTGGGAATGCATAGAGTAAGTCGTTTCCTAGAACTACGTAACTGTATGGATACTACAAGTGTATGTGGATTTTTCATATTTGTACCTAACAACTTTGATATGATGTTATGGTCTTGACTCAGGGTTATCTGGTGCATGCCAATGGGACTTGATGCACACCTAGTTTTACACTCTTAGGGGATATGCTTTGGGAATTAAAAAAATCTTCATGGACCATTATGAAAGATTTATATATAAGATATAAGTTGGATATGAAATACATAGTATATTCCTAAGGCTTCATAGATTAAGGATGGTTTCATGGTCTAGATATCCTATAAGTAATTATTTTTATGGCTTTGTGGTTTTTTGCTATGATAATTAATTCTCACACTATACTTCTAGGTTTATTCAATGGAAGAAACTGGAAGTAACCTGATTAATGGTGAATGTGATGGATGATTTTATAATGAGTAGTTAAGTGGGATGATCACTAGAGTGGAAGATGTTGTGATCATTCCTAATAATATTTCATGGAATTTTATTAATAATATTTACCTTAACCAACTCTCAGACACACTAAGTAATAGAAATAAAGAGTTCACAGAGAGTTTGGGTACTGGAGATCATTTAGGGAAGAAGATTTATTTTTCTTTGTGTCAAGAATGTGGAATGAATCCCAAATGTGAATGTCTTATAGGAACAAGAAGATGTTTTTATTATGGAAAATAAGGACACAAATCATGTTATTCCAAGGAAAAAATGTAGAGTTTGGTTAATGAAATTGATGAGAATATTGGACTCCCTAATTAATCATCGAAGGTTAAGTGTTTTAAGGGTAAATTAAATAGTCATTATGAAACACAATTTTCCAAGAGGAATGTTCCTAAAGATAATCTATAGGGTGGAGTGAGTAATGGTTACATTGCTGAAGATGATGAGACTGCAGAATAAATGTGATCATAAAGAGGTATTGTGTAATAGGATGAGGTATCCTTGTTAAAGGCATAAGGATGAAGTGGAATAATCAAAGTTTTTTTGTATTTGGATTTAAAAGTTCATAGTGATGAAATATACAAGGATTGTTCTACTTATGTTGTTTGTTCAGTATTTACAATTTTATGTTGAATTTTTCCTAGGGACTGGTGAAGTTATTTAATAACAAGGTGATATTTTTGACTAAGGTAAGGTATCTATTAATATATTCTTTATATTAAGATAGTTTTGTATAGATAAATATATGTGGGATATGAATAAGTAAATTAGATATTATTGGTTACTTTGGAACTAGGGATTTGTTGATAGGTGGTTTATGCAATCCCTGATGAAGTTTATAGTGTTTTTGTATATAAATAATAGATCCATTACACTTTGAAATAAGGAATCATGCATGTTTTCCAAAAGGTTTTATGGTAATTTAGGTTATTATCATGTTTCAAAAGGATATATGATTAGGGTACTCACATTTCTGAAATATAAAAACCAATAGATACTTTTTGTTATATATGGGAATCAATGTTAAGCTGAGTTCATGAGTCTCTCTCTCTCTAATGTTTTTGATGTTCAAATTTGACAAGGGTTATAAGGTGAACCATTCATGAAAATATTATTTTATGCTTCAGAATAAGAATTTATTCACTAAGCTTTTATTAAAAACTGTAGTTAAAAGTATATTTAGTGATTAACCTTATTTCAATGATGTCTATCTTTTATATTTTTCAAAAAGGAAATCATGTATGTCAGATGACAACCAATCATGTCCAGCAAGGCTGTAGGTCTTGAACCCATGACCGAAGGATGATAAAGGATTCATTCCAACCACTGGCTAGAATGATGTGTTGATTAATGTATATTTATTTATAATTAATAAATATTTATGATGAACCAGTACTAAAACTTTTTATGTTTGTGAATGTTGAATTTCAATAGACAAATAGTTATACTTTTTTATTCATTTATGGTCTGTAATATCCATTAAAAGGGTATTTTAGTGCTTTATGCATCAAATTTAGTTTATGGAAATTCATTCCATGAGGTAATGGATATATTATAAATTTTTCAAAGAATATCCCAAGAATGAAATTATTTTATAGAAAGTTATCAATAATTACTCAACTTTTTAAAATTTATCAAAAAATGTTTTCCTAATACATTAATTTTGGTTGAGCTGGAGGCCTTTTAAATCATAACAGATTTATGACTTTTATGCCCTCAAAATTCCTTCGAAAAATCAATTATTTTTTATTGATGACCTCAATTACTCCCTATAAATATTTACGCTTTTCATCCATGTCCAATAATCACTCCCAACCTATGATCTCCTATGTGAAAGCCCAGTTATATGTTACTTTGGGTAACTGTTATGGTTCCAAATTTCAGATTTTTAAGGGAAGGTTTAGTATCCATTTTTACAATGTGGGTTTCTATGAATTAAACTTTTTAGTATTAAACCTTTTATAACCCAGATAAATTTTGAGGTCGAAATTCATTTTAATGGGGTTAGAATGTAACACCCTGGGATTTCGGTGAAATTTTATTCAAATTAAATTAATCATTTGATATTATTCATTTCATGAAACACTGAAAATAACTACTCAGTAATCCAAACATTTCATTAACACAGATGAAACTTGGTGTATGTTACACATGATACTAACATAGAAAACATTTCATGGAACAACAAGGATAGCATACATTACATGCAATATTGACCTTCCTCGATGGCCTGTTAAACATGCAAGACCAAGTCTTACTAAACTAAAATATATTATTAAAAATATTGTTATTATGAGATATAACCTAGACAATAAGTTGGTATATATGAATATTATTTACTAAATTATTAATATATGTGGTTTAAAAAAAATAAAATATGAATTCATAGGTTGCGAGTTAATTATAAATGAATTTGAAAATTGATTGAATATAATGTAAAAAATCATTATAGTCACAAAGATATTTTAAACTAGTAAATTAAATTATTTAAAATTGGTAAGTGATATTAATATAATACATATTTTTTGTATTAATTCAAATATTTTTTATATGTATCCAACATATTTGATATATATATATATGTTAAGAACAACCTAATTTTATTCTTAAAAACCTATATTTTTATTAAGGTATTTTTTACCACCTTTTAATGGTGAACCCAATTTAAATCCATTTTTTGGAACTTTTATAGATTTAATATGTCAAAATATAATTTATCTTGGGAATACAAATAGAAAAATTAAGTTTTGATAAGTTTTTGGTATTTTTATGTAAGGTCTCATCATTTAATGAATAGTCAAAAATACTAGATTTTATTTCAAAAATGCATTGTCATATATTTTATTTATAATGGAAACATATATTTTTAAATGGTTTAATAGTTTTTTTAAATAATAGTATTACTTATTAATCCATTTTAATTCATTGGAACCAATTTCCCAATGAAATTGGATATAAAAACAAATGTTTGATCATTTTTAATTTAAAAAGTCACAGTGTCGTCCCGACAGTGGGATAAATTTTAAATTAATTTATAACACTTTAGTGATTATAATATATAAACATTAGTTTCCATTATTATAATCATAATAATTTATAATTTTAAATAATTTTAATATTTTTTTACAAAAAATATTTGTGAAATTAGTTACAATTAATTACATTGGTTAAGAAAAAAAATCAGTTAATAAAGTACTAAACCTTAAATTTAAGACCCAAAACGACATAGAAACTTGTTCAAAACCTATTTGATAACAATATTTCCACTCATTAATCAATTGGATCGACTGTGTTTTATTATTGGATCCACTTGATGCATGAAAAACATTGGTGTTATTCTATATTCAAATATTTCCAAGATTCCCACTCCTCATCCACTATAAAAGGCCACCACCTCTACCCATTCCTCACACCTCTAAAACCATTTAATTTTAGAAAATATCTTTTCAAATAGACTAAAAAAATCCTAAATTAGACCTTAAATCCTCCCTTTGGGGAGAAAGACTCTCAAGTAAGCCTTTAGGCACAAACCAAAAGGTATTACTTGATTTAAAGGTAATGTCTTCTCTCAAGATCCATTCTTTAATATCACTTATTCGCCCATAAAATATAATTATTCCATTATTGTGTAACAACACCATATTCTATAATATAATATGATTATTTCATGAAAATATTTATACCTACACATATACAGACACCTATATAATGGATATCGAACATACTGTTTCTGTGTATGGTGATCTACGACCTCATGAAACAATGATTGTTCATTTCTCCATTACCACCAATCATGGTAGCCATTATGAATGAAAATATATTGATATATTTTATTTATAATATATATTATTTATTTAATCTTATCTATCCATTTTTATAACATATACCTTTTTACTTCCCATTTGGTGTTTATATGATAATCTCATTTGACAAAGTGTGGACTGTCGCCCCCTCAAAGCAATGTGATTCGTTCACACGCCACATGGAATGTATTATGGATAGGTTTAGTGAAATTATATGATATATATAAGATATTAATTATAATTTAAAAAATGATATATATATATATATACTTACATATATATATTTCATTTACATACTTTCTTTCAAAATGATAATAATAATGGAAACAATGTTCATGCATATGTACAGTTTATCATCTTCTTGAATGGTGTATTCCATTTCATATATCATTATGATATTTATTATTATAATATAAATATAATTGATATAAATTATATTTATATAACTATCAAAATTATGGAATAATTATTTAGAATAAGGACTAACGATATAACAAATTAAGACACATGCGAAAAAACATTGCGAATATCACCCAAAGTGAAACCTTAACATAAGATAATTAACAAGAGGGTAATATAAGTAATAATCAAACGATATATGGTAATATATATAAGAATTTTATTCGATAAAATAATTATAATAAAACTGTATTTATTATACAGGAATGTTGTACGAGTACGGAGAGAATCAAGACACAAGGTAAGGGGATTTCATCTCACTTTTAATTTATGTGAGATACAGGTTATGTTAACCACTTTTTCCTTTTGTGTGGTGTATGTACTGACCATTATTTTGTTCTATGTACATTATACTTCAATTTATGAGTATTAACATTTCTATTTTATAATCCTTCTTTCATGGGTATTAACTTTCAAATGTTACAAATCGGTAAAAAAAAATTTCTCAATTTGTCTTCATTGAGACTCATGTTTTGTTATGTGCCTAAACTATTTTTTGAGTTGCATATAATTCCAATTTTTCTGAAATATCATGAATCATATTATTTTCATTATATTATATGCTTCAATTAATTTTCTTTCCTTACATGGAGAGTATGAACCCAAGATACAAAGTTATAAGATTTTATTAAGACAATCTCATTGTTTTTAGAGATTTTTTATGTTATGATTCCTTTGATGAAATATTATAAACCATATCTCAAAAATATTCATTTGTTTTATTATCCTAATTTATTTTATGATATAATCACATATTTTTACCATATTATACTCTTTGGTACATAGGATAGTTAAGAATATGTTTTTATAAATCCTGAATTTACCCTTTCTTTGGTCAGAAATCGATGTTTTCACGAAAGGGGTTCTAAGAACATTATACCATTATCATATAAAAATTAAAATAAATTTTTTACCTTTCTACCTTTTACCGATATATTCAATTTAATATTCTTTTCAATTTCTGAACAAGGCACTTTTTAGCCTTTTTATTGTGCAAACGGAGTATTTATTTTACCTCATATAACAGGTATGGATTTACCCACAATCATTTCTTCGAAGAACCCATTGAATTTTATGAAGGATAATATTTAAGAAAAAAAATTTAAAATATATTTTCAAATAAAAATGTTTCCAAAAAAAATCAAGGTTCTTTAGTAAGTTTTCAAGAAAATTGGTTTTCAAAATGTTTTCAAGATTCTTTTCTATGTTTTTAAGTGAAATGGTTTTAAAAAAAATCATGATATTTTTAGAATATATAAATATGTTTTTAAATAAACTTTTTTTAATTTTTTTTTTAATATTGGTTCATAAGTTTTAAAGAAAAAAGTTTATAAAAGTGATTTCATGCCTTCTTTATAATTTTTCATTTTAATTTATATGAAAGAGATTTTTAATGATTTTATGTATTGAAATTACTTTTACTGTTGTTGATAAGGTCGCATGGGATAGTCTCTCGCGTGGATAAGAGCTTCCTCCTAGGGTTTTCATGGGTTCTGGTTGGTGTCAGATCTGCCGTGGTGGTGCAGTGCGGTGGCGGCGGCCACTGTGAGTTGCATCCTAGGGTTTCCTAGGATCGGTATCCCCAGAGGTTTTCCCTGGATTCTTGGTCTGAGGCGAAGGGGTTTGGAGGTGCGGTGAAGGTCAGTGAGAAAGGTGCTGCGGGCAGGGCTCATCCTGGGTTTTTTTCAGATCCTGACGGGCTCCCTCGTATGTTGCAACGCGGTGGATCTATGGCGATGACCAAGGATCTGCGCCCAAGGATATTGGATTGCTCGGGTAGGAGGCTCGCCACCAGACACCCCTCTTGATTTGGGGCTCGCCGACCGACTATGTCGGTGGAGAGTTTTGTCTCAAGAAAGATCACCCATAGGAGGAGTGTGTGGTTTTCTGTTTTCCCCTTGGGCTCCTGTGGGAGCTGTTGTGGTCTGCTCGATTTTCATAGCATCTTTCGGGGAGGTGGCGACCTTGCAAAGATCAAGGGTTGTGTTTGATTTTGGTTTACAGGGGTGGGGACGCTGAGGCACTAATTGTCATCAAGGGAGAGATTCACGAAACAACCCCTCAAAACCATTCCACGAAGGGGCAGATCCGCGGTCGTTCTGCAAAGATGTTGATCTGGGAAAGTGTTGGTCTGCGGTAGGGCTAAACCGCGGAAGTGTTGGTTCATGGAGGTGGGGGACCGTGAAGGAGGAGATTCGTGAAGGGGTGGTCCGCGAAGGTGGGGCCACATGGGGGTGGTGGGCAAGTGAAAAAGAGACAACTCTGAGTTGTGAGGGGATTCACATTGGGTCATGGATTTTTATTTGTGCGGGATCTTTGGCACCCTATGAGAGAAAACTATGATTCTAGAAGGAACATTTTGAATGCGGTGAGGATTTGTGCACGTGAAAGGTGTGGGGTCACGAAGGGCGGTGCTCGGGAGATGACACCGAAGAGTCTGTGCCGTGGATTCTAAACTACTGAATCGGTGGAAGAACCTATCATTTAATTATAAAGATAAAGCGCCAATTTCCACACAAAAAGACGAAGACACCTCTCTGACACACCGCATGTCGCTCCTGGTAGTTGGGAAATTCTTAGAAAAATGTCCCTTCAATCAAGGGGCACTTAAAAATACTCTATAAAATTTATGGAGGTTGGAGGAAGGAGTTGCCATATGAGAAGTTGGATAAGGTTTCTTTGTCTTTGAATTTTTCAATAATAAAGATAAAGAAAAGGTTCTCAAAGGCAGACCATGGTCTTTTGACAACCATCTTATCCTTATGGATGACTTTAAAGGTGGAGATGATATTCAAAAAATTAAACTGGCTAGTTCACCTTTCTGAATATGGATTAAATGAATCCCCTTTCATGGCAGAACAGAAAGTGTTTTGCGGGAAATAGGTGAGCGCATTGGAAAATTTATGGATTGGGATCAATATGACCCCATTCACTGGGGACCCTTCATGAGGATCAAATCTTTGGTCAATGTGACACAACCACTTATGAGGGGCCTTTTTTAGCAATTGAAGATTCCAATGCCTGGACCTCCTTCGAATTTTAGAAGCTCCCAATTTTTTGTCTCATCTGCGGGTGTTTGGGACACCTAGAGAAAACATGCAACTCGGGGAAGGAGAATGAACAAGGAAACATCATCCTTCAGTACAGCCATTGGCTTCAAGCCAAAAAAACAGGATCCACGATCATATCTGAGGTGGAAAAACAAAAGGATCGGGACCAACTTACGAAGGCCCTCTCTGAGCGGACTGAACCGGAACCCCACAACATCTTCAGGTTGGGACAAACGTAATTTTCAGAGGACATTCATGCTGAACAGCAGACGGGAGGAGGTCCATTTCACAGTGAAATGGAGAGGTAATGAACCAGGGATAGGCAAGTGTGGCAGAATTCGGACCCAGACATTTCCTCAACCCGAGTTCCAGTGGCCTGGAAAGACTGTGCCTCACCACCAAGTGGACCGATGTCAAAATACAAGGAACCGCCAGACCCAGCCCCCAAATCAATGCAAATTCATTTCAAATTACCAGATTCTGCACCTGGTAAAGATTCATTGTCCCTAAGCTTCAACACCAGGGAAGAATCCATCACGATGAGGACCAGACCATCAGGCCCCTCCATTCAACGGACATGGAAAAGGGTGAAATATGATGATAGGTGTGGGGATACAATCATTGAAAAACCTAGGGACCATAAATAGATATTGGAGGCTTGTGAAATAAATGACAGCCTTCTGAAAAGGTGGAAAGCTATAGATGATGGACAATTCTTTGAAGTCTCAGAGGTGGAGGCGGGCATGTCCCAGCCCCACCTAGAGCAATGAAAATCATATGCTGGAACCGTTGTGGGCTTGGCAACCCACGAACGGTTTGGATGATCCATTTCCATTGAGCTCAAAGTCTCCCTGATATGGTTTTATTGTCCATAACCATATTAGATTATAAGGACAACACCGTTATTGCACTCAAATGCGGTTTTCAGGGCTACCTCCCGGTCCCCCGTCAAGGCCACTCAGGGGGATTGTGCCTCCTGTGGAAGGATTGCGTCGACATGAGAATCATCTCGTACTCACCGAATCATGTGGCTACACCCATCCATGATGGCTTCTCTCCGCCTTGGACTTTCGTTGGTTTATATGGATGGCCATCTCAAAATGATAAACAGAAATCCTGAAAACTCCTCCTTTCATTGTGAAAAGGGCTACATGGACCAATCCTTATCGGCAGTGACTTCAATGAGATACTCTTCCAGCATGAGAAACACGACGGTGCATGTCGTTCTACTACCTCGATGTCTGGATTTATAGATGCGATCTCTAGGGTAGATCTGGCTGATTTGGGCCATTCAGGCATCCCTTTACATGGTTTCGGAGGGCACACACATCACAGAGTGTCTAGACAGATTTCTGGCATCGATGGATTGGACTGACATTTTCAAGAAGTTTTCTTATCGCCCACCTGGCGCCGAACTGTTAGGACCACTGCCCTATTGTGATCGACCATTCTCACCGTGATCGCAACCCAAGAAAGGGGAAACCCTTCCATTTTGAATGATTCTGGGAAAATGATCGTGAGTGTGAAGATGTTAACCGTTTATGTTTTAAGGGAGGAAAGGAAGCCGTCAGCTCTAACCTCCCGCAGGCGGCTACTAATCTGAGGTCATGGAGCAATAAAAACTTTCGGCAACCCGACAAGAAGTGTGACTCCTTAGAGAGACAATTTACTGCCCATCTAGCCAGCTTTCCTACTGATGACACTCTCTCTAGAATTGGTACTATTCAAAGAAAACTAGACTCAGCCCTCCGCATTAAGGAATGTTTCTGGGCTATCTGTGCACGTGAAACCCACATTAAGGAAGGGGATTCCAACACACGATACTTTCATCAAAAGGCTTCTGCTAGGCACTGAAAAAATTTCATTTCGTGCCTCTCTCACCCTGACGGCAAAATTGTGTCCACTGTTGAAGGTATCCATGATCTTATTTCATTCTATTTTTAGGAACTCTATACTGCAGGTGATTCACTCCTTTCTTCCGAGGTGGAGTCATGCATCAAACATGTGATCACCGATGAAATGAATCATTAGCTCATGAAAGACCTCAAAGATGATGAGATTCTTCAGGGCCTCAAAAATATCCACTCCACCAAAGCCCTGGGGCTTGATGGCTTCCATTCTCTTTTCTTTAAGAAATATTGGCACATTGTTGGCCCTGACTTGTGCGGTTTTATGAAAGGCATTTGGGCGGGATAAATTCACCTATACTCTATTAATGAGACAATCCTTACCCTCATCCCAAAGATTAACAACCCCTTTTTCCTTCGGACTTTAGGCCAATCAGCCTCTGCAATGTTTCCTACAAGATCTTCTCAAAGGTCTTGGTCAACCGACTGCGAACATGGTTACCTGCTATTATCTCTGAAAATCAAAGTGCCTTCATCGCAAAGAGACTTATCACGGACAATGTAATCGTGGCCCACGAAGTGTTTCACTCTATGAAAACCTCATATACTGTGAAAATAGGTACTATGGCCTGGAAATTGGATATGACCAAGGCCTATTATAGAGTGGAATGGCACTTCCTATGGGTCATTTTGACTGAGATGGGTTTCGGCCCAAAATGGACTGATATGATCATGCAATGAATTTTATATGTCTCCTTTCAGATCAACATTAATTGTGGACTAACCCAAGTCTTCTCACCCACCCGTGGCATTCGTCAAGGAGATCCCCTCTCCCCCTTTCTATTCATCTTGGTGACTGATGTCTTTTCCAAACTCATTCCCTCAGCAGAGTACGCTAAAAAGACCCATGGGGAAATGGTTTGCCGGGCCAGCCCACCTATCTCGCACATTTTCTTTGCAGAAGACTGTTATTTATTCTCTAGATCTACTGATAATGAATGTATCGCTATCTGCCATATTATCCTCCTTAACGAGATGGCCTCGGGACAAGCAATCAATCAAGGAAAGTCGGAAATCTCGTTTAGTTCAGGTGTGCCACTGACCAAGAGAGTAGAGCTCTGTCATACTGCTAGAATTCAAATGGTATAAAAACACAAAAAGTACCTTGGACTTCCAACGATAGTCAGCCAGTCAGAAAAAGAAATCTTTTCCGCTATGGTGGATAGAATTGAGAAAACAAATCCAAGGCTTGACTCCAAAAAGAATCTCCAAATTAGGTAAGGAAACACTCATTAAAGCCGCTCTTCAATCGATCCCCGGCTATATAATGTCTCTGTTCAAACTTCCTTTTATTCTTGTTGACCAAATTCACTCCCCTATTGCTAACTTCTGGTGGGGTCACAATAACAGAAGAAACAAAATTCACCGGGTTTCTTGGAAGACGCTTTTCTCTCCTAAATCAGGCAGCGAAATAGGATTTGATGACCTCTGACTCTTTAATGATTCTCTTTTGGAAAAATATGGTTGGAGCCTCATTATGCATCCTTCTTCTCTGTGCGTGAGGACTCTTCGTGCAAAATATTTCCCCCACTCAAACTGCCAGAACTCTTCTCTCGGCCCTCGCCCCAGCTTTCTCTAGAGAAGTCTGTGGGGATCTCGTCAGCTTCTTAATAAGGGGCGGGGATGGAGGGTTGGGTATGGAATTAAAGTTAATATTTGGACTGATCCCTAGATGATCGATAAAGATAGTATACGGGCTACTTCCCCAGCCATTCCGGGGCACGAGAACGCCACTGTTTGTTGTCTCTTCGATGATCATGGAACTGGGTGGTGCATGGATAAGATCAATTCACGATTTAACGAAAGGTAAAAAATGATTATCCTTATCATCCCCTACATTAGGGATGCGGTGTAAGACTACCTATTCTGGAGCAATAATATTTCTGGATCCTACACGGTGAACTCAGCGTATCGGCTCGTGCTTGATTATCAGCTCAAGGAAAGAGGTGGGTTGTGGAAAACCCTTTGGAATCTTAATTTCCACCCAAAAATCCGTTATTTCTGGTGGTAGATTTTCACTAGAATTCTTCCCACCATGGAATTTCTCAATTTTCACCATGTCACGAAGGAAACGTAGTGTCCCCTATGTTCAGAGGTGCTCGAATCCCCTCTGTATGCGATCATCCAGTGCCCAGGGGTGGATGATATTTGGAATCCCTCGGGCTCTGGGATGGGACTTATGCTGGATTCGGCACCAGACCTTCCAACACTGCTAATGTTGTGGTCATCCTCCTTTTCTGCGGATAATGTTGCTTCCCTATGAATTGTGGCTTGGATAATCTGGACATGACAAAACAATTTCATCTTCAACCACACAAAAAAGCCTTCTAGGTTCTGGACTGAATGAGCCACCTCATGGATTGAGGGGTGGAATCAAACTTCTGACTGTCATGGGCTCTTTGACACTCACATAGCGGCCTCACGGTGGTGCCCTCCCCCAGAAGGGATCCTCAAGATTAACATTGACACATCGCTCTCCATAGATGGATTCGTTGGAATTGGACTGCTAGCCCGGAACCATCAAGGTCATATCATTGCTGCCAAACATGAATGTCACTACGCTCTTTGGGAGCCCGTTGTTGCTGAAGCCTTCGATGTCCTTGCTGGGTTGAGTTTTGCAAAAGATCTTGGATGGGAAACCATAACATTCAGTCATATTGCCTCACCATCATCGACACTATCATGAATAATAAGGGGACCTCCAATATTTTGGACTCATAATCTGGAAAATCCAGTCCCTCAGTCAATGATTCACAGCATGCACCTTTTCTTTCATCAAAAGGGAAGGAAATGAAGCATCCCATCTCCTGGCATCTTTTAGATCTTCCGTTGCGCAGCACCTCTGGCTTGACCATTTCCTTTCTTGGTTGCATGAGATTGTAACTGCGGATTTTCATGATTAATATATCATTTTCCTATGTCAAAAAAAATGTATTGAAATTCCATTTCGAATCAATAAATGATATTTTACTCAAGAATTTTTTTTAAAATATATTTTATAATTATTTTCCATCTAAGATGACATATATTGATGTTACTCATGTAAAACTAAAGGTTCCATTCATATCATTTCTATGAATGGGTTATGATAAATTTCATGGTATTTATGAAACCCATTTCTCCATCATTGGTAATATATATATAAAATCCGTTACTCTTTCATGGGTTATTATTTTGATAAAATGTTTATGAAACATATAATTTTCCCCCAGGTTTTTATAAGTTTACATTTTTATGATACCCATTTCATTTCATGGGTTATTATATTTTTATTTTTGATCTTGTGGAACATGTATGTTTGATTTCATTATGTGATGGGAAGGGCCTATATCTCCCTCCAATGCATTGGATAATGTTTTATATCTCATTAGATAAACAAAGATGGTCTTGGGAGTGAATCTTGATTACTATCATGTCAATGGGAGTGAACCACGACTTCTAAGATGGTATGAGGAGTGAAATCATGTTACTATGATTGCCATGTGTGTGAACCATGACTAATGTGATGGTATGGGGAGTGAACCCATGCTACTAAGATGGTTTTTACATTGATTCCTTGGCTACTATTGAAATCATTATATGCTTATGTGTTTTCCACAATTCCATATTTGATTCCCACGTTATGATTTCATGGAATATCACTATATTTCATTTTGATTCATGTCTTATGAACTATAAATATTTATTCCATGATCTATGTTATGATCTTCGATATGCAAGGTATGATCATCTATTTTTATGATCACATTCTCATACCCTTATGCTATTGTTTATACTTACATGTATCCCTAGTTTACACTTACTACTAATTTCATCTCACCCCTTTTATGTTGTCTTTCCCCTAGGTTATTATAATATGTACTAGGTTTGATATGTCTAAGAAGGGTTATAGTCCAAAATAACTTAGTAGAAAATGATATAGCTCACATATGTACTAGTGTTTATGTTTCCATGTTTCCAAAGGAACTATACAAACTATGGTCTTTAGGTGTCTGTTTTTATAAGGATTATATATTCCAAAAAAGTTCTGTAGTGTTAATTATTAAAAAGCGAGGGTCTCCATAATAGTATTTATTCAACATGATAAATGATATTATTTTTCTAATGGAATTCTAGATACACATAGTGTGTATCCCTCTAGTACTCATTCTTAGTGTAATTATGTGACGTAGTCTAAAGTCCTTGGTTAACATATAACAACATGATAAGGAAACCTTAAAGAAATAAGTTAATTTTAAAATGATATAAATCCTCATACAGACTCCTTCAATGTAATATAGTCTATTTATCATGATATCTATATTCAATAATGTTCTATTCTGGTTCCATTGACATATATGATCAATGTCACTTTCTTTGACTTTCTATAAATTAACATTCCCATAGAACACCATGGATAAATACATTCTCATATTATTCATAAATTAAATATTACTCATGACATACCCAATGTATCATACTCTACCCTGAACATATGTCATATCATTTTTCATCTATAAATAAAAGTAAACAACTCATAATATCCATTAAAAATAATCTTAAATTGTATGGACCAATAGACTTGTCCACACATTGGAATGGATAATGAAACATACAAATGTGAATTTCCTACTCATTGGTCTCATTCTTATAATCTATTATACTAGAAATTACCAGGGGAATACACCATAAGAAGGTTCCTCAAAGTCCTATGAGCCTCCACCTCTAATAGAATATATAATTTTCCCTCAAATTATTTAATTACGATAAAAAAACATATATTTTAAAATATTTTATTTTCACTTAAGGTTGTCATCAAATCTGGGAATCGTTATCACCTTTCAGTGTACCAACAATTCATTGGACATTATCAAATAAAAATTTTCGTAAATGAACAATAATTATGTGATAAATATTTTATAAATATTGAAAACTATGAATATTTGTAATAATAAATTAAACATAAGATGGATCTAGGGATCGAACTCTAATAGGTTTCCACTTATGTTAGAGCCAGCATCAACAACCATCAGTATGCTATATCTCATAGGATACGCATGCTTCCACTAAGAAAATGCTTTTGTCAAGGGGTATATCATGTTTTCTTTTAGGGACATTAAACTTACATCAATTTTACCCCTATGATGAAAATATCTTTACAGGTCATACTTTTAGAGTAAGTTATGAGTCTATTTGTTTGATCATGTCTATTTTTCAAGAGCCATGAATACAATATTATCACAATACATTGTGATAGGGTCTTTACAACTTTGAAAAAAATCAAGATCCAAGAAACAGTATAATATCCAAATTGATTCATTGTCTACATTTGAGGCCTCTATATACTCACCCCTAGCTATAAAATTTATGGAAACTAACTACTTTATACTCTTCCAATTCACAACACTTTTGTTTAAAGAAAAATCATATTATGACTTTGTTCTATTTGAAAAATTGCATCAGTATAACCCCTATTGATTAGCTCCTCACCTCTTACATACGTAAGTAACATATCCTTAGTTCTTCTCAGATACTTAAAGATAGATTTAATATCCTACCAATGTTGATCACCAAGATTGTCTTTATATCTACCTATATTGTTCAATGCATACAAAACATCAAGTTTAGTGAAAAAAACAATGCACGCATGATTGATCCTATCACTAGAGGGTATGTGATAATACACATTCTCTCCTTCTCCTACTATGTACAAGGAAATATTTTCTTATAAATATTTATACAATGTGACACTGGAACCAATCCCCTCTAGGATTGTTCCATATGAAATATATTTATGTTTGAGTTAATATATATACATTGACGTAGTCTAAGAATAATCTTGGATCTATCATGAATAATATTGATCTCAATTTTGTAGGCTATTTCACTTAGGTCCTTAATGTAGAATTTTTTTTAAACATTACATAATAAACTATAGAATTGTTTGTAATTTATAATAAGATATATTTCATCAACATATACTACAAGGATAATGGATCTATTCCTACCAAATCTCTTATAAATATATGGATCACATGCATTCTTAATAAAACCAAAATCTTTTTATAGAATCATAAAATATTATTTTTGATTACCTGGATATATCCTTCACTCCATAAATGGATCTATTTAACACTCATGTCTTTTTGGAATCACCTCGACTCTCAATCCCTTTAGATTGTGTTATATAGGAATCTTACTAAATTTTCTCATTATAGAAATCTAATTTTGTTCATATTCAAACTTTCATTGTCTTCATAAGGCACTATAGAAAGAAAAATTATGATGAATTTAATCACTGAAACTATTGATTTCTTTCATATTTAATAGAATGTCAATCATTAAACTCTTTATCCACTCGCCTTTAATTATAAGGACTTACTTTTCCTTCCATGACCATTTTTTTCTTGAATACCCATTTCCACCCAATATACATTACATCAACTAGAAGATCGAGTGGAACTAGTAATGCGAAACGGGCGGGTCGGGGTGGGGCGGGCCAAGCCCGCACGATTTTGAGCCCACATGAGTTTTTTCGCAAAAGCCCGCATATAATGCGAACAAAACATTTCAAGCCCACCCCACCCTGCATAAACCCGCAGGTTGCCTACGAGTTTCCCGTGAGCTTACTCTCATTTACAAAAGCAATAATATTTATAATCATTTAAATACTGTATTTTTTATCATTCTTAAAGGTATTTATGGGGAGAAGTATGAATTAACAATAACTACAGTTTTAAAGGATGTGATGTAACATTTTTTTGGGTTAATGGTGGCATGTTGTGATGCCGATGTGGTGTAAAAATGTTGTGATAGAATATAGGTGAGTGATTGGTGAGGGGTGATGAATGATATTATCGGTTGTGTGGTGATGTGAACAACTAAACCTGTAAATGAATGAAGTCTCTCTAGGTAACGATTAGTTTCAAAGGAAGTTATTAATAGTGTTTTCACAAGGTTCTATCCTATTCTCTTAATAACAAAATAAAATTAAATAATAACAAAATTAAATTGACATAAAGAATATTATGATTATAGTAACTCTTAACGAATTGAAAACATGCACAGGGGCGATGAGTTCCATTTTTCAAGAGATGGGTTGACACACCATGTGAGTATGGTCAATAATTACTATATAAATAATATAATATCATATTAAAACAATAAATATAGGCCTATTTAAAATTCACATGTGAATAAATGGTGAATTAATATGACCTTTACGGTGAAAAATCATATGATACCGTTTAACCATGATTTTTTTATTAAAAAAACTAAAATGTTAAAGAAACATATATTGTAAAAATAATATAATTTTTTTAAATCAGACAAGTGGGCAAGCCCGAACCCGCACGGTCTTAACCCGCATTGGCCCCCACCCGCGCAGGCCCTACCCGCATTGGCCCGTACTCTAAACGGTCAAAACTTTTAGGCCCTCCCCATTCCAGCAAAGCCCGCTGGCTGTAGGCCCACTTTGTATCGCTAACTGGAACATAAATGTTTTCATAATACATGGAATACTTTTCAAAATTCATTTATTCCTTCCTTATTTTATCATTTTATATTGATACTACCTCTATAAAAGAGATACGTTCATTATTATAATTGAATATTGAGTCAACATGTTCAGTTACTAAAAAACCATATATCTCAGGTTCTGTTACCCATCTGATCCTCTTAAATAGTATTTGTGTTTCTGAAAAAACGTCTGCAATGAGGACCTATTGAATCTGTTCTTATAAATACTCTTATCTATATTGAACATCTACTTTTTAGAACTAAATCATTTTTTCACTATCCTTATTGAGGTTTTTCTCCCTCTCAAGAATGATGGCTTATTTGGTGACACTCACATTCCTTTTTGGGTTTAGTATAGATATAATCCCCTTGATTCTGTATAATACCCTATAAATAAAAAATTTGTCCCTTGAGGTGGAAGTTTTTTTCATGAGAAGTCCTTAACAAACACCTCACAACCCCTTGAATAATTATGTGATAAAACCAGTTTTATTCCACTCCATAAATCAATAAGAGTTTTTTTTCTTCATTATTTGATACTCGGTTTAATGTGTATGTCATTTTTTTATGTATATCCCCAAAAGGATAATAAAATATAAACATGAATCATAATAAACCTTTCCACATCTATAAAGTTAAGTCTCTTCCTTTCAATAACACTATACATTGTTCTGTGTAAGGTGTGGTGAGTTGTGAATGATTCCCAAACACTCATATAATGTCAATAAATTATTAGTTTGAATACTCACCACCTTCATTAGATCAAAGATTAATTGTCTTTATTCCATGCTTATTCTTTACTTCCGTATTGAACTATTTAAAAATCTCAAAGTAATCTGACTGATGAAGTATACATATCAATATATACTCAAGTTATTTGTAAAATATATAAAGTATAAATATCATCCTATAGATTTTACTATAAATGGACTTCACACATTAGTGTGTACCAATCCTAGAATCATTGTTTCCCTCTAACAATATCGACTAAATTGTAGTTTGAAAATTGTTCCTTGTAAAGATTCATGATATATTTTAAGTGGTTTTAGCTTAAAAATTCAACATAACCATCTTGATTGATTTTTGTTAGACTCTTACTATTAATATGAAAAAGATAGTGAGGCCACAACTAGGTGTTATATGAGTCATAAAAACATGAATTTTTATAAATTTTCCAATATTTGTTTCATAACATAATGCATAACGACTCACTAGTGTAGAGAAGTGTTTTTTATGTCACTTTTTCTTAGATTTTAACATCAGTTACCTTGCATTGTTATTATAAGAGATGTTGTGAATATGTTTTTCAAGTTAGTTAATAAGAATAGATGTAATAAATAGTATTTTAATAAGTTTTATAGAAAACCAATGTATAAAACACCATAAATCTATATTAATATATTGGTTTTTACATCTCTTTTCATATAACCGACTTGAAAATGATTAATCATGTCACTTATTTGAAAAAACGGATTTCAAAACCTGACTTTTTTCATTTTTCAAATCAGTTATTTTATAACATAAGTGATATTTTTTAATTAAAATGTTCAATAGGTTACCAAAAATACAAAAACAAATAACTAGGAACAAAATAAAAATTACAAAATATCTAAAAATAGTCATATATTCAAATAAAATATAACTCTACCATTTGAAATTTAACCTCTATGATATATATTACAAGTAAACTAAAACCCATTTAAAACTATGTAATATTATGACCATTCTCTTTATATTTCATTTGTTTATTTTTTATTATAAGGGTGAGGATCACCAAAAAGCTACAAATTATAATAAAATAATTGAATATGTATCCTCATTATCAGTAGAATAAAAATGAAATGAAATTTTATAATAAAATATATCATTATAGAATTTTTAACTCCTGTATTTGAATCTATTTCTGATATAAATTTTAATACAAAATTTCCATATTACTTGATTCATTCATGATGATTAAAATTCTATTACAATATATTTTTCAATTAAAAATAACATTTTAAGTATTTATAGACAATATGTAGTAATTGTAAATTAAATTTCACCATTTATTTTACATATTATATCTTTTCACTCATCTTTCATGTTTTCTCTTTAAATTAATCTCATTCCGTAATTGAGAATTATATTTTTGATATAAAAATAAATTTCTTTATAATACTAAATTATTAAAATAATCAATCTTTTATGTTTAATATTATGATAAAGAGTTTTACACATCACTATGTATATAATAATACCAGTGAATTATCATCTTTCTTGTAAAAAACATTGAACATACAATGGACACTAATATATAAAAAATAATGTGATTATATTTAGTTAATATAAATAACACTTTTATAAATATCTGTTTCTTTTCCTTCAAGATAAGGAAGCATCCAAAATAGAATTGTATTATTTTGAAATATTTTGGAGATATATGTTTTTCTTTCTTCATCTTTCATTTTCATTTTTATTAGTGAAATACATTGTGGGTCAAAAAATCAATATATTTAAAAATAATCATGGTGAAAAAAAATATAACTAAAATAAAATGTACATAAGTATTAAGTTTCAATAAAATAAAATAAATGGAAGATATATAATAATCATCTTACATGTAAAATCATTATATCACATTTATTCACAAAAAAAATCACTTGTTATAATAACCATTATATCTCTCTTTAAAATAATCACATTAATTTGATTTCCAAAAATATTAACATCTATTGTAGGCTCATAAAAATTCACAATAAATATGAATATGTTGGTAATATATCTAGTAAATAAGAATAAGTATCTAAAGATATACAAGTTTGTACTTGTTTTTTTCTATAATCTATGCCTTTACACTTAAATTATTCCTATAAGAAATTAGATAAATATATAAATTTTAAAATGTGAAAAAAATTAACACTAATATGAAATAATGGATATAATATATACATAATTTAGTGGAAATTTGTAAGAATAGTCTAAATGTCCAAACTGAAAAATGGATAACACATTATCTAACTACAGTAACCTCATATATAAAAAATGGTGCCCTTTCTGGTCAACCAATAATATCCTACACAGTGACCCTATTTTTATCAATATCTATCTATTTATGGTGAATATTATCCCCAATATAATATATAATCCCATATGCAATAATATGATGTTGCAGATCCTTAACATATAAAAATCAAAAACTAAGAAGTTGTATAGGTGGCGGTGTTGGAGTGGGATAAGTATTAGGAGGTGGAGGAGTGGGATCTATAAGATAAGGTGGAGGAGTGGGATCTTTATGATTTGGTGAATATGTTTAACATTTACACTAAAACTATTTTTCCATGACTATAAACAAAGACTATGGAAAATCTTGGATCCTATCCTCCATATTCTAACACATTACATAAACTTTAGCTTCCAATGATTCTAATTCCCTTTTATATACATCCTTGTTTGAATATTATGTAGGATGAACAAATCACATTTTCTATCAATGAACCTTCCATGTATCCTTATAGGTAACCTGGGTGTTCTATATTTCCCAATTCAACTGCTAAAATATCTGTTTTACCCTTATGTATAAATTCCCCCTTTTTATCCTCTATTCAAGGGATTCGTGTATATAATATTTTAAAAATTCATCAATAAATCAATGTATATCACGATTTTAATTAACATAATGAACATAAATAAATTTAAAAACAAACTATCCTCTGAACTGCATCATATTACTCTTATATAAGATATTGACCATTTCTGCTCTTTTAAACCTTCTTCTATTTTTTAGGTTTATCTCGGGGAGGATTGACATCCTCTACAGAGCTTGAAGACTCTTCCCTCAATGTTGTAAATTTTTTATCCATCATTTGTTATTTTAATAATGTATAACCTCTATGAGATAATTTATGAGGGTTTACATTTTTATATTTAATCTCCTTATGAGATCTCCTCATTAGATATAAATTTATAATAATAAATTCACTAATATAATCATTAATATAAAACAATATTCTAAAACCGAACATTTCACATACTAAAATTTATTCTTCTTGACTATATTAAACCAACTGCTTCCAGATATCTTTATCTATCATAGGGTTCTTTTTTTCCTTTCAGAAAATATGAAATGTCTTGTCATGGTTGATTTAAATTCCTCCATCTCCTAGAAGATAAAGTTAAAAATTCCTTCCTTACTTCACTAGTTTTGGGTATATCATATAGCAACTAATAAGTAGTTAAAAAATATATTAGTACAAAACAGTCATGATAATTAGAATAATAACAAAATATATTACTGATTTTTTCTCACATAATTGAGATATTGTCACTTTATCAACACTTTTCCAATACAAAATCAAAATACATTATTCTAGTTTTTCATTGTAAAAAGTCTTAAATTGTTCTGAATTTGGACCCCTAGGAATATTATTATCATCCAATTCATCCAATGTCCTCGAGCCTCAGTGTTGTGGAAATGATAATTTTTGGTAAATGTGTGTTGTAATGTTTAACAACCCTGGAAATATTCCCTTCCCATGTTGAGGTAGATGGCTCTTGTATTGAAGGATGAGGAGTCTCTCCATAAGTATAAGATATGTTCTACCTAGAAGATCAAGGTGACCAAGATTCTTGACCTAATATAATCCATCAAATAAAATTAAAAAATAATCAATACACAAATATATAGATCTAACTATTAAATATAAATTTTATTAAAAAATTAAAAAATAATCCATGAAAAATTAAACTAATCTAGGCACATTTTTATTCATATTTTTTAAAGTAATAAAAAATGATAAAAATAATTAAGTGTGGGAAAAATAACATAATTGAAAAAAACACAACTATTACAGAGAAATTTTAAAAAATATTTTTAAAATATATAAAAAAATAAAAAACCATATTTTATAAAATAAAACCAAAAATAAGTAAAAAATAATAATAACCCATAAATTTCCTATAAATTAGAATAATTAAAATATGAAAAAAAAACTAAACTAATATTGGAAAAAAGTTAATATATTACTTATAATTTTTTTATTAATGAAAAAAATAATACTAATATATCTAACATTTTATGAAATTTAAAAAAGTAAAAAAAATATATGATACCTACAATATTATGGAATCACTAAATGATTTTTTTCCCTATTTACCTTCCTCGTGATTGTTTTGCACTGCGAAAACCATGTCTACAACATGTTCATCAATATTCACTATTAATATTTCCATGGAAGTAGGGTTCTCATATAAATCAACATTGGCATCATTATTTTAATCAAAAACCTATTGTTTTTACCTTATAAAATTATATACCACTACATATTTTATTTTTCATGAATATATATAAAATTCGTGTGTTTCCATGTTAAAAGTATGAAATTTTTATTCCAATCAATTTATAATAACTAGTTTCATGTTAAAGTTGTCATGTCTGACATTATTTTTTTCGATAACCCTTTTATATCAAAACACTAGAACTCAATATTTAATTTAATTAGCCTACCATATTTCATTAATGACTCCATAATATGCACTTGACATGGATATTTTTTTTGTCTTAGACACTAACAAATTCATTAATTCTTCCAACACCAATACACTAATATTATGAAATGTGCTTTTGGTGTCTTTGTCTTTCATATGGAATGAATCACCATTAATACAAAACCTGGTCTATGTTATCAAGTATAAATTTTGGATTCCTATGAACCATCTCCATGTTTCTAATGCATCTGATCATTCATTCATCTTCTCTTTAAACCACGATAAAAAAGTTTTGTTATGCTTACTCAAAATCACCAAATCCTTCTGCGTTCGATAAAAGTTTTTTACAGAATAATTTGAAATGTTATACATGGTTGAGCATCATCTATGTTATTCATGATATATAAATATACCTTATTTATCTATTCAACTGTAAACAATTTTACTTTCAATCTATATATCATTTTTCCCTCATAATTGACTCGTTCATTGTCATATTTATGAAAAATGATGTGCTCTAATATAGAAAGGTATCATATACAAAACTCAACAACCTCTAAATATACTTCTCAATCATGGAGTTTTCGGGATGATAATTATTCTAAAAATATCCCAAAAATATATTTACATACATTTCAGAAGGATACATCCAATTTAGATATTTATGTATTCAATGAATTATTTCTCCCACCAAATTATCAATTAAATAAACCATGATATCAAAAAATTGGGGAAAATACATTAGTAGTTTATAATGTATATAAACTACGTCATTATCTGAATTGTTCAATGAATTTATATCAGCCACTTTGTTATAAATATAATTAAAAATACATTAATGTTACGGTATTCATTCTAACATGGATGGAAAATATTCCATTCCAAGTGAATAGATATAATTTGTTTCATTATTACATGTAAATCATGAAATTTCATTCCAATTAAATTAAAATCCATTTATGACACAAACGTTTTTACATTTGAAGAATAACCCTGTGGAAATTTGATGACATGGGGATTCTGAAAAAAAAAATACATCTTTGATAATGTGTTCAAATTCAGTGTAATTTATGTTTTCCTTCCAATGGAATTGGGAGCTAAGAACAAAAATATTTCCATTTAGAGTAATCCCAATATTTTTTTCAAATCATTTTTTGTATTTTCAATAATATTTAATTGTATTTTAATCAAACTGTTATAGGTAGTATTCTCTACATTGATGAAACCAATGTTATGTTTAACCTCATGATATGTCCAATGTGGAATCTCCAAAAAATATTAGTCATCTCTTACAATTATTTTAATCAAAAAAATATTTTTTTTCTTCCTAAATGTGACATCATTATTTTTTACCATTTCAAAATATCGATCGGAGGAAAATGGTTTTAGAGAAATATAAAATTCTTACGAGCCATTGAATGCCTTTCTTAATCATAAATAAGAGTTATACATAGAAAAATATCATATGATGACCCATTTATATTTTTACCATGTTATAGTTGATAAGATTATGTATTTTGTTCACATATTAGATATGATTTATAGGCCTTAACACAATATCCAAAAAAACATCATATGGTGTGAAGCTATATTTATTAAACATAATAATTGCATGATGTTTAAAATTTTCTATATTGTATGAATCATACACACGAATACCTTCATCCCATAAAATTTTTGAATCATCAATTAATATATACAAGATAACATCAATTTCATTTTCAAGATATTTTGGTCCAAAAATATTTAACCTTAACAAGATATATATCCACCCAATGTAAAATTTAAGGGATAAGTTTTAAATTAAAAATGAAATAGTCCAGGAACTATATTTTTTAGTAATTATTCAACATGGATTCATTCCATATATACACATTCCACGTCTGATATATCTATCATCATTTCTGAATTTAAGAAATTGTTAATAAATTATCTTCTACTATGGAAAATCACCTAGATGAGGTGATTTCCCATCATATATCCACTCATCAACATGCCTTATTAAAATTTTACTTTATTTAAATTTTAAAATAAATGTTTCAAATGAGGAATTATAGGATGATAAAAATTTCTTTGTTATCAGTCTTTATAACTATTAGATTAGCTTGTTAATTTCTTTCATCGTTGGTCATGATGTCCTACATGTAGGACACTCTGAAAGACCATTCTATTCCTTCCCCTATTTCACATAGTAATTTAGGTAGTCATGTATCCTCTTAAACCCCATCCCCATTAGGCATAATATTTTCTTCACAGTATAATTTGAATTTGGAATATCATTGTCTTCCAGAAGTATTACTTTCAATAGATGCATAAACTATATAACAATTGTTTCACTATATCCATTTTTTCCATCAATTTAATAAATATTAACATATATGATATAACCATAAATTCCATACCCCCAAGATACATTTTTTTTTCTGAGTCACTATATTAAATTTAAATTATCAATTCTTTCCCAAGTAATTATACATTAATATCATGAATCATTTCTTCAATTTGATAAAACTTAATCATAAAGATCATGATCATAAAAATATCTTCAATTATACCTAGTTTCACCATGAAAAATAAGAGGGTTGTATCAATGATTAAACCTGTGACAAAGTAAATGATATTTTATTTCACTACTTTTCTAACTTCTTCATATTTAAAAAAGTCATGTATATAAAAAAACATATAATTTTTTGGATGATTTCATTTTAAATATTATAAAAAAAGCATCTACACCATCCCTAAATTCTTTATTTTTTTCATAGTTTATTAATCTATATTTCATTTATTATTTGTTATAACAATTATAAATAATTGAAAATAATTTCTTGAATTTAAACATGTAATTTATCATTTAAATTTAGAAATTAATATAATAAATACAATAAAATATTTCAAAAATAAAATAATGAAAAAAATATTTGATAAAAAAGTACCACTTTGAACATATTTAATTATCATTCATTAATATAAATATAAAAAAATATTATAGGATTAGAATGATCATCTAAAAACCTATGCATAATACATAATAAAACATGCCATATACCCACATTAATTAGTAAACTAATATTTTTAACAACACCAATTCATAAAATTGTAATTTATTCAAACAATAATATGATAATCATTCATCAATTACGAAATAACATAGATGGGTGAATAATTAGAACTTCAGATAATAGTAGAAATGATAAATCACTATCAATATAAAATTGGAATTTCAATTAAAACGAAAATACATTTGATTCAAGGATAATATAATCAATAAACATAAACATTTAATTAGTATAAAAGGGGATGTTTGGTAAGTTTCTACCAATAGGAAGAAGGTGCATAGACACAAAACGTTGATGCTAATTATGAGTTACGGTGGAAGATGGTAGTAGATGCTAATGGAAAGAGATTAAAGGAAATCAGATCAAAGAATGATGAGATTTGAGTCCATCATAATGAAGTTGTAAGGTTTAGGTTTCTCTATGTAAGAGAAAACCAAATTATTTTGCGAAAAATAATAAAACCCAAATGATTGTTCTCATAATTTAATAAAAATTTGAAACGTCTTATATATTGGTTATTTAATAACCGACAAGAGAAAACGATTTTCCACGTTGATTATAAAATAACTGATATGAAAATGATGTGTTTTTTATTTTTCAGGTCAGTTATTAAATGACCAATAGGAAAACCCTTTTTCACTTGGACTATAGATAACCTAAATGAAAAAATAATCTACTTAAATAAATTTTAAACTACTAAACATTATATAAATGTTTTATAAAATAACATATGTTTTTTTATAATAGAAAAAAAATTATTTTCAAATAGTAAAAAAATATATATCTAGGAAGAATATAGAATTTGAATTTCTTATAGTAGGTATGTGATAATAACATTTTAAAATAAATATCATCATTTTCAAAAACAGAAGGTGCTAGACTACAATGGCTAGTACATGCAGCCTCACACCATTGGAAACCTAAAAATCCACCACTCCATTGAAAATATTTAGAAATATATTTATCTCCCACATTTGGATACATATTTGATCACCAGAATTTGTATCTATTTCCCAATTAGTAGATATAAAAATATTAAACTTGTTCATGAATGCACCATTAGCTTCCCCTATATTCTAGGTGTAGTTCCTTTTATAGTGGCCCTACTTTACCATGAAAACCATACTAATTCCTTTTCCATTCCCTACCTCTTTATTTTCATCTTCAATGAAGGAAAAAGATAAAAAGATTTAGACACTTTATAATTTTCAACCCTATTTTCCTTGTTCTTCCTTTTTTTTATTCACCATAAGTACTATGGTTTTTTCACATCTCGTGTCCTTGTCAACTTTGAGAAAGAGAATAATAATTTTTAAAAGACACTTATCATTATTTTTAATATTCTAAAAAATAATATATATATATATATATATCAACATGGTTAGTTAGGATAAAATGTGATCTATGAACAATTATTCTATTAATTTAATGCCCAAGATGTTTAAGCATTATAAATAGCAAAAATAATTGACTGCATGAAGCCTAGATAGAAATCCCTCTCTAATATTCCATATAAACATTGCATTGGATTTCTTGAACCACACTTTTCTCACATTCCATTGATAGATATCATGGGGGTGAAATATCATTTCATACACATCCATGCACTCAATTTTATTTAGAATCTCATTGGTAATTGATTATATCATGAAACATTGTAAATTTGTTTCATCATCAAATTTTTTTCATAGAGATGCAATATTTCCTCACTAATATTTTGGTTAGAAAATTTTGGAATATGTTGTTGCAATATATATAATTTCCTCTCATGGTGTAAAAAATGTGTATGTGACTTTTCTAATAATTTGAATTTGTGCTAGTGAGATTTTATCCTTCTCATTTATAGATCATAGTGATAGGATTCAATTCATGTATATTTTCATTTCTAAAATTAGATATATAAAAAAATATTACATAATATTATAAAAGTGAATGAATAAATCGTATATTTATTAAACAAAAATTATTTTATTTAAACCCAATTGATGTCCCCATTAGCCTTATAAAAACCAATTTATTTGACATTATAGTGGAAACAGCCCATGTTCCCTTTCTCATAGCCCAGAATGGGACCTGAAATTCAATTTTAAGGGTTTTAGATAGGCATTAAAATTAAAACTCCATTAACAGTAGTTCCTTTATCTATGTAGTAGACACCATAGTATAGATATTCTTACATTTTATTTCCTAAACTATTTCCTCTTAGTTACACCGAGTCTTTCTTGGGTAGTCAACCCTTGATGTGAATTATGTTATGAAAACAAAAAAACATCTAGTAAGAATTCCATGATAATTGAAATCACCCAAACATAGTCCAATAATTAACTTATAACTATGGTTTGATATTAAATTAAGTAGTAAAAGTATATAATATAATAAAAATACCCACAGAGACCTGCCTAGCTAGTGGAAAACTGATCTTCCACAACCCTATGCCTACCTTCATAGGCCTTGCGCTGGAAACAAGTGTCGAAAGTCATAACTAAAATTGGAGGCCATTGCCTAAATTATAGGTATGTACACACCCAATCATATCCATACATAAGTGGAGATTAATAATAATAAATTAAATTAACACCTATATTAAAACCCATTCATGTAATAGTATACCAGGAATACAAAAGCATGAGACATAGTAAACTAAAATGAAAAGGGAAAAATACATGACCTCCTTGAAAAGATGTCCCAAACCGAAAACAAAAACTATAAAATAAATGATGAGATATCCTATCTCCGCATCTCCAAGCTCGACTACTATACATGGTCTATAAAGTCAATTATACCTAATCTCCTTTTAAATCACTACTGACCTATCCATTGTCAAATCCCATGTAGTGGTCCGTATATACATACCAAGTAGGACACCAGAAAAGATGAGGAGGTAGAAATATGAGATATGATATAAGTATTCAACTCTACCCAATGAAAGGTGGAAATGAAACCCAAGGAAAAAAGATATATTCTCATATAATAATGAGAGATAATAGAGATATTTGTCTCACATCTCAACCCTGGATGATAAGTCTTCCTACAACTACAATGTTCCATCATTGATGCACATCATCTCACATTTATAATAAGTAACAGTGTGGAGGACCCACACCTCCCCATAACGCCAAATATTTTAGGGGGTAAAATATCGAATTAGAGTACACACGCCCTTGTGCATCATGGGATTGAAATTAGTAGATTGATATAGGACACACTCCCTACTTCATTATGGGGATTCTACTAAGTGGGTGGATATCTGAAGACCTAATCCGTCAGGGGGTTCCACTAAGTTGTTAGAGGACCCATGTCCTAGAATTTTAGGAGTATTCCACTCAGTAGGTAGATAACCCACTCCATTTTCCATTAGGGGGTGACACCTAGTAGGTAGAGGACCCACACCTTTGTCCATATGGAGGATACCACTCAGTAACTAGAGGAATCATGCCCTAGTCCATTTAGTGGTTCCACACGGACTAGTGATAAGAGTATGGAGGACCCACACCCAGGTATGGTAGGGGTATTTCCAACCTCAAACTCTCTCTAACAACCCTTCTTGATCAATACCATAATCAAGAATCACATAAAGAAGAATCATGCTTGGAACATATCATATCATAACTTAAAATATACTAAAAATTTCACCATCATGTTCTATGTGGAAACACACTCAAGATTGTCTACTCACATGCCAAAATCACAGTCAAAACAATAGAGATACTAGAGGTATACGTTTCTTATAGAAGTACACAATGTGGGAAACCACCTCATTTCTTGGTCATGTATCCTATATATATGGATCAATGGCCATTTCATAGTTCACAGAATGTATATGTCCCATATGGCATGTCTCTTCAACATGGGTCCTTCTTTTGTGCTCCTAGTTATGTTAGTGTCCCTTTGGTCAAGCATGTGTACCTGGGTGTGTACAAAGATATAACCCAACACAGGCACTTTTCCATGTCCAAGACCACGTATTTAGGGAGAATCTATTTGTTTGTTTATATCCATGCCTATGTACACTCGGAGTACAAGTTAGGCCACCAGTACCGAGATGTAGAACAGGTGAGGGTCACACATGGTGTGTTATACTTATCTCCACTCATAAACCCTATCCACTCAATCCATGGGACTACACACTATGTTCCTATACCATTAATCCTTGTAAATTCAAGTCATAGAAAGTTAAATCTTTTATGTAGACCCAATATCCTCTATTATATCATGATTTCCACCATTTTACCACCTAATATTGGTGTAAATAACCTCTTTAAATATTTTTCGACCTTATAAAGGATAGAAATCAGAAACCATCTAATCACGTGAAGATATTTTGAGCATTACAATTTACCTCAAGTCACCTTTCACCACTCTGGATCCCATATCCATGGATTATCACCCATGTTCAATCCTAATATTTCCAAAAAATCCTGATATGATCATTATGTGTATATGCACCATGAACCTTGGTGTTCGATTATGCTCAAAACCACCCAAAAATGCTGAACTATGTACCAATTGGCCAATGGATAAGAAATAAAAAAACAGGTAGGGAAAAGTACAAGAATAATGATGCTTCAAGCATTGGACAAGAGTAATTTGAAAACAATCAAGGATCACTGATATTTTTTGTGAGAAACATGTCATAATTTTGAATAAATCAAATAAAAAATTTAATTACACTAGGTCATGTGAAGGATTATATTCATCATATATCAAAAAATAATATATAAGAACATCCTTAATCATATAATCAAGTGTGGAAACCACAAATGAAAACCATTTCCAACATATTGGATCACTTTTTTGCGAAGAACTTGTTCACTAGTGATTGAAGATGATTTTTTACATCTATTCCCTTTCGATTCTCCTCGACCCAATCATCAATCATAATATGATCTCAATTTTCCAATATAGAAATAAGATACCTCATCTCAATGATCCTTATGTTATGTGGATAACCCTGGTGGTTTTTCATTATAGGATACATATAGAGAGGTATATGTATTAGGAATTAAATTAATTAATTATATTAAGTAATTAATTAATCCACTTAACATACCCACTAATGGCTACTTCATCAGAACATCTAGCAGCGACCAACTTTAGGTCATTCCTATGGTAAACCCCGCACTCCAGATTCATCCATTGTCTAAATTTTCAAATTAAAGACTCCATTTAGAAGATATTATAATATTGTTTAATGAAATTGTGCACATGTGATGTCAATTATATTTAATATTTTTATAAAATTAATCATGAAATCATTGACCCATGGAATCATGCATCGTCTTAGATCCTAGCATTGAAAAAATTTCTTATTTTATTTAAATGAATTAAAAAGAAGAAATAGAGTTGTTAAATTATTCCTTTCTTCAAATCTTCTCATCCATGAAATGCATAAACTAACAAAATAATTATGGAGACTAAGCTCGTGTCTTGATCTCCCAGTCCTAAGAGCTCTCCAATATGCTCTCATGATTCCATAGCACATGAAAAATGGGAATATTCATTCTATATTTGATGCTCACATTCTGATCCTCAATCACCACTCGGTACTCTGTGTAGGTGGATCTTCCCTCAATGTCTATCTCTACCCTTTCAATAATGTTTGTAGTATCATGCATGTATCTCCTCAACTATGAAACTTTGATGACATAATATACCCACTCTAATTGTGGGAGTAAGGATATGTAGTATGAAGCCTCTCATACCCTTTGTGGGATATTGAATGGCCTAATGAACCTTAAGGATAGCTTTTCTCTCTATCTAAATATCCATAATACTCTTCATGGGGACACTCTCAGGAAAAAAATTATCTCCATACTCAAAATCCATGGTCCTACAACGTCGATATGTATAAGATTTATTCCGACTCTAGGTAGTCTCCATACACTCACAGATCACCTGGACCTTCTCCACCATCGTCAATACCATCTCTAGCACGATGAGAAATACATCACTGATCATAGTCTAGCATAAGGTTGAACATCATGGTCCCCAATAAATTTCCTAGAAATGTTTCGTGTAGATAATAGAGTAATAACTATTATTATAAGAAAAAAACCAGAGGTAATTGATCCTCCCATGTCTAGGTAAAGTCTAACACACAATCCCTCGTCATATACTCCAACACCTGCATAGAATTCTCAGTGAGACCATGTTTTTTGGGATGATTAGTTGTACTCATCATCAAATAGGTCCCAATTTCATCCTACTAGAATCTCCACAATTGTGATGTGAACCATAAATCACAATCAAAGAAAATCATAAAGGGTTCCCAATTATGGTGTACAATATACCACATATACAACTTCAATAAACTCTCTACTGAACATTGCCTCTGGATAGTAAGGAATTGTGATGACATTGTAAGTACGTCAAATATGACCCAGATGGAATTCTGGATTCTTGTTGTCTGCGGAATCCCTATAAAAAATCCACAGATATGTCATCTAATTTTAACTCTAGGATCTCAAGAGGTTGAAATAGACTAGATGGAACCTAGTTCTCAGCCTTCACTTGCTAAAATGTGAGACACCAAGAGATGAACTCACCAACGGTCTACATCATTCCTCCCCATGAAAACATCCACTAATGTTCCATGTGCATCTTCACAACACCGAAATATACATCCAAAGGAGAACTATGAATCTTCATCATCACCTCCTCTCATGTCACGATTGGAATCTCTATCTATCACTATAAAAAGATGACATGATTACCTTCTTTAGTGAATCCATCTGGTTAATCCCCGAATGATGTATGGTCGAATAGAAACTTACAACTAATTTCACCCAATTGAGCCTCCCTTACACACCGAAGACATGTATGATTCAACACCATCAACTAAAGAATAAATGCACCCTCCACCTCTACTAGGTTCATCTACAATGAAGTCGGCTACTCAAATTCATCCTCTAAGAAGTGAGAATAGGAATTAGTGGTAAGAGAATATACCACCACTTTTCCATTTACTAGTGTATATAAATTCCCAAAGTCACAGTATTGAAGGAACTATAATCAGTGCCTCTACCTTAGATTCATATATCTATATGTAAAGACATATTTCCAACTCTAATGATCTAAATAAACAGCAAAGTGATATCCTATAAAATTGTTTTTTCATATCCATAGAGAAAATAATAACACTTTCAACTATATTTCATGAGTCATGTAGCTCTTCTCATGGGGTCTCAACTTCTTTTCCCATATATAATCACTCATTACCTCTATATTAACATCCAATAGAGCCTATATCCATAGGCATGACAATACACTACATACTCCATACCCTACTATAGTAGTCTCAAAATAGGATTACATTCCGGCCTTAGCCTGAACTCCTCAATTCCTCTCTAAAAATTCTCATTCTAGGTAAACTGATACCCTTTCTACATCAGGGCATTGAAAGGGGATGTAATCCTAGAGATTTTGGACATGAACCTCCTATAGTACCCTACTAATTCAAGCGAACTTTTCACAATTTACATGCAATTTGGTGGATCATATTCAATTACTACATCAATATTCACTAGTTCTATAAATAATCTATTCATATAAATGACATAACCCAAAAATTAAACCTCATAGATCTAGAATTATCACTTCAAGAGATTAGCATAATGTTGATTCTCCCCAAAACAATTATGGGACAAAACTCAAGTACTTTTCAAGCTCCTTATCTAAAGTAAAGTATGTGAGTATTTCCTCTAAGAAGACAAATAAATCAGTCCATGTTTTGATTGAAGATCTTGTTCATTGGGTCTATAATCATAGTGGGGTAACTCATCACACCAAAAGGCACCACTATGAATGTTTCTGAAGCATCATTATAATACAAAATTTAGAAAATCAGTCTCTTGAAGACTTAATTGGTGGTAAATAGACCTGAGATCTTTCTTCAAGAACCATATCATGCCATTAAACTGATCAAATAGGTCATCAATCATTTATAATGTGTACTTTTTCTTTATTTTGGTCCGATTCAGGTGAGGATAATCAATAAAAATCTTCAAGATCCCATCCTTCTTTTTCATGAACAAAACCAAAGCTTCCCATGGGGAAACACTTGGTCTGATAAAACCCTTCTCTTGAAGGTCCACTAATAGAACCCTCATCTCCCAGTTCTCATAAGGGTATATCTGATATGATATGGATGGTATCAGAGTGTTCCCATGGTGCTAGTTGATGAAAAACTCCACCTTCTACCTTTGACGAAGTCCCTGAATATCCATGGGGAAGATATCCACAAAATCCACCATGAAAAATGAAACCCAGATTCATGAAGATACTACTGTGACAAAGGATTAAATCTCTAAATAATTGTTTATGGGTTGTATATTTATACCCTCAAGACCCACTCCCTCCTTCATGAGATATCCCTCACCCTCAAATGATAAACTCATCCCATATATCTAAAGTAATTTGATTTTTCTATGGTGATAGTCAATATGGGATTAATCTATGGAAAGATATTTCATTCCCACGATGAGATAATATGTTTTCATCATGATAACCAAGAGGAACCCTGATAAACTCTCTCCAAAAGGTTATAGCTTACACTTCTAGAAAATAAGTGATATCGAAGAAGCATTCTCTGTAGGAACCTTAGGCCAATTATGTTGGGATAAAGTCTCAAATGGGAGATCCATCTCTCACACCAAGAGTAAGGAGACAAATTAATTACTCATACCTATGTATACTAATACTGAAGAAAGAGTATAATAAAAATATATCATACCTCTAATAATCTTATGAGAAGCAGAGATATAAGACCCTATAGTATGTAGCTACTCACGGCCCCAACTTCCATCTCCCTAAGCCATTCATGGGTCTCCAGGTGGTGGTGGTGGTTGAAAGAGATCATAATTTCATCCAGCATCATAATCACCCTATCTGGGATCTCCACTCCCTCGTCTTCCATCTCTTCCTCCCTTGGGTCTACCATGTCCTCACCTAGGAGATCCATGGTCATTGTGATGACTCTATAGTGGTGGTCCATCCATTGGTTTTCTACCCACCTTATCATGTTATGTTGGGAAATATCATTCTATATGACCTCTCTCATCACATTCATAGCATCACCCTTATCTAAGATACCTTGATCCTTCTTTCATTCCATTAGTTAAATAACCATGAGCTTGAGTCTGGGTATGTGGAGGTCTCCTACTCCAAGACCCTGCTGACTAGTACATACTAGTTGTAGCACACGGTGGAACCCCATGATTTCTATGGCCAGATCTAGCTTCATTTTATCCCTAAAATCAGATACTATCCATCACCATAACCCACTCTAACACTCGTGTATACGTGGGGATGTAAAGGGGGACCACACTAGAACATATGTCTTTATGGAGACCCTTCTCAAACTTTAGTTCCTAGAACTAATCATCCCGAACCATGTTGAGGTATTACCAAGTAAGGTCATTGAAACTCATGACATACTAATACAAATTAATCCATCCTTTCTACATATACAAAATATCCATAATGTATATTAACCACAATCATGATGGTTAGTACTCCTCATGAAACATCTTGAAAATTTTATACCATGAGAGTTTTGACTAATCATGTATCTGCATGACTAGATTCCACCAGTGCTCAGATACTTCATGGAAAAGACTAGCTTCTAGTGAACCCACCTGGTCAGTTGGGTACCACATATGTAAGAAAACATAGATCATAGACTCAATCCAATCCTCCACTTTTTAGGGATCTAGCTCACTATGGAACTGCAATAGCCTATGGCACTAAAAATCATGGAGTTCACTTACAATGTTTATATTTGTAGCCTAGTCTACTAGTATGATATTCTACTTTATGGGTAGGGTTTTTACTACCCATCATCTTAGAGGAAATATATCAATATATGGACCCTAAAATGAAGCCACATCATCATCATTATTTTTCTCAATATTTGGATCATTTCTCTAGTTGGGTTCCTTCAAGAATTCATCCTAAAAATTACTCTAGACATACCACAATCAGATGAGAATATATATATGGGGAGATAACTCAATAAGGAATGTGAAATGACTCAATCCAATATGATGCATGTACCAATGTTATCTATAACCAATGTATTAGTATGGTATGTTGAAAATCATGTAGTTAGAGTTATGATGAATTGATTTGTCGGTTGTCACAGAAAAACTAGGTTTCATAGCCTAAAATCTATACTGGAAACGATTTTATACCATTTCCATAAATTCTCAACCAACATCATTTGGTTAAAAATTCTAAACAACATCCTATGTTCAAACCACATATGATACAAATCTATAGCATCCTGGCCCATTGGGGCCTTCCTAGCTTGTAGAACATTGGGCCTAAAAATCATTAATTAATCCTCTATTGCATAGAAGATGGTGACTAACACTTAAAGTAATAACTAAAATGGGATTAATTTACTTAAAGTACATGTATTCATGCACCCAACCATGTCTATGAAAATTTGTGGGTGAACAATAATTATAAATGACAGTAACATATATTATAAAAACAATGCATGTTATAATCTCTATGAGATATAATAGAGTACGATAGAGAGAACTAAAATTAAAATGGAAAAATACACACCCACTAAAAAAATATTTTCTAACCTGAGAACAACTAGAAAATAAATTCTAATAGATCCTGGATCCATAACTCCAAGATCGACCATTGTATGTGGTGTATTCACCCATGAATCGGTATGATCTTATGAAATCACCACCAACCTATTCGGCATCTGCATAATAAATGAAGCATGTTTTAAAATCCCATATCAGTGTTTGTATATACAAACCCATTAGGACACCCTAGAAACAATGGGGGGAGAAATATGATTTATTTTTGAAGTAGTTAACTCATACAAAATAAAGAAGGAAAAGAAACCCAACAACAGTAATATATACTCATATAATAAACCTATACAAAAGAGAAAGGGGATATTAATGACACTTCCCATCCCAGGATAGAGTCTACCTAAAGATCCAATGGATCATCATTGATGCCTAGTATCTCGCGTTTCTGAAGTAGTAACCATGTGTAAGACACATACCTTGCCACTATTTCAGATAGTAGAGGGGGTTCAATCTCCAAGTATAGGAATCATTACCTTGTTCATGAGGGGGATTCCAATCAATCGATAGATAGAGGCCCCATTCCCTAATCTGTAAGGGAGATTCCACTGAGTGTGTAGATTTCCCACAACCTAGTCCATCAGCAAGATGCCACTCAGTCATTAGAGGACCCACACCCTAGTTTCTCATGGGGATTCCACTAAGTGTTTATAGAAGCCACACCTAATTTTGTTAAGTGGATTACACTCAATAGGTATGGGACACATGATATATCCAATCAAGGTATTCCACTTAGACTAGTGCAAGGAGTTTGGGGGACCCACACCTAGGTATTATAAGGGGTTTCCAACCATGGACACTACCTAATGATTATTCCTAATCACTACTATCATCGAGCATCACCTATAGAATCATTATGCTAAGAATATCTCACATCATATCCAGAAATTCACTACAAAGGACACCATCATGTTCTATGTTGAAAAACACTCAGGAGAAGATAATAATTGGTAAAAATATGAGTAAAAAAGAAAGATATATATAAGGTATAAGTTTTATAAAGAAGTACACAACATGTATAGAGGTCGAAACGATGTGTGACCCTGCCTATTCACTTATATGTGTCTCTTAAGGACAAGGGTCAGTGTCCATGTCACCGTAAATAGTATGTATGTGTCCCAAGAAATGCATTTTTTAACCAACTAGGGTCTTCCTGTGTACTCATGGTCATGTCTATGTCCTTTGGGATGTGTCTATGTACCTAGATGTGTCCTAGATTATGTACCTAGACAAGTCTAATCTTGTGTATTCAGGAAATTTTTGGGTGTATGTCTATGTTTGTTCCTATTTACTCCCAATGTATACGTCGAGATGCCATCCTTAAAATACATGGTATATGTGGGTCCTACACGGCTTGTCATACTTATCTCCACCTAGTAACCATATCCTTCATATTATAGGTAATATATTTCATGTGTTCATCCAAGAACACGCCATGTATTTCGGCTGAAAAATGTCATATCTACTCTGTGAATACCATATCTTCCATTTCTAAAATGATTTCTGTCATTTAACCACCAGAAATCAATGGAAATCACCTATGTCATTCTATTCCATCACTATAGTGGATGGAAAATGGAAACATGTTAATCACATGAAGATCTGCAATGTGTTTTCCTTTTCCTCGTGTCATACATTTCCACTTTAGATCCTAGATCCATAGTGTACCTCATGTTCTCTAACTAAATCCATTTACAAATCACATCTTTGGTCATTTTTCACACACCACTTCGAATTTGCAGTCCAATTATGCATGGACCAACCCATAAATGCTGAATCATGGCCCTATAGCTCAGAGGATAAAAACCCGAAGAGAAAGTGGTCGGGGAAAGAGCAAAGGTACATCAATCATTAGACAAGAGTTCTAATTCAACAATCTAGGGTCGAGGATATTTTTTTTTGAAAAACCTGGTAGAATCAAGAATAAATATAATAAATATATAATTTGATACATGGGATCATTCAAAGGTTTAAATCAATCACCTATAAAATAATAGTAGATAAGAACATGCTCAATATTTTAGTCAATGGTAGAAACTGAAATTGATGAAACCTATAGATTCTCCTCGATCCAATCACTAGTCATCATCTGATCTCATTCTTCCATCAAGGAAGAAAGAAACCTTATCTCGGTGATTCTAGGGTTATTTGGCAAATAGTTTTCATTTCCCATGATTGGAAAACATATAGAGTGAAATAGTTTTTATGTATTAAATGAAATAATTAATCCACTCAACATACCTACCAAAAGCTACCTCATCTGGACATCTGGATCTGACCAACATAAGGTCACACCTTGGGTAAATCCTGCACTACAGATTCAACCATGATCTCAAATTTTCAATCAGTCCAGAAGATATTACATTATTTCTGATTAAAACTACATGTGCATAATATAAAATATATTTAGTATATTATGAAATTAAATATGACCACACCAAGCCTCGGAATCACGCATCATCTCTATACATAAATCCAAAAATATTTATTAATATATTTCAATATCTTACAAGGAAAAAATAGGGTCATTACATATACTGACATAATATTTATAACTAATAGATTTTTTTCATTATATTAAAATTTTCCACTTTATCATTATTAAATTCTTGTTAATATTAAGTTTATATACTTATGTGATTATCCATGTATTAGAAAAAGTTTAAGCATAATAAATTTTTTTAGTACTATCTTTAATTCTTGTTAATTTATTAATTTATGTGATCATGACAAGATATCCATAATTAAATTAACCATACACTTGATGGAAATAAAATAACAAAGGGGTATTATCATAATATTTTACTATTTTTTTGTTTATCCAGAGGATAATAAACTGACCATTGACCTGGGAGAAAACACCTTGAACCATATCGGGGATTGAGTTTCAGATTTTCACCTGTCTAGCAATGTTTATCTTTAATTTTTTTCACATCTACTCCAGACATGAACCACGTAAAAATTCTTGGGTACTTTATCCAGTACATAAGTGTTTACTCACAAGTAGGTAAGGGAACCAAACTATTGAATTTGATGTTTACATAAAAGAAAGAGTATGAACACATGCCCTATAAAATGAGAGGAGGTATGATGCACATTCCATCAATTAAATTTAATTATAAATTAAATGGAAACCATTCAAATACAATGGAATGGTCTATAATCGTGATTATACCCATACATGAAACAATGTATGAATTTTATTAAATTATAATTCAATTCTAATTATTATTATTAAGATGATTTATACTAAAATAAATTAATTATATTCTTTAATTATTTAATTATTTTAAATTATTTCACATATAAAAATTCTTCATATTCTCATCCATCCTAATTTTATACAAATTATATAAATTTATTTAGAATTATCTTTTTAAATAACATTTAATTTTAGAAAGTATGGTCAGTAATCATCCAAAAAAACTAGAATATATCATATTTGTATATTGTTTATTGAAGAAGCATGTGGAATGAATGATCTGTCAGGTAATTTAATCTGATGTATATAGTCAAATAAATGACACATGGAACAAATATTGTTTATATATCATGTTATATTTCAATTCATGTATATTAAGGACTATATTATGACATGTACAAGATATACAATTCTGAACATTATTCATAAATTAATTAGACTTTTCATATATATATAACCTATTACATGGGATGTAAACAAATAAATAAATGAAACACATAAAACATATTGATAAAGTTTTAAACACCCTGAGTTTTTATGTGTTAATATTTTTTGCATAAATTAAAATTCATTAATGGATTGAATTGTATGTTACATCAAGTTAATTTTTCTTTATATATGACTCTATTTTGATGTTGCGCTATAAAAACCCATGAGTTTAAATTTTGGTATAAGCAGCACTTATTTTTTATTTTGTTACATGAAATATTAATTTTATTTTTTATTACAAGAAACACAGAACTTATATTGTGTTCCACGCAATAATGATTTTAAACAAAATGTAACACATTATTGAAATATTGTTATAGTTATCACCTAGTAATTGGAATGGAGGGTATGAAAAATATTAACAAAATTATAAAAATATGGTTTATTCATTCTTATGAAATGAATTTTTTTATCCAATTAAACAATTCTAAAAATAAAGGGAAATCAGTTCCTGAAAAAATATTGTTAGGCACACAAGTGAGTTTTATATGAATAAATTATGAAAATAACATTGGTTTAAAGATTTTAATTAAATTTATATCTAATATATTCAATCATACTCTTAACATTCATTTTATATATTTCTATACAATATATAATAATAAATCCAATTTTACGCTTTGAAACTGTATTTTTCTAAAAAAAAGTTTTACCCTCATTTAATGGTGCACTTATTTTAAAACATAATTTTCACACTTCTATTAATTATATTTGGAAAAATAAACTGAATTTTTTAAATTTTTAATGTAATAATTATCTTATGGTGAATTTTATGGATTTTTTAACGAAATTCATTTTTTATGAACAATGAAAAATACATAATTTTAGTTGAAAATTTCCTTTTTCAAATTATATATATAGTTAAATTATATTTTAAGTTGTTTTAAAAGTATAATTAGTACAAGTTTACAAGTATTAATCCTATTTAATCCATTTTAATTAATTGTATATTGAAATTTGGTATAAAAACTTTGTAATGTTTTGAACATTTTCACTTTAAAAACCCACTTTCTCATTCCGTATATGAGTTTAATTTTAAATAATATTAATATATATTATATAATAGGTTAAGATAAATTTATTCACATAATTATTATTGATAATAGTTAAAATTAATTATAGTTGTTAAGGTAAAAATGATCTTACTTATTGGTTAAGCTTAGAATAAGAGGTGTCCAATGACCTACCAACTTGTCCAATACTACATTTCTAGTAATATTTTGACCCTTAACACATTAGGGTATATTTTTAGGAGTTATAGAGATATTATTCCATGAATATGACCTATACAAATAGTTATGTAAGGAAAAAGACAAAAAAAAGAACCTTCCCTAACTTTAATATTTATAAACCATTGAGATTGGGACAAAAAATCATATTTCTAGTTAATAATAGTATTTTAATGTAAAATTAAATTTTATTATCATTAATATCATTATAATTTATTTTAATTTTTTATAGATTAAATATTTACTTTATATTCTTAAGAAACTCTGGCCCATGAATTCTTTAGTTATTAATTAACTAAAAAATGATACTAAAAATATTAAATGTGAAGTAAATTGAATGAATAAATTCCTTCCATAAATTTTTTATATGAATATATCATGTAACATAGTTGTGTAATTAATAGTTTAAAATTCCATCATTGTCTTTATATTCTTATATTTAAACTAAATAAATAATATCAAAATTGACATTAATGTTATTTTAAAATAAATGATATTTTATTAAATGATTTAAAATTACAAAAAAAATATATTATGAAAAGTAATTCTAAAATTTTAATAAATAATAAATATGGTCCATTAATGGACATATTAACCTTTTATAATTATCACAATTAACCATAAATTGTAATAACATTGGTAGTGTGGTTAGGGTAAAATTATTATTTTTTGTCGTTATCGGCACTTCTGTTAGAATTAATTACCAACACATAATGGATGTTTATTTTATAAATTAGTTAAAATATTTAAAATCAGTGGTTATAAATTATATAATAACTCTCACTTTAATTTAGTCTTAACGAAAATATTTCCTTGGTTAAAACATTAGTTACCTTAATAATAATTGAAAATGGTAAGAGTAGGTAAAATCAAAAGTTATGGAATATAATTATGAAATACATATATTTTTGTGTGGTGGATATTTTCCTAGACCCAATAAACCCTACCCTCATTTATTATTCTATTTTCTATCCATGTCATTTAAGGTAGACCTCTGAATAATGAATTCTTTTGAGTACTTACAAAAATGCCACTCCACCTCAGCTATAAAAGGGAACTCACTCTCCCTCATTATTCAAACCTCTCAATCCATTTAGATATATCATAGCCAAAAAAAATAACCTACCAACTTCCCTCATATCATCCTATATTCATTTATATGAGAATAAATCCAACAAGTTAATGCCTTTGGTGCAAACTAAAAAGAGATACCCAAAGAAGAGGTAACATACAACAATTAATATGTTTGTATTATTTTTTCCTCAAAACAATTAAATTATTTTTTAATCATGAAAATATAATAACCTCGATGTATTTAATACACATATATTTTTTTTATTTTAATGGTATGACCAAAAATCAAACACACTTCCATCAAATGGATTAACGCATCATTGTTCGTGTGTACGGCAGACAACCACCACGCGAACCGATGTTATTCCTTTTTTCCATTACCACATCTTACGATTGGGAATAATGATGGACATGTTGATTATATATAATATATATTATATTTAAGATGTATATAATATTTTTTTAATTATTATATGACTCAAAACATCATTCCATCCATATTTTGGTAATACAATAATGTCGTTCGTGTGTACAGAAGATTATTTCCTCGTGAAGCGATGTGATTAATTCACGCACTACATGGAATATATTAAGGATTTGTTTAATATAAATATTTAATATATATAAAATAAAAAATATACTATAATGATAATATATATATACTTATATATCATTTTTCTCTTATTTATTTTAATATGATTAGAAAATGGAAATAATGTTCATGTGTACGTACGACCTACTGTCTCCATGAATGGTGAATTTCAGTTCTTATTTATATATTTTATAGATTAATATAAATAGATGTATATTGAATATATTTATATATATGATATTTATTTAATGTTTTACATTAGGTAAATTAGTAAATCATGATAAAAGTAAGAGTACCAAAAATAACAAATCAAAACTTATATGAAAAATAAAGCAGTTATTACCCAAAATATGACTTTAACATGGTATTGTTAATAAATAGATAATAAAAAGGTCATAAGGAAACCATATAAGGTATGAAATATGTAAATATGTTTTTTAATATATTTATAATAAACTTATATTTTTTATATCGAGGTTTTGAACATGTACAAAGGAAGTGAAGGCTTAGATTAATGGATTTTTATCTTACTTTTTACATTTGTGAGACAGATGATTTATTTACCAATAATTTATTCTATGTGATATATAGACTTCCCATTAATTTACATTATTATTCTTCTAATTAAATTATTTTTTGTTTTTATATCCATTTTATGATCTCTCTTTCATGTGAAAAAGGTTTCAATTTAACCTAAATGGTAAGGGAAGTTCGTCTCAATTTTTAATTGTTGAGACACATGCTATGTTATGCACATTAATTATTTTAGGAGGTCAATATACTAAAACTTTGACATGTTAAATAGAAATCCCCCTTCTCTTAATGATATTTTAAGCTTCATCAAATGATATTATTTCATGGGGATTATGATTCAAAGTTAACAAAGCGGTAAGTCTTTATTTCTACAATCTCCTCGTTTATCTGGATTATTTCTGATTTTACATCCATTGATGAAATATTATGATCCATGTCTCAAAAATTTCCATGAATTTTATTCTCCTATATTTATTCATGATAACATCATGTAATGATTTTATTTTTTTCCAATCTTTGTTAATTAATAAAATTTGTAAAAAAAAATAAGAGAATTCGACTTCATTTATCTCTTCTGTCATAAATCTGTTTTCTTTTCAAATGAAGTTTTCTAAAAACATATTCAATTTTTTTATATAATACATTATGGTAATTTTAAATAAAATTAAATTTAAAAAAATATTATTAAAAAGTGTTTTAAAATATTTTCAATGAATCCTTTATATATATTTTAAAGTTATTTTCGAAGAAAAAGGTTTTCAAAATGTTTTCTATTTTCAAACTTGTTTTTCAATGTAAAAAGGATATTTTCCTTAATAATTGTTTAAAATAATATATCAAAATTATTTCCTTTCAGAAATTATATCTTTTGGTGTCATATATTCCTTATTTAGGATATTATCCAAGGATACTATTTATATTCTTTATCATAATGGTATATGTTTTAATTGAATGATGTTTGTGACATCCATTTCTATTCCATAGGTTACAAAATTATAAATTTCTTATGAAACCCACTTATTTGAACAGATTATGATATGATGAATTGATTATGAAACATTTCACTTTTTCAAATGTCATGATATAATTTAATGTTTATGATAGTGATCCCATTTTATGGATTTTGATATTATGAATGTATATGATCTTGTGTAAGACATAAATACGGTTTTCATTATTTAATAGGTGGGGCCAATATCTCCCTCTGATGCATTGGGTAAATATTTATATGTCTCATAAGATAAACTGGCCTGGAATGGAAGTGAACCCAGTATAATAATGGATTTTTCCATTATAAAGGTTTGGGGAGTGAACCCATATCACTATAGAGAAAGGACTGTGACATGGGACAGTGTTGTGTCCTGGCCAAAAGGAGTAGCCACCATGGAGTTACTTGATATGTTTTGGTAGTGCGCCATGACTTTTAGGGAATTATTTTATATAATTATGTGTATTACAGTAATATATGTCTTATTCAAACATTATTCTCCCATTGATCTTGTTCTTTTATTATATTATCATTCAAGTCATATGAATTTCCAAATTTTATTTCATGACTCAAGATTATGATCTTTGATATGCAGTGTTTGTTTTTGAAATGTTATTTTTATGTTCTCAAAACTTCATATTCATGTTATGCTTACATATCTCCATTATTTACCCTTAAAAAGCATCTAATGCAACCCATTATTATTTTTCATTTCTCCAGGTTATAAAGAAAGGTTTTATGTAGTATTACTAATGGTTAAGATCATTATGGGATACATTGAAGAACATTCACTAATTTAGAAGATTATGTTTCCATGATTATAAAGGCAATAAAATATTATGGTCCTCGGGCATTTTTGGTCTAATGTAATGAATATTTATAAAAAATGATTTAATATACATGTATGAAAATCATGGTCCATTATAGTTTGTATCCAAGTAAAGGATTAGTCAACAATTGGAAACCATCTTGAGAAAGCATTATTGAGATACCTGGGTATATTTCTAAGTAATTTTCATGGGATGTCTCCAACGATAATTCTAAGGATGAGACGAAATATAGGGAAAATTCTAGGAATTTTGGTAAAGGATAGTGTGATTAGTTTCCATGGAATACATCTATTTTTGGATATTACAAGTTGATGTGGATCCAGTATAAATGTACCTAGGGGTAGCACCCTTGAAAACACTATATCCAACTATACTTGATCAGGAACTGGTTTATGTCTAAGGGCATTGATGCACACCTGATTTGACACTTTTAGGAGATATGATTTGGAAATTCACAAACTCTTTATGAACCATCATGAAGGATTGAAATAGGATATTGGTTAGAATTACCTAGTTTAAGCCTAAGGTGTAATAGATTCAAAGTATGGTGTCAGGATTTAGACATCCTATAATTGATTTTTCATGACTATGTGGTTTTTTGTTGGGATAAGTGCTTCTCACATTATGCTTTGTATTTTTAGTCAATGGATGGAACTGTATTTAACTTCGTTAATGTAGAATGTGATAGAAAATTTTCTATGGACATATCAAATGGGATGATGACTAGAGTAAATGAAGTTCTGATAATGCCTAATCAGTTTTCATGGAACATGATTATAAATTTATACCTCAACTAACTATAAAACTCACCGAAGAAGAGATGGAAAAGAGTTTATTGAGAGTTCAAGAATTAGATACTATGGAGGAAAGAAGATTTAGTTACATATGTATTGATAATTTGGGAAGAAACACACATGTAAATGTCTTAGAGGAACAAGATAAAGTTTAGACTCTAGAATAAAAAGGAAACAAAGTATGTAACTGTAAGGGAAAATGAAAAATTCAGTTAATGCAATGGATGAGAATATCGTCTTCCCAATGATATCGATGACTGCTAAATTATTTAAATGTGTAAATTATGATCATTATGCAAATCGATGTTCAAAAGGGTAATCTTCTGAATTGAATTGTAAAAGAGGTGTGATTAATGGTTATATTGTTGATGATGAAGAGACTAAAAATGACACATGAAAGTAAATAAGTGCTAAATAATAGATCCCTCTATCCCCAGTAACCATTGTGTGAGTGCAGTGGTGACTCACTTTCACATCACCATCCTTTCAGGCGGTGCCTCCCACTCACCATTCCTCCCTCACACTTCCAGCCTTGTGTTGGAGGTATCACCCTTCCAACCACCCTAGTGGTGAGTCCTGACTCACAACCACCACCTTGCTTCCGCTAACAAGTCTAACCCCAAGAGCCACCACTGCGTTCTTCCTCCCACTCAAAATCACTTAACCAGCTAGAAAAATATCAACAACAGCCACAAAAAACACAACATAGCAGATTCGATGAAAATTAAATGCAATAACATGAGAAATTGAAAACCAAACTCAAGCATGGAATTTAGATCAACAATTCAAAATCTTAAACTTGAATCCCAAAAATCTGATCGGTAATTACGCGCACTAGTCATTTAAGAAAAAAAATCCCAAATACACTGAAATCAGAAACTCAACACCAAAGGCCACCCCAAATGTCCATCATCCAAACCAATGAAGTCGCTCAAATCAGCCTCCTTTTCTTGTTAAGAAACCAGATCTACCACCGTTGTTGTGAATTGAATCCAACTAAGGAACTTGAACCACCTTCAATACTATGAATCATAGGAGAACACCTATCCCCTTTCACCTCGATGTATCCCCTTTCAACCCCCTCCACAAACCTCTGTATACAAATCTAAATCACCCTAGATCTGAAAACCACTCACCACACCGCTTAATACATGTCAGTATCTGCCTCCCTTGCATGGACCCTCTCTAATGTGACTTCCCCCTTCCCCTTATTTTATTTTTTATTATTTTTCGATTTTCTTGATTTTATACAATAATTATATAACACATATATTGACAATATAATGTATAATAATAATAATTTATTATAATAACATAATAATAATAATAATAATAATCTATTTAATAACTAGTTATTTTATTAATTTATATTATTTATAATTTCATTTCTTTTATTAAATTTCAATAAAGTAAATTTAAATAGTTTAATAGTATTAATATTTATATTTTTTAATAATTAAAATTTTAGTTATTTTTTCTAATTATCTTAATCTTAATAATAGGTTTTTATAAATAATATATTTATTGTTAATATTATATCTCTTTTTTAATATGTTTTCTATATATATTTATATTTATTTATTATTATAATTTTTTTAATAATTTATAATTGGTATTTAATTAAGATAAAAACAATATTTTTTCTTTTATTTCCAGGGGAAGGTCGTGCTGTGTGGGAGTTGATCAATATTTTATGGAATATTTGGCTAGAGTCACCAACAGAGAGGCGGAGGTAATGTGGAAGTGTCGTGCGATTATAACGGCCTAAACATTTGTGAATAAAATTTTCATTTCTTTTGATTTAATTAAATATATTTTGATTATAGAAAACACATGCACTTCTATTATTATATCAAATTGGATTTTAATGGACCGTTAAGTATCTTTACTGTTGATAAAATTACCATTGAACAAGGATCACATGATTAGTTTAAATATAATTTTTTAACAAATCTATAGAGAGCCTAACCTTTTCCATATAACAATGCATGATTTTTAGAATAATTATACATCAAAGTACAAGACATGAATCGTAAAGTCTAGTGTCTTGGAAGACTATGTACATAATCAAACATTATAAAAACAAATTTTTATTTAAACTCCATAATGAGCTCTTGTCATTTATAATGAGCTCCTATTGTACATTAGCATAGGATAAATTGGGGATAACATAGACAAAGGGGTGGTCTAAAATCCCAGTAAGGGAATAACCATAAGAACAAATCCTTAGCACATGGGATAGAAGACATGACGTGATAATATAAAAACATGTAACATATGGAATCATAACATATAAAGATGGAATCATATAAACAAGGAGTCGTAGTAATGTGCCATAAACATCAAACAAGTATTTAGTATGAGTCAAGGCTGACTGCTAATATCGTTTCCTATAATAGCACGAGCCAAGGCTAACCGCCAAGACCGTTGCATATAGTAGCACAAGTCAAGGCTAACCACCAAGACTATCGCACATAACGTCTCATGAGACTCACCTATACCCAATGCATTATAGCACTATCTGGAGGCACCGATCTTAAATTTCCAAGATTATGTTTTCACATAATAAATCATATATAATCAATCTTATATAAACATAAGGGTTAACCATGGAAAGAATTGGGTACCAAAATCATGTAATAAAGCATAAAAAATGGGTGTATTATAAGAGTGTCCATGAAATAATGCAATTTGAACATACATGGATGTTCATATTAAATAATGTTCATGTGTACGTATGACCTACTGTCTCCATAAATGGTGAATTTAATTTCTTATTTATATATTTTATAGATTATTATAAATAGATATATATTGAATATATATATATATATGATATTTATTTAAGGTTTTACATTAGGTAAATTAGTAAATCATGATAAAAGTAAGAGTTCCAAAAATAACAAGGCAAAACTTATACGAAAAATAAAGCAGTTATTACCCAAAATATGACTTTAACATGGTATTGTTAATAAATAGGTAATAAAAAGGTCATAAAGAAACCATATATGGTATGAAATATATGAATATGTTTTTTAATATATTTATAATAAACTTATATTTTTTATATAGAAGTTTTGAACATGTACGAAGGAAGCGAAGGCTTAGATTAATGGATTTTTATCTTACTTTTTACATTTGTGAGACACATGCTTTATTTAGCACTAATTTCTTCTATATGATATGTAGACTTCCCATTAATGTACATTATTATTCTTCTAATTAAATTATTTTCTGTTTATATATCCCTTTTATGATCTCTCTTTCATGTGGAAAAGTTCTCAATTTTACCTAAATGGTAAGGGAATTTCGTCTCAATTTTCAATTGTTGAGACACATGATATGTTATGCAGATTAATTATTTTAGGATGTCAATATACTACCACTTTGACATGTTACATAATAATCCCCCATTTTTTAATGGTATTTTAAGCTTCATCAAATGATATTATTTCATGGGGATTATGATTCAAAGTTAACAAAGTTGTAAGTGGTAATTTCTACAATCTCCTCATTTATCTGGATTGGTTCTGATTGTACTTCCATTTATGAAATATTATGATCCATCTCTAAAAAATTTCTATGAATTTTATTCTCTTCTATTTATTCATGATATCATCATGTAATTATTTTATTTTATTCACTCTTTATTAATTAAGATAATTTATAAAAAAAATTGAGAGAATTCAACTTTATTTATCTCTTTAGTCATAAATATGTTTTCTTCTAAAATGAAGTTTTCTAAAAACATATTCAATTTTTTTATATAATACATTAAGGTATTTTTAAATAAAATTAAATTTTAAAAAAATATTATTAAAAAGTGTTTAAAAATATTTTCAATGAATCCTTTATATATATTTTAATGTTATTTTTGAAGAAAAATGTTTTCAAAATGTATTCTATTTTCAAAATTGTTTTTCAATGTAGAAAGGATATTTTCCTTAATAATTTTTTAAAATAATATTCAAAATTATTTCCTTTTTGATATTATATCTTTTGTTGTTATCTATGTCTTATTTAGGATATGTTCCAAGGATACTGTTCATATTCTTTATCATAATGGTATATGTTTTAATAGAATGATGTTTGTGACAGCCATTTCTATTCCATAGGTTAAAAAATTATAAAATTCTTATGAAACCCACTTATTTGAATGGTTTATGATATGATTAATTAATTATGAAACATTTCACTTTTCCAAAGGTCATGATATAATTTAATGTTTAAGATATTGATCCCATTTTATGGATTTTGATATTATGAATGTATATGATCTTATGGCAGACATAAATATGGTTTTCATTATTTAATGGGTGGGGCCTATATCTCCCTCTGATTTATTGGGTAAAGATTTATATGTATCATAAGATAAAGTGTGATGGAATGGAAGTGAACCCAATATAATAATGTATTTTTTCCATTATAAAGGATTGGGGAGTGAACCCATGTCATTATAGTGAAAGGGTTGCGACATGGGACAATGATGTGTCCTGGCCAAAAGGAGTAGACCCCATGGAGTGACTTGATATGTTTTGGTAGTGACCCATGAATTTTAGGGAATTATTTTATATACTTATGTGTATTCCACTAATATGTTTCTTATCCAAACATTATTCTCCCATTGATCTTGTTATTTTGTTATCTTATCATTCAAGTCCTATGAATTTCCAAATTTTATTTCACGACTCTAGATTATGATCATTGATATGCAGTGTTTGGTTTTGAAATGTTATATTTATGTTCTCAAAACCTCATATTCATTTTATGCTTACATATCTCCATTATTTACGCTTATAGAGCATCTAATGAAACCCATTATTATTTTTTATTTCCCTAGGTTATAATGAATGGTTTTATATAGTATTAATAATGGTTAAGATCATTATGGGATACATTGAAGAACACTCACTAATTTAGATGATTATGATTCCATGATTATAAAGGAAATAAAATATTATGGTCCTCGGGCATTTTTTGTGTAATGTATTGAATATTTATAAAAAATGATTTTATATACATGTATGAAAATCATGGTCCATTATAGTTTGTATCCAAGGAAAGTATTATTTAAAAATTGTAAAAAATCATGAGAAAGCATTATTGAGATACCTAGGTATATTTCTAAGTATTTTTCATGGGATGAATCTAATCATAATTCTAAGGATGACACAAAAAATAGGGAAAATTCTAGGAATTTTGGTAAAGGTTAGTGTGATTTGTTTCCTTGTAATACATCTCTTTTTGGATATTACTAGTGGATTTGGATCCAGTACAAATGTACCTAGGGGTAACACCCTTGAAAATACTATATCTATCTATACTTGATCAGGAACTGGTTCATGGAAATGGGCATTGATGCACACCTTATTTGACACTCCTAAAAGATATGATTTGGAAATTCACAAACTCTTTATGAACCATCATGAAGGATTGAAATAATATATTGGTTAGATTTACCCAGTTTAAGCATAAGGTGTAATAGATTTAAAGTATCGTGTCAGGATTTAGACATCCTGTAATTGATTTTTCATGACTATGTGGTTTTCATTTGGATAAGTGCTTCTCACATTATGCTTTGTATTTTTAGTCAATGGTTTGAACCGAAATGAAAATTGTTAATATAGAATGTGACAGAAAATATTCTATGGACATATCAAATGGGATGCTGACTAGAGTAAATGAAGTTGTGATAATGCCTAATTAGTTTTCATGGAATATGATTAGTAATTTATACCACAACTAACTATAAAACTCACCAAAGAAGAGATGGAAAGATTTTATTGAGAGTTCAGGAATTAGATACCATGGAGGAAAGAAGATTTAGTTTCATATGTATTAAAAATTTGGGAAGAAACACCCATGTGAATTTATTATGGGAACAAGAAGAATTTTAGACTCTGGAATAAAAAGGAAACAAAGAATGTAACTGCAAGGGAAAATAAAAAATTTAGTTAATGCAATGGATGAGATTATTGGCCTCCCAATGATATCGATGACTGCTAAATTATTTAAATGTGACAATTATGATCATTATGCTAATCGATGTCCAAAAGGGGAAGCATCTGAATGGAATTGGAAAAGAGGTGCGATTAATGGTTATATTTTTGATGATGAAGAGACTAAAAATGACACATGAAATTAAATAAGTGCTAAATAATAGATCCTTCTATTCCCAGTAACCACTGTGTGATTGCAACGGTGACTCACTTTCACATTGCCATCCTTGCAGGTGGTGCCTCTTACTCACCATTCCTCCCTCACACTTCAAGCCTTGTGTTAGAGGTATCTCCCTTCCAACCACCCTAGTGTTGCATCCTAACTCACAGCGACCACCTTTCTTTCGATAACAATTCTAACCCCAGGAGCCACTACTGGGTTCTTCCTCCCACTCAAAACCACCTAACCAGCTAGAAAAATATCAACATAAGCCACACAAAAAACACAACACAGCAGATTCGATGAAAATTAAAACCAATAACAAGAGAAATTAAAAACATACTCAAGAATGGAATTTAGATCTACAATTCAAAATCTTAAACTTGAATCCCAAAAATCTGATCGGTAATTACACGCACCAGTTATTTAAGAAAAAAATCCCAAATACACTGAATCCAGAAACTCACCACCAAAGGCCACTGCAAATAGCCATCGTCCAAACCACTAAAGCCGCTCAAATCAGACTCCTCCACTTTTTAAGCAACCGGATCTACCACCGTGGTTTTGAATTGAATCCAAATAAGAATCTTGAACCACCTTCACTACCATGAATCACGGGAGAACCCCTATCCCCTTTCACCTTGATGTTGACCCTTTCAACCCCCGCCAAAAACCTCCGTCTACAAATCTAAAGCACCATAGATCTGAAAACCACTCACCACGCCGCTTAATACCTGTCACCATCTGCTTCTCTTGTGTGGACCCTCTCTGATGTGACTTCCCCCTTCCCCTTATATTATTTTTTATTATTTTTCAATTTTCATGATTTTATACAATAATTATATAACACGTATATTGACAATATAATGTATAATAATAATTATTTATTATAATAACATAATAATAATGATAATAAACTATTTAATAACTAATTATTTTTTTAATTTATATTATTTATAATTTCATTTCTTTTATTAAATTTCAATAAAGTAAATTTAAATAGTTTAATAGTATTAATATTTATATTGTTTAATAATTAATATTATAGTTATTTTATCAAATAATTTTAATCTTAATAATAGGTTTTTATAAATAATATATTTATTGTTAATATTATATCTATTTTTTAATATTTTTTTATATATAATTATATTTATTTATTATTATAATTTTTTTAATAATTTATAATTGGTATTCAATGAAGAGAAAAAAATATTTTTTCTTTTATTTCTGGGGGAAGGTTGTGCTGCATGGGAGTTCATCAATATGTTATATAATATTTGGCTAGAGTCACCAACAGAGAGGCAGAGGTACTGTGGAAGTGTCGCGCATTTATAACGACATAAACATTTATGAATAAAATTTTCATTTCTTCTGATTTAATTAAATATATTTCGATTATAGAAAACACATGGACTTCTATTATTATATCCAATTGGATTTTTATGGACTGTTAAGTATCTTTACTATTGATAAAGTTACCATTGAACAATGATCACATGATTAGTTTAAATATAATGTTTTTTCAAATCTATAGCGAGCCTAACCTTTTCCATATAACATTGCATGATTTTTAAAATAATTATACATCAAAGTACAAGACATGAATCGTAAAGTCTAGTGTCTTGGAAGACTATGTACATAATCATACATTATAAAAAACAACTTTTTATTTAAACTCCATAATGAGCTCCTATCATCCATAATGAGATCCTATCATACATCAGCATAGGATAACTTGGGATAACATAAACAAATGGATGATCTAAAAGCCACGTAAGGGAATAACCATAAGAACAAAGCATTACCACATGGGATAGAAGACATGACATGATAATATAAAAAACATGTAACATATGGAATCATAACATATAAAGATGAAATCATATAAACATGGAGTCATAGAAATGTGACATAAACATAAAACATGTATTTAGTATGAGTCAAGGATGACCACTAAGATCGTTTCCTATAATAGCACGAGCCAAGGCTAACCGCCAAGACCATTGCACATAGTAGCACAAGTCAAGGCTAACCACCAAGATCATCGCATATAACGTCTCATGAGACTCAACTATACACAATGCATTGGAGCACTATCTGGATGCACCGATCTTAAATTTTCATGATTATATTTTCACATAATGAATCATACATAATCAATCACATATAAACATAAGGGTTACCCATGGAAGGAACTGGGTACCACAATCATGTCATAAAGCATAACAAATGGGTGTATCATAAGAGTGTCCATGAAATAAATAAATTCAAACATACATGGATGTTCATAAGGTAAAATAATCATATATCATGGTATCTGACATCAAACATAAGTGATAACATGTAAGAAATGTATTTATGAACTTTTAGCATTAAAACAATTTTGTGCGGTTTTAAGGAAAATACTATAGTGATTTTAAAATATAAAAGTCAAAAATATTTTATATAAAAATAGAAATGAACCAAGAATGTTTTCATAATAAAAATAATTATTTTATAAATAAAATATTGTCTTTAAATAGAGGATATAGTGAACTTGATATTGGGTAAGAATTCAAGAAGTTCCCTTAAAACAAGTTTGCTTATCTGGAAGTTTTGAGGAGGGAATCACTTAAAAACAAGTATATCTCCGAATGAGAATGATGAAAGGGTACTGATAAAAGAATTAGGTATATGTACATAAACTTTATAATATTCACATAAAAATATAAGATAACTTCATTTTGGTAAAAAGAAAGATGGGGAAATGTGAAGGTGAAATGCCTGGATCGGTTGTGATCACTGAGAGGGGAGGGGTGAATCAGTGATAACTTTTTCTTTTTATGAATTGTTCCCTTTCGATTATCAATTCAACCTCTGCAGCTGGTTAAAGCCTAGATCTACTATTTTAGTGGTGCAGTAATAATGAGAGCACAGAACACAGAGATTTACAAGGTTCGGTACAAAGACCTACTCCTTGCCGTGTTGGTTACACCCCCCAACACGGATTCTTCACTATGCCAAAAGATGATTACACAGTAATTGGTTATACCCCCCAATTACAAGTTGGTTAAACCCCCCAACTCCACAACATCATCTTCATCATGGCTCCACTTCACTTCTTCAAAGGTGTTGATCAAATCTCCAAGTAGCTTCAACAGTCTTCAAAAGATCTCGTTGGTCTTGCTCACCAAAAACCAATCACTTAGAATGATCAGTTCTTTTGCATTCACACACTTAAGTGTGTACTCCTCTTCTTCTTATGTTTTGTCACTCTTTTTCACTTGTGCACACATACACAACTCATTTTGAATGTACTCAAATGGGTACAAGCTGAACCTCGGCCTCTTCCTTTCTTTGCACACTCACAAGCCTCGGGCTCTTCACTTCACACACACTCAAGGTGTGTTCTTCACTTTGCACACAAGGTGAAAGCCTGCTTTCTCACTTCCAAGCCTCGGGTTCTTCCTCTTGTTTTGCACACACACAAATGTGGTGGCCTTCCACTCCTTTCACACACACAAAGTGTTCTTTAATTTGTTCTTCAATATGTGCACCCACATAAGGGCTGCGACCTTCTTCTTCAAATGCACACACAAAGTGCAAGACTTTCCTTCCTCCTCTTTGCACACCCACTGCCCGTAGGGTGTTCTTCAATTTGCACTTAGCTCACACACACATAGTGTGGTCTCGGCCTTCACCTCTTGTTTTGCACAACCACCAAAGGCTACGGCCTTCACTCCACTAAGCACACACAAGGCAAACTCAAAGGAGTCGCGCAAGGGGTGCACCCCTGTTCTTCTCTTCACAGCCGTGCATGTGCCACTGGCCGTGGGTCGCGCAAGCCACAGGTGCAAAGCACCGTGGGCGCGCAAGTGCAAACCGCGCAGGGGGAAGCGGTGCACAGAGGTGGCGCACAAGTTCGTGCTGCTCACCCTCCTTCCTGTCGCGCAAAGGATAGCGCGCAGGGGGTCACTTTCGGGCCTCGGGTGGCACCGAGAACAACAGCCGCGCAAGGTAGTTGTGCGGTGGCTCTTTCTTCGCGAGGCAGAAGGCTCTCGCGGATCACAAATTTTTCAGCAAGCTTCCAGAGGTCTCGGCCTCTCTTTTTATAGGCAGAGGAATCCTCAAAACATCCACGGGATATAAATCTTGATCCACCGAGATTTTCGGTTCTTTGAAAACTTCAAATGCGGGCTGAGAATCTCGTTCTTTCTCTCTGCACAACGCGGACTTCTTCTCCTTCTCCTTTATCCACGTGCATGCATTTTAAAACGTATGCAAGCCTCTGTTTAATCCATCCCATGCAAAACATGAACACCGTGTGGCCTCGGCACTTCGTTTGCCTTCGGCCTTCATCGAATTTCTCCACTGGTAGCATGCAAGCTCATTTTAAAGCATGGATGTGTTCGTTGTGGCCGGACGAGCTCAATGGAGTCTTCGGATCAAACTATGGTGGTCGGGAGCTCGAAAACAGGTCGTCGGGTGGCCTCTGGTTCAGCGGGAGACGTCGGGGAGCCTCGGCTGAGCTCGAGGAGGAAGACACCTCCAGCGCCGTTGGATTCGGCTTTGAAAAGATCATCAACGGCCTGGATCAGATCGGGGGCGCGGCGGATTAGATGAGCGGCGCCGATCGTTTGCGAGATCAGATGAGCGGCTGGGATTCGTTCCCGGTGAAAAATGCGCGTCCCACATCGAAACGGCGGCCGATTTTCACGCGGCTTATCAATGTGCCGCTGCCGCAACTCCCCAATTGAACTTCCCTCCTCACGGTGCCTCCTCACACCGTGTTCTCCCTGCGGGCGCGCTCTGCGCCCACTCTGTTCCCTGCGGGCGCGCTCCTAGCGCCCACTATGCATCCTCCGGGCGCGCTCTGGCGCCCATGCTGCGCAGGCCTGATCCCCTGCGTGGCCCCGGCTTACACACGGCCCCCCTGCCTCTCGGGCTGGCCACATGGGATCCCCCCTTGGGCGTGGCGCCTTAGGCCCACATGTGCCTTGGGGGTTGAACCCTTAAGGCTGGCCCTTGGTGGCTAATTTGTTGCTTGAGGAAACACTTAGGACTTTGTTTAAAAACAAAGTAACCAAGTGAAAATGCCAAATGCCACTACTCTTCATCTTCTCCCAATCCATTCTTCTTCTCCTCCATTTGTCTTCTCCTTCTTAATAATTCCTCCATTCATCTTAAACATTTAATCTTCTTGATTAGAAACAACCCCTCAATTCATAATTCTTCTTCATCATCTCATTTTCTACTTAGGAGAGAATTCTCAAGGATCTTCATCAACCGAACTCCTGAATCAAATATTTCTTCAATAAACTTCATTGATCTAATCAGAGATCAATTGGAACATCTTCTGATTCACATGCACTAAGTGATAGTGCATGGACTTCATTAAACACCACTTCATCCACTTAGAAGTTGTGGATGGATCATCTTCTCATCTCCTCATGCATTGTCAATACAATGCATGGTCTTCTAACTTTGTTGTGACTTTGTATCCAGTTGATACAAGTTCTTTGAACTTAAGAACAGCTCATCAATCGTCATATGTAATGCTTCTGTAATCATCAATCTTCAAGATGTACTTCATCAGATGGCACACGAAGACAAGTTATTGACAACAAATGCAATCACTTCACTTGGGCACAACAATCTCCCCCTTTGTATTTGGTTGTCAATACTCCTAAGCACACTTAGAGAATGTCGTGTGCCTGATGATTTCTCCCCCTTATTGGGCAACAAATGCAAAGGGATGAATGGAAACCATACTCAGAATATAGAGCTTCTGGAACTTGCACATCTTTAACTACCAATGCTCCCCCTCAGGGGATGCACTCATCTCCTTCAATTCCCTGCATGTCAGTACAAGAATACAAAAATTTAGGGAATAAGGAGGGACCTTCTTCGACCTCAAGTTAGAGGATAAGGCTGAACATGATGATTCAGCCTTAGCTCAACAAATTTTTCTGTAGGCATAGCTTGTATCCATTGTTCAACTGCTTCAGCCACTGTGTGAGGTTCAACTTGAGAAACCAGTGCAGTCTGATCTTCCAATCTTAACATTCTTCTAGTTCTTACTGAGGAGTGTGGGTCACCCAGGACATTTTCTGTGTCAGTATGTTTCTTCAATTGGTTTTATGTCCTTCCACTTTTATTACCTTCCTCTTCATCACTGGTGTATTCTGATTTGACCTCAATTTGAAATAGGTTTCAAGTGGTTCTTCTTCCTTGAGTGATGATCTGTCCATCCTTCGAGCTCTTGATGATGCATGAATCTTTATTGAATAGTACTTCATGACCATCATCACATAACTGCCTTACACTCAGCAGGTTGTGTTTCAATCCTTCGACAAATAACACATCATTGGATTTTAGATTTTTTGTTTCAACCAGTGCCTTTCCAACTCCCTTGATTTTTAGAGAACAATTATTTCCAACCACCACAGTGCCTCCTTCGTGACTTTCTATGTTGTTTAGAATTTTTATATCACCAGTCATGTGTGATGAGCATCCACTATCAAGAATCCATGACTTGGTTCTGCTGCTGGCTTTTGGAGCAACTTCAGCAAAGCATGTGATTTCTTCATTGGTTTCCTGAATGCCTTTCCCTTTCATGTATTTGACTTTTTGTTTGGGAAGAGTAGTCATACATTTATCAGCTCTATGACCTTGTTGGTCACATCTTCCACAAGCTTCACTTAGGCAGTCAAATGTGTTCTGAATTGGAGGTTTTGATACTTTCTGCACAACACTCTGGGTTTCAGGATGTCTCCCCCTTGACTCATGCCTCATTATTGGAAGAGACATGTTATACCAGCATGCATAGGCCTTATGACCAAACACACCACAACACCAGCAGTAGCCTCTAAACTTTGACCTTTTCCGTTGATAAGAGTCATGTTGTAATTTCCTGTCCAAGATTTGAGTAGTCCTTCCTGAGGATTTCCTTTCTTCCACTGAAGATGATGTTGAACAGGTTTGTTTATGACATGTTTGTCTCAATTTTATCTTTGAACCTTCATAGTTAGAAATAACAGATGTAAATTGAGATTTACTGAGTGGTGAGTCGACCTGCCTCTGAGCACCAGTGTGAGATGATTCTGCTTTGACCTCAACAGCCTTGTTGAAGTCTTCTCTCATCTTTGTCAAGCTATTCTGTGCTTCAATCCACTTGGAATGTGTCACTGATTTCTCTTCTTCTTTGAGGTGAAGTTTCTCCTCAAGATCTTTTGCTATCTTGTCCAGCTCAGCTACCTTCAGTTTGTGTCTCTTGATTTCATCAATGTACATTGTCTCTTTCTTCATACATTCTTCCAACTCCTCAGTCATCCTTTTGGTTTCCTTTTGTAACAATCTCTTCTCTTTCTTGAGTTTAGTGTTCTGTTCAAGGCAAGCCACTAGTTCATCTTTCAACATGTGTTCGAGCTCTGTTCATTCATTTTCATCATCTTCACTGCTGCATGTGTCAAACCCTTTTTCCACATGAGCCATAAAATTCGTTTCTTCTTCTGATTGACTGGCTGAAGTGAAGTCTGATTCTTCCTCTCTGCTAACATAGCTTCTTCTTTCACCTGGAACAAACCTTTTCTTTCTTGCACCAGATCTGTTTCTTTCTCTTGGTTATCTACTCCATTTCTTATTTTGTGACTTATCTTATTCAACTTCCGGAGCACTAGATCTTTTCTCGGGACAGTTAGTAGAAAAGTGTCCGATGTTATTGCAATTGAAACACCTCGATGGTAATTTCCCTTTTCCCCTGAATTTAGTTTTTCCAAACCATTTAGATAAAAGAGAAATAACCTTGTTGAGATCTTCATCCTTTTCTTCATTGTTCGACTCATTTGATCCTAAGACTTCGTCATCTCTTATCTTGAGTTGTCTCATGGCCTCGAAAGCTATCTCATCCTTGATCTTCTTTTTGAATACTGGAATCTTCCTCATTTCATATGTAATGAGAATGTTGTGAAGTTCATCAAGAGAGAGATCATCTCTGTCTTCTAGTGCGGAGACTTTGGGATCAAACCTGTCAGGAAAGTTTCTCATTAGTTTTTTGACAATAGTTGAGTCCTCCAACTTTTTTCCAAAGCCTCGAATGTTGCTGACAATTTCATTGACTCTTGTGAAATAATCGTCAATATTTTCTTCTTCTCCCATCTTAATATCTTCAAACCGACTTCTCCAAATTTGTAATTTAGCTTCCTTGACTTTCATGTTGCCTTCATAACTGCTCTCCAATTTGTCCCAAATTTCTTTGGCATTCTTGAGTCCCATGACTTTTGTGTATACCTTTTCTGAGAGTGACATAAGAATGGCATTTTGAGCTTTACCATCAACTTCCATATTTCTTTTCTCAGTAGGTGACATAGCAGCTTCATCAGCATGAGGAGGGAATCCAAATAAGGCTGCATTTCTAACTTCAAGGCCGAGAGATAGAAGGTAGGGTAACATTCGATTCTTCCAGCTGTGGTAATTCTTTCCATCGAATGTAGGAACACCCCTACTATTAACAGAATTCAGATTGTCCATCTTCTCAGAAGTAGATCCTTACAGAGGCAACCTCCCTCTGATACCACTTGAAATGCCTGGATCGGTTGTGATCACTGAGAGGGGAGGGGTGAATCAGTGATAACTTTTTCTTTTTATGAATTGTTCCCTTTCGATTATCAATTAAACCTCTGCAGCTGGTTAAAGCCTAGATCTACTCTTTTAGTGGTGCAGTAATAATGAGAGCACAGAACACAGAGATTTACAAGGTTCGGTACAAAGACCTACTCCTTGCCGTGTTGGTTACACCCCCCAACACGGATTCTTCACTATGCCAAAAGATGATTACACAGTAATTGGTTATACCCCCCAATTACAAGTTGGTTAAACCCCCCAACTCCACAACATCATCTTCATCATGGCTCCACTTCACTTCTTCAAAGGTGTTGATCAAAACTCCAAGTAGCTTCAACAGTCTTCAAAAGATCTCGTTGGTCTTGCTCACCAAAAACCAATCACTTAGAATGATCAGTTCTTTTGCATTCACACACTTAAGTGTGTACTCCTCTTCTTCTTATGTTTTGTCACTCTTTTTCACTTGTGCACACATACACAACTCATTTTGAATGTACTCAAATGGGTACAAGCCGAACCTCGGCCTCTTCCTTTCTTTGCACACTCACAAGCCTCGGGCTCTTCACTTCACACACACTCAAGGTGTGTTCTTCACTTTGCACACAAGGTGCAAGCCTGCTTTCTCACTTCCAAGCCTCGGGTTCTTCCTCTTGTTTTGCACACACACAAATGTGGTGGCCTTCCACTCCTTTCACACACACAAAGTGTTCTTTAATTTTTTCTTCAATATGTGCACCCACATAAGGGCTGCGACCTTCTTCTTCAAATGCACACACAAAGTGCAAGCCTTTCCTTCCTCCTCTTTGCACACCCACTGCCCGTAGGGTGTTCTTCAATTTGCACTTAGCTCACACACACATAGTGTGGTCTCGGCCTTCACCTCTTGTTTTGCACAACCACCAAAGGCTACGGCCTTCACTCCACTAAGCACACACAAGGCAAACTCAAAGGAGTCGCGCAAGGGGTGCGCCCCTGTTCTTCTCTTCACATTCGTGCATGTGCCACTGGCCGTGGGTCGCGCAAGCCACAGGTGCAAAGCACCGCGGGCGCGCAAGTGCAAACCGCGCAGGGGGAAGCGGTGCACAGAGGTGGCGCACAAGTTCGTGCTGCTCACCCTCCTTCCTGTCGCGCAAAGGATAGCGCGCAGGGGGTCACTTTCGGGCCTCGGGTGGCACCGAGAACAACAGCCGCGCAAGGTAGTTGCGCGGTGGCTCTTTCTTCGCGAGGCAGAAGGCTCTCGCGGATCACAAAATTTTCAGCAAGCTTCCAGAGGTCTCGGCCTCTCTTTTTATAGGCAGAGGAATCCTCAAAACATCCGCAGGATATAAATCTTGATCCACTGAGATTTTCGGTTCTTTGAAAACTTCAAACGCGGGCCGAGAATCTCGTTCTTTCTCTCTGCACAACGCGTACTTCTTCTCCTTCTCCTTTATCCACGTGCATGCATTTTAAAACGCATGCAAGCCTCTGTTTAATCCATCCCATGCAAAAGATGAACACCGTGTGGCCTCGGCACTTCGTTTGCCTTCGGCCTTCATCGAATTTCTCCACTTGTAGCATGCAAGCTCATTTTAAAGCATGGATGTGTTCGTTGTGGCCGGACGAGCTCAATGGAGTCTTCGGATCAAACTATGGTGGCCGGGAGCTCGAAAACAGGTCGTCGGGTGGCCTCTGGTTCAGCGGGAGACGTCGGGGAGCCTCGGCTGAGCTCGAGGAGGAAGACACCTCCAGCGTCGTTGGATTCGGCTTTGAAAAGATCATCAACGGCCTGGATCAGATCGGGGGCGCGGCGGATTAGATGAGCGGCGCCGATCATCCGCGAGATCAGATGAGCGGCTGGGATTCGTTCCCGGTGAAAAATGCGCGTCCCACATCGAAACGGCGGCCGATTTTCACTTGGCTTATCAATGTGCCGCTGCCGCAACTCCCCAATTGAACTTCCCTCCTCACGGTGCCGCCCCGCACCGTGTTCTCCCTGCGGGCGCGCTCTGCGCCCACTCTGTTCCCTGCGGGCGCGCTCCTAGCGCCCACTATGCATCCTCCGGGCGTGCTCTGGCGCCCATGCTGCGCAGGCCTGATCCCCTGCGTGGCCCCGGCTTACACACGGCCCCCCTGCCTCTCGGGCTGGCCACATGGGATCCCCCCTTGGGCGTGGCGCCTTAGGCCCACATGTGCCTTGGGGGTTGAACCCTTAAGGCTGGCCCTTGGTGGCTAATTTTTTGCTTGAGGAAACACTTAGGACTTTGTTTAAAAACAAAGTAACCAAGTGAAAATGCCAAATGCCACTACTCTTCATCTTCTCCCAAGCCATTCTTCTTCTCCTCCATTTGTCTTCTCCTTCTTAAGAATTCCTCCATTCATCTTAAACATTTAATCTTCTTGATTAGAAACAACCCCTCAATTCATAATTCTTCTTCATCATCTCATTTTCTACTTAGGAGAGAATTCTCAAGGATCTTCATCAACCGAACTCCTGAATCAAATATTTCTTCAATAAACTTCATTGATCTAATCAAAGATCAATTGGAACATCTTCTGATTCACATGCACTAAGTGATAGTGCATGGACTTCATTAAACACCACTTCATCCACTTAGAAGTTGTGGATGGATCATCTTCTCATCTCCTCATGCATTGTCAATACAATGCATGGTCTTCTAACTTTGTTGTGACTTTGTATCCAGTTGATACAAGTTCTTTGAACTTAAGAACAGCTCATCAATCGTCAGATGTAATGCTTCTGTAATCACCAATCTTCATGATGTACTTCATAAGATGGCACACGAAGACAAGTTATTGACAACAAATGCAATCACTTCACTTGGGCACAACAGAAGGAATAATGGAGGTTCGGGTAGAGTCCCTTACGAATTATCAGCATGGTATCAGGTATACTTAAGAGGGATTAAAGAGGGCTAAAGGGATTTCTCAACTTTTATAAACCATGATGGAAGTATGGGAAAGGTGAGAAAGCGTACCCCATAATTAGGTATTACACATTAAATGGAATAGCATATAGAACATTCTTGAATAAAAGTTTAATGGAGAGGATCCCTTACCTTAAATCTAATGGTGATCTTTTCATTAACATAATGTCCATAATAATAAAATTAGATTCATTAATTAATACTATTATAACCTATTATATATGTAAAATATTTTCTATAAACCTTTTAAGTTCATTTATAGCCATTTTGATTAGTTGTGAGGTTCTATTTTATTGTTTTGTATGTCTGCTTACATGGTTTTAATGATCAGTTCACTTATATTCATGTTCAAATAAAAATTTATGATGAAGGTGGTTATCTAGAATTGAAGTTGTATTTTATTATTGAACATCCATAAGGTTTCATGGTTGAATATTTAATTTGGGTGCGTGGAGTTAAGTTGAATCATTATGTAAAACTTTAGTGACAATCTTTTGGGTTAATTGGAGGTTTTTTTACCACAATGAACACATTTTGTATTACAAACCAAAACCATGTGTAAAAAATTATTCCATTACCATAGATGAGACATAATACATATATTATGTCCTGGTTCAATAATGAAAATTGTTTCATGACTCGAATTGAATACGGTAAGAGAAATTCAAAACCCATCGTCCTTTAATGTAGTATATTAACACATTTCGGATGGTCTCTTTACTACTATAATAAAATAAGATTAAAGGAGAGATGATAATAAATTATTCCATTATCATAAAACAATTCTAGTAAATTTAAGCTACTGGAGATTTCATAACATTTGGATGAGGAGAGGTAAGGATAAAAAATAAAACAAAAGAACTTGAAAAGATAAAAGAAAGAAAATAAATGAGGAATTTACCACTTGATTCAATCTTCCTAGAGAGCCTATTAAGGGTATAGGATTTTATATTTTTGAAGAGACTAGGGGATTTTGGATGAGGGGGGAGCTTAGGGAGAGATTTTGGTAGAATTTAGTCATGGCACAAGGCTTGAGAGGAGTGAAGAGAAGAGGTAAGCAGGGGTGGTATTTATAGTGGAGTAGAGGAGGGTTTCCATAATATTAAAAATCATTAGTTTATTATTTATCAATAATACAATAAATAGTTATGATTCCATGACCAAGAATAGTAATAAGTGCATGTGAGATCTATATTTTGGTGCTTACATCACTTATGATGTCATGAATAGTGGATTTAAATTATAATGTATTCACATAGTAAATTCATGTATTTTACTAATCACAAAAAAAATCATGTATTTCATAAAAATCCCAAAAAATTACCAAAAACATTTTTCAAAGTATAAAATCTAGAAATGAAATTCATTTTCCAAAAATAATTTTCAAAATATGATTAATTTAATTTTTATTTAAAATCATAATTTACTCGAAAAATAATAATTAAGGGTATGTTAAATTTTCAAAATTCAAATAACAGAAGTGACAAGCTTATGATTAAAGGTCACATAGCATTTAGTAGTTCATTATGTTGTGATTTAATGTTATTATATTACATATTTATAAGAATGAAATTTCCATTGAAAAATTTGGGTCACCACATTATCCCCCCCCCATTATGAAATTTCACTCTCGAAATTTCTTTTTACACTCTAAGCCATAAACAGGTGCGGGTAATTTTCCTCCATTGCCTCCTCCAGTTCCCATGTTACCACTTGGTACATGTGGTTCTGCCACAATACTTTGACCAGGTGAGTAGTCTTATTACATAGAAAATTACCTCTATGATCCAAGATATTCACTGGATTCTCCTTGTAAGAAAGATCATTCTTCATCTATACCACCTTTAAAGAGAGTAATTGGGAAAATCTGGTATTTACTTCCTTATGAGGGATAAATGGGAGACATCATATACAATTAACGTGGTAGGTGAAAGTGCAAGTCGATAGGACATATCCTCGATATGATCAATAATATCGAAGGGGATGAAGTGCCTGGTACTTAAATTTCCTTTTTTCCCAAACCTCATTACCTTCTTCCATAGAGATATGCATAGAAATACCATATCTCCAACATTGAACATAAGGTCCTGTCGATGATTGTATGCATAACTCCTTTGTTGACTTTGGGATGCCTTGATGTACTACTGAATGGTTTTAAACTTCGCCACCATTTTTTATACCATTTCATGTCCTTGGAGCTTATGCTCACTAACTTCATCCCAACACTCTGGCATTCTACACATTTTCCCATAAAGGGCTTCGTATGGTGCCTTTTGGATGCTCCAGTGGAAACTGTTTTTGTAGGAGAATTCAACCAGTGGGAGATGTTGGTCTCATACTCCTTTCAATTTCATAGAACATGCAATCAACATGTATTCCAGTGTCTGAATAGTCCGCTCAGATTGGTCATCAATTTGAGGATGATAGGATGTACTGAAGTTCAGTTCAGTGCTTAGAGCATGTTGGAGACTTTTCCATAACATCGAGGTGAATCTTGGATCATGATCAGAAAAAATAGATAGTGGTACTCCTTTCATCCTTAACACCTCTTTGATATTTATCCATGAAATTTGATCCAATGAGAAGTCCTCTCAAATCATGATAAAGTGAGTTATCTTTGTAAGACAATCCACACTGACCCATATAGCATTATTTCCTCTATATGTCCATTGAATTATAGTGACAAAGTCCATGGTAATGTTCTACCACTTCCATATTGGTATGGGTAGTGGTTGAATCATCCCCTTAGACTTTTTCCTCTCATCCTTCACTTGTTGACATACCAGGCACATTGATGTATATTCTACAATCTCCCTTTTCATATTGTCCCACCAAAAATTCTCTCAGAGATCTCGATATATCTGTGTTCTCCCTGCGTGGATAGAGAAGGTTGAGCTATGTGCATCATTTAGAATCTCCTTATTTATCTCTAGATCAGATAGTAAACATATTCATGACCCTAATATTTCAAATACTTCCTCATAAATCATGAACTCAGAGGATTCCCCATTTTTAATGGCTTCCACCCTTTTTTGAATTTCCACATCTTTTCTTTGAGCATCCATTATTTTCACCATGAGGGATGGTTTAGTGATCATTTGAGAAATTATTGATGATTTTTCTCCCTTAATGATCCCCAATTATATCTTTTTCAAGTCTAATAAGATCAGATTATTTTCAATTCACGTCATTGATAAATATGTAGGATCATTTCTACTTAGAGCATTTGCCACCTTGTTTTCATTACCGGGATGGTAGTGGATTGAGAAATCATAATACTTGATGAGATCTATCCATATTCATTGGAACATATTAAGATATTTCTATGTGAATATATATTTCAGACTCTTGTGATCATTATATATCTCACACTTATCCCCATAGAGATAATGCCGCTAGATTTTTAATGCAAAGATCAAAGCCACCAACTCCAAATCATGTGTGGGATAGTTTTTCTCATGGATTTTCAGCTTCCTTGAGACATAGGCTATCACTTTATCATTTTAAATCAGCACACAAATGAAGCCCTTATTTGAATCATCACTTTACAGAGCCATGAGTTCTCCACTAATTTGTAGTGTGAGTATTGGCGCATTGATTAGCCTCTTCTTCAACTCCTTAAATAGTCTTCATATTCCGGAGTCCAGACAAAATTTACTCCATTCTCTGTCAGTTTGGTCATTGGGTTTGATAATCATGAAAATTTTGTTACAATGCTTTGATAATACCTAGATAGACTAAGAAAGCTACAGATCTCCATCACAGATGTTGGCATGGGCCTCTCTTCAATTGCCTTTATCTTGGAAGGGTCCACATATATCCCTTTACTGGTGATAACATGCACCAAGAATGATATTTCCTCCATCAAAAACTCACATTTACTATACTTTGAATATATATTCTCCCTTATAAAAGTTTTTAACATAGTATTAATGTGATCCTCATGTCCCTTAATTCTATTGAAGTATATCAGAATATCGTCAATAAAGGCTACCACAAATTGGTCGAGGTATTCTCTAAAGACTCTATTCATTAAATCCATGAAAATTTCTATAGCATTAGTGAGTCTGAATGACATCACTGTGAACTCATAGTTTCCATACCTTATTCTAAAAACATTCTGGGGAATATCTTCCTTTCTCACCTTTAATTGGTGATATCCTAATCGATATTCCACCTTAGTGAAATCGTTGGCCCCATGGAGTTGATCAAACAATCCATCTATCCGTGGTATGGGATACTTGTTCATTATTTTGATTTTATTGAGCTCATGATAATCAATGTAGTGGCGCATTGATCTATCCTTCTTCTTGATGAAGTGGACTGGCTCACCCCATGGTGAAGCACTCGGGCGTATAAAACCCTTCTCCAGATTCTCCTACAAATGCTTCTTTAGCTCTTCTCGGTCTACAGTGGCCATTCTATAAGGTTTCATTGATATAGGTAGAGATCCAGAAATAATTTCAATTGAGAACTCAACCTCTCAGTCAGGAGGAAGACCAGGAAACTCTTTAGGGAATAAATATTTGTTATCCCTCACGATGGGCATCTCTTCAAGAATAATTCTCTTCATTTACCCAATCATTTGAGATAAAAATTATTTATCATAAGGAATTAATATCCACACTTGATACAATTATTATAAAGAAGATTCATCTTCCTCCTTACACTTGTAATTCATCGAAGGATGCTTTAGGATGTGAATATAGATCTCCAGTTCTCGATTGTTGATGTTGGATTAGTATAAAGATAGTCAATCCAAGCCCAGATATCGTCAAACCATACTAAAGTAACTATGATGGGATTTTTTGTGAGGTTCAGTCAACAAACATTAACCATAGAGGAGTTATAAACAATGGATGCAATAATTTACCCATTCCTTATTCTCACATATAAAATATCCTCTAAATTATGAGGTGGTGTTTGAATGATTCTACTAAACTTGAAAGATCTGAAAGAATGTGTAGAACTAGAATCAAATAATAAGTTATGTATTCTTGAATGAATAACTAGAATACATGTCACCACATCATTGTCTGTCTCTACCTCAGTAGTAGTGAGAGCATAATCCCTTCCTTGTTTCCTTGGATTTTTTTGTTGATTTCCTCCACCAACCCTTGGATTAGGCAAATTTTTTGCATAATTCACATGCTCCTTTAAGTTGTAACACTACACTAAAGGCTTAGTGAGGATTTTTACCTTTATTTATTCTTCCATATTAGCATGATTCATCATATAACATTGATATTTCTTGGTCAGATGTATCATTCTCACACATTTAAATCAATTCTTGGTTCCCCTTAGAGAGTTCCTAAGATTCTTCTTCACACAAATTTTACAAGTGAGATATTCTGGCTTCTTTCTATCATGGGATTTGTTTGTTAAACCACCCATGTTGTTCTCCATTTTTCACTTCTGGTCACTAGGCCTATAAGACCACTGAGATTCTCCAATATCCATTTAAACCATGAGGGAAAAATAGATAATATCCTCATAACTCTTGAAGTCTCGAATCTCCAACACCTTTCATAGACTCAACTTTAGCTAGCTAAGTAAGTGATCCACCTTGCTTTCGGTTTCATGACAAAGCCATAGGTGTACCTTGAAAGCCTTGTAAAGTTTTCGTTATATTCCCCAATGGACTCATCTTCCTTATACTTGAGACCAATGAACTCTCTTTCCATCATGAGATAGAGGGTTTGAGGAAATTATTTATTGAAAAACATCCTCTTGAATTACTCTCAATCCACGAAATCAATTTCCTCTTGGTAATTTGTATTCTTGATTAGTTCCCACCACTGATCAACTTCCTCGTCAAAATGATAAACCTCCAATACAACTTTCTATTCTTCTGAGAATAGGTGTATATAGAATATCTTTTCAATGGAGTGAATCCACAGTTCCACGAGGAGGGGATCATAAGATCTACTACACATGGGAGTCCTTTTCCACATTAAGGATTCTATGACAACTTTCACTTTCTATGGAGGAGGAGGGAATTTCAAATGATTCAAGTTATTATTAATAACATAAGACAACTGATCAAGTACATTAATGAATTTTTAGAGCACATTTTCCCATCATATCAGGAATATAATTAGGGAAATCTTCCCATTTACTATCACATTGGTTGTTGGAACATGTTCTATCCTTTCCTGCCATTAACTAAGAATAATAAAGTTCAATTATTGGTATTGAATACTTAGTTATTGAACATTAAAAATAAATCTTTTGAAGATAAGGGATAAACTTTTGAAGGATAAGTATATCCAAACTTGTGATTCCTTATGTTTAAATCTAGGTTATCCTCGATCTATTTCTTAACTTAAAATCATATGGGATCTTTTCTTATTCCCTTAAAAATGTTTTATACTAAGCTCATTAGTTTACCACAGCATATCCCCCGAGAGTGTCAAACCAAGAGTACAGAAAGGTCCATTATCGTGTACTGGGATACCTCGGGTCAGGCCTGAAACTCCTTGTCGAATTTTTCACTCCTAGGTACATCTATGCCAGAACCACCTCTACCTTTTTTTATCTTGATAGAGATGTATTTTCTTGATAAACTATTAACTCTATACTTACCAAAATTTGTGGATGATTTCTTATACTTAGTCTCATCCTTAAGGTTCTCACTAATGTTCTATATTACTAATCTCAGAAAATAACTAAACCATCCTCTAATACCAACTATAGTGACCCTGTCCCCTTACATATAACATTACATGGTTTTAATCATAATTATAAATCCAATTACAATCCAAGGATCATAAAGCCTAGTGTCTTGGAAGACTAGGTACATAATCAAACATTATAATGACATATTTTTTAACTCTATAATTAGATTCTATCTTATATTATGCACGTACATCTTCATAGGATAACCTAGGGATAAAATGAACAAAGGGATGAGCTAAAAGACCAGTAACAAAATAACCATAAGAAAAAAAGCATTATCACATGTGATAGAAGGCATGACATGATGATATAAAAACATGTAACATATAGAATCATAACATATAAACATGGATTCATAGTAATGTTGAAGAAACATAAAACATGTATTTTGTATGATTCAAGTATAACTGCAAAGGTCATTTAATATAGTATCATAAGACAAGGCTAACCCCCAAGACCTTTGCACACAGTTGCACAAGCCAATGCTAACCGCCAAGACCGTCACACATAACGTCTAATGAAACTCAACTTTACCCAATACATTGGAGTGATATATGGGCACACCCATCTTATTTTTTCATGAATATTTTTTCCACTTAATGAATCATACATAATCAATCATATATAAACATAAGGGTTACCCATGAGAAGAATTGGGTACCACAATCGTGTCATAAAGCAAAACAAATGGGTGTATCAAAAGAGTGTCCATGATAGAAATGAATTAGAACATACATGGAGGTTAATAAGGTAAAACAAACATATATAATGGTAATATATGTTAAATGGTAGTGTCAACATGTAATAAATCTATTTAAGAAATTTTATCATTTAGACAGTTTTGTGCAGTTTAAGGAATATACTATAGTGATTTTAAAATGAAAAATGGAACAATATTTTATATAAAAGAATAAGTGAACCAAGAAGGATTTAATAATAAAAATATTTTTTTATAAATAAATTTTTGGATTTAAATAGAGTATAGAGTTCACTTGAAATTTCGTAAGAATTCAGGAAGTTCCCTTAAAACTAGTCTGCTTATCTAGAAGTATTGAGGAGGGAATCACTTAAAAACATGTATATCCACAAAAGAGAAAGATGAAAGGGTATTGATAGAAGAATTTGGTATGTGTAAAAAAAATTAGAATGTGAACATAAAAAGATAATATGACTTCATTTTTGTAAAAATAAATATGAGGCAACCCAAATTTATAATGGAGGTTCGAGTAGAGTCTCTTACAGATTATCAGCATAGTATCAGGTGTACTTTAGAGGGATTAAAGAGAGATAAAGGGACTTATCATCTTTTATACACCATGAAAGAATTATGGGGAAGGTGTGAAATCATACCCCCTCATTATTTATTACACATATAATGGAATATCATAGAGGATATTCTTGAATAAAAGTGAAATCGAGAGGATCCCTTAGCTTAAATCTGATGGTGATCTTTTCTTGAACTTAATGACCTGAATATTAAAATTTGGTTCATTAATTAATAATTAAAGATACTATATATATATATATTATTTATTATAACCTTTTTATGTGAATTTATAACCATTTTTTCGGGTTATCACGTTCAATTTTATTCTTCGGGTATGTTTGCTTACTTAGTTTTAATGTTCAGTTCACTTATATTCATGTTCGGATAAAAAATTATGATGAAGGTGGTTGTCCAAAATTGATGTTATATTTTATTATATAAAATGCATAAGGTTACATGTTTGTAAATTTTATTTTTTTACTTAGAGTGATTTTGAATCATTATATAAAACTATAGTGACAACCTTTTGGGTTAATTGGTGGTTTTGTACCACAATGATCACAATTTTTTATAAACCATAAACATGTGTAATAAATTATTACATAACCAAAGACAAGACATAATAAATATATTATGATCAGTTTCAACCATGAAAATGGTTTCATGACTAGGATTGAAGATGGTAATATAAATTGAAAACTCATCGTCCTTGAATGTGGTAAATTAATATATCTCAGATGGTTTCTTTACTACTAAGATAAAAGAAGAGTAAAGGAGAAATGATAATACATTTTTTAATTATCTTAAAAAAATTAAAGTACATGTAAGGTAATGTTGTTGTCATAACATTTAGAATAGGAGAGGTAAGGAGAGAAAATAAAACAAATGAACATGAAAAGAAAAAAATGAAAAGAAAAGAGGAATTCACCTCTTGATTCAATCTTCCTTGAAAGCCTCATAACGGGATAGGATTTGGTATTTTGAAGAGACTAAGGGATATTGGACAAGAGGTAGGATCTTTCATAGATATTTGGACAGAATTTAGGCAAGGAACAAGGATTGAAAGTAGTGAATAGAAGAGGTAAGAATAGGTAGTATTTATAGTGGAGGAGAGGAGGGTTTTCATAATATTATAATCATTATTTTATTATTTTTATATAAGACAACAAATAGTGATTATTCCATGACAAAGAATAGTAATAAGTTCATGTAAGTTATAAATATGGGTTCTTGCATCACTTATGATGTCAGGAAAAGTGTATTTAAATTCTAATTTCTTTATGCAGTAAATTGTTGTATTTTACTATTCACCAAAAATTCAAGTATTTCAAAAAAATCCCAAAAATTTACCCTAATCATTTTTCAATGTGTAAAATAAAAAAATTAACTCCATTGTTCAAAAATAATTTTCTAAATATGATTAATTTAATTTTTAATTAAAATAACTATTAACTTGAAAAATAACAACTTAAAAACATTTGTTTTCTTATTCCCAAATAATATTAGATCGTGCATCCACATAAATATTATTTATATAATATCATAGGTAAGGATACTATTAATTATGGTATATCTCTATTCATAAGGGTAACATTACTATTTATAAGGGTATGTTACTATTCACCAAAAAATTAAGTTGGGCATATTAGACTCCAAATAACATACAGATTGCTACTGTGTATGTCAGATTTTCAAAATTTAAATCAGATAAGTGAAAAAATTATGTTTAAAGGTCACATAGCACATAGCAGTTCATTATGTTTTTATTTCATGTGATTATATTAAATAATTATACGAAGGAAATTTCTATTGAAAACTTTGGGTCATTACAAAATTCTTTGGACACGGAAAAAATTAGTGATTGCCTCAACCACTAGGATTATTCCATATGAAGCCCACTTATCAAAGTTTACAAGGGAGATATAATTTCTATGATTTTCCCTAGACTAATACCATTTTTATATCCAATGACTTAAGCATGATCGAAACTATTTAATGGAGAAGTTCAAGCTCATCAAGATCACATTCCAAACCTTGTTCACTGAAGGGTACTATGAAAGCCCCACCATCGCACACCTTACTCTTAAGGAATATACCCATGTAATAATTGTATATATATCAAGACCATAGAGTTAGTAATATGTACATTATTTTTGGTATAGAATAATTAATAAATTGTATTAATATTTTTGTTACTTGGTAAATAATTCTTAAAGAAGAAGTAGTATCTTTGGTTAATATTCAAATTCAATTGAGGAATCTATTTTCATGAATTAATTTATTTTTAAAATATATAATATTTTAATATAATATTATTATTAAATTAATTTTATTAAATAAAAATTATCATATAATTTTTATGAAGTAAAATTAAATTTCTTTTAAGGTTCGAAAACTGATTTTGTCAAAACCCATCAATTTCCAATAAAAGTAGGTTTTTACTTAAAATGTGAACATTAACAAATTAAAAACAATATTTTTATAAAATTAATATTAATTTTTGAATCATGACATCAAAATTATCCAACAGTGATTTTTTCATAATTTTCATAGATAGTCGAATTTTTAGGTAAAAACTAAATACCATATAAATATACAGTGTGTTTTATGACATCATAATGGATCTATAGTGATGTAAAAAATAAAATAAAAGATATATTTGGACAAATAAATATTTTAACTTTAAAATAATGTAATTTTATAATTATTTTTTTTCTTTTTCAAATCCTTGGTGAATCCTCAACGACATACAATATGTTTTATGATTTTAAAATCATTTCTTTGAAAGTGTGACTCAACTTTATATAAGAAAGGGAAATATCTTAATATCATCATACATTGGCCTTATAAAATAATTCATACCACTCCCATTTTCCAGAATCCATGTTCAAAACCCAGGGTATGTTTTGTGGTTTTTATTATTTTATAGTGTAGTGTCTAACACCTAAATAATAATGAAATCCCCCTCTTTTCTTATATAAACCCTCCCAAGATCCCATTTCTCTTAAATAAAACTCCTTAAATATCGACCACACATTTCCCTATACTCTCTAGAGTCCTTCCAAGGAGCCCCCAAGCTCCCAAGAAGCCAATATCAAGCCTTTGGGTCACTCATCCATGTAACGGATCCTCACCTTCCTCTCTCCCTTTCATTTCCATACCATTGTCTGAAATTAGTTTTGTATTTTAATTCATTATATTTTCATATTTTTATAATAAATTTCCAACATTAAATTTTATTATATTTCAATAAGGGGTCATTTATCCTTCCCTATTTATACCCTTACCTAAGTTGTTACTATGCTGAAATTTTATAACGTATTTGTTTCACTCCTCTTTTTATCACAAACCTCATTTATGATATGCCATTTTATTTCCAATTTTTAAGTTGGGATACATTATTTCCTATCCCCCTTACTATGCATTTAATTTTTAAATGATTTTATACCATTTTATCTCTCATAAACCCATTTATGAATTTCTATTTGATGTTGTAATACTGCTGAAATTGCACTACGATTTTCCATCATGTAATGAATACCATACCCAATTCTCTATCAAAGGTATTCAACTTTATGATCATATACTAATTTATTTTGGGCATATATGTATTTATTACACATTCCATGATCTTTTAATAACATGTGATGTTGAATGAATATAGGTTATATTATATATGCGGAATACTTAAACATGAGATTGAAATGATTTTGAAGGGTGCACCCTGATAGAGCTCCAATGCATTAGGTAATGTTTAGTATCATGATATATCATGTGAAATTGGAATTGACTCAGGCTACATCAGATGCAGTGTGTGTTAACTCGTGATACATGATGTGTAATGTGTGTTGACACATGCTACGTCATGTGAAATGAGTGTTGAATCACTCTCCTCCATGTGAAATGAGCCTTGTCTCGTGCTAATATCATGATGTATGTTGTTGACATAGTTCCATAATGTGATTATCATGTTGTATCATGCCTTTATATTTAGGTTATGTTTATCCTCCATTGATATGACAATTCTCTAACATGTATTTTCTTCTTCATATTATGCCATGTTTGATCCCTTATTGGGCTTTATATCTCACCCCTTTCTTATTTATATCCTCAGGTTATCCTATTTAGTGTTAAGTACAAAGGAATTATTTGGTCTTGTCAAATAATTATTTAATAAAATATTGTATTTCATGTTTTAAAATGGTAATTCGGGTTCCTAAATTTCCAATACACTAGACCTTTGGATCTTAGGAGTTGTATTAATAGAAAATCCATGTAATAAATTGTGATTAAATATGAAATAAAGTGAAGTGTTTTTAATGTTGTTATTAGAGGATAGGTTTAGTTGTTTTGGGGATTAGTATTAGAAACCAGTAGTAAAAACCCTTATGTATAATACTAGGTCTTTGGAAACATCCCTAAATTTTGGAAAGTATAGAGTAAGTGGTTTATTAAGAAAATACACCCCTGTCTAGATACTACAAGTGGACGTGATTCTATCACAGATGTACCTAAATGTAATAACTCTGACAAGGTGTTATGATCTTGACTTAGGGTAACCTGGTACATGAAAAAAAATCCTTACAGCGCACCTGGTCTGACAGTCCCAGGATTTATTCTTTGGTAAATTCATAAATTCATTACAAATCATTATTAAGGTAATAAATAAAAAATCTCATAAGAATATATGTTAGGAATTATATAATGGATAACATAGACTGAAGCCTAAAATCTCATAAGTTGAGGAGTCAAATTTAATTTATAAGTTATCCTTTTTTCACCATTGGATACCTCTTTATGTGTTTTATAGTTTAAAGAAATTATCTTCCCTATGTTAGTTTTGGATTAAGTAAATGAGTAGAACAAGAATGAAATATTGAAATGTTGGGTTATCTCCAATAGTTCTACATATTCTTTTATATAAATAAATTTTATCAGAACTATTCAAACACCCCCCACAAAACAAGGAAGTAGAGATGTCGGTGAAAACAAAAAATGGGGAAATTATTTTATCCCATGTATATAACTCCTCCCCAATCATAATTTGTGTATTTAACTTCCTAGTAAACCTTTATATAATTCCCTTAGTGGAATTTGATGTAATTATGGTCATGGATTTGAATTCTATATATAGAGACAACATAAATTTCTTTGAGAGGGATATCACTCTCCAAATGGAAAACTGACCCATGATTCTATACAAGTTCAAGGAGGATGAATATTCCTCATCCCCATCATCCAAATCATGGATATTACTAGCCTTTGAGCATGGGTATCTTTCTCAAATGATTGAGTCTAATAAAGTAACCATACACTAAAACATGCATTTTCTGACGGAATTTTCTAATGTGTTTCCCAAGGAATGTTATGGTCTTTCTCTATGTAGATATGTTGAATTTCCAGTCGATATTATACCTGGGGTGTTTCCAATATCCAATACACCATATACAATAGATGTTGTGGAACTTGAGAAGCTAAATAAATAATTACATGATAATTGAGATAAAGTGTAACGCCCCGACCCAAGTTACCCAGAGTCAGTGCATTATTACATAACATTATCATGATCACCAAAGATCAGGTCTCTAAATACTGATTAGTTTAGTAGCCTTGGAAGTACTAGATACATTCATAAGGTTTACATTACATCATAAAATTCAAACTAAAACATAATTTTTTCCATAGACAACACTGAGATCCCATAGACTATCCCTACAGGTCAGTCATAATATACTTCTTCACATCTTGGTAAAAATAAAACATAGAAAGGGGTGAGATCAGATGCTCAGTAAGGATAACAATATAGCGGAAACATTCATAAATAAGCATAAAAATTTAAGGAAATGTATAATATTAAAACAAAATCATTTTAAACTTGAACATCAGGATAATATGGAAAAGATAAAATCAAATAGTTCCATTTGCTTATTCACATGGATATTCTACTAATCGAATAATTACATGCAATATCAATAGCCACTTTCATAATGATGGAATGCATAAAGACAGACTTTCATAACCACATAGTCAAGGCCTTGTTCCAAGACTACAAATAATATTTTATCAAGGCCTTATGCCAAGACACTATTTTGTCTCATGAGACCTATCGATGCATCGAGGATCTATAGCGGGCTCCACCTGTCACTTACTAAGTCCAATGCATTCCTCATATGAAAAGGTTTAAACATAACATAAACATTCGTATTTAAACTAGCATACAAAATGTCAATAATTTATCCATAAACCATGAATGGTGTAAAAATAACACATCTGTAGTCAAACATATCACAAAACCTTCAATTCAATATGGAAGTTTTGTGTAACAATAAATCAACTTCAAATAAGCTTAAAATCCATCAAAGGATGAAATAAAAACCTTTTTTTAGAGAAATGACTCTTTATATTTTGAAATCATTTAAGAGTCACATAATTATAATGAAGACATTTATTTTGAAAATATTATTATAATATTTTAAGGGAATCTTCAATAATTTTATAATGCTGGAAAATAGCCTCACATGTTGTATAAGTTAAACAACATTCTTACCTTAATTTTGTCGAAAAGGTCATAAAGTACCTTGTTTGGAAAACAACAAAAATTTCCATTCAAAACATATAAGGTCAAATAAGGGTATAAATGACTTTAACCCATTTTCTAGTAAATAGTAAAAATGTTTTGAAATACATTTTTAAGAAACATGGATGTGGATGATAAAGAGGTCCCTGTAGATACTTACGTAAAAACAACCTCAGATAATAAAGAGATTGTGAAATTAACACTTACCTTGTACTTTTACTTGGTCTAGGGTAGGTTAACCTCCTGTATAATGGTTAAATAATTGTTATTAAATTATACAAAAATCATATACATTAATATGATATCATATATGATCTTTTAACATTTCTTTGTTAATAATATCTTAGTATTATCGTATTTTTGGGTGTTAACAGATTCGTTTTCCTTTATATTATTTGTTATGTGAGTCATATTTGTTATGGATGAGATGTATCTTATTCATATCCATAATTATATCAAGTCTCTAAACATTATTTTTAATCATATAATGAAAATTAGTCTTGAATGGATACGACGGGGAATGAATCTCATCGCGTTTGTGGAGACGGTAATCCGTACGTCCGCACGAGCGACAATATCATTCTTTTGATATTAAAATAATATATAATTGGATGTTATATCATATATAAAGAATAATTATCATGTTATATTTATTATTTAAATCAATTATACATCATTATTATACCCATCCAAATAATAATATATTGAATAACAATTACACCACAACGTGGAGACGGAAAGTCGTACATACGCACGTATGGTGACATGTCATTCAAAGGATGGATAGAATAATGAATTTGGTTGTACCATATTTATAATAACATCATATTATATAGTATATAATGTATTTATTATTTTATAATGGAAACAACAATTAAATAGGAAGTGGAAGAAGAAAGGAACTTGAAAGAGGTGATAAAATATTTACCTCTTCTTCGGGTTCTTCCTTTTGATTTGATCAAAAGGGATCCTTAGGTTTGATTTATGAGTAAAGTAATGCATATATGAATAAGGGAGGATATTTTAGAGGGTATTTAGGTAGAGTTTGTCCAATAAAAATGGCTTTGAAGGTTTGAATTATAGATAAGGGGGAGTTCCATTTTATAAGAGGGGTGAGGGGAACCTTAGGAAAAGCTAGAAATATTATTTTATAATAAAATAATTTTCGGTTTCTAATAGCTCAAAAATAAATTATATAAATTATAAGGTGTAAATGGGTCTAAAACAAATCAACCAATAGGTTTTAGACAGGTTTGGGTCACTATATTAACCTTATCTTTCAGATTTAACTCTTAGTAAAATAGTTTTACATTTACCATGTCTCTTTGTATTTTTATATTATATGGTTAATAAACTTACTATATACTTCCAAGATAAACCAAAGTGGTTCATCAATGACACACCTATAATTATATAAGTCTTTTCGCTGAACCTTATATTTTTAGGAATAGAATATCAGTTAATAATATAATATTTGTTTTAAAAACTCTTTTATGTCTATTTTGACACTATTTGGTAATTTGTTTTTTCTAAATTCATAAAAACATTATTACTTAGAAATATAATAATCTAACCAACCCTAACATGTTATATTAACCTATAAAATTAGTGGAACTCATAAAAAGTCTCAAATTACATTTATTTGGATATTTATAATTTCTATTATTTTAATCATTCTTTAATAAGATAATTACTGCATCGTCATTGTGTCATAAATAAATTTAATTATTTAACGTCTAAATAATATAAATAAAATAAAATTATGTAGGAAATATTTTTAGATTTCTAATAGATATTTATAGTAGAATTTATCTTATGTGTAACCCTATATTAAAAAAACTTTAGTTATTAAACTTTGATTTTAACTCTTTTAACTCTTCTTTGAATTAAATAATAATAAATGTCCTAATATAATACAAGTGGACCTAAAGGATCATATTTTATTCCTAAGGATTATTATGGTCGAATTACACTTATCCAATAGAATTAGGACATTTTTTAGGGTAATAATAATATCATTTTTACCCTTAATTACCCAATTTTACTTTTAACCATGGTAAATAAGAGTAAAAAGTTACTATTCACCAAAAATTATTTTCACCTTATTGAACCAAATTTTACTTACTGATATCAACCATGTCTCTTGGATTTTTTAAATTCAACTCACAGAAGTGGTAAAATTAAGTTTTATGTAAATTTTCAAATTCTCCTAGGAGGTGGGTAAAAGACGGTGAAAAGTACAATAATCTTTTTATATATCTAAAATTATTATAAAATGAATTCAATGAATTAAATTGAACTTATATAGGTATTATGTATCTATTTTTACCTAAAATAAATTTAAAAAAAATAAATAATTATTTAATTAAAAATTCGATTTTAAACTATAACTCAGTGTTTTTCACTATTCATCCAAAATTGAAAGTTTTCAGAAAAATACCAAAATTTCACCCTAAGATAATTTAGATATTTCGAATCCATAAATGAAGTCCATTTTGAAAGATATAATTTATAAAATTTCAAAAAGTGGGTATTACTATTCATAACGGCTAGTTTGATTTGTTGTGGTGTGTTAGAACTCGAAGTTGTGTACAACACTCACTACTGTATTATTCAAAGAGAATCATATCGTGGAAGCTTAGGGTGTTACATAAAGGTTTTATACAGACAAGTGCTTCACCAGGGGATGCACCGATCCTCTTTTTCAAGAATAAGGATGGGTTAATGAGTCTTTGTATTGATTATCATGAGCTCAACAAAATCACATTAAATAACAAGTATCATTTGACATGAATTGATTAATTATAAGATCAGATAAGTGTAGTGGAATAATTCTCCAAGGTGGATCTATAGTAAGGATATTACCATGTAATGGTGGAGAAGGAGGATATCCCCATCAGTGATTTTCGTACAAGGTATGGAATTATGAGTTCATACTGGTTCCATTCACAATCACTATTGCCCTTGAAATCTTTATGGACTATATGAATATATTATTTAGATATTACCTCAATAAATTTGAGGTAGTATTTATAAATGATATTCTAATATACTCCAAATCCACGTTGGATCATGATGAGAAATTTTTCACTTTTCTAAAACCTTGTGAAATGATATGCTCTATGAAAAGTATAGAAAGTGTGAGTTCTTTTTGAAGTAAGTAGAATTCTTGGGGAATATAATCACAATCAATGGGATATCTTCTGATCCTTCCAAGAAAAAATCAATAGTGGGATAGTTGATGCCAACATATGTGATATATATCCAAATAATCCTTGGGATTTAAGGATATTTTCATAGATTTGTGAGAAATTTCTCATGATTTCTAAACCCTCTTACCAAGATAACATGGGAGGGAGTCAAATTTTCTTGGAATGATGAATGTGAAGAAAGCTTCATGGGGTTGAAAAGTAGTCTTATCACTGCACATGTTCTCACACTATCCACAAGTGGGGAGCTTTTTTAAATTTTCAATGATGATTCAAATAAGGGGTTAGGATGTTTGTTGTTGAAAAATGGGAAATTCATTGCCTACGCCTCAAGGAAGTTGAACATTTATGAACATAACTATCCCACACATGATCTGATGTTAGAAGCTATAATCATTTTGTTTAAAATAAAGTGTCATTATCTCTTTGGGGAGAAGTGTAAAATATATATAGTTCACAAAAGTCTAAAATATATATTCACATATAAATATCTGAATATGAGATAAAGAATATGGTTAGATATCATCAAGGATTATGAATGCGCAATCCACTACCATCCTATGAATGCAAATAAGGTGGAAAATGAATAAAGTATAATGACCCAGATATTCTATCATTGATGAGAATATAAAAGCATCCAATATTATAAGATTTTAATATTTTGGACATGGTAATCCTAAAGATAAGAAAATCATCAATCCTTTCCCAAATGATTGGTTAACCATCTCTTTTGTAATGGTTAAAGGATGCTCAAAAAGATCATGTGAGAATTCGGAAGAAAGAGGAAACTATCCGAAAAAGGAAATCCTTAGGGTTTAATATTAATTATGAAGGGGTTAGTAGATTTGGGTCATGACTATGTTTTCCATAAAATATGAGTTAAAGAAATAACTTTTTTATGGTGCAAATAGATCAAATTGCTCTATTCACCTATGAAACACAAAGATTTTGTAAGATATCTGAGAACAGTATTGGTGGGACAACATGGAGAAGGAGACCATAGCATATACATCACAGTGTCTTGTATGAAAGTAGGTGAAGGAAAAAAAGGAAGAAGTGTAATGGGATTATGGAACCATTAAACATTCCAACATAGAAATTGGAAAACATGTACATGGACTACCTCACTAGACTTCAAATTAAATCCAATGTAAAAAATGATATCTTGTCTATTGTGGATCATCTTATAAAGACTACACACTTCATTGTGATTCTGGTAGATTTTTGACTAGATCAACTGGCATGGATATACATCATAGAATAGGTAAGGCTTCTTAGAGTACCACTGTCGATTGTATCCGATCAGTATCCAAGATTCACCTATAAGTTTTGGAAAAGTCTCCAACATGATCTAAACATAGAACTGAACATCAGTATGGCTTATCACCCTCAAACTAATATCTAATCTAAGCAGACTATCCATAAAAATGAGGAAATATTGAGATCTTTCTCAATGGACCTCAAGGGTGGATGGGACTAACACTTTCCTTTGGTGGAGTTCTCTTACAACAATAGTTTCTACTCAATAATTAAAATGGAACCATACGAAGCCCTTTATGGGAATAGGTGAAAAAAACTGGCATGTTGGGATGATGTTGGGGAATGAAGTCTTCTAGGTTTGGAAATGGTCAAAGAAATGTTGTAGAAGGTTAAGACAATCTAGCAGCACATCAGAGATGCTCAGAGTCAATAAAATACATATTTATACAATCATAAACAAGACCAAGAGATTGATGTTTGAGATATGGTATTCCGTCAAATATCTCTATGGAAAAGAGTTATTTGATTTGGGATGAAGGGAAAGCTTAGTCTAATTTACATATTCTCTTTTGAGATCCTTGATTGCATCGGAGCAGTATCTTATCGACTAGCACTCCCATTGAAACTATCTCAAGTACATTATGTATTCCATGTATCACTCTTATAGAAGTAAAAACTAGACCCATAACAGGTACTCAATCAGTGGTGGGACCGTTGGGTAATTTCCTTTCCTATAAGGAGTATCTAGTGATGATCTTAGATCGTGGAGAAAATGTTCAACAAAATAATATAATACCCCTTGTCAAAGTGTTATGGTGAATCAACAAGTTTGAAGAAGAAATGTGGGGACTATATAAGGTGATGATGAAGAGTTACCCTCATCTATTTTAGTCTAGAAAAAGGAAATTTCAAGGGAGAAATTTCTTAAGGTGGGAATGTTGTAATGAACAGAACATTTATGAATACAAATTCTATTTCTTCTGATTTATTTAAATGTAATATGGTAATAGAAAACACATTAACTTATTTATTATGTGCAATTGTATTTTTAATGACCATTAAGTATCTTTATCATTAATAATATTATCGTTGAACAATGATCAAATAAATATTATAAATATAGAGTTTTAACAAATCCTTTTCACACAAACAAAGGATGTGATGGCCTCAACCAGTAGGATCATTCCCTATGAATCCCATTTATCAAAGCTTCCAAGGGAGATATCATTTTTTTACCTATACTAATCCCATGCTATGATCCAACAAATTAAGCATAACCAAAATATTTTATGGGAGATTTTCAATCTCAATGAGATCATGACTCAAGCCATGATCACCGAATAGCCCCACAAAATCCCCAACATCGTAGACCTTACTATTAGGAAATATTCTAGTGTAATAAAAAAATATGTACGAAAACCCTTAAGTTAGGAATATGTAAAAAATTTTTTATAAAATAATGAATATATTTTAATTTTATTATTGTTACTTTTTTAATGATTATTAAATCACAAGTAGTATTTTTGGTTTATATTAAATTTCAATTAAGAAATATATTCTGATGAATTAATGTATTATTTAAATAAATAATATTATAAAAAAAATATTATTATTAAATTAAATTTATTAAGTATAAATGATCATATAATTTGAACTAAGTCAAACATAATTTTTTTTAAGGTTTGAAAAATGCTTTTTCAAAACCCATCAATTATAAATAAAAGTCAAATTTTATTTTAAAAGTGAAAAATAACATATTTAAAAAATTATTGATATAAAATGAATATTATTTTTAGAATTAGGACATCAAAATTACCCAATAGTGAATTTTTCATAATTTTATGAGACAATCTAATTTTTTGGTAAAAATTAAATACCATATAAATATATGGTGTGTTTTATGGCATTATAATGGACCAATAATGATGTAAAAAATACAATAAATTGTATCTATAGACAAATATATGTTATTCCTTCAAAATAATGTGATTTTAATTTTATTTTATTTATTTTACAAAGCCATAGTGAATCCTCTAAGACTTATAATATATTTTAATATTTTAAAATCATTTCATTGAATGTGTGAATAAGCTCGATATATGAAATAGAAATATTTTAATAAATTAGTAAAATGGCCTTATAAAATAATTTAAACCACTCCCCTTTTCTAGAAACCATTGGCAAAAACCGTCAGATGGTTTTTGGTTTTGAATATTTTATTATATAACCCAATTCCAAAATAATAATGAAATCCCCCTCCTTTCCTATATAAACCCGCACAAGAACATGTTTCTCTTCACTTAAAATCCATTAAGCACAATATCAATCTTCCCTATACACCCTAGAGTCCACCCAATTCACCCTCATGCTCCAAATAATCTTATCTTAAGCCTTTATTGTCACACATCCAAGTATGGGATCCTCACCTTCTTCTCTTCCTTTCAATTTAAGAACCTTGTTTGATCTTAATATTTTTAATTTCAATCCTTCATATTTTCATCATTTTATAATCAATTACCTACATTCCTTTTTTACTTTATTTCAATTAGGGATCATTTATCCTCCCCCATTTTGACCATTACTTAAGTCGTTACTATGCTGAAATTCTATAAGGGATTCCTCTCTCTCCTCTTTTTATCAAGAACCTCATTTATTATATGCCCTTTCATTTCCAATTTCTTGATTTGGGATACATTATTACCTATAAATATAATTTAAATCTCATTTTTTAAATGATTATAGACCCTTTTCTATCTCATCAACCCATTTTATGAATTTATACTTGACACTGTTATGCTGCTGAAATTGGACTACGGTTTTCCGTCATGTAGTGACAACCATACCCATTTATCTATCAAGGTTATTAAACATTATAATCATATACGTATTTATTGGGGACATACATTTATGTGTTCCACCTCCCTTGATCGTGGGATAACTTTTGATTTTTATTGAATCCATGTTATATTATCTATGTGGCACACTTAAACATGAGATTGAAATGATTATGAAGGGTGCTCGCTAGTAGCCATCCAATGCATTAGGTACTGTTTAGTATCATGATATGTCATGTGAAATGGGTATAGACTCATTTTATTTCATGTGAAATAGTTTTTTACTATTTCTACTTCATTTTCAATGGGTGATGACTCATGCTACTTCATGTGTAATGTGCTTTCACCCATGCTCTTCCATGTGTAATGGGCCTTGGATCATGCTAATGTAATGTTCTATGTTGTAACCATAGTTCCATATCATGGATATCATTCTTTATCATTCCTTTATATTAAGGTTAATTTTATGATCCCTTGATAAGCCTATTGTCTAACATGTATTTCATTCTTCAGGTTATGCCTTGTTTACTCCCTTACTAAGCTTTATAGGTCACCCCTTTCATATATATGTCCCCAAGTTATCCTATGCATTTTTAAGTAGATGTAATGATTTTTTCTTGTTAAATAAGTATTCAATAAAGATTTTTTTTTCTTTATTAAATATTTTATATAATGTTCTAATTTCCAAAGACACTAGACCTCTCGATCTTTAGAGTTGTTTTAAGTGAAAATCCATGTAATAAATCATGATTAAATATGAAATAAGGAGAAGTGTTATTATTGTTGAGGCCATAGAAACGATCCTAGAAGTAGTGAAAAAAAGTTTTGAGAAGCATTATAAGAATAGAGATGCAGTAGGATACATCCACAACCACATCCTTATTATGAGGGTGGGAGATCCATTTTTTTAGCACCCAATCATTCACAGAACTATACATTTAGTCACCCCCAAGAGATCAACCATCCCTTTCACTTTGGATTATATCCTTCAAAACCTTATTTAACTATCATCTATTCCACCCCCATTCATCAAAGCAGTGAGGAAAGAAACTGAGATGGAGAAAATAATCAAAATATGAGGATTTATCTTTATTTTTTTCTTTACTCTATTTTTCCTATACTGAGATGTGTTCAATGAAATTTAATTTTTCTACTACTTTGTTATGAACTTCTATTTATTATAGGGAATTTGGATTAGATAGATTGAATTTATATCAATTAATATTTTCTTTCCATTGGATCAATCATAAGGGGGTGGGTTTTCATTTTAGTGATCTATTTTTCTCTTCCTCGTGATCATCTTTATACTCTTCATCAAGCACTAAGAGGTGAAGGGTGGGGTATCATTTGTCCTTTTAAACCATAGATGAAGTATGTACTCAAAAATGATGTGTTAATCTCTTCCCCATGAGGAAGCATCACTATCTAGGGAAATGTTAGGAATTATAGTTCCCAAGAGTGGTAATTGTTGAGGGTGATTAATATAATGATAGTTAGAATTATCACTCCTTTGTTTGTAAGTCCAGTACTTATGTCATTTCTCTCATTCAAGAACTTTGAAATTTTAACAAATCTATTCTAGTCTGATTCCCCTGACTCAATCATTGGTTATCTCTTGCTATGTCTTGTTGTATTCTCCTTTCACCATTTTATACACTCATTTTTTCTTTTCACCAGACTCTTTTCTTTTAGTTTTTTTTGTAGTTTCTTTTTTTTAGTTTAGTTTGGTCTACATAATCATTAATTCCTTCTATGTGGTTTTACACCCTTCTTACCACAATACCAGTAGTTTATAGGGTTTATAAATATTAAATTTATGCATGCTTAACTACATTCTCATCATGTTTTCAAACTTTTTCTAGGGAGGTAACGTACGACCAAGTAAAGAAATAAACATATATATATATATAATAAAAAACACAGAAATGGAAAAGATAAAATCAAAACAAAAAAAATCAAAATTGTTGCTCAAAATTCATGCACACAAGATCTTCTAAGACCAGATTTGAAACACAATTTCAAAAATCAAAAAAGACTGATATGTACATAGAATCCAATGAAAATAAAAAATGAAAAAACATGGAAAAAAAAATTTGAAAATCAAAATATCAATTTTCCACGTCCCATAGTTATTTCCCCTATGAAACCTAGACTTAGGGAATTAAAAATACCAATAGTTTCAACATATACTTCTTGCGTCATATTGTTCACTAAATATAGGAATTGTGATATTAAGATGTCTCATATCTCCAAACACACATCATTCAATGGTTTTCTATTTGAGGACTCACATGAATTCATTAGTGAATTTTATAGGTATATCCACCAATTACCTATTTGATATTTGAGTGAGGAGGAAGTGAGGTTCAGAGTGTTTCCATTATGTCTTATGGGGGTTATGTCTTGGTTTCCAAACATTGATGAGGAAATATTTGACCCTTGGGATGGGGTTTTTAAGGATTTTTTGTTGAAATTATATCCCATGAACACCACAATTGAGATTGGCCACATGATCACTATTTTTTAGGATGATGGAGAGTATTTTCATGATGCATGAGATAGGTTCAGAGGGCTTCTCTAGTAAATAACCGATCACCCGTTGGCCCCTCATTTTCTCATGTACAATTTTTATAATGACTCACCACTTAGAACCAAAATCTATTTGACCAATACTATAGAGGTGACTTTTCCGACTCTGTTTCTGATGAGATAAAACATTTGTTTCAAAAACTATCTCTAAAATATCATTACAAGATCACAAGAAATATAACAATTTATAAGACCAAGAAAAACCCCTAGGTAGATATTTTTGGTGATAGGTTTAATAGGGAGAATTTTTGTCATTGTGGAATGTTTGGTCACAAAAAATGATGTTTCCAAAAAATTGAACTCCCTATCCAATCTGATGAGTTTGCTAAATTTTTGGATTATTGGGAACATCCCCTTTTCCAATAAATACAATTTTGGATATCAATTTCATCACAAACTATCATTAAAAGAACAAAGTGGAATGAAACAACCCACTCCCCAAAATATCCAACCACAACACAAAACGTTTTTCAAAAATCAACATGGGGATAAGTCAAATAATTTTACACGGGAGTTAAAGGGGTAGTTATAGTAGGAGTTGGGTGAGATTAAATCACTAAAGAAGGATATCAATGCCAAGATTTATAGTTTATAACTTAAAATAGGTCAAATGGCTAGAGATCAAGGTGGTAGGGAAAAGAGAAAGCTGCATAGAACTTAAATTCCAAATCTAGGAGAAAATTTATTGGAATTAACAACTAGGTCAGTGCTTAAAATTCAATAACCAGTTAGGGAACAATCTAGGAAATATAATATTAATTATCAAGTTGAAACTATAACTGAAAACCTGGAAAATCCTTATTCTAGAAATCCAAAAAGATTCAATGAAATTGATAAATTTTTTCAAAATTCATAATAAATGCTCCATGTACAAATAAAAATGATGTGGGGACTAGTAAAATAGTAAAACCATAAAGTGATGTTCAAAACTAAGTGTAATAACCCACTTGTTTTGAATAATTAACCTCTCCCATACCATGTACACAGAGGATGAAAAATACTAGTGAACGTGATTGCCATAATTTTTATCAAATGTTTAGGAGTTTTAATTCTAATATACACATTGATGAAGATTTGAACAAAATCCCCACATACATGAAATTTATTAAGAGGCTCTTAGTTAATAATAGGGATTGGGGTGAGAAATCGAAAATGATTTTAAATGGGGAGTGCAGTACCATTGTCCAAAAACATATTACACCCAAACTGAGAGACCCAAAATTCTCTATCATTTCTTTAAAATAAGTCTAAGTGATGAGATTAAGTTCTTATGTGATCTAGGATCTATCATAAATTGGATTACCTATCCCATGTATGAAAATTTGGTCCTTAAGTAGCTCAAATAAACTTTAGTTACCCAACATCTAGCAAACAGGTAACTTGCATGCCCTTATGGGAGGGTTGATGATTTGTTTGTTTGTGTAGGGAAACATTCCTTGCCCACTGACAGTATAATTTTATACATGGAGTGTGATCACACTATTCCACTCATTCTGGGTTGTCCATTCTTGGAAAATTGTAGGGATTTTTTTTATGTTTCAAAGGTTAAGATGACCCTTTAGGTTAATGACGATAAAGTAGTTTTTTAAATTTATAAAGATTCTCTACTTATGTTGAGTTGTATGTTTATTAAAGATACTAAAGTTGTTTTTAGTGTTGAGATGAGAAAGTAAAATTATCATCCCTTTGATTATTTAATCGCTAAAACAATCCATGAAAATTTTGAAGAAATGTTTTTAGATTTTGAATCCACAAAAAATATAGAAAGGTTAAGAATAATTGAAAACCAAATTAGGAAAAACATTTCTCAAAACCATGAAGTTATCCTTTCCACTCCATGTTATCTCACTAGTATCTTTTCTCGAAATATTCAAGATCTTAAACCCACCCAAGATCACAATGATGATGTTTCTTCATGTTTTCTACAACCTGAGATAGTTCATTTTGGTCTTGAAACTTTTTCTTCTATAGGGGAAAGTGTTAGAGATAAGAAAAATTTTGGAGTTGGTTTTGGACAGTTTTCAGTTGAAGGTGAGCCTTATGAATTTGTTAAGAGTGATCTAGATAACTTTTTTGAATTTTTTCCAAATGTTGAGAGTAGGTTTTCCCCTACTACTTTGCATCAATTTGATGATGGAATTTTTTTCCATGAGTTTTAAAACTTCTTAGAAAAAAATGATTCTTCTCAAATTGGGGTACCAAAGATTAATTCTTCTATTTTAAATTTTTTTCCCAATGACCCCTACACCAACCAATGTTTCTTATTATGAACCTATTAATGGCATAAGTGTGTTAGAAAATGTCAATGATCCCATTATGAGTGAGGTATGTCACCATGAATTTATTTCGGAGTTGTTACCTGTTTCACTTCATTATTTGATTGACATTCTAAATTTTAAAGATACGAGAGGAAGGGGGATTATTCCTCTAGTGCTAAAAAATTTCCAAATACTTTTTCTATTTGCTGAGTTACATGTGGTTCTGTAAAAAAAATTACTGAATTTCCAAAAATAAGCATTGTGGATTTTAATTTTTATGGATCATTCCCACTAAATGATCATGGTTAGAAAATAATAGGGAATAATTTCTTATTGGGGACATTAAATATATTGACTCATGGGAGTTCACCCAAGGTTTTCATGTTTTTAGTTTTAATTTTTCTTTGAATAAATTCTCATTGATTGGTGATTTTTTTCTCTGCATGGTGAAACATAGATTCTAAATTGCGCTAAAAAGGGTTTTATCTTGATTAATGGGTTTTAGTTTCCTATTAAAATAATTTCTTGAGGTTTTTGTGGTCTGGTGGTATTGGTTAGCTATGTGACTTCTTTTACCAACCACATACTCATTTGGAACAACCATACCAAAAAAAAGTTGCTATTTTAAATTTCATAGAATATCACTCCCTAACTCACTTCATCGTTGAATTTTATTTTGAAATTTACTTCTTGATTACTAACATTATGTTTTATACATCTTTTAGGTTCTTTAATAGAGAACACAAAGCCTTTACAAAAATCCATTAAAGGGAGACATAAAAATGAGAATCCTTCACATTCTGGGAAGTGTTCTTATGATTTTTCCTATTTTATTTTTCGACTCATTTTTTTCTTCCTATTAAAAACCACAAAGTAGTTTATGGGAGTAAGATTGGATGGATCAAGTTGTTATAAATTTATGTCTTCTTACTACTAGATCAATCCGAAGTGGGTTAAACTTTTTCATCCCAACAAAGAACATAGATGGGAGGGGAATTTTCTCCCTATTATCACTAAAATAATAGTATCATCAAGAATCAATTAATTCCCAGGGAATAAAATTTAACTACTTAGGTAGATAATTCCATGTTGGGAGATGGAAGGATAGAGCATATCTAGAATTGATCAGGGAATGAATGATTTTAGGATGAAATATGTCGAGAATGAAATGGGAAATCTTATATGGGTGATGGAATGAGTAGTGAGTTTAATGAGTGGTTCCCTATATAATGATAGATCTGACACCTATAATGATTTTGGATTCTCCCCATTGACCTCATCCACTCCCTCCTCTCTTCTAATACTCCATGTGGAAGTTTTAATGTTCCCTTAGTCATCAAATCCAAAATTCCTCAACCAAATCTCATGGCTAAGTGGTTGATAGATTCAGTTGCCTATTCCCCCTAAGGTTAATTAGATAATCATCATGTTCAATATAGGAAGATTAAAAGATTTAAAAATATTCCAGTTCATGTGGTATGAATGTTCAAAAAAATTATATAGAGAAAAGTGTTATGTCTCCCTACTTTACCTCCAAAAAAATATCTAATCTTCAATGTATAAAACTCAATGGTGATGGTGATGTCTTCTCGATCTCCCACATTGGTAATATTGATGGGATAGTCCATAAAAGTGGATCTGGATTTGGTGAATTTAATGGTGTTCTACTTCTCTACTCATCAATCTCAATATGCTACTCACTAGAAGTGATTGTTGAATCTTCTTACCACTACTTCCCATGATTATGTCGTAAAGTCCGAAAGTCATCAATGTTGTCCCCTTTCAAAGTGGTTAATTCTTGTGATCATTGGTAGCTCCCATGTTTGGTAATGAGTTATGCTAGTGATTTAGTTGTTGGTGTTGTTTTAGGTCAAAGAAATGATAGTAAGAAGCATGTTATTTATTATGCCAACAGGCTACTAGATGATTCCCCAAAAAACTTTTCCACCACATAGAAGGAATTAGATGTTGTGATGTTTTCCCGGAAAAAATTAAAGAAGTGCTTGATAGTGTCTAGGTTTATCCTTTTCAAATACCATGCTACCCTCAAGTACTTTATGGACAATAAAGACTCAAAACCCAGGCTGATGTGGTGGACCATGTAGATTCAGGAGTTTGATTTAGTTGTAAAGGATAATAAAGGGGATGATAATTTAGTGTAAGATCACTTTTCTATGGTTCCCAACACCCAAAGTGATGATTCATGAGAGATAAACACATCATTACCTGATGAAAAACTATTTGATGCTTATGTGGAGTAGTATTCTTGGTTTGTAGAATATGCCAACATTCTGGAAGTTGGTGTCATGCCCAAAAACCACTCACACAACCAAAGAAAGTGGTTTAGTTGTGAATTGAAATATTATTTATTGGATAAACCTATTCTCTTTAGGAGATGTGATGATGGGGTTTTAAGGATATGTGTGGCTAAAGAAGAATTGTATCCCATACTTGAGAGCTAACATTAATTGCCTTGGGGTGGCCCCATGGAGGAGAGAGGACAGCTCGGAAGGTTCTACAAGACTATTTCTATAAGAATAAATTATCAAAATAGGCTAGAATTTTTTTCCTAGTCTATGAAAAATGTTAGATGTTTGGCAGTGTAGGAATATGGCAGGATCTACCTTCAAAAAAGATTATGTAGGAAGAAGTTTTTTTATGTCTGGGGCTTGGATTTTAGGGGACCCTACCCATCCTCTTATGGGAATGAGTACATTTTGGTTATTATTGACTATATTTCCATGTTTCTAAAGGCAATAGCTCTTTCCAACTATTCTGCTGATAGTGTTGTGATATTTATCAAAAAAACCTTTTCTAGGTTTGGTGTGCCCAGAACAGTCATTATTGACAATGTTACTCACTTTAAAAATTAAAAGTTCAAGAGTTTGATGGAGAAGTATGGATGTTCTCATTGGAAAAGTACCACCTACCACCCATAGTACAGTGGGTAAGCAGAAGTTTTTAATAGGGAGCTTAAGAATATATTAGAGATGCCAATGTTTAGCTATAGGAAGTATTGGTTAGTAAAGATGGATGAGTCTCTTTGGTCCTACAAAATTACTTACGAGACTCCCATAGGGATGTCACCATACATGCTAATTATTTGTAAGACCTGTCATCTGCCTGTGGAATTGCACTAAAAATACCATTGGGTAGTGATAATCCTCAACATTGATTTTATGTCTATTGGTGAAAGAATGTTATTAGATCATAGTTAACTGAAGGATATTAGATGTGACTCTTATGATAATAGTGAAATTTAAAAAAATAGAACAACATTCTTTCCTGATTCAATCATTAAACATAGGTATTTCAAAGCTGGTTAGAGGGCCTTGTATTCTAATAATAGATTGAGACTATTTTCGGAATGTTGAAGAATAAATTGTCAGTACCCTTTTCCATTGTAAGAGTTTAGGTAAATGGAGTAATAGAGATGTTAGGAGAGGAGAATATACCAATTTTGGTCAATTGTTAGAGGATCAAAAATTTATTTCAATGGAATCCAAAGGTCTTGGCAGCCATAACTCTGCTAAAAGAATGAAGTTGTGTGACAACCAGGTCCTGGTGACAGCACAGACACCTCGCCTTAACATGGTCGTCCGGTCTTGGCCTACCGGGTACCACCAGTTGCCCCCATAGACACGTGGGGCCCACCCCAGGGTCCACCCATATGCCTGAACGGGTTATCTGACTAATGATTGTCTCTACAGGCCAACACATGTCCTTTTCAGTGTGTTTTGTCCTCACTCACACACACCCTATGAAACTTCCCAGAAGGTCACCCATCCAAATCACTACTCCAGGCCAAGCACGCTTAACAGTGGAGTTCTAATCAGACAGGCTCCTAAAAAGGAAGGTGCACCTTGTTAACATGAGTCATATCATTTAGTAATTTATCACTTTATCATTTGTGGATGTCACAATCACCCCCCCTTTAGAGCACAACGCCCTCGTTGTGGGCCCTACATCTCAACCCAGGTAGTGCACCGCGCACTTAAGGATGGGTTCCTCCTCTAATACCAAATGTGACAACCGGGTCCTGGTGACAGCACAGACACCCCGCCTTAACATGGTCGTCTGGTCCTGGCCTACCAGGTACCACCAGTTGCCCCCACAGACACGTGGGGCCCACCCCAGGGTCCACCCACATGCCTGAACGGGTTATCTGACTAATGGTTGTCCCCACAAGCCAACACATGTTCTTTTCAGTGTTCTTTGTCCTCACTCACACACACCCTGTGAAACTTCCCAGAAGGTCACTCATCTAGATCACTACTCTAAGCCAAGCACGCTTAACTATGGAGTTCTAATCAGACAGGCTCCCGAAAACGAAAGTGCACCTTGTTGACATTAGTAATATCATTTAGTCATTTAACCCTTTATCATTTGGGGATGTCACAATCACCCCCCCTTTAGAGCACAACGCCCTCGTTGTGGGCCCTACATCTCAACCCAGGCAGTGCACCGCGCACTTAAGGTTGTGTTCCTCCTCTGATACCAAATGTGACAATCGGGTCCTGGTGACAGCACAGACACCCCGACTTAACATGGTCGTCCGGTCATGGCCTACCAGGTACCACCAGTTTCCCCCACAAACATGTGGGGCCCACCCCAGGGTCCACCCACATGCCTGAACGGGTTATCTGACTAATTATTGTCCCCACATGCCAATACATGTCCTTTTCAGTGTGCTTTTTCCTCACTCACACACACCCTGTGAAACTTCCCAGAAGGTCACCCATACAGATCCCTACTCCAGGCCAAGCACACTTAACTGTGGAGTTCTAATCAGACAGACTCCCTAAAAGGAAGGTGCACCTTGTTGACATGAGTCCTATCATTTAGTCATTTAACCCTTTATCATTTGAGGATGTCACAAGTTGTATCTAGTCTAACTGAGGACTATATACTCTGTGTTTTATGTGAACTAACCCATATTCTCTGTGTTGTTTTACTTTTATTTCTATTTTTCAATAAATATAACTATTGTTGCTTGTTTCTCCACTTTAATGTCTCGTTTATCTAATGATGTCTCATTAATTACTACAGCATGAGAGTGGTAATAATCCCATAATCTCATCAAAGGAAAAAACCAATGGAGATTCACACTTAGTCATATGGATATCATCCATTCAACTCAATACATGATTTAATTTTTCTATAAATTTAAATTCTATATTCTTATGTTCACTTTCGGAACTTACAGGTAATAGAGAAGAGTAATTACTTAGTTTTGCAAAAGAAGATATTTTGAATGAACATTAATGGTCAAAGGCCAAATATTTCAGGGAAGTGTTTTTCAATTTTTCCAATTTAATTATTTTCTCATATTTTACTACATGTTTCTATGATGTAAGTGTGGATGATTCCCATTTAAATTTTTTGAAATTTTCTTATTCATGGGTACTTAGTTGCTTTAATACTAGATATTTGAAAACAAATTTGAACTGAATAGTGAAATCATCTTCCACCCTGTTATTCACTTTTTTTATACAACTATTTTATACACTGTTCATTTCATGCTTCTACTATGAACATAAAAAAAATTAAAAAAATCACCCTTATTATTTATTTTGTATATAAGTTTTATTTATTTTCATTTCTTTTAAGTGTGGAAAACATTATTTTTTAACATTACTTTCACCCCTTAAAATATGTTTCAAAACGTTTAATATTTTCTCCCACCATGAGATTTAACATTTGTGACAATTTTGATTTTTATGTGTGGGGGAAATCAGTCATTTTACCACTTTAAGGTCCTCCTAGATTTCAACAAAAATTGACATAAAAAATTCAAATTTTTTCAAAATTTCCTTTAGAATATTTCAAATTTTCTTTCACAACATGTGGTTTATTTAGCTTCACCTTTCACTTTAATTTAGTCATGTCTGGTGGATAACTACTTCTGGTTGATGAGGGTTTCGTTGAGTTTGACATTGTTCTGGATGAGTGATTACTAAGTGGAGTGCTTGTTGTTTTTTATAGATTTTCTGGTAAGGAACTGAGGAAGGGAGTGTGATGGGATAGATATTGTGGAATTAAGATCATGCCTTTAGGAAACTAGATATTTTAATTGAATCTTAGAGGTCTGTTCTTTTAATAAAAAAAATCACCTAATTGAGCCTATACAAATGATGATTTTTTATGTCCTTTGTAACTGGAGTAAAATGGAAAAATGGGATCCCATGATGAGTCTTTGAGACAAGGTGCATTGGGTGCATTTTTTGTTAGTAAATAAAATCCAATTTCAATTTTAATAAGTGTTATGACAACATTCTACACATGAAATGAGGATGGTAAAAATTAGAATAAATTACTATTTTAAAAAATGAACCCATCTAGGTGAGGTGAATTTTGAACCCAAATGAAGAAGGGAACAATTGAATTAAAAAATAATAATTTGAGTTGAATCAATAATGTGATGAAATAAATAGACTTTAAATTTTCAAACCTAGATAAGGTGAGAATTGAAAGTGTCTTTTGTTGAGGTTTTAATTATACTTAACCCAATATGTCATCACTCCTTGAATTGGAAATATTTTTGATATTGAAGTAGTACTGTTAGTGATTTCATATAAGAGGCATGACATTCCTGATAGTGGATGAGTCTGTGTTTCCTTTGATCTCCAGTGAGTGTTTGAAGGTGGGAAGAACCATTTTTGTGAACACTTTCTTTAAAAATAATGATTGGTTCTTCCCCCATGATTGTTAAAGTCATTAATTTCACTTTTTTAACTCAAAATCACAAATTGTACATTATGTTTTAAAAATTCAAAAGCATGCATTTTTTTGAGTACAAACAAAGATTTAAGGGTGGGGGAGTTTGATGTGACTAATTTTTAATCTAATTTTCCACGTATCTTATTATTTTTTATTATACTTTAAATGTCATATTAACATATTTTACTTAATAATTGATAACTACTATCAATAATTTGCATTGCTTCTTAAATTAATTTTTTTTATTATTTTAATTATTTAATTTTTTGTCATTTCATTTGTTTTTCAAAATATTTATTTTATTAATTCTTTAATTTAATTAATTATTTTGCAAATAAATAATTTGTAATTTTTGTTTTTCATTATTTTAACAACTAAATTTATTTCAATAATTTAATTCAATTCTTTATTTAATTTAATATTTTATTTTAATTTAGTTCTTTCAAGTAATTAATTCTACAATTAATTGATTTTTAAATTGAATTAAAATTAATTGTGAACAAAATATATTCTGCAGTGAGTAATTTATTGATTATTAAGATAATTTTATGTTAGAATTTTAATTAAATGTGTTAATTTATTTAATTTAATATTTAGATTAATTAATTATATAATTTAAATCATATTTAATTCGTTGATTTCTTTTTATGTTGTAGGTGCATATTTCCACCACTATTAATCTGGTGGTGCCACTCACTGTCGCAATTAACCTCTTCCTCACCACCACCACTTTCCTACCGCCAACTCCCTATACACTACCATGTCTAGTGGTGCTTCCTTTCTCACTGCCGACCATATGCTAGTGGTGTCTGACCCAACTCACCGCCACTCCATCTCCCACTCACTACATCCCTCCTTCCGCTCCAACCACACATAACCAGCCTTATGGAAGTGCTACTACCTCACACCATGATCCCCACCTAGTAGTGACTCTCACATTATACTGTGCTCCTCCTCTTCCATCACACAGCTACCATTAGAAAAAAATCACCAGCTGTAGAATCAAATCAATACAAAAAATAAAAATAATTTTCAAAATTCATAGACTTTCACAAAAATCAATAATATAACATATCAAATTGATGCTCTGATTTCTACAAGAAAATAGAACACTTTGGAACCACTAAGAATCGAACCCATATAATAGATCAGATGCACCTGCACCCAAATCGGAAGTAGTGGTCCATCATTACTAAAGAGGACCCAACCATCGCCTTCCCTTCTCCCTCATCCACTGAAAACCCTCCATGAGAATTCCCCTTCACCCTACTCAAACCCCAAACCCCTTTTACTTTTCCTTTTATCGAAGCCAGATGCCCCAAGGCCTCACCCCCTTCACTCGCCACACCACCAGAGCACCACTATCCTTGATTCCCACTACCACCCCTTCTTTTGTCTCACTGCAGCTACAAACTACCAAGAATCCGAGCTCACACTCCAACATCCACTTATCCCACACCAATTTTGTGACCCACACTCCACCCTCTCACCCCAAATCATGATCTGACCCCCACCCCACTTTATAATTTATTTTTGTCTTTTTTTCTTTATATTATGTAATACATATAATATATAATATAAAATATATAATGTATGATAAATATAATACTATTACAGTATAGGTTAATAATAATATATATATACAATTTTAATTTTAATATTTATATTGACATATATATAAAATTATAAAAGTTTATTTAATTAATATAATAATAATGATGAAATTTTATTCAATTATTTTTATACATTCATTTATATATTTTTAAACTCTTATAATGCATTAATTAAAATAAGTAATAGTTTTAATAGTATTATATACATGATAACAGTTATTTGAGTAAATTTTTTTGGAAACATTTGTTTAAATTATTTCATGTTTGTAATTATTCATATTTTTTTAATAATTTGAATGGGTTCTTGTGAATATTATAATTATTATTTCTTATTGAATGAGAGGGTAGGGATTGTGCTATAGGAGAAGGCCCATGCACTTTCATTCACATGTGGGAGTTTGAGATATGGTGACTGTTGAGTAGGTAGTGGAAAATTGAAATTGTCATGTGGATGCCAGTGAAGTCATCAACAAGCTGTGATGGGAACTCACAAAAAGCATCAGAAAATTACAGAATAAAGAAAGTCAGGAGATGAATTTTTCAATTTTCAACCAGAACACATATTTTAAAAGATTTATCTGGAAGAAAGAGGTGAAATATGGAGTTGACTTTATCACTTTCAGGACTTTTACATATATGCTTCAACAACATCCACAACCACCACTTCCTCAATAATACTTCTATGAGTGAGAGAAGAACATCAAATAACCATCACCAACCCAGTTCTAGATTCCAAGGGTGAGAGATATGGAAAAAACCATTCCATTCACCAAGAATATCAGACAATTGGAGATATTCTAGAGATTCAGCACATAGAGAAATCTTTTCTACCTTACTCTATTTTTTGTATATATTTTTAAACATATAATTCATTATTTTTCAATTTTTCAATCAGTTTATTTCAACCCTGATAGTCGATTAATCTCTGGAATGGGGGAATAGGTTGATTCAGTTAAATCTTTAATTCTATAGTTCATGCATGCATTCTTCTATTTTATGATTCTCTCTCTTCTTATGGACAATTTTTTTTTACAAAACATCAAGTATATTTGAAAACTGACATTGAATTAATTATATTTCTAATTGATTTCCATTATAGGGTTTAATTGAAAAGTAAATAACGCTCAACAGAGAGAATCACATTGAGTTCAAATAACAATTTGAACATACTATTACTTTAATTTTTATCATTTGATGATGGAATAATCTTTACAATTGAACATTTGTAGGGATTATTCAGACACAATCTCACCAGAAGAAAAATCTTTCTAGAAGCTTCCAGTTAGATCTAGACTTTTCGATTTAAGTGCATGAACAAGGGAAACTAGTTTTGAATCTGACTATAGATGACTTCCCCCTGCTCACCAATTGATAGTTTCCACTGCTTGTTTTCCTACTTGTCTATTTGACTATTCTTCCTCCTTTCACATTAACTTCATGAAACAAAATCCTTCATTCACTTTACATTTTCACGAGCATCATCAACTATTTTTTTGAGTGTTTTTATTATTTTTATTTTGTTTTTATTTTTTTGGTCATTAATAACAAATGAAATGTCTCTTAGTGGTATTACCCTATCCTACCACTGTACTGGGTAGTATTTATGGTTTATAAATTCTAGTAATGTGTTAAGAAATATCAAAAAACATATAAATGCTTAGATTGTGTGAACCAAATATACTAATTACAACCAAAAACAACAACCAAAAGTAAAAAAACTTAAGCAGTGAAGTGGATATAATGAAGAGAGTGTGAAAATGAAGGTGAAATGGTGTGATGAAGTGGTTTCTATGACTAAAACAGAGAGCCAACATTGATGATAAATTTAGGGTCCTTGGGAAACATTGAAATGATTAAGAATTATATTCTTCAATCCCACATAAAATAATTCCATTACTTAGTGTATAGGAAAATGGTGTCAATATTATGGGTTTCCAATTAAGTGGATCAACACAGCTCATCTAACTTTCTGAAGTCTCAATCAATTGATATTAACCCTTAAATTAATTAATTTAATATTGAGAACATATATATTGACGTATACTAATTTTTTACTTAATTAAATGATCAAGGGTGAATTGATTCACTACACTCACCAGTCATGTAACACCCTAAGCTTCCATGGTACTTTTCCCTTTGAATAATGCAGTAGCTTGCGTTGTACTCAACTTGGTGTTTTGACACACCACGACCAATCAAACTAGTCATTATGAATACTAATACCCACTTTTTAAAATTTTATAAATTTTATTTTTCAATTCAGAATATCAAAATTAACTTAGTGTAAATTTTTGGTATTTTTATGAAAACTTCCAATTTTTTATGAATAGTGAAAAACACTACGTTATTGTTTAAAACCGACTTTTTATTTAAATAATTAGTTCATTTATTTTATTTTATTTTAGTTAAAAATAGATACATTACACCTATATATTTTTAATGTAATTCATGGGATTCATTTTATAATAAGTTTAGATACATAAAAGTTTGTTGAACCTTTAACCGTCTTTTACCCACCTTCTAGAAGCATTTAAAAATTTGCATAAAACATAATTTTACCACTTCTGTGAGTTGAATTTAAAAAATCTGAGAGACACGGTTAACATCAATAAGTAAAATGTGGTTCAAAAATATGAAATTAATTTTTGGTGAATAATAAATTTTGACTTTTATTTACCACAGTTAAAAGTAAATAGGGTAATTTAGGGTAAAAATGATATTTTAATTACCCTAACACATGTCCTAATTCTATTTGATAAGTTTAATTCGACAAGAAACAACCTTTGGAATAAAATATGATCCTCTTCGGTCCAGTTTTATTAGATTAGGACATTTATTATTATTTTATTTAAAGAAGTGTTAAAAGTGTTAAATTAAAATATGAATAACTAAACCATTTTTAATATAGGGTTAAACATAAGATAAATTAGAATATAAATATTAATTATTAATCTAAAAATATTTCCTACATAATGGTATTTTATTTATAAATTTTAGATATTATATAATTTAATTTATTATTGACACAATGATGATGTAGTAATTACCTTATTAATCAAATATTAAAATAATTGATAATATAAATATCCAAATAAATGTAAATTGAGACTTATGATGAATTACACTAATTTTATAGGTTATCATTACATGTTATTCTTGATTAATTAAATTTTATTCTAGGTGATAAAGTTTTTATGGCTTTCAAAAGAAATCAAATACTAAATACTGTCAAAATTGACATAATTGAGTTGTTAAAACAAATACTATATTATTAATTGATATAATATTCCAAAAAATCTAAGGTTCAAACAAAGAACATATAAAATGTTATATATATCAATAATGAACCACTTCGGTTTCTTTTGGCAGTTTATAGTAAGTTTATTAACCATATAATATAAAAATACAAAGAGACATGGTAAATGTCAAACTATTTAACTAAGAGTTAAATCTATAATATAAGGTTAATATGGTGACCTAAACCTGTCTAAAATCGATTAGTTGTGAGGTTTTAGACCAATACCCACCTTATACTAGAAATAAATCATTTTGGATCCATTAGAAACCTAAAATGAATTTATTATAAAATAATATTTCAAACTTTTCCTAAAGTGACCCTCACCTCTCTTATAAAAGGGTACTTCCCATTCTCTCAAAGTCTCACCTCAAAATCCATTTGGCTCGGAAAAACCTTACCCAAATATCCTCTAAACAATCCTAAATTCTCTTTAGATGCCTTAATTTGATCATAAATCCAACCTAAGGAGGCCTTTTGATCAACTCAAAAAGAAACACCTGAAGAAGAGGTAATAATTTCACCACCCTCTTTCTAGTTCATTTCTTCTTCCACTTCCTCTTTCGTTGTTTTTTATATTTAAAAATAATAAATTCAGTATCTTATACTTATTATGATGTTATTATAAATATGGAAAAAATATATTCATTATTCTATCCATCCTATGAATTAAAAAGTCACCATACGTGCGTACATACGGCTTACCGTCTCCATGTCGTGGTGTAGTTTGTTATTCAAACACTTCATTAATTGGATGGGTATAATAATGAGTATAATTGATGTAAATAATAAATATAAAATTATAACTGTTCTGTATATATGATATACCATCCAATTACATATGATTTTACCATTAATGTAATGATATTTTTTCGCGTGTGTACGTACAGATTATTGTCTCCACGAACGCGATGAGATTCATTTCCCATCGTAATCATTCAAGAGTAATTTTAATTCTATGATTAAAAATAATTTTTATGAATATAATATCATTATATATATAAATCAAATACATACTATCCATGAAAAACATGACTTACATAACCAAGAATATAAAGGAAAACGAATTAGTTAACACTCGAAACGATGATACTACTGAAATATTGTTAACAAAGAAATATTATAGAAAAATTATTGATATCATATTTATGTGTATAGTTATTGTATAATTTAATAAAAATGATTTAACTATTATACAAGAGGGTAAATTAACCTAAACCAAGGAAAATTACAAGCTAAGGGTTAATTCTGCAAACTCTTCATTATCTGAGGTTGTTTATACGTGACTATCTACTGGGACCTATTTATCATCAACATCTGTGTTACTTAAAAATATATTTCAAATCATTTTTACTATATAATAGAATATGGGTAAAATTCATTTATATCCTTGTTTTAATTTTTATAAAATTTTTATAAAGGAATCTTTCCTTCATTTTCCAAATAAGGTCCTTTACGACTTTTTCGACAAAATTAAGGAAAGAATGATTTTAACTTATACGGAGGGTGTGGCTATTTTCTACCGTTATAACGCCTTCGAAGATTCCCTTACAAGATTATAAGAATCTTTTAAAAATAAATTTTTTCTTTAATAATTACATGTAACACCCCAATATTTCATAGTATGTTATCTTACTAAAGTAATTCAATTTCTTACACTACACGCAATACAGAGATCGAACGCACCACAACATACTGAAATAGCCGTTCAAAAAGCAGTTATGAATAGTATTAACTGAATTTTAAATCTTATATACTCTAAATAATTTTAACACCCATATTATGTGTTTCCCAGACATAATACAAAAAGAAATTCAATTTTTCAGATAATGGAAGTATTTTTCAAAAATGAAATTTTACCACCTACTAATTGTGATTTTTTAAATGAAATATATGAAACTTTTATATTAAATTTGACATAATAAAATCCTTATTTATAATTGGGTCATAAAAATTTAGTTTGGAAAAATTTCTGGTACTTTTCTGATAACTTTCATATTTTGATGAAGAGTGAAAAATAATATGTTTTATTTGAAAACAACTTTTTTAATCCAAATAATTTATAGTGTCAAATTATAAATTTAAATGGTTCTAAATTATAATTAGATTATATTTTCATCATTTAATAAAATTTAGGACATTATATGTAATTTCACATTTAAATTTTACAAAAACACGTGTCATTCTTCTGTTAGTTTTTACTTTTTTTAAAACCCGCTTTCTGGTTTTGACAATGGGAATTAATTTTAAATTAATAAATGTAACTTATATGTATTGATTTTGGTAAAATAGACTTCATTTTTTAATTTGTAATATCAAAATTATCTTAGGGTAAGTTTTTGGTATTTTTCTAAAAACATTCAATTTTTGATGAATAGTGAAAAACATTGCGTTATTGATTAAACCAACATTTTATTTAAATAATTATTTATTTTATTTAAATATATTTTAGGTAAAAATAGATACATAATACCTATATAAGTTCAATTTAATTCATTTGAGTAATTTTATAACAAGTTTAGATATATAAAAATTTTATTGATCTTTTTACCGTCTTTTACTCACCTCCTATAAGCATTTGTAAATTTGCATAATACATAATTTTACCACTTCTGTGAGTTTAATTTCAAAAATCTGAGAGACACAGTTATTATCAACAAGAAAAATGTGCTTCAATAAGATTAAAATAATTTTTTGTGAATAGTATCTTTTGACATTTATTTACCACGGTTAAAAGTAAATAGGGTAATTAAGGGTAAAAATAATATCATTATTACCCTAACACATGTTATAATTCTATTGGATAAGTATAATTAGACCAAAAACAACCTTAGAAATAAAATATGATCCTCTCTGGTCCACTTGGATTAGAATAGGACATTTATTATTATTATTTTTAAAGAAGTGTTAAAAGAGTTAAATTCCACATTTAATAACTAAACCATTTTTAATATAGGGTTATACATAAGATAAATTAGACTATAAATATTAATTAGAAAGATAAAAATTATTTCCTAAATAATGGTATTTTATTTATAATTTTTAGATATTGAATAATTTAATTTATTTATGACAGAATGATGATGCAGTAATTACATGATTAGTGAAATATTAATATAATTGATATTATAAGTATTCAAATAAATGTAAATTGAGAAATATGGTGAATTAAACTAATTTTCTAGGTTAATATGACATGTTAGGGTTTATTAGATAATTTTTCTTTGAAGTGATAAAGTTTTTATGACTTTCAAAAAAACAAAATACCAAATAGTGTCAAAATTGACATAAATTAATTTTTAAAACAAATACTATATAATTGGTTGATATAATATTCTCAAAAAATATAAGGATCATCCAAATTGATTAAATAAAATTATATATGTCATTAATGAACCACTTGAGGTTTTCTTGGATGTTTAGAGTATGTTTATTAATCATATAGTGTAAGAACACAAGAAGACACTGTAAACGTTAAACTATTTAACTAAGAGTTAAATCTAAAAGATAAAGTTAAAATGGTAACCTAAACTTGTATAAAACCTATTGGCTGAGAGAATTTAGACCCATAACCACCTAAGGCCTAAATTAATTCATTTGGAGCTATTATAAATCTAAAATGATTATATAATAGATTAATCTTTTAATCTTTTCTTAAAGTGACCCTCACCCCTTCTATAAAAGGGAACTTCCCCTTCTCTCAAAAGAACACCTCCAAAGCCATTTGGCTTGGAAAAACCCTTCTCAACTTCCCTAAAATCAACCTAGAGTCTATAATTTGATCATAAAGTCAACTTAAGTAGACCTTTTGACCAACTCAAAAGGAAACACCTGAAGAAGAGGTAATAATTTCACCACCCTCTTTCATGTTCTTTACATCTTCCACTTCTTATTTTTTTGTTGTTTCCATTCCAAAATAATAACTCCAGTACCTCATAAATATTTTAATGTTATTATAAATATTTTACAACCATATTCATTATTCTATTCATCCTCTAAATGACTAATTCACCATACGTGCTTACGTAGGGCTTACCGTCTCTACATCGTGGTGTAGTTTGTTACTCAAACACTTAATTATTTGAATGGGTATAATAATGACTATAACTGATGTATGTAATAAATATAACATGTTAATGATTATTTATATATGATATACCATCCAATTACATATGATTTCACCATCAATATAATGATATTGTCGCTCGTGCGTACGTACGGATTACAGTCTCCATGACGCGATGGGATTCATTCCCACGTTCACCATTCAACGATGATTATAAAAATATATATTATTAATAAGTATGTAACATATGAAATAATAATTATACTGTAGATATATATATAAATATATGTATGTATTTATGTATTTATGTACTTACACATATTTTATTCACCTACTTCCGTTCAATAAGATATGAAAACGGAAATAGCATTTATGCGTACGTACAGCCTACCATCTCCATAAATGGTGTCTTCAATTTAATATATATATCTATTGTAAATATTCATATTCTAAATATATATTATATATAAATCATGGTTTATATTCTATAAGTATTTAAATCATGATCTAAATGTTACGATCAATAATAACTAGTTAAAACACGTATAATAAAGAAAAAGATTATTTCCCAAAATGTTAATTTAACATGGAAATAATTATTAAATGGGTAGTATAAAGTCATAAATGAATCATTTATGATATAATAAATATTAATATGGTTCTGTAATAATTTAATAACAAACAATGGTCATTATACAGGAGGTTAAACGTACCCTCGACCAAAGGAAAGTGCAAGTTTAGGGTTAATTTCACATTATCTTTATTATATAAGGTTGTTTTTATGTAAGTATCTACTGGGAAATATTTATTATCTATTTCCATGTTTTATAAAAGTGTTTTAAAATGGATTATTTTTAAGGTACTTTTTACTAAAACAGCATTTTAAATGTTTTAATGATTTTTTCTTCTAAACCACTCTCATTAATGTCCATGTTTTCAAAATGGTTTTAAGGATTTATTTATATGGACATGAATGCTTAAAAATGTTAATTCCTTTCAAAAATTTAAAATTTATATGTGACACTTTGATTCAAAACTATATTTTAAATGAATTCCTTTATATTACTTTTAAATGATTTCATGAAAAAGTGATATTTCATTCCATGTTTTTTATTGATCATTTTCAACTATGTCAACATCCTTTACAAGATATTATTCTTGATCGAGGTTGATTTATTATGATAAAAATCATCCATATTGTATTGAAGGTTTTGTGATATGTTTAACTATGTATGTGTTATTTTTATACCATTCATGGTTTATGGATTAAGTATTGACATTTTGTATTCTAGTTTTAATATAAATGTTTATATTATGTTTAAAATTTTTCTTATGAGGAATGAATTGGACATAGTAAGTGACGGGTGGAGCCTGCTATAACTCCTAGATGCATCGGTAAGTCCCATGAGACAATCTAGTGTCTTGTCACAAGGCCTTGACAAAATATTATTTGTAGTTTTGGCGTAAGGCCTTGATTATGTGGTTATGAAGTCTGTAATTATGCATTCCATCATTATAAAATTAGTTATTAATATTACATGTGATTATTCGACTAGTAGAATATCCATGTGAATAAGTAAATTGAATTATTTGATTTATCATTTCCATATTATGATGAAGTTTACGTTTAAAAGGATTTTATTTTATTTTTAGACATTGCCTTAAATATTTATTCATATTTATGAATATTTCTCTATATTTTTATCCTTACTGAGCATCTGAGCACACCCCTTTCTATGTTTTATTTTTTCCTAGATGTGAAGAGTTATATTATGACTGACCTGTAGGGATAGTCTAAGGGGTATGAATGTGTTCAATGGAGACAATTTTGTTTTTGTTTTTTATTTTATAATGTAAGGTAATGTTCATGTATGTAATCTATTTTCCATGACGGCTAAACTGATCGGTCCATCGTGACTTGATTTCTTGTTATAATGTTAATGTATTAAAATAATGCACCGACTCTAGGTAACTGTGGTCAGGGAGTTACACTTAGTATTTGAGGAATTTTAGCAACAACCATAGAATTAGATTTAGATATACAATGATTAGAGATCATTACCCTAAGATAGACTTTGAGGATTAATATACAAGAACTTCGAAGAATTATGGAAATGTAGAGATTTTGTTTATTTTCTAAGCAATACATCCATGTTTGAATACGAGCAGGTAAAGAAATCTCTGGTGTAAAGACCAAGAAATTTCAACAATTTTTTTCTTAAATACTTTGGAATTTTATGTGTCTGTGGTTTCTGAATATACTTGATTCTGAGTCCCGGTGTGACCAGAATCAATTTCTTAAGTTTTTTTTGGGTACGTTCAGTAAACGTACTTGTGGGTTTTTCTATCTTTTGAACCGGTGCTCGAAATTGAAATCTGAGGGCACCGACGACCTCGCAGTGCTAGTATTCGCTTAAGGGGACCTTTACCATAGTTTCATTTTCTCGGGTGGAGAAGTTAATTTTTGGGGTTTAATAGAAAAGTTAAACCAAATTGTTGAGAACAATTTTATTTATCTTGGGTAGTTATATATTACAAGGGGAAGTTGTTGGAGGGGCCCACACACACATAACATATCATGAGAGGATATTTGTGAGGTGGGTCCCACATGATCCCTATCTTATCACATCCCCTTAAACCCCCATTTTACTCCCCTTCATTAATTTTCGACAACTCCCCCTCATTTATTTGGGTGGCGCCTCTCCGCATTCCATCATCTTCATTAATGTGTCAACCGTATCAATTTAATTAAGTGATCACCCATAATTAATTTATTCTTTTGAATTAATTTGAAATTTCATGACTTATCTATTAAAAATTGGGTGATGCCTTAATATAATGTTGGCTTGGAAAATTTTGTGGTGGAACCCTGGGAGGATTAAAAGTGAGCTTCAACTTTCCACGAAGAATGACATCTTCTACGACGAAGAATGCCGATTCCACCAAAGAATGATGATGTGTCTTCCTTCCTCTTTCTCCACGTCAAGAGTGGAGATGCCACTTCCCCTTCAGACGCACTCTGACGTCAATGAAATCAACATCGTTCTTTTGTGAAGCCTGACTACCGCGACGTTCACCTTCCACAGCTCGACGACGTTCGACTTCATTTACGAGGTAGGGGTTGTATAATTTTTTTTATGTTAATAAATTATATTGCATCCTCGTTGAATTATTAATTTTTCTTCGGCCAATTGCTATCGCCTAACGCTGAGGGCGCAGTCCGAATGAACACGGCCCGGTGACCCTACGATTGTTCTTGGATATTTTGGCGGTGGCAACAAGAAGTGGTGGCAATGAACGAAAATGGAAGCCTTGCGCCGTCCGCATGCAGAAGAACCACGGCCCGCAACTGCGGGCCGCTCGGCTGAACGAGTACCGTCCGGCCATAGCAAGTCGGGCTGGATGAACCGCGACGCCCCACGGTGTCGTGCTGCGGAGGACTGCGGCCTGCGCTCTGTGCGTCGCTTCTGTAGAGACTCAAAGCTTGATGTAAATTGACATTACATTACTTTAGCGTAATACTTAATACATAACAAAAACAAACACACAAGGACCATAATAGTTTAGTGTATTTGGAAAATCAGATCATAATCTTCTAATCGCGGTAAAATATCTTCAACATCTTCAATAAAGATCTTCCCCTTGTGTTTTCTTACCTAAAAACCTTTCTTTATGTCTTGGGGAAAAGAGAACATATAAAGGGTGAGATAAAATTCTCATTAAGGTTAAACATATAGAACATAAAACAATCCATAAACATTTGAATGCAAAAACATGAACATAAAGTCTAAACATTAAAATCTTGAGCAAAGACATAAATCTTGGAAGTCCATGAGGAATATATCATAAAGGAACATCAATCATGATAAAATAGAATGGGAATAAAAATTGTAATTGTGGAAACCATTAAGCACATGTTATGATTTCCATAGTATCCAAGGCATTGCTTCCAAGACAATCTTAGTGGACAAAGTCCCTTTCTGAATCGAGTTCACTCCTCATTCCAGTCCTATATCACTGAATCGGATTAACTTAACGTTTCATCCATGTCTATCTCATGAGATATAAATATTTACCCAATGCATTGTAGGGATATATAGGTCTCACCCATATCATATTGAAATCATTCTTACTTATTCCAGAAATTAAACATAAATCATTCATCATAACCCAAAGAATAAAATGGGTTTCATAAACCTCATCCCATAATAACATAATCCATATAAAAAAGGATATAATTTCATCCTAAGAAAAGTAAAACCATGTAAATCATAGAGAAATTTTACTTGAAACATACACATATGAAATAATGTCATCTTATCTGGAAAATGGTTTTGATAAAACACTTGAAATGGATACTTGAGGAAAATATCCTTTCTTCTTCAAAATCATTTTCTTTTCACAAAATGCCATGAAATTTTAAAAGATAAATATTTTTTTGAAAATATTCATTAAATCTTGTAGAGTAAGCTTCATGTAAATAAGGCGTTATGAAATTGTAAAAATCTGTTCATGTCGTATAAGTTAAAAAAAATCTCCTCTTACTTTTGTCGGAAAATTCAAAAAGTACCACGTATGGTAATCAAAAGCAATATTCCTTACATACCATGTAGTAAAAGTAAAAAATGGGTAAAAAGGACTTTTAAACATACATGAAACCATTTTTAGAAAAAAGGTACATGGATAATAAACATAACCCCAGTAAATACTTATGGATTAAACAATGTCGGATAAAAACGAGATTGGAAAAGTTATCCCTTACCTTAGGTCTGATATGCTTCGTACGTATCCAAACCTCTTGTATAATGATTTAAATAATGTCATATACTTATTACAGAATAATATTCATTGTTAGTATATCATATATATTTCACTTATGACTTTATATTACACGTTCTTTTGTAAATTCCATGCTAAAGCAGCGTTTTGGGTAAAATCGTTTCATTTATAATACGTGTTTCAACTTTTTGTTCTTGATATTATTACTTATATCAAGATTTACATAATTTTATAATGTAAATCATGATTAATATATATAATATATATTCATAGTATACATATATATATGATAGATTGATAAATGGAATGAAATACACTGTTCGTGGAGACGGTAGGCCGTACGTACGCATGAACGCTGTTTTCGTTTCCTTATTGGATTGAATGGAATTAGGTATATGAAATATATATATATACATAAATACAGTATGATTATTATGTCATATATTTCATTATTATTCATTATATATATATTTTATAATCACTCATGAATGGTTAACATGGAGAATGAATCTCATCGCATCGTGGAGACGGTAGTCCGTACGTACGCACGAGCAATGATATCATTCCCATGATCGTGGAATTTTATTGAAGTGTATGTATAATATTTCAGAATAAATATAAATTAAAAATAATCATATATAGTTTTTTATTTACACCATTATACCCATCCAAGTAAGGTGGTGGTCGAAAACCGATTACACCACAGCATGGAGATGGTATTCCGTACGTAAGCACGCGTGGTGATTTTGTTTTCCGTAGGATGGATAGAAGGTGAAATAGGTTTGTTTCATATTTATAATAACATATCAGTATATATGTAATACTTATGTTATTGCATTATAATGAAACAACTAAAGAAGAGGAAGTAGAAGAAGTAAGAAACTTGAAAGATTCGGTAGAATAGATTACCTCTTCCTCGACGGACCTCCATTAAACTTTTTCTTAGGGCACTAGATTTGGTCTTTTGAGAAGACCAGAACCTCTATGATGTAACTATAGAGGTTTAGAAGAGTAATTGGCAGGATTTGGAAGAGCTGCAAGGCTCAAAATGGTGTGAAGAGAAGAGGGAAGGGGTGCCTTTTTATAAGGGAGGAGAGGGTCACCTTAGGAAAACTTAAATTATTATTTTATAATAAAGCCATATTTGGTTTTTAATAGCTCCAAATTGATTTATTTAGAAGCTAAGGTGGTTATGGGTCGCAATACACTCAACCAATAGGATTTATATAAGTTTAGGTTACTATATTAACCTTATCATTTAGATTTAACTCTAAGTTAAATAATTTAACTTTTACCGTGTCTTTTTGTTTTCTTACACTCTATGGTTAATAAACTTACTATAACAATCCAAACGAACCCAAAGTGGTTCATTATTAATATATATATTCTTATTTAAGTCATTTGTCTGATCCTTATATTTTTAAGAATAAAATAACAATTAATAATATAATATTTGTTTTAAAAACTATTTTATGTCAATTTTGACACTATTTGGTACTTGATTTTTGTGAAAACTCTTAACAGCATGCTTAGTTCAACCAAAGTTTATTAAATCCATAATAACATGTCATATTAACCTATAAAATTAGTTTAATTCATAAAAAGTCTCAAATTACATTTATTTGGGTATTTATAATATCAATTATTTTAATATATTATTATTTAGGTAATTACTGCATCACCATTGTGTCATAAATAAAGTAAATTATATAATGTCTAAAAATTATAAATAAAATACCATTATATAGGAAATCTTTTTATCTTTCTAATTAATATTTATAGTCGAATTTATCATATGTATAACTGCATATTAAAAACATTTTAGTTATTAAACATTGATTTTAACTATGTTAACACTTTTTTAAATAAAATAATAATAAATGTCCTAATCTAATCCAAGTGGCCCTAAATGATAATATTATATTCCTAAGGATGTTTTTGGTTCAATTAAACTTATCCAATAGAATTAGGACATGTGTTTGGGTAATAATAATATCATTTTTACCCTTAATTAACCTATTTACTTTTAACCGTGGTAAATAAAAGTAAAAAGTTACTATTAACCAAAAATTATTTTTATCTTATTGAACCACATTTTACTCCTTGATATTAACTATGTCTCCCGTATTTTTGAAATTCCACTCACAGAAGCGGTAAAATAATGTTTTGTGTAAATTTTCAAATTCTCCTAGGATGTGGGTAAAAGACGGTGAAAAGTTCAATAAAATTTTTATATGTCTAAAATTATTATAAAATGACTCAAATGAATTAAATTGAACTTATATAGGAATTATGTATCAATTTTGACCTAAAATAAATTTAAATAAGATAAATAATTATTTAAATAAAAAGTCGGTTTTTAAATAGTAACCCAGTGTTTTCACTATTCATCAAAAATTGAAATTTTTCATAAAAATACCAAAAGTTCACCCTAGGCTAATTTTGATATTACGAATCCAAAAATGAAGTCCATTTTGAAAAATAAAATTTTACAAAGTGGGTATTACTATTCATAACAGCTAGTTTATATAACATATCGTTGTTTAGTGAAACTCGGTATTGCGTACAACACACGCTATCGGGGAAGGTCGCGATTGCATGTAATGCAAGCGAAGTAAGGGTTGCGTGTAGTGTAAGATTCTTTTTTTGTTGCGTATAATATAATCCAACCATATTGCATTTATTCATTTAATATATATATATATACACACTCAATGTTGCATACAAAAACTTCAAAGGAACTTGAAATTGTGTGTAACACGATCCAAGAATAGTGTTGCATATACTGCAAGCTAAAACGGTGTTGCGTATTGTGCAAGATAAATTTGGTGTAGCATACAACACAAGACATCAAATAAATCAAAAAGAATACTTCTCATAAAATTTCTGGGTGTTTCATTCTACCCCCCTTAAAATGAATTTCCCCCTCAAAATTTCCCGGGGTTATAAATGGTTTACTACTCAAAAGTTTTAATAGAAACCCACATCATAAAAAATAATACCAAAACTTATCATTAAAAAATAATGTATGAAACATAATGGTTACACAAATTAACTAATCACCAGGTTTCCACATAGGATAACATAGGTGAAAATATGGATATGGAAGAGAAATATAACCGTCAATTTCTGATGGAGAGTGGTAAAGAACATTTCTATAAAAAAGCCAACAATCACAAAGCCATAAATTTGTGATGATCTAATCTACCATCTGATTCATCGGATATAAGGGCACTAGGAAAACATTTTTGGTTTTCAAGATGATTTCCCTAAAGTTGAAGAATATGAATTAGAATAAATACTTACTTTATTTCGGTATAATCTCACCGTTTTTTGTGACTTCAACAATTTAAAATCCATCTCTTAAAGAAATTAAGTTGAATTTTTCATTCGTGAAGTGTTAACAGATCATGTGATAGAATGACGGGTCATTCCATATGTCTCAAAAAAAGGTTACAAAAAGTTATTAAATATACATAAGTTCATCTATAGTGAGATTAATCATTTATGGTTCCTAAAATAGATTTATAATTCATATATCATACTGCTTAATATGATAAAACTAGCTTCTACTTACCAGGGACTTCATGTAGGCCAATGGTAGGTGATAAAGGAATGTCACACTTCGGTTCTGGGTTCGATTTCCACAGCCTTGTCCGACGCGACGGGTTGTTGCTCATCCTATGGGTTGTCCTTTTTCTAAAACTATACTATTATAACATTCTAGATATAATATCAAAATACAAGTTCTATCCTTAAATAATACTATCTTATGTGCTACATAATCCATTCTAATCTTTAGGCTTATCCAAAATACATCTATCCAATCTCATAGTATACAGAAAATGGTTACTTGAAAGGTCACATAGCAATCACGTGAATACCATCATTTATCCCCCATATAAAATAAGATATATCTTGTTGGTCACATTCCAAACATGTGGATACCTTAATCATGTATTCTTTTGAAACATGAATTACCATAGAACCTTAGTGAAAACATGAGTGTTGTCAAAATTTAACTCTTTCCACATACCAAAATCCCAAAAATTCTATATAATCAAACCATGATATCACTTTGTCCTTATATCTATCATGAGCTCATGAATACTATAAAAATTTTATTTTCTCTTTATCCCTTCATTATGCGCATATCATCTTCTTTCCAAAAATATCTGAATAACCTTTCATGGTTACCATTACCATTAAACATATACTTTCAAATAATTTAGGAAAAACAATAGTGTAACAATCCCTAGATGTTTCTTTATTCCATAGTACCATTAAATTACCTATACAACATAACTCTTGATAAACATACAATCATTCCACTAACTTCTTAAACCATTGAACAAGTTTCAACACTTCTTTCATCTCATATATCATTTGTAGTCTCCTCATCATCATCCACATAAATAATATCCATATGACCATGCTGATTCTCTTCATGAGATTTTCCCTTAGGCAATTGGTTTGCATAATGCCCATACATTCCACATTTAAAACATCAAATCATTGTTGATGTCGTTGCAATACTATTATCCTTCTCCATGGTGTTAACTGAACCTTTTCCTTTCCACATACTGGATTTGTGTCCTTATTTTCTGCACCAAAATCATCTTCCAGTTCCTTTGATACATTCTCCTTGATGCCTCTTCCCACGTGATTTACATGAGAAAAATTAAACTTTATTTCCTCTATGATCATCATGAAACTCCATCTTTCTCTTATTAGCTGAGTCAGGAAACTTACCAAAGTTGAGATTGTTGATCATATTATGAGATTTATGATTAGGAATAATAACGATGTTTTTACATCCAAATCCCATTTCATTCGGTTTCTCATGAAGAAAATCATTCAATTGTCCATCATATCCTCCACTATCGTGAATCTTCCTGTTTCCAGCCATTTTCTAAAACTCAAAAAGAACAATGTGAGAGGCAAAAATCATGCTAGGGAAAACAACATAATAAAGGGGGAGTACCGTCAATATCTAACATCTTAGGTTAAATTATAATATTGTTACCGTAATTCTAGTATTATAACCTATACTTATACTTAACCTTAGGGACATCCCTAGACATACCTTAGAAATATCTCTATGGATCTCACTAAAGTTCTCGCATCCTAGTTTCCAAAGGTTGAATAAACCTTTCCTCTGATACCAACTGTAGAGACCCAAAGGATGACGTACATGGACATTACATTACTTTTGTGGAATACTTAATACATAATAAAAACAAACACACAAGGACCGTAATAGTTTAGTGTCTTTGGAAACTCGGATCATAATCTTCTAATCACGGTAAAAGATCTTCAACATCTCCCATAAAGATCTTCCCCTTTTTTTCTTACCTAAAAACCTTTCTTTATATCCTGGGGAAAAGAAAACATATAAAGGGTGAGATCAAATTCTCAGTAAGGGTAAACATAGAGAACATAAAACAATCCATAAACATTTGAATGCAAAAACATGAACATAAAGTCTAAACATCAAAATCTTGAGCAAAGACATAAATCATGGAAGTACGTGAGGCATATATCATAAAGGAACATCAATCATGATAAAATAGTATGGTAATAAAGCATGTAATTGTGGCAACCATTAAGCAGATGTTATGATTTCCATAGTAGGTAAGGCATCGCTGCAAAGACAATCTTAGTGGACAAAGTCCCTTTCTAAATTGATTTCACTCCTCATTCCAGTCCTGTATAACTGAACCGGATTAAATTACCATTTCATCCATGTATATCTCATGAGATATAAAGCTTTACCCAATGCATTGTAGGGAGATATAGTTCCCACCCATCTAATATTGAAATCATTCTTACTTGTGCCACAAATTAAACATAGATCATTCATCATAACCCAAAGAATAAAATGGGTTTTATAAACCTCATCCCATAATAACATAATCCATATAAAAAGGATATAATTTCATCATAATAAAATTAAAACCAAGTAAATAATAGATTCATTATACTTGAAACATACACATTTGAAATAATGCCATCTTATGTGGAAAATGGTTTTGATAAAACACTTGAATCAAATTCATGAGGAAAATATCCTTTCTTCTTCAAATTCATTTTATTTTCACAAAATGCCATGAAATTTTAAAAGAAAAATACTTTGTTGAAAATATTAATTAAATATAGTAGAGTAAGCTTCATGTAAATAAGGCATTATGAAATCGTAAAAATCCGTTCATGTCGTACTAGTTAAAAAAACAATCTCCTCTTACTTTTGTCAGAAAAGTCAAAAAGTACCACGTATGGTAATCAAAAGAAATATTCATTACATACCATCAATTAAAAGTCAAAAATGGGTAAAAAGGGCATTTAAACATACATGAAACCATTTTTAGAAAACAGGTACATGGATAATAAATATAACCCCAATAAATGCTTACGAATTAAACAATCTTAGATAAAAATGAGATTGGAAAAGTTATCCCTTACCTTAGGTCTAATATGCTTCGTACGTATCCAAACCTCCTTTATAATGATTTAAATAATGGCATATACTCATTAAAGAATAATATTCACTATTATTATATCATATATAGTTCACTTATGACTTTATATTACCCATTCTTTTGTAAATTCCATGCTAAAGCAGCGTTTCGGGTAAAATCGTTTCATTTATCATACGTGTCTCGACTTGTTGTTCTTGATATTATTACTTATGTCCTGATTTACTTAATTCCAGAATTATAACATTATTTATATATATAATATATATTCAGCATATATATATATATGATAGATTGATAAATGTAATGAAATACACCGTTCATGGAGAGGGTAGGTCGTACGTACGCATGAACGCTGTTTTTGTTTCCTTATTGGACTGAATGGAATTAAGTAGATGAAATACATATATATATATATATATATATAAATCTTTTATCATTTTTATGTCATATATTTCATTATTATTCATTATATATTCTTTATAATCATTCATGAATGGTTAACATGGAGAATGCATCTCATCGCGTCGTGGAGACGGTAGTCTGTACGTACGCACGAGCGATGATATCATTCCCATGATTGTGGAATTGTATTGAAGTGTATGTATACTATTTCAGAATGAATATAAATTTACAATAATCATATATAGTTATTTATTTACACCATTATACCCATCCATGTAAGGTGGTGGTCGAAAACAGATTACAGCACGGCGTGGAGACGGTATTCCGTACGTACGCATGCGCGGTGAGTTCGTTTTCCGTAGGATGGATAGAAGGTGAAATAGGGTTTTTTAATATTTATAATAAAATATCAGTATATAATTAATACTTATGTTATTTAATTATAATTAAACAACTAAAGAAGAGGAAGTAGAAGAAGAAAGAAACTTTAAAGATTCGGTAGAAGAGATAACCTCTTCCTCAGCAACCTCTTTTAAAATTCTTCTTAGAGCACTATAGTTGGTCTTTTGGGAAGACCAGAACCTCTATGATGTAACTAGTGAGGTTGAGAAGAGGAATAGTCAGGGTTTGGAAGATCTTAAAGGCACAAAAGGGTGTGAAGAGAAGAGGGAAGGGGTGCCCTTTTTATAAGGGGGAGAGGGGCACCTTAGGAAAACATAAAATATTATTTTATAATAAAGTCATATTCAGTTTTTAATAGCTCCAAATTGAATTATTTATAAGATAAGGTGGGGGTGGGTCTAAATACTCTCATCCAATAGGATTTAGACAGTTTAGGTTTCTATTTTAACCTTATAATTTAGATTTAACTCTAAGTTAAATAATTTAACTTTTACCGTGTCTTTTTGTTTTCTTACACTCTATGGTTAATAAACATACTATAACAAGCCAAAAGAACCCCAATTGGTTCATAATTAATATATATATCCTTATCTAATTCATTTTACAGAGCCTTAGATTTTTAGGAATAAAATAACAATTAATAATATAATATTTATTTTTAAACTATTTTATGTCAATTTTGACCCTATTTGGTACCTGGTTTTTGTGAAACTCATAACAGCATGATTAGTTCAAAAAAAGTTAATTAAATAAATAATAACATGTCATATTAACCTATAAAATGAGTTTAATTCATAAAAAGTCTCAAATTACATTTATTTGGGTATTTATAATAACAACTATTTTAATATTTCATTATTTAGGTAATTACTGCATCACCATTGTGTCATACATAATGTAAATTATTTAAAGTATAAAAATTATAAATAAAATACCATTATGTAGGAAATATTTTTATATTTATAATGAATATTTATATTAGAATTTATCATATGTAAAACCCTATATTAAAAATGTTTTAGTTATTAAACTTTGATTTTAACTATTCTAACACTTTTTTAAATAAAATAATAATAAATTTCCTAATCTAATCCAAGTGGACCTAAATGATAATATTATATTCCTATAGTTGTTTTTGTTCGAATTACACTCATCCAATATAATTAGGACATGTTTTAGGGTAATAATAATATCATTTTTACCCTTAATTACCCTATTTACTTTTAACCGTGGTAAATAAAAGTAAAAAGTTACTATTCAAAAAAATATATTTTTATCTTATTAAAACACATTTTACTCCTTGATACTAACTGTGTCTCTCGTATTTTTGAAATTCAACTCACAGAAGCGGTAAAATAAAGTTTTTTGTAAATTTTCAAATTCTCTTAAGTGGTGGGTAAAAGACGGTGAAAAGTTCAATCAAATTTTTATATGTCTAAAATTATTATAACATGACTCAAATGAATTACATTGAACTTATATAGGTATTATGTATCAATTTTGACCTAAAATAAATTTAAATAAAATAAATAATTATTTAAATAAAAAAGTCGGGTTTTAAATAGTAACCCAGTGTTTTCACTATTCATCAAAAATTGAAAGTTTTCATAAAAATACCAAAAATTCACCCTAGGCTAATTTTGATATTCCGAATCCAAAAATGATGTCTATTTTGAAAAATAAAATTTTAAAAAGTGGGTATAACTTTTCATAATGGCTAGTTTATATAACATATCGTTGTTTAGTGAAACTCGGTATTGCGTACAACACACGCTATCGGGGATGGTCGTGGTTGTGTGTAATGCAAGCCAAGTCAGGGTTGCATGTAGTGTAAGTTTATTTTGTTGTTGTGTATAATAGAATCCAACCATATTGCATTTATTCATTGAATATATATATATACACACTCAATGTTGCGTACAATAACTTCAAACGAACTTGAAATTGTGTGTAACATGATCCAAGAATAGTGTTGTGTATACTGCAAGCTAAAACGGTGCTGCATATAGTGCAAGATAATCTTGGTGTAGCATACAACATAAGACATAAAATTAATTAAAATGAATACTTCTCATAAAATCTCGGGGTGTTACATTCTACCCCCCTTAAAATGAATTTTTCCCTCAAAATTCGTCGGGGTTATAAATGATTTACTACTCGAAAGTTTTAATAGAAACCCACATCGTAAAAAGGAATACCAAAACTTATCTCTAAGAAATAATGTATGAAACATAACGGTTACCCAAATTAACTAATCACTGGGTTTCCACATAGGAGAACATAGGTGAAAATATGGATATGGAAGAGAAATATAACTATCAATTTCTGATGGAGAGTGGTAGAGAACATGGCTATGAAAAATCCAACAATCACAAATCCATAAATTTGTGATGATCTAAGGTACCATCTGATTCATCGGATATAAGGGCACTAGGACAACATTTTTGGGTTTCAAGATGATTTCCCTAAAGTTGAAGAGTTTTAATTAGAATAAATACTTACTTTATTTCGGTATAATCTCACTATTGTTCGTGAGTTGAAAAATTTCTACTCCATCTCTTAAAGAAATGGAATTTAATTTTTCATTCGTGAAGTGTTAACAGATCATTTGATAGAATGAAATATCATTCCATATGTCTCAAACAAAAGGTTAGAAAATGTTATCAAATATACTTAAGTCCATCTATAGTGAGATTAATCATATATGGTTCCTAAAATGGATTTATACTTCATATATCATACTTCTTAATATAATAAAACTAGCTTCTACTAACCAGGGACTTCTTATAGGCCAGTGGTAGGTGATAAAGGCATGTCGCACTTCAGTTGTGGGTTCGATTCCCACAGCCTTGTCCGACACGACAGGTTGTCGCTCGTCCTATGGGTTTTCCTTTTTCTAAAACTATACTATTATAAAATTCCAAAAATAATATCGAAAAACAAGTTCTATACTTAAATAATACTATCTTATGTTCTACATAATCCATTCTAATCTTTAGTCTTATCCAAAATAAATCTGTCCAATCTCATAGTATAAAGAAAATGGTTACTTGAAAGGTCACATAACAATCACGTGAATACCATCATTTATCCCCCATATAAAATTTGATATATCTTGTTGGTCACATTCTAAACATGTGGATACCTTAATCATGTATTCTTTTGAAACATTAATTACCATATAACCTTAGTGAAAACATGAGTTCTGTCAAAAGTTAACTCTTTCCACATACCAAAATCCCAAAAATTCTATATAATCAAACCATGATATCACTTTGTCCTTATATCAGTCATGAGCTCATGAATACAATCAAAATTTCATTTTCTCTTTATCCCTTCATTATGCGCATATCATCTTCTCTCCAAAAATATCTGAATAACCTTTCATGGTTACCAGTACCATTCAACATATACTTTCAAATACTTTAGGAAAAACAATAGTGTAACCATCCTTAGATGTTTCTTTATTCTATAGTACCATTAAATTACCTATACAACATAACTCTTGATAAACATACAATCATTCCACTACCTTCTTAAACCATTGACCAAGCATCAACACTTCTTTCATATCATATATCATTTGTAGTTACCTCATCATCATCCACATAAATACTATCCATATGACCATGTTGATTCTCTTCATGAGATTTTCCCTTAGGGAATTGGTTTGCATAATTCCCATACATTCCACATTTAAAACATCAAATCATTTTTGATGTCGTAGCAATACCATTATCCTTCTCCATGGTGTTAACCGAACCTTTTCCTTTTCACATACTAGATTTGTTTCCTTCTTTTTCTCACCAAAAGCAGCTTCCTGTTCCTTTGATACATTCTCCTTGATGCCTCTTTCAACATGATTTACATGAGAGAAATTAAACTTTATTTCCTCTATGATCATCATGAAACTCCATATTTCTCTTATTAGTTGAGTCAGGAAACTTACCAAAGTTGAGATTATTGATCATATTATGAGATTTCTGATTAGGCATAATAACGATGATTGGACTTCCGAATCCTGTTTCATTTGGTTGCTCATGAATAAAATCATTCAATTGTCCATCATATTTTCCATTATCGTGAATCTTCCTGTTTCCAGCCATTTTCTAAAACTCAAAAAGAATAGTGTGAGAGGAAAAAATTATGCTAGGTAAAACAACATAATAAAGGGGTAGTAACATCAATATCTAACATATTAGGTTAAATTCTAAGATTTTTACCATAATTCTAGGACTATACCCTATACTTATACTTAACCTTAGGGATATACCGTAGAAATATCTCTAGGGATCTCACTAAAGTTCTCGCATCCTAGTTTCCAAAGGTTGACTAAACCTTTCCTCTGATACCAACTGTAGAGACCCAAAGATTGACGTACATGGACATTATATTACTTTTGTAGAATACTTAATAAATAACAAAAACAAACACACAAGGACCGTAATAGTTTAGTGTCTTTGTAAACTTGGATCATAATCTTCTAATCATGGAAAAGGATCTTCAACATCTCCCATAAAGATCTTACCCTTTTGTTTTCTTATCTAAAAACCTTTCTTTATATCCTCGGGAAAAGAAAACATATAAATGGTGAACTTAAATTCTCAGTAAGGTTAAACATAAAGAACATAAAACAATCCATTAACATTTGAATGCAAAAACTTGAACATAAATTCTAAACATCAAAATCTTGTGCAAAGACATAAATCTTGGAAGTACGTGAGGAATATATCATAAAGGAACATCAATCATGATAAAATATCATGGTAATAAAGAATGAAATTGTGGCAACCATTAAGCACATGTTATGATTTCGATAGTAGCCAAGGCATTGCTGCCAAGACCATCTTAGTAGACAAAGTCCCTTTCCGAATCGAGTTCACTCCTCGTTCCAGTCCTGTATCACTGAACCGGATTAAATTACCATTTCATCCATGTCTATCTCATGATATATAAATCTTTACCCAATTCATTGTAGGGAGATATAGGTCCCACCCATCTCTTATTGAAATCATTCTTACTTATTCCACAAATTAAACATATATCATTCATCATAACCCAAAGAATAAAATGGGTTTCATAAACCACATCCCATCATAACATAATCCATATAAAAAAGGATATAATTTCATCATAAGAAAAGTAAAACCATGTAAATAATAGAGACATTATACTTGAAACATACACATATGAAATAATTCCATCTTATGTGGAAAATGTTTTTGATAAAACACTTGAAATGAATTCTTGAGGAAAATATCCTTTCTTCTTCAAAATGATATTCTTTTCACAAAATTCCATGAAATTTAAAAAGAAAAATATTTTTTTGAAAATATTCATTAAATATTGTAGAGTAAGCTTCATTTAAATAAGGCATTATGAAATTGTAAAAATCCGTTCATGCCATATAAGTAAAAAAAAGCAATCTCCTCTTACTTTTGTCGGAAAAGTCAAAAAGTACCACATATGGTAATCAAAAGAAATATTCCTTACATACCAAGTAGTAAAAGTCAAAATGGGTAAAAAGGTATTTTAAACATACATGAAACCATTTTTAGAAAACAGGTATATGGATAATAAATATAACCCCAGTAAATACTTATGAATTAAACAATCTCAAATAAAAATGATATTGGAAAAGTTATCCCTTCACTTAGGTCTGATATGCTTTGTACATATCCAAACCTCCTATATAATGATTTAAATAATGTCATATACTTATTAAAGAATAATATTCTTTGTTATCATATCATATATAGTTCACATATGATTTTATATTACCCATTCTTTTGTAAATTTCATGCTAAAGCAGCGTTTTGGGTAAAATCGTTTCATTTACCATACATGTTTCGACTTGTTGTTCATTATATTATTTCTTATATCCTGATTTAATTAATTCTATAATGTAAAACATGATTTATATATATAATATATATTCAACGTATACATATATATATGATAGAACGATAAATGGAATGAAATACACCGTTCATGGAGACGGTAGGTCGTACGTACGCATGAACGTTGTTTTCGTTTCCTTATTGGATTGAATGAAATTAAGTAGATGACATACATATATATATATATATAATTCCAGTATCATTATAATTTCACATATTTTATTATTATTAATTATATATTCTTTATAATCATTCATGAATGGTTAACATAGAGAATGAATCTCATCGCGTCGTGGAGACGGTAGTCCGTACGTACGCACGAGCGATAATATCATTCCCATTATTGTGGAATTGTTTTGAAGTGTATGTATAATATTTCATAATAAATATCACTTTAAAATAATCATATATAGTTATTTATTTACACCATTATACCCATCCATGTAAGGTGGTGGTCGAAAAAAGATTACACCACGGCGTGGAGATGATATTCCGTACGTACGCATGCGCGGTGATTTCATTTTCCGTGGGATGGATAGAAAGTGAAATAGGGTTTTTTAATATTTATAATTAAATATCAGTATATAAGTAATACTTATATTATTAAATTATAATGAAACAACTAAATAATAGGAAGTAGAAGAAGAAATAAACTTGAATGATTCAGTAGAAGAGATTACCTCTTCCTCGACACACCTCCTTTAAGCTTCTTCTTAGGGCACTAGAGTTGGTCTTTTGAGAAGACCAAAACCTGTATGATGTAACTAGAGAGTTTTATAAGAGTAATTGGTAGGGTTTGTACGATATTAAAGGCTCAAAAGGGTATTAATTGAAGAGGGAAGCAGTTCCCTTTTTATAAGGGAGGAGAGGGGCACCTTAGGAAAACTTAAAATATTATTTTATAATAAAGTCATATTCAGTTTTTAATAGCTCCAAATTGATTTATTTCGAAGATAAGGTGGATATGGGTCAAAGGAATCTCATACAATAAGATTTAGACAAGTATAGGTTACCATTTTAACCTTATCATTTAGATTTAACTCTAAGTTAAATAATTTAACTTTTACCGTGTCTTTTTGTTTTCTTACACTATATGGTTAATAAACTTACTATAACAAGCCAAAATAACCCCAAGTGGTTCATCATTAATATATATACTTATCTAAGTCATTTAGAAGAGCCTTGTATTTTTAGGAATAAAATAACAATTAATAATATAATATTTGTTTTAAAAACCATTTTATGTCAATTTTGACACTATTTGGTACATCATTTTTGTGAAAATCATAACAGCATGATTAGTTCAAAAAAAGTTAGTTAAATCAATAATAACATGTCATATTAACCTATAAAATTATTGTAATTCATTAAAAGACTCAAATTACATTTATTTTGGTATTTATAATATCAATTAATTTAAATTTCATTATTTAGATAATTACTGCATCACCATTGTGTCATACATAAAGTAAATTATTTAATGTCTAAAAATTATAAATAAAATAAAATTATGTATGAAATCTTTGTATATTTCTAATGAATATTTATAATCTAATTTATTGTATGTATAACCCTATATTAAAAATGTTTTAGTTATTAAACTTTGATTTTAACTATTCTAACACTTTTTTAAATAAAATAATAATAAATGTCCTAATCTAATCTAAGTGGACCTAAATGATAATATTATATTACTAAGGTTTTTTTTGTTCGAATTAAACTTATCCAATAGAATTAGGACATGTGTTAGGTAATAATAATATCATTTTGACCCTTAATTACCCTATTTACTTTTAACCGTGGTAAAAAAAAGTAAAAAGTTACTATTCACCAAAAATTATTTTTATCTTATTGAACCACATCTTAATCCTTGATATTAACTGTGTCTCTCAGATTTTAAAAATTCCACTCACAGAAGCGGTAAAATTAAGTTTTACGTATATTTTCAAATTCTCCTAGGAGGTGGGTAAAAGATGGTGAAAAGTTCAATAAAATTTTTATATGTCTAAAATTATTATAAAATGACTAAAATGAATTAAATTGAACTTATATAGGTATTATGTAACAATTTTGACCTAAAATAAATTTAAATATAATAAATAATTATTTAAATAAAAAGTCAGTTTTTAAATAGTGACCCAGTGTTTTCACTATTCATCAAAAATGAAAGTTTTCATAAAAATACAAAAAATTCACCCTAGGCTAATTTTGATATTCCGAATCCAAAAATGAAGTCCATTTAGAAAAATAAAATTTCAAAAAGTGGGTATTACTATTCATAACAACTAGTTTATATAACATATTGTTGTTTAGTGAAACTCGGTATTGCGTACAACACACGTTATCGGGGAAGGTCGCGATTGCGGATAATGAAAGCCAAGTCATGGTTGCGTGTAGTATATGATTCTTTTGTTGTTGTGTATAGTAGAATCCTACCATATTTCATTTATTCATTGAATATATATATATATACACTCAATGTTGCGTACAATAACTTCAAACGAACTTGAAATTGTGTGTAACATGATCCAAGAATAGTGTTGTGTATACTGCAAGCTAAAACGGTGTTGCGTATAGTGCAAGATAATCTTGGTGTATCATACAACACAAGAAATCAAATAAATTAAAAGTAATACTTCTCATAAAATCTCGGGGTGTTACAGATTCAGCAGGCGAACCGGCAGGCTCGTCAGCCGGCCGAGTGGATGGAGGTCGCGGCACCCGCAGTTGCTGCGCGGAAGGACCACAACCCGCCTTTGTGGACCTCTTGTGCCGAGAAGACCGGTTGGCTTCGGCCGGCCAGATTGGAGGGGCAGCACCACTCGATGCCTCCGATTCAGAAAACGGCCACCCCCCCCCCCCCCCCCGCAGTGCTCGACCATCTGGGTCGTGCGATTCACCTGGCCAGTCTGATACAAGTTGCGTCGGACCCGCCAAAATTGGGTCAACCCGACCCGCCATCTCACTGGGTTTAACGGGCTGGGCCCATTACACTTAAAAGAAAATAACATCATGACTGTGCATCTGATCGACGCGCCATCTACGGTACTAGGATCCTCATGATGAGGTGGTCCTTTTGCGATACTCTTAGTGAGTTTTGGACAACTTTGGAAAAACAGTCGGGTTGGTTCGAAAATGAAACCAACCGGGCCTATGGAGCAGAAATGCTTATAACTTAAGGACCAAACGTCTGATTTACTTGTCGTCAACTACGTTGGTTTCCTTTTGATTTGACGGCTCTTTTTTCATACTCCACTTGAGGTTCGGAAATAGTTGGAGTACGGTCGGGTTGTTTTTATCTTAAAAACCAACCAGACCCCTAGAACGGAAAAGCCAATAACTCTCAGACCGGACGTCCGTTTGACAAACCGTCAGCGGCGTTGGTAATCTCACTGATAAACAGTCCCTTTGAGTATACCCCATGGGAGTTTAGGGTACAGTTGAGATACGTTCAGGTTGGTTCATACACAAAACCAACCGGGCCCCCGGGACAAAAAGGCTAATAACTCACAGACCGGGCGTTCGATTGACGTGCTGTATGTTGCGTTGAGACCCCTATGGCGTGTCAGTCCTTTGAGATACTTCTTCGTGGGAATTTGTGACACTTTCAGTATCGACCAGTAACTCATGGATCAGATCCTCCTGGAGACGAGCGTACGGAGTACGGAGACCTAGTAGCTGGCTGAGACCTAATGACTGCTTGTCTGATTCGTTTCAGAGTGACTTTACTAGCCCCGTGGGGAGCACTACTTTGTGAGGTGGCAAACCCATGGTGGAGAAGCGCTACTTTGTGAGGTGGCAGACCTGTGGTACTCAAGAGAAGGAATACCTCTATAGGCTATCAGGGGGAGCGCTACTGTGTGAGGTGGCAGACCCGTGAAGGGGAGCGCTACTGTGTGAGGCGGCAGACCTGTGGTACTCGATAGGAGGAGTACCTCAGCAGTCTATGGATAGTGAGTAGAACCTCAGAGTCGCGAAAGGACTACTATGCTCGACAGAGGAGGAGTTATCCAGCATCCATGGTTTCAACATCATGATTAAAATCCTGGTTTGAGCTGAGTCAATGACCTTAGTGTTTCCCTCATGATTGAGATGGGTTACTTGATAACATAGGTATATGTATGGGCATATACCTAAGTAATGGTTATCTGTTGAAGTCATACTTTTTGGTTTATTCTTGTTGGATATTTTGAGGCCTTTAGGGTCTCAGGGTCCCTACGGAGTATCATTATACTCACCCCTGCACGGGCTACGCCCGAACCACGTTGTGTTGATTGCAGATGACGGACAGCGCTGACGGAGGCCGAGAGCGCTAGAATGGGACAGTACCCGGAGGTGTACCTTACAAAGTTTCAGTTCACGGTGGAGTCTGATGGACATGGAGTGCTGAGGAGACCAAATGTACCTACCCTTCTATTAGGAACCTGGAGGACGATCTAGGAGCTGCTTTCACCTTTCAGTTGTTTGTCTTTTCAGTTGTACCTTCTTTCAGTTGTAGTTGTACCTTTTTTTGGGCTTGTATTTCTGGACCCTTTGTACTTTGAGCACACTTGTTATACTACTTTACATAGTGTTTACTTCTGCTCATACTCTGGTAGTGTGTGTTACGTTTTATAAAGGCAATGACTTCCCAGTTTTTAGGGAATTACGCCTTTGGTGCTAGTCTCCAGCACCTGGCCTATGGAAGACGGGCTTGGGGTAGTCCGAATTTGGGCCCCGGGGGGGCAGGTCGTGAAAAATTGGTATCAGAGGAGTCGGTTCTACTGCAAAACTTATGACTCTGATCTTTCTTTTTGTGAAGCAATAGTGTTAAGGACTGAGTGTGGTTCTTAGTTTAGGGAGTCCACTGTTGGTGTGGCGGCCGATGTATCCATACACCAGGAACCTAACCTCTTATTTCTGACTTAGTACATGAAAACACCGATTGCATGTGTGTTTTCAAAAGTTTTCTTTAAGTCAACTCAAACCAGGTCATCTCACCAGGTATAATCTTTTTACTGTGTCGCAACTGTTCAAGATGCCTCCACACAGATTTCCTGTTGGAGTTTCGACAGAGTACCCGATGACGGCCCACCGAGCGACGAGGCTCCAGTGCAGGACCCTCTTTCTATGTTGCCATCGTCGGGTGGTATACTAGCACCACCACCACCCGTTGCATAGCAGATACCCCCAGCCGCACTGGCGGACGGTGCACGCCGACTGAGCGCGTTGCATGAGTTCCAGCGGCAAAGGCCACGGAGGATTCGAGGCGAGACAGATTCCCAGGAAGTAGAGGACTGGATGGAGGTGATTGCTATAGTTTTCCTCCTAGTTGAGACACCAGTAGAAAATATGGTTATCTTAGCTACTATACTTTTTCCATGCATGACCACAGGGTTGGTCCGCTTAGTGATGAGGCTTCGGTTTGTGTACTGATGCCTGAGATAGTACCGTCGGGTAGTGTGACATCTATATCACTACACGTTGATTAGTAGTTACGACCAGCAGTACCGTTAGAGGGAAATTATAGGCTTAGTGTCTTAAATGTGTTTCAGCATCAGCTTACCCTCAGGTTCCGAGGTGATCCCGAGTCACAGGTGGCTGAGGACTAGCTTGAGGAGGTGGTTGAGAGTTCTCCAGAACTTATACAGCTTCATCAGGACAACATGTCGGTAGATGAGAATTCATCGAGGCATACCGATTGTTCCGGGTACTCGATGAATACGATACGATCAATTATTTGGGGCTCATACTACTGAAAAAGGTGTGTTTAAAGGATATCTGAGCCAGCAATTTTCCTCTATGTATTCATAATTATGCTACAGTGCTAGATAGAACCTTTGTGGTTGAACAATCTTTGGCTGAGCAGATACAACTAGAGAAAGTTAGCTGTGGGAAAGCAGGGAAAGGGAGCCAGTCTCAAACACATAGCATGTAAAATGTTTCAAGAAGAGGAATTATTAAGGACAGATGAATCTATAGAGCAGTAGATGTGGAAGCAGAGCTTGGAGAGCATCATGAGGTGGTGTACATTTCGACATGTTACAACCACCCGCCTTTGTACTCCCCGCCAGGCTCAGGGATATTGAGGGTAGGGAAAGCGAATAGCTACTTGCGATAAAGAAGTGTGACCTAGGGGCTCTAGGAATGATTCTAGGTACGGTCTGTGTCTGCGACTAGCTACTGTATCAATAGACATAGGTAACAATCATTCCTTCCTTCAATGAATCTTGTCCTAGACCTAGAGTTTCCTGTTAAAACTGTTGACTTGACCCTCACATCTAGAGATACCTTTGGGAGGAGACTTGATAATCACACATACACTGACGGTGTGATCTAACCCTAGAGGAAAGAGTTTCGGTTGGAACCTCTTTTTGGTAGCGTCGAGACCTGGCAAAGTTAGTTTGGGTATGGACTGGGAAACCACAGTTCATACACAGATTGACTATATTAGGCAAAAAGGTTGTGGTTTACCTATAACATTGGGATGGGTTTTCCTTGGTCAGCGAAGAGGAAACCCCATGCAGCACAGGATGGAATCATTAATACGTGGGTGCAGTCGATCACTCATGAGTTGTCCAGACATAGATTTGTGCCAGAATTCTCCAGAGTTGTTGCACCGCTTTCAGCATTAACGAAGAAGGGGAAACCCTTCGTGTGGTCAGAGAGATTCCAGAAGAGCTTTTAGGAGATAAGGAAGAGGTTGAACAGTGTGCCCATCTTTAGGCTACCGAAGAAGGTGCAGATCACCCAGGGGTGGATAAAGACTGCATAGAGCAGATAGAAGTCCTATGCTGAAAGGAGACGGAGACCACTAAATTTTGAGGATGGAAACCATATTTTTCTATGGGTCTAACCACGACGAGGTCTATAGAGATTTGGTAGGGGCGGAAAGTTATATCCATGATTCATCGGTCCTTTCCAGGTCCTCAATAGAGTAGGCGAGGTGGCTTACTACCTGGCCCTTCCACCTTAGTTGCACCGGGTGCATGATGTCTTCCACATATCTCAGCTGAGAAGATACCTGCATGATCTGTCCCACATAATCGACCACAGGGAGCTGGACATCAATAATGGGGCGACATTCACGGAGGTTCCGGTGGAGATCGAGGATCGACTAGAGCGGGTCCTACGTGGACAGTCAATTCCTCTGGTGTGTATTTTCTGGCAGCACAGGAACATCTAGGAGAGCACTTGGGAGTGGGAGGCTCAGATGCGAGCTCATTACCTCCATTTGTTTCCCTAGTGTGTGTTTTAGCTTTACGGGGACATAAATCCCTGAGGTAGTAGTAATGTAAAGACCCAGAAATTTCAAGGAAATTTTTTTCTTAATTAATTTGGAATTTTACGAGTCTGTGGTTTCAGACAGCACTTGATTCTGAGGACCGGCGTTCCTAGAATCAATTTTTGAATTTTTATTCGGGTACGTTCAGTAAACGTACATGCATGTTTTTCTATCTTTTGAACTGGTGCTCGGAATTGAAATCGGAGGGCACCGACGAACTCACAGCACCGTTATTCGCTTAAGGGGAACTTTATCGCAGTTGTGTTTTCTCGGGTGGAGAAGTTAATTTTTGGAGTTTAATAAAAATGTTAAATTAAATTGTTGAGAACAATTTTATTTATCTTTGGTAGTTATATCTTAAAAGGGGAAGTTGTTTGTGGGGCCCACACCCATATAATCTCTCATGAGAGGATATTTTTTAGGTGGGTCCCACACAAGCCCTAACTTATCACCTCCCTTTAAAACCCCATTTAACTCCCCTTCATTAATTTTCGAAAACTCCCCTCATTTATTTCGGTGGAGGCTCTCAACATTCCACCCTCTTCATTAATGTGCCAACCTTATCAATTTAATTAAGTGAGAAACCATAATTAATTGATTCTTTTGAATTAATTTAAAATGGATTGGCTTATCTATTAAAAATTGGGGGAAGCCTTAAAAAAAATTGTCTTGGAAAATTTTGTAGTGGAACCCTAGGAGGATTAAAAGTGAGCTTCAACCTTCCACGAAAAATGACATCTTCTTCAATGAAGAACGCCGATTCCACCAAAGAACGACAACATGTCTTCTTTCCTCTTTCTCCGCAACAAGAGATGAGATGCCACTTTCCCTTCAGACACACTCCGACGTCGATGGAATCAACATAGTTCTTCTGCGACGCCTGACTACCACGACGTTCATCTTCCGCGGCTCGACGACGTGCGACGTCATTTACGAGGTAGGGGTTGTATAATTTTTTTATGTGAATAAATTAAATTCCATCCCTGGTGAATTCTTAATTTGTCTTCAGCCAATTTCTATTGCCTAATGCAGAGGGCGCGGGCCGAATGAACATGGCCCGACGACCCTCCAATTGTTCTTGGATATTTTGGCGGCGGCAACGAGAAGTGGTGGTGACGAACGGAAACGACGGCCCTGCGCCGGCTGCATGTGGAAGAACCGCAGCCCGCAAACGTAGGCCACTTGGACGAAGGAGAACCATCCGGCCATAGCCGGTCGGGCTGGAGGAACAGCGGTGCCCCACGGCGTCGCGCTGCGAAGGACTGCGGCCCGTGCTCCGCGGGCCGCTTCAGTAAGAAAACCAGCTGGTTCGTCAGCCAGCAGGATGGATGGAGGCCGCGGCAGCCGCAGGTGTCACGCGGAAGGACCACGATCTACCTGTGCGGGCTGCTCGTGCCGGGAAGACCGGCTGGCTTTCACTGGATAGATTGGATGGGTGGCGCCACCAGTTCGGAAAACCGGGGGGGGGCACGCCCCCGCCCGTAGCGCTTGGCCAGCCGGGTCGAGCCATGGCCGGCCACGCCGCGTCGCACCGTGCCAGGCTGGGCCGCACGATTCACTGGGCCGATCTGATACCAGTCGGGTCAGACCCGCCAAAACTGGGTCGACTCGACCCGCCAGCCCATTGGGCTTAACGGGCCGGGCCTGTTACGCTTAAAAGAGAATAATTTAATGACCATGCGTCTGATCGACGCGTCGTCTGCGACACTAGGATCCTCATGACAAGGCATTCCTTTTGCGATACTCTTAGTGAGTTTTGGATGACTTTGTAAAAACATCTGGGTTGGTTCAAAACTGAAACCAACTGGGCCCACAGAGCGGAAATGCTTATAACTTAAGGACCGGATGACCGATTGACGTTTCGTCAACTATGTTGGTTTTCTTTTTATGAGAGGGTTCTTTTGGAATACTCCATTCGAGGTTCAGACATAGTTGGAGTATGTTCAGGTTGGTTTTAGCTTAAAAACCAACCAGGACCTAGAATGGAAAAGCTAATAACTCTCAGACCGGACGTCCGTTTGACAAACCGTCAGCGGAGTTGTTAATCTCATTGAAAAACAGTCACTTTGAGTATAACTCATTTGAGTTCTGGGTATAGTTGAGATATGGTCGGGTTGGTTCGTACACGAAACCAACCAGGCCCCCTAGTGAAAAAGACTAATAACTCACAGACCAGACATCTGATTGACGTGCCGTCTATTGCATTGAACCCTTATGCTGTGGCGGTCCTTTAAGATACTTCTTCTTGGGACTTCGTGACACTTGGAGAATCGACCAGTAGCTCGTGGAGCAGATCCTCCTGGAGATGAGCATACAGAGTATGGAGACTTAGTAGTTGGATGAAACCTGATGACTCATTGTCCAATTCGTTTCGGAGTAACTTGACTAGCCTAGTGGGGAGCACTACTATGTGAGGTGGCAGACCCATGGTGGAGAAGCGCTACTTTGTGAGGTGGAAGACCCACAGTACTCAACAGAAGGAGTACCTCTGTAGGCTATCAGGGGGGAGCGCTACTGTGTGAGGTGGCAGACCCATGGTGGGGAGCGCTACTGTGAGAGTCGGTAGACCAGCGGCACTCGATAGGAGGAGTACCTCAGTAGTCTAAGGATAGTGACTAGCACCTCGGAGTCACGATAGGACGGTTTTTCTTGACAGAGGTGGAGTTCTCCAGCATCCATGGTTTCGACATCATGATTAAAATCCTGGTTTGAGCTGAGTCAATGACCTTTGTGTTTTCCTCATGATTGAGATGGGTTACTTGATAATATTGGTATATGTATGAGCATATACCTAAGTAAGGGTTATCCGTTGAAGTCATACTTTTTGGTTTATCCTTGTTGGATTTTGTGAGACCTTTAGGGTCTCAGGGTCCCTACTAAGTATCGTTATACTCACCCCTACATGGGCTACGCCCACACCTCGTTGTGTTGGTTGCAGACGATGGACAGTGCTGACGGAGGCCGAGAGCACTAGGACGGGACGGTACTCAGAGGTGGACCTTAAGAAGTTTCATTTCACGGTGGAGTCTGACAGATGTGAAGTGCTGAGGAGACCAACTGTACCTACCCTTCAGGTAGGAACCCGGAGGACGATCCAGGAGTTGCTTTCACCTTTCAGTTGTTTGTATTTTCAGTTGTACTTTCTTTCAGTTTTAGTTGTACCTTTTGTTGGGCTTGTATTTTTGGCCCCTTTGTACTTTCAGCACACTTGTTATACTACTTTACTTAGTGTTTTCTTCCACTCGTACTCTGGTAGTGTGTATCACGTTTTATAAAGGAAATGTCTGCCCAGTTTTTAGGGAATTGCACATTTGGTGCTAGTCGCCTGCCCCTGGCCTATGGAAGGCGGGCTTGAGGTAGTCACGATACGTGCCCCGGGGGTGGGTCATGACATCTGGAACAAATGTACCTAGTAGTGAAAAATCCGACAAGGAGATTCGAGTATGACCCGGGGTATCCCGGTACATGACAATGATCCTTGTTTCACTCTTGGTTACGGCACTCCCGAGGGATATACTTAGGATAATTCACATTTTCTTTTCAAACCATTATGAAGGATTTATGAGTATATACTTCTTCAAAGAAAACATTTTTTATGATTATGGATTATATCCATAAATTGTTCAATTTATGTTGAGTGTTTTACATGTTTGGAATTACGTATTGCGAATCAAAAACTAATCTACTATATGCCATTGTTTAGAAATGGTGACTAGTGGAAGGAATGGAAACAGTATCAACACATGTAATCCATGTAGGGACTGCCCTCCTACTCAATATAATTATAGTGGAGCTGGTGATGCAATTGGTGTTGATCAACTTATCACCATACCGGGACAACTCACTCAGGTTATGAATAATAACCTTACAAGTATGGGGAACCCTAATCCACAACATGGAGGATCAATGTTAAGCTGATTCATGAGGAAACAAATACCAACATTCAATGGTTCTACAAATCCATTTGTAGCTGATCCATGGATAATTTTCTTAGAGAAAATATTGCATTAAATGGGGAGTAGGGAAAGGGAAAAAGATGTTATGGTAGTTTATTGCCTCATGGGAGATGCAGATCAATGGTTGTAATTAATTCAAAATATAAAGGATGATGAATAATTATCAAGTATGGAATGAAGGGATTTTAAAGATATTTTTTTCAAAAAATACTTTCCTCGTGGCCATCGAGCGGATATGGAAAGACAATTTCTGAGTCTGAGACAAAAGGAGGATGAGAATGTCACAAAGTATGAAGATAAATTTACAAGGATAGAAAGGCATGCTACAGATTATATATGAATCCCAAGAAGTAAGACTGATTGTTTCTTTTATGGGTTAAAAGAATTTCTTTTTTGAGCATTAGTCTCCTAATCCTTCTCATCTTACGAAGATATTTCCCCATGTGCTATCAAGATAGAAAAGGAATTCTCTAAGTCTTACGACTTTAAAGTAAAGAAAGAGAAGAAGAGATCTGTTGAACACTATGGGAAAACAAATAAAGAAATAGGGAAGAAGGGAAGAGTTGAGTTTTCACCCTGTGAAAATAGTGGATGGAAGCACCCTAGTGCTTGTCTAAAAGGAATGAGAGTTTGTTATAAATATAGAGAAAAAGGTCACCAGGCTCATGATTTCAAGGGAAAGAAAGAGGCTATCAATGTTGAATGCTACAATTGTAGAGAAATGGGTCATTATGCAAATTAATTTCCTAAGAACCAATGAATATTACCTCAGAAAAGGCTAAGGGAGAAAGTCCAAGCTTATGTTGTTACTACAGTTGAAGTGGAATAATTAATGTATTTGGGTTTTTGGATTCAAGAATTATTTTCTGGTTATAAGAAGAATGTGATTTATATAAGGATTGTATTTTAGTACTTTTTTATTTCATTAAAGCTTTAATATAATGAAGGTAATTATATTTTCATTATGTGATAATAAGAGAAATTTTACATTGTTTGGGGAATCTGATGTTACAATTGATTTTGGAATATAGAGACCTTTTAGAGAGAATTTGGGCAGAACTATTTTGGATATCTATTAGGGTTGTAATGTATTAAGTTGATCTTTGTATAGTATATATTAAGATTATTTTTGGAATAATATAATACTATACTTTTAGGAAAAGGAGAACCTATAGGTCGGGCGATAACCCGTCACGCCGGACAAATCTGTAAGAATTGAACCCACAACCAAAGTGCGACAAGGCTTTATGACCTACCAGTAGACTACATGAATTCCCTAGTTATTATAAATTAGTTTTCTTCATGGTATATGTCTATAACCATATACATTTAGGATAAATATAATATTTTTGTGATCTATTATCTTTTGGAGTGAAATATGAGTTTGTGGTAGAAATTAGTTAAAGGATGGAACTCTACTTGTCAAGTATATATATATATATATATATATTAATTTTCTATAAAGAAATTTATTCTTAAACATTACTTAAGGGATATTAAAACTAAAATGTGTTATCCTAATACCTTAGGTTATGTTGAACCGATGGTATTCTAAATCATCTTAGATTGATAACTTTAAGGCCCTCAATTTTACACTTGTTTGTGATTGATGACCTCAATCAATCCCTATAAATATTTACATTTTTCCTCCAATTTTTTGTCTTTAATTTCAATCATTGTTCTCCTATTCGAAACCCTACGTTGGTGGTTACTTTTTCATTTCCCTTTCCCTCATATTAAGACTAAATTTTATTAACGCTATTTCCGATGTGGGTTTTCCCCAAAGGTATTTTCTATTTTCAACCTCTTATTTTAGAAGAATAATTTCAAATTGAGAGGACACAATTTATTGAAGGTGGGGAGAATGTAACACCCCAATATGTCATAGTTTGTTATCTCATTAATGTAATTCAATTTCTTACGCTACACGCAAAACCAAGTTCGATCGCACCACAACTTACCAAACTAGCCCTTCAAAAAGCAGTTATGGATAGTATTGATTGAATTTTGAATCTTATATACTCTATATAATTTTAACACCAATATTATGTGTTTATTAGACCTAATATAAGAACAAATTCAATTTTTCAGATAAAGTATTTTTCAAAAATGTAATTTTACCGCCTACTAATGGTGATTTTTTAAATGTAATATCTGACAATTTTATATTAAATTTTAAAAAATAAACATCTTATTTAGAAGTGAGACATAAAAATTTATTTTGGACAAATTTTTGGTACATTTTTGATAACTTTCATATTTTGATGAAGAGTGAAAAATACTATGTTTTAATTGAAAACAACTTTTTTAATCAAAATAATTTATAATGTTAAATTATAAATTTTAATGGTTTTTAAGTATAATTAGATTATATTTTTATCATTTAATACAATATAGGTCAATATAAGTAATTTCACATTTAAATTTCACATAAACATGTGCCAATCTTTTGTTAGTTTTTACTTTTTTAAAAACCCGATTTTAGGTTTTGACAACGGGAATTAATTTTAAATTAAAAAATGTAACTTCTATGTTTTTAATTTGGTAAAATGGAATTCATTTTTGAATTCTGAATATCAATATTATCTTAGGGTAAATTTTTGGTATTTTTCTAAAAACATTCAATTTTTGATGAATTGCAAAAAACATTGCATTATTGGTCAAAATAGACACATAATACATATATAAGTTAAATTTAATTCATTGGAGTCATTTTATAACATGTTTAGATATATAAATTTTTTATTGAACGTTTTACCGTCTTTTACCCACCTCCTAGGAGCATTTGCAAATTTATATAAAACCTAATTGTACTACTTATGTGATATTAATATCAAAAATACGAGAGATACAGTTAATATCAGTAAGTAAAATGTGATTCAATAAGATGAAAATAATTTTTCGTGAATAGTAACTTTTGACTTTTATTTACAACGAATAAAAGTAAATATGGTAATTAAGGGTAAAAATGATATCATTATTACCCTAACACATGTTCTAATTCTATTGGATAATTATAAATTGACCAAAAATAACCTTAGGAATAAAATATGACCCTCTTTGGTCTACATGGATTAGATTAGGACATTTATTATTATTTTATTTAAAGAAGAGTTACAAGGGTTAAATTCAAAGATTAATAACTAAACAAATTTAATATCGGGTTATACATAAGATGAGTTCTTATATAAATATTCATTAGAAATATAAGAAAATTTCCTACATAATTTTATTTTATTTATAATTTTTAGATATTAAATAATTTAATTTATGTATGAAACAATGATGATGTAGTAATTACCTTATTAATGAAATATTAAATTAATTGATATTATAAATATACAAATAAATGTAAATTGACACTTATGATGAATTACAATAATTTTTTAGGATAATATGACATGTAAGGCTTGATTAGATAAATTTTTTTATGTGATAAGGTTTTTAAGAATTTCACAAAAACAAAATATCAAATAGTGTCAAAATTGACATAAATTAATTTTTAAAACAAATACTATATAATTGGTTGATATAATATTCCCAAAAAAATATAACGCTCATCCAAAGGTATTAAATAATATTATATAAGTCATTAGTGAACCACTTTAGGTTTTCCTTGAAGTTTAGTGTATGTTTATTAACCATATAGTGTAACAATACAAGATGACACTGTAAAAGTTAAACTATTTAACTAAGAGTTAAATCTAAAAGATAAGGTTAAAATGGTAACCTAAACTTGTCTAAAACCTATTGGTTGAGAGTATTTAGACCCATAACCACCTAAATCTCTAAATATATTCATTTTGAGACATTATAAACAGAAAATTATTGTATAATAAATTAATATTTTAATCTTTTCCAAAAGTGACCCTCACCCCTCTTATAAAAGGGCACTTCCCCTTCTCTCAAAATCACACATCCAAAGCCATTTGGCTCAGCCAAAACCTGCCCAAATATCTTCCCAAATTCCCTCAAATATAACTAGAGTCCTTAATTTGATCATAAATCCAACTTAAAGATCGCTTTTGATCAACTCAAAAGGAAACACCTGAAGAAGAGGTAATAATTTCACCACCCTCTTTCATGTTGTTTTCATCTTACACTTCCTTTTTATTTTTTGTTTCCTAACCAAAATATTAACTTCAATACCTCCTACATATTGTTGTGTTATTATAAATATGTTATAACCATATTCTTTATTCTATCCATCCTCTATATGACAAAGTCGCCATATATGCGTACGTACGACTTACCGTCTCCACGCCGTGGTGTAGTTTGTTACTCAAACACTTCATTATTTGGATGCATATAATAATGAGTATAACTGATTTAAATAATAAATATAACATGTTAATGATTCTTTATATATGATATAAAATCCAATTACATACGATTTCACCATCAATATAATGATATTGTCGCTCGTGCGTATGTACAGATAACCGTCTCCATGACGTGATGAGATTCATTCCCATGTTCACCACTCAACGATGATTATAAAAATATATATTAATAATAAGTATGTAATATATGGAATAATAATTCTACTGTAGATATATATAAATATATATGTGTATGTATGTATGTATGTACTTACATATATCTTATTCACTTACTTCCGTTCAATACGATGTGAAAACGGAAACATCATTTATGCGTACATACGGCCTACCGTCTCCATAAACGGTGCCTTCAATTTCATATATCTATATATTTTAAATATTTATATTCTAAATATATATGATATATAAATCAAGGTTTATATTCTGGAAGTATTTAAATCATGATATAAATGATACGATCAAGAATACCAGGTTAAAACACATACGATAAAGAAACCGATTATTAGCCAAAAATGTTAATTTAACATGGAAAACATTATTAAATGGGTAGTATAAAGTCATAAATGAATCATGTATGATATAATAAATATTAATATGGTTCTGGTATAATTTATTAATAGACTATTCTCATTATACATGAGGTTAAACATACCCTCGACCAAAGGAAAGTGCGAGGTAAGCGTTAATTTCACAATCTCTTTATTATCCGAGGTTGTTTTTACGTATGTATCTACTGGGACATATTTATTATCCATTTCCATGTTTAATAAAAGTGTTTTAATTAGGATTATTTTTAAGGTACTTTTTACTAAAACATCATTTTAAATGTTATGAAGATTTATTCTTCGAAACCTTTCTCATTAATGTCCATGTTTTCAAATTAGTTTTAAGGATTTATTTATATGGACGTGAATTTTTTAAAATGATAATTCCTTTCAAAAGTTTCAAAGTGGAATGTGACACTTTGATTCAAAACTATCTTTTAAATGACATCCTTTATATTAATTATATATGATTTCATGAAAAAGGGATATTTCTCTCAATGATTTTTACTCATCGTTTTCAACTATGTAAACATCCTATACGGAATATTATTCTTGATCAAGGATGATTTATTATGATACAAATAATTCGTATTGTATTGAAGGTTTTGTGATATGTTTGACTGTGGGTGTGTTATTTTTATACCATTCATTATTTATGGATAAAGTATTGACATCTCGTATGCTATTTTTAATATGAATGTTTATGTTATGTTTAAACCTTTTTATTGGAGCAATGAATTGGACTTAGTAAGTGACTGGTGGAGCCCTCTATAGCTCCTCAATGCATCGGTTGGACTCATGAGGCAAACTAGTGTCTTGGTATAAGGCCTTGAAAAAATCTTATTTGTAGTCTTGGCCCAAGGCCTTGACTATGTGGTTATGAAGTCTGGCATTATGCATTCCATCATTATGACATTAGCTATTGATATTACATGTGATTATTCGACAAGTAGAATATCTATGTGAATAATTAAATGGAATTATTTGATTTATATTTTCCATATTATGCTAAGTTTAAGTTTAAAAGGCTTTTGTTTTAGTTTTATACTTTGCCTTAAATATTTATACTTATTTTTGAATTATTTCTCTACAATTTTATCCTTACTGAGCATCTAAGCTCACCCCTTTCTAGGTTTTATTTTTCCCAAGATACAAAGAAGCATATTATGACTGACCTGTAAGGATAGTCTAAGGGATATGAATGTGGTCAATGAAGACAATTTTGTGTTTGTTTTTCATTTTATAATTTAATGTAACATTCATGTATGTAATCTATTTTCCATGACTGCTAAACTGATCGGTCCTTCAAGACTTGATTCTTTATAATCATGACAATGTATTAAAATATTGCACCGACTCTAGGTAACTGGGGTCAGGGCATTACATTACATGAATTCTAAATGATTTCAAAATAAAAAGAGATATTTTGCTCAAGAAATTTTGATTTCATCTATCGAAACATCCTTTGAAGGATTTTAAACTTGTTTTAAGTTGATTTATTATGATACAAATATTCAATTTTGTATTTAAGGTTTTGTGATATATTTGATTGTGGATGTGTTATTTTTATACCATTCATGGTTTATGGATAAATTATTTAAATTTTTTATTCTTGTTTTAATACGAATGTTTATGTTAAGTTTAATCCTTTTCATATGATGAATGCATTGGACTTAGTAAGTGATGGGTGGAGCCTGCTATAGCTCATCGATGCATCAGTAGGTCGCATAAGAAAAACTAGTACCTTGGCACAAGGCCTTGAAAAAATTTTATGTGTAGTATTGGCTGAGGCCTTTACTATGTGGTTATGAAGTCTGGTATTATGCATTCCATCATCATGAAATAGGATAATGATATTACATGTGATTATTCGACTAATAGAATATCCATGTGAATAAGTAAATGGAATTATTTGATTTATCTTTTCCATATTATACTGAATTTTAAGTTCAAAAGGCTTTTGTTTTAGTCTTATACATTTCATTAAATGTTTATGCTTATTTATGAAAGTTTTCTCTATATTATTATCCTTTCTAAGCATCTGAGCTCACCCCGTTTTATGTTTTATATTCCCCAGGATGCGAAAGTAGTATATTATGAATGACCTATAGGGATAGTCTAAGGGATATTAATGTGTTCAATGGAGAAAATTTCGATGTTGTTTTTTATTTTATAATGTAATTTAAAACTTATGAATGTATCTAGTACTTCTATGGCAACTAAATTGATCGGTCTTTTGGGATTTGATCCCTTGTGATCATGCCAATGTTATGTAATAATGCACCAACTCTAGGTAACTGGGGTCAGGGCATTGTAGTTGGTATCAGAGGAAGTTTAGTACAAACCTTGGAAGCTATATTTAGATAAACTCTGATTAGAGGACATTACCATAAGATAGACTTTGAGGATTAGTATAGAAGAACTTCCTAGAATTTTGTTTATTTAGAGATTTTGGGTATTTTATCTGAAATACATCCCTGTATGGATATGAGCAGCTAGAGGTGGCTCTAGAACAGATGTATCTAGTAATGAAAACACTGACAAGGAGTTTCGGGCTTGACCGAGGGTATCCTAGTACATGACAACGGGCCTTGCTACACTCTTGGTTACGAAACTCCCAGGAGATATACTTTGGAAAATTCACATTTTCATCACAAATAATTATGATGGATTTATGAGTATATACCTCCTCAAAGAAAACATTTTTATGATTATAGATTATATCCATAAACTTTTCAATTTATGTTAAGTGTTTATACAAGTTTGGAATTATGTATTGCGATTTATAAACTAATCTAGTGTATGTCATTTTTTAGAAATGGCGCCTAGTGGAAGGAATGGAAACCATATCAACACACGTAATCCATGTAGGGATTTCCATCCTACTCAAGATAATTATAGTGGATCCAGTAATGCAACTGGTGCTGATCATCTTATCCCCATACTAGGACAACTCACTCAGATTATGAATAATATCCTTACCCATATGGAGCACTCTAATCCACAACGTGAAGGATCAATGTTAGACTGATTAATGAGGAAAAAACCACTAAAATACAATGGGAGTACAAATCCATTAGTTTATGGGCAGTGGATAAGTTCCTTAGAGAAAATATTTCATGTTTTTTGGAGTAGCGAAAGGTAAAAAGTTTTCATGGCTGTTTATTGCCTCACAGAAGATGTAGATAAGTGGTGGTCATTAATCTAAAATAAAAAGAAAGATGAAGAAGTATAAAAATAGAATGGAGAGAGTTTAAAAAGATTTTCTTATAAAAATAATTTCCACATGACCATCGAGCAGATATGGAAAGACAATTTCTGAGTCTGAGGAAAAAGAAGGAGGAGAATATGGAAAAGTATGAGGCTAAATTTACAAGGTTAACAAGGCATGTAGCAGATTATATATGTAAACCAAGGAGTAATATTTATCGAATCATTGATGGGTTAAAACCATTTCTTCGTTGAGAATTAGTCTCATAATCATTCTCATCGTACGAAGATATTGTCTCATGTGCTATCAAGATAGAAAAGTAATTCTCTAAGTCTTATGACTATAAATCAAAGAAAGAGAAAAATAGATCTGTTGAACACTCTGGAAATGGAAATAAGGGGAAGACGGGAAATTTTGAATATCCATCCTATGGTAAATGTGGGAAGAAACACCCAGGTACTTTCCTGAAGGGAATGGGGGTCTACTACAAGTGTGGTGAAAAAGGCCATCATTCTCATGATTGCAAGGGGAAGAAAGAGGTTGTCAATGTTGAATGCTACAATTGTAGAGAAAAGGGGAATTATGCAAATGAATTTCCTAATATCCTAGGGAACTTACATCAAAAAAGGACAAGGGAGGAAGGCCAAGCTTATGCGATCACTACTACTGAGGTTGAAGCTCCAAAATATGTGGTGGTAGGTAATTCAATGGTTTACTCATGTTTATGCAATGATTTATTTGATTCTGGATCATTGCATTGTTTCATATATTCTTAGTTTTCTATGAAAATAAAATATTTTAAATTTGACTTAACATGGGAGTTGTCATTCAATACTCTTAAGGGAAGTATCATTGCAAAAAGGTTTTGTGAATCAGTTCCCATTAGATTATATAAATTTTCTTTCTCTGCTGATCTCATCATCACACCCAGGATTGAATTTGATATAATCCTTAGAATGGATTGGATTTCAAACCATGATGTAGAAATTTATTGTAAGGAGGTTACAATTTTCGATGATGATAAGGAGTACCTTATCTTTAGAGCAGAAACATCACCAACTGGTTTGTATCTAGATCCACCCCCAGTAGCTCTACTAAATTCAATTATTGGGGAGGAAGACAATGAAATAACTATGGGTGAGGAAACGAATGTTCGAATAGAGGATGTACCTATTGTGCATGAATATGTTGATGTGTTTCCAGAGGATTTACCTGGACATCTTCCATAACAAGAAATTGATTTTTCCATTTATTTAATTTTTGGTACAAGTCCCATATCGAAGACCCCTTATAGAATGGCCACTATGGAATTAGTGGAACTAAAGAAACAACTTGTCAAATTGAGTAATAAAGGATTTATTTACCCTAGTTTTTCTCCATGGGGAGCCCGTATCATTTTTTTAAGAAAAAAAGACAGATCTATGAGGTTGTGCATTCACTACTAGGAGATCAATGCTCTAACAAAAAAGAACAAGTATACCCTACCTCGCATTGATGATTTATTTGACCAAATTCATGGAGCTCAATATTTTTCAAAGATTGACCTTTGATATGGATATCATCGGTTTTGTGCGAAAAAGGAAGAAATTCCGAAAACAACATTTTGAACCAGGTATAGGCATTATTAGTTTACAGTAATGCCTTTTGGATTGACTAATGCACCCTCTGTCTTCATGGATCTAATGAATAGAGTTTTCAAGGAATATATTGATGAATTTGTAGTGGTATTTATTGATGATATCTGGGTATACTCAAAAATCTATGAACATCATGAAAATTACTTGCGCACTATTCTGAAAAGCCTCATAAGAAATAAATTATATGGGAAGTTTAGCAAGTGTGAATTTTGTCTTCAAGAGATTTATTTTCATGGCTATATTGTCTCTAAGGATGGAATATATGTCAATCCTTCAAACATCAAGGAAATCCAAGAATGGCCAGCACTGATGAGTATAACCGAGGTATGCAGTTTTATTGGTTTAGTAGGTTATTATCAATGTTTCTTCAAGAATTTGGCCTGATTGGAAAACCCATTAACCAAGCCCACGTGTAAAGGGGTTAAATTTGTTTGAATAAAATAGTGTGAAAATGTTTTTAAGAACTAAAGATAAGATTAGTCAATTCTCCTATATTGACTCTACCATCAGATAATGATGGGTTTGTTATTTATAGTGATGCTTCAAAGAAATGACTTGGTTGTGTCCTTATACAGAATGATAGAGTTATTGCCTATGCATCACAACAACTAAAAATTCATGAGAAAAACTATCTCACTCATGATCTTGAGTTAGCAGTTGTAATATTTTCTATAAAAATATAGAGACACTATCTATATGGTGAAAATGTGAGATTTATACTGATTATAAGAGTTTGAAGTATATTTTCTCACAGAAAGAACTCAACATAAGGCAAAGATGATGGCTTGAAATACTCAAAGATTATTATTTCACTATACACTACCACCCGGGGAAGGCAAATAAGGTGGAAGATGCTTTGAGAAGAAAGGATCATGGATTTTTGAACAAGATGAGAGTTAAAAGGGATCATATGTTCATGGATTTGGTAAAGATAGATATGGGAATAACCATGGAAGGAGAAACATCAATACTTTTTCAAATGTTTTCCAAACCATATTTACTATAAATAATAAAATGTTATCAGACTAACGATGAGGAATTTCAAAATAAGATTAAATCTTTAAATGATGGGAGAAGGAGTGACTTCATAAATGAAGATGGAATTTTGAAATTTGGGAAGAGAATTTGTGTTCCTAATATACCTGATCTAAAAAGGGAATTATTGGATGATTCTCATAGCTCCAATTTCTCTATACACCATGGGAGAACCAAGATGTATAGAGATTTGAAGGAACTTTTTTGGTGGGACAACATGAATAGAGAGATTGCTGATTGTGTGTTAAGATGTATGGTTTGTCAACAAGTTAAATCTAGGAGACAACATCCTAGAGGAGTCATGCAACATCATCCCATACCTGAGTGAAAATGGGATGATATTACGATGGACTTTATCATGGGGCTACTAAAGAATCCTAGAAGGAATGAAGCAATATGGGTCATTGTGGATTGTCTTAACAATTCAGACCAATTTTTTCTATAAGAGAATATTTAACTCTTGAACGTCTGTCAAGACTATATATTAATGAAGTCTTAAGACTTTATGGTGTACCCCTATCGATTGTTTCTGATCGTGATCCTCGTTTTACATCAAGATTCTAGAAAAGTCATCAGAAGGCCGTGGATACTGAACTTCATTTGAGCTCTCCATACCACCCTCAAACTGATGGACAATCATAACGGACTATTCAAACCTTAGAAGACATGTTGAGATCTTTCTCACTTGACATTCAAGGTATGTGGGATCAATATTTACCTCTAGTAGAATTTTCCTATAATAATACCTTCCATTCAAGTATTCAGATGGCACCATATGAAGTGTTATATGGAGAGAGATATCACAAACCAACTTGTTGGGATGATGTTGGTGAAAGAAAACTTATAGGCCCAGAACTTGTTAATAAAACAATGGAAAAAAGTGAAGATTATCCAAACCCATATCAAAGCATCCCAAAGTAGGAAAAAGAGCTATGCCGGTAACCGAATGAAGGATTTGGAATTTCAAGTAGGAGACCATGTTTTCTTGAAGGTATCTCCATGGAAGGGTGTTATACAATTCAGTAAGAAGGGTAAATTGAGTCTGAGGTACATCAGACCTTTCAAAATTCTATAATGAATTGGTGTTGTAGCTTATTTTTTGGAAGTGCCTCCAAGTCTCTCCAAAGTTCATGATGTGTTACACATATCATTGTTGAGAAAATACATACCTGACCCATTTCATGTAATCACCTATGAAGAAATAGAACTCGAACCCGATCTGTCTTATTGCGAAGAGCCTATCAGAATTCTTCATACCAGAGAACAAGTGTTGAGAAACCGGATGGCTTGTCTGGTAAGAGTTCTATAGAGAAACCATAAGATGGAAGAGTCGATGTGGGAACCCAAAGAACATATGATGAAGAACAACATGAATCATTTTATGTAGTAATATTCTATAAATTTCGAGGAAGAAATTACTTTAAGAAGGGGATAATTTAACACCACAAGCTTCCACAGTACGTTTCGTTTTAAATAATGCATAAGCTTACGTTGTACGTAACATGGAGTTTTAACACACCACGCCCAATCAAACTAACCGTTATGAACAGTAGTACCCACTTTTTTAAATTTTATAAATTTTATTTTTCAAAATGGACTTCATTTTTGGATTCGTAATATCAAAATTAACTTAGGGAGATTTTTTGGTGTTTTTCTTAAAATATTCAATTTTTGTTGAATAGTGAAAAACACTGCATTATTGTTTAAAACCGGCTTTTTATTTAATTAATTAGTTATTTTATTTTAATTTATTTTTGGTCAAAATAGATACATAATACCTATATATGTTCAATGTAATTCATTGGGGTCATTTTATAATAATTTTAGATATATATAATTTTATTGAACCTTTTACCCTCTTTTACCCACCTTCTACGAGCATTTTAAAAATTGCATAAAACATAATTTTAACACTTATGTGAGTTGAATTTAAAAAATCCAAGACACACGGTTAACATCAGTAAGTAAATTTGGTTCAATTAGATGAAAATAATTTTTGGTGAATAGTAACATTTGACTTTTATTTACCACGGTTAAAAGTAAATAGGGTAATTAAGGGTAAAAATGATATTATAATAACCCTAACACATGTCCCAATTCTATAGGATAAGTGTAATTCGACTAATAACAACCTTAGTAAAATATGATCCTTTTTGGACCACTTGGATTAGATACAGACATTTGTTATTATTGTATTTAAAGAATAGTTAAAAGTGGTAAATTCAAAGGTTAATAAATAAATCATTTTTAATATAGGGTTACACATAAGATAAATTCGATAATAAATATTCATTATATATTTAATAAAAATTCCTACATAATTGTATTTTATTTATAATTTTTAGACATTAAATAATTTATTTTTTTAGGACACAATGATGATGCATTAATTACCTTATTAATTAGATATTAAAATAATTGATATTATAAATATCCAAATAATTGTAAATTGAGACTTATGATGAATTAAAATAATTTTCTTGGTCAATATGACATGTTAGGGTTGATTAAATAAATTTTATTCGAAGTGATAAGGTTTTATGGCTTTCAATAAAATAAAATACTAAATAGTGTCCAAATTGACATAATTGAGTTTTTAAAACAAATACTATATTATTAATTGATATATTATTTCTAAAAATCTAAGGTTCAGCAAAAGAACTTAGATATGGTTTTATATATTAATAATGAACCAATTTTGGTTCTCTTGGAAGTTTATTGTTTGTTTATTAACAATATAATATAAAAATACAAAGAGACATGGTAAATGTCAAACTATTTAACTAAGAGTTAAATAAAAAAAGATAAGGTTAATATGGTAACCTAAACCTCTATAAAACCTATTGGTTGAAAGTTTTTCAACCCATACAAACCATATAATCTAAATAAATCATTTTTTAGCCATTATAAACCGAAAATAATTTTATTATAAAATAATATTTCAAGATTTTCCTAAAGTGACCCTCACCACTCTTATAAAAGGGTACCTCCCCTTCTCTCAAAATCACACCACCAAAGCCATTTGGCTCAGCCAACTCCTACCCAAATATCCTCTCAACTATCCTCTCTTCAACCTAGAGGCCTTACTTTGATCATAAATTCACCCTAAGGATCTCTTTTGATCAACTCAAAAGGAAACACCCGAAGAAGAGGCAATAATTTCACCACCCTCTTTCAAGTTCTTTTCTTCTTCCACTTCCTATTTCTTTATTGTTTCCATACCAAAATAATAAATCCAGTATATTATATATAATGTGATGTTATTGTAAATTTGTAACAACTATATTCATTATTCTATCCATCCTATTAATGAAAAAGACCCCATATGTGCGTACGTACGGCTTACCGTCTCCATGTCGTGGTGTAGTTTGTTATTCAAACACTTCATTATTTGGATGGGTATAATAATGAGTATGATTGATGTAAATAATAAATATAACATGTTAATTATTCTTTATATATTATATAACATCCAATTAAATATGGTTCCACCATCTATATAATGATATTTTCACTCGTGCGCATATACGGATTACCGTTTCCATGAACATGATGAGATTCATTCCCCATCGTAATCATTCAAGAATAATTTTTATTTTATGATTAAAAATAATTTTTATGAACATAATATCATTCTGTATATGAATCGAATACATCCTATTCAAAACAAACATAGCTTACCTAACCAAGCATAAAAAGGAAAACAAATCGGTTAACACTCTAAACGATGATACTACTTAAATATTATTAACAAAGCAATATTAGAGGATCATATATGATATCATTTTTATGTATATAGTTCTTGTATAATTTAATAACAATGATTTAACTATTATAAAAAAGGTTAACGTACCCTCTACCAAGTAAAAGTACAAGGTAAGGGTTAATTTCACAATCTCTTCATTATCTGAGGTTGTTTATAAGTGAGTATATACTGGGACCTATTTATCATCCACATCTGTGTTTCTTGAAAATATATTTCAAAAACAATTTACTATATCCTAGACTATGGTTTAAAGTTATTTATACCTTTGTTTGACTTTTTATAAAATTTTTATAAAGGAATTTTTCCATCTTTTTCTAAACAAGGACCTTTACGACCTTTTCGACAAAATTATGGAAAGAATGTTTTTTTAACTTATGCGGCGGGTGCGGCTATTTTCCACCATTATAACACCTTCGAAGATTCCCTTACAGTCTTATAAGAATATTTTCAAAATAAATGTTTTCTTTTATAATTACATGAAATTTTAAATGATTTCAAAATTGAAAGAGATATTTCTCTCAAAACAATTTCATTTTATCTATGTCAACATCCTTTGATAGATTTTAAAATTGTTTGAAATTGATTTATTATGATACAAATATTTCTTATTGTATTGAACTTTTAGTGATATATTTGACTGCGGATATGTTTTTTTATACCATTCATGGTTTATGAATAAATTATTGACATTTTGTATGGTAGTTTTAATACGAATGTTTATGTTAAGTTTAAACCTTTTCATATGAGGAATGAATTAGACTTAGTAAGTGACTGGTGGAGTCTGCTATAGCTCCTCGATGCATCGGTAGGTCTCATTAGACAAACTAGTGTCTTGCCACAATGCCTTGACAAAATCTTATTTTTAGTCTTGACACGAGGCCTTGACAATGTGGTTATGAAGTTTGTCATTATGCACTCCTTTATTATGAAATAGGATATTGATATTACATGTGATTATTTGACTAGTAGAATATATATGTGAATAAGTAAGTGGAATTAATGGATTTATCTTTTCCATGTTATACTGAAGATTAAGTTTAAAATGATTTTGTTTTAGTCTTATACATTTCCTTAAATGTTTATGCTTATTTATGAAAGTTTCCACTATTTTTTTATCCTTACTGAGCATCAGAGCTCACCCCTGTCTATATTTTATTTTTCCCAGGATGCGAAGAAGTATATTATGACTGAACTACATGGATAGTCCAGGGGATATGAATGTGGTCAATGGAGACAATGTTGATGTTGTTTTTCAAAATATAATGTAATGTATAACTTGTGAATGTATCTAGTACTTCCAAGGCTACTAAACTGATCGGTCTTTCGGGATTTGGTCCCTTGTGGTCATGCCAATGTTATGTAATAATTCATCGACTCTAGGTAATTGGGGTTGGGGCATTACATGCCATATGTTTGGTAGTGTAAATTGTTACTCATAATTAAACAGAAAATAAATCTAAACATAAAAAGAATGCACTGAATATTAAATTAACAAAGTAGAATGGATAAAGAGAATCATTTCATCACTTCCCAGGTCCGCTAATCTAATTAACTACTCATGTCTACGAAAAAATGAAAATATGAAGAAGAATAAGTGAAGAAACATCTCTGAAGAGCATGTTTCCTAAATATCGAAATCCTGATATGTTTTTCCTCCATGCACCAAACTCATTTGTCTTTCTACATTCCATGTCCTGAATATTAGAGTTGAAGGAGGTTGATTGGGAGATAGAAGGATGGATCAGATCGGGAATGGATCAAGAAATGGAGGGATGTATGACATAATCCACCAAGAATGAAATGGGATACCTTCTGTGGGTGATGGAATACATAGTGAGTTCCATGAGTAGGTACCTCACAAATGATAGATCTCCCAGCTCTAATACTTTTAGATTCTTCTAATAGACCTCTCCCACTCATGTCTCTCTTCTCTAGCCTCCACATGTTAATTTCTATGTTCCCCTTACTCTCTATAGGTCATGGAATCCAAAATCCCTCAACTGAATCATGTGCCAAGTCCTATATCGTGATCATCCCTATAATAGAAAACAAACAAGAAAAATTAAAATAGCACTAGAATTAAATACATTAACATTTGAGAATTTAATATACATGTAAAATATAAAATTTTTATCTTTTACAAATAAGTGTTAATATAAATTATTTATGTATTATAATGTATAATAATAATAATATATAATAATAACATAATATTAATAATCTATTTAATAACTAATTTATCTTATTAATTTATAATATTAATAATTTATTTTATTTAATATGAATAAATTAAATTTAAATATTTTAATAGTATTAATACTTTTTATTGTTTAATAATTACAATTATTTTTATTTACAATATATGTAATTTTATCTAGTAATTTTAATCTTGTTAATCAGTTTTTATAAATAATATTTTTTTTAATATTTCTTATATTTTAAGTATTTATTTAATGTACATAATTATATTTATATATCATTATAACTATTTTAATAATCTATAACAAGTTTTAATTTATGTGTATTTTTTATTTTATTTCAGAGGAAGGATGTGCTTTATGGGAGTTGATCAATCTCTTATGGAATTTTCAGCTGGAGTCACTAATAGAGAGGCAGAGGTACTTTGAAACTTCCACACTAAGGCTAGAGAATTTATACTAGAAACAATGAATTGGATTTTGGAAAAACATTAGAATATCGAGAAGTAGCATGAGACCTACACCACCACTTCAAGATTATGAGGTTGGGAGATACAATTTTTTCGGCACCCACTCATTCAATGGACTGTGCATTCCGTCACCCACAAAAGATATCCCATTACATTCACATAGGATTCCATCCTTCTATATCTCAATTAACCATCATCCATTCCACCCCCATTCATTCGAGTATAGAGGCTTACAGTTGAGTAGAAGCAGAGCATCCAAGCAAGAGGATTCTTCTTTTTTTTCTTTTCTCTATTTTTTGTACACAATAATGTGTTTAATGAAATTTAATTTTTCATTTGATTTTTTAAGGAACATATAAGTAGTTTAGGAGGGTTTGATTAGATGGATTGAATTTTGATCATTTCATCTATTAATTCTACCAGATAAATCACAAGTGGTTTGAGGTTTTCATTTTAGTGGTCTCTTTTTGTCTTCCTCATGAGCATCTTTATAATCTACCTCATGCACCGAGAGGTGAAGAGTGGGGTATCATTTTTTCCTTGGCCACCATAGCTGGTGTATATAATGGAAAAGGTTGTCATAATAACTTCTTCAGGAGGAAGAATCACTGTCTTGGGATATGTTAGAAATAATTGTTCCCAAGATATATCACTAGAAAAGGTGACTTATCAAATTAAAGTTAAATATCTCACTCCTCTACAAGTTACTCCAGTACCTCTGTGATTGGTCTTGTTCAAGAACAGTGACATTTTAATCAATCTATTTTTCTCCAGTTCCACTATCTCAATCGTCGGTTGTCTCTTTCTCTATCTTACTGCATTCTCCTTTCACCATTTCATACTCATTTTACTATTCAACACGCTGTTTTCTTTTAGTTTTTTTTTTGTAGTTTATACCAAGTCTTTCTCTATGGTTTGAATCCCTTCTGATCATATTACTAGTAGTTTTTAGGGTTTATAAATATTAAATTTTTGTGTTCACAATGACGTACTAGTAAAATTTTGATACATATCCCTCCACTTAAGACAAAATAGAAACACTCTCAACCTCATTTCCTCCTCACTCAAAATTAAATTTTACATAAATACACATTAAATCAACAAAAAGATGTCTCCCATTTCATTCACTCCATATTCCATCCTTCCATCTCCTAGTTAACCATCATCTATTCCACCCCAGCTGATCATAGAATAGGGTCAAGCAACTGATAAAGAGTAGAGAATCATAGAAGGATTCATATTTATTTTCTTCATTACTCTGCTTTTTCTACAATAAGATGTGTTCAATGAAATTTAATTTTTCCACTAATTTTGTTATGAACTGCTAAGTATTTTATGGGATTTGGATCTTATGGATTGAATTTTTATCAATTAATCAATTCTTGATAATCTAATCAATCACAAGTGGGCTGATGTATTCATTTTAGTGATATATTTTTCTCTTCATCATCAGCATATTTATACTCTACCTAAAGAATAGAGAGGTGGTGGGTGGTGTATCATTTTACCTTGGAAACCACAACCGAATACTTTCTGGAAAAGGTTGTGGTAAGCTCTTATGACTAAAGTGCTAGTAGTAAGTTGTGGGTTGTTCTGGTTACTTCAAACCCCTCGTTGATGGTTATAAAAAAATGGTCCAATTTTTTCCATTTTTCTCAAAAGTTTTGAATCACTTCCAAAGATAGTAGTGACTCCCATCACATTCTTCCAAACACCAACCATGACTCATATGAGTCACCTCCATATTCTTTCCTTTTCCATTTTTCTTATCATCCTCACCTGTTTTTGAGTAATTTCACACCTCTAACCCACATCTATCTTTGACATCAGTTGACAGTTCAATACTATGATGCCTAGGGGATTACTACTTGCTAAATGTTTAGGGTTGTACTTAGTCTAAAACTATTAAGGATGAGTGATTGGTGAATGGAGTTTTTCACTGACTTATGTATTTTTTTTAGGAACTGAGTAAATGAGAGAGATAGGTTAGTTTTTTTTTTGATTTAGAATCATGACCACATGTAACTAGATATTTTAATTGGAACCATGGGGACTCACATTTTATAAAAAAAATATTTAATCAACTTTGGAAATCAACTCAAATGATAATTGTTTCAGTCCTTTGTAACTAGAGTAAAATTTGAAAATGGGATCACATGGTGAGTATTTGAGAAAAGGTGCACTGGGTTCATTTATGTTAATGAATAAAATCCATTTTCAATTTGAATAAGTGTTATGCACAATGCTCTACACAAGAAATAAGGATGGGAAAAATCAGAATAAAGTACCATTTTCAAAAATAAAATCATTTAGGTGAGGTGAATTTTGAACCCAAATGAAGAAGGTAACAGTTGACTTAATTAAAAATCATTTTACTTGAATCAATACAGTGATGAAATAAATGGACTTTAATTTTTGGAACCTAGGATAATGTGAGAATTGAAAATGCCTTTGGTTGAGATTTTGATTCCACTTAACCAAACATATCATCAATCCTTGAATTGTAACTAGTATTGAAATTTAAGTAGGACTATTATTCATTTCATACAGGAGGCATAAAATTCCTGAAAGTGGATGACTTTGTGTTGCCTTTAACTTGTAGTGGGTGTTTGGTGTTGGGCAGGACCCTTTCAATTTTTGAAAACATTCTCAAAAATCCAGATTGGTAATACTCCTCTGATTTTTAAAGTCATGACATCAACTTTTGGAACTCCACAAACCATACATTATGTTTTAAAAACTTGAAATCATGCATTTGTTTGATGAAAAACAAATATTTAATTGTGGGGGAGTTTGATGTGCATCCTTTTTAATGAAATTTTCCACATCTTTTATTATTTTTTAGTAAACATTAAATGTAAAATTAATGTATTTTAATTAATAGTTAATAATTATTTTTAATTATGTGCATTGATGGTTAAATTTAAAATTTTCATTCTTTTTATTCTTTCATTTTGTTCATTTCATTTTCTTTTGAAGATAATTATTTTATTAATTCTTTAAATTAATCAATTCTTTTTTAAATAAATAAATTATCACTTTTCATATTTATTATTTGAACGTATAAATTAATTTTAATAATTTAATTCAACTATTCAATTCTTTTAATATTTAATTTCCATTTAACTATTTCATTTCATTAATTCTTTAATTAATTAATTTTTCAATTGACTATAAAATTAATTATGACAAAATGCATTCCACATTGATTTAATTATTGATTATTAATTTTATTTTGATTTATTATTTTAATTAATTTTGTTTATTTAATCAATTAACTTATTACCTTAATTAATTTTTGAATTTAAATCATATTTAATTATTTGATTTATTTTTATGTTATAGCTGCATACCATCACCACTAGCAATTCGTAGGTGCCAATCACCATCACCATCCCCTCTTTCTCACCACCACCACTTTCCTACCACTATCTCCACATACACCTCCAAGTATGGATGTTCTTCATTTTACACCACCAGTCATACTTCCACATCTGGCGATGTCTGAACATACCGCCAACTCTCCCTAGCAGTGTCTCATAACACACCACTAGGCCCCTCTACTCACACTGTCTGCCTAATGCTGGTGGAGTCTGACAAGACTCACTACCACTCCATCTCCCACTCATCGTTTCTCTCCTTCATCTTCAACCTCCCGCCACCAGCCTTTTGGAGGTCTCACTTCCTCACACTACGAGCACCCCCTAGTGATGTATCCCGCTTCTTAGTGGTTTCCTCCTATTCCATCAAATTGCGACCAGCAGCAAAAAAAATCACAAGTAGAAAAATAAAACAAATAAATAAAATAAAAAACATCCATAGAATTCGCATACATTCATGGAAATTAATAAGAAAAGATCAAATTGATACTAAGATTTCTATACGTAAACAGAACCATCGAGAACCCCTGAGAATCAAACCCGAACCATGGATCAGACCCATTGCAGCTACATTTGAAGGCACAATCCACCATTACTGAAGAATACCAAAACACCACCTTACCTTATCCCTCATCCACGGGAAACCCACCGCATGTAGCCCCCTTCACCCAGATCGAACCCCAAACCCTCTTGCCTTTGCCTCTCCTCGAAGCTGGAATCCCCATGGCCTGACCTCTTCTGCTAGCCACACCACCGGAGAGCCACCGCCCTTGTTTCCAGCTACCACCCCTACATCCCTCTCTCCAAAGCCATGAGCTACCAAGCATCTGATCTCACACCCCCACTTCCTTTCTTCTCGGCCTATACTACGTCCCACACCCCACCCCTCACCCAAAATCACAATCCACCCCCCCCCCCCACTTTCTTCATTTTTCATTTGTCGTTATATTATTCAATATATATATATATATATTATATAATATAACGTCTATAATATATCATAAATATTATACTAATAACATTATAGGTTAATAATAATATTATATAAAATTGTTGTTTTAATATTTATTTTATAATATATATACAATTATAGTAGTTTATTTATTTAATATAATAAAAATAATAATGATTTTTTACTCAATTATTTTTATATATTTATGTATCTATTTTTGTAACTCTTATAATACAATAATAAAAATAATTAATAGTTTTAATAGTATGATATATATATATATATATGATAATAGGTATTTGAGTAATATTTATTTATTAACATTTGTTTAAATTAGTTCATGCATGTAATTATATGTATTGTTTTAATAATTTTAATGTATTCATGTGTATATTCTAATTTTTTTTATTGAAGCATTGGGGAAGGGATCATGTTATAAGAGACGGCTCTCACACTTTCATTCACTTGAGGGAGTTCAAGCTTTAGTGATAGTTGAGCATGTAGTGGTAAAGTGAAATTGTCATGTAGAGCTCGGTGAAGATATCAACATGTTGTTATAGGCACTCACAATAAGCATCACAAAATTGCAGAAGCAGAAGAGTCAGGAGATGAATGTTTTAATTTTTCACCCCACACACATATTTGAGAAGATTCATCAGAAAACAGAAGGTGACATCAGGACATGACTTTAATACTTCCATTAATCCACATACAAACTTCAACAACACCCAGAACCACTACTACCTCTAGCAAAGTTCCTTGAGAGAAATTAGAACATCGAATAACCATCACCAGTCCACTTCTACATTCCAAGGGTATGAGATCTGGAGAACACCATTCCATTCACCCAGTGGATCAAATAATTTGAGATATTCTAGAGATCGAGCATATAGAGTACTCTTTTCATTCTTAATCTATTTTTTTGTATCGTCTTTTAAACATGAACATCATTGTTTTTAATTCTTTCAGTCTGTTGATTCCAACCATGATAATCAGTTAATCTCTTATGAGGGAACAGGTTGAGTGGTTTAAAAAAATTCCTTAGCTCATATATTCATTCGTCAACTAGATGTTTCTCTCTCTTCTTCTGGACAAATTTTTTTTTACAAAACATCATGTATCAATGAAAACTGTTCTTGATTTAATTTTAACTCTAATTATTTTTTGATTTGATGGTTTCATTCAAAATTGAATCGACCTAGAGCGAGAGGAGCACACTTAGTTCAACCGACAATTTGAACTTAGTGTCTTCCAGATTTTTTCCCATTTGATGATGGAATGATCTATTCAATTGAAAAATTGTAGGCATTTTTCAATCATATGATAACCAGATGAAACATCTTCCAAGCTACTTTAAATCAAATTCAGATATTTCAATGTAAGTGCATGAACATGGGAACCCGGTTTTCAGGATGACCAACTAACTTCCCCCTACTGACTAATTGATATTTTCCACTTCATATTTTCCTACTTGTCTGTTGAACTATTCTACCTCTTCACACATTCACTTCCACACCCACAATCCTTCATTCACTTCATATTTTCCCTATCATCATCAACTTTTTTTTGTTTTTGTGTGTTTTTTTATTTTTGTTTTTTATCTTTTGTTTGATCATTATAGAGAAATTAAAACCCTCCTTGTGGTTCTACCCTGTATTACCACTATTATAGTTAGTAAGTAGGTTTTTAAATTCTAATTTTCTCATGACCAATGACACACGATTTCAATTTTTGGGATCGTTGCTGTAGATCGAACCTAGGTCATACCACAAAGTTTTATGGACCACTTGATCAAGGAATTATCACACACCTTTTTCTATAGGGAGCTAATTATTGGGTGTAATTATCAAATATTGGTGGACCACTAGGGCATGGAATGATCACACACCTCATTCATAGTTTGTTATATTTTTAGTGATTGTTTTTGTGTTAAAATCTTGTATTTTAGTGATTATTTTTATTGTTTTTAAAAGGTTTTAAATTAAATAATTAATTCTTGTTTAAATTAATTTTTTTTCTTTTGTTTTTATTTAATAAGAACCAATCAGGCTATTCAAGAATGTGTTCAAATATTTAAAGGTTCTAGATATCTTCAAAAACCCACTACAGGTTAAAGGCGACACAAAATCATCCACTGTCGGGAATGACATGCCTTCTATATGAAATCACTAACTATCCTACTTCAATTTCAAAACCAATTCCAATTAAAGAAGTGATTACTTGTTAGGTTATGTGTAATTAAAACCTCAACCAAAGGTACTTCCAATTATCACTTCATCCTAGGTACCAAAAATTAGTGTCCATTTATTTTATTACTTTATTGATTAAAATCAAATGATTTATAATTAAGTCAAATGTTCCCTTCTTCAATTGGGTTCAAAATTCACCTCACCAAAATGAGTTCATTTTTGAAAAGGAAAATTTATTATAAATTTTCCTAGCAAAATTTCACGAGGAGAGAATTATTCATAGCACTTATTATAATAGAAATTGGCTTTTATTTATTAACAGTAATGTATACAGTGCACCATTTCTCAAAAACTCACCATGGGATCTCAATTGTGCATTTTACTTCATTTAAAAGGGACATAAATAATTATCATTTGTTTTGAGTTCCTAAAGTAGTTATATATTTTTATAAAAATATGAGTCCCATAGGTTCTAGTAAAATTTTCTAGTTACCTAAGGTCATGATCTTAGTCCCACAAAAACTATCCTGTCACACTCCTTTCCTCAGTTCCTAACCATAAAATCCAAAACATGATGAACAAACCCATTAAAAAATCACTCATCCTCAACAGTGTCAGACTAATTAAAACCCTCAAAATCCAAGTAGTAATCCACTAGGAAGTATAGAAATGAAGTGTCAACTGATGTTAAAGAGAGTGACAGATTGAAGGTGTGAAATGACTCACTGCAAGGTGAGGATGGTCAGAAAAATGGAAAACGAAGGAAGCTTATTGTGACTCATATCAGTCATCGTTCATGTCTGGCTAAAATTGATTGGAGTCACTTCTAGCATTGGCAATTAGTAAGACCTTTTAAAGAAAAAATGGAAAAAAATTGATGATTCAAAAAAACCTTCATGGGGGAATTTGAAGTCACACCAGAAATACCCTATCTTCCCCACATATGAAACTAAACATTTCCCCCCATTTTTAATCATAAGGGGGGAGACATTATTCAATGTTTTAAAATAGAATTTTAGGGGTTACCAGAATGTATATAATGAATATTTTCCACATTGAAAAGAAAAAAAACATATATACAAAAGAAATGAAAAGTGTGATTTATTTAATTTTTTGAATTAGAGGATCACTTATCCTCTATTGATATGAGGGGGAGAATCCATGAAAAACTCCCTACACACCTCCTGGACTGCTAACTCATATTTAACCTTGATTTGGGACCCTACTATTCTATCTTTATCCATATTCCATGTTCAATTTTTGTGTTTTAATTAGTGTATGTAAATATCATCGATCTTTATTTTCAGTTTTGTGAATTGTGGTTTTGTTATAATTGTTTTGTTTTTTCCATTCATTATCATTTTGTATTTTGATCTGGAATATTTAGAAATGGGGATCTAATTCGTGGGGTAGATCTAAGTAATGAAACCTGGTGTAATCTAGAGATCTGAGCATCAATGTGATCACCGTTTTTTCCCCTTAGTAAACCGTGAAAGGGAATTGGGGTGTGTGTGAGTGCATGCTAGCCCTGGATTGGTTTATACTTTCTAGCTTAATATTTTATACCCTTACAATCTCAATTTCTCAAAATAAGAAAATGGAGTTTGTTTGTGTGATATGGTAAACTCAACTAGATCATTCTAGCTTGTGGAATCCTGGACAACATGAGTCAGTTGAGGGATTCATTTTTCATCTAGAGGGATGCTCGGATGCTGAAGAAATTCTATGTTTGAGTGTTCACTTTTTAGGTGAGGGAGGTGTATGATCCTAGCTGTAGGACATGATCTGATTGAGTTAGAGAGTTTTTTATTTATTTTTCAGCAGATCTATTACAGAAATTTGAGTGTTGATCAACCTGGAACTTGCCTTTTTCTCACTGACTGTAGTGTCTATCTTTCTGTCATTTTTTTTCTTTTTGTGTTTTTGCTCCTAGAGTTGTTTCTATCTTTCTGCATATTCTTTATATATCTTTTTTTAATTACCATGTGTTTATTTCTATGTTCATTGGTGTTTCACAATCTCTGTTACTATGTTCTTCAGCATTGTTTCATTATTTTCATTATTTTGGTTTTGTTTTTTTGAAATATTTAAAAAAAACACAAAAGTATTTTCAGAAATACCACTAGGGAATTCAACACAGCTTCCTTGAGAGTAACCCTGAGGTTAGCCACTGTTCTATATCTTTGATACTATAAATGTAAACTTGACCATCTTCTAGACAAGGATAGCATCAAATTTTGAAAAAGGTAAGAGAATGGAGAAGGTAATGTAGAAGAATATGAGTGGAGAATAAAAAATAGAGAAAAAGAACAAAACTTCCCTGACTATATAGATTTTCAATTACAAGTTCACATTTTCCTTCTCCATGTACCCTAGATGTTAAGTTTAAGTACCAAAAATATATAACAATTTAACATTAGACTTCAAAAATTAAATTTCAATGTAGAATGCAACAAAAGATTATGAGTTAGAGAGTTTTATCTTGTAAAATTTTAGTGAGTTGGTCCCTTTGATAATGACTGACTACCACATAGAGTTACAACCCACTTATTGACCTGCTATGAAAACACACACAAATTAAAATAGTTTTGAAAATAAAATGGAAATTAAAAAAGGATAATATTAGGAGAACCTCACAGGGGGTGATGTATTTTGATTGTCCACAGCTCGCCAATCAGTGTATCAATCCCAGTCTGATTGGGGGTGTAGTTTCTTGATTAAGAACCACCATATGTGGTTCTTTCCAACTTTGGTGATTTTCCAATTTTGTAGTACCCCTTGTACAACATCAAAAAAAGACCTCCCCTTAGTAGTGTTGTACCTCATGTTTTGGGGTGGAGGTGAAAATAAAATGTAGGTGTACTTCCCCTCTTCTGCATCAAATGGATGAGTGTGCATAGACATTAATTCTGGAAATCGTGGATGTGAATTGTCTTCTGGTTCAACTTGAACAAGAAATCATTTATTCAAATTTAGCATAGTATCATCATCCTCCAATTTCCATGTGCACAACATTAGAAAATCCTCTTCAAAAACACCTCCCAAATTGTAAGTTTGATCAAACAATGGATGTTCTAATTACTCCTCAGTAGATGCAATTACAAATTTCTCTTGGTTCTCCAAGTAATCATAATAGTGAAATACATCATCAATACTTGCAAAGGGAGGAACACCATCAAGATTATATTCAATATAATAAAATTAAAAAAAATATAGCTTCTTTGATAAAATTTTTAACCCCTTTAATAGTGTATGTTATTCCTACTGGTGTTACAGTGATCCTAGATGCATAGTCGGGTCATGAGTGAGGTATTAAACCTCATCCAACCCCCCTTCAAAACACAAAACTTCATTTTATGAATATTATAAGGCCAATGATAGGATTTCATGTGTTGGTTCAACATGTTGAAAAATTGAAAATCATTAAAAAAATTACTTCATGAAAAATAATTAATATGAAAATTAGGGAAATAATGATCATTAAATAAATGTCTAGCATCATGAATTTGAGGAAATCCCTTCTTCTGTTAGACCTTGAAAACATCCTCATAATTTGGTTATATAATTTCAATCCCAGACTCTAGTGAAAATTCATATCAAAGTTATGGAACTATGACATCTTTATTTTATTTCTTTTCTCCCCCATTCTCAATTTCTTTTTAGAAAGTTGTACATGAGTGGGTGGTGGTATTACTATCATATCTTCTATATTTATATTGACCTTATCCATAGCTTACTGTATCATTTTCATGATCTCATGAACATATTTTTCTCATAATACATAAGGTTTTGATGTTCCCTTTCATGAATCCAACATTTCACTTTAGCAACAAACTCCTAAAGTTTCTGAACTAGATAAAACAGTGACAATTAATAAAATTTGTTATAGTTCATCAACACAAAAACACAACATAGCTAATTTGAAGCAAATTCGATGCAAGAACATGAGAAAATGTAGAACAAACATAGGAATAGAATCTATATCATCAACCGAAAATATTAAACATTGACCTCATAAATCTGATCTATAATTACCCGCACCAGTCATTGAAGAATAAAAAAATCCCAAATACACAAAAACCAGATCTGAAACTATAATCTCACCACTGAAGGCCTCTGGGAACAGCCATCGTCTGAACCACCAAAACTGCTCGAATCATCATCCTCTGTCTGTAATGCAACCAGATCCGCTGTTGCGGTTTTGAATCAAACCCCACTAAGGAACCCGAACCTCCTTCACTTCCTCGAATTACTGGAGAAGGAGACCCACCACTGGATCCATCCCCTGTTCGAACCGCCAACCCATATCCCCTTCACCTCGATGTTGTCCCTTCTACCACCGCCGCAAGCCGTAATTTATACATCTGAAGCACCCTGCCTCCGCTGACCACTCACCATGGCACTCAACACCCATTGACGTCGGCCTCCCCTGTGCGTATCCTCTCCGCTGTGACTTCCCCCTTCCCATTAATCCTCTTTTTTTTTCTATTTTATTTACTTTATATAATAGATATATAACATATATATGTTAAAAATATAATGTATAACAATATTAATATATTATAATAACATAATAATAATAATATATTTAACAACTAATTTATTTAATTAATTTACACTAATTATAATTTATATTATTTAATTTAATTTCAATAAATTAAATTTATATAGTTTAATATAATTAATACTTTTATTTTTTAATAATTACAATTATAGTAATTTTATCTAATAATTTTAATGTTAATAATAGGTCTTGTTAATTAATATATATATTGTTAATATTGATTCTATTTTTAAATATTTTTTTATATAATTATATTTATATATTATTATAAATGATTTAATAATTTATAAATTTTTTTAATTGAAGTGTATTTTTTTCTTTTATTTCAGGGGGGAAGGTCATGCTGCATGGGTGTTGATCAATTTGTTATGGAATTGTCGACTGGATTCACTAGTGGAGAGGTGGAGGTACCGTGAAAGTGCCCCCCACAGAGGCCAAAAAACTGATCCTAGAAGTAATAAAATAGATTTTTGAGAAGAATTAGAAGTACCAAGAATCATAAGAAGACTTCCACCACCACTTCGAGATTCCGAGGGTGGGAGATCCAATTTTTTCAGCACCCCCTGATTCATGGAACTATACATTCAATAACCCAAAATAGATATCCCTTACCATTCACTCTTGATTCCATCCTTACATCTCCTGATTAACCATCATCCATTCTATGCTTATTCATCAGATCTCTAAGGAAAACAACTGTGAAGTATATAGCATCGAAGCAGGAGGATTCTTTATTCTTTTTTTCTTTACTCAGTTGTTTCTTCACTGAAATGTGTTCAACAAAATTAATGTTTTATACTAATTTTTTATGTACTGCTAAGTAGTTTAAGGTATTTGGATCGGATGGATTGAATTATTACCAATTCATCTGTTCTTTCTACTGGTTCAATAAATAGTGGGTTGATGTTTTCATTTCAGTGATCACCTTTTCTCTTCCTCATGAGCATCTTTATACTCTACCTCAAGAACTGAGAGGTGAATGGTGGGGTGTCCTTTTCCATGACAACCAAAAATGAAGTACAAATTGGAAAAGGATGTGGTAATCTCTTCTCTATAAGGAAGCATCACTATCTTGTAATATGTCGTAAATAACTATTCCCAAGAGAGATCACCGGTGTGGGTTACTTATCTCTCAACAGTTAGATATCTCACTCCTCATCCCGTAAATCCAGTACCTTTATGATTGGTCTCATTCAATAATAGTGACATTTTAATCAATATATCTGGGTTCAGTTCCCCCTGACTCAATCATTGGCCATCTCTTTCTTTGTCTTAATCTATTCTCCTCACACCATTTCATACAATCATTACACTTTTCACCTCATTATTTTCTTTTAGTTTTTGTTGTAGTTTTTTTTCATTCAGTTTGATATTCACAATCACTAAGTCCTCATCTATGGTTATTCACCCTTCTTACCACAATACTATTAGTTTTTAGTGTTCATAAATATTAAATTGGTGCCCTCTCAACATCGTTCTCATCACAAATATTAGTTAATTTTTTTAGAATATATTGGGAGGGATGAAGTATTTATTTATTGGAATTAAAAATATTGTATTATCTGAATCATGAAATATAAAAACGCTCCCCAGTATAAGTTTTTCATAAAGGATCTCAAAGTGTATGTTGAATGGTACTGATGACATAGAAAATTGATTTAATGGAATGATTATAGTTTATGTAAAACACGAGATTAAGGGAAGGTAAACCTTACTATATTACTTATGTTTAAAAAATAATGTTTAGTTTGGATAAAGAGATATTGGAAAAGAATAAAGTAAATTTGATAGTATTGGATACCTTGTAAATATATTAATGATTGTTTTGAAAATGTGGTCTATTCTATCATGGCTAGATTTTATGGATTTTTTTATTTAAGGAATATATCGAATAATATTTTGAATAAGGAATCATGCATTTTTTCAATACGGGTTTCTGGTAATTCATGGTATTACCATCTTCCAAGAGAATACATGATGAAGGTATTCACATGTTTGGTATGTGACAATCAAGATACACATTACGATATATATGGGATTAATGTTATGTTTATTTAAGTGACCTCATATCTAATGTTTTGGATTTTCATCTTTAGAAGGGTCAAAAGGTTAACCATTTATATAACAGTTTATATTGAACATTGAATGATGTTTTAGAGATTAATTTATTACTTCACCGTATGAATATTTATGTATATTAGATAACCTATGATAACCATCTTGATTTATGATAACTAATGATAGATAGAATGAATTTTCATTCTATCTATGGATCTTATGATCCATTAATGCTTCAGAGATAAAAAGTCACCTTCATTTCTTGGAGTAAGAGATAAAGTGAAAATTGATCAAGATCCAACCAATGGGTGAGATTATACATATTCAATGTAATGAAATCTTGTATGCATATTTTCTTCTGATTTTTTTTTCAACTTTTGGAAAAGGGTCTTAAAATAATATGTTTTCTTGTTATCATCATTTTGAGAATATCAATGACCTTTTTCATGCCACTTTGGTTTGCGGTGTTATGATCACTAACCTTATCTAGATCACACACTTTCTTATGATCAGTGATATCTATCACCCTATATAATTAGATAAACTTTTCTTCCATGTTTGAATGATAACATCTCACCTATGTTCTCTTATGTGGAAGCCTAGTTATGAGTTTTATTGGGTAACTGTTATGTTTCCCACATTACTTTTTAAGGAAGATTTAGTATTGATTTTTACGATGTGGGTTTCTTTGAATGTAACTTTAGAATATTAAATCATTGAGGAAAAAAATTAATTTATAGGGATAAATTCATTTTAAGCGGGGAATAATGTAACACCAAATGTTTTTATGAATTAATTTTTTTCATATAAATCAAAATCCATTGATATCTTGTGTTTCACCCTACACCAAGTTAATATTTCTTTATAAGAAAAACCATGTTATGTTTATGCTACATGAAAGAATGAGTTTAGATTATGGTATATGAAACATTGAGTTTTTATTGTATTACATGAAATAATATGTTTATATTTTGTTACATGAAACATCGAGCTTAGGTTTTGTTACAGGAAACACTTTGTTTAAACGAAATGTAACACATTATTAATGTACTATTTTAGTTATCACTTATCCATTGGAAAGTAGGTTATTAAAAGGATTAACTAAAATATGAAAATTTATTTTATTTATGTTTATATAAATAATTATTTGTGTTGAGCCCTCTGGAAGATTGTTGATTTCATGTCTATGATTGATGTTTTAATAATCACAAATCATCACATACCATTAATTCTTAATCTGGTTTGATTTCTCATAAACTTAATTACAATCTGTTAATGAATCTGTTATCATGTTTTTTGTCTATGCTTATTGACTTACAAAGTATTTTGGAAGTCTTCTGGATTCAACAGACATCGGAAGCACCGATCCAATATCAACAGACATCGGAAGCACCGATCCAATATCAACAGACATCAGAAGCACCGATCCAATATCAACAGACATCGGAAGCACCGATCCAATATCAACAGACATCGGAATCACCGATTCAATATCAACAGACATCGGAAGCACCGATCCAATATCAAAGGACAACGGTCGCACCGATTCGATATCAAAATGATCCACCGATCAAATGACTCACTGATGCAAAATGACTCACCGATGCAAATGACTCACCGATGCAAAATGACTCACCGATGCAAATGACTCACCGATGCAAAATAACTCACTGATGCAAAATGACTCACCGATGCAAATGACTCACCGATAAAAAATGACCCACCGATGCAAATGACTCACCGATCAAATGACTCACCGATGCTGATCAAAATGAGCCACCGATCAAATGACTCACTGATGCTGATCAAACTGACTCACCGATCAGATGACAGACCGATGCTGATCAGTCTGATTCACCGATGCTGATCTATCTGAGTCACCGATCATTACTCACTAATGTTGATGACCTACCGATCACTTGATTCTTCAATAGTCATAAACAACTGTTTGAATTTCTTTATCTTTATCTTTATTTAATCAACCAACAGTCATATTAGGTATATTTTAATGCTCTGTCAATTAATTAATAAAGGTTGTCGGATGTCAGGAAACCGTACCTCGTACCTGCGGAAAAGAAACTTTTTCTGTCTTCCGAAGCACGTGACATAAGTACAAGAAGACTCTGCTGAAGAAAATAGTTGACAGAAGAACACAAGAAGAATATAGAGGAAAGAAAGAGGAGGAAGAACCAAGCAAGACAGAACCTCATACACAATCAAGCCTACTCAAGAAGAGTTCTGTGCATACAAAAGAACATTGAAGAACTTCATCGACTAGATCTCACTGCCTTTCAACATGAAGCATACAACACTCTTCTTCTCAAACAAAAAACGAGAAGAGGACTCATAATAAATTCTGACCAAATACAAAAGAGTCCAGAGCTACACTGAAATCACCAGAGCCATTTCTAAACTCTACATCTCTGCTCTGTGATACATTTGTTTTACATTTTGAGCAGTGTGTGTTATCTGATGTATTAAACACACACACTGACTCCTGTACTTTCACTGGAGGATCTGTAAATCCTCAGCAAACCTTTTTACACTTCATTTCCCACTGTGGATAGTGGTAGAGGTCGTGTGAGACCTGGACAGCTCTAAGCTGTTGTTTGTTTTCCCACGCAGAACTGTGGTAGAGGTCTTGTGACCTGGACAATGTGTTCACTGTTGTTAACCCCGATCCAGGGTGTGGATCATTTTTATATAAACTTTTGAGAGGACTAAGTCTCGGCTTGAGACTGAACCTCTTGGTTAATTCTCTGTGTTTGTAGCTACATACTATATTCATACTACATATTTATTTCATATTCCGCTGCTATTACTTTGAAATATAATTTGTCTTTAAAGCTACTTTGATAGTTAAACTCGCAAGTGTTTATATTTATTATAAACCAGTAAGTTAGTTTCAAAAGTTAATTTAATCATATGATTAAGTTAACTGAGAACTAATCAATCTTTGAGAAACTAATTGAACCTTTATAATCTGTATAAATTCACTACAGTTTAATCTGTTTTTAAAATAGGGGGATTTTAATAAACATTGTTTTTAACAGAAAATTTTAATTGGAACTCAATTCACCCCCCTCTTGAGTATCCACTCCGACCAACATTTGGTATCAAAGGTTGGAAAATATTTTTCTAAAGTACCCTGTTTTTCAACTATGATTTTAGTTATATTTTAAAGTTCTTAAAATTTCTGTTATTTCTAAATTTTTATCTCTTTAAAATTATTTTTGTGATATCATGGATAATAGATTTGAGGGTGCTTCTACTAACCGACCACCTTTCTTTAATGGAAACAACTATGCTCAGTGGAAGCTAAAAATGAAAATTCACTTACAAAGTATGAGCTTTGATATTTGGACTGCCATTGAAGCTGAATACAAAATTCCCAATACTGATAGATCTACTTGGGATGAACCTACAAAGAGTGCTTACAATAATAATTGTAAAGCTATGAATGCCTTGTACTGTGCTCTAGGAGATGAGGAATTTAATAGAATTTTTGCATGTAAAACTGCATATGAAATTTGGGATACCTTAGCTGTTTCTCATGAAGGAACAACTAATGTTAAGGAGATGAGATTGAATACCTATACTATTAAGTATGATAATTTTAAGATGAAGCCTGATGAACCCATTTCTGATATATATCTCAGGTTCAATGAAATTGTCAACACAATGACTTCTCTGGGAAAGGATGTTCCAGCAAAGGAACAATTCATGAGAATTTTGAGATGTCTACCTGAAAGATGGAGAGGAACCTCTGTCTCCATTAGAGAATCGTGTGACATTGGAGAACTGCCAGTCAAGGAACTAATTGGTAAGTTGATGATGTATGAAGAATAACTCAAGGTAAACAAAGAAGAAGATGATGAACCTAAAAGGAAGTCTATTGCCTTCAAGACTACAACCTCAAAGAATAAGGATAAGGAAAAGACTCAAGCTATCAATGAAAGTTCAAGCAGTGAGGAAAGTGAGAATGATTCTGACAGTGATGCTGAGATGGCTCACATTTCTAGAAGATTTAAGAAATTCTATAGGAAGAAGAAGTTTTTCAGAAAGTCAAACTACAAAGGCAAGTATGATAACAAAGGACACTGGAAAAAGGATTGGAAGAAGTCTGATAAATCAGATGAAGTTGTCTGTTATGAATGTAAAAGAAAAGTACACATAAAAGCAGACTATCCAAGGATGAAATACAGAAAGAAGTATGAATAAAAGGATAACAAGTACAAGAAAGCCATGAAGGCTACTTGGAGTGCTTCAGAAGACAACACAAGTGAAGCTGAATCTTCAGACTCTGAAAGGAATTGAGCCAATATGTGTTTCATGACAAACACTTCTGAGGTAACATCAGAAACTCCTGCTTCAAATTCATATTATTCTGGAGATGATTCTGAATGTGATAACATGTCTAAATCAGAACTGTTTGAATATTGTGATATGCTTGAAGAAACCTGTAATGAGCTTAAAGATAAATATAAAGGTTTAAAGAAACAATATGCTTTATGTGTTAAGCATAAATCTGATCTGAATATAGAAGTAGAAAAGAATGCTTAGTTGCTTAAAGAGAATACTGAACTAAAATTGTCTAATGAGAAACTCATAAAAGACTTAGAGAAGTTCAAAAATGGATAGAATACTCTAACACAAATGCTAGGAAAGCAAGTTCCACCTAGATATACTACTGGTATAGGATACCAACCTGGACAAAGAAAAGTTTCCAAAACTAGATTCATTCCTAAATATGGACAGAAGATAGTTAATTCTGAAACTTCATATGCCTCAACCAGTTATATTCATAGTTATGGATCTAATAAGGTTTATCTTTCAAAGAATGTTAATTCTACAAATTATATGAGACCCATTAGACAAATATGGGTACCTAAAGTATCATTGGCTAACATGTCTGGACCCAAGAAGATCTGGGTACCAAAATCATCTTCCATTTAAATCTGTTTTGTAGGAGACCTGCTTGAGGGGTTGTCACAAGAAGATATGGTACTTAGACAGTGGAAGTTCAAGACATATGTCAGGAGACTTTTCATGTTTCAAGAGCTTAGTAAAAGTTGATGGAGGCTTTGTCACTTTTGGTGATAATTCAAAAGGAAAAATCATCGGCTTAGGCCAGATTGGTAACACTGATTCAATCTTGGTTTCTGAAGTTTTATTTGTCGATGGACTTAAATATAACTTGTTAAGAATTTCTCAGTTGTGTGATGATGGTTTTTATGTGAAATTTAAAAATGATTCTTGCAATGTTTTTAACTCTAAAAATGTTTTAGTATTTTCTGCTTTAATAAATGAAAATGTTTATGCTGTTGATTTAGATTCTTTAGCTAAGAAGAATATTCCTTGTTTAAATGCTTTTCATAAAGAGTCTTGGCTTTGGCACAGAAGATTAGGACACTGCAATCTACACTCACTTAGAAAACTTTCTAGGAAGAAATTAGTTAGAGACCTACCCAAACTTGAATTTCCAGCAGACAAAGTTTGTAATCCCTATCAAAAAGGAAAGCAACATAAAGTTTCTTTTAAATCAAAGAAAGAAGTGTCAACTTCTCAACCTCTCGAGTTGGTTCACATGGATTTATTTTGACCTTATAGAGTTTCTAGTTTGAATGGGAAGCACTATGTCTATGTTATTGTAGATGACTTTTCTAGATATACTTGGGTATATTTTCTAGCTCACAAAAGTGAAGCTTGTTCTTACTTTGTTAAATACTCCAAGTCTATAGAAAATCTTAGTGGACTCAAGATTAAGACCCTGAGAAGTGATCATGGTCGTGAGTTTGAAAATCATGAGTTTGATTCTTACTGCTCACACAATGGCTATAGTCACAATTTCTCTGCACCTAGGACACCCCAAAAAAAATGGTGTAGTAGAGAGAAGGAATATAACTCTTCAAGAAATAGCTAGAACTATGCTCAATGAATATGAACTGCCTATTTACTTTTGGGCTGAATCTATAAATACAGCTTGTTATGTCATTAATAGAGTCTTGATCAGACCAGTTCTTAAGAGGAAACCTTATGAGTTGTGGAACCATAGGAAACCTAAGGTTAACTACTTCAAAGTTTTTGGATGCAAAGTCTTCATTCTCAATACTAAAGACAATCTTGACAAATTTGCATCCAAGAGTGATGAATGAATTTTCCTAGGTTACTCTATCTCTAGTAAAGCCTATAGAGTTTTCAATAAAAGAACCAAATGTGTGGAAGAATCTGTTCACATCAAATTTGATGAAACTGATCCACATGAACCTAAAATCTCTCTTGAAGATGATCTCTCTGGTTTGAATCTCAATGATAAAGACAATGGACCTATAGTTAAAACATCCAGCTCTGGAAATTCTCCAGAACCTGCTTCTGTTGAACCTCAATCTGTAGATGAATCTGAAATCTCTAGCCCTATCTTTTCAAGACCATCTAGGACTCTAAAGAACCATCCTTTAGATGCTACTGTAGGAAATCTAGATAGAGGAACACAGACTAGAGCTTCTCTAAGAAATCAGGTTGAACATCAAGCTTTTCTTTCACAGTTAGAACCTAAAAATATCAATGATGCTATCAATGATGAATTTTGGGTAATGGCTATGCAAGAAGAACTAAATCAATTTGAAAGAAACAAAGTCTGGAAATTAGTAGAAAGATCTAAGGACATTTTGACCATAGGCACAAAATGGGTGTTTAGAAACAAAGTTGATGAATCTGGAAACATCATTAGAAATAAAGCTAGGCTAGTTGTACAAGGTTACAATCAAGAAGAAGGAATTGACTATGATGAAACCTTTTCACCTGTAGCTAGATTAGAGGCTATTAGGATCTTACTTGCCTATGCATCACATCTGAATTTCAAGCTATATCAAATGGATGTCAAAAGTGCTTTTCTAAATGGTTTTATTGTTGAAGATGTTTTTGTAGAACAACCACCTGGTTTTTTAAATCCTCATTTTCCAAATCATGTTTTTAAACTTTCTAAAGCTTTATATGGTTTAAAACAAGCTCCAAGAGCTTGGTATTAAAGGATTTCAAACTTTCTTATCTCAAAAGGATTTACAAAAGGAGTAGCTGATCCCACTCTTTTTATAAAAAGGATTTCAAAAGATGTATTAATAGTACAAATCTATGTTGATGATATTATTTTTGGAGCTTCTAAAAATTCTTTATGTACTGATTTTTCAAAGGTTATGCAAAATGAATTTGAAATGAGCTTAATAGGAGAGCTTAAGTATTTTCTTGGTTTTAAAATTTTTCAAACTAAATATTGAATTATTTTAAATCAAAGTAAATATACAAAGGATATTTTAAAACGTTTTGGATTGGATATTATTAAGGAAAGTGATACACCTATGAGTACTACCTGTAAACTGGATACAGATGAAGCTGGGAAACCAGTGGATCAAACCAATTACAGAGGTATGATTGGGAGCTTACTTTATCTTACTGCTAGTCGACCAGACATTATGTTCAGTGTGTGTATGTGTGCTAGATTTCAAGCTAATCCTAAAGAATCACACTTACTGGCTGTTAAAAGGATTTTTAAGTATCTTAAGTATACTGTAAATTTAGGTTTGTTTTATCCAAAAGGACAATCATTTAGCCTAACTAGCTATTCAGATGCTGACTTTGCTGGATGTAAGTTAGATAGGAAGAGTACATCTGGAACATGTCATTTTCTTGGAAAATCCCTAGTATCATGGTGTAGTAAGAAACAGAACTCAGTTGCATTGTCTACTGCCGAGGTAGAATACATAGCTGCTGGTAGTTGCTGTGCACAAATTCTGTGGATGAAACACACTTTATTGGATTATGGATTTGATCTTAAACATGTTTCAATTAACTGTGACAATACTATTGCAATCAATATATCTAAGAACCCTGTGTCTCACTCTAGAACTAAGCACATTGATGTCAGACATCACTTTCTAAGAGATCATTATCAAAAAGGTGATATTTCTTTAAAATTTATTAGTTCTGAACATCAATTAGCTGATATCTTCACAAAGAGACTTTATGCTCTGAAAGAATGAATTTTATTAAACAAGAGTTGTGTATGATCGATCTGTGAAACTGATCTGTGAAACCGATCTGTGAAACTGACCTGTGAAACTGATCTATGAAACCGATCTGTGAAACCGATCTGTGAAACTGATCTATGAAACCGATCTGTGAAACTGATCTGTGAAACCGATCTGTGAAAGTGATCTGTGAAACCGATCTGTGAAACTAATCTGTGAAACCGATCTGTGAAACTGATCTGTGAAACCGATCTGTCATACCGATCTTTTTTTCTTTTTTATATATTGTAATTAATTAGTAAATTTCTTTTATACTTTTTATGGGAACCCTAAATGATAAAATAAACGATACGCGGCTATTTATCTTCCCTAAACCTTTGACCTTTCATTTCCTGCCGAAACTTTCAACCTCTCTTCCCCTCTACTTCGAACCTTCGAACTCCTGCCTTCACAAAATCTTCGAATGACTAAGCAAAAGAGACCGAGCAAAGGACCAGATAGCCCTGTACCTTCAAAGCGTGCTCGAGGCGAGTCGAGTAGTACCTCTCAACGATCAGTAAATCCGAACCTGGAAACTCAGATTGTTGCTGTAGAAAGAGAAGTCAGCTCTGCGTGGCTTTTGTCAAGTAAGTCACTGTTGCTGCAAGTTCTTGAATCGCAAGGATGGATAGACTGGTTTTCAGACAACTCTTGAATAGACTACCCGAAGCTGGTACATGAGTTCTACATGAATCTGAAAATCACTCTAGATGGTGTGGAGGCTGCCAGGATGTCGTCTGTGGTAAAAGGAAAGAAAATATCCTTCTCATCTAAGCAGTGGGCTGAGTGCTTGAATGTACCTCATGAAGGTCGGTATGAGGATTATGCTGGGAATATTCCTCCAACATCTGATTACTTCTCTTATGAATTAGCTCTAGAGCTTCTGACTGGAAACAGAGAGTCACGGAGAATCATAGCTTCAGAATTAGATGGTGAATGAAGACTTCTTTTCAAGTTTATTCAGCACCAACTTTTCCCTAGGAGAGGAGATTTTGCTGCTGTAAAGTACCAGGATGTTTTCCTGTTGTTTCTTCTGAAAACACATGAGAAGATCAATTTGTGTAGATATGTGATGGTGCACATAGCTGGAATGGTAAAACCGTCCAAGAAAGCCACTGCCTTATTTTATTCAAAGATGATATCTACCATGCTCAAGAATCTAGAATGTGTTGATGAAGATGATGAAGTTGACGAAACAGATCATACCTTCTGTCTCAACAAAGAGATCTGCAAGAGGATGAAAATCAATTGGAATCCATGGAAGAAGTGCTGGGTTGCAGATGAAGATAAATTGTATGAAGCCTACAATCCCATAGATCATGGAAAGAGGCCAAAGGATTTGAGAGACCCTGGCTTGAAACCAGATGAGGAACCAGTTTATTCTGATGATGATGAGCAAGAAGAAGGAAAGGATGAGGCCACCAAAGCCCAAGAGAAAGAAGAAGCTGCGACTGAGGAAGGAAGTATGTCATCTCCTGATGATAGGAGTGATCCTGACACTACTAGTCCCAAAAGAAGAATAGAATTTGGACCTGCTAGTCCACCCTTAGCCCTACCAGAATCAGAACCTATTCTTGGTGATGAAGAAGATTCTGATACTGAAGAATATCACAGTGAAGCTTCTGAGAAGAGTGATGATGGACATGCTGATGATGCTGAGGCTGCTGTTGATGGTGATAACAGACCACTGGATAGTCTTTCTGTAGATCAAAAAGAATCACCTCAGTCAGTACAAGAAATACATATCAGTGGCAAGGTTGATTCACCAAAAATCAGTGGAACAACAAGCTATGAGAAACCAAAATACACCCTGTGTGCTGCTGTTTGGGATGACTACCCTGGTTATGCTGTGTTGGGCTTAGAATATTCTGAAGAAGAAGAAGCAATGACAGAATATGCTGCAGCTGTGAAGAGGAATCTCCCAAGAGAAGCAAGGTCTTTTCCTACTATTGATCCTACAAATGTTAATTTACCTGGTTCTGGAATCTCTCAAGCTGATCTTGATAAGTTTAAGATTGAATTGCTAACTAATGTGAGAGACACAGTTAAAGAAGAAATTTCTAATGCTCTTACTCAAGTGTCTCTCCAAGTTTCTGAAAATTCATTGGAAGCCTTCTCACAAAGCGTATCTAATGCTGTGAAGCCAGACCTGGCCAATACTGGTGAACTTATTGGCAGACACATAGCCTTTTTGAATCAGACTATGAAGGATCTTCACACTGGCTTGGTATCTCTATCAAGTGAATTCCGATAAACCATCTCTGGTATGATGGAAGTTTTGAGAAATTTGATTGAACATCTCAACAAGTCTGACCTGAGGAAGTTGAAAGCTGAGTTAACTCACATAGTTGGCTAAGCCAGTACAGGCAAGGTAACCAAGATCACTACCCGTGAGCTAGAAGATCTAAGATAAGTTGTGCATGGTGATTTAGCTGCTGTTAGAAAAAGTATTGATTTAGAATCTTTGAGGAAGATGAAAGAGATCTGTGATAACAGTCATAATATGGCATTGGTGTATTCAGCAGATGCTAAGAAAGCTCTGCAAGATATCAAAGAGAAAGTTGATAATTACTTTTCCAAGATTTATACAAAACATGAGATGGCTGCAAACTTCAAGGTGTTGGAAGAGAATCTGAAATTACCTCGTGTCACTCAGGCCTTCAAAACTCAAGTTCATCAGTTGCAAGATTTTACCCCTTCCTTGGCACAGTTCATGGAGAATAAAGATGATTTTGAAAAATCTATGAAGTATGGGGCAGAAGTCATTCAAGACTTCATTCATCTTTTGAAGCCCTATTTGAATGCACAGGCCACTACAATAGTAGTTCCTACTTTTGAACCTCTCAGTGACTCTGATGTAGCTCCAAATCAGCTATCTGTTGCTCAAGCTCTATCTCAGTTAAGACCAGTCCCTCAGAAAGCTTCTCAACCAGCTCCTGTTTCTCAACAACAACTCTCTGTGGCACCTGCTTCTACACCTGCCCGAGTTGTCCTACCATCACTTCAGATTCGCCAAGTACAGCCTGCCTCCAAGCCTTCAAACTTACCCACTATTGATCCCAATGACAAAGGCAAATCTCCTTTGTATCCCAACAAATAGTTGTGTATTGTTTTTGATAGGGTGAACAATGTGATGCTTGTAATATTCTGTACTTTATAAAATATTTTTTTCTCTATACTCTCTGCTGACTGCTTTTACTCTCACTTTCACTTATATGTTTTCCCTCCTTTTTGATTATCCCAAAGGGGGAGAAGAAAAAGAATGATTTATGGGAGAAGAGAGATATATGGGAGAAGAAAGATGTATGGGAGAGATATATGGGGGAGAAAAGATGTATATATCTAAGGTGAGGAGAAAGATCTATATATATATGAGAGATGTATATATCTCAGGGGGAGAACAATGTATAATATATATGGGAAATTTAAATTAAGGGGGAGATTTATATATCTCTTTATATTTATTCTCTTTATGGTTTAATTCTCATTATGTTTTTATTGATGATATATCATATTATTTATATTTTATGATAAATATTTGTGATTATCAAAAAGGGGGAGATTGTTGAGCCCTCTGGAAGATTGTTGATTTCATGTCTATGATTGATGTTTTAATAATCACAAATCATCACATACCATTAATGCTTAATCTGGTTTGATTTCTCATAAACTTAATTACAATCTGTTAATGAATCTGTTATCATGTTTTGTTGTGTATGCTTATTGACTTACAAAGTATTTTGGAAGTCTTCTGGATTCAACAGACATCGGAAGTACCGATCCAATATCAACAGACATCAGATGCACCGATCCAATATCAACAGACATCGGAAGCACCGATCCAATATCAACAGACATCGGAAGCACCGATCCAATATCAACAGACATCGGAAGCACCGATTCAATATCAACAGACATCGGAAGCACCGATCCAATATCAAAGGACAACGGTCGCACCGATCCGATATCAAAATGAGCCACCGATCAAATGACTCACTGATGAAAAATGACTCACCGATGGAAATGACTCACCGATGAAAATGAATCACCGATGAAAAATAACTCACCGATGAAAAATGACTCACCGATGCAAATGACTCACCGATGAAAAATGACTCACCGATGCAAATGACTCACCGATCAAATGACTCACTGATGCTGATCAAAATGAGCCACCGATCAAAAGACTCACTGATGCTGATCAAACTGACTCACCGATCAGATGACAGACCGATGCTGATCAGTCTGATTCACCAATGCTGATCTATCTAAGTCACCGATCATTACTCACTAATGCTGATGACCTATCGATCACTTGATTCTTCAATAGTCATAAACAACTGTTTGAATTTCTTTATCTTTATCTTTATTTAATCTAACCAAAGGTCATATTAGGTATATTTTAATGCTCTGTCAATTAATTAATAAAGGTTGTCGGATGCCAGGAAATCGTACCTCGTACCTGCGGAAAGAAAACTTTTTATGTCTTCCGAAGCACGTGACATAAATACAAGAAGACTCTGCTGAAGAAAATATTTGACAGAAGAACACAAGAAGAATATAGAGGAATGAAAGAGGAGGAAGAACCAAGCAAGACAGAACCTCATACACAATCAAGCCTACTCAAGAAGAGTTCTGTGCATACAAAAGAATATTGAAGAACTTCATCGACTACATCTCACTGCCTTTGAACCTGAAGCATACGACACTCTTCTTCTCAAACAAAAAACGAGAAGAGGACTCAGAATAAATTCTGACCAAATACAAAAGAGTCCAGAGCTACACTGAAATCACCAGAGCCATTTCTAAACTCTACATCTCTGCTCTGTGATACATTTGTTTTACATTTTGAGCAGTGTGTGTTATCTGCTGTATTAAACACACACACACTGACTCCTGTACTTTCACTGGAGGATCTGTAAATCCTCAGCAAACCTTTTTACACTTCATTTCCCACTGTGGATAGTGGTAGAGGTCGTGTGAGACCTGGACAGCTCTAAGCTGTTGTTTGTTTTCCCACGCAGAACTGTGGTAGAGGTCTTGTGACCTGGACAATGTTTTCACTGTTGTTAACCCCGATCCAGGGTGTGGATCATTTTTATATAAACTTTTGAGAGGACTAAGTCTCGGCTTGAGACTGAACCTCTTGGTTAATTCTCTGTGTTTGTAGCTACATACTATATCCATACTACATATTTATTTCATATTCCGCTGCTATTACTTTGAAATATAATTTGTCTTCAAAGCTACTTTGATAGTTAAACTCGCAAGTGTTTATATTTATTATAAACCAGTAAGTTAGTTTCAAAAGTTAATTTAATCATATGATTAAGTTAACTGAGAACTAATCAATCTTTGAGAAACTAATTGAACCTTTATAATCTGTATAAATTCACTACAGTTTAATCTGTTTTTAAAATAGGGGGATTTTAATAAACATTGTTTTTAATAGAAAATTTTAATTGGAACTCAATTCACCCCCCTCTTGAGTATCCACTCCGACCAACAATTTGGTAACTAATACACAATAATTGATAATAAGAACCTTTTTTAAATAAAGGAAAATCTTTTCTTGAAAAACAATTTTTATACCCACAAGTGTGTTTTATATAAATAAATTTACGAAATAACATTTGGTTAATGATTTCAATTAACTTTTATATTATATATTCAATAAAAGTTTTAAAATTAATCTTATATTTTTTCTATAATATATGTAAGAATAAATTTGATTTTACAATTCAAAAGTATATTTTTCTAAAAAGATGTTTTGCCACCTTTTAAAGGAGAACATATTCTAAAACTAATTTTTAAAAATTTTAAAAATTATATTTGTAAAAAAATATTTAATTTTTTAAATTTTATTCGTAAAATTATCTTAGGGTGACTTTTTTATATTTTTTAGAAAATATTCATTTTTATGAATAGTGAAAAATACTGAATTTTAATTTTAATTTTCTTTTTTTCAAATTATTTGTATAATAATATTATGTATTAAATTTGTTTTAAATTATAATTATATCCATTATTGAAATAGTAATCCAATTTAGGCCATTATAATCAATTTAATACTAAAATTCGATATAAAAAGCCTTATAAACTTTTGAACACCTTCACTTTAAAAACATATTTTCTCATCACGTCTATGGGATTAATTATATATTAAAGTCACCCACTTATGTGACTTAAATTTAAAAAAAGGATTAAATATTTATAATAATCATATTTAATATTATAAAATATGGTCAACTTAATTTTTTAGCATAATTATTAGTGAAAACTACTAAAATTAGTTACATTAATTAAGGTAAAAACAAGTTTACTCGGTGATTAATCTTATAATATAAGGTGTTAGATGACCTATAATCTTCAAAAACACCCAATTTATGGACATATGTGGACAATTAATACATTAGGATCTATTTTTTTTGTGTTATTGGGACACTATTCCATGAAAGTGTCTTATATTATAAGTTATGTAAGGAAAAAAACAACAGAACATTCCTTACCTTTAATATTTATAATGCTTTGAGATAGGGATAAAACATCAAATTTTTAAGTTATAAATATTATTCTGAAAATCAAATATTTTTTTTATAATGATAATTTATTTTAATTTTTTATAGATTAAAAATATTTCTTAAATACTGAAGAAATGCCAACACATGATTTATTTAGATAATAATTAACAAATAGAAATGATTCTAAAATATTAAAAGTGATGTAAATTGAATGAATTATTGTATTAAATGTTTTTTTTAATTATTATATCATGTTACATGGGTCTTAACTTAATATATTAAAATTACATCATAGTCTTGATAGTTTTAATTCGAATTAAATAAATACTGTCAAAATTGACATTAATGTTAGTTTATAATAAATGATATTTTATTAAATTATATTAAATTTTTTAAAAACATATTCTACAAATTGGTTTTCTAATGTTAATAAATATAAAATATGGTGCATTAATGGATAAATTTACCTTTTATAGTGAACACATTAATCGCTAAATAGTAAAAACTTTGTTAGCGTGGTTAGGGTTAAACTATTGTTTTGTGTGTTACTTACAGTTCTGATAAAAATAATTTCCAAAACACATTGGATTTTTTTAATAAATATGATATAATATTTATTGTAGTAGAGTATAAATTTTATAATGAATCTCACTTTACATTAGTATTTATGGATAGATTACCAAGTTAGAAAATTTGTTAACTTAATAAAAACTGAAATGGTAAAAGTAGGGATACTTAGAAGGTAGAGAATAACATTATAAATATTCTATAATGTTTGGGTTTTAGTGGTGTTCCTTGAATATATAAACCATACCTTCTATTATTATTCAATTTTTGAGCAACATGATTTAAGGTAGACCTCCTAATAGTGAATGCATTTGGGAATTTAAAAGAATGTAACACCTACGAAACTATAAAGAGGAACTACCTATCCACCATTCTCCACACCTCTCAAGAAATGTTTCTCAACCAAAACTAAAAAAACACACCTCCAAACTTCCCTTCTATCATACATGAAGCCTTACCTTTGGTATAAATCAAACCAGGGAATTTATTTTATAAAAACCAAAAGGAGATACCTGAAGAAGAGGTAACATTCATCAATGAACATTTTTGTTTTATTTTTTAGTCAAATCACTTTAATTGTTTTTGTATAATGATTATATAATAACATATGTATTATACATAGACTTATTTTTTTTTATTTTAAGAGTAAAACCTACAACTACACACACTTTCATCAAATGGGGTATGAAATCATTGCTCCTTCATACAGTGGACTACCGCCTCACGAATCGAAGTCATTTATTTTTTCCATTAATACCTATTATGGTTGGGAATAATGATGGAAATGTTCTTTAAATATAATATATATTATATTTATGATATATTTATTCTTATGGAATTATTATATAACACATAACTTCATTATTTCCCTTTTTTGGGTATATGATAACATTGTTCTAGTGTACGTTGGACAACCACCTTACATAGCGATGTGATTTGATCTTGATTTTAATTAAATGTATTAAGGATGTATTTAACAAAAATATTTGATATATATAACCTAAAGATTATACAATAATGATAATATATATCATTTACTCTTATTTCTTTATATACGATAAGAAAATGGAAACAACATTCTTACATACGTACAACCTACCGTCTACATAAACAGTGTATTTCATTTCCTATTTATATATTTTATAGATTAAAATATACACATATATTCTAAAAATATATGATATTTTTATCATGGGTTACATTATTTAAATGATTAAATCCTAATCAACTTAAGAGTACCAAAAATAAAAAATCAACGATTATATGAAAAACAAATCAGTTATTTCCTGAAATGTGACATTAACACGTCATTGTTAGTAAAAATGTAATAAAATGGTCATAATCAAACCATTAATGGTTTGATATATTTTAATATGGTTCTGTAATATATCTATATTCAACATATATTTATTATATAATAGTTTTGAACATGTATGAAGGAATATATGACTTGAGGTACGAGATTTTCATTTCACCTTTTACTTTTGTGACACAAATTCTATATTCACCGCCTCTTTCTTCAATGTATGGAATATAATTACCCTATATTTAATCTATGATTCCTATACTTATTAATTTTTCTATTTACATATCCATTTCATGATCTCTCTTTCATGTGGGTATAGTCTCAAGGTTACCAAAACGGTAAGGGAATTTTATCTCAAATTTTCTTCTTTGAGACACATGTTTTGTTAAGCACATAAATTATTTTATGATGTGTATATAATACCACTTTGAAATGTTATGTAATGAAACAAATTATTCGAATGATATTTTAATCTTTATTTAATGTTGTTCTTTCATAGTTATTATGATTTAAAGTTACTAAAGTGGTAAGACTTAATGGATGCAATGCCATCATTTATTGGGATTGTTTATGATTATATATTCATTGGTGATATCTTATGATCCATATCTCAAGAATTATCATGTAGTTTTCTATCCTATAGTTATTATTTATATCTTCATGTAATGGTACCATTTTTTCAATAATTGTTACATAAGATAATTAAAAAATATTAAGAAAATTTGACTTTATTTATCTCTTCAGTTTGAAATCTATTTTCTTTTAAAACTATGTTTTCTAAAATAGTTTTGATTTTTTTAATCATATTTTAAGATCATTTTCAAATAAATAAAATTTAAAAAAAATATATATTTAAAAATTGTTTTAAATTATTTTCAATGGTTCATTTTTAAGTTTTCAAGGTTATTTTAAAAAAATGTTTTTAAAATGTTTTATTTTTTCATAAGAAATTTTCAATGTGGACCTGATATTTTTTATAATTAACGTTTTCATTGGTCATTGAAAACTATTTTCCATTTAATAGGATGTAATTTGGTGTCACATATTCCTTACAGAGTATATGATCCAAGGATACCATTTATATTCATTCTCTGAATGTTTTTCTTGATGGCATGGAGTTAATGAAACTCATTTATCCTATACGGGTTATTCCATGATAAAGCTAATATGAAACATACCTCTTTTAATGGGTTATTATATAAATAAATTATTATTAAACCATCATCTTTTACATGGGTTATGATATGATAAAAATTTTATGATACCCATTTTATTTCATGGTTTATGATATGAGGAATGATTTTTATCTTATGGAACACATAAATATGTTTTTCATTATGTGACTGGTGGGACCTATAACTCCCTCTAATGAATTGGGTAAAAATTTATATATTTCGAGAGATAAACATGGAAAGAATGGGGAGTGATCCTAGTATAGTATAATACTATATCTATTAAGACAGTTTGGGGAGTGAACCCATTCCTCTATAAGGAAATTTCTATGACTAAGAATGGTGGTGTGTCTGGCCTCATAGGTCTAGTCCTAATGAAGTTTCGTGATAAGTTTTGGAAATGATCCTTTACTTTTAAGGAAAGATTTTATATTCTTATGTATATGCCATAGATCTATGTCTTATGCCAACATTATTCTCTCCCAACTCACATTCATGATTATCCTATCATTCAAGTCTTATGAACTATAAATCATTATTTCACAACTCAATATTATAATATTTTATATGCATGGTATGATTTTAAAATGATATGATCATGTTCCCATATCCTTCTGTTCATGTTATACTGACGTATTTCCTTTATTTTCCACTACTAATCTTCTCATATCACCCTTTTTTATGATTCCTTTCCCAAGGTTATAAATAATGGTTTTAAGTAGGATTAATAAAGAAGAAGATATTTATGGGATGCCTTTAAGATCCTTCACCAAGTTAGAATATTATGTTCCCATGTTTCCAAATTCACTAAACTATTTTGATCCTCAGGCATGTGTTTGGGTAATGTAATGAATATTTTTAAGATCCCAAACTTTTATGGAGCAATATAATGTGTGTTTTTGGGTACTTTTTGTTGTTATTTAAGTGCCTTTTGGGTTAGGTTATGACATGGGATGTGTTTGGGAGAAGTTTTAAGGAATTTGGGAATACTAGGGGTTGTTCATGGTTTTTTCATGGTTTGGAAAAACCATGCGCAAGCTAATTGTGAGTATTTTGAAGGTCGACAAAGTTTACCTAATCGTGCGCTATCAAGATGTGCGGGCAGTGGAAGACTGCACGGTTTGTCCAAACTGTGTGGACTCCCAGGTGAAATCAAGCATGTGAAGAATTTTAATCTGAAAATTGGTTTTAAAACAACATGAACCCCCTAAAATCTCTAATTCGACCAAGGATAAGGGTTGACAATTTTAGGGTTATCTCAGCACCTTCGAGTGGGATTCCAAGGAGATCTGAACACCATTTTTTGAGATCAAAATCCTAGATTGAAGATTCACTCTCCTCCCGGTAAGTGAATTTCATCCCGCTGCTTCTCCTATTAATTCCTCTATCTTTAAAAAATATTTTCATGGATGATCTCCACCATTCTCTTTGATCTAAACCTATGGGTCGATATCTGGATCCAGTATTGTGGATATAGATCTTGATTTGAAAGATCTTGATTCCTTGATCTAAATTATGGTTTAGAAATTTAGATCTGGAGCTTGATCAATGACGTTGTGGCACTCAGATTTTAGGGATTTCCATTGGGTTAACATCCATCAATAAACCGAGATATCTAGTCTAAATCAAACTCCCATAGTCATGTTTTATAATATTTGAATGTGAGTTTATGATTTGGTATATTGCCTTGATAAATTATTTCCTAAATTGGATTAATGAGGAAAGTGGAATTTAATTGAGTTACCTCGATGGTAAATTGTTAATGGAATCGTGGAACAAATGAAGGGGGTTTCCTAGATAGATATTTTAGAGATTTTTTATGGGTTTAGATTTGTAAATTGATATTTTTAATTGATTGTGATATGATAATTAATTTGGAGGAATTAATTATTGAATTATGTTTATCTATGTAAGATAATTAATTGTGAGAATTAATTTTATGCCATGTTGTGATCTAAGATAATTAATTGTGAGAATTAATTATGACATATTGGGTTTTGATATGGATAATTAATATTGAAGATTTCATTATGGAATGACAATGGTATTTATTGATTAATTAATTTATGAATTAATTAATGGGTTATGTGATTAGTTAATTGTTTAATTAACTAATTTCTATTGAAATGTTTAACTAATCATTGGATTATTAAATGAATAATGTGGCCAATTCTTGGGAATTAATTAATGATTAAGTGGCTGAGATTTTTGGGGTGTTATACATGGTGTCCTAGACCGATTAGAAGTTGGGAATTGGATATGGCATACCTCCCCAATAGTTATCCAAGCTTAAGATTATGGGGTGTTAGGCATGACAACATACACCGAATGAGAAAATGAGTGGTAGGCATGATGACCTACACCAAATGAATGATAATAAAGAATGATAATTCAAAAATATTTGTGGTGAAAGACATGATGACCTACACCAAATGAATGATAATAATGAATGATGATTCAATTGAGATTTGGGGTGCTAGTCATGACGAACAACACCAAATGATTAATGTTATTGAATAATGACTCAAATGGGAAACATGAATTGAAACTGGCCTAATGTGTTTATTTAATGTTAAACGACAATGTGATGACTATTTAAATTATTCATTGTATTTATTGCTTCATAAAACTGTATGCACTGTGTTTTTACTAGACTCGTTTTAGAAATTGTTTGTAGTGGCCTACTAATTTATACTCACACCCTATTCAGGCTGCTTGATCACCACCCGAGTAGATTTTTTTATTGCATGACATGATAAGGGAAAGGCCCTGGGATAGGTTTTTGTTTGGGATTGGAGCGAGGGAGAGGGAACTAGATGTGGTTCAAGACCCTCTTTAGAGTTGTTGTGTCTTTAATTTGAGTTGCATTGTAGACACTAGACATCAGCATTGTCATAACATGTTTTACCTTTCAGTTGAGTATTTTATTTTCATGTTTTTTATCATATGACATGGATTTGTTCTAGTTATTTATATGATTCCGCACTTGGTTATTCATATTTTCTTCTGTGGGTGTTTTATTTGGATAAAATAGGGTATAATCTCCCTAAGAACGACTTACCAGACCCTCTCTCCTATTCGAAAACCTCAGGCGTATGGGGAGGTGCGCTTGAGGGAATATGGCCAACTGGCTCGCGGCACCCCTCAATGGCACCCAGGTCAGGACGTCACAATTTTGTATCAAATGAGTTTTCTTTTCTGTATTCACCTTTTGTCTTACTATTTTGGGAATTGTAGAAAATATACTAAGAAGGTTGGAGCCTTGGTAAGGAGATTGTGCATTGGATTTTAAAACCCATATATGGGGAAAACTGAGTACCCAAGTTGGGATTGTTGTTACAGTTGGATATTATTTCACCTTCGGTGATGCACTTGTGGTGTGATGTGATATTTTTTTTAAGTTGTTGAATTTTGATTTTTAGACTAAAGAAGAATGATTCTTGAGTATGCATGCATCATTCTAGGTAGTCAGGGTTGTTGGGACACGCATCATTCTAGGAACTCACGATAAAATAGGTTATGGGTATGTTTCTGAACTTGAAATATTTTTTCTTATTATGTGATTGAAATAATGATGCAAGATGAGAATAAATGGGTGTCTAATGAGAACATTGATTGTTGAATTGAGTATGAGAAATTAATTAATTGGTGAATTAATTAATTTGAGATAATGTGATTAATTAATGGCTGAATTAATTAATGAGAATGAATGCACCCTTATTAACGAAGACCTAGGAGTAAGATTGTTAAGGGTATTGATAAGGCCTCAGTGTTGACCATGTGGTGAGGAGAAGTGTGAAGGGACATGTGGAAACATTATGTGTTCGTTTCTAAACTTACATAAACTTTTTAAGGTTGTGTTATGAGACATAAGACTTGTAACTAGATTTTTAGAGATATGCCTCAATGACTCTTGTTGAAGGAGAGACTGAGGGGTATTTCTTGGAATGAGCTTCTACATAGGTAACTTGAGACACCACTGGTTCCAGCTGAGGAAGAAGGAGAACAGTTCCAAGAGAATTTTTTCACCTAATGAATTTTATGGAGAGAGACCCAGGGCGGGTTCAGAAAAGCATGTCTGAGTTGACCAGGGAGTTTCAGCTGCAGCACCCTCCTACTTTTGCTGGAGAGGGTGGACCTGAGGGAGCTGAATTCTAGATCAAATCCATAGAGATGATACTTTAAAATTTGGATACTATAGTTGAGATGAGGGTAAAGTTGGATGCTTATATTCTAAGGTCTCAGTGAAGCATTGTTGGGACATTCAGTTATGATCTGGATAGGCGGAAGAGATGTTATGGAAGGACTTTATAGAGAATTTCTTAGAGAACTTCAATCTAGACACACTGATGCAAGAGAAGGATTTAGAGTTTATGCATATGACTTAGAAAAGCATGTTTTTAATGGAATACACTAGACTTTTCACAGATTTACAACTTTTTCATCCAACTTTGGTTGTAGATGATTATTCAGTAAAATGATTTCAGGATAGAATTAGGTGTAAAATTATGCCCAATAAGAATATATATAGGCTGATGAAATTATCGTAAGTGGTTAATCAAGATCTTATTTTAGAGGGGAACCTGAAGAAGGCTTCTAGTATAGGTTAGGTAGCTGTCACTGGATGATTAAGGATTGTGCCTTCTGAGAGCAGGAAGCGCCGCTATGAGAATCTTAGTCTGAACAGTGGAAATCAATGTAGATAGTCCGGAGGAATAGTTGCACCAGATCATTCTCATGTGATTTTCCATAAATATTATAGCCAGGGACACTATCGTACACATTATCCTAGACCACCAGTGGAGTACCTATTTGGTGACAATATGGGACACCTACAGAAGTTCTTTAGGAAGTAGTGAAAAGATGATGCTGAGGGAGCAGCTGCTCAGAGTTGGAGTGTGGGAAGGGGGTCTTCTACACTATATAGGTCCGACAGCTAGAGTTCTACTAAAAGAGGAATTAGGGGTAGTGTATGTGGTGCTTCAGGGAATGAGCACCCATATCAGCAGAGCGATGCTACTCAGGAGAGTCAGATGACACCATAGGGAAGAGGGGCAAGACAGTTACATGCAGTGCAGCCTACACTTATGGAGAGCTAGACTAGTCCATTGAAAGTGAGAGGTACTATTCTAGTTGCTTCTATTTTAGCTAGTACCTTGTTTGATATTGGTTCCTATCATTCCTTTATATCTGAAAACCCTGTTAATGGTTAGATCCCATAGGTCGAGTCTGGAAGATGGATGATGAATATATATACACCGTTTTGAACACGGAATGGGGATATCTGGTTATAAAAGGGATGTTCTCTAGAGATCGGAGAATATCATTTCCCTTGGGATACTTATGTCCTTGATTTAATGTTATTCTACTTGATTATGGGTATGGACTGGCTAGTCACATACTGAGCCCAAATATATTGTTACTACAAGAGAGTGGCCTTTATATCTTTTTAGGGTGACCATTATGTACATTGTGGAGAATGGAATATCCATGCAGTCCGAACTAGGACAATTACTCAACAACTTGGAGAGCTCACAGGCCAAGTTTCTAGTCTGTTTTTGGATGATTGGAGTGGTAGGAAGTACGTTCTTCCACCAATAATAGAACTATTTCATGATGTATTTCCTAAAGACTTTTTAGGTTTTCCACCTGAGAGAGATGTGTAATTCACTATTGAGCTCATTTCGGAGGCTAAGCCAATATCTATTCCACCTTACAAAATGGAACCCACTGAGCTTCAATAGCTCAAAACACAGTTGGAGGAGTTGGAGGATGAATGTTTTATCCATCCAAGTACATCACATTAGGGATCACTTATTTTTTTTTTTGAAAAGAAGGCCAACAATATTTTATGCTTGCTTGTCGATTATCATAAGCTGAATAAAATTACTATGAAGAAATGATATCCTCTTCCACATATTAATGATATATTTTACTAAATGAAGGGGGATTATGTGTTCTCAAATATCGATCTGAGATAAGGGTATCATCAGATGAGATTTTTGGAATTTTGATATTCCATGAACTTCTTTTAGAACCAGTTATGGCCTTTATGATTTTTTTGTAATTCCATCTAGGTTAACAAATTCGTCAACAATGTTTATGTCCTTGATGAACATGATATTTCATCCGTACTTAGATCAGTTTGTGTTGGTGTTTGGCGATGACATCTTGGTGTACTCTAAGACTCATAACAATCTTTCCCAACATATGGACATCATCTTGGGTACATTGAGATAACATCAGCTATATGCCAAGCTATCTAAAAGCTAGTTTTATATTAACATTGTACATGTTTTTGGGAACATCATATCAAAAGAAGGTGTGGATGAGGACCCAACAAAAGTGCGTGTAGTGTTTTCATGGAAGCATCCCAAGATTTTTTTGGATATCCGAAGCATTTTGGGGTTAACTGGATTTTACATGAGGTTCATCCAAGACTTTCCCCATTTGGCAGAACTGCTTACAGGTTTGACAAGTAAGGGGATAAAGTTTGAGTGGATAGGATCATGTGAGAATGATTTCTTGGAGTTGATGAATCACTTGACATCGAAAATAATTATTATCTCACCTGATTCAAATGAGGAGTACACGGTGTATTGTAACGCTTCTAGGGTCAGAATCGGAGCTTTTTTGATGAAAGGGTATAGATTCATTGCTTATGGGTCTCGACTGTTGATGCCACATGAATGGAATTTACCTACACATGACCTCTAGTTTGCAGTAGTGATTTACCTTCTTAAGTGTTGGTAAAACTATCTTTTGGGTGAGAAGTTTATAGTTTTTATGGATCAAAAAGTCTTGAAGTGTATCTTTTCACAAAAAATATGAGTGGAATATATGAATTCTTTCGATTTTAAACTGTAATATACCCCTAGGAAGGTGAATAGTGTGGATGATGCCTTGAGTAGGAAAACTCAGACTCAGTTGGTACATGAGTCGAGTGCAGAGTGGAACATAATGAATTTGCTACCAGAAATGAATGTGGTAGTTCATTAGAGTCTGGATAGGATAACACTAGTTTCTATGGAAGTGGAGTCTACAATCATGATACAAATCTGGGACATGAAGTATGAGGATCCTAAGTTTTTTTCGTTAAGGTAAATCCTTGATGGTGGGGAGACACCTTTAGACTGGATGATATATGAGGATGATATCATCTATGTGAAAAATCATGTTGTTGTGCCTATGAGTATGCAAGAGGAAATCATGCAAGAATTTCATGCCATAAAGTGGTCAGTACATCCTGGGGTGAAAAAAATGTATTGTGGCCTACGACGACAGTTTTTGTGGCCAGACATGAAAAAGTAGATAGCAGGGTTCGTAATAAGGAATTTCACTTATCAGCAGGTGAAGGTAGAGAAACAATGATGTGGGGGCCTTTTGTAGCCATTACCTATTATAAAATAGATGTGGGATGATGTGAATATGGATTTCATGGTAGTACATCCAAATACACTAAGAAATAATGATGCTATTTGGGTTTTTGCGGAATGGCTAACGAAGGTAGCACACTTATTGCCTATCAGGGAATCCTTTTTAGTATAGTAGTTGGGAAAGATGTATGTAATATTGATAATTAATTTTCATGGGGTGACATGAACTATTGTTTAATATCACAATTATCGCTTTAATTAAAACTTATGGAAGGTATTACATAAGGCACTTGGTACACAAGTTCTGTTAAGTACAATGTTCCACCCATAGACTGATGGAAAGTCGATGTGTACCATGAATGTTTTAAGGGATATGTTGTGAGAATATGTTCTTGAATTTGATGGTTCTTGGGAGAAGCTATTGGCCTTAGTGGAGTTCTCCGATAACAACAATTATCATGCAACTATATAGATTCCATCATATGAGAAACTTTATGGTATAACTTGTAGATCAACTCGATGTTGGTTAGAGCTGGGTGAGTTAGATCTTTTGGCACCGAGTCTCATTCAAGATACATCTGAGCAGATGCAGTTGATTCGGAAATGTATGGTTGTAGCTCAAAGTAGACAAAACTCATATGAAGATAGACAGATATTACCCCTAGAGTTTACAAAGGGTGATCATGTATTCCTTTGGGGGTCACCTAGATTGGGTCACCACAGGGTACAATGGTAGGGAAAGTTGGCATCCAAGTTTGTAGGACTGTTTGAGGTGATAGAGAGAATTGGGATGATGGAATACCAATTAGAACTTCCGTATAATTTCATTTCTATGTATGATGTTTTCTGTGTGTCACAACTACAGCGGTATCACCCCAACCATTCTTATGTGATTGATGTGGAAGAGGTTTCCCTCAAGATAGATGTGTCCTTTTAGAAGCATCTGATACCTGTGCTGGGTCACAGTGAGAAAGTGTTACGGGGAAAGAACATGCCATTACTTCATGTGTTATGGAAACATGGAAGTGTTTAAGAGGAAACATGGGAATGGGAATTAGACATGAGGGCTCATGGGCCCAAATTCTTTGGATCATAATCTTAGAGAATTTCAGGTGTCCAGCTCAAGGATGATCTGTTATAAGGCGGGGAGATTGTAAGATCCTGAGATTTTATGGAGCAATCTCGAGCATTTTTTCATGTACATTTTCTGGTATTTAAGTGCCTTTGGGTTGGGGTATGACCTAAGGTGTGTTTGGGTGGAGTTTTAAGGAATTTAGGATGAAATGGTGTTGTGCATGGTTTGTGCACGGTTTGGAAAGACCGTGCAGACAGTGGAGGTCGACATGATTGGTGAACGGATTACCAAACCATGTGCCATCAAGCCATGCGGGCAATGGAATATCGCATGGTTGACACATGGTTTGGCCAAACCGTGCAGACATCCAGGTGACACCGTGTTCGTGAAGTATTTTAATCCTAAAGTTGGTTTGAAACCCACCTAAACCCCCGAAACCTCTCTAATTCAACCTAGGATCGGGCTTGACAATTTATGGGTTATCTCAGAGCCTTCTAAATGGATTACAAGGAAATCCAAACACTATTCTTTGAGATCAAAATCTTATATTTAAGATTTTCTCTCCTCATAGTAAGTTGATTTCATCCCGTCATTTCTCTCGTTCTTTCCTCCATCATTCATAAATCTTTTCAGGGATGATCTCCCCCATTTTCTTAGATCTAAATCTATGGTTTGATATCATGATCTAGATTATCAAGATCTTGATTCCGTTGATCTAAATTCTAGTTTAGGAATTTAGATCCATATCTTGATTGACATTGTTCTACTGCTTGGATTTTAGAGATTTTCATTAGCCTAACTTTCATCAATAAACCAAGGTAGTTGGTCTGCATCGAACTCCCATAGTCATGTTCTATGATATGTGATTGTGACTTTATGATTTTATAGATTCCCATGATAAATTATTTCCTAAATTTTAGTAATGAGGAAGGTGTAATTGAATTGAGTTTCCTTGGCGGATAATTGATAATGGGATCATAGATAAATGAAGGGGGTTTCCAAAATAAATATTTTGGAGAATTGTTATGGGTTGAGATTTTGTATATGAGATATTTAATTTATTTTGATAAGACAATTAATTGGGGGAATTAATTATGGAATTATTTTTGTCTATGTAAAATAATTAATTGTGATAAATAGTTATGTTCCATGATGTTTACCAAAGATAATTAATTAAAAGAATTAATTATATGCTATGTTGTGATCTAAGATAATTAATTGTGATAATTAATTATGACATGTTGGGTTTTGATATGATAAATTAATTGTGAAGAATTTATTTTTGAATGATAATGGTATTGATAAATTAATTAATTTTTGAATTAATTAATGGTATACATGATTAGTTAATTGTTGAAATAACTAATGGCCTTTGAAATGTTTAACATGTCATTGTATTAGTTAATGAATAATGTGGAAAATTATCGTGAATTAAATAATTATTAAATGGATGAGATTTGTGTGGTGATAGACATGGAATTCTTGACCGATTTGCATTTGGGACATGGACTTGGCGTTCCTCCCCAATAGTTATCCATGATTGAGATTATGGGGCACTAGGCATGACGACCTACACCGAATGAGAAAAGGAGTTACATGCATGATGTCCTACACCAAATGAATGATAATAATGAATGATAATTCAAAGAGATTTGTGGTTATAGGAATGAAGGCCTACATAAAATGATTAATGTTATTGAATGATGACTCAAATGGGAAACATGAATTGAAATTGGCCTAATGAGTTGATTTAAGATTAAATGGCAATGTGATAACTATTAAAATTGTGCACTGTATTTATTTCTTCATAAAACTACATGTACTATCTTTGGCCTGGACTTGTTTTATACACCATTGGTGATGGCCTACTAAGTTATACTCACACCCTATTTGAGCCACCTGATTGGCACCTGAGTATATTTTGTTGTTACGGGACATGATAAGTGCAAGGACATGGGATAGGTTTCTTGTTGGGATTGGAGCATGGGAGAGGGAACCAGACATGGTTTGGGGCCTTCTTTGGAGTCGTTGTGTATTTAATTTGAGTTTCATTGTAGACACTTGACATCTGTATTTGTCATAACATGTTTTATGTCTCAATTGAGTATTGTATTTTCATTTACAGGTTATCATATGACATAGATTTGTTTTAGTTATTTATATGCTTCCACACTTGGTTATTGGTATTTGATTCCTTCGGTGTTTAATTTAGATAAAAGATGGTATAGGCTCTCCAAGAATGACTTACCAGACCCTCGCTGCTATTTGACACTCTCTCACATATGGGGAGGCGCACTTGAGGGCTTGTGGCCAACTGATTTGGGGCACTATTGAATGGCACCCAGGCCGGGACATCACAATATTCATAAAAAATGATATAATATACATATAAGAAAATCTTGGGTTTTAATAAAGATTAAGTGGTATTATAAATTAATTTTTAATTCTATGTAATTTGGTAATAAATATGGAATGTACTCTCTAGATACACATCGTATATAACTCTCACTTTCTATCAATATCACGTACCCAGGTACAAATCATGTAGTTGCGAGAGAGAAAATAATAGAGTATAATGTGTTTACATGGGCTACACATCATGTGGTATATAAGTTAAATTGTTAATAGTTATATAGTATGTATAAGAAAATAAACGACATGTCCTTGACTAAAGGACTATTGGATATGTATGAGAGTTTCATGTCATGTAGTCCAACTATATATGCACTTGGTTGGCCCAGTCAACATGTAGTTTATTTATATACACACAACGTGTAATGAATTCACATGGATTGATTTAATTTGGAATTAATTCATTAATTTACATGATGAATTAAACATGGGTACACGATATTTAAGAATAGGAAACACTAAATTTAATCTTTTTTTTATCAATCAAGAATCCTTAGAACCTATAGATGAGTTCTACAAATTTTATCCATTCATAAAATTAATCGATTTTTATTATATTTGTGAGAATTAATAGGAATAATATTAGATCATGCAAGTCAAATTATAAAATTACTAAAACTTTAATTTCAATCTAATGATAAATTAATAAATTAATTAATGATATTTAAATATATATATATATATATATATATATATATAATTATATGACGGATATGATACTACATGAAGGTTTCAGATATAGAGGAAGTGTTGGATGGGGTATATCCTCAGATTTTTAATCATAATTGATGATTAATATTATATTTACATTGATGATGATTATTGTGACCAATAAAATTGAATCAATGATTAATTTATGGGATAAATCTAAAACCAAGTGAAAGATCACTACATTCTGATTTATAACTAATTTAAGCAGTTAAATAATATCATTGTGATGAATTATTTCCTCATTGATGAATCTCACAAAAAATCTATATTGTAATATCATTATGTTGTAGGAATAAAGTGTATATTCCTTCCAGTGGTGATACACACATGATCCATGAACTAATGATTATTATTGTTTGAATCTCCATGTGACAGAATGGTCGATCCTAACACTTGTGTCACTCAACTTTAATCGCCCCAAGATTCTCTCCAAAAAGAATCTATTGGATCTCTATAGAATCGATAGTAGTGGTTGAAAAAGACGGCTCTCATTTTTTAAGACTATTCCTGGGGAAGATAACACTCAAGTTCCTAAATATAATTTTCTGAATGTTTCTATATTTAACCAAAGAAAATGGGATCCTCGATGAGGAATAATATAATTCTGTTTAAGTACTGATAGGGTTGAAAAATAATAATTTCTCATGTATCTTTATTATTTAATTAATCCTTATGGAACCTTTGGTTTATATTATAATTATAATTATTAATTCAAGACATGTGCTAAAATCACTAGTTATTTTAATATTATTTATTCAAATAATATTTAATACATATTATATCTTATTAGACCACTAAACCCGATTCACCATTTCACCACAATATTTATCTATCCATGAATAATGAATATTTATTTTATAAATAAATATAACTTCGTTATTCACCAATAAATTAATAAATATAATATTCAATAAATTGAAAATAAATATTAATTAAATATCCTACTCACAAAATGTTCACTCAAATAACTAGTTCCAAAATATATGTGATCAAGAAAACATGAATAATTTTTAAACCATGTACGAGAATCATATTTATTAAACAGGTTAAATAATAATATTTTTTAACTAAGGTTCTGGATATAGTTAGTTTGTAACATTCAATGCCTCTTTCTCAATGACATTAGGTGAAGAAGTCCTAAGTCCAAGGTTAGTGTCTAGAAAAATTTCATGTAACCCATAGAGAAAAAAGTTAATATTATATTGACATAAAACCTCATACGAATGATTATTGTGTAATATAATACCTTTATTAAGTTATCTCTAGAAAAACATGTTTCATGTTTGTGTCACAAATATATGTACTCAGTGTCTCGTTCTTTGACAATCTGGGAATGAACATGTCCATAGAACACCAGGGCCATTGATTTATTTAAGAAATATGATTTCCATCAATTGTAATAAGATGTCATCTTCTTCTAAAGAATATAATGGACAAATCCTTTCTCCCATTATTCATTAATTAAATATTAATCATGAAACAACCAACATATCTTACATTAGTGAAAACATATTTTATCATAGTTGAAATCAATACATATAATTACATGACTCACAATATCCATTAATAATAATCATAAATTATAGGAATGAACACAAAATTAGGTAGATAATAAAACCTAGTGACATATATAATTGTTTATTTCTAATTGGATGGTCTTGTTACCATAATATTAGACACTCAAATGTACAAATGGCATACACCATGATAAAGTTCTATAAAGTTATATGAGTTTGAACCCCTTATAGAATATATCATTTGTGTCCCAAAAATTATTTCATCTGGGTGTCTTTAATCATTAATTTACTAAAAGAAAGTGGTTTAAAAATATATATAATGTTCTCTTCATCAACATCCATTTTTTATGTTATGAAATTCATATGGTAATTTCTTTTAAAATGTTGTTTAAAATGCCTTAAACTATTTCTCATCCATATCTATTTACTTTTAATTGGCTCAATAATGTTATTATTTATGTCTAAAATATTATTAAAGTTAATTTTTTAAAATATTTTAATTTCATTATGATGTTTTAAAAATAAATCATTAAAATAATTCTTATATGGGTTAATTTTAAAATAAATTTTTATAATATATACAACATGTATAGATTCTCCCACCATCACTTAAATTATTGTTATTAATCTTATAATAAAATTATTCATGGTTTTATAAAGAAAATTCAATTACAATTTCATTAGGGAAAATTTCATTTCAAATTGTTTTCATAATAAAGGGATATTTCCCAATATTTTTATATGGAAATGGAAAGTAATGTTCACATGGGTTAAAATGAGTTATTTTAACAATTTATAGTGATAAAGTGAAAGATTATAAATTTTTTATTCGTTATACAGTACATGATAATTTTATATGATGATGGGTGGTCTTGATATAACTCATCATTGTGGGTGAGAATAATATATCTCTCCAATTCATTGGATAACGTTCTAGTCCTCAATGGTTAAAATGATGGAGATAATCGTGATAGATACTCTTATAGTATTAATGAGTATTTAGTTCTTCCTAATTTGTTTTAAAAATGAGTTAACACATCTTTTAAATATAATGATCCAATATACTTATTTTATTATTGTTAATGTATTTTATTTAAAACATATGATTTCATGTAGTAAGGAAAGTTTAATGGTGGAAGATTAATTTTTCAAATAAATGATTTCATAAGATCCAATGTGACTTAGGATTCCTAATTGGGTTTTCCTATGCTTCCAAATCTATTTCAATGTCTTATTTGAGAAATGATTTAATTTATCATGTCAATATGTTATATGTAATTTTTTAATTTGATTATTGTGAAAAAGTTAAAAATCTTATTGGGTTTTTATATTTTTTACTATAATAATGAGATTCCATTATTTTTATAACCCATACTAATCATTTTTTTCTTATCCTAATTTTCTTGAATGTTTTTCACAGAATATAAGGGTGTGTAGAAACAATATAAAGGTCAATATTTATTCTATGGTGACATTTTTATAAAATAAGAAGAGGTTATTTGAATGAAACCAGAGATTAAATTTAAGAATCTTATATTATAGATAAAAAACTAACATTTTTTCTAGTGTTTCCTATGTATTAATGTTTCACATAATTCAATAAAATTACAAATTTAAATAATCCTAAAAGTGTAATAAAGTAAAACCCTTGTAATAAATCATGTAATTATGGGTTGTTTATATTATGGGGCATTACAGTTTTTATCAAATTAATTGTTATATAATTTTATTGGTTTAATATGTCTATGTTTTATCCTAAGTTTAATGTAATAGATACTCATTTTGTGTTTTTATGTTATGAGAGTACATTGTGTGAAATTTGTTAAGTTTAAAAAAAATTTGTGGTATATGGGACATAATTGTTTAACTTGTGTTTTAGTGAAAAAGTTATTTTAGGAGTAATTGTTTTATATTTTGTGGAAATAAGATAAAAGGTATTAATAAGCATTATGATTAAGATGAACTCGAATGTTGAGGTAATTGTGGTCAATTAAGAGAAAAAATTTATTAATTTTTTGTTAACGATGATGAATCATATCGATATTCATGGGATTGAGAATTGATTTAGTGATTAAGTGATTAAAATTATTTTTGGAATAATTTCACTATATGGGGAATATTATATGATTAAGTAGAATGGAAATATATTTTTTTTTTGTTAATATGATATTTTTTTAAATTTTTTTCTACAAAAAGAATATTTGAATTTATTTTCTCTGTATTGGGATTCAATTATTTTATGGTAAAAATTATAATATTTTAGAAACAATATAATTAGGGAATACAAATTTTTGATAAGTGACTTAACGAGTGATTAATCCTGTTTGGAGGTAAATTATAAATCAATCTTGGAAGAATATGTGATTTGATCAATCAAATTTTTGGTATTTGAATTTGGTTAGGCATATATTGAACTTATTTAAGGTTAGTGAAATATTAACTTTGGGTGTTATTTTTTAGGCTTTAGTGATTAATTAAATATTTATTCATAATGGATATTTTATTATATTGTCAAAATAATTTTGGTTTTGGATAATTTCTTAGATAAGTGAGGAATAAATTATTAACCTTTTTTGATCTTTTTATCATTTAGAAGTTGATTTAAGTGATTTAGGGAAGAAAATATAACCTTGAAAAATCATTTCTTGGAGTAAGAGATGAGATAGAAGTAAGAATTGATAAAATCAAAACCAAAGGATGAAATAGTTCTTATGAAATCTAGAAAAATCAAGTAATTATATTTTCTCATGTTACCTGTGTTGATCATAGAATAATCCATCAACTATAGGAAAAGGGTCTTGAAATTAAAATGTTATCATTTTTCCTTTATTTATAAAACAATATTGGTCTTATTTATCCCATATGGATTTGTGGTTTTGGTCATTAGCATTATCATGATCATGTCCTCTATCAATCTCTATTATTCCCTATAAAATTTTTCTATCTGTCTATATGAAATCTTCATACCAATGATATAATTTTTTGGGAACCTCATTACGTGTTATTATATCTTCCCTTTGTAATTACCTTTTCATAATTTTTAAAGGATATTTTACGATCCCATTTAATGATGTGGTTTTTTGAAAAATATATTTTTAAATACTTAAAAAACCCTTTCACGGGTTATGTTTTATCTTCCACTCACTGGATTTGATTTAAAAAAATAAACCTTTTTATTATGAGTTAGATAAAATTGTCAGGATGAAATTTCTTTAAAGGGATAGTATGTGATGCCCCAATATTTTTTAATATATTTTCTTTCAATAATATATTTGATATCATGTGGTATACATAATACCATATTTAAAATGAATGGTGACACACTATTAAAATTTTATTATTTAAAAATAATTGTTATAACATAGTCATTGGTTTAGTGTATATGAATCAAAATAACCATATTAAAAAATACATAAAGAAAATTTTTCCATAATAAAATTAATAATCATTCATAAATTGATTATTAAATTGTTTTAAATGAATACAAAACTTTTTAATGTAAAGGATATCTTTTTTATTAAACTGTTTTAAATGTGTGCAATATATTTTTTATATTAATATATTTAATTAATAACATTTGATATAGGATTATAATGAAATATGTAGATTATATAAGTAATTTAATTAACAAAAAAACATTTAATCATGTTTATTATGAAATTAATGAGAGTAAAGTCATTTTATGCCTCAAAATGCATTTTCATCAAAAAAAAGTTATTATTGTGTTTTGTGCTAGGATATTATAATAAATTTCGGGAAATTTTGAAATTTAATTTCAATAAATGGACATAATTTTAGAAATAATTATTTCATAATGTTTTTATGATGATTTGTTTTGTATTTTTCTTAAAAGAAATATTTTTGTAGTTAATTGTGAAAATTCTGATATTTTCAAAACTATCATTTTTTTAAAACATGTTATATAAAATTCCCATTCTATATTTGGATTTGTTTTAAAGTAAAATAATATAAATTATATTAATCATAATAAAAATAATCTCATAGTAATAAACGTTATATTTTATTTTAGTATATGTTCATCTTTATGCTTTAAAACACAGTTTTTTAAATACAGTTTTTTGTTGTGTTTTACACATTTATATTAAAATTGATTTCTACCACTTGTAGAAAATGAAAATGAAAAAATATATTGCATATTTAGAATAGTTTTTTTCATATTTATAACATAATACCTTTTTATTGGTGATCTTTATGAATAGTAATTATGGAAAATAGTGGTCACCTATGTAAGGGTAAAAAGGAGAAACTAGATTAAAACTATGATATAGGGCATAAAATATTCATAGCACATGAATTTATCCTCTTGGATGAATTTTTTATACCTCATAAATCCCATATATAAAAATATGGAAATTTCTTTCAAAATTTCATTAATTATAACATTCATATTATTTTATTAAAAGATTAAATTAAAAATGTCACTTTATTGATTTTAATTTATTTTATATTTTTTAAGAAGGAAAAAAAGAAGTTATGAATATTTATTAATTTTTTTTACATATTAATAAATTATTTTTCTGATAGATGTTTTTAAATTATTAGTGATTATATAATTACCTTAAATAATTATGTTTCACCATTACAATGCATGAGCAAGCTGTAGAAAAATCAAGGTAAATGATTTTAAAAACAATAAAATTAAATGGTTTTGGATGAATTTTGGTTTTTAAAAAATAATAGGTAGTTATAAATTAAAATTAATTTTAATTGTGTTTATATTAAAATTAAACTTCAATATTTATGTATTTGATGTCATAAAAAATGAACAATCCTAAAATATATTTAATGGTATTTTATAATAAATAATATTTTATTAAATTATTTAAAATAAATAAAAATATTTCAAGAGGATATTTGTAATTAATATGGTATAATATACCATCTATGGTCCATTTTGGTGCTAATTTCAATGTTATAAGTAAATTGATAACCCTTAAAGAGTTAAAAATGTGTTACCATGGTTTAGGTTAAAAAATGGTTAACTATGTGGTTAAAACAAAATATGTGGTTTAAAATGACACCAAAACATGTCTAAATTTTATTTAATGATTATATTTAGATATTATCCAATTTTATTAAAAATTATCCATTTTTAATTATTTTACATGAGAAAGATATTAATTATATTTAAATCTTTTAATTGATTCTCTACGTATCGTCTCCCCACTTATAAAAGAGAATCTATTTTCCTCTATTTATAAAATGTTTGTAGAAATATATCTTGGAAAATAAATAAATAATCAGTATTCATAATCACTCCCCATGTCCTATAAATGAATTTTTCAAAAAAAGAATAGTCCAAGAAGGATGACAGTGTAAGACAAATATGGTTTTCCAAAGTAGATGTATAACTATTTACTCAGTGTTTCATGTTTAATTATTCTTGAAACTAATTAAATTTTTTTAAACCACTATGAAATAATTTCCTATTTATATTAATTATAATTTTTTTTAATATTTTTATGTTACAACCCTTATTCATTTCATTTTCCATCATATGGGGAATGAAAACATAACTTGTGTGTACGTGGGGACTACCTTCTTCACGAAGTCATGTGTTCCCCTTTTCAACACCAACTGACATGGGTGGTTATTATCATGGATTTAATAAATATATATGAAATTAATGAAATAATTATTATTCTTTAAATATATTATATTTCTTACCTTTTTATCCTTCCACCCATTAAAAAATGATAACATCGCACATGTGTACATGTGGAATACCACATCCACGAAACGATGTGATTCATTTTTCATCTAAAATTTCATTGGTGATTATAAAATTGTATTTAATATAAATATATAATAATTATATCTTGATTAATATTCTATAAATTATGGAAAAATACCCATTTACCTTGGTTAACATACCGATGTTTTTTATTATGAACTGAACGTCCTCAAAACGACTAACATGAACTTAATTATTTCATTAACAATATAATAAAATGTAATAAATTAAATACATGATATTATGATTAGTGAATAAAAATGTATAAAATTTACCAATCAATTAAATATTTCAAAAATTTCAATATATAGGAGTTAAATAATGTACATGGAATGTCGAGAGATGCGTTAAGGGATTTCTCATCTCATTTTACTTTCACTGAGACTCATTTAATTTTCCACACATTTATTAATATTTTTTGTGCATATAACGACATATTTATTTATTTAATAATTAATTAACTTAATAATTATTTTAAAAATCAATTTAATGTTATTCTTTTTAACATTTTGTTTTTCTTCAAAATTTATAAAATCTCTAAGTGATTTTATTTTAAAAACTTATTTGGAAATTTTTAAAATTTTTCTCCTCCATATAAACATTATTTTAATTTTTTCTAGAATTTTAATAATTACTATTCAGGGTTTTTTAAATATAATTTTGAAATGTATTTTATTTTTTTTATTTTTTTAAAGGAATCTTATCAACATTTTAACTATGTGTTAATTTCAACTTTTTTACCAAAGTAAAAAAAATTTAACATATATGTATTGATTAGAATTATTATTTTAATGTCCTTTATATATTATTATTTATAATATAAAAGTTTTCATGTTATTAAAATTTAAATTAAATTCCCATTTCAATGGATAATATGTTGTTTTAATGTGTAAAAATAATAATATTTCTCCCTATAATTATACGAAGTTGGGAAGTCATTTTTATTGGTTCAATTGAGACTTTAAGGGTTTTTAAGGTGAAACAACCTGATATTATAAATTTTTTATTCATGATGTAGAAATTGAGAATTATATATAATGACGGTAGAGCCTGATATTGCTCATGATGATGACTGATCTTCATATAACTCTTAAATGAATTGGGAAATGATTTTGTCTTCAAAGCCAAAAAATGAAGGAGGTAACCAAGATAGTAAATCCTATTAAATTAGATAAACCTCAGTTATTTTTTACATGGGATAAAGAGTAGTTAAAATTGTCTATTAATATGATTCTTAATGATACCAATTTTATACTTGCTAATGTTTTTATAAAAATATTCTGATTTGATGAGGTATGGAAATTTTTAAGGTAAAAGGTTTAAAAAAAATATTTTTACGAGTTAACACATTCCTCAAGATGCCTTATTGGTTATCAAAATTATTTATAATCATTTTCAATGGTTTTATTTGAGAAAGGTTTTATTTTCTAATGTGTATATGATATACTTATGTGTTTAAGTTTATATTTTGAAAAAGGTAAATGTCCTCTTTGGTTTTCAAGATATTCACTAGACTAAGAAGATTCATTTAATTTTTTTTATCTATTTATTATATTGTTTTGATCCTCCAATTTTTTAAAAAATCACAAGAATTAAAGATGTGTATAAACTATATTAAGGTCAATATTCTTGTTATGATAAATCATCATAAAATTTGAATACATGTTTTAAATGAGACAAGAGTTTAACTTTAAGAATAATGTATTATGGGAAAAATTAAAATTGAGTTCTAGTGTTCTCTATGTAATGTATGATTTTCCTTAATTCCCTTAATCATTAAAATGAGAATATGGTACTTCATAGAACTAGATTCAACTCAAAGGTTTCCCAGGAATGTTGGGTTTTTCCGGCCTTAATAGCATATCTACAAACGCTATAGGATGCTGACTAGCATTGAGGGCTTGAGGTGTGTCTATAAAGAGAATATTCCCTTATGAACAGAGCGTAGAAAAAAAGATAAATTTAATAAAAATTTAAAAATATAATAATTATAATAAATAGATGCCACATTAGAAGCATACATGAGTAATAAATAATTGACCAATTAATAATAATATACAAAAGTTGATGATGCGTTTTATCTCCTTATAAAACATGGAAACTTGGATACAATGTAGCTAGTAGAAGTATTATATAAAATAAGAATAAGAATCCATATAATATCTAGTATCCCGATCCCAAGCCCAGTCATCTACTACTACGACTCATCCTTATCCATAAGAAATATCAGGTGATCAAGATGGGATGCTTACCTTTGTCAACACATGCATACATGTAATCTGCCCAAGTACTAACAGAGGCCTAGATAGGGTGAGAGATAAATCTTAGTAGGACACCACCAATAGTATCTATGATATCGATTATATGTTACATAAACTCAAAATGTGTGAAATAATGCATATATAAATGTAAAGAAGTACATTAACGTAAATACCCAAGCACCTTCCTCAGCCTCCGCTAGTGTATGAACAAGAAACCTTTTCATTAATTAATTATATTAAATTTATATAGGACCTCACATGAGGTATAACCATCAATGAAATCCTGGCATGATAATAATAATGAAGGACCCAATATTTAAAAATGCATCCTATAAAAATTATAATAATAAAGAGGACCCAAGGTACAAACCAATGCATCCTAGACCTCAGGGTTTGATCCAACTCAATAAAAACCTACAGCCTAGCTAAAGGGATAAGAGTGAAATCCAAGGGGCATTTCCCAAGGAATTTCATAATAATATCTCTATCAAAGTCCAAGGATATCAACTAATGTAAAATGGGTAAGAAATTACTTAGTTTAATGGATGTAACAATAGAGCCTCATTTCTATAGATGTGATGTTGGATCCAAAGAGTGTATCTATGGAATCATATAATAATAATTAATGCATCATACAATGTTATATCAGGAATCCACTAATTGATAAGGATCAGGGTGCTAAGGAGGATATCAACCTTGGAAACCATCATCCCAAAATCTGAATGGTGTCTATGATTTCTCAAGGAATTCTGTCATGAATGTAAAAATATTTGGAGTCTAAGCAATCCTATAATAATTTCAATGTCTATATTCATTATTTATCTTGTAATAAATTCATTAAATAAGTTATAATATGTAATAATCATCCCCTTTAAAAAGTCATTTGGTGAAATTTATTTCCTTTCATTAGTGTTACAATGCAAATAAGGGATAAAACCTTTTAGTTAATTATAAAAATTTATATTAAATTCACTAGGTTCGTTCCCTTACCTTCCATAATCAGTGAAAGGTGTTCTATGGATGTAAAACCAAATTCTATATTTATATTTAAATAGTACAACTCATATAAATAGTATACAAGCCAATTAACCCTTTAAACATTCATTAATTAATTTAAACAATTACCTTAGAAGGGTTAATTGGAAACTACAATTTTCTAACCATTTAGAAATTCACAATTCATTTAATTAAAGATGGATTACCATTAGTGGGATCAACCTTTTTTCACTTTATTGATTCAATTAAACACTTATCTTTATCAAGGTCAAGTTAAGGCACACCAAAATAGTGGCATAAATAATCTTAACATCTTCTAAAATAAAAAATAAGTAAAACACCATACATGGGGTGGTCGATATTGAGTATGTAACCTCTAAAGATTACAGGAAAGGAATTTGAATTTGAATAAGTGACACTCGATGAAATTTGAATACATTCAGGGAAATTTATAAAATGAAAAAACTTAAGGGATGAGTTATAGACCACCTACCTTATGATCATACAACTCTTCTAATATATTATGAGCTTTTGGAATGGAATAGATTTGGATATATATGATGAATTGATCAAAACCATAAAAATAGGGAATATGAGCCTGTATCTAAAAAGAGTCATTGAGGGGAACAATAATGAAGAATGGGTAAAAAGGAACCAAATACTTACTTATGTGCATCCAATGTGAATAACGAGGATTGAATCAGAGTTTAGATGGTGATTCGGGATCAAAAACTACAAAAAATATTCAAAGGGGTGATAAAGGGGGAGGGTTGTCCGCTCGAGATAAATGGGAGGAGGGAGGATGAAATAAAATCTCATGAAGTTGATTTTTTGTAATTTCACCAAAAAATAAGGTTTGCATGGTTTGGCCAAATTGTATGACAGTCGTGTTCCCTTTACTATATTAAGGGGGAACATGTATAGTCATGCCTCAAGGTTATAGAAACTATTTACCAACCATGAAAAACACCATTTCTAAAAATTATAATGTTTTTGAACATTCTTGCAACCACTGGAAAATGGTTACATACAATTGTGTGCTCTGGTACGACCCATTGTCCAGCCCTGCATAGTTAGGATAGACTGCCTAGCATCGATCATACGTTTTCTACTAACTGTGCGGCCAACCATTTTTTCCATCTCATAGGGCTCTAGGATTTGAACAAGCTCTATAAACATCCCATAACCCCTATAACATAAAATGGAATCCATATTAGGTCCAAAGTATGTAATTATAGAAAATATAAAAGGATACATACTTGAGATAAAAATTGAATTCTTATAGTCTTCCCCCATTAAAGGAACTTGTCCCTTAGTTAACCTTATAATGGAGGTGATACACTATTTTAGAACAACTCTGACCACTATGCATGTACATTGGTCTCCCACTCCCATGTTTCGTCCTGTACATGTCCATGCTTCCATAGATCCCATAATAGAGTGATATATTGGCCTTATAGATCCTTCTTGATCCTTTAAATAATGTATATTGGATACCCCACAAGTGATTCATTGACATATAACTCAAAATCCTCAGTATTAAAGGTATTAGAGTGGTCAACATGATACCATTGATGCTGTGAAATGTGGAATATGTTGTGCTTCGAATGGTGCCTATGAGGTAACAACAATCTATAAATTTTTGGACCAACACACTCTAGAATCTCAAATGTCTCTACATAATTTGGAGACACATTTCCTTGCCTCTATATCCATCTATACCCAATTTGGGTCAATACCCATATAAAAACATTATCCCCATCCTCATACTCCAGAGGCTGTCGACATCGATTCACAAAATATTTATGTCTAGACTGAGAAGTAGACATATGCATCCTAATTAGCTAAAACTTCTCTAAACCCTCCTATCTGAGACAAGGACCAAGTAGGGCTGCCTCTCCTACCTCTAGCCAGCACAAGGGTGAATGCAATGGCCTACCATACAAGACATTAAAATGATCCATTTTAATCATCATCTTAAAGATGTTATTATATATGAACTTGATGAGAGGTATATGCTTCTACCCCGAACCATAAAAATCAAGGATTCATTCTTGGATCATTTCCCTTTTACACCTGTGTCATCTGTTCCAACTACCCATCGATTTGAGGGAGAAAGGATGTGCTCAGATGAACCTATGAACATATAGCCTTTAGAAACCCCTACTAGAACCCTAACATGAAACAAGAATACCTATATGAAATGATTTTATGAGGGACCCCTTATAGTCATTCAATATCTTGGAAATAAGGTCATCCAACTTCATTAACTGGTAAAGTCTCCTAGATAGGATGAATGTGGGCTAATTTTTTTAGTCTCTCAATGAATACCCATACAGTGTTTCTACCTCAAGGATACCTCAGTAAGTTGACTAAAAAATCCATAGAAACAAATTCCCATTTCCATTCCAAGACTGTATGCAGCTGTAACAAGCCTACAATCCACAGGTGTTCTGCCTTCATCTATTGATAGGTGGAGCGCATAGTAATAAATCCTAATATTTGACGTTTCATCCCATGCCACCAATAATGGAATCATATATCTCAAAACATCATGGATATTTCTAGATTAACTTCCTACTTAGAAGTGTGGGACTTGAGCATCAGTTCCTCTCTCATATTTGGAGGAACCTGACACATCCATGTATATATATTATTTTTTCTCTATCAAAATAAAAATCCAAAGGTGGGTTATATCTAAAAATACTCTCATATAGAACCAAGCCTTCTAGATCTGAAAAAATCATACTCATCACCTTCTCAATGATGGAATAGGTAACTCTCAACAATTAGAGATAAGACCACTTGTGACTGTCATAAAACTCTAGATGTAGCTCAGAAAAGAGGTCCAATTATTTCTATTCATCAGTGGACTCTAGTACGGCATGTAACTAACTCTTCTAATTCTATGAAAAAACTACTATGTTTCCTTTTCTATGCTTATAGTAAATCTTAAAATCAAAATATTGATTATATTTGACTCATATTAACTATCCTAGATTCAATTCACACTATGTAAAGATATATTTGATGCTCTTTTTGTCCTCATTCACCACAAAGTGCTCACCCAACATATAATTTTCCATTAATATAAGTCATGGAAAACATCTTCTAGATTGGGGTTGTGTATTGGGTATTTTATTTCATGAGGCCTCTTTTTTGGGATCTATAAACAATGAAACATTCCTACTAAATTAGAAGTGATCCAATGCCAATGATTTGTGCATCATAGAACATTTTATATCCTTTTATTATATCTTGAAGAATTATAATATCTGTTAAGACAAGCCTCACTTTAAACTCTTGAAATAATTTCTTGCACTCATTTGACCACAAGAACATAAAACCTTCCTTTTTGAGACCAATAATAGGTGAAACAAGGCATGATAAGTCCTATAAAAACACCCACAATATCCTGATAGCCCCAAGAAACTTTTTATATCAAACTTGTTCTTGGTATTCTACTAATAAACCACATCATTTACATTCTCTAAGTCAATAGATACTCATGATTTTGATATAAAATGACCCAAAAAGTGAACTTTGTCGACCTAGAGGTGGAACATATAAATCTTGGAATAAATATGATACACTTTTAGTGTACTCAGAATGATATCATGGTGATTAGCATAGTCTATAAGAGTGTAAAAATACACCAATATGTCATCCACAAAGACTATGAAAAAAACCATAGAGGGGTGAAAAAACCTATTCATCAAATCCATGAAAACCTCAGGTTCATTACTAATACTGAATAGAATAGGGAGATACTCATACATACTATAACTACTAAGTAATGTTATTAGATGTATGTCTGATGGTGTAATTAACACCAGATGATAGCCCGATCATATTTTGATCATAAAAAACACCATATCTTCTCAGATCTAGTGAAAGAGATCATCTATACGAGGTAGTGGATACCAATTCTTTTCTATAATATGGTTCAACCATCTTTAACCTACTCGTAGCCTAAGGTACGCATCCTAATTCTTAGTGAGAAGCACATGTGAAACCCAAGAGTAATTGTAATGCTGTAAAAAACCTTTGGCCTATAAATCTTCCAAATTATACTTGAGATCTTGTAAATCAGTAGGTTCCAGCCCTTGTGGAGGCGTAGAACTTGCAGTTTCTCCAGACATGAGATCAATTGTAAACCCTACCTCTCTCTTAGGAGTTAATCTAGAACAGTCATTGGGAAAGACATCCCTAAAACAATCTTCTACTAAAGGAAAATATTCTAGGTGTACATCTGTATCCTCTATGAATAGACAAGAAATATGGGTTTTCACTCTACCTATCCCTTGATTCTATGGCCAAGCTCTATTGGCCTATACATCCCCCAACACTTGGTTAGATAACTACTACACTCTAATGAAGAAAATGATACCCTACAGTGGTAGAATCTACAAAGGCATGATACAGAACAACCAATTCATCTTGTGAATGACATCAAAGCATGTCATCTTGTAAAAAAATAGGTCCACAAGAAGGGATAACTATCTACCACAAGGGAAAATACCTAAATTGGCGTATTCCCTCTAACCATACTCACAATGTTGTTTATAGGTTCATTATACCACAGTAATACTGAATTTTTATTCTAAGACTTTCCATGATAGATAAAGAGATGACGTATTATGAAGAACCTATATCAAATAAAAAAGATACTATAACGGAGGCTACTAGAATATTACCTTGTACTATATATGGACCTCCACTCTGATCCTTGGGAATCAGTTGTAATGCATGAAACTATCCATATTCTTGTCCCTATAATAAAGATAAACTACCTTGTATAAGACTGCCACACTAGAGCTAATAATATGAATTTTGGTTACCACGACCTTGAACTCCTCTTCAGCAAGTCCTGTCAGTGATACTCAAAATCCCCACCTGATGCAGCATAAAATAACTTGCTCCTAAATGCGTAACTAGTGTGGAAGCTCATCCACTATAATAATATAGAAAGGTATAATAGAATTTCTAAAGGTTCCCAATACTACTGCAAGACCGACACTCCATAGGGTCTAAATCACATAGAGGATTCAGATTCCCCTATCATCCACACTAATGGAACACTATAGAGATACCTATATGGGTACTCTAGATACCACTTTCCTAATGGAAAAAATCAATATAATTTTATCTATGATTGAAATAACAACTCTCTTTCCTTGACATAGATCCTATGCACCTTGTATTATCGTCTTCCCTCATGTTGCACTCAATAATGAGATTGTGATTTATGATTTCATATAAAGTATGTGTGAGAAAGGATTTAACGTGAGTATAGATAGAACACATGATCCCATCCTCAAAGTGTTTATCACATGAAATATCATCATCAGCTAAATGCATTGCAATGTTATATTGCTCAGTGAAATGTTCTTAATACTTCATGACTAACATATCATCGTACACTAGATTCATGAACTATCAATCTCGTTCAGCTTTGGGCATTTTAGGAAATAAAATATCATCAAAGGAATCCTGGAAATCATTCTATACCATGCCATAATGGAGACCATCATGGTTAATCACATACCGGTAGACCTGGTCGAGTCACACAACATATAAGTTGCAATCTTGACACTCTACTCTGGAGGTATCTCCAGATTATAAATTTTAGATAAGGTGGCCTCCATCCAAGACATAGAAGAATATGAATCTCTATCCCTTGAGAATTTAGGAGGAATATATCATTCGAACTCATGATTCATATCATCCATTGTTAGATCAAGTCATGGATCAACCTATGTGAACTACATCAGGTATTAAAACTCTCAGAAAGTTGATCATCAGTGCAAAAATCATCTTTATAGGTGGTACGACAAGTGGGACTCTTAGTAGTAATAATGGAGGATCAGGTCCCACCATATATAGATCACGGTTTTCTCCACCCTCTGAGAACATGAAAAAAAGATGTTTTGAAGACATTGTTCTACAAATTCCAATCACACCCCTCTGAATAGGATTAAAGAATATAGATACACTAGCGCAAGAATATTGTAATAACTAGATCTCAATACCCAATGCATACTACCTCAACTACCATCTTTAAAGGCCCAGTATTGATAAGTTATATTGTTTAAATTTTTAGGGTTCTAGTAGATGAATGGTCAATTATACCTTAACTCATCATTTATGGGAAATCATTTAATTTTATAGGTCCATATTTATGTTTTCAATTTCATTTTATTATAAACTTATATCAAATTCTAATTAAAATAAGTTTTCAATGTCAGTAATCAGGGCCCAAAAAACTTATCACTGAAATCAACACCCATTTAATATCAATCTAAACCATTATACATATACTAATAGAATATGACAAGTTAAATGGGATCACTTGACTGTGTAAAATACATATTCCAACCCATGAGGTCCCATACACCTCAAGAATTTATATTAGAAATCACTCAATCACAACCAATGATAAACAGAAACATATATATGTAGTAAGTATCACCCAATAACCATAATAAATATAATCAATTAAAGAAGTTAAATGTGCCTATATGTCATGTCATGTTCCTAGAATGGGAATTCTCGGTACCCATGATAATGCATGATTGATTATATTTTCCCTCATAATAGCATGACGAGGATAAAATCAAATTATCAATAAGAAATATAATAGTAACCACCATATAGCATATTCAAGAACCTATAGTTAAAGGATATCAAATGTAATAGGAAAAAGTATAAAGCAATTAAAATTCAGGAAACTCAAAATTTACCCTGAACATGGGTTGGATACACCCAAGAACATATTATAACAAATTTTAAATCATTACAATTGTATTTTCTATTTTCTCCATTTAGTAATGTTAGAAAGGAACCCCTGTGATACCACTTAGTGATGTCTTGGACTCGAATTCCACTTAGCGGGGCCCCGAGCCTGGTGAATCACTAAGCCTCATGTGCATCTCCCCAAATAAAAGAGTCTATCGACTAGAAAAGATTTCCTAGGCCCGATGGATATAACCGTGGTTACTCATGTCTATATACATCATTCTGTTTCAATGGAATGAATCAAAATTATCCTATAATAATAATGAATGGATCCTATGGTGTCATATCGAGCATCCACTTCTATTTAATGATTAGGTTTTATGGTGGATATCAACCATGGAAACAGTCATCCCTGAATCAGAAAGGCCCCCACATGTTATCAAAGCATTCCCTCATAAATTCATTTCTAGAATGAATATGACCACTCCTATAATAATTTCAATATCTGTATGTGTTAGGAAACTTATAATCAATTCATTTAATAGGTTAGGCTATGTAATAATACTACCATTTAAAAATTCATTTGGTTCAAGTTGTTGCTTTCACTAGTGTGACAAGGCTGATAAGGCATTCAACTCTTTAGTTAATTCATATAAGTCATATTCAAATCGTTAGGTTAACTCCATTTACTTTTATAAGTGTGGAAAGGTTTTCTACGAATTTGAAACTAATATATTAAATTAAATTTAATTATGTCATGTCATATACATTCTATACTTTCCAAATAACCATTTAAATATTCACTAATTAATTTGAACATGTAACTTATAAGTGTCAAGGGATAACTAAAAGGTTCTAAACATTTAGAAATTCAAAATTCATTTAATTAAATGGGGATTTCCATTAGCAAGTTCAATCCTTAGAACTTCATTGATTTAATTAAACTCTTACCTTTATTAAGGTAAATTCAAGGAACACCTGAATGGTGGAGAAAATTAGATTAACAATCTAGCATAAATAAGAAATAAACCCTACTTGGGGTTGTCTACATTGAGTACATAATCTCTAGTGATAGATAAAAGAAATGAAAATGGTCTTAGAACATGGTTTTCATGACTATACACAAGGAACGTGAATTTAAATTGGCCACACCTGAAGAAATCAGTGTTCATGCACAACAATTTATAAAATGATGAAACTTATGAGTTATAGACCATCTAACTTATGATTGTATGAATCTCCTTATCTAGTAACAACATTTAGTTTGTTTTGGATTATAAGAGATCTGAAGCACAGATCAACGCCCTTAAAATAGGGTGTATAAGCCTGTATATAAATAGCTTTAGCGAGTGAAAGAAGAATGAAGAGTGGATTAAAATGAATCAACTACTTATTGATGCACATCCAATGTAATGAACACGGATCGAATCAGATTTTGGACGTTGAGTTGGGATAAAAAAACTACAAAATAACTTGAAATAGGAGTAATATAGAAAGGGTGGTCTACTTTAGAGAAATGAGAGGAAGGAAGAAGAAATAGCCTTTCATTAAAGGATTTTTTTTTTAATTTCACACAAAAGGGGGTTTCATAGTTTGGTCTCATGGTTAGCCAAACCGTTTTCCAACTATGCACCTTTTACTTTTTAATAGGTCACCCACATGTTTAGGATGCACGATTAGAAAAACTATGTGACAACCATGAAAAACACCTCTCTTGAAAATTCTACATTTTTTCGTGGTTGTACGGCCCCTAACATTTAGTTAGGGGGAAAATATTTCTCTTCTTCACCCAACTTTCTATCCCCATAGGCTTATGAGAGACCATGAACCCTAGATCTCATGACTTCTACTTACCATGTGGCCAGTCTATTATTTCATCGGCTGGGGTTATGAGCTCCGAACAAGCCCTATAAACTCCCATTAACCTCTATGGCATCAAAGGGAATCTATATTAGGTCTAAAATAAATAATTTTATCCAATTTAAAATGATCCATACCTGAGAAAAAAACTAGATTCTTACAAAATTTCCTTGAAATAGAATATAATGAAATCGTTGTTTTAAATCATGTAATTATGGTTTGTTTATCATTTGTGGAATTCTAGATAATTAAATAAAAAACTCATTAACCAATATATTGTATTGAAAAAATCAAATATATTCCTCTGATCCCTTAATCTTGTTAGGTTATTTTTACAATGTGTAACACAAATAAAATTCCACGAATGGGAACATAATAAAATTTGGGTCACCTTTACTTTATTTCCTTAAAAAATATAATCCAAGGGTACTCAACTCTAGAATGAAAAACCTACTTGGATGATGGATGTCTTGGAAAATAACACTTTATAAGGGATCTAACACATAATATTCTCAAGGGATTTTACTATTACCATTTTATAACATGTTATTCTTTTCTTTTATGCTTTCTTTTAAAAAATTATTTTGGAATCCTATTCCTTCCACCAAATCAATATGTTCAAACCCTATTGATGGGAATCTATTTAGACATATCCTAGCTTGTTTTACTAATCCAAATAAAAATCCAATTATATCCACACATATCTAAAGTCATCCTATGCTTAAGTCACATGAAACAATTCCATTTAAGATTGAAAATTATATAAAATAAAAAATTCCCACAAGATTAATCCTAGAGATATAGATAGTTTACCGCTATGATTTTATAATAAGGAATAAGCATCCAGGATAGTGGTATGTCCCACCAAATTTGACTATACTAAAGGATACATTACTCAGGTGATATATTAATTCCATATTAATATTAACACCTAATATGTATTAATAATAATTTATTACTTAATTAAATCTCATAACTTAAATTCATAAAATTTTTTGGTAGAGTAAAACTAAATACATTATCACAAAAGTAATAAAAGTTCTTATAAAAAAAATTAATTGTTTGTATAATTAGTTTACCAATGAAACTATAACATAAATATCAATTCAAAAAATGAAAATTATATATTTGAAATAAATAGGGAATAATAAATAAATAAATAATTCATGAGATAAAAATTTATGAACAATTCATAAATAACCAATTATAAACATATTATAATATATATTGGATATTCCATAATTATAAAAATATAGAAGCTTTATATTTATTTCCTCATTAAAACTCCTTTATATTATTTATTACATTACATTCACATTAAATATATAATATTTTATAAAAATTAAATATTTTAAATTTCAATTTATATTACATAAACCATTTACATAATAAATACATAATATATTTAATATTATTTAATATTTTGTTGAAAAGATATATCAAAATTCATTTTGATATAATTTAAATAATTTCATTGGATTAGAACCTTTTAATTTTAATAATTCAAATTAAACATTATGAACAATTCATAATTTTAAATATAAATTAATTTATATTTTGCCTTAAGACATGATGTAATAGGGATTAATTCTACTGTAATTAAGAAGAATATGGTTCACTAGAAAGCCTATGATTGGTTTTTTAGTTGCTTTTATTCTCCAAGGATGTATATCTCCCTCATAGAAAGAGTGTACGGATTCTTCAAGTATACTAGAGGACTTTGAGAAGGTGAACCTATGTACTCATCCTTATTTATCATTTCTTGAGATTTGTTTAGTTTTAAATTAACTAAATGATTGGAATAAGGGATGATAGGGTATTTTGGGAGTTTGTATTGATATGTAGGTCTCTAATATTTATTATATAGTGACCCAAGAAAAACATAACATTAAAAGTACATTTATCTAGTTACCTAAATAATACATCATACAAATAGTCACACAACCTAATAACATATAGGTTTAGTTTCTTGGAGATTAAAAACATAAACATCTTATTTTATAACAATTATAAATATTTCTCAATTATGATTCTCTTATAAACCCTTTTCTAGATACCTAACTTGTCAATATAGTATTCATAATGTGAGGATTAGAATAATAAGAAAGTGGTGGAATGAATTTCCCAGTAAGGGAAAAAATATCATAATGTATAAACATAAAGAAAAACATGATAAAGATGAATTAAATCTTACTAAAAGATTGTATGACTATAGATTTTGATCACAAAACAAGTTAGAGAAATAGAAAATCATAAAAAGGATCATTATGTAAGTATAAATTAAAAAACATATGACATGTGAATATGGTATAAAAATACACAATACTTAAAAAATAAGGCATAATCGTGAAGATATGCAATTTCATGTAAATGAAATGAATCATGAAAATTTGTCTTAAATTTATAACCAACATTTAAACGTGGCATAAACACAATCATGGAAAAATATATCTTATAAATCCAATTATATGCATGCCTATGTGAACAAAATCATTATATACATACTAGAAAATGTAAGCAAACTCATCACAAGCTTGACTTTGTAAAAAAACTAATTATGTCTGCACCTATATATCTCATGAGATATAAGCTTAAACCAATGCATTGGAGGGTGGTATAGGAACCCACCAATCACCATCTATAAATATGTATTCCAATTAAAATTAATTATAAACATATTTTAATAAAAACATGGGAAAAAATGGGTTTCTTAAACATTCCAAAAGAATCAAACAATATAAAAATAAAATATTATAGGATATAGAAAATATAATTTTACAAAATTAATCATGTCATAATAAAATATACATGTTTTTATAAATACCACATCATAAATTTTAAACCATAGAGAAAAGTTTTATGTGAATTTTTTTTCACAAAACCTTTTAAACATTGTTATAAATGATGAAGTGAAAGTTAATTTCATTTTTTTCATTGAGAAGCAAAAGAAAAGAATTTTTAAACCCTTATTTTAAATATTTATAATTAAAGTATTTTTTTAATTTCATGATTGTTATAAAAAATGTGGAGTGGAAGATAAAATATTGGGTTCTAAAAGGATGAAAACCCATTTTTTTGATATTTTGAAATAACATTACCCACATAATAGAAAAGAGTATTAAAAATTAATTTTAAAAATTGGTGTATAAAATTATAAAAAATAGAAAATAATAAATATTATCTTTCTCAATAAAAGTTTAGAAAATTTATAGTAAGAAAAATATTATCATGGATAAAAAAGAACCATTTTTAAGAATGGTAGTTATTCATAACAATGGTACACTTTTATTTTGGAAAATATTTTATAAAATAATTGGTTTTAGAAAATTATAGGTTACCTTCTCATAAAATAAAATTAAATTAAAAATAAAATAGGTTAATTTTTAGATAAAATAATTTTTTGAAAGTATAATAAAATTGGAATGGTGATAACTAGATGATTTAGAAATTAATTTAATGAAACCCTTACATTAAATTCTCACTTAGTTGATTATAAACTTACATAATGTATAAAAAAAATAATTATCTTAGTTAAAAATTTATGAAACTTTTTTATATCCATAACCTTTTTTAATATTCATTTATAAGGATTCCATTCAATGATATCAGAGTTAAATATTCACAACATGAAGATGTAAAATCAAGGAATAATTTTGGCAGCATGGAGACTTCAAAAAAGGGATTATGGAATGGATTAATGAGAGAGAAAGACAATATATCAAAAATAGGATATTATTCAGAAATTAATGGATTGATTATGAACATGTGGAATGAAAATCACATCAGAATCAAAGCTCTAAGTGCATTAATTGAAAAACAATATAGAGATAATTAAGGAGTGATTTCACCAGCATAACAACAACAAAAATGTTTTCTAGAATTGGTTTAATGGGAGGTATTGGTAGTGTCTCTTTAATATGAACTCATATATAGAGTAAAGGGTGTATTATGAAAATATGAAAGCATAATCAATTGGATCTAAAATGGGTTATCACAAAATAAATAATTGAATAAAAAAATCTAGGAAGAGAACCCTCACCATTCTAAGTTGATTCTAAAAGCTTGAATGATACTTTATAGACTTAATAACACCTTGGGAGATATTTGTATAGGTATAGGTATTTAAATTCATGAAGGAGGAATTTTGGGTGGACGTAAATGAGAGAATTGGTGGGATTTAGATCCTTTTATATGTGAGAAAGTGTGGCTTTTCCATTGAATCTAAGGTTGTGTATGGGGTAAGAATGGAATCACATGGGGTGTTATGTGGGTTTTGTGATTTAGGTTAACTAGTTGGAGAAATGGTTGGTGGGAAATGTGGGTATAAATTTAATATCTAAAAATTATTTCTAGACAATGTAAGTGACAATATATTTATTAAAAATACGAGATACATTACATTCCAATTTTTACCATTATTAAAATTTATTAATAATTAATAAATGTAATTAATTTATTGTTATATATAATATGACCCTTTTTACCAAATTTCAATAGGATTAATTTAAATTTAGGCTTCATTTCTCATAATTATATTTTTAGATATGTTTAAATTGCCTTTTCAAACAAAACAAATAATGTGTTACAATTTTTTTAAATGTTGTTTTAATAATTAAATGTCCTTATTCTTGTTTAAACTCGATTACCAATTATTTAAAAAACCTAAATATTATAACCCATAGTTGGTTTCTAATTTATTATATTCAAATAATATACAAGGAATCATATACCGAAGGATCAAATAGTTTACTTTTGTTGATAAAAAATATATATAGATGATTCCCTTATATCATTCGAAAGAACAAATTATAACATAATTGTCTTCGAGAATAAAATTGTCCTCTATAAAATATCCTTTAATATAAATCATAGAAAACTTTATGGATTCTTAGTAATGGAAAAATAATAAGCATGAGCTCAAATTCTAAGTAAGGTTCACATATAATGAAATATATCATTAATAAATAAATTGTGATCAATAAGGAATTATTAATAATTAAAGGTAAATATAAGAACACAAATTTCATTTAAATTACTTGACTATCATTATTATATAAATAATAATCAACATATAAAGGTAAATAATATAAAATACATGTCATTTAATCAATAACATTACTATTATGAATAGATATGGAATAATCGACCAAGGAATGTAAAAAACATACCACACATACCATTTTATTGATAACATGACTATTATGAATAGATAAGGAATAATAAACATGGAAAGGTAAATAAATAAAAACACATGACATTTAATTAATAAATTAACTATAATAAATATATAAGTAATATTCAATATGGAATTGTAAATAATATAACACACATTCCATTTAATCAATAACTTTAATATTTGAATAAATAAGGGATAATCAACATGAAAAGGTACACAATTGAACAGACATTATATTTAATCATTGACTTGCTTATTGTGAATATATATAAGAAATAATAAATATGGAAAAGAAAAAATATCTATAAACTCATTCCATTTAATTGATACCAAATTGAAAATGCATCAAGAGATAATATCATTTCCAAAATATCATGGATAATAATACCATGATTTTTAATGAAGTAAACTCTTAATTATTGGATTCTATGATCTCAGGACACTATAAGAAAACCGCCATGTAGCGGTGGTTTAAACCGCTGCTACATGTTTTGGCGGCAGCTTACAGAAACCACTGCTAAATTTGGCATCGTCAAACTATTCACAGCGGTTTTCCACATTTAGCGGTGGTTTTAAAAAATCATCGTAGCTACCGCATTTCGCGGAGATTCTCTCCACTTTAGCAGCGGTTTTTACGAAACCAGGATTTTATTTTATTAGCGGTGGTTGTAACCGCTGCTAATAAAATAAAATCATGGTTTCGTAAAAACCACTGCTAAAGTGGAGAGAACCGCCACAGTATGCAGGTGGGGGATGCAGCTATATAGAGGCAGTTAAAACCGCCGCTAAACATAAGTATTTTACGTTTAGAGACGGTTGTAACCACCACTAAAGTTTTACCTTAGACTATTCGTAGCAGTTAAAACTGCCGCTAAAAGATGACTAGAAAAAAAAATTTGCTGCTTCCACTGTACCACTGCCCTGCAAAACAAATCAAGGTGGTTCCCAAATGTCAAGGTGAACAATTAATGGTTTTTATCATATGGTAATGTCACAATGGTCACAAATAACATTTTAAATTAATTTATTAAACCAATTTTAACATCTCCAAAAAGGGTCGGTGAGCATAACAATGACAAGTTATTTAAATTGGGATGAAACAAATGTGCATGCCCTAAACCACCTACCTCGATGTTGTATCACTCCATTCATCCATTATCGAGGCTTGATTGGACCTAGAAAAAATGAAAATTGAATGATTTACCAAAATACTCAAAAATAATGTGAATAGATTCTCACTTAAATTTCACATCATTTGATATAGAAACCTTGAAATATATTAGAGTGGAAGGAAGTGATTTCTAAGGGATTTTCATTTCTTCTGATGATGATGGATTCTGAACCTAGTGGAGGAAGATTTCTCAAAACCTATGGATAAGAGAAGTGAATGTCCATGCATGAAGTGGAGTGGAGAAAACTATTTTATAAATAAGTAGGAAGAAAAATTGTTTAAAATAATTTAATATGGGTTGTTTAGGAATTTCGTCCGCAAACACAACTATGCATGGTTTGGTTGCATGGCTGTCCAAATTGTCCAATAACTGTGCAATAACCACTTATATAAGGGTTGAACCCTCCCAATTAGGTGAATTGTTTATCTAATCATGTGTATAAAATTCTAAATTACACCTTCCAATACCTATATTTGGTTACATGGGTGATCTCCTAGGGTCGCACGTTTTCAGAAAAACCATGTGGCCACCTCTAGTCCATTGTCTACAACCTCACGGTTCAGGGAAACTATGTAGGATGGGAATCACGGTTTCCTTAGATGGTGTGGCCCAATATTTCCTTACCATTTTATGTATATAGGATATAAAATAGTCTTGGTTGCAATTAAGACCTCCTTGAACCATTTAGGCATCACATATGAGTCATTTTGAAGGAATCAGAAACAATAATCAATTGTGTCTACCTTTGGAAAAAAATCTATAATGTTACAACCTCCCCTCCTTATGAAAATTACTCCACTAGTTTACCTTCATATTTTTGTAGAACATCATCAGAGATGTGTCTTGGCCCCAATGCATTCACATATACTTCCCACTCCGATGTATTGTCATGTATGCATCTATGCATCCAAATCACTGAATCGAAAAGAACGAACATGCCTTGGATAGCCTTCGTGATTTTGACATCCAAAACCCAGGTGCCACCTAATGGGTACCCTGATCTCAGTGGTCCATGAGGCGTCATGACCAATTCCCTAAACTCTAGAGGCTTACAATTATAAACAAGGGACTATGGTGTGTTTCTAGGGAGATTATTCCTTTATTACTAAAGTGTAGCGCAGTGTATAAAATTAAACATAGGTAAATAGTGGAATAAATATAAGTAAACAGAATGAACTATATAAAAATAGAGACAATAGTAACAATAACTAAAATAACTTTAATAACATTAAAAAACTGATGATAATTTGTAATGTCACTTAAAAATTAGAAAACATGGATACAACAAAGTAGGCCTAACATATTCCATTAAAGTATAAATGAAATAAAAAGAATATCCCATGCATACTAAGTTCCAAATCAGCCCTCTTCTCTCAAGATCCCTACTAAATAGAAAGCAATCATGTTTTTTAAGTTGTATGCTTTCCATTGTCAACACCTTCAACCATGTAATATAGTCTTTGTACCAAACAACACCTGGATAGGATGTGAGATAAATATCAGTGGGCCACAACCAACAGTGTCTATAACATCTGGCCAATGTAATGAAAATGTAACCGTATTATGGCATGCATATATTAATTAAAGTAGAACAATGTACCTAATTACCCTAGTACCAATTTCAGACCACAAATATTGTTTGAACATGTAATAAATTCATTATTTTATTGTTTCTAGTTTATAACATATCACATTTTATGAATAGTGAAGTATGAAAGTTATAACAAGGAAACCTATAATGTTGTTTAATAGTGTATTCCCAAGGTAATAACCAAGGCAATGTTGACCTCAAGTGTCACCAAATTAGTAATAAAAATATAATGGAATTTGGTAAGTGTGTAATCCAAGTATAATAGTCCAAGTAATTCCACAATGAGGCACCTACTGAGTCCAAGGAGTTCATTTAAGGTAAAATGAGGATAAGTAGTGACTGGGCCTTTTTGTATTTAACCATAGAACCTACTTATAAATTCTAGATCAAAGGAGTGTATCCAAGGAATCCTACAATGCTATTGATGATGACCAGAATAAAAATTGTTTCTTCCACTGCACCACTGCCCTTAAAAACAAATCAAACCAGAATAACCAGACACAATGTATTATGGTTATTATAATATTTATTTGTTTAGAAACTATTGGTGGTGTCCTATTAACCTATACTCACACCCTTTTTAGGATACCATTGATACTTGAGTAGATCTCATGGTTGTAGGGAAGTATAAGGGAAAAATACATTTGATAGATGGTTGGTTTGGGATATGGTTTGGAGCATGTATGAGGGAACTAGATGGACATCGAGACCTATTTTAGGATTTTCATGGGGTTTTTTATTTTGTTTTTTCCTTAACACATGACACTTGTATGAACTGACATGTTTAATATATTGGTTGCGGGGATTTACCCAATTTTTTGAATTGAATACATCATGCATGATTATTCTTATAACATACTTGGTTATCATTTAAATTGATTTATACTATTTATTACACTGATAAAGATGTTATATTATCCCCACATACCTCATTGGACCCTCAATACTAGTAGGAAGCCTCTTGTATATGAGGAGGCATTCCTATGGTCATGTGGCACATTGGTTTGGGGAACAAGTTTAGTGGAACCTTGTTAATATGTTTTTTGTGGGATTATCTAACCCATATATGGGGGAAAACCCAGGTTCTCAGTGTGGGATTGTTGTTCATGTTGTTTAATGTTATAATTGTATGTTATTTCACCTTGGGTGATACGCTAGCTGTGAGATATTATTGTTTTCTAAGGTTTTATTCATGGAACGACATGTAATTTTTTATATATTCATGAATTATTTTAAGAAATCAGGATTTATATAACATGAATCATATTAGGCTCAAATAGAAAACAAGGTTATGTTTTTGTTATGGAAAAAGAAAATCATTTTATATTGGTTTCATAGAAAATAGTTCCTAATAAAGTGTTATCAATCCACATGTTTTTGTGATTCATGGTGTCATAGGATACCAACTCCAGAAGGGTTTACCTTCTTGGATGATGATATTGAATAATTACATATTATAATATTAAGAATCAAGAATTTATTCAACACATCAACAACGGGTTTAACTCCTAGTCATCCAAAATATCGACTAACAATTCAAACACAGGCCTAACTGGAATGATTTATACCACACTCGAGAAATCAAGACATAAAAGGAAACATCATAAATCAGTAAAATGCATAAAATGAAACATGAGAAATCAAGAAAATTTTTGGACATGAAAATGTGTGGTGGAAACTATGTGCCACACATAGTACATATACAAACCAACTGTTCCCATATTTTTTAAACACATCAACAATACAACTCTACTCATGGTCCGATGATTCATCGTCACCATCTCCACCTCCATCTCCACTTTCTGCTATCACCTGTAAGAACATTATATTGAAAATTAAATACTGTTGCATTTTTATATTAAAACTCAAAACCAAAGAATGTTTACAAACAAAATGATTTTGATTTTTTATGATTTACCTGCTAACCACCAGTCGATGCACTACCACCGGGGGGATATCTTCTCACCTGCTGATGTATAACAGTTATCTCTTGCTGCAAAGCGGATATCTGAGACCCCTGATCTGGAACTGTGGTTCATAGGGAAGAAATCTCCCTATGAGCATCTTCGGGTATGGACTTACTATAACCAGAAGTTGATGCAGCTGGAATCCCTGTTGGCATGCCAAAGACCTCAGATGGTACGGGTCTGAAACCCATCCCGCGCACTCTACGACGATGCTCCTTCCCAAGGACTTTAGCAACTAGGTCATCCTGGGAGACTGAGTAGGACTGCCCAGGATTGGCATCCCATAGTTCTTTAATTTTTACCAATAAATCAAATATCAATATATATTAACATAGTAAAAACTGATAATAAGTTATTATAATAAAAAATTGACTTCATACCCCAACTTCTTTGACAGGCTCATTAACAAAACTTCCATATGATTTTTTGTGAACATCCAACCACAGTTCAGTCCAGGATGCTTCGTTCCCTAAACTTTGTGACTGCATTAAGCAAATATAAATCTATAATTCAATATATTAAATAGATAATAGTGTCTTATAAATATTTAAAATAATTAAAAGATTACCAATTTCGTTCGGCTTCTAGAAAAGCTTTTTGAGCCCGTAGTGTGAGGGATGACTTGCTTGGCCCGATTTGATGCATTCTTTCTTGAGAGATCCTGAAATAAATAAAATTAAATTTAACAGTAATGTATTCAATTTTACCTCCTCTTCATATAAATGTATAAATGTAAAATGAGGATAATATAATAATATATATTTCAATACCATCCGCTTCTCATCACGATGTCTGTCAACAAATACTTTCCATTGTTCTTTCGGTAACACACTAGGTAGCTTCTCATAAATTTATTACATGGTCAATGAAGTATTGTTGACATCACACCACAATATCCATTTGAAATCTTTCCATTTCTTAACAAGATTTTTCAACGTCCACTTTTGTGCTATCACATCAACAACTGTAAAGTGGATGAACATCTGTATACAAAAATTCATTTTGAACATATTAGAAACATGAAATTCAATTAAACCATAATGTAATAAAATTACCTTTATTTGGGAATCAAAAACTTCATTTTTCCATCTTGGAAGCCTATGTATCCAATCATAATAAGAAATAGGAAGGGAAATGGGCTTCGCTGCTAGCGGGCCTAGAATCTGGCCAAGTACCCCCACAACGTCATCCTTAGGGACCCCATAATAATCAAATGGCACGACTATCTTCTCGCCATTCATATTCCAAACATATGAACTTTTTATGTTTTTCTTCATGGTTAAATTTTTGTTATCTTCAGTGAGCAAACAATTAGTATAAACAAAATGAAATAAATTTATTTAATTAAAATTTGTACCTATGAAAGTTAAACTCCAGTATGTCCGGGATGAACTGGAAGGGGTGTGTCGCTACCCCACTGCTGAGGCTTATGAAGGGGGAGTTGACGACTCAGCCTCAAATGGGACACCCACAGATGGTGTGAGAGATGGTGCAGGGGAGATGGTGTAGGGGTGTAGGCAGATGGTGCCTCAGATGCCGTGGGGAGGGAACCAGATGGATCGTCATCTATCACAGAACTAGATGAAATAGTGTACCACTTTTTCCTTAGAATTACTTTCATTTAATTAAATAAAATATAGTTTAGAATATATATTTCAAAAAAAGTATACAGAAAAAAAATCAAAATTGAAAATAGATGCCCAGTACTAACAGACAAAATATATATAACAATGATAATGAATGATTGTAGAAATTAAACAAGTGGTTGCTGAATAAATAAATAATTGTACAAAAAATCATTTTCCCCTTCAATCATGTCAGTTTTCTGCTCCATTGCTTCATCCACTTCATTCATCCTTGCAAGAATCATATTTTCAATATCATGATGGACAAATAATTCTACTTCCTATTGTTGATGAAATGCAATTATAGAGGTCAAATCTTCCACTTTATCACCCATATCATACAAATCTCTTTGTATTATGTAAACAACTACACTATACCCTTCATCCACAACATCAATCACATACTATACCATTTTTTATTACGATGCTAAGATATATGGATCATTAAGTTCACGATCACCAACATCCATTAATTGAGAGAAGTTCACAGAAGTAAATTGCAAGGAATCTCTTTTAACACCTCTAATAATATCGACCCATTTTCATTTGAATCAAACAACAGAAAAATGTTCATAGTAGATTAATTCAATAATATCATGCAGCTTTCCATATTATCTTACTTCAAAAAATGTAAATATACCACTATTCTATGTTTTCAGACCCAATTCTTGATCAACTGTACGAAATCCGAAGCCATTCAAATTATAAGCATCGAACTTTCTAACTTGTTTTATATGACCTCTAGAAAGAAACATCAAATCTTCTGACAAGTCTACTCGAGTATTAGTATTAATGATCTGAAAAAAGAAATATAATTTAATATATTTACAAAATGTATGTGTCAAACTAATATTCGTATTTATTGCAATATTTATGAACTTACATGTCATGCAAACCATTCTACAAGCTCTTTATTCACAGCTTTCATTATATCTTTCACATTTCGTGTTCAGCCTCTCATTCGTCTCTTTGTTTGTATCCGCAACTCTTCAATAAATGGATCTGCAATTTCACTATTCAGCAGCACATATCTATGTGCCTGTAATATTTACAATTCTGTCAGTATCACATTTGAGGTCCTCCTAACTGATCGGCCAATAGTAGGAAATATTTTTGATTTCGGATGCATTTGAGATTGAGTTAATGTGTCGTAAACACGTCCAACTAGATTAAATATTTTCTCAATATCATCTAAATATCTATAACAAAAGGTAAGACACTCCTCAGCCAAATAGCCTTCAGCAATAGAGCCTTATGGTTGAGCTTCATTTCTCATGTATTCTTTCAAATTCCCAAGATATATATGAAATAAAATAATAATATTACGCATTTATTTAAATTCCAAATTTTTTTTACAAAAATAAAAAACATATAAATAAAATACCTCTCAGCTGGATACATCCATCGATAATGAACGAGACCTCCTAATTTAGCTTCTTCAACCAAATGCACAGTTAAATGCATCATGACAGTAAAAGACAATGGGGGAAAGATCATCTCCATTGCACAAAGGGTCAATACAAACCTCTCCTGGAGGTTGTCAAACTGAAATGGATGTAGATTTTTCTCATATAATTTCTAGAAAACTGTGAAGAATTGGAGTACAACAGCAGTAATGTTTTCAGGTAATAATCTACGCAATGTCAATGGTAGTAACTGTTGTAACAAAATATATAAATCCTGACTTTTCAATCCATGTAACTTATGATTCTTCAAGTCAACATACCTCAAGATGTTACTCGAATACCCATCAAATACCTTCACATTATTTAAAATTCTAAGGAATGTATCGTTGTCCCTATTTTTCATTACAAAAATGGCCGGAGCATACTTTTCATTCTCATCTGGCTATAGATCATGTTTTATGTTCATTACTTGTAAGTATTTGCGAGTATTGAGATGATCCTTAGACTTTCCATGCTCATTAAGTAATGTGAAAATCAAATTATCACAGATATTCTTCTCAATATGCATCACATAAAGATTGTTCCACAACAAAATAAATTCACAATACGGGAGTTTGAAGAATATTATTTTTTCTTCCATTGTTGCGTTCTGATTTCACCTGATGATGCACTTCGGACCCATTTTCTGTTATCATTCAAATGATGAACATTACTTCAAATACGCCCTTTATTAGCGCTAAAATGGCCTTTAATAGCGTTAGAAAAGCATTGTTAAAGCCGGCGAAGATAAAGGGGGGTCCCCTTTATCATCACTCAAAAAAGCGCTGATAAAGATCCCTTTTATCAGCGCTAAAAAAAGCGCTGATAAAAGGGGTCCTATATCAGTACTTCTTTTATCAGCGCTGATAAAGGACCCTTTTATCAACGCTTTGAAAAAAGCACTGATAAAAGTTAAAAAAGTTAAAAAAAATTAAAAAAATCAAAAAAATCATGCCAACCCGGGGGGCTTTTATTAGCGCTTGAGCCCCACTTTTAATAGCACTTTCCACCCCCTCCAGTTCCACGCACGCACCCCCTCCACCCATTATCAGCACTAGCCCCCCATATCCACCCCCATGCGCGCGCCTCTACCTCCAGCAGTTTTGAACTCGAGACCTCCCCCCTGCGCGCCTAAGCCCTTACCACTACTCTATTTTAATTTGTTTACTATTTCATGATATCTCTATTTATATATATATAGTTATATTTATTCTTATAGTAATATATATATAGTTATATTAATATATATATAGTTATATTAATATATATTGTTATATTAATATATATATATATAGTTATATTACCATATATATATATAGTTATATTAATATATATATAGTTATATTAATATATATATAGTTACATTAACATATATATAGTTATATTAATATATGTATAGTTATATTAATATATATATATATATAGTTATATTAATATATATATAGTTATATTAATATATGTACAGTTATATTAATATATATAGTTATATTAATATATATATAGTTATATTAATATATATATATATAGTTATATTAATATATATATAGTTATATTAATATATATATAGTTATATTAATATATATATAGCTATATTAATATATATCTCTATTTATATATATAGTTATATTTATTCGCATAGTAATATATATTTGTATTAATATATATATAGTTATATTAATATATATCTCTACTTATATATATATATATAGTTATATTTATTCGTATAGTAATATATATTTATATTAATATATATATATATATATAGTTATATGAATATATATATTTATAGTGATATTAATATATATATATATAGTAATATTCATATATATGTAGTTATATTAATATATATATATATATAGCTAGATTAATATATATATATATATATATAGTTAGATTAATATATAGGTATATAAATATTCATATATTTGTATTTTAAATAAAATGAATATTATTTATTATTTAGATAAAGCTAATATATTTTATATGTAAATATAATTTAGTATTTATATTTATAATTAATTTTTATGCGTGAATATATAAAAAATATGTATATATTGTTATATATTTGATTATAAATAACAGTGAATTATAAAAAACAATAAAATTTCAACGACATAATATCAATATGAATTTAATACCTTGGAATAAATTCAGTCCCCACCAAAAAACTCAATAATACCCCCTTAAACGAGGCTGAAAATCCACAAAATGTTAAACAATCGAGGTACCCCGACTAAAAAATCAATTTTGGAGTCCTTATGGGCCTCTTTTTGCCTCTAAAAACCCTTGACCGGGGCTCCCCCAATTCACAACAACGTAGATCTCGTCGCAGGATTCAATTTGATATGTGGTAGAGCTTAAACGGACACCCGGATCAAAAGTTATGACCGTTTGAAGTTTGAGTTGCGTTTTTAACATATTTTGGATCTTTTTTTAATTTTTTTTAAATTTTTTTAGTCTTCAAATTGTTATTAAATTACTATTACTCAATAATAATTTGCAAATTATTAATTAAAAATATTTTTTTTAATTTTTTAAGAAGCCATTTTCACTAAATATCTTATATATAAAGTATATTAAGTGTAAATGTACATTTATAATTATATAAAATATATTTAGAAATTATATATTATATTTATATCAATATGAAAATAATTATATATTAATATATTAATATATTTTTTTAATTTTTTTTGAATTCGACCCTTTATCAGCGCTTTTAAAAAAAGCGCTGATAAAGCCCCCCCTTATCAGCGCTACTAAACAAGCGCTGATAAGGGGGGGGGGGAATTATCAGCGTTAAAAAAAAGCGCTGATAAAGGGGTACGTTTATCAGCGTTTTTTTGCGCTGATAAAGGTACCCCCGTTTATCAGCGCATTACGTTGGCACTGATAAAGGGGGGGGGGTGCTGAGAAAAACCGTTTTTGTGGTAGTGGAACCTTCCCCAATTCTGTTTCAATATTTTCAAGTTGTGTCAAAATTTCAGAACTAGTTAACAACTTTGGAGGTGGTCTACGATAAATGGAACCATTAAATTGTGATCTGTTCAGCCGAAATCTATGAGATGCATCGAGAAATCTTCGATGGCGCAAGAAGCACCATTTTCTACTGTGTGGTAGCTGTTTGGGATCAAAATCAAAGTTAAAAACGGGAGAATCCAAACCCGTGTAAGTGTTCCAACTAGATCAATTCCCAAGCCCAGGGAAGTCACTAATCATCCACATTATAGCAGCATGCATTTTGAAAATTGTTTTAGAAGAAGCATCAAATTTCTAAACACCATTGCTCCATAACTCCTGCAATTCGTAAATCAAAGGCTTCAAGTATACATCAATATCATTTCCAGGCATTTGTTTTCCTGGAATAATCATCGAAATGATAAAAGATGATTGTTGCATACACATCCATGGAGGCATATTATAAGGGATCAAAAATATCTGGCCATATGCTATAATTGGTACTCAAAGTCCCAAATGGGTTGAATCCATCGATAGACAATCCCAATCAAACATTCCTAGGATCAGCTGAGAAATCTAGATGTGATGAATTAAATGTCTTCCACGATTGGGAATCTTGTGGATGTCTCATTAACCCATCATTGTTTTTATCTACAGAATGCCACTTCATGTGTTCGGTAGTTTTCGATGACATGAATAATCTTTGCAATTGAGGCTTCAGGGGAAAGTAATGAAAAACCTTTGGAGGTGTGTTTTTTTTCTTCTTCTCCATGAAATTATGTTTATTCAGACTTCCAAAATCAACATTTGACTGCCATCTAGAAGAAGAACATTTCTTGCAATCCTGTCTACTTGAATCCTCTAACCAATAAATCATACAATCACTTGGACACACATGTATTTTTGTATAATTCAGACCAAACTTGTTAACAACTTTTTTCATATCATAAAAAGATTTTGGGATTTTTGCTTCCAGAAATGCATCACGAATCAATTCCAATATCATGGACATTGCCTTATTTGTAATTCCACATAGAAGTTTGATATGGTATAACTTCAGCAGAAATGAATGCTTTGAATATTTCAAACACCCACTATACAACTCTTGATTTCCATCGTCAACTAAATCATGAAACACATTTTTCTAAGTGAGGTTTTCTCTTACATTTGGCTCCACAGAAAAAAGAGGAGGATCCAATGATATGTTAAAATCTTGATATGCTTGTGTTACAGTCTCAAAAACATCACTTGTCATTTTTCAATTTTTAGCACCCTCTTCTGGTTGTTCTGATATGTTTTGATATTGATAGTGGTGTCTTGCAGTGACAAATGCATCGTTTATGAGGTTTTTCATTTAATTTTCCATTGTCGACGAACTTGGGACCTCATTCTGTAGATTAACATCCGTACTCAATCATTCTGTAACGTTCGATTCTCCATTCCAAACCCAACACAAATATTGACCAGGGAATTGCTTCAGTATTAAATGTTCATAAACTTCATCTCCCTTCAACCATGTTCTAAATTTACATTTAGGACATGGACATATTATTGTCCCTTCAACGGATTGATTAGAAATTGAAAAATCTAAAAACTCATTCCAACCCTTAACATAATGAGGTGTGTTCCTCGGTAATGTGATGCAGATTTTATCCACGTATATCACAATGTGCCTATACAATAAAAAAAATTAAAACACATAGTTACTACTAAATAGAGAAAGAGATTCATATATATGATAGTGTAAGATTACAGAAACATAATATAATATAGATAATTCCTTGAGTTAGATATGAACCCTCTAGTGTTTGGGATAAGGTAAGCTTCTTTGGTAAAGAGAAACAGTGTGCTAGCAATACCATATTACTCAATTACCATATGGTCAATACTAAAAGTTATGCTAAACATTATTTCTATCATGTTTCTCCTAAATCTCTAAATTTTCAACCCTTAACTTTTGAAATCCATTATAGCATCAAAATATAATATTAGATAACAAAAAGTAACATAATCATAAAGTGTTTGGAATCATAGTTCATGAGGAAAAAAATAATGTTTCCAATCTTGATGAAGAAGCATAGAAATAGCAGGATGCAACTCTTAATTGGTCCTGATTGTGTGACTCTAAATCACAAAGAAAATGGTATGGGATTCATGACCATAAACTAAATGAAACATGTTTCAAGACCATATCTACACCTTCATTTTTTTGGAATTATTTGGAAATTTGAATTATTTTCCTTTTTTTATAAAAATTCTTTAATGATTATCAGGGAGTTATTAAATTAATATGAGAATACTACTATTATTTTACAAAGCCATATTCTAGAACAGCTAGGTGAGATCCTACTTATTCTACTATCTAACACCCTATTCCCCTCTTATGTGGTCGTTATGATTAGTTTTATTTATTTATAATTAATTATGAGATCATCCATATTCATGATACCATATTTTACCAATTAATATTAGGTTAACATGAAACATCTCTTCATGTAGGCTACCCCAGCTTATGGTGCACACAACATAAACTTAGACAATATTCACCAATTGTAAAGAGAACCTTAAACATACTCTATATCGGTACAACTTGCATGAACTAAAACTATATAAGTAAATAGACACACAACTCATCATGGTGAAAAATTGTGCCCAAGCCATAAAAGAGTTGGAGAAGAAACTCCACTTTATCAATATTATCCTATATCCCCATGATGATTGAAAACAATTTGCACCAAACACATTTTTTCATAGCATAGTTTTTATAGTGATGTTGGGATACAAATACTATTTACTTGATTCTGTAAGTAGGAAGCTAACAATACTGTAGAAGCCTCCCTGTTTTATCCCACCATGAAGCCACTATAACCAAAATATAGAGAAACTAAGAATGTAGATGCTCTGGGACAACAAATAAACTAGGATATTGTTCAGAGTGTAGAACATGATTTTGTGGAAGTTGTTAAGGGACCTATAAATGTGGAACTTCATTTAGGTAAATCATTTAATAGAACTTCTAATATAGAATCCAATGACATTTTAAGGGGATTTTAGACCCAATAAAGCAGATGTTTTTTCATATAAGAGGTCCAGTTTTTTTTTAACATTGATGGGAAACCAGATGATATAAATGTCAATGTTGGAATGAATATTCTTGAGTTCCTGATGCTATAATGATTAGACATAGTTGATTTGGATATGTTGTTTCAATACATCACTTGGAAAGGATTTGTATACTTGTAATGTAAAATAATTATTCTTCAAAACCATTGGGGTAATAAATGTTGAATAATTTTTCAAATTTGAATATGCATGTGTATAAGAGATTAAATAGACTTCAAAATTCACTCACATTTTTTAATTTACATGAGAGGAAACACCTAGAAAAGGACTGAATGAATAGATCATTATTTAAGGTATCCAAACTAAAAATCTATGAATATTTTTAATGTTCTATATTAAATGCCACCTAGAAATTGATAATAAGGAGTTGGTTGGAGGAAGAGAATTTGGATGGAATATTAGTGTAGGAGACACCATTGTTCAGTTATGTGAAACTATGAGCATCAACATGGTATTTAAACAAAATATGTAGAGTCAGTCCTATGATAGTAATGAAATAGAAAATCAATCAATGGGATGAGTTTCTTATAATCCATATCACATCAATTGACCAGGTTTTTTACAGTGCATCTTGAATTTACACATGAATAATTAATTCATATCACCACTATAGAATTTACACCATTGTTCCATGAATGGGAATCTTAAAAAATATTTTCATAAAATTCTATGACCAATTGGTTCAACAAGAACAACTCTACCTCTGTTTTTTTATGCTCAGATGGAATATTCCTATTAGACTAGTTCTTAACAAAAGACTTAGGAAAACTAAGAGGCATATATGAACAATTAATTTTATTAGTATGGGCCTCATTAGAGAAGAAATAACTATCTTGTGACATTTTAGAAGTATTTGCATACATAAGTGAAGGATATCATGAACAAGAAACATAATTCCTATATGTTTTTGGGTACCATTTGTCTAAATATAGAAATCATGGATATCATGTATGATATTTTTGTATTGGATACATACATCATTCTTCTATTGTTAATAAACATGTGGAAACTATTCATCATACCATCAGTGTCATCACACATCATATATAGTGGTAGTGAAGAGTATTGAAATGGATCGAATTATACATGAATATTATTACAGTATAATTTATCTAGTTTATTCAGATCATATACATGTATTTCATTGATTTAATCTTTTTTATGAACTACATGGTGGGATTTAAAGCTGGTATAGTCCACCAAGATTATTAGGTAGGGTTCACATATCTATATAGAGATCTTCATGAATTCACTTGGGATTTAGTTCTAAATATAGTTAGAATTAAAGATATACAAATTGTGGTTGGAAAAATCAAGGACTAGTTAGTGTTAAAAAATTTGATTGCTACTAATGAAACATGAAATGTATATCTTCTTATCATGGTGGATTGACACACCAATATCTTTCCAAATGATTTCTCTAGGTTACCATCTAAGAATGAAATAATATATTATATCAATCTACTTCAATGATCATTCCCACAACTGACTATTTATATCCCATTTATATTGAATAACCCATTAACATATATTCCATTTACAATCGCAACTCATTTATCGCATATATCAATTCCCTACCTTAACCCATTTAACACAATCACATTATATCAAATTCCCCCTTATGTTATGTCATAAAAAAAAGCATTTTTCACTTATTTCATTTAATAAAACAAGTTAACATGCCAACCTAATTGTCGGGGGTTCTATCTCACTAACCCACATATCATATAAATGACCATGTTCTCAACATATCTTTAAAATAAAATCATGGAATAAAACATAATTCAAGATATTCAATTGAAATAATCTTGAATCCACCCTTCAAAAAAGAGTATTCCTCTTTTAAAAACTCAACATATCCCAAGAATTTCATTTCTATTTACAACCATAAAAGGGGATTTTAAATCATTTTTAAAAAAGGGGAACCACACCATCATTTCTAATCACCATTGGAAATCTATTAAGATAACTCATTTTTTCCTATAAAATTGAGGTCAACACCTCCTTTTCAAAACAATACCCACTTTCAAAACATTGTTTTCATTCATGGAAAACCATAACCAAATCAAAGTGAAAAAATCTTATTTTAATCCATTTCAGAATCAAACTAGCCATTTCAAAAAAAATACCAATTCCATATTTCAAATATCCCATTAACCTTGACTACATACCAAATTAAAATTCTCTACCCATTCACTTTCATAATTATATTATTGCAACATTTAAAAAAATATTTCTCCAATCTTAAGAGGTTTTCATAACCCAAGGGTAGACCTAGGTATGATCTCAAACATCAATGGACCCAATAAAGTCCATAGAGGGTTTCATACATCAATCTAAGTCCTAAAATCACTTTTCTTACTGAGGAACACAAAAAATAGTAAAGAATTAAATTGGAACAGCCACATATTCCTATAATACATAAATTTTAGGAGAAAAATCTTCAAAACCACATTAGGTCAGGGGGTTTCTGGGATCGCGGGGGGTCGGGGTTGTCGGGGTCGCAGGGTCGCCGGGTCGCCAGAGTCACCGGGTCATCGGGGTTGCGGGGGGGTGGGGTCGCCGGGGTCGCGGGGTCACCGGCGTCGTGGGGTCGTGGGGGTAACGAGGGGCTGGGGTCGCGGGGGAAGCGAGGATAGTGGGGTCGGGGTGGGGGGGGGGGAGGGTCGGCTGTGTTAAAAAAAAAAATTCGCGGCGGTTTATAATAAACCACCGTGAAAACATTTTAAAAAAAGTTTAGCGGCGGTTACCAGTGTTGGAGTTGGTGGCCTAGAACCAACTACTTTGACCTTTATTCATTAATAAAATCCTTATCACATCCTGATTGTTCTTCTGCATGAAAATTCATGTGATAATGTCCTAAGGACAGTTGTTCCATTAATGGGTCACAGAGGATCCCTACTATGATGAAAACCCAGAAGTAGCATAACACTGTTCTTGAATATATGTTCTATGTCCGGATGATGTTATTTTAGGGACATAAATAATATAGGCCACTAAGGGTGAGGAGTCATAAAACTTTGAGGCACCTTCTCATGGTGTGTTCCCTTGGTAATATCCAGGAGGATATTATGAGAATGATACCCGCTAGTAGGAAATCCACATTTCATAGTGTCATTGGATGTTCCTATCTGCGGATGTGTGTATTGATCCTTAGAATTTAAGATTATTATTAATGGGTATTACAACTCGCGTACTTAGATTTATTGAAGAAAACTGTGATGACACACTATTCGTAGTGAGGTAGGATACGTTGGGTGTGTCACGAGTAATACTACATTAATAGATAATGCGATAAAGAATTTTTCCCTTTTGTTTCATAACGGAAGTAGATATCTCAAGGCCTTTTACGGAATTGATATAGCCTAAATGAATCCATGACCATGTTAAAGTAAAGGTGAGTTCAATTCCAGAAATTCAAATAAAGAATAATCGAGCAGATGGGTTGATGGAACTAGCATGGAACTCGCTTGAATTAGAGATATCGAGGTAAAGGTATTATATTACACGGTAAGCGTTCATATGAGGTGACACGTCATTTCAGCATTAACTTATTTCTCTATGGGTTCCTTGGCGTGTTTCTAGACGCTAACCTTGGACTTTAGGCAGGCTCCGCCTAATGCCACTAAGAAAGAGGCCCAGAGGGTCACACACTAAGTGTGTCTATGTATCTCAGTTAAATATTAATTTAACAAGTTAAATAAATATTATTCCCGACTATGTTTTAATAAATATTTAAGGATGCCTAATTGCATTTATTTCGACACTAGTTATTCGAGAGAATATATTGTGGGTGAAATAACTCATTTATTAGCATGTAATGCAGTTACATTTATTTAAGAAATAAATATCCATTACTCAAGGACTAATAAATATAGTGGAGGAAATAAAGGAAAGTGGAAAATAAAAGTACACGTCGTGTATATTAAATATACACACTGTGTAGTTTTATGGAAAACGAGTACACACCGTGTATTAATGATTACACGCCGTGCAGTCTTTCCAGTCGGGATTTTGGGGTTATAATATTTTTTTATTAAATGATATTTATTATAATTATCCTGGGTGCATGTCAAGGAATTAATAATTCGACATGGGGGTTTTTAATAAGATTTAATGAAATAAATAAAATGCATAACGCGGTTATTTATTGTCATAACTATATAACCTCAAACCCAATTATAAATATCCTCACAACCCCAACACTTTTCAACAAGAGAATCGTTGTGCACACCAATTCTGTAGAATTCTTTCAAGGCCGAAAGAACTCCTTTCTCCAAGAACGCTCTCAAGACCGAGAGACCAAGGTGATCGAAAGAGGACATCGCAAGCGAAGGTTCTTCTATACTAGCACCCGGAGATCCCTTTGGCGACGTCCGGAGATACGTGGCACACGTGTGGATCATAGCTATTGGAATCCTACACTTGGATTCTACGACGCAACAATGGATCACATGATCGTGACTGGAGACATCAATGAAGAAATAATTCCACCAATGTAATTCTTGTGAATTAATTAAATTAATTATAACCAATATATGATTATCCTATCTTTGTGGTTCCGGGATTCCCTCTTAAGTTTTTTCGTTCTTCATTCCATTCTGAAGATTCGGTGTTTTACATCGTGACGGATCTCGGATTGAACTTTGTTTAAACATTAAAATTAAAGTTGGGACAACCCACCAAAGTGCTTCCACTGTGCCCGGAACCTACAAGTGGTATCAGAGGGGTCATATCATTGATTGTAATTATTTAGTTTTTTGTTGGTCATCTACGCATTAAATAATTTAGTTGTTTCAACTCAAGTTTAATCATTCTGGAAATATGAATCCCGAGATATGTTCCTCCTCTACGATTTCTCATTCACCATATAGAAATGAAATTTTCTTTTAATTTTTGATTAAAATAAAATAGAGGAACTCATCCAGAGGAGCCGGACGTTTCTGTCCGTACAACACTAGAATACACGGCGTGTATTCGGAAGTACATGTTGTGTAGTCTAGGTTCATGCATCAGACTGGTTTTCCAAATCAGGCCATGTATTGATCCTATCTAAGTCATTTATGACACCGTGTATTGACTAGTAACAGGTGGCACACGGTTTTCGGATTACACTATGTGTGGTCCAACAGAACACGGCGTGTAGTACCTTCGGGTTAGGGTTGGACCATGTACCCCATACACGGTTTTCCTAGCTGGAAACCGTGTAGCAAGGAAACTACACGGCATGTGTCCCACTAAACACGATTTGTACTCCAAAAATTTCCCAAGTACATTAACATGCCATGTCCTCGAATGATTACTTTGAATGGACGGCGAAGTAAAAGTACATGCTGTGTAGTCAGAACTACATGCCGCGTACTCACCCAAATTAATCAGATTTATAAAAATTTATTATTATATTATACAAACCCTTGAGACGTATATCATAGTGAAGGTGTAAAGCTGAGGCACAACACATGATAGGTGTTTTATATATCTGTTTTTAATTTAACATCTGTGTAATAAATGGGAATTCACCGGGTTGCCTCCAAGGTACAAGTTACGTACAAGGATAATTTTAAATGAATTTATTTGTTTAAAATTCTGATGTATGAGAATCTCAAGGAAATTCATAAAAGGATTTAAGATAAAAGGATTGATTAATTAAAGATAATTAATTGATTTGAGCATTATTTGTCTTAATAAAGAACTATTAAATAATTGAATGCTAGTTTTATTTATGCATAAATATCGTCGCATGTATGGATGATCATGAGGAAGACCAAGACCTTTGTATGTAAATGGTTTCTTTTAATTTATTTATTTAATTTTTTTGGCCTGTGAGCCTTCTCCTCATTAAGATGTAGGGCCTACGCGCCCAAGGATTCTTTTATGTAAAAATCCCTTTTTAACCTTCACTTGCGTGTGAGATAAATTCATATGTAATGGATGGAGCTCCCAAGCTAGTGGAGGCCGCTTAAATCTGGAGCCAATGTGAAACTAATCCAAGGAGATACAAAGGTGGACATGTGGAAAGCTATAAACACGAACCCACAAGGTTCAAGGTGTTTCTCCCCTAGGTCTTCGGTTAGTTTATAAAATGCTTGATAAACTAAACAATAGAAAAGCTCATGATCATACCATTTATTTTATTTTAGTCAGTTGCATGGTTTATTTATTGTGGGTGTGTTTTCACAATCACACAATTAATGAATTAAACAAGCATACAAGACGGAACTAAAATAAAAATTAGATTATGCGTCAATATTATCTTAGACATGGTTAATAACTTAATTATATCCCACTTAATATTATCAAGAATGTAATCAAGGATAATAAAATCGAAATTTACGTATAAGGATAAAATCCCTCAAAAGAAATATTAATTTGGTATAACCTTCCATAATCTTGGTTAGAATCGAACCATAGTTCAAAGTGCTTGACCAACCCTAGTTGGGGTGATTTTAATTATCGGGGAATTCTAATTCAAGGTTTTGGGTTGACTTGACTTGGTTCACATCAATGGTTGATTACCACAGTATGACTTGGTGTGACAAAGAGGAAAAGGTTGAGAAAATTCAAAATAAAAGGATTTTAGGATTGGGGAGTCCACTCAGCGGATCAAGGAGCTGCGAGTTAATGTTGTTGGCATTTGGAATGCCTACCTAAAACTCTTCAAGTTTCTTGACCAACCCTAGTTGGGGTAATGCAAAGGGCAATATGGATCATTTCCACTGGAATATTCAGGCAACAGAATATTCTGAAGTTAGTGGTGAGGGCTATTGGATTTCGATAAAATAGTGGGAGACTAATAATTATTAATTTATTTATTTGTATCATTTTTAATAAAGTACTAAACATTTGCTCATCTTAATTTGTAGAAATGGCAATAAAATGACTTCAAACATATCATTTCATACCATACTCGAGACGGAAAACCTTCTCTCCGGCACCAATTTCCAAGAGTGGCAGAGGCGTTTACGCATCATCCTTTGCCACGAAAGGAAGTTGTATGTGCTGGAAGAGCCTATTCCAGTTGCACCTGGGAAATATGCCAGTGATGAAGAACTATATCTCTACATGAATCACATGGATGATGCTACATATTTCCAGTGTTTTATGATATCAGACATGTGAAATGAGATCTTGAAGCAACATGAAAACACGGACGCGTATAGCATGATGTCTCGCTATAAGGATCTCTACCAAGAGAAGGCGAGACAGGAGAGGTATGAGATCTCCAATGCTTTATTTACAACTAAGATTGGAGAGTATGCGTCAGCTGGGCCTCATGTAATAAAGCTTAGTGGCTACATTGAACACCTGGACATCTTAGGGATTAAATTCTCAGATAAGTTGCGTACATATCTCATCCTATCAACACTGCCCAAGACCTTCTCTAGCTTCATTATCAATTATAACATGAGAGGCAATGAGAAGAGTCTATCGGAGCTTCTGACCTTGATTCACCATGTAGACAAGGACATGGGGCATGAAAAACCCGCAGTCTTTATGGTGAATAAGAAATGGAAGGACAAGGAAAAGAGGCCAAAGACTTATAAACGGTCTGAATCCCCTTAGCGTCGTCTTTACATGAAGGGGAAGATCTATAGGCCGGTCAAGGAATGGGAGGAGGTGTATTTTGCATGTGGCAAGTAAGGCCACTGGAAGAGGAATTGCACCCAGAAGCATGGGGATACTAAAGGTGCGTTCGTTATCGAGTGAAATATTTATATTTCTACAAATTGGGTATTAGATACAGCTTTTGGGGCTCACATTTGTATTAAAATGAAGGAACCATGTAGATTTAGAAAGATCGCCCGAGGAGAGGTGGATCTTCGAGCTACCAATGGCGTAGGGCTGGCTGCGTTGGCTAATGGCGATTACCACCTCTCATTGCTGACTGGGATGATTTTGGTTTTATGTAACTCTTATTATGTGCCTAGTGTTATCAAGAACATAATTTCTGTATCTTGTTTGGATATGGATGGATTTATTTTCAAGTTTAGAAATAAGGGTTGTCTCTTTTGTAAGAACAATGTATGTTATGGAATGGAACATTTAAATAATGGTTTGTTTGTATTAAATTACGAAAACCAAGTGTTGGCAATCAATAATGAAAAAAACTCACATGACTCATACATCACCCAGTTGTGGCATCACCGTCTCGATCATGTAAATGAGAATCACTTGACAAAGCTCTGCCAAGATGGATATTTAGACTCTACTAAGCTAAAACCACTTGATAGATGTCACGCTTGTTTACAAGGTAAAATGACCAAGCCTCCTTTCGTTGGACATGCTGAAAGGGCCACAGAGCTTCTAGGATTCGTGCACACGAATGTTTGTGGACCATTTCCAGTAGAAGCTAGAGGTGGATATTCATACTTCATTACTTTTACTGATGATTTGAGTAGATATGGCTATGTCTACTTAATGAGGTATAAGTTAGAGTCCTTAGAGAAATTTAAGGAATTCAAGAATGAAGTAGAGAATCATCTTGGTAAGAAGATAAAGAAACTTCGATCAGATCGAGGTGGAGAATATCTAAACCAAGAGTTCATCGATCTTCTACGGGAGTCTAGGATTCTATATCAGCTCACTCCTCCTTATACACCAGTGTAATGGTGTTAGTGAAAGGAGGAACTGCACCTTTTTGGACATGGTGAGGTCGATGATGAGTCATGCAGATCTTATATTATCCTTTTGGGGATATGCATTACAAACTGCGGCATACATATTAAACCGAGTACATTCTAAGGCAGAAAATGGAATTCCCTCCGAGTTATCTAATGTAAAGAAACCCATTTTGTTGCACACATATGTATGGGGATGCGAGGCGTTTTTTATGTCCTTCTCGGGAAACAAACTAGCACCCCGAGGCACGAAGTGTATCTTTATAGGATATCCCAAGGAAATTAAAGGATATTACCTATATAAACCTCAAGAAAAGAAATTGATTGTCTCCAAACAAGATGTATTTCTTGAGAGGGAGAACATCCTCAAAAAGTATAGCGGGAGAAAGATTTACTTAGGTGAAGTTGATGCTCAAGATACACAGGAGTTGGTACAGGAAAAAGTTCCATAGGTCCCCGTGGAAGAGGTTCCAGAAACACAAGTACTGTGTAAGATCTCAAGAGAGGTAAGGAAACCAGAGAGATTTGGTTTCCTAGTCACGGAGGATGGTGGATCATTATTGTTGGACAATGATGAACCTCTCTCCTATAAGGAATAAGTAGAAATCTCAAAAGCTACAATATGGCTAGAAGTTATGAATTTTGAGATGTATTCCATGTATCAGAACCAAGTTTGGGTTCTGGTCGATGATCCAGTTGATGTAAAGCCTATTAGATGAAAATGGGTATTCAAGAGAAAGCTGGACATGGAAAGTCAAGTTAGCACCTATAAAGCAAGGCTAGTGGCTAAAGGATTCAGACAACATCAAGGAATTGACTATGATGAAACCTTCTCGCTAGTTTCCATGTTTAAAGCCATAAGAATCATACCTTCCATAGTAGCTTACCATGACTATGAGATTTGGAAAATGGATGTCAAAACTGCATTCCTTAACGGGAACCTTCAGGAAGATGTCTATACGACACAACCATAAGGGTTTGTGACACTAGGTGAATCCAAATGAGTTTGCAAGTTACAGAAATCAATTTATGGATTAAATCAAGCATCCAGGTCATGGAAAATTCCATTTGATGAAGCCATAAAGGAATTTGGGTTCATTAAAAAAGAATGTGATCCATGTGTTTATAAGAAGTTTAATGGGAATGTGGTATTTATCCTAGTAGTATTTGTTAATGACATATTGCTTATTGGAAATGACATACCAGCCTTACAGTAAGTTAATGACTGTTTGAACAAGTGTTTCTCCATGGACTTGGGTGAAGCGGCCTACATTCTAGGGAACAAGATCATTCGTGACACATCCAAGAGGCTTCTTGGACTAAGTCAGGGTACATGCATTGACCAGATACTAAAGAGATTTAGTATGGAACAATCCAAGAGGGGATTGGTTCCAGTGTCACATGGCCTACATCTTTCTAAGAAAATGTGTCCTCGGACACAATAGGAGAAATATTGAATGAGTAAGATCCCATACGCTTCGGAAATAGGATCCATCATGTATGCCATGTTATGTACCAGGCTTGATGTTGCCTATGCACTGATCAAGGTAGGTATATATCAAGCATATCCAGGAGAACATAATTGAAATATTGTTAAGACTATCCTTAAGTATCTGAGAAAAACTAAGGATATGTTCTTGGTGTATGGAGGAGATGAGGAGCTTGTCATCAGAGGGTTTGCTGATGCAGGTTTTCAGACAAATCAAAATGATCCAAAGTCACAATTTGGATATGTTTTCTGTCTCAATGGAGGAGCTGTGAGCTGGAAGAGTTCAAAGAACCCATTTTTCGCCGGTTCTATAGTGGAGTCCGAATATACAACAACTTCTGATACAGCCAAAGAAGCCATCTGAATTCAGAACTTTTTCTAGGAGCTTGATGTGGTGCTTAGCAATAAAGATCTCATTACATTGTATTGTGATAATACTGCAGCGGTGGATCTTGTAAAAGAACCAAGGTCACATCAACGGACAAAGCATATACTCCAGAAGTATCACCTATTGAGGGATCTTTATCAAAGGGGTGAAGTTGCAGTGAGTATAGTGTCCACGGAAGAGAATGTGGAGGACCCCATGACTAAAGGCCTATCTCAGCAGAAGCATGAATATCATGTGAGTGCTAGCGGGTTAAATGTTATTAGAAGTTGGCTCTAGTCCAAGTGGGGGTCTAGTGGAATTGGTGGCCTAGAACCAACTAATTTTTACTGTATTTATTAATAAATGCCTTACCATATCTTGATTGTTCTTCTGCGTAACAATGCATGTGATAATGTCCTAAGGACAGTTGTTGCATTAATGGGTCATAGTGGATCCCTGCTATGATGAGAACCCGGAAGTGCCATAACACTGTTCTTGAATATATGTTATATGGCCGGATGATGTTATTTTAGGGACACAAATAATATAGGCCATTAGGGGTGAGGACTCATAAAACATTGAGGCACCTTCTCTTGGTGTGCGCCCTTGGTAATATTCTGGAGGATATTATGAGAATGAGACCCGCCAGTAGGAAATCCATATTTCATAGTGTCATTGGATATTACTATCTGCAGACGTGTGTATTGATCCTTAGAATTTAAGATTATTATTAATTGGTATTAAAATTCACGCACTTAGATGTATTGATGAAAACTGTAACAAAACACTATTTGCAGCGAGGTAGGATACGTTGGGTGCATCACGATTCATACTACATTAATAGATAATGCGAGAAATTATTTGTACCTTCTGTTACATAAATAAAGTAGATATATCAGGCCCTTTTATGGAATTGATATAGCCTAAATAAATCCATGTACATGGTAAAGTAAGGGTGAGTTCAATTCCGTAAAGTAAAAGAAAGAATAATCGAGCACATGGGTTGATGGAACTAGCATGCAAACCTCTTGATTAGAGATATCAAGGAAAAGGGATTATATTACACGGTAAGTGTTCGTATGAGGTGAAACATCATTGCGGCGTTAACTTATTTCTATATGGGTGCCTTGGAGTGTTTCTAGATGCTAACCTTGGAATTTAGGTAGGTTCCGCCTAATGCCACTAAGAAAGAGGCCTAGAGGGTCACACACTAAGTCTGTCCATGTATCTCAGTTAAATATTAATTTAACAATTTAAATAAATATTTTTCCTTACTATGGTTTAATAATTATTTAAGGATGCCTAATTGTATTTATTTTGACACTAGTTATTCAATAGAATATATTATGGGTGAAATAATACATTTATTAGCGAGTAATGAAGTTAAATTTATTTAATAAATAAATATCCATTACTCAAGGCCTAATAAATGTGGTGGAGGAAATAAAGGAAAGTGGAAAATAGAAGTACACGACCTTTATATTAAATATACACACCGTGTAGTTTTATGGAAAATGAGTACACATCATGTATTAATGATTACATGTCGTGTAGTTTTTCCAGTTGGGAGTTTGAGGTTATAATATTGTTTTATTAAATGATATTTATTATAATCAGCATGGGCGCATGTCATGGAATTAATAATTCGACATGGGGGTTTTCAATAAGAGTTAATGAAATAAATAAAACGCATAACTCGTTTATTTATTTTCATAAATCTATAACCTCAAACCAGATTATAAATATCCTCACAACCCCAAAACTTTTCAACAAGAGAATCATTGTGCACAACAATTCTGGAGAATTCATTCAAGGCCGAAAGAACACCTTTCTCCAAGAATGCTCTCAAGACTGAGATACCAATGTAATTAAAGGCGGACATCGCAAGTGAAGGTTCTTTTGTGCTAGCACCTGGAGATCCCTTCGGGAACGTCCGGAGATATGTGGCACACATGTGGATCACCACTAGAGGAATCCGACACTTGGATTCTATGACGCAATGACAGATCACGGGATCGTGACTGGAGACATCAATGAAGAAATAATTCCACCAAGGTAATTCTTGTGAATTAATTAAATTAATTATAACCAAGATATGATTATCCTATCTCTGTGGTTCTGGGATTCCCTATTAAGTTTTTTCGTTCTTCATTCCATTTCAAAGATTCGGCGTTTTACATTGTGACAGATCTCAGATTGAACGTTGTTTAAATGTTAAAATTAATATTGGGCCAACCCACCAATGCGCTTCCACTGCGCCTAAAACCTACAACCAGAACCGCCACTAATAAACTGCCACTAAAACCAATTTTTTTGTAGTGGGAATTATAATACCTAAACTTTGGAAACCATTAACAACATAGATTAATACTAATTGGTAGGTATACACCAAAAACCCATTTAACTAAGGCTAAGAAACTTATTTACCTCACAAGATTACTGATGCATTGATGGGATATCTATAACCAATCCCCATCCTTATTTTTATTCCCAACAAACTCCTCATATATTGAATGATCATTTTAATTGATACATCAATATGTCACATCATAAAATATTAGTATTGAGTAAAGGATTAATAATTTTCAATATTTCTTTAATTAATGAAATAAATTTCAATGTAAACATTAAAAAATGACATATAGTTAATAAATTAATAATATCCATGACCTGAGTAATATAAAAATTTATAAAAACTGAAATGTATAACAATAAAAAAAATTGAATGTTTCAAAGGAATGTTAATGACAACAAAAATGAATTATGAAAGTGAATTTCAAAACATTACATATTCAAAATGATAATAAACCATCCATTGAAAGAATAATGAGGGTATAAATAAACAATATCTTTAGTAGAGTACAATAAAAAAGGGTTGTTGTCGTTGATGAGTTGAAATACTCAAGAAATATCTTTACAAACTTTCATGAGTAAAATAGTATTTTTACTATGAAAATCTATTCTAAAACTAAAAAAATTAATATTATGAGAATAATTATTTAAACATATTTTTCTAAAAATTTAAATTAAACATCAAATATATGATAGGTTGTCTAGATAGGAAATTATGTACATTTTGAATTTGTTAAACTGTGATCCTTTAACATTGTTGTAAAAAGGGTACAAACCACCTCATTCAAAAACTAACACGAATATTCCTTTAAAAACATTTTGTAAAAATTAAAACATGGGTAAATATTTCATTAATATATCATTTAGTTAATGTTAGAATATTTTTTTAAAGAGTTTCATGAAAATAATGATTTGGAAGAAACATGATTTTGACCAAAGAGATAGATTAATTCATATTTAATTAAAAATATTTTATCAATCATATTAAGTACCAAAGAGTTTAAAAATGTTATTATTACTTGAAAAAATCATTAATAACTAGTGTAGATGAAAATTAAATGGATTTATTATTTAATGATTAAATAATTTCTTTCAATAAAAATTCAAAGGTAAAAAATCTCGATTAAAATGAGATTGTGAAATAAACCCTTACAAAGATCATAATGTTGCAGTTAGAATTAAACAATGAATAGAGTACGTGTATCAAATTAAAATACACAAAAAAATAATAGAAATATAACATAATATAATAAAAAAAAATTACACACATAATATTATAATATCAAAGACAATGAATAAGTAATATAACCCGATGAAAATAAATTGAGTTATGAAATTCTTTACCACATGGTAATTTTCAATAAAAATCCCCTTAGATTGAATTATAAAAATTAAAATATTAAAAATCATTAATTATTATGTATTTATGATATTACATCAAAAATATGTACTGTATACACCATATAAAAGTAATTAGGTTCATAATAATATAATATTCCTCATAAAAGGAAATTGTGATTAAGTCCCTTACCTTAGGATTCCTTTTAGTTAAACCGGATTTTTCCTATTTTATATTTATTTCAAACCTATTATTAACTTATACCATGAGAATATTAATATATATGATATCATATACAATCCTTTTATAACATATTATCACCCATTTGTTAATAATATTTCATTATTATTATTTCATGTGATAACTACCTTGTTTTTTCATACATGTTTTAACATGAAAGTTTCGGTTCATGGAATTTCATATATATAAAAGTATATATATAATTATATTATTGTAATAATTATAATTTTTTTTCATTAGATACAATTTTATAATCATTATTTCATTTTGAACATGGTGAATCGATCATATTGCTTCGTGGAGACTGTATATGGTACTTACACATGATAGAAGTTATCATTTTTTAAAGGGTGATAGGTTAAGGAAGTATGTGATATATTAATTTTAAAAAATCAATATCTTGTCATATATTTCACATATATTCATTAAATTTATCCTTATTACATTCCATATAAATCAAAAGTGAAAAACAAATCACATCACTTTGGGAGGTGGTGGTCCACTATACACATTGACGACGTTATCATATTTAAATGAAATTGAAATTAAGAAGGTATATGTAATATTATAATTATATAAGTATAATTATATCATAAATATTATATATATACATTAAACCCGTCATTATTTCAGACCATGAGAGGTGATTATAGAATATGAGTTACATCTATTTTTTCAACAGTAGTCTGTCATACACACGATCAACAATTTTATTTCAAATTTTATGGAAGAACATATGGATATAGCTTATGAAATTAAAATAAAAACATCTTAGTATATAGTATATATTTTTTATATTATACTATCCTAATTGAATAATATTTTAAGAACGTGGAAGAAAAATTAAATAAAAATGATTGGTTGATAACTTTACCTTTTCTTTTGACGACCTCATAAGGTTTGAACCAAGATCCTTAGATAGATTTATGAACCCAAAAAAGGTTCTAGGATAAATTTATGGGGTAAGGAAGTGATTTTGGAATGGATTGGCTAATCCAAATGGCTTTAGAAGTGTGAATAGTGGAGGAGAGTGGGTGAAATTTTAAAAGTGGGGGAGAGGACCCACATAGATTTTTTTAAAAGAAACAATTACACCCAAATTTTTATCATGAAAAATATTGAATCATAGTATTTATATATAGGAATATTACATATTTTTAGAGTATTTATCAATAAATTACAAACAAACGTTCCTAATTATTGTAATAGTTTAGTTCCTTTATAAAATTGGAACACAATCTTCTTAATTTGGTGAATGATATTCAATGTCACCTACAAAGATCTTCCCCTTTAGTAATTATAAAAAAAGACCCTTATTAAACCTTTCTTCATAACCTGGGGAAAGGATACAAAATAAAGGGTGATCTTAGATGATCAGTAAGGGTAAACAAGGGAGATTTGTAAGCATAACATGAACATAAGGATATGATAACATGATCATAACATATGAAAATTAAAACCTGAACGTTGAAGATCATAATCTTGAGTCATGACATAAAGATTGGAAGTTCATAAGACATATATCTTGAGAAAATCAAATTTCGTGATCCGCTATTGGAATAAGAAATGAAATTTGGGATTACACATAATCATAAAAAATAATTTCCATATTAGTCGAGTCTCAATGCCAAGGCTATCATATTTGAATTAGTTCACTCTCCATACAATCATAGTAGTCAACGTTCCCTCCCAATACCATCATAGTGCATAGAGTCCCTTATTGAACTAATTTCACTCTTCATTATACTCATTTTTATATTATCTGAAATAAATATTAATCCAATGAATTGTATGGAGATATTGGTCACACACATCACATAATGAAAATGATATTAATGTGAACCATAAGATTATAAACATTCATCATATCGTAACTCATGAAACTAAATGGGTATCATAAATATTTTATCATATCATAACCTTTGGAAAAAATATATGTTTCATAATTATTTCATCATAGAATAACCCATGAAATAAGAGGTTTCCATAATCATTTCCTCATGGTATAACCCATGGAGGAGAAATAGGTTTCCTAAATATCATCCCATCATAAACATAATCCATTCTAAGAAAGAAATTAGAATTGTATCTTTAGATCGTATCCTCAGTAAGTCATAGGTAACATCAAGGTATGTAATCATATATGGAAAATGATTTTGATTATTTAATTCATTTATTTAGGAAAATAACCTTTCCCCTTTAAAAAATTAAACATTTTGGAAATTCTTTTCTGGGAAAATATCCCTAAAAATTTATAATGGATGATTTAAAATCATTTAAAAATTTTCTTTAGGAAAATATCCTTTCCACTTTTATTTTTTACAACATAATGAATTTTCAAAATCATTTCTTTTTTTAAACCATTTATTTAAAATCTAAAAACACAAAAAAAAATTTGGAATAAATTTTCATTCTAAACAACTTTTAAAATTTATGAGTGAATCATTAAATCATTTAGAGATCATGATTTTGGTAAATAATATTCATATCGTGCTTGTTTAAAACAAATATTCTTTTCAAATTTTCAATAAAATCCAAAAAAGGATTGTTTTTTATAAAAACATATAGATCCCTTTAAAAACATTTTTTTAAGTAAAACATGGCTAAAAATATCTTTAATAAAACATTTTAAAAATTTGAAAAAATTAATTCATTTTTAGAAAATATTATTTTGGGAGAAAATAGGTTTTCGACAAGAAAGCTAACTTTTCATAAAAAAAATTAACTCGTTAGTACATGAAGAGTGGAAAATGAAGGGGAAACATCAAAAATTTGGAAATAACCACTAGAGAATAAAATTTATTAGTTTCTTGATATATTTAACATAATTGTTGATCATTGGAAACATAGTCATGAACAATACTATTAGACAATGAAATTATAACATAAAATCATTTCCATGTTAGTAACTTTGAAACATAAGCCCCATAAATTAATATCTTTAAATAGAAACTTAAATATCCTTAGGATAAATATATTAATGATAATAAAAGTTCAATTGGGGTTTTCTTACACCTCATACAGGGACATCGGGGTATAATATAATCATATGTCTAAAAGAAAGAAAATTCAGAAAAATTCCCTTACCAATTTGTTAACTTTTGAAACATAAACCCTGTGAAATAGAGATCTAATAATAGACATGTAAATAACAATAATTATCAGTATAGTAATAATATAATACATTTACGGGTAGTATACGGACCATATAAAAGAGAAATGTGGTGAATATTTTTCTCACAGAAAATAAAAGTGAAATGAGAATCACTTACCAATTTAGTAATATTTTCAATTTTAATCTGAAGTAAATAATAAGATAAAAAACATTACATACAATTAAAATAATGGTATTTATGAAATAACATGTCAAGGGGGAAGTATTTACACCACATAAATGAAACCAATGGTGAATTTTCATATGCCACCAAGAAATAAATGACAGACTATAAATTCCCTTACCATAAGTGTTGACTTCCGTTGTACACATTTAAAAATCTTATATAATAAATATAATTTATTATACATATATTATAGAACAATATTTAGATATTTCATACCATATATTATTTTATTATAACCTTTTATTACCCTTTTACTAAACAATTCCATGTTACACTTCAGGTAATAACCACTTTGTTTTTCGTATATATTTTGAGTTTTTATATTTTTTGGTAATATTACTTGGACCATGGTTCTATAATATTTATAATAGGAAACATGATTTTATTATCATATATATTCATTTTATAATTATTTATAGTAACCCATAGAATTTAGTAGAAAAAAATTGATACATCGTTCATGGAGATAGTAGGTCATATGTACGCATGAACCTTTTCTCGGTTTTCTCATTAGATTGAAATAAATAATCGAAAATGATATATTATCATTAAAAAATAATTTTCATATCATATATATCAAATATTGTTTTAAACCCATCCTTAATACGTTTCATGTAAGGCGTGGATGAATCACATCACTTCGTTGATGTGGTATTCCTCTATACAGATAGGAGACATTATAGTATTCCCACAAAATCGAGAGTATAAAGGTATGTGGGATATTATAATTTTATAACCATAATAACATCATAAATATCATATATAATTAATAAGTACACCATTATTTCTAAATTTTATAGGTGGGAATATAAAACTGAATGACATCAATTTGCAAGGTAGTAGTCTGTTGTACACAGTAATGATGGTTACATTACCCATTTGATGGAAGCAGAGATTGTTATAAGTCATGAACATAAAAAAACATATTATAATATGGAAGATACTGATTTTGTGATAACATATTGTTATAATAATAATATTTGAATATGTAGGATGAAATAATATAAAAACTATTGTTCATGAACATTGCATCTTCTTCAGATATCCTCCAAAGGTTTGCACTAAAATATTTCTCTGGTTGGATTTATATTGAAACTAATGATTTTTTGATGAGAGGAGTAAAGTTTGTAAGTTATTTTTCTAGAAACTTTCTTAACCAGATGTTTTTGAAGGTTTGAAGATGAGAGGAGAGGGTTTCCCTATTAAAAGTGGGGGAGAGGAACCACTTGGTATTTTTTAAAGAATTTAGTGCTCCTATGTTTTTCTTAGGTAAAAGGGTCCATAATGGAAAATTATCAAATATATTATTTTTAATGGTCTATATATTGATATAAAATAGTTTTTAGAATAATTTATAGGTAAATTTTACCCTTATCATTTTAATTTCACCTTCAGTGAACACATTTTTACCTTAACTGTGGTAATTAATTTTTAATGCATTCACTATTCATTTTGGTCAAAAATTACATTGATCTTATTATATAATATAATTTTTTTTCATTATAAATATGTAATGAATTATTTAAAATTCCATCTAAAAAATTATAAAAATTAATTTTAAAATTAATCCCACAGATGTGATGAGAAAGTGAGTTTTTAAGAGAAAATGTCCAAAATATTAAAATGTTTTTATATCTAAATTCAATATGAAAATGATTCCAATGACATACATTGGATTAGTGGATGTATAGTTTATCTAATGTAACATTAAAATATAATTTTAAAAATAATTTAACATTATAAATGAATAAAATGAAAATGCAGATTTAATTAAAATTCAATATTTATCAGTATTTATCAATATTATCCAAAAATATTGATAGTATTTTTTACGATTCATCAAATAACTAAAAATTTTAAAAAAATAAAAAAATTAACTCTAATATAATTTTAATATAAAAATTTCAAAAAATATGTTTATTTTGTAAAATAAATTTTATATAAGTGTCAAAATTTAGTTTTAAAATAAGTGCAATATAAAAAAACAAAAAAAATTCTAGAAAAATGAAATTTTGAGTATAAAATTAAATGTATTATTATATTTTTTTATATTAAACAGTTAATAATAATGATAAATTTTTTATTGAATATATACTATATAAATTTAATTAAAACAACTCATCAAAAAGGGTTTGTTTGTTTTATTAAGGTATAACACATTTTTTGCATAAAAACTTTTTTTCAAAAAAGAAAATTACTTTATATTCTAATAGTTTTTATTTTAATTTAAAATTAATTTGTTTTCAAAGATTTATTTATATATACCCATTTGAAACATATTTTCATAATTTGGTTATTTCTATTCATACAATCCATTCCTACAGTTATGTGATAACTATCTTATTAAACAATAATATTTTAATTGTATGTCAAGTTTTATTTGAACATAGTGTTGATTGTAAAGCATTATAAACTCAAGATTCCATGTAACATAAGAAAAACATTGTGTTTTGTGTAACATAAGATAAAGTAAGTATTATCTGTAACATAAAATATTTGAATTATTTAATATATTTTAAAAAATATTTTTCACAAAATTATAGGTTGTTACATTGAACCCCCGTTAAAATGAATTTCTCCATAAAAATTCATCTTGGTCATAAATGTTTTGACATTTAAAATTATATATTATAAAAAAAATTGTACAAATAAAAAAACTAATCAAAATAGAGAGTTGTAAACATAAAAGTTACATAAAGTAACTCAAACTGTGTCTCCACATATGAGAACATGGGTGGGAAGTGAAGAATTTGAATCATAAGAAAAGTGTAAATATTTATAGAGTGTGATAAATATCACTGATCAAAAGAAATTCTTTTATACGTTGATGGTTACTGAATATAAAAAATAGGCCATAGAGGTATTAAAAATGTAATTTATATCATAAGAAATTGTGATAATAAGAAACTATTTTATTTCATGTTCCTTTTAAAAATTTGGAAGAATTTTTATGGGAAGATACACTTACATGATTTAATTCCATTAAATAAGAACAATCTCACCCTTTAGTCATTACATGATTAATTTCCACTTAATATTATACCCTAATAAATAAAGGTGATTTTTTTCCTTAATCACTAACGGATCATGATATCCATAGATATAATAATTTTCCATTCCAACTATCTTTAGTTAAAATAAAAAAAATGGTTTTCAAAGTTTATCCAATATGCATAAATCTTCCTATGTAGAAATACTACATTAATCTATAAAACAACATTCAATTTTCAGCATTAAGCATTTTATTAATGGTCATCCTTATGAACCCTAAGAAAGAATAAAATACAAAACATTATAAGGAAGGTCCCTCAATTTCTATAATGAACATATCTTTAATACGCCAAACAACATGGAATAGTTCTTAATAATCACATAACAAACATGTTAATACCTTTAATGTTAATTATCTTGAAATGGAAATTATAATAATACCTCAATGAAAACGTGCATTCTTTATCTTTCTTTGAATAAAAAATAGACTATTTAATATATTCTATAGATCCATTTATGTTGTAAACTCCATCAATGATAACATAAACCACTTTATCAACAAAAAATTTTTTAGTTTTGAGTTGATCAATAATATATGATTTTCTTTATCGATATTAATTTAATATTTATCCAAAATAATCATCATTTTCTCATCATCAGGAAAATATTAAGGACTACCTTCCCATAATCAAAATATCACATTTCCATTGAATTACTCTTCTAGTCCATCAGCGTAAATCAATATATTGTTTTAAAAACCTTAAAGAAAACATATATTGAATAGTAAATATATAATTCATGGTTTATATAACATAATATTTTAATTTCAATACATAAATACTTTATTCATACCAATTACTTATCAAACCATTTACTATCCTTCATAGTATCATTATTTAAAAACTATTCCCTTTAGTATATAATTTTTTGTCTCTTAATAATTATCAATATATCAATTACTCATACAACCTTATGGATTTGGTCATGAGCATCCTCGTTATGACATCAATTTTAACAATACCCAAACATTCGACATTTAGATCATTTAATAGTCAGTGATATCTTAGGAAGACTATTATTCTCATCCACTTTGTTAACTGAAATATTTCTTTTCCCTTTATAGTTACTTATCTTTTGTCCTTATTTTCCAAAGTTAATAAATATTTTTGTTCCTCTAAGACATCCAATTGGGTGTTCCTTCCCACATTATTGAAACATAGTAAAATGGATCATCATTCCTCTAGGGTCTCCCTTACCCAAACTCTCTATAAGATCATTCCTTATCTTCTTTGGTAATTTATATTGTTGGTTATGGTACATGTTATTAATCATGTTATGTGAAAATAGATTATGAAAAATCACAAAATACATCACTCCAGTCATCATCGCATTTGACTTATCATCAGAAAATTTTTCATCACATTAAATGTTAACCTAGTTCCTTCTAGTTCCCTCTATTGACTAAAAATGAAAATCATATTTTAAACTGGAATAATAATACCATAAATACTCATAATAATGAAAAAAGTCACATATAATATGTCTAAAGCATGAAATCTTATTTTTAATCTATGACATCATAGGTTTATTATTTATTTATATCATCCATGATGGTTCATAAATAGGTTATGAATTTACAATGTATATCCCTTGGTATTGTCAAACTATTTGATCAACAAGGTCCATTTTCATTCACTAGGTGATGATTGATTCGAGCACAATTCACCATTTTTAGAGTTATTACCCATAGTTACCTCTATATAATAGCTAGATACACATGTAGTATCCAAACTAGGATGAATATTTTTTAATCCAATTTCTCTATCCTTTAACAAAATTCAAAGAAATTTTCCTATACTTTGACTTATCCTTAGAGACGTCCTTAGACATAACTTTTGAAATATCACTCATGATATCACTAATTTTTTCTCATATTAGATTTCAAAGGTTAAATAAACTTATCATATGATACTAATAATAACAGTCTAGAATTATTTTTATTATTATATATTTAATACCAGTTAGGGAACTCTATGGGAACTTACCCCTCCTAGGAGGGTAACGTCACCATCCCTAATGGAATCCCTTTAATCATGGATCCCTTGTGTAGAGAGCCATGCTTCATCTAATGATCACACATGAGAGTTCCCAAGGATCGTATTCCTTCCATTTCATTTTATACGAACTATAGAAACCTAGACATTCATTACATGGATATTTCATCTTTTTATATAAATATTTAATAGATTATAAAAAACACATGCTTGAGGACCATGATAGTTTAGTTCCTTTTAGTGATTTTTGAAACCTGGGAGATAATATTCAAAATTTGGGGAAAGATATCTAATATCTCAATTAAATATCATTCCCTTTGCTACTCTTCATAAACATACCCTATTTAAACCTTTATTCATAACTTGGTAAAATGATACAAAATAAGGGGTGAGATCATATGATCATTAAGGGTAAAAAAGGGAGTTGCGTAAGAATAAGAAGAACATAATGGGTTGGGGACATGAGAAAAACAAATTAAAACCACAAAATCCATATCAAAGACCATAATCAGTATCCATGGAATAAATATTTGTAGTTAATATGACATGGATTATAAATAAATTAAATAACATGATCCATAAGAGCATAACATTGTCACAATACATTGAATTGTAGGATATACATAATCATAGAGATTAAATTTCCATATTATTCATGGATCACTTCCAATGCTATCATATTAGAATAGGATCACTCATAAAAAAATTATAGTAATCATGGTTCACTATAAAACCATCATAATTGACAAAGTTTCTTATTGAATCGATTTCACTCCCCATTATAGTCTTTTCTATCTCATAAGATATAAATCTTTACCTCGTGAATTGGAGAGGGATATAGGTCCCAACCGAGAGATAATAAAAACCATAATTATGTGTTCGACCAGGTCATAATCATTCATCATATTATAACCAATGAAATGAAATGTGTTTCATAAATATTTCATTATATTTTATCCTGTGGAAAATAGATCGTTTTAAAAAATATTTCATTATAGAGTAACCTATTAATGAAGTGGGTTGAATAAGCATTTCCTTATGGTATAACCCATAGAAGAGAAAAATATTTCTTAAATATAATTCATTCTTAAACATAAACCATTCCAACAAATAATAAGAATTTTATTCTAGGATCTTATCCCTAGTAGGGAATAGGTAACATCAGCGAATGTAATCAGAGATGGAAAATGATTTTTATCATTTAAATCATTTCTAGAGTAAAATAACATTTATTCTTTGAAAATAAATTAAAACCTAAAATATTTTCAAAATAATTGTTTTTGAAATTATCATTAAAACTAATAAATTTACCTTTGAAAAACAACTAAAACATTTTTTTGGGGAAATTTCCTTTCCACTTCGAAAATCATTTTTATAAATATAAAGTATTTACAAAATAATGTCCATTTGAAATTATTATTTTTTAATACTAATATTTTCCAAATATTAAGGAAAAATTTATAATAGAAATGAAATCATATAAGGTAATAAATAAAGAATTTAGTGAACATGATACTAGGAAATTTGTTCCATGCCTTTCATGTTTAAAACGTTGATTCTTTTCACATTTTTTGTAAAATTCAAATGGGACTTTGTTTTGAAAATGACTTAAATATTCCTTTAATTTTTTTGTAAAACATGGGTAAAAATATATTTATTAAATAATTTTAAAAACTTTTGAAAATAGTTTTGAAAAAAAATAGAAAATAGGGTTACAGAAGAAAATTGTTTTTTGACCGAAAAGATGTTTTTTTCATAAAAATGATATTTTTGATATCTTGAGTACATGAATAGGGGAAAATGAAAGGAAAATATGTGTTATAAATAAATAAAAAAGGATATTAAAATTCATGAGTTTCTTTTGATATGGTCTATAAGAGTTTTTCTTCAGAAACATAGTCATAAACAATCCAAAAAAATAATGGGATTGTGACATAAAATCTTTACCACTTTGGTAACTTTCAAATGTTACCCCCATAAAGGAAAATCATTAAATAATACATTAAATAACATTATGATAAATAAATTCATTATATTAAATTTCATATATTGGTTTTTATACACCTGATACAAGAATATTTAAGTAATATAGAATCCTTTGTCACAAAGAAGGAAAATTGAGACGAAAAACACTTAATGATTTGTTAAATTTGGAACCATAAACCCCATGAAAGAGAGCTAATAAAATAGTTATTTAAATACCAATAATTTTCAGGAAAATAATAATAATAAACATTCATGGGAAGTATATGCACCATATAATATAAATATTTCGTGAATACTTATCTCACAAAAAATAAAAGTGAGCTGAAAATCCCTTGCCTCTTTAATAATATTTTGAATAATAATCCCCAATAAAGAATAAAATATACTGAAACATTAAATATCTAGAAAATAATGGAATTCATGATAATACATTTTAAAGGGGTACTATATAAACCACATATAAGAAACTAGTGGTGAAATTGTATATATCTCCTAAAAACAAAAGAGAGAATAGAAATCCCCTTACATTAAGCCTTTACTTGGATCATACATGTTAAAAAATCCAGTATAATAAATATAAGTTTACTATGAATCTATTATAGAAAATTATTTATATATTTTAAACCATATATGATTTTATTGTGATTTTATTTTATCTGTTTATTAATAATTCAATGTTAATGATACATTTCGGGTAATAACAGCTTTGGTTTTAAAATATGTTTTTTTTTGTTTTTTTTATCAAAATTTGATCATGGTTCTATAAACTCCAGAATTCTAAAATGGATTTAAATATCATATATATTCATTATATATGTATTTATAGTGAACCATAAGAAAAAGAAATACATTTTTCATGGAGATGGTAGGTAGTATGTACTCATGAACGTTGTTTCCACATTCTTTTTTGATTGTAGTAAAGAAAAGGTAAATAATATATTATATTAGAGGATTATTTTCATATCATATAAATCACATACTTTCACTAAAACCATCCTTAATACCTTATATGTAATGTGTGAATGAATCACATTTCTTAGTGAGGCCGTACTCCATCGTACACATGAGATATGTTATCATATTCCTAGAAAATAGTGAGAATAAAGGTGTGTACGATATAATAAATCCTAAATCATAATAACACCATAAAAAAAATATATAAAATCAACATTATTTATAATAGTGATATGTGGTATTGGAAAAATGAATTATATCGGTTCATGATGTGGTAATCTATCGTACCCATGAATGATGATTTTATAACTCGTTTCATGAAAGTGGAAATATTTGAAATTTATTCCCTTGAAATAAAAAATATCATTATATTTAATATATTTAGGTTATTATATCAGTATGTAATGATAATAATTGTATGAGGTGTAGGATGAAATAAAACAAGAATGCTTATTGGTGATCACTACCTCTCATCTAGGTGTCCTTCTAATGTTTTCAAGCCTTCTTTGGTTGGATTTATATATAAACTATGTTTTTTCATATGAGAAGAGGGAATAAGGGAATTTATTTGGGTATTTATTGAATGTAAAATTGTTTTATGGTGTCAATAAGAGAGGACAATGCGTGGACTTTTATTATTGGGGGATAGAACACACTTGTTATCTTTGAAAACAATGGAGTGATCCCCCATTAGGAATATATTGAAATGGTCATAAATGGATCATTATCAAACTTTTTATGTAATGTTTTTTGAAATTTTCCTAAAAAATAGTCTTTATATAATATTATATTCCATTTTTACCCTTATCCATATACTTTAACCCCATAGAAAACCCATTTTTACCATTACCATGGTAATTAATATTTACTTTATTCAGTATTCATTTTGGTAAAAGATTAAGTTGAAATTATTTTATAACATAAATTATGATGATTCCAAATATTAAATGTATTTTTCCGAATTCCATTCCTTGAATTGGAAAATTTTAATATAAAATAATACCCACAAATGTAATGAGAAATCATGTAAATACAAAATGTTCAAAAGTTTTTAATGTTTTTATATATAATTTCAATATAAAAATGAATCAAATAACATAAATTGGATTAATTTATGTATAATGGAACTAATGAAACTATAAAATATAATTAAAATATAGTATACATTTATTAATCAAATAAATGAAAAATCAAGTTTTAATTAAAATTTAGTATTTTTCATAATTATTCAAAAAAAGAAACTTTTTAGAAAAACCTAAAAATTCACCATAAGATAATTTTTATATTTCAATTTAAAAAAAGGAATATTATTTTTACAAATAAATTTTATAATAGTTTGAAAAATTAGTTTTAAAATTAGTTCCCCATTAAATGGTGACAACATTACTTTTTATAAAAATACAATTTTAAGAGTAAAGTTGGATTTATTCTTATCTATTTTCAAGAAACTACATAGATGAATGATAAATAGTTAATTGAATATAATATATATATATATATATTATTAAAAACATTCATGAAAAGTGTTTATTTTATTTTATTTAGGTAAAACACATTTTTGCATAAAAAATATTTATTCCAAAAAGGAATTCCTTTATTTTTTAAATATTTTTTATTTTCATTTAAAATCAATTTGTCATCATAGATTTAATTATATGTAACTATATATATACCATATTTTAATAATTTATTTATTTTTATTCATACCTTCCATTCTAATGGATAAATGATAACTATTATATTAAATAATAATATTTTAATTGTATTTCATGTTTCGTTTAAACTCGGTATTGCATATAACATAAGATAAACTTGGGATTGTTTATAAAAAACAACTATATTGTTCTGATTATTATAAGATAAAATCATTATTTCAGATAATGTAAAATATTGAAAATATTAAATATATTTGAGACAACATATTTCATAAAATCTTGGGGAGTTACATTTTACCCTGCTTAAAATGAATTTCTCCCTCAAAATACATCTAGGTCGTCAAAGGATTAACATTTGAATATTAATTCATAGAAAAATACTCTATAAAAATAAATAATAAAACTTCTCTTTAAAAGGGAATTTTGTAAATAAACATGTTACCAAAAGTAACTCATAACAATGTTTCCATAAAGGAGAACATAGTTGGTAAGTGAAGATTTGGACCTGGAAGAAAATCCTAAATAATTATAGAGTGAAAAAGATCATTGATTGTAATAAATTAGGTGATCCATATAATCTACGTCACCATAAAACCATAGAATCAATATATGTTAAAAACATCATTCATATCATCAAAAATCATTATAAAAGTACACTATTTTATTTCTAGATCCATTTCTTGATTTTTGGAAAAAAAATCCCAAGAAGATACAATTACTTGATTTAATTACATTTCACAAGCACTATAACACCCTTTGGGTTTACCTTTATCATTTTCAGCTTTACCTCACACTCCAAGAAATGAAGGCTAATATTTTATGCGTAAATCACTAAAAAATTATAAGATACACTGAGATAATGATAATCCATTTCTTTTATCTTTATTTATTATCCCAAAAAAATAGTTAGCAGATATTATCTAGTATACATAAATAATAAAATGGAGAAATAATACATTAATTTTTAAAACCTCATTTAAATTTAAACATAAAACGTTTCATAAATTTTTAACTTTATGACCCTTCCAATATATTAAAAAAGTAAACATTAGAAACAAGGTCACTAAATTTGCAAAATGAACTTATTATTAATCACCCAAAGATCATGGAATAGTTCTTAATTATCACCTAAAAAAATGTGAATACCTTATATTATATAGATACTAGAATTACCATAGAAACACAATGAAATCATTCATGATTTCTCATTTAACGAATAAAGCCACAGATTATTGAGTATATTCCATATTTCCAATAATGTTGTAAACTCCATCAATGATAACAAAAACCATTTGGTTAACAAAAAATTTATCAGCTTTAAGGTCATAAATACTATCTGATTTAATTTATATGTTTCAATCATATATTTATCCAAACTAAACCCCATCTTCTCAACATCAAGAACATGTTAAGGGTTTTCTTCCCAAAATCAAATTATCACCTTTCAATTGAATCAATCATCTAGTCTATCAACATAATTCAACATAGTCTTTCAAATACTTAATGAAAAACAAATAATGAACAATAATTATATATTTTATGATTTATATGACATAATATTATAAATATAATACATAAATAATTCATTCACCCCACTTCTTTATCAAACCTTTAACTGTGCTCATAATCTAATTCCTTACTCCCTCTTTCCTTTCATATGTCATTTGTTGTCTCTTCATCATTAGAAATACAACCACTACTCATACAACCATATAGATTATCTTAATGTGATTTCACATTATTAAATTTATTTTAATAATGAAAATACTTTTAACATTTAAAAAATTCAACATTAAATGATATCTTATGGAGTCCATTATTCCCATCCACTGTGTTAATTGAAATTTTCATTTTCACTTTGCAGTTACTTGATGTATGTACATTATTTATATAGTCAAAACATCTACAAAATACTATAATACATCCAATTGGGTGTTTATTCCTACATTCATGACACATAAGAAACTAAATCTTTTATCATCTATGTTCTCTACTACTAGAACACTCTGTGAACTCTTTCCTTCTCTTCTTTAGTGAGTTTTAGAGTCAGTTAAGGTACACATTTTTAATCATGTTCTCTGTATAATTATTAGGAATAATAAAAATGACCTTCACTCCAATAATCATCTGATTTTTATTCTCATTATAAAATGTTCCATCATATTCTTGGTTAACTTAGTTTCATTTGGTTCTTGTCATTTACTAAAACAAAAAATCATAGGGTGAGAGACATTAATCATAGTGTAAATCCATAAAATCATGAAAAATAATCACTTATAAGATTTATAAATAATGAAATCCTATTTTTAATCTATGGTACATTAGATTTATATTAATTCTTTCATATTAATCATCTATTTAAATTCTTCATGTTGGTTCCTGAAGAGTTTGTGAATTTTCAAAGAATCTCCCCCAAGAGTGTCAGACCAAGTGGGCAGCAGGACATATTATCATAAACCATGGGAATATCAAGTCCATCTCAATGTAACCTTTCTTTTGAGTTATTACCCCAAGTTATATATGTGTTAGATACACATACACTTGTAGTATCCCAATAGGTATGTAATTAATTGGGGAGCACTATATCTATCTTATAACAAAATTTTAGTATATTTTCTAATATGTTGACTCCTCTTAAGAATTATTCTTGGATAAATCTCTATATATACCCTTAGAAATATCCATAGGGATCTCACTTAAGGTTTATAATCATAGTTTCCAATGTTTAAATAAAACTATCATCTGATACCAATAATAATGGTCTGTAATAATATATAATAGACTATAATTGATATCTATAAGGGAACTCCATGAGAGGCTACACCTCCTGGGCATGAAACACCACAATCATGAGTGGTAGCCCATTCCTTATGAATCCCTTGGGTGGAGAGCTATACATTATCAAATTATAACATGTGAGAGTTCCCAAGGATTAGATTAATTCCTTTTCCCCTAATTCCATGAATAGTTACCAATAATTTTCATACATAGATATTACATATTTTTAGATGAATATTAAATAAAATAAAAACACACACACCTGAGGACCGTAATATTTTAGTGCCATTGAAAACATGGAACATAATATTATTAATTTGGTGAAAGGTTATCAATGACTCCCACAAGGATCATCCAATTTAGTACTCTTCATAAAAAACCCTATCAAATCTTTTCTTCATAACCTGGGGAATGGAAATAAAAGGAATGGGAGCATATATGTTCAAAAAGGGTAACAGAAAGGGAGAAACATAATAATAAAATTAAAATAGGTGTATAAGAACATGATAATAACATATGAAAACCATACCTTTCATATCAATGATCAGAATCATGATTCATGGAGTAAATATTGGTAGTTTATAAGACATAGATCATAATGAAATCAATGAACATGATCCATGTGAGAATAACATTGGAATAAGTTAGGGATTTTTGGCATACACCTAAGAAAAAAAATCAATTCTATTTTATTAATGGATCTCTACCATGGATACCATTTTGTAAAGAGTTAACTCCCCAAACTATCATAGTTGTTTATGTGCACTATGAAGACCCTCATAGAGGACAATGTCCCTTACTAAATTGGGTTCACTACTCACTCTAGTACTGTTTATCTTATGATATATAAATATTTAATCAATGCATTAGAGGTAGATATAGGTCACAACCATCAATTAGTGATATCCATATTTATTTGTTCCATAACATCATAAAAAATCATTATATAATAACATATTTAATGAAATAGATATCATAAATATGAATAATATCACAAAATGTAGAAAATAGATATGTTTAATAATCATTTAATCATATAATAACCTATGAATGAAGGGGTGTTCATAAGAATGTACTCATGGAATAATCCATCGAAGAGAAAAGGGTTTCATAAACATCATGTCAGAATAATTAAAACACATTACAAGAATGAATGATAATGATATCCTTGCATCGTATCCCTAGTAAGGAGAAGGAAATATAAATGGATGTAATATTAGAAGGAAATTTGTTTTGATCATTTAAAACCTTTCTTGAGGAAAATAACATTTTTGATTAAAAAACTAATTTTTAAAGAATAAATTTTTTTGAAAATAATTATCATTGAAAATATCCTTGAAGACTTATAATATACTATTTAAAAATCATTTAGAAATTTTTTTTTGAAAAATATCATATCGACTTTAAAAATTATTTTTTAAAACATAAATAATTTACAATATCAATTACTTTGAAAATCATTTATCTTAAATATAACAATTTCCCAAATATTATGGGAAAAATTATATTTAAAAATTAATTTTAAAACTTATTATGTAATATTAAAATCATTTAACAATAATTATAGTTAGAAATAAGGATTATGTAATGATTGTTTAGAAAATTTTCTTTTCACACTTATGGTAAAATCCAGATGGGCATTATTTTCAAAAAATACATGAAGATTCCTTTTAAAATATTTTTTAAATAAAAAATGTGTAAAAATATCTTTATTATATCATTTTAAAAATTATTAAAACATTTTTGAAAACATTTTGATAAAACATGGTTTTGGATGAAAAATGGGTTTCGATAGAAAATATGTTTTTTCATAAAAAAAATATTTACGAACTCTTGAGTAAATAAAGAGAAGAAAATAAATGGAAAACATGTATTCTCATGAAATAACTATAGAATATTAAAAATAATGAGTTTATTGATATATGTAACATATTATTTGATCATCAGAAACATGGTCATAAACTATCCAGATAAATAATGAGATTATAATATAAAATATTTTCCACTTTGGAAACATTAAAAAATAATACACATGAATAACTTTCATTAAATGAAACATAAAAAAATATGTAGATAAATAAATTCATGTTCATATAGGTGAAACGGGGATGCATATACACCTCATATAAGAGATGGGTGTATAACATAATCAAATGTATCAAAGAACACATATTGAGACACAATTCACTTACCGATTTGTTAATTTTTGAACAATAACCCCATAAAAGAGAGATAATAAAATAGATATGGGAATATAAATAAATTTTTGTATAATAATAATAATATAATTTCATGGGCAGTATAAGATTCATATAAAATAATCATGTGGTGAATATGTTTCTCGTAAAGAATAGAAGTGAGATGAGAATCCATTATTGCTTTAGTAATATTTTGAATCACAATCCCCAATAAATCAATAAATAAAATTTAACATTAAATATTAATAAAAATAGTAATCATGATATAAAATTTCAAAGGGATTGTATATACACCATATAAAATATAGATGTTCTGAATTTTCATATGTCTCCCAGAAATAAAAGAGATACTAGAAATCACATCACCTTAAGATGTAATTTACTTCATACATTTTCAATCCTACTATATAATAAAAATAATATAATTATAAATATATTATATAAAATTATTATTATATATCATATAATATATGATTTATTATGACCTTTTATTGTTGTTTATAATTAATTCCACGATAAAGTTATGCTTCGGGTCATATGTGCTTTGTTTTTCACATATGTTTTGATTTTTTATATTTTTATTCCTCTTACAATGATCATGGTTCTATAATTTCCATAATTACATAAATTATATAAATATAATTGTATTCATCATATTATTATTTATATTAATCCATAAAAGTTAGTGATAGAAAATGAAAGGAACCATTTATGGAGATGGTAGGTCATACATACGCTCGAACATTATTTAACATTTATTATTAGATTGAAATAACGAAATTTATGTGATATATTACCATTAAATTATAATTTTAATGTCATATATATAACATATTTTCATTAAAATCATCCTTAGTAACTTTCATGTAAATGTGAATGAATCACCTTGCTTTGCGAGGTGGTAGTCTATCGTACACACGTGGGATGTTATCATATTCCTAAAAAATGGATAACTTAAAGGTAAGTGTGACAAAATATTTCCAAAATCATAATAAAATTATAAATATCATATATATAAACTATATTTCCATCATTATTTCTAACTGTGAGATGTGGTAATGGACAAACGAACAACATTAGTTCGTGAGATGGTAGTCCTTTGTATAAATGATTGATGATTTCATAGCACATTTGATGGGAGTAGAGATGGTCTTAAATCATTACCATTACATAAAAACATCTCATTATATGTAAAATATTTTTAGTCTATTTTATCAGAAAGGTATAATAATAATAAAACTAGTTTAATGAAAAAATAAAACAAAAATCTTGTTGATGAACATTACCTCTTCTTCATTTATCCTCTATAGGCCTGCACTAAAATCCTTCCTTGGTTGACTATATATCCAAAAAATGATTATAGTATTATAGGAGGGAATTTTGGAATTTATTTTTATAGGTATTGTCTGAACCAAAATTGTTTTAAGGTTTTAAAAAGATAGGATATGGGGTGCCCTTTTAAAAGTGGGGGAGAGGTCATAGTTAGTGTTTTTGAAAATAATTGAGTGCTCCCCTTTTTTTCATATGTCAAAAGGGTAAAAAATATTAAAATTATATAAAAATAAAGGAGTAATGGTATACTTATGTTCAAAAAATAGTATTTATTGTAACATCCCTGGTAAATAAATAGTAAGACATTTTCATATTTATTAATATTTTTTTGAATTAAGTATTAATTTTACTTTAATGGGGTTGCTATGTTCGATGGAGAACCCTCTTTAAATATAGTTTTGGTTACACTTATAAATTCTATTGGTCCAAATAAAATTATTCTTTAGAATCGGGACATCAAAATTTACTTTGTGTAATTTTTTGGTATTTTCTGATAATGTATTTTTTTTAATGAATAGTGAAAAATGTTGTATTTTAATTCAAAACCTCATTTTAATCTAATTTATTTATAAGGATATATTATCTTTTTAATTGGTTTTAAAGTGGAATTAGAATATATTTTTACCAGTTAATCCAATGGTGGTCATTGGAATTAATTTCACTTCGAAATTGGACATAAACAAGTGTCAGTCTTTTGATAGATATTGTTTCTTAAAAACATGCTTTTTGTTTTGAAAACGGGAATTAATTATAAAATTAATTAATGAAAAATATATGTTTTGAATTTTTCAAAATACACATCATTTTTTAATTCAGAATATCAAATATAGCTTGGGGTAAATATTTGGTATTTTTCTGAAGAACTTCAATTTTTGATGAATAGTGAAACCACTAAGTGGTAGTTAAACAAACTGATTTTTCGTTTAAATGAATGTTTACCGCTTCTGTGTATTGAATTTAAAAAATCTAACATACATGGTTGTCATAGGTAAGTAAAATGTGGTTCAATGGGATTAAAATATTTTTTTGGTGAATAGTAACTTTTGAGTTTTGTTAACTGTGATTAGAGGTAATTAGTGTAATTTCTGATAAAAATGATATTATAAAAATATAAAAATATCTTGAAACATGTCCTAACCTTATTGGATAGGTCATGGTCGACCAAGAAAATCCATGGGTCAATTTGTGGGACCCCATGGAGCCACTTGAGTGAGATAATGACATTAATACCTTTTATTTAAAGTAAAAATAAAAATATCACAAACATGTATTATTTTACTAAAACAATTATTGCATGGGGTTATATAAGCTATATTTTTGACTATAAATATTCATTAGAAAGATAAAAAAGATTTCCTACATCATGGTAATTTTTTTATAATTTTTAGACATCAAAAAAAGTAAATTATTTATGACATAATGATGATGCAATGTTTACATCATTAATGAATGATTTAAATAAATAAGAAGATAATGTTTAAAATAATATCCAACACTTGACCAATTCTTATTGGTTGATTTTATTTCTAGAATTTACCACCTTATCCTCGACTTTGATGATTTTTTGAGCTTTACAAACCGAATATTCATTTTATAATAAAATAATAGTTTCAAGAATTCCAAAAGAGCCCCTCCTCTCCCTTATAAAAAGACCCCACTTCCTAACCATCTCTCAACCTTCTTGAGCCCTTTGTCTCGTCCAACCTCTACTCAAATAAGCTCCCAATATCCCTCTCTTCATCCTAGAAGCCATACCTTAGGCAGAAAGCTCTTCAAGAAACCATTTTGGTTCAAACCAAGAGGAGGTACCCGATTTAAAGGTAAAGTCTTCTCAAATGTTCTTTTGTTTTATTCTGCTTCTACAACCCCCTAAACACTTTTTATTCTATTATTTTGTAGAAAAACAAGTATCTTCAATATACTAGGACTTTTTTATAAGAATTATTCTAGCTACACTTACACACACCTACATATAATGTCTAAAAAACATAACGTTTCCGTGGATGGCGAATTTCGGCCTCACGAATGGATGATTGTTCAATATTCTGTTAACACCTTTAAAGGTGGCCATAAAGATGTCACTATGTTTATATATGATATGTATTATGTTTATGTTTTCCTTATGCTTATGTATTTTTCATTTATGGCATACCTTTATGTTTTCCATTATGGGTAAACACGATATTTTCATTTTAGGAAGTGCGGACTACCGCCCCCTTAAAGTGATTTGATTCGTTAATGCCATATGTGGGACGTATAAAGGATGGAATTAATGATATTATATATGATATTATACTATAATTATAATATAGATTTATATCATTATGATTCCATTCCATTAGATACTAAATATAATTGAAACTAGCGTTCATGCGTACGTACGGCTTACCATCTCCATGAACGATGCATTTCATTTATTACCTCTAAATGTTTTGTAATATTATAAATTCATGTATATACTGGATATATATGATATATATAATATCTACATCATGTAAAAAGTATGGTTATAATGTATATTTTACCACATGAACAACTTGTAATTAGAAAGAGTTTATTTTTGACTCAAGTACCAATGATCGTTTGAACGACCGTTATAAGCATAAATAATTACATAGTGTTCATAACATGGTAACAAGTGATATAAAAGGAATAATGAAATCAAAAAAGGTTCTTAAGCAATTACAAATTAACTCAAGTTTATTATTCAGGAGATTAAAGGACGATCGAGTCAAGTCGGACACGAGGTAAGGGACTTCGTCTCAATCTCCATTCATTGAGGAATATTTTGTTTTATACACAAATTTGTTTTATACAGTGTATAAACCCCTTTTGACTTTAAATTTTATTCAAAATTAATCTTTTTATATAAAGAGTTTTACTAAAATAATGTTTTTGTCTTACGTATGCGGCGACAACAACTTCTCCGCCGCCGTGACCATTATTTGAGTTTCAACTTCCTCTACAAGCCATAACTTTTTTTAATGAAATATAAATTCCATGTTTTACTTTTCTTTTATTTGGGTATTGAAAATGGTTTTGATAATGTTTTTATATCAATGTTTTTTATTAATATCTTGTGATTGAAATGTGGAAATGCTATGTTTCCTTTATGCATGTTTTATATGGTACGATTATGTTATGGTTCTTGGGCATTGTTTATGAAGACGGGTGGTTCCATGATAAACTAAGGGAGGGTGAGCCCGATATAGCTCTCCAATTCATTGGGTAACATGAAGGGGTTAAACGTTAAGGTTTCTCCGAAGAGATTTATTGAATATACTGGGATGGGTATTCCAAAGGTAACTGTGAGGGTTACTCCCTAAGTAAGAATATTATGAATGCCTCAAGTTACCTTTATGTCTTATGATTTCTATGATTTATTCATGATTTGATGAGGTATGTTAAAGTAATTATGTTTTATGAGTAAAGTATGATTTCATTGATTCTTATGTATACATGGACTAATGTTTTAATTCCGTATTTTTATATACCTTACTAAGCTTTTTATGCTCATCCCAAGTTTTTGAAATTCTTTTCACAGATCAAGGGAAAAGTGCATGATGTGTTGATCGTGTCGAGGAAGTGTCACGAAAGAATCCATGTTTTATTTTAAATATGTCTCCTTTGACGGGGAAAAAGAATTCTGCCTTTTATGTAACTGCCTTGTTTAAATGTGGAATGTAATGCATGATTTATGATCTAATTCTCTAAAACTCTAAACCTGAAAAGATCCTCAATGTGCATTCTTGAAATAACTCAAGATTATGTAATGTTTAAGGTTGGGGCCTTATAGTTGGTATCAAAGGTCGGTTTAGATAACTTTAGGAGTTAGAATTCTATTAAATTATTATCTAAAAAGATTTTTTATGGTCAAATTCAATTGTTATAGAATTTAAAGATAAAAATGTTGCTTCATCTAAGACATGTTTTTAAGAATGGTTTTCCGCAGAGGAAACAGGGAAGCAATTCTAGGAAGGCATACAAAAGGAAATGACCTTCCGAATCAGCATCCTGAGATGGTCAGAATTGGAACTGAATAGTTTGTTGCAGTAATGGTGTAGTTGACTCAAGCAATAAATGGTGGTGGTATCCATGCACGAGATCAGCCAGATCAACCGCAGAGGAACATGTTAGTTGTGGAACATTTCATGAGGCAACATCCCCCATAATTCAGAGGATCATCTGACCCTGTTCTATCTAAAGGGTGGATTAAATCACTGGAGAAGATTTTTGATGACATGGGGTGTTCAGACAATCAAAAGGTTAATCTTGTTTTTTACCGTTTGGAGGGTGAAGCAGATCAGTGGTGGTCAATGGTTAAAAATATCAGGGACTCTGATGAGATTGATGCTATTGACTGGGAAGAATTCAAGGTTATGTTTCTTGAGAATATTTTCCTAAGGCAGTTCAACTTAGGATGGAAAAACAATTCTTGGAATTGAGGCAAGAGGATGACTCAGTGGCTTCTTATGAAGAAAAGTTCACTGGATTGGCAAGGTATGCTCCAAATTTTATCCGAGACCTTGATAGTACAATCAATCTTTTTTACTCAGGATTAAAGATGAAATATCGAAGGGCATTAGCTTCTCTTGAGTTCAAAAGTTATGAAAATATTATTCGATGTGCTAAGAAGGTGGAAATGGAGTTTTCCAATGATCAAGTGTTCTATAACAACCAACAAAAGTAGAGACCGAGGTGGCCGGAGAAAGGGAAGAATCCTTCAAAAAGGTCTGATGGTAAGAAAACTCTATTTTTAGTTTGTGATACATGTGGTAAAAAGCGTGTTGGGAATGTATTTTGAAATCTGTAAAGTGCTACCGATGTGGTAAGATAGGACATAAGGCTCATGATTACACTGGAAAAGATCAGGGTGATGGTAAGACCATATTTGATTTATAGTTAGTGAAATGTTTCAAGTGCAATGAGATGGGTCATTATGCAAACGGGTGTCTGAAAAAGATCTTGAATGATGGGAAGCATCCAGACTACAAGCAGAAAGGTGTGGTGAGATCCTTTGCAACTACATTAGTAGATGTTGGGGCATCAAATAAAGTGGTATCAGGTACTTTGTTTGTTTTTTCAAATTATGCCAATGTGTTTTTTGATTCGGGGTCTACACATTCATTCATCTCTGAAACATTTTCTAGTAAATTGGGAATTCCATCTCAATAAATGACTCCTGAACTTTTGGTAAAAACACCTAGGGGAAATGTTGAGGCAAAAAGAATTTATAAGAATCTTCCTATCCTTATCCGTGGAAAGAACCTACTTGCATACCTTATTGTTTTACCTCTAGTAGAGTTTGATGTTATCCTGGGTATGGATTGGCTCTCTGTTTACCATGCTAAGATTGACTGTAGAGCTATAGAAGTTTCTTTTCAGAAATACTTTCAGTTTGTGTACAAGAATGAACCCTTACTGTTGATAACATATCAAGAGGCTGAGAAACATCTAAAAGATATAAATGAATGTTACCTTTCTCATATTGTTGAAAACAAAGGAACCGTTCAGATTAATGATGTGCCAGTGGTAAATGAGTATCCTGATGTTTTTCCAGACGAGTTTTCTGGAATAATACCCGATAGGGAAGTTGAATTTACTGTTGACTTAGTTCCTGATGCAAAGCCAATTTCAAAACCCCCTTATCGAATGGCTCAAATTGAACTTTTAGAGTTGAAGGAGAAATTGCAAGATTTATTATAGAAAGGTTTCATTTGACCTAGCACATCACCATGTGGTGCTCTTGTCTAATTTGTTAAAAAGATATATGGTTGTTTCCGACGCTTTCCGCCAGGGCGCACGCGCGCATTCCGCTCCGTCCGCGGAGGAGGACGCGCGGCGCTTTTGTTGCCCCGCATTCCCACTTTCCAAAGGCGGGCGGCATTCGCTCCTTATTCAGGGATGTCTGCTCCTTGATCGAAACGGGATGATGGGATGTCGGTTCTTCCTCCTGCGGATTCCTCCTCAGAACTCGTCACCTAGTCTGGGTCTCCCTCATATATTTAATACGTAGTTCATGAAACTCTTCCCAGTGCCATGTTTCCATGGACGCCGGTTAATTACACTGCTTCTGTCGGGACATTCCAAGGGGTCCAGTCAGGGCAGCATCCTTCAATCAGGGGAGTAGTCACGTTGAGGCATCAGTAGCGTGTCTGGATGCTGGGGTACCTGGCATGTCTGTCTGTTATCCTTGGTCACAAGGCTTCTCGAGGGCGTGGAAGCCCGACGCGTCCCACATTGAGCGCAGGGAATTATATTTCATAGGCACATATCTGAGGTTTTCCTCAGCTTCCCGTGCTCAACACAGGGTATGCGGCGAGTTTAACGTCTAGCGGAGACGGATCAACCCAACCAGAGCATTAGCTAGGATAGATCGGATTGAGGGATCCTCCTTGAAGGTATGTCGATACCGGGGCCAGCCCATGGATGGCTGCGAAGAAGAGCGTACCGACATGGTCTCACCGGGATCAGACGGTTCGGGCGAGAATCGGGACGGGTGATAGGTTGATGAATGGAGTGGAGGGAGAGTGAAATGGGACCATCACAGGGGGAGACAGTGAAGTTGGTCTTGAACCTTGACGAGGCTTCCTACGTAACCCTGTGGCATGGAATAAAAGTCCACGTAGTTCGGGATGATGCCGATAAACCGACGTGAAGGTGGAACTTGGCCCGATGAGCATCGTCAGCGTACCGACATGAAAGTAGACCCGTGGGTCCACTAGTGGTGGGCTTGAACCTTGGGAAGGTTTCCTACGTACCATGCCTTGACATGGATCAAAGTCCTCATAGTTTGGGGGATTGATGGAATACAGTTTTACGTCATGCAGGACGATAGTGAACCTTGACGTGAATAAACGACGGGCGGTGGGTGTCGGCGAATCGACGTAAGTGAGGGACCTTAGTCCGATCGGATTTGGGCTTGAACCTCGGGGAGGCTTCCTATGTATCATGCCTTGACATGAATCAAAGTCCTCGTAGTTCGGATTATGGAATGCAGTTTACCGTCATGCGGGACGGGGGTGAACCAACGTGAATGAGGTCGGAGCGACCGGATGGTGGGTTTGAACCTCGTAGAGGCTTCCTACGTACCATGCCTTGACATGGATCAAAGACCTCGTAGTTTGGGTTAGTCACAACGGCTTGCCGTCGTACTGGAATTGTAGTTTAACGTCGTGATGGACGTAGATAGAAATCGACGTGAATTGGATGATGGGTGGGTTGAACCTCATGGAGGCTTCCTACGTACCATGCCTTGACATGGATCAAAGACCTCGTAGTTCATATGGGGCTTTGTCGGTGGACTGACGTGAAAGTGGACCTTGGTCCAATGGGTGGTGGGCTTGAACCTTGGGAAGGATTCCTACGTACCATGCCTTGACATGGATCAAAGACCTCGTAGTTCAGGTGTAAATGGGTGTGCAGTTTAATGTCATGCGGGACAAAAGGAGGCATGCGGTTTAACGTCATGCTGGATGAGGGCGAGACTCGACGTGAATGAACTACCGAGCAATGTGGATTGAAACTCATGGAGGCTTCCTACGTACCATGCCTTGACATGGATCAAAGTCCTCATAGTTCAAATGGGATGAGTCACAACGGATTGCCACTGGACCAGAATGTAGTTTAACGTCGTGCTGGACGGGAATGAGACCTGATGTGAGTAAATGACCGGTGGGATTGAACCTCATGGAGGCTTCCTATGTACCATGCCTTGACACGGATCAAAGTCCTCGTAGTTCTCTAAAAAAAAGGTGGGCTTGAACCTCGTGGAGGCTTCCTACGTACCATGCCTTGACATGGATCAAAGACCACGTAGTTCATATGGGATGAGTCGCAACGGCTTGCCACTGGACCAGAATGCAGTTTAACGTCGTGCTGGATGGGAATGAGACCCGATGTGAGTAAATGACGGGTGGGCTTGAACCTCATGGAGGCTTCCTACGTACTATGCCTTGACACAGATCAAAGTCCTCGTTGTTCTCTAGGTGGGGGGTCAGGGTCGGTGCTCACTCTAAGCCCACGTGAGTCATGCTCGGTGTGAGAAACAAGAGGTTGCAAGGACCTGACGATCACATCGTGAAGGATGCGTCCGTGAGAAGTGAAGAGGGGCTTACGCGTTAGGCGGCCCATGGTGCTGGGACTTACTCCAGGATGGAGGCCCAAAGTGCGACGAAGCGCGGGAAAGAGGGACCTTGGTCCAATGGTGGGAGGTGCCTAGTTCCCTATCACGCCCTCCACTGACCTTGGTAGTGGGGAAGTACGGAGATGCACGGGTGCAATCATCCGTACGAAAGGTTAGGGGCTTACGCTCTGAGGCAGCCCTTCCCCCGCGGACAAATGCCGCTCCGACAAGGAGGATCTCATTCCATGTGAGGAGGAGTTCACTCCCGTGGAGACAAGTGGGCGTAACAAATGTTCGACCTGGGGGGACCCTTCATGAGGGGGACGAGGTCGGATCATAGTTTAATGTCATGTGTTGAGGATGTGGTGCTTGGAAGTTTAACGTCCTGCAGCTCGGACGAGGTGGGTTCACTCCACACCCCTAGGACTTACATAACCGGTACCCTCTGGTCCTTGGGGAAGGGAAGGTACCAGTAAGGCCATGGTTAAGGGGGGTCGTGGAACGAACCATCGAGGGGTCCACGTTAGCGTGGCTATGCAAAGAAGCAATAGTCGTTAGCGTGCCTATGCGAAGAAGCATTAGGCGAAGCAACTCTACGAGTGGTATTGTCCATGGGACTTTGAAATCACATCGTGCAAACCTGGAGGGTCGCACGGGAAGAGGAATCGCTAAGAAAAAAAGTGTGCTTCGCGAAGTGGAGTGCCTTGGCCTTAGCATGGGGAATAGGTGTGAGTGGAAGGTGCTTCACGAAGTGGAACAGTGTTCACAGAGCACTGCCACACGAAGAAGGGGTGCCTCGCGAAGCAGGGTCCTGCGAAGCAGTGTGCTTCGTGATGTGTAGCGATCCTGCCTTAGCATAGGGATCACTAGCATGGGTTGGGTGTTTCGCGAAGCATAAACGCTCCGCGGCTGCCCGGGTTCCCTTGGGAATCCCCTTCCTTCGCGAACGCCCTTGAGCTTTGCGAAGGTCATCCCTCTCGGAAGAGGGGCTCAAAACGAGACAAAGCAGAGGCGTCTCGTGAAGTAGAAGTACCTCGCGGAGCTCATCATTCCCGGGGAAAAGTGTGCTTTGCGATTCGGGAGAGGATAAGCCGAAAGGTCGGATTTTCCGTCCTCTTGGACTCAGGGGGAGTCCAGTATTTATAGGGAAGGGGCACCGCGAAGCAGAACTCGCGCGCCGCCTTCGGTGCTTCGCGGCGTGCTCGCGAACGTCAACGTCGTCTGTGGAGCATTACCGCCTCAGGAGCTTCGCGGCGGCTCGCGAACGTCAAATGCGTTCGCGGAGAATTACCGCCTCTGGAGCTTCGCGGCGGCTCGCAAACGTCAAATGTGTTCGTGGAGCATTACCACCTCAGGAGCTTCGCGGGGCCGCAATGGTCGGGGCACTTCGCGTGGGTGCTTCGTGGCGGTGCTTCGCGAGGCAGCACGCCGGCCTTCTTTTTCGTTCCTTTCTTTCAGGCCATATTTTTGGCGCCAACAAATGCCCCCCCTCAGACTTGGAGCCACGGAGGGCGAAGGGTTGAAGTCTGAGGGAAAATCGCCAAAATTGTTGGTGGTTTGCGATGCGGCTACGCGAAGGGTGCCCGCAGTGCTGACCGGGGCCACAGACCCGGACGCGCCACGATGCTCCGCGCGGGTGAGGTGCGCCGCAATGCTCCGGGTTCGCCGCCTATAAATAGGGGGTCGGACCTCTTTTTTCTTCATGTGCCTTCCTTGTCTTTTTGTGCTCTCGACTTCGCGAAGCTCCACGTACTCCGCGACAGCCCTCCGCGAATCGAGCTTCGCGGCGAACCGCGGGTCTCCGACTCCGCGTCCGCGCCAATCGAACCTCTGCTTGTTGGCCTTGGACAGACTTCGCAGCTTGGTCTCACGACCGATCTTCACAATCCGGCATCGCGATTCAGCTTCGCGGTCGAGCTTCGCGATCCAGCCGAAATAATTCTTTTCTGAGGGCCAGATTTAAAATGGCCCATCAAGAGACTGCATTGGGGGTCCTTGCAGATGCTGCTCGTCGAGATGAGATGGCCAACTGTCCAGGCTTGGGGGAGATGATCCGGAGCCACTAGGACCACACTTCTTTGACAGATCTGCTCTCGGAGGGTCAGAAATATTATCCACAGTGCAAGAAACTTCTGTTGTATGGCTTCGGGCTGAGGGATGATGTCTTTATCCCTGAGGCGAATAGGGATGAACTAGCTTGCTGGTTCAGGAGCACACCGTGCTAGCACCAATGGTTTAGGGTGACCGATGGTCATGCGCGGGAGGACTTCACACCCGTTACCGCTGACTGTCGCTACAACCATGTGAACGACATTGACGGGAAGCCATTGCAGCCGGAGATTTCCCCTCCCCTCTACCGTACCATGCTAAAGGAGGCTTTGCAGGATTCGAAGAAGGGATGGTCCGATGAGTGGGACCTGCGCCAGGGCGGCAACTTTACTGATGACTGGGCCTGGTCCTACTGGGTAGGCGCCTCATGCGAGGAGTTTGGGGCCGAGCTGAGGAGAGTGGGGTTGTATGAGGCGGCATGGGCCTCCCCATTCCACATTTACCAACTGAAGTAGCTAATGCCGGAGTTGCTGAGTAGATGGTCATCTAGGACCAACACTTTTCACCTGCATCACGGGGAGGTGGGCATCAGCCTGTGGGATTTCCACCAGATTTCTGGGGTCCCAATCTTGGGGGCCATGTATGATGAATTCCTCCCCGTTGTCAGCGCGTGGGGGGATGCGGGGCAAATGCCGCGACTGGCATCGGCGCTGATGGCACTTGTCCCCGGAGAGGACAAGGAGGCAGTAAGGGATGTCCATTTTAGGAGATGGTTCAAATGCTTCCTGAATTTCCTAGAGAATCGAGAGTTCCCTCCGAGGCCTCGAACTTTTCCAAGGGTAGCCCAACGGGGCAAGGGGTACTCGGATTGGCGGGTCTTGGAGGATAACCAATGGAAGACTTGGGGTTTCAGTTTCAGCACTGAACAACAGCCGATTGTCTGGCTGGCGGCATTCATCGCGGCTCTCATCTGTGGCTGGATCCTACCAGTGAGAGATACAAGCATGGGGGTATGACCCAGCTCGTTTATCATGGCGTCGATGTTGGCCATGGGGCAGCGGATCAACTTGGGGATCCCGATGCTCACCAAACTGTACAGAATGCTGCGGCATATTAGCGAGGGCAAGAAGCCTCCAAGGATATGCGGGCCCTTCCACCTCCTGTATGGGTGGATCGCAGCGCATATCAAGGGGATTTACGAGTATCCAAACCCCATTTCGCCACCGGGATCGAACTTCCACCCCTCCATCCTGAACGCGGTCGGGAGCTTCCCATTCAAACTGGCCATTCCAATGGTGCTGAATCGGGTGTGGAGGGCGGATGAGTTCAATTTCCACCCCTTCCCATTGCCGACGGGGATGCTTACTGATGAAGGACATGGAACGGAAGAACATCGGGCTTACCTCCTGGACTTCCGAGGTGGAGTTTTGGTGGCACGAATAGATCTTGAGCTGCTCTGTGAACCGTACACTCCGCATCGGTTTGCGAGGCAGTTCCGGTGCCTCCAGCGGCTGACCCCGCAGGTCTACTGGGAGGTGCATCACGAGGAGCACCCGTGTGTGATGAGGCAGTTGTGGCTCATGTTCACACGGGAAGATGGAAAGATGCGGATTGCATTGCCTCCATCCACTGCCGCCTTCAGATTAGTGAAGGAGTACGCCATCAGTTGGGAGGCAGCTTACCCAAGGGAGATGCTGAAGCAACCAACGATCCGGGTTGGTGACGGTGGGCCTCCTCTATCTCGAGGTCGGGGTCGGAGGGAAGCTAGGGATGCTCGCGGTAGCGGGGATGCCATGGCGGCGAGACCCGCACCGGCCGAGGGTATGGCAGCAGCGGTGGATCCGGTTATTCCGGAAGAGTAGGGTCATCTGGAGGGGCGGCCACCGAGGGGATTTTGCAGGATATCCACTCAGGCTCCAGGGAAGCGCATGCGTTACATTGACATGGCAGAGGATGTCGTCTTCCCGGAATCTTTGGACATTTGGGATGTCAACCGGCAATTCCTCAGCCGATCCGAGATATTGGCCCACCTGAATCGCCTCGGGATGGAATTACCGGGTATAGGCCCAATTCAGGCTGGATTCATGGCGTCTCCGGAAGAGGCAGAATAGTACCTGGAAGAGATGGAGGATTACGTCCACTCCAGTGGTGTCCCTCGCCCAATGACAGACCGGGTGAGGGTACTGTTGAATCAGACGGTCCCACCACAGTTATCGGCTACCGATCTGAGGGAGCTCTTCCCCTTGCCGGAGGAATCAGAGGACTCCTCTTGGGAGGATGAGGCTGGAGGAGGGAGCCCGCTGGAGGAGGGCGAGGTCGGAGACAGAGGCTCAGAATCCGACGATTTCGCGGAGGCTTTCGAGGTAACATTCTGAACTTCTCTCCTCACGATCTGTTCTTGGGTCACTATTGGCTTCTCACCAATGTTTGAGCCATGCAAGAAAAACTTGTTCGTAGGCCTCGTTCTCGCTCCTTGGCGGGTGATGATGCGGGACCTTCAGAACCCGCGCCTATGGCTGCATCCAGTTCTACGTCTAGTGGGACCAGGGTGCCCGAGGTGGCTCCTCCAGAATCTCCAGACCTTCCAATAGTATACGGGGGGCCTCGTCTCGGGGTCCCGTCAGTACCGGCTCAAGAGCAGCGCTCGGAGGTTGATCTCCGTAAGTCTCTTCCACCGGTCTCATCGTTGTCACATGTAGAACATGCCAACTAACGTTTATGTCCCTCTTTGTCATACAGTTCTTCGACTGGCGTGGGCTGCTGTGGCAAGACTGGTCAGGATATCGGGTGGCATCCCTCCTAGGGGCATGCCGGTAATGGTGGCGATAGTCCTGCCATCGTCTCAAGCTGCGACGCACATCATCACTGGCGGGACCACCAGCAGGGCCATACCCGAAATCATTGAGGTGGACTCCGAGGAAGAGGATCAACCGGTCGATCCCAGTTCTGTCGCGCCCGCTTCGGCGCCAGGTGTCGCACTGGATTCAACACCGGATGTTGATCCTTACGAGGATTTCCTGCGGGCGTATCCCGCGTATGAGCCTGCCAATCGTGCAGACTGGGACGAAACGGCCTCCGACGAGGAAGACAGCAGCATAGTCCACCGCCGGTCGTGGAAGCTGATCGCACGCTTTATCAAGGACACTCCCCAAGCACAATGGCTGGCCGAAATGGATAGGCTTCGCTCGTGGTTGCGCGAACTGTGCGCTGGGGGAGTGGATGCCCAATGTCCTTACGCACTCATCCGAGATCTTATGGTTGAGAAGATCTGGGAGCATGATCGTGGGCTCAGCGTGGGCTGGCAGCGGAGGAAAGAGACCAACATTAAGAAGCTCCAGGAGGCTGAAGGTGAGGTTCAACAGATGCAGACCCGAGCAGACGAGCTTTCAGCCTCTCTTGATGCACAAACTGGGCTGGTCTCGCAGTTGAAGGCCCCGCTGGCAGAGGTAGAAGAGCATATGAGGCAGACCTCTGGAGAGATGGCTGTCGTTCAAGCTGGCGTGGAGAGGGCCAAAGCCAGGACTGACGAACTGCGCCCCGCCGCTGCTGAGGAGGAGCGAGAGCTAATTCAACGACAGCAAGCCTTGGATGCCACAAGTCAATGGGTGGCGGAGCTGCAACGCTCTTTTGACGGGGTCAACCCGTCCATGGGGAAAGTTAACCCCATAGTATTGTAACAAACCCATAAACCTTTCATTGGTACTTTCATGCTTCAAATTTTTTTTATTTGTTTTGAATTCCGTAGCGTGCACAATTTCCACTATTGAATTGCCTTGTTACATCCCTACAATGTTTGCGGGACGTTCGACGACAATTCCCCAAGCCCACGTGGGTCGAGCCCGATGTCCGGGATTTGGATTACTAGTCCGGATTTCTGAGAGACGGGAGAGGCTTGATGGGAGAAGGAACTTTCAGGATAGCTGAATTACCGTTTCTTCAACGTGCTCTTATGCACGAACGGGGCAACGCCAAGGGCGCTGAAATTGGTCCAAACAGATGAAAATGGGAAGTGTGAATCACGATACCCAAGATTCGGAACACTGTGGGGATGGCGTGACAATAAGGGACAACCGTTAACCTTGGAGGAGAAGCGGTACCCTTACTGCGTTATCCTGTAATGGGGACAAAAAATGAGGGTCGACCGTTGACCATGTTCGAAACACGGGACCATGTCACAAATGTTGTTGATCAATCCTTCAGGACATTGGCCCAGGACAGTTGGCGGACCATAGGTCAAAAATCCATACTATTAGGGGGTCCTTCCAGACATGACCCGTCTTCCGGAACTTTGGCCCAGGACAGTAGGTAAGCCGATGCGGCATGAGACCAGGCCGTTAGGGGGTTCCTTCAAACATGAAAGGGGACGAAGGTCCGAATAAGGGGTACGCAAAGCGTGGAATACAGATTGATGGTTTGTCCGAACAGAATCCAACGCTTAGGTAGTTACACCACCGTGGTGGGAGTACGCCATATGGGCGCATTGGTTCGATCATGGATCATTCCTTCTTTGGGACATGGCCTCTCTGGAAAGGGGATCTGTCACTTCCTAGTGGGATCTTGGGGCATCCTGAACTTGTTCAGGGTAGAGCCATAGTTTATTTCCATGCATTGAGGACACATAGACTCCTATAGTTTAACTTCATACGATAGGACATGGAATAAAAGGGAAGGAAGCATGTGGCGCGGTAGATATAAAACCGACGTGAATGTGGACTTGGAGTCCAAATCACACCACATACCCCCGGAGGAAACTCTTTAGGTCGAGGGACCAAGAGTGAGGATTGGGTTGGGCCTGAAGCAAAGTGGCCGGCTATTCCTAGTACCCCATGAGGATGGGAATCAAGCCATACGTAGTTCTAAAAGCGCATTTTAATGTCATACAGGATGATGAGCAGCCCGACCGTGTTGGTACACATCCCGCCAAAAATACTAAGCCCACGTGAGTCGTGCTCGGTGTGGGAAACAAGCAGTAGTGGTGGGAATTTCCCGACACAGAGAGGGGCAGGTTAGGGAAAAGGGACGCTCGGTGAATACCGGACCAATGACACTAACACGATCATTTAGCGCACCTAGATGCGCGGAGAGAAAGAGCCGAGTATGATGGAATTCCACTTGAACATGAGGAAGTGAAAATGTGTGAATCATGGTGCTCGAGATTCAGATCACGATTATGGCGGTGTGACGATGGAGGATAAATGCTGACCATGTTCGCAACACAGCATCCTGTCGCGTTAGCCTAGAATGGGGACAGACAAATGAGCATCGACCACTGACCGTATTCGCAAACGCGGGATTTTATCGATTTGTTTTCCAATATCCGTAGGGACGTTGGCCCGAAACGATTGAAGGGCCCTTAGGTCCAGAATTCATAGAGAGCCCTTAAGCCTAGTATCCATGTCGTCCGAGGGTCCTTTTGGATGTGGAAGAGGATGAGGATCCAAATAGCGAGCTCACGAATCTTGGTCATGGGACGAGGGGAATGTCCCTGTGAAAATCCCACACTTCGGGCTCTTTGTCAAAACACATCTGAATACGGCAACGAAATGTATTAGAGAGAGGGAGCAGATTCCTTTCCCTTGGGGGGATCTTAGTTTAGGGTCGTAGAATTTGGACCATGGGTGAGAGGAAACATAAGAGTCACATGGTGGAGTAACTCAAACACCTGGCGTGAACGGGAATAGGAGGTGTGTACGGCGCGGTGAACAACCCAACGTGAATGATGGCACAACCCCATATCACACCGCGTAACCTCCTTAGGAGAGGTTTTTGGTCAAGGGACCGAAATCGAAAGTTAGGCTGGGCCCGCGGGGAAGTGCCCGGGCGCTCCTACGTATCTCATGAGGATGAGAATCAAGCCATATGTAGTTCGGAAGGGTTCTTTTGACCAAAAATGGGTAAAGGGAGAAGGGGACGCATGGCGTCAAGACCCGACGTGAAGGAGGACCTAAGCCCTACTTACCATGCGTTCTATGGGGAAATGTTCGAGTCGAGGGATCGAACACAAAGGTTAGGCTGGGCCCGCGGGGAAGTGCCCGGGCACTCCTACGTATCTCATAAGGATGAGAATCAATCCATACGTAGTTCTAGAAGGTGACATGGTAGGATACCAGTGCCAGGGGAAAAGGGGAGTGCGGGTGTGTCCCTTGCACTAAAAGAAGCGGAATTTGATGTATCTTGTTTGTTCTTTAAGGTGAATGGTTTTTTTGTGAAGTGAGAGGCCCAGAATAGTAGGTTGTGATGTCACCACAAGGATCAAGCCGTGATGAGCGTTGACAAATGGCATGGCACGTGACCAATACCCAACGTGATGTCCTCTACAACGAGGTCACCACAATGCGGTGTCGTTTTTCGTCGTGCGGCCAGGACGATAATGTCACAGTTTAGGGTTGTATGATAGGACCAAGCATGAATTTTATTGTCATGCAGTGCAGACGTAGCAGAGACAGTGCTAGGCGGGAAATGTGCATAGTGTTATAAAACACATTTGACAGAGACATGATCCCACATCAAATTGTACGCCATTCGGGGAGGGAAACCTTAGGCCGAGGGGCCTATACAGAGGTGAAACAGGGGGAGAGACTGGTTTCCTGAATGGGTTGTACCCAGAGACAGGGCGTCTGGGCGGTCCTACATATCCCATGAGGATGGGAATCAAGTTGAATGTAGTCCCGAATGGATCTTAGTTTATGGTCTTAGATCTCGGACCATGGGAGCCCCGAAGGACGCCAGATTGCAGCTTTTTCCCCCTGACATGCAAAGGTGCACTGAGGGATAGCGCCAAAAGTGTCGAGATTCCACCTGGACATGATGGGGTGGAAAATTATGTGAATCATGCAATCAACATTCAAGGACTGAAGGGGATGGCGTGACAACAGAGGATTACTGCTGACAATGTTCGCAACAAAGCATCCTGTCGCGTTAGCCTGAGATGAGGACAAACAAATGAGCATCGACCGCTGACCATATTCGCAATGTGGGATTTTATCGATTTCTTGTCCAAAACCCTCGGGGGCGTTGGCCCGTAATGGTAGGAGAGCCCTTGGGCATTGTATCCAGGCCGTTCTTGGGGGTCCCTCTGGGTGTGAAAGGTGATGGAATCCCAAATGGAGAGGAACACGAAGCTTGACAAGTGGAAGGAACTTGATCAAGTTGAATCTGACACTCTTGGTCCTAGACCAGAGTACTCTTAATACATGGGTGAACCACTACAAGGAGTCAAGGGACTCAACCTTGAGGGTGATCGAGAGATGGCAGATTCCCAGGGGAAGGGGGCACGATGCCCAAAACCTTGTATCATACCTACACATCCCCCTCCTGGAGAGGGATAAACCAAGTGGCCCAGGTGACCGGGAGATCAGGAGATCACTAAGAGGTGGGGCTGGACCTGAATCTTAGACATTCGGGTGGTCCTACATATCCCATGAAGATGAGAATCAAGCCACACATAGTTCTGAAGGGTGAATTTTAATGTCGTGCAGGACAAGGAATAGGAGGGATAACTCTCAGAACGGGGTGTGCGTGGTGCAGCTATTGCAAACCCGACGTGAATGAGGACGTGGTCCTACACTACGCCACGCGGTCTCGTGGTCGGGGTCCTGAAGGCAGGACCAGAGAGGTGAACTTGCTGAACTCAAGCTGGACCCAAAGTCAAGGGGTCTTGAACGTAGTTCCAGATGAGAATCTTAGTTTATGGTCTTAGATCTCGGACCGTGGATAGTGACAACTCCCGAGTAAGCACAGATGTCAAACCAATCCCTAAGCCCACGTGAGATAAACTCGGTGTGGGAAACAAGGGGGGAAGATCCTTATCGCAATACTTGGGGCGTCCATCAAAGGGGAGTCGGCGGAGAGTTTCGAAGGACATCTTTGATGCAGCTTGTTCTCCCAATGCGTAGACGTGCACGGAGGAAAAGTACCAAGAGTTCTGAGATTCTACTTGGCATGATGAAGTGATGAAGGGTGTGAATCGTGTACCCGACATTTGGGCTTAATGGGTTGGCGTGGCGATAGAGGAAAACTATTAACCATGGTGGAAACACAGCGTCCATATCGTGTTAGCCTGAGGTGGGAACAACAAACGAGCATCGACCGCTGACCATATTCGCAACGCGGGATTTTATTGATTTGTCGTCCGAAACCCTTGGGGGCATTGGCCCGTAACGGTAGGAGAGCCCTTGGGCATAGTATCCAGGCCGTTATTGGGGGTCCCTCCAGGTCTGAGAGATGATGAAAGCCCTGATGCAGGGATACGCAAAGCCTGGAAAGCGGGTTCGGACGTGTCCGAGTAAAGCTTGGCATTCCGGGTAATAAACCAGAGTACTCTTAAGCACATTGGTGAACCGCCGAAAAAGGGATCGACGAAACAGCTCAGTAGGGGGGGGGGACATGGCGTGGTCATTACGAGACCATCGTGAATGAGGACATAATCGCACACCACACCATATAATCCTCTCATGGAGGAAGGATAGGCCAAGGGGCCAGGATGGGATGAGGATTCCCGAGAGATGGGGCTGGACCCGAATCTTGGACATTCAGGTGGTCCTACGTATCCCATGAGGATGGGAATCAAGCCACACGTAGTTCTCTATATGTATTTTAACGTCATACTAGACGAGAAGGGGAGCAATATACCCCTAAACAAGGGAGGTGTGCGGTATGGCGAAGAAGCCGACGTGAATGAGGATGTAGTCCCACACCACACCGTACACTCCTATAAGAGAGGACCTGGGTCGTGGCCCGGAAAGGACAAGGGGCCTGATGGTTAGGCATTGGTCAGGAAGGCCTGACCTACTTGTAGTTTAACGTCTTGCAATGAGGACGAGGGTCGGGGACCCGAGGAGGCCAAGGGGCCTGAGGCTGGGCCTCGTAAGTGGAGGCATACGGCATGGTACATGATTCCGACGTGAATGAGGACATAGTCCCACATCACACCGTACACCCTGGGTAAGAGGGGACCTGGGCTGTGGCCCGGAAAGGCCAAGGGGCCTAAGGTCAGGTATCAGTCCGGAAGGCCTGACTGGTTTGTAGTTTAACGTCTTGCATGAGGATGAGGGTCGGGGACCCGAGAAGGCCAAGGGGCCTGAGGCTGGGCCTCGTAAGGGGAGGCGTACGACATGGTACATGATCCCGACGTGAATGAGGACATAGTCCCACATCACACCGTACAACCCTATGAGGAATCCTGGTCCGTGGGCCCGATCGCTAGCACCACATGGGGGAATTTTGTCACCTCGGGATGGGGCAGAATGAATCAATGCACTCGATGTATGGGACATCTCAGGGTGGACCCGAAGATCCAGGACACTATTGACCATGTTCGAAACACAACGTTCCTATGGTGACCCGTATGGGAGCAACAAATGAGCGTCGACCGTTGACCAAATTCGCAACGCGAGACTTGTATCGGTTTGCTTGAAAACCCTCAGGGGCGTTGGCCCGTATCGGTAGGAGAGCCCTTGGGCATTGTATCCAGGCAGTTCTTGGGGGTCCCTCTGGGTGTGAAAAATGATGGAATCCCAGTCAAGGAGTGGGTGAAGCATAACTGTATCCATCCATGAAAGGGGGAAACACCTCCAGGGGGGGATGTGCAGCCGGGTCGAGGCTTGCTCGATGTGAGTTGGGGAAAAAGTGTGCACCCTGCCATGTCTTGACCCGAGGGGAAGATTTTGGCTTTTGGGCTGGTCCAACGGATGAAATGTCCGGGCATTCCTACGTATCTCATAAGGATGAGAATCAAGCCATACGTAGTTTTTGAAGGCCATGCAGTTTATCGTCATGTGGTGAGGACGTGGAAGGAATAGAAGAATGGGAGAGGGCACATGGTGCGACCCTTACAATCCTTGTGCGAGCAGGGTTGCATATGCGGGGCCAAGAAAGCCTACTCCCTGCTACACAAAGATCCTCCAAGAAAACTATTCCTAGGAGGAATAGTGGAAGGGAAAATCTTGGGGCTGGGCTCAAGACGAGATGTTCGAGCGTTCCTACGTATCTCATAAGGATGAGAATCAAGCCATACGTAGTTCTAGAAATGCAGTTTAACGTCATGCGGGACGATAAGAAGCATCTCATTTGGGGATATGTACGGTACGACGAGTAATCCGATGTGAATGAGGACATAGTCCTACACCATACCGTACAATCCCGCAAGAGAATAGATCAGGAAAAACCAGGGGGCCTGAGGCCGGGCCGCGGTCAGGGAGACCTGACCAGCTTGCTATTTAACATCTCGCAGTGAAGACGGGGCCGGGGGCCCGAGGAGGCCAAGGGGCCTGAGGCTGAGCCTCGGTCAAGAAGGCCTGACCGGCTTGTAGTTTAACGACTTGCAGGATGAAGATGCAGTTTATGGTCATGTAGGACTTTACAGTTTAGAGTCATGTTGGACCATAACGTGCAGTTTAAGGTCATACGGGACCATTTCACAGTTTATCGTCTTGCAGGACGAATATGCAGTTTAAGGTCGTGCAGGACCATTTTGCAGTTTAGGGTCGTGCAGGACCCTTTCAGAGTTTATCGTCTTGCAGGACGAAGATGCAGTTTAAGGTCGTGCGGGACCATTTTACAGTTTAGGGTCGTGCAAGACCCTTTTTTCCTAGGCAAAGTATCGTTTGAGGATTTTGGCATTGGTGGGAGGGGTTATACGCTCTCCATCTTTGGTCACCAAGGAGTATGCTCCATTGGGGTAAACCTTATGGATGATATAAGGCCCTTCCCATTTGGGTTCTAATTTGGGCGGTTTCCTACCGGGAATCATTGGCGCTCGAAGGGCCAGTACCAGGTCGCCCTGTAGAAAAGAGCGAAGACGAAACTTCTTGTCAAAGGCTCTCACTATCTTGTCCTGATGCCTTTCCAGATTGTGCAGGGCACGGAGACGGTTCTCGTCCAGTGCTTCTAATTCAGCCAGACGGATCCCGGCTACCTCATCTGATGTCTGGTGGTCATAAACTGCAGTGCGTAACGATGGATCCTGGATCTCAATGGGTAGGAGGACCTCAGCTACATACATCAGGGAATATGGGGTCACCTGGGTAGATTTGCGAGTCGTCGTCCGGTAAGCCCAGAGGGCGTTGGGGAGCTTGTCCGGCCAACTTTTCTTGTTCTGACAAACCATCTTCTACAGAATGTTAGAGAGGGTCTTGTTGAAAGCCTCGATCTGTCCATTTGCCTGCGCGTGGTAGTGGGAGGTATGGTTCGACTGGATGTCGTACTTAGCGTACAATTTCTTCAATTCAGCTTCTCGGAAGTTGGTGCCGTTATTGGTGATGACGGCGTGAGGTACCCCAAACCGGTGGATAATGTTGGAGCTCACAAAGTCAACGATGGAACGGGCCTTGACCTCTTTGATAGGAACTGCCTCTGCCCACTTGGAGAAGAAATCTGTAGCAGTCAGGATGAACCTACACTGGCGGGCTGTTTCCGGTGTATACGGTCCCACTACATCAATTCCCCATACCGCAAATGGCCAAGAGTACTTGGTGGGGTGGAGGGGCTCCGGCGGCCGATGTAAGAATTTGGCGTGTACTTGGCATGCGTGGCATCTCTTGGCATATCCAATACAATCGTGGATCATAGAGGGCCAAAAGTACCCTAACCTCCAGATTTGATGGGACAGTTTCGGCCCAACTTGATGGGCGCCACAGGAACCGGCGTGAACCTCTTGCATAACTTGAGGTATCTCCCCTCCTTGGATGCAACGGAGGAGGAAGCCATCGAAACTCCGCTTATAAAGGATTCGTTCAAGACTGGGGCCGCTCTGGAGGTAAATTGCAGCGCGCGGCGTCGGATTCACTCGCGTTCGGCCCGGTCGTCCGGGAGCTGACCATTTTGGAGATACTTGACAAAAGGTGCTCTCTAGTCGGGGGTGGTTTCAGCCACTGCGTCTGACGAACCCGGGACTCCCGATATGGAGGGTCCGACGGTGAGATGACTTACCCTAAGGATATCACGGTTCTCTTGGGTGGTGGGGGCAATGACTCTCCAGTGGGCCACATGTATGATCAAATCATCTTGCTCGGGTTCCACGAGCGACGTGGCTAAGCCAGCCAGGGCGTCTGCTTGTCCGTTATGTGACCGTGGGACATGGGTAACCTCTGGTCGAGAAGAGAACTGGGCCATTAGGCGGAGGGTGTACTCCAGCAACGGTGCGAGCTCCGGCTTCCTGACGACGTAGTCTCCATTAACTTGTTTGATTACCAGCTCGGAATCCCCCTTCACATGTAGATGGGGCACATGGATCTCAAGGGCTAACTCGAGGCCGATGATGAGAGATTGGTACTCTGCCTCGTTGTTCGTACAGCCTTCTGACAATAGGAACAAGTATGGAAGGACGGCTTGCGCCGGGGTAATGAAGACAATACCCAGGCCCACTCTGTTGAGCTTGGGATCGTTGAGCCTCCTACCGGTGGGGCTCCGGGAGGCACCGTCGAAATGCATTTGCCAACACGGGACAACATGATCGACTGAGAGGATCGTCTCATCAGGGAAATCCAGGTCCAGGGATTGATCCACAGAGGTTGGATGGGCAGCTAAAAATTTTGCCAACGCCTGTCCCTTAATGACCTTCTGAGGTACAAACCTGATATCAAACTGCTGGAGAATCACTGCCCATCGTGCTAGTCGGCCAGTCAGCATGGGACGGTTCAGGATGTACTTCAGTGGGTATACCCCAGAGACCAATTGAACCTCGTGGTGCTGCAGGTAATGTCGCAACTTCTGCACGGCAAAGACAAGCGCAAGGCAGCTCTTTTCGATAGGGGAGTATCTGATCTCCGTATCGAGAAGCATGCAACTGAGATAGTAGAGACTATTCTCAGTACCCTAGTTATTCTTCTGGGCAAGCAGCGCACCGAGGGATCTCTCCAGGGAGGTCACGTAAAGGACCAGTGGCTTTCCAGAGACGGGTGGCATCAAGACCAGAGGTTGGAGAAGATACTGCTTGATTTCCTCGAAGGCGGTCCGACACTCCTCATCCCATTCGTAGGCAGTGCCCTTCTTCATGAGCCGGGAAAAGGGCTTACACTTGCCGGCCAGATTCGCGATGAATCGGAGTATATAGGCTAAGTGGCCTTGAAGGCCTCAAAGCTCTCGAATGTTGCTCGAGGGAGGCATTTGGCTGATGGCCTTGATCTTCTCCGGGTCGATCTCGATACCTCGGTATCTGACAACAAAGCCCAGAAACTTCCCGGAGGTGACCCCGAAGGCACACTTCAGTGGGTTCATCTTCAGGTGATGGGAACGGAGGAAACCGAACACTTTCTCAAGGTCTTTGATATGGTCCTGGCGCTAGCATGATTTGACTACGAGGTCATCCACGTATCATTCCACCAATGTCCTGAGAATCGGTTTGAATATGCGATGCATGGCCCTTTCATAAGTGGAACCTGAATTTTTCAAACCGAATGGCATTACCTGGTAGCAAAAGGTACCTTGGGGAGCCCTAAAGGCAGTGGACTCCTCGTCTTCGGGAGCCATACGGATCTGGTTATACCCGGAATACCCATCCATGAAAGAGAGGGCTTGGAACCCGGCCGTGGCGTCAATCAACAGCTCCGTCACCGGGAGTGGGAAGTCATCCTTTGGGAGTGGCGATTAAGATCGTGGAAGTCAATGCAGACTTTGATCTGTCCATTCTTCTTCCTGACTGGCACAATGTTGGCAAGCCACTTGGGGTACTGGACCTCCTTGACGAAGTTGGCTTTGATTAGCTTGTCAACTTCGGCCTCAACCACAGCACCATGAGAAGGGTGCATCTTCCTGGGAGGCTGCTTAAACCCACGATGTTTTGCCAGGAGGCCCAGACGGTGAATGGACACCTAGGGATCTGGCCCTGGCATCTCGTTGTAACTCCAAGCAAACACATCACGGTGCTGTTTGAGGAAGTCTATGTACTGCTGCCGCTCCTCGAGGGACATGGCTGCACTGATCAATGTGGGTTTTGGATCTGCCTCGCTACCAAATTTCACCTCTACCAGTTCATCAACCGTGGTAGAGACGCCTTCTTCAAAGGTGGGGGGAGCATCCTCCAGGTCTTCCTCCCCACCCGTGGGGGGACTTCCCGGGATGGAAGATACTTCTGGGCTATCAAAATCCGAGGGGCAGCTGGTGCTGTCTTGGGCAGCAGCGGTCATCACATCGGGAGACTCGCTTGCCATTGAGACCATAGCAATGAAGGCAGTTGACCCTATCCCATCTGGCCTTCGGCCTAAAGGGCCAAATTTGATGATATCAAAGCAGTGGTGACGTGTCAGCCTGAGTCGGTTAATTCCAGCCCGGCGGAAGAGACATGTATGGCACACCGCCATTGTCATAAGCTTGACGTCCCGGTACCATACATGGGTAGGGGGTTCCCGGATGACTTGAGCCTGGTTGATGTAGCAGTACAAGGTGATTTTCCATCGTCGCTTGGACACGGGAACATGCCTTCCTTGCGTTCCAGAAACAACAAAACATTGCCCCATGTCGGGGGTCGTGGCCTCCAACCGGTGGATCGGGAGGAGTAGGCATCATCCATGCTTGCCCAGGGGTCACTTGTGACCGGGGAGGGTTCATCCTCTCTTACTAGGATTTTCTTATCCTTACTTTTGTAATAACCCGCATCCAGATAGCGGGCCTCACAAGAAGCGAAAGGGGACGCGTCTCCTTGGAGCACGCCTACTCGACCGTTGAGCGAGTACTTGAGGCACTGGTGATATGACGAAGGGACCGCTGCATGCAGATGGAGCCATGGCCTACCCATCAATGGGTTGTAGGCGGTGTCCTGAGAGACAACCATGAACTCGGTGCTGGAAATTAAGCCACCGACCTGAGTCTTCAGGCGGATCTTGCCGATTGGGGTTTTCTCTGTCCTGTCGTACCCCTGGATCCTGAGGTCAGAGGGGGTTAAATCACCTTTGGACAGACCCAGCTTTCGCAGCGTCCGGGTCGGAATTAGATTGATTCTGGAACCTGTGTCAACGAGGCAGCGGCGGACTTCCACACCATTAAAGTGGCCAGTGATGTACAACGGGCGAATGTGCCCCTGTATAGAAGGGTCCTCATCTTCACCGGAGAACGAGATAACAGCCTGAAATTCGGTGTTTTCAATCGTCTTGGTATGGAAGGCTTCTACAGCTACTACCTCCGTCTCGAACTGGAGGGGGCTCCTTAGGGCCTCGGCAAGTGCCTCGCGCATTTCAGATGACAGGCGAAGGGCCTCCAGGATGGAGAGCCTCACCGGAATGCCGGCCAGGTGCTTCATAACATCGTACTTTCATGCCAAACGCGAGACTCTGCTTACAGGAGGTCATTCGGCATTTGGAGGCACAGCGGGTCCGGCCGGCTAAACCAGCGATTGACTAGTACTGGGTACATCTTGCTGCCTACTAGTAGAAGCCTGAAGAGTAGTCGCCGGACTAGGATCGGACAGCGGAGGCTGGCCTGTATCCGGGAAAGACTGACTGTGATACGAACAAGGCGGCTCCCCCCGATCCAATAGCACGAACGACGGTGGAGGTAGAGCCGAGGGTGTTAGATGGGTTTGCGCATGCTGAGATCTGCGCTGAGCCTGCTGCCTGGTCTCAGTAGTGTGCATGGCTTGGCCAAAAATGCCTGCTGACATACCTCGATGACTGGCGCGATTGCGATTCCGCTGACGTTGACATCGGCTGGAAACATTGGGGAGGTCTGTCTGGCGTTCCCCCTCGTCGGGGGTCATATAGGGCTTTACCAGCTCCACGGTGTTAACCAAAGCATACCCCTGGCTGTCTCTCGAGGAGTCATCCACCGCTAGGTGGATACTGGGAGGAATCCCCATTTCAGGGGGCATAAAGTCACCGAGAGTGCAGGATGACGACGGCACTGGCGGTGCGCGTTGCTTCTTCTTACGTTGTTGCTGCTTGCCCTTTTGGGCAGAGGTCGACTGTGAAGATGATGTAGAGGCACTGACTACTTCTTTTGAAGGTTCCGACTGCTTCAGGCACGCCCGGATGATACCATGGGCACGAACGACGGTTTTTCGAGCCATCCAATCATGGTATTTCTGGGATCCGCGGCTAGGGACCTACTGCCACTCACCTTCACTGTCACTATCGATCTCTGATCCTGAAAATACACCTGCCACTTGCGCTAGTGATTGGCCCAACTTAACTATGTTGTTGTTGACCTGGTCTTGAAGCCAGTCTTTAAACACATAGCATTGCTTGAGGGTGTGCCCCAGGATCCGATGATAAGGGCAGTAGTTGGGGTGATCAGTGAGATGCGCCTCTGCCGGCCTTCTGCACTCAGGCAGACGCACAATCCCTTGCTCTAGAGCACTTCAGAAGTAGCCAGGGACCTGATTTTCGTTGAACAAATAGGTCTGGTACCTTCTTTCCGAATAGGGGGCCCTGGGGGCCTGGCCTTGACGAGGGACCGGAGGGGCCTGCCGAGGAGGCAGCACCTGATTGTCTCGCCTAGGTGGCGGTGGCGCGTTGCGCGGGGGAACCTGTCGGTTCTGAGGCAGTCGCTGCTGGGAAGGAGCCTGTGCTTGAGGTGGAGGACCTCTGCGGGGTTGTGGGGGTGGTGCCGCCGGCAGCAACTCCAGCTGCCTCGGGGCTTCTATTTGAGCCACCGCGGCGGGTTCAGCCCTGGCGGTCCTCCTGGATGGGATCATAGGGGGCAACAAACGTGCCTGACTAGCCTGTTGTAGGGCTTCCTCGAGGCGCTGAGCCTTATCTGAGAAATCTCTGAACCCTCCAGGGTAGTTCTGGGTGATCAGGGAGGGTACCAGCTCTGTCTTGACGTTCCCCACACACATCATCAGTAGTTGCTCCTGAGTCAGTGGCATATCGAGGGAATACGTAAGTCCCTTCCACCGGGCGATGAAATCTGCAACCCGCTCATCAGGCCTTTTCTTGCACTTGAAGAGGTCTGCAATGCTGGTCTTTTGCGTGGTGGAGCTGAACTGGTATAAGAACTGCCGGCGAAGATCCTCCCAACCGGTCACTGATCCGATAGGGAGCTGGCTGTACCAGACGAATGTCAGACCTTCCAATGTCTGTACGAAACATCGGAGCTTGGCGGCTTCTTGTTGAGCCGGGGTCCCCAGCATGGGGCCACACCTGGAAGAAAAATGAGCCAAGTGCTGCGGCGGGTCCCCTATCCCGTTAAAAGGCGAGAAAGTGGGGTTCCCAAAACCCGGAGGTGCGGGCATATCATCCACCCACGCGGGATAAGGCTTTCCATCCAGTGGGACCGCCACCTGCCGCGTTTCCAACGCTTCGAGGCGGGCTGTGAGCGCCGCGATAAGATCCTCCGGGTGGGGGTCCCTGTCTTGACGGGGATCCCTAAACACAAGTGCATTTCCAGGTTCTTCAACACGGTAGACGGCTTTGGCCGCTCGTGGGTCAACTGGCTGGATGACATGCGGGGCGACTGGGGGAACCCGGATTGGATTCTTCAGATTGCCCCGTCGCTCGGGGAGATTTGGTGAGACGTATCACGCCCTCTTTCCATACGTTCCGGCTTCTGCCCTGTCTACGGTAGTAGCATGATCAGGGTTGCCCGGAGGCATCTCACCGGGGGGGAATTGTTCTTGCCCCTGCTGCCCCGGCCTGGGATTACCATAGTCGGGTCGCTGCTCTGCAGCACGCTCAGCCAAGAGTTTGTCAACCAGCCTCTTCTGCTCAGCAAGCAGCTGGCGTAACGTGGCCTTCTCGGGATATTCGTCCGTCTTCTGCACAGAGGCGGACGGGTCAGAGTGCTTGACTGTTCCTACGTTCTCCTTACCCTTGCCGGTGTTTCGACCGAGTACCAGCGACTCGATGGGTACGAGGAGACCTAGCAGGTTACTCTGCTGACGGGTAACTCTCCCTGATGGGTCGAGCAGCGGCGGTACGCCCTCGGGTGGTAAGTCTCCATCAAGGAATTCAATCTGATCTTCCTTATCCACAACGTCGGCCATGTGGACTGCGACCCCTCTTGAGGGAATGTCCTCGATGTCGCATAGTGAATCGGGCTGCCATCGGATAGGGTCGAAGAGGAGAGCGGCATAGTGTCCCCAACCACGGACTTGCACATGGGGGGTGGCTTCCCTGATGATTCTGCAGAGTGATTTAAGACTCTGAACGCATTTTCATTGAATGGCGCTCTGGTGGCCTGGCGACTCAGGGTGCTGGGCCACAAGAAGTGTGGCCGCATCGATCAGGCGGCACTGCTCGCCGATTTCTTCGAAGTGCTCTCGACTTCTAGGGTACACCACCCATTCATAACGGATGCGGAAGTGTGTCTCCCATACGGTTCGACAAAAGCACCCCACTTCTTCAGGGGTAAGAGACTCTGGTATGTGGAAATTTAGCGCCGCCGTCGGCCAGAACTTCTCCGGGAAGTAATCCGTTGCAAGAATACTCCAGAAGCTCCTGGGCTCGGACTCAGGGTCTGGCCCTATGTTGCCCCACTCGTCAACCGGGGGCGGCTGAGGGACCGGTAGCGGTACCGAGGCGGACCTCTGGGATAGTAAGCTCGGCGGTGGAGAATACGGGAAACGAGCTGACTGGCCGCCAAATTCTGGGCCATCCTCCGAAGAGTGAGGTGACCTGGCCACGATGTCACGATACGACGAGCTGATAACAACAGCTTCCGGAACAGGAGCCGCAGCTACCGGAGACAGGTTGTGTCATCGCTCTACTGTCATTGGCCCCCAAAATAACTCTATGTGGTCTCTAGTAGAGGTAGAGGGCGCCTTTGGTGACAAAGGCTGTGATTGCGCGGTCGAGACCTGCGGAATTCCCAGGATGTCCTCCTCTTGGATGTACCTGCGGAGGGAGATGGGAATCTGGTGGACCTCAAATTCCAGGAGAATGAGGCTAACGTGTCTGGTTCCTACCCCAGTCCTTGATACAGAGGAGCGGGGAGAAGGTTCCATCGCTGAATCGCATTCCGCTTCCAAGTTGGAGAAGCGGGAAGGTTTGATCTCCACCTGGGCCTTCCCAGGATTCTTCTTGTGGCGGCAACGACCCGCTCTCCTTCCCCAGGGCGGCTCTTTGGGACAGGGTTGATCCCTATCAGGCAGCCTCGGGGCGGCGCTGGCGCCGTGGCGGAGAGGGCCCCCACTCGAGATAGCCGGGGTGCAAGGGGCACCGGGGCAAATGTCGAAGGGTACATGGGGAGGACCTCTATGGTCGATGCGAGTGGAGCGAGGCTGACCTTAAATCCTCGAGTTGCTGGGGCGAGGAGGACCTTCGCTGGTTTCAGAGAGGACGTAGGGAGGGCCCCCACGTTGGAGAGGGACCGGATGGATGGTGCCTTCAGGTTGGCGGTCGGGGGCAGGAGGATGGACTCCATACCCTGTATAGTGGGTGCGGGAAATGTTTCCGCGCTGAGAATCACTGCCGCGGGGCAGGTCTTCCTGCGGTATGGGGGTAGCACAAGGCATGCCTCCATGAAAAACCTCGGAGCGGGGAAGGCCCACGCTCTGTGGAGTGTGGTACGGGGAGGACCTCCGTACGGGGTGACATTACCGCGGGTTAGCTCGTGGCGATCACCACATGGGCCTGCAACCCGGAGAGTCAACCCAGCCTGCCCGTGGGGCAGTTGGGGTCTCGATCCTGGTTGGGTGAAGGAGTGCCCCTGCTCAGTGTATGCAGGGGCTTCACGATGCACGTCGGCGGTGGCTCGGGCCACTGTAGCTGTCGACGTCGACGTGCCTAGGCGAGCGTCCTCAGCCCGGGCCCGGTGCTGATGTCGGGTTAGGTGAACTGGTGCAGGTGGTGCAGGGATGTAGCCTGCCTGCTCTTCCTGCGGGGCCGGACGGTGGTGCTGACGCGGCCGGGCGGGATCTCTCGCTTGGAGCCCTCGGGTCGGGACCCTGAGCGGGCTGAGCCGGACGGCGCCCGCCTCTTCAGCGTAAGGCAAGGAGTCTTCAAGGCTTTCCAGAGACAAGCTCCCGAAACGGTTGAATGTTGGGGTGGGGAGCAGGGGCTCCCTACGCGGCCTGTTAGGGCGGCGTTGACGGCGGGGCCTGGAGGCCTCCAGGTCCAGGCGGGCCATATCCCGGGTTGGGATGACCCCTTCTTCCTCGTACCTGCACACGAGGTTGTTGATCACCCTTCGCTGGATGACCTCTGATGGGGAAAGGGGACGTGGGCGCCCCGTATTCCGCGATGTGGCGGTCGTCGTGGCGGTGGCGGTGCTACGTGGGGTGGCCGTGGCGGTTTTGCCCCTGCCCCTGCGTGGGCGGGGAGCGGACGGTGATCACGTCTCTGTAAAAGCAACCTGGTTCCTTAGAAACGAAGGGATCAACTCATCAGTACTGAGAGGAAAAGGATTGACAGCCAGTGCCCCAGTGTCCTTCCATTCTTCACGTCTGTAAGAAGGATCCATGCCAACACGCTGCAGAACGGAGTGCCCCACGTTCTACTGGCCCGACTTCCGGTGAGTTTCACGACAGGCCCGCTATTTGCTTGGCAGGACCGGGCACCAGATATCTGGATCCGGTGACACGTCAATCTACTGGTGTCTCGAACACTACTAATCTCCATATTGAGGAGAAGAATTTCACGTCGGGTTCACCATTTCTATTTCCGATGCTTTCTGCCAGGGCGCGCGCGCGCATTCCGCTCCGTCCACGGAGGAGGACGCGCGACGCTTTTGTTGCCCCGAATTCCCGCTTTCCAAAGGCGGGCGGCATTCGCTCCTTATTCAGGGACGTCTGCTCCTTGATCGAAACAGGATGATGGGATGTCCGTTCTTCCTCCTGCGGATCCCTCCTCAGAACTCGTCACCTAGTCTGGGTCTCCCTCATAGATTTAATACGTAGTTCGTGAAACTCTTCCCAGTTCCATGTTTCCATGGACGCCGGTTAATTACACTGCTTCTGTCAGGACATTCCAAGGGGTCTAGTCAGGGCAGCATCCTTCAGTTAGGGGAGTAGTCATGTTGAGGCATCAGTAGCATGTCAGGATGCTGGGGTACCTGGCATGTCTGTCTGTTATCCTTGGTCACAATGCTTCTCGAGGGCGTGGAATCCCGAGGCATCCCACATCGAGCGCAGGGAATTATATGTCATAGGCACATATCTGAGGTTTTCCTCAGCTTCCCGTGATCAACACAGGGTATGCCGCGAGTTTAACATCTAGTGGAGACGGATCAACCCAACCAGAGCATTAGCTAGGATAGATCGGATTGAGGGATCCTCCTTGAAGGGATGTCAATACCAGGGCCAGCCCATGGATGGCTGCGAAGAAGAGCGTACCGACATGGTCTCACCGGGATAAGACGGTCCGGGCGAGAATCGGGACGGGTGATAGGTTGATGAATGGAGTGGAGGGAGAGTGAAATGGGAACATCACAGAGGGCGATAGTGAAGTTGGGCTTGAACCTTGACGAGGCTTCCTACGTATCCCCGTGGTAGGGAATCAAAGTCCGCATAGTTTGGGATGATGCCGATAAACCGACGTGAAGGTGGACCTTGGCCCGATGAGCATCGTCAGCGTACCGACGTGAAATTAGACCCGTGGGTCCACTAGTGGTGGGCTTGAACCTTGGGAAGGTTTCCTACGTACCATGCCTTGACATGGATCAAAGTCCTCGTAGTTCGGGGGATTGATGGAATACAGTTTTACGTCATGCGGGACGATAGTGAACCCTGACGTGAATAAACGACGGACGGTGGGTGTCGGCGAATCAACGTAAGTGAGGGACCTTAGTCCAATGGGAGTTGGGCTTAAACCTCAGGGAGGCTTCCTACGTACCATGCCTTGACATGAATCAAAGTACTCGTAGTTCGGATTGGGGAATGCAGTTTACCATCATGCGGGACGGGGGTGAACCAACGTGAATAAGGTCGGAATGACCAGATGGTGGGTTTGAACCTCGTAGAGGCTTCCTACGTACCATGCCTTGACATGAATCAAAGACCTTGTAGTTTGGGTTAGTCACAACGGCTTGCCGTCGGACTGGAATTGCAGTTTAACGTTGTGCTGGACGTAGATAGAACTCGACGTGAATTGGATGATGGGTGGGCTTGAACCTCGTGGAGGCTTGCTACGTACCATGCCTTGACATGTATCAAAGACCTCATAGTTCATATGGGGCTTTGTCGGTGGACCGACGTGAAAGTGGACCTTGGTCCAATGGGTGGTGGGATTGAACCTTGGGAAGGCTTCCTACGTACCATGCCTTGACATGGATCAAAGACCTCGTAGTTCAGGTGGAAATGGTTGTGTAGTTTAATGTCATGTGGGAAAAAAGGAGGCATGCAGTTTAACGTCATGCTGGACGAGGGCGAGACTCGACGTGAATGAATGACCGAGCAATGTGGATTGAACCTCATGGAGGCTTCCTACGTACCATGCCTTGACATAGATCAAAGTCCTCGTAGTTCAAATGGGATGAGTCACAACGGCTTGCCACTGGACCGGAATGCAGTTTAACGTCGTGCTGGACGGGAATGAGACCCGATGTGAGTAAATTACGGGTGGGCTTGAACCTCATGGAGGCTTCCTACGTACCATGCCTTGACACGGATCAAAGTCCTCGTAGTTCTATAAAAAAGGTGGGCTTGAACCTCGTGGAGGCTTCCTACGTACCATGCCTTGACATGGATCAAAGACCTCGTAGTTCATATGGGATGAGTCGCAACAGCTTTCCACTGGACCAGAATGCAGTTTAACGTCGTGCTGGACGGGAATGAGACCCGATGTGAGTAAATGACGGGTGGGGTTGAACCTCATGGAGGCTTCATACGTACCATGCCTTGACACAGATCAAAGTCATCGTAGTTCTCTAGGTGGGGGGTCAGGGTCGGTGCTCACTCTAAGCCCAAGTGAGTATTGCTCGGTGTGATAAACAAGAGGTTGGAAGGACCTGACGATCATGTCGAGAAGGATGCATCCATGAGAAGCGAAGAGGGGCTTACGCGTTAGGCGGCCCATGGTGCTGGGACTTACTCCAGGATGGAGGCCCAAAGTGCGACGAAGCACGGGAAAGAGGGACCTTGGTCCAATGGTGGGAGGTGCCTCGTTCCCTATCACACCCTCCACTGACCTTGGTAGTGGGGAAGTATGGAGATTCACGGGTGCAATCATCCGTACGAAAGGTTAGGGGCTTACGCTCTGAGGCAGCCCTTCCCCCGCAGACAAACGCCGCTCCGACAAGGAGGATCTCATTCCATGTGAGGAGGAGTTCACTCTCGTGGAGACAAGTGGGCGTAAAAAATGTTTGACCTGGGGGGACCCTTCGTGAGGGGGACGAGGTCGGATCATAGTTTAACATCATGTGTTGAGGACGTGGTGCTTGGCAGTTTAACGTCCTATAGCTCGGATGAGGTGGGTTCACTTCACACCCCTAGGACATACATAACCGGTACCCTCTAGTCCTTGGGGAAGGGAAGGTACCAGTAAGGCCATGGTTAAGGGGGGTCGTGGAACGAACCATCGAGGGGTCCACGTTAGCGTGGCTATACAAAGAAGCAATAGCCGTTAGCGTGCCAATGCGAATAAGCATTAGGCGAAGCAACACTACGGGTGGTACTGTCCATGGGACTTTGAAATCACATCATGCAAACCTGGAGGGTCGCACGGGAAGAGGAATCTCTAAGCAAAGGAGTGTGCTTCGCGAAGTGGAGTGCCTTGGCCTTAACATGGAGCATAGGTGTGAGTGGAAGGTGCTTCGCGAAGTGGAACAGTGTTCACGGAGCACTGCCTCGCGAAGAAGGGGTGCCTCGCGAAGCAGGGTCCTGCGAAGCAGTGTGATTCGCGACGTGTAGCGATCCTGCCTTAGAATAGGGATCACTAGCATGGGTTGGGTGTTTCGCGAAGCATAAACGCTCTGTGGCAGTCCGGGTTCCCTTGGGAATCCCCTTCCTTCGCGAACTCCCTTGAGCTTCGCGAAGGGCATCCCTCTCGGAAGAGGGGCTCAAAACGAGACAAAGCAGAGGCGTCTCGCGAAGTAGAAGTACCTCGCAGAGGTCATCATTCCCGGGGCAAAGAGTGCTTCACGATTCGGGAGAGGAGAAGCTGAAAGGTCAGATTGTCCGTCCTCTTGGACTCAGGGGGAGTCCAGTATTTATAGGGAAGGGGCGCCGCGAAGCAGAACTCGCGCGCCGCCTTCGGTGCTTCGTGGTGCGCTCGCGAACGTCAACGTCGTCCGCGGAGCATTACCGCCTCAGGAGCTTCACGGCGGCTCGCGAACGTCAAATGCGTTCGCGGAGCATTACCGCCTCTGGAGCTTCGCGGAGGCTCGCGAACGTCAAATGCGTTTGCGGAGCATTACCGCCTCAGGAGCTTCGTGGCGGCTCATGAACGTCAAATGCGTTCGCGGAGCATTACCGCCTCAGGAGCTTCGCGGGGCCGCAATGGTCGGGGCGCTTCGCGTGGGTGCTTCGCGGCGGTGCTTCGCGAGGCAGCGCGCCGGCCTTCTTTTTCTTTCCTTTCTTTCGGGCCATATTTTTAGCGCCAATAATGGTTCAATGAGACTTTGCATTGATTATAGAGCCTTGAATAAAATCACTGTTAAGAACAAATATCCTTTGCCTCATATCGATGATTTGTTTGATCAGCTCTAGGGGGCTCAGTATTTTTCAAAGATTGACTTGAGATCGGGGTACCATCAGTTGAAGGTAAAGGAAGTAAATGTACCAAAGACTGTGTTTTGTACAAGCTATGGCCATTATGAATTTGTAGTTATGACATTTGGGCTAACCAATGCACCTGTTGTATTCATGGACCTTATGAATAGAATTTTCCATGAGTTCTTGGATAAGTTTTTGGTTGTTTTCATTTAAGATATTTTGGTGTTTTCAAAAATTAAAGTGGAGCAAGAAATTCATTTAAGGGTTATTTTGAAAACCTTAAAAGAAAAGAAATTGAATGAGAAATTCAGAAAGTGTGAGTTTTGGTTGCAACAAATTTCTTTCTTTGTTCATATTGTTTCTAAAAATGGAATAACTGTTGATCTTGCAAAAACAAAGGTTGTTGAAGAATGGACAAGGCCCACAAATGTAACCGAGATTCGTAGTTTAATTGGTTTGGAAGGATATTACCAAAGGTTTGTTAGAAATTTTTCTCGGTTATCTAGTCCAATGACTAAGATAACTCGGAAGGGTGTTAAGTTTATCTAGACAAAGGAATGTGATGATTGTTTTCAAGAATTGAAAAGAAGATGGGTTAATGCTACAGTTTTGGCACTACATTCCAAGAATGGTGAGTTTGTTATCTACAGTGATGCTTCATTGAAAGGACTTGGTTGCGTCCTAATACAGAATGATCAGGTAATTGCTTATGCATCACGACATTTGAAAACTCATGAGGTAAATTAACCTGCACATGATTTGGAATTAGCTGCTGTTATTTTTGCTTTAAAAATTTGGAGGCATCATTTGTATGTTGTAAATTATGAAATATATACTGATCACAAAAGTTTAAAGCATATATTCACTGAGAAAGCATTGAAAATGAGATAGAGGAGATAGCTGGAATTAATTAAGGATTATGATTGTACAATTCGTTACCATCTGGGAAAATCAAATAAAGTGGATGATGCTTTGAGTCAAAAAAGTAATGCTTCATTAACAATGTTGTGTTTGGAAAGTGATCCTTTGGTTATGGATTTGATGAAATTTGGCATAGAAGTTGTTGGTGCAGTATATTATTATGTTTTGTTTCAGGTATCAGTGAAATATTCTCTATCAGACAGAATTAAGCAAGCATAGAAGCAAGACAGTGAGTTGCAGAAAAAGTTAGAGCTGGTTCAGAAGGGTAAGTTGCCTGAATTCAACATTGATAATGATTATGTTTTTGGATTTGGGAAGAGATTGTGTGTGCCTTGTGATTCACAGTTGAAGAGAGAGTTGTTATGTGAAGCTCATAGCTCTCCGTTTTCAGTTCATCCAGGCAGTACTAAGATGTACAGAGATCTTCGAGAGTATTACTGGTGGGATAGAATGAAAAGAGATATTGCTGATTTTATGGTGCAGTGTTTGACTTGTAAACAGGTTAAAGAAGAGCAGTAGTTACCGAAATGGATGCATAAGCCTTTACCAGTAACAGAGTGGAAAAGGGAGAATATATCCATGGACTTCGTTGTGGGATTCCCAAAGACACCTCAAGGTAATAATGCAATCTGGGTTATTGTCGATCGCTTGACTAAATCAGATCATTTCCTTGCTATATGAGATACTTTTTCCCTAGAAAAACTATCCCGTTTGTATCTTAAAGAGATAGTCAGGTTACATGGAGTTCCCCTCTCCATTGTATCTGATCATGATCCCAGGTTTACTTATGACTTTTGGAAAGGCCTTCAGAAGTCATTGGGTACTGAATTAAATTTTCGCACAACTTTTCATCCTCAATCAAATGGGAAGTTAGAATGAACCATTCAGACTTTGTAGGATATTCTACATGCTTGTTTGATGGATTATCTGGGAAGTTGGGACCAACATCTTTCTTTGGTTGAGTTTTCTTATAATAATAGTTTTCATTCCAGTATACAGATGGAAGCATTTGAGGAATTATATGGGAAGTGGTGTCGAAATCCAGCTTTTTGGGATGAAGTGGGTGAAAGGAAGTTGATGGGGCCAGAATTGGTAGAAGAGTTGGTAGAAAAAGTTCATCTATTATAGAAACACATGAGAACAGTTCAGAGCAGACAGAAAAGTTATGCGGACAACAGGAGGAAGGATCTCTCTTTTGAGGTAGGTGATCATGTCTTCCTCAAAGTTTCACCATGGAAAAGTGTGATGCGATTTGGTAAGAACGGAAAGCTGAGTCCAAGGTTTATTGGACTATACGAAATTCTGTAGAGAGTTGGATCAGTTGCATACCAATTGGATTTACCTCTGAGTTTATCTCGGGTACATAATGTTTTTCATGTTTCAATGTTAAGGAAGTACAGGCCAGATCCATCTCATGTTTTGAGTCCAAAGGTAGTTCAGCTGGAAGAGAATTTATCTTATGAGGAACAACTGATCCAGATTCTTGACCATAGGGAGCAAGTATTGTGGAATAAGGTGATTCTTCACGTAATGGTTTTGTGGAAAAACCACATGATTGAAGAGGCAACATGGGAATCTGAAAATTCTATGAGGGATAAATACCCCCATTTATTTAAGTGAATAAATTGAGAGGACGCAATTCCCAAAAGGGGGGAAGGATGTAACATACCAGGTAAATAAAGAATAATACATTTTCATATTTATTAATATTTTTTTGAATTAAGTATTAATTTTACTTTAATGGGGTTGCTATGTTCGATGGAGAACCCTTTTTAAATATAGTTTTGGTCACTCTTATACATTCTATTGGTCCAAATAAAATTATTCTTTAGAATCGGGACATCAAAATTTACTTTGTGTAATTTTTTGGTATTTTCTGATAATTTTCATTTTTTTAATGAATAGTGAAAAATGTTGTATTTTAATTCAAAACCTCATTTTAATCTAATTTATTTATAAGGATATATTATCTTTTTAATTGGTTTTAAAGTGAAATTAGAATATATTTTTACCAGTTAATCCAATGGTGGTCATTGGAATTAATTTCACTTCGAAATTGGACATAAACAAGTGTAAGGCTTTTGATAGATATTGTTTCTTAAAAACACGCTTTTTGTTTTGACAACAGGAATTTATTATAAAATTATTTAACGCAACTTATATGTTTGTAATTTTGAAAAAAAAAATCATTTTTGAATTCAGAATATCAAATATTGCTTGGGGTGAATATTTGGTATTTTTCTGAAGAACATCAATTTTTGATGAATAGTGAAACCACTAAGTGGTAGTTAAACAAACTGATTTTTCGTTTAAATGAAATTTTACCACTTCTGTGTATTGAATTTTAAAAATCCGACATACATGGTTGTCATTAGTAAGTAAAATGTGGTTCAATGGGATTAAAATATTTTTTGGTGAATAGTAACTTTTGAGTTTTGTTAATCGCGATTACAGGTAATTAGTGTAATTTCTGATAAAAATGATATTATAAAAATATAAAAATATCCCGACACATGTCCTAACCTTATTATATAGGTCATGACCGACCAATAAAATCCATGGGTCAATTTGTGTGACCCCATGGAGCCACTTGAGTGAGATAATGACATTAATACCTTTTATTTAAAGTAAAAATAAAAATATCACAAACATGTATTGTTTTACTAAAGCAATTATTTCATGGGGTTATATAAGCTATATTGTTTACTATAAATATTCATTAGAAATATAAAAATATTTCCTACATCATGGTAATTTTTTTATAATTTTTAGACATAAAAAATTTTAAATTATTTATGACACAATGATGATGCAATGTTTACGTCATTAATGAATGATTTAAATAAATAAGAAGATAATTTTTAAAATAATATCCAAAACTTGTCCAATTCTTATTGGATGATTTTATTTCGAACATGGACCACCGTATCCTTGACTTTAATGATTTTTGGAGCTATAGAAACGGAATATCATTTTATAATAAAATAATAGTTTCAAGAATTCCAAAAGAGCCCCTCCTCTCCCTTATAAAAAGACCCCACTTCCGACCCATCTCTCACACTTCTCAAGCCCTTTGGATCGTCCAACCTATACTAAAATAAGCTCCCAATATCCCTCTTTTCATCCTAGAATCCTTACCTTAGGCAGAAATCTATTCAAGAAACCCTTTTGGTTCAAACCAAGAGGAGTTACCCGATTTAAAGGTAAAGTCTTCTCTAATGTTCTTTTTTTTATTTTGCTTCTCCAACCCCATAAACACTTTTTATTTCATTATTTTGTAGCAACACCAGTATCTTCAATATACTAGGATGTTGTTATAAGAAGTATTCGAGCTACACTTACACACACCAACGTCTAATGTCTAAAGAACATACTATTTCCGTGGATGGAAAATTTCTGCCTCACGAAAGGATGATTGTTCAATATTCTTTTAACACCTTTAAAGGTGGCCATTAAGATGACACTATGTTTATATATGATATGTATTATGTTTATGTTTTACTTATGCTTCTGTATTTTTTATTTATTGCATACCATTAAGTTTTCCATAATGGGTAAACACCATAATTTCATTTTAGGAAGTGCGGACTACCGCCCCCTCAAAGTGATTTGATTCGTTAATGCCATATGTGGGACGTATAAAGGATGGAGTTAATGATATTATATATGATATTATACTGGAATTATAATATACCTTTATATCATTATTATTCCATTCCATTAGATACTAAATAGAAATGAAAGTAGCATTCATGCATACGTACGACTTACCGTCTCCATGAACGGTGCATTTCATTTCTTACCTATAAATGTTTTGTAATATTATAAATTCATGTATATAATGGATATATATGATATATATAATATCTACATCATGAACATAATTCTGTTTATAATGGATATTTTACCACATGAACAACTTGTAATTATAAAGAGTTTATTTTTGACTCAAGTACCAATGATCGTTAGAACGACCGTTATTAACTTAAATAATTACATAGTGTTCAAAACATTGTAACAAGTGATATAAAAGGAATAATGAACTTGAAAAAGGTTCTTAAGCAAGTAGAAATTAACTCAAGTTTATTATTCAGGAGATTAAAGAATGATCGAGTGAAGTCGGACACGAGGTAAGGGACTTCGTCTCAATCTCCATTCATTGAGGCATATTTTGTTTTATACACAAATTTCTTTTATACAGTGTATAAACCCCTTTTGAATTTTACTTTTACTGAAAGGGAATATTTTTATACATAGCATTTTATGAAATGAATTTTTTTTCCTTACGTATGCGGCGACAATGACTTCTCCACCACCGTGACCATTATTTGAGTTTCGGATTCCTCTACAAGCCATAACTTTTTTTAATGATAAATAAATACTATGTATTACTTTTCTTTTATTTTGGTATTGAAAGTGGTTTTGATAATGTTTTCATATCAATGTTCTGTATTGATATCTTGTGATTGAAATGTGGAAATACTATGTTTCCTTTATGCATGTTTTATGTGGTACGATTATGTTATGGTTCTTGGAAATTGTTTATGAAGACGGGTGGTTTCGTGATAAACTAAGGGCATTTGAGCCTGATATAGCTCTACAATGCATTAGGTAATGCGAAGGGGTTAAACACTAAGATTTTTTCAAAGAGATTTAGGGAATATACTCTGATGGGTATTCCAAACGTAACCATGAGAGTTACTCCCTACGTAAGAATGTTATGAATGCCTCAAGTTACCTTTATGTCTTATGATTTCTATGATTTATTCATGATTTGATGAGGTATGTTAAAGTGCTTATGTTTTATGATTAAAGTATGATTTCATTGATTCATATGTATACATGGACTAATGTTTCCATTCCCTATTTTTATATACCTTACCGAGATTTTTATGCTCATCCCATGTTTTTGAAATGTTTTTCCCAGGTCAAGGGAAAAGTACATGATGTGTTGATAGTGTCGAGGAAGTGTCATGAAAGAATCCATGTTTTATTTTAAATATTTATCCTTTAATGGGAAAAATGAATACTACCTTTTATGTAACCACCTTGTTTAAATATGGAATGTAATGCATGATTTATGATCTAATTCTATAAAACTCTAAACCTGAAAAGATTCTCAATGTGCATTCTTGAAATTACTCAAGATTAAGTAATGTTTATGGTTGTGGCCTTATATTTATATAGGTGTATAGGTAATTTTTAACATTTTCATTTTAGTTTAACCCATGGTAAACCCATTTTTACAATAACCGTAGTAATTATGTTTTGCATCATTCACTATTAATTTTAGTAAAACATTAAGTTAAGATTATTAGAGAATATAAATTATTATTATTCCAAATATTTAATCTAATTTTCGAAATTCCATTCATATAAGTGGAAAATATAAATTTAACTTTAATCACACATACATGATGAGAATGTTGGGGTTTTAGGAATTTTTTTTAAAATTTTAATATGTTTTTATATCTAAATTTAATATAACAATGATTCCAATTAGCTAAATTGGATTAATGGATTCATAATTGAACTAATTTAACATAAAACTTAGTTTAAAATGTAATTTAAATTTATATTTGAAATAAAAAAATTGAATGTTTCAATTAAATTTCAGTACTTTTTTATTATTCATCAAAAAAACTTTTCAAATAAAAAAACCAAAAATAATAACTAATAAAATTTTGAAATTTATATTTAAAAAAATTGATATTTCTCCAAATAAATTTTTAAAAATTTTAAAAAAAAATTATTCTATAAAAAGGATATGAAACTACTTTTTAGAAAGATACCGTTTTAAGCGTAAAAATGGATGTATTCTGATCTCTTGTGCAGAAAACACACAAGATGAATGTTAAATAGTTTACTGAATATATAATTTAAAATTTTCACTAAAATAATTTACCAAAACCTGTTTTTTTATTTCATTAATATTGATCTAATTTTTTTTCATAAAAATTCTGTTTCAGAAACATAATTTATTTATTTCAAAATAGTTTTTATTTTTATTTATAATTAATTAGTATCAAAAAAATTAATTATATATACATGTGTAAACCGTATTTTCATAATTTAGTTATTCCTATTTATACCCTCCATTCCACTAGCTATGTAATAACTATCACCTAAAAAAATAATATTTTATTTTTTTGTCACGTTTAGTTTAAACCTGGTATTGTGCGTTACAAAAGATAAACTCAAGATTATGTGTAATAAAATTCAAAAATAATTTTGTGTTTAATAATATAAAAAATCAGCAATGTGTAAAAAATCTTAGGGTGTTACATTCTACCCCCATAAAATAAATTTTACCCATGAAATTCATCTTGGTTATCAATGGTTTGACATTTGAATTTTTTTATAGAAACCCACATCTTAAAAATGAATTACAAAACATACCCATAATATTTAATGTTGGGAACATAATGGTTTCCTAAATTAACACATAACTAGTTTTCATCATAGGGTAACATAACCAGTAAATAAAGATTTGGACATAGAAGAAAAGCATAAATAATTATAGAGGGTGATAATGATCAAGGATCACAATAAAGTGAGTGATCCAAAATTGTTTAGTAACTATAAAACCATAGACCAAATGGGTTTTAAAAGTTTCATTGATGTCATTAAAAATTGTGATGATAAAGAAATATTTTATTTCAAAATCATATTACTAATTCTGAATAATTTTCATGAGAAGATACACTAAATTTATTTGATTCTATTTAAATATAACAATCTCTCCCTTTGTTTGTGCCTTGATCAATCTCAACTTCATCTCATACTCTATGAAATGATGGTGGTTTTTTATTCCTAAACTTCTAATAGATCATAAGATACATAGATAGAATGATAATTCATTTTCTTAAATTTAATTATCTTGAAAACAATATGGTTAGCACAGGTTATCCGATATGCATAGATCTTCATATAAAAAAATTGTACATTAATCTATAAAACATCATTCAATGTTCAACGTAAACAATTTAATAAATGGTTAACTTTATAACCATTATGAATGAATAAAATCCAATATTTTAGAAATAAGGTCACAAATGTTCAAAATTGAACTTATCATTAATTCTCCAAACATCATGTAATAGTTCGCAATTGTCACATACCAAACATGTGAATACCATCATCTTGTATTCTCTTAAAACTATAATAAAAATATAAATTCAATAGAAACATTGATTCTTTCTCATTCCTTGAATAAAAACACATATTATTTTCTATGTTCCATAGATCCAATAATGTCACGACCCGTCCTCGGGACCCATGCCGTGACTACCCCAAGCCCGCCTTCCATAGGCCAGGGGCTGGTGACTAGCACCAAAGGCGTAAATTCCAATAACTGGGAAGGCGTTGACTTTATAAAAGTAAACAAAACACTATAGAGTACAAGCGGAAGCAAAAAACTAAGTACAAAGAGAAGTGATGAAAGGTAAATAGGCCAGAATAAAAACCCAAATGAAAGTACAACGACAACTGAACAAAGTACAACAGAAAAAGACAACAGCTGGAAGAAAGGAAGCATCTCCTGGGTCGTCCTCCTCAGATCCTACCTGAAGGGTAGGTACAGATGGTGCAGCTCCTGAATCGTCCACCACGAATCCTACCTGAAGGGTAGGTATAGATAGCCTCCTCAACGATCTCTCCCATCAACCTCCTCCGGATACTGACTCGTCATGTAGTCCACCTCCAGGTACTGACTCGTCGTGTAGTCCACCTCCAGGTACTGACTCGTCGTGTACTCCACCTCCGGGTACTGTCCAGTCCTCGAACACTCGGCCTCCGTCAACACTTCCCGTCGTCTGCAACCAACACAACGAGGTGCGGGCATATCCCGTGCATGGGTGAGTATAACGATACTCAGTAGGAACCCCGAGACCCTCAAGGTCTCACTAAAACCAACAAGGATAACCACAAAGAAGATCTCAACAGATAACCTCTACTTAGGTATATTCCCATACATATACCTAAGTTATGAAGTAAACCATCCCAATCATGAGAAAACACAGGGATCATGAAATCAACGGATAACCACTACCCTGGTATATGCCCATACATATACCTAAGTTATCAAGTGACCCATCTAAATCATGAGGTAAACACAAAGATCAATAGTCTCAAATCAAACCAGGATTTTCATTATCGAAACTGTAACTGCTGTAGAGCTCCGTCTCAGAAGTGTACAGTGGTCCTGTCACGACTCCGAGGTACTGCTCACTAACATAAGACTGCTGAGGTACTCCTCCTATCGAGTACCGCGGGTCTTCGGCCAACTACCGGGTGCTCCGTCCGCTGAGGGTCTGTTGCCAAATACCGGGCGCTCCCCCTAATAGCCTACAGAGGTACTCCTCCTGACGGAGGCCGAGTGTTCGAGGACTGGATGGTACCCAGAGGTGGACTACACGACGAGTCAGTACCTGGAGGTGGACTACACGACAAGTCAGTATCCAGAGGAGGTTGATGGTCGAGATCATTGAGGAGGCTATCTGTACTTACCCTTCAGGTAGGATCCGTGGTGGACGATTCAGGAGATGCGCCATATGTACCTACCCTTCAAGTAGGATCCGAGGAGGACGACCCAGGAGCTTCTTCCTTTCTTCCAACTTTTGTCTTTTTCTATTTTACTTTGTTCAGTTGTAGTTGTACTTTCATTTGGGTTTGTATTCTGGCCCATTTACCTTTCAGTACTTCTCTTTGTACTTAGTGTTTTGCTTCCGCTTGTACTCTGTAGTGTTTTGTTTACTTTTATAAAGGAAATTCCTTCCCAGTTATCGGAATTTACGCCTTTGGTGGTAGTCTCTAGCCCATGGCCTATGGAAGGTGGGCTTGGGGTAGTCACGGCACGGGCCCCGAGGACAGGTCGTGACAAATTGGTATCAGAGGAGTCGGTTCTACCGCAGAACTTATAACTCTGATATTATCTTTCTGTGAAGCAATAGTGTTAAGGGTATCGAGTGTGGTCTTCAGTTCAGGGAGTCCAGTGTTGGTGCGGGCGGCTGACGTATCCATACACCAGGACCCTGACAACTGAATTCCGACTTTCTGCACGAAAAAAATGATTGCATGTGTGTTTCCAGAAGTTTTTATTTAAATATTATCTCAAACTATGTCAGCTCACCAGGTAAAAGTCTTTTGACCATGTCATGTTTGTTTCTTTCAGGATGCCTCCCCACAGACGACCAGCTAGAGCCCCGAGAGTTGTTCATACTGATAGCCCGCTGAGCGACGAGGCCTCAGTACAGGGCCCTATCCTAGTTGAGGCACCAGCGGAGGCACCAGCGGTACTACTACCCAGTGGGCCACCGATGCCACCAGCCCCAGCAGCAGAGGGTGCACGTCGCTTGAGCGCACTGGACGAGTTCCAGCGCCAGAGGCCACCCAGGTTCCAAGGAGGGACGGACCCGCAGGTGGCTGATGATTGGCTGGAGGCTGTGGTGAGAGTCTTCAGGCTAGTGGGGACGCCAACAGACTTCATGGTGATCCTTGCTGCTAGCCTTCTTCAGGCAGCAACAGGCAGATGGTGGAGCCTGATGCTCCAGATGCATGACGAGACGACACTTCTTTGGGCAGACTTCGAGAGCCTGTTCCGGGCAGAGTTTGTACCAGCCACCCTTCGAGCGGTGCGTATACAGGAGCTACTTCAGCTGCGATAGGGCAGCATGATAGTGGCATAGTATTCAATGAGGTTCACAGACCTCTCGTGCTACTCCACAGTTATGGTACGAGACCCGTTCTTTAGGGCCTGAACCTTCGAGCAGGGGCTCAGGCGAGAGATTAGAGCTTCTGTTGTTTCTCACAGCATTCCGACGCAGACAGGGGTATTGGAGAGAGCCCTCTTAGTGGAGAGTTTCCTTGCTGAACAGTCTCCAGCAGCAAGACCCACCAATAGCCGGCTTGCGGCAGAGTCTTCTACAGCAGGCAGTAGACAGATGACACAGAGGTCCAAGAGAAACAGACCTACCGGTGGCCGACTGCACGACTCAGGTTCAGTTGTGCGGGGAAACCAGGGTGGAGTCAGAGACAGATGTGCCGAGAGTGGACAGTGTTACTCCTGCGGTGGAATTGGTCACATGGCACGTGACTGTCCGACCCACCATGCAGATGAACAACAGTTAAATGAAGAACCTCCCAGCCAGAGGCAGAGGTTCGATCAGGGCAGACCGCAAGGAGTAGGCGGCCATGGAAGAGGAGATGGTCATGCAGTTGGAGGTGGACGATGCTTCGGGGTGTTGTCACCCCCACCACCAGGAGGCCCACCCCAACCGCAGGGGACAGGAGGACATGTGAGAGCTCAACTTCAGGTAGCTGAGGCCTATGGTCATGGAGCTCCGGAAGCAGATGGACAGGAGTGGGACTAGCTCCAGACCTGGAGGCTGTTGATCCTGTTGCTTCTAGTTTTATTGATGTTTGTTTGTAGTTGCTTCGTGTCTTTGTACTATGAGCTGCAATAATAAAAAAAGAAACTTATCTTTGTGATGTGTGCTTTCCGGTCCCTTTTGTTGGGTTGATACTGAGTGGTCCCGGTTAAAACTGTTGACTTGACCCTCACTTTCGAGATTTCTACTAGAGGAGACCTAGTGACCTCACACTGATGCTGACAGTGTGACTTGACCCTTGGAGGCGATAGTGACAGTTGGATCTCTTGGTAGTTACGTCGAGGCCTTACGACATCATCCATGGCATGAATGCATCATTCATGTCAGGATTGACTGTATTAGGAAATGAATGTGGTTCATACAGGGGATGAGACCAGATTTCTCTTATCAGCAAAGAAGAAATCATAGCAGCTCTTGTGAGACTAGAGAAGGTCCAGGTCATCCAAGAGCGGATGAGGACAGCACAGGGCCGACAGAAGCCTTATGCTGACAGGACTTGGAGGCCTCTAGAGTTCGAGGATGACGATCATGTCCTTATACGGGTTTCACCTCGACGAGGATTACGAAGATGTGGCCAAGGCGGAAAATTATCCTGGAGGTTCAGTGGACCTTCTTAGGTCCTCAGCTGGGTAGACGAAGTGGTTTACCGCTTGACGCATCCACCTCAGTTGCACCAGGTGCACGATGACTTCCACGTATCTCAATTGAGGAGATACGTGTTCGACCCTTCGCATATCATCGACCATGATGAACTGGATTTGGGCGATGAGGTGACTTTTGCAGAGTTACATTAGAGGTTGAGGATCGACGAGAGAGGGTTCTATGAGGACGGTCGATTCCTCTTGTGCACTTTCGTAGGCAGCACGAAAACCTCCTGGTGAGCACATGAGAGTGGAAGGCTCAGATGCGTGCTCAGTACCACTTTTGTTCCCCTAGTTTGTGTTGTAGCTTTACGGGGACGTAAAGCCCTGAGGTGGGAGTAATGTAAAGACCTGTAAAATTCAAGGAAATTTTTTTCTTAATTTTCTTTGGGATTTTACAAGAACATAGTTTCTGACGACACCTGATTCCGAGGCCCGGTGTGACCGGAATAAATTTCCGAAGTTTAGCTCGAGTACGTTTAGTGAACGAACGAGCGGGAATTTCTAACATTGAAACTATTGCTCAGAATCAAATTCTGAGGGAACCGATGGAACCGCAGCGCCGATATTTTCTTAGGAATTCCTATTCCGGAGTTGCGTTTTCACGGGAGGAGTTGTTATAATTTTTGGCTTAATTGAGGAATGAATAAAATTGTGAGACAATTTTATTTCTTAAGTCTAAGGTAGTTTTATCATACATGGGGAAGTTGGGGTGGCACCTAACTACCCATGTGAGGATAAATGAGAGGATAATGTGTGGTGGGGCCCACACGAGCCCCCATCTTTTCAAATTCCCCATAACTCCCTAACTCCTCTAAACCCCCCCACTTAAGTTGTGTAACACTTCCTCTTCCCTCTCTCCCTCTTAAATTCTTGACAACCTATCACTTAATTAATTAGACAACTCATTGTTTAATTGATTAAGTGAATTAGGTTTTGAATTTTTGTAAGTTTGAATGCATGGAAAAATAATAAAATAAGGAGAGGCCTTATTTTATTTTGGGAGTTTGGTTGTGTGAGAGAATTTGGAAGAGATCTCTTCCCTCTTTTGAAGAACTTCATCTTCAACGAAGAACGATGCCTCTTCAACGACGGAAGCGACGAATGTCAACAACCTTCTTCAACTTCCTCCCTCGGATCCTACCGACGTATAGTGTCTTCCACAGCCGACGTAGCTCGGGATTGGGAGTGTGTGACGAACACGGCGAAAGATTAACTTCATCATCTTCTTTCCGCAACACCGTCAACGAGCGACAGATGTCAATCGACGAATCAAACGTAGGGGTTTGTTTAATTTTGTTCTTTATTCTATCTTTGAATTTCTATGAGTAATGAGAACCCCTTTTTATCGTTTAACAGGAGGAGGCCGGACCGCACGAACACGGCTGATCCTCCTCCCTTTTTATTCTTTCTTGTCATTGCGGTTCGACAGAAAGTGACGCGGTACCGTCACACCACGTGGGAAAGAACGGCAAGAAAAACGTGACGTCCGAAAGAAAGTGACGATGTGCCGTCGCACCGCGTGGGAAAGAACGGAAAGGATGTGCGACATCGTCACGCCGTGCGGGATCGAGCGGCAAGAATGCGCGACGTCGTCATGCCACACATTCAAAATTTTAAACCCTCGTGCGTGGGTATTTTGATTGCAAGGTGTTCGTATAATTTATTTTGGATAAATTATAACCTCTTCAATGATTAAAATCATGTGTTATTGTTTGTCAATTGTTAACACCTAACGCGGAGGGCGCGGGACGAACAAACACGGCCCGAAAACCCTCCGCATCTTGTTTATCAATGTGCGGATCAACGAACGACGACGAAGCAGGCTGCTACGACGTTTGAATCCCTTCGCAGTGAAGGTAGGGTCCCAGGAGGACCATTGGTGAAGACGGCAGGAGAAACGGACCACCATAGTGCATCCGGTGGTCCGTAGAAGGCGGTGGTGGCGCGCCGCCGGAAGGTCGGCGGCGGCGGTGCGCCGCCGGCCTCAATTAGCGGCATGGACGGGCCGCGCACACCCCCGCCCGCGGCTTCCGCTCGACCGCGCTGGCCGAGCCGCGGCTGGCCGGGCCGCACCGGCCAGGCCGGGCTGGGCCCAGCCGGGTCGGACCCGGGCCAGGACGGGTCGACCCGGTTCGGGCCGACCCAGGGGGGGGTGGGTCGGGCCGGGTCGGTCCGGGCCCAGACCCCCTGTTTTCGGACCCTCTTTGGTCTTTTTCCCATATCTTGGGATACGGACCTCCGATCGACACACCGTCAGTTGCGTAGCGATCCTTGGAACGAGACGGTCGTTTAGGTATATCGCACTCAAGGTTTCAGAATAATTTGGGTTCGGCCAGGTTGGTTCGGATACGAAACCAACTGGGCCCTCGGAGCAGAAACGCTTATATCTTGAGCTCCGGACGTCCGAAAGACGTACCGTCAACTTTGTTGGATTCCTATAAGTGAGACAGATCATTTGGCTTACTCTTATAAAGGTTTGGATGCCGTCGGAGTGCGGTCGGGTTGGTTCGCTCACGAAACCAACCGGGCCCCTGGAACGAAAAAGCCAATAACTCACAGACCGGGCGTCCGATTGACGCGCTGTCTGTCTCGTTGTTTTCTTCTTGATGAGACGGAACTTTTGGCATAATTCGCCCGAGTTTTGGTTTCTGTTGGATAGTGACCGGGTTGGTTTGTACCCGAAATCCAACCGGGCCCTTGGAACGGAAAAGCTGTTATCTTTCAGACTAGACGTCCGTTTGACGAACCGTCAGCGGCGTTGGTGATCACGTTGAGAAACGGTCCCTATGTGTATACCCTATGAGAGTTTGGGGTACAGTTGAGTTACAGTCGGGTTGGTTCGTTCACAAAACCAACCGGGCCCCTGGGACGAAAAATCTAATAACTCACAGACCGGGCGTCCGATCGACGCGCCGACTGATGCGTTGAGACCCCTATGACGAGGCGGTCCTTTGAGATACTTCTTTGTGGGACTTTGTAATACTTGGAGTATAGACCTGTAGCTCGTGGAGCGGACCCTCCCGGAGACGAGCGTACAGAGTACAGAGACCGTGTAGCCGGTTGAGACCTGACGACTGCTTGACCGACTCGACTTGGAGTGAGTCGACTAGCCCAGTGGACGGAGCGCCCGGTATTTGGCGACAGACCCACGGCGGGCAGAGCGCCCGATAGTTGGCCGCAGACCCACGGTACTCGATAGGAGGAGTACCTCAGCGGTCTTAGGTTAGTGAGCAGTACCTCGGAGTCGTGACAGGACCACTGTACACTTCAGATACGGAGCTCTACAGTAGTTACGGTTTTGATAATGAAAATCCTGTTTTGAGCTGAGACTATTAACCTTTGTGTTTACCTCATGATTGAGATGGGTCACTTGATAACTTAGGTATATGTATGGGTATATACCTGGGTAGTGGTTATCCGTTGATTTCATGATCCCTGTGTTTTCTCATGATTGGGATGGGTTACTTGATAACTTAGGTATATGTATGGGCATATACCTAAGTAGAGGTTATCTGTTGAGATCTTCTTTGTGGTTATACTTGTTGGTTTTAGTGAGACCTTGAGGGTCTCGGGGTCCCTACTGAGTATCGTTAAACTCACCCCTGCACGGGCTATGCCTGCACCTCGTTGTGTTGGTTGCAGACGATGGGCAGTACTGACGGAGGCCGAGTGTTCGAGGACTGGACGGTACCCGGAGGTGGACTACATGACGAGTCAGTACCTGGAGGTGGACTACACGACGAGTCAGTATCCAGAGGAGGTTGACGGGCGAGAGCATTGACGAGGCTATCTGTACCTACCCTTCAAGTAGGATCTGTGGTGGACGATTCAGGAGCTGCGCCATCTGTACCTACCCTTCAGGTAGGATCCGAGGAGGACGACCCAGGAGCTGCTTCCTTTCTTCCAGCTGTTTTCTTTTTCTATTGTACTTTGTTCAGTTGTAGTTGTAATTTCATTTGGGTTTGTATTCTGGCCCATTTACCTTTCAACACTTCTCTTTGTACTTAGTTTTTTGCTTCCGCTTGTACTCTATAGTGTTTTGTTTACTTTTATAAAGGCAATGCCTTCCCAGTTATCGGAATTTATGCCTTTGGTGCTAGTCGCTAGCCCCTGGCCTATGGAAGGCGGGCTTGGGGTAGTCACGGCACGGGCCCCGAGGACAGGTCGTGACAAATATTATCTTAAACTCCATCAATGTTAACTAAAACCACTTTTTAATCAAATCCTATATCATTTATAAAGTTATAAATACTATTTTATTTTATTTAACCATACCAATAATATATTTATCCAAAATAAACACCATATTCTCAATATAAGTCACATATTACAAAATCATAGAATCAATACTTCTAGATACATTGTAAAAAACATGTTCTGTATTTTTTTTATTAAAAATAAACTAAAAAATACACAGTACATTTTACAAATGATGATCCTTTCCAGTCTAGGTTCTAGAGTATTAGGAATATTCATAACCAAATATTAGAGATTACAAAAAAAATGATTGGATTCACATGCTCTAACTCATTTAAAAAAGGTATCAACCTTATAAATTCTAAAAGACCTGTGAAATCTATTTTAAAACATAGGATTAGCATAAAATTTCCCAGTAAGGGGTTCTAAAACTTATAATAATACTTGTAAAATTACTTCAAAAAACATTTATATGAAATAAAAAATATTTTATATTATATAAACCTTTTATAACTAATATTTTATGGTTTTTATGAAAAATACTTTTCATAACCTTTTAAAAATACTTATCATTTTGAAAACCATTGAAAATAGCCTTTCCAAAATACATAGATTTCCCCTTAAAATCATGGTGAAAGTAATAATACTTTTATGGATCAAACTGATACTTTAAAAATATTGATAAAACCTTATGTCCACTAGCCGTTTCACTGGTAGGACAATACTCCATTGATGTTGTGGGCTCACTCCCCATTCCCCATCATCTAATTTAATACCCAAGTGTTGAAATATATTTTAAGAAATCATTTTTAGAAGCTCTAAATTTCTCATTCGTAACCGATTAAAAACATTTCAAAATAGTAAATATACTATTTTCATAAAATAAAATAATTTAATAACCTCTAAGATCGACCAAAATCAATTTTTTTTGTAGAAATTCATTTTTGAAAAAATAATTAGATAAAACTAATAAATGAAAATAAATGCATTAAAACTAAAAAATCATGTATTAAAATATATGTCATGTAATAAGAAAATATAGATTATGACCATATATAATAACATGATTAAAAAAATGGGCATAAAAAATAAGAACTTTTAAAAATAAACTTTCTTTATGAAAATTTATAAAAATTATCACCACAAGGAAATTAAAAAAAAATAAAACATAATTTTAATATAATCAATTTTTGAAAATAATAATATTACATACATAAATATAATCTCAGAATTATAAAAAAATCAAAATAAATCATTACCTTACTAAAATTTAGTTTTGAAAAAAAAAATCATTTAGATATGATTATTTTTTGAAAACAATATAACCCTTTACCTCATGCTTCCTTTCAACTTGTTTTAACCACCACTTCTTCTGAAAACCCCTTTTTTAACACCTTAAGACCACAAAAGATGGTGTTATACCTAAATTAAGTGATCTAGAATTTGTATTGGGAATCTAGTAAAAAAATTTATATTTCTGGTCCAATCCAAATGGGTTTATTTTGTGTGAGGTAAAAGGGAGAAGATGTTTTCTTTTATAAGAGAGGAAATGGGAACTCTTGAAACTTCTTGAAATAATAAATTAATATAAATTAATATTTAATTAAAAATGGATCCGAAGTTATTAATTTCTAAGATTAGATGATCGTAGGTTGGAAATAAATCATAAAATATTTTTTACACAATTTTATGTTACATTTTTACCATTATCATTTGGTTTTAACACTTATTGAATACCTTTAATTCTTTCCATGAAAACATGGATTTTTACAATTTGATGGTTAATATAGTTACTATAAATTGTAAAAATACCCATAAATGGATCATTGATGAGATTTTAAACCTTATCTAATTTATTTTTACAAATATAATATTTTTAATAATTTTATATCATTTAATAAAATATTATTTAGTTTAAAATATCATTAATGTCAATTTTGACACTATTCATTACTTTGACATATAAAAATATAAATACAACAAGATAAATTCAAAAACAATATTATAATAAATACCTAATACATAAAAAGAATCTATAAAATTATTGTATCAAATTAAATATCTCAAATAGATTTTATTATAATATTTTTAATATAATTTATTTGATATTTCCAATAATAAAATAATTACTACATAATCATTGTGTAATTATTTAGAGTAATTATTTCTTACCTAAAAATAAAATACCCTGATTTAGATAAATATTTTTTATTTGAAATTAAAATTTATGTTCTAATATATCTTTTGAATAACCATATATTCAAAATGTTATAGTTATTAAAACAATGATTATAACATCTTTGACTTTTCTTGAAATAATATATTGTAAACACAATGATCAATTATGAATGGAAATAAAATACAATATACTCGAAAATTTATTGATTATGGGTAGAAATTAATAATCCAATAATATTTTTTCATGTTTTATGGCCATTTTATAGTTCTTATACTTTTATTTTGACCCTTAATTACCTAATTCACCCTTTACTATGACAACAAAACCACTAAAGTAACTATTAATATTGGACAAAATACAAGGGACCTATTTAAATAATTGGGACCTCATAAATAAAAATATGGAATCAATTTTCAAAAATTAAAAACATAGAATATTAATAATATCATTTAAATTTAAAACATCAAAATTCAATGAAAAATAGTTTTTAAAAAAAAATACATTTTAAATTTATATAGTTTTTATACTAAATTCAACTATAAAATAAATTTCCAAAACCATAATTTAATTAATTAAAATAAAAAACTAATTAATATTTAAAACTAATCCAAAAAATAATTTTACCTTGCATATAATTGATAAATAAAATATTTAATAAAAATCGCTATTTCTCAATATTCATTGAAGAAGAAAAATTTTCAGAAAATTATCAAAACTTCCCCATGGGGAAATTTTGATATGATGATTTAAAAAACAAATTTCATTTAATTAATATCATTTTATAAATTCTTCGTAAATTATTTTATATTGTTTTTAAAACAAAATTAATAAAAAATTTGTTGAAGAAAACATATCGTTTGAAAAATAAAAGGACTTTTCTAAAAATACAACACTTACTTGAAAATGTTTATTTAGAAAATTATTATATATTTCATATTAATATTAATATTATTAATTTCCTCAATTTTAGAATTTGTGTTATAATGGTCACATTACAAGATTTTGTTGTTCGTTTATTTTAGTTGTTGTGTATCTTGTATGCAATTATACATGATCTTTCCTTTTAAAAACTTGGGATGTTACATTCTCCCTCCATAAATTTACTATGACGACACAATTCAATCTTTGTATTTAAGAAAATCCCGAGTTTAAATATTTAGAATTATGAAATACTATATTTTATGGACTCTTATATTATTAAGGAAACATGATAAACTATAAGTTAACAAAACATTTATCTCGTAGAATTTTCCTCAAATTAAAATGCATAATCTACAAATTTTTCTACACCATTTCTCTGATACCAAATGTAACTAACCAGAATCCGTACTTCCAGATCTTTTGAAAAAAACATGCTGTGTGTTGTTTTTATTAATAATAAATTGAACAATACAAGGTAGATTATTAAACTGGAAATCTTTTCCAATATAGGTTCTGGAGTATTAGGAAAATTGCTTACATAATATCGAAGATTATAAAAAATCTAATTGGCATCACATGCGATAACTCCTTAAACAAATTCAGTCACAGTAGATATTCTAAAATACCTCTGAGAAATATTTTAAAACATGGGATGAGCTTATAATTACCCAGCAAGGGGTTTTAAAACTAGTGAAAAATACTTAGAAAGTTCCATTGAAAAACATTTTTATGAAATAAAAAATATTTGATATTATATATACATTTTCAACACAATATTCTAGAGTTTTATGAAAAATAATTTCCAAAACCATTTAAAAATAGTTATCATATTGAAAACCACTAAAAAATACACTTTATAAATACATGGATTTATACTTAAAAATATTTTGAAAATAATTATACTATTCTGGATTAAACTGATAATTGGAAAAACTTAAGGTAAACATGTTGCTACTTGCAAGATAACTGGTTAGAGAATGTCCTGTTGATGTTGTAGGTTCACTCTCTATTCTGCATCATCTCATTCGATACCTAAGTGAAGAATTTTTTTTAAGAAAACATTTTTAGACGATACTTATTTCTCATTCATTACCCATTAAAAAATATCAATTTATTACAAATATAATTTTGATAGAATAAAATAATTTAATAAACTCTAAGATTAATGAAAATATCATTTTTAGGAGAAATACATTTTCCAGAAAAGAATTTGTTAAAATTAAGACAATAACATAAATAATTTTAAAATAAAACTATTACTTCTATAAAAATGTATGACATGTCTTCAAAAAATATATAATATGAACAAATATAATAACATGATTGAAATAAATTGACATAAAAATTTATAATTTATGTAAATAAAAATTATTTATTTGACTTTCTAAAAATTATCACTGTAAGAAATATGTGAAAAATAAAAAGCATAATTTTGATATAATCATGTTTAGGAAATAATAATATTAAATTAAAAAAATTAAATCTCATGAATAAAAAAATTTGATAATAAATTCTTCCCATAAAAAAATAGTTTTGAAATAAAATTTAATTTAGATTTAATTAATTTTATAAAAACAATATAATACCTTACCTAATACTTCCATTGAACATACTTTAACCTCCTCTTCTTCAGAAACATCCCTTTCTTAACACCTTAAGACCCCAATGGATGGTTTTCTACAAAAACTCAGACATCTAGAATGTACATAGGGATTATAGGAAGTAATCAGGTAGATCTTGACCAAACAAAATTGGTTTTATGTGTTAATAAAACGGAATAAGTGGTTCCCTTTTATAATAGTTGAAATGGGCAGTCTTAGAACTCCTCAAGCTAAAAAATTAATATATATTAATATTCAATTCCAAATTGATAAAAACATATTAATTTATAATATAAGATGATTATGTGTCAAAATTACCGCAATAATTAATTTTTATACTATTTTAGGTCACATTTGTACCCATATCTTTTATTTTTATCCCTTACACAATTCCATGAACTCTTATAGGGACAACATGGATTTTTACTATTTGAGGGTTAATTTAGTTACAATAAAATTTAAAAATATCAATAAATGGATCATTAATGACATGTTAAACCATATCCTAATCATTTTTCGGAATTTAATTTTTTTGTAATTTTATATCAATTAATAAAATATTCTTTAGTTTAAAATATCATTAATGTCCATTTTGACAATATTCATTACTGTGAATTTTAAAAATATAAATAAAATAAGATAACATCAAACAAAATATTTTAATACATGTCTAATATGCCAAATTCATCTATAAAATTCATTGATGACATTAATTATCTATTACTATATTTATTTTAATATTTTTCATATCATTTAATTTATATTTTCATTAATAAAATAATTATTGCATCGTCATTGTGTAATTATTTTAGGTAAATATTTATTCACTAAAAATAAAATACCATAAGTTATATAAAAGTTTTATCATTGAAATGACTATTTATAGTCGAAGATATCTTCTAAATAACAATGTAATCGATATTTTATAGCTATTAAAAACCTGAGTATGACATCTTTGGATTTTCTTTAAATAAAATATTATAAACTTCATAATCACTTAAAAATGGAAATAAAATTCCACATATTAAATTTTTTACTGATTTTGGATTTAAATTAATCATTCAATAATATTTTGGAATGTTTTAGGTTCATTTTCTATTCCTCGCCATTTTATTTTTACCTTTAATTACCTGATTTACCTTTTATGGTGGTAGCAATAATTACTAAAGTTATTATTCATATTGGCCGAAAATAATAGAAACATATTTACTTAATTTGGAGGCATTAATATAAATATATAATCAATTTTTCAAAATTCAAAACACATGTGTTGTAGAATTTTATTTAAATTTATACTAGCAAAACGTAATGAAAATCTATTTTCAAGAAAAATGCCATTTTTAAATTAAAAAAGTTTATATACTAAATTGATGGATAAAATTAATTAATTTATATAAAAATAAATTAATAAAAATTTAAAACTAAAATAGGACATAATTTTACATTTTATATACTTTTAAAATATAATTTTTAATAAAAATCAATATTATTACTATTCATTATAAAATAAAACTTTTTCGAAATTTCCAGAATTTCAGCCTTAAAAATTTTGATATGGTGATTTAAAAAATGAAGATAATTTAATCAAATAAATATTATAAATTATCTATAAATTAATAATATTATTTTTACATAAAAATAAATAAAATAAATTTTGAAGAAAACTTATTATTTAAATAATAAAATAAATTTTCTAAAAATGTAGTACTTATTTAACTAGAATTAATTAATAAATTATAATATTATTCATAATATTTTTTAATACAAGTCTTCCCCACCAATTTATTGGCGAGGTTATAATGATTATGTTAAAATAGTTTTTTGTTCTTTTAATATTAGTGTTGTGTATCTTGTATGTTATTGTACATAGTCTTTCCTTTTAAAAACATAGGTTGGTAAATTCCCCCCCCTTAAATGAATTGAGACCCCACAATTTGATATACATATTTAAGAAATTTCTGAATTTAAATCTTCATAATTAGGAAAAAATAGATCATAATGACTTATATATTGTTAAAGTAATTTCATTACCTATAAGTTCAATAATTATTTTTATCTCTCATAATTTTACACAACGATAATGCCAAATATCCAAAGTTGTCTAGAATGTTGCTTTAATACCAAATGAAATAGCCTAGAATTTTCATTTCTAGATCTAGTGTAAAAAACATCATGTGTACTGTTTTAATTTAAAATAAAAAGAGAAATAGAAAGTACATTATACAATTGAGGATATTTTCCAATCTACATTCTGTAGTTTTTTGGAAATTATCATACATAATATCAGAGTTTACAAAAAAACTAATTGAATTCATGTGTGCTAAGTACTTAAAGGAATCCATCCACTTTAGGACTTCTTAAATACCTGTTAAAAATATTTAAATACATGGGACGAGCATAAAATTTCTCATTAAAAGGTGTAAAAATGTGTGATAAATATATAAAAAATTTGGTTGATTTTTTTTTATATAAAATATAATTTTTTGTATATTTTATATACCTTTTTAAAATAATATCATTGGGTTTGTATTAAAAATTATTTTCAAAACCTTTTGAAAATAATTATCATTTTTAAAACCTTTAAAAATTACCCTTTTAAAAATATGTAGATTTCTCATTAAAAACATTTTGAAAATAATATTACTTTTACAGGATATACTATTACTTGGAAAATATTTGGAAAACCTTTTGGACACTAGAAATATCAATTGTAGGACAACAACCCATTGAGGTCGTGGGTTCACTCCCTATTCCACATCATCTCATTCGATACACAAGTGATGAAATTTATTTTAAGAATATATTTTCAGAAGATCTTCTTTTCTCATTCATAAGTCATTAAAAACATTTAAAAATATTAAAAATAATATTTTAATAGAATATAATAATTTATAACCTATAATATTGACCAAAATATTATTTTTAATAGAAATAATTTTTCTAAAAATGAATTAGTTAAATTTAAGACACTAACATCAACACATTAAAGTTAAAACCATTTCTTGTATTAAAATGTATGACATGTCGTAATAAAATATAGAATATGGAAATATTTACAAACATTATTGAAATAAAAGGATGAAAAAATTAATTATTTTTAAAAAATAAACATTATTTATAATATTTTTTGACAGTTATCACAGAAAGGAAACTTTGAAAAATATAAAAGAGAATCTTGATATAATTGGGTTTGAAAATAATAATATTAATTTCATAAGTATAATCTTAGAAATATAAAAATTTAAAAATAAAATTCATTCTATAAAAAAAAAGGTTTTGAAATAAAATTACGATTAGATATAATTTAGTTTTTGAAATTAATATAATCTCTTACGTTAGGCTTACCTTGAACGTGCTTTAACCTCTTCTTCTTCAAAAAACCACTTTTCTTAACACCTTAACACAAAAAAGGATGGTGTTATACCTAAAAGAAGGCCTATATAGCAGGGATAAGGTTTATAGGAATTATTTGAGAAGATATTGGCTAAACATAATGGGTTTTGAAGAGTAGTTAAAAAGTAACTAGACGTCCCCTTTTATAATAGAAGAGAGGGACACTTTTGGAACTTTCAAAATAATGATTTAATATAAATTAATATTCAATTCTAAATGGATAACAAATAATTAATTGTTAAGATAAGATGACTATGGGTAAAAATACTACTATACAATCATTTTTAGACAATTCTAGGGCACATTTTTACCCTTATATTTTGGTTTTAACCCTTATTTAATAACTTTAACTCTTAATGTGACAATATAGTTTTTTATTATTTGATGGTTAATATAGTTACTATAAAATAACAAACGACCCATAAATATATCATTGATGACATGTCCAACCATATCCCAATTTTTTGGATTAATTTAATATTTTTAGGAATTATAAATCATTTAATAATATATTCTTTAATATAAAATATAATTAATGTCAATTTTGATACTATTTGTTACATTGACATTTAAAAATATCAATACACTATGATAACTTCAAACAAAATATTTTAATACATCCATAATATATCAAATTCATCTAGAAAATTTGTGTATGAAATTAATTATTTCAAATTATATTTATTTTCATTTTTATAATATAATTTATTTGACATTTCCCTTAATAAAATAATTACTACATTATCGTTGTGTAATTATGTAAGCTAATTATTTATTCACTAAAAATAAAATATTGTGAGGTTGATAAATATTTTTTATTATAAATTAATTTTAATAACCAAATATATCTTCTAAATATCCATATATTAGAAATGTATAGTTATTAAAAACATGAGTATGACATCTTTGAATTTTCATTAAATAAATAATTATAAACATCATAATCACATACAAATGGAAAAAATTCCACATATTCAAATATTTATTTTTTATGGAATGATGTAAATCATCCAGTAAAATATTGGCCAGTGTTAGGGTCATTTTCAAGTCCTTAACATTTTATTTCTACCATTAATTACCCGATTTACCCTTTACTGTGGTAATAATAATTACTAAATTTGATATTCATATTATCCTAAATCAAAAGATACATATTTACTTAATTTGGACCAATTGAATAGAAATATGGAATCCATTTTTCAAAATTCAAAAAATATATGTTTTAGAATTTTATATAAATTTAAATTGTAAAAATTTAATAAAAACATTTTTTTCCAAAAAAAGTTAATTTTTTAATTTTAAATGTAGTTATTAATAATTAAAGTAAAAAATCTATTTTGAAGATAATAATTTTACTAATTTACATCAAAATAAACTGATGAAAATTCAAAAATAATCTAAAAGATAATTTTTCCTTGTATATACTGGAAAAATATGACTTTTTAATAAAAATATATATTTTCTAATATTCTTTGAAAAATGAACATTTTTATGAAATTATCAAAATTTCACCATAAGAAAATTTTGATATGATTGTTTAAAAAATGAATTTCATTCTTTTAAATACATTTTCTAAAATTTCTAGAAATTAATTATATTATTTATGAACAATAAAAATAAAAATACATTATTGAATAAAACACATTATTCGAAGAATAAAACGAATTTTATAAAAATATAGTAATTATTTAAAAATAATTAATTAATAATCTCTGGTATATTTTATAATGTTTGAATAGTATCCATTCCTTCTAATTTAACATCTAGGTTATAATGGTGATATTATAAGGTTATGTTGTCTTTTTAACCTCAGTGTTGTTTATCTTGTATGATATTATATATAGTCTTTCCTTAAAAAAATCTGGATGTTACACATATTAACGATTACCTTCCCATAATCCAAATATCACATTTCCATTGAATCACTCTTGAAATACATTATCATCATTCATCATATTCTTTAAAAATCTAAATTAAAATATTATACCAAAGAATTATTATATTTCATGAATCATATAACATAATATTTGAATTCCAACACATAAATACATCATTACCCCCACTTAATTATCAATACATTAACTGTTCTTCATAATATCCTTCTATAATACCTATTTCGATTCATATATCATTTGTTTCATCTTCATAATTAAAAATATAACCATTACTCATACAACCTTGTTTGTATTTTTCATGAGCTTTCCCCTAAGGGAATCGATCTGCATAACGGCCAGGCTTTCCATATTTAGAGCATTCAAAATTCAATGATATATTTGAAATATTGTTGTTCTAATCCATTAAATTAACTAAAATTTTCATTTTCCCATTGTACTTACATTTTGTGTGTCCATATTTTGCACAGTCAAATCATCTTCTCATTCCTCTATAACATCCACATGGGTGTTTCTTCCCACATTATTGAAATATAAGAAATTGAATCTTATTTCCACTATAGTATCCATTACCCAAACTCTCATTAAAATCATTCCTTATTTTCTTTGGTGAGTCTAAGAGTCTATTAAGATACATTTTGTTAATCATGTTCCATGAAAAATTATTAGGCATAAACAAAATGTTCTTCACTATAGTCAGTATCTCAATTAGAAGTTCATTAAAAAATATTATATCACATAAAATTATAACCCAGTTCCTTCTGGTTCCCTTTATTGAATAAAACCATAAATCATGGTGTGAAAATACTAATAATAGTGGATATCAACATAATAATGAAAAAATCACTTATAGGATGTCCAAATAATGACACATTATTTTTAATCTATGACACCTTAAGTTTATTCTAGGTCATTCATATTCATCATCTATTTAAATCCTTCATTATAGTTCATAATGAGTTTTTGAATTTCAAAATAATGTCCCCATGGAGTGTAAATCCATTTATACAATAAGGCCTATTGTTGTGTAATAAGTGGTTTTTGATTCTAGCTTAATGCTCCCATTTCAGAGTTATTAACCTTAGGCGCCTCTTTGTTAGAGCCACATCTACTTAGAGTATCCAGAAATGGATGTAATTGATTGGAAACCACTTTATCTATCATTTTCATAAATTCAAAGAAATTTTCATATACATGTACTCATTTTTAGACTTAACCTTAGATATATCCCTAGACATTCCCTTGGTAATATCCCTAGGGATCTTAGTAAAGTTTTCTCATCCAAGTTTCTAAAGGTTAACTAAACATATCTGCTGATACCAACTACAAAGATCTAAAATTATGTCAAATATACTATAAATAACCCCATTATGGATGTATATGGATGAATATACCTCATGGGTGGGACCCACCACTATACCCTATGGTAGTTCCTTCCTCGTTATTCCCATGGGTGGAGAGCTGTACTTTTTCCAATGCTCACACTTGAGAGTTCCTAAGGATCAGATTCATTCCCTTTCCTATGATACCAGGTATAGGGACCCATGATTTTCATACAAGGATATTTAATATTTCTATATGAATATTTAATACATTACAAAAACAAAAACTTGAGGACCTTAATATTTCAGTTCTTTTGGAAACTTGGAATACAATCTTCATGATTTTTTTAAATTCCTTCAATGTCCTTTATAAACATATTACACTATAATACTCTTCACAAAAATACCCTACTTAAAACATTATTCACAACCTTGGGAAGGGAAAAAAATAAAGGGTTCTCTCAGATGCTCAGAAAGGGTAAACTAGAGAGATAGATTAGATGAAATGGATTTAAGGGTAAGATAACATGAGCAAAACATATGAAAACCATACCCTGCATATTGAAGATAAAAATATTAAGTCATGGTATAATTATTGTTAGTGCATAAGAAATGGATAGTAAGTAAATGAAAGACCATGATCCATTATAAAATATCATTATAATAAACATATAATTTTTTCATGTAAATAAGTATCGAAAATAATTTCAACATGAGTCAAGGAACACTACCAAAACTATCATATGGTAATGGGATCACTCCAAAAACCATCATAGTATTCATGGTTCACTCCCAAGGTAATCATTGTGGACAAAGTACCTTATTAAACTAAGTTAACTCTCCATTCTATTCTTATCCATCTCTTGAGATATAAATTTTTACCCACTGCACTATAGGTAGATATAGGTCCTACCCATCACCTTATTAAAATTATATTTCTTTGTTTTGGAAGATCACAAACACTCATCATATCATAACCCATAAAATGAAATGGATATCATACACATTTAATTATATAATAACCTATGTAATATATAGAGGTTTCATAATCATTTTATTATAGCATAACCCATGAAATAAGTGGTTATCATAAGAATTTCTTCATAGTATAACCCATGGAAGAGAAACATGTTTTATCAAAATCATACCATCGTAAACATAACCAATTCTAAGAAATAATAAGAATATTATAACCACATTAATTTATAGGTAACATCAATGGATGTAATCTTATTTGGAAAATTATTTTTATTATTTAATCCATTTCTTCAAAAAAATATAATTTCAAATTTGAATAAAAAAATAAAAAAGTAATTTTTTTTCAAAATATGGTCCTCTAAAAATATAATTGAAATATAATAACGAAATATGTATATATAATTTAAATAATATCATGAGGAAAATATCATTTCCAAATTCAACATGTTTTTTTAAAAATTAAAAAAAATCAAAATCATTTCATTTTGAAATAATTTATTTAAAATCTAAAGATTTCACAAATATTAAGGAAATAATTTTCATTAAAAATAAAAATTAAAACTTATAAGGAATATTAAAATCAATGAGCAGTCATGAATGTGGGAAATGGTATTCATAACATCCATCTTTAAAATAAATATTCTTTTTACATTTATAATAAAACCCAAATGGAAATTTTTTTAAACAATATGAATATTAAATTAAAAACATTTTTCAAATAAAAAATATGTAATAATATATTTTTAATAAATCATTTGAAAAAATTTACAATTGTTTTGGAAGATTTTTAGAAAACATAGTTTTGAAAGAAAAACTGTTCTCAACCAAAAAGGATATTTATCTTGAAAATATTTTATTTGAACTCTAGAGTACATGAAGAGAGAAAAATGAACGGAAAACAAGTATACTCATGAAATAATCAAAGATGAAAAAAATTCATGAGTTTATTGAGATATGGAACACAAGATTTTATCTTAAGAAACATAATCCTAAAAATGAATAAATAATGAGTTTGTAACATGAAACCTTTAAAACATTGGAAACATTAAAATGTAAGACCCATAATAGAATATCATTAAGAGATACAAAAAATATCATGAGGATAAATAAATTAATGATATTTAATTTCAAATGGATCTGTTTACAAACATTTTACAATTAGATTTTCGTAAAATATAATCATATGTTTCAAATAAGGAAAATTTAGAAATAAATACCTTACCAGATTATTAACTTTTGAACTATAAACCCCATTAATGTTAGATTCTCAAATGGGTATGTAAATACCAAAACATTTCAGGATAATAATAATTTAATGCATTCATGGTTTGTATATTCCCCACATAAAATAATAACATGGTGAGTATTTGTGTCACATAAAATAAAAGTGAGACAGAAATCCCTTACGCTTTAGTAATATTTTGAATTATAATGCACATAAAAGAATAATATAAAATTAAAATTTAAATATGACATAAATAGTGGGACTCATGATATAAAATTTAAAATTGGAAGTATATACACCACACAAATGGAACAAGTGGTGAATTTTCATATGAATCCTAAAAATTAAATAGATACTATAAATCCCCTTACCATAAGTATTAAATCTCATCATTAATGATCAAACCTCATGTATAAAAATTATGTGTTTATTATACAACAATTAAATAAAATTATTTATAAATTTAATACCATATATTATTTTATTATTACTATTTATTACTCGTTTATTTACAATTCCATGTTAAAGTTATGTTTCTGGTAAAAACTAATTTTTATTTCATATATGTTCTGATTTTTTATAAATTTTTCCCTCTTAAAATGGTCATGATTACATAATATTCAGAATGAAAACAATGATATAAATATCATATATAGTCATTATATATTATATATAGTAATCTAAAAACTTTATTGATACAAAATGAAATACACCGTTTATGGAGATGCCAGGTCGTATATATTCATGAACATTGTTTCCCTTTTTCATTGGATTAAAAAAAGGAATTCAAAAGATATATGGTCATTATAGGATCATTTTAATATCATATATATCACATATTTTTATTAATACCACCCTTAATATCATCTATGAAAAGTTTGAGAAAATCAAACTGATTCAAGAGGTAGTAGTCTTCCGTACACACAAGTGACATTATAGTATTCCAAAAAATGGATATTATGAATTTATGTGTGATATAAATACTCCATAACAACAATAAAATAATAGATATCATATATAAGCAATAAATATATCAATATTTCCAACCTTTATAGGTGATAATTGAAAAATAAATGACATCTGTTCGTGAGGTGGTAGTTCTCCAAACATATGAATAAATACTTTATAACCCATTTGAAGGAAGTATAAATAGTTTAAGGTCATTAAATTAACATAAAAAATAATATAAATAATATATTTTGGTTATTATATTACCATGGTTTAATAATAATTGAAGTAGGTGGAGGAAAAAATAAAACAAATTCCCATTGATGACTTTACCTCTTCTTTAGGTATCCTCCTTAGGTTTTCACTAAAAGACATCCACGGTTGGATTTATAACACACCTAATTTGTATAGGATGAGAGGATGGAATTTTGGATGTTATTTTGGAAGGTTTTTTTTTAAAAAAAAGTGTCTGATTCTGTGAAAAAAAGATGATAGTGGTGGCGTTTTATAAGTAGGGGAGAGGACACACAAGATATTTTTAACAAAAATTGAGTGATCCCACTTTTTTCATAAGTAAAAATGGTAAAAATGGGAAATTATAGAACATTAAATGTTTATATGTATAAATATTCTAAAAAAATAGTTTTTAGATGAGTCTATAGGTCATTATTACCTTATCCTTTAAGTTTAACCCTCAATAAACCCGTTTTTACCATAACCACGATAATTAATTTTTACTGCATTCACTATTCATTTTGTTAGAATATTATATTGAAATTATTAGATAATATAAATTATTAATATTATAAATATGAAATAAATTTTTCCAAATTCCATCCATAGAATTGGAAAATTTTAATATAAAATTAATCTCACGTAAGTGATGAGAAAGCTACTTTTTAAATAGAAAATGGTTAACATATTACAAAGATATTATATATAAATTAAATATTTAAATGATTAAAATTACATATATTTGATTCATATATTTATAATGGAACTAATTTAACATTAAAATAAATTTAACATATAATTTTACTTTATAAATAAAGTAGACGAAGATGTAGTTTTTGATTAAAATTATGCATTTTTCATAATTCTTCAAAAATTGATGTTTTCAAAAAAACACAAAGGATCAAACTAAGATAATTTTGATATCAAATTTTAAAAAAATTAAGTTTATTTTTGAAAATAAATTATATAAATTTATCAAATATTAGTTTTATAATAAGTTCTCCATAAAAAGGTGATAAACCTCTGATTAAAAAAATATAATTTTTAAGAATTGAATTGGATTTATTATTATCTATAGTCTAGGAAACACCTAATATGAATGATATATAGTTGGTTGAATATATACTACATATATTTATATGAAATTTTCAACTAAAGTGGTTTTTTATTTTATTGAAGTGGAACTCATTTCTTTCTTTAAGAACTTTTGTTAGAAAAATATTTCATTCATTTTTAAATAGTATTTGTATTATTTTATAATTAATTGGTATCAAAATAATTCATTATATATAAAGGTGTATAGAATATTTTCATAATTTATTTATTCTTATTCAAACATGTCATTCTAACATCGAGGTGATAAATATCATATTAAAAAATAAAATTTTATTTGTATGTCACATTTTGTTTATACTCAGTGTTGTGTGTAACACAAGATAAAATTGGTATTGTTTGTAACATAAGAAAAAGTTATTATTATGTGTAATGTTGGATAAAATATGTAATTATTTTAACATTAAATATCAAAAAGATTAAATAAATTTGAAAAAATATATATTACCCAAAATCTCATGGTGTTACAATAAAAGCCTCTAAAATCATTTTTATCGACTTTTTTATAGAATATGGTCAAAATAATACTATGAAATGGGTTTTGGACATGTATTAGGATATTTTAACCCTTATATTCATATTTTAACCCCTTTTAAAACCCATTTCAAACATAACTGTATTAATTAATTTTTATTGTTTCCACTATCCAACAGTAGCACTAACGTTCCCTTTGTCTCCATTGACCATGGGATAACTCTTCATTATTGGGGAATCCCTTATTCTGGTAGACTAAACCACCACACCACACTCAACATTAGCATAGTAAGGTCCAACCCCATCCAAAACAACTACATTTATTCCCTTACCCTTACAATCACCACATGGCGACCTCAGAATAAAGGGAGGATCATGAACAACCGAACATGGTATACTAGTAGGTTTGGAAAGGCTCGAAGAGGCAAGATCCCGTAGTACCCCCATAGAGAAGTGATGACCACCCGGTTATGGACTCATCCCAGTAGAGGAAGGTATTCCAATATAAGACTTTGGGAATGATGGAGAAAGGGTGTCAATAGAATGAGTCACTGATCCCTTATGACATCTCCTCCCATGTCGAGAGCAGAACGATGGCCAATAGCCTTATCAACACCAACAATAAAAATAGCCAAAGATTTCCTCATAATGAATGTGTTGCCAAAAACCAGACATACCCTCCACATGGATGTGAAGATGTTGTGAGAGAGGCTCTGAGAGGTCCATCTAGATTTATAGGCAAGCAAAGCCAAATTTATTTTGGAAAAGAGTATGATCGTCAATTGTGAGAAAGTAGCTAATTATGTCACCTATACCTTTGAGTAAATATGGGTTCTAATAGGGAATTTTATAAAGTGGAAGTTGAATCCACACTACTTCATGCTTTCAGTCCTGACTAGGATCAAAATCAACTATCCAATGGAAGAAAAGGAATCATTTGTTATCCCATAGATCTGATTTTAACGAACACACACTAGAGAAATCATCATACGAAAATAGATGAATGCTTAGGTGTTGGAAATCCAGATCCCCAACCACCACCCAGTAATGAAGACCTCATGTTTAGTTGATGAAACCCTCAAATAATTCTAGCAATGGTCAATCTCTAAAAAAATATAGCCACAAAAGTCTGTGGATGGAAGAAGATATCATCCTGAAACTCGGATGAAGAAATAAAAAAACTAGCGATATAATTAATAAAGACTTCTACTTCTGTGAGATTGGGATTAGGGGGATTAAAAAAATTGGAAGAACTAGAGAATAGAAAATCAGGGGGAAGAGGTTGTGGAAGATCTGAAGTGAACAAGAGTTTGGGGGAATCTTTGGCCTGAACTTCTCTCCATAGGCAGGGGTGCTGTGAACTCCATTATTGGGGTCTAGTGAGGATATTGACCTCTATGGGGTAATATCTCTTTAAGGGTTCTACTCCGCTAAAGGGATCTTTTCTACGGACTCCTGCTTTCCCCCTCATCCCATCTCTAATCACCGTACAGAGAGACACTCCTCGGTAGGGTACCACACCTTCATTTTCTCCACGGACTCCTACTCACCCCCTCATCCCATCTCCGATCATTGACCATAGATATGCACCTCAACAGGGTCCCACGACATAGTAGGTTTACGCCCCATGACATCCCGCTCAACTCGCATTTCACTTACCCTCCATTATTTTTGTCTATTTCAATATTAAAAATATATCATCGTTCCTATAAGACATCCAATTGAGTGTTTCTTCCCACATTGTCAACGTATAGAAAATAGAATCTTATTTCCTCTATAGTCTCCACTACTTGGGCTCTCAATGAACACCTTCTTTCTATTCTTTGGTGATGTTGAATATTAGTTAGGGTACACGTTTTTAATCATGTTTCATAAAAACAAATTAGGCATAAAAACAACATCCTTCACCATAGTCATCAATCCATTTGGATTCTCATCATAATATTGTTATTCACATTAAATGTTAATTCAACTCCTTCTATTTCTCACCACTGACTAAAATAAAAAATCATAGTGTCAGTAATAAAAATCACAATGAAATGATACATAGTTTGAAAAATCATTTAGGATGTATAAATCAATATACATTCTTTTAAATCTATGAAACCTTACATTTATACTCGGTCATTCATAGTTATCTTATATTTAAATCCATTATGATGGTTCATAATGATTTTTTAAATTTAAAAAGAATATCCCCCAAGAGTGTCAAACCAGGTGTGTAGTAAGGCCAATTATCGTACACTAGGTGATGAACATTTCCAACTTAATGTTCCATTTTCAAAGTTATTACCCCTAGGTATATATATTCTAGAACTAGATCCCCCTAGTATCTTAAAAGTGATATAATTTCTTGGAAACCACTTTCTCCATCCTTTACTAGAATTCCTGGACATTTTCTTACACATTGAATCATACTATGAGTTATCCTTAGATATATACCTAGAAATATTCTTATAAATATTCTTAGGGTTCTCATTAAAGTTTTTTATACTAGTTCCCAAATGTTAACTAAACCATCCCCTTAATACCAAATATAATGTCTCAAGATTCACACACAAGGATATTATACTTTTTTGGAATATTTTTTATATTTCACAAACACACGCCTGAGGACCATAATTGTTTAGTGCCTTTGGAACTTAGAATCATAAACACCTGTCGATAAGTGAACTAAGTCATCTCCCACTATGTTATTCATAACTATAACCCTTCTCAGACATATCATACATAATACATATCTATATAACCTAGGTAAAAGAAACATATGAAAAGGGTGATATCAAATTATAAATAAGGATAACTGAGGGAGATAGGTAATCATACCATGAATATAAGAGTATGATAACATGATCATAAAAAATTAAAACCATTACATTCATATAAAAGATCAGAATCTTGACTCATAATATAATTATTGGAAGTTTATAAGACATGAATCATAAGGAATTTAATGAATATGATCCATGAGAGAATAATATTAGAATCAGACATCGAATTCATACATACACATAAGTATAAATAATCATTTCATTAGTAGTCATGGATCATTTCCAAAACATATAATGTAACTCTATGGGTAGCTAAACCTGCTAGGCAAGATACCCCCCATATATAGTGGTAGACCTTTCCTCAAAGTCAAATGGATTCACTCCCCAAACCATCATAGTAGTCAAGGTCCACTCTCAAGGGCATCATAGATGGAAAAGTACCTTACTAAACTTAGTTCACTTCCTATTCCAGTCATGTCTATCTCATGAGATATAAATCTTTACACAATGAATTAAAGGGAGATATAGGTCCCACCCATCTTCTTTTATAACGTAACCACCTTCATTGGTTATAATGTAACCATAATCAAATAATAAAAATAATTTAAATGTTTTCCATAAGATATTAAAATACTCATCATATCACAAACCATGAAAAAAGGGATTACTAAACATTTAATCAAATCATAACCTATGCAAAGTGGGAATTTTCATAATCATTTTATTATTACATATAGAATAACCCGTGTAAAATAAGTGTGTATAATAAGATTTTTCTCATGGTATAACCTAGGAAAGAGAAATGGGTTTCATAAACATCTTATCATCATAAATATAAACCATTCAGGGAAAGTATAATAATGGTATCCTTGGTTCATATTCTCATTAAATCATAAATTATATGAAAGGTTGTCATCTTAGATGGATAATTACTTTGAAAAATCACATGGAACATTTCTTAATAAAAACAAAATTTCTTTTAAAATCACTATTTAAAACATAAAAAATTTTCTAAAAAATTTTCTATGAAAATAACGTATATAACATATAAATTAATCTTTAAAAAATCATCTAAAACATTTCTTGAGGAAAATAAATATTAATTGAACATTATTTTAAAAACAAAAAACATTTGTAAGACATAAAACCATTTTAAAATCATTATATTTTAAAATAACCTTGACATATAATAAATGATTGTTTAAAAATTAATTAAAAAATCTCTCGAGGAAAATATGTTTTCCTCTTTGAAAATCAATTTTTAAAACATAAAACATTTTCAAAATATTTTTTAGTTTGAAATGATTTATTTAAAAACTAAAAATTTCCCAAATATTATGTAAAAATTATTTCTTTGAATAGAACATTGAAACCTTGTATGGTATTCTTTAAATAATTAAGTGATCATGATTGCTAGAAATACTGTTCATAACATGCAAGTATAAATCAAAAATTCATTTTGCTTTTTTAGTAGGATCAGAATATGAATAATTTTTGAAAAGAAAAAGAAGATTACTTTTAAATTTTTTTATAAAATTTAAATAATTGGACAAAATTTCTTTAATAAATAATTTAAAAAAAAATTTAAAAACATTTTTGAAACTATTTTTTAGAAAACATGGTTTTCGAAGAAAAAGGGTTTTCGACCGAAATAAAAAAATTTATTTATAAAATCTTTAGTACTTAAATAGAATAAAATGAAGGGAAAAAATATTCTCATGAATCAATAATAGGATAATAAAATTCATGAGTTTACAAAGAGATGCATAATAATATTTTATTATGCAAAACATAATTATAAAAAAACTGATAAAAGATGAGACTGTAACATAAAAATATTTACCTCTTTGGAAACTTTTAAACCTTGGTACCATGAAGTAATATAATTAAATTAACTATAATATATAGTTATGATAAATAAATTCATGACATTTAATTCCAAATGGGTTGTATATATACCTCGTACAAGAAGGTAGGTTTATAACATAATCATATGTCACAAATATGGAAAATTGAGATAAAAATACCTTACGGATTTAGTAAATTTTGAACTATAAATCACATAATTGAGATATCCTAGAATTTATATTTAAATAAGAATATTTTTTAGGAAAAATTCATAAAATAAATTCAAGGTTATTATATACATTACATAAAAGAAACATTTGGTTGATATGGCATTTGTGTCACATAAAGTAAAAGTGAGATAAAAATCCCTTAACATAATTATAGTCTTTCGCCATACATATTCAAACCTATTTTATAATAAATATATTTTTATAATACTTATATTAAAGAAATATATATATATATATATTTAAATCTATATATGATTATCTTATGACCTTTTATTAGCCGTTTATAAATAATTCCATGTTAAAGTTATGTTTCTTGTAATAACTGCTTATTTCATATATGTTTTGATTTGTTATATTTTTCCCCTCATAATTAGATCATGTTTCTATTATCATGATAATTTTAACAAAGATAAAAAAATATTATATATTCAATGTATATTTATTTTTCGTAATCTATTAAATTTAATGATAGATAATGAAATACACTTTTCATGGATATGGTAGGTCATACGTATGAAAGAAAGTTATTTCCATTTTATTTTAGGATTTAAATAAGTCTATATAAATGATATAGTATTATTCTTAGAATAATTTTAATTTAAAGTATGAGTTAATCACATCGCTTCACAAGGCGGTAGTCCGTCGAACATATGAGTGACATTATCGTATTCCCACAAAATGGAATGCATGAAGGTATGTATCATATAATAATTTTAAAAGAATAAAAATATCATAAATATAATATATAGACAATAAATACATATTTAAGTCCAATTATGATGGTTGTTAATGGAAAAATTAACTTCATCGGTTCACAAGGTGGTCGTTCTCCGTATACACGAATGATGATTTCATAACCTATTTGATGGAAGTGAAGATTTTCATAGGTAATTACATTAATATAAAAACATATAATTATAAGTAATATACTTATTTTATTATATCATCATGTTAAAATAATAATTTAAAGGGTTTGAGTAATAAATAGAACAAAAATGCTCATTGATGAACGTTACCTCTTCTTTAGGTATCCTCCTTAGATTTCAACTAAATGACTTCCTCAGTTGGAATTATGTAAAAAAAGGATTCTAGGATGAGGGTAGGGATGATGGGAAATGTTTGGGTCATTATTTTCTGAACCAAAATTCATTGATGGTGTGAAAAAGAGAGAAGATGGGGTATCCTTTTCTATGTGGGGATCATACAGCTTGACATTTTGGAAACGAATTGAGTGATTCCATGTTTTTTATATGTAAAAGGGTTCAAAATGGACCATTATCAATCCATACAGGTGTAAAAGACTGAATATGTCAATAAAATCGTTTTTAGAAAAGTTTATAAGTCATATTTACCATTACCTTTTTAGTTTACCCCCTTGGTAAACCAATTTTTACCTTAATTGTGATAATTAATTTTCTCTGCATTCACTATTCATTTTGGTGAAAATTTATGTCTCTTATTATGATATATAAATTATTATGATTTCATCAAAGGAATAAATTTTTAAAAATTAAAATCATTGAAGTGGAAAAATATTACATAACCTTAGTCCCACAAATTTGATGAGAAAGCATATTTTTAAACAGAAAATATTCAGAAGTTTATAATGTTTTTATATCAAAATTAAATATTAAATAAATTAAAATAGAATAAATTGGATTAATGGATTAAAAATTTATCAAATTTTATTTTAAACCCAATTTAATATATAATTTTTCTTTATAAATAAATAAAATAAAAATTATATTTTTCAATTAAAATTCAGTATTTTTTACTATTCATTCGAAAACAATATATTCCAAAAAAAATATTAATAATTAACCCTAATTTTATTTCAAAAATTAATTTCATTTTTTCAAATAAATTATAAATGCGGGAAAATTAAATTTAAACAAAACATGAAGATGAGATGAAAAAGCAGGTTTTTGAAAAGTGTATTTTTTCAAGGAAAGGATGATTTTATATTAATTATATATCTAATATAAATATTAGTATAAATTTAAATTTAAATTTATTTATATATAATCTATAAATTTAATTTAAAACATTCTTCATTAGGGATTATTTTAAATAATAAAAATGGAGAAATAGTATGCACTTTAAAACTATATTCAGAAAAGAAACCGTTTTTAAACCAAAAAATAAACCTATACTAAAATTTAGTATAAACTTGATCAGAAAATAATTAAGTGGGTTAAATATTAATAATAAATATTAATTTTATTTTAACACTTAATTCATCATTTAAATTACTTATTTTATTGAAAATAAATGATATTTTTACAAAAAAATCGATATTCCTCACTATTCACTAGAAAATAAATAATTTCTAGAAAGTCCCAGAATGTCACTGCAATTTTATTTTTATAGTATGATTTAAAAAAATGATGTTAATTTGATCAAATAAAAATTCTAAAATATATATACTTGTATTTTCTTATAAAAAACATTAAAAAATATTTTTTAAGAAAACAAATTTTTGATGAATATAATTACATTATTAAAAATTGATTGATTATTTACAAAGAGTTTATAAATATGTTTATATTGATTATTAAATTTATATCTATATTTTATAATGTAGTTAATACTATTTATACTCGTCTGTTTCACAAATAGGTTATAATGGTCATATTTAAAATAATAATATTTCATAGTTCAATGAATCTTGGTGTCCCATGTCATTCACATTATTGTTGTTGTATGTAATGAAATATAAACATAGGGTTTCATATAATGCAATCTACAATCATTATTTCAGGTAACTCAAGGTAAGATCAGGGTTGCGTGTAATGAAAAATATTGAAAATATTAAATGTTATTCAAAAAAGTATTTCACAAAATCATGGGGTGTTACAAGGTATATGTTATATTGTAATTCCATAAGTATAATTATATCATATATATTGTTTATATACATTAAACCCATCATTATATCCAACCATGAATATTTTTTATGGAAAAATTAGTTACATCAATTTATGAGGCGGTAGTCTGCCGTACACATGATCTATGATTTCATTTCCCATTTAATAGAAGAGGATGGGAATATAAGTGATAACATTGAAAGTATAACATCTTAGTGTATGGGATATACCATGGTTATTATACTAGAAGGATTTTAAAAGGTTTTAAATATTTGAAAGAATAAACAACATAAAAATGAATTTTTTATATTGTTACATCATCTTTGAATGCCCTATTTTTTATTTTCACCAAAATCCAGCCTTTGATAGCTTTATGGCCAAAAAAGTGATTTGGGTTGTTTTTAGGGGAGTAAATAAGTTATTTGGGTATTTCTTATCCAAACCAAATTTCTTTAAAAATTTTAAAATAGGATGACAAAGGTTTCCATTTATAAGTGGGGGAGATAACACACATTGAATCATTGAAAAGAATCAATGACACCCATCTTTTTATGATGCCATAAGACACAAAATATTTGTAATTATCATCCATCAGAGGTTATAAAGTATAAATATGTCTAAACAATGGGTTGTGGACATGTTTTTGGATATATTAACTCTTATCTTCTTAATTTAACCCTAGGTAAACACATTTTCACCTTATCCATAATAATTAATTTTTACTGTTTTAAATATTCATTATAGTGAAAATTATTTTTAGATTATTATATAATATAAATTTTTCTTATTATAAATATTTAATATATTTTTCCAAATTCAATTAACAAAACTGTAATAATTCAACTTAATATTAAACATATAGACATGATGAAAAAGTGGTTTTCCAAAGTAAAACCCTTCAAAAGTTCAAGAAGTTTATATTTAAAAAATCAATGTGGAATTGATTCCTAGGAAATTATATGGATTAATAAATATATAATTGAACTAATTTAAATTTTTAAGCAATATTAAAATAAAATTTCCCATATATATGCTTTAGAAGAAAAGAAGGGGTTTTGTATAAATCACTATTTTTTAATATTCAATGAAAAATTAAACTTTTCATAAAAATAAAAAAACATATACCTAATTTAATTTTGATATGATGATTTATAAAATGAAGTTAATTTTTTGAAATAAATTTTATTAAAGTGTTAAAAATTAATTTTAACATAACTTTTAAAAATGAAATGAAACTATTTTTTTTGAAAAATATTGTTGTTTAGAAAACATTACTTTTTCTATCAGATGATTATTATTTCAATTATATTAAATAGAAATCCAATGAATATATTTTATATCTCTTTAAAAAATAAATTTATTATAATTTATTTAGTACTATTCATATACACCAATTTAATTTATTTGTTTCAACAGTATTCTATTTTATGGTTCCTTTAGATATTGGCTTACATGGGTCATAAGATATCGAAGAAATTAAATATAAAAAATATATATTGTTTAAGTTTTTAAGCTTAGTGTTGTGTTTTACATATACTATGAAATACAATGTTATTTTTTTATAACATTAGGGTTTTATAAATTAAATTGGGTTTAATTCATTCTTATATGTATTTAAACATCATATTCGAGTATGGATATATAATATATTCATTTAATAATAAAAAATACATAATATTTATAAAAGTATCATTCCTTAGAAAAACTATTTTTATCTAGGTAACTAATATTTAAACTGGAAACATAATAATATACCTAAGAAGGCATTGACTAAATTATTTAATTTGATCATAACGATTAAAAATATTTTAATTATTTTATTTAACTCAATTTAAAAAGTTTTAATAATTAATATACACGTGCACAAAAATAATTAAGAAAAATATATTTTTTAATAATAAAATGATATTTTTTATTATACCATTTTATATTGTTTTTAGAAATTGGTTACTTCTATTAGTACTTTCCACTTTAATGGCTGTAATATAACAATAATAATAAAAAATTTATTCAAGTAATGCTACTTTTTATTTTATTTTAGTGTTTCATAAAAGAAATTCCACCCACTAAAATCATTGTTTGTTACATTATACCACCATTAAAAATAATTTCTTGCTCAAAATTTTATTATAAGGAGGAAAAAAAGTGAGGGTACTTATTCCTCATTATATCCCTAGGTTCCCTTGTAGCCTCCTCAAATTTATCATTATGCAACTGAATATTGACTATATGGGTGGTCTTTTTCCACATAACCTTGCCTCCTTAATCAATATTTCTATAGGTTTTTCTTCATATGAAAGGTCATATTCCAGTTCTTTAACTTATAAGATTAGTACATGTGATAGATCTGGTATGTACTTCCTCAAAACAGATATGTGGAACACCATGTTCACATTAAATAGGTGTGGAGGGAGTGATAAATGATAGGTTATGACCCTGGAACCATAACATCCCAATTAAGTAATTAATATAATATTTTCTTATCTATGTCTATTTATAAATTAGATATTGTTTTAGAGGTTTAAAATGAGAATAAATCTAATCTTAAGCATGGAATACTCTAACATTTTTTGAAAGATTGTTTTACCACCTTTTGATGGAAACCCATTTTTAAATTAAACTCTTGACAATTTTATAAGATCTATTTGTCAAAATGAACTTATTTATTATAATTGGGACATTGAAATTTACCTTGGAAATTTTTTTGTAATTTTTCTGACAATGTTCAATTTTTTATTGAAGAGTGAAAAATACTGCATTTTACATCAAAACTGCTTTTTCATATAATTTAATTATATGGTTAGATTATCTTTATAATTGGTTTTAAAGTGTAATTAGAATATATTTTTACCATTTAATCCAATGGTGGTCATTGGGATTAATTTCACATTGAAATTGGACATAAACAATTGCCAAATGTTTGATAGAAATTGTTTCTAAAAAACCCGCTATTTGTTTTGACAACGGTAATTATTTTTAAATTAATTATTGCAATTTATGTGTTTCGAATTTGGTCAAATGGATTCCATCTTTGGAATCATATGTTCCAAATTATGGAATTAAGACTCTTTTGTTTTTGGACATTATGATTAGCAACGACGATAATTATCTTTAATTATCATGATCAATAAGTAATCGGGTAGTTAAGGATAATAAAATAATATCATAATAATAACAAATGACCCAAAAATGTGTCCTAATTATACTGGTTGTGTCAAGGCCAACCATGGTATGACTTGTGCCAAACTTGGGGACCCCATGGAATCACTTTTGGGTGATAGTGACACTTTATCATTATATTTTTAAACAAAGGAGAATATCACAAAAGTATGTAACACCAAAGTAAAATAATATTAATTTTGTCTAAAAAAAATGATCTCTTAGACTATAAATAGTAATTGGAAATCTAAAACTATTTCCTACATCATAGTATTTTATTCATAATTTTGAAACATTATATAAATTAATTTTTTTATGACACCATGATGATGCAGTGAATACCTCATTAATGAACGATTTAAATAAAATGAAATGATAATGTAATATCTACGACTTATACTTGTCAAAAACCTATTGGATGAGTATTTTTCGAACCCTTATCACTTTATCCTAGAAATATATCAATGTGGGACCTTTAAAATCCGAAACTCAATTTAATATAAAGTAACATTTCTTGACATTCCAAGAGTTCCCCTCCCCCCTCTTATAAAAGGCCCCCACATCTACCTCCTTAACCACACCTCTCAAGACATTGGCTCAGAAAATATCTACTCATATTATCTCTCAGAATCCCTCTCTTCATCCTAGAAGCCTTAACTTAGGCATAAATTTCTTCAAGAAACCCTTTTGGATCAAACCAAGAGGAGTTACCCGATTTAAAGGTAATGTCTTCACTTGTGTTCTTTTGTTTTATTTTTCTTATTCAACCCCCTAAACTTTTTTTATTCCTTTATTTTGTAAAAGAACCAGTATATTCAATATACTATGATGTTTTTATGAGAATTATTTGATCTAAAATTACACACACCTTTGTCTAATGGTTAAAGAACACACTGTTTCTGTGGATGGAAAATTTCTGCCTCCCAAAACGATGATTGTTCAATCTTCTTTTAACACCTTTCAGGGTGGAGATTAATATGTCACTATATTTATATATGATATATATTATGATTATGTTTTCATTATGCTTATGTATTTTTTTCATTTATGTCATACCTTTATGGTTTCCATTATGGATAAACACGATATCTTCATTTTAGGAAGTGCGGACTACCACCCCATCAAAGTGATTTGATTCGTTAATGCAATATGTGGGATGTATAAAGGATGGATTTAATGATATTATATATGATATTATACTGGAATTATAATATACCTTTATATCATTATGAATTCATTCCATTAAATACGAAATAGAAATGAAAGTAGTGTTCATGCGTACGTACAGCTTACCGTCTCCATGAACGGTGCATTTCATTTCTTACCTCTAAATGTTATGTAATATTATAAATGCATGTATATACGGGATATATATGATATATATGATTTCTACATCTTGAATATAATTCTGTATATAATGGATATTTTACCACATGAACAACTTGTAATTATAAGGAGTTTATTTTTGACTCAAGTACCAATGATCGACAAAACGACCGTTATTAACTTAAATAATTACATAGTGTTCATAACATGGTAATAAGTGATATAATAGGAATAATGAACTTGAAAAAGGTTCTTAAGCAATAATAAATTAACTCAAGTTTATTATTCAGGAGATTAAAGAATGATCGAGTCATGTCGGACACGAGGTAAGGGACTTCGTCTCAATCTTCTTTCATTAAGGCCTATTTTGTTTTATAAATTTTTTTTATATATAGTGTATAAACCCCTTTGACTTTTACGTTTATTCAAAATGATTCTTTTTTATACGAATAGTTTTACTGAATGACAAAGGGGAATGTTTTTGTCGTACGTATGGGGCGACAACGACTTCTCCACTGCCATGACCATTATTTGAGTTTCGACTTCCTCTACAAGACATAAATTTTTTTAAATGAAAAATAAATACCATGTTTTGATTTTATTTTATTTTGGTATTGAAAATGTTTTTGATAATGTTTTTATTATATGAATGTGTTATTGATATCTTGTGATTAAAATGTGGGAATGTTATGTTTCCTTTATGCATGTTTTATGTGATACGATTATGTTATGGTTCTTCGGTATTGTTTATGATGACAGGTGGTTCCGTGATAAACTAAGGGTGGGTGAGCCCGATATAGATCTCCAATGCATTGGGTAACATGAAGTAGTTAAACACTAAGGTTTCTCTGAAGATATTTAGGGAATATACTGTGATGGGTATTCCAAACGTAACCATGAGGGTTACTCCCTGCATAAGAATGTTATGAATGCCTCAAGTTACCTTTATGTCTTATGATTTCTATGAGTTATTCATAAATCATATGATTTCATGAGGTATGATAAAGTGCTTATGTTTTATGAGTAAAGTATGATTTCATTGATTCTTAAGTATACATGGACTACTGTTTTCATTCTGTATTTTTATATACCTTACTAAGCTTTTTATGCTCATCCCAAGTATTTGAAACGTTTTTCACAGGTCAAGGGAAATGTATATGATGTGATGATAGTGTCAAGGAAGTGTAATGAAAGAATCCATGTTTTGTATTAAATATGTTTCCTTTGATGGGAAAAGTGAATATTGTCTTTAATTAAACCACCTTGTTTAAATGTGGAATGTAATGTATGATTTATGATCTAATTCTCTAAAACTCTAAACCTGAAAAGATCCTCAATGAGTAATCCTGTAATAACTCAAGATTAAGTAATTTTTAAGGATCGGGCATTATAGTTGGTGTTGGATGTCGGTTTAGATAAATTTAGGAGTTAGAATTAGAATAAATGCTTTTCCAAAAATATTTTGTTTTTTTTGTCAAATTGAAATGATATAGAATTTTAAGATTACCATGTTGCTTCATCTAAGACATGTTTGTTCAGAATGGTTTTCCACTGAGGAAATAGGGAAGCAGTGCTAGGAAGGCATACAGAATGAAATGACCTTTTGAATCAGCATCCTTAGATGGTCGGAATTGGAACTAAATAGTTTGTTGCAGTAATGGCGCAGTTGACTCAAGCGATAAATAGAGGTGGTATCCAAGCAAGAGATCATCCAGATCAACCGCAGAGGAACATGTCAGTGGTGGAAAATTTCATGAGGCAACATCCCCCATCATTCAGAGGATCATCTTACCCTGTTCTAGCTGAAGGGTGTATTAAAGCACTGGAGAATATTTTTGATGTCATGGGGTGTTCAGACAATCAAAAGGTAAGTCTTGTAATTTACCGTTTGGAGGGTTAAGCAGATCAGTGGTGGTCGATGGTTAAAAATATCAGCGATGCTGATGAGATTGATGCTCTTGACTGGGATGAATTAAAAGGTATGTTTCTTGAAAAATATTTTCCTAAGGCTGTTTGACTTAGGATGGAAAAACAATTCTCGAAATTGAGGCAAGAGGACGACTTAGTGGCTGCTTATGAAGAAAGGTTCACTCGATTGGAAAGGTATGATCCAAATTTTAACTGAGACCTTGATAGTAAAATCAATCGTTTTTACTCATAATTATGGCCAAAATATCTAAGGGCATTATCTTCTCGTGAGTTCAAGAGTTATGAAAATATTAGTCGATGTGCTCAGAAGGTGTAAATGGAGTTTTCTGATGATCAAGTGTTCTATAACAACCAACAGAAGAAGAGACCGAGGTGGCAAGAGAAAAGGGAAGAATTCTTCAAAAAGGTATGATGGTAAGAAAACTAAGTTTCCAGTTTGTGATAAATGTGGTAAAAGGCATGCTGTGGAATGACATCTGAATTCTGAAAAGTGCTACCGATGTGGTAAGATTGGACATAAGGCTCGTGACTGCACTAAAAACGATCAGGGTGATGGTAAGACCAAATTTTATTTACAGTTAGTGAAATGTTTCAAGTGCAATTAGATGGGTCATTATGCAAACGAGTGTTCGATAAAGAGCTCAAATGATGGGAAGCAGTCATACTACAAGCAAAAAGGAGTGGTGAAATCCTTTGCAACTACTTCATCAGATGTTGGGCCAGAAAATGAAGTGGTATCAGGTACTTTGTTTGTTTTCTTAGATTATGCTAGCGTGTTGTTTGATTCGGGGTCTACACATTCTTTCATCTCTGAAAAATTTTCAAGTAAATTGGGAATTCCATCTCAATAAATGACTCATGAACTTGTGGTAAAAACACCTGGGGGAAATGTTGAGGCAAAAAAAATTTATAAGAATCTTCCTATCCTTATCCGTGGAAATAACCTACTTGCAAACCTTATTTTTTTTACCTCTAGTAGAGTTTGATGTTATCATGGGTATGGATTGGATATCTTTTTACCATGAAAAGATTGATTTTGGATGCAAAGAAGTTTATTTATAGAAAGACATTCAGTTTGTGTACAAGAATGAACCATTACTGTTGATAAAATATCAAGTGGATGAGAAACTTGTAAAAGATAGAAATGAAAGTCACCTTGAAAATATTGTTGAAAACAAAGGAACCATTCAGATTAATGATGTGCTAGTGGTAAATGAGTATCATGATGTTTTTCCTGATGAGTTTCCTAGAATAATACCAGATCGGGATGTTGAATTTACTGTTGACTAAGTTCCTGATGCTAATCCAATTTCAAAACCCCCTTATCGAATGGCTCAAATTGAACTTTTAGAGTTGAAGGAGCAATTGCAAGATTTATTAGAGAAAGGTTTCATTCGACCTAGTACATCACCATGGGGTGCTCCTGTACTATTTGTTAAAAAGAAATAAGGTTCTATGAAACTTTTCATTGATTATAGAGCCTTTAATAACATCACTGTTAAGAACAAATATACTTTTCCTCATATTGATGATTTATTTGATCAGCTCTAGGGAGCTCAGTATTTTTCAAATATTGAACTGAGATCAGGGAAACATCAGTTGAAGCTAAAGGAATAAAATGTTCCAAATACTGTGTTTCATACAATATATGACCATTATGAATTTGTAGTTATGCCTTTTGGGCTACCTAATGCACGTGTTGTATTCATGGACCTTATGAATAGAATTTTCCATGAGTTATTGGATAAGTTTTTGGTTGTTTTCATTGATGATATTTTGGTGTTTTCTAAAAGTAAAGAGGAGCATGAAAGTCATTTAAGGGTTATTTTTCAAACCTTAAAAGAAAATAAATTTTATGGGAAATTTAGAAAGTGTGAGTTTTGGTTGTAATAAATTTCTTTCCTTGGTCACATTATTTCTAAAGTTGGAATAACTGTTGATCCTGTAAAAACAAAGTTTGTTGAAGAATGGCCAAGACCCACAAATGTAATTGAGATTCGTAGTTTTCTTGGTTTTCCAGGCTATTTCTGAAGGTTTGTTAAAAAAATTTCATGGTTATCTAGTCCAATGACTAACCTAACTCGGAAGGGTGTTAAGTTTATCTGGACAAAATAATGTGATGATTGTTTTCAGGAATTGAAACGAAGATTGGTGAATGCTCCAGTTTTGGCACTACCTTCCAGTAATGGTGAGTTTGTTATCTACAGTGATTCTTCATTGAAAGGAATTGGTTGCATCCTAATGTAGAATGATCAGGTAATTACTTATGCTTCATTTTAGTTGAAAACTTGTGAGGTAAATTACCCTACACATGATTTGGAATTAGCTGCTGTTGTTTTCGCTTTAAAAATTTGGAGGCATCATTTGTATGGTGTAAAGTGTGAAATATATACTGATCACAAAATTTTAAAGTATATATTCAATTAGAAAGAATGGAACATGAGACAGAGGAGATGACTAGAATTAATCAAGGATTATGATTGTACAATTTATTACCATCCAGGAAAAGAAAATAAAGTGGCTGATGCTTTGAGTCGAAAAATTAATACTTCATTAACAATGTTGCATTTGGAACGTGTTCCTTTGGTTATTGATTTGATGAACATTGGCATAGAAGTAGTTAGTGTAGGATTTTCTTCTGTTTTGTTTCAGGTATCAGTGAAATCTTCTCTATTAGACAGAATTAAGCAAGCACAGAAGCAAGATAGTGAGTTGCTGAAAAAGCTAGAGATGGTTTAAAAGGGTAAGTTTCCTGAATTTAACATTAATAATGATTGTGTTTTGAGATTTTGGAATAGATTGTGTGTGTCGTGTGATTAAAATTTGAAGAGAGAGTTTTTATGTGAAACTCATAGTTATCTGTTTTCAGTTCATCCAGGCAGTACTAAGAGGTATAGAGATCTTCGGCAGTATTACTGGTGGGATGGAATGAAAAGAGATATTGCTGATTTTATTGTGAAGGGCTTGACTTGTCAACAGGTTAAAGCAGAGAAGAAGTTACCGAAGGGGATGCTTCAAACTTTACCAGTACCAGAGTGGAAATGGGAGAATATATCCATGGACTTCGTTGTGGGATTGTTGAAGACACCTCGAGGTAATAATGCAATCTGGGTTATTGTTGATCGCTTGACTAAATCTGCTCATTTCCTTGCTATATGAGATACTTTTTCCCTCGATCAACTTTCTCATTTTTATCTCAAAGAGATAGTCAGGTTACATGGAGTTCCCCTCTCCATTGTATCTGATTGTGATCCCATGTTTACTTCAAACTTTTGGAAAGGCCTTCAGAATTCGTTGGGTACTGAATTAAATTTTAGTACAGCCTTTCATCCTCAATAAGATGGGAATTTAGAACGAACAATTCAGACATTGGAGGATATTCTATGTGCTTGTTTGATGGATTATTAGGGAATTTGGGACCAAAATCTTTCTTTGGTTGAGTTTTCTTATAATAACATTTATCATTCTAGTAAACAGATGGCACCATTTGAAGCATTATATGGGAAGCGGTGTTGAGATCCAGCTTTTTGGGATTAAGTGGGCGAAAGGAAGTTGATGGGACCAGAATTGGTAGATGAGTTGGCAGAAAAATTTCAGCTGATACAGAAACACATGAGAACAGCTCAGAACAGGCAGAAAAGTTATGCGGACAATAGTAGGAAGGATCTCCCTTTTGAGGTAGGTGATCATGTCTTCCTCAAAGTTTCACCATGGAAAAGTGGGATGTGATTTGGTAAGAAAGGAAGGCTGAGTCCAAGGTTCATTGGACCGTATAAAATTCTGTAGAGAGTTGTATTTGTTGCATACCGAGTGGATTTACCTCTGAGTTTATCTCAGGTACACAATGATTTTCATGTTTCAATGTTAAGGAAGTACAAGCCAGATCCATCTCATGTTTTGAGTCCAGAGGTAGTTCAGTTGGAAGAGAACCTATCTTATGATGAACAACCTGTCAAAATTATTGACCATAGGGAGAAAGTGTTACGGAATAAGGTGATTCATCAAGTAAAGTTTTTTTGGAAAACCCACATGACTTAAGAGGCAACATGGGAATCTGAAAATGCAATTAGGGATAAATACCCCCACTTATTCGATAAGTAAATAAATTGCGGGGATGTACTTTTCTAAAGGGGGGAAGGATTTAACTTCCCAAGTAAGTAATGAATAGGATATTTTCTTATCTATGTCTATTTATGAATTAGATAGTGTTTTAGAGGTTTAAAATGAGAATAAATCCAATCTTAAGCATGTAATACTCTAATATTTTTTAAAAGATTGTTTTACCGCATTTTAATGGCAAACAATTCTTAAATCAAACTTTTGACAAATTTATAAGATCTATTTTTCAAAATGAACTTATTCATTAGAATTCGGACATTTAAATTTACCTTGGATAAATTTTTGGTATTTTTATGACAATGTTCATTTTTATAATGAATAGTGAAAAATACTGCATTTTACTTCAAAACTGCTTTTTCATCTAATTTAATTATATAAATAGATTAACTTTATAATTGGTTTTAAAGTGTAATTAGAATATATTTTTACCATTTAATCCAATGGTGGTCATTTGGATTAATTTCACTTTGAAATTGGACATAAACAATTACCAAACATTTGATAGAAATTGTTTCTAAAAAAAACCCGCTATTTGTTTTGACAACGGGAAATATTTTTAAATTAATTATTGAAATCTCTGTGTTTAGAATTTGGTAAAATGGATTCCATATTTGTAATTAGAAGGTCCAAATTATTTAATTAAGACTCTTTTGTTTTTGGACATTATGAATAGTAACGAGGGTAATTATCTTTAATTATCGTGATTAATTAGTAATCGGGTAGTTAAGGATAATAAAATAATATCATAATAAAAAAATGACCCCAAAATGTGTCCTAATGCTACTGGTTGTTTCATTTCCTACCACGGTATGCCTTGTTCCAGACTCAGGGACCCCATGGAATCACTTTTTGGTGATAGTGACACTTTATCATTTTATTTTTAAAGAAAAGAGAATATCACAAAAGTATGTAACACCTAAGTTAAACAATTTTAATTTTGTCCACACAAATGATAACTTGGACTATAAATAGTCATTGAAAAGATAAAAAAGATATCCTACATCATAGTATTTGTTTTATAATTTTTAGACATTAAATACATTAAATTTTTTATGACACCATGATGATGCAGTGATTACCTCATTAATGAAAGGTTTAAATAAAATAAAAAGATAATGTAATATCTAAGATCTAAACTTGTCAAAAACCTATTGGGTGAGTATATTTCTATTAATTATCACCTTATCCTCGAAATATATCAATGTGGGACCTTTAAAATCCGATACTCATTTTAATATAATGTAACATTTCTTACCTTTCCAAGAGTGTCCCTCCTCCCTCTTATAAAAGTTCCCCACCTTTACCTCCTTACCCACAACTCTCAAGCCATTGGATCAGCCAAGATCTACTCATTTTATCTCTCCACCATCTCTCTATTCATCCTAGAAGCCTTACTTTAGGTATAAAGCTCTTCAAAAAACCCTTTTGGTTCAAACCAAGAGGTGTTAGCTGATTTAAAGGTAATGTCTTCACTTGTGTTCTTTTGTTTTATTTTGCTTCTCCAACCCCCTAAACTCTTTTTATTCCTTTATTTTGTAACCACACCAGTATCTTAAATATACTAGGATGTTGTTATGATAAGTATTTGAGGTACGGTTACACACACCTTTGTCTAATGGTTAAATCACATATTGTTTCTGTGGATGGTGAATTTCTGCCTCACGAAACGATGATTGTTCAATATTCTTTTTACACCTTTCATGGTGGCCATTAAGATGTCAATATATTTATATATTATATATATTATGATTATGTTTTCCTTATGCTTCTTTATTTTTTATTTATGGAATACCTTTGGGGTTTCCATTATGGGTAAACGTGATATCTTCATTTTAGGAAGTGTGGACTACCGCCCCCTCAAAGTGATTTGATTCGTTAATGCCATATGTGAGATGTATAAAGTTTGGAGTTAATGATATTATATATGATATTATACTGGAATTATAATACACCTTTATATCATTATTAATTCATTCCATTAAATACGAAATAGAAATGAAAGTAGCGCTCATGCGTACGTACGACTTATCCTCTCCATGAATGGTGAATTTCATTTCTTACCTCTAAATGTTATGTAATATTATAAATGCATGTATATAATGGATATATATGATATATATGATATCTAAATAATGAATATAATTCTGTATATAATGTATATTTTACCACATGAACAACTTGTAATTATAAGGAGTTTATTTTTGACTGAAGTACCAATGATCGAAAAAATGACCATTATTAACTTAAATAATTACATCGTGTTCATAACATGGTAATAAGTGATATAAAAGGAATAATGAACTTGAAAAAGGTTCCTATGAAAGTAGAAATTAACTCAAGTTTATTATTTAGGAGATTAAAGAACGATCGAGTCAATTCGGACACGAGGTAAGGGACTTCGTCTCAATCTCCTTTCATTGAGGCATATTTTGTTTTATACACAACTTTCTTGTATACGGTGTATAAACCCCTTTGACTTTTAAGTTTATTCAAAAGGAATATTTTTATACGAAGCGTTTTACTAAATGAAATAAGGGAATGCTTTTGTCGTATGTATGTGGCAACTACGACTTCTCCGCCGTCGTGACCATTATTTGAGTTTCGACTTCCTCTATAGGCCATAACTTTTTTAAAATGAAAAATAAATACCATGTTTTACTTTTCTTTTATTTTGGTATTGAAAATGCTTTTGATAATTTTTTTATTATATCAATTTGTTATTGATAACTTGTTATTGAAATTTGGGAATGTTATGTTTCCTTTATGCATGTTTTATGTGATAGGATTATGTTATGGTTCTTGGGAATTGTTTATGAAGACGGGTGGTTCTATGATAAACTAAGGGCAGGTGAGCCTGATATGGATCCCCAATGCATTGGGTAACATGAAGGAGTTAAACACTAAGGTTTCTCTGAAGAGATTTAGTGAATATACTGTGATGGGTATTCCAAACGTAACCATGAGGGTTACTCTCTACGTAAGAATGTTATCCATGCCTCAAGTTACCTTTATGTCTTATGTTTTCTATGAGTTATTTATAAATCCTAGGATTTCATGAGGCATGATAAAGTGTTTATGTTTTATGAGTAAAGTATAATTTCATTGATTCTAAAGTATACATGGACTAATGTTTTCATTCCATATTTTTATATACCTTACTGAGCTTTTTATGCTCATCCCAAGTTTTTGAAATTTTTTTCATAGGTCAAGGGAAAGGTACATGATGTGATGATAGTGTCAAGGAAGTGTCCTGAAATTATCCATGTTTCCTCTTAAATATGTTACCTTTGATATGAAAAGTGAATATTGTGTTTAATGAAACCATGTTGTTTAAATGTGGAATGTAATGCATGATTTATGATCTAATTCTCTAAAACTCTAAACCTAAAAAGATCCTCAATGTGTAATCTTGTAATAACTCAAGATTATGTAATGTTTAAGGCTAGGGAATTATAGGCACAATCCAAGATCTCTAATGGAATGATGTATCTAGGGATCAACTGACTTTTTTCCTTAATTCTCATAACTCTTTTCCATGGAGATATTTAAAGGGACACCTTATCAACAACTATAAACTCAACATCTCTCCAAAATTTATCTGGATGACTCAACCATTGACATTATGCCACCTTAATATGCCACTAAATATTATGAACCTTCTTCATCATTTCTTAGACAAGGTCACAACCTATCAGGTTCCTCTCTGAAACATCATCCAAGAATTTTATTTTCTTATATCTCTTCCCATATAGAGATTCATATAGTTTCATCTAAATTAAGGGATGAAAATTTTAATTATATGAGAAAATTAACAAGGGGATGTCTTTATCCCAACAACCATGGAAATAAATCACACAAGATCTTAGTATATCATCTAGAGTTTGAATATAACTCTTAGAATTACCACCTATATATGTAGATATGTATTAATAAAGATTAACTCTATCTCTAATTCTATCGAAAGGCTTCTCTAGAACCTTGAGGTAAACAAGATTTCCTTTCCAAATATAATGGATCATGGGGTTCCATGAAACAACACCACTTTCTATATGTATATCCTGGTGATTTGTTCAAGGGAGGTATATTATTTAGTGAAAATAAGATGTGTTGAATTTGTTGCGTGATAAACCACAAAAAAATATCATTATGGGATTTAGACATTTTGGGAGTCCTATGAAGAAATCCAGGATGATTTTTCCCTTTTTTATACCATTATACGTAATGGTTACAACATACCCTTAAAATTTTTATATTTATCCTTAACATGTGGTCATACAATGCATCGAGATATATACTCCCTAAGTTCCCAACTCATATTATCCCACCAATTTTTTTTTCTTTAGATTTATATACATCTTTTTTCATCCATAATAAATAGATAAAGATGATCTATATGCACAATCCAGAAGTTCCTTCTACAATTTCAGGTTTTATGGGACACATATCAAGGTTCCAAACATTACAACTCCATATTTATCAAAGATGAATGTTAGAATATTTTCTATTTTTTTATAGCTCTATATCATCTTTCTAGGATTTTTGGATCATTACATGAATAAATGGTTAAGTGGTCATTTGGACAAGATAGGATCTATATCCTCCCTTAATGAATTAATGATTAATCATTGGTAAATCAAGCAGTATTGGGTTTTTTTCAATTTATTTTAAAGGTTGGGGCCAAAGCCTCATTTTTTATTATTAAATCAAAGCAAAGACCTCTTTTAACTGGGTAGAGGGAAACGAATTACATAGCCCAAAGGCCCAGTGGGCTTGTATCCCATTACATAGCCCGTAGGCCCAAATATTTGGCCTAATTCACATTCTATGAATAGTAACATGCCTGCTACAGTACCACACGGTATCACTGCCGCTACAGTACCCACTGATGAATAGTGCCACCACTACTATAGTAGCACTACAGTAATGCTACAGTACCTGCGCCCAATGGGTTTTGAACCCCCATTTTTCATGTAGGATTACAGGGTGCTTACCACTAAGCCAAACCCCAACTACATTGGGTTTTTTTCAATCCTCATCATAAATAGAGAAGTATTCCCTTTCCTGCTCAGAGCATAAACTACCTCATTTTCCTTCCCCAACTAGTAATATATTGAGAAATCATAATACTTTATCAAATTCAACCACCTCCATTGGTGAATATTTCATTCCTTTTGTGTGAATATATTTTTAAAACTCTTGTGATCAGTATATATCAAATGTTTCTCTATATATAATTTCAAAAACTATTTAATGAAAATATCACTGCTTCCAAATCAAAATCATGAATAATGTAATTTTTATCATTAGTATTTAATTATATTGACATATAAGAAATTAACTTATCATTATACATTAGGATGGATCCCAAATCCTTATTCAAATAATAACTATATATTACAAACCCATCCCCGCTATGGGGTAATTGATGTATAAGATCAGTGAACAATAACTTCTTTTGTTCCTTAAAACATTATTCACATTCCAGTATCTAATGGAACTTTACTCTCTTCCATTTAAACATGGTCAGTATATTTGAAAGACATTAGTGATTTATCACAATTCTATGATAATATCTTACTAACCCATGAAAAATATGGATCTTAGTTACAGTGGTCGATCTGAGTCATTTTCTAATAGAATCCATCTTTGAATGATCTACAAATATTTTGTTTCTTGTGCTTTTATAACTAAATAATTATACTCTCTACATCCAAAATTCATCCTTGCTAATTTTTACATACATCTTATTATTTCACAAGTTCATTAATTCAATTCTCAAATGATATTTATATAAATAATAGTAATTTGAGTATATAGGAACATCATGTATAAATACAACAAAAAATTGATCAAGTAATTATATAAAGACTCTATTCATTATTAGCATGATAACTGTATGATAATTAATAACTCCAAAGGGAATCACTATAAATTCATAATGTCTATACCTCATATAGAATATTCTATGGAAATATCCTCCATGTTAACCCTTAACTGATGATATATAGATCAAATACCAGTTATTAAGAAGTAGCATGATCCATTGAGTAGATCTAATAGATCATATATATGTGGAAGAGGATACTTTTCCATGATAATGGTTTTATTAAGCTCATTATAATCAATGAAAAGATTCATCTAACCATCCTTAATTTTTATTAAGAGGATGTGTTTTCCCCATATTGAAGAATTAGGATTATAAAAACATTGTCCAACATTTCTTCTAGTTTCTTCTTTAACTCCAATAATATATTGAGAGCTAGTCAATATATAATTTTTGAGATATTTATGGATCCAGGTATGATTTTGATTGAAAACTCAACCTCGCACTCGGGTGTGGGGTCATACTTGGTAGTTTTTCTAGAAATACATTAGTATATTTCCATACGATGGGCATGTTATCAATTTTGAAATCCGCCTCAATCATTTGATCCAAGAGTCCCTTGTTGTTGGGTATCATCACCCATATCATGTAATTTTATTCCACATGGAGTTCAGAATCATCCTTACATCAACACAAGATTATAATATTATTTGGGATATCAAATGAGACTTCCTTATACTAGTAGTTGATATGTCCATTATAGATGGAGAAATAGTCCATGCCCAATATTGTATCAAATTCAACCATGGGAAGAAGAACTAGAATAGTAAAAAGTATCCTCCTATAAATCTCAATTGGAGAATATTTATAAATCTAAATGTGATAATTGTTCCAACATGATTTTTCCCTAAAAGTTAAATATCAATTTATTAGGGTGGTGATTTTTCATTCTTAGAAATTTTTAGGATATAAATAATGCAATTTCCCAGTCCTGATAGTTGTATCACTAAGTGGGGGTGAGGTGAATCAATGATATATTTTTCTTTCTTGTTTCCTTTCTCAGGAAACAACTTCTGCCTCTTATTAAGGATTTATTTCCCTGTTGAAAATAAATAATGAAAACATCAACAAAAACACATAAATTTATAAGTATAACTACATAATAAGAGTAGCTACATCCTTGGTGTGGTTTAGAAATGATCCTATATCACATAATAAAATATAAAAAATATCATTTTGGTTGGAATACAATGAGTATGATATTCAACTACACTCATGAAGCACTATGATTAATACAAAAGTGCATGTGATTCAAGAAGCAAAAAATTATATAAGAATGTTTTTGCAACAAAAATTTTACCATGATTATTGATCAATTTTCACAAATATGATATTTTAAATCAATTATTATCTTTCTTACATAGAATTTACTAAAAACATCATGGATATAATAATGATATTCATTAAATTTCCCAAGACCTATTACTCAATATGAAAATTTATCTTTGTCAAAATACCGCTGAAACAGTCAGAACAACTTCTAATCATAGTCCTAAAATCATATTCTTATTCACAGTCCAATTCCCAAGTCTAATTTTTCAATACAAAAATATTATTTAACCGGAATACCACTTAAAAAATTCATGACTTCTTCTTCTTTATTCTAGAAAACCCAATATGATTTTATTATCTAATAATTCAGCCTAATATGATGATCAGATGAATATGATATTCTATATTCACCTTACCATATTCTATCTAGATAATATCTTTAACAACACTTAATCTATAAATTTCTTCTCCCTAGATGTTCAGAGCTTCCCCATCTTCACTCTGAATAGTAATTGTGTTAGTAAAAAATACAAAGTATGTTGGCCTTTATATGTGGCCCAAATATGGTTTGGGAGGGATTCTGAAAATGTTTCCCACTCAACCAAATTTCATTAAATCTAAATTTTCCATGAATTTAAAATACATATATGATTTCATTAATTCTTATAAAATCTTCTTGAACCGTCTCAAATATTCTAACAACTTCATCTCTCTTATGATTTCTTTAAGAAACATTAGTATGATTCTGAATCATTATTCTGTCTTCCAAATATTATTTCTTCATTATAATTCTTATTATCACTTGAATATATGAAGATATTGACATGCTAAATATTCTTATCAAACTATATTTTGATTCCAATTATGATTTTCTATTATGATTAAGTCATTACGATTAGAGTATTTTTGGCACTCTAATTTTTTTGACCCACATGAAAATAAATCAAAATTTAATAAATCCCATTTTGTTTCTTTGTATCAATTTTAAAACCAATCAGTTAATTCATTTTTATTCATTACTATGAAGAAAATAAACTCTTAAACCTCTTTAAGCAAGCTTTATGTCCCCCTTTGGAAACACTTCCAAAACTCTCCAACCCAGATTCTATTTTCTTATCTTAGTTAGACCGATAGTTGTAAATCTAATTAAGTTATTGGTGTTGTGTAACACTTGTTTATCGATCTCAACTTCTTTCTAACAATTGGATGCAAATTAAAAATGATGGATCTTGACTCATATTTGAATAAAAATACATAAAATAAAATCATAGTTTTTCTTATCGTGACCTACATGATAAATAATATCTTCTTTTCTCTTGATTATCTTGTAGAAAACCAAAAATTTATCTTTAATGAAAATGTTTGACTTTATTTTTGATTGATATCTGAATTTATTTTTATATTGTCCCCCAAAATATTTACTTCTTTTTCATTTTCACTCATTCTTAAAACTCCCAAATACAATTCTTCCTCTAATGATTTTGAGGGTATGCTGAATCCGGTGGACCAGTATCAGAAGATCTGACTTTAAAAACATGTTTTTTTTTCTGAATATGATACCACTAGAGTTTCAACATTCAACTTATTTCTCGAAATATATAAATCTTTTTTCTTTTGATCTGGTAGTAAAACAACACCTTCATGTTATATCATTATGATCAACCTTCTCATCCATCAAACAAATTGTAATCCGATGATCTGAGAATGAAAACCTTTAAAAACATCCTTCTTCCACAAATTTTATCTTGTAAGAATAACTTGTTTCATGCCTTTTTTTACATTTAAGATAATCATTAGCATCTTATGACTAATGATGGAAAGTATGTAACTTCCCATACTTCCAATAGCTACTTTCTTTCCTTCCAACCCAGAATAAGATATGAGCACTCCCTCTTTTTCTTTATCAAGATAGAAACACGTGTTTTTCATCTTACTTATGATTTTTGATAATTAAAATATTGAAAATAACTATCAGATTTATATCATATCCATGTTGAATCCAATCCTCATCCCTATTATTATCATAACATCATTCCATACCCAAGGTGAGTCTGATAATCCTTTTCATAGATAAACCTGATTCTTCTGAATAATATTAACTTTATTAAGCATTGTGAGTCTAATGGTTTGAATAAAAATTTTTATTCTAATTTTTTTAACTTTTATAATGTGAGTTTATTTATCATCATTGACTACAAAAGACCATACACTTGTCAAAAAAGTTCTCTTCACTTCCAAAAACATTACAAATCTAACTTGTTCGTAAAAATCTTCCCCATTAGATTTTTTTGTTAAATAAGATTCATAAAACACTGAAAATTATAACATAAATATATGGATTACTTATCAACAATTATAATAATACACAATATAACTCAGTGTAAGAAACAATAATAATTGGCATAAAAATATTAATACTCAAAATTAGTGACTCATGAAACCTCTTAAACATTTTTCACATCTTTCTTCTCTTCCTTAAATTTTATGGAAACAAAAATTTTCATTTCCACTTATTCAATATTCATGTTAAAAAAATTATTTTCCTAAAACCACTCTAACAAACAGTCAGAGTAGTTCACACACTTACATGTAGAATTCATATATTAACCACAACTCCCCCAGTATTTATGATTCCATAAGGATAGATTTATGAAAAAATTCACCCCCATGAAAACATTATACAAAGGTAAGATGAGAGATGGTAAAAACACATACCTCAAACTTGATGAGAATGAGGTTGGACACCCATGTTCAACCTCTATTTAGAAAAATAATTCCTCAGTAATGGTTTTGTGAAAATATCATAAAATTGTTTTGATGTAAGAACATACTCTGAGTTCAATTAATTTTTTTACACATGATATTTGATGGAATGATATTTGATATCAATATTTTTTAAAAGATAATGTTGTACCATATTTTTGGTAAGGTAGATTTCACTGTGATTATCACAACCAAATTGAAAGAGTAACTTCACTTAAATATGTAACTCTTACAATTGAGTCATCATCTATATAAGTTGGGTAGAGGCTTGAGTAGAAGTAATGTACATATATTCATCCACGCTAAGAGTTACAAATTTTTTTTCTTTGTATTCTAACTAACACAACTCTTTCATATAAAGAAAACTCCAATATATGTGGATCAGTTATCATTAACATTTTCTTCCCAATTAGTATTTGAATACCAAAACAATTCAATACACTCTCAGCTATCATACCTGATTCTAAAATTTGTTGTGCCTTTGATATATTTACAAAATATTTTTCAAGTAATTAAGTGTGATTGTTTAAAAGAACACTAAAATATTTCACATAAGGTAAAAACATAAATAATTTTGGGTCTTTAGGCAGTCAAATATAACAAATATCTAATAATCTTGTGAAACTCTTTGTGGTCAACTTCCTTTCCTTATCCTTCTTTGGAAAACATGGTTCCCACTAAAATTGGTGTGGAAAATAGTTTCAATTTTTCCATTATTAACTTTATAAGAGGTTCCTCATCATTCTTTTCTTTAGAAAGATAAACATTTTTTTATTTGGTATGATTTTTAACCCACTAAAGTGCTTTAATTACCCCCAACATAGATATGTCAAAGAACTTTTTTATCTCTTAAGAAAATATTTCACAAGATCTTTCATCATTCCTAGCAATGATAATTTCCTCAACATAAAAAATTATGTTGAGGGAAAACTCGTAAATTTCTTTGGTGTATAGATTTATAATAACTCTTCATTTATTGAAACTCATCTTCCTTAATAATTTATCCAATTTGGAATACCATGAACTTGGAGCTTTTTATAGCCTATACAAGGCTTTCTTCAACCTGGACACATAATAATAATCTTTCCCAACAAAAAAACCACATGGTTGTTCAATGTAAAATTCTTTATCAAGATCCCCATTCATAAATACATACATAACATCCATTTTAAAAAAAAATTAACTTCATTGTTAAGTAATAGAAAGAAATATTTTGATAGTTTCTATCCTCTCTACCGGATTAAAAGTCTCATCAAAATTAGTGTCATCAATCTATAAGTAACCTTTGCACACTAATTTTTTTATTTTCCTTATCACATAACCTTCATCATTCATCTTACTCTTGAAAACCCATTTTGTACCAAAAATATATATTTTTATCTTCATTAGGTATTACTTTCCTGGTATCATTATTTTCTATATGATCAATCTATTTATTCAAAGCATAATCCCATTTTAGATGCTCAAAAGATTCATTTATATCATTTAGATCGACTATAGAATATAAAAAAGTTTGTGAAATTTTTCTTCTTGTTTGATATCTTTGATGTTGATCATCAATAATGTTCTGATCTTCCACTTTCATCCTTATCATTGGATGAGATTTTTGAGATTAATCTTAATCATTGGAAATATATGAGTCTGACTCTTCTTCTTGAGTAGGATTTCCATTTTATTAATCCCTATCTGAATTTAAAAAAACATGCTAAACCTCCTTATTGGCCCATGTCTATTTATATTCCCTAAATTTTCCAAAAAAAAATCACTTCAATAGAGTCAACTAATATTCCTAACTATTTTTTGAAAATTCTATAACCTCTTTATTCTTGTGAATATCCATTAAAATTTCAATATTTACCTCTCTGCTCAAACATTCCTAATTTTCTACCATTCTTCTTTACGATGCATGGACTCCCATAATATCTTAAGTGTTTTAAAGATGGTGTTTTTCTGTAAAATATTTCTTATGTAGTCCTATCAAAACATCTTTTGTAGAAACATTGGTTTTGAATATACATAGTAGTGCTCATGGATTTCCTCCAAAATTAATGGGAAATATTGTGTTCAAGTAATATAGTTCTCCCATTTCCACCAAACTTCTATTATTACATTCAGAAACCCCATTTTTCTGAGGAGTGTATGGTTAACTAAACTCATGTAAAATTATATACTTCTTAAGGTAACCTTCAAATTATTCTTCTCTATAGTCACCCCATTTATTTGTTCTTAACTTCTTTATTGAATACTCACATTCCTTCTCATCTTTCATCCTGAAACATTTAATAATTTTCAGATCATCCAAATTATGTTTCATATATATAACACTTTTAATTGGAGTAATGTCATCAATGAAAGTGATGGAGTATTTATGTTCATTAGTTTATTGTTTTCATATTGTCCCACAAATATCACAATAAATAAGTTCCATGTGTTTTTTAATAAATCTGAACATTCGTATGCACTAATATTGTAATTCTTCTCTTTTGAAAAATAGTGAAACACAAATCTCTTATTCTTTTAAAATTAGTATTTTCATGAAATTTTATCTCTTTGATAACTTGCTCACAATTCAATGACACATGTGTCAAAGTCTTTTATGCCAAAACAGATTTTATTCTACCATTTCAAAGTAAAAATATTTTTTTTTCACCAACATAAAATAAATATCATTTTTTATGTTGTCATCTTATAACAATTTTCCATATTCCTTACATGTCACAAAAAACCATCTTTTTAGAAAATAAAATTTTCCCTTCATCAATGATTTATCAAAATACTTAACAGGTTGTGTTTCATCCCATTAAAAAAACTTTCTTGGACATCAACTTTTATTTCCCAATGATGGCTGATCCAACACCTTTCATTCTCAGAGATTTTTCATTTATAAATTTCACTATTAATTCATTGAAATATTTCACATTATTAAAAATCCTTAAGTCTGATTTCGTATGAAAATTACACCCATTATAAATAATTCAATGTCATTATCCTTTTACATATTTCAATGTTGTTTCAACAACAAGAGAATATTCTTTCATATTTTCCAGCTTCTAAGAATTATTAATGAACTTTTTTTTTGTTTAAAACAAAATAATACATAATTTTGAAATATGTATATGCTTCTTACATAATTCAAAAATAGTTTATTGAGGTTGGAATTTAAACTTTAACACCAACCTTATTAGGTTTCTTAAAAATAGCCTTCTCAGAATTCTTCTTTTATAGGGATAGACTCCCCCTTAAAATTTTCCTTCTAGAATTTGTGTAATAGTTGTAATGTAGTAGATTGAACCAATACATATGTTTTGTGTGTATGAATCCACCACAATTCCAGTAGTGTCTATAGAAATAAATTTTTCTTCTAATGCTTCTATACTAACCGATGTTGTGAGTATGTTTCATAGATTTCTTCTTCTTAAAATAAATTATGTATTTTTCCCATCCTTTAATGGTATATTATTTGATCATTATTAGGTTCAAACTTATGAATTTATCCCCCACTTTAGAGAAATAGTTTTTGAAACTTGTACCTTCCTGTTCTTATTTAGAAAGTTTTTATTGGATAAGTTCCAACTATTATTTTTTCCTTCATCATAACTTATAGATGTTTATTATAATATTTTCTTTCATGAAATATTTATTTAAATCTTCAATTTCTTTTACTAGAATTTTTTCTCATAAAAAAAACCATATTGATTATTTGTTTAAGATTTTTTATTTTTTTACTTCCTGATTTCTTTCTCCATCCTTCCAATCTTTTTCAAAAAATCCATAACTTATTATATAAGATGAAATTCTAACTGAGTTTCTTCTTATTCTTCGGAACTACTACTTCTAAACTCTTCATCATTCACTATTGAAATAAAATAATTTTTTCTAGCATATTATATAGATTATTGGGATTTAGTTTTATTATCTTCTTCTGCACTATCTTTAGATAAGAAACATCATATTTTGGATTTGAAATTTATTTATCTTTCCCTTTAGAATATGATTTAGCCAAATCATCCTGTTTCCTCCATGAAATTCTTGGACTTATTTCATCTTCATAAAAATGATCTTGTTTCTTTATTCTAGGGTAATTAAATGCAATTTTCCCAATGGTTCCACATTAAAATCAATTCAAGGGAATTTTCCCTTTATATTTACCTGTTCCTATTCCCACATTTTTTTAAAAACAGGTTTAAAATATCATCAATACTTTTACATTCCTCATTTTCATAGTCATATTAAGAAACATCATCTTCCCGAATAACATTCATATTCTTTTCTTTCTTGGTGTCTTTGATTGAAATTTCTCTATCAAATTTATTTTTAACCTTTATATGTTTTCCCCTTCTCATTTCATTTGTAATGATAGTGCAATTAAAATCATCTAGAGATAATATTTATATATCTATGTATTCTAATTAGGATACTTTATCTTCAAACATTTTGGGAAGGATTCTCAATATTCCTTCAATAATTGTAGATTCTTCTAACTTTTGACCAAGACATATGATAGTGCTGACAATTTTATTTACCCTGGTAAATAAGTCCCCAAATAATTCATACAAACCCATTTTTATATCTTCATACATAATCCTCTATTTTTTTAGTTTTTCCATATTTAATTTTGTATTTACTTCATAAATGTTATTCATCTTTTCTCAGTAACCTTTAGTTGTGGAAATACCTTTTACCCATAAATACCCACTTTCAGAATGTTATGAGAATAAGGAATTTTTATCCCTTCCACCGATTGTTCTATTTTTCTACATATGATAATTTTTACCATAAAAATATAATACCATTATTATTGACACAATTCATATTCTCCATCAACTTCTCTTAAAAACATCAGAAAAGAATAAATTAATGGCGCCTTCGGCTCTGATACCACTTGTAATTTCCTACTAAAGATAGTTGTATCACTAAGAGGGGGAGTGGTGAATCTGTGATATCTCTTTATTTTATGTTTCCTTACTTATGCGATAACATTTTACTCATGTAAAATATGTCTTTCCCTATTGAAAAAAAATCAAACATATATCTATAATAACATGAGAATTTCCAAGTTTCACTCCTCAATAATAGTATCTATGTTCTTAGTATGGTTTGTAAGTGATCCAATACAACACAATTCTCTATAAAAAAATAATTTGGTATGGAATGCAATGGTCATGAAATACCCTTGCACTCGTATAGCACTATGATAAATACAACAATGCATGTGCTTCATGTAGCACCAAATGATATAAGAATGTTTTTGTAAAAAAACATGTCCTTGTGATTCTTGGTAAAATTGAACAAATATAATCTTTTAAATAAAATTTTCACTTTCTTACCTTGAACATGGTAATAACTTCTTAGACTATGTAATGATACTCGTTCTAATTTTCTAGTCCAATTTCTGAAGTCTGATTGCATAGTATGGAAATATAGCATTGTCGGAATACCACTAAAACAGTCTGAACCACTTTTAATATGAGTTCAGAAATCCCATTCTAATTTATAGAATGATTCACAGTTTCTATTACTATGTATAAAAATATTACTCTATCATAATACCGCTTGAATTATTCTTGATTTATTATTATTCAATCCATAAACCCCAATCCAAATTACTGATATGATAATTCATCCTATTGTGATGATCGAATGAATATGATATTCTCTTTTCTACTTTACTTCTTATGTTAGGCTAACTTCTTAAAAAAAACTAAATATGGAAATTTATTCTCCCATGAAATTTGGAGATTCTCTCTCTTCTATCAAAATAGTACTTCTTTTTGTAAAAAGTACAAAGTACTTTCACCTTTTATAGGTGACCCAAATATGGTTTGGGAAGGATCATGAAAATTTTCCCACTCAATCAAATTTCCTGAAATATTTATATTACTTGAATTATGGATACATTTATGACTTCTCCAACACTTCTCAACTATTATCAAAACTTATTGAATCTTTTAATAACTCCATCTCACTTATTATTTCATTAAAAATATGAATCTAATTCTGATTATCCATTCTTATTTATTAATATGATTTCTTCATTATTATGCTTCATATCACTGGAATATATGAAGAAATGGACAACTTCACTATTCTTAGAAAACATCTATTCGATTCTGATTCTTATTTTCCATTAAGATTAAGTTATTATGATAATAGAATTTGGCCACTCTTATTTTCTTGACCCACTTGTAAATAAATCTAAACTAAAGATATCCCATTATGTTTCTTTGTATCAATTAGAAAAACAATCTATTCATTCTAATTTCTTTATTATGATGGAGATAAATGATTCTTCAAACTCTTTAAGAAAGATTCTTTAACACCCTTAGTAACACTTCTAGAACTCTCAAATCAATATTATTCTATCTTTATTTCTTCAACTTGATATTCCTAAATCTGATTAATTTATCTCTATTAGGTAACTTCTGTTTATTGGTCACATATTCCTTCCTATAATCAGAGCCAACTAAAAAATGATGGAATTTGAATCATATGAAAATAAAAATACTTGAAACAAAATGAGAGTTATCTTTTCTCTTGACCCACGTGATAAAGAAATTATTTTTTTCTCTTGAGTCACTTTTATACAATAAAACAATTTCTTTGAGGAAAATGGTTGACTACATTGTTGATTTATCTTTGATTTTCTTTTTGTATAGTCCCCCAATAGATTTAGTTATTTTTTATTTTCATTGATTCCATTAGCACCTAATTTTTTTTCTCTAATTATTATGATGGTATACTAAATCCAATGGACAAGTATATATATCTTTGACATTAGTGACTTCTTTATTTTCGGAATATGATACCACTAGAGTTTTACCATTAGACTTCTTTCCCTAAAGATATAAATGTTTTTTATTTTGATCTAACTGAAAAATAGAACATGTGGTTAATATAATTATGATCAAACTTCTCAACATTCAAAAAATATGATTCAAATTATCTATGATGAAACATCTTCAATAACATCATTCTTCAAAATACATTAGCTTGTTAGAACGACTTCATTCATGACTTTGATCACATGGAATATCAACTTTAGCATCGTCTGACTTATGATTAAAAGTATTGTAACTTCCCATCCTTCCAATAGTTTTTTCATTTCTTTCCAACCCTAAATACAATTTACAGAACTTCCCCTTCCAATTATCAATATAGAATTACAAGTTTTACCACATACTTTTTATTTTTGAGAATTAAAAAATAGAAAATAATCGTCATATTTTTACCAGATCTATGTTGAATCCAATTCTCATAATTATTATGATTAGAAAATAATTCCAAACCTAAGGTGACTATGATGAAACTTTTATTCTATAAAAATTATTCTTCTCAATATGATGGAATTTTTTAATAATTGTGAGTCTAATGATCTAAATACGATTTGTGAGTCCTATTTTCATATTTTACAAAGTTAATTATTTTATCTTTGAAAAAAAACACACTTGTAAAATAAAAAATCTTCTTACTTACAAAAACCATCCTTATCCAACATGGTCTGTATGAAAGAATATGATTTTTCAGAATAAAATAAGATACTTACAGATAGAGAAGATAGATTCAGTTCACCTAAAGTCACTTTATTATCATGATTTTTAATAGTGGTACAAATTGTTATTACCCTTCCTTGTTCTCATGGTTTTGGAGATTGTTTTGGCCCATTTTATTCACTTTATAATGTATTGGTGCATTGATTCACATAGATCTTGAAATATTAATACATTAAGCATTATAGTGCATGTTAAACATTATAAATGACCTTCTATACTTATGTTGCATTAACTATCCTCTTAAACTTAGTTGAAAAGTTTTGGATGTGGTTTTATACTTTACCTGACCTAAAAAACCCTTGATCACTTGATGAAATTACCCATGTTCATTATCCCATGCTTATTACATATTGGAAATTGGAATTTCTTCATACCATGTTTCTTATTATTGGTACTTCTAGGATACTCAATTTTCCTTTTGGTTTCCCCAAAATAATAAGTGGTTCCAGTATCTATTTCAACTTTAATAGCACATTGGACAATATCGTTTTATCTACCAATGTCTCTTATGAATAAATACATTCATATAATATTATTTAAACTAGTAAATTAGAAACAAATTTTTCTCTTAGTGTTAGAAATAAATTTGAATAAATTCCTCATGAGTCATGTGATGTTTTCTTTATATGATCCATTAGATTCATCCTTATTTTCCATCAATTAAATGAATTATGGCTTCTTTTTTGATTAAATAGTCTATGGAAAATAATTAGTGATAAATCTAGTCTTTAACTCTTCACATTCCAAAGATTTTATGTCCTCATTTTCATTGGTATTCATAATGAGACTCCACCATGGGTAAGAATCACCTTCTAAATAATAGACTGACAAAATGACCATCCTTTGTTTTGAGAACTATAAAACAAGAAAATATATTCTTATTGCATTGACCCATTTCTCTATAACTAGTTTATTATAAGTACTACTAAAAGAGGAAGGTTGTTTCTTCTTAAACTACACGATAGATATTTTCTACCTCTTTTTTTTTTGAAGATCAACATTATTGTCTTGTTTCCCACAAATTGAGAGAGTTGGGTGATCATTTCCATGAGGTTATTCATTCTATCTGCAATCACATTATATTTCATGTTTGGGAAATCTCTAAAATTTCCATTACACTCACTATTTACTCATATATTTCAAGTTCCTTCCATTTTATTTATTAAAGGAACAATGGAAAAGAGTATAAATAAATTAATGAATATAAATATAAAGGATACTATAAATATAGAATTAGGATGACATATATGATGTAAATTTGTTAGACCATGAATATATAGGTTTAAATATTGGTTATCCATTGCTAAATTTATAACTAAAATACTTATATGTTTTCATCTCTTTTATATTATTTTATAAAGATAATGTGAGTTTCCAAATCATACCCCCTATGAGTAACAAATAAAGTGTGAAATTACGTCTCTTTGTTGTGTACCATGTCAGAGTTTAGTTAGTACCCAACACACATTTTTTTAGTGTTATTACCCCTATGTACAAATACTCCAAAGCCAATATCCAATTTTTGTATCCCAATAAGGATGTAATTTTTAATATAACAACACAATATCCACTTTACCAAAATATCTGGATGCTATTCTATATATATAATCTTCCCATATGCTTTTCTTTTTGTTTTTTTTTTCTAAATTTATATAAACTAATCTAAAAAAATAACTAAACTCTTCTCTAGTACCAACAAAAGTAACCCATGAAAAACATTACATAAATAATACATTATTCATATGATCTAAATTATTCTTATCACATACAGCCACACAACCTAAGACCATAACGGTTTAGTTTCTTAGATATTAGAAACATAAACATCTTATTTTACAACACTTGAAAACATTTCTCTATAATTTTTCTCTTATAGACCCTTTTCTATATTCCTCACATGAAATAAAAATCTTCATAGCCAAGGGATTTAAAATATAGGAAAGGGGTGATCTCAAACACTCAATAAGCGAAAAACATATCCTAAATAATAAACAGAAATGAGAATATGAGGAATAGGATAAATATCTTATTTAATGATAATAATTCTAGTGATAATTATCAAAAAATATGTTATAGAAACATAAAATCATAAAATTGTCATTAAAAAATGTAAAATATAAAACATATAACATGTGAACATGGAATAAAAGTGTCAAATATATTAAAAATAAGTCATAATTATTAAAAAAATTAATTTCATAAAAATTAAATGCATCTATAAAATTTGGTATAAATTGGTCAACAATGTGGAAATGTAGAAAACCATAACAATATGATTTTTTTGTGAGAAACCCCATTATTACTATGTGAACTAACTCATTATATCCAAACCTGAAAATGTGATTTAATCCATCATACCCACACCTCAATGAAAAAAATAATTATTTTTATACCTGACTATCTCAAGAGATATAAGACTAAACCAAAGGATTTTACGGTGATATAGTACCCCACTCTCTATTATCTATACATTTGTGTGAAACTTAAAATAAATCATAAAAATATATTGATAAACCCATTCAAAATTAATGGGTTTCATAAAAATTCCCAAAATAACATAAAAAAACCCAAAAGAACATAGGATATAAAAAATATAATTGTACAAAATGAATAATATCGCAATAAAATATATAGTTTGATAAAAAAATCACATAAAAAAACATAAAACATGGAGGGAAATTTCAACTTAGAAAGTTTTCACAAAACCTTTTACACACTTCTACAAAAGTTGAAGTGAAAATTGCATTCACAAAACAAATATGATAAGTGAAAGAGAATACATTTGAAAAATATATTTTAATGCATTCCAATCAAAATATAATTTAAATATATAAATTCTATAAAAACAAATTAGTGTGGAATATAAAAAATTTGATTCTAAAAGGATATAAAACCTTTCCTTTAATATTTCAAAATAACTTTACCCATATAATAAAAAGAGTATTAAGAATTAATTTAGAAAATTGGTGAATATAATTATGAAAATCATATAAAAAATCCCGTATTAGATTTCATTAAAATATAGGAGAACATTTGTGGGAAGGAAAATGTGGTCATGGATGAAATGAATCATTTGTAATAATTAGAGTTATTCTTACCAATGAGACACTTTTATTTTGTAATTATATTTCAAAGAATCAATTATTAATAATGATAAGTAATTTCACCAGAGAAAAAAAATAAAATAGGGAAATTTTAGGATCAAATAAAACATTAAAACTATATTTAAATAGGAATGTTTGTGATACAATTAATTAGAAATTGAGTTGATGAAACCCTGATCTTAAATTCTTTTATAGTTGAATTCAATATAACCTCAGGTATATAAATTATACCAACATTATTCACCTATTTAAAAACTGTTTTTATATCCATAACATCTTATAAACATTATTTATTTGGATACCACTGAATGATATTAGAGTTGAGTATTGTCAACATAAATTTAGAAAATTAACGAAGGATCTTGGACGCATTTTAATAACATAAAAGGTATTAAGAAAAGGATTAATGAGAGAATAACATAGAATCACATCAGTGGGGAATAATTAAGATAATAAATTATTTATTATGAACATATGGAATCATAATCACATAGAAATAAAAAAAGGTATATAATATAGGACGTTCTTGAATTTAAAATAAGAGTGAGGGTATCATGGAGTGATTTATGTTGAATAATGCCTATAAAAAAATTTATATAATGATTTTAATTGGAGGGAAGGGTGGTATATCATAAAAAAAATCATTTGGATAGTAATGGTTTAATTATAGACACACAAAAACTTAATAAATCGGTACCCAAAGGGATTATAAAAAATAAAGTACTTGAATCAAAAAAGCGGATGAGGAAAACCCTTACCTTTATAATTAGCTTCTTCAAGATTGGTAGGACTCCTTATATATTTATGAACTTTTTTGGGAGAGGTTTATAAATGGATAAGTAATGTTAATTCACAAAAAAGACCTTTTGGATGATAGGAATGAGGGAATTTGTTGGAGTGAGATCCTTTTATTGGTAAAAATGATTGTATTTTCCATGGAATATAAGGTTAGATATGGTTTAAGAATAAAATCACATGAGGATTAATGTGGGTTTGGCCAGTTATGTGAATTTTGTAGGGAAATGGTATGGGAGGCATGTGGGTATGAATTTAATTCCTCAAAAATATCTCTAAATGTTGTAAGTTTCCTTTTAAATATGAAAAAGTTGATATATTTTTCTTACAAATTTTTACCCTTATTATCTTATTTTTAAACTAATCATGGTAATTATTTTATTATTAGAAATATAATATAAAATTTCTTACCAAATTTTTATCTGTTGAATCCAAATTTCCACTCCATTTAACCTAATTCAATTTCTAAATATGGGATAATTTCATTTTATATTAAATATAAAATTATTTAAAAACTATTTTTTAGAAAGATGTTGTTTTAATTATTATGAATTATCAATATTATCTAATATTTATTAGAAATTAAAATATTTTTAATTAATTTTTATATATTTTTAAATAATCTTATTAGAGTCTTAATTTAAAATATATTCATTTAAATTTACAAAATACACAATATTTAGAAAATTATCATTCTTTGAAAAAAAAATCATTTTACTATGGTAACTAATATTTACCCTATAAACATATTATTATACCTAAAAAATAGACTTAATGCATTATTTAATTTTATCATCGTGATTAAAAATATGTAAGCCATTTTGTTTGATTTAGTTTCTAATAGTAATAAAAATTAATATAAGTTTGTATAGAATAGTTTTAATGGACATATATTTTCTAAAAATAAAATGAAATTTGTTTTATTGTATACTTTTATATAGTTTTTATAAAGTAGTTACTTCTAATGATACCTAAAAATTAATTATTATAATGTAGTAGTAATATTTAATAAATTTACTAAGGTGTTTGTGTTTTTTTATTTAAGTTTAGTGTTTAATAAAAAAATTATACTCACAAGATATTTAGTTAAGTATATGTAATTATAAAAATCATGGGTTATTACATAATATTTGTGAATGGCCGTATAATTCTCCAGAATTTGAAGAAAAAAATAAAATTTTAAATTCATAGACCTTTTTAGAACTTATGTTTTTTATAGTAGCTAGACCTTGAACTCTAGTAGTGTATTAGTTTCAAACAAAATGTCTCATAATAATATGGATCTATTTAAGATGTGGCAGGGTATTAATAGGATGCATTTTCCTTCTAAGAACCCTAGGGTTTCTTTGATCCATGGGAATGTATGGATACATCACATTACGTTCATAGTTTCAAAAAGTGGATAATCAAATTAATAACTTGAAGAATAGACTGTTATCTTTTGGTGAAAGGATAAATTTGGTAAAAAATTTCATGTATTCTATTCCAATCTATACACTCTCATTGGTAGTGAAGCTAAAATAGATCATTCAGATGTTATAGAATATGTTATTGAATTTTATCTATGGTAGTGGCAGGGAAAATAATTTAATTGGGATAGATAGGAATTATTTTCACTTTATAAGGATGAGGGTGGTTTTAATTTATATTGATTGAAAGAAACAATGAAATTTATTCATTCAAAGATGGCATGGGATTTAATGGTTTACTCGACTGTATGGGAGCTATTCATCCAAACCATGTATGGGAATTTATGGGATGTGGTTGTAGGTTGTAATTATAAGGACCCAGCCTTAAACATTACATGATCTTGAATTAAGTTAATAATTCACATTGAGGATCCTTTTTGGTTTAGAGTTTTATATAATTAGTCCATAACAATTATATTACGTCTCAAAAATTTCAATGTATACACTTCTATTCGGTATCCATTTTTTCACAAAATAAAAATTCTTAAAAGAAAACAATAATTATTTTCTTGATATAAATATTCTTGAGTTATTACTTTCTATTACCCTGCCCTATACCTTGGGAAAAACATTTCAAAAACTTGTGACGAGCATAAAAAGATAATTAAGGGTTATAAAATAAAGAAATAAAACATTAGTTCATCAATACATACAAAACATAAGCTCTTACCTCATGAAATAATAGGATTTGTGAATAACACATAGAAATCCTAAATCGTAAAGGTAACTTATGTCATACATAACATAATTACATTTTATCTTTCACAACTATGTAGAGAGTTACATTTGGAATACCCATCATAGTATATTCCAAAAATCTCTTAGGATAAACATTAACGTTTACCTCCGCCACATTACCCAATGCATTGGAGAGATATCTCGGGCTCACCAACCCCAGGTTCATCACAAAACCTCCCATATATGTAAACAATTCCCAATAAGCATAACATATTCATAACAAATAAAACAATCATAAATCAAATATAACATTTTCACATTTAAATCACAATATATCATTTCAAGATATCGACATAATTAATTCTTTATCAAAACCATTTTCAAAACCATCTAAAACATTTAATAAAGAGATTTTTGAATCAAAGTGTCCCTTACCACTTTGAAACTTTTAAAGGAATTAATATTTGAAAACATTAATTATGATATAAATAAATCTTTAAAACCATTTTTAAAACATGGACATTGATGAGAAAGATTTATAAGAATAAATCTTTAAAACATCTAAAACGATATTTTAGTTAAAGAGTTACTATGCTAATGAGAGACGCTTGAATACAAATTATTGATGAATCAATTAATAAAATATTATAATATCATGATAATATGGATATTCATGATATAATATGTCAAATTGTATTATATAACCCATATAAAATTGAATTTGTGTATAACAACAAATAACTCTCAATGGAATGTAAATTGAGGCAAAGTTCCTTGGAAAGATCATATCTTTAGATTAAGGACAAATAAATGACATAATTATATGTGAAAAATATAAATACACCCAATATAACTGGATATTAAGTGTAAAACAATCATAGGTCATTGATACATATTAATAGCATGACATAAACAAGAATTAGAAGTTTAACCCAAAGAATTGAAATTGGGTTAAGAAGTTCTCTTACAGAAATTTGATAGCCTAACAACGTCACATTAAAATTCAAAAAAAGAGTTTATGAGAGAGAAAAGTGTCTATCATAACATGGAAATAAAATTTCTATCAATAAGGATATATAATAACATATCCCAACATAATAAAACGGATATTAAAATACATGACAAAACAATTCTTTTACAAAATGGGCACGGTAAAAGGTTCCCTTACTGATTTGGTAACCTACAAAACATACACCCTCTGAAGGAAGAATCATACAATAAAGATGTAAATATCCATAAATTAAATTATATTACACAAATAATACAATCATGGGAAGTACATACAACACACAAATGGAAATAGTGGCAAATATAGCAGGAATCTCACGAGAATAAAAAGTGAGATGAAAACCCCTTACCACATTGTAATCAATCAAGTCGTATGACCAAAAGTTAATAATAACCTTATAAATAACTGAATATCGTGAATATAAAAAGAATCATGATAATATATATCAAATTTTAGTACATAATACAACACATGTAATAAATAAGTAGTGAACAATGAAAATCTCACGGAATTAAAAGTGAGATAAGAAACACCTAACTCGTGTCCGACTTGACTCATTTGTTCCATGTTATTCCTGAATAATAAACGTAAGTTAATTTCTACATCCTTAAGAAAATTTATAAATTTTATTATTCCTTTTATATCACTTATTACCTTTCTATTACAATTAGTAAATTATTTGAGTTCATATTGGACATTTTGTCGATGTTCAGAACATTAGTAAAAAATGAACTAGTTATAATTTTCAATTGTCCATGTGGTAAAAAGCCCATTACCTCCATAATTATATTCATGATTTAGATATCTTAAATATCATATATATCCAATATATATGAATTTTTATTATTACATATCATTTGGAGTAAATAAATGAAACACATCGTTCAGGGAGATGGTAAGCCATATGTAAGCATGAATGCTACTTTCATTTCTATTTTATATTTAAAGGAATGAAAACATAATAATAAATAGGTATATTATAATTATAGTATAATATCTATGTTATTTAATTTAATTAACTCCATCCTTTATATGTTCCACGTATGGAATGAATGAGTCATATCACTTTGAGGGGGTGGTAGTCTGCAATTTCTCAAATGAAATTATCATATTTACCCATTATGAAAACCATAAAGGTATGATATAAATGAAAAATAAACAAGTATAGAGAAAATATAAATATAATATATATCACATGTAAATATAGTTCCAACTTATTGGTCACCATAATAGGTGGTATGAGAATAATGAACAATCATCATTTTGTGAGGCAGTAGTTCGCTGTCCATAGAAACAGTATGTTCTCTACCCATTAGATAAAGGTGTGTGTAAGTGTAGTTCGAATAAATCTTATAAAAACGTCCTAGTCTATTTAAGATACTGTTTTTATTATAAAATAAATAAATAATGATATTTTAGAGGGTTGAATAAGGAAAATAAAAGAATAGAATTTAAGAGAAGACGTTACCTTTAAATCGGGTAACTACCTTTGGTAGAACCAAAATGAATTCTTGAGGTGCCTTCTGCCTAAGGTAAGGCTTCTAGTTTGAAGAGAGGGATATTTATAGATTATTTGGGCATATTTTGGATGATCCTAGGGTCTTGAGAGGTGTGTGTAATGGTTTATAGGTGATGGATTTTTATAAGGGGGCGGAGGGCTCTTTAGGAAATCCTGAAAATATTATTTTACTATATAATGATTTTGGGTTTATAAAGGTCCAAAACATATTAAAGTCGAAGATAAGATGACTCATGTTCTAAATAAAATCATCCCATAATAATTAGACAGGTTTTGGATATTGTTTTAATTTTTATAATATTATTTATTTAAATCATTCATTAATGAGGTAAACACTGCATCATTTTTGTGTCATAAATAATTTTGTTTATTTGATGTCTAAAAATTATATGAAAAATACCATGATGTAGGAAATATTTTTATCTTTCAAATTAATATTTATAGTCGAAGAGATAACTTATATAAAGTCATGTAAGAATTGATTTACTAAAATATATATGTTTGTGTCATTTTTTTCATTACTTTAAATTAATTAATATAAAGTGTCATTATCATTCTTAAGTGGCTATATGGGGTCCCAAAATAGACACAAGGATGCCCATGGTCGGATATTTATCAAAAAATAGGATTAAAACACGTGTTAGGGTAATTTAACATTATTATAATATTATTGTTACCTTAAATTACCCTATTTACCTTTAATCGCGGTAAATAAAAGTCAAAAGTTACTATTCACCAAAAATTATTTTAATATTATAGAACCAAATTTTACTTACTAACCACAACCATGTATGTCTGATTTTTGAGATTCAATTCATGGAAGCAGTAAAATTTCATTTAAATGAAAAAGTTATTTTTTAACTACTACTTAGTGTTTTCACTATTCATCAAAAATTGAAGGTTTTCAGAAAAATATCAAAAAATCAGCCTAATCTATATTTGATATTCTGAATTCAAAAAATATGTCTATTTTTCCCAATTCAAAACATATAATATTAATTAATTAATTTAACATTAATTCCCATTGTCAAAACAAAAAACGTGTTTTTAAGAAATAATAACTATCAAAAGATTGACACTTGTTTAAGTGAAATTTCAATGTAAAATTACTTTCAATGACCAACATTGTATTAAATGGTAAAAATATAATTTAATTACACATTAAAACAAATTAAAAAGATAATCTAACCATATAAATATATTATATTAAAATATTGTTTTGAATTAAAATATAGTATTTTTTACTATTCATTAAAAATGAATTTTATCAAAAAAATACCAAAAAATTTCCCAAAGTAAATTTTGATGTCCTAATTCTAAAGAAGTATTTTATTTTGTCAAATATAACATATAAAAGTTACCAAAACTATATTTAAATATATTTCACCATCAAAAGGCGGTAAATCAATCTTTTAAAGAATATTAGAGTATTTATGCTTAAAATTAGATTCATTGACATTTTAAGCCTCTAAATTTTATTGGATAAATGTAAAAACATTTGAGAAACATGTTTAATCATAATATATTTTTTCTGTTCATTCCCACCAATAAAATGTTTAGGCATTAACCACCAATTTAAATAATATTATATTATAATTTTTCAGTATGACCCAGCATTGTGTACAACATAATATTTCAAAGAAACTCGTTGTTGTGTATCAGGTACTCCATAGAACATAGAATCCCTTGTAAAGTAAATTAATATTTAATTCAAAAACATTAATAAATATGAAAATGTATTATTATTTATTTACTTGGTATGTTACAGTAATGGGGGATTCGCTTCTAAAATATTGAACCATATGGTTTCAACTCTCCATTCCATCGTTGGTCAAGCTCTTTATATTGTGGGTACCAGTGATATTTCATTTTTGAAGGATAGATGAAAATATAATAAATTTATCTCTCCAAGGTTCATGTAACTAACAATTATAGTCAAGGTGGTGCTCTATTATATATATTTCCTTCATGAGGTTATTCAGGAGTACTATAAATAAAAATCTATATAGATTTGTCTCTTATATGGTAAGGATCATCGTGTTTATTTACAGAGTAATAATGGATTTTTCTCCTTAGATTATTTTCATTCTTTTAATATGATCCCAAATATAACATTTTAGTAGAAATACTTTATTTAAAATAATTTTATTCCTATAAAAATGAGATTTCATATTTGGAAGATCTGAATATGTTCATTTCATATAGTTGTAGTGATCCATATTAAAGGTATTTCATGGGATTCCAAATGTAGGTTATGTTACTAGTTAGTTGAACCAGCATACTACCTCTATAGTGGCCCCATGCTTAGTAGGTTTATTGAGGGGGAGAATTAATGAACAATTGTATGTTTATCCATTTCATTATTTCTTATGAAATCAACTTTCATCACTTATTAGAGTGGTCGATCTCACTTCTTAATTCACCCACATTGAGGTGATCAACAAAAAAAGGGCACTCAATGTACAAGGTTCACTACTAAAAATGATTAGTTAATAATTGTCATGATATAGACTTAGTAGAGACCATAAAATAAACTAGAATCACAATTTTGGATATAACATATAGGTTTAATCCATTAACTAGTGTTATAAGATAATCAAAAATGTTTTATCCCAAAATACGTAGAAAGGTTTCCAAATTGTTCAAACATATTACATTACAATTTTATTTTGTTTTGGTAGGTATTATCCTTATTTCTATGATGATTTTATCTTGAAAATATTATAGTTCTCTTACACTTATTCACTTTATAATATTGGTATTACTACCTTCTACTTAACCAAATGACACAACCATGATGATTTCACAAAAACCAATCATGTGCTCTTTCTCTTTTCTATATTCTTTTACATAAAAATTTTAATGTATTCTAATATTATTCTTTATTATTCCTATGTTTACTACACTACACACACTTATCTTACACACTGTACTCTCTCTATTTTTTCTAACACAAAAAAATACATTAATGATACACCCTATTCAACTTATCATACACAGAAACATCACTTCTTCATGTTTAAACTTGATTTTCAAATTCAAATGAAAATTACAACTTCATTAAACTAATTTTTAATTAATATTTCTTACTTTTGAGAATTTAGATCATTCAATATATCTTATAAACCATTTATGTAGTCAAATACTTTATAAATAGAGCATTATTAGCCTTACAATCATCTACTAAGCCACACCATCTTATCTACTAAAAACCATAAACTCTCTTCTAGTCATGGTTTGATTATTCTTCATCATAGTGTGTTGTACTCCATTTATGGGACATTTCACTAATAAAATCATTCACCAAGACACGTTTTATGTATTTTTTATATAAATACATATAAATTATTAACAACTAGGTAAAAAACACCTTATTCCATGTCAAGTTTTCCACTATTTGTTTCAATCATAAATATTGTTTTCACACTATGACATCTACCACATCATGGGACTCCCTCTTTCAAACATAAAATAATATCCAATATATTTCACTCTTTGGGAATAAAATTTCTCTATTATTTAATGCCTTTGAAAAATAGACACCATTTTTGTACCATAATATATTTTTCATTATTTTTATTTTTATAAATTAACTCGATATTTGACAAAGGATCCTTACATACCAGATATAAGACTCTTAAATATCATTTCCTTATATAATGAAATTTTCAAACATTCTTAACTTAGATGTGATCCAATACAAATTTATCCATGATTTTTTCTATTCTATTTTATTCTCATAAAAATAATTCAAAACTAAATGGTCATTGTTTTTTTGAGATCATATCTTTATTTATTTTATATGTTGTGTTCTTCATTACACCTTTGAATTTTCAATTCAACTTCCTCTATCCATCGATTCTCATAATTACCATGTAATGGGAATAATTTTTATTTTATCTTTTTATACAATCTCCCCATCCATTTAATGTATGGATAAGAAGTAGTTTTGTCACATTCCCAACATACATCTGAAACATAACTCTTCAACCTCAAAAATCCATCCATGTTCTTCCAATAATTCTAAAACCATGGAACATACATCAACTCAAATGAAATATCATGAAAACCATGATTTTGAAAATTATTTATTTGTCTAAAATAAAATATGACATACAAATCATATCCACTAAAATATTTCTCCAATTCACCTTCTTCGTATACGTAACTGTACTTCTATATTCATGGTATAAAAAATAATCATCTTTGAATTTTATGGAAACCATTTAATATAAATTACTCTTCAAATATAAAAAGTCTAAAAATGAATTATTAAATAATTAAAAACCTATGGGATAAAAATTATAGTTTTCAAAGATCTCACTAAACAATAAAATGATTGTTTCTATAATAGGGACCTACAATCACTTCTATTCAGATATTTTGATACCTCTTGATACCTACTAAGAATAAATCATACATAATTAATCAAAAATGTATGTTAATCCTTTATAAATCAGGTTCTTATATACATGATCACTAATCATGTTAAAATAATTTACATTGTGTTTTTAGATATTACATATGTCCAAAACTCTCATTAAATAAGATATCTGCATAAATAATATATATCTCCCCCATTATGTTAAAACATGTCTTTGGATTCTACCCTATTTAGTGTTTTCAACATTTTTAAAAATATTAAAGGGTAAAAATAAAGCTATTTATGCTTTATTTCTACCCATTTAACAATAATAATCCAAATAATAAGTGATAAAGGATAGAATCATCATAATATAGGAATTGATTAATGAAGGAAGAGAGTTATTATTAAACCTCTACAGATTTAAATCAAACTCTCATTTTGATTGACAACCAATTATATCATCTAAATAATTCTTTAAATACCATTTTAGATTAGGTGAAATCATCTACTTCATTATTTTTTCAATGTGACATTTAAAGATTAAATATTTTTTATTTCTATTCACTTTTTCATGTTCATAAATTTGACATTATTGTCTTGAAATGGAAAAGCCTTAATTCATTTCTTTCCCTGGTCACTACTTCTTTTGATCTAACAAACATATTTTTTTATAATATTTTTCCACTATCTTTGAAATAAAAAATCTCTAAATTCTTCTTAACTTACTCTTTGTTATTTTTACATGAATATTTTCTTTCAATCCTTTTCTAACCTAAAATTATTTTTCAGGTGTAATTTTTGCATACATCACAAAAATTAAATCATTCAACTTATTCAAAACACATTAATTATTGTACAATATTATTTGTTGTTTTTTATTATAAATGTGATATAATATTATTAAATTATATTTCAACCTATCAAGAAATAATGTTTTTTTAAATTATAACTTGTATCCTACATTGATTATTAAGGTAATTTAACTCATTTTGACTATCACACCATTATAAAAGGAAATAAATCCTTTATATAACCTCATAACATCTTTTAATATATATAAATATCTTATTATATAGGATTATCATCCACTATCTAAAATTCATGGGTGTTTCCTTTGTGATGTTTGTGTGAAACATCAACAATAAATTATTTCTCCATTCCTTTTTATTTTATTATTTTGATAATTTTTAGTATCATAATTAATAATATGTTTGAAAATTATAATTGTATGAAAATCAATCATAATTTGATTCAGCTGGACACATGTTTTAAATTTCTCTTACAATATATGTAAATTATTCTGAACCATCAGTCAAGAATTTTTTGATTAATTAAAACTATTTCAGATTTTATTAGGTTAAATCCCCTTAAAATGTGTATTTTATAAATTATAGATTAATAGTAAAATTATTAATTTATCCAAATTCTCCTTTTCAGGCTCTTAAAAAGTCCAAAGGCCAATAATATCAATAAAATACATGCTTATATGTTAAAATAGGATATTGTTTTGATTTTGAGACCGAATCTTCTTCAATATCTAGGGTATCGATTTTAGATCTTTTTTTGAAAAGGAAATTTACACCCCAATTTTTTTTATTTTCTCTATAATCATTCCCATTTATTTTAAAATACTCATATATATCAGTTTCTCTTTCAAATCGTTACTCCTAGAATTTCCAAATTTATGAGAATCATCTAATTGTTTTATAAATGTTACAATATTCAGTAGTGAATTCGAATAAAAAATTCCACAAAAAATTCCAATATATTTATCAACCTTTTAATGTGATATTTATTTTTTTATTTGGATGTCATCATTCTATGATACTTCAATACCTTTTATAATATTCTTCTTTGAGCTTTCTCTAATTACAAGAGTGGAGTTTTGAAATGTGTATTTTGATTTATATAATTTATTTTTTGTATTAATAAAATTTTATTGGATAATATCATGTTACATTATATATTTTTTTAAATTAATTTCTATGTTAATATAAATATTCCTTTTATCATCAGAAAAATAATTTAAATTGTCAATCTCATTTTTGAAAATTTACTCTTTTTCGACAATCTCATTAGTGATTGATAATTCAAAATCCTTATTATTCAAGAATTTATTATCCTTTTAATGTTGAGAAATTTTTATGAGATTATATTTTATTACCTTATTTATCATGATATCCATTTCATATCTTCCTCAATTTTATCATTTCTTCCCCAATCACGTTTGAATTCTTCTTCACTCACCTTTTCAATTAGTATCCTTTCACTAAATTCACTGTAGATTTTTTTTATTAAGGTAGTTATTGTCCTTTCTCATCAAAAAGATTGTCTCATAATAATATTACAGTGCTTATGCACTTCTTTTTTATAGAACTAGTGTAACTTCCTTCTACATCACTACTTTAAACAGTTGTGGTGATTACCCACAACCCAATATAGTTCTCTTTCTATTCTTATTATTTTACATGTATTATTGTTAGTATTATCATCTACCACTATCTTATTATTTTGAAAATTAAACTTCACACAAACATTTTTCAACCTAAATTCTCTATCTTTGATAAATTAAATAATACATACATTCATGCATGACATTGTTTATTTAAAATTACATAGTAAAAACATTTATTAATGTTTTAATTTGAATTCCATATTTATATTCAAACAAAAAACTTCATTGTAACTACTCCAACATTATTTTGATTATTGGACCATTCCATATCTCTTTGTCACCATTAATGTGGTAAAACAATTTGATATCGAGTATGATTATACTTTAACTCATCAATTGATCCATGATAACATAATCACTGAAAATTAGGAACTCTCTTCTGACCATGCCTTGATAATTCCTCACCACAATGTATTGTGAACCATTTCTATACCTTTTCACTAACTATAGATTTCACCATGGTTTGTTGTATGTTATTTAAATAAAAATACACCAAACTTATTTGGAACTACTTCAAAAACACCATGTTTCATAGTGTTTTTATCACACATAATTTCAAACAAGAATATTTCACACACACTATAGAATTAGGCATGGTCTGGGGATCCCCATTCTGAACCTCAAATAACCTCCAAGTTGTTTTACTTACTAGTAAAATACTTCCAAGATATTTCAAGTAATTTTTAAAATAGTTTTAATTTTTATACCATAGATTAGTTTTCACTATTTCTATTCCTATAAATTCACTCATTATTTGACTAAGGAAACTTATACATCATATATAATACTCTTACATATTAATCCATATATTATGTATTTTAAAAAATACCAAACTTCTATAAAAGCCACCATAGATTTCTCTAGGACATATCTGAGTATATTCATTTCTTATAAAAAACCATCTCAAATAAATTTCCTTTTATAAATTCCTATTTTATATTTCACTTACCCATTTACTTATTATTTCATGTTCTTCATTGCACCAATGTGTAGTCAATTTAGCTTCCTTAGACCATGGATTGTCAAATTAATCATGTCTTGAGTAGCCATTATTTTTTCTCTTTTCAAACCAAATATATAGTAATTTCATGTTTGGCCAGGGTGTGATGATTTAACTTTAACTTCAAACATCTTCAAACACCACTCTTTTACCCTAAAACTTCCCGGATTCTCTTCCAATAATTAGAAAACCATCGAATGAAGAAAGAAATTATTTTGAACACTATTAATGTGTTGAAAAAACATATAAAAAAATTAAATCCACATGAACACTTTATCAATTATCTTTCCTTAGATTCTTAACAAAGCTTTTTCTTTAATTGGATTTATAACCACTTCACCAAATTCTCATGGGAAGTGGTTTGGTGGAGTTAATTTGGTAACAATATGTGTTTTATTCCTATATTGGATTCCTTTGAATAGCTTCATGGATCAAGGTTCATACACATCTCGAAAAATCATGAAAGCCTCTTATATTTTTTTATGGATATGTTTTGGATACTATAATGCACCAAAAGTGAGGCCATTTATGGAACTGATTTACTATACTTTAATTACACTCCGCATTGGAGAGAAAAAATGAACCAAGATATATATTTCAGTATTAAAAGAGTTTCTCTAGGAGGATTCATTCATTATTTGTAGAGATAGATATTACAGTTGATTTACAGTTGGACTACTATGGCTAGAGGGAACTAGGTCTGCTAAAATCCCATAATATCAAATTCAAAATGAATATCGATGGATTTTTCTGTGAAAAGATTATGGTAGGGTTAGGTGTAGTACATTATTTATTTATTTCATTGGTTCTCATGTTCTCTACAAACACTGGTCATAGATCCTCACTTCTCATAAAGACTAAGGTATTATAATGTAGTATCAACATATTACTTGAGAGGGGTATCCAAATAACTTACATTGAATTTTATTGTGTAATTATTGTCAATGTTTTTAATAATTCATAGTCATCCCACTTTTCAGTCCCTTACTTTATTCAGTCATATTACATGAAGATTGAAGGGGGTAATATTCTATCTCACACATACATATAAGAATATATTATGGATAATTATCTTACATAATATGGTTAGTTCATAAGCGATGATGAAATATTTTCCGCCTTTTAGAGTCTTCTATAATTTTGAAATTGATTTGTGAGGATTGATGAACTCAACCTTCAGTTCTTTCATTACCTCTGATAATTGGCTTCAATTTTCTTATCTAGTTTTTATTTATGTGTTTTCTCCTTATTTTTTTTATAAATACAATGGTGTTTCATTAATAAAAACTTTATAAATCACCCATATAATTTTCATATAAATAATTTATATCTAAATTAAAAACATGGCGTGTAACTTTAAAAAAGGATATTTTACTATTAACAATTAATAATATGGAATATTTATTAATAAATGTTTCATAAACATTTAATTAATTAGTTATAAATATTTTTTAATTAATATATATATATATATATAATATTATTAAGAAATATCCCCAAATACCTTTTACTATAATTTATAAAAAATTATAAATTATATACTTAAATTCACAATTGAACTTTAAGAATAAAAAATAAACCAATTTATATTTATTGATATCAAGGGAATCATAAAATATGATTGATAGGGATTAAGTGATTAAACCATGTAAGAGTAGTTAGATGTATCTTATGACTGATAACCATATCATTTCTTATAAAAATATACTTCCATAATGTGGCCATTACATATCAATTTTTTTCACTTCTGTAGTAAAGAAAAGACTCATATGTATTAAGAGCTCCAATGGTGTAACACTTACACATCTAGTCCCTTAAATATCGAATAGTAACCCTTATATATTATCTATCATATTTTTTTATATATAATATATATTTATTATGACACAATTATTTCTTTTCATGCAACCCAATATAGATTTATAACCTATGATATCACCTATATCATAACATATAGTATAGAATTGAACTGTGGGTTTTGATGTATCATACTCTATGATATACACTAGTCAGTCCCATTGATCAAGAAATGCACATTATGGTTTCATATATTTAATGTTAACTAGAGGAAATAAACATTAACTCATCCTTTCATGTAATTTTAGGATCCTAATTAAGATTATGTTATTGGATAATGTATTATTGGTCTCTATTTATAATTTTTAAAAATATATTTTATTAATAAAAACGTATGGTATCGCTTTCATAGCAATGAATGTTTTATAATGAATAATTAATGATTAATAAAAGGAGAGGAAATTGATAAAATAAATAAAACACAATATCACTATTCATTTCAAATGGGAATCAAAAGAAATTTCAAATAAATAACATGTACCTTTCCCTAGAGTGTATTTTTGTAATTGCCTTTATTTTATGCTTGATGAATATCATTATAAAATATCAAAAAGTATCTTCCCTCTAAGGGTTATACATGGGTTTCACTAAATAAACAAAACAATTTTTTTTAGGACCATACAAACATCAATGATATGATAGTATTCTATGGTAATAAGTATGATGGATGAAGTGAGGTTCAGTATGGATAGGTATCAACTAGAGGCTTGTTATAGAATTTCATAAAAAAGACTCATGGGATAGAGTTATTTATATATTATATAGGTATTATCCACTATATTAATAATTTACCCATTAATTTTATAAATTAATTAGTAAATCCTTTTTTATATATCATGTTACCATCAGCCAGATACACTCCCATCTATTCCATCTTATGAAATGGACAATCATGGATAGTCTATATGTAGGAAATTTGAGTGTTATTTCATTTATACTCTATTTACTTAGATGAATTATAGAAATTTCAAATGAGTTATACATTACAATTTTTGGAACTAGGATTCAACCATGTTGTATAATAATATTGACTGTGATAACCAATATGATACCTATATATCCAAAAATATGATATAACCAAAACTCCTATATTTAACTCCTTTTCCATATTATTAGCGTAATTTATGACACACCATATACTAATATATAATATCACAAAGATTTAGGGAATGTTAAATTCACTTATTCAATATAAACATCAATCACACTTCATTAAGGAAGACATAAGAGTTAAAATCTTGTAGAAATCATGAATGAGTCAATGATAATATCTTATGTGTCTGTGGAAAATAATTATTTCCAACACATTTGAATGATATTTGTAGGAAATAACTGATTTTAAAATTTCAATATCTTTTGTTATTTAAGTTTTATAAATTTCATAGTTTAAGAAATGTATCACCATGAATTTTTATAAATTAATATTTTTAATCTAAATTAAAATTCTTTGATGGCTTTCACTGCACATTACACCAAGTTAAGATATCATTACATGAAACACAAAGTTTATAATTGACTACATGAAACACGTAGATTAAATTTTGGTACACACAATAATGATTTTGGATTTTATTATAGGAAATACCAAGTTTAGATTTTATTACATGCAAAAATGAGCTTAGCTTATGTTACATTAAACATTGAGTTTAAACGAAATGTGGCACAATATTAAAAAATTATTATGGTTATCAAATAGCCATTAGAATGGAGTTTATGAAAATTATTAACTAAATTATAAAAATATTGTTTTTTAATGTTTAGAAAATTAATTATTTGGAAACCAGTATGTTATAAAGAAAAATAAAACCCCTTTATAAATAATGATAATCTTTTCTCAAAAAATTATTTTTATGTGTAGAAGTGTGTTTTATGTAAATAAATTAACAAAATATCTTTTGGTTAATGATTTAAATAAAAAATTTATATTATATATTCAATAAAATTTTTAACATTCATATTATATGTTTCCTAGACAACATATATGAATAAATTAAATTTTAAGCATAAAAGCTGTATTTTTATAAAAATTAGTTTTATCAAGTTTCAATTGCACACTTATTTCAAAACTATTTTTTGAAAAAAAAAATCTATTCAAAAAAATAAATTTTATTTTTTAAATTGGAATTACAAAATTATATTAGGTTAATTTTTTCTGATTTTCCAAAAAAGATTCATTTTATGAATAATAAAAATACTGAATTTTAATTGAAAACTTCATTTTTTGAATTTTTTATAGAGTTAAATTATATTTTAAATTTGTTTCATAGTATAATTAGATAAATTATACATCTATTAATCCAATTTAAGTAATTTTAATAATTTTATTATTGTAATTGGTTATAAAAACTTTGTAAACTTTTGAACATTTTCACTTTAAAAACATCTATGGGATTAATTTTAAAATAAATTATTCCAAATATATGAGCTGAATTTGAAAGAATTTATCCCATAATTTGAATAATAATAATTTATATTATCCAATAGGGTAAAAATATTTTTTTACTTTAATGATTAATAAATACAATTAATATTTATTACAATGATTAATGTAACAAAAACTTTTCTTAGTTATTTAACTTAGAATATAAGGTGTAAAATGACCTACCACCTTTTCCAAAACCGATTATATGAAAATATTTGAACCCTAAACACATTTGGATATATTTTTATATATTATATGGATAGTATCATATTAAATTTTCTAATATAATAAGTTATGAAAGGAAAAAGAAAAAAAGAACATTCCTTACCTTTAATATTTATAAATATTTCTGATAAGTAAAAATCATAAAAATTTTAGTATATATATATTATTTTTAAATTTAAATGATTTATTTTTATCCATAAATTTTAATTTAATTTTATAAAAATAAAATAAATACTTTAAATTTTTGGGAAACACCAACACATAAATTATTTAGTATCTAATTAACTAAAATAAATGATTCTAAAAATATTAAAAGTCAAATAAATTGGATGAATTGTTTTCATAAATAAATTTTGTAGATATATATATAATGGTACATAGGTTGGAACTTAATATATTCAAATTCCATTATTTTATTGATATTTTTAAAATCAAGCTAAATAAATAATGTCTAAGTTGACGTTAATGTTATTTCCTAATAAGTAATATTTTTTAAAATGAATTAAAATTTAAAAATACTATCTTCAGGGAAGTTATTTATAAATTTTAATTAACATGAAATATTTTCCATTATTAGAAAAATTTAATTTTTATAATTAACACATTAACCCCTAAATATTGAAATCTTTGTTAGCGCTATTAGGGTTAAAGTAGTGTTTTTGCGCATTACATGTGCTTCTATTAAAATTAATTTCAAAAACACATTGTATTTTTTATTTTATAAATTAGTTATAATATCTATAATAAGTGGGTATAAATTCTATAATAAGTATCACTTTACATTAGTTTTAATTAATAGATTACCTAGGATTGAAAATTAGTTACTCTAATAAAAACCTAAATTGTAAAAGTGGGGAAACATAGATGTTAATGAAAACATTATATAAATGAACTTATTTTTTTAGTAGATATTTAAATAGAAATAATAATCCCTCTAATAAATTATTATTTATTTTTTAGCAACATTAGGTAAGGTAGACATCCCAATAGTGAATACTTTTTTGTATTTACAAAAATACCACTCCCCCTAAACTATAAAAGGGAACTCACTCTCCCCAATTCTTCACACATATCAAGACATTTGTCTCGACCAATACCTAATATAATAATGTCAAAAATTCTATACTATCATCCTATAAGCCTTAATTTGTTTAGAAATCAAATAATTTATGCATTTGGGGAAAACCATAAGGAGATACCCAATGAAGTGGTAACATTCATCAACAATCATTTTTGTTTTATTACTTCCTCAAATACCATGAATTATTTTTATATCATATTTATATAAATAACACATTATTGTAGATATACTTACATTTTTTTGTGTTAATTTTATGATGTAAAATCACACACACTCGCATCAAATGGTTTATCAAATCATCATTCGTGTATACGGAAGACTACCGCCTCGTAAACCAATGTCATTCATTTTTTCCATTACCACCTCTTAATCTTGGTAATAATTATGTGCATGATGTTTATATATAATATATATAATATATATGTTATTTATGATTTATTTATGATAATTTAATTATTATATAATACATAACCACACGATTTAAATTTTGGAATACAATATGTTCGTTCATATATATGGTGGACTAATATCTCATGAAGCGATTCGATTCACTCACGCTTTACATACAATGTATTGAGGATTTTTTTAATAGAAATATGTTACATATATAACATAAAAATTTTATTATAATGGTGATATATATGTATATATATATATTACTTACTCTTCTTTCTTTCAATACAATAATAAATTGGAAACAACATTCATGCATATATTCAACCTTCCATTTCCATAAATAGTGTATTTAATTTTATATTTATACTATTTAAAGATTATTATATATATATATATAATTAATATATATGATATTTATCTAATTTTTTACATTCTACATATTAGTAAATCAGGATTTAATTAATATTACCAAAAATAACAAATAAAAACTTATATGAAAAACAAAGTGGTAGTTACCCAAAACATGACTTTAACATGGTACTGTTAATAAAGAACTAATAAAAAGGTCATAAGAAAACCATATCTGTTTTGATATATATATATATTAATATTTTTCTATAATATATTTATAATGAAATTATATTTATTATACAAGAGTTTTGAACATGTATAAAGGAAGTCAAGACTTAAGGAAAAAGATTTCAGTCTTAATTTTTTCTTTTGTAAAACACATGCTATATTCACCACCTATTTCTTCAATGTGGTGTATATACATCCCATTAATATACTATATGATTCTTCTACATACTTTTTTTATTTAAATATTCATTTTAATATCTAATTTTTATGGGGATAAGATTTTAAAGTTAATAAAATGGGAATGGAATTTTGTCTCAATTTACCTACTCTAATACAAATGTTATGTTACGCACCACAAGTATTTTAATAAGTCTATAAAATTCCACTTTTACATGTTATATTAGGAACCAAATTTGTTCAAGATATTTTAAGCTTTATTTAGTGTTATTATTTATTGTGGATTATTATTCAACGTTACCAAAGTTTTGAGACTTTATTTCTATAATATCATCATTTATGGGGGGGCGCTATTGCGCTCCATCAGTTAGGGTTCTTCTGCTCGAGCTCACTATCAATGACACTAGTTTCATTTCCTTAATTTGGATTTTTTGGATTGTGTTTTGAACCAAGATCGTTGATTTGTTTATGGTTTCCTTTCAGTTTGATTCCTTTTCATCACCAGATTCCTTCCCCCCTTTCCTTTTTGACTCGATCCCCATGTGTTCTTGTTCTTCTGTTCCCCCTCTATTATGATATTTGGCATTCTTGCATCTACCAGCTTCATTATCCCTACCACATTCCAGATCTAACAGAAATTGCTTATTTGAGGCCTTGTTTCTAAGTATTTCAGGTTAAATTTCTGGTGGTCCTCTCATGACTAAGTGTTGGTCCTTTCAGCCCATAGTGGTGTTGGTCTGGTCCCCTGGCTTGTGCATTGATCATATGCTTCTTTGTTATCATGTCTTCGACAAGGAAAAGTGGGTTTGAGTGCTTATGGGGTTTTTTTTTTCAGATGCTGCTGGTTTTGTTTGAGTCTTTCTTTATGTTTTTAGTGGTTATTCTTTGGTATATTTTGGTGGTTCGACTCTCACGGTAGTGTCTCTGGGATTCTAATGACTGTGGTTGTATAAATATTTATGGATCTCTACTTCATGATGTTTTATCACTCCTTCGCTTCAATGATGAAATGAAGTCACTGACGGCAATTCCTGTGGTGGTTTTTATGGCAGAGTTTTCTAGTCACGGTGATGATTTCTACTAGGTGTCGATGATTTTACTCTGCTCTCAAATCAATATCCCAACACTCTTCTCCCGATCGGATTTGAGTGGTGGTTTTCATGGTGTTTTGGGATGTGTAATTTGAGCGATCATCTGCATTTCAAAAATCATCGCTAGTGGTGGATTCATCTATGAATTTGGATTCCAACTACGGTTGATCCATGTGGTATTAGTGGATGTAATTTTGGAACTTATTTGATTAGTTGGTTGTGTTCTTGTTATGTCATGGTGTAGTTTTGATGGCGACAATTATGGATGGGGATTGGAATTGATGAAAATGATGATGGATGGCGGTAGGAAGTTACAGGGTTCCTGAATCAGGCTAGCACGTTTCCCTAGATTGGTGTTGTTTCAGTTTGAAATTTGGAATTTGAAATCTAAAAAAATGTGTGCGGTTCTTTGGTTTTTACAATGGTGGGTTATGACTTTGTATCTTTATGGATTTTTTTGGGTTTAAACTTACTTTTAAAAGTTCCATTTGAAAATATAAAAATAAAGATGTTTGTGTATCATCATTTATTGGGATTGTTTGTAATTATAATTCCATTAATGAAATATTATGATCCAACTATCAATAATTATCATTAATTTTATTCTATTATGGTTATTCATGATATATTCAATTATTATTAAAAAATTTCCACGCATTAGTTTTTAGTAAAGTTATGAAACAAAATTATGATAATTTGACATTATTTCTCTCTATGGTCAAAAATATGTTTTCTTCCAAAACCATTTTTTCTAAAAATGTTTATGATTTTTTTTAAATGACATTTTTTTATAATTTTCATGAAAATGACTTTTTGAAAAATGGAAATATGTTATAAAATTGTTTTAAATTATTTTCCAATCATACATTATATTTTTTCAAGGATATTTTCAAAGAAAACGTTTTTCAAAATGTTATATGTTTTGAAAACAATTCTTCAAAGTAGAAAGGATATTTTCCACAAGAAATTTTTTAAATAAACCTTAAAAAATATTTTTTATATATGATGTCATCTATTTGTGTAACATATTCCTTACTGGGAATATAATCCAAGGATACCATTCATATTATTTTTCTGAATGGTTTATGTTTTGATGAAATGATGTTTATAGAACTCATTTCTCTTCCATAGCTCATACAGGGATAAAATGTTTATGAAACCCACTTCATTACATATGTTATGATATGATTATATGATTATTAAACATATCTATTTTCTAAAAGTTTTTATATGATGAAATTTTTATGATACACATTTAATTTATTAGGTTATAACATTATGAATTTTTATGATCTTTTGATACCAATAAATATGGTTTTCATTATGTGACTGGTGGGAATAGTTTCTCCCTCCAATGCATTGGGTAAAGAATTATATAATTCATGAGATAAAAATGGATATAATGGGGAGTGAACCCAATACACTATGTTACTTGTTCCATTATAAAATTTTGGGGAGTGAACCCATTCTACTATAAAGAAAGGGATGTGACTTGGGATGGTGGTGTGTCCTGACTAGTAGGCATTTCCCCCATGAAGTTCCCTTATATCTTTTGGTAATGAGACATGAATATTTGGGAATGATATTATATGATAATGTGTATTCTAAAGAACTATGTCTTATGAAAATGTTATTCTCTTAGAGCTCATGTTCTTTTATTTTCTTATCAATCATGTCTTGTGAACTTCCAATCTTAATTTCATAACTCAAGATTATGATCATTGATATTCACGGTTTGGTTTTCAAATGTTATGATCATATTATCATACCCTCATGTTCATATAAGCTAAATATATAGTCAACCATTAGAAACAAGTATGATTATAAATTAGTGATATCCCTAGGTATATTTATAATGATATGACTAGGGATGTGTATATGGATATGTATAAGGATTAGAAAAAGTATAGGAAGATGTCCTAGAATTTTGGTAAAGGATATAGTGGGTGGTTTCCTATAAATAATTTTTTGTATGGATACTATAAGTATATGTGGATCTAGAACAGATTTACCTAGGGTTAAAACCTATAAAAATACAGAATTGATATAGACTCTGTTAATAACAAGTGAACAACAATGACCCTTACTACACACCTATATTGATAGTTTCAGGGTATATTCATTGGAAATTCAATAACTATTTATGAACCATCATGAAGGACTTAAATATAATATGGATATGAATGACTTAGGTTAATCCCAATGTATCAAAGATATAAAATAAGGTGTCATGACTTTGATATCATATAAGTTATTTTTCATGACCATGTGATTTTCTTTCTAGATAAGTGTTGCTCACATTATGCTGTCTGGTTTTTTTAATGGTGGGAAACATAAGTAACTAGATTAACATTGAATGTTATGGAAACCATTATGATGAGTAGTAAAATGGGGTTACTATCATAAGAGTAATTAAAATAGTGATTATGCCTAATCATTTTTAGAGGATAATATTATCAATTAATAACGTAACCAACTCTTAGACTCATCAAAGAATAGAATAAAAGATTTCAATTGTAGTTCAGGTAATAGAGACCATGGGGAAAAGAATATTCAGTTTTCTATGTCACAATAATGTGGTAATAAACACCCAAGTGAATGTCTCATAAAAATAGGAAGATGTTTTGACTATGGAAAAGAAAGAAACAAATCATGTAACTGTAAAGGGAAAATTAAAAGATCAGTTAATAAAATAGATGGTAATATTTTCATCTCAGGGATATCATTGATTATTGAATGATTTAAATATGGAAATTATGGGAATTGTGAAAATCAATGTCCAAAAGGGGTAGCTTGTAAAGGGAATCAACATCGAGGTATGATTAATGGTTGTAATGTATATGATGAAGAGGATACAAATGACATGTGAAAAGAGAAAAGTTCTAATGAATAATAAGTTGAAGCTTAGTTAATTTTATGAAAATTAAATTGAATGAATGAAGTATTTATGAATTAGAATTTAGATATTTTATTATCTGAATTATAAAATATGTATATATTGTCCAGTATAAGTTTTATGTTAATGATATGAAATATTGTGTTAAATGGTACTGATGAACTAGAAAATAAATTTAATCAAAATTTTATATTTTATAAAAAATACATGATTAAGGGAATGTAACCCTTAATATGTTCTAGATGTTGAGAAAATGATGCTTAGTTTTGTTAATGATATTTTGGATAAGAATAAAGTAAATTTAATAGTACTAGTTACCTTATAAATAGATCAATTATTTGATTACAAAGTGTTTTATGATATTATGGATGGATTTTATGACATTTTTACATTTAATTATTATATACAATAATATTTGGAATAAGGAAGTATGGATGTTTTTAATAATTATTTATGCTAATTCAGGCTGTTGTTATGTCTTAAAAGAATACATGATGAAGGTATTCACATGTTTAGTATTTAAAAATAATGATACAATTTATATATATAGGGTATTAATGTTATGTTGATTAAAGTGGCCTTATTTATAATGTTTTGTAATTTCATATTTTTTAATTGTCAAAAGTTTAACCATTTTTGAAATGGTTAATACTGAACTTTGAATGAGGTTTTAGATATTAATATATTATATCACCATATGAATAATTATGTATATTGGATAACCTATGCTAAATATCTTTTTTTGATGGGAACTGTAGATAGAAAAAAATGACTTATCGTTATATATATGGATCTTATTATATTTTAGTGCTTTGGAGATAACAAATTCACCTTCATTTATTAGTGTAACTAATAATGTAAAAATTTATCAAGGAACAACCAAAAGGAGAGATTGTGCAAATTAAATGGAATAAAATGAGGTATGTATATATTATTGTGAAAATTAGTCAACATTAGGAAATGGGTATTAAAAAAAATTGTGTCATGTTATCATCATTTTTTATGATATCAATGACCTTTTTCACACCTCTTTGGTATAAGGTGGTATTATCACTAACATACTCTGGATCACCAGTTTTATTATGATAGTGATCACATCAATCCTAATAATTATTTAAACTATTCCTTCATGTGAAAATATTTACTTCCCACATATGTTCTTCTATATGCAAACTATGTTATGTGCTACTTTGGGTAACCATAAGGATTATTGCATTCCTTTTTAATGAAAGATTTATTATTCATTTTTATGTTGAGGGTTTTTATGAAAGGAACATTCATTTATGAAACCATTGATTGAATAGATGAATTTGTAAGGTAAAATTCATTTTAATAGGGCTAGAATGTAACACCCATAGTTTTAATGAATTAGTTATTTTGGATAAATTAAAATCATTTGAGGGATCGTGTTGCATGCTACGCTAAGTTAATAACTTTTTATATACAACACCATGTTAATATTTCACTACTTGAAAATTTGACTTTAAATTATAATATACAAAATCCTGATTTTTTTCTTGTGATACATGAAAAAAAATATTATATTTCATTACACACAACACCATGCTCAGCTTGTGCTACACACAACACTATTTTTAAATGAAACGTGACACAATATTAAAATATTTTTATACCTATCACCTAGTCTTTGGAATATAAGGTATGAAAAGTATTAAATAAATTATGAAAAATTCTTTTATGCATGTTTATAAATTTAATTCTTAATAACCAATTTAAAAGAAATGAATATAAAACTCTTTTTAGAATAAAGGGAAATCTTTTCCCGAAAAAAAATATTTTTATGTGCACAAGTGTGTTTATATTAATATGTTAACCAAATAACTATTGGTTAATGATTTTAAAAAAAATAATTTAAATATTTAATAAAAAAATTAACAGTCTTCTTATGTGTTTTATAAACAATATATATGAATTGTTAAAATTATATACCTAAAAGTGTATTTTTCTAAAAACAAGGGTTACCGCCTTTAAATGGTGTACTTATTTTAAAACTCTTTTATAAAAAATTTATAAATTACATTTTACAAAATAGATTTAATTTTTTAATTTTTGAAGTTAAAATTACATTCAAGTGAATATTTAGTATTTATTAGAAAGGATTTATTTTTTTATGAATGGTGAAAAGAATCAAATTTTTATTGAAAATTGCATTTTTAAATTATTTATATAGTTAAATTGTATATTAATTTATTTAAAGTATAATTAGATGAATTATACATATATTAATATAATTTATGTTATTGGAATCAATTTCATATTTAAATTTGATATAAAAACTTTGAAAACTTTTAATAATTTTCTATTTAAAAAATTGACATCTCATTGCACCTGTGGGATTAATTTTAAGTTAAATTATACCAAGTATTGAGATGAATTTTGAAACATGGATTCCATATTTTGAATAATCATAATTTATATAATCTAATTGGTTCAAATTAATTTTTGATTATAATTAATAATGAAAATATTTAAAATTAATTATAGTGATTAAGGTAAAAATAAGTTTACTTAGTTGTTAAACTTATAATATAATGTGTAGAATGACATACCAACTTGTTGAACGCCCATTATCTTGAACTATTTATAAAATTAACACCTTATTGTATATTCTTATTGAATATTGTGATATTTTCCATGGAATTGTCTTATATGATAAGTTAATTAAAGAGAAAAAAAAGAAACTTCCCTGACTTTAATATTTATAAAGATTTGATATAGGAACAAAACAATATATATTTCATTTATAAATATTAATTTGAAATTTAAATGAGTTATTTTAAAAAGATAATTTATTTTAATTTTTTAGATATTAAATAATTACTTTAACTTCTTATGAAATGCCAATGCAATAATCATTTAGTTAATAATTAACTAAAATAAATGATACTAAAAATATTAAAAGTAAAGTAAATTGAAAGAACAATTGAATTAAAAAAAGGTTTTGGATGAATATATTTTTTTACACAAGTTTTAACTTAATATATTCAATTTTAATTATTTTATTGATATTTTAAATTTCAAATTAAATATATAATATCAAAATTGAAATTAATGTTATTTTAAAATAAAAGATATTTTATTAAATGATTTAAAAATAAAAATAATAAATATTTTTCCCAGTGGATTTTAAATTCTAATAAATATCAAATATTTTCCATTCAAGTAAAAATTAACATTTTATAATGATCACATTATCCCCTAAAGAGTAAAAACATTGTTAACATAGTTAGGGTTAAAGTAGTGTTTTATCGTGTTTCTTACACTTCTGTTAAAATTAATTTCAAACACAAATGATATTTTAAAAAAATGTATTAATATTTATAATAATATATTTTAAATTATATAATAATTCTTACATTACATTATTCTTTATGAATAGATTCCCTAGGTTAAAAAATTAGTTTAATAAAAACTAATATGGTAAAATAATGGAAACATAAAATTTATGGAAAAGAATTATAAAAATTCACTTATTTTTGTGTGTTGGAGGTTTTTATAAACCAAATTAAACCTAACATACATTATTATTAATTTTTTATCCACATTATTTAAGATATACCTCCCAAAATTTAATACCTTTGAGTCTTTACAGGAATGTCATTCCTCCTCAACTGTAAAAGGGCACTCACTCTCCCCCATTTTTAACACATCTCAAGACATTTGGATTGACCAAAGCCTCCAAAAATCATATCCCAAATTCCATAATATCATAATATAATCCTTTATTTAGGAATAAATTCAACTAATAATGGAATTTTTTGCAAAACATAAGGGGATACCAGAAGAAGAGATAACATTCATCAACGAGCATTTTGGTTTTATTTCTTCCTCACACCACTTAAATTATTTTTATATAATTATTATATAATATCCTTAGTATAATAAATATACTAATAAGTCTTTATTTTATTGTTAAAACATAAAATAATTCAAACATCCATCAAATGTGTTAAGAAATCATTGTTCCTATGTACGGAGAACCACAGCCTCCCGAACCAATGTCGTTCATTTTTTCCCTTACCGGCTCTTAAGGTTGGACATAATTATGGGAATACTATTTATAAATAATATATATGATATTTATTATTTATTTATTCTTATTTAATTATTATATATTATTTTATTTCATTCATTAAATTTTGTGGGAATACGATAATGTCATTCCTGTGTTTGGTGGACTATCACCTCGCAAAGTTATGTAATTCGTTCACGCAATACATGGAATGTATTAAAGATGGTTTTAATAAAAATATTTGATATTTTTAAAATAAAAATTATTCTATAGTTATAATATATATATAATTTAATCTTCTTTCTTTCAATGCGATAATAAAAGGAAACAACGTTCATGCGTACTTATGACTTACTATCTCCATGAACGGTGTATTTAATTTTCTATATATATCTTTTATAAATTACTATAAATATATATATAATGAATATATATGATATTTATATCATGTTTTACATTCTATAAATTTGTAAATCATGATAAAAATTGGATGACCAAAAATAAAAAATCAAAACTTATATGAAAAACAAAGAAGTTATTACCTGAAATGTGACTTTAACATGTTATTGTTAATAAAATACTAATACAAAGGTCATAAGTAAACCATATATGGTATGATATATATTAATATGGTAATATAAACTATTTATAATAAACTTATATTTATTATACATATTATTTAACATGTGTGAGGGAATTCAAGACTTAAGGTAAGGGATTTCCATCTCACTTTTTACTTTTATTATACGCATGCTATATTCACTTCCATGGTATTATATTTAGTTTATTTATTTCACATGAATATAATTTATTATTATTATATTTATTTTTTTTGGAATTTACATATCTATTTCAGGATATCTCTTTTACGGGGTTATGGTTTTGAAGTTACTAAAACAGTAAAAAAACAAATCGTAATATTCTTTCTTTGAGATGCTTGTTATATAATGCACCTAAATTATTTTATGAGGTGTATATTCTACCCCTTTGAAAAGTTATTTCCTGAAACTAATTATTTTAATTACCTTTTAATATTCATTTATTTTTATTATTTCATGGGGATTGTGATTCAGAGTTACAAAAGTTGTAAGAGTTTTTTGCTAAAATTTCATCATTTATCATATTGTTTATGATTATACATCAATTGATGAAATATTTTTATTCATCTCTCAAGAGTTATCTTGAAATTTATTTTCCAATTTATATTCATTACATCTTCAAGTAATAGTACCATTTTTCATATATTTGGTTCTTAAGATAATTAAGAACATGTTTTTAATAAAATTAAATTTTATTTCCCTCTTCTCTAGGAAATCTATTTTCTTCTAAAACCATGTTTTCTGAAAATGTTATTTATTTTTTATAAATTATATTTTAATCTCATTTTCAAGGAAATTTATTTTTGAAATTTTTTATGTTCAAAAAGTATTTTAAATTATATTAAAATATCTGTTTACATGTTTTCAAGGTTATTTTCAATGAAAAATGGTTTCTAAATGTTTTATGTTTTCAAAAGTGTTTCTCAAAGTGGAAAGGATGTTTTCCTAAAAAATAATTTATAAAATATTTAAAAATTATTTTCTATATAAGATGAAATATTTTTGTGTTACCTATGACTTAATAAAGATATTATACAATGATAACATTCATTTTCTTTCTCTATATGGTTTTTGTTTTTATATAATGACGTTTACGATACCCATTTCTCTTCCACATACTATATCATGAAAAACTACTTATAAAACCTGCTTCTTTTCATGGGTTATACTATGATGAAATGATTTTGAAATATTTCTATCTTACACAATTTATGATATAATGAAATGTTTAAGATATCCATTCCATTTCATGGGTTATGCTATGATGATTGATTAGGATATTTTGGAACAAGTAAATATAGTTTTCATTATATGATGGGTGGTACCTATATATCCCTCTAATAAATTTGGTAATGATTTATATATCTAATGATATAAACATGGATGGAATGAAGAGTGAACCTATTATAGTAAGGGACCTTTTCCATTATGATGATTTGTGGAGTGAAATAATTCCACTATAAGGAATGGACTGTGACTGGGGATGGTGGTGTATCTAACCTAGTGGGTTTAACCCCCATGTAGTGCCACGATAAATTTTGGAAATTATCCTTGAAATTTAGGGATTGCTTTTATATGATTATATGTAAACAAAAAATCTATGTCTTATTCTAATCATATGCTCCCATGTCTGATGTTCTTTGATTATCTTATCATTCATGTCTTATGAACTTCCAATATTTACTCCATGACTAAGGATTATGATTTTAAATATATAGGGTATGGTTTTAAAATTTAATGCACATGTTCTCATACACTAATGTACATGATATGCTTATATATCTCCTTTATTTACCCTTAAAGAGCATCTAAGATCATCATTTCTTATCTATACTTTCCCAATGTTGTGAATAAATGTTTCATGTAGGATTACTAAAGGGGAAGATCATTATGGGAGACATTGTAGTTCTTTCACCAAGTTAGAAGCTTTCATTTCCATGTTTCCAATAGCACTAATCTATTACAATCCTTAGGCGTCTGTTTATGTAATTTAATTATTATTCATAATAAATGATGTAAAATCCATTTATGAAAATCCTAAGTGACTATAAGAACTTTACTTCATGAATATATAATGAGTACTTTTATAGTTTGGCATACAGTCAATGGCCACAGAAAATGATTTAAAGCATGTCTATATTTGGAATCAACCACTATAAGAATAATAATATCTATATTATTAGTGATTGGAATGAATTTCTCTATATTAGTTCCATGATCAATTAGCTTATAACTCCTACTCTCTATAGTATGTATATTGAATACCAAAAGGTGATGAGAAATATAATATTTAATTAGAGAATATTATAATCTCAAAACTAGGTTAACCAATCCACTCCTAGAATGATATAAATGGATTTATTTATAAAAAACCATCAAATCCAATTGATTCCCATACAAATCAGCTACTAGAAATAATATAATAACCTTCCCATTAACTTTAATCTCTTACTGAGAGGGGTATAAAGACATAAAAATGTAGAATATACTTTCAGTTTGAGATCAATAAGAGAATCCAATTTCTAAAAAAACTAAATGTGAATCACCAAGATCAAAAAAGTCGCAAAACAATGTATTTTATACCTTAATAATACCTCAAAAAATAGACAGTCTATGACTATTTTCAACTGTAGATTACTATACAACATGTACCCCACCTGAACTCTCATGTTTTACCTAAGGTATAAATCTCATCACATATTAGTAAACTAGAGTTAAGTGGAACTGAATATAGTGTTGGTCTCCTCAAAACAATCTCTCAAAGGGTGGTCAACTTCCTCTTATAATCATATAAATAAATAGTTTTTGGGATACCTAGGTAGCTGAGGTTTATTTTTGACAATTTATAAAATCATATGTATGTGAACTCTAAAAATATATCCATACTAGACTTAATAGTACAAATGATCCACATTAAAGGTAAAGTTCAACATAATATTTCATGATTGGACAAACTAATGGCATTGAACAAGAGATATCCCAAAGATAAAATATGGGTGTACACTACTCCCCTAGATACACTAATGGCAGTTACCACTACTCACCTCTTTATTCCACCACTTCTAGGCACTAAATTAATTTTCCCTTATAGTCCATTTATGTAGTAGAACACCTACTCATAAGACCCATTTTCATGTTATCTTATAAATGATGAATTTCTTCACTACTTAAGAAAAAGTGTGAAACATAAAAAAATTGAATTGAGACTGCTCTAGTCCATTTTGGCCCATATCAACGTGAATTTATTTTAACTCATCATACCCACCCATATTTGGAGCAAAGTGAAGTAAGTCTATAAATTTAGAATTGTAGTCCCTAATAGAAGTAGATCGACTCTAGAGATCTATGAACTCTCGATCATTAACCTAATATAAATTTTTAAGGTAGAATTACATAAAAATGGATCTTAAAAGGTATTCCAAGTAATGAAATAGTCTTTCTTATCATCAATCACGAAATACAAGAACCATAGAGCTAAAACATCCATCATGAATTTATCCTATCTAAACTGGCGTTGTATCAATTTCTCAATGCTCATAATGATCATACAGAGTTTGTAAGTCCAATCATCATCTTCTTGAGGAAATAAATAAAATATAAATATTAAAGGATGATGAAATTTGAAATCCCTTCTGATGTCAATAATTTTGGAATCCCACTAAGGAGCTCCCTAGCCACTAGCTTGAAAGAGATGAGTAATTATTTCTAAAACTTGAGGATAAATAGTAGGTTGAGTTGGTGTTTCATGAACAACCACCCCTTATTGAATTTTAGGAGGAGGTATTCTATGTGTAATAATCTATAATAAATTATAAAATGAAATTAAAACCTTCTTTTATGAATGGAAGAATCTAAATGTGGAATTTTCATATATGTTTAGGTCTAGCCTCATTCCTGTATATTTATTCCATTTATTAAAATTCATTTCATTTACAATGTAAAATTTTGAATCCAATCAAAACAATTATACCATAAGTTGGAATGACATCATAAATAAATATCCTATAAAAAAATGGAAATATTTTCACATGATTTTTATTATAAATTAAAACCAGTTTAAATACATAATTTTAAGATAAATATTATTTATGTATAAATCAATATAATGTATGAAATCATTCTCAAATATATGGTTTCATTTTGGAATCTGATTAATGTTTTGGTCAATAATAAAGACATAGAAAAATGATATTTATTTATTATTGATGTTCCAACTAATAATAATCATAAATTATATCCAACATATAACGAGATAATTAGAGATAATAAAATCATATGGTATGAGTAACACCCTACATGTTCATTCCAAAAGAAACATATGTGTGATGATGAGACTAAGGAATATAAGACTTGGTTAAGGAATGAATAAAAATAGATTCTAAACTTCCCCTATAAACTCTTTCTTTAAATATAATTATACTGGTCATGCATACTTCTAGGTTATTTTTAAAATCCTAACAATCCTATCAGATGGATAATCTCATGTCCTATACCATGGATCCATTAGTGTGTTATGATACCATTTATTAATTTTAATAACTTAAATACCTAAAAATTACCTATTTCACACTGTTATAACAACCCAGGTGTGCCTCATAATCACTAAAGGTTGAAATAAACACTATGGAATGATTAATACTAATGTAGAAGATATTGTTCCCTCTTGGAATCAATAATAAATAATATAAAAGTCATACCAAAATTTCAGCATGACGATTTGTAACACCTAACATAAGAACTAAACTACACCCAACTACCAATAAGGAAATTATTCATCATTTTACCTAGATAATAGAAAATATAAAAGCTATATGTAAAATCATATCATGAATCCCTATTAATTATAAAATAGTCATAGTGCTAGAAAAGTGAGTAAAATTAATTGATCAATTTTACCCATACTAATGCTTCAAAACACTCCCTATAGAGAAAAACTATAGGATACCTAATTGGGAACCCCCATGAATAATTATAAGGATGACCCCCTATATCATCATCCAGTGCACCCATCAATGGCCTAAAAGTGGCTTTTTAAACTCCATACTCTATGTGTGACAAGATCCCATTCACAGGGGCCTTTCCAATACACAAATAGTGTAAAAATCCATCTTCACACATTCTATATGTACACATATAGGGTGTGAGTATTAAAATATATAGTATGAGGTTACTACCCAAGCCCTTAACCATATTTCATAAGATAATGTATATGCAAAAAGAATATTTAATAAGAGGATTAAAAAATGGAAAATAACATGATCTCTCAAAAATATTTAAAAAAGAAAATAACATAAATAAAAAACCCCTAATAATAGAAGAATACACAAATCATATACTTACTTCAAGCCTCAACTTGATATCTTAGATGAGTGGGTATAATGAGTCAGGGTGAAATAACCATCCTAGTCGAAAATGAATTATTTATAATGAGTTGAGAAGATCATGCAGATCATCCTAAGGGAAAAGGTGGAAGGGGTATAATGAGTTAGTTAATTTTGTTCCCATACCAAACATTATCATATTAATTGATAAGAGGTGTATTAGAGACAATTATATAGCAATGATATACCCCCTTCGTTAAATCATTAAAACCATAGTGATTTAATATAAAATGAATATGAAAATGCATATTAAATCATTCCATAGTAATACCATTTAACATGATTAATCTATATCTCTTCTATATAAAGGGTAGAAACTAATATAATGTCCATGATCATAATTTAAACCCATTAATTTATGTAAAATTCATGTAATTATTTAAAACTAATCATATTTGGAATATGAAAAGTGCATATCAACCAAGGCATGCCAACATTCATATAAAAGTAAAATATAAACAATCTGTGCTTAATTTTCATTAATACATTTAATAAAATCTTTATTAAAAGTAAATTTCATTGTTTTACTCAAATTCACTCATCCATATAATGCTGCTGGACCAACCCATTATGAATGTGACAAGAAGAATGGGTTTAATTACTGAAATAAATGATTTGTTTATTTTAGTGTCAAGAGAGGGTAGGTATGCCATTACAAAGACAAAAAATCACACATATCATTGGAAATATTTATGGTTTAATCATTACTATTTATTAAGAATACTTCTATAATGGAAAATGATACACATAATTTTGATTCACATAGGTTAATCACCTATATCATCATGATAGAAGAAAAAGGGAAGGACCTAGAATATTTTATAAGAATAAGTGAATATTTTAGGAGAAAAAAACACTTACCTTAACATGGAATATATCCTGTGACCAATTGGGGTAACTGTAGACCAATTATTGAAGGTAGATCACATAAGAGAAAAAATATGGGAGGATAGATTAAAAGGGACTCCTTGACAGTGAATTGGGTGTTAAATCCCTAGTCTGGGGAGTTTTAAGGGTTAATTGAAGAGACAAAAGGTCCAACCAGCACCCCCACAATGTTTAAACAAATATTATGTAGTTCCACATAGTACCCTATGTAATTACAACACGTACTCAATGGTGTTAAAATTGATCCTACAACAACTAGAATTCCAATAGATACTTGATTACATCCAACTAGCTACCTAATGGTGTCACAACACCTGGGTCAGTTTTTCCTCTATTCTATTCTCTACAAAAACACCTTTATATCTTACATAACATAAAAAATAACTTAAAACGGGGATAAAATAATATAATTAATGTGGATTAAAAGTCAATATATGTTAGGATATTTATGTGTTGGGTCGATATAGGTGAATCGATGATTATTTTACCAGAATTGGTGCAGGGTTTCAAAACCTATCTCCAATGAAACATCTACTCATTTAGTAATTAATTCAAGTATGAACCTAAAATACCAATTCCAATAAGAAATTGGTTATTTACAAGTATAAAGGGTATATAACATGTAATATCAAAGGTAGTACCCTCTTTAATCATTGAATAAAGAAATAAATCCACCAGTCATCACTAATTTAATAGATAAAGTTATCCCACAATCCCATCAATAATATAATAATGCATGTGATTACATAAGAAATAAAAGAACAATATCTCTAACGATAATAATAAAAAATAAGGTATGTCCTGAAAATGACCACTCTATAAACACCATCTAATCACTATATCACAATTCATTATAGTCTAACTTGATCAATAACACCGTCTTGTAAATATGTAAATATAATATATAACTATAAGTTGGTTTCATCATTCAAGTGTATTTAGTAGGTTCCTACCCAGAAACTTACATGGTTATATGGAATAATCATACCAAATACTCAATGAATAAATAGTAAAATCGACTCATGTCTCATCCTAGGTCAACTACAAACCCCTCTCATGACAAACTCACTCTCCAAACCCTAATACAATTTATATCTATAGTATATCACAAACATATAGTAAAGAAAACACCCTGTATCCACTAAGCCACTAATCATGTAATCCTCACATCCTAATGACATGTGTTTAAGTTCTTACATCCATTCTTATGTCCATAAATCACAACCACATACTATATTTTTGTACCACAGTCACATATCAAAACCTTACACCATAGAAAATTCCACCACACATCCCAACCACTACCACAAACACACAAATACAAATGGAAAAAATGTATAGTGGGAGTGGGTATTATTCAATAGTCCATTTCACCTAGATATTTGATATTGTGGGTCCACACAATATCCAAAACTGAAAATTGGAATCCATCATGTTACACAGCCATAACGGTACTAAATAAGAAATTTTTAGATATACTAAGATATATAATAGCATAAAAATCAAATATTATAGCCCAAAAATTATCAAAACATCACTATAACCATACCATAACCCACATAATCATTATTAAAAAAATACCACTACCACCTCTAACCATAAAACAAACCAATACAACAACCACACGATCAATCAATAACTTACCACTTCTTTTCAACATTTCACAATTTATTACCAATTACCCATTATTTATCATTTACCACTTAACATAAACATAATAAACATTTAAATTTAATTTTCAATACATATTATATCTCATTAACCACATACTTTAAAACCACTGAACATAATTAATTATTTCTATTAACAAAAAATTAAAAATAATTAACTTTTCATCCACATAGCATGTTAAATTTATGAATCCTTTACATTACCATTACATATTACAATATATTTTCATCACCATTTTATCTAAATTAATTTACCTTGTTATTTATAAATGTATTCATAGAATTCTAATCCCAATCATTTTTTAAGTCATTGATTAATTCATTTTATATCCATATCAGGGAAAATGAAGACACCATATACACTTCAAACCAATTATACCATAATGTTAAATAAATGCACAAAATAATCTTCTATTATCTCATTTATATTACGTTAACATAGGCTTCCCACTTCAATATTATAAGGACCCGACCTTATAACATTACATAATGTTGAATTAAATGAATAACTCACATTGAGGATCTTTTCAGGTTTATAGTTGTAGATAATTATTCATAACCATTACATTACAACTTTAATATTACATGTAGACACTACTACTCAGTATCCATTTTTTTCATAAAATAAAAACACTTAAAAAGAAACATGTCTAGTTCTATGTTTTAGATAACATGACTATTCCTTGATCCCATCCTTGACCCTATTCATCTTTATGTCTTGTGAAAAACATTTCAAAAACTTGGTATGAGCATAAAAATCTCAGTAAGGGTAACAAAATAAGGAAGGATAACATTATCCCATCAATAAATACAAATCAATGAAACCATATATTTCAATCATAACATATCTTATGAAATCATATGATCTATGAATAACACACACACATCATAAATCATAAAGGTTACTTATGGAATCCACATCAAACTTACATTGTAGTTATCACTGCTACATAGGGAGTTACACATGGAATACCCATCATAGTATTTTACCGAAATATCTTAGGATAAACATCATGTTTACCTCCATCACATTACCCAATGCATTGGAGAGCTATCTCAGGCTCACCCGCCCTAGGTTTATCATGGAACAACCCGTATACATAAACAATTCCCAATAACCATAACATAATCATAACACATAACACAAGTATAAAGGAAAGATAAAATTTCCACATTCCAACATATCAACTCAAGTTTTTGAAATAAACAATGCTTTATCGAATCATTTTTAAACCCATTTAAAAAGATATTTTTGAATCAAATTTTCCCATACCACTTTGAAGATTTTAAATGAATTATCATTTGGATACATTAATGTCCACATACGTAAATACTTAAACCCATTTTTAAAAAATTGACATTGATGAGAAATATTTAAAAGAATAAATCTTTAAAACATTTAAAACGATATTTTAGTTAAAGAGTTTTTTTAACAAAAAGAGAGACACTTGAGTACAAATAATTGAGGAATAAAGTTTAATCAGAACTTTATAATATCATGAGAATAAATGGATTCATGATATAATATGTCTAATTACTGTATATACACCATATAAGAGTGAATTAGTTCATAAAAACAATGAAGTCTCAATGGAAATGTAAATTGAGATGAAATCCCTTATAAAGATGGTATCCTCAAATTAAGGATAAATCAGTCTCATAATTATGTTTCAAAAATATAAATATACCCAATATAAGAGTAAATTAAGTGAAAAACAATCAGAGGCAATTCACACATATTCATAGGATGACAAATTCAATAAGTACAAGTTGAACCCAAAGAATCGAAATTGGGTTAAGAAGTTCCCTTGTAAAACTTTGACAGCCTAACGACGTCACTTTAAAATTAAAAAAATGATTTGATGAGAAAAAAATTGTTTCTCATCACCTGGAAATAAAAGATACATAAATAAGGATATAGAATAAAATATCCAAACATAATAAGATGTAATTTAAAAGACATAACAAAAAGAAGCCTTTTAAAAAGAGGAGGGTGAATGGTTCCCTTACCGATTTGGTAACATACAAAACATATGAAACATTAATGAAGGATCATAAAATGAAGATGTAAACACTCATAAATGAAAGTATATTACACAAAGAGTACAATCATGGGACGTACATACACCACAAAAAAGGAAATAGTGGAAAATATAGCATGAATCTCACAAGAATAAAAAGTGAGACCAAACCCTTTACCACGTTGTAATCAACTAATTCGTACGAACTAAAGTTAATAACCACCAAATTAATCACATAATACCATGAATATAATGAGAATAATGATAATATATATCAAATGTAAATACAAAATACACCACATGCAACGAATAACTGGCGAACAATGGAAATCTCATGGAATTAAAAGTGAGATAAGAATTCTCCTTACCTCGTGTTCGAGTTGACTCGATCGTTCTTTAATATCCTGAATAATAAAATAAAGTTAATTTCTACTTGATTAAGAACATTTTTCAAGTTTATTATTCCTTTTATATCACTTATTACCATGTTATAAACATTAGGTAATCATTTAAGTTAATAATGTTCGTTTTGTCGATATTTGGTACTTGAGTCAAAAATGGACTTCTTATAATTACTTGTTGTTCACGTGGTCAATGTTACATTATATCCAGAATTATATTCATGATTTATATATCATATATATCATATATATATCTAGTGTATACATGTATTTATAATAGTACATAACATTTAGAGGTAAGAAATGAAATGCACCGTTCATGGAGACGGTAAGTCGTACGTACACATGAATGCTACTTTCATTTCTATTTCTTATTTTAATGGAATTAAACATAATGATACATAGTTATATTATAAATCCAGTATAATATCATATATAATATCATTAAATATATCCTTTATACATCCCCATAAGGCATTAATGAGTCACATCACTTTGAGGGGCGGTAGTCCGCACTTCCTCAAATGAGATTACCGTATTTACCCACTTTGGAAACCATAAAGGAATGAAATAAATGGAAAATACAGAAGAATAAAGAAACAATAAACATAATATATATCATATATAAATATATTTCCATCATAATGGCCACCATGAGAGGCATTTGGAGATATTTGAACAATCATCATTTCATGAGGCGTTAGTTTTCCATCCACATAAACATTATGTTCTTCATCTATTAGATAGAGGTGTGTGTAAGTCTAGTTCTAATCCTTCTCATAAGAACATACTAGTATATTGAGGATACTGGTTTTGTTCCAAAATAAAGGAATAAAAGAGTTTAGGGGTTGGATAAGTAAAATAAAAGAAAACAAATTAAGAAAAATTGTTACCTTTAATTTGGGTAACTCCCTTTGGTTTGAACCAAAGGACCTCTTGAAGTTCTTTATGCCTAAGGTAAGGCTTCTAGGAGTAGAATTGGGATTTAGGGAGCTTAATTGGGGATAGTTTGTACGAGTCAAAAGGTTTTAGAGGTTTGTGGAATTGGTTATAAGTGGTCTCCTTTTATAAGGGAGAGGAGGGGCTCTTTTGGAAAGTGTGAAAATATTATTTTATTATAAACTTATCTTCGGTTTCAAAAGGTCCAAAAATAATTAAATATGAAGATAAGATGACTCATGGTAGAAACAAAATCATCCAATCATAATTGGACATGTTTTGGATAATATTTTAATCATTATAATCATATTTATTTAAATCATTTATTAATGAGGTAAATACTGCATCATTATTGTGTCATATATAATTTAATTTTAAAAAACTACCATCATGTAGGAAATATATTTATCTTTACATTGAGTATTTATATTCGAAAAGATAATTTATATAACCCATTATAAAAATTAATTACTAAAAGATTTTTGTTAATGTCAATTTTGTCTTTACATTAAATTAGTTGATCCAAATTGTCATTATCACTACCAAGTGGCTCAATGGGGTCCCAAAATCGACCCAAGGATGCCCATGGTCAGACACTACCCATCCAATAAAGTTAGGACAAGTGTTAAAGTAATTTGAATTATTATAATATTCTTTTAACCTTGAATTACCCAATTTACCTTTAACCGCGGTAAATAAAAATCAAAAGTTACTATTCACCAAAAATTATTTTCATCTTATTTAACCACATTTTACTTTTTGATAACAACAATTTATGTCGGATTTTCAATTCACAGAAGTGGTAAAATTTAATTTAAATGAAAAGCTAGTTTTTTAACTAACACTAAGTGGTTTCACTATTCATAAAAAATTAACGTTTTTCCGAAAAATACCAAAAATTCAGCCCAAGATATATTTGATATTCTGAATTCAAAAATTATGTCTATTTTGACAAATTATAAACATAGAAGTTTCATTAATTAATTTTAAAATTAATTCCCATTATCAAAACAAATAGCATGTTTTTAAGAAACAATAATTATCAAAAGATTGATACTAGTTTATATCCAATTTTAAAGTGAAATTAATTCCAATGACCAACATCAGATTAAATGGTAAAAATATATCTTAATTTCACGTTAAAACCAATTGAAAATATAATCTAACCATATAAATGAATTATTTTAAAAGGCACTTTTGAATTAAAATACAATATTTTTTACTATTAATTAAAAAAATGAACTTTATCGGAAAATTTCCAAAAATTTACACAAAGTAAATTTTGATGTCCCCATTCTAAAGAAGGATTTAATTTGGTCAAATAAAATGTATTAAAGTGACCAAAACTATATATGAAAAGGGTTCTCCATTAAAAGGCGATATATCGGCCTTTTAATGTAAATTATGCATAAAATTAGATTCATTCAAATTTTAAGCCTTTAATTTTTATTGTATAAATGTAAATACATTTAACAAACATTTATAATCATATTGTGTTTATTTTCGTTCATTCCTGCCAATAAAATGGCTAGAGGTTAACTACCATCTAAAATAATAATATATTATTAGTGTGCAATGTAAGATTTCAAAGAAACCTGTTGTTGCGTATCGGGTACGCAATCAAACATAGCAACCCTTTTAAAGTAAAATTAATATTCAAAAATTAATAAATATGAAAAATTCATATTCTTTATTTACCTTGAATGTTACATCCTTCCCCCATTTTGGGAATTGCGTTCTCACAATTTTAAAATTTGGGCTCAGAAACATTATTGAATGTCCCATATCATAAAAAGAGTCAGTAAAACTATCACTTTAAAAGAAAGTGAATTACAATGGTCACCCGAGTTAACACATACTAAGATTCCATGAAAACAGGGATATGGAGGAGAAAAAAAAGGTCAAGTTCTAATAGAGAGTGATAGGAAACATGATTAGGAGAAAGTTAACCACAAGAAAATCACAAACATATAATGTGTGTAAATGGTCTTTGATTACCAAGTAGGAAACGTAAACCAACAACATTTTTTTTACATTACTATTCATAATTTTGAGGATTTCATCTTCTACATAGAATAAAAATATAAATAAATATACTTACCTTCAAGTAAAGTTTCATCTTTTAATAATTTTCTACCAAAACTAATTGTTTCTCTAAACGACGAGCATTCAAAAAGACTTGGTCACATAAAAATCACAAGAATCATATTCTAAAGAATCACATAATCGAAAAAAAGAGGACTATCTATTTCCCTTGTATTTAGACATCAACTAAAACCAAAATTGTTAGTACTAGATCAGATAATAACCAAAAGGATAATCCTTTATAAAAAGAAATACTACTCTTAATCTCCAAAATTCAACAAAAAAACCAAGGTTCAAGACAGACCATTAAATAAACAGTTATCCTTAAAATTCGTTAAAGTAATCCAAACTAAGATTGAAACCCAAATCTCTGAAGGATTTAATCATACAGTCTTCCAAGGTAAATCTTAATATTTATCCCCAAATAACATCAGTTACTCTTAAATTCTCATACTGAAAATAAATTAACCTAATAACATATCCTCCATGATAGGTTAATAATTTACATAGATAACCCAAAATCAACTTATTCCTTATTCATAAGATCATATAATTAAAAATAATTAGTCATATTAATCAGGGACTTCACGTAGTCCTGTGGTAGGTGATAAATACAAGTCACACCTTTGTTGTGGGTTCGATTCCTACAGCTTCATCCGACGCAACGGTTTGTCTCACGGTCTGTGTGTTTTCCCTTTTAAAAAACTATATAATTTTATATCATTCCTCAAAAAAAGATAAATTCATCAAAAATAACCATAACATAATTTAACCACGAAGGTTATCTAATAACTTTCATATTTCATCCCAAAATGTATTAACCGGTAACTGCCTCAAATTCAAGGATCATATAAACCCAAATGGTTCTTTATAACTATATCCACAAAAGAGAAGATAATTATTCATTGAATAAAATTTTCATATATCAAAAATCAGGGTTACACATACTATAAAAAGTCTTCTAATGTAATCCCATCATCATAAGAGCCTTAATACTTTTATGAATTTCCCCATCCTAAACTCTACCATAACTCTTGAATCCCTTATATGTTGACTTCTTACTCATTCAACATTCTTCTTGATCTATTAACCATTCCTTTCCAACTTATTCCGAGATAATTCTTTCCTACACAAAAAATCATGAATCATATCCTATGATTTCAATAATAGGAAAACATATGCTAAGAAATAATCTATACCTTTCATTGGTCATTATCAGTTTCATCATCCTCAATCAGAATGGAATTAGGTATTGGTAAATGAATATTTGTATGATCCTTGTGATCTCATTCCCAAAACTTCTTCATAGGACATGTTTTTGCATAAGGACCATGCACACCACATTTAAAACAATCAATTCATCCCTCAGAAAGGACTTCCTTCCCTTTCCTAGAGTAAACTAGATGCTTCCTTTTTCCATGGCAGGTTCTTGCTTTATGACCTTCATTTCCACATATATAGCATCTTTCTGTACCTTTGAAACATTTTCCTAGGTTTTTCTTTCCACATATTTGACACATAGGTTTTTGAAAACACTTACCTTTATGATTATTACCTGAACTTCCTTAGGGATTCGTTTCTCGCATATATGATGCCTTATAAAAATCACTAAGGTTTAGGTGGTCAATCATGACTCTAGATAGTTGGTTGATAATAACCACAAGAGTTATCATTGAAGCTCCCATACCATTCAGTTTCTCATTCAGAAAACCGTAATAGTTTTCTTCACATCCATTGTTACTTTGGTGCCTGCTAGATCCAACCATTTACTAAAACCAAAGAGGTCAGTGTGAGTATATCAGTAAAATCACATATAATACTAAGATATAATTATTCATGTTATCTTAAACTCATTAAATTTATCTAAAAAACTATGAATCTTTCTAAAATCCTAAACATTATGGTAATGTCACTTATGCTTAAAAAATACCCTACCCTCTAAAGTTATCTAAACCGACCTCTGATACCAACTATAAGGACCCGACCTTATTACATTACATAATGTTGAATTAAATGAATAATTCAAATTGAAGATCTTTTCAGGTTTAGAGTTTTAGAGAATTAGTCATAACAATTACATTACAACTTGAATATTACATGTAGACACTACTACTCAGTATCCATTTTTTTCATAAAATAAAAACACTTAAAAAGAAACTTGTCAAGTTCTATGTTTTAGATAGCATGACTATTCCTTGATCCCATCCTTGACCCTATTAATCTTTAAGTCCTGTGAAAAAACATTTCAAAAAATTGGGATGAGCATAGAAAGCTCACTAAGGGTTATAAAATAAGGATGGAAAACATTATCCCATCAATAAATACAAATCAATGAAATGATATTTTTCAATCATAACATACCTTACGAAATCATAAGATCTATGAATAAAATGCACAAATCATAAATCATAAAGGTTACTTATGGAATCCATATCAAACTTACATTGTAGATATCACTACTACATAGGGAGTTACACTTGGAATACCCATCATAGTATATTCCTTAAATCTCTTAGGAGAAACATCAAGTTTACCTCCATCACGTTACCCAATGCATTGGAGAGCTATCCCAGGCTCACCCGCCCTAGGTTTCTCATGGAACCACCCGTATACGTAAACAATGCCCAATAACTATAACATAATAATAACACATAACACAAGTATAAAGGAAAGATAACATTTCCACATTCTAGTATATCAAATCATGGTATTGAAATAAACAATGCTTTATCAAATCATTTTCAAACCCATTTAAAAATAGATTTTGAATCAAAGTGTCCCATACCACTTTGAAGCATTTAAATGAATTATCATTTGAATACATTAATGTCTATATAAGTAAATCCTAAAACCCATTTTGAAAATATAGACATTGATGAGAAATATTTATAATAATAAATCTTTAAAACATTTAAAACGATATTTTAGTTAAATAGTTTTTTTAACAAAAAGAGAGACACTTGTGTACAAATAATTGAGGAATAAAATATAATCAGAACTTTATAAAATCATGAGAATAAATGTATTCGTAATATAATATGTCAAAGTACATTATATACATCATATAAGAGTGAATTAGTTCATAACAACAATGAAGTCTCAATAGAAATTCAAATTGAGATGAAATCCCTTATAAAGATGGTATCCTTAAATTAAGGATAAATCAATCTCATAATTATGTGTGAAAAATATAAATATACCCAATATAAGTAGATATTAAGTGAAAAACAATCATAGGTAATTCACACATATTCATAGGATGAAATATTCAATAAGTACAAGTTGAACCAAAAGAATTGAAATTCGGTTAAGAAGTTCCCTTTTGAAAATTTGATAGCCTAACAGCGTCACATTAAAATTCAGAAAATGAGTTGATGAGACAAAAATTGTATCTCATCACTTGGAAATAATGGTTACATAAATAAGGATATAGAAGAACATATCCCAATATAATAAGATGTAACTTAAAAGACATAACAAAAAGAATCCTTTTAAAAAGAGGAGGGTGAATGGTTCCCTTGCAGATTTGGAAACTTACAAAACATATGCCACATAAATGAAGGATCATAAAATAAAGATGTAAATAATCATAAATGAAATTATATTACATAAAGTGTACAATCATGGGCAGTACATACACCACACAAAGGGATATAGTGGAAAAATAGCATGATTCTCACGAGAATAAAAAGTGAGACGAAACCCTTTACCACATTTTAATCAATTGAGTTGTATGACCAAAAGTCAATAACCACCAAATGACTCACAGAATACCATGAATATAATGAAAATCATGATAATATATATCAAATTTCAGTACACAATACACCACATGCAATGAATAAGTGGCGAACAATGGAAATCTCTTGGAATTAAAAGTGAGATATGAATTCTCCTTACCTCAGGTCTGACTTGACTCGATCATTCTTTAATGTCCTGAATAATAAACTAACGTTAATTTCTACTTGCTTAAGAACATTTTTCAAGTTTATTATTACTTTTGTATAACTTATTACCATGTTATAAACATTATTTAATCATTTAAGTTAATAATGTTTGTTTTGTCGATATTTGGTACTTAAGTCAAAAATGGACTTCTTATAATTACTTGTTGTTTATATGGTCAATGGTTCATTGTATCTAGAATTATATTCATGATTTAGATATCATATATATCATATATATCTAGTATATGAATTTATTTATTGTAACATCCCAAATAAAAAATAATTATGGATTTTCATATCTATGTTTATTTATGAATTAGATAGTGTTTTAGAGGCTTAAAATGAGAATAAATCTAATCTCAAGCATAGAATACACTAATATTTTTAAAAGATTATTTTAATGCCTTTTGATGGAACACCATTTTTAAATCAAACTTTTGAAAATATTATAATCTCTATTTGTCAAAATAAACTTATTCTTTATTATTGGGACATTGAAATTTACTTTGGATAAATTTTTGGTATTTTTCTGACAAAGTTCTGTTTTTAATGAATAGTGAAAAATACCGCATTTTATTTTAATACGACCTTTTCATATAATTTAATTATATGGATAAATTATCTTTTTAATTGGATTTCAAGTGTAATTAGAATATATTTTTACCATTTAATCCAATATTGGTCATTGTAATTAATTTCACTTTGGAATTGGTCATAAACAAGTGTCAAACGTTTGATAGATATTGTTTCTAAAAAACCTGCTATTTGTTTTGACCATGGGAATTATTTTTAAATTAATTACAAAAAATTATGAGTTTGGAATTTGGTAAAATGGATTCCATATTTGGAATCAGAAGGTCCAAATTATTTAATTAAGACTCTTTTGTTTTTGAACATTATGAATAGTAACGACGGTAATTATCTTTAGTTATCGTGATTAATTAGTAATCGGGTAGTTAAGGGTAATAAAATAATATCATAATAATATAAAATTACCCCAATATAGGTCTTAATGATACTGGTTGAGTAATGGCCGACCATGGGATGCCTTGTTCCAAACTTTGGGGCCCCATGGAATCACTTTTGGGTGATAGTGAAACTTTATCATTTTATGTTTTTTAAAAGAAAAGTATAACCAAAGTATGTATCACCCATGTAAAACAATTTTAGTTTTGTCTATGTAAATGATCTCTTAGACTATAAATATTCATTGGAAATCTAAAAATATTTTCCTACATCATGGTATTTGTTTTATAATTTTTAGACATTAAATAAATAAATTTATTTATGACACCATGACGATGCAACGATTACTTCATTAATGGACGATTTAAATAATATGAAAAGATAATGTAAAATATAAGAATTACACTTGTAAAAAACCTATTGTATGGGTGGATTTAGAACCTTTATCACCTTATCCTCGAAATAGATCACTGAGGGACCTTTAAAATCTGAAACTCATTATATAATAATGTAACATTTCTTGACAATCCAAGAGTGCCCCTCCTCTCTCTTATAAAAGGCCCCCACCTATACCACCTTACCCACACCTCTAAATCATTTGGCTTGGACAAACTCTGCTCATTGTATCTCTCCACATCCCTCCCTTAAACATATAAGCCTTACCTTCGGCAGAAAGCTCTTCAAGTTACCCTTTTGGTTCAAACCAAAGGGAGTTACCAGATTTAAAGGTAATGTCTTCACTTATGTTGTTTTGTTTTATTTCACTTCTCCAATCCCCTAAACTCTTTTTATTCCTCTATTTTGTAACAAAACCAGTATCTTAAATATAAAAGGATTTTTTTATGAGAATTATTTTATTTACACGTACTCACACCTTCATCTAATGGTTAAAGAACATACTGTTTCTGTGGTTGGAAAATTTCTACCTCACGAAACGGTGATTGTTCTATCTTCTTTTAACACCTTTCATGGTGGCCATTAAGATGTCACTATATTTATATATGATATATATTATGTTTATTATTTCCTTATTCTTCTGTATTTTTCATTTATGGAATACCTTTATGGTTTCCATTATGTGTAACGCAATAATTTCATTTTAGGAAGTGCGGACTACCGCCCCCTCAAAGTGATTTCATTCGTTAATTCCATATGTGGGACGTATAAAGGATGGAGTTAATGATATTATATATGATATTATACTGGAATTATAATATACCTTTATATCATTATGATTTCATACCATTAAATACGAAATAGAAGTGAAAGTAGCGTTCATGCGTACATACGGATTACCGTCTCCATGGACGGTGCATTCATTTCTTACCTCTAAATGTTATGAAATATAATAAATGCATGTATATACTTGATATATATCATATATATATGATATCTACATAATTAATATAATTCTGGATATAATATATATTTTACCACATCAACAACTTCTAATTATAAGAAGTTTATTTTTGGCTCAAGTACCAAAGATCGAAAAAACAACTATTATTAACTTAAATAATTACATAATGTTCATAACATGGTAATAAGTGATATAAAAGGAATAATGAACTTGAAAAAGGTTCTTACGCAAGTAGAAATTAACTCTAGTTTATTATTCAGTATATTAAAGAACGATCGAGTCAAGTCGGACACATGGTATGGGACTTCGTCTCAATCTCTTTTCATTGAGGCATATTTTGTTTTATACACAAATTTATTTTATATGGTGTATAAACCCCTTTGAATTTTACTTTTATTCAAAAATAATATTTTTATACGAAACGTTTTACTAAATGAAAAAATGGAATGTTTTTGTCTTACGTATGCGGTGACAACGACTTCTCAACCGGCATGACCATTATATGAGTTTCGGCTTCCTCTACAAGCAATAACTTTTTTTAAATGAAAAATAAATACCATGTTTTAATTTTCTATTATTATGGTATTGAAAATTATTTTGATAATGTTTTGATTATATCAATGTGTTTTTGATATCTTGTGATTGAAATGTGGAAATGTTAGGTTTCCTTTATGCTTGTTTTATGTGAAACAATTATGTTATGGTTCTTGGGAATTGTTTAAGAAGACGGGTGGTTCCATGATAAACTAAGGGCGAGTGAGCATGATATAGATCTCCAATGCATTGGGTAACGCGAAGGAGTTAAACACTGAGGTTTCTCTGAATAGATTTATGGAATATACTTGGATGGGTATTCCAAACGTAACCATGAGGGTTACTCCGTACGTAAAAATGTTATGAATGCCTCAAGTTACCTTTATGTCTTATGTTTTCTATGAGTTATTCATAAATCTTTTGATTTCATGAGGTATGTTAAAGTGATTATATTCTACGAGTAAAGTATTATTTCAATGATTCTTATGTATACATGGGATAAGGTTTTCTTTCCGTATTTTTATATCCCTTACTGAGCTTTTTATGCTCATCCCAATTTTTTGAAATGTTTTTCACAGGTCAATGGAAAGATACATGATGTGATGATAGTGTCGAGGAAGTGTCAAGAAATAATCCATGTTTTTTTTAAATATGTTTCCTTTGATTAAATAAATATTGTCTTTGATGTAACCACCTTGTTTAAATGTGGAATGTAATGCATGATTTATGATATAATTCTCTAAAACTCTAAACCTGAAAAGGTCCTCGATGTGTATTCTTGAAATTACTCAAGATTAAGTAATGTTTAAGGATGGGGCCTTATAGTTATTATCAGAGGTCGGTTTAGATAACTTTAGGAGCTAGAATTATATTAAATGATTATCCAAAAATATTTTTTATTTGTGGTAAAATTGAAATGATATAGCATTTGAATATTACCATGTTGCTTCTTCTAAGACATGTTTTTCATAATTGTTTTCTGCAGAGGAATCAGGGAAGCAGTACTAGGAAGGCATACAGAAGGAAATGACCTTCCAAATCAACATCCTGAGATGGTCGGAATTGGAACTAAACAGTTTGTTGCAGTAATGGAGTAGTTGACTCAAGCGATAAATGGTGGTGGTATCCATGTACGAGATCTGCCAGATCAACCGCAGAGGAACATGTCAGTGGTGGGACATTTCATGAGGAAACATCCCCCATCATTCAGAGGATCATCTAACCCTTTGCTAGCTGAAGGGTGGATTAAAGCACTGGAGAAGATTTTTGATGTCATGGGGTGTTTAGACAATCAAAAGGTTAGTCTTGTTGTTTACCATTTGGAGGGTGAAGCAAATCAGTGGTGGTCGATGGTTAAAAATCTCAGTGACGCTGATGAGATTGATGCTCTTGACTGGGATGAATTCAAAGGTATGTTTCTTGAGAAATATTTTCCTGAGTCTGTTTAACTTAGGATGGAAAAACAATTCTTGGAATTGAGGAATGAGGACAACTCAGTGGCTTCTAATGAAGAAAAGTTCACTCGATTGGCAAGGTATGCTCCAAATTTTATCCGAGACCTTGATAGTAAAATCCATCGTTTTTACTCTGGATTAAAGACAAAATATCGAATTGTGTTAGCTTCTCGTGAGTTCAAGAGTTATGAAACGCTTTTTTAGTTTGCTAAGAAGGTGGAAATGGAGTTTGTTGATGATAAAGTGTTCTATAACAAACAATAGAAGAAGAGACCTAGGTGGTAGGAGAAAGGGAAGAATCCTTGAAAAAGGTCTGATGGTAAGAAAAATAAGTTTTCAGTTTGTGATAAGTGTGGTAAAAAGCATGCTGGGGAATGTCTTTTGAATTCTGGAAAGTGCTACTGATGTGGTAATATGGGACATAAGGCTCGTGATTTCACTAAAAAATATCTGGGTGATGGTGAGACCAAATTGTATTTACATTTAGTGAAATGTTTCAAGTGCAATGAGATAGGTCATTATGAAAACGAGTGTTCAAAAAAGACCTCAAATGATGGGAAGTAGTCAGACTACAAGCAGAAAGGTGTGGTGAAATCATTTGCAACTACTTCAGTAGATGTTGGGCCATCAAATGAAGTGGTATCAGGTACTTTTTTTGTTTTGTCAGATTATGAAATTTTTTTGTTTGATTCGGGGACTACACACTCTTTCATCTCTGAAAAATTTTATACTAAATTGGGAATTACATCTCAAGAAATATAAAGTGGAGAATGATAGTCATTTAGGGGTTATTTTTCAAACCTTAAAAGAAAATAAATTTTATGGGAAATTCAGCAAGTGTGAGATTTGGTTGCAAAAAATTTCATTCCATGGTCACAATGTTTCTAAATATGGAATAACTATTGATCCTGCAAAAACAAAGGTTGTTGAAGAATGGCCAAGACCTACAAATGTTACCAAGATTCGTAGTTTTCTTGGTTTGGCCGGATATTACCGAAGGTTTGTTAAAAACATTTCATGGTTATCTAGTCCAATGACTAAGTTGTCTTGGAAGGGTGTTAAGATTATCTGGACAAAAGAATGTGATGATTGTTTTCCAGAATTGAAAAGAAGATTGGTGAATGCTCCAGTTTTGGAACTACCTTCCAGAAATGGTGAGTTTGTTATATACAGCGATGCTTCATTGAAGGTACTTTGTTGCTTCCTAATGAATAATGATCAGGTAATTTCTTATACTTCACGTAAGTTGAAAACTCATGAGGTAAATTACCCTATACATGATTTGGAATTAGTTGTTGTTGTTTTCGCTTTAAAAATATGGAGTGATCTTTTTTATGGTGTAAAGTGTGAAATATATACTGATCACAAAAGTTTAAATTATATATTCACTCATAAATATTTGAACATGAGATAGAGGAGATGTCTAGAATTAATCAAGGATTATGATTGTACAATTCACTACCATCCGAGAAAAGCAAATAAAGTGGCTGAGGCTTTGAGTCGAAAAAGTAACGCTTTATTAACCATGTTATGTTTGGAACGTGATCCTTTGGTTAAGGATGTGATGAACTCTGGTGTAGAAGTTGTTGGTGCAGGATGTTCTTCTATTTTGTTTTAGGTATCCGTGAGATCATTTCTATTATATAGAATTAAGCAAGCTCAAAAGCAAGACAGTGAGTTGTAGAAAAAGGTAGAGCTGGTTCAGAAGGGTATGTTGCCTGAATTCAACATTGATAATGATTGTGTTTTGATATTTGGGAAGAGATTGTTTGTGCCTTGTGATTCACAGTTGAAGAGAAAGTTGTTATGTGAAGCTCATAGTTCTCCGTTTTTAGTTCATCCTGGAAGTACTAAGATGAATAGAGATCTTCGAGAGTATTTCTGGTTGGATGGAATGAAAAGTGACATTGATGATTTTACTGTGAAGTGTTTGACTTGTAAACATGTTATAGAGAAGCAATAGTTACCGAAAGGGATGCTTCATATTTTACTAGTTCCAGATTGGAAATGGGAAAATATATCCATGGAATTTGTTGTGGGATTAACGAAGACACCTCGAGGTAATAATGCAATCTGGGTTATTGTTGATCGCTTGACTAAATCTTCTCATTTCTTTGCTATACGAGATAAATTTTCCCTAGATCAACTTTCTCATTTATATCTTAAAGAGATAGTCAGGTTACATGGAGTTCCCCCCTCCATTGTATCTGATTGTGATCTCAGGTTTTCTTCTATCTTTTGGAAAGGCCTTCATAAGTTGTTGGGTACTGAATTAAATTTTAGTACAGCTTTTCATCCTCAATCAGGTGGGTATTCAGAATGAACAATTAAGACTTTGGAGTATATGCTACATGATTGTTCAATGGATTATCAGGGAAGTTGGGACCAACATCTTTCTTTGGTTGAGTTTTCTTATAATAACAGTTTTCATTCTAGTATATAGATAGCACCATTTGAAGCATTATATGAGAAGCGGTGTCGAACTCCAGATTTTTGTAATGAAGTGGGTGAAAGGAAGTTTATGGGACCAGAATTAGTAGATGGTTTCTCATAAAAAGTTCAGCTGATATAGAAACACATGAGAATAGCTCAGAGTATGCAGAAATGTTATGCGGACAAAAGGAGGAAGGATCTCTCTTTTGAGGTAGGTGATCATTTCTTCCTCAAAGTTTCACCATGGAAAAGTGTGATGGGATTTGTTAAGAAAGGAAAAATGAGTCCAAGGTTCATTAGACCATACGAAATTCTTGGAGAGAGTTGGATAAGTGTCTTACCAAGTGGATTTACCTCTGATTTTATCTTAGGTACATAATTTGTTTCATGTTTTAATGTTAAGGAAGTACATGCTAGATCTGTCTCATGTTTTGAGTCCATCGATAGTTCAGCTGGAAGAGAATCTATCTTATGAGGAACAACCAGTCCATATTCTTGACCATAGGGAGAAAGTGTTACAAAATAAGATAATTCATCAAGTAAAGTTTTTTTTGAAAAACCACAAGATTGAAGAGGCAACATGTGAATCTGAAAATGCAATGAGGGATAAATACCCCCACTTATTCGATAAGTAAATAAATTTCGGGGATGCAATTTTCTAAAGGGGGAAGGATGTAACATACCTAGTAAGTAAATAATTATGGATTTTCATATCTATGTCTATTTATGAATTAGATACTGTTTTAGAGGCTTAATATGAGATTAAATCTAATCTCAAGCATAGAATACACTAATATTTTTAAAAGATTGTTTTATTTCCTTTTGAAGGCAAAATATTTTTAAATAAAACTTTAGACAACTTTATAAGCTATATTTGTCAAAATAAACTTATTCTTTAGGATTGGGATATTGAAATTTACTTTGGATAAATTGTTGGTATTTTTCTGACAATGTTCATTTTTTAATGAATAGTGAAAAATACTGCATTTTACTTCAAAACTGCTTTTTCATCTAATTTAATTATATTGATAGTTTATATTTTTAATTGGTTTTCAAGTGTAATTAGAAGTTAATTTTTCCATTTAATCTAATTTTGGTCATTGTAATTAATTTCACATTGGAATTGGGCATAAACACGTGTCAAACTTTTGATAGATATGGTTTCTAAAAAACCCACTATTTGTTTTGACTACGAGAATTATTTTTAAATTAATTACTACAATTTCTGTGTTTGGAATTTGGTAAAATTGATTCCATATTTGGAATCATAAGGTCCAAATTATGTAATTAAGACTTCTTTTTTTTGACACTATGAATAGTAATGACGACAATTATCTTTAATTATCATGATTAATTAGAAATCGGGTTGTTAAGGGTAATAAAATAATGTAATAATAATATAAAATGAATCAAATATGTGTCCTAATTCTACTGGTTGTGTCATGGTCGGCCATGGGATGCCTTGTTCCAAACTTTGGGGCCCCATGGAATCACTTTTGGGTGATAGTGACACTTTATCATTTTATGTTTTTTAAAAGGAAAGTATAACCAAAGTTTGTATCAACCAAGTAAAATAATTTTAGTTTTGTTTGTATAAATGATCTCTTAGACTATAAATACTCATTGGAAAGATAAAAAGGTTTTCCTACATCAGGGTATTTTTTATAATTTTTAGACATTAAATAAAATAATTCATTTATGACACCGTGATGATGCAGCGATTACCTCATTAATGGACGATTTAAATAATATGAAAATATAATGTAAAATATAAGACTTACACTTGTTAAAACCATATTAGATGGGTGGATTTCAAACCCTTATCACCTTATCCTCGAAATATATTATGTTGTGACCTTTAAAATCTGAAACTCATTATATAATAAAGTAACATTTCTTGACATTCCAAGAGTGCCCCTCCTCCCTCTTATAAAAGGACCCCACCTCTACCACCTTACCCACACCTCTCAAGCCTTTGGGTTGGCCAAAATCTACTCCTTTTATCTCTCCACATCCCTCCCTTAAACATAGAAACCTTACCTTAGTAAAAAATCTCTTCAAGAAACCCTTTTGGTTCAAACCAAAGGGAGTTACCCAATTTAAAGGTAATGTCTTCTCTTATGTTGTTTTGTTTTATTTGGCTTCTCTAACCCCATAAACTCTTTTTATTCCTCTCTTTTGTAACAATATCAGTATCTTCAATATACTAGGATTTTTTTATGAGAATTATTTGATTTACACTTACAAACACCTTTGTCTAATGGTTAAAGAACATAATGTTTCTGTGGTTGGAGAATTTGTGCCTCACGAAACGATGATTGTTAAATATTCTTTTAACACCTTTCATGGTGGCCATTAAGATGTCACTCTATTTATATATGATATATATTATGTTTATGTTATCCTTATGCTTTTGTATTTTTCATTTAAGGGATACCTTTATGGTTTCCATTATGGGTAAATGCGCTAATTTCATTTTAGGAAGTGCGGACTACCGCCCCCTCAAAGTGATTTGATTCGTTAATGCCATATGTGGGACATATAAAAGATTAAGTTAATGATATTATATATGATATTATACTATAATTATAATATACCTTTATATAATTATTATTTCATTCCATTAAATACGAAATAGAATTGAAAGTAGTGTTCATGTGTACGTACGACTTACCGTCTCCATGAACGGTGCATTTAATTTCTTACCTCTAAATGTTATGTAATATTATAAATGCATGTATATAATGGATATATATGATATATGTGATATCTACATCATGAATATAATTCTGGATATAATGGATATTTTAGCACATGAACAACTTGTAATTATAAGAAGTTTATTTTTGGCTCAAGTACCAAAGATCGACAAAACAACCGTTATTAACTTAAATAATTACATAATGTTCATAACATGGTAATAAGTGATATAAAAGGAATAATGAACTTGAAAAGGGTTATTAAGCAAGTAAAAATTAACTCTAGTTTATTATTCAAGAGATTAAAGAACGATCGAGTCAAGTCTGACACGAGGTATGGGACTTCGTCTCAATCTCCTTTCATTGAGGAATATTTTGTTTTATAGACAAATTTATTTTATATGGTGTACACACAACTTTTACTTTTAGTTTTATTCAAAAGGAATCTTTTTATATGAATCTTTTTACTAAACAACAAAAGGGAATGTTTTTGTCTAACGTATGCGGCGACAATGACTTCTCCACCGCCGTGACCATTATTTGAGTTTCAGATTCCTCAACAAGCCATAACTTTTTTAAAAGGATAAATAAATACCATGTTTTAATTTTCTTTTTTATATTATTGAAATTTTTTTGATAATGTTTTGATTATATCAATGTGTTTTTGATATCTTGTGATTGAAATGTGGAAATTTTATGTTTCCTTTATGCATGTTTTATGTGATACGATTATGTTATATTTCTTGGGAATTTTTTATGAAGATGGGTGGTTTCGTGATAAACTAAGGGCGGGTGAGCCCGATATAGATCTCCAATAAATTGGGTAATGTGAAGGAGTTAAACGCTAAGGTTTCACCGAAGAGATTTAGGGAATATACTTTGATGGGTATTCCAAACGTAACCATGAGGTTACTCCCTACGTTAGAATGTTATGAATGCCTCAAGTTACCTTTATGTATTATGTTTTCTATGAGTTATTCATAAATATTATGATTTCATGAGGTATGTTAAATTGCTTATATTCTATGAGTAAAGTATGATTTCAATGATTCTTATGTATACATGGGCTAAGGATTTATTTCCGTATTTTTATATCCCTTACAGAGATTTTTATGCTCATCCCATGTTTTTGAAAAAAAAATTCACAGTTCAAAGGAAAGATACATGATGTGATGATAGTGTCGAGGAAGTGTCAAGAAATAATCCATGTTTTATTTTAAATATGTTTCCTTTGATGAAAAACATACTGTCTTTGATGTAACCACCTTGTTTAAATGTGGAATGTAATGCATGATTTATGATCTAATTATCTAAAAATATAAACCTGATAATATCCTCGATGTGTATTTTTGAAATAACTCATGATTAAGTAATGTTTAAGGTTGGGGCCTTATATTTATAATAGTACATAACATTTAGAGGTAAGAAATGAAATGCCCCGTTCATGGAGACAGTAAGTCGTACGTACGCATGAATGCTACTTTCATTTATATTTATTATTTTAATTAAATTAAAACATAATGATACATAGGTATATTATAATTCCAGTATAATATCATATATAATATCATTAACTCTATCCTTTATACATCCCCATAAGGCATTAATGAGTCACATCAGTTTGAGGGGGCGATAGTCCGTGCTTCCTCAAATGAGATTATCATATTTACCCACTATGGAAACCATTAAGTCATAGTATAAATGGAAAATACCGAAGCATAAAGAAAACATAAACATAATATATATCATTTATAAATACAGTGCGATCATAATGGCCACCATGAGAGGCAGTTGGAGATATTTGAAAAATCATCATTTTGTGAGTGTTAGTTTTCCATCCACAAAAACATTATGATCTTCATCCATTAGATAGAGGTGAGTGTAAGTGTAGTTAAAATCATTTTCATAACAAAATTCTAGTATATTTAGGATACTGGTGTTGTTACAAAATAAAGGAATAAAAGAGTTTAGGGGTTAGAGAAGTAAAATAAAAGAAATAAAATTAAGGGAACCATTACCTTTAATTTGGGTAACTCGATTTGGTTTGAACCAAAGGACTTCTTGAAGTGCCTTCTACCATAGGTAAGGCTTCTAGGAGGAGGAGAGGGATGTAGGGAGCTTAATTGGGCAGAGTTTGGACGAGACAAAAGGCTTGAGTGGTGTGTGGAATTGGTTAGAAGAGGTCTCCTTTTATAAGGGAGAGGAGGGGCTCTTTTGTAAAGTGTGAAAATATTATTTTATTATAAACATATATTCAGTTTCAAAAGGTCCAAAAATCATTAAAGATGAAGATAATATGACTCATGGTATAAATAAAATTATCCAATCAGAATTGGACATTTTTTGGATAATATTTTAATCATTATAATCTTATTTATTTAAATCATTTATTAATTAGGTAAATACTGCATCATTATTATGTCATATATAATTTAATTTAAAAAAAATACCATCATGTAGGAAATATTTTTAGCTTTCCAATGAATATTTATATTCAAAAATATAATTTATATAACCCCTTATAGAAATTAATTACTAAAGGATTTTTGTTAATGTCAATTTTGTCTTTACATTAAATTAATTAATGCAATTTGTCATTATCACTACCAAGTGGCTCAATGGGGTCCCAAAATAGACCCAAGGATTCCCATGGTCTGCCACTACTCATCCAATAAGGTTATGACAAGTGTTAATGTAATTTTGAATTATTATAATATTCTTTTAAACTTGAATTACCCTATTTACCTTTAACCGCGGTAATTAAATGTCAAAAGTTACTAATCACCAAAAATTATTTTCATCTTATTGAACAACAGTTTACTTCTTGATAAAAACCATTTTTGTTGGAATTTAAATTCACGAAAGTGGTAAAATTTAATTTAAATGAAAAGTCAATTTTTTTAACTACCACTAAGTGATTTCACTATTCATCAAAAATTGAAGTTTTTCAGAAAAATACCAAAAATTCATCCTACGATATATTTGATATTCCAAATTAAAAAATGATGTCTATTTTAACAAATTAAAAACATAAAAGTTTCATTAATTAGTTTTAAAATTAATTCCCGTTATCAAAACAAATAGCATGTTTTTTAGAAACAGTAATTATCAAAAGATTGATACTTGTTTATGTCCAATTTCAAAGTGAAATTAATTCCAACGACCAACATCAGATTAAATGGTAAAAACATATTTTAATTTCAATTTAAAACCAATTAAAAAGATAATATAACCATATAAATAAATTATATTAAAAGGCACTTTTGAATTAAAATATTATATTTTTAACTATTCATTAAAAAATGAACTTTATTGAAAACTTCCAAAAATTTACACAAAGTAAATTTTGATGTCCCCATTCTAAAGAATGATTTTATTTTTTCAAATAAAATGTATTAATGTGACCAAAACTAGATTTAAAAAGGGTTCTCCATTAAAAGGCGATAAATTGGCCTTTTAATGTAAATTATGCTTAAAATTAGATTCATTCACATTTTAAGCCTCTAATTTTTATTGGATAAATGTAAATACATTTAACAAACATGTATAATCATATTGAATTTAGTTTCATTAATTCCTGCCAATACAACGGCTAGGAGTTAACTACCGTTTAAAATAATATTATATTATTAGTGTGCAATGTAAGATTTCAAAGAAACTCGTTGTTGCATATCAGGTACGCTATCCAACATAGAAACCCTTTTAATGTAAAATTAATATTCAAAAATTATTAAATATGAAAAAATTCATATTCTCTATTTACCTGGGATGTTACATCCTTCCCCCTTTTGGGAATTGCGTCCTCGCAATTTTAAAATTTGGGCTCTGAAACTTTATTGAAAGTCCCATATCTGAAAAAGAGTCAGTAAAACTATCACATTAAAAGAAAGAAAGAGAAGTACAATGGTCACCCGAGTTAATCAATACTAAGATTCCATGAAAACATGGATATGGAGGAGAAAACAAAGGCTTAAGTTCTAATGGAGAGTGATAGGAAACATGATTAGGAGAAAGTTAACAACAAAAAAATCACAAACTTATGATGTGTGTAAACGGTCTTTGATTACCCAGTAGGAAACGTAAACCAACAACGTTTCTGTTTTATGTTCCTTTTCAAAACATTCAGGTATTCATCTTCTACATAGAATAAAAACATAAGTAAATATACTTACCTTCAAGTATAGTTTCATCTTTCAAAAAGTTTCTACCAAAACTAATCATTTCTCTAAACGATGAGAATTCAAAAAGACATGGTCACATCAAAAGCACAAGAATCATATTCTATAGAATAAAATAATCTATAAAAGGAGAACTATATGTTTCCCTTTTATTTAGAAATCAGCTAAAACAAAAAAATTTAGTACAAGATAAGATAATCACAAAAAGGATAAGCCTGTATAAAAATAAAAACTACTCTTAATCTCCAAAATTCAACGAAAAACCCAAAGTTCAAGATAGACCATTAAAAAGAATTAGTCATATTAACCAAGGACTTCACGTAGTCCAGTGGTAGGCGATAAATACCAGTCACACTTTGGTTGTGGGTTCGATTCCTGCAGCTTCGTCCGACGCGACAGGTTGTCACACGGTCTGCATGTTGTCCATTTTAAAAAAATATATAATTTTATATCATTCCTCAAAAAGAGATAAATTTTTCAAAAATAACCATAACATAATTTAACCATGAAGGTTGTCTAATAACTTTCATTTTGCATCCCAAAATGTATTAACTGGTAATTGCCTCAAAGTCAAGTATCATATAAACCCAAATGGTTCTTTATAACTATATCCACAAAAGAGAAGATAATAATTCCATGAATAAAATTTTCATATATCAAACATCAGGGTTACACATACTATAAAAAGTCTTCTAATGTAATCCCATCATCAGAAGAGCCTTAATACTTTTAAGCATTTCACCCTCCTAAATTCTACCATAACTCTTGAATCCCTTATATGTTGACTTCTTACTCATTCAACATTCTTCATGATCCATTAACCATTCCTTTCCAACTTATTCTAAAATAATTCTTTCCTACAAACAAAATCATGAATAATATCCTAAGATTTCAATAATAGGAAAACATAAGTTAATAAATAATCCATACCTTTCATTGGTCATTGTGAGTTTCTTCATCCTCAATTGGAATAGAATTAGGTATTAGTAAACGAATATTTGTATGATCCTGGTGAACCCATTCCCAAAACTTTTTCGTAGGACATGTGTTTGCATAATTTCCATGCACACCACATTTAAAACAATCAATTTATCCCTCAGAAAGGACTTCTTTCCCTTTCCTAGAGTCAACTAGATGTTTCCTTTTTCTATGGTAGGTTATTTCTTTATGACTTTAATTTCCACATATATATCATCTTTCTGTCCCTTTGAAACATTTTCCTAGGTGTTTCTCTCTACATCTTTCACACATAGGTTTTTGAACACACTTAACTTTATGATTATTACCTTAACATCCATAGGGATTTGTTTCTCGCATATATTATTCGTTATAAAAATCAATAAGGTTCAGGTGGTCAATCATGACTCCAGATAGTTGGTTGATAATAACCACAAGAGTTCTCATTATGGCTCCCATATCATTCAGTTGCTCGTTCAGAAAACTATAACAGTTTTCTTCACATCCACTACTACTTTGGTGCCTGCTAGATCTAACCATATACTAAAACCAAAGAGGTCAGTGTGATTATTTCAGTAAAATAATATATAATACTAAGATATAATTATTCAGGTTATCTTAAACTCATTTAATTTATCTAAAAAACTATGACTCTTTTTGAAATCCTAACCATTATGGTAATGTCACTTATGCTTAAAGAATACCTTAACCTCTAAAGTTATCTAAACCAACCTCTGATACCAACTATAAGGACCTGACCTTATAACATTACATAATGTTGAATTAAATGAATAATTCAAATTGAGGATCTTTTTAGGTTTAGAGTTTTAGAGAATTAGTCATAACAATTACATTACATATTGAATATTACATGTAGACACTACTACTCAGTATCTATTTTTTTCAAAAAATAAAAACACTTAAAAAGAAACATGTCTAGTTCCATGTTTTAGAAATCATGACTATTCCTTGATCCCATCTATGACCCTATTCATCTTTAAGTCTTGTGAAAAATATTTCAAAAACCTGGGATGAGCATAAAAATCTCAGTAAGGGTTATAAAATAAGGAAGGAAATTATTAGCCCGTCAATAAATACAAATCAATGAAACCATATTTTTCAATCATAACACACCTTACGAAATCATAAGATCTATGATTAACACACACAAATCATAAATCATAAAGGTTACTTATAGCATCCATATTAAATTTACATTGTAGCTATCACTTCTACATAGGGAGTTATACTTGGAATACTCATCACAGTATATTCCCTAAATCTATTAGGAGAAACATCATGTTTACCTCCATCACATTACCCAATGAATTGGAGAGCTATCTCGGGCTCACCCACCTAAGGTTTATCATGAAACCACCCGTATAGGTAAACAATACCCAATAACCATAACATAATCATAACACATAACAAACGTATAAAGTAAATATAACATTTCCACATTCTAATATATCAAATCAAGGTATTGAAATAAACAATGCTTTATCGAATCATTTTCAATACCATTTAAAAATAGATTTTTGAATCAATGTGTCCCATACAACTTTGAATCTTTTAAATGAATTATCATTTGAATACATTAATTTCCATATTAGTAAATCCTAAAACCCATTTTGAAAACATGGACATTGATGAGAAATATTTATAATAATAGATCATTAAAACATTTAAAACGATATTTTAGTTAAAGAGTTTTTTTAACAAAAAGAGAGCCGCTTGAGTGCAAATAATTAAGGAATAACAATTAATAAGAACTTTATAATATCATGAGAATAAAGGGATTCAGGATATAATATGTCAAAGTACAGTATATACACCATATAAGAGTGAATTGTTGCATAACAACAATGAAGTCTCAATGGAAATGTAAATTGAGATGAAATCCCTTATAAAGATTGTATCCTTAAGTTAAGGATAAATAAATCTCATAATTATGTGTGAAAAATATAAATATACCCAATATAAGTGGATATTAAGTGCAAAAAAATCATTGTTAATTCTCACATATACATAGGATGACATATTCAATCAGTACAAGTTGAACCCAAAGAATCGAAATTGGGTTTAGAAGTTCCCTTGTAAAACTTCGAAAGCCTAACGACGTCACTTTAAAATTCATAAAATTAGTTGATGAGACAAAACGTGTATCTCATAACTTGGGAATAAATTTTACATAAATAAGGATATATAATAACATATCCCAACATAATGAGATGTAATTTAAAAGACATAACAAAAAAGAAGCCTTTTAAAAAGAGGAGGGTGAATGGTTCCCTTACCGATTTGGTAACTTAGAAAACATACACCACATGAATGAAGGATCATATAATGAAGATGTAAATACTCATAAATGAAATTATATTAAATAAAGTGTACAATAATGGGCAGTATATACACCACACAAAATGAAATAGTGGCAAATATAGCATAAATCTCACGAGAATAAAAAGTGAGACGAAACCCTTTACCATGTTGTAATCAACTGAGTCGAATGACCAAAATTTAATAACCACAAATTGAATAACATAATACCATGAATATAATGAGAATCATGATAATATATATCAAATTTCAGTACACAATACACCACAAGTAATGAATATGTGGTGAACAATTGAAATCTCATGGAATTAAAAGCGAGATAGGAATTCTCCTTACCTCGTGTCCGACTTGACTCGATCGTTCTTTAATGTCCTAAATAATAAACTAAAGATAATTTATACTTTCTTAAGAACCTTTTTTAAGTTTATTATTCCTTTTATATCACTTATTACCATGTTATAAACATATGTAATCATTTAAGTTAATAATCATCGTTTGGTCGATATTTGGTACTTGAGTCAAAAATGGACTTCTTATAATTACTTGTTGTTCATGTGGTAAATGGTTTATTATATCCATAATAATATTCATGATTTATATATCATTTATATCATATATATATATATATATATATATATTATATACATGTATTTATAATAGTACATAACATTTAGAGGTAAGAAATTAAATGCACCGTTCATGGAGACGGTAAGCCGTACGTATGCATGAACGCTACTTTCATTTCTATTTCTTATTTTAATGGAATTAAAAAATAATGATACATAGGTATATTATAATTCCAGTATAATATCATATATAATATCATTAACAATATCCTTTATACATCCCCATAAGGAATTAACGAGTCACATCACTTTAAGGGGGTGGTAGTCTGCGCTTCCTCAAATGAGATTATTGTATTTACCCACTATAGAAACCATAAAGGCATGATCTAAATAGAAAATACAGAAGAATAAAGAAGACATAAACATAATATATATCATATATAAATACAGTTCCATCATAATGGCCACCATGAGAGGCGGTTGGATATATTTGAACAATCATCGTTTCGTGAGGCGTTAGTTTTCCATCCAGAGAAACATTATGTTCTTCATCCATTAGATAGAGGTGTGTGTAAGTGTAGTTTGAATACTTCTCATACAAACATTATAGTATATTGAGTATAATTTTTTTGTTACAAAATAAAGGAATAAAAGAGTTTACGGGTTGGATAAGTAAAATAAAAGAAAACAAATTAAGAGAAACTGTTACCTTTAATTTGGGTAACTCCCTCTGGTTTGAACCATAGGACTTCTTGAAGTGCCTTCTGCCTAAGTTAAGGCTTCTAAAAGGAGGATATGGATTTAGGGAGCTTAATTGGGCAGAGTTTGGACAAGACAAAAGGCTTGTGAGGTGTGTGGAATTTGTTAAAAGTGGTCTCCTTTTATAAGTGAGAGGAGGGGCTCTTTTGGAAAGTGTGAAACTATTATTTTATTATAAACTTATCTTCGGTTTCAAAAGGTCCAAAAATCATTAAAGATGAAGATTAGATGACTCAAGGTATAAATAAAATCATCCAATCATAATTGGACATGTTTTGGAAAATATTTTAATCATGATAATCTTATTTATTTAAATCATTTATTAATGAGGTAAATACTGCATCATTATTGTGTCATATATAATTTAATTTAAAACAAATACCATCATTTAGGAAATATTTTTAGCTTTACAATGAATATTTATATTTGAAATGATAATTTATAGAACCCATTATAAAAATTAATTACTAAAAGATTTTTGTTAATGTCAATTTTGTCTTTACATTAAATTAATTAATTCAAAATGTCATTATCACTACCAAGTGGCTCAATGGGGTCCCAAAATCGACCCAAGGATGCCAATGGTCGGCCAATACTCATCCAATAAGGTTATGACAAGTGTTAAAATAATTTTGAATTATTATAATATTCTTTTAACCTTGAATTACCCTATTTACCTTTAATCGCGGTAAATAAAAGTCAAAAGTTACTATTCACCAAAAAATATTTTCATCTCATTGAACCACATTTTACTTCTTGATAACAACCATGTATGTCAGATTTTCAATTCAAAGAAGTGGTGAAATTTAATTTAAATGAAAAGTCAGTTTTTTTAACTACAACTAAGTGGTTTCACTATTCATCAAAAAAAGATTTTTTTCAAAAAATTCCAACAATTCAGCCTAAGATATATTTGATATTCTGAATTCTAAATTGACGTCTATTTTTTCAAATTAAAAACATATAAGTGGCATTAATTAATTTTCAAATTAATTCCCATTATCAAAACAAATAGCGTGTTTTTAAGAAACAAAAATTATCAAAAGATTGATACTTGTTTATGTCCAATTCCAAAGTGTAATTAATTCCAATGACCAACATCAGATTAAATGGTAAAAATATATTTTAATTTCACTTTAAAACCAATTAAAAAGATAATCCGACAATATAAATAAATTAGATTAAAAGGCACTTTTGAATTAAAATACAATATTTTTCACTATTCATTCAAAAATGAACTTTATCGGAAAAATTCCAACAAATTACACAAAGTAAATTTTGATGTCCCAATTTTAAAGAAGGATTTTATTTGGTCAAATATAATGTATTAAAGTGACCAAAACTAGATTTTAAAAGGGTTCGCCATTAAAAGGCGATAAATCGGCCTTTTAATGTAAATTATGCTTAAAATTAGATTCATTCACATTTTAAGCCTCTAATATTTATTGGATAAATGTAAATAATGTTAAAAAACATGTATAATGATATTTTATTTAGTTTCATTCATTCCCTCCAATACAACGACTAGGAGTTAACTACCGTTTAAAATAATAATATATTATTAGTGTGCAACGTAAGATTTCAAAGAAACTCGTTGTTGCGTATCGGGTACGCTATCAAACATAGAAACCATTTTAAAGTAAAATTAATATTAAAAAAATAATAAATATGAAAAACTCATATTCTTTATTCACCTGGGATGTTACAAATATGATAAAATACATCATTAATTGTTACAAAATAATATAACCGACCAACCAAAAATAATAATAATAATATATATAAAAATATATGAACTAAAATTCCATAAATTACATAATATAATTTAGTTTATATAATTAGTCCAATTTTAGTAATCCATCCAAGGAAAAATGAGGCATAGTAACTCCACATTAATAAAAATAATTAAAGATAAGATTCTACCCACTTACCTTAATCAATATCAAATCGTCACACCTTTGAAGAAAATAGTTCTATGTTTTAATCTCACAAATATTTTCCTATAAATATAAAAGTAATATATAATCTATTATTAACACATATATACTTAGCCACAATGGTACCTCTACCACTAGCTTAAAAAATAATAATGGGAAGTAAGAATAGAAGATAAAAATAATAAGGTATTTTGGTTCATAGTGATTGAATAATAAGAGGTTATGAACCAAATAATCCATCAAGTCTCTCAAAAATTGGCTAAAGGAGATCAATCAACCATATATATTGAAAAGTGATAGATAGAACCAAATGAGATAAAATAGTGTCTCTTATGTTTTTATTTAAATTGTGGTGGATAGAACCATGGTTTAGTGACCTAAAGCATATCACAGTTTATGAAAATCAATGGCAATTCAGAAATGATGGTTATACAAAACTTGATATTCAAAAACATTATAGGTCATTTTATTTCAAAAACTATGTATTTGACCAAAATCACAACATGAAAAAATTCTATGGATTTTTTTCATTAGTTTACATTAAACCCCCATTATAGAACCATGATTCATTACTCTATAAGCAACATTGTTTATGATTTTAAATAACTATTGTTTTATTTATTCCCTATTTAAATAAAGACTCAACCAAAATTCATCACCAAACCATGCCATTAAAAACATACCTTTTTTATAAAACCATTTATTAGTTAGTATAATAATGATGTAGTTTATTAAATTATGTAATCAAATTAAACTTAATCATTCCTCCTTTATAACCATGACTTCACATCATGATGAGAACCAAAACTCTATCCAAAAAAAGTAATGATATAAGGACATTAAGCCATGTCATGGTTTATATATAAACCTAAAAAATCAACTATTCTTTGAAACTTTACTTCTAAACTAACTCCCACCATCTCTAAAAACATATAAAACATAATAAAAGAATATATACAATTTAAACCTTTGTATTAGAAACCTATCAAATTATTCACATTCTTTTGAATCCAAATAAATATAGAATGAACATATTAAAACTTAACTACATGATAACAATATGAGATACCAATTAAATAGGAATCTCACCATCGTAAAGTATAAAACACATTATATAATAGGGAAATACAATATCAACTAGTTAAACTCATTATCAATCTCAACTTATCTATTAGAATCACGTTTAAAAACAAAACATGTCATTAAACTCACATATATGACTCTCACTTCTATATACATTCCTATAAGCCCATATTCCTTCATAACACAGGTACTAAAGGAATAATATGTCCACATGACAAATTTTACTAATGTACCTAAATATTTACAATCCACTCCACAAATGTCACATCAAATTCAATATCCTACCCACCTCAATACATGATAGACGATTAATCATGAACAAATATATTAAGCTATGAAACATTAAAGGCATCATGTACCCAATCCATATAGCAGGAAGTTATAACTAGTATAACACTTTTCCGACTATCTCTAGTACCTAAAATAACTATGAAAAATATTTCTCTTTTTACAAAAATATTATTTTCCATGATAGGGAGTAAACCATTTGGATAACATGATCACTAACCTACAACTTGAAAGGCCTCATTATTCAATATGAACATAATTTTTAAAGACCATTAGTAACATTCATCCAATCTCAATTCCCATTGACATTATTCAAGATACTTTATACCAAATCTATTAAAATGATTTCTCACTCTCTAACCTCTTTCCAATAAAAAATACAACATCTTATAAAACAACAATCGATGATCATCATCCTCGTACCACCCATCAAGTGAATCACTATAAGTGATATAATCTATCTACACCTTCGCCTAATTATCTCCTACCTAAGAATCCTCTACCTATTAAAATAGAAAAGATTGCACTATCATATGGTAAATAAAATCTTCATCACGAACCTCCTCTATATATAAATGAAAATTCATAATCATATTCATTATCATTAAATCATTTCAAACCTCACTAGAGAATCAGCATGTTTCTTTCTATTCAATGCATTAGTTTATAGTTATTTTACATGAAGTATAACTAATTCAATAATTCTACCTATTTATCTTAAAAAATATTCAAATATTACATATAGGATATTAACTATATGCTCTTTTGAATACTATAAAGTGTTATACAATAATATATTATCACCGAAATCTCCATTTTTACACTATATAAACAAGATCAAGATCATGGGCAGTATAATTACAATCAAGGGGATGTAAGTTCATAGAACCATAAAATTTAACCACATTATCTTCCATAAAAATATAGTATTGAGAATGGTGGGAAGTGTTTAAATAACCTAAGAACAAGAAGTTTTCCTCTAGAGTTTGGATGATATGAGTGCTAATATTCTTCTACTTTATATATGAAAATTCCACCTAACACCAATCCATACTCAAAAATTATATTCCTCCTAGATCAAAGTTGTCAGTGTTTCAACTATTTGAGAGAAATAAAATATGAAACTCCTCTAATAGTATAATAAACCTAGAATAATTCACTACCTTTTTACATTATTAGGTGATTACCATGAAAAAACTACATCAATCTATGATTTATTGATAGAAAAACCCTATAGATACATAATTAGCCCAAGTAAATGGATCTCAGACATCTCTAAATTGCTGAAATTTTCATAGAACTGAGGTAGTAAAAGGATATCAAAAATATATCTAAAATTCTATTTAGGTTTATACACTATCCTCAAATATACAAAGATATCATACATAAACAACACAAAAAACGGGTCCAATAAATCTTAAAACACTTTGTTCCCTAGTAATATGTAGAATATCAAGGCATTAGTGACTTTGAGAGGCATTATTATGAACTCAAAACACTCATAACAACACTTGGAGGATATTATATGAATATATTTATTCTTCATTATTATATAATGATATCAAAAATTCATATCAATATTTAATAACAATATATTTTCATTCAATTGTAGAAATGTGTATCCAATCTATGAGAGTAAATAATAGTTCATCAATATAACCTCATTCAACTATTGGTATTCCATGAAAAGCTATGATCTATTATCCAAACAATAATTTCAATCCCCATTGAGATATTATTATATGAATAAATGTTTATTTAAAATAGCATCAATATAAAATTTTAACTCTAATAACTCTAAAGGATCTATCTTATATGGGTATATAGAAATTGGGGAGACAATAGGTTGCATATTTACCCTGAATTTTATCTAACATAGAGGGGGTAGTGCTTGAAAATTATCATGAAAAAATGTGTAACTCTTCCAAAATTCTATGTAAATATCCTTTTATCATTTATGTAAAACCCAACATTAATCCCACTAGCTATGATGTGATTTCCTCAAAACATATGTAATAATCATAGTGATCCTACTCACAAAAAAAAGTCACATACCCACTTGACATGTTAGAGAAGGTCAATCAATTATGATATTAATAAATGATATTTTTTCCAAAATATGATTTACCCATGAAAATATGAATTCATATGGTTGAATACAAAATAATAAGTATGATTAAATTACCTAATGTCTCCCCACCAATAATTAACACATCTAGGACACTGATTCCAATCTAGAATGAAGTCTAACTAAAATAGATAACACCATGGGGATAAGAATGTTATCCATATTACATCCTCGTGAACAAACAATTTCGGGAGTAATAATGTATTTTGAATCTACAAGGGAAACCAATTTACAATCCATGGTATAATATTGATAATTGGAACCTCAAATAATCACTTGTTCTCTTAACACTCTAAATTCCATCACATGTAACTATCAGTATTCTGCACCATCTCTATTCCACCCCTCATGTTTTCTTCCATATCATCCAAGATATGATCATTCTTCTTGAGGATAAGAAAAACCATGAGGATTTCATGTACTTATTCTATCTCTCATCTATGTTCAAAAATCCTAAATATCGTACTTACACTTATATAGTTGAGGAGTCAAATAATAATGAGGCAACAACTAAAACTAGTGAGTTCTATCCACTACCACCCTGCCATCCCCACATTGACGACTAAGAAATGATGAAAACATATAAAATTTATTTTCTATGATAATGAAAAAAACTACACCAGAGTTACCATTAAATGTATAAAAACTATGAAAACTATAAACATGAGACGATGAGTTATGAGGGTGAAACATCAAGCGTTGAAACAATTTACACCTCCCCACTCTTAGAAAATTTCAACAGACTACCATCTTAGGGAGATTCAATCTATTGTAATGTATTCTATATTAATTTATTTTCAATATACACCTCAACTTTAAAAATAAATTATAAATAATTTAACTATATTTGAATATATAAACACTAGTCCACATTAATATTCCACAATCTCTTTTCATTTTCTAGTGAAATATTGAGAGATTAGTAGAGTCAATTTATGAAACTCGCTATAAATTTCCACAAAATAGAGCTTCCCTATTAAATGGTGAGAAATTATTGTTATAATGTTATCTTCATCCTTGAATACGAAAACCATGTTAAAAAATATATATTGAAGTTATATAGTGTATAATCTATCTCATCATGGTCTCCAACATTAACAGTCCCCAAAATTTGAGTTACAACTCTAAATAGGTTTAAACATATAAGGAATTCAATAATCTATCCTAGTATGGATCAACCAAAAATTATTCTCAATATCCCTCAGATACCTCTCCATAGTCTATTTATAAAAATATCCTTCATACTTTGGAAATCTATTCCATTGAAATTCCCTCATAGTATACCTCCATGAATCATACTCTCCAATGTCAACCAATATATATACTATGGAAGATTTTGACTACACATTACTAATTGAAATTACATGATGTCATTATCCATTAGCCATATCATAAATATAAAAAAATATAATCCAAATATATAGATTCCTTTTGAAGTATTTTAATTGAATTTAATTTCAAATTTCCCAAACAAATTTCCCAGTTCAAACAGAAGTTAAAAGAAGGATGATGCATGTACCAAGCATATGTCTCTACCCCAAAATCATTACACACTTATTTGATAATTTGAGGTAGACTATCAAGGTCCTTGAATCAAATAATTAAGTATATTTTATATCAAATATAGTGTACCAACCAACATCACATGCTAAGGTAAAATTTACAATTTTTCTACCAAACTAATGAAATCCTCCCCGCCATCAAAAACAAACTCTATTCTATAGGAAATTAATATCTTTGATTCCACTATATCATGAATTATCCCCAATATAACCCCTCCAATGTTGAATTTAATGTCAATTGTTACCTTCAAATTCTACCTTTAACTTTAAATGTGTTGGAGACTACTATTGAGGATATATAACATGAAATATGGGAGGAATTACACTATTTAATCCTAGAAAAAAACCTCTAACAATCACTAAATACATAGATAAAAAAACCGAAAATTACATAAGTAATATAATAATGCATTTAATTTTTTAAAAAATAAAATAAAACCTCCATATTAAATAACAAGAAACAAGGATTATCTAAAATTATAGGGTCTCCTTAAGCACCATCTATTCATCATGTCACAAGCTGGTAAGGTCCAACATGATATCTAATTATATCCTACAAATTTTTCAAATATTATACATATTTTTATGTGAGAATACATGTATAAAAAATAGGTTTTCCCTTTATAAAAGTTCAATACAAAGAAAAATAATTATACTAAATCCTCATTGAATTAATAGTGAAACAAACTTGGGTCTCATCCCAAGTAAACTAAAAAACCATCATAACATTGACTCACTCTTTAAATGTGCATATAATATATATATATATATTAAATAAAGAAAATAAAGAAAATAAGGTACCTTACTCCCATTTTGCACTAGTTTTATCTAACTCACATCCTAACGACATACATCTTGGTGATCTTATCCCATTATATGTCCACATAACAAACTGAAATCTATTTATCTTTATTATGGACACATATTGTAACCTCATACCATAAAATATACCACCATATATGGTAATCACTACCACTTTCACAAAATCATTATATGGTAATTAGGATGATCTATGGAGGGGAATCAATTATTCATCCATCTCACCAACATCAAATATATTATGTGTTCTCCAAAAAATTAAAACCTCATTTGAGCATCAGTTAGTATATCCATCTCAGGTGGTGTGTAGTAAGAAATAATAAAAATATACATTTACATATAATATAACTCATATTCCATTATAAGAATCACAACTTATAAATAAACCTATACAACCATCCCATCACCCACATCATCCACACTAAACATATATCATTATGTATTATGATTACAAAACAAATAAATACAACAATCATGATCTTAATAAATAACATACCCCATCTTTTTCATATATCACAATTTATTACTATTTCTACGTTATTCAGCACTAATCATTTCCATTATATTCATTTAATTAATTCATTCCATGAAACATATTCAAATTCTTAACTGCATAATATATCACTACTTTAAATCATTAATTATTTATAACAATTGAAAATTCTACATAATTCACTTTATACTTCATAGGACCCATTAAATTCCTGAATTCTTTACATTTTCATTATATGTTAACATATGTTTTCATAATTTTTTTACTTTATTAATTCACCACCTTATTTAGCCATTTATTAATACCTATCTTACATCATTCCTCGTTTTTTCAATAATTAATTCATTTAACAATCATATACAGGGAAACTACAAAACCTTATCCACACTAACAACATTATACCACCATGTCAAAAACTATGCCAAGTCCTCTTCCATTAACTCATTTATATTACGTTACCACATTATTTACACTTTACGATTATCCAATATACCACCCCTTCCTACACCAACATATAAAAATACACCATATAAAAACAATTATAAGAATATCATATATATATATATATATATATATATATATTTCACAATGATAATTCCATTATCCTACTAATATTAAGTTTAGTTTATATAAGTAGGATAATCAAAAAAATATACTCAGTGAAAACAAAAACATGATAAATCTACATTAACAATAGAAACCAAATAAAAAGTATTCAAATCACTTACACCAATTTAAAGTCAAATCCTTATACATTGAAATACTAAAATTTTACTTTCCAATATCCTTATGATTTTCCAAATAAACTTCAAGGAATATATAATATATCATCCGTACATAAATCCCCAACCACAATGACACATTAATAATTCCTATAAAAATTACAAAAGAACAATATAAATAATATCATAGAAGATTATGAGGACAAGGAACTTTGTTTTGTGTGGATTGAATCATATGGGGTTATAAACCTAATAATCGACCAAATCTATAAAAAACCACCAAAAATATAATTCTTAGTTATCTAGATTTTAAAGGGAGAGACAAAACAAAATGAGATAAAGTTGTTTTTATTTAATTTATATTTAAATTTTTAAAGGTCAAATCATGGAGTTATACCCCAAAATATATTGTGGTGTCAGTTATTTAACTATGATATAAAAATCCTGGAAATATAAAACTCAAAATCGTTAAATTTTATAGGCTATTTTAGTTTAAAAAATATTTTATTTATAAAATATACATTGTGAAATATAAACTATAAAAAGATTCCTATGGTATCTATTAAAACACTGTATATAGAAAAATGATATATTCTATCATAAGACATGTGGTTTTTAATCATACAGAAGACCCTAATGTTATTTTCTTTCATTTTAATAATAGGATCCACCAAAAAATCTCTTAAATACACCATGAAAAATATACATATTTTATAAAACCATGTTGTAGTCCATAAAAACATGGAATGTTATTTTCCTATTATTTATTAAATTAAACTCAAACATTTCTTCCCTATAATAACAACCCTATTCCATGATGAGAATCAAAACCATTACCAATCATGAAACCAATATATGGTGAAACCTAACAATGATGTGGTTTTTGTATAAACTAGAAAACATAGATTTTATTACAATATCCACTTTCAAAATCACTCCCACAATCCCCAAGATCTGATAAATACTAATTAATAGACTATATAAAAATATGGTCCTCTATACATGGTTAGGAAAAATTAGTATAAGTGTTCCAAAAGTGGGTAAAGATAGAATATAACTAAAATAAATTATATGTTTTTCAATGGCAGATACCATTATAATTTGATATTGGTGATTAGGTGTTCTTGAATATTTCTACCATTATAAAATAACATTGTGTGAAAACTATTTAATTTTAGTAATAAATTAATTTAATGCCTTATTGATATTCATAAATTTATTTTTTGGATTCATATATAATATGCCAGTTTTATGTGATTGTTATATCAGAGAAGACATAGTTTTATTTTTACTAAAGTATTTTCCATGAAATATATGGATTTATTTAAGAGATAAATTTATATATTTTTATTTTGAAACTAATAAAATGAAATTATTTTTTTGGATCCAGTATACTAAAATTTTCTTAAGTTAATTTTTTTTGTATTTTTCTAAAAAGGATGATTTTTGGACACTTTTTAAATTTTTTTCATGGTATTATACATACTTGATTTAAAACTGTATTTTACCATAACTAGAAAGTGAATAATTGAAAATGGATTTAATATTTTTAATTTTGAGGTTAGTATTTGGTAATGTGATCGATTTTCATTTTCAATTTTTATAAATAATTTAAGGGGTAGAACTTTATCACCATGGTAATGGTTAAATGGATTAAGTGGGTAAACCAAGAGATAACCCATAAAATATCTCTAAAACCTTAATAAATATGACTAAATGAATTTATTTAGACCTTAATGGATCTTATCTTTTAAATTTTTCCATTTGGATCTACCTTACCTTTAGAAACACATTTATTATATTAATATGTTTAAAGTATTTTCAAGATTGTCACTCATCTCACTTATAAAAGGGAATCTCTTATACTCACTTATTCACATACATTGAGCCACTTAGATCAAACACTATAAAAAAAATCACAAAGAAAATCTCTCACCATTTATTAGAGGACATGATATTATCATAAGACCAATCCAAGAATCCTTAATGTGTAAATTAAATGGACATATTTTAGGAGGGTGAATAAGTCCCAAAAGAACCATTTAAAGTTTATTTATTCTTCAAGATCATTAAAATTTGTTCTTACCACTATACCATAATAGAATATGTATATTAATAGTAATAAGATTTTATTTTTTTGATGGAAAAACTCATTTTAATCTGCTTTTCTAACCATTTTTAAATGAAACCATTACTCGTACGTACATGTGGTCTACCAGCTTCAAGAAGCAATGTGTTTCATTTTTTCATCACCACATTTCATGGGTAATAATTATTATGTATTTAAGGTATATATATTATATTTATAACATTATTATTATTCTATAAGGATAATATATCTCTTCTTTTTAATTCTATCTTTTGAAAAATTATAATGTCACTCATGCATACTTGTGGACAATCTCCTCCACTAAGCGATCCGATTCTTTTTCCAATTTTCCCTCATATGGATGGTTATAAAATAGAAATAATTACTAAATTAGATATGTGTGACCTAATTAATATTTTATATAATTATATATTATCTAATTTATTTCTTTTTTTATTTTAGAAAAATGAAAACATTTATCATGTGTACATTCGAATGACAACATTCAAGTTATGGTTTTTTTAATTTTTAATGACCACCTATATTAATGGTTATAACAATATATTTAATTCATAAAAATTATAATTACAAACTTTTTATGATTTTGGAGGTTATACAACCATGAAAAAATTTACTAGAGTCAATGAATCAATGTTTTTTTGACGTGATAAACCGAATGAACCCAAAACATTAATGTGAACATAATCATTTTAGAAAATAAATAATACATGGTACTAAATTTAATAACTTTAATAATGAAATTATAATTAATATAAATAGTGATTTAAAGCATGTAGAAAGATAATATAATCATATCAGTCAGTAGGTTAGATGTAAAAATGAAATGAGTAGGGTCTTGAGGTAAGGGACTTTCTTTCCAAAATATTATTTTACATATTCCTATATAATGATTTTCCCTGGGAGAATGATTAAAAAATGGATCATTGTTTCTCTCACTTTGGGGTCTCTAGTGTTTCTCCAGTGTTAGCTAGCCTCATGATCCCTTACCCTCTTATGGTAGAGGAAGGATTTGTTATTGTTTCCTCTTCCATTTATCGTCCATCTTAGTGTTTTTTAAATTTCACCAACCTTGGGGGTTCTTCTTGTCTTTCTTAGTATTGTGTTTTCCCCCAAAGGTCCCCAATTTTTCAAATAGAGATTCATCGCTTCCAATATACCCCCTTAATTCTCATAAGATTCTTCCTTTCACATTATCACTTTGGTTTCCCACTTCGATCATTGAAGGCCTTCAATTGATGTTGTCAGTAGACTCGTCAAAACATATTGGGGTCTTCGTCGACAAGTCGTGGTTGGCTTGCTCGATTTTTAGAAAATGATGATTCATTTTTCTTCTAACAAAGACCTAGGTTATAGATGGTCCAGCAGATTATGCTCCATCAACCACTTTCATTTCTTACTTATCATATGATCCCTTTCTTTTCACATGAATCATGATATTGAAACCACAATGATTTAAATTGGCCTTTTAGTTTTTCCTCTCGATTTTGAAAATCCATCAATTTTTCAGATGTTAGGAAATCTTGTTGGTCATTTTTTGGTTTCCAATCTCAGAACACTAGATGTCAGCCATCCCATTAGGCCATGAATTTTTGTTAAGGTTGACATATAAAAACCACATGTGGATTTCATTTTTATCAAGTTTAAGGGATAGTAAGGATATAAAAATACTATTATTTATGATTCTTGGGATCACTATTGCATATCATGTATCTTTAAAGGGAATTTAGCTCAGAGGTGTCATAATAGGGGTGATGATCTACTTGAATCAAATATTTTGAATGATGATGTCTCTATCCAAAAATTTAGATGCTAATGGAAAGTTGATAGTGGTTTCAGAGAGTCTAAAGCATGAGGGTAATGATATAATTGAAGTTAATCATTCTTTATATATGGAATCAGTCTATCAATATCTTCCCTTAGTAAGGATGTTTGGATCTAATTAATCTGAGATCATACTTCAATGGGTGATAGAAATCCCCTTATTTTCCAAAATTCAATTTTATGATGGTAATTAAAATCTAAAATAGGGTCTATACATAGTTTATGTTTTTCAAATTTACATGGGATAGTCTAGAAAGTGACTTAAAGTAACCTCCACTAGAGTTGGAACCGGAAAAATGTTTTTTCTGTTGGTTAATAGTGAGATAATTTAATTTTAAGGGGGTAATTATTAGGATACATACTATGAAGGGGTGGTTCTCAGAGAGGGAACATGGATTAATTTAAAGATGACGTGGATTTTGACACCTATATATGGTCTACCGAGATAGAGGAAGTGAAGAAAGTGGAAGATTACCTTTGGTCTTTCTCTAGGAGGGGAAATTATACCCTTATGGACTTAAAGGGTTTTATCAATCATGTGAGGAGTTTAGAGCCTCATAAAGACTTCCCTAATTTAACTAGACCTACAGTTAAAATATATGCATGTAAAGGATCTATTTTTAACAATAACTTCCTTGTTTGAATGAAAATATCTTCAAAAAGTTTAATAGAAAAGGACTAAAAGCTGAAATGGAAAATTCTGATTGGAAGATGGAGGCAATTGTTGGAGTCTAAAATGGTATAGGTAATATGGAAGATCACGTGCCTCTAGATAAAATGTTTTCTAAGAGGAAATATAAACTTATCACTCCTGCTTTACCATCTAAATTAGGTTCAAAGACTCAAGAGACCAGGAACCAAAAACAAGACTCAACTCCCCCTCCTTCAACTTTCTTCTTCAGAGGTAATGATGGAGGTTGATAAATATCACCTGGTGGACCCTAAAGGTCTGAGACCAACTCTCTAATCCCTTACCTGACACTTTTATGAACAAATTATGAATAATATTATGACTCATGATCTGTCTTGGAAACATAATTGTGCACCCTCTGTCTAGAGACGTGTTGATTCATAAGTTGTGCAAAGGATTTGTATTTGTGAAGCTATTTTTAGAATTTTTTCTAAATTTTTATGGTTTTTCTTTCTTTAAATGGGTTTTTTGTTGGGTCCTTTTTCTTGATGCTTTTCTTGTATGGTTCCCACTCCACATAAAAGTGTTTTATTGAAAATTAAAAAAGGTATTTTTAAAGAGGATTCTATTCCAACAATTTTTCTTCCATGTAGAGGTTAATTAAAATGTGACAATAATATTCTTATATATACATCAATAATTTTTTAATTTTTTTTTTCAAATATCCTTGACATTTTATGAAGGTTTTAATATGTAATATTTTAAACATTTTCATTTAGTTTATTTGAACTTTTTAAAAAAGGTCAAAAATAATTTTTTATAATATCAATGACTTGACCAACCTACCCCTCCATCATAGGGGTTATTCATTCTAAATATTACTCTATATGTTAACATGGTTTTAGAAATAATAATTTATTCCTACAATTCTAGTTTTTTTATTTTTAAATTTTTTTTAGTGAAAAAAATATTCACATCTTTTTTAGATAAGTGAACATGTTTTTACTTAAGGGATTAAATGAAAATTAAAAAGAAATTTAGATTAAAAGTATAATATAAATTTATTTTATTCATTATATGATTCATCTATATATTATACGAATTAAATTTGATCCTGATACAACTTTGATAATGGGTGAGTATGAGAAATCTTTTTAATGCATTGGGTAAAGTGACAGAGTTAACTCGGTGATAAGTTGATCCTATCAGATGTAGGAATTGTCCAATAACATGGTTCAATATTTATGGTTATTTTAAGAGTGGATAAAAGGATAATTTCACAAGGTTCATATATGATATTATTATAATGTCTCTTAATAGAGATATTATATTTCCAAAAATATGTTAAAGTGATATTATGTTTTAAGGAAATTTTATGGCCTATTAAAGGTGAAAGGATTTTTAAAGGAATGGTATTCCTGTGTTTTCTTGTTTTTGAAGAAAACCTCATGATTTTGAATTTTTCTTTATAATTTATTATAGAATGTTTTATGAAATATATTTAGAAATTAATTTTTTCTTCATGGAAATTTAAATGTATATTGAAGCTCAATATTTATTATGAAAAATGGAAACGTTCTTATAGTTATTTGAGTTTATAAATGGACTAGCAAGTTTATTTTCTTTTATTTCCCTTACTGATAGTTTTTTACATATCCAACATTTTCAAAATACTTTTATACGAATTTAATAAAATTAGGAACTATAATAATGTCAGAGATCAAGTTATGCATGTTTTATTAAAAGTACCAAGTGTGTCTTTATAAATAACTTCTTTGTGGGTAAATGGATATTCTGTAGATATATCCACTTTGTAATGTAATGAATTTCCTAATTCACTAAAACTATAAACCTAAAATGTTATTTGGTATGTGGGTGATAAAATATACACCATAAATCATATAATTTATGGTAAAATTATTTTTGGGCTATTATACATAGATTCATATAATATAGGAAACTCTATTAAATATTCATAGCTCATTTAAATGTGTTGGGATGAATTTGTGAAGTGCCTTCTTGATTAGAACACCTGGCCTAATTGGAGAAACTTTTGATGTTTCTCATTATCTCGACTACATATGTACCTTAATGATTTGTCACATTTGATTGATTGGGGTTATCTTTATATTAAGAAGGATGGGAAGTTCATTTAATATACCATGGATATACTAGACCATTAAGGGAAGGTATTGTGTTGAAAATTCATATCATTAATAAAATTACTATGGATCATATTGATTTGAAGAAGTAAACATAATAAATAGATTTAGTGATGAATGATCAATATCCTGTGAAATTTTATATTTCTTTTCTCATGAAATTCTATGGTACTATTAATTTTTGATGAATTTATTTTTATAATGTGTTATTTTATAAAATTATTTTTTAAGTGATATAATTAAACTTTTCATGAATTAAAATCCACATTAGAGTATTTATAATAGTGAATTAAAATTTCGCTGGTTATACTTGTTCAATTAAATTTCTATCATTTGGATTATTGTGGAATACATTATTTTATGGGGTATATAACAATGAGTTTGGTAAATTATTATACTATTATTAGGGAGTAATAAAAGTGTCTTGAATATAAAATTATATAACATATGTTATGTGGTTACCTATTTATATTTTAGATGATTTAGGAATGGAAATTGAATTTTGGACACTTTTGTAGTAAAACATAGGGGTTCTTAATGAACCAGATAAAAGTATGGAGTCCAATACAACATAGACCAGGCCAAAAATGTTTATCCATTTAGTCTAACATTTAAGAGAGTATTAAAAATTACAACCATTTTAGTTCACATTTAAAGTGGAAAAGACTATGGTTTAGATAAGTTTTTAAATTAATATTTAAAATAAATTTATAAAATAAAATATACTTATTGTTAAAGAAAATTAAATATTCAATTGGTAATATTTATCAAATAAATGTAAATATAGAAATAATTTCATCACATACTTAAAAATATATATTTTTTGGAAGATAGATGTTATATTAAATTAAAAAATAATAAAAAAAGATAAATATATTATATGCTTCTAATCTATTCTATGTATGTTGAGCTCATTTTTCTTAATTTAATTTACTTTTTCTCTTGGTTCTTTTAATCATGATTAAAATGTGGGACATTTTTTATGTTCATCCTAACTGATATATATAGGTTTGTCTATGTTTCCCATTTTTCAAGTATTGTTAACAAGACCTATTAGAATCATAGTTAGGTAATATGTCACATAGAATATTAATGATAATAGTTTTCTAGAGCTTTGGAGGTAGAGGGAAAGATATTATATGTGAATAGTTAAGGGAACAATATGATTTATCCATGAGAGGTATATTTTAAGGAAGAATAAACAACACTAAAAATAACTTTTCTAGGGGAACTATGCATGTTAATTATGCTTCATATCTTGAGGTATAATATTAGGGTACAAAGTTAGTATATGAAGCTACCTAACCATTTCAATTTTGTAATACTCCTCAATTTAACTTTTAAAACCACCAAAGCCCTCAATTTAGACCCTGTAACTCTTGTTGGGTTATTTGAATAAACAGTATCATAATTTTGGAGTGGTTTTTAATGAATTTATTAATCTTTAAATGAATTTCTCCATGAATAAAGTGGATTGGGATCTAAATTAAAGATAAATAAATCCATAGATATATTTAGTTTTCTTTGTTTGATGATATCTTCTATATATCTATATATCTTAGTAGTTAGTTGTGGGAATTTATTAAATGGAAGGATCATGATGTTTTTTATGGATATGTACTTTTCGGACTGAATTGTGAAATCTATGAACCTTGTTTAACTAGATAACAATGATCTTGACAATGTAATGAATTATAAACATTTTTATTACATTCCATGTGAATTAGAATAATTTAATTAATGTAGGGGGTTAACATTATAATCATATAAAATTAATTATAAAAGTTATTTAAAAAGAATATTTATGGGTTTGTTTATTATAATGAAAAAATTGTTTTTGAATGATTTCCAAAAATTAAATAAATTTGGATAATTTATATATGGTATTAATCAATTTAAGATAAGTTAATTTATGTTGATAGAATAAATAGATTAAGTGATTTTAATAAGTGGATTTGTAGTGTTCTTGTGTTGAAAATCTATTAGCATACAATAATGAAATAATTAGAATGTTCATAAAATGTTATTTATCATATAAAATTTATGGATTTTGGTTAGTTTGAACAAATATTGAATTGATTAATTAAATTTTGATAGGTGAAAATTAATTCTATTATACTGTTATTATGATGTTAAAATATATGTTATTGATTTATTAATGATATGATGAATTCCATGAAATAAAGGGGACAAGCATGATATATTATGATAGGATGTTAAGAGGGAAATTAGAGTGGTACATATGATTTATTGGTATTGGTTTACTAAGGAAAAGTGGATGTTATGTAATCATAATTAATTAATATAAGTAATTTTCATAACTGGTATAGATTAATTGAATTTATAAAAACATTTGGATAATATAGAACTTGTGTTTTTTGATGTTTATGATTTGAAATGTTTTTTGACGAATTGTATTATAATTTACATTAATGAATGTTCTTATGTTATGTGCTATTGATTTAATTATTTATTATTTTGTTATTTTTTGGTGTATTTTCTAAGATTAATGATCTAATATCGGTGCAATGGGTGAAAGGAGAGGGATGGATATTGTTGTTGCTATAGTTGTATTACTATACAGTTATTAAAGTTATTGTTGTATAGTTTTTAAATATGATTATTTCTATTATAGACATATAAATAGATGTTTTTGGGGTTATAGATATTATTTACAGAGATATGGATGATTTGATGTCAACGAAATGATATGTAATATGTTTCATAGTAAATAAGATATATATGATAGTGTTTTTCGTAGTGTATGAGTGAAATATGATAGTTTATATGATGTTGATATATTATATACGTTTGAATTAATTTAACCATTTATCTTTATTTGGGTTTTGGTCATATAAATTATGGAAAATATTAATATATTATTCACGATTTTTTTAATAAATGCTTACATGACACATGATAGGATAAAGTAGAAAACTAATTATTATTCATGTATACTCACCATAATATCATTTTTTATTATTACATTATTTATCTAAATGTGGTGTTGAGTGACCTTAGGTGATGCATGTGGGGATAATTTTGGGGGTAAAAAGAGAAAGAAATGTGTTTATTAACTTATTTAGAATTTCATTTTAGCTTTTGGGTATTATGATTTATAAACATACATGGATTTGTGTGTGACACTCTATGCATGTGTTATCAATATTTTGTAGGTGGGTTATGGGTATTTTAGTAGAGTTTTTTATGTGGTTAATGTTGATTATATTTTTTTCATTTTATTAAAAAAATGTGTAATGTATCCCAGAAAAAATATTTTACAATATTTGTGATAGTAACTACCATGTTCCCTATTAGAGGACGTATTAAATTATCACATTTGATTATATTACCAGATCAATTGGAGTCTTTGATGGACTGGTTCATGGAATAAGTCATATTTCTATGATGCAATATGTAGTTATAATTGAATACATACATTTTTTTATTGTAAAAAATGGGAATTAATGTAACACCCAAGAATGATAAAGGGTTAAAATACTAAATGATAGGACTCATGTCATCATGGTTCACGTTTATTTTCAGGATCCTACATAATTAGAACTACACAATTAAGAATTATTAGTCTAGAGTAGTAATCCGGATGTGTGACCTTCTATAAAGTTTCCTTGGGTGTGTGGGAGTGAGGAAAACGCACACTTGAAAGAATGTTTGTTGGTAAGATGGGGAAATCATTAGTTTGATGCCCTATTCTAGCATGTGTGTGGGGACTAGGTAGGGGAACATGTGTCCATGGAGAAATTGATGTTTCATGGAAGCCCAAGATCCAATGGCCTCTTTATGGAAGGGTTTCTATGTTGTCAGAAGATCCCAATTGTTACATTGGTATCAGATCATGAACCCACCCTTAAGAGTGGTGGTACTGCCTTGGTTGAGATATAGTGTCCATAATGAGGGCGTTGTTCTCTAAAATTTGGGTAAATGTAACCCCCCAGAATGATAAAGTTTAAAATACTATATTATATAAATCATGTCAATAAGGTTCACCTTTATTTTTTGGGTTCATAACTGATTAATACTCCATAGTTAAGCATTCTTGTCCTATAGTAGTGATTATGATGGGTGCCCATCATGGAAATTTCCTAAGGTGCATGAAAGTGAGGACAATGAACACTGGAAAGAACATGTGTTGGCCTGGGGGGGGATTCATTATTCTGATTACCCACTGAAGCATTGGGAGGGTAAATGTAGGGGAACATGTGTCTATAGGGAAACTAGTGGTACTTGGTGGTCTTGGACCTGATATCCATGCTATCACAAGGTGAATGTGTTATCAGTGGGGCCTAGTTGTTATAATGATGATGAAGTAGAAACTACATTTAATGATTAGATTATATAATTTTAATAATAAGATATTCTCAATCCTTTTATTGTTTCTCTATATTTGAGGTTAATAATTTTCCATTATAAATTAAAAAATATATTCAAGTATATGTTCTCATTAAGGGACCATAAATTGAGATATCCTCAAATATCAAAGGTAGTGTAATAATTTATACTGAGGATAATTTTTCTATGCCAAATGGGTCTGATCCTATATTATATTAATTTTGGAAATTAGGTGCAATGTTCATAACTCAAATACTCTATGTCCATGTTGAGGTGGGTGTATATGATATCATTAGGGCCTAGTTGTTACATTTGTTTTAGAGAAGGAACCCATCCTTATGTGTGGTGGCACTTCATGGGTTGAGATATAGGGTCCACTATGTTGACGTTGTGATTTAATAGGTAGTGAATATAACACTGAAGAATAATAAAGTGTTAAAAATACTAAATTCTATAACTCATGTCAACAATTTTCACCTTTATTTTCTAGAACCTAAATGATTAGAACTCCACAGTTAAGCATGCTTGAGATATTTTAGTGATCGGGATGGGTGAACTTTAGGAAAGTTTTCCAGGGTGTGTGGGAGTGAGGGAAAAGCACAATGGAAAGAACATGTGTTGTTTTATGTGGGAATTCATTCATCTGATAACCCATTCAAGAACGTCGGTGGGGCCTAGGTAGGGGACCACGTGTTTGTGGGTTAACTAGTGGTATATGGTGGTCCAGGACATGACATCCTTGTTAAAGAGGGTTGTATGTGCTATCAACGAGGGCCAGTTATTACAGAGAATATGAAGTGAAAAAAATATATTGATTATAGGTAAATAATGTTTCTTTAGTAATAAAATAACTGATTCAAGAGGATTCTCTAAATAAGTTACCAGAAATTGAGATATACTCTAAAAATATTGAAGGTAGTGTACTAATTTATAGTGCAGATAATTTCCCTATGTCAAACAGGTTATAGCCTATATTGGATTTTGGTATGAAATTAGGTGTCAGGTTCATGAACCAAATATCATGTCTGGGGGGTATCTTTAATCATGTGAATTATAAAATTTTCTTAATCCTTTTATCATTTCTATACATTATAGGTAAATAATTTTTCTTTAGAAATAAAAATATTGATTCATGTGAATGCTTTAAATAAGGTACTTATAATTGAGATATCCATTAAAAATATTGAATATGGTTTACTAATTTATAATGAGGATCGTTTCATTATGTCAAACAAGTTTGATCTTTTGTTGGGTTAGGTTGGTAAATTAGGTGTGATGTTCATGACACAAATACCCAGTCAAGAAGAATATCACATGTGCCACTACCCAAATATAATTTCATGGTCCCCATGGTCTTGAGACTAGAATATTGGGTCTGAATTTACTATTAAAAAATTATTTAACCACTTTAATAAATATATTAACACATTACCAAATACCTCAATAAGGCCAGTTTGACTCATCAATAAGTTGAATGTTTTAGAAAATTGAGATACAAGACTATAAAAACCCACTATGTAATAAAAATGTAAGTATATAGGAACAATTATTTATATGTAGTAATAATATATATATATATATATATATAATTATTGCACATTTAACTTAGGGCATGGAAAAAATAAAAATTCAGTGTTTTCTGAGTGCATCATAGTGGCTGACTAAGGTTGTATCACTCGAGGAGCTTTCTCAATTGTTCACTAACTTGATCTAATTCACCAAAACTACTTCTTTTTTATGTTTTTAATTATTCTACAAATTCAATGGATTTTATAAGAAAATTTAAAGCTAAAACATATACTAACATTCAATGATATAATGGGATTAGTAATGGAATAACATTTCCTTTGTGGGTTGGTTTGTGGGTTACATTATTCTCCCTATTGGTGTTTAAATTATGTTTGATAATTCAATTTTGAGATCTAATTCATGAATTACTATTATTTTATTTAGTGGAATGAAATATTGAATGCATATATCAATCCCAATTCAACCACCTCTTATAATCAAGGTTGATGACACACCTCGATCAAGCATGTGACATCTCTCAGGACCTGGATCCAAAATGTATCCAAATTCACATGATCACCCTCTTGTAAATCAGATGAAAATTATATTTCATCTATCTCCTCTATAAGTGGTCATTATAAGTGTAATTTATTGTTAGGACCATCCTCTTCTACCCCCTTGGGATCTTCACTTCAAAAACTAGTGGGGACTATTTTTCCATAGCTTGTTCAGGATCTAACTCTGGTTCAGGTTCGGGTTGCTCCATTAATACATGAACATATTCAAACACTCTTTTGGATTTTACATTCTATTTTTCAATTATTTCTATAATTTATTGCATATGGGATCTATTATAATATTATTTAGATGCTTCATCTTTTTTTTGCGGCACCTATGAGTAATCATACCATGCATAAAAAACGTGAATTTAAATACATCATGGGAAAATATTATTTTATTTTTTATTTTTATTTAAAACATTAATGTAAATATATCTAAAATATTAAAATCGAATAAATAAGTAAAATATGAATTAGATCCCTAGAAATGGTACCAGTTTTGATTCACACCTTTCATAGGTCATGGAAAAAGGTAATTTATTCTCCAAATGCAGTACAGAGCTGGACTAGGGTCATCTCACTTGACAAGCATTCTCAGTTGTTCACTCACTTAAAATAATTCACCTAAACTAATTATTTTTGTGGTTTTTAATTATAATAAAATATAAATGAGTTTTAAAATAAAATCAAATGGTAAAACTTATACTAACATGAAATGACATAATGAGATTAGTAAAGAAAGAACATGGCCTTTATGGTTTGGTTTCTGGGTTCCATCATTCTCTTTGTCGATGTTTAGATTATTTTTGATAATCCAATTTAGATATATTATTCATGAATTAATATTATTTTATATAGTGTTGTGAAAACTTCAATTCCTATATGAATCTCATTTCCACCTCCTCCTTTAATAAAGTTTGATGGCACACTTCAATCGAGCATGTGACATCTCCGAGGACCTAGCTCTATCGTATTCCATTTCATCCACTGAATGTATTAACACCATCATATAAAGATATTATATCTAATAGAATGTAGGGAAAATATTTAATAAAATAATTGAAATTAGTTTGAGATTAGTTTTTGGTTGGATGATCGCCACACCCATGCACTTCACTTTTTCTCATCACAAACCTAATGAAACATAAGAATTTATGAGAAAAATAAATGTAATTGCCACATACCTCCCACAAGTTAAGCCTTAGGTTATCCCCTCATATTTTTAATTAAGAGTACATAGTGGATATAATAATAATAAAATAGGATAATTATATTAGGTTTTGAAGAGATTGACAGATAGAATAAGATGAAAACACTTGAATTAAAAATATGAATAAGTGTTACCAAATTAAAGGAATTTAAAATAAAAAGAAAAGAAGAAATAAATCATAGAGCTACATCATGTACCTTGTCCTCATATCCAATGGTGGTGCAAGAATCCCATTCATAATGGGTGAAATCCTTCTTATATAGGCCAAGGGTTTTCCGTACTTCGGTCTTCAGATTCAAGATCTTTGAAATTTCCCTTTCAGATCTCCTACAGATTCATTCCACCAAAATATTGATCTCATAAATCCAATTTAATGGACTTATTATGGAATAGTTTATTCTTAAAATATGTCCCAAAATATCTTTTAATTTTAACCCTAATATTTCATCTTGATCTTCCTTCTGTAGTAAGAGTTTTGGCCAATTAATCTTGAGATTTTATTCTGGCTGAATAATTCTTATTTCTTCCCCAAACGTTCAACATCCAAGGGAAAACTTAATGAAGGAATATCTTAATGATATTTAATAGAATAATTCCCCATTTAATTTTTTCCATTCTAATTAGAATCACAATAATTGGGGGTTTTTGACTTAATTATGAATAATTCATTAAGGTGGGGTCCACGGGTTTATCCCGAATGATTGTTCAACTTGATTGAATTTTTTGGACCCTTGTGTGGAAAAATTAGATCATATTTCAGCAGAAAAAGATTAAGAAAATAAAGAAAGTAATCAAATAAAAAAAATAATCACATTAATTGTATTTATAGTATAATGTTTATGGTTGAATTACCAAAGTGATTAAAATCTATATATATTTTATAATTAAGAAACTTTCACATTTAATCCTAAAATGCCCTATAAATCCAAAACTGGTGCAAATAAATCAAATTGATAAATTTTAAGGGATTGAATAATTGAATTACATATTAAAAATTATTAAAATATTTTCTATATCACCAATATAGTAAAATATCCCTGTTGGAATAAAGAATCATTACACAATTAGAGGGAATACGTGATATGATAACACTACCATTGACATAAATTGCATCCCACTCCACCACCTCATGGGATTAAAACATATGAATCCACAAATACTCCCAAAAATCCATCATGGATTCCAATAATTGAATGTACACCGGTCTTACATGAAATTAAACACAATAAGTTTTGGGTCAACCTAAGATTGCATGAATGATCTAAGTATATACATATTCAATAGGGAACCACCAACATTACTCAACTTAGTACAGAATTTTTATGTGTTTATATGAGCATGTTTAATAATATATGTAAATATATAGTGATGGGGATTAGGGTTTGAGATGTCGGTTCCACACTATCTCAGTGTCGTGCTTGTGGCTGGCGGTGTAGGTTCTGTCGGGAACGAAGGTCCGCGACAGGTTGGGGATGGTTCTGCGGCAAGTCTGTCGATGTATCGGGATGCTGATGTTCGATCTGTCATCCGGTGTGAAGGTGAACTGAATCACGGAGGTATCATTCCCTTGGTGGATGTATCTTCACAGATTCGCGCGGTCTGTGATCGTATGGATGAAGGTGGCTTGAGGGGTCGTGATGCTACCTGGGAGGTTGAAGGTGATGTTCATAGATCTCGGAATCTGGACGCTGGTCATGATTTTTTGGGCGATGCAGGCGTGCGGGGTCGGTTTGCTGTGTCCAATCTAAGACCGCCGCTCAAGAAGGATTTGAGTTCATGTGTTCATGATGGATCCGATAAATTGACTATTGTAATTTCTTCTGGTTTTTCTTTTCCTGCTTCGCGGAGGATATATCCAGATGATGATTTGAAGCCTGCATTTGCATCTTATACTGACTCTTTCTCTGGAAGAATTTGTAGAAATGGGTCTTCAGCACATGTTGAGGTGAATCCTGATGTTTTTTCTAAAAGAATTTCATCGGGAAAACTTCTCTGATTCCACGTCTTGTTTTACCTAAGGGTCAGAAATCCTGGAGTTTTGATGATTTGGTCCGATGGATTTCTTGTTTGTGGGGTTTCTCTAATTGGAGGTGTGTATCTCTTGGACATGGTTTCTTTCATTGCATTTTTCCTTCAGATGATGCTAAAATTCGTGCATGGAGCACTGGATCTCTTTCCTTGAAGCCTGGATGGCTTCATCTTCATGAATGGTATTTGGATTTCAATGATTCGCGTGTATGTAATTCTTTTTCCTAGGTATGGGTTCATCTTCATGGTCTTAATTGGGTTCTTTGGAACCAAAATATTTTTTTTTGATATTGGCATGGCGATTGGGAATCCTATACGACTTGACAAGGAGACTGAGAATGTTTGGTTTGGACATTTCGCTATAATGTTAGTTGAGATTGATCTTAGCTCCACCCTGATTTAAAAGGTAAATCTTTACACTCCGACGGATGACATCCAAATTTATGTTGAGTATGAAAGAAAGCCCCTTTTTTAATGAATGTATATCTGTTGGGAACTCGTTGGAATTATGTCTAAGAAGAGTTTCCTGCGAGAACTATGGGATGAAGGGTCATCCATCCAGCCTTTGTAAAAGGAGATCAAGGAAAAATGATGTGGATTTGTCACAACCTCATGATCATAGTAGCAAGCCACATTCCAATAAGGTTGATGTGTTGGATTCTGAGGAAGGTCATTAGCTACCTTCGAAACGGAAGGGGCTGATGGTGGATTCATCACCGTTGAGGTCCAACAGTGGTCCTTCTAATATTCGGGATAATTATTCATCTCTGATTACTGGTCCCTCTACTGCTCAGGTTTGATCTTCCATTGAGAGTACACCCAAAGCGGGTCCTACAGTTACTCCCATGGGCTTAGTTGGGATTGAAAAGACTACTACTCTTTCGGTTGCCGGATCTCCTACTTGCATTGACAATTTATGCATGATTCCTGGTGCAGGATTGAAATGTGATGAGCCTGTTGGGATTAATTCTATCATTGAGTCTCCTCCCAAGGTTGATTGCCATCAAGTGATCCAGAATATCTTAAACTCTTCTAGGATATCTGGGAAGTGGGGTGACATCTCGGAGACGGAAGGGACTACAGTGGGTAGCAGTGTTCCTACTTCTATCAAAGACGCACTAATTTCTGGAAAAGGGGGAGTTGACTTCACTTCTACTCCCTTGAAGCACAGGCCAAGGAAGGACTACTCTAATACACCTCGCACTGTGTGTATGCTCTCTTCTAAGATATCGGGTAAGTATAATTCTGATATTATTAATATTCTCAATCGGGGTAATTCCAACTCTAAATGGGAAACTGCTGATGATTCTGATTATGGGAATGATATGTCTTATTATGATCTATAACATTGTGTTTTGATGGATGAGGGCAAGTCCCTTTTTTTGACCCAGCCTGTCTCCTCTGTACACTTTTCCTTGTTTTAACACATAGTCAAAAGCATCGCTTCTGGTTGGTCTTTCTGGTATATGGTAGAAATCGTTTTACAAGGATTGGAGACATAAAATTTAAATGGAAACAGAAAAATAATAGATAAGAATACAAAAAATTAAACCCTAATAATCCCTATACTGAGATGTTTCAAACAAATACAGCTTTCTTCGGGTATATCTCATTACTGGTAACATGGTTGGGGGGAAGGGAAATATTTTACACCATTCTAAAAAAAGAAACATATACTAGAGCTTAGGCACAAGGGAATCCCATGGTATAGGGGAAATTCTATACAAGTTTAGGACATCATTCCATCCTATGGAATAGGGAAATGGGTATACAAAGTCAGGGTTAAACACCAGTCCCAATTCAACCTTGTACATCCGTGGCTAGTGAACCTTTTAAAAAAGCTCATATTGAAGGAATTTATATATATATATATATATATATGGACATAACTCTACAATACTAATTATGAACTATCATTAATGTAACCATATTAAAAAACAATCAAATCGTAAAAGTTATCTTGATCATTAAACTAAGAAAAGTTGGCAAGCTCCCATACTAACATTTAAAATTATAACAGTATAAAAATATTAAAAATACATAAAAACATAAAATAAAATATATGTGTATTCACATAATATAAAATTTTATAACACCAAATTTTACAGTCACTTTCCAAATATAAAATAATTCATGGTAAAATTTGTTCTTTGTGATACTAATTTGAAAAACAATATCATACTAAAATATAGAGTGAGTGACAGCTTTGGGTTCACCTTAGAACCTATATACATGATCTTTCAATCCTTACATGGGTAATGATGAGGAACCCCTATTTTTCAATTTTTTATATCTATTTTTATCAATTAAATGTGTTTTTAATGGAAAATTAAGCATATAATATTGACATGTTATGTATGGAACAAATATACATCTAACTGCTATTCTTTGATTTTTATAATTTGATTACTTATTCTTGGGTGACTTACTATTTCATGGTGTTTTAATTAAAATTTAACTAATAATATAATGTTACAATTTGTTTTATTGAAACAATACTAACTAGAGTAGGTAATTTCTATACATCAATTACAAACATAGAAAAGAAGAGTAGAATGGCTATTATTTTAAGCTCTTTCATCTGGATCATTTTCATGTAGGTAGTATCCTATAAGTACTTTTAAGAAAAACTACTTAGACATGAATATAGAATCTAGAGATTCCAATCCACCATGTCATTTCTAGTACTGAATTTCTGATGCATGAAACCTATGTTGTTTTTTAAGAGATAGTTTGTGATGATGATGGTAAAGCCTCTTCTGCCTCTATCTTCCCCATCTGAAATGAGATGTTTTGTGAGCACCATTGATGAATGTTTTTTCATGTGATGAAAATTGAGTTAAGTCTCATATGGTCCCAATACCCCTCTTGTTGGTCAATACTTCTCCTACCATTTCCACCAGATGAAATTGAAGAGGGATTAAGGTTTCCAATTAAAAGGATGTACATGGTGGGAACAATTCTCAATGTTGAGGGATAAAATATTGAAAGAGAAGACATATTTCTTGGCCTGAATAACCTATGGTGTGTGATATTTTGAATTCAATTCTAGAACTGGAGAAGAAATGTTAATTGGGATATATGGATAGTAGGTTACATCGAGAATCGTATACATTGGGATGGACACCTACGTCAATAAAGGCTACACTCAAAATTAGCTACGTGATCCTCAATATCTTACATCAGGAAATTTCTATGTAATCCAAAATGACTGCATAAAAGGGTTTGAATACATCGGAGTATCTTATGTAGAATAATCGTCTATGTAAGGAAATTGCAACATGAAGCAAAACACATATACAGATAATTGACTTTGTGGAAAATTTTCTCATGTGGTCCATTAGACTATGTGGATCAAATGGTTATGTTTCCCATTCGACTACATAATTCATAATTTCCTATGTGAGTAATTGGATAAGTCAACCCAAATGGATATATGGAAAATGGATACATGAGAAAACTTGTACGATGATGATAATAGCTACACGGATCAAATCATCTATGGTGATCTAGATGAAACATTAGTTATACTGTTCATGTAGATGAATGATACTATATCTTATCCAGCTAGAAGTCTTTCCATTTGAACTCGTGTAAGGTGTCCAACATCCTTTTCAAGGAAGTTTGTGGGAGTTGTTGATTGAGTGTCAGGAGGAAGTTGTCATCTGATAACATGGAGTCAGAATATATATAATGATGAGAAGAAAAGGTGTTGATAGTGGAGAAATGGGAATAAAATTTGAGACACTGATGATGGTTGAGTGTAAAATTTGACAAGCATAAAAGGAAGCAAGGGAGAGGCAGACTGAGTAGAGTGAATTGTTTTTATTCTAAATCCCTAACATGGGAAATCTTCATTTTTATAATCTTATTTTTATATAATGTTTCATAAAATATCTTGAATTAAATTAATACCCATGTTGATATGGTTGGATAAATTAATTATGGGAGAAAGAAGTTGATATGACATGCAGTTTTACCCTTGTCCGGGTGTCAGATGTTGTAGGATTCAACGACTTTTCTCTTTGATCATGTATTTATGAACATAACTATATAACATAGTAAAGGTTGTTCAGGTTGTTGAATCAATTAATAACATGTTATTTGGAGGGATAATAGATAATAGGACATACCAAACAAGTATGGGTTTCTATAGTTCCCCAATGATTGGGTAAGATAAGTATTTTGTTCAGAAACTAAAGGTACATATCACATATAAAATGGAAACTTTATAAAGTTGGGAAGACACCTCTTCTATTCCTACAGTGACATCAACTGGGTGAGATGAAAATAAAATAAAAATAAACCCACATCAAAATAAGTCTTCCATCTAAAAAATTTCCCCTACTTTAGTCATTTAATTCCATCCACATTCTTTTACTTATTTATCATCCTCTAACCCTACCTTTGTTTATCCCCCAAACGCTTTTCCACTAGAGTCATTCCCATGATTTAATTCACTATTCACCTTTCTTATTGGTATTGTTTTCACTATAGTCATACAACATTCCTTCTCTTTGTTTTATACCAAATTTTCATGATACAAATAGTTAGTATGTCTTATAAATAAGTAATTTTTCTGAAGTGCAATGACTTTCGTGTCAAATATTGGCATCATTTCTAAGGAATGGAATGTTTGACCAAGAATTAAATATAAAAAAAAGTTTTTTTTCATTTTTTTTGGTTTCTAAAGGGGGTGAATGAAAACTTTTTTATCATCTTAGTACCTCAAGGAATTTATACCGAAAATTTAAAAACACTTGAGTGCTTTAAAACTTATTAATAATTCTTCAATAGAAAATCTTGCGAAAAAATTTCTCAACCAACCAACTCAGAATCTCAACTAAAAGAAAAATATAAACTCTTTGACAATGGGAAATTCAATCATTGATAAAGTAAGGCTCATGGAGTTTCATGTTTGGATTTTATAAAGTAACCCATCTTGTATTAGGCAAACCCAATGATTCATAAATTATGAAATCATAAAAACCAACATTTCTATACTACTATATTATCCTGGACTATCCAATATGGATTTCTATATTTTATAAAATATTTTTATTGAATATTTCAGTAGTTACCACTTAGATACCTAAGTAATGAATAATTTAAGTTAATGTTTTTTTCATTATATTTAAAGGGAAATAAAAAAGTTTGGATTTAATAGTTAGATGAAGATATCCTTGATACATGGGATTATCATCAAAATGCCTTTTTTATGAATTTTTATACATGAAGGATGATTTTTGAAATTGAGAAAAAAATAAATGGGTTTTTATAAAAGGAATGTGACTTATTCCAAGAATCATGGGATAGGTTGAAAGGGATTATTCAGTCATGCACCCAAAAAAAATATACACCCCTAATTTCTCATAGATACCTTTTAAAATCAATATTAAACCATATCATCAAACATTATTTGATCAGTCTTCTGGAAGTGAGTTTTTTTATAAAACAGAAAGATTCTCAAGGAGATTTTCAAACATTTAACACAAAATACCTAGAACAAATTCTCCAAAAGGAAGACAATTATTAGAAAAATAATTCAAACCTACCTCTCAAGATAAATCACTATCTTATAGTTTTTACACTAATTATTATAAACACACTCTCAGGTAGAAATATCTTTAATGTGGAATGTTAATCGATTCATAATTCATCTTTCTAAACTTTGATATTTATTTACATGGCCTTTAATAATATATCTTTACTGGGTATTGTTCAAGGATCCCATTAAGATATTATCCTTTATATAAAAAATAAAACTAAGGATACATGAGCTTTCCTAACTTGTCTTAGAGGTAAAAGGGTGTCATAAGTCCTCCTATAAACCTTTTTTTTAATAGGATAAAAAACATTCAGCATTTAGGACCTCTACCGAGGTATGAGACGTCAATTTTACAAGATTAAATCAAGTGGATGATCCAAATAATTATTGAATCGTTTGACGAGAAAAAGGTGAAGAGTGATTTTGTTATGACATGGCTGGAACATAGGTTTTGAAACCTAGAGTTACAATTTTGATAGTTAGTCATAAATTCAAGAGCTTGAGACTAGGGGAAGCTTCCTAGTAACACTGATTCTAATTAAAAAAAACATTTCATAGTATTCACCACTAGAGGTGGGTACCAAACTCACCAGGAAGTCGCAATGGAGCCCAAAATGTATTCTCTTGAAAATTATGCAAAACATGATGAAACCACTATGGAAGCTACACTGTCTAGAAAGTATGTCAACCAAGCTTAGATTAAGTTACATCCTACTATACCTTCTAAAAAATCAAAAGAGGATGATCTTAAAACCTTGGAAATTAAATGAAGGAAGCTAATTTTAGAGGAAGCTGAGAATGTTCCATAAGTAATGTGGAATTTATCACAGACCATTTCTTTTCCTCAAAGACTCTAAAAAGAAAATTAGGATTCTAAATTTAATAAGATTCTAAATGTTATCAACAAAAATAATTTTGATATCCATTTTCTTGAAGTTCTTATTAATAATATTTATTATCTATAATCTCTCAAAAAAAAAATTTCAGGTAAGAAAATTTTGGAGGAGTTTCCTACCTATAATATCACAAAGGAATGTAGTGAAATATTTCAGAATAGGATACCTCCAAAGTGAAAATATATTAGTATTGTTTTTATTTATTACGATTTTTGGGATATGGTTTCTTCAGTAAATTATTTGTGTGATCTTGGAGAAAGTATCAATTTTATTCTCTCATCATTGTTTTAGAAACTGGTTCTTGTTATTACACAACCCGTACTAGTTTTTTTATTGTTACAAATAGATCTATTTCCCACCCTATTAGAAGGGTGGGTGACTTGCTTGTGGGTTGGGTAAAGTATTTTTACCTATTAATTTTCTAATTTTGGATATGGAATTTGATAAATCTACTACTATTATTCTTTGAATAACTTCTAAATCCATAGGAGGAGACGTCATGAATGTTTCAATTGGAAAACTACATTTTTAGCTATGCTAACCAGAGGGAATAATCCAATGTTTTTAAAAATAAAAAAGAACCACACTAGAACCATGTTATACTAATAGATGAGTTTCTGAGTATTGATGAATTAATAGATTAGGGGGACAAATAATTTTTCAGGATGATTTAAGAAATCAATGATGCTCTTGAGTTTCCTATATAAACCTATATGGGGGTTAGTTTGGATAAGGATAAGGATCCCATGGATGAATATAAATCCTAATTCCTTGGTCACTTGGATAGATTTGTTAAGGGTCATATTTTGACCTTTTGGGAGGAACATTTATCTAAATAGTGTTTTTTACATTAGTAGTAGTGAATTATAGTTTTTTACAATTCATTTTTCAACATAAAACATGAGTGCCTTGATCCCTTAGGCCTACATGTCTACCTTCAAGCCAACTCCCTCCATACTAGGGAGCTCAAAACTCTACCATTTCAGGTAAAATATGACTTTCTGGGGGACAACATAACTTTACCTACAATAATTTATTCATCACTACAGGAATGTAGAGAGGATAAGATTCTAGATCATATAAAGTATGTTAAATCTGTTACTGGATTTCCATTGTGGATATAATAGGTATATACCTGAAATTACCTGTGCCTAGTTACCCAGAGTCAGTGCATTATTACATAACATTGGCATGATACAAGGAAATCATGTCCCTAAAGACCGATTAGTTTAGTAGCCTTGTATATACTAGATACATTCATAAGTTTTAAATTACATTATAAAATGAAGAACTTAAACAACATTATTTCTATAGACCACACTCATATCCCCTCAGACTATCCCTATAGTTCGGTCATAAAATACTTCTTCGCATCCTAGGAAAAATAAATCAAAGAAAGGGGTGAGCTCAGATGCTCAGTAAGGATAACAATATAGCAAAAACTTTCATAAATAATCCTAAACATTTAAGTCAATGTATAAGACTGAAACAAAAGCCTTTAAAACTTGAACTTCATCATAATATGGCAATGATAAAAATAAAATGATTCCATTTAATTATTCACATGGATATTATACTAGTTGAATAATCGCATGCATTTTAAATAGCCACTTTCATAATAATGGAATGCATAATGGTAGACATTCATAACCACATAGTCAAGGCCTTGTGCCAAGACTACAAATAAGATTTTTTCAAGGCCTTGTATCAAGACACTAGTTTCTCTCATGAGACCTAAAAATGGATTGAGGAGCTATAGTGGGCTCCACCCATCACTTACTAAGTCCAATGCATTCCTCATATGAAAAGGTTTAAACACAACCTAAACATTAATATTAAAACTAGCATACGAAATGTCAATACATTATCCATAAAACCTGAATGGTATGAAATAAAACATCCACAGTAAAACATATCACAAAACATTAAATATAATATGGAAGTTTTGTATCATGATAAATCAACTTCAAACAAACTTAAAATCCATCAAAGGATGTTGACATAGATTAAATCAAAACATTTTTATAGAAATATCTGTTTCTATTTTGAAATAAATTAAAAGTCACATAATTATAAAATAAAATATTTATATTTGAAAAAAAATTATAATCTTTTAAGGGAAGCTTCGACGATGTTATAATGGTAGAAAATAGATGCACCCTCTGTATAAGTTAAAAAAACATTCTTACCTTAAATTTGTTGAAAAGGTCAAAAAATACCTTGTTTGGAAAATGATGAAAAAATTCCTTTATAAAAATCTTATAAAAGTCAAAAAAGGGTATAAATGACTTTATCCCATAGTCTATAAAATAGTAAGAATGTTTTGAAATTCATTTTTGAGAAACATGGATATGGATGATGAAGATGTCCCATTAGATAATTACGTATAAATAACCTCAGATAATGAAGATGTTGTAGAATTAACCATTAACTTGTACTTTTCCTTAGTCTGGACTAGGTTAACCTAATATATAATGGTTAAATAATTTTTATTAAATTATACAAGAATCATATACATTAATATGATATCATATATGATCTTTTATCATTTCTTTCCTAATAAAATCTTAGTATTATCGTCGTTTCGGGTGTTAACTGATTCATTTTCCTTTATATGATTTTTTACATAAGTAATGTTTGTTATGGATAGGATGTATATTATTCATATTAATAATTATATTAAGTCTTTAAACATTATTTTTAATCATCTAATGAAAATTAGTCTTGAATGTAAACGATGGGGAATGAATCTCATCGCGTTCGTGGAGAGGGTAATCTGTAGGTACGCTCGAGCGACAATATCATTATTTTGATATTAAAATAATATATAATTTGATGGTATATCATATATAAATAGTCATTATCATGTTATATTTATTATTTACATCAATTAAACATCATTTTTACACCCATCCAAATGATATTGTATTGAATAACAACTACACCACGACGTGGAGACAGTAAGCCGTATGTACGCACGTATGGTGACATGTCATTCAAAGGATGGATAGAATAATAAATATGGTTTTACCATATTTACAATAACATCACAGTATATATAAGATATAGGAGTTATTATTTTATAATGGAAATAACAAAGATAAAGTAAGTGGAAGAAGAAAGGAACTTGAAAGAGGTGATGAAATATTTACCTCTTCTTCGGGTTCTTCCTTTTGATTTGATCAAAAGGGGTCCTTAGGTTGGATTTATAACTAAAGGAAGGCCACTAGGATGAATGGAGGATAGTTGAGAGGGTATTTGGGTAGGGGATGGTCGATCCGAATGGATTTGAAGGTGTGAATTAGAGATAAGGGGAGTGTCCTTTTATAAGAGGGGTGAGGGGCACCTTAGGAAAAGCTAGAAATATTATTTTATAATAAAATAATTTTCAGTTTCTAATGGCTCAAAAAAATATTTCTTTAAGGATAAGGTGGGGATGGGTCTATAACCACTCAAACAATAGGTTTTAGATAGTTTTGGGTCACTATATTAACCGTATATTTTAGATTTAACTCTTAGTTAAATAGTTTGACATTTACCATGTCTCTTTGTATTTTTATATTATATGGTTAATAAACTTACTATATACTACCAAGAGAACCCAAAGTGGTTCATTAATGATACAAATATAATTATATAAGTCTTTTGGATGAACCTTATATTTTTAGGAATAGAATATCAATTAATAATAAAATATTTATTTTAAAAACGCTTTTCTGTCAGTTTTGACACTATTTGGTATTTTTTTGCTAAATTCATAAAAGGTTTATTACATAGAAGAAAATTCATATAACCGACCCCAATATTTCATATTAACCTAGAAAATTATTTTAATTCATAAAAGTCTCAAATTATAATTATTTGGATATTTATAATATTAATTATTTTAACATTTCATTAATTTGTTAATTACTGCATCATCATAGTGTCATAAATAAATTAAATTATTTAATGTATAAAAAATATAAATATAGTAAAATTATGTAGGAAATAACTTTATATTTTTAATTAATATTTATAGTCGAATTTATCTTATGTGAAACCCTATATTAAAAATGTTTTAGTTATTAAACTTTGATTTTAACTCTTTTAACTCTTCTTTGAATTAAATAATAATAAATGTCCTAATCTAATCCAATTGGACCGAATAGGTTTATAATTTATTCCTAAGGCTGTTTCTGGTCGAATTATACTTATCCAATAGAATTAAAACATGTGTTAGGGTAATAATAATATCATTTTTACCCTTAATTACCCTATTTACTTTTAACCGTGGTAAATTAAAGTAAAAAGTTAATATTCACTAAAAATTATTTTCATCTTATTGAACAACATTTTACTTACTGATATTGGTTGTGGCTCTCGGATTTTTGAAATTCAACTCACAGAAGTGGTAAAATTATTTTTTATGTAAATTTGCAAATGCTCCTAATAGGTGGGTAAAAGACGGTAAAAAGTTCAATAAATTATTTTTATATCTAAAATTATTATAAACTGACTCCAATGAATTAAATTGAATATATATAGTATTATGTATCTATTTTTACCTAAAATATATTTAAATAAAATAAATAATTATTTAAATAAAATTTTGGTTTTAAACTATAACTCAGTGTTTTTCACTATTCATCAAAAATTGACACTTTTCATAAAAATAAAAAAATTCACCCTAAGCTAATTTCGATATTCCGAATCCAAAAATTAAGTCCGTTTTGAAAGATAAAATTTATAAAATTTCAAAAAAAGTGGGTATTAATATTCATAACGGCTAGTTTGATTGGTTTTGGTGTGTTAGAACTCGAAGTTGCATGCAACACAAGATATTGTCTTATTCAAAGAGAAGCGTACCGTGGAAGCTTGGGGTGTTACAATTCTCCCCTACATCAAATAATTTCATCCTCGAAATTTCTAGAGTATTACTGCGTAAAAAGGCTCGGGTGGTTCTTCATTATAAGTTCATCAGGTTCCCACGTTGCCTCTTCCATCTTATGGTTTCTCCATAAAACTTTTACCAGATGAGTTGTCCAGTTTCTACACACTTGTTTTCTTATATCAATAACCTTGACAGGTTCTTCGCAATAAGACAAATCGGGTTCCAGTTCTAATTCCTCATAGGTGAGTACATGTGTTGGGTCAGGCATGTATTTTCTCAATAGTGATATGTGGAATACATCGTGAACTTTGGAGAGAATTAGCGGCATTTCCAAATGCTAAACTACAACCCCAATTAGTTCTATAATTTTGAAAGGTTTGATGTACCTGGGACTTAATTTTCCCTTATTACTGAAACATATAACACCCTTCCATGGAGATACCTTTAAGAAAACATGATCTCCTACCTGAAATTATAAATCCTTCCTTCGATTATCATCATAGATCTTCTGTCTACTTTGAGCTTCCTCGATGTGGTTTTGGATTACCTTCACCTTTTCCATTGTTTCCTCCACAAGTTCTGCGCCTACGAGTTTTCTTTCACCAACATCATCCCAACAGGTTGGTGTGTGACATCTCTTTCCTTATAATGCTTCATATGGTGCCATCTCAATACTTGAATGGAAGATATTTTTGTAGGAAAATTCTACCATAGGTAAATATTGATCCCACATACCTTGAAAGTCATGTGAGCATGATCTCAACATTTCTTCTATGGTTTGAATAGTTTGTTCTGTTTGTCCATAAGTTTGGGGGTGGTAGGCAGTGCTCAAATGAATTTTATTATCTACAGATTTCTGAAGACTTTTCTAGAATCTTGATGTAAAACATGGATCATGATCAGAAACAATCGATAGGAGTACTCCATGATGTCTCACAACTTTATTAATATATAGTCTTGCAAGACTTTCAAGTGGTAAATCTTATCTTATAGCAGTAAAATGTGCTGACTTGGTAAGATGATCGACAATGACCCATATTGCATCATTCCTTTTAGGATACTTTGGTAGCCTCATGACAAATTCCATCATGATATCATCCCATTTCCACTCAGGTATGGGAAGAGGTTGCAAGACTCCTATAGGTTGTTTCCTTCCAGCTTTCACTTGTTGAAAAACCATACATCTTAACACAAAATCAACAATATCTCTCTTCATGTTGTCCCACCAAAAATGTTCCTTCAAATCTATATACATTTTGGTGCCCCCCGAGTGTATAGAGAAACTGGAACAATGAGGATCATCAAAAAATTATCTTTTTCGATCAGTTATATCAGGAACACAAAGTCTCTTCCCAAATTTCAAAATTACATCTTCATATACAAAGTCACTCAATCTCTCCTCATTTACAACTTTAATCCCCTTTTGAAACTCCTCATCATCAACCTGAGAGGTTTTTATTCTTTCTAGTAAAGATGGTTTGGCAACCATTTGAAAAATAATTGATGTTTCACCTTCCATGGTTATTCACATATCCATATTTACTATATCCATGTATATAGGACCCTTTTATACTCTAATCTTGTTCAAAACTCCATGATATTTTCTGCTCAAAGCATCTACCACCTTATTTTCTTTCCCCGGATGGTAGTTTATCGTGCAATCATAATCCATGAGTAGTTCAAGCCATCAAATTTGCCTTATGTTGAGTTCTTTCTATGATAAAATATACTTTAGACTCTTGGGATCAGTATAAATCTCACATTTTCCACCATAGAGATAGTGTCTCCAAATCATCAAAGCAAATATTATAGCTGCTAACTCAAGATCATTAGTAGGATATTTTTTCTCATGAATTTTTTTCTTTCATGATGTATAGGAAATAACTCTATCATTATGCATAAAAACACAAACAATTCCTTTCCTCGATGCATCACTGTAAATAACAAACCCATAATTCCCTGATGGTAGAGTCAATTTAGAAGCATTGACAAATATTCTCTTCAATTCTTCAAAACATTCTTCACACTCTTTTTTCCAAACAAATTTAACCCATTTTTGTGTGAGCTTTATTAATGGGTTAGCCAACCAGGCAAAATCTTGGACGAAACGTCGATAATAACCTGCTAAACCAATAAAAATGCATACCTCAGTTATACTCATCAGTGCTGGCCATTCATGGATTGCCTTAGTCATAGAAGGATCAATATAGATTCAATCCTTGGAGACAATATGGCCAAGAAAAGAAATCTCCTAAAGTCATAATTCACACTTTCTAAACTTCTCATATAATTTATGTCTTCTCAAAGTCTTCAGGATAATGTGCAAGTAATTTTCATGGTCTTCATAGCTTTTGGAGTATACCAAGATATTATCAATAAATACCACTACAAAGTCATCAAGATATTAATTGAAAACTCTATTCATTAGATCCATGAATACAGAGTGAGCATTAGTCAATCCAAAAGGCATTATTGTAAACTTGTAATGCCCGTAACTGGTTCGAAATGCTGTTTTCAGAATTCCTTCCTTCTTCACACACAACTGATGATATCCAAATCGAAGGTCAATCTTTGAAAAGTATTGAGCTCTATTAAGTTGGTTGAATATATCCTCAATGCATGGTAGGGGATAATTTTTCTTTATTTTTATAGAATTGATTTCCTTGTAGTCAATGCACAACCTCATAGATCCATCTTTCTTCTTAACAAAAAGGACAAGTTCTCCCCATGGAGAAACACTAGGGAGAATAAATACCTTATTACTCAATTCCTCTAGTTGTTTCTTTATTTACACTAATTCCATAGTGGCCATTCTATAAGGGGTCTTCGATATTGTCCTTGATCCAAGAATTAAATCAATGGAAAACTCAACTTCTCATTCTAGAGGATGTCCAAGTAAATTCTGGAAACACATCAACATATTATTTCATAATAAGTACATCCTCTATTTGAATATTCCTTTACTCACCCATAGTTATTTCATTCTCTTCCTCCCCAATAATTGAATTTAGTTGAGCTACTGGGGGTGGATCTAGATAAGAATTAGGTGGTGACGTTTCTACTCTAAAGATAAGGTACTCCTTGTAATCATAAAAAAATTTAACCTCTTTCTTCTTACAATAAATTTTCACATCATTGTCTGAAAGACAATCCATGCCGAGGATTATATAAAATTAAATCATGGGTATGATGATGGTATTAGTAGATAAAGAACATTTATATGCCCTAATGGGAACTAATTCACAAAACTTTGTTGTAATGATACTTCACTTAAGAGTGTTCACTGACAAATCCCCTGTTAAATCAAATTGGAGATATCAATTTTTCTTATCAAACTGGGAAGATATGAAACAATGTGATGATCCAGAATCAAATAAAGCATTTTCTAAACTTGAGGAAACCATTAAATTACTTGCCACTACGTCTTTTGGAGCTTCAACCTCAGCAGTATTGATAGCATAAGATTGACCTTGATCCCTTGGCCTTTTCTGAGGTAAGTTCTTCTGATTCTTAGGATATTCATTCGCATGATGCCCCATTTCTCTACAGTTGTAACATTCATCATTGACAGCCTCTTTCTTCCCCTTGCAATCATGAGTTTGGTGGCCTTTTTCACCACACTTATAACAGAATCCCATTCCCTTCAGGAAAGTTCCAGGGTGTTTCTTCCCACATTTGTTGTAGGATGGATATTCAACTTTTCCCTTATTCCTCTTATTTCCATTTCCAGAAAGTTTAACAGATCTTTTCTTCTCTTGGTTTTCTTTAAAGTCATAAGACATAGAGAATTCTTTTTCTGTCTTGATATAAAATGAGAAAATATCTTCATACGACGAGAAGGATTGCGAGACAAATTCTAAATGGAGAAATGGTTTTAACCCATCAAAGAAATGATCAATCTTACTTCTTGGGTTATGTATATAATCTACATCATGCCTCTATAACCTTATAAAGTTAGCCTCATACTTTTCAACATTCTCATCCTCCTTTTCCCTCAGACTTAGAAATTTTCATTCCATATTCGCTCGATGGTCATGAGGAAAGTGTTTTTATAAGAAAATTTCTTTAAACTCCCTATATTCCATATTTGAAACTTCGTCATCTTCCTTTCTATTTTGAGTCAATGACCACCATTGATCAGCATCTCCCGGTAGGTGGTAAACTGCCATGAAAACTTTTTCCCTTTCGTTACTCCCCAAGGCGTTGAATATTTTATCTAGGGAATTTATCCATCACTTAGGTACTAGTGTATTTGTACCCCCCCATTGAATTTTGGTGGTTGTTTCCTTATGAAGCGATCTATCATTGATCCTTGAAATTGTGGATCAGGGTGCTCCATACGGGTAAGGTTATTATTCATAACCTGAGTGAGTTGTCCCAGTTTGGTGATAAGCTTATCTGCACCAGTTGTATCACCAGCTCCACTATAATTATCTTGATTATAAGGTCAACCCCTACATGGAGTTAATGCATTGATACGATTTTCATTCCTTCTACTAGGCACCATTTATAAACAATGGCACAAACTAGATTAGTTTGTTAATGAAAATACATAATTCCATACTTATAAAACACTTAACATAAATTGAACAGTTTATTGGTATAATCCATAATCATAAAAAATGATTTCTTTGAGGAAGTATATACTCATAAACCCTTTATAATGGTTTTTAAGGAAAATGAGAATTATCCTAAGCATATCCCCCAGGAGTGTCGTAACCAAGAGTGCAACAATACCCATTGTCGTGCACCAGTTCCCGTTCGAGTCTAGATCAAAGCGGTATTTTTGGGTTTTACCCCTAGGTATATCTGTTCCAGATCAGCCTCTAACTGCTCGTATCCAAACATGGATGTATTACTTGGAAAACTCACAAAATCTCTACAATACTAAAATTCTAGGATGTTCTTCTATACTAATCCGCAAAGTCTATCTTAGGGTAATGTGCTCTAATCAGAGTTTTTCTAAATCTAGATTCCAAGGTTTTTACTAAACTTCCTATAATACCAATTATAATGCCCCACCCCCAGTTACCCAGATTAGGTGCATTATTGCATAACATTGGTATGATACAAGGAAATCTTGTCCCGAAAGACCGATCTATTTAGTAGCCTTGGAAATACTAGATACATTCATATGTTTTACATAACATTATAAAATGAAAAACATAAAAAACATTGTTTCCATAGACCACACTCATATCCCCTTAGACTATCACTTCCGTTCAGTCATAAAATACTTCTTTGCATCCTGGGAAAAATAAAACATAGAAAGGGGTGAGCTCAGATGCTCAGTAAGGATAACAATATAGCAGAAACTTTCATAAATAAGCATAAATATTTAAGGCAATATATAAGACTAAAATAAAAGCCATTTCAACTTGAACTTCATCATAATATGGAAAATATAATAATAAAATTATGCCATTTACTTATTCTCAGGGATATTCTATGAGTCGAATAATCACATGCATTATCAATAGACACTTTCATAATGATGGAATGAATAATGCCATAATTTCATAACCACACACTCAGGGCCTTCTGTTAATACTATAAGTAAGATTTTTTTCAAGGACTTGTGTCAAGACACTAGTTTCTCTCATGAGACCTACCAATACATCAAGGAGCTATATCGGACTCCACCCGCCACTTACAAAGTCTAACGCATTCCTCATGTGAAAAGGTTTAAACATAACATAAACATTCATATTAAAACTGGCATACGAAATGTCAATAGTTTTCCACAAACCCTTAATGGTATGAGATAACACATCCATAATCAAATATATCACAAAACCTTCAATATAATATGGATGTTTTTTATGATGTTAAATCAACTTCAAACAAACATAAAATCCATCAAATGTTGACATTGATGAAATCAAAACCTTTTTAGAGAAATATCTCTCTCTATTTTGAAATCATTTAAAGTCATATAATTATAAAAGAAAACAATTATATTTGAAAATATTTTTATAATCTTGTAATGGAAGCTTCAACGATTTTATAATGGAGGAAAATAGCCGCACCCTCCGTATAAGTTAAAAAAACATTATTTCCTTAAATTTTCCAAAAAGGTCAAAAAGTACCTTGTTTGGAAAATGACAGAAATTTTCCTTTATAAACATCTTATAAAATTAAAAAAAGGGTATAAATGAATTTAACCCATAGTCTATAAAATAGTAATCATGTTTTGAAATACATTTTTAAGAAACACGGGTTTTGATGATGAAGAGGTCCCAATAGATAATTATGTATAAACAACATCGGATAATGAAGAGATTGTAGAATTAACCCTTACCTTGTAATTTTCCTTGGTTGAGGTTAGGTTAAACACCTATATAATGGTGAAATAACTATTATTAAATTATACAATAATCATATACATTAATATGATATCATATACGATCTTTTATCATTTCTTTGTTAATAATATCTTAGTATTATCGTCGTTTTGGCTGTTACCAGATTCGTTTTCCTTTCTATGCTTTGTTACGTAAGTAATGTTTGTCAGGGATAGGATGTATCTTATTCATATTCAGAATGATATTAAGTCTTTAAAAATTATTTTTAATCATCTAATGAAAATTATTCTTGAATGGATACGATGGGGAATGAATCTCATCGCATTCGTGGAGAAGGTAATCCGTACATATGCAAGAGCAACAATATCATTCGTTTGATATTAAATTAATATATAATTGGATGTTATATCATATATAAATAATCATTATCATGTTATATTTATTATTTACATCAATTACACATCATTATTATACCCATCCAAAAAATAATGTATTGAATAACAACTACACCACAACTTGGAGACGGTATGCCGTACGTACGCACGTATGGTGACATGTCATTCAAAGAATCGATAGAATAATGAATATGGTTGTACCATATTTATAATAACATCACAGTATATAGAAGATACTAGAGTTATTATTTTATAATAGAAACAACAAAGAAAGAGGATGTAGAAGAAGAAAAGAACTTGAAAGAGGTGATGAAATATTTACCTCTTCTTCGGATTCTTCCTTTTGATTTGATCAAAGGGCTCCTTAGGTTGGATTTATGACCAAATTATGCCTCTAGGATGAAGTAAGGACATTAGAGAGGGTATTTGGGCAGGTTTTGGCCGAGCCAAATGGCTTTGAAGGTTTGAATTATAGAGAAGGGGGAGTACCCTTTTATAAGAGGGATGAGGGTCACCTTAGGAAAAGCTAGAAATATTATTTTATAATAAAATGATTTTAGGTTTATAACGGCTCGAAAATGGATTTTTTAATGGATAAGGTTGGGATGGGTCGAAAACTACTCAACCAATAGGTTTTATACTAGTTTGGGTAACTATATTAACCTTATCTTTTAGATTTAACTCTTAGTTAAATAGTTTGACATTTACAATGACTCTTTTTATTTTTATATTATATGGTTAATAAAATTACTATATACTTAAAAGAGAACCCAAAGTGGTTAATTAATGATACACCTATCATTATATAAGTTTTTTGGCCGAACCTTATATTTTTAGGAATATAATATCAATTAATAATATAATATTGCTTTTAAAAACTCTTTTATGTCAATTTTGACACGATTCGGTATTTTGTTTTTTCTAAATTTATAAGAGCATTATAACATCGAAAATAATTCATCTAACCGACCCTAATATGTCATATTAAACTATAAAATTAGTTTAATTCATAAAAAGTCTCAAATTATATTTATTTGGATATCTATAATATCAATTATTTTAATATTTCATTAATTAGGTAATTACTGCATCATCATTTTGTCATAAATAAATTAAATTATTTAATATATAAAAAATATAAATAGAATACCACTACATAAAAAATTGTTTTATCATTCTATTTAATATTTATAATTGAATTTATATTTTGTGTATCCCTATATTAAAAATGTTTTAGTTATTAAACTTTGATTTTAACTTTTTTAACTCTTCTTTGAATTAAATCAAAAAATGTCTTAATATAATCCAAGTGGACCAAAGAGGTTCATATTTTATTCCTAAGATTTTTTTGGTCTAATGATACTTATACAATAGAATTAAGACATGTTTTAGGGTAATAATAATATCATTTTTACCCTTAACTACCCTATTTACTTTTAACCATGGTAAATAAAAGTAAAAAGTTACTTTTCACCAAAAATTATTTTCATCTTATTGAACCACATTTTACATAATGATATCATCGAGGTCTCTAGAATTTTTGAAATTCAAATCACAGAAGTGGTAAAATTATGTTTTATGTAAATTTGTAAATGCTCCTAGGAGGTGGGTAAATGACGGTAAAAAGATCAATAAAATTTTTATGTATCTAAAATTATTATAAACTGACTCAAATAAATTACATTGACCTTATATAAGTATTATGTATATATTTTGAACTAAAATAAATTTAAATAAAATAAATAATTATTTTAATAAAAATTCGGTTTTAAACTATTACTTAGTATTTTTCACTATTCATCAAAAATTGAAAGTTTTCAAAAAAAATACCAAAAATTCACCCTAAGCTAATTTTGATATTATGAATCCAAAAATGAAGTCCATTTTGAAGGATAAAATTTATAAAATTTAAAATAGTGGGTATTACTATTTATAACGGTAAGTTTGATTAGTTGTGGTGTGTTAGAACTCGAAGTTGCGTACAACACACGCTATTGAATTATTCAAAGAGAAGCGTACCATGGAAGCTTGGGGTGTTACAATACCCGTCATTTTACATAAATAAAATAACAATTAAACTTTTCCATAATCCTGAGTAGAATCAAAAATAATATTATTTATAAATTTAATATAAGTCATTAGAGAGGAATCTATGTAGCTGTTAGAAGCTGGTATAGTTTTTCAATCTATGATATCTTATGGGTGAGCCCAGTGCAAGTTTTCCCAAAAAAATGGAGTTTATCAGTTGGATCAAATGAGAAGGATAAGAAAATTAAAGTTAAGAAGGCTTCCAAGTGGATAGTCTGTATTTATTATCGAAAGATTAACTCTTCCACTAGAAAGAATCATTTCCTGATTCCATTCCTGGACTAGATGTTTGAAATGTTTTTCAGAAATTAATTTTTTTATTTTATGTATCAATAATTAGGTTACAAACAGATTTAAATAACTTCATAAGGACATGAAAATTCCACATTTACTTTTCCTTTTGGGACATTTTCTTATAGCTGGATACCCTTTGTCTTATTGGTGATCTTACCACTTTTTAGAAGTGTATAACGGTCATATTTTATGACAAGATTTAGAGGATTATTAATGTGTTCATGGATGGATTTTCTATATTTGGTTATAATTTTGATAGATGTATGGAGAATTTATCAACTTGTTTATATAGATGATAGGTTAAAAACATAGTTTAAAATTGTTATAAATGTCATTTCATGGTTATAGAAGGCATTACCCTATACCATAAATTTTCTAAGTGGGGAATTGAAATATACAATGCCAATATTGATGGGATTTAATAGCTTCCACATCATAAAAATGTAAAATCCATCAATTGTTTCTTAGGACATTTCAGTTTTTACCGATGATTCATTAAAGATGTTTCAAAAATTGTTAGGCAATATTACTTTCTATTGGTTAATGATACACATTTTTTGATTGATAAGAGCTATCAAGAATCGTTTTATTTTTTATATATAATTTTACATTTTGATCAATCATGGTAGATCCTAATTAGAAACTAGTAGTAAAAGTTATGTGTGCAGCAATTTATTGTGAATTAGGGGCATTTTTTTGTTACAGAAAAGAGAAAAAGTTTTATATGATTTACTATGCTAGCCTTATTCTCGATGATTTCTATATAATTTTTTCTACCATTGAGAAAATTTTTACTATTTTTATCTTTTCCCTAGATTAGTTTATACATTATCTCATGGGTTCAAAATTCATAATATTAACTAATCGTCCAACTTTAAAATATCTTTAGCTAAATATTTATCAAAACCGAGACTTAAGAGGTTGAATTATTAGTTTTGGTAATTCTAATTTAGACATTAAAGATAAAAATAAGTGATAGAAATGTGGTATTTGACCGCTTTTTGAGGATAAATATAACCACAATTCAAACTATTGATCCCATGAAGATAAATAATTCATTTGCTGAGGAACAATTGTTTGTTGCATCTATGAAGCAATCTGCATGGTTTTCATATTTCTCCAACATTATGGTTGTTAGTATCATTCCAAAAGACCATTCCTATATTCAAAGGATGAAATTTCACTTTAGTGAATAAATAATACTTTTGGGATGATCTATTTATTTTTTAGAGGAGTGTTTGTGGGATACTCAGGAGGTGTTTTCTTATAGAGGAATAACTTGTTATTTTAGAAATTTTTCGCTCTTTTCAATGGGGTAGAAACCAAGATAGAGGGAGAATAGTCCAAAAGGTTATACAGTTAGGTTTTTTTCTAGCCTATCATGTTTAATTATGAAATAATTTTGGTTATAAGTTGTGATAAATGATTAAGGTTCAAAAATTTTGATATAAAATAGGATTTTCCACAGAAAGGGATTCTATAAGTTTAAAATTTTGATGCATAGGGATTAGATTCCATGGTTCCATCTCCATATTATTATGGTAATTAGTACATCCTTATGGATATAGACTATGTCTCAATGTGGGTTGAGGTAATTGTGCTTCCCAACAATCTTTCTAGTAGTTTTGTAAACTTTATCAAGAAGAATATCTTCTCTCGATTTGGTTTTCCAAGATATTTCCACATAGATAAAGATAAATATGTCAAGAAAATTTATTTAAAATAAATAATGTAAAATTATGGGTGTGTTAATTTAACTATTACCACCCATCATCCATATTCTAGTTTCCAAGAAAATGTATCAAATATTGAGATGAAACATGTTTTGGATAAAACTATGGGTAACTCATAAAGGATTGGGTTTTGTAGTTAGATGAGACATTATGTGCCTATAGGATAGTTTAAAAGACTCCCTTCAAGATCTCTATTTATAGGATAATTTTTTAAGACAATTCATTTTCTTATAGAGCTTAATAATAAATCATTTTGGGTGGTAAGGTCTCTCAAATATGATTTCAGGTCTGTTGGAGAAAGAATATTTCTAGATTTAAGTGAGACGCAGAAACTTCTAAGAGGGTATTATGGGAATACTGGAATTTTTTAACATAAAACAAAATATTTTAATGAATCCATAAATCAAAATGTGAAATTAATGGTCTTTCAGATATTCTTTATTTTTAACTCAATATCAAAATTGTTTCCTGCCAAGCTTAGTTCTTTATGGTCAGGCTCATTCATAATTTCAAGAGTGTTAGTCAATAGAGAAGTGAGATTAATTGGACTTGACAACCAGCTTATTATGGTCAATTCACAAAGATTGAATAATTATTTTTTGGGGTTTCACAGTTGTTTGGAGGAAATCTTCCCCCTTCAATAATGAGTTCCTTTTTTCCAACTGAAGACTCAAAACTCAGTTCATTATGTGGGTAAACTGTTGTATTCTTGTTTTCAATTTTAATTTCTTTTTAGATTGGATTTTTCTAAATTTGTTGGTAAATTATGTTGTATTGTGACTATATTTTTGGTAGATATATTTCTTTAATACAGAAGTTACTCTTTCTCAAGGATTGTTGAAATTATTCTTGACTGATCTTTGAAAATAAAACACCTTTTTAGTAAAGTGTTAGTTTTAATTTTTTCTATTCATTTCTTATTTATGATGGAAGATAATTGTGGGGGTACCTAATTATATTTATATATAATTTATATTATACTTTTTTTCATCATAGTCAAATTCTAATTACATGATAAATTCATTTATTTGAGCTATAACAACACACAATATGGATTGTTAATACAAATGTTCTTTTTGGTAATTACTTTGTAATGTAGAAAAAGTGTTTTCATTCTAATCCCATGTAGCACTCTATTTTTTTACATCTATATTGTTATATCATTATTTTTATTTAAAATTTCCCACCTTTTAATTAAATATTAAGGCAAATTTTGGGATTTCAGTTTGAGGAATAAGGGATTTGGAATTGTTCTTTATCTATGCATTATTTTTAACACATCAATAGCCAAAGTATGATTTTTTTTTTGGAAATTCCTCCCATTTTTAGTAATTGAATATGTTTGGATCTATGAAAATAATAATTTTAGGTGTATTTTGGTTAAACTAATAAAAATAACATTTTTTTTCTAGGGTAAAATTCTTTAACATGTTTAAGTAGATTCTATTGAATATTAAACTATAGTGATTTAATGATTGTAGAGTGTTTTTGTCTAATGATTTATGTAAATATTTCTTGAAAATTATGGAAAGAAATTTTGATATGATATACTCTTATCGAATTGGAACTATAATTTGAGTAAACATGAACTTGAATTTGAACTTAGCTACTTAGCTTGGGTAACATGGAACACCTTAGGGAGCCAACATAATCGATAAAGTGTTATAAATACTTTGAATCTATAGCATAGTGGGAAATGTGGATTTAGTAGTGAGTATTTAAGACAAGGTTATATGGTGTATTTATATAAATATATCCAAATCAGTAAGTTATATTCATAATTATTTACACAAATTCATGGATCATCAATATTAAAATTATGTTTACTTGTCAAAAATGAGCTCATGAAATTGATGAAAATATTGAACCAAGATTAAAATAAGAAAAATTGATTTATAAGAATTTTTTTTGAGTTTTATTAAAAAAGTTAAAAGTGAAATATTAGTTTGAGGAACCTATGTAAGAGTTAATTTTTTTTTAACTTTTGATATAGATATAATTCTATATGAGAATAACTGTTTTTTTTTCTTATGGAATTTGTGTAAAAATATGGTTATGTGATGGCCGCACATAAGAGGCATGAAAATCTATTTCAATAGATGATTTGGTGCTCCCCCTGGATGTTTCAAGTTTATAGACCCTAAATCACTTTCTAATTAATCATTTAAATTTTAAATTTCCTAGGACTTTAATGTTATAAGTAAGTGGATGTTTGATGTGGAACTAATATTTTTCACTTTGAAACATATCTTTTTAATAATTAAATGACTTTTTAATAGATAATTTCTCTTCTAATGGGGAATTGTTAATTTTGTGATAAATATGTTTCTAATTTCTATTATTTGATTTTTATAATGTCATTACCTATTTTTAGAACATTTTTGTTTCCTGGTATATAAATTCAAATTTAATTAATACTATTATGTATACAAGTTTATTACTTGAACAACAATTGATAGCATATGGGAATTTCTATATAGGAATTACAAAAATAAAAATGAAGAGAAAAATGGCTCTTGTTATAGGATATTTCATCCATATCATCTGCATATTAGAAGGATACTAGAAGTATTTTTAAGAAAAAATTATCTTGAAAGATATTGATGAAACCATTCTTTTCTAGTCTCACCATTCTAATACACACTACCAAGTATATTTGAGAAGTTATAACTGGTGTCGATGAGGGAGAATCCACTTCTGTTTCTTTATTCTCCATCTAAAATAATCTATAACATGATCACCACCAAGGACTGTATTAAATTATGCTTCAAAGTAAACTAAGACACCTAATATCTAAAAAACACAACTATTGGTTCATGCTACACCTCCTATTTTCATAGATAACAATTAAAGAAGGATAAAGGTTTCTATTTTAATGTATGATCATGGAGGGAATAGTTTATTGGGTTTAGTGAAGCAATACTGATAGAGAATACATCATGCTTGGCCTATAGAACCTTTTGTGTGTGATATTTGGAATTCAATGGAAAAATTGGAGAAGAAAGGTCAAATCAAATACATGGATAGTTGTATTCATTGATAATAATGTATGTTGAGAATAACACCTATATCAATAAATTCTACATTTATAATTGGCAATATAAACCACAATCACCTATGTTGGGAAACCTCTACGTAATCTAAAATGGTTATGTAAAAGGGTTCATCTATGTTAGAGAAGCTTGTGTAAAAAAATCATCTATATAGGGAAATGGATGCTTGAATAAAAACAAACATGTGTAGAATTTACTATATGGAATATTTGGTTACATGGTCTATTCAGCTACATTGATCAAAAAGCTATGTGGTCTATTCAGTATCATCATTTTGAATCTCATTCTTGAAGAAACAACTACATGATCCCAAATAGATATGTGGAAAATGGTTTTTTTTTGGAAAATGTGTATGTCAATGAAAATGGATATGTAGATCTAGTCACCCACACTTTTCCAAATGGCTCATTAGCTTCTTCACTCATGTAGATTGACGATCTGGTTATTTTCTAGAAAAAATTAGTTCTATTCAAACTCGTGTGAGGTGTCCACTAACAGTTTCAATAAAATAGGTGGTATTTGTTGAGAGACTTTTAGGATGTATTTTCCACCATAAAACATGTAATGGGATGATATATAAAGATGATGTTAAAATAAACTCATAGTGGGGATGGGGGAATCATGTCTGGGAGACACAAGAAAGGGATGAGGGAAAAAGGTAAAGAGTGTTGAATGCAGCAAGGAGGTGGTAGATCGAGCCAAGTTGATTTTTTTTATTTGGAATCCCTTTCATGGGAAATATTTGTTTTAACAATCTTATTTTATTACACTATGTCTGATCATATTTGAAATTACATGAATAAAATTTTTGACATTGAAGGATAATTCAATTTCGGGGAAATGAGGTTAATATAGAATTGATTTATACCCTCACTCAGGTGTTAGATATTTTTGGATTCCACCCCTTTTCTCTTTGATCAAGTATTTATGGACCTTAACTATCTTACTACGTGGAGGATTTTTGGGTTGTTAAGTTCATTAATAACTTATTATTTTAATGTCTAACTAAGAATAGGATAGAACACAAAATGAATCACTATTATAGTGCCTCAATGTGTGGTAAGGATAAGTTTATTGTTGAGAAATTAAAGGCTCATTTCACCTACAAACTAGTTATATGGGAATGATGGATAGAAACCTCTTTCGGTTTTTAGTGACAACACCTGTGTGAGAAGAAAATAAAACAAAAAGAAAAACACGTCAAAATAAGTCTTCTAACCAACCAAGTTCTCATAGTTTGGTACTTGAAGCCCTTATACTATCTCGTCCTTCTTTCTCATCCTCTAGCCCTACCTCTCTATATTTTACGATAATTTTTAACACTAGATTCATCACCATCATTTCACTCACTGTTCTTCTTTTTAATTTTTTTACTTTCCTTTTGGTCACCCAACATTCCTTCACTTGGGTTTGATCCTAAATTTACAGAATACTAATTGTTCATAGATGTTATAAATAATTAAATTTCATGAAGTTCAATGATTTTCATGTTAGGTAACATCTAGGGATAAAATAGAAACAAGATTAAGTTTATTATTGAACATAACCAATACATACACATTTTCACTAAAAGTATAAAGAGTAAGGAAAAGGGGTTGGATTAAAATTATAATCAAAATATGAAGTTATACATAAACCATTTTTTCATTATTTAAAACTTATTTATGGAAAAATATTCTTTCAGAAGGTGACACTTGAAATTAAGGAATATTTTCATGCCTAAAATTTATACCATTTAAAAATATTTTAATTAAAAAAATAAATTTTAAACTTTTACATTAAAATATATCCATTCTCAAACAATATAATGTTTAAGATTCCCAAATATAAATGGTTTTGAATAAACAAGGTAATGGTTTAAGGCCGAAATATAATGAAAGAAATTTATACCTGATATAAGAAAATAACTTATTGTCTAAAAATATTATGTTTCATTTAGAAAATATTCTAGTAGTAAAATCCCAAATATTTATAAGATACATCACTTCATTATACCTAACTAACCCTATCATCACTTAACTATCAGTGGAATTCTTAACCATTGTTAATTTTGGATTATAGTTTTATAACATTGTTTGGTTATATTGAGATGAAATGATATCCCATACACCTATATAAAATGTATTATAGGAGAAGTGTTCTTAATAAATCAAAATCACCCTAATTGAACCTTAAATTTTGAGGTTTTACCATAATTTGGAATAAAATTCAAGGAAACACACTTACATGGATTATACGAACTTTTAATATATTTTGTTCTGATCAAATATATAAATTTGAACAACAATACATTTCATTTTTATAGTTACACACATAGACATGAGGGTATCCAATGCTATTACACTAGTTAAGACAAATGGATTTTTTGTCTGTTCAAGTGGTACAATAACATAAAAAATAAAGAATACCTTAAAAATATTAGATAAAATTAATTTAAGGATAAATATGCAAGATTCTACCCATCATAGAATACTGTAAAATTTTATTTCAAATGAATTTAATTTATTATATGAAAATATAATTCGAAGAACCATTTATTTAAAATTTTAGAAATTGTTAACCATTCTTGATGTTTAATTTTTTATAAAAAATGAAAAGTATATTATAGGAATATGCTAAATATTCACTCAAACAGTTGATACTCCCTACCTTAAAATTTGATGAGATTTATCCATCCAAAATGATCCTTGGTCAGTACATAAAAATCATTATACTTGATTCTATAAGAAAATAACTCACACAAGACAACAACAACAAAATAGTAATGTTAATATTTAATAAAAACACTAGAGGATAACTCTTAATTTATATCCAAAATCAGAGTAATATAAATCTCTAATAAAAACAATCTAATAATCCCTTAATTTTAAAATAAATCCATGTAAACACTAGAGTTAATAAAATCATAATCTATTTATAGGATAATGGTGGAACACAATAGGGAAACACTCCACTAAATCTCCCTTTAGTGGGTAAAGATAGAATCTCTAATCTAAAATGAGATTTCACTATGTATTTGAAAATATCATATAAAAATACATAACCAAAGAATGAGAAATTATAATAGAATTTTGGAAAAGTAATGAATAATGAAAAGGAGGTGGTTTAGGAGGAAGTGACTAAAATTAATACCCTTGAATATATATTGAACATCATAAAAGTGGGAATGAAGTAGACTGCAAGGAGAAGATTATGGGAGGTATATTGAATGTTAGAGTCAAATAAGGGTAAAATTGGGGGGATTGGAGATAAAAGTACAAGATAGAAAAATAAAATTACATATGTTAAAATAAAAAGAGATATAAGCCTATCAGGTACCTAGTATAGAGACAATGGGTTTTTGATTGCACCCTTAGGTTACCCAATATTTTGTTAATCTTAATGGGTGCACATTATCCCCCTAATGGGTACCCAATTAAATATATAAAAACATAGTGAAGTTAGAATCATTTCCTACAAAATCAAACATTAAAATCTCCATGATAACCTAGAAAAAAACTGAACATGTATATAATTTCATCCTTAAACTTATAAATACTATAATGAAATCCAAAATAAAAAAACCAGAAGTGGAACCAAAAAAATTAAAAAATGAAATTAATTAACTAATTTCTTATTAAATATATTTCACTAAGTATCCGGTCATTTCATACTTCACGCCATATCAATTCTCATCCATGAGACATATGATGATATTTTTTCATAGAAGTTGCTAATTCCTATGAACTTTGATGCACCACAAGTTATTTGGTTACAAACATAACTCATCCACCTCCCTCTAAAAACATAATTTTTTAATTATCCTCAATTAATAAAACACCATATAAAATTTTAAACCTAAAAGTCATATCATTAGTTAATATACTAATACATATCCAAAATTACTCCATATATTATTTATACATAATCCATCAAGAAAACAACCATTAAACCCATAAGGTCAAAATCTCATCCCATATTACATTCCATATGAAAATGATCTATTCTCAAATCATGAAATCATTACCCACTCCAAAGCATCACCAAAATTTGATTCATGGATCGTAAAATAATAAGTCTCGCTAATAAAAAATATTCTAATACATAAAAGATATCCCATTATACCTAAAATTCTCAAATATCACCAATAATATTACCTCTCTCTTATGGTACTCCAGACAATAATAATGACCTAGGGTCTTCTATGCATGTCATAAAACTAAATTTCTCTGTATAAAAAACACTTTCAAATCAAAAACAAATATTGAAATAAACATTCCATTTAAAACCTTAGGAAAAATTCATATCTATTATATTTTATTTTACAAATCTATTCTTTTTTTTCAATAATTTTTTTAGGAAGTTGTTTTAAGATTTAACTTTATCAAATATATCTACTTTTAAAATAACCAAATCTTTTTAAAATGATTTCCCTCTGAAAATTCAAAATAAAAAACCCATTTACAATTTTTAAACCTTAGGTTATAAAACACTTTTCTTACTTTTAAAATCACTAAAAACCCTTACATGATGAATTATATATAAGAAAATCATAACATGGTGACAATATGAATAATGATAAAGTAATTTATTTTTTAGAACCAGCCTATTAATATGTTACCAGAAGATAACATATAATATTATTAGCTATATTAATTTATTATAGATTTAAAAATATAAAATAAACAAGAATAGGGAACATGGTTATGTATTTAATATATATATAATGTTTGAATTAATTTTTTGTAAATAATAGGTGGCATGAGAAAGTGTATATGGAATTTAAAATTTTTAGAATAAATAGTATTCTCATCAAGTAAATGTTAATTAGAGGGATACTATCATGCTTGAATAAAAATTATAATAAAATTATATCATTATATAAACAATAAAGAATAAGTAGAATTTCTATAAATATAACTTAAGAAAGAAACGAAAAACTTGTTTATGATTAAAATAAAACTATTGTTCTACAAGTCTTATATGTGAGTGACCTTAATTATTTATATAATACCAAAAAAGGTATTCGAGTAATAATTACATACTTTATTAGATGTTTATTAATTAATTAATGTCACTCATGTATATTTATTATAATATAAATAAGATGCACTTGTCCTTAATTATTTCTCAACTTAATGATGCATGATTCCAATCAGGATTAGGCTCTTACTCAAACTAACACCCATCTCCTGTTTCATCACATTATACTCAATATATCCAAATAACAACCTTAATAAAATATTTTCTTCCTATACATTTCAGGAAAATATGTAGGAAACTAGTGCCTCCACCATAAATAGGTTTATTAGACCTATGTAGGGGTAACATTTCATGTCTCAACTATCCTACATCTTATCTAAGAAATATAAAAAACCCAATAATCCAAATTTATTCAAATATCAATTTTAATTTCATTAACATGAATACTTTTCCAATACCTAGATCAAGTGTGCTACTATGCAAGATAATTTATTGATCCCTAAGGGCCATCATCAAGTTCTATTATACAGAGTTTACCATTAAGAAATTATTTACCCACTTTTAGAAACAAAATAAGTCATGAATTATTTTCTCTAGAAGACCATAATGAATTGTCTATATGTTTTATGTTAACCAAAATAGAGACATATAATAGTTGACTACCACCTGGTAAAAAAAATTAATTATAGAGGAACCACTATATGTATGTAGTAAAAACAAAAACAAAAAGAGATAATCTACAAACAAATTTCATATAAGAAATAAGTAAACCTAAATTGAACCAATATAACTAGAGGGAATATATGATATTAAAATATTTTCCTTTCCGTCTATGGTCACCTACTCCACTATCTCATAGAGTCTGAACACATTAATCTACACTGGCACCTTTTCATCCATTGTAGGATTTGACTGCTGACTATGTTCTACTCTTACCATAAATACAACATAGAAAGATTCATTACCATAAAAGATTTCGTGAAGGGCCTGAACATATGCATACATAGAGGGCACCACCAAAATTCCTCACCACAATAATGAATAATCAAGTTTATGTGTGATCATTTATTACCATTTATATATATTTATATTATAAAAATATTATAGCATTAATAAAACAAAAAATAATGAAAATAGAAAAAAAAATATTAGATAGAAATTCAAAAAAAACATATAACTCCCAATATCGGAAGGGTCTATTCATGTGCTACCTACTCTAGGTCAAGCCCAATGTAGACAACATGTCTAGGGGAATGGAAATCATGCATCTCATTCCCACTATAAGTAGCATATATTATATTCTGGTCACAATCCCATCCCACAGGATAGAGTAAAGGGTGTACCATGTGAGTGCCTCAAATCATCCCAATGAATTGGGGAAGGGGTATAAAATATTAGAGTGATACACTCATCCCAATTTATCCATTAATGTTCATGACTATGATTTCTACTCAAGTAGTTTATTTGGAGGGAAAATATATATGCACATTCCCATATGATCTAACTTTTCAACTATGAAAGTCACATCCTTTCTAAAATTCAATACAATATTAATAATTATCATTATAATTAAACAAGGAAAATTAGACATGATCCAATACCAACATTAACTATTTTAATATCATAACAATATTAAAAAAACAAAACAATCATGATATAAAATATATGTGCATTCATGGATAAAAAATTACAATGAAACTTAGGTTAATAAACGTGTTTCAAGCATATCATAAGTCATGGTATAACAGGTTCATTATAACACTCATGTGACAAATCATATCATACTAAATAATGGAGTGAGTTATATATTTAGTATCATATCACAACATATATATGTAATATTTTGATCATTATATGATTAAAATTTATTATTCAATAACAAAATTGATTCTGTATAGAATTTTCCATAACCAATACATACTCCTTGTAACTTAAATAATAATAGAGTAAGACACAAGTATTAGGTTTAAAATTCTAATAAAAAAATGAAGTTCGCTTTAAAATCTATTTTTATTATTGAAAACTAATTTAAGAAAATATCTTTCTAGGAAGATGAAACGTGAAATTGAGTAAACATTTCACACCTAAAACGTTTTACATTTATAAAGAACTACCATTAAATATACATTTTAAAATTTTTCTTTAAAATCTATATTGTATGAAAAAAATAATACATTTTTATATTTCGTAAAGAATAAATGGTTTTAAAAAATCATGTTATGGGTTTAGGACACAAATATACAAAAAAAACATTATACCACATATAATAAAATAATTTGGTATTTAAAAATATTATTTTTCTTTAAAAAAAGTTATGGTAGTAAAATACCAAACACGTCCAAGATCCATTATATAATTTCACAAAACCTACCCTCCCTTTATTATGCCATAGATGAACCTCTTAAATAGATTTAATTTTGGATAATTAGATTATAAAACAGTTTTTACTCATAACTTATGATTTTGGATTTTGTAATGATGATGGGTTTTTTATTAACCAGAAGAAAAAATATTTTTTGGTTTACTTGAAATACATAGAAAATTTAAGGTATTTTCTTGAAAAATTATGGATGAATATTTCTTATATATATTTTTTAAAAAATCCTTATGTCTTGGAAGTCCCCATATTTGAATAATGATTTTCATTTATAAGTTTAAATGTTTAATTCTTAATGTATATTGTTTACGTAAATATTTTTTGTATGTAGATTAGTTAGAAATCATAAAAAATTATATCTTACATAACCAATGTTTTAGAATGTGTAATATATATGAAGAATATGTAATATATTTTTCGGGATTTAGAATAAAATAAATAAATTAATGGATCTAACACAATATATATATATATATATATATATTATTTTAATTATGAATAATATGATTCTATAACGAGTATAATTAAACATAGAATAGTGAATGAATGCTTGTGGATTTTAGTAGATTTATAATATATTTTAGAGTCTTGAAATTGTAATAAATGACCAAATAAAATGGCAGAATGTAAATTTTTTTGATGTATGTATTTATTGTAATAAGTAATATATTTTATATGTTGTGGAAGCTATTTTATGATATGTAAGTTTTTTTTAATCACAAATAGAAATCAGAAATGTAAAAACGTTATTTGATGGATCGATAAGAATTTTTGATCATATGTGATATTCTTTATGATAAAAAAATGGTGCATGGTCAGGTATAATCCCTATGTTTCATTATATTTTTTGTGAATGATAAGATTTTAAATTATCTTCTTCAAGATGGAGAGGATCTATCACACTATGAACATCATATTTATACAATAATGTTATAATTCATTCAAGTTTTAAACAATTACTTGTGGACTATGGTGTGTATTATCAACTATAATATATGATTAATAATTTATTCAAAATATTTTTATAATATTTTTTATTTTTTGGAAGTTTAAAGATAAATATTTTTTAATGGGGTTTTAAGATTTTAAAGAATTAAAATTAGAGTATTTTTTGATGCTAAATTCAAGTATTTACAATTTAAAAAATGTATAAAAAATATCAAGCTTATAAAAATTGGAAAAGGTAAGGAAAAGAGGGGAAATTATATTATTATGGTGATTATAAAATAAGAAGTATAAACTGAAATGCTACTATAAATAAATACAATTGATTTCGATTTAAGAGAGGGGATTAAAGAGAGTGAATATTCCTTTTTTATTTTGGGGTTCTTATTCTGATTAATGAAAAATGTTACATAATATAAACATGTTGCATTCACTTTTTAATCCTTTGACTAAAATTTGTGTGCTTAAATTCAATAAGAGGAATTATTCCTAGGATCAATAGTTCCTTCTTCCCAAACTATTTTAGCATCAATAGTTGAGAGTGTAACCTCATGGTACATTGACACATTATTGGAATATTCTATATAGTTTATACCTTAGATTTGAACTAAGTAAAACATCATGTTCTCAAATTTATTTTTCTACATCTAATAGTATTTCTTTGTGTGCTTTTCTGTATGTGTGTGTCTGTGCAGTATAGTGTGTATGTTCTACTCATTATGATTTGAAATCAAGATCCCATACATGAAGAAAAATTACACTCCAAAATTCTCTCTCCACCAAGAGTGTCTTGGGTTATGGCCATAACAAGTTGAATGAGATATTATATTGAAAGAGTTGAATATATTATCCGAATAATATTATTATAGAGAACAGAATGAATGATAAGGGAGTACCTTTGTTTGATTGTATCAATTTATAAATCTACAAGAATGGTGAAAATCACACCAACAAACCCTGGGAATTGAATCATACCCTACTATTATACATGGGAAAAAAATAAGTTATGTAACTAATTTATCTAGGAATGAATCATATATAAAATATCTCAATATTGATGTAAAATCCATGAATTCCTTTTTAGAAAAACTATAAAACAATATCTATATAAAATATATGAGTTTCACTACTACTAAATCAATATTGTATAGTATTGTTAAATTTTATGAAGGGGATAAAAATGTGATGTAGGATAAGATTTATGTTTTTCATAATATGTTTGATGATGTAAGTATGTATCCATATGATAGATTAGATGGATTCATTAATCGTTGAACTAGAGTTGTTTGATCTATTCATTACTGGGTAAACAAATGAAGGATTTTGATGTTGGGAAGATGGACTTATAGAGGATACCAACCCTATAAACCCCAAATATATCTTAACTTGTATAAAGAAATAGTATAGAGTTACAAATCGATGACTTATACTATATTTTGGTGGCCTATAAAATGTGATTCAATCCAAAAGGATCATAAAATCATATAAATAAGGAAATGGCATTCAAATACATGTATATGATTAATAACACTAAATATGTAGATGAATAAGAAGATGTACATGATGAATTTATCTAATTGATGGTAATAAAATTCAAAAAGGAAAAAGGTTATATTTTAAGGAAATAAAAAAATTTCTTGTTTCTAAGGTGGCATGGTTAGAAACATTCTCTCAAGGTGTCCATGGATATTAGATGTGGATGATGATGAGATAAAAATTAAAAATAAAATATCTGAAGGAATTTTCTCCCTAAAATTGATTTTAAATTAATAAATTCTTCCATGTATATATTATAGATAAAGGGTCATGTGATTGAGAAATATTAAGTTGGTAAAGACTACATTATGTAATAAGAAACTAAATTTAATTATGGTATAGAAGAATACATGATGTACATTATTAAAAAAAATATAAGAGAGATATAATGAAAAAATGTTTGAAGTTTTTTTATATATCATGGAATGAAATGAGTTATCTCTTTAAGATCTTTATATTATGAAAAATAAAAATAAAAAAATATTGGATAACTGTTAAAATAATCCTTAGAATATGTGAATAATGTTGTGGTAAAGATAGACTAACTATATAAGGAGATTGAAGATCAATCAATTATCTATGAAATCACATAAGAATTAATAGAGTTTAAACTAAAAATTTAAGAAAAATATAATATGATTAATCACTTTAATTATTCTTTAGAGCGATGAGAAAAATGGATTAAAGAACTAAAATAAGAGTGGTTAGTTCTATTTATAAACATGAATTTGAAATAAGTTTAAATGATCCTATAAAAAATCAATAATTTGGAAAATTATTAGATATGGAATTATTGTAAAGAGATAAATGAGTCTTAGAAGATATTGAGAAAATTATATGTGGAAAAAGACCCAGGTATATTTGTAAAACTAGTGTTGTTTGTAATACTAAGACATTAAAAACAGGGGAAGTGGAAGTTTAGAACAAATGGAAAAAATAATGTAAAAAACCCCTCAGTCAACAAGGATTAATAAAAATCCATGTCATTATAAGAATTTGGAGACATGTTGAGGAGAAAGGGTTAAAATATATTTCTCATAACAGAGTTTTTGTTTTATGGATATCTTTGATTAACTATTTCATATTTTTTAGAGATGAAGAGTAACTTGGGGGGTATAAGTACCCATAAGCTAGTGAATAATATTGAACCCATATCCATCAATACAAGTATGGAATTGTTTTTATGGATCTTGCTATTAATGTTCCAACTTATACTATAGTTGATCTTTTCCACTTTATCTTGTGTTTTGATCATTACCATATTGTTGATTTTTTTATTACTTTTTCATCATTTAATCATATTCTTCTTTATAATTGTTTTTTAATATTTTTTGAAAAATTATTTTTCTTACTTTTTTTTCTCTTACATAAAATGTATACATTTATTGTTTCCGTTACTTAACCTTTATAAATTCTTTTTTACTTATAATTAACATGTAGAAACAACTTTTAACCTTTAATTAAAATGTAGAAAATTTTTATTAAATTTAGAAATATAAATTCTCTTAATATTATTTGGGTCATTGAAATTTTGTGTTACCCATATGTTAGTAATAAACATGATAAAATTTTATATTAAATCCAAATTTCCATATTATGTTTGCTACTATGATTTAATCATTACATGAGATACACACTTCAAAATTATATTATTCTGTTTTTATTGATAGATAGGATGTAATTTCCCGACCCAACTGACTATAAAACCAATATGTGTACTTGCATCAAAATGGACTCAAGCATGTTTCCCTACAAACTAGAGGCTACCAACTAGCAGTGAGGGTCCGACAACGGTATAGCAGGGAGACTATACCCTTATTAGCATAATAGGAAAATTTTAAATTATTATATAATTAACATACTCAGTGTAAGTAGTAATAATAAATTAAAATTAGTGTAAGAATATAATAGACTTGAAAAAAACATGGTCATTTACAAATACAAACATGCATTCATGTCCATGTGATGATCTGAAATCCAATGTTGGAAACATATAACAAGTTGATAAGATAAAAAATATGAACAAGAAAAGAATATCTCAATGTGAATCATGATTAATAACTTAGGTGTATACTTGTAATATCCCATGTATAATGAACAAAAAATCAATAATCCAAGGACATGCGAATATGAGTTCTTCTCATGCACTACAGTGAAATGGTAGCCTGAGTAGGGTGTGAGATATACTTAGTAGGCCACCACTAATGGTGTCTAAATCATAATCAACTCTTTGATTGTAAAATATAGTAGTGGGCATTTATTTCAAGAAATTATTAAATAAATAAAATAAAATAAAATAAAATAAAATCTCAGGTTCCAAAAGGACACCTAGCTAACCCAACTTTCTTTGGACTAAGCTAGAAAGTCTCTAAACACATGTCGACTTGTATATATTTGAATAAATGATATGTCAGCAAAGATATACCTACCCTAGTGATGGACCCATGTGTTAGTTCCCAAGTATCCAAGTAGTATTAGTGATAATAATAATAATAATAATAATAATAGATGTAATTTTCTGGGTGTATGCAAAAGGGAACATAAATCGGCCATCATAAGTGCCAAATAAAAACATGTACTGAACCCATGCATGTTCTTTGGCATGGAAGATGCATCCTTAAATCTGATGAACTAGAATTCCTTATATATTTAAAAATGAGGCATTAAATTTCTTAATCAAAAGGCATCATGGTCCCGTCCAAGGCGATACATAAAGAGGAACCATGATTATCCCACCATGTGCACTATAATTCCCATCACCATAATAGTTTGTACAAGGTGATATATAAAGTGGAATCCCAATTATGAATCTTATTATTGTATAAATTCATAACCCACTGATCCCATCCCAAGTATACCACATAGAGGATCAAGTATTGCTTGTGTCTGGATATAACCATAATGCCAATTGAGCCCATCCAAGTTAGCTCCCCTAGGGAACCAATATGACTAATGGGTAAGTAAAAAATTCGCATGGAGAGACCATCCATGGATTCATTAAAATAATACATGTAACACACCATGTTTAATGTAAATCAACAAACCAATTAGTTAATATTTAAAATTCTATAAAAAGGTAACCCAGGTATCACCCAAGGTACCTTCAAACTCCAAAAACCTATGAGCCCATCCAAGAAATTCTATAAAACGAAACTCGAGTATCACCCAAGGAATAATGTAATTAATATAATTATTAAATACTAACTAAAAAAGAGGCCACAATGAAAAATTCTCTATCAATATAAATTTCTTTTAAATAAGGGTGGACATTTACATAAACTGGCCACATTACAAGTCATGTATTCCTAAATAGAGGGCCAAACCAATTTATCATTTCAATTATAAAGTAAAAAGGGCCAGGTACTTAAGCATTCCATTCATCAAAATTTGATCAATAAAAAAACATAACTACCTTGTAATTTCCATTCTAATGTCAATCCACATTCTAATTAATAAATTTGATAACATTTTATAAGACAACACACCTCAACAAGTGGTTTTATTATAAAAAATGATTAATAAATGTAATCAAATAATTAACCCTTAAGGGGTGGTAAAATATTGAGGTACATTTTCTTAAATTATTCCAATTTAATATACAAGGTATTCTAAAATTGGAATATTGGATTTTATATATTTAACTCTGCAATAAAAGTTCACTGTATGTTGAATTCAACATGTTACACAATGGAATTTTTAATAAATTAACTAGACTTTAAGGAAAAATATATAGATCATTTACCTAATACTAATAAATTTTCACATGTCCAATATTAAGATTTTATTTGATCATGCTTAGAAAATGTCAAATAAATGGGCCAAATCCCTAAAAAAAGGAATAATTCTCTAGCACCACGATAGCATAAGATACAAGAAGATAAATAAATAAGGGAGGAATGAAGATTAATAGTTTCATTGAGGGATATCCAATGGACCTGATGGTTCTCAAAAATAAGTTTATATTAGGGATATCTCTACAGGTATGGTGGATAGGATGAGGGAACCCATATAGGGGTTGTCTCATGCAGATGTATGGTAGAGAAAAGAGGGATAAGGAAATAAAAGGAACTATGGGTGAAACATAAAAACCCCCACATTAAATGAGGTGCACGGTTTTTCCACATGGTTGGTTAAACCATGTTCAAACTGTGTATGGGATACTACCTTTAAAGGGGGATCACACGATTTATGTGAATGGTTTAAGAAATAGTGTGCTTCTACTCTATGAAGAAACCTGCAAAAAATGCACATCCATGCAGACCGACGCACATGGTTAGATAAAAATATTTAGAACCATAATCCTCTCTAAAAATGACACATGGTTTTTCCTAGAGGGATACACTGTTTTAGACAAACCATGGACCCCTTCAAGCCTTCTATGGATTTGAGGTTTGAGGGCCCGATGCTCGTGAAACTCACAGAAACCTCTTGGGACTTAAACCAACTCTAGAAATAACACCATTTAATGTTCCAACTTTCTAAATTTCATTCCTAATCTTGAATTACAAGTTGGTAAATCCACCAAACTAAAAATTAAAATTCTTTTAGAAAATTAATCCATTTTAAAAACATGGGATGATACAATATCCACACCTTAGAACTATCATCCTTGAGAAGACATAGAGAAGTAATGAACCCCAAAACATTCTATGGTCATGAAGATTCATTAAATTCTTGTGTTTCATTTCTAAATTCATGATTCATGTCCAAGAACCACTTTTACATGATATTTATAAACCATTAAAACTTAAGCCACATGCACACTTCAAAACTAAAATATCGAGATAGAACTTACCTAATCACGTATAACTCAAGACCTAGTCACATTTTTGTCTCTTTGAAAATTCATCCTATGGCTCTCCCCACCATAATTTTTATTATTTAAAGTCTAATTATAATAAATCATATCTCCACTATCATATTTTTCTATTAAATAAAACTATATGCATTCTAATGACTCTCCTAGTGTGATTTTCTCAACTCGAAAACCCAATTACATCCAAGATCATAACACAATCCACATATGATTGAAATGGTTAGAATCCAATTATACAAGATAAAATTAGTCATTAAATATTACCTTTAAATGAAAATTTTACATTTATATTTCCCATGTAAAAACATGAATTGTGCTAAGAATGGTTCCTCACTAACCACATTTATCGAAAAAAGAAAGAAACAATTCGAGGAAGTTTTGACCGACTATTATAAAAATTCTTGGCTTATACTACTACTATGACATAAACTGAAACATGGTTTTTTCTTCCAAGTAACCTCAAGTTTTCTTTGAGCACATCCACCAAAGCATGTACCTGACATCCAGTGACTTATCATGTGAAAAAAAATCATTTCAGTTATCGTTCCTCTGCATGAACATGGGTGTATACTGGATCTATCACAAAAAGATTTACAACCTTAAATAATTTTATCTGTTCTTGACTAAGTTCTGGGTAATCATAGAATCATAATCTAGAGTCTAAGGAGATCATCAAAGTTAGTCCATATTCTAGTGTTTAAAATTGAGATATCATCACAAAGTTGAAATTTCCATGCATCAAAACACTAGCTGATTCTATTGATAGTCAAATCAATTAACCAGCTGGTGTTTGCCAGTACTTCCAAGGTGTTAATACTCAAAAAACCTAGAATCACTCATGACAAATCTTGACTCTATAAATAACCATTCATCTATAATTCAACTCCCACATATCCTTCATATAGAAACAAAGAGGGAACATTATTTTAGATCTCGGTATAATCGATGCACTCTTAGTATATCCTGAATGATATCAAGATAGGGGTCACAATGGAATCTAAAACAGGATTACACTAATATTATATTAAAAATTACCATGAATACCCCAGTCACTCCTATTATATCCCAGATAAAGTGCTCAGTACTATTCCAAAACCAATATTTACACCAATCAAAAGACAAGAAGAGCAGTCAAACCATGAATGGATGACTTCTATCGAAAGATTTTGGTTATTAATTATAATGCATCATTATTAACTGATCAAGATGACCTTACCAACAATGGAATCCTATGATTACTAAATCATAACCAAAAAATCATATCCCTGATGAAAGGTGTTCTCATAGTTTGTGTAAATACACATCCATATAATCATCATGATTCCTTGAAACACAGATATCTTTTCCGCACGTTCTAGATCCAAGATAATTTAAAAGTATAACAAACCATTTATAAGTGGTCCTCATTATAGGTGATTATTATACTTGTAAGGACACTCTTGACAAGTTTTACATGACTCTACCCACCTTAGGAGTGTCATAGTAGCCGTTTATAGCAAAAGGAAACTCTTTCCACAGAATACGCTCGATCCACTACTGAACACAGTTTTTTGATGTGTCAAACAATACATAGAAAAAACTAATCCAAAAGGAGAGATATACTAGCTTTTGAAATGTTCAGTAGACCATACTTACTTCGGAAAGATTCATGACACTCTTCTCAGGTAACATACATGGATGACATATTATTAGGAATAAGAGCCAAAGCAAATGGACCTACATGTCAAAACACTCGATCCTCTTTGAAAAATCATCCAAGTATTGGGATAGGTCATAATTATTTTAATTCCTAGGTCACTCTATCTTAGATATAACCTATAACTTAATCATAGTAGCTCAAGAGTAAAATGATTATAACCAGACTCATATGGTTCACTTCACCATTAATCAACATGATGAGTACTGCATATCTCATTGTGTACTACCTCAATATTTTATAAGAAAAATGTCACATCACCTAATACTATCCATAATATTATCAGCCCTTTTAATCCCAATATCTGATGGCCCATAAAAATAACTAGCCTAGAGTCATACTATTCCATGTGATTTTAAAATAAGTTGACGACCAGAAAATTTGTATAACACTGAAGAGGAAATGAAGGGTTACACAACCCACTCGGTGTTCAAATATTCCCTAGGAATGTCTAAATCTAGGAAACCAAGAATTACATGATGCTCATTCCCATAAAAATATAATAAGTAATAAACAACCACCCATCCAACCTCAGTTTTACTTTATAAAAAAAGAGTCCCACTACCAATAGATGGAACCATTCATATAAAAATGCTCACAACAATTTATCTAGATTTTAAATTTATAATGGTGCTACCTACATTGGACTTGCACAATACTGAACATAAACCATAAACCCTATAATGGGGTCAGTCCTGAAATGTCACTAGGCTTAAGGGCCTATCATTTTAGTTCAAGCTATAGAAAAAAAGGCTTACAGGTAATGATCATGTTCATGTTTCAAGAAAACACACAAATAAATATTTGACTACACATACGCAAGGGTTTAAGATAATAAAACTACATTAAGGTTTTATTTAAGTCTATTCAATTATTTACGTTTCTTATTTAAACATTTTATGGCTCATTTTAAACTACAAGCACCATCTTTAAAGAAATCTATGCATTAAAAAATATTTAACTAATTCCATAAGGAACACAATAAAGATATATCAAGCTTCCTTTCAAGGATTATTTATTTAACTAACTACATTTCACAATTATGAAATTTATCACATAAATCCCTCTTATCTATTTCATTTATCCATAAGGTTATCATATTTGGTCCTAGTTAAATGAAAGGTAAATTCCAATATATAAAATAATACACCCTTTAGGTTGATGTTGGAATTTTAATCAACTAAAGAACTCATATAAGTATAGTTCAAAATTAGATAAATTGTATGTTATTAATTAATGAATGGACTTGTCAAGTTATATTCTACCATAAATTTATATGTCACACCATATATTCATTTGTTGATACTTTAATTAATCATCCCTATATAACATAAACTTACCCCCACGGGGTTAAGTAAAAAAGGAAAAAACATAACAAGGTGGCCAATGAGGGTCATTTTCATGAGCCGACCCAATGAAGTCTAACCTATGACAACCCTAATCCCGCCTCCAATAAGATAGGGGTTGGCAACCAGCTCTGAGTAGGCATATGCAACAAATGAGAGGTATTAGCCTAATATACATGTATACATGAACACGTATCAAATACCACATAATGTTGGAATGTAAACAACTGAACCAATTCATGCATATATATATAAGATCCCACAAAAGAGTATGATAGTAATGTAATGAAAACGGAAAAGGGTCCAAATACAAGCCCAACCAAAAAACTATAAAGAATATAACCTTCTCCAAAGGAATGGACTAATTCAAATTCAAGCTTCTAATAAAACACCTCAGTATGACAATCTCCAACTATGCTCCACCCGTTCCCTATCCTATAAGGACACTGTCAAGAGGGTCTTTTTCTATATAAGATAAGATGCGTACAGGGAAAACCAATGTAGAGGTGTGTATAACAGTACTCAATAGAACACCCTGAAAGCACTAAACATGAATCACCAAGTATATAATTATAAAAAAAGATATAATGATCAATGTATAATAGAAACACCTAGATATACTCAGGAAATACAGCACGCTATCAAGCGGTCATAACCATCTGTCATCCATAGAATTCTACTCAATGCAACACTCTTTCTGAGAGAGTCCACTCCATGAGACATAGAATAATTGGAGAAACTTGATGTATAGGTATAGATCATTGGGCCCTTATCAATGAAATATCACTAGTCTAAGGAGATAATAATACTCAGATTTGGGGTCACACCTAGAACCGCTGGGGGACACCACAAACCCAATCTGGATCAACCCACTACATAAGGGATCATATGAAAATGACTCCACAAACATTACTGATATGACCCGAAAGATGGAGTATCATCACATTGCTCATGGAGTTCATGCTAATTCAAAAAAACTCCACCTAGGAGATATTGGATGATAGAGGATCACACTCTAGTCTCACAGAGGGACACCAAAACTCTATCTAAGAGATAACCTCTAGAGGGAATCACAATCTTGTGATAAGGAAGTAATGTCACAATATACCCTTAAGGTAAAGGACCAAGGGAAACACACTCAAACTATACTATCCTAAGCTAATATATAGAAGGTCCACAAGCACTCTATAAGGGGGTACATGGCATGTACTAGTGGGTACATTGTGTTTCTAGTTATCCCCACTCATGCTCGTGTAGAATATACTCACATGGAATTAGGCTCTACATACATGCCATGTAAAACAATTACACACTATGTAGAGACATGTGGTTTCCCATTCATGTTAACTGGCCTAGTCCATGTACCAGCCCATGTACGCCAAGTTGTGTACATGTACAAGTAAATGTCATGCGGACGGTGTTGTCATGACACATCAAATTGATAGTTATTTAAAGAAGATTTTGTAGTCTTGGTCAGACCCTAGGTTGTATCTTAAGGAACATTGGTATCTTATAGTGGGTATTTTTAATAAAGATTACTAAAAGAGGGGGTGGTTTTGAAAACAATTTTAAAAATAAAATGACTTAATTAAAGAGTTTAATAGTTGATAAAGAAAGGTGGTGTTTTATAATTATGAGATAAAATGATTCATTGTGAGTACACAACACACATTTAAAGCTCATTGTTCTCGGATATTAATTAAGGTTTGGTGTAAGTATTTGGTTGAAATCAATCAGAATCCCAATTACCATCCAAGCTCTTATATCAAAGCACGTTGAGCCAAACCTTGACATGAAATCATAGATCCTAGGTCCATATCACATACATGGTATAATATATTCCAAAAAAAATTGAAATCTCAAATAAATAGAGAAGAAAAGGATTCTTGTTCTATCCAATCGGAACAACACATGTCAGGCACTCAAAACTTCACACTGATCGGTTAAAAGTAAAGAGCATTTCATTCAGTTAAATAAAAAAATGGTAAATCAAAGTAAGATACTTCTGAATTAAATGATTTCAAAACCAAAATACATCAAACCAGTAGTATTACAACTGTCATAACGCCCTTTAAATGTGTGTAGCTCCCTCACAATGAACTCCCACTATTTAACTCGACATCGGGAGGAGGAAGCTCGGGTGTAACTCATTCTTCATTCTTGATCCCCCTATAAGGATAGAGGCCTCAAGAACGTCTAGGATAATGAGAGGAATCCTCTATAACTCCCAATTGGCAGTACTTCACTTCTTTTCTGAACACACCAAATGAGGTACCCATGGTGATCTTTTATAGCAAAAATGGGTAGCGGTTTTGGGAACATAGATTGTGTAGAACTTGTTGTAATGTTGTTTTCATCCTCAATAAAGTCATAAATATCTTTTTATAAAACTATAATGTTTTCCCCCATGTCGTCTCTATCTCCACAGAAAGTTTGGCTTCATTTGGACACCTACATCTCGAGATATAGATAGCACACTCCATACATCTTTTGACTCCATGTAGATTCGGTGGCCTAGATAGATCACTTCAGTTGGGCCCCTTAATAGACGAATGGGGATTGGGTGTCCTCTTAAGAGTTGTATAAAATTAAAATTTTGACCATCCCATAAACTATGAGATGATTTTAATGCACTTATTTTTTTTACTATACCAAATATTGGACAGGTGTTTATATAACCCAAGCAGTTTTTGCCCATTTTCCGTCTAGATCATCTCTGGGGCCTCCAAATCACCTCCTCTTGCAATGGAATCATCAAAACAAGTAACATTTACCTTTTTAATAGGAATAAACACAAAATAAATGATTCAAAAATGTAATGAAAGTTTTTATTATTTTTATAATTTTTTAATATTAAACAACTTTCACACAATGGTCTAAGGGTGAAAATGAAATAGTGAATCACAGTGTGATCACACCCCCACACCTAAACATTTTCACTCTTGGGAAAAGTTAAATTTTCAGAAACTTTTCTTGTAGACATTACTGACATCATTGAGATTTAACATTTGAGGAAACTTTAATTCATTAAATTAATGTGATCAATGCACAAACCACACCAAGGAGTTCTTCCCAGTGAAAATGAAAAACGATGTCTCATAAATCATGTCACAATGAAATTATAATAGATCCATGATACAAAATTTAGAAATGAATTAAGAAGTAAACAATGCCACTACCTCTCCATGTGTTTCTGTGAAAACCTTTCCATGCTATTCTTTCCACTTTCTATCCAACAAATATAGGTTATTTAAATATTTTTTAGCTTAAATGATTTTGTCCACCGAACCTCCCCTACATCATTTGCAATCATATTTCAAGACTCACTCACTTAAGCAATATCATAAGTCAAACCATGAGCTCCCAACCTAGATATACCCATATGTTTCACATTTCATCACTCCCCTCATTTATTATTATTTTTCCTTTTTTGATGTTTCATTTGGAACAAATCTCACACTCATCTCTCAAACCTTGTTTGATCTCCTCACAACACTAATTGTAATAGTTACTACAAGATCAAAGGTTGAGGAGCAGTGGTTTTTGACCTGCCCAAGACACAACCCAATTTTTTTGATATTATTTTGAGGGAATACAGTACACGGATATTAGGTACACATGCATAGGTCAATATGGTAAATCAATAAAACATATCAGATAAATAACGAACATATGGAAATATCATTTTAATCTGAAAAATATTAACCTAATATATATTTTTCATCTATTAAGTAAGAATTATTCACACTTTTTTGTTTGGTGAAAAATGTGTGGAGATATTAGTGAAAATGGTTTTCCGAAAAACTACTCCCAAAATGGGAATCATACATCTCAAAGGTTTCACAAAGATACATCCATTTATATCATTGATAGAAAACCAATTCACTAATAACCACTCCCTAATGTTAAATTCATACAAACATTCATTCCATAAGAGTCTGATTTTCATCAAATGTTAAATCAACATGGAATCAAATATTTTAACATTAATTATTAGTAAGTTCCATTATTTGGGTACCATAGGGGGGAGTAAAAATACCATAAAGAATGCGAAAAATATAAGAAAGAAGAAATATGATGAAAATCCTAATGAACTAAACAAGATGGGAAAAAGTGAAAATACCATAAAGAGGGCAAAAAGATAAGAAATAAGAAAGACTATGAAATTCCTAATGAACGTAGTAATGTATCCCTCTACACACTTAGAATATGTAGTGTCCTCACTATAATAAAATGTAATGTGGGAAGGAAGGATAAAACATGGTGGGTGTAATTGGTATGTTTCTTCTTGAACATGGTGTTCCTCCATCCAGGACTCTAGAAGGGCTTCATGGAAGTGTTTTAGTCTCTACCCATTTATAGTGAAGGTTTTCATAGTTTCTTCATTTTGAACCTGATCAACACCAATTGGAGATACATTAGTAACAGTGTATGGTTCAAACCAACAATTACAAAGCATACTTGGATGCAAATTCATCCTTTCATTGTAAAGGAGGAACTTCTTACCAATGTGGAACTGATAATGAAGGAAGAGATAGTCGTGGGAAGCCTTGGTTCATTCTTTACAAATCCTAGAGTTCTCATATGCATCTATGCACATTTCTTATAGCTCCACAATATATAACTTCCTCTGGGAACCTACACCAGAAAGGTTAGAATTGCATTGTTTAATGGCCCAGTAGGCTTGGTGCTCAATCTTAAAAGGGAGGTCACAACGTTTTCCAAAAATAAACTGATATAGTGAAATACCAATGGGAGTTTTGAAATCAGTATGGTATTCCCATAATTAATCATCAATTCAAAGAATCTAATCTTTTTTATTGGGTTGAACTATTTATTTCATGAATCTGTTTTACCTCTCTATTTGACACCTCGGCCTGGCCATTATTCTATGGGTGATTTGTAGTAGACACTCTATGATCGAACCCATACCAATGCAAACATGATTGCATAGTTCAGTTCTAGAAATGAGAACCCTAGTCACTAATGATGAACCTAGGTAATCCAAACAACAAAATATTTGGGTTCTCAAGAATTATACATCTACCTTAGAATCATCAGTCCTTGTAGCTCATGCCTCTACCCATTTTGACACGTAATAAACTACCATAAGAATGTACAAGTTGCCAAAGTAATTGGGAAATGGCCCCATAAAGTCAAAACACTAAACATAAAAAATGTCATGAAAGAGAAGTGGTTGTTATGTAATTTTTTTTCTCTTAGAGACATTTCCCATTCATTGATAATGAGGAAAATATTTACAAAAACCATGGGCATCCCAAAAAAGTTTTGGCCAAAAGAGACTAGAATCAAGGATGTTGTGAGTAGTTTATTGGGGATGGAAGTGGTCCCCAGAAGGAGGATGGGGGAATCCGACTAATATGGTTAGCCACCACCTTCTCTGCCCCTTTTTTATCTCTAATTTCTAGATTGGATTTCTGATGGAGGAGCATCCAGTGATTGAGACATGGTTTGTCTTTTGGTTTCTTCAGGAGATACCGGAGGGTTTTATGGTTGGATAATACAATGACATTGGACCCTAAAAGATATAAACTAAATTTATCCAAGGAAAACACTATGGAAAGGAATTAATTTTTAGTTGTGGTGTATTTTTCTTGGGTAGTTTCAAATATACGGGAGGCATTGGATATGAAATACGAAGCTTGGTTGATCCTTTGTGACAATAATACCCAAACTGCATAGTTCGAGACATCACACATGATCTCAAATGGTAAATCCCACTGAGGTGGTTGTATTACCGGGGGTGATGTGAGACTCCATTTTAACTTATTAAAAGCTTCTTCACATTCTTTATCAAAAACAAATTCTTTTTCTCTTTGGTGTAATCGGGATAGGGGGAGTGAAATTTTACTCAAGTCACAAATGAAATGATGGTAAAATCCATCATGACCTATGAAAGACCGCATATCCCATACATTTTTGGGAAATGGTATGGAAGAAATGACATCCACTTTTGATTTATTTAATTGGATACCATCCCCAGAATTGACATGCCCCCAACTATACATTTTCACAACATGAATCGACATTTCTCATAATTTAATATGGGATTCATTATAATATAGTGACATAGGACAGAATCAAGACTAATCAAACATTCATCAAAAGACGATCCATACACAGTGAAATCATCCATGAAACCATCCATACAATTCTCCAAGTAATCGAAAAAAATACGAACCATGCATCGCAAGAAAGTACCCAGAGCATTGTACTGACCAAATGGAATCCTTCTATATTAAAATGTTCCAAATGGTCAAGTGTATGCCATTTTTTTCTAGTCCTCGGGGGAAATATGGATCTAAAAGTATCCAGAATACCCATCAAGGAAACAGTAGTGAGACTTATCTACTAGGCTCTCTAGGATTTGGTCAATAAATAAAAAAGGTAAATGGTCCTCACTAGTGTGTTGTTTTAATCAGGGATAGTCTATACAAACACACCAACTATTCTGCACACAAGTTAGAACCAATTCATTATATTCATTTTTTATTATTTTAAGGCAAGTTTTTTTAGAAACTAGTTGAACAGGACTGACCAAATGGCTATCAAAGATGGGGTAAATGATTCCAGAAGCTAATAATTTTGTTACCTCATTTTTCAAAACAACAAGGAGGTTTGGGTTCAGCCAAAGTTGTGCCATCCTCACTGGTTTAGACTCATCATTTAACAATATATGATGTGCTTAAATGGATGGGCTAAAACCATGAATTTCAGCAATTGTCCATCCCAAAGCATGTTTATACTCCCTCAAAAGTTTAAGCAGTTGCAATTCATGGTCAGGAGGGAGTGAACTAGCAATGATTATGGTCATCTTGTTTCCATTCTATATATATAAATATTTTAAATCTTTTGGTAGTTTTTTTAGTTGAAATTCAGGTGGATTTTGGATTGATAGGAGTTTGGGTGAAAGTGAGAGGTCACTAATCTCATCTAACTACTCAATGGTATTATCCATATATGAAGAATGAGCTTTTACAATCCTAGTAGTATCATTGATGTTCATTTGATCCTCATTGTTCAATAAATTATCAATTAATTAACATACATGACACTTTTCAAGAACACTACAACAATCAATGCATGATTCATTACCAAGAAGTTCAATCAAGGGTGAAATCTCAGAAAGGGAATCATGGGAATGATAAGAATTGTTTCTGGGGTAATGGATTACATCAATTGAATTAATAGACAGAGGGGAATGTTCTTATGAGGGGTGATTCATGGAATCAAGGATGTTTAAATGGTATATGTTACTACCAAACTCCATAGATAATGTTCCATTAAAGGCATTAATTGTGGTTTTGGAAGTTTTCAAGAACGGTATCCCCAATATAATTGGGACATGTCTATTCATCCTATAGTCTTCCATTTTAAGCACATAAAAATTAGCAAGAAAAATTAAATTTTTAAGCCTTGTAAGAACATCCTCTAACACACTGTAAGGGTGTGTTATACTCTGATTTTCAAGCTAAATGACTATTCCAGTGGGATTTAGTTCACCAACCTATAAAGAAGAGTAAATAGAGTGAGGAACACATTAATAGAAGCAACTAAATCAAGAATAGCATTAGAAAAATAATACTCCCCTATAGTGAATTGAATCGATAATGTCCCAAGATCATTTCATTTGGTAGGTAGTGAAGGTTCTATAAATGTTGAGATATTATTCCCCAAATTTACCTTCTCATCACCATGAATTCTTCTTCGATGTATACAAATCTCCTTTACAAACTTTTCATATCTTGGGATTTTCTTCACGATATCAATCAAAGGAATGTTAACCTACACTTTATTGAAAGTTTCTGATATTTTATTAACAAGTTCAGTTTACATTTGTTTTCTAGGTTGGGTTTCCCTTTTGGGAAATGGAAGAGGAATGGATTGGATAGTATACTCATTGACATACACACTCTTTCCTTTTGAAGGGATTCTCTCAAGACATGGTTTTTCAACATTTGGAACATTTTTAATGCTTGGGATGGAGGTTTCCTCTACAGGGGGTGACTCTACTAGAGGATGCATTTGGATTTTAAGTTTTGTTCCACTCCTAAGTGTGATGACACTAACATTTCCATTATCTATAGAGTTAAATACTAGTTTAGAAGGTAGTTTACCCAACCCATGAATTTGAATTTCTCCCACCTAGTTAGCTAGTTGCCCTAATTGGGTTTTGAGGTCTTGTGTGGCTTCTTGAGTGGTCTGTTGGAATTGGATATTTTTGGAAGCCATTTTTTTCATCATATATCTAAGCTAGGCTCGGATTTTGTAGGGGGTTGTTGAAAAGGCCTTTGTGGTGGTTGGGTATTTCTGGGTGGTAGTGGTGGATGACTAATCTAACCCTGTTGGTTCTATTTTTGTTGAGGTTGGTTTGAATACCCCCTTTCCTATAGGCTTGGTTTTCTTTCTACCAAGGGTTGGATTGATAATAAGGTTCTTGACTAAATGGTTGGTTATAGGGGAAGCCTGGAAAAAATTACTCACAACTCTCAAGAAGTTTCTCTCAATTGGGGGCATTGTTCAGAGTAGTTGGTGTCAGAAAAAAATATACCAAAATGGATGGGAGGAGGAGATTGGAATTTACCTTGGGAAAGAGCAAGTTGTCGAAGAAGGGTACTTACCTCTTCGAACTTTGTGTCCACCTTTTTATCAAATTCGGTATATTGTACCTCATGTAAAGCTTTAATGGGTACACTAGACCTTTTAAAAAATTGTTGAGTGTTCATTTACATGTTCTCAATCAGGGTTCTTACAGTGATTGGGGTCTTTTCCACTAGTGCACCACCTGCAGTAGCATCAATCATATTTAGATCAATATGAATTAATCCTTCATAAAAATACTGAATTAAAAATTTTTCAATTATTTAGTGGTGTGGGAAACTTGAACATAACCTTTTAAATAATTTCTAATATTCATGTAATATTTCCCCTTTTGATTGCCTTATACTATAGATTTCATTTGTTATTGTTGCAGTTCAAGAGGCTGGGAAATATTTTTTCATGAAAAAGGAGTTTCATGTCCACCTAGCCTTGTATTGGTGAATTAACATAGTAAATACAATCCTTTGCAGTGTCTTATAATGAAAATGGAAATGATCCAAGTTCTACTTATTCCTTATCAATATTTTCATGTTTTAATGTTGAATACACTGGATGTAATTCGTTTAAATGTTTATGTGGTTCTTCTCCTATGAGTCCATGAAATCTAGGTAACAAGGGAATTATACCATATTTTAATTCAAAATTGGGTGCCTCACCTTTCATTGGAATATTGGTGGGATGGATAATGACATTAGGTGAGGATAGGTTTTTTAATGTTCGGTTGTTTTCATCCATGTTATACATATTTATTTCAGTTATTATGTTGGTTCCAGAAGAAGAATATGAATGATCAAGAAGAGTGTTATTGTCTTGTGTCTCCTCCTTCAAAGGGTTCTCTTGTACATCTCGGGGTTGCTAACATAAGATCCTCTCTGGTTCGGGTGTGAAAGGTGGTAAATATCCCAAGTTAGAACACATCATGCACAAAACTGACACAATAAATAAATCAGAACACAAAAATATAGGTAAAGGGATAGGATAAAACAAATAAATATTCACTAAATTTACAAAAATCTTATCAAAAACATGCACTAAAAACCAAAGCACTCCCTGACAATGGCAACAAAATATGACCACATTATCATGACATGTCAAATTGATAGTCATTTAAAGAAGATTTTGTAGTCTAGGGTAGACCCTAGGTCATCTCTCAAGATGATTTGGTAGCTTATTGTATATATTTTTAACAAATATTAATAAAATAGGGGTTGGTTTTCAAAATAGTTTTAAAAATAAAATGACTTAATTAAAGAGTTTAAGAGTTAACAAGGAAAAGTGGTGTTTTAAAATTATGAGATAAAAGGTTTCATTGTGAGTTCACAACACACATTTAAAGCTCATTGTTCTTGGAGATTAATTAAGGCTTTATGTAATTATTTTGCTGAAATCAATCGAAATCACAATTACTTTCCAAGCTCTTATATCAAAGCACATTGATCCAAACCTTGACATAATAATTGTATAGCCATGGTCAAGATCACATGAATGGTATAATAGCTTACAAAACAATTTTAAAATCTAAAATAAGTAGGGAATAAAAGGATTATTGTGTTGTATAATTGGAACAACACAAGTCATGCACTCAATACATCACATTGGTTGGTTAAAAGTAAAGATCATTTCATTCAGTTAAATTAAAAAATGATAAATCAAAGTAATATGCTCTTGAATGAAAAGTTTTAAAACCCAAAATACATCAAACTATTGTATTAAAAGTTTTGTAACTCCTTTTACATGTGTATAGATCCCACCCAATGAACACCCATGTAACGCCCCCACCCCAGAAGCCCAGAGTCGGTGCATTATTTTAATACATTGGAAAGATTACAAGGAATCAAGTCCTGAAGGACAAATCGGTTTAGAAGAATTGGAAAATAGATTACATACAAGAACTTTACATTACAATATCTAACAAAAAATACAACATAGATAATACTTTGATAATTCCATTATTATTCTATCTTAAACTTGCATATATATTATAATACACTTCTTGGCATCCTGGAGAAATAAAACATAAGAAAGGTGTGATCTCAGATGCTCAGTAAGGGTAAATAAATTAGTGGAATCTATAAAATTTTAAGGAAAGATGTTTAATAAAAACAATAGCCTTTTAAACATAATCATGAACATAATATGGAAAAAATAAATCAAATATTACCATATTAACATGAACATGGATATTCTACAAGTCGAATAATCACATGTAATAACTAATTTCATAATGAGGTAATGCCTAATGCCGGACATCATTACTACATAGTCAAGGTATTGTTCCAAGACTACAAATATAATTTTTTTCAAGGCCTTGTTCCAAAACACTAATTTTTCTCATGAGACCTTCCGATGCATCGAGAAACTATAGCAGGCTCTACCCATCACTTACTAATTCCAATACATTCCTCATATGAAAATGTACAAACATTACATAAACATTGTTATTAAAACTAGTATACGGAATGTCAATAATTTATCTATAAATCGTGAATGCTATAAAAATAGAACATCCAAAGTCAAACATATCATAACTCATTCAATACAACATATAATTTTTATTATAATAAATCAACATCAATCAATAATAAAATCTAGTAAATGAGTTGATATAGTTGAAAATGATCAGTAGAACTCTTTGAGAGAAATATCCATTTTTGTGAAATCATTTTAAAGTCACACATTTATAAAGAAAGTCATTTAAAAGATATTTTTCAATTAATGTGTCCCATACCACTTTGAAAATTTTGAATGGAATTAACATTTTAAAACAATTATGTCCATATGAATAAATCCAAAAAAATCATTTTGAAAAAATGGATATTAATTAAATATATTTAGAAAAATAAATCATTAAAACATTTAAAATGATGATATAGTTAAAGTGTACCTTCTATAAAACCATAAAATATTCCTTTTTAAAACATTTTTATGAAACTTGGAAATGGATGATAAATATGTCTCAGTAAATACATACATATAAACAATCTCAGATAATAACGAGATTGAGGAATTAATCATTACCTTGTATTTTCTTTTAGTCGAGGGTAAGTTTAACATCTTGTTTAATGACCATAGTATGTTATTAAATTATAACAGAACCATATTCATATCTAATATATTATACATGATTCATTTATTACTTTATACAACCTATTAATAATAATTTCCATGTTAAAGTAACATTTCACTTAATAATCACTTTCTTTATCGTATGTGTTTTAACTTCTTCTTCTTGATCGTATAACATAGATCATGATTTATATACTTACAGAATATAAAAAATGATTTATATATCATATATATTTAGAATATAAATATGTATAATATATATATATATATGTGTGTGTGTGAAATGGGAGACATCTTTTATGGATACGGTAGGTCGTGCGTACGCATAAACGTTGTTTCCATTTTCATATCGTATTAAACGGAAGTAAGTGAATGAGATATATGTAAACACACACACACACACACAAATATAAATATATATATACAGTATCATTATTATGTCATATATTACATATTTAATAATAATATATTTTTTTATAATCATCGTTGAATGGTGAACGTGGAAATGAATCCCATCGTGTCATGGAGACAGTAAGTTGTACGTACACACGTGCAACGATATAATTCTATTGAAGGTGAAATCATATATAAATGGATGGTATATTATCTATAAAGAATAATTAAAATTTTATATTTATTATTTTAATAAATTATACTCATTATTGTACTCATCCAAATAATGAAGTGTTGAATAACAAACTAGACCACAACGTGGAGATAGTAAGTCGTACGTACGCACCTATGGTGACTTTTTCATTAATAGAATGTATAGAATAATGAATACGGTTGTACCATATTTATAATAACATCTCAGTATGTATAATTCATTGGATTTATTATTTTGGTATGGAAACAACAAATAAAGAGGAAGTGGAAGAAGAAAATAACTTTGAAAGAGGTGATGAAATAATTACCACTTCTTTAAGTTCTTCCTTTTTATTTAATCAAAAGTGATCCTTAGGTTAGATTATGATCAAATTAAGGCCTCTAGGTTGAATTGAGGGTAGTTGGAAGGATATTTGATCAGATTTTGTCCAAGAAAAATTGATTTGGAGGTGTTACTTTGAGAGAAGGGGAAGTACCCTTTTATAAAAGAGGTGAGGGTCACTTTAGGAAAAGCTTGAAATATTATTTTATTATAAAATCATTTTTGGTTCATAATGGCTCAAAATGGATTTATTTCAATGATAAGGTGGGGATGGGTCGAAAGTCTCTCAAAATATACGTTTTGGACAAGTATAGGTCTTCATATTAACCTTATCTTTTAGATTTAACACTTTGTTAAATAGTTTAACTTTTACAATGTCTTCTTGTATTTTTATATTGCATGGTTAATAAAATTACTATAAAATTACAATATAACTGCAAGTGTTTCATTAACGACATATATATCAATATATAAGTACTTTGGATGAACCTTATATTTTTAGGAATATTATATCATTTAATAATATAGTATTTGTTTTAAAAACTCATTTATGTAAATTTTGACACTATTTAGTGTTTGGTTTTTTGAAAGTAAAAAAACTTGATTAATTCAAATAAAATACATTAAATCAACCCTAAAATGTCATACTAACCTAGAAAATTAGTGTAATTCATCAAAAGTCTCAGTATACATTTATTTTGAAATTTATAATATCAATTAGTTTAATATTTCATTAATAAGGTAATTACTGCATCATCATTGTGTCATAAATAAATTTTATTATATAATGTCTAAAAATTATAAATAAAATACAATGATATAAGAAATATTTTTTGATTTATAATTAATATTTGTAGTCTAATTTATCTGATATATATCCCTATATTAAAAATTATTTAGTTATTAAACTTTTACTTTAACACTTTTAACTCTTTTTTAAATAAAATGATAACAAATGTACTAGTCTAACTGGACCAAAAGATGATATTTTATTCATAAGGTTTATTTTGGTCGAAATACACTTATCTAATAGAATTATGAAATGTTTTAGGGTAATTTTAAGATCATTTTTACATTTAATTATCCTATTTACTTTTAACCGTGTTAAATAAAATTTAAAGTTACTATTCACCAAAAATAATTTTTATCCTATTGAACAAAATTTTACGTACTTATGTCAACCGTGTCTCTCATATTTTTGAAATTTAATTTAAAGAAGTGGTAAAATTATATTTTATGCAAATTTGCAAATGTGCCTAGAAGGTGTATAAAAGACATATAATTATTCAATAAAATTTTATACATATAATATTTTTAGAAAATAACTCCAATGAATAACATTAAACTAATATAAGTATTATGTATCTATTTGGACATTAAAATATATTTAAATAAAATTAATAATTATTTAAATAAAAGTTAGTTTTAAATAATAATGTAGTGTTTTCACTATTTATCAGAAATTGAAAGTTTTCAGAATAATACCAAAAATTCACCCTAAGATAATTTTGATATTCTGAATCCAAAAATGATGTCTATTTTTCCAAATTCAAAAAATATGAGTTTCATTAATTAATTAAAAATTAATTCCCGTTGTCAAAACCAAAAAGTGGGTTTTAAGAAATAAAAACTATCAAAACATTGACATGTGTTTATATACAATTTAAATGTGAATTTACATCCAATGACCTAAATTATATTAAATTATAAAAATATAATCTAATTAGACTTTTAAAACACTCAAATTCATAATTTAAAACTATAAATTATTCCGATTAAAAAAAGTTGTTTTCAATTAAAATTTAGTATTTTTCATTATTCATCAAAATATGAAAGTTATCAGAAAAGTGCCAAAAATTTATCCAAACTAAATTTTTATGTCCCACTTATAAATAAAAATTTAATTTCATTAAATTTAATATATAAAAGTTTGAAATATTGTATTTAAAAAGGGTTTGACATTGAAAAGTGGTAAATTTTCATTTTTTGAAAAATACTTCTTTTATCTGAAAAAATCAATTTGTTCTTATATTATGTCTAGGAGAAACATAATATCGATTCTAAAATTATATAGAGTATATAAAATGAAAAAAACAATTAATACCATTGATAACTACCTTTTGAATGGCTAGTTTGATAATTCATAGTGCACTCAAACTTGGTCTTGCATGTAAGCACGTTATTGAATTACTTTAAAGAGATTACATACTATGAAATTCAGGGGTGTTACATTCTCCCCTCTTTCAATAAATTGTGTCCTTGCAATATGAAATTATTTTTCAAAAATAAAATTCTAAAAATAGAAAATATGTTTGTGGAAAACCCACATCAAAAATAGGGTTAATAAATTTTATTCTTAATAAGAGAGAAAGGGAAATGAAAAAGTCTCCACTAAATTAGGATTTCGAATAAGAGAATATTTGTGTCAATTTGAGACACCTAATTATAGGAAAAACGTAAATACTTATAGGGAGTGATTGAGGTCATCAATCACAAACAAGTGAACAATAAATAGGAAGTTTAGGGCCTCAAAGCCATAAATCAATGATAATTATAATATTATTGGTTCATCCAAACATAAGGTATTAGGATAAAAAAAATTTGGTTTTAAGATCCTTTCCCTAAACTTTAAGTATTAATTTCTTCATATAATAAAAAAACATACTTGACAAGTATAGTTCCATCCTTTAACAAATTTCTACCACAAACTCATCTTTCACTCCCGAAAGATAATAGAAATCAAAAATACTATATTTATCTGAATCTTTTAGGGTTATAAAAAATTAAATTTATAATTCATCTATCAGACCTTTTAAAAAACTACATTATACAATCAAGGACATCACGTAGGCTAGTGGTAGGTGATGCGCCCGTGTTTATCTTCATTTTTGTGTTCATGTCTCACGGACTTGCCGGATGCGATGGGTTGTCGCCCGACCTCCTAGATGTCCTTTTTATAAAAATCCTAAAATAATCTTAATAAATTCTTTAACCTTAACAATAGTATCCAATTTAAAACTTAATCCATTCCAACCATTAGACTTTTCCACAATACTTCTGTCTGAACTCACAGTCCAAAATTTATAGGGAAGGTCACATAAAATACATGTGAATACCTTCATCATGTATTCTCTTAAAATGTGGTAATAAAATTAATTACTATAAAACTATATTTGAATAGGTATGTATTTCCTTATTCCTTTTGTTAAATAAAGAATACTAAATATACTTATTAAATCCAAAAATGTTGTAATCTCCAACAATTATGGAATAAACAAACCATTAATTAGTTCCGAGGTAGTCAATAATATCCAATATAATTTATCAAAATCAATCATCTTTTATTCCAAATTCAATACCTCGGTATCAAAACTATATTAAAGTTTATCTTTCCTTCAACCATGTATTTTTTTAAAAAGTTTAACTTTCTGTTGAGTCACTTTTCTTGGTACTACACAATCTCAAATCCTTAATGACATAGTATTGCAGTATAATCCTTATATATTCCATAATTCTTATAAAGTGTACATCATTGATACAACACTAAAATGACATAATTCATTACTATCAACATAAGAACATTAATTATTCCTCTTCATCTACAATAGTATCATAACATTATTATTATCCAACATCATCATTTGTGGTATACTTTGATGATTGGGACATTGATTTGTGTATTGTCTCAACTCCTTGTAGATGAAGTATTTTACATTTGAAACCATTTTCTTACCCTTGTAATCATGTACTTGGTGTCCTTTTTTCAACACTTATAACTAACTCCCATTCCCTTAAAGCATTTAGCAAGGTGATTCTTTCCATAGTTATCACATATGGGAAAATTCTTCTTTCCCATCTTCTCTTTATCCATATTTCTCTCTACCATACTTTTCTTCTCGGGATTCCCTTCAAAGCCATAGGACTCAGAGAATTCTTTACTTATCTTATTAACACATGATATTATTTCTTCATATGATGAGAATATGTGGAACACTATTTCCCTTCTAAATGTTGGCTTAAGACCATGAAAGACATGACCCTTCTAACTCTTTAGATCATGTGTCTTGATGGAGTTCTAATTCCTTTTATTGGGAACCATTTCAAAATAATAGAATACACTAGGTTAGTTTATGAATCACAATGAATAATTCCAAACATGTAAAATACCAAACATAAATTGAAATGTTTATGCATATAATCCATAATCATAAAATATGTTTTCTTTGAAGAGGTATTTACTCATAAATTACTCATAATTGTTTGTAAATAAAATATGAATTATCCTAAGCATATCCATCAGGAGTTTCATAACCAAAATTGCAGTCAGTCCTATTGTCATGTACTAGGATACCCTAGGTCAAGACCGAAACTCCTTATTGGAGTTTTAACTCTTAGGTACTTCAATTCCAGATCCACCCCTACCTTCTTGTATCTAGACAGGGATGTATTTCTTGGAAAATTGAAAACATCTCTACATTACCAAAATTCTAGGAAGTTCTTCTATACCAATCCTCAAATTTTATCTTAGGGTAATTTGTCTAATTAGAGTTTATCTAAATATAGTTTCAAAAGTTATTTCTAAACTTCTTTTGATACCAACTACAACACCCCGACCCCAGAATCCTAGAGCCAGTTCATTATTTTAATACATTGGCATGATTACAAGGAATCAAGTCTCGAAGGACTGATCGGTTTAGAATTCTTGGAAAATAGATTACATACATGAACTTTACATTACAATTTCTAACATAGAATAAAACGTAGATAATACTCTGAGAATTCCATTATTTTTCTAGATTAAACCTTCATATAAATCATAATACACTTCTTGGGATCCTGAGAAAATAAAACATAGAAAAGGGGTGAGGTCAGATGCTTAGTAAGGGTAAATAAATTAGCAGAAGCTATAAAATTTTAAGGCAAGATGTGTTATAAAAACAACAGACTTTGAAACATAATCCTGAACATAATATGGAAAAAATAAATTAAACATTACCATATAAATATGCACATGGATATTATACTAGTCGAATAATCACATGTAATAACTAATTTCATAAAAAGGGAATGCCTAATGTCGGACATCATTACCACATAGTCAAGGCCTTGTGCCAAGACTAAAAATAAAGTTTTTGTCAATGCCTTGTGTCAAGACACTAATTTGTATCATGAGACCTATTGATGCATCGAGGAGCTATATAGGACTCCACCAGTCACTTACTAAGTCCAATGAATTCCCCATATGAAAATGATGAAATATAACATTAACATTCGTATTAAAACTAGCACACGAAATGTCAATACTTTATCCATAAATCATGAATGGTATAAAAATAGAACATCCACAGTTAGACATATCATAAATCATTCAATACAAAATAGAATATTGTATTATAATATATCAACCTCACTAAAGAATAATTTGCAGTAAATAATGTTGACATAATTGAAAATGATCAGTAAAACACTTTGAAAGAAATATCCTTTTTTGTGAAATCATTTAAAAGTCAAACATTTATAAATTAAGTCATTTAAAAGGTAATTTTGAATCAAAGTGTCCCACACTAATTTGAAACTTTTTAAAGGAATTAAAATTTTAAAACAATTATGTCCATATGAATAAATCATTAAAAATCATTTTGAAAACATGAACATTAATTAAATAGATTTAGAAAAATAAATCTTCAAAACATTTAAAATGATGATATAGTTAAATAGTGCCATCCATGAAACCATAAAATATTACTTTTAAAAACATTTTTATGAAACATGGAAATGGATGATAAATATTTCTCTGTAAATACATACATATATAAAATCACGGATAATAATGAGATTGAGGAATTAACCCTTACTTTGTACTTTCCATTAGTCAGGGGTACGTTTAACCTCTTGTATAATGACCATATTATGTTATTAAATTATACCAAAACTATATTTATATCTATTATATTATACATGATTCACTTATGAATTTATATTTCTCGTTAATAATAATTTTCATGTTAAAGTAACATTTCAGGTAATAATCGTTGTCTTTATCGTATGTGTTTTAACTTGTTATTCTTCATCGTATCAATTAGATCATGATTTACATACTTCCAAAATATAAAAAATGTTATATATATTATATATATTCCTAAAATAAATATTTATAATTTATATATATATATATTTGAAATGGGAAACACCTTTTATGGAGACGATAGGTCGTACGTAAGCCTAAACGTTGTTTCCGTTTTCATATCGTATTGAACGGAAGTAAGTGACTGAGATATATATAAATACATATATATTTATATTTATATTTATTTTTCTAGTAGCATTATTATGTCATATATTACATACTTAATAATAATATATATTTTTATAATCATAGTTGAATGGTGAACGTGGAAATGAATATCATCGCGTCGTGGAGACGGTAAGTCGTACGTACGCACGAGTGGCGATATCATTCTATTGATAGAGAAATCGTATATATGATTGGATGTTATATTATATATAAAGAATAATTAACATGTTATATTTATTATATTCAAAAATTATACTCATTATTGTACTCATCAAAATAATGACGTGTTGAATAACAAACTACACCACATCGTGGAGACGGTAAGTCATACGTACGCACGTATGGTGACTTTGTCATTCATAGGATTTATAGAATAATGAATATGGTTGTACCATATTTATAAAAACATCTCAGTATATATAAGGTACTGGAGTTATTATTTTGGTATGGAAACAACTAATAAATGGGAAGTGGAAGAATAAAATAACCATAAAAGAGGTGATGAAATAATTACATCTTCTTCAGGTTCTTCCTTTTGATTTGATCAAAAGGGATCCTTAGATTGTATTATGATCAATTTAAGGCCTCTAGGTTTAATTTAGGGTAGTTTGGAGGATATTTGATCAGGTTTTGTCCAAGAAAAATGGATTTAGAGGTGTGACTTTGAGAGAAGGGGAAGTACTATTTTATAAGAGAGGTGATTGTCACTTTAGGAAAAGAAAGAAATGTTATTTTATTATAAAATCATTTTCAATTTATAATGGCTCAAAATAGATTAAATTTGGGGATAAGGTGGGTATGGGTCAGAAACCTCTCAACCAATAGATTTTAGACAAGTTTATGACACCAAATTAACCATATCTTTTAGATTTTACTCTTAGTTAAATAGTTTAACTTTTACAATTACTTCTTGTATTTTTATATTACATGGTTAATACAATTACTATAAAATGACTAGATAACCTCAAGTGATTAATTAATGGAATATATATCATTATATTAGTCATTTGGGTGAACCTTAGATTTTTAGTAATATTATATCATTTAGTAATACAGTATTTGTTTTAAAAAACTCATTTAAGTCAATTTTGACAATATTTTGTATTTGGTTTTTTTGAAAGTCAAAAAAACGTGATTACTTCGAATAAAATAAGTAAAATCAACCCAAACATGATATATTAACCTATAAAATCCGTAGAATGCATCAAAACTCTCAATTTAATTTTATTTTGATATTTATAATATAAATTATTTTAATCTTTCATTAATATGGTGATTAATGCATCGTCATTGTGTCTTAAATAAATTTAATTATATAACATCTAAAAACTATAAATAAAATACCATGATGTAGGAAATATTTTTATATTACTAATTAATAATTATAGTCTAATTTATCTTATGTATAACTTTATATTAAAAATGGTTTAGTTATTAAACATTGAATTTAACACTATTAACTTTTCTTTAAATAATAGAAAAATAAATGTACTAATATAATAAAAGTGGAAAAAGGGATCATATTTTATTAATAAGGTTGATTTTGGTCAAAATACACTTTTCCAATAGAATTATAACATGTGTTATGGTAATTATATAATCATTTATACCTTTAATTACCCTATTTACTTTTAACCCTGGTAAATAAAATTCAAAAGTTACCATTCACCAAAAATTATTTTTATCCTATTGAGCCACATTTTACTTAATAATTTAAACTTTGTCTCTCAGATTTTTGAAATTCAATTCATCGAAGCAGTAAAATTACTTTTTATGCAAATTTGCAAATGTACCTAGAAGGAGGGTAAAAGACGTAAAAAAATTCAATAAAAATTTATACATCTAATATTTTTATAAAATCACTCCAATGAATTAAATTGAACTAATATTTGTATTATGTATCTATTTTACCTTTAAAATAAATTTGAATAATAATAATTATTATTTATATAAAATTCATATTTAAACAATAATATAGTTTTGTCACTATTCATCAAAAAAATAAAAGTTTTCAGAAAAATACCAAAAATTTACTCTAAGCTAATTTTGATATTCCGAATCAAAAAATGCTGTCTATTTTACCAAATTCAAAACATATGAGTTTCATTAATTAATTTAAAATTAATTCCTATTGTCAAAACCATAAAGTAGGTTTTTAGGACTTAAAAACTATCAAAAGATTGACATGTGTTTATGTACAATTTAAATATGAATTTACATCCGATGACTTAATTATATTAAATGATAATAATTTAACCTAATTATACTTTAAAACCACACAAATTAATAATTTAACACTATAAATTATTTTGATTAAAAAAGGTTGTTTCAATTAAAATTTATTATTTTTCACTATTCATGAAAATATGTAAGTTATCATAAAAGTAGCAAAACAATTATCCAAACTTAATTTTTATGTCCCTATTCTAAAGAAGAATTTATTTTCATTAAATTGAATATATAAAAGTGTCAAATATTGGATTTAAAAAGGGTTCTCCATTAATAGGTGGTAAAATTTCATTTTTTGAAAAATATTTCTTTTATGTGAAAAAACTGAATTTGTTCTTATATTATGTCTAAGGAAAACATAATATGGATTTTAAAATTATATGGAGTATATAAAATTAAAAATGAAGCCAATAATATTCATAAATACTTTTTGAATAACTAGTTTGATAATTCGTTGTGCGCTCGAACTCGGTGTTGCATGTTGCACAAGCTATTTAATTACTTTAAATGTATAACTCACTATGAAATCCTAGGGTGTTACAGCACACCATTTAGCTTAAAATTAGGAGGAGCAGGAAGCTCAGGTGGAACTCCTTCATTCTTGATCCCCCTATGAGGATAGGGGACTCCATAACTTCTAGGATGACTAAATGACTCCTCTAGAGCTTCAAATTTGCATAAATTCACTCTTTGGCCAAACTCTCCAAATGAGGTACCCATGATGCTCTTTTATAGAAAAAATGGGAAGTGGTTTTGGGCATACAGATTGTGTAAAACCACTTGTCCCTTTGTTTTAAGCCTCCAGACAGGCTACAATTGCTTATGAGAAAACTAGAAATTTTTTCCACCACATGTTAGATATCTGTAATAAATGTTTGAATTCATTTGGACACCTACAATTTGAGATATGGACATCACACAGCACACAAGTTTTGACTCCATACAGATTCGGTGGCCTAGAAAGATCACTTCGGTTGGGGCCCTTAATGGAGTAATGGGGCTTGGTTTTTTCCTTAGGAGTTGTGAAAAATTGAATTTTAGACCATACCACAACATATCATCCCATTTAGATTCACAAATATTTCATACTATACCAAACAGTGGACAAGTTTTCATGTAACCTATGCAGTTTTGGACCATTTTCCTTCTAGATCATCTTGGGGCCTCTAAATCACCTCCTCCTACAATATAATCATCTAAAAAGTAACATTTCCCTTATTAATAGTGATAAAAACAAAATAAATTATTCATAAATGTAATAAAATTTGTTATTATTTTTATAATTTTTAATATAAAAAAGTTTAGCATTGTGGTGCGAGGGTGAAAATGAAACAGTGAATCGCAATGCGATCACATGCCAACTGGTCATGTACTTTTTCCCATATCCATGTACTCTACAATGTACAAACTGAGTCACATGAAAGATCTCACATTCCATGTGATAGTTGTTACACACATTGTGATCCTTAACTCTTGACTAAACCCTATAGTTTCAATTTGGGGGCCCATATGGTGTGTAGATCTGATTTACCCATCATGTAATCTAGATTTTTCATCAATAAAGATCTGATTCAGCGTGCTCTGGCTGTTCCTACAGCCTTCAATCTGAAAATTTTTTCACCATAAAATTGAAGATCAAACCTTGTCGAGTTAATACATCACTAAATAACAAGATCTTGTCCTTTTTTGTTTTTTTTTGTTTTTTTAAAGGTTGGGTCGCAGCCTAAATTTATGATATCAAATCATTCTACCAATAATCAGATGTGTAATGATTTATTACATTGGTGTATTTCAAACCATGGTCCAAATGAATAAGGTTCACAATGATCATAGAAATAGGGGATAAAAGCACAAGAATGATCCAAAGGAATGAACCTCGATCAATGTTCGGGTTGATCTTGGTTTATTTCCATTATAATTACAAAGAAAATTTACAAAAAATTACAAATATTTCTCCTAATAAAAATCCCTATAATAAAACCTATACCGCAATATAAATGATCAACGAATCAATCTGTTAGTCGATTTATTCGTGTTCGTCAAAGGAATTGAGGACAGGGAAGAAATCCAAATAAACTGTAATGACTCAAACATTTGTTAATGAAAATTCCTCTTGATATAATTAAATGTCTTATTATGGATATATAAAATGTGAACTATATTGGTTATATGTTTCTAGATTTTAATAAACCATTAATAATTTTGTCCATTACTAATATAGTCATCATACAGTGGTCACATGATTAGTATAAATATAGGGCTTTAATAATATAATTTACTCAGACAAAGGAAGCGAAGGCCTCATCAAGTAGACATTACCTATATAAATCCCATTTATTAAGGTTTGAAAGTTGTTTTTGTCAAAACCCATGACCTTTTTATTAATGTTGGTTTTTATTTTAAAAGTAAAAATTCACATATTTAGATAATTATTTAGATAAAATGAATATTATTTTTTGAATCAGGATGTTGAAATTATCCAATGGTGAATTTTTTATAATTTTCTGAGACACTCAAATTTTTGGGTAAAAAATAAATATCGTTTAAATTTATAATGTGTTTTATGACATCATAATGACCTAATAGTGATGTAATAAAATATAATAAACATTATGTTCAGACAATATGTGTTTTAACATTAAAATAATGTTATTTTACATTTGTATGATTTATTTTACAAAGCTTTAGTAGACCCTCCAAGACTTATAAAACATTTGGTCTTTTTAAATAGATTTCCTTGAGAGTGTGACTCCCCTCCACATAAGAAACACTATTATTTTAAAACGTTTATCCATTGGAATTATAAAATATTGTTTTCAACTCCCCTTTGGAAAAAACCATGGGTCGGTTTGTGGTTTTGATTAGTTTAATGTGTGGTGTCCCAAACTAAAATAATAAATAATTCCCCCTCCTTTCCAATATAAACCCACCAAAGCTCCTACTTTATATTCACTAAAATCCGTTGAAGTTCATCCAACCACTTCCATATTCTCTTTATAATCCTCCAAAGGCACCCCAAACTCCCAAGAAGCCTCTCTCAAGCCTTTGGGATCACACTTCCAAGTAAGGGATTCCTACCTTTCTATTTTTATCCATGTTTCTTAATATTGTTATACCCTTATATATTCAATTATAAAAGGTGGGTTATGATATATCTCTTATAACATACATCCCTATTTATGTTTCAATGATTAGATACCCATCTCTCTCTCATTAAATTCCTCCCATTTACACGCGTTACTATGCCGAAATTCCAAAAGGAATTTCTCTCTCCTCATTTACATTTTAGAAATTATTTTACATCATGAATCTAAACTACATTAAAATTTTTGGGACATGTATCTACATGAACCTCTCAATTTATATTTCATTTACATTTTATATGACACCCCTTTCTCTCACATCAACCATTTTATGAATTCTTATGTCACGTTGTTGTGCTGCTGAAATTGCACAACATTTTTCCAAGCCAAAGTCATTGTGCAGTGAATACCATGCGCATTTCTCTATCAAGTATATTCACCATTTTTCACATTTAATTATTGATTATATAGTTTCATGTATGAATTCCATTTTCCTTTATCATAGAAAAATTGATGATTTTTAATGAATCCATGTTTTATGATCCATGTGGAAAACTTATGCATGAAATGAAATGTTTAAGAAGGGTGCGCCCTAATAGCGCTCCAATGCATTGGTTAATGTATAGTATCATAATACATCATGTTGAATTAGTGTTGACTCTTGCTAATTCCAGTGAAATGAGTTTTTACACATGCATCATGTGCAATGAGGGTTTACTCATGCTCCATGACCAATGAGCCTTGGCTCATGCTAATTCCATGTTAAGTGTTGTTGCCACATTTCCATGTTATGATTATCATGATTTATCATGCCTTTATCATGCCTGTATGTTCATGTTTTTCTTGTGATAATTTTATATGCATACTTCCTGACATATATTGTATTCATCATGTTATTCCTTGTTTACTCCCTTACTGTCCATTATAGCTCACCCTTTTTTTATGCATGTCCTCAGGTTATCCCATGCAATTCTAAGTACGAGGGAATGTAGTGATCATGTAAAGGTAGTTTTCAATAAGATGTTGTGTTCTATGTTTTATGTTATTGTGTAATGTTCCAAAGACCCAAATACACTAGACCTCTATATCTTCTATGTTGTATCAAGTGATGGTTTTATGTAATAAATCATTTTTAAGTGTGAAATAATGAGCAGAGTTGTTATAGTTAGTATCATAGGATAGGTTTAGTTTTTTTGGGTTTAGGATTAGAAAACCCTAATAAATCCTTAGAGACAAGGCTAAGTATAATAAAATCATCCCTAAGTTTTTTTTGGGTATTGAGTAAGTGGTTTGTCAAGCAAATATATCCATGTTTGGAAATGAGCAGGTAGAGTTTGCTTTGGCACAGATGTACCTAGGTGTGAAAACCCCGACAAGGAGTTTCGAGCTTAACTCGAGGTATCCTGGTACACGACAACGGGCCATACTACACTCTTGGTTACGACACTCCCAAGGGATATGCTTCGGTAAATTAACAATCTTAGTATAAACCATTATTACGGGAATTTAAAAAAATGCCTCTAAGAATATATTTTAGAAAGTAGATCATGGATAACATAGATTGATGCTTATAGATTCATAAGTTAAGGAAATAAAAGTAATTTATAAGTCATCTGTTTTTTCCTTGGATTACCCTTTATGTGTTACCCCTAACTTTCCTTTTATCCCATCCAATGGCCGTTAATAAGAGGACTCAGGCTAACAACCTATGTGAAGACCAATGTGATGATTGTTCTAATGAGATTCCCAATCCGATGGGAGAAGGAATCACGAACTTTGTCACGATACTCTCTCAGTTAACTCACGCATTGAATAGAAACATGGTTCAAGAGGAACGTTCAACCCCCCCCCCCCCCCAAGAAAGAATAATTCACTATCGAGAGATTCATGAGACAAAGGTCTACTACTTTTAATGGATCATCTGATCCCTCAATCACCGAACAATGGATCGACTCCATAGAAAAAATCTTCTCGAATCTTTTATGTTTCGTACAAGAGAAGGTTTTCTTGGCTTCTTATCGTATGGTGGGTAAAGCTCATCAATGGTGGAAGTTGATAAAAAATATAAAGACTGAGGAGGATATCAAGGCGTTGGAATGAAAGGATTTCTGGAAGATGTTTTTTGATAAATATTTTCTACACACCCTACAGTTTAAGATGGAAAGGGTCTTCCTTGACCTCAAGAAAAAAGATAAAGAATCCATCGGAGTGTATGATGCAGACATCATAAGGCTTTCACGATACGCCTCCAGCTTTGTCGTTACCCCTGAATGCAAGTTTGATCTCTACATTGGTGGGTTGAAACCTAGAATGTAGAAAGAACTGGCAATCCATGACTTCGACAGCTATGAGGAAATTTTCTGATGTTCCCTCAAGGTCAAAATAGAGATCAGTGAATCTCAGGGGTATCATGGGGATAAGAAGCCTGAGGTGAACTTCAATTTTGGCAGTCTGATGGATAAATCTGATGGTGCTAAGAAGATCCAGCACCCCACTTTCCAAAGGTGTGGAATGAAGCACCCCAGAAATTTCTTGAAGGGGACGAGGAAATTCTTTAGGTGTGGAAGAGAAGGAAACCTAGCTATTAACTGCAAACAAGAAAAACCCACGGCTGTGAAAGACGAGAGGAATGATCAGTTCGACTCTAAATGTGTTGTTCATTGGTTCAACTGAAAATAAATAGGGCACCTTGAAAATTAGTGCCCTAAGCCAAGGGTTTTTAGAGGCAACCAACAACCTCCAAGACAGCAAGGGTGAGATTTTTCAATCACTACCACTGAATTGAACCCTGAAAACAAAGTGGTGACAGGTACACTAGTTATTCATTCAAAAATAGTGAACTTAATTTTTTATTTAGGTTGTACACATTCTATTATATCCCTAAAGTTTAGTAGAATAATCCCAACACAACCACAAATCATGGAAGTAAAGATGTTTGTGAGGATGGAGAATTCGGAAATCATTGCATCCCATGAATATAACTCCTCTGCTATCTTAATTGGTGGATTGAACTTCCTGGAGAACCTCTTTATACTCCCTATGGTTGAATTTGATTAAATTCTTGGCATGGATAGGCTTTCATTATATAGAGCCAAAATAAATTAACATGAGAGGGAAATCACTCTCCATGTAGAGAATCAACCCCCGATTTTGTACAAGTGCAAGGAGGAAGATGAATCTTCTTTAGCTCCATCATCTCATTCATGGATATTTCTGCCCTATAAGCATGTGTATCTGTCTTAGATGATTGAATCTAAGGAGGTAAATATCCTTGAAGACATTCCTATTGTGCGGGAATTTGCTGAAGTGTTTCCCGAGGAATTATCTGGTCTTCCTCCTAGAAGAGATGTTGAATTCTCAATTGATCTTATACCCGTGGCATTGCCAAAATCCAAGAATCTATATATAATGGTTGTTGTAGAGCTTAAGGAGATGAAAAACAACTAAAGAAGAATCTGGATAAAGGGTTTATACACCCAAGTGCTTCACCATGGGGTGAATAAGTCCTCTTCATCGAGAAGAAGGTTGGGTCCATGCACCTTTACATCGATTATCATGAGCTTAAAAAAATCTTGATAAAAAACAAGTATCCTCTCCCATGAATTGATGACTTGTTCGATTAGCTATGTGGAGCACAATACTTCTCCAAGGTAGATTTATGGTCGGGATATTATCATGTATGGGTGAAGAAGGAAGATATCCCCAAGACTGCTTTTCATACAAGATACGAGCACTATTAATTCACTATAATGCCTTTCGGACTCACTAATGCTCCATCAATATTCATAGACTTGTTGAATAGAGTATTTAGAGATAACCTCAAAAAATAGGTATTCTTTATAGATTATTTTAGAATATACTCCAAAACCAAGGAGGATCATGAGGAGTATCTAATATTTGTACTAAATACCTTGTGAAAGGAGAATCTCTATGAAAATTAAACAAGTGTGAGTTCTAGTTTAAGGAGGTATCATTCTTTGGCCATATCATCACAAGCAATGGGATATATGTGGATCCCTCCAAGACATCTGCAATAGAGGAATGGTCGAGGACAACATCGGTAATGGATATCCATAGAATCTTTAGGTTAGCTAGATATTATTGACAATTTGTGAGAAATTTCTCACGATTTTCCAACCCTCTTAATAAGATAACTCGGAAGGGAGTAAAGATTTCATAGAGTGGTGAATATGAAGAAAGCTTCAAGGAGTTGAAAAGGAGGCTTATCACTGTGCCCGTGCTCACTTTAACCACAAGTGGAGAACGTTTTGTGGTATTCAGTGATGCTTCGAGGAAGGGCATGGGTTGTGTGTTGATGCAAAATGACAAAGTCATTGCCTATGTATCAAGGCAATTGAAAGTTCATGAGCATAATTAACCAACACATGATCTAGAGTTGTCTACGATAATCTTCACTTTAAAAATTTTGCAACATTATCTCTTTGGTGAGAAGTGTTAAATATATACAGACCACAAAATCCTCAAGTATATATTAACATAGAAAGAGTTGAACATGCGCCAACGAAGATGGTTAGAGCTGATCAAAGACTATGACTGTTCAATCCATTGCCACCATGGGAAAGTTAAAATGGTGGAAGATGCTCTAAGTAGAAAGGGCCCGATGATTCTATCTTTAATGAGAATTTAAATGGATCCAATCTTCTTGGATTTGATGAATATGGACATGGGAATCATAAAGAAGGGAACATCATCAATCTTTTCACAAATGATTTCTAAACCGTCTTTTTTAGAAAAGTTAAAGGATTATCAAATAGATGATGTGGGAATTTAGAAGAATGTGGATGCTATCAGAAAATAGAAATCCTCAGAGGTTAATATTAATGAAGAAGGAATTGTGAGATTTGGGAAAATAATATGTGCTCCATCAAGTCCCGATCTAAAGAAGGAACTTTTCGATGATGCACATAGTTTGAATTTCTCTATTCACCTAGGAAACACAAAGATGTATCGAGATATCCAAGAGAATTATTGGTGGGATAATATGAAGAAGAAGATCATCAAGTATACATCAAAGTGCCTGGTGTGTCCACAAGTGAATGCAGAGAGGAAGAAGTCTAAGCATATGATGCAACCATTTCCCATAATAGTAGGGAAATGGGAGAACATCATCATGGACTTTGTCACCGGACTTTCGAAGACATCCAAAGGCAACAATACAATCTAGATTGTTGTGGATCATCTTAAAAGTTTTCACACTTCATTCCAATTAGGGAGGATTTCTCATTGGATCAACTGGCATGGATATATATCAGGGAAGTGGTAAGGATGCATGGAGTACCACTATCTATTGTATCCGATCGAGATCCAAGATTCACCTATATGTTTTGGAAGAGTCTTAAACATGGTCCGGATACTGAAATCAAATTCTGTATAGCCTATCAACCTCAAACTGATGACCAATCTGAGTGATCTATTTAGACACTAGAGTATATGTTAATATCATGTTATATGGACTTCAAAAGAGGGTGGGACGAACATCTTACACTAGTTGAATTCTCCTTAAATAATAGTTTCCATGTGATCATCCAAATAGAACCTTATAAAACCTTTTATGGGAAGAGGTTCAGAACACCGGAATTTTGGGATGAATTTAGTGAGTGTAGGCTGTTAGGACCATAAATGGTCAAATAAATGGTGGAGAAGGTGAAAACCATTTAGTACTATATCAAGGAACCCTAGGGTCGATAGAAGAGCTATTCATATAATTGTCGATGATACCTTGAGTTCAAAGTTGGAGATATGGTATTTCTACGCATATCTCCATGGATGAAGTACATGAGGTTTGGAAAGAAAGGGAAGTCAGTTCCTAGGTACATCGGCTCCTTTGATATTCTTGATCGTGTTAGGGTTGTTGCCTATCGAATAGCACTTCCACCTACCATGGCCAAATTATATAATGTATTTCATGTATTACTCTTAATTAAGTACATACCAGACCCTTCACAAGTACTCTCTTCAAAGGTAGTACAGTTACAAGATGATCTTTTTTATGAGGAGCAACCATTGAAGATCATAGATTGTAGAGAAAAAGTTCTACGAAATAAGAAAATTCCCCTCATCAAGGTGTTTTGGGGAAACCACAAGTTTGAAGAAGCGATGTGGTAATTGGAGGAAATGATGAAGGAAAGTTACCCACATCTATTTTAGTGTGGGAAAAAGAAATTTTGAGGGAGAAATTTCTTAAGGGGGGAAGATTGTAACGACCCAAACTTTCATTAATGAAAATTATTCTTAATATAATTAAATGTCTTATTATGGTTATATAAAATGTGAACTTCATTGGATTTATGTTTCTGGATTTTAAAATATCCTTATGAATTGTGACTATTTCTAATACAGTCGTTGAACAATGATCACATGATTAGTATAAATATAGGGATTTAACAGTCCAATTTACTCAGACAAAGGAAGCGATGGCCTCATCCAGTAGACTTGCCCCGTATAGAGCCCATTTTTTGGAGCTCGAAAAGGATGTGGCATCATTAGGCTTCACTCTTGACCAAGCCCAAGTAGAGCTTGAACATGATAATTTTCATCGGACCCAACTACAGGAGAAGTGGAAGTTAATAGAGATTACCACCCGAGTGATGTTATCTAATCCACCCCAAGAGTTGGTCACCATCACACACCTTACCCATTGTCTTATTCGAGTGTTATAAGTTATTATATAACAATACCCTATCACTGTGACTATGAACATTATTTTTGTATAAAAAATGTACATTCATTTTATTATGGTTACTTTTTAAATAGTTTTCAAAGAACAAATTGTATTTTTTTGTTAATATGCAACTAAGAAATCTATTTTGATGAATTAATGGATTTTTTAATTAACTAATATTTTAATAAAATATTATTAATAAATTACTTTTTATTAAATATAAATAATCGTACAATTTTTATGAATATAATTGTGATTTTTATTAAGGTTTGAAAGGTGTTTTTGTCAAAACCCATGAACTTTCGATAAATATCGGTTTTTATTTTAAACATAAAAATTTATATCTTTAAAAATTTATTTATATTAAATTAATATTATTTTTGGAATTATGACATCAAAATTATCCAATGGTGAATTTTTCATAATTTTCTGAGACAGTCGAATGTTTTGGTAAAAATGAAATACTATTTAAATATATAATGTGTTTTATGACATCATAAGAACCGAATATTGATGTAATAACATACTATAAACATTATTTTCGGAAAATATATGTTTTACCATTAAAATAATGCAATTTTAGATTTTATTTATTTATTTTAAAAGGCTTTAGTGGACCCTCCAAGACTTATAACACATTTTGTCTTTTTAAATTGTTTTCCTTGAGTGTGTGACTCACCTCCATATAAGCAACCCTATTATTTTAATAAGTTCTTCCATTTTCCTTATAAAATATTGGTTTACACTCCCCTTTGTAAAAAACCATGGGCAAAAACCATGGGCAGGTTTGTGGTTTTGATTAGTTTAATGTGTGGTGTCCCAAACCAAAATAAAAAAGAATCCCCCCTCCATTTCTATATAAACCCCCCCAAGCTCACACTTCCAATTCACTAAAAGCCTTTATAGTTAGTCCAAAATCTTAAATACTCTCTATATAATCCTCCCAAGTCTCCACAAGCTCCCAAGAAGCATTAATCAATCCTCTCTCAAGCCTTTGGGATCACACTTCCAAGTAAGGGATTCCTACCTTTCTCTTTTTATCCATGTTTCTTAATATTGTTATGCCCTTTTATTTTAAATTATAAATAGTAGGGTATGATTTATCACCTCCACCATAATTACCTCTTTATGTTTTAATGATGATATACCTCTTTCTATCTCATTAAAATCCTCCCATGTACACCCATTACTTTGCCGAAATTCCAAAAGGAATTTCTCTCTCCTCATTTACATTCAAGAAATTCTTTTGTATTAGGAGTCTAAATTCCATTACAATTGTTGGGACATGTATCTATATGAACCCATTACTTTAAATTTCATTTAAATTTGATGATAATCTCCTTTCTCTCTCATCAACTATTTTTATGAATTCTTATATCACGTCGTTATGATGCCTAAATTTCACAACATTTTTCCAAGCCAAAGCCATTGTGTAGTGAATACCATACCCATTTCACTATCAAGGGTATTCACCATTTTTAACATTTACTTATTGATTATAGAGTTTCATTTATGAATTCCTCATTCCTTTATCAAGTAATAAATGATGATTTTTAATGAATCCATGTTTTTTGATCCATGTGGCACACATATGAATGAAATGAAATGTTTAAGAAGGGTGCTCCCTAATAGCGCTCCAATGCATTGGGTAAAGTATAGTATCATGATACGTCATGTGAAATGAGTGTTGAATCATGATAATTCAAGTGAAAAGAGTTTTTAATCATGTTTCAATTGAAATGAGGGTTTACTCATGCTCCATGTGCAATGAGCCTTGGCTCATGCTAATTCCATGTTAAGTGTTGTTGCCACAATTCCATGTTATGATTATCATGCTTTATCATGACTTCATGTTCATGTTTCTCTTGTGTTGCATTGATATGCCTATTTCCTCAAATGTATTTTATTCTTAATTTTATTCCTTGTTTACTCCCTTACTAGGCTTTGTAGTTCACCATTTTCTTATGCATGTCCTCGGGTTATCCCATGCAATGCTAAGTACAAAGGAATGTAGTGGTCATGTAAAGGAAGTTTTCAATAAGATGTTGTGTTTTATGTTATAAGTTGTTATGTAAGGTTCTTAAGCCCCAAATAAATTATACGTATCGATCTTATATGTTATTTCAAATGAAGGTTTTATGTAATAAATCATGTTTAAGTGAGTAATAAAGAGCAGGGTTGTCATATAAACAAATACCATACTTGGAGTTGTATCAATCGTTGATTAATAATTTTTGTGTCTCCATTTGATGAAGATATCCAAGGTCTCTATTTGGATGATTTTACATGATCAAATATCAATTTTTTGTCATCCTCCAAGAAAATCTATTTAGATATTTGCTTGAAATATCTAGGGTTGAAGTGGATAACCCTAAATAATTTTTATAACCATGTACTTAAAATATAAAATAGGTTTTTTTATTAAAACAAAACAAATAAAATAATTATTTATTTATTTTATTAATTAATCCTTATGATATTGTTTTCACAAAAATCACATTCCAATAAAGGTTATGTCACACCTAGGGTAAAAACCATGTTCTAAACTCAAAGGTGACTTCGTATTTATAATTTGTACCTCTATTTCGTAGTTATTATACTTTTTTAAGTATGAATTTGAGTGTTCACTATTTAACATATTTAATATATTTCAAAAATGTAATCTGGACACCCTGAGCCATAGAATTTCACATCATCTTGACACCTGGTCTAGAAAACATTCAACATAATATCCAAAATAATACATGAAAAATATGAGGCATTATATTCTCTCCACAATAGGTATTTTCATCCTGAAAATATAAAATCCTACTCAAAAAAATGAGGATAATAGGATTTCATCTGTGTATCCCACTCCCAGGTGTATTTTGATGATTCTCACGCTACCACCAGACACGCACAATGGGAATCAAAAACCCAGGAAGGATCCTCTCCTACCAACCCTTGATCTCCACTGAGTACTCAGTAAAGGAATATCCATCCTCAATTTCCAGCTCACCCTAGTTGATAATGTGCGATGGGTCTTTCAAGTATATCCTCAGCTGCGACACATGGAATATTCCATGTACTCAGTCTAACTGCGGCATTAGAGCCATGTGGTATGCCACCTCCCTAACTGTACACTATTTCTGAAAGGGACCAATAAATATTGGAGATTACTTTACTCCCCAAAACAATATACCCAATTCATGTCATATTGAGTCTCTCATAAACACATGGTTTCCTTCCTCAAACTCTATATGTCTCTGTCATCAGTATGCATAATAATTATGATGTCTTTGGGTACTCTTCATCCTCTCCTAGATGATCTACACCTTTTCTGTAGTATCTCACACCAAATCTGAGGGCATGAGTGCCAAATCAGCTGGATCAGTCCAAAAATTGGTAGACTATTGGGTCACCAGTACAAAGCCATAAATAGTATCATACCAATGGTGGAATGGTAAATATTGTTTCATTTAAACTCAACCAAGGGTTGGTGATCCTACCTATTATTACCGAATTCTAACATGCAAGATAGCATAATTTCCTCCAAGATTTCGATGCTCTACTTTGTCTGGTCGTCGATCATGGGATGAAATGTTGTGCTCAACATAACTGCGTCCCAAAATATTCATGTAATCCTCTTGATACCTGATATGTGAAGAAATCATTACACTCATAGATGATCATTGAGGGAACACCATGGAGTCTAACTATCTCCTACATGCAGAGGAGTACTAATCACTGTACGAAAATCTTCTCTCAAATAGATAAGAAGTGAGATAAATTGTTGAGTTGGTCTATAATATCCCATATGGAATTATTTCCCCTGGAAGTATGTGGTAATCCAATAATTAAGTCCATGGATATCACATCATACTTTCACTATGTCACCTCAAGAGGTTGAGCTAAACCCGCCTGGACCATATGCTCAACCTTCACCTTCTAACAAGTGAGGTATCGATAGACAAGCTCTGTAACTCCCTTATTCATACATGGCCACCAAAACTGACGTCATAGGTCATAATAAATATTTCTACTTCTATATGTACCACCAATGGGGATGTATAAAACTCTCGCCACACCTCCTCTTGCAACATAAAAGGTACTATCATCCATCCTCTGAAAAGGATAACATGATCCCCACATTCATAATATTCATTAGGATCATGTCTAGTGGATATAAAAGTATGTAAGGTCTCACATTTGGTATCTCCTCACTGAGAATACTTGGAACATTGTAAAATTAGTTGGATAATGAACATCTTACAGATATATGAAGCACTATCATTTTCCATTAAGGGCAGCTGCAATGAGGATAACTTCTCTGATGACTCGACGAACGACTGAGGACAAAACCCCTACTGAGAGAATTCTCCACTAAGTTCTCCTTCCTTGGAGTATATAAATTCTATAATTCATAGTTATTAAAAGAACTATATCCATAACCACTATCTCCAGTTATGATCCTTTTATGATATTATGTACTTGGGACTCTTGTGGTTAGAGTAAATAATAAACTTCTAGCCCATCAGGTTGTGTTGCCACATCTTAAATGTGAAGACTACCACTGCAAACTAAAGATTTTGGGTCATGTAGTTTTTCTCATTTGGTATCAATTTGAATAAACCATTGGAAATAATATCTTTCATCTTCATCAGTACAAATCCAATTTTGGTCCCTGATGCATCACAGAACTACGTACTCAACACCCTCCTCTGAAAATATCAACATGAGAGGGCTTGTTAGCCTCTTTATCAACTCCAAAAATTACTATTGGAACATTTCCATCAACATGAAAGTCTTCCACTTCTGAGTCAAATCTTTCAGGGTTGATGCTACTCTGTAAAATTTGGGCAAAATCCTCTGATAGTACCAAGCCAACCCAAGGAAACTACACACCTTAGTAATAATCTAGTGTGATTTCTAAGAAAGTACGACCTCAAACTTCATTGGTTCCACCACTACTCCATCCTCTAAGATGATGTCTCCCTGAAATTAGATATCTCGAATAAAAAACTGATAGATTGACAGATTACCGTAATTTCGGTGCTATCAGAGTGTGTCCAGGACCATCATGAAGTGTCTCGAATGCTCATCATTTGATTTCGAATACACTAGGATTTTTTCAATGAAAACTACCCCTAACTGGTCTAATAAGGGATATAAAATCTACTTAATAAGTCACATGAATACTTTTGGGGAGTTCTTCACACTAAATGGAATCTCCATGTACTCATAGTGACCATAGTGACATTTGAATTTATTCTTTGTTATATCTGCATCTTGTACTTGTAGTTGGTGATAGACGGCCCTGAGGTTAATCTATGATATCCATCACACCCCTGTCAACTGATCGGAGAGGTAATCAATCCTCGATAGTGGATACTTATTATCCATAGACACATGATTCAAGGTCTAGTAATCCACATATAACCTACAGCTCCCATCCATCTTCTTGGAAAAAACATAGTGGATGCCAAGGGGGAACAATGGGTCTAAAAAATCCCTTCTCCTACAGGTCCTCCAACTATATCCTCCTATTTAAAATCACAATGAGATCCATATGATATGATGGTTCATATATCAGTTCCATATTGGGATGCAATTCAATGTAGAATTTCATCTCTCGGTGGGGAGGTAAACTTGGTATTTCCTCAGGAATGATATCCTCATACTCCACCACCACTGTAGTAAACTAATAAACCAAATAATCCAATGCTCCAATAGTGATTTTATCTAACTGATGAGAAATATGATTCACTCCCCTATTTTTGAGCCCATCCTTCTCTGAAAAGGTCTCCTTTTCACCCACAAAAGAAAACCACATTCCATCATTGTGATCACACCACATCCTCCACCTAAAATTGTCAATAAATGCATGAAATATGGATATCTAATCCATACCTATGATGATATCATAAGGCCTAATTGCTACACCAAAGAGATCCCAGACAAAAATCTTTCTTATAATAATTATGTCATACTATCATCATAAGTTTGCAATCACTGAGTCACCTCCTGTAAGTTTCTCAAACCGTAAGGGTCAAACCAATTGCTCTACTAGAACATATATGCCTCAAACCAAAGAAGTTTCAAGGAAGGAATGGATTGCACCTATGTCTATAAATGTTGTATCTAAAGTTGAAAATATATAGATCGTACCTTGTATTATCCCTGGAGCCTTGAGGTAATAGGCCTCTATAGCTTGCAGCATTAGCAGGAATGAATAGAGATACCACTAAATCCCTAATGTCCCGATGCAATCCTTTCTCAAAGGTTTAAGCTCTGAATAACTGGTCCTATGTCATATCAAAGTAGAAACATGAGAGATTTTTAAACCTCATTGAGTACTCTAATATGGTCATACTACCCCGATATAGATGTTGAAGTTCTTATATGCATACCTTTCACAACATGGATGGATAGAACTCCTACACAAAGAGACACTCAATGTCTGACTAGGAGAGAGTTGTATCATCATGTGACTGAGTCACTATGATCCACCATCACCTAGAAGATTCATGAATAAGACTTGCCCTGATAACTTCCATCGGGTTGGAAGGCATCCTAACAAGGTGGGAAAAGTGACTGACTGCCTCTAGAAAATCCTAAGCCACTTCGGGGGTCTGGCTGACCCAAAAACCTAGGAGGTCACTTCCTATAAAGATCATGCAACACACTCATTTGGTGTGAATACATATCTAGTACTTTCATCTATAAATATTGATCAACATGTAGTGGTATAGAAGTAAATCACCTGGAGGTTTTATCTACGGTATTGGTCCCTATATTGATGCCTCATCATTAGGCGGATCATTTTTGTGATCATGCAGTGGAATACTGGATGACTAACTTCATGGAGGAATCGTCAAATAAAACATGATATACCACTGTAAAAAGAGTATATCTAAGGAGATAACTCTAGAACAACATTGAAAAAACCATTCCTATATGATTATTATACCCAAAAAAATTCCCTGCAACCAATTTCTACATGTACTAAGTTGCAAGGCAAGTGACCAAAGTCCTAGTGTATGGATACATCGGCCGCCGAATCCACACTTGATTCCCTGGACTGAAAGATGAACTCAAAACACTAAAAATATTTTCCCCAACCCAAAGTCACATACTCCGGTCCTATGGTGGAATCGATAGCTCTAATACCAATCTGACATGACCCAACCTAACCCACTGAGGTTTGACCAATTACTACCCCCAGCCCACCTCTAATAGGATAAGGGCTAGCGACCATTTTCGAGTAGGCATATCCCACAAATGGGAGGAATTATCTTAAAGTATTGTATACAAGCACACTTCTCCAAGACCACACAATTCTAAAATGTAAACAACTAATTCATGAATACATCTACGATCCCACAACAAAGTACGATAGTAATGTGCTAAAAACAGAAAATGAGAAAACTACAAGCCCAACCAAAAAATCTACAAAGATTACAACCTTCTCTAAGGGAAATTACTAATTAAAATGAAATATACCAGAAAAATTCCTTATTCTGATAATATCCAACAATGCTACTATGACTCCCTATCCTCTTAGGACACCTTAAAAATGGTTTTTATCTATATAAGTCATGACACATGCGGGAAGATTCTATGCAAGTGTGAGTATAACAATACTGAGTAGAAAAAACCTAAAAATAATAAACATGAATAACAGAGTATATTTAGATAAAAAAAAGATATAATGATCTATTTATAATAGAAACACCTAGATATACTCAGAAAATACACCATGCCATCAGGTAGTCATAACCAATTTCCAGCCATATGATTCTGCTCAATGCAACGCTCATTCTGGGAGAGTCCACTCCATGAGACATTTTATTGTTCGAGACACTCAAGAAAGAGTTCTAGATTATTTGGACCCACCCAATGAAAGCTCTCTGATCTAAGAATACCCTGATACTCAGATAGGGAGTCACTTCCATAATTTCTTGGGGACACCACAAACCCAATCTAGATCAACCTACTATGTAGGGGATCATATGAAAGCAATTCCAAAAACTGTACCGATATGGCCTACTTGATGGAGGATCAATAAATATATTATAGAGGTCACACTGAATCCAAAAACTCAACCTATGGGATAAAGGATGACAGAGGATTTCACTCCAGTCGCATGGAATGACACTACATCTCAATCTAATACTCAACCTCCAGACGGGATCACAATATCGTGATATGGATGTAATGTCACATTATAACCTCAAGGGAATAGACCAAGGGAAACACACTTAACCAATACTAGTAAAAAATAAAAAATGAATAGCCACATGTAGGGGTAAACAACCTATGCCAGGGGATACATGGCATGTCCAACTATCCCTATGATAGCTCATGTGGAAGATCCTCACATGATAATTAGTCTATAAATACACAGCGTGTAAAAAATAATTAAACATAATCTAGAGACACATTGTATCCCTCCTGTGTCACCTAGATGTGCCTGTGTACCAAGGTCATGTCCATGTACTAACCCATATATGCTAAAATGTGTCAGTGTACAAGTACACAATGTGGCATCTGGTTGGGTACTTTTTCCAGTGTTTGTGTACTCCCTGAAGTAAACTCCAAGTCACACGGATGGGGTTACACACCATCTGATAGGGTTCACTTGACGTGTGATCCAAAACACTAGCCAAAACCCTAGTGTCACAACTATGGTTCCCCTAAGACATTTAAATCTAACTTACACACATTATAATGCAGATTATTCTAGAAATCCAAATCTAGTTATGCACACTCCAATTATTACACCATCCTTTGATATGATGATAATTTCATAGTAAAATCACATATCAAGCCTCATTGTGTCAAGCCATCACTGAAATAATAATATATAGTCCTTCAATCTTCTTGGAAAAAAGATCTTTACATCATTCTTTATTTCATGCTGAAGAACTCAAAAATAGGGTATCTACGTCATCTGATCTGCTTTTGTATCCATCATCTCTCAACTATCATATCATGATGATTCTAGATCTATGATATCTAATCATTTCACTAAGAATTAGGTGTTTAAGGATTGATTCCATCAGTGGATGTCGAACTATGTGCCAAATGAAGAATACCCACGATGATATGAGAAATAGGGAACAAAAGAACAAGAATGATCAAGAGGGACAGACCTCGATCGATGTTCATTTCGATATAGTTTTTTTGTGGTTATAACAAAAATCAAATAATAAACAATTACAAAGATGTTTCTGGATAAAAATCCCCATAATAAATCCTATACATTCAATGTGCATGATCCCTGAATAAATCCATTACTCGATTGATTCACATTCATAGTACGAATCAAGAATGAATAATAAATCCAAATAAACAAACACCTAACTATGATTTAGATCAATCATTGATGAAGAAAATTTTTCTTACAATCGCGGATGAGATCCACGGTCTCTGTCAGTGAAATGATCCATGATTCAATCCCAATATATCATCATTGGGAAAGAAAATATCTCTAACATTTTGTCTGAAATCTCTAAGGTTCGAGCGGATAACCATGAGGAATTTATATAACCATGTACTTAAAGGAGAAAAAAGTCACTCTGTCAAAAAAATAAAAAAAATTAATTACTTAATGTATTTTATTTATTTGCACCCGCAATGAAATTTTCACAAATAGCCCACTTAGACTAAGGTTATGTCCTACGTAGGGTAAAACCTACACTCTAAACTTAATGGTCTCATAATATTTTTGATATGGGCCCCCATTTGAGATTTATTCCACTTTTTTAGGAAACCCTTGTAAGTATTCAATTTATTATATTTAATATATTTTGAAAATTTATTCCGAGAACAATGGGCCTCAAAATCATGCGTTGTCTCAGAGCCTAGTCTAAAAAATCCAAATAATATCCAAAAATAATACATAGAAAAATAATAGGCATTACAATCCCATCATATCCAAAATGGGTCCCTAAACTATAGTAGTTGATTTAATTATCAAGTTTCAATCACTCTTAGTGGATCATATCATAAGAAACATGCCCCAACTATCATACATGGGTCTAACTATGCCTTTAGGAATTTATTCACATGGGTCATCATGCCCAAGGGATAGAGTTAAAAGCTTTTATAAGGGAAACCAATCCATTTTAAATGTCTAAATTTAACAGATTTTATATTTCTACAATGGTACCAATGGATATAAAACTCATATATGATGGTTCTATTATATTTGTTGCCATTTCCCTATTTATAAATTTCACATACACTATATATTGAAAATTAGATCTCATTTATCACAACCATAAATGTTTCAACGCATTTAACCAATGGTTCATGTCTCAAACATGTCATAATTGTTCTGTTAGGGTGCCACCATCAATCTATATGGAAAAATTCCATTTAGGTTGAAGTTAACACTTTAGCAACTGATCATATATCAAGATTCTAACTATTCATGCTATCATAAATATTAAATATAGATATAGTTATTAAATAATCATAGAGTTGGGATAAATAAACATATAATCCCACTATATAAGTAGGGAAACATCAAAGAATAGTACACATTTAAAAATTCTAACCATAGGTCTAAAATCAAAAAAAAATCATACCATACAGAAAAACATACTAAATAAATCACTTATAATGTTATAAAAATAAGCATGCTAATGAAATTCCTATGTAGTCATTAAATGAAACATGTTACTAAAATACCTAACATGGTATATAACAGGAATTCTAATTACCACACAAGTCATATCTATCAATACAACTATATGGGATGAAATATGCATGGCATGTGAATCATTTTGTACCTAGAATGATGTATGTAATGATACTTCATTTCTATACCAGGCCAAGGGTAAAATAATAAATTTCTAATAAATAATTAATTATAATATGTACAACAATCACTTGATCTAAAATCATAATAAACTATAACAATGAATTGGATGAACCACATTCCCATCCCATGATACTTGGTCTTTTTTCCGTGTGTGAGTTGATCACTCCCAAACATGGATATTTACCAATAACCTATACTTTCCTAGTATCCTATCAAGAAACCCAAAATAGTAAAAAAAAGAAAAAATAATTATTTGATACCACTTTGTAATGTATCGTCTCGACTGACTACAAAACCAGTAGCCGAATCGGTCACCACATAGCCTTAACCACACCTCCCCATAGGCCAAAGATTAATGACTAATAGCAAGGGTATGATGATGGAATGATGGGGAGACTATACCCTCATTGTTAGAGTATCATAGTAGTATAACATTAAATAATAAATAGACTCAATGGAACTAGTAATCAAAAATGAAAAGTAGTGGAAGAATATAACATACTGAATAAACATGTCCATTTCCAAATAAAACCACGCATTCCCATGTGATGATAGAAAATCCAAAAAAGAAAACATACAGTAGGTAGATACGACAAAAAATATGGACATGAAAGGAATATTATAAAATAATGACTAACTCCACTAGAAACTTGAGTATTATCTCAATCTTGTGCTCTTAATCTCTCATTTAAAATTCCCAGAACAAGTAATAATCCAAAGACCAATGAACATGAGGTCTTCTTGGGTACCCTGGTTCAATGGTGACCCAAGTAGGTTGTGAGATATACTCAGTAGGCCACCACTAATAGTGTCTAAATAATGATCATGTCTATGAATATAGAATAAATAAGTGTGTGTGTATATCAATAAAGTGTCCATTAAATAAAAGTAAACAACATAGGATCCTAAGGGACACCTATCTGACCCTACCAGCTTCAGTCTAAGACAGAATGTCTCTAAACACATTCTAACACATTTATATTTTCATAAAAGATATGTCAGAAAATATGTACCTGCACTAGTGATGGGCCCATTTATTAGTTCTCAGGAATCCATGTAATAATAATGATGATAATATATATGTAATTTTCAAGTTGTATGCACATGAGGACATAATTTGGCCATTATAAGGGATGGATATAAACATTGACTGGACCTATGCTTGTTCTATGTGTTGGTAGATGCATCCTTACATATGATGAACTATAATTACTTATATCTTTACATTAAATGAATTATAGTTCTTAATCAAATAGCATATCAATCACATTAAAGGCAATCCATAAAGAGGAATCCTGAGTTTCAAACCAGGAGAACTATAATTACCAATCACTGTAAGAGTCCATCCAAGGAGATTCGTAAAGAGGAATCACAAGTATCATTCTCTATATGGTATAATGGAATAAACCAATGATCACATCCTAGGTATACCATATATGGGGAAATCTATTGCTCATGTACTATTATAAGCATAATGCCACCGAACCCATCCAAGGTAGCTTCTCTAGGGCACCAATATTGTTTAAGGGTAGGTAAAACATCTTCTCTATGAGCCCATTGAAGGAATCTTATAAAGAATACAAGTATCATTACCAGTGTAATAAAAATTAATTATAATATGATCCCATCCTTAGTATTCCAAAAAAATGCAACCCAAGTATTTCCCAAGGTGCATACAAACTCTAAGAGCGCATGATCCTGTCCAAGGAAAACTACAAAAAGGATCCAGAGTATTGATCAAGGAATAATATAATTCATTTGATCATTAAAATAAAAAAAAATAGTCCATAATCATTATGATAAACTAGTTATAAATAGATAGGTACATGTATATAAATATTCCACATTACAAGTCATGTATATATAAAGAGAGGGCCAAACCCATTTATCATTTCAATTATAAAGTAAAAATATCCTTGTACTTAATAATTTCGTTCATCACAATTTGGTCAATAATAAAATATAAGGACTTGTGGAAGTCTATTCCAATATCAATATACCTTCTAATTAATCAACTCGTTCACATTTTATAAGACAACACACATCAACATGTTGTTTTCTTGAAAAACAATTGATTAATTAATGTAATCAAAGGATACACCCTTAATAGGTGGGAAAATCCTAAGGCCCACAACCATTAATAATTACAATTTAATATAATTGTGATACTATAATTAGGTAATTATTTTTTATATATTTAACACAATAGAAAATTTTAAATGCATGGAAAATATAGAAAGTGACACAACATCGTATTTAATAAACAAGATAGTCATCAAGGAAAATATTATGGACTACCTAACATATATCATGGACAGTTCACATATCCAATGTTGATCTTTTATTTTATAGGTTTAGAATAAATCGAATAAAAAGAAAAACACCCTACAAATAGTGTGAATTTACACATACCATGATAGCACTCGTAATGATGAGATAAATGAAGAAAAGGGAAAGTATGAGTTGTAGAATCACTAAGGGATATTCAACAAAACTAATGGTTCTTGAAACAGAGTCCAAGTGAGGGATTTATCTCAATATAAGGAGGAGAGGATGAGGGAACCCATGGAAGAGCTACTACACATGGATGGGGGGAGAAGAAAATAAGAATTAAATAAAAGGAAAAAAGGAAAAAAAATAAAAACAACCCTTTAAATGAGGTACATGGTTTGACAAAATGGTTATCCAAACTATGTGTCAACCGTTTGTGGGTAATACTTATAAAGGGGGAATAAAATTTTTCATTCACACAATTTGAGAACCCATGCACAAAACCATGTGTTTCTCCACTATGAAGAAACTTGCAACAAATGCATAGCCATTCCAGCTGGTGCGAATGGTTAGAAAAAACTATACATCACACTCAACCTCTTTGAACATGTTGTACTATTTCTCCTAGTTAGATGTATAGTTAAAAAACAATGTTCCCCTGCCATCCATCTCTAAATTTGAGGTTTTTGGGTATGATGTACCAAAAACTCAACAGAACACCCAAGGCACCTATCGAGCCTTAAATAATATCTAAAAAATATAGTTGAATGTTCCAACTCCTATAATTTCATTCCAAATATTGGTTTATGATATAGACCATCTGCCAAACTAAAAATTAAAGTTACTTTGGAAAATTATTCTTGTATTAAAACATTAGACGCTATATAGAAATGTTATATTCATTTAATTTAACTATAAGGAAGAATGAAATGCCCATTCAGATGTTATTTTTACTTTAAGATTTACCGCATTTTATTATTATAATTCTGTAGTTTAAAGATTAATTTTGATAATTTTTTTAATGATATATTGATCTACATATGTTAGATTGAATAAACATTTTATGATTTGGAAGGATACAATAATTCATTAAATATATGTCAACTAAAAAAGAAGATAAAAATCATTATTAAAGGGTCAAAATTTAGAATAAACATTATATTAAAAATATGATACAAAATTGCTAGATTTCTTTTTCAATATGAAATAGAATTTTTTGTTTACCATGAAATGAGTTATAACATACCTTCACATTGATATTTGTATTTTATATTTATCTTGAGTTGGTTTTATTCTTACCTTTACATGAGATTGCATTCTACCTTTAAATAACCTTTTTGATCTACCCTTATGTGGTTTTAATCTTACCTTCACATAGTATATAATTTTAGTTTTTAAACATGATTTTTCATTCATTTTGATTGGATTGTTTATTTAATGTGTGTTATTATTAGATATTTTAATTTATTGATTGATTTTGTAAACTCAAATAAATTATATAGTAACTAGAAAACGTGCTTTCATATTGTTTTAAATGGTCTAAATTTAGATTAAATGTGATATTAACTAACACATGAATTTATTTCAAGATTTTAGAAAATATGAGTACATTTATTATTGTTTGTAATTTTATGATCCATTTATTTATTATTTATTTTTAAATGTTAACAATAATATTAAAAAAAATTGAATTTGATTCATTCATTTTTATTAATGTTAAAATTTATATGCATATATACATATATAAATGTGGAAGGTTATTTCAAATTTTAATTTCATAGTTTTAAACTATATGAAATATATTTTGGTATTTTATTTGTCTAATTAATATAGATATTTATTTTAGACTAGTCAATAATGAATTGAAATTGGTATGACCCGTTATATTTTTAAATTTATATAATATTTTGGAAAACCTCTATCTCTCTCTCCAATAAGTTTGTATATTATTTTTATTATTATTTAAATTATTCTAACTGATTTCAATTTTTTGTTTAGTTTTTATGAGTCGTATTTAAATGGGTCAAGATTTATTGAATAGAACGAAGGTGATATGATTGTGATGACAAACTATGATACTAGAAAAAGAGAGAACATGTGTTTCATGATTCATACTCTCGAAGTGAAGTGTTCAATGGTAAATCTAAAATAAAATTTCATAATTCAATTAGTGATTATTAAATTATGTTTTTGGAATAATTGAAAAGCGTCATTGAAATATTTAAAGAGATAAGAATAATTTTTATACACCAAAAAATCCATATGTAACACTTCAGTGAGTTACATTTTATTTATTTATTTTTGGGGTTGGGATTTTTATGCACTTAATCTTTTCACACACAAGTTATACTATCATTAAAAGGTATCCTTAATTATTATAACTAGATAAAAAAGTTGTTTTATAGGTCATGAGTGATATTATCTAAAATTCACAGAGATTGGGGCTTCTCCATCTGAGAATTTGGGGTTCCTTCTACACCACTAAAAGGTTATGTGAGTTAGTTTTGGGTATTCTCCTTAGTAAATAACTATGTTGGTATTTCTACCAATATAAAAGTATGGGTTTAGGTTATTCCCTTGTAAAATTATCTGTTATATTTTTAGTGATTTATATACTCTATCGATTGGGGTTCTAATGAGTAGAGTAATATTGTTTAGATCCAAACATCTATAAAATTCATATGTTTATCTCTTCATATTTCTCCATTCAATATTCAAAAATCAATTTCTTCCATTGTAAATAAAAATTTTTAAACATATTTAATTTAATAAATCCCAAAACTAATTTAATAAACTTGATAATTTTTGAGAAATACAATTCACCCATTTTTTCTATTATCATTCACCCATAGGGACTTAACATTCAGTATAAGATCTTGATCAACTTTAAAATTATTATGTTATATTGGTTGATTATTTTTTAATATTATTATTTTTTACCAAACATATATCCTATTATTTAACAACACTATTAAAATATCTATTTCAGTGATTTAAAATTTGGATATTGAAGTTTTAGATATACTAAAATCACCATATTTAAATGGAAATTATTATGGGTAATTGAAAGATAGAATGGGTTTATTTTTAAAATTAGAGGTGTTGAATATTCTACCATCATGAATAAATCTTATAAAAATCATGAAATTTATTTTTATACTTTAAGTAGTGTTGATGTTATAAAATATATATTGAATTATAAAGTAATTAAATATTATTGTAATTTACATATTATAATTATTTATAGTAAAATATCATTTTGAAAAATATTTTTTGATATTTAGAGGACTTCAAAACTCACTCATTAAGGAACTAAAAAATTATGGATAACTGAACTTGGAATTCCCAAGGATTTATTTAAATAATTTACAATGTTTCATCATTAAGTTTTTAATGATATGTTTAATAAATTTATAAATATTGTGAAAAACACAGTTTCACTTGGAGAAACAATGGAGAATGATTTTTTGATTGAAAAAATAATTTGATCCATTCCTAATATATTGAATCTAATGAAATTATTTCTTGATGAAATCAATGATTTTACATAATAGTCTTTATATTAGTCGGTCAGTTCCATACTAATATGCAATATTCTATTGAATAAATTGAAAATGAAAATCCTAATAAAAATGGAAATTATTTTAAATATAAATATATATCTTATAAGTCGTATAGTGATTCATTGAGGTCAACTATATCATGGAAAAATAATAATATACATCAAGTTTTAATAAAATTTTAATGACTTATAAATAAATGGAATGAAACAAAAAAGGGTGATGGGAAAAGAAAGAGATAAAAGAATCACTTTAATCGAAAAGGATTCAAAAAAAAATATACTATTATATTTCATAAATATAGGAGACTCAAATTTTCACAATACAATCACAATTTTAGGTACAAATGTTCAATTATTTTTAACTATCTATTGTTTTGAACCATTCTAAGGTTTCTATGGGTATTATTTGGGAAATGTTTCAGTTTTATGGCTATATTAATGGTTTTTTCATGGTTAGGCCAAATCGTAGGTCCTTCCCAAGAAAATGTGCATATCACAATGGATTGGGATAGTATTATTTAACATGGTTAGTGAATGATTATCCAAACCATGCAATAAGAATATAAGTCTTTTCCGGTATAGAAAAATACCTGAATGATTGGTGCATGGTTTAGAAACAGTGAAATGAGAATTAATTAATTTTTAAATTAATTTTAAAACTCAATACACATGAAATTTTCTACATTATTTCTCATATAACTTAGGATATTTAATATAATTATTCATCTTGGAGATTTTGGTTATTATCATTTTCATGGAGAGAAATTTTAATGGATAATTTGGCATTGAGTCATTGAAATTAAATGTATATATCTATTATTCATTTTTCTTCATCATTATTCTAGATATCCTATCTGATTCTTGGAAAAAATTATAGACTGGGGTTATAATAGCTACATCTATATGTTATAAGTTGATCTAGTGAGATTTCTTATATATCGGTTGAAGGGAGAGAAAAAGAAACTTGGATTAAATATTATCTTTATGTGCATATTTCTGGTTTTTCATGTTAAGTGATTTTTCATGTTCTCTATTGAACTAGGGTTTATTTAATTCAAGTTTCATGATTTGGGTTTCATGTATTAAGGTTCTTTCCTACTTCCTTTGGAACCTATTTCTATTTTCCTTAAGGATTTTTTTTTGTTTTTTGTAAATTTCAATAGTCTAAGGTAGGTTTCCCATTTATTTCTCTTTAAATTTATATGTATGATTGCTTGCGCTTGTATCATGGAACTTTAACTATATTTTTTTGTTGCCTCTTATACCAAGTAGTTATATCAATAATTTTTTATTGAGATTTTGATAAAGGTGGTGAAAATGGGGGTTACATGAATTGATATTTAAATATGTTTTAATGGAATCAACCTTAATTTTATAAATTACAAAGACTATATGGATCTTGAAAATTGTTCTTCTAATTTTTTATGATTTTGATTTCCAAAATAATGGAGAAAATGTTGTTTTATATAAATTAGGTGGGCTAGAATTTATTGAAATTCATTGAATGTTTTTATTTATTGAAGTTATTAAATGAGGAATATGTGGTTGGTTTACCAAAGGGATTATAATTGTATTTATTTTTCAATAATAATCCCAAGGCCTTATTAGATCATTTAATATTTTTATTGGAAAATTAAAATCAATAGGACATTCCCCTTTTATATGTAGTGTAATTTTATGGTTTTTTTGGATACCATAGGAAAAATACCCCTCTAGTGATAATTATGTTATATTATATTACATGGAAGATCATTTTTGTTTTAAAATCCTTGGGATAAGAACCAATAGAGTTATAGTTTAACTGTATTATTAAACATGGAAAAATGGATATTCTTATATGGGTGTTTGGAAGTGTGAATGAGATAAATAAAAAAATGGTTGTTTTCAAATATTATTACATGGGATTTTAATTAAAATGAAATTATAAACTCTATTTTTTTATGCCATGGGAAGCCTTGTTTGAAAATGTGGGATGTATATGTATGATTGTCCACTAGTTTAGAATTATACACTGGCTACTGGCCTAAGGTGGGATATAGGTCAACCTATTGGATGCTTCCCCTCGGTTTAGCCAAGAATGGTAAGACTGAGAGTCAGGGAAAGGTTGATTGGTGTGTTGTTGTTTTAGATAATACTGACTTTGCTTCATTGATGTCCATAATAGATATGTAGTATATTTTTCTAGTGAACACTTAAGATTCCATGATGATATATATATATACACACACTAGAGTATGGTTATGTTTCTTTTTAATAGAATGGTGTGTATATTTACAATCAAGGTTTTCCAAAAAACTATTTTAAATAAAATTAAAGAATAATTGTGTTAAAAGTATATAAATTATGGGCTAATTTACAAAGAACATCATATTTGTGAAAATGTGTTGTTTTAAAGGAAAACCAATTTATATTTAGTTTACAAAAATATAGAAAACCTATTTTTATATCAATATTTTAAAACATGTAAGAAATATATTTTATTTTCCATCCAACAACCTTCAAAAAAATTTATTTTAAATAAAGCCGCCTTTTAAGAGAAGAATGGGGTGAACCCTAAAAGACATCATTGACTAAGGAAATATCAAGACCTGAAGGTCAAGAAAGACAAACCAAACTAAATACATAGAGCTACCCCTCCCCAACAATTGAACATGAAAATGAAATCCATCGTTGCAAGGATGAACGGCTAGCAAGTGTCCTGTGTCAAATCACAGGCCCAATCTGATGGCAAATTCTATACCCTCTCAAAAATCTAAATCTGAAAAGCACTAAAACAATGAATGGAAACTCTGGAGACTTCTATTGAGCCCGATCCACGTGGTCGAGTCTGGGTACATCACCATACCAAAAGACCTCACAAAAGGAACCTTTCCACCATTCTGAAATCACATATCCATAGTGCCTCAATAAATGACCATCCAGGATAAGCCAGGATGCCCTCCACTATACACCCTTTCCAGTGTAGTCACATAATCCTGGAAGACAAACCAAAGGGCATGATATCAAACCATCATCACCTAGGACTGGGTGGCCCAGACTCACACCAAGGGAATGCCACCAATGAGATATTATAGTCCATCTTGAAACAAAAATGCCGCTCTGGGCATGAATCTTCTCCAATAAGAACCATAGGTTCACCCTTCCCAGGTTCCGATACCTCACGGTAACAAGAATTCCAGTGGGAATGGGCATAGAATAACCAATGTGGTCAAACCAGGATAACCAAAACCAGATCCACCAACTAAGTTGAAACAAATCATAGTAATACCAGATCCACCCAATTGAAAAAAATCACAGAAATACCAAATAAAACCTAAATAACTCATAGAATCTATAAGCTAGAAACACCTCTCTCTCTCTGAATCACTACAAATCATAGACTGATCCACACCGGAACACACTAGAGACAAACCTGGACTCGCCAGAAGCCGAGAATCTAAGTCTCTATTATTAAGGCTGGAAGAGATGAGCTCACCAAATCATGGATCCTCACTAATCCTCATTGGAAGCCAAGAATCCAATGTCACACCATCAAAGACGTAATAACTAAGCTCGACAAACTGTGGAGCCACAACGAGCCTCATCATGGATGGTAGGGGCGAGCTTTGTTGGTTCGAGCTTTATCACTTTTCCAGGAATCGTTGACACCAACTACGAACAGAATCATGACAACGCCATGCTAATCTAGGACCATAGGCATTAGTCGTGAACTGAACGAGGATAGAGGGGGAAGGGGATACTAAATCTAAGAGAAAACCCTATCCCCCAATGGTTTGGCAGAGGACGCCGCTCAAAGTCCCAATATATTTTCTTTTAAAATGTTATACTATGGGTCAATGGGTAGTGACTAATATTGATTTTAAATAAAGATTAATTAGATTTATTTTCTATAGAAGATATTCCTTTATATCTTTGTTTGGGTCATATAATGGAGGTGTCATTGGAATAACTTAATTTTCACATAGAGACTTGTTGTCAGTGGATTGATGATTTTAATTAATTGTTGCCTATTGTGTTTTCCATCGACCTGGTATCCTAGTATCACGTACCCATTTTGGTATATTTTTTATATTTGCGTTCTCATTTTATATGTAGCTAATTTTATTCTTCTAATTATTTTTTGGGAAAAATTATTCCTAATGTATTTTTGTGGTATCCCATGTGATTGTTTCCAGCCCAAGGGGACTGGGAACCCCCATAAGGCATTTTCATAACTGGCTCAGAGTCGTTTTAGAGAATTTATGGGTTGGTTCATGGAAGAATAGTGTCAAAAGAGGGGTTTATTATTACTTTGGCTATTTGATAAATAAAATCTATGATTGTTGGAATGTTGGATGAAAACATGAGTGTATTCCTAATAACCAACATTCTTGATGTGATCTTGAGTTCCAGGGTTTCCTAATATATCAATGTATTATGATTGGGCTTGGTTCTTGGTCATTTTTGGGAATTTTCTTATTTAAATTGTAGTGATTTATTTATTTCTAATGAAAATAAGGAGGATATTAGGGGAATACAATACTTTTACAGGGTTTGGAAAACCATGTGAAAGACATATGACCTACGTTACTGCTATTATACATAGTGTGGTTGGAATACTGTTTCCCAGACCATGTAGTTAATCTTTTTATTGTCATAAGTTTTCATGAAGTTTTAGTTTTTCTTACATTTTGTAATTTGAGAGATATACATTTTCATTGAGATTGACTTATGGTGAATCTTAGTTTTTTATGTTGTTGGAAAAAAATTGAACTAGATATTTTAAATAGGAAAGTCTAAACATTGATTTTTAAAAGGCACCAACTTCTATAGAAAAAAAATGAGAATAAATTTGAAATGATATATGGTTTTTGAAATGTGTATTTAATGTTTTGTATTTAAATAATTGTTTTGTTTTTGAAAAAAAATGTATCTAGAGGAAAAGGGATAGTGTTAATTATTCTCAACAATTTTATTTGATGCTATGAATGTTTAATTTCAAACTTTTAAACATTTTAAATGCTTTGAAACATTTCTATTTAAAGACTTTTCATTAAAACAAAATTCAAGTATGTTTAAAAGGGATGTTCATATATGGGTGTTTTTATTTCATAGTGAAATAAATAAACAAATGGTTGTTTTCTAATATGATTGCATTGAATGCTTATTAATTTTAAGTGATCGCCTATATTTTGATTAGTAATGGGAAGACTGGGTTGGATAGAAGGGAATTATGGGTACACATGTGCTCTATTTTAGAATGTAATATCATTATATTTAAAAAAAATAAATACTATGTCAGATATCATACAAGATATGTAACACCAGGCTTAAATGAATAATAAATTAATATTATTTAAATGTGACCATTATTAGATAGTCGTTAAATTGCCAGGAAGAAATAGTAGTAACCACATTATTAAACATATAATGGTCCTACTCATTATAATTAATTAATTAATTAATTTTTTATAAGCACTCAATTTTTAGTAAAGTCATTTTTTTCTTCGAAAATATTTTTATTCAAAAATGAGTTTTCTTACTTTTTTGAGTGAATATTATAATGACTTTTTGAAAATTTTAGAAAAAATATTTTTTTAAAATTAATTTAATTTTTTATTTCATAATTTAAATATTATCTTAACATTAATATTTTATAATTTTATGAAAAGATTAATTTTTCATTTAATAGTAAAAAATAATGCTTTTTAATTGAAAAGTGTTTTTTATTTAAAAGTATTTATCATATGAATTTCTATTTTAGATTAGTTTTAAAAATTAATTTGTTCTCAATTATTTTAAATTATCTAATTATTGGTTTTTAAATGAAATTTATACTTAAATTTAGTATAAAAACATTTTATATTTAAAAGGGAATTTTCTGAAGAACAATTTTTCATCGCATTTTTTAGTTTAATTTTAAATTACATTCATCCACTTATATGTTTTAAATTTTGAAAAATTGATTACATAATTATAATAATTGGGTATAATTTTGGTAAATATTTTCATTTTTTATCAATATGAATAGAACCCGTAGTAATTTTGTTTCCACGGTAAGGGGTTAAGCAGGTAAATAAAGTCAAAAAAAGATAATGACAATAAAATGACTATAACATTTGTATTAATTTTATCAATAGATTCCATTTCATCCATAATCATCCTCTATTAAGTTATATGTTATGTTTTTTTATTTTAATTTTTATGTGATTATAACTTTTATAATATTTTACATAAAGAAAGGAAAAAACTGTCACAATCTTGTTTTTAATATCTACAATATTTTTAACATAAAATTAACCAGATTATATGTTAGGTTATAAATATTAATGTGAAATATAAATTATTTATCATCATCATGGTAGTTTATTTTTAATTTTTATTGAAGAAATAAAGACTTTATAAATTTACAGAACACTAATTCTACAATTATTCAATTAGTGGAAAGATAAATAAATGATAATAAAAATATTAATAGTAATATAATTTGCGATAATTAATGTGTTCAAAAAATTAAAAATTAACATGACATGTTTGGGATGTCTAAAGAAAGTATTTTTTAATTTTACTATTTATATGGATGTTATCAAAATAAAATTAATGAATAGTTCTAAAAATTGATATTAATGAAATATTATAATAAATAATATTTTATTAATTGAGATAAATTAAATAAAAATCTGTTTTCTATCCAATTGATTATGATATGGTTTTTTATTTTATAAATGGTCCATTTTTGGGACATTATTTAATTTATATTATCTATATTAACCCTAAAAAACCTTGTTGTCAGGATAAGTGTGAAATGGGACAATGAGGGACTAAAAAACCAGATAAGGGTAATAATGTGATCTAAACTTTTCTTATTTTTATTAGATGATATTTTTCTACATATAATCATCCTTTATTAAAATTTAATTCAAATTTTATCCATTTTGAGTTAAATATTATTTTCTATTAATTTAATATTTTGAGAAGTTCCAAGAGTGTCCCGCCCCTCTCTCATAGAGGAGTACATATACTTTCCTTTACTTTAGATTTTAAAATCCATTTGGTTCATCCAGAATCTACCCAAATAACTTCATATAATATATCCCATCATTTTATAGGTCTTTTTTATTCAAAATAACAACCTTAGTGGTCTTAATGTTTTAATAAAAATAGGTTTTCGGAGGAATATGTATCAGTTTTAATCATGTACTTCCATTTTATTTACTCGTCCACCACCTTAAAATATTCATTAACCATTATTATATATATAAATATTATTTTACATATAATTAGTTATTTATATGTTAATGTAGCAAGCTCTAACTTTCTCCTCTTCTATCAAATGAAAAATTAGTCCATCGTTAGTGAGTACGGAAGAATACCACCTCATGAAATGATGTAATTTTTTTTCCATCACCACCTATAAATGATAGTTATAATGATAGAATTAATGTTTATATATTATATTCATGATGTATTTATCATTATTAAAATATAAAATATCATACAACTTAATAAATTTTCATTTACTAAAAAATGATAATTTCGTTCATGCGCACATGTGGACTACCACCGCCATGAAGCGATGTGATTCATTTTTCATCAACACATCACATGAATGATATATATATATAATTATATTTAAAGTATTAATTTGACATTTATAATATTATTATCATTCTATAAATATGAAATAATACTTATATTATTTCCATAATGATCATTGAAAAATGGAAACATTACTCATGCACATGTAAGAGCTACTGTCTCCCTGATTTTAATGTATTAGATTTTTAACACCCATATTTAATGTTTTGATTTAAATTTATAAATGAAGTAAAAAATTGATTATTATTTTATTAATATTACTCAGTTAATGGTGGAATAATGACAACTTTTACCATACTCAACCTACTGAAGTCATTTATGACATATGATCTAAATATCGTCAAAATGTGCAATGTGAATTTTATTGATTAATTAATTCTCTATAACATGGTTTTAACTGAAACAATGAAATTATGAACGTGACATTTTTTCTTAAGAAAGTATAAAATTAACATAATTTTATAATTTAATAATATTAATAATCAATTTGATGAGTTGGACACACGGTAAGGGGATTTCTTTTTAAAAAATCATCTTTTAAATTTTCTATTAAAACTCCCTTTTTCTTACATGTATATATTTTTAAAAGTTTATTTCTATTTTTATATTGAAATAAATATTTATATAGGAAATTTTATATCTATTTTTTCTTTATTTCAATAGATTTTAAAAACAAAATTAATGTCGAAATTTTTAAATTTCATTACAAAAGACAAGTGGAATGTTTTATTTTAACATATATGGATACATTGACATTTCCCTCCAATGTATCCATTATTTAAAGTTATTCTTCCTACAAAAGAATTCATTTTTTCATAAAATAAAAATCATATTCCCCTTTTTCTAAGAATTTTGGTATTGATTTTAAAAAAATTAAAGGTCACTTAGACATACAAAAGTGTTTTTTATAAAGGTTTAAAAATAGTTTCAAAGGTTTTATTCATGACAATGTATCTAGGAATTATTTATGAATTATTGATCCATAATATATCACATGTTTGGGAATGATATATATTATATTATGGGTTCACCTAGATAGTTTCATGTGATCTCATTATAGATTATAAGATGGGTGCACCTAGATAGCACTCTAATACAGTGGGTAATGATTATCTTCTCTAAAGAAGTATATTGGAAGTCAGATGTATGGTTATTCCAATCGTAATGGTTTTTTAATGGTTTAATATGACTATATCCCAAGCCTTATACAAGATTTTTATATGATTTATAATGATTTTTCTTGAAAATCATTTGATTTCCAATGGTATGATAATGATATTTTTAAAGGAAAAATGATGCTCATTTAGAATAAAAAGTCATGTTTTTAAGAAAATATTTTTCATTGGTTTCCATTTTTTCAACTAGACTAGTATATTTCTCATTATTAGGTCTCAAAAAGAGCTTTTTTTCTCATTCAACTTTTTATATTCTTTTTTATAGGGTATAATGATGGATAAGAGAAAGTAAGGTGTTAAGTTGAAAGTCATGAAGACCTTTCATGAAATGAAATCATGTTTTATTTGAAAATTTTTATATTTTAGAAAAAATGGATATTTATTATAATTATCCACTTTATATGTGTATATATATATCAAGTTTTTTTATGTCAGAGTTTTGTCCAGACTCTCAAATTTTCTAAACCCAAAATATCTTTTTTGAATGTAAGAAACTGAATTCTAAGTCACTTTAATATGTAATTACTAAGGTGGGGATCTTATATAGAATTATGCCTTGTATAGTATCCTTATATGAGACTTAGGACAACCTATAGAATTTTTCCTCTCAGTTGGTCTAGGATGTGTATTACTAGGAGTTAGGGTGGGGTCAATTGATGTGTAGTTGTTTTCTAGTGAACAAACTTTTCTTTATTGATGATTGTGTTATATCTATGCTATATTCTTTCCCTTGAGCTCTAATGATTCCATGATGGGGATATATATATACATATTGTGTGAGTTTTTGTGTTTTTATGTGTTAATGTATGTATATATGTAATTTTCAAAGTATAGTTATATGTATTTGTTATAGAATAGTGTTTTTCTCTTTAAGGTTTTCGTTAAAACTGTTTTAAATGAAATTTAGGAATGAGTTTATTGAAATTATATAAACTCTCGTTTAATTTAGAAAATAATGTAGATTTTTAGAAATGGGTTTTTCTCAGGGAAAATAGTTTGATATTTATTTTAAGGAAGGAAATCTGGAAAAACTAATTTAATATCCTTATTTTCAAATTGCATGAAATCAGTTTTTTTTCAAAGTGTTGTGATATGGGTTGGTGGGTGGAGACATACTTGTATATTTTATCATGCCTATATATATTAGTTTTAGTATGGTTCTTTATTATAGTATATATTTCATTATCTCTTTGTTCAGTTTATATGATGGTGGTGTGAGTGGAACATCCTATCTTGCACATGTAGACTTTATATTGGTGGCCTAATGTTTCTGCATCCTTATTGTCTTTTTTGTTGGTATTTGACCTTATATCCTGGCATCATTTACTCAAGTTGGTTTATTTCATATATCTGAGTTCCTATTTTCTATCTTGTAAATTTATTTTCTGATTCTTATTAATTATTTTCTTTCTAGACATATCTTTCCCACTGTTAGTTTTTATACACAGGTTCTTTTTTCCAGCTCGGGGGATCAATAACACCTTTTGGACCATGCCAAGGATGGTTTGAGACTCATTTTTCAGAAAATATTTATTTGGTTTTAGAAACAGCCATACCAAATATTCTTTTATGAGGTTGAAATATCAAATATAATTAGAAATGGGTGATAAAAAAATAAAGCATTTATTAGTGTTTGAAGTTCCATTGAATAATCACAATCCTGTGAAGAATATGGAAGTGAGAAGGAAATTGGTAACCATTATCTATTGGGAAAATATATTTAGTTAACATATCTCATTTATCACATATAAAATCCTATAAATATGTGTTTAATGGAAACATAATGTAAGGATAGTTGTGGTTTTAATTTTGATTTTGATTTTCAATCCTCTTCAAGATCTAATATTGATAAATCTAATGATAAAGAGTTAAGTAAATTATTTAATAAATTTCAAGAAGAAATTAAAAATAATTCGAAAAGGTATGAGAAAATGAATAAGTATTATAATATTGTTCCTAATGTCCATGGTGTGAATATTGGTTGTCCCCTTAGGGAATTATGATGGAGGTGATAATGAAGGAACTAACATTGTGGCGGTGATGCAGGTAGTGATGTAAAAATGATACAGTAAACATTTCATTGGTCCTTCTGTCTATGTAATTAGTCTCCCTCTACTCATATATAAATAGTTATTTTATTTCATATTAAAAATAGGCTTCAACCCCAACATTAAAAAAATAAAACTATAATTTTTTAAAATGAATAATTGAATGGTTTTATTTCTATGTTTGATAAAGAAAAGGAAAAGGTAAATATTGTGGAAAATAATTTATCTAAATTAGAATATAAGAATTATAATTTAAAAATTATACTTCTAATACATAATATATATTTTTTGATAATTTATAATTTTTTAAAAAGTATAAAAGTGATGCTTAAGTATAAAATTAAATGTTTGAAATGTTAACTAAGTATTATGTTAAAAGTAAAACTCTTGATGAATTCATGAGATTACAAAAATGTCTAAATTTAAAGAAAATATATTTTTTCATGGTTTTGATGATAGGTTACCCCAAATGTATAAAAATATATTTATTAATGGTAAAAATTAAGTTACCCAATACATTAGTTATTTTAGATTAGTTTTATTTGTAGAATATGCTTCTAGTCTCTCATTAAAATTTCTTCAACCACTTAGACAGAGAAATATATTTATTTATAATTCTATGTTTATAGTTAGTATTATTAAAACCACTATAGTATGAAATCATACGAAATAATTTTTAAATCTTATTGGTCCAAAGCTGGTCTAGATTCCCCATTTAGTATCTTTATTAATTTTTTCCATCATGAATATTCATATTGTTATATCATTCAGTATGTTGGAATGTTTTTTTAATTTTTTTCTTATGGCTAATGATCATGAAATCTCGAGTTTTTTTATTCTAATTTACTTGAATGCATTTAACATTATTTTATCTCTCTAATTAATTTCATATCCTTTAAAATTACATGAATACTATATACATTTTTTTACAAATCCTTATTTTTTAAAATAGTAATTTTAAGGGCATATCTTCTAATTTGAATTCATTTATAATTCATTTAATGTATAAATTTAAGGGGTGTAAATTTTTTGAAAACTATTAATTGTTCTAAGAATTTTATTTCTGTCTTTTTATACCAATATTTAAATTTGGGGGATCTTTTCTGCTTTGATTCAGTAGTAGATTTATTTATTTTTAATAAAGCAGGTTTTCAGGGGGAGTAACATGATAATGTGTTATATAAATATTAAAAAGTATACTTAATTTTATTTAAAAAAATATATGTTAAATTTTTATTTGGGGGAGGAAATGATTTTGAAAATTTGATTATTTTCCCTTATTTGATTCAAAAAGTAGATATTTTTTCATTGGGGAGAAAATGTTTTTAATTTTTGACCTCTTTTATCAATTCTAAAATTGGGGAGATAATTTTGAAATTAATATAATTTTTCGTATATATAAAAATGGGAGAAGTTTTTAGAGTGGATCCTTACCACTTTATTTTATATTTTAATAATTACCATGTTATAAAATATTAATATTTATTAATTAATATTAATTAATTAATATTATTCTTTATAATTATTTTTGTTGTATTTTGTGAAAAAATATTTTACTTAGATTTTTTACCTTTAATTAACAAATTTATTTTTATTTTTACCCTTACTTAACATGTATAAATTTCCTTTGTCCTATAATTAACATTTATAAAATTCAATTTAACCTTAATTAACTTTAAAAAATTCATATTTCCCTTATTCAACCAGATATAGTTACCTTTAGAGATGTAATAATATTTTCAAGTTACCCTAATGTAATGAAAAAACATGAAACTTTTTCATATGAAATCCTTATTTACATATTTAGTTTGTTATAGTTGTTTGATTATAAATTAAACAAAACACATCATAATTTTATGTTTATTATTGATATATATATATCTAAGAAAATAATATTTATTTCATTTAACTATAACGAAGGATTAAATGATCATTTTGATGTTTGTTTTTGATTTGATGCTTTGTTGCATTTTTATTATTATAATTGTACTATTTTAAGAATAATTTTTCTATCGTATTTAAATGATATGTTGAGATAATGATATCATGATGAATAGATTTTATAGAGTGGAAAATATTATAGAGTTATCTAAATATAATTCAAATAAAAATAATATAAAAATTATTTTTAGAGGGTATATATTTGGACTGAACATTCTATTAAAAAGATGATAAAAAACTTTAAGATTTTATTTTTACCTTGACGTCACAATATGAGTTTACTATGATGTGAGTGATACCTTAACTTTGAATGTCTCATTGTATTCTATGTATATCTTGATTTAGCTTTATTCTTACCTTGATGTAATATGTATTTCTACCTTAATTTACCCTATTTGGTCTACCATTATAAGTTATTATCTGAGCTTCATGTAGTATAGAACAATATATTTAAAATATTATTTTTTTTTCATTTTCATTGGATTTATTATTTAATTCATGTTATTGTTACATGTTTTAATTTATATATTTATTCTATAACTCATATAAATTATTGAATAACTACATGGAGTCTCGTTATATTGTTTTAGAAAAATTTAAATGTTGATTAAATTTGATTTGGATTCTCGCATGAAGTTTCCAAAATCATTTCAAAAATTTGAGTACATTTATTATTGGTTTTATTTACATGATTTATTTGTTTCAAAATTAATATTAAATGATAACAGTCATATTCAAACATTTATGAATTTGGTTAATGTAGTGAAATTAAATTTTGAATTTCTACAAATATCTACATGTATGAATATAGAAGTTATTTCAAATTTGAATTTTACAGTTTGAAACTATATGAGATATATATTTTATTTTCATACACCAATTAAAATGGAGATTTATTTTAAAGTATTATAAAATGAACTAAAATTATAATGACATGTTCTTAAGTTTTTTGACTCATACGTTATTTTGAGAAACCCCTTTATCTCTCTATAATAATTCTATATATTATTATTATTATTATTATTATTATTATTATTATCATAACTATTATTATTAACTAATTGATTTATTTTAGTCAATTAAAGTGGTTTGAATCGTATTTATAAGGATATATCTTACTTGAATGGGATAAAGCTGATACAATAGTGAGAACACAATGTGATACAAGAAAAAGATAGAATATATGTTGCATGATACTTCCTATCGAAGTGATGTTTTGCAAGCTACATAAAAAATAAATTTCTATCATTCAATCACTACATACCAAATTACATTTATTGAATGCCTGTAATACATCATTCAAATCTTTTTATGGTTTGAGATGATTTTTTCAACACCAAAAAATCCATAAAAAACTCTCTAGCAGGTTACATTGTATTCATTTATTTTTTGTCTCTGATTTTTCTGAACATAATCTTTTCACACACTATTTATAAATTAATTAAATTTTTTATTTGGTTATGATACACTAAAAAATCAGGAACATCAGTTATGAGTGATCTGATATAAAATTCACATAGGATAGGGATTCTCCATTATGAACATAGGGCTATGTCTTCTCCCAAAAAAGGTTGTGTAAGTTAGTTTTGGGGTTTCTCCTTAGTAAAGATCTAGGTTATGATTTATCCCATGGTAACTATCTAGGTTTAGGTTTTTTCCTTATAAAATTATTTCTCATATTTTTAATGGGTGGTATACTTCATCTGTTTGGGTATTAATAGTATAGTAACATCATTTAGATCTAAAATGAGTATAAAATTATTATATTACTATCTTAATATTTTATCTTTCACTCTTCACACATCAACTATTTTTAATCATTTTAAAAACTAATTTTCTAATCATTAAAATACACCAAATTATGTAATAAATTAAATAATTTTTTATTATTTTATGAAAATACAATCCCCCCTATTTTCTAATTCCATTAACCCTCTGAGTCAGAAAAACTTCTTATATAGTGTAGTTGACTGTAAGAATACATGAAATGAAAATTACTACCATGAGAATCACAAATAGGTGGTTAAAAAGTAATCTAATAGTAATTTATTAGGTAATGAATTTTATCCATTAGAGGAGGAAAAATAAAAAAAAATAGGCTATATGTGTTGGATAAATAAAGAATATATTATCTAATGTATCATCATGATTATGCATCTCTTGTAAAAAAAAGAAGAAGAGAGAGAAGGAAAACCTTTCTAAATTTTCACTCATATAAATAAAGAATAACAACACATAGATTCTTGATATTGGGTGTTCATCCATTATGATAATTAATATGAATCTCCAAATCAATTTGAAAGAGAGAATGGATGGAATAATTTTTTTCATTAATCATAAAGTGCTAAAGAAAAAATGAACTGAGAAGACTAAGCTATAAATTTATGAACAGAAGATCACAGAAGTACTCTATATAGATGGCTTGTGATATAACATCATAAAATTGATTCATCTTTATGAATCTGGTCTTAAAGTGACTTTCAATAAAAATTATTTTTAATGAATTTTAATATAGTTACTTCTCTCAAGAATGGATAGAAAACCAATATAAATATATACCATGTGGATAGTAAAGATAACACATGTTTTCTTTGATTATAAGAAGAAAATATCTTATATCATCTAAGGTTGTTAGATATTCATAAAAACCTGATAAAAGCCTATAAAAACTTATTTTTTTTAGTGTATATCCTACATATAATGTGTGACCAAGAAAGGATAGGTGATTCATGCATATGGGGTAAGATGGTATGTAACCTTTATTGATAAAACAAGAAGAATGAATCAAACACAGTCAATCTGGTCTATAATGATATAAGGGGACCTATGTATCAAACCAAAACTCTTGGATAAAGGTACATAAATTTTTCAATGATTTCATAATATTTGAATTTATCATGTTCTCGTGGATCAAGAAGGAGATCATGGAGTACATGAATATTTATCATAGGAGATTTGAAAATGAATATTTTTATACCATTAAAATTTTATAATCTAACAGTGTAATGGATTAAATATACATTTAAGTAGATAATTATATTCATAATAATAGCATAAAACCTCCAGTGTCTTCAGTTAATACCCCATTTTAAAATGGATCCATTGAGGAGTGAAACTGAATGGAGAAAAACGTTGATTAAACAAAACTTATTAAATGTGGTGTTTCATGACATTTTTTAAAGAAGGGAACCAAGGTTTTGTTTTACACAAAAAATAAATAATTAATAATCTCTATAGAGGAAATAACTCCCAATGATTTATTTTATAGAATAAATTCATTATAGAATCACTTATATGTTTTTTGAAACAGGTGATACATCAAGAATAAGGAAGGAAATAAAGGGAAATATAGTGATATTATAGATGAAGGAATGTTCATAGGCTACTCAATAAAGATTAAATCATATAAACACTATAATAAAATGTTTTTTAAACTTATTAAGAGAACTTATGTCAAATTAATAAAGGATAAAAAAGGATAAAATTATGGGAGTTCAAATTTTTAACTGAGTGAAGATGATGATAAAATTTTTGTACATTCAAAATCCTTGTAGGGTTAATCAAATAATTAAAAATTGTAAAATGACTCATATAAGGAAATATATATTAAAGAAAGTTAGTATTTACCTTAATAAACAGGTTAGAGGAATGAATATGATCCATCCAACATAATTTGATATAGAGATATGTCAACATGGATAATAACGATGGTTAAAGTAGGAAAGATTTAATATTTTCAAATATAAAGACTGCATCTTTTGAATAAATGATATAAAACACATCATTGTTTAAATATATGAATGATTAGTTAGATCAGATTGAAAGGAACCAAATATGGGAGATTCTGGAGAGATTTGAACATCACAATAGGATTATAACAAGGTGGGTCTTTGTAAAAAAATATTCTTGAACATGGTACTATGGTTTGAAATAAGTCTCAACTTGTATGAAAAGGTTACGATCAAATAGAATGTGTTAATGTTAATGATAATTTTTCACCATTTTATTTTCTTAAATCAAACATGTTTTTCATATCATTAGTGATTCAAAAAAGGTCAAAAAATATTGAAATATATGTGAAAATATTATTCTTGAAATTTATGATAAATGAGTAAGTCTAAATTGAGAATCTAGTGGGATTAGTGATTTGATATGATGAATAGAAGGTGTGTAGATTTATGAATTCATTGTATGTTTTAATGTTGTCACTGAATGAATTTAATTCTCAACATGACTTATATATGATGAAACGATAATTAAAAATAGGTTTTCTAGATCACAACTTTTATGTGAATAAATCCATGGAAGAAATTATTTTCTTTACATTTTATATGAATTATATAATATTTTTTCAAATCAATAAGTAGATTGTAGTGGAGTTTTATAATTTAATGAGCTTAGAATATCAAATTCAGGTGATTTTTGAGCTTAATTGTTTTCTTGGGTGTCTAAGTGATTAGAAAATAGAAATATACATTTATATATTTAGATAAATTTGAAAATAAACTCATGAATAAATTTTATATATAGGTTTAAAAACTGATGTCAATCCTAATTTAATATGGAACCTCATTTGTTGAAGTATGATAATACAAATCCAATGGATCGAATCTTATATAATAGGATCGTGGGAATTTTTTTTTACTTGAAATAAACAAGGAAAAATATATATTATGAAAATTTATTAGGTTCCCATTTTCAGTCCAATCCTGAGAAGAAATGCCTCACAATCATGAAGAGAATTATGTATTATATTCAAGATAATCTCCCTAACCGTTTTAAATTTAATAAATCTAAGTAACAAGAGTTATCTGAATAATTAAATACCTATTGGGTTAGTGTTATTTTGAATAAAAAATCTACAAGTGAAAATGATTTATATATTGTAACTATTTGTGATGTTTGGATATGTAATCCACAAAATAGTAAATATCTTAGTACAACTAAGGTATAATTTATTACAATAAAACAATTCATCAAATTTCTTCAACAGATGAAATAATAATTGGTAGATCTAGGTGAAAAGGTGAAAAGGCCAATGGTGATCTATTTTTATAAAAAATAGTGATTCTGAACTCACGAATATTCTAATTCAACGCTCTCAAATCAAACACATAGAGATCATATTTCATTTTATTAAAAAAGTTTGAGTATTGAATAATAAATATGGATTATGTTTTGATCGATTTAAAAGTAGTAGAAATTATGAGTAAGACGTTGGCTACTCTAGCATTTGAGAGACTTTGATTAAACACTGCTGTTAAAACATCTCCTTAAACCTAAGTATGTTTGAAAATTCAAATCTCTACGCTATATTTTATTATTAATTTGGTTACTATATTATTTTATTTTTGGTTATATGTTATGTATAGATAAAGAGAAATGAGGACATAATATATTAAAAGACCCCAACTCCAGTATCCCAAACCAAGTGGTGACTTTATTAAATTTGAATAAAATACAAGTGATTCCATCCTAATGGACCAAATATTTTTGTAGTCTTGTTAAAATATATAAAATATTGAATCACTCATTACATTTTATAAAATAAAATAAAACATAATATTTTCTTTGATAACATCAATATTCCCTCTAAAAATTCTATATATATAAATCGTAATACACTTCCTAAATTCCTATATAAATTAAACATAATATATACGTGAGATCAAATTCTCAATAATGATATGAGTATAGAGAAATATAAATAAGGCATTAATAAAATGGAAGGAATAAATTATGATTAAATTATTTCATATAAATAATCATATTATATTGAAATATATCCATAGATATCATTACTATTAAAATAATTACATGGAAATCAATAATTAATTTGATAATTACTGAATGCATAATTTTTGTCACTTTAAACATACCATTGAGTCCTCTTAAAAATAAATATATTTAAATGGGTTAGGCATTTAACAAATACCCAACCTCTTTTGTCACATGAGACCTACTGATTCATAGAGGGGCTTCATAATTTCAGGCTCCACCCATCACTTAATATTTCCAATGAATTTATCATATTAATTGACAATGAAACTTAACCAACATTCCTTAATGATAAAAAAATGTATGTATCATAATATTTAGAATATGGACCATCAATAATTTCACCAGTTAAATTGATCATAAACCATCCATAGAAATACGATGGATAGTATCACTGGATAATATCTCTAATAAATTATATTATTAATCTAAGATGTCAATATAGATAAAAATTCATTTAAAAGATCACTATAACATTTCTTGAGGAGAATACCATTTTAATTTAAAATAACTTATTTAAAATAAAAAAAATTAAAAGATATTTGGAAATGATTTTTCATTGAGAATTTCCATGAAAATTTTTAAACAAATCATTAAAAAAATATAATTCATGATGGTAGGATAATTGGTTCATGTTGTGTATGTTAAAAATATATTTCATTCCCACATTTTCTAAAAAGTAATTGTTTTATAAAATTATAAGAATATTCATTTTAAGAAAATTAATTAAAGTTAAAATGGGTAAAAATTACTTTAAAATATTATTACATAAAAATATAAACATTCTTTAAAAAAAATTTATGAAAATATGGACATAAAAGAAAAATATTCTTTGCCGAACAGAAAACAATGTTCATTTTCATTAAATAAATATTTGAATATATTGATTATATAAATATTTGAAAATAAAGGAAAACATTTATTTTTTATAAATAAAAAAATTATAATAAAAATTAAAGGGTTTTGGGATAGAAAAATTACACAATTCACCTTAATGGAAATTTAAAACATAAATAATCCCAAATAATGATTTGATTGTGAAATAAACACTTACCTCTTGTTTGGTTTCCTTCATATGTGTTAAAACATAATGTATAGTAAATTTATATTTATTATAAATATATCATAGAACCATAATCATATATATAGTACTATATATGATTTAATTATAACTTTTTATCACTTTTTTATTAACAATTCTTTATCAAAACCATAATTTCTAGTGATAACTTCTTCATTTTCCACCTATGTTTTTGTTCTGTAGTTTTGGTCCTTGTATATTGACAATAAATCAATAATATTTTTTATTTTAGTCATGATATAAATATATTATATATTCATTATATATATATATATAATCATACATAAAATTTAGATATAGAAAAATGAATTACATCATTCAAGAAGACGGTTGGTCGCGCGTATGCATGAACATTATTTTCACTATTCGAAAGATGGAATGAACGAAAGCTAAATAATAATTAACCATTATATAATAATAATAATAATAGTAGTATAAAAAATTAAATATACATCAACAATATAATCATCCAAGTAAATTTGTGATGACAATCAAATTACACCGCTATGTGAAGACAGTAAGTCGTACGTACGAACAAGTGTTGTTTTCACTTCCTGTGGGATAGAAAAAAGGTGGATAATAGTTGTTACATAATAAAAATAAAATATAATTATATTTAATTATATCTATAATACTTTATTAATTATTTTATAACTGATACCATCTATTTAGATGAGGTGGATTTTGAAATAAAATTGAAAACGCTTAGTTAAGAGTTATAACTCTTTATTGAGAAACCACTTTTGATTTACAAATTAATACTCGAAGGGATGGACTCTTATAATGAAAATAAGCCCTATGATGTGTTCAAGGAATTTTTAAAGGTAATATGATAAAAATGTTCTGATAGATACGGCTCAAAATGTTTGAGTAAGAGAGGATAATAGGATCTCTTTTATAAGTGATTGTACAAACACTCTTGGAATTACTTAAAGAATTATGTTAATATAAATTAATCTTTATAGTAATATGACTCCAAATTTACATATTTTGAAGATAAGATGATCATAATTATAAATATTCTCATCCAATAAAATTTATAGAATTTTTTGTGATGTTTTAACCCCTATCCCTTAGTTTTAACCCCTAGTTAATCTTTTTGACAGTTACAACAATATCAAATTTTTTATAGTTTAGGGTTCAAGAAAATTTCCATAAAATGAAAGAATAAATATAACTGGAACAAGTTTTATTTTATAAACCAAATATCATTATGTTTTACAAATATAACATTTCTATAAATTTTAAATTATTTTATATAATATTACTTAATCAAAAATATCATTAATGTCATTTTTTTAACTATTAATTTAATTTAACTTTAAAAACAACATGAAATCCAATGAATTAGAATACAAACATTAAAAAAATATGTCATAGTTTTTTATAAAATTAATATTATATTATAACTCTCTTAAACAAAATTAATTTTATAGTTTTTTAAATCATTTACTTCATTTTTCCACTACTTGAAGAAACATTGTGTCATCATTATGTAAGAATTTAAATTAATTATTTAATTACTAAAACATAAATATAAATTACCATGATAAAAAAATTGATTCTTAATTTCAAATAAACTTTTATGACCAAAAAATAATTTTTTATTATCTCTGTCATAATATATCATAGATGTTAAACGAAAAAAAGGTGACATTTTTAATTTTATCTTTGACTTAAATATTATATATTTCAAAATCAATGAAAATGGAACCAAATAACACAAAATTCATAGATATGATGTTATAGAGTCTATATAGACTAAAATAATCATATTTTGGAATGTTTTTGAATCATTTTATTCATTATCTTCTAGTTAAATCACTTTAAAACACATTTAATCCATAAGTGTGATAATTTAACATTTTACCTTCATAAATTAATTATATGACAAAAAATTGAAGGGGACATATAAAATGTTTTACAGGAGGGTTAAAAATTTGGAATATGTTTTATCATATTTAATTTTTATAGGATTAACATATTACATTTAATATTAGAATGTAAAATGTGTGAAACATTGTTCCTAGAAAAATACCCAATTTAAGAGGAAAAGTTATTTTACATTAAAAAAGTAATAAATTTTTTATATAAATTCTTTTGGATAAATTATAAAAAATTAAGGTTATTTTACTTATTTATCAATCAAAAACTAAAATATATCTTCTTACAATCCCATTAAATCCAAGGAATCAAAAATAGTTATTTATTTGAGTAGAAATAATGTATCATTCACGAAAGTCTTGCAGAGGTTACCAAATTCAAAAAAAATATTTAGAATAATTTATTTTTAACTCATTAGCAATTAATTTGGTCTATAACGACTCATATCATTTTATGAATTCTTTTTAGACATATATTAATGTTTTACACTATGCTTTTAATCCAATTTTACCTCTTTTACCAATGTGAAAAATATTTACTACAATTACAATTCATGAGTAAAAAAATAAAATAGGACCAAATAAATTATATTTATTATTATTATTATAAATATATAATCCATTATGTCAAATTTAATTCATATTAGTTTCATAAATTAATTTTAGATAAAAATGAAAAATGCAACGAAAAATGATTTTTAGAAGAAAAAAATGTTTTCTTAAGTTAAAAAATGATCTTATTCAAAAATATTTTATATTGATAATTAAAATTTAATTAATTATATTATTTCAAGTAAAATTATAATTATTTTATTTTAGGTTTAAATTATAATCAATTTTGTTATTTTTCAATTAAATCAAATGACAATTTTACAAAAAATGATCTTCTTTAATAGTTATTGAAAAATCAATCTTTTATAAAAAATTATAAAATTTAACACTAAGATTATTTTGATATGATAATTATAATAATGATACCTTTTATCAAATAAAAGTTATAAAATTGTTATAAATTATAATATTTTCTCACATAGGGCAATAAAAACCATTTTCAACAATATTGTTTTTGAATAATAAAATGATTTTTTCTGAAAATTGAGTACTTATTTATCGATATGTTTTTTTATATAAAACCTTTATACATAATTTTAAAATTTTAGTTATTACTATTTTTATAACCAATTTTATTAGCTAGGTTATAATGGTCATAATTAAATAATAATATTTTCGTAGTATATCATGGTTCAATTACACTCAGTGTTGTATGTTATGTAAGATATCAAAGAAATTAAATTTAGTTAAAGAGAAATACATTATAATATATTATTATGTTATACAATATCCCCTTAAATAAATGGAAACCACCCAATTTTATCTCGTTAATCAAGTGTTCAATTTTTAGAATACTTTTGTTGAAAACCCACCCCGTACAAAAGAATAATGACACTTCCTTTAAAAAGGGTAAGTTACAGACGTAATGGTTACTTGAAATATCACATATTTTAGATTTCAAAATATAAGAACATTAATAGGAAGTTAAAATATATACATAGAGGATAAAAATAACACCCACATACCAATAGAGAGTAATAGAGAATATGGTCATGGGAAAGTTAGTGACCACAAAACTATAAATTTGTGTGGGATGAAAAGAAAATTAGTTTATTAGAAACAAAGGTAAAAAATAAATTTTATTTAAATATCCTTTTCCTATATTATTTTATGCATCATCAACTAATTGATAAATACTCAAAACTAAATAAACCCTAAAAATAAGGATTATGTCTATGCCAGACATGGGTATACCAACCATTATTGAAAATAGGAAATTAATTATCATCAAAATAGAAACTACTTGATATATTCTCATTATAATTAGATTACCTCTATTTATCTTGATTTACAATTATTTCATTATAGTATCATGATATGATTTTATATCCATGAAAAATATAAGAGTGTGTAGTTCTCAAGTCAAATAAATCATGATTTCATGGTCAATATACATTCTATCATAACTTAAGGTATTTCAACTTTAGTTAAAGTAATTTCATAATCATGAACATTGTACATTATCCTTTTCAATGATTAACTATCTTGATACTTGGGTAATTTGTTTGTATAGTTCCTTATTTTCATACAGTTAAAACAATAGACATTGTCAGTTTCTCTATTTCCCTTAAAATCAAATTTCTAATGAATTTTCTTTACACACATGAAGTAACCTCCCTTACCCATCAATAGAGTACAAGTATGTTTCATTCTATAATTATTACATGTGGGAAGTTCCACCCTATCCTTATTTTCCATTTCCTCATTTGGTTTTTCTTGGTAATCAATCATAATCTTCTTCTCGTCATTTCCTCAAAAAATATGACTTGAATAATTCCTTCCCTTTTATAATATAACTTGATAATATATCGTCATATGATGGAAAATTCATATATATCAGTTCACTTCGTAGCCTTATCTTAAGACAATCAAAGAAATATTAATTGTTACTTTTTTGGATTTTTTATATAGTTCATAACATTCCTTTCTAATCTTGTAAGGTTTTCCTCATACTCCAAAACACTTTCCACTTCCTTATGTCTTAGATTAAGGAATTAGTTTTCCACATCATCTCATTGCATGTGAGGAAATTATTTAATGAATAATATCTCCTTAAAAATAATACATTCTATTCTCTTTACCTCTTCTTACTCCTTTTAATTTTCTATCATTTACCACCATTGATCATTATCTTTCTTTAAAAAATGCATTTACTGAATAAATTAATACCTTTCATTACATATAAAATCGTGAAATATATTTTCTCTAGACTCGATACACTATTCTATTATCAATGGAGTTTTATTTCAATTAATGGATGGAGTATTCTATCACATGAAGTTGTCAAACATTAAATAATAATACTATAAAGTAATTAGTTATTCCATGTGTTCATGGTTATTTGACATAACCTCAGTAAATTGTTATAATACAATCATAGTATTCTTAGTTTAAACACTATTCATTTTGACTTTCTCATGAGGGAAATCACTATATTGATTATGGGGTTTGACATGTTTTTTATTACTTCTTCTATGAAACATTTCTAAATAATGGAATTCACTACATTAGATCATAACTTTATAATTCAAAATGTAAAATTCAAAAAATTTTGGAACACTGATTAATAAATTGAAAATTTATGTATAACTAATCTCAAAATCATAAATTTGGTTTATTTATTAATATTCCTAAATTATAAATATATTTTATTATATTTTATAATTTTTTATAAATAAAATTTGAATTAACCCAAACATATCCACCATGACTATCAAACAAGGTGCATAGTAAGGGTAAACTCACCATGCACCAGAATGATTTTGAAGATATACTTGACTAAATCTTTTTAAGGACATTACCCCTAGATTCATCTATTCGAAAACAATTTCTACATATATAATCTAGATAGGGATATATATTTAGAAAACCCTCATAATATATACCTTAATAAAACTTTAGGATGTTATCCTATACTTATACTTATCCTTGAAATCGTTCATAGAGTTATTTTTCCTAGACTATGTTTTTTTAATTCTATTTCCAAGGTTTCTAATAAACATACTTTGATACTAAATATAAAGACCACAACTCTAATATCCTAGATCTAATAGTTACTTAAATACATTGGTATAATATATAAGATATCACATCCCAAAGGGATGAATAGTTTTGTAGTCTTGATAAACTAGATAAAATCTTGAATATCAAATTACATTTGAAAACCTAAAATACAATATAGTATTTCCTTTGATAACATTATTATTACCTCTATCGTATCTGTAAATATTAATCTTAATTCACATCCTTGCATCCAAGGAAAAGGGAAAATAAAAAAGGGGTGATCTGAAATTCTCTATAAGATTATGAATATAGTGGTTTCTAAATAAGGCATAAATCATATAAAAGGAATAAATAATGATCAAATAATTCTATAAAAACAATCACATCAGATTGAAACATATCCATAGATATCATAACTATTCAAATAATCACATATACATTAATAACTTATTTTATAATGAGGGAATTTAAAAATTTTATATATCTTAAACTTATTGTAAATTCATCACGCAAACTCATCAACATAAATGGGTAAGGCCTCATCCAAATATAAAACTTGTTTTCACTCTTGAGACCTAATGGTTCATCGAGTGTCTATGAAATTATGATCCCCACATGTCACTTAATATTTTCAATGCATTCATCATTTGAATAAATAATACAACTTATTCTACATGCCTTAATAATGAATAAATGTATGTATTGGAAGAACCAGTTTATGAGACGTTAATACTTTCCCTAGTTAAGCTCACCATAAAACATCTATAGAAATATCGTAGATGATATAATTAGATTATAGCCTAAGTAAATCATAAGATTCGTTAATGTATTTTTATCATTGATGAAAATACTTTTTAAAGATCACTTGAACATTTTTTAAGGAAAATACCCTTTTCTTTTTGAAATCACTTATTTAAAATTTAAAATTTTACAAAACAGTAAGAAAATAATTTCATTTGATAAGTACCATGTAAAATTTTAATATAATCTTTAAAAATAGAGTATTCATGATGGTGTGAAAATTAGTTCTTATGATATATGTTAAAAAATATTTCATTCACATATTTGTTAAAAGGTAACTTGTTGGGAAAATGAAAATAATATTACTTTAAAAAAATTATAAAGATTAAAATATGGGTAAAAATTAATTTAACAGAACATTTTATAATTATAAAAACATTCTTGAAAATATTTAAATGGTAATATGGACATGGAATAAAAATATTCTTGACCAAATAGAAAATAAAGTTAGATTTTTTTAAAAAACATTAGTTTTGTCTCTTGATAACCTGGAGGAAAATAAAAGTATAAATTTTTATTTTTAGAAATAATTATATTATAATAATAATAAAATTGTTTTAATATTTAGGGGTAATATAATTCCCTCAATGGAAACTTAAAACATAAACAATCCCAAATAAGGATGAGATTATGAAATAAACCCAGACTAAAGGTCAAACATCCTTTATATGTATATGAAATTCCTATATAATAAATTTAAATTTATTATAAATCTATTATATAACTAAAATAAAATAAATCATACCAAATATGATTTAATAATAACCTTTTATCAATAGTTTCATAAAAAATATTTATTAAAATCACTATTTTGGGTGATAAATGATTCGTTTTTACGCATGTTTTGGTTTAGAATATTTGTTCCTTGTGCTTTGATCATCTTTCCATCATATAAAAAATTTTAATCATGAAATAAATATCATATATATTAATTATACATATAGTAATCCATAAAAGGATTAGATAAAAAAATTGCATTGTTCAGGGAGATGGTATGCCATATGTATGCATGAATGTTGATTTCACTTTATGATATATAAAAAAATTAAATTATATAATAATTCAACTTTAAAAAATCATAATAATATCATAAATATAATATAATTAAAGTTTTTATGACAAACTAATTACAAAACTATGTGGATATGGTAAGTTGTATGTATACACAAGCAATGTTTTCACTTTCTCTGTGATGGAAAGAAGGAGGATAATGGTCATTAAATCATCATGATAATAGTTATGTATAGTTTGTATATTGAATTAATTATTTTAAAATTTGTACCACATATTTATAGGAGTCTTAAGATGAAATAAAATTGAAACATCTTGTTTAAGAGATATACCTCTTCATTGAGAAAACACTTTGTGCTTACACCATAAGCCTTAATGGAATGGTATTTTGGAAAGAAAAGAATATATATGATATTTTTAAGGAATTTATAAAGGTATTATGGTATGTATTAACCATGCTATAAGCCTCAAAATGTGTGAGTAATAGAAGAATAGAGGTTCCCTTTTTAAAAGTGAGATGAGGAGAACTTTTAGAATTACCTAAAGTATTAAATTAATATAGATTAATTTTTATTATAAAGTGAATCCAAATTTACCTATTTTAAATATATTATAATTATAACTATAAAAAATCTCCTAAAATAATATTTCAACAAGTTTATATTATATTTCAACACTTATCTCATAGTTTTAACCCCTTTTAATCCTTTTGATAATTACCATAATATCAAAGTATTATACCTTTTAAGGGTCACAAATGTTACCATAAAAGTAAAATAAACCTATAAATGGAACATGGATTATATTATAAAAAATATTCCATTTAATTAACAAAATATAATATTTATATGAATTTTAAAATATTTAATAAAATATTATTTATTCAAAATTATAATTAATGTCGTTTTTGGAACTATTAATTAAATTTGACTTTGAAAACAACATGTATGAATATGAATTAAAATATAAACATTTAATAAATCCCTGATATATTATATTTATCTATACAATTTTTGGGAAATTACCACTCACTCAAAAAAAATTCGTTTTATTGTTTTGAAAATCATTTACTTGATTTTTTTTACTACATGCACAAGCACTGTGACAACGTTGCGTAAGCATTTAATGTAATTATTTCATCTCTAAAAATTAAAACTAAATTACCATGAAAAAAATAATAATAATTACAAATAAAATTTTATAGAATAACATTATTTTTTGTTATCTCTATTATAAAATATTATAGATCTTGAAATCCATAAAGTAAAAAATTTTATATATCTTTAACTTAAATATTATAAAGGTCAAAAGAAAATAAAAATAGATCAAAAGGAACCCAAATTCAAAGAGAATATGTGATGTGGAAGGAATAAATAAACCCAATCACATTTTTCTTGTTTTGTATATATAGTAATCCTTATCTTCTACATAAAACACTTTTTACCCATTTTACCATTAACCGTCATAATTTAACTTGTTTCCATGATAACATAATTATTTTATAATAAATGGGGGACTATAAAAAAAATTAAAAATGATGATTCTGAATTTGGAATAAATTTTATCAAATTTAGATTTTATATCTGAAATATATTAATTTTAATATACGAACACAAAATGCCTAAAAGATGGTTTTTTAGAAAATACATAATTTAAGAGTAAACAGATTTAGCATTGAAATAATTTAATGAATTGGTTTCTATAATTTATCTAAAAAAATAAAAATAATTTTTTTTTAATATTTTGGATCAGTCAAAAACTAAATGGAATATTTCAATCATTCCCTTATATAAAAAAAACTCAAAAGAAGTTTTTAATTTGAAAAAAATATAATTTATCTTTCCCCAAAGTTGTTCTTTGGTTATAAAATAAAAAAAATGATTTAAAATAAATTATTTAACACTTTAATAATACATTTTCCAAGAAAAACTAATAAAATTAGATAAATTAATGTTTTAAATATGTTTTAATGTTTTACCCCACGGTTTTAACTATAATTTACCTCTTTTACCGAGATGAAACATACTTATAATGGTTAATATTCATGATGGGAAAAAATTAACTTAACTATGTTAAATTACATTAATTATGTTAATTATAAAGAAAAAATATATTTTATTGAATGCAATTCATATAATTGGTAGAATTTAATTTAATAGGAAAATGCAAAACACAATGAAAAACGGTTTTTTTAGAAACATGTGTTTTTAAGTCCAAAAATAAACTAATACCAAAATAAAATATAATTAAAATTAAAATGTGAGTAATTATATTATTTATATTTAACATAGGTTCATATTATTTTATTATTAAATTAAAATAAATTGGCGTATTTTTCAAATAAAAAAATGACAATTTTACAAAAAATGGTATTTTTTACCATTTACTAAAAAATCAATATTTTAAAAAAAAAGAACAAAATTTCACCTAAATATAATTTTGATATAATTGTTTTAAAAAAATAGATAATTTTAATCAAATATAATTTCTAAAATTAGATGACATTATAATATTTTCACAAAAAAAGGTGATGAAGATCAAGTTTTAATGAAAATCTAATTTTGAAAGATAAAATGATTTTACTAAAAATTGAGTAATTATTTATCAATATATTTTCTTTATCTAAAACCATTATAAATATTTTTTTAAGTTGTGTTTATTTATATTTGTAACATCAATTTTAATGGTAAGTTTATAAAGATGTTTTTTAAATAATAAAATTTTAATATTATATCTTGGTTAATTTAAATTATGTGTTGTGGGTGACCCAAGCTATCAATGAAATTAAATATTTTTACAGAAAAATATATTCTAAAATATATTGTTGTTACACTATCTATAAGTAATTCTAGAGAAAAATTAGTGGTTTAATCTGAATTTTGTGGAAAAAATTATATACATTCAACTATGTTTCCTGTTTTGTATACTGAGAGTTGACTCGCATAGGTTTAGAGACTTGGTTAATGGATCTTTGATTACATTTTGGTACACTAGATGTGAAAAATTATTTAAAGGTATGACATCCATTGAATTTTAATTTCAATATGGGAGAAATATTCTCTATAGGGGAATATTAGAAATAAATGGGTCTTTGGATATTATATGAATGATATTTAAATAGAATTACTATAGTCAATTGATAAAAAATTCTAAGGGTCGAGTTTTGGAACAATAGCTTAAGAATTATTATTTTTTAATGACTTTGGCTTTTTTTTCAAGTACATTATAAAGTAGTCTCAGGGATTTTTTATGTGCTTTGAGGATTTTTGGAATTATCATGAGGAATTTTGGATGAATCTAGATTATGTAAATTTTTTTATAAATTCATAAATTCTTGGTAGTCTCTATGTGTGGGTAAGGTTTTTAATTTAGGGGATGAAATGGTAAAGTCAAAAAATTTCCTTTATATGTATGTTTTTTATGTAGAAAAGTTGGAAATCTGGAAAAGTGATATCCTATGCAAGGGATTTTAAGTAATAGAAAATATATTTGAAGTATAAGTAATATATTTCTTTGGAGTTAGAAAAAAATAAAAATGGAAGGGGTATTATGTAATACATAATATATTTTAGTGACGTGTAGTATAATTCTCTAAGGTGTGTGATGAAATTTAACCAAGTTATTGTATATCAATGGATTTCAATGGATTCATGATATATTTTCTTTAATGTTTAAATTACAATAAAGGACCAAATTATAGTTTTATTAGTAATATTTTTGTTATTACGTAATTTTTATATATATACCTGATATATTTTATATTTTGAATAAGATATTTGACGATACATGTGTTTTTTTTCAAGATTAGACAAAAATCATTAAAAGAAAAAAAACCTTACATGAGAGGTAAATTAGTTTTTCTAAGACTATATTATATTCTCTAGGATGCTAAATTGTTGAAAATGTATAAGGAATACCTATGATGCACAAGTTTTTTATGATGAATAATATTTTAAAATTTTATTCTAAGAGAATGAGAGGATATATCATTCTATGAACAAGTTATTCACACTAAAATATTTTCATGCATGAAAGGAGGTTTTCTATATGTCACATGGATTATAATATGTAATATATATCATAATATATCATTGAAAAATTAGTTAAAATGGTTATATAATCATTAATATTTTTTTCATAAAGAATATAATTTTTTAAGAAGATTGGGATGATTAAGAGGAATTAAAAACTTGAGATTTTTTCTATGATAAATTCATAGAGTTTCTGATTAAAAACCAGGTAGAGGAATGTTTCTGGGGGTACTATAATAGAACTGTAGTATACTTTACACCGTAGCAGGTACTGAAGCAGAACTGTACACTGTGCAGGTAGTGAAGCGGACTATACACGGTAGCAGGCACTGTAACAGGTACTGTAGCAGGTAATGTTAGGTATTGTTGCAGCTGGAACTATTCACCTTGGTCCATCGGTTTTGGATTAGAGTCTTTAAGGATTTTGGGAAACTCAGGCCTTCGGGTTGGTAGGGATTTACGGCCACCTTTAAGGTCTTCAGGCCACCTCAAGGTCTTCGGGCCACATGAAGTTTCCCCAGATAGACTCTACAAAAAAGGAGCAGCCCTAGAAGAAGTTTCAGAGAAGGTGCACTCACCAGAGTAGATCCAATTGGATTTTCAGAATAAGAGGGTATAGCTATGTCATCCGGGCCAGGCTGTTCTTTCACGGGAAGGCTAGCTAGATGGTCATGCGAAGGTGGAGAGCTAATATCACGATACAGATGCTGGGGTGGGGCAGTTCATTATAGATAGTCTGGTTGAATTTGCTAAGACCTTCGGGTCATGTAATCTCTTAAGCCTACAGTCCTTGTAATATCTGAGCCTACGGGCCTTGTAAGGGTTCCCCCTCATCCCTTTAAAGAGGGGTTATCAAAAAACAATAAAAAAGCAGGTTTTCAGACCATTCAGGCAGGCCTGATTCAGAACTAAGTAACATGTCACATGATTAAAAATGGAAAAGGGAATTAAAAAGGTATATTGACACTATTTGGATTATTATCAAAGAAATAATGGATGAACTATTGTGCTTATATGAAGTAATACCTTTTTTTAATGATTTGGAATCAAAATAAGTGATGAAGAAAAACAAAAATACCCTTTTGTTTTATTTTTATTATTATGATTCTTGAAAAATATTATAAGAGACATATATGTTACATTAAATTTATAATATCTTAACTCAAAGTAGAGGTTATTAATAGGAAGTGATCTTGTAATGTAATATTCATTCATTATAAACTATTTTAACAAATATATTGGGTAGTGTTACATCTTGGTACGTCAACACAATGTCAACATATACTCCTTGGATTATACCTTATCGATGAACTAAGTATAACATAATTTCCTCACATTTATTTTTCAATATTCATATTGTGTGTGTGTGTGAATTCTATTAGGCCTGCATTTCTCTTGTTAACATGATTAAAAAATCCCAGAAGTGAATAAAAATTACATACCCTAGTTCACCCCCTCCGCCTTTTAGGGTTTGTTAGTGTGTGGTCACAATACTCAATTATGTTATAGAGGGATGAAATAATATACCTTATTCCTATATAATAATTAATATAGAGAAACGGTTCTTTAAAAATAAGATTCACCAAACATTAATATTAGGTTTTGTGGTTTTACCATTGTTTAGAATGACAGTTAAGGAAACACACTTATTTAGCTCGAATGAATAAGAAATAATGTTTGTTATGACAAACTAGATAAACTTTAATTAAAATTACTTTCAAATTTAAAGTTACACCCAGGATAAGAGTGTGTAAATTTAAAGTACCCTACTAAAGAGATATTCAATTTTTGTGTGTTCAGGTGGTACGCTAACATAATCAATAATTATTACTTATATAAGATTAAATAATATGGTTTTAAGGATAAATAAGTATAACTCTAACCATAATAGTATATTTGAAGAATTTATTTCAAAGTAATTTAATTTATTATATGAAAATATAAATGGAAAATGATTTATTTATAATTTTAAAATATTAAACCATTCATGAAGTCCGTTTTTTGAAAAATAGCAGTGTGTATATTCTTGTAATAGCCTTAACATTACCTCAAAGAGTTGAGACCTATTGACTTAAACTTTTTTGGTTTTATCCATCCCAATTGATCCTATGGTGACCCTAAAAAACATTATTCAAGAAATTTATAAGTGAATAAATCCCATGGACTAACATCTACAAATAAAAAAGGATAATATCTAATAAAAATCTTGAAAAATAAATCCTAATTTACATCTAGAATCATAGATTCCTAACACTTGACTAATAAACCTAGTTATCCTTAAATTTTACTAAATTTATGTAACCTCTTGATATAGTCATAAACTAATCACTTTCCGTGAACACAATGGTGAACACAAGGAAAACAACCCAATGGATCCCCCTTTTGATGAGAAAGATGGAATCCCAAAGACAAACTGAGATTTCACCATGACTTGGTGAAAGTTAAGATCAAAATCCTTCTCTAAAACAAGATCAACCAATAAATATAAGTTGAGAAGAAAATAATTGATATTTACATAACATTTAGTGAAAAAAAATCACTTTGATTTCACCTTAAGATTTATGAAAGGAGGGAAGAATATGAAATGGAGTAATTTTTGGAAGGGCTCTTTAACATTAGAGAGAAATGGTGATTGATGGGGTGTTATAGATAAAATGATTGTATAAAAAAGACCTAAATGACCAATTTTTAAAATAAAAACATACTCGGGACTTCTGAGTTCCTAGTATAGCAACACTCAATACCCAGTGTCACCCTTATATACCCCTCTCCTATAGTAAGATCCCTGAGTACTCGATGGGCCCCCACTGAGTACCAAATTTCATTTGCATAAAAATGTTATAGGTGGAACCACCTTCCTACCATCCTAAACTTCTAAATCACCACTCAAACCATTAAATATACAAAAAATATCTAAACATGTACCATCATAATTATAAACTATATAAAACCCAAAAAAATGAACCCTGAAGTGGGACAAAAATATTTAACAATCCTACACTTTAACTATAAAAAAGTACATTAATTACCCAATTTCTTCTTAAATTCAATTCACCAATGGTAGGGTAATTATAGAGGGCATGATTTTTTACCAAAACTTAAATTAATATATGTGACTAAAAAATATATGATACGAAAAAATTTATTTATCTTTCTAGGAATAAAAAATATAATAGGAATCCTTTTGTCACTCAAAATGACTAAGTTTATTTTTTGACTCAAATAGTTCAATATTTGGAAGAGGAATATGATAGGTTTTTTACTATTCTCATAAAAACTATAAATAAAATTATTATTATGTAACAATTTTCTATTGTTATTACTATCGAATTTCTTCTATTATAAAAAAATTATTTTCTTGATATAATAATGAATAATATATATCCAAACATGACTATTATGAATTGGAATTTAGATAATATTTAAAATGAAATTAAAAATTTGAGAATATAACTTGATGATTTTCCATTACCTACTTCTATTTCACATGCTCCGAATTTTATGTAGAGGATATCAAGAAATATATTATTAAATATATCATATACTATTTATCAAACTAGTTCATCTTATTTCTCTATCACATTATAACAGAAGAGGTTCTCATGTGAGGATTTTTAGGTTTATGATTGTATTAATGATGTTTTAATGTGATGGTTTGGGTTTTTATATGTGTTTACATAGGTCATGAGTCATTTTTTAGGGTGTTGGACCATATCTTGGAAAGGATTTTGTTGTAGGTAGAATACCATGCCACAATGAGGGGAATTGTGGTTAGTGAGTGGATATATAAGATTAACATTTTCTAGATAATATTGGATCATGACACAATATATAGGATCTAAATATGAATTATGGATAGTGAGGGAGGTTATGTTTCAAATCTTCTCACAATACCACATGGTGGTTATGGTCATGGTTCTTGTTCATTCAAGGAGTAGGTTGTTGCATCACGATTGGAGTGGTCATGCCAAAAGGGTGACCCTGGTAGAGATGTTGCACTATAACCACTGTATCTACACATAAACACATGTCTTGTGTAATTTTTATATGTTCTAATTTATTAAATTAAATTTTAAGTTGTAAGAAAAATAAGGGGGAACTTGTTTATCTCCCTAATTAATGAATTTGATCCATTCTTCTCTCCCTATCTCATTATTTTCGCCACCTAAATGGGGTTATCCTTCATTTATGGTTCATTATTTGAGAATTTTGTTTCTAGGAGTTTCCATTGAAAAGGATATTAGTAATCATACATTTTTTCTTTGATAAATTCATTATTTATTCAAATTCCACAAGGAACCCCTAATTCCAATACATTATTATGATTTTGATGAATCTATTATTCAAATTCAAATCATCAAATTATAGATGATGAGTGGGGATCTACTGAGTCTAGGTATGTGGTGACTAGATATTTTCTTTGTTATATGTTTATTTTTTTCATTGTGATATCAAAGTATTGGTGGGGTTGTGTGACCAATTAAAAACAAGATTGGATATAATATTCATGATTCACAAGGGTTTATTTAGGGTTTTATAGGATAGAATGTATGGTTATGATCTATTTATGTTTGGTGTTGATGGATATATGATGTGTGGGGGTTGATGTACTAGAACTTGGATGATGGGTTGTTCGCATAGTTTCCGATACTTTTTTTGATAGTTATAAATGGTTGTTGATGTAACTAACTAGTATAGTTAAATGTGATATATCAATCATTGAAAGTATAAAAATTATGGTCTGGAACGTTATCCTTATAGGAGATCGATTATGTCTCTCACTGTTGGGACTAAGGGAATTGGTGGGTTGTGTTTACACTAGTGTTTACTAATATAAATATTGGGGCATACTCTATATATTAATGTATTAGGGCGGTTTTTTTGATAACTACAATGGAGGATGGATACACAATAGTATTGGACATGGGGTTTTGGATGGTGATTTTGATAATTTTTTAGGATTGGAATGCCCACAATACCTAAATTTCATCAGCAACGTTGAGTGAATAATTTTTGTGTGTAGTTGATTCATCATGGTTTAGTGATACAACATTCATGCATAGTCTATTATGATGGTAATGAAAATTTTAATTCATTTTTCAGACGAGGGGTGATGTATCAAAATTCCTCAGGGAATGTTTATATAACGAAAACATTATTTAATTATGGATCTATCTAAGGAAGTAAGAATTATCACTTCTAGATATATGGGTACATAGTGGTGTGGTGTTTTTTTCTGTATTGAAATTTAATGCACTGATATATACATGGATATTTTCTAGGGAAACAATTTAAGGTGTCCTACTAAGATCATACTCAAAAACATTGTTATACCTCTAGGACACATAAAAACTTTATAGTTCATGACATAGGTAATGGAGAAATCATATAGTTTGGTGATACATTGAATGTGTATGTGAATTACATATGTATTTTTTAGATGGACTAGGTGGAGCCTTGGTGTTCTATTAGGGTGGTTCAATTTTTTATTTTGGTATATTGTATGTGATTTTCCCACATGGAATGTTATTTATTTTTATATTCCTTTGATGACATTATTCGCACTCATTTTTTATATGTGTGTTATGTTTATCTTTTGGTTATATCTAAAATTTCATTGTAATTTTTTATAATATTATGTTGTGTTGTTTATTATGTATGTTTCTTCTATTATTGTTATGGATTTATATTCATGAGATTATAGTCTCCCCATGATCACCTTAGACTCTCATCACAGTTTGATAGCCTCTAGAATATGTGGATGTATGCTTGAGTTATGTGGTATGTAAGAGTCATTGAGGGTTTATGGGTTAATATAAATGGAATTGGGTGTTATCTACATGATTTAGTAGGGTGTCCAAGTGGTTTTTTAGGATAGGAGGTATGGTTATGGGATATGGATTGATATTTTTTGAAATTATGTGATGCTTGTTGGTTGATGGACTAGAACTTGGATGATGGGTTATTCTCATGGTTTCCTATCATTATTATAATGATTATAACTAGGTGGTAATGTGACTCACTTATATATTTAATGGTGATATTTCATTCACTGATGGTGGGGTGAGTGTGATCCACTAGGTTTTGGTTATAAGATTTTGGTGATACTACTCACTGTTGAGGATGAATCCATTAGTGGATCATGTGCACATAAATATACCCATAGAGAAGTGTATTCAAACTGATTATTTTTGGTATCCTTTATATTTAATTATATTAGGGATTGTAACTGATAATTTATAAAATGGAGGAGGGATTCACTATATGGTTGACAAATGGGATTTGGATGGTGATTGTGATCACCGATTGGGAGTGAAATGATCTTCATAATAATGATTGTTAAAGGTAGTTGGATTGGGAATTGTGGAGGTTAGTTAATTTATCATGGTTCAATTATACATCATTTATATATATTCTCTGAGGGTAGGGATAGCCTATTTTCTTTGGTTATGAGATGAGGGGTGATGTATCCTTCTACCACAAGGCATGTTTATAGTATGGGTATATCATTCCTTTCATTCTATAGCTAAGGTGGTTTAGCTACTCACCCATGTCTATATGGGCATGGAGTGGAGTAGGTATTGATTATAATTTTTATTATCGTATGTTTCACTTTTCATGCACTGATATGCCTATGGATATTACGTAGGGACACTATTGTTGGTGTCATGCTAATTGATTCTTTACACCCTTCATCGGCCCTCCAGAACATTTATACAGTTTATGGTCCATTTAGTAGGTAAAGGAAAGGTAATGGGGATAGTTCTTAAGGTCTAGTGTTACATTTTATGTGTAAGTGATGTAAAAATTACATGTGGAGATTGATATAGTGGATCCTTGGTGTCATGACAAAGAGGTTGTTTTTGTTAATTTTGGCCTGTTGTATGTTATTGAACCATTAGTGGTCTAGGTTTTTCGTATATTCCTCACCTGACAATGTAGACACTCATTTTATATATCATGTGTTTTTTATTTTTTATCTCCTAACAATTATTCTCATGTTTTAGTGTTATGCGGTGTTTTATATTAATAATGTTTCTTCTACAATTTTCATAGATTTATATTCACGATGGAATATGTAACACCTCATTATTTTCTAAATTATTTTTTAAAAACTAATTTAATCACTTAAATATAATTATTTACACACAATAATATGTTTATCTTGGGATGCAATCATCATTGAATTTGGATTTCATTACATTAAACACTAAGGATAGCTTTCATTACAAGCAACACTAAGTTTAAATGAAGAGTGAAATATTATTAAAATTATATTATGTTAGTTGTAACCTAGAAGATCGAATGATGGTTATGAAAATGATTAACAAAATTATGATAATATTTTATTCACATTTATATAAAATTAATTGTTATTTAACCAATTAATTATGAAATAAAATAAATCCATTTCAAAAATAAAAGGAAATCATTCTACAAAAAACAATTTTTTATGAACACGGGTGTGTTTTATATTAAACAATTAACCAAATAACTTTTAGTTAATGGTTTTAATGAAATTTATATATTATATATTAAAAACAATGTATGAAATTCATGTTAGGTTTTTTCTATACATGAAATTCGAATAAATCCAATTTTATTCTTAAAACTGTATTTTCCTATAAACTAATTTTTGAACCTTTTGTGAACATATAATAAAATATATTTTTAACTCTTTTAGAAAATTAATTTTTTTTAAAAAAAATAATTTTTTCAACAATAGTGTCAAAATTATATTCGGGTTAATTTTTGGGATTTTTCTGAAATGTTTCATTTTATTATAAATAGTGAAAAATGCTAAATTTTAGTTTAAACCCACCTTTTTGTTTATTTTATTTATAATATTCAATTATATTTTTTAGGGTTTGAAATTAAAAGTATTTAAATTTTATATGAAATAATCCATTTTAGTTTATTGGAATCAACTTCATATTTAATTTTGATATAAAAACATTTCAAACTTTTGAACTTCTTCCCATTAAAATTTCTCTTTTTTATCTTGTGTGTGGGGTTAATTTTAAATTAAAATTTTCTAATTATGTGAATGGAATTTGGAAAAATATATTTTATTTTTTTTAATCATAATAATTTATTATTTATAATAATTTCATCTTAATTTTTTACCAAAATTAAAAGTGAATGCAGTAAAAATTAATTACCGCAGTAAAGGTAAAATGGGGTTTATCTGTGCATTAATCTAAAAAGATAAGGATACAAATAACCTATAAAATTTTACAAAAACAATTATATGGATATATTTCAAACATTACAACTGTAAGGATCTATAATGGTTCATTTTGGACCCTATTTCCATATGAACAATTTGATAGCACTCAATTCATTTCAAAAATACCAAGTATGTCCTCTCCTCCACTTATAAAAGGCCACCTCCTCTCCTCTCTTCTTTAAACCTTCAAACCTATTTAGTTCATCTAATACCTTCCCAAAAAACTTCTAAAATTACATCATCTAATCCTATAAGACTTATTTTGGATATAAATTCAACCTAAGAAGGCTTTAGTGAAAAAATGAGGATACTTGAAGAATAGGAAATGTTCTTCAATGAGCATCTTTATTTTATCTATTAATCCACATCCTTGAATTATTTATAAACCATAAAGATATAATAATATCAGTATAATTCATATACTTCTATTTATTATAATAAGTTCATTACCTAAAACCTTCTCCACATTCATCAAATGGGTTACGAAATTATCGTTCATGTGTACGGCGGACTAGCACCTCGTGAACTGATGTGATTCATTTTTTCATTAACACCTATAAATATTAGACATAATGATGTTTAAATTTTTATATACTAAATTTATGCTATTATTATACTTATATAATTATTATATCACACATACCTTTTGTATTTATATTTTCTATAAATATGATAACATCGCTCATGTGTGTGACGGACTACTACATCGTAAACCGATGGGATAAGTTAACACATTACATTGAAGGTGATAAGCATAATGTTAAGGAATATATGTGATATACATGAAATAGTTAGTATATTCATTACAAATTTATCATTGTGAAAATTTAATTTTCTTTCTTTCCTTTTCCCTCAATTAAAGCTGATAATGTTACTTGTGTAGGTGTGGACTACCACGTTCACGAAGTGATGTGACTCTCTTATCATCACCACACCACATGTGTGATATGTATAAATATATTTAGAAAAATAATATTTTTATGATATTATTATAATTATATTAAGATACAATATTTCTTAACTTCTTTTTGTAATGATCATTGAAAATGGAAATGTTAGTCATGCATATGTACGACCTACTGTCTTCATAATCATGATGTACTTCATTTCTCAAAACCACAATACTTGATTGGTGTTTAAATTTTATTTGATGTATAAATATAATTCATAATTATTATTCTATAAGTGATTTAACCATGATAAAATTAAATGGAATAAATATAACAAATCAAAACAAATACGAAACACAAAGTGTTTATTACCGAAACATGACTTTAACATAGAATTGTTAATAAATGGTTAATAAAAGAAGGTAAGTAAATAAAATATGATATTATATATATGATTATGGTTTGGTAATAAATTTATAATAAACTTATATGTATTATACAAGAGTTTCTAATGAGTGTGGTGGAAGTTGAGACTTTTGGTAAGGGGATTTCTAGTCTCACTTTTATTTTTGAGAGACTTATATCATATTCACCACTCATTTATTTCTTGTGGTGTATATACAATCCTAAGACATGATATATTATTAATATAACTATTTTAATGGTAATTAAGGTATCTATTTGTTATATTATTTCAGGGGTATTATGAATCTAAACTTACTCAAGTAGTAAGGGATTTTTGACTTAAGTTCCCTTCTTTGAGACACATGTTATGTGATGCACCAATATTCTTTCATGAGGTGCATATACATCCCCATTAACATGTAATATCATTAATTTATTTACCCTCATGATATTTAATGTTTCATTTTATGATACTATTTCATTGTGATTATGATTCAAGGTTCCCAAATTGGTATGAGGTTTACGTAACAATATCATCTCTTATCATGATTGTTTTTTATTATGCTTCCAATAATAAAATATTATAGTCTATATCTCAAAAAATGCATTTTATTTCTTATAATATTGTCATTCATGATATTTTTAAGTAAAATTACAATTTTATAAACTCTTTTTTATTTAAAATTATTGAGAAAATGTTTTTATGAAAATTTAACTTTATGTTTCTCTTCTATCGAAAATATATTTTCTTCCAAAACCATGTTTTCTAATAGTATTTTCAAAAAATAAGGAATATTATTAAAATTATTTATAAAATAAATTTTTCCCGTTTTTTAATTTTTACAATTTTTTCAAAAAATTAATCTTCACGTCATTTCCAAAAATAATTCCCATTATGATTTTTCCAAAAATGTGAAAGGAATCATTGTTATAATGTATAGAATATGAAATAGACTTATCATCATCTTGAAAACTATTTTATTTGAGGATTCCTTTGTAAATTTTTACAATTATTTTTAAATAAAAATATTTTTATAATGTTTTATATTTTAAAAAAATCAAATCCTGAAAGATATTTTCTATAAGAAATGTTTTATGTGAATTTTCAAATCATTTTTTTTTAATTTACACTATTATTTTCCAAAAAAAATATTTTAATAATCTTTTATTTTAAAAACATTAACTTTAAATGAAATAATATTTTCCTTAAGAAATGTTCCAAGTGATCTTTAAAATGACTTTCCATATAAGATGACATAAATTGATATTATTTATGATTTAATCGGGATATAAACCATGGATACCATTGTTATTATTTATCTGAATAGTATTTATTTATGATGAAAAGATATTTATGAAATAATTTTCTATTCCATGGGTTATACCATGATATAACTCTTAAGAAACTAGTTTTTTCATGATTTATTCTAAAATTAAAGGATGAAATGATTATGAAATATGTCTCTTTTTTATAGGTTATCATATGATGAAATGTTTATGAAATGATTTTCATTTCATGGGTTATGGAATGATGAATGTTTTATGATCATTTGGATAACAATTGTATGGTTTTCATTATGTGGAATACGGGACATGTATCTTCTTTTAATTAATTTGGGTAGATATTTATATATCATGAGATGGATAGAAATAAAACAGTCTATGATCCTGGTTTAATAAGACAATATTGGAATGTGATTTGAACTCAATTATGTAAGATGAGAATGGAATGGGGAGTGAACTCAGTTCTTTAAGACAGGACTGGAATGGGTAGTGAACTCAATTCAGAAAGACAGGGCTAGAATAGGGGGTGAACTTGGTTCTGTAAGAGAATTTTTCCACAGTGATAGTCTTGGGAGTTAACATTGACTATTATAATTGTTTAGTGAGTGAACCCATTCTAATATTATAGCCTTGTAAATAATACTAGAATAATATGGAAATTATTTTTCAATACTTATGTGTATTCACCAATTCTATCTCTTATGCCAATTTTATTCACTTAGGACTCGTGTTCTTTGACTTCTTTATAATTCATGTATTATAAACTTCTAATCTTTATTCCATGACTCAATATTATGATCATTAATATACAAGGTATGTTTTTTATATTTTATGCTTCTATTATCATACCCTTATGTTCATTTTATTCTTATATATCTCACTTTTTTAGACTTACTTATAATTTGAGCTCACCCTTTAATATGTTTCCATTCCCCAGGTTGTAATGAAATGGTTTATTCAGGTCATGTATATAAAGATTACTAAATTGGAAGATCATTATGGGAAACATTAAACATATTTCACCCAATTAAAATATGTTCTTCCATGTTTCTAAAGGCACTAAACTATTATGGTCCTCAAGAATGTGTATGTATAATGTTTTAAATATTCATCTAAAAAGATTTCATATCCATGTATAATAATCCCATGTTATTATAGTATAGTGTTTCCATCATCATCTTAGACCCCCACTTTTAGTTGAAAATATCTACTGTATTAGGATTTGTACCTAAGGTGTGTGGAGCCTAGCTTCGATATAGGGAAATGCTGAAATTATATGGGGATGAAACACACCAAAAATAGATACTAAACACTATTTAATGGAAATTATTTAGGTTTATGGAAAATAAAATCACTTTATATGTATGGGTTGTTTTTTCTATAAAATATAATAAATAAACCACTCATCGTATGATTAAATAAGGATTTTTATGATTCATAGATATTAAATGGAATTTGAGAACATTTTTTCTTAAACTAAATCCATGTCATGGTGGAAATTCCCTGGAAAAAATGAAATCCATTTTGGATGGTGAAGTATTCATGGACTATAATATAATAAATCAGAAGATATGGGATTTCACTCCTAGTTAAACAACTCCATATTGGTTGAAACAATTCCATAGAGTGGATTATCATATTAGGGCTCAAATTAATTTCAAAGGGGTCTCATTATGAAGCTGTTCGAAGGAACATATTCATTATATAAATTGTTGGATAAAGTAATTCATGGCAGAGGAAGACATCTATTGAGTTACTACCTGAAATAAAGATGTAGAAATACTAAGTTATTAAATAGATATTCTATGAGGTGGGTCCTTTTCATTCTACTTGGATTGAATTGGGAGAACAATGAAACCATACATTGGTATAATAAATGGTATGTAAATGTTTTGGTTAAAAATATGACAGATGAAATATCATATAATGTTCCATAAGAGTAGATAAATCAATATCTATAGATAAAAAAAAGTAATGAAATCACAAAAAATAACTTTGGAGAAGTGATGGGGTAGAATCTCAAATAAATTAAATTTTAATGAAGATAAGAATTTCATTTTCTAGTTTGTGGGTTCAATTATTGACTACAACAAACCATGTCATAGAAATAAGAAACTTTTTAATTTTTTAGTTAATGATATAAATGTTTGAGGATTATTATGTTATAAAAATATAAAAAATTAGGGATTTTTTAGGATCATCCCACTCACATTATAATAAAAAAAGAAATTATATTTCTGAGGACTACAACGGGACTGTAGTAGGTATTGTAGCAGTGTTGTAGGAGGTATTGTAGTAGACATTGTAACAAAACTATAGTAGTATTGAAGTGGTACTATAGTAGTACTGTAATAAGTATTGCTTAGTACTGTAGTAGCCAGAAATATTCATATTTTTTGGATTTTGGGCCTCTGGTTTGGTCCTCAGGTCTTTTAAGGCCTTCGGGCCACCTAAGACCTTCGGGCCAATAAGTCATACGGGCCACCTCAAGGCCTTTAGGCCATGTGAAAATTGTGATTAAATGGACCAGGTTGACACTACAAGTAATGGGATCAATATGATAAATTAGACTCGGCACATTCACCAGAGAAAAGCTAACGAATTTGGAAGAATGAGAGGGTATGGAAATTTCTATTAGGACCAGCATGTGCATTCATGGGAAGCCTAGCTGAATAGCCATACGAAGGTGGAGAGCTGACATCACAATGTAGATTTGGGGAGGTGCAATTTGAATCAGTTATAGTCTGGATTTATTCCTCTAATACCTTTGAGTCATGTAATGTCACAAATCCTACAGGCCATGTAGGGGTTCCCCTTAAACCCTTAAATGAGCGATTATCAAAAAATAAAAAAAAGGCCTTCGGGCCATTCAGGTGGGGGATGGGTAAAGATGTTAAATCTATAAAAGATGTGGTAATATTATTTAATATATATATATATATATATATTTAATATAGAAGACGGTGGGGTGATATAGAGGGGGAATACAATAATAATAACAGAGAGTGTGAGATATTTTTCCAAGGGAGAAAATTATTCTTAGGGAAATTCACCTTTTGGGGGAAGTCATTGAATGGAGATGCAAAGTTGATAGTTAATCCCAATGGCTAAATAATATGAAGTTCATCATCGCACCAACACAAAAAAGGTATAATATTTTTTATTTATTGAGTGATTATTTATAACAAAAGGGAGTCAATCCATAGAAAGGCATGTGATCCTTAAGGGATAATTAGTATATTGAAATCACATTTTCAATCTATTTATTGTTATGGTGATTTGCGAGTGACAAAATATAGTCATTCTTACTAAATTGGATTATTTCTCCACATCAGGGGTGAAACATATAAATTTTGTGTGTTCTTTATTTACTTTCATGTGAAATGATAGGTTGAGAGGGATCTGTATGTTATAACTAATCACATTAACAATATCTGTAACGTAATGAATTGATAAAAAATAATAAATATGATTCCCTAAGATCTTATTTGATCATTGAGGGTGTTTTCTAAATAGAACTACAAAATTTTTTCTATAATAAGAATAATGATATTAATTTGATGATCATTAATTATCATGAATAAATTCACTAAATTATATCTACTTTTTAGAAATAATGCGAACAAAATATAATCTTCACTATGAGAAAATTCATTGAGAATATATAATTTTCCATAATATGTGAAAGTGATTCTATAAACATTTCACGCACAAAACTATTTCAATACTACAAGTCAAGAGTTTATAACGCATAAAATCTCTTATGGTTATAAAGAACACATGTCTAGAATGTATTCATTAGTAAATATATTTGAAAATTTCTTAGAGTGCATGGTATAATTTTATAGATTAGTTGGTCATGTGTATGATACCTTTTAAACCTATAAGAATTTCTTGGATCAATTTCTTAAGGATATTAGGCAATTGAATGTTAGAGATGTTCCTTCCATAATAGAACTAAAACCTCTTAATTCTGGTATTCTATCCAATCCCACTCCCCATATTCCTCTACCTTGTATCCCACAATATCTCATCCTCTATAAAATTCCAATGGGTAATAGAAAGATGACGGGTTAAGATCCTCTAATTATAGTCCCCATGTTGTCTAAGAAATTGATTTTTTTTCTTTATTTATCTTAATTAAAGACTAATTTTATATTTTATACCTCTATATATATTTTCATATTCCTTAAAATAATTCCATAGATAAATTCTATTTTATTTTCTGTTTTAATATTTTTCTTTTTTTATTTTGTTTATATACTCTTTATTTCTTATGTATTGTTTTTTTAATGGAAAATACAATTTTTTGTATAATTAAATAAAAATTAATAAATCCTCACATATGGTTGAGGTAAAACAATATTATAAAATTCCAATCTATAACGAAATAGATATGAAAAATAATAAAATAATAACTACTAAAAGAAACCCATCAAAAAAGTGATATATCTTTTAAAGGGAATATTATAAAGAAACAATTCATCTAAAAGAAAAATTTTAAATTAATTATTCTTCACATTGATTTAATCATTCTCATTATTAACTCATACTTTGTGAATCAATATTTTCTTTGGGAAAATATTTTAAAATTTGGAAAAGAAATATTTCATATCTTTAAGAAAATCATTTATGGTAGAGAATCCATGCTAAATTATAATGTTTTCTTTATTTTCATAGATATAAACCTCTAAATACTGAGAATTTCTAGAGTAACTCATCACTAAATTTCTTGGAGTATTATATTTGTATTTTATTAGAGAAATTTATTTTCATTAACATATTTTAAGATATCTCTATCATATGTATACTTTTTCTTTTATCTATAGTAAATATAGTTTGGCTAAGAACATAAATTTTGATTCATCAATTCTTTTTTCATATTTGTATCATCAAATTGAGCCATGTTGTCTTTAGTGGGGGAATATGAATTATAATCAGATACTGAGAATAATTAACATTAAATTTTCTATCATGATCCCCTATACCCCCTAAAATATCTGTCGAATATCCAAAAAAAGTCTTTTAACATTAGCATTAATCAAATTAATCCTCAATAGAAATATCTAATTACTAGTAAACTTAACTGTCAAATAAGAACCTACCAAAAAAAGAAGCCTTTGTAGAAGAATCCATAGATAAAGAAGGACTAAAATCAATAAAAAATAGACCAAAAGTATTAAAATATTTTAAAACAAGTTTGATAATTAAGATTGTTATTTAAATTAGTCTCTAATTAATAAATTGATTATGAGGTGACATATAATGAAAATTTATTTCCCAAAAAAATAAGTAGTTTGAAATAAGGTTGAGACTCCTTCAACAAGAACCCCCTCAACATAATAATACTTTCATTCCTTATCATTACCTAAAAAAAGAACCAAATTATCTTATTTTAACTCTTATTTATTGAAGAAAACTATTGTAATAAGTTGGTTTTTCTTTGGTTAAAGATATACTAAATAGTATTTTTACCTAACATCCTAAATCATAATACTTGAAAGCTAAGGGGTTGAATATGTATATTTGTTGAAATTTAATTGATATTTATTCACTGACTTCTTAGTTACTCCACTTATTTATAGTCTCATGGATGATAAATTATTTCAAGTCCACAACATCTAGGATCATAAAAAAGCAGAGATGATATGGCTGCATTAATGGCATACCATATAGTAAGAGGATATCTTCATAGGGTACTTATTTAAATATTCACCTTATTTCATTTATGATCCAATATCTGAAATGAAAAACATAATACACATCAATCTCAATACACACCTATGAAATTTAAGGTTGTGAAAGGTTGAGAGTAAAAGATTCAAACCATATTGTATTTTCTAGAATCCCAGTAATTTAAATGATTGATTATAATCTTAATAGATGACGGGGGATGAAAATTCTGACCTAGATCAATATAACTTGGTATTGAAATCTCACAATAACAAATGAAAACCACTTAAAGAGAACCATTCTATAATCGAATGTCTTTAATGATTCACAATTATAACGTTGGAATGCAAACATAACCTAATAGCATTAATAATTTTGATATAAGGAGTCATTTTTTAGGAAGTATATGATCAAGAGGGATGTGATGAGGTGGATATTTATCATGATAAGGATACATATCCCACTTGAACATAAATATGAATATATATATATATATAAGCATATAGTGTGTTCTAAAAGGTATAACATGTACTTCCTACAATACATATTTTCACACTTTACCATAATGTATTTTATTTCCTCTAATTCTTTGTTTTATATTATTATATTTTTACCTATTTAGTTTTTTTATGAAAAAAATTATCTTTTTTATAATCACAATAGTGGATAAATATTTTAAATAAGCTAAATCAGATTATTTTTCCCATTCTCAAATATAAAGGTTGTTATCTCACATTTTTTGTTATATATTGTTAGACATTATTCCCTATAACCAAATGGATTTGTACTTTATAATAAAAAATATTAATAAATATATTATCACATGATGATTGTTCTTTTGAATAACATTATTATGATATTGTTCTTAGGTTATTTATTGCATCAATTGGTTATATTAGTTCCCCACTATAATGAGAACTTAGAAATGATATGAAAATGTTATTAAACATATTTCCTATTGTCTAGATAATATTTTTCTAAATGGATAAATATGATGTTTAAATATTTGGTATTTAAAGCTTATAAATCATTTAGATTTCTTCTCATAAATTTTAAACTTTGTAATCTCCATGAAGGGAGGTTATGAGGAAATACCTGTTAATAGGGATTCCACATATTTGATAAGTCATTGGATATTTCTATCTGCAGAAATGTCTATTTATCCTTATATTTGAAATTATTTTTAATGTATTTCAAGAATCTTGTACTTTCATCTATACATGAAAACCATGACATCATATTTCTGCAATTCGGTAGAATATGTTGGGCGCATCATAAGTGATTTGATATTAATTGAATAACTCAATAAAGACTTTATCATTTCTAAGTTACTGAAAGATTATATATGTAACCATTTCATTGAAATAAAATTTCCTAATTAAATATTTGGAAATGTTAGTTTATTTATGAGTTTATTTCAAAATTTGAAAGAAACAAAAATCAATTATATAGGGTGATTTCAAAATTATGGATCGTACTTGATGAGATATCATGAAAATTGGATTAAATTACATAGTAGTATTCTTTAAAAAAATTATTTAGAAATTAAATCATTTCTTTATGGGTGCCTTGACATGTTGATAGAAGTTGATATTGAATTTTAAGTAAGTTTGCCTAATTTCAATAATAAAAAGACCTAGATTGTATCACTATAAGTTAATAATAAATCACATTAAAATTAAGTAAATTTAATATTAGGAATAAATATCATTCTCAAAATTTTGGGAAATAATTATGAAATTATTATTTGTCAGATAAACTCAACCGACACATATTTAAGTTTAGAATATGTTAGTTGAGTTTTATCTCTTGTTTATTATTCAAAAGATAATAAATAAATATTTTTTTATTCACCACTTTAGTGAATAGATTAATATAAATATTTATTTAGTTACATGAATATTAAAGTAAATATTAATATATGAGTTTCATAAATATAATATTATTTTTTTATTTTATAAATAATATTTATTTGATTAAATATTTTACTAATTTAAGGTTCAATAAATTCTATAGAGGATTGAAAGTTCATGTTAATTTCCCACTGAAAATGATATATTTTATTTGATATCGATTAAATAAATAAATAATTTATTTATTTGACAAATAATATTTAAATATGTACTTTTAATTGGATATAATAATAATAATTTATTATTATTATTATTAGAAATTATTAATTACTTAGAATTAATATTTACTAAAGGGACATTATGCAGTTATAAACTCTTAACCTAGAGTATAATTTACATTGTTTATCATCTTTAACATGATAGAGATATTTGTTGTGAATAACAGTGAAACTCTATAAAATTATCTCAAGACCTAGAAAAAAATCAACCCCTCTCTCTATACCATACTTATAACAATAGTACATCTTTTTGTGATCAAGGATGAACTAAATGAAGCTTTATGTTTCTTTATGCTAGCACTCAGAATACTAATAATGTTGTTTCTATATTTATGGATCACATATGGATACATATAGAGGATTCATCAATTTTATTCTAAATAATAATGAAAAATGGAACAAGTGTGACATTGAAAATTTGTTCAAGTAGAATTATCATGTTCAAGGTAATTTTTGTTTTAAATTAATAATAAATTAAATATGATGGAAACACTTTTTTTATTTCATTCATCTAGGTATTCTAATTTATCCATTAAACCTAATGAAAATCCAAAATCGATAACTCCTCCACCACATCTATCACACTTCAAAACCTTTAAGTGGAATCATAGTGGTCCCATTATAATTTATAATTATTTATAATCTACTAGATCAATTTATTAAATTTATTTTTTATTTTTTCATTTTCATAATTTCTTTATTCATCTAAAAATAGAGATACCAAGTTTTTATAACATATTTATAACCAAGAATAGTCTAATACATGTAAAAAGACCTCAAAGATATCATCCATAGGTGTTGGGGTTGTTGGATAGATGACACAGATACAAGTCATGTAATGGTAAATTACATATCAAATACCCATTTTCAACTATAGAATGTGTGAGCCATGATAATCTCATCACACTAGGTGGATCGGTACATGGTTTCATTAAATATGTCTTGTTGAGTACCAATGAGGTAAGAAACTTGATTGGGATCACATGTTATATAGCTATAATTTACACCTTTTAACCCCACATGGTTTTTACCTGACTAAAATTATAAAAATAACCATTAAAGGGAAGAATCATTCCAGGCGCTATGGGTATGGATCAAGAAATGGTTGGGGGAATTAACAAGAAGGTTGTGCGAACAAATATTATTATTCAACTTGATATGGAAAAGACCTATGATCACCTTGAATGGGGTTATATTATCAAGGCTATGAGATCAATGGGTTTTTCTAAGTGGGTTGTTGACCTTTTCTTTCAGTTCTTCATCTCCACTTGGTTCAATGTTCTATAGATGAGGAGGCGATGTGGATTTTTCAAATCAATTAGGGGGTTACGGAATGGTGACCCTTTATCTCCAAGTGTTGTCATCATTGCGCAAGATTCCCTTATAAAATATATACACTCTAGTGTGTGATGAGTTAGTATAAGACCATGTCACTGTAGTGCTTAGTACCATGGGATTTCTCATCTCCTCTTTGAGGAAGACATGTTTTTCTTCATTATCGGAGCAAGTAAATCTATTAGGGGATTCAATAATATTGTGGAAACTTACTGAAGGGTCAGTAGAAAGGTCATTAACCTGGGGAAATGTCATTTTTTTATTTCCTCAACTTTCTCTACTAGACACAATTGATCCATTGAAGATAAAATTTTACTTTGCAGAAATATCTTCCCCATGGAATATCTGGGGGGCCTATTTTTTCTAGTAGAGTCTACGTCATAATTTTTGAGGGTTTGGTTAACAAGATCTCCAACCGGGTTTTGAATTGAAAAAACCTCTTTCTTTATTTTGGAGGAAGGATTACCCTTGTGAATAGTGTAATATATTATATACCAATACATATCCTCTCTGTTATTAAGGTACCCAAATCCATATTTAGGAGGATTTATCCGGTAATTTGTAACTTCTTCAAGGATGCTCCGAGAGAAGGTAGGGGTCATTGGGATATTTGGAGAAATCTGTCCAAACCTGTGGAGATTGGGGGGATTAATATGAGGAACATTGGGGAATCTATGTTTTCTCTTCAAGGTAAGTTGGAATGGGAGTTTATCGAAGGGAATTCTTTATGGAGTAAATTTATCTAGGGTATATATATTAATGTTCTTAGTGATAACAACTACAAATCCTTGACCCTTTGGAGTCATTTGAAGGATCATATTCCTATTCTCCATCAAAATTTCATATTAATTAAAGGGGATGTGAGCCTATGTTTTTGGGAATGAAATTGGGTGGGTGAGGTTTTGGGTTTTAATAGCTTTCCAGCCATTGAAATTTATTTTAAGAAATAAATTAATTATTCTAAGTTCAATAATTTTTTTCTCAATCCATCAAAGAATAAGTTTTTCAATGGGATCCAATTGTAAGACTCATGTGACATCTACTGCTTTACGGGTTCCCACTCAGGCAGATTCTCAGCTAAAAGATACAAGAGTTTGATCAACTCCCATATGACCATTAATAACAAGGGGAAGATTCTCTGGTAAAAAATTTTCCCCACGAAGTTCAATTTCCTTTTTTTAGAATTAGAAATAAAGTTTCCTACAAAATTGGTTATCAAATGGAAAATAGTAGTTGTTGCCTCAAGATTCCTATATTGAAGCTCACATAAGGAAAAGTTCATGGACCACTTCTTCCTCCAAAGTTATTGGTATGGGATCATCTAGCCTATGTTGGGAGATTTTTGGGGTTCATGATGAGTTTCAACTGCATGGGGGACTTCCTTCAACAATGGTTTCATAACTCTAACTCTAACAAATATGAGTGGTAGGGTCATGTTATACTCTTCTTGGTGGGTTTGTGGTGTATTTGGAAAGCCCAAAACCAATCCCTCCATCAGTACCCTCCACCCAATCTGGCAATCAAAGTTATATCTAAATTCTTGGTTGTGAATTTTGTAGGTTTTTATAGCGGATCAAAGGATTCACCTTCACTGGGATGCATCCTATATGAGTCCAATAGTGTTATATAATACTCTCTATCGAGGGGAATATGGGTTATATGTAACCCTTATACTTGGGTTATTAATCTAAACTTCAATGGCTCTTGCATTCAAGGAAGCATGTGGAGTGGAGGGGTGGTTTGTGACCCCTTTGGTTTGGTGATTTTTTCTTTCAGCTCGTTTTATGAGGATGGTTCTTTCCTTTGTGCTAAAATGGATGTGATGACTTACAGCCACAAGATTTTACATCAACATTATATCCCACTTTATACTGTGTAAATAAACTCTAAAATTATCTTGAATTATGTTAAAGGTGCTTTCTCTACTCCATGGGAAATCTCCTACCTCATTCATAGATGCAAATCCTTCCTCCAGAATGATACCGAGGTGCTCCACACTTGGCATGAGGGGAACTGGGTTGAATATTTCCTTGAATCCAATGCCTCTCAGAAATCATCTAATATGGTATATTCTAGTATTGGTTCCTTTCCCAATGATGGTGTTTATTTTTTCATTGGCAATGTTTTTGGGCTGTATTTTTTTAGACCCCCAGACTCTGTTACTCTCTTCCCTCCTCTTTTTCACTAATAATAAAAAATTATATCTGTCTACTATCTAAGAGATCTATGTAGATCTGAATTACATTGAATGTAGCTATTTTTACACATTGTGTAATGTGTCAAACCCCATTCAAGGTACACACCAAAATTTTAGGAATTTTATGTTCTGGGCATAGTGGAAGCATGTGATGGGTGATGCCCAACTTTTATTTTTTCCATATATGACAATCAATTTGAAATATATATGATGATGAAGGTCATGATCCATGGAAATTAATAAAATAAATATAATATGGATAATTACACCAAAACCAGATAGAGGATCATTGCATATTATTTATAATTAATTTAATTTAATAAAGAATTTTCTTTTAATGAATTGTTTCTTCATTGATGAATATGGTGAAAGATCTATAGTCCACCATCATTATGTTGTGTAATCCAAATTTAGGCTATCTCCTGCGGTGATCCACACATGTTCCATGAATCTCCAAACACCATCGAAGGAATCTTTGGGTGCTAGCATGGCAGATCCTTGCACTTGTGTCGTCCACCTTTGATCGCTTCAAGAACCACTTCCAAATCGTTCTCCTTGATCCGATGGAGGATGATTTATCTATATTCATGGGAGAATTCTTGGGAAATGGAGCTCCCTATGCTTGATAGGATTATACAAATCCAATATGGATAACCAAGATAGATGAATTTAATCCTTCAAAAAATAACATAATTGCATTTATATATTTCTTGGGTTAAAATAATATAATTGCACAAGTTACCTTACTTATTTATTTAATCTAAGTGAACCCCATTGTCAAATAATAATAATAATATCATTATTTCTTGATAGGAACTTAACTTTCAAATTATAATTAAATATTATTTAATAATATAATATTTAATATCTATTATTTCTCACCAGAAATAAAATCTCAGTCCTACATTCCTCCATAATATTTATCGAAACTTTAATAATGACTATTTATTTATTAAATAAATATCACTAGATTATTAGACAATAAATAAATAAATATTATATTCAATAAATAAAAAATAAATATTTATTAAATATTCTACACACATTATATTCTCTCAAATAACTTCTGATAGAATAAATGCGACCAAGAATACATTAGTAATTATTAAACCATGATCAGAAATAATATTTATTCAACTTTTTTAATAATAAATAATAACATATTATTTAATTGAGATTATGGATACACTAAGTTTGTGACCCTCTTGGAATCTTTCTCGGTGGGATTAGGTGAAGCATCCCAAAGTCCAACATTATCATCTAACAACACACCAAATCACCCATATAAAAAGAAGTTAATGCCTCAATGACATGTTTCTTCATACAGATGCTTATGGTGTAATATAATCCATTTATCTTGATATCTCTAATCAAGAAGGTTTAATGCTAGTGCCATCAACCTATGGGCTCGATTTCTCTTTTATTTGACTTTCTTGAAATTGAACATGCATATAGAACATTGTGTCCATGGATTTGTTTAGGCCATATCATTTCCATCAAATAGACTATGATATTAACTTCTGTTAAAGAACATAAAGCACAAATCATTTCTCTCATTAATCTTTAATGCAATATTACTCATGATGCACCCAACATATCCTACCTCTCCATGAACAGATTTCATCATAGTATACATCAATACATCAAATTAAATGACTCATAATACTCATTAATAATAATAATAATAATAATAATAATAATAATAAATTCTAATGACCAATACACACATCTACATATAGGAGCATCCAATGACACAAATAAATGTTGATTTCCTACTAGCGGGACTCGTTCTCATAATATCATACTAGATATTACCAAGATTCTACACCATGAGAAGGTGCCTCAATGTCTTATGAGTCTCCACCCATGATATCTTATATCATTTGTTCCCACTCATATGATATCATATGGATATATAACATTTATTTAAGAATAATTTCATTCCACTTCTGGGTTCTCATCACAACAGGGAACAACTATGACCTTTTAGTGAAACGACTACTCTTAGTACAATATCACATATAATGTTATACAGAATAATAATCATGATGTGATAAGTAGTTTTTTAGTATTGAAAACCCATGAATAAAATTTATCATAAAGTACATAGAATTTGGTTCTAGGGTACCAACTCCAACAGACTCCCACTTGCACTAAAGCCAACTGCTAACAAACTTCATCCCGCTAGCTCTCACAGGATATTAATTCTTCTGCTGAGATTCTTCTTTAGTTAAGGGGTCCACCACATTATCTTCTATGGGTACTATGGTTACTAAAACATTACCCCTATAATATATATTTATCAAGATTTGACACTTTTGGAGTTTATGCTTTATATGTTGGTGTGACCATAGATCTTTTACCAGAGCCACTGATTCCATATTATCACAATAAAATGTGATATGATCTTTACTAATAGTTACCACATCAAGACCCTATATACATTTTTTAATTAAATGGAGACATAAAAAGCCACTATATACTCAAACTCCACTATATAATCAGCGAATACTTGATTCTTTGAACTCTTCTAGCTCACTTCTCCTCTATTGAGATAGAAAACATATCTCAGTTGTGCCATCATATCATTCTTATAATTCTGATAACTAGAATTAGTAAAACCCTTGATGTCTCGATCCTCATCTCCTCTATACACTTGGAACATTTCCTTTTTTCTTCTAAGATACATAAGGATATCCTTGAAAACATACCAATTCTATTCTCTTAGATCTTACTGATATCTACCTACCTTGCTCAATGCATCAGCAACATAAAGTCTAGTACATATCATGGCATACATGATTGATCCTATCATTGAATCATATGGGATCTTAATCATTCTATCTTTCTCTTGTTGTGTCTAAGGACAAATTTTCTTAGAAATATGTAAACTATGTGACACTGGAATCAATCCCCTCATGAATTGTTCCATACTAAATATCTTTAGTATCTAGTCAATATATGTACTTTGTATTAGTCCAAGAACCCTCTTGGACATATCATTAATGATATTGATCCCTAGAATGTAGTTTTATTCACTTATGTCTTTCATGGAGAAACATTTTTGAAGTTCCCAGATCAGTGTGAATCACTGAGAGGGGGAGGGGTGAATCAGTGATCCTTTTTTACATTTTACTAATTGATTACTTTCAATTAAACCTCTATGGCTGGTTAAAGACTCAATCCACTCTTATTGTGTCTCTCAACCTTAACTTGAGTGATGTTGTAAATGTAAAGGCACTGAAAATAAGGATTTACAAGGTTCGGTTCAAATACTTACTCCTTGATATGTTGGTTGTTCTCCCCAACACATATTCTCCACTATAATCATATTAGTAATTACAATGGTCGATACAGAGTCATATTGTATCTCTTATAAGATCCACATGAGGTTCTTTATACTGTTTCACATAGTGTTACTAGAGTCCCACTAGCCTGCTCTAGAGTCTCACTGAAGTCTTCTTCTCCTCCCTGAATCTCATAGGGTTCTTCTAGCTCTCGAGTCACACGAGCAACTTCCTTATTTGTTCTTTCTTGATTCAATATAGATGATATTCTACTCTATCCACATAGGCTTGCTGAATCAAACTTTTCGGTGTATCTCTTCAATAATCTTCAACATCCATTGGTAATGTCTATTGTCCTTTCTCAATAACTCTAATCACATTTTTGATCAGTCCTCAGTGCAACAATTTTTAGGAAATTCTTTCTTTTTCTGATAAATATTTGGCCTCACTTATGTGTGTGCAAATTGTGCACACAACTTCTTTAAGAATACTAATATGAAAAAATTATCTCTCACAATATCAACACACTCTCTCTCTTCTTGGATTCTCAAGCATTATCAACTCAGATAAAACATCTCCTTTAACTATTTCATTCTTCAGTCTCAAAACTCATTCACTTCATGCATGGATTTCTTGGATTCCAAACTTATTGTTTTTTATATCTCAATAAAGTATGCTTCTTGCAGGAGTTTCAAGGCATTTCTTCTTGTTTTTTACACATGTGCACTAAAAACCTCAATTCTTCTTTTAAGTGACTTCATGTGTTCATGTGCATGAATTCATGGACAATCTCTTTCTTCTCTCTTGCTTTTGTAAAAACCCCAATGGGTATAACCATTTGAGCACACACACTTCCTCTTTCTTTTTTTAACTTAATATCACAAACACTTTTTGTATTTGGTTAATTTCACACACACACTTATTATTTAGTTTAGGTTCTATATAAGTGTGTATTTATTCAAAGCTAAATGGGTGGTTTTATTTATGTGTGTTCTTTATTCTTTCTTCCTCATCCTTCACATTTTCAAACACTTTTTTTATTTTTTTATTTTCATGAAGATGGTATCAACTCATGCATGTGTATGCATGTGCATCATGAATTCCCTTATTCCTCTTATGCACACACCTGAAATCTAGGGTTCTTTTTCTTTTCTAAGGGCCTCAAGTTTCTTCTTCTTCAAGTAAAGCACACACAACCCGAATGGGTATGTGAGTGCTGTATGTGTGGGTTATTCTTCTTTGTGAAAAAAGGGAGGAATCATTGGCTTGAGTACCTTGGCAGTGTATCACAAGGGTACATGCACTTGTTGTGTACTTGTGGTATATTACGCACGAAGGCACAATGAGGGATCAAAAGAACCTTTCATGTGCTTGTGGTTTCTCTTCACACAGAGGTTGTAAGTTCTTTTTTAAACCAAGGGGTTCAAAGTTATTCTATTCACAAAACACGAGAGGTGTGCTGATCTCCTTCGGGTAATGGCTGTGCGGGACTTCTTTTTCGGGAAAGAGATGTTTGGCTCCTCTTCTTCGCATAGATAGGCTATGCAGAACTCTACCATTCGCAAACCAGAGGGGTGCGCATTTTCTTGGTTTCATTGAAGAAAATGTTTCTCCTTTCTTTGGGAATGGAAGCAACCTATTTATGGCTTGGTCTCCTCCTTTTATAGGTGAGGAGCATGTTCAAAACAACAGGGTTCAAATCATTGAACTCCTAAGATATCCATCTTTGAATATTTTCAAACGTGGATTAAGCTATGCCGCAAGTCTCGCATGTTTCCTTTTCAACCATGGGCTCCTCATTTACTGGGAATAAATCACATGCATGTGTTTTCAAATACTTTTTAACCATCTTACCCGAGATTTATCCATGAAAGACGAGGCCTTGCAACTTTTTTTTCTTCGCCTTCTTCAACCTCTTTATCTTGATGCATGTAGGAAACTTTTATTGCATTCATGACATCATGGAACTCAGAAAATCATCACGAAGTAGACTTCATTATCAATAGTGGTTTGGAGCTCGATCAAGGTGGATCAGTAGTGTCTATGGAGAGCAGTGGTGTCAGGTGGCTCTCCATACGGTTGAAGATTGAATATGATGCCACGGTCATTGGATCAGCTCAGATCAATCATAGACAGTCCTGATTAGAAGTCGTAGCACGGATGCGATTAACGGCTGAGATCATGTGTGGGATCAGATGGATGACGCGTATCACATCTTTGTTTTTAAAAGCTTTCCCCATATTGAAACACATCATAGATTTCATGCATTCTAAATATCAAATCGTAGTATCCAACCCTCAGAATTCTCCTCCTCCCCTCACTGTACTGCCTCGTACCATGTTCACCCTGCAGGCACACTTCTGCACCCACTCTCTCCTTCTTGGGTGCACTCTTAGAGCCCACCATGCACCCTACTTCACGAGTTGATCATAGTGCATGCTCTTGTTGTCTTATACATAGATCGTGCTTTTACACCTCTTGTGGAGCTGGCTTGAGTCTTCACTCAGGCGTAGTTGAACCTTGGGTCTCACATGTGTGCGTGGTCGAGGACCTCGGTTGGCCCTCTTGGTTGGCCTATCTTTTTAGTAATCCATGTATTATATATGCACTTTGTTAACAAACAAAAGTTCAATACAAATGTAACACATGGCCACCTCTTCTTTATATTCCAATCCTATGCACCTTTTCTCTTCTATTCTTGAATTTATTTTTTGGAACAAACAAATTCAAGATCTTCAAAATTACTTTAATCCAATCATGGATGATGCATGGATCATTTCTTCACCTCATGCACTAAGTCATAATGCATGGCCTTCAAGGATGTAATGAGTTATGTTTTATCCTTTAAACACATGTCTTGGAACTTTGGAGGTCATCTCTTCAATCATCTGATTTGATTTACAACCTTCATCCAATTAAGAGTCATTGGATGTATCTTTACTTATTTCCTCATGCAATTGAGTATTTCATGGACTTATTCAAGTGTTTTAACAATGTATCACCTTGATACAAGTCTTTGAACTTAGGACCAGTTCAACAATCTTTATATTTAATATGGATAATGTCTAAGAATGAAATCCAATGTCATTTCATACTAATTATCTAAAGGATATAAGCTTTGGAAAAACTTATCCTCTTAAATGAACAACTTATCCTCTTCAATCATCATACTCACTTCATCACTACCTTTCCATACACATATTGACACTTAATTAAAAATTTACACCTTATTGACATCTTATTGACAAAAAATACAACACCATGATAAAAAACCTCTCCCTTTGTATTTTGTTGTCAATATTACTTAAGCACACTTTGAATGGGTCAATATATGTTCCAATATTTTCTCACCCTTATTGGAAACCAAATGAAAAGGTGTAGTGGGGTCTGTTCAAAACATGTTCTCATCCTTCTGAATAATATCTTCTTGAATATTTCTAAGAGAGGGATTATGTAACATGGTTCACTTAACAAAGAGGCTTTAGAAAATCAACTCTCTGTCTACTTCAGGAAAACCCAGTGTAAAAAAGAGAGAGATATGACCAAGGTTTTCAATGTTGTCCATAAAAAACCATACATGTGAAATCATTCTCATAATGTATCAACTCTTATCCCAGTGGTTGGAAATAGTCATATTTATCAATGAAATGCTAAATATTTCACATAATTCACCAAAAATATTAAAAAGTTCAAGTGAAAAGATAAATCTACCCCTTTAATCCCATATTTTCATCAATCAGGCACTCCCCCTTAATTGACATGATAAATACAATTAAGAACAAGAGATGAATGTTTGATTTGAGTACCTCAAGTTTCAACTTCTTGAGATGATATAAATTTCAAAGTTTTTCATGACATAATCCTTGATATCATCTCTGTCATGTATTTTCCCCCTAAAGGGGTGAACTCCCTTTGAATTTCCATGGTGTAGAATATCATTAGATAATCTTGAAGATATTCATATTGATAATCCTCGACTATTGATCACTTCAACTAATTATCAAATCGTGAATAATGAGTCCAAATTGTAGTTCTCCACTTTTCTCATACAATTTTAGTCTTGAGGATGACCTTCACCTTTAATTCCATAAAATATAAGCACATGTATATTACAAAACTATAAGGGAATAATATGGAATACTTGTGAGCTTATTAATAGAAGCACTGGGACTAAGAATTTTCTCTCAACCTAAGAACTCCTTTCCTTGTAACTCTAAAGTTTATGGTACTCTTCATGTTGGTGTTTCCTCTCCATTTTAAATTTTAATCTTTATTGTTAGCATGGACCCTCTACTTCCATTCACCTTCAACTTGTGTGGATTATTTATCTTTACTTCTGCTAGTAGTGAAGTAGCTTCCACTGGTGCATGTTTTTCAATTTTCAACATCTCCATTTGACCTGGTAAAACAGTTATACATTTGTTTTCATGATTTATATCCTTATTTAACCATCCACATAGTAGTTTTTATACACTTTGGTTGTCTTGTGCTGAAAACCTCCCATGAAATTCAAATTTTTGGTCATGTGGAGTGACATGTTTCCCTTTTTCCTTGGATTTATCTATTACTTCATCTTCTGCTCTTTGAAGTTCTCTAGAAATTTTCAATTGATTAGACTAGATAACTAAACACTCCTTAACATTTTCTGATTTGGAACGTCCACATGGATTCTTAATTGTCTTCAAGTTACCTTTCTTTGTAAACTTATTAAGATTATCCTTAGTAATGTCTTTAGTTAATCCCATCTTAATCTAGATTGATTATCCTATTAGTATCAGTTTCCTTACATTCATTTTAATGGCTTGTTTGTATTGATCCATGGTATATCATTTCTTTCCATAATAGAAGAATATTTTCTTTTTTGGGATGACATTCTTGGAATCCTTCTTGAACTTCTTCTTAGGAATAATTTCTTTCACTATTTTCTTGACTTCATTATGTTGCATATTTTCAATGGAAGACTTTTCAACTCCTTTTAATTTATCCTATCTTTGTTGTGATCTACGATTCTTATCAAGATATGCCTAAGGCATGGTAGGACTAAAAGACCACTCATCATAACTATGACCACTTCTGTTGCAATTATAATAGAAGTCTTCAAGATACTCAAATTTGTTCTTGATAGATAGATTTGTTTTCATCTGTGTTTTATGTATTTTCTTTGCATGATTGAATATTTATTCACATCTAATTTCCCTGAATGTTGTCCTCTCATAATTTTCATATACTGACTTATTATTCCGAAAATCATTGGCATGATGCCCAAACTTCCAGCAACACCAATAATAGATAATAAATCTCTTTCTTTTTCTTGTAGTATTTGTCTGGCTAGATTCAATTCTTTTTTGTTTCTAGAACTTTATTTATTTATTTGGAGCATCCATTTGGGATTTCTACTTCTTAATCATCCCAGTATCCATACTTGAATTTTTTTATGGATGTAATAACATTTTTATCAATGCACATCTTCCCAGATTTTATCTTTGAACCTGTACTTGCAGACACAAATGCATTAGTAGAAACAGAAATAACTGGGTTATATGATACCTTCTTTTTAGAGGATGTTTCCATTGGATTAGAGGATGATCTGATGTTACTTTTGGAATCATATTCCTCAATGAAGACTTGAGTTACAAAATCTCTTCTTTCATCTGTTTGGGAAGTTCCATCTTGGAGTGATTGTTCATTCTTCAATTTTACCTCCAACTCTAAACACTTAATGTTGATGGAGTTATTCTCATCCTAAATTGATCTCATCTTGCTTTCCCAATCCTCCTTCATCTTGATCATTTGTTCTTCATGAATATTTGTTAATTGTTGAAAATATATTTCAAGATATTATACCTTGTTAGCTTTGTCTTCTAGTTGATCACCTTTGAAGACCATAGAGACTTTGTGCAACTTTTTTAATGCATGGAAACATTAAAAAAATACCATTTCAAAGAATTATTTCTCACAAATACTTCCTTTCAATTTTTAAGTGACTTAATCTTATATATCATTACAGAGAGAAATTGTTTTTCCTTTTCTTTCAAAAGTTTTGTTAGAGTGTTGGATAGAACAACCCTTTTAGCCAATGCCTTTTTATGCCATCAGATTCTTCTTCCAACTATAATATTTCATCTTGAAGAGTATTAATGCTTGCTGCACTGTGTCTTTATGCTTCTCTATAGACTTTCATCAGATGATCTTTGAGTGAATTATGAATATCACTAATTGATCTATCATCATCACATCATGAGAAAACTATATCAGAAGAGTCATAATAATAAAATTAATTATCACATGTTGTACATTTAATATTACTTTCAATGGAAAGTGTCTCCTCATTATCAGTACAATTTTTATTCATATTCCTTACCCGTTTATTCTTTCTATTCTTTTGAGTCTGGGAAGATATCTTCAATTGAGTTTGTTCACTCATATCCTCAAATATGCACTTCATAAAGACTCCCTTTGGTCTTTTAGAGGTATCCTCTCTCAGATGCCAATTGAAGTTCCTAGATCAGTGTGAATCACTGAGAGGGGGATGGGGTGAATTAGTGATCCTTTCTAAATTTTAAATAATTGAATCATTACAATTAAACCTTTTTGGATGGTTAAAGCCTCGATCTACTCTTCTCATGTCTCTCAGCCTTACCTCGAGTGATGTTATAAATGTAAAGGCATTGAACACAAGGATTTACAAAGTTCTGTTCAAAGACCTACTCCTTACTATGTTAGTAGTTCTCACCAACATATATTCTCTACTATAATTTGATTAGTAATTACAATGGTCAATACAGAGTCACATTTTATCTCTCTTAAGTCCCATAGGAGGTTCTTTATACTACTTCACATAGTGTTACCATAGTCCCACTGTCCTACTCCGGAGTCTCACTGAAGTCTTCTTCTCCTCCCTGAATCTCATAGGGTTCTTCTATCTCTCGATTCATAGGAGAAGATTCCTTATTTGTTCATTCTTGATCACTGTAGAAGATATTATTCTCTTTCCACACATGATTTCTAAATCAAACTTGACTATGTATCTCTTCAAGAATATTCAACAGCCTTTGGTAAGGTCTGTTGGCCTTTCTCAATAACTCTGATTACTTTTCTTATCAGTCCTCAGTTCAACAATGCTCAGTAAATTATTTCTTCTTCTCATGAAGACCTGGCCTCACTTATGTGTGTAAAAATGGTGCAGAAAACTTCTTCAAAAATATTAATATGTAGAAAATATCTTTCACAAACCAAGGGGTTCACAGTTCTTCTATTCACGAACCATGAGAGGTTTGTGGATCTCCTTAACTCAATGGTTGTGCAGGACTCCTTATTCGCACAAGAGATGCACGACTCTTCTTCTTCATGTAGCAAGGTTGTGTAGAACTCTACCTTTCATGAACCAAAAGGTTTTGTGTTTTTTCTGTTTCTTTGGAGAAACAGGATCTCCTTTCTTTGAGAATGGCATCGACCTCTTTATGACTCAGGCTACTCCTTTTATAGGCAAGGAGCACGTTCAAAACTATGGGGTTAAAATATTTATATTCCTGAGATATCTGGATTTGAATATTTTCAAACACAGATTAAGATATGTCATTATTCTCAGGTGTTTCCTTTTCAACCGCAGGCTCCTCATTTACAGGGAGGATATCGCGTGCTTGTGTTTTCGAATGCATGGGAACCATCCTACCCAAGATTCATCCATGCAAGAAGAGTCCTCACAACTTAGTTTACTTCAGCCTCATTCCAACTCTTCATCTTTATTCATGCATGAAAATTTTAATGCATGCATGATATCGAGGAATTTAGATGATCATCATGCAATAGACTTCATCATCAATAGTGGTCGGGAGCTCGATCAAGGTGGATCGACAGTGGCGATGGCATGTAGCAGCATCGAGTGGATCTCTATGTGGTTGAAGGTTAAAGACAATTCCATAGCCATTGAATCATCTTAGATTGATCACAGACACCTCTGATTAGAAGACATATCATGGATTCAATGAGCACCTGAGATCAGGTCATAGATCACATTGGTGTTTTTAAAAACTTGTCCCATATCAAAACGCACCATGTATTTTGTGCGATTTAAATATCAACCCACAATATCTAGCCTAATAATTCTCCTCCTCCCCTCACGGTACCGCCCCATATAGTGTTCTCCCTACGTGGTTGCTTCTGCACCAACTCTCTACTCCTTGACCGCTCTCCTAGTGCCCACTATACACCCTACTGCATGGGTTGATCCTCGTGTGTTCTCTTTCAATCTTATACATGGACCATGCTCTTATGCCTCTTGTAGGGTTGTCTTGAGGCTTCCCCTAGGCACGGTTGACCGTCGAGTCCTGCATGTGCCTGTGGTCGAGGACCTCTGTTGGCCCTCTTGGTTGGCCTATCTTTTTTTTAATCCAAGTATTATATATGCACTTTGTTAAGAAACAAAAGTGAAATACAAATTTAATACATTTCCACCTATTCTTTAAATACCAATCCTATGCACCTTTTCTCTTCTCTTCTTGAATTTCTTTTTGGAACAAAAAAATCCAAGATATTCAACATTCCTTTAATCCAATCATGGATAATTCATAGCTCATTTATTCACCTCATGCACTAAATCATAATGCATGGCCTTAAATGTTGTAATGAGTGGTATGTTATCCTTTAAACACATGTCTTGGAACTTTAGAGATCAACTCTTCAATCGTTTGATAGGATTCACAACCTTTACCCAATTGAATCCATTGGATGGATATTTACTTCATTCCTCGTGAAATTGAGTATTGAATGGACTTCTTCATGTGTTGTAACATTGTATCACCTTGATACAAGTCTTGGAGCTTTGGACCAGTTCAAAAATCATTAAATTAGATATGAAGAATGTCCAAGCATGATATCCAATGTCATTTCATAATAATTATCCAAGGGGCATAAACATTGTAAAAACTTCTCATATTCAATGAAAAACTTCTCCTCTTCAATCATCATCATCACTTCATCACTACCTTTCCATACACATATGGACACCTGGTTAATAATTGACTCTTTATTGACATCTTATTGACAAAAAATGCAACACCATGCTCAATAATTTGTTTAACCAGTCATTAATTAACTATAAGTCTTGTTTGTAATTTCTGATATTTAATATTTAATCAACATAAACTACTAGGATAAAGACCACAATCCACTAAAACTCTTCTAAACACACGACTCATATTAATTCTTAATGAAATTAAATTCTTTTATGGTTTCATTGAATCGAATGTTCTATAACTTGAATTCTTGTTTCAATCCATAAATGGATCTTTCCAACTAGAAAATATTATCGACATCACTTATATTCACAAACCCTTATAGTTGTGTCACATAAAAATCTTCATAAAGGATCTCATTAAGGAGTGTAGATTTTAGATCCATCTTCCAAATCTCATAGTCCTGGTAAGCTGCTATATCAAGTAGAATTCTCATGGATTTTAATTTGGAAACTAATGAAAATGTTTACTCATAGTCAATTCCTTGACACTCTTTAAACACATTATCCACTAGAATTTATTTATAGGTATTTACTTTACCTTCCATGTCCAGTTTCCTCTTGAATACCCATTTCCAACCAATGGGATTTACATCAACTAACACATCGACTAGAACCAAAACATGGTTTTGATACATAGAATTCATTTTAGAAATAATTTATTCTTTCCATCTCATAGATTTTGAGATATTTACTACCTCCTTGGAGGAGATAGGTTCATCATGGTCAATAAATAATGAGTGACCATCTTTAGTGACTAGAAACCCATATCTTTCTAGTTATCTTACCTCTCTTAATATCCTACATAGTACTTGTGTCTCTAGAAATACATCATTCATGGGGACCTATGGAATCTGTTCCTATACCAACTCTTGTGTATCTTGAGAATCAACTTCATCGAAGTCAATCTTTCTACCACTATACTTTTTGAGGATTTTGTCCCTCTCAAGAAATATGGCTTGTCTAGCGACAATCACTTTCTTTTATGAGGGATTTTGTAAGAACCCAAATCTTCTTTTCATGTCTGGATATTTATTTCTATTGTTTTTTAGAAAAAATATATGTTTCTAGAAATTTAAGTAGTACATGTTGTGTACTTAGGAGTATACGTCGGGTACCTGGTTGTCATGGGTAGCCGTGTACTGGTCATGTAATGGCCAAGTACATGGTCGTGTGAGGTGACCTGGTGACTGCCTAAAGTGGGGTTTGGTAAAGGCCTATACACGTTGTGTATCCTCAGGGAACACACCATGTATTGGTATTTTTAATTGATTAATCGGACCAGGGTTGCGTCTAATTGACAGAACCTCCTTCTTCTAGCATCGTCTCGTCTAAGAGTGACAGAAGATCAACGATTCTTCTCTGAGCCCCCAATCGACCATCGATTTTGCGAATCGAACACCATCAATTGCATTGGAATTGCATTGGTGAGTTCTTCATTCTTCTAGAGCCTCTTCTCTCTATTTATCCTCTTCCCTGAGATATTCTTTATTGAGCGTTTTTGAAGTTTTCATATATCTATCATGTACTTGGTTGATTAAAATGATGAGGTTCAACTATATCGATTTTACAACATCAAGGTAGGTGGTTTGTTCCTTTCTGTAGATTTATTTGAGTTATACATACAAAAAGTGCCCAATACCGTTGTTTGGGGTATTACGTGTTAAGGGAATTTAACTCTATTTCTTGCCTGCTATGATTTGTTTTCTTGAGTAAGGGTGTTTGATTATGAATAAGGTTTATTACCTTGTTATGGATGTGTTTTCACATGTTTGATTGACATTGGTCGTTGGGTATAGAACGGTCTGTTAGGCTTCTTTGTTTCTTATTCCTAGTGTTGTTAGTATAGAGTAGTTATTTATAAGACATGCTTTCGATATGATTTTTAGTTGTGTATCCAAGTAGTATTTTAGATTTACTCTTACTACTGGATATCTTTTGTGCACGATTTTTAGAGTTGTTTATATGTTTTCTTTTGTAATTTTCTTTATTAATGTACTCTAGAATTGTGACTTGTTTGGATTATTTCCTAGATACTTGTGACATGAATCATTTTATATATATATATGTTGTAGTTGTTTATTAATTTTTTGTCCTCCACTGTTTACTTATTTTGTGGCATTACAGTTTCCGCTACTTTTATTTGTTTGTTTCTATTGTGTTACTCTTACAATGATGGAATAGTTTACCTCTATCACACCCAAGGCCCTCGCTGTTAGTTGGAAGGCTCTAGAATTCAGGGAAATGTGCTTCAAGCCATGTGACCAATCGGGTACAGGGCACCTCTGGGCAACACTCGGAACTGGGACATTAAAAAGTGGTATCAGAGGATTATTTTCTTCTTTGACTAACTGTTTGGTGCCTATAGATAGGGATAAGAAGGAATAGCTAGATGGAAATAAGTTTTTCTTAGGAATAGCTAACCCGTGTATAGGGAAAAGACAATATGCCTCGATTATTGTAATTTTCTAGTTTTTCAATTGTTACAGTTGATTGGGTTTCACTGTTTGGTGAATCACATGTTTTGTTCTATTATAATTGATGTTATTGAGGTTATTTTTTTTTGAACTTGATGAGATGAGGGTATTTTTTCTCATGCATTATATAGGCACTTGGTAGAGATCACATGTCATGCATACTTTTTATGCTATTTTGGGTGCATTACAAATTTCATGTTATTGTGATAGGTATTATGCTATATATGCATGCTGTTGTGAAAGATGCCTTGATAGAATGTCTGATATTTTGATAGGGTATATTAATATTTAAAGCATCTGTTGAATTGACACCAAAATTTTGTTCTTGAGGTGTTATGGGCCCTCATGGATCAAAATTTGGTGGATCATCAGTTTAATTGCATTGTTTTACTTGTATATACATGAATATGATGCCAAGATCTGATTCGGGGGGAGTATGGGCCCCCATGAATCGGAATTTGGCACTTTAATATTTTATTCAGTGTTTTTATGGGGTTCTAGAGTAGTTTTTGAGGCTTATTGTCTGGAAAACCTAGAATACACGGTGTGTAATAATGAATACATGCCATGTATACTTATGTTTAGGAAGGAACTATTTTTCTTAAGTACACTCCATGTACTATATGTACACGCCATGTAGTCATTAACCGTGTGAATGCCTGTGTGGGCAGATAGATGGGGTTGAGTTTTGTTTGGTGGAACACACCATGTACCAGACATACATGTTGTGTTGTAGAGACCATGTGTCCATCCATGTAACTAATGACATGGATGGATGAATCTTAGGTTGAACATGTTTTGTTCTATTCTTACATGCCACGTAGAGTCGACCATGCCACTGACTGTGTGACTAACGAGATAGATGGTTATTACTTAAGTGATACATGTCATGTCTAGGGTGCACACGCCATTTAATGTTTCTTAGATAGGATTCATGTTTATAACTGTGTAGAGAAACTCGGTAAGGGGAAATGATTCAAGTACACGCCAAGTTTCAAGGAAAACACATCGTGTGTATGAGGGTTACATGACCAGGGTTGGTAGAAGTACATTCCCATGTAAAGGATTAATGAAACATGTCATGTAGGGTTCATACACATCGTGTATCCATGGTTTTAAGAACATTAATGCTTTATTTATCATGTTCCCTTCTTGAACTTCTATGTTTCAGTCCTTTATAATCTTTAACTAAGGTGTGCACTTGACCTTGCAGATTCATTCCATGGAGACATCCACTGGATGTATGCCAGATCCAGGGTAGTGATCAGACATAGGACATGGAAGATCAGGGACTACCAGCAGATCCTCCAGTCATGCTTGTATTTTCACCAGTCGTCATTCCGGATACAGGTGTAGATGCATAGTTCTGTGAAGGCTTCATGTGGTTTATTCAAACCTTCCAGGGAGCACTGCATCCTGCCCCATCTATGGAAGAGTTGATGTGGGTTTTTAAGAAATTTCATACTCCCACTTTCTTAGGGGATGGAGGACTTCAGGCTGCATAGTCATGGTTAGAATCCATTTTGTCTATCTTCAAGCATCCGGAGATGCCTCCAGAGAGGTGGTTGAAACTCGCAATGTACATGCTTCAGGATTCTCCCAAGAGATTATTGGATGTGATATCATAATCGGGACACCAGCGAGTTATGAAATGGGATGAGTTCTAGTTCACCTTCTATGATTACTTCAACCCGAATACATTGAGGCCCGATCGAGCCCGAGAGTTCATGAGTCTGGAATAGGGTACACTTTCAGTCATGCAGTATTCTTCGCAATTCACATAGTTTCAGTGATTCACACCCATTCCAAGGGGTGATGAGTTATTTATGGTGAGGAAGTTTGATAATGGTCTCAGGCATGACATCCAATATCAGGTGAACATTTTCTGGTTGAATTCCATCACTTCTATAGTCAATCAGGCGCTGATCATGGATTGCAACCCGTTGGTTTCGGGAGCCGTGATCTAGGGTGGCTCGGCACCTGAAATTTTTACCCCTTCTCCTGACAGCAGGAATCACCATAGGGATTCTACGTGTGGAGATCTGACTAGGTGATATATTCTTTCATGTAGCCAGGTGGTATACTACCAGTGAAGTAAGAGCAAGTATACGAGGCCTCAATTCATGAGAGACCCAGTTGAGTGCCAATCATTCAGTAAGATGGGACATCTTCAGTGTTTCTGTCATGTTTTTTCACTAGTATCTGGTGATGGGGGTTTAGTTTTGACTCCTCATACTGAAGCAGGACCATCAGTCCCACATCACTCAGGGAACTAGAGTTCATTAGGCTATTCAGGCTGAGGTGAATGTCCTGTACATAGTGGTCAAACACATGGTTTTTGATATCCACAGTGTGGATCATATCAGGGATCACAGACTTCATCACAAGGTCACGGCATAGGTCAGTCTTTTACGATAGAGCGGGACTAGTAGGAGTAGTATCTCAGACCCTCTATATTAAGAGGTAAAATTCTATTTACCTCAGGTTTAGCTTCTTCACTTTTTGACATAGGTTCTTCCCATATCCCTGTATATGTTGTTGTTGTGGAGAGCCTTGGACTATGTATCTTTAAATATACTTATATCTTGATGTTGGACACTTTGTTGGGGACTAGAACAGCTAGTTTACATCAGTACAACAAGTTCCCTCTTGAGGTTGGTGGGTCTCTCTTCTTATGGGACCTTTATGTCTTAGATATGAAAAGTTATGATTACATTCTTGGAATGGAATGGTTGGTTCCCTTCCAGGATGTTGTTGATTTCTATTGTCGTAGGGTGAGTTTCACGTCACCAGAGGGTAGGTCATTTCTATATAAGGGCGAATGGGATGTCTAGGTGAGAAGATCTGGACCCAAGCATCATGGGTTGAGAGGAGTTACAGCCTAGACTTCTACCATGTATATGGATGACCAGCGGACTTCACATATGGACATTCCTCCAGTGTTGGATCATTTAAAAGATGTATTTCTAGATGAATTTTCAGGTTTTCCTCCAGAGTGAGAGGTATATTTCTCTATTGATCTTGTGCCAGGAGTGGCACTGGTGTCTATTCCTCCTTATATGATGGCTACACCAGAGTTATAGGAGATCAAGAAGAAGTTGGAGGAGTTGCAGGAAAAGGGTTTCATCCGACCTAGTACATTTCCATGGGGTCCACCTATCCTATTTTCAAATAAGGTGGATAATACCCTCATACTTTTTGTGGATTATCAGAAGCTGAACCAATTGAAAATCAAGAACCGATAACCCTTTCTGAGGATTGATGATCTCTTTGATCATCTTCATGGAGCCCTGGTTTTCTCGAAGATTCAATTGAGATTTGGTTATCATCAGTTTCATGTTAGACCATATGATATACCTCTTACAACCTTTCAGAGTAGGTATGGTATGTACGAGTATGTGGTTATGTCGTTCGGTCTCACAAGTGTGTCTGCGGTTTTTATGGCACTAATGAACTGAGTGTTCCATCCATACTTGGATTCCTTTGTGGTGGTTTTCATGGTTTATATCTTGGTGTACTCTCAAAATCGACATGACCATGATACCCATCTTGAGGTCATTTTGTGTATGCTGAGAGAACATCAGTTAAATGATAATATCTCAAAATGTCACTTTTGGATGGACTAGATTCACTTCTTGGGTAATGTTGTCTTAGAGTCTGGAGTATCAGTAGACTCAGAGAAAGTGAGAGCAGTATTTTCCTAGGAGTAGCTAAATAACATCTTGGAGGTATGGATATTTCTAGGGTTGTATGGTTTCTAAATACATTTTATATAGTACTTTTAACGCTTAGCAACACCACTGATGGGCCTAACTAAGAAGGGTGCAAAGTACTTGTGGACAGATTCCTATGATTCGTCCTTTTAGTGGTTGAAAGGAAGGTTGAAATCAGCATCGATGCTAGTCTTTCTAGAGATGGGAAAGAGTTATAAAATTTATTGTGATGCATTAGTTATTATGATGGGAGCAGTGCTTATGCAGGGGGAAGGATTCATTGCGTATGAGTCTCGGCAGCTGAGGCCACATGAGAGTAATTACCGGATGCATGATCTTGAGTTGGCTGCAATTCTTTAAGCCTTGTTCTTTTGGAGAAATTATCTTTTCGGATATAATTTTTTGGTGTACACCAACCAAAAAAGTATCAAGTATATCATTACATAGTGTTCTCTAAATTTGAGATAGCAGAGGTGGGTTGATCACCTTCAATCCCTTGATTTTGATTTTTCCTACATGACTGGGAAAGACAATGCAGTGGCGGATGCATTGAGCAGGAGGACTCAGATACATGAAGTTCAGGAGGCGAGTAGTGAGTTATAGCTTATGGATCTATTCTCTGATATTCATTTGGAGGTGTACGATAGATAGTGGTAGAGGTTCCATTCTTCTATAGTTATTACCTCCAATCTACTTGATCGAGTGTGAATGAGGAAGATATCAGATTATGAAGGCCTATTTCTACGAGAGAGTGTATCCGGAGAGGACCCTATTCTCAGATGGACCATAGGCGAGGATGAGATCTTGCATTTTCATGGGTGTGTATGGGTTTTAGCAGAAATATGTGGGGACCTGATGTGGGATTTTCATTCTTCAGTTTGGGTAGTTCATCCTAGTGTCACCATGATGGGTCGAGATCTACACCGTTAGTATTGGTGACTAGGTATGAAGAGATATGTCGCTGGTTTTCTGATGAGGTGTTCCACCTATCAGTAGGTGAAGGTATATCATCAACGACCATAAGGGATTTTGCAGTAGTTTCCCATTCCCAATTGTAAGTGGAATGATGTCGTGATAGACTTTGTGATAGGCATACCTAGGTCTCCTCAAAGGAATGATGCAATTTGGGTTGTCATTGACAGACTCACAAAGGTTGCATACTTCTTATCAATTAAGGAGACCTTCAGTGTTGATGAGATAGGAAGGTTTTACATCTGAGATATTTTACACTTGCATGGGGTTCCAAACTCTATCATTTTAGATAGGGATGCTTGTTTTACTTCTCAGGTCTAGCAGGGAATACATAAGGATTTGGGTACACAGGTAATTCTGAGTACAGCTTACCATCCCGAGATAGATGGCTAGTCCAAGCATACAATTCAGGTTCTAGAGGACGTTCTTTGAGCATGCATCCAATATTTTGGAGGTTCTTGGGAGAAGAACATACCTCTAGTAGGGTTTTCCTACAATAATAGTTTTCAAGCGACTATTATGATGGCACCTTTTGAGGATTTGTACGGTAGGCCATGTCGATCACCCTTGTGTTGGCTTGAAGTAGGAGAGGCTACTATGTTGGGACCTCATCTTTTCCAAGAGACCACGGGGAAGTTGGAGTTTATTAGGAAGTGTTTGGATACTGCACAGTCATGGCAGAAGTCTTATACTGACCAATAGTAATGACCTTTGGAGTTCGAGGTCGGAGATCATGTTTTCGTATGTGTCACACCGAGGCTGGGACACAGGAGGATTAGGAGATAGGGAAAGCCTTCACTGAGATATGTTGGTCCATTTGATGTTTTGGAGAGATTCGGGCCAGTTTCAGATCATTTGCAGTTACCTCAAAGGTATCAGGCCATGCACAATGTTTTCTATGTTTCTCATCTTTGACGTTTCTTCTCAGACATGTCTCACATTTTTTAACCTGAGGAGGATGATTTTGATGTGGACACATCATTTGAGGAGTATCCTATCTGGATTTCTGATCATATTGTGAATGTTCTCTATGGCTAGTCTTTTTCTATGGTATGGGTGTTGTGGCAGTACGGGCAAGTACAGAATGATACTTGGGAGAGGGAGGCTGATATGTGATCGCAGTGGCATGAGCTGTTCGAGGATTTTTCTTCTGCGCCTTCTCATTAGGGAAAGTTGGGGATGAGTTTCTTTAAGGGGGAAATTTTTAATAACCCAGATCTTATTTTCAGGTATGGATCATTATATCTGGTGTTTTTGAGTAAAAGAGGAGTTTCTAGAAATTTATGGAGTACACGTGGTGTACCTGGTTGTTGTGGGAAGTTGTGTACTGGTTGTGTAATAGCCAAGTACATGGTCGTGTCAGGTGACCTGGAGACCGACTAAAACATGTCCCGGTAAAGTCATACACACACTGTGTATCCTTAAAGAAAACACCGTGTATTTTAATTTTTAATTGATAAATCAGACCAAGGTCACATCTAATTGACATAACCTCCTTCTTCTAGCATCATCTCGTCCAGTAGCAACTGATGATCAACTATTCTTCTCCAAGCCCCTGATCAAACATAAATGCTCTAATCGAACACTGTTGATTGCATTATAATTGCATCGGTGAGTCCTTCCTTCTTCTAGAGCCTCTTCTGTCGATTTCTCTTCTTTCGTGAGATATCCTTGGTTAATAATTTTTAATTTTTTTTTAAATCTACCATGTCCTAGGTCAATTAAAAGGATAAGGTTCAACTATATCAATTTTACAATGTCGAGGTAGTTTGTTTGTGATTTTTTGTATATTTCTTTAAGTTATATGGGAAAAAAGTGCCCAATACCCTAGTTTAGGGTATTGCATGTTTAAGAGATTTAACCCTATTTCTAGCCATATATGATATGTTTTCTTGAGTAAGGGTGTTTGATTATGAATATGGTTTATTACCTTGATTTGTATGTGTTTTCCCATGTTTCATTGATATTGGTCGTTGGGTCTAGAATTGCCTATTAGGCTGCTTTGTTTTCCATGTCTGGTTTTGTTAGGATATCGTTTTTGTTTATATGACATTATTTCGGTAATCTTTGTAGCTATGTAGACAAGTATTATTTTATATTTAATTGAGATACTGGATATAGTTTGTGTACGATTGTATTACATAGGGTTGTGGGAACTTGGTGTAGTGAGACCATAGGGTGAATGGATACTGAGGGATTCCCCATAGTGTCTGTTACCTTTTACATTATGATATCATAGGTGGGATGGATGTTGAGTGCTCCCTCAAAGTTTCTGTAGTATACCATTGCGAGACCACAGGATAATTGGATGTCGATTTCTTCCTCATATAGTCTTTATTTTACCGTTAAAATACCATAGGAGGAATTGATGGTGAGTGCTTCCTCAGATATTTTTTTCTAAGCTGAACCAGAGGGGTTAGACTGTGAGAAATTTCAAGAGGGTTTCTTGTGTTTGATTGGTATAATAATTGGTAAATGTAAATGAATATAGTTGAAACTGTATGATTTTTTCCTTTGATTACTTCCTTGTTTATTACTTCATTTTTTATTTTTGCATGCTATATATATTCACTGATAGTTAGGCACATGCCTTTTGGTGGTTGCCTAATGGGATTTGTCTCACACCTATTTGGGTCATGATTTTGGTCCAAAACAGATTATATTGTTTCAGGTATAGATAAGGGAAAGATCCATTCTACTTTAGGTAATTTACTATTGTGGAGATGGAGAGTATGGGACCAAGCTGAGGCTTGCGATGTTGTTGGAGTTGTTTACATGTTTTCCTTTGTACTTTGGTTAAGTAATATATTCCAACATTGTGACTTGTTTGGATACTTTCTTAGATACTTCTGACATGAATAATTATTTATATATATGTTGTAGTTGTTTATTTGTTTTCAGTATTCTGTTGTTTACTTATTGTGTGGCATTACTGCTTCTTCTACTGCTATCTGTTTGTTCCTGTTGTGTTACATTTCCAATGAGGTCATAGTTTCCCCACTATCACACACAAGTCCCTCAATACTAGTTGGTAGCCTCTGGTGTTTAGGGAAATGTGCTTGAGGCCTTGTGACCAGCCGGGTACGGGGCACCTATTGGTGGCACCTGGAATCATGAAATTATAGATTGTATATGTAGTATCCACTTATTTCCTTGGGATACCCTATAAAGATATACTTAATTCCCCAATGTGCTAGTTTGTTGCCCAATAATTCCTTAAAAATGCCTCTCAATCCCATACACATGTATGTGAAAAAAAAGGTTTCTTTCCTCTCCATAACTTGAAGGGAATTCCATTTTCACTTTTTTTGGCACTTCGTTTGTTGTTCTTTCTATGTGAAAAAAAAGGTTTCTTTCCACTCCATAACATGAAGGGAATTCCATTTTCCCTTTTTTTGAACTTCATTTGATGTTCTTTCTAAATTTTTTAATGCATATCCTCGAAATTTTAATAGAATATTTTCATGACTCGTCATAGACCTTACTATGTCTAATAAGGTATGGTTCCTCCTTTCACTAACACCATTCCACTATAGTGTGTACAGTGGAGTGAGTTGATATAGAATCCTAAACTCCTATAGAAATTTGATGAACTCTTAGTTAATATATTCACCATCCAGATCCAATGCTTGAATTCCTTTAATTTCTGAAAGGAATCATTATTTTTCTTCATTAAGTAAACATAACCATATCTACTCACGTCATCAGTAAAAGTTATGTAGTAAGAATATCCACCTATAGCTTCTACTAGAAATGGTTCACACACATCAGTGTGTACCAATCTAAGAAGCTTTCTGGACCTTTCACCCTATCCACCAAATGGTGGTTTGGTCATTTTCCCTTGTAAATAATCATGAAATCAATCAACTGGTTTTAGCTCAGAAGAGTCCAAATAACTATCCTGATAGAAATTTTTCAAACGCTTCTCATTTACATGACTAAGATGATGATGCCATGGATGTTTGTTATAATATTCGTGTGAACCTAATTAATTATCGATTTTCAAAACATGGTTTTCATAATTTAATACATATATACCATTATTTAAATGATCCATACAATATCATATTTTTTCCCTTATAAAAGAAACAACTTTTATTTCCTAACTTCAAAAAAACTCATCTGTATCTAGGCCTTATAAAGAAATTATGTTTTTGGAAACTGTAGGCACATCATAAAAATTTCTAAAAACCAAAATCATTCCCATTGTAAATGAGTGGTTTTAGTCATCAATGTCCATAGCAACTAGACTTGCACCATTGAAATCTCTCAGATCCACCACTCCTCTGGTAATCTTTCAGAATCTACTTGGTTCTTGCATTTGGATTCAGATGTGATCCCCACAAGCTTTATCTACTCCCCAATGTATAGATATTTAAAAATTAAACTCAATAAATAATGCACCTTTGTCTTCCCCTTGATTTTTAGTACAGTTCCTCTATAAGTGTCCTAAATTACCACATAAAAATACTTCCTCTTTTCCATTCCCTTCCACTGGATCTTATTATTTGTTGAAGAATAGTGCTCAGGATCTTTTTATTTTTTATAAGTTTTAGTCCCCTTTTCCTTTTTCTTCCTTTTATTTTTCACCATAAGGACTACAGGTTTTTCATTCCCCATTTTCTCATCCACTTGTAAAATTAAAGTAATATGTTCCAAAAAACTCTTATCATTATTTATCAGATTGTAATTAACAATAATGTTGGATAAGGTCTTGGGTAGTGATAAAAGTTTGATATCTCTACACAACTCATTTGGGAATTTAATACCTAAGATGTTAGAGCATTCAATTTTTTCAATATGCTAGACTACATCAGGCCCAGATGGTATACACTCTCTAAGATCAGTTGTTAAAAAATAATTTGATATCTCATACCCCTCCTATCTCACCTTATCTTGATAGATATATTTAAGGTGAGACAACATATAATAAGCATCCATATCCTCATGTTTCTTTAAAATATCATTGGACATGGATGATTGAAAAAATCATTAAACAACTAAATAATCATTAAAATGTTAATCATAGGGAGATAGCTCTTCATCACTTGCTTCATTACCATGTGCAACTGGAAAAGGTTCTTCTAGAATACATAATTTACTTTCATGGTGAAGGATGACTCGTACACACCTTTTCAACTCTTGGAAATGTGTATTGGTGAGAAGGTTTTCCTTCTCAAGTATGGATCTCAATGATATTTTTGATTTTATTTAAGGATATTTCTAAAAAATAAGATAATACTAATTTTAGTGCATTATCTGATATAATTTAGAAAAATAGATAAATATTAAATTTATTAGTCTCTCACTATTTTATTGAACCCCAATATACCTTACCATTAGCTTCAGAATATCATGTTTCTTGGATATTTTGGTGGAAAGGATCCAAATTCCCATTATAATTACCCCAACTTGGGTTAGTCAAGAAACATTAATGGTTTTAGGTAGGAATTCCAAATTAAAACTATATTAACTCGCAGTTCCTTGATCCGCTGAGTGGACTCCCAAATCATGAAACCCTTAAAACAATTTCTTCAACCATTGCCTATCAGTTACACCAAGTCCCACTTTGGAAGTCAACCCTTGATGTGAACTAAGATAATTGAACCCTTAACTATAAGTTATAATTACTCACTAATTGAAAGCACCCCAACTAGGGTTGGTCAATAACTTTTAACTATGGTTTGATTTTAATTAAAATAGTGGGAGGCTATACCCACTTATTATTTTGTTCAGGGATTTTATTCTTTTATGCATAAATTTCCAATTATTATATTTATTACATGATTGTTAATATTAAGTGGATTTATTTATATGATTAACCATGTCTTAGATAATATTTACACATAATACAATTTATTTTTGTTCTATCTTCCATGCTTATTAATTTCATTAAATTATGTGATCTTGAAAAAACATACATAATGAAAGAACCATGAAAACTGAAAGAAATAAAATAATAAAGTGGTATGATCATGAGATTAAATTAGTGGTTATTTTATCTAGAAGTTGATAAAATAACCACTTACCTAAGGTAAAAACAACTTCAACCAATTATTTTCCAAGTTACATATTTCCACCAATGTATCTCCTTGTATCGATTTCACCTTAGCTCCTAACATAAACCACCTCAAGTAGCTTGGTAGATCTATAGTTTAAAAATTCCTTTTAACAAACACATAGGTGTGGGGGAAAGAGGTTTATATAAAAAAATCATGGGCATTCAATCCCTACATAATAAGAGCATTGAAGGAACACATGAAAAAAATTTAATTTAATAATAAATTAAATGAGACTAATCACATAAAAAGGTCTAGTCTAGCTCATGATAATACACATGTATGCAATGAATTAAACATTTAATAAAACTAGAATTCAATTCTTAATCATTTTTATTTAAGATAAATCGCCCACAAATAGATTAATTAATATCTTTAATTTACCAACTATTTTATCTCAATTATTATCTTAATTTACTTTAGATTCTCATCCATTATAGTTTTAAACAAATTAAATAAATTCATTTAAAATTAACTACATATATAAATGTACCTTATAGGAAACCTGGTGAATACCCTTCCGATTCTACCCAACATGTATTAAACTCATATACTACTTTACTCTTGTGTAATATGGAATACATGACTTATCATGTACTTTTACAACATGTAATTCATGGATGATTACATGAATTACAAGATTTTTCAGTCACGTGTTATGCTTCAATGCACGTAGAGTAACAACTTGTAATAAGACTCACACGTGATATGAAGATATGAACATTATGTATATATTAATAAAACATTTATATATTTATGTATATTAAAACCTATCACATGGCATGTCCTATCTTTTAGACAATAAGAAAGTATATTTCTCAAGGTTTACACAGTAAAATAAATAAATTTTAAGTCTGTGTCGTTTGGTTTAAGTATACAACATTTGCATCCGAGATACACTACATGTAAATCTCTTGTGGTCTATTTGAGGTACAAGCATAGGGAATATTCATGTGAATAATACCTTAGAAACTGGAGTACATAGCTTGTCCAATGGGAAACATGTCGTGTAATCTCTAAATTACACCGTCACCAGTGAGGTAGTCTGTGTATGGTAATGCATAGCACATATATGACTCAAAGGTACTACACACCATGTACGTGGGCTACATAGTGTGTACTCTAGTTGACTGTGTTCCGCCCTATCCTGGTCAACATGTGGTGTAAGAATTAACTACATCGCATGTCTGAAATGAACACAGTTTTAGTAATTGTTGAATTAACTCTTAGTGAATTGGCCATGAGTACATGGAATGTAATTCTGATCACACAATGTGTAATCCTTTTTTACCTTGTAAAACTCCTTGAAATCTCTAGATGAGATATTAGATGTTATTTTAATCATAAAATTAATCATTTTGATTAGATCTATGAGAAATGATAGAGGAAGAATCAGATCTCACAATTCAAATTAAAATAAATATTAAACTTTAATTGAAAACTAAATTAAAAAATACGTAAATCACCAACAATATTTCAAGAATTAAAAATAATGATGTGTCGCTCTAATACAACTTGTAGGTTATGAGCATAGCAGAAGAATGCGATGGATGGTTTACAATATTGATTTTTTCTAAAATAAATTATCAATTAAAGATCTACACGGAGATGAATGTCATGATCCATGGAATTGAATCAATGAAATAGATAATGGATAATTACGCTGGAATAAGAGAAAGGATCATCACATATTATTTATAATTAATTTAATTAAATAAAGAATTAACTTTAAGGAATTATTTATATATTGATGAATCTGGTGATAGATATATGGTCCACCATCATTGAGTTATAGAAACCATGTGTAGATTTCCTCTAGAGGTGATCTACATGTGTTCTACGAATCTCCATACATCACTGAGGGAATCTTTGGGTTCTAGCATGGAAGATCATTGCGCTTGCGTAGTCTTCCTTTGATCACTTCAAGAAACACTTCCAAATAATTCTCATTAATCCGATGGAGTATGAATTCTCTCCATTCTTAGGATTGTTCTTGGAGAAGGTAGCTCTCTAAGATTAAGATGGTTCTCCAAATCATTGTGCACAATCAAGAAAAATTAATTGCCTCATTGAAAAACAAATATATTTGGGTTTATATATTACTAGGGTTAAGATAAAATAATTTAAAAAGTGCCATTTTTTATTTTTTAATCCTAGAAAAAACCCCATGTTAAATAATAATAATAATAATATCAATATTTTTTGACATTCACTTAACTTTTGAATTATTAATAAATATTTTTTAATCAAATAATATTCAATATTTATTATTTCACACCAGACCTAAAATATCAGCCTTCCATTCCTCTATAATATTTATTAGACCATGAATAATGACTATTTATTTATTAAATAAATATCAATGCATTATTTAGTAATAAATATTATATTCACTAAATAACAGATAAATATTTATCAAATATTCCTCTCACATTATATTCTCTCAATTAACAAGTCATGGAACATATGTAATAAATAATAAATGAGTAATTATTAAACCATGTTTGGGAGTATTATTTATTCAATTTTTTAAATAATAAATAATAATATATTATTAAACTGAGATTTTGGATACACTTAGTGTATGGCCCTCTGGGAATTTTTCTTAGTGGTATTAGGTGAAGCAGCCTAAAGTCCAAGGTTAGAATCTAAAAACATTCCAAGGTACCCATAGAGAAATATATTAATGATGAAATGTAATGTTACCTTATATAGATTCTTACTAAGTAATATAATCCCTTTATCTCTATATCTCTAATGAAGCAGGTGGAATGCTAGTGACATCAACCTATGTTCTCGATTTCTCTTTCTTTGACATTATAGAAATTGAACTTGCCTATAGAATACCATGTCCAAGGATTCCTTTAGTATATATCACTTCCATCAAAGGCCCTAAGATATCAACTTCTGTTAAATAATAGAAGGAAAAAAATCCTTTTTCTCATTATTCATTAATGTAATGTTACTTGTGATGCACCCAATGTATCCTACCTTGCTGTGAACATTTTCTGTCATGTTTTTCATCATTACATCAAAGTACGTGACTCATAATACTCATTAATAATAATTATAAAGTCTAAGGACCAATACATGCATCTGTATATGAGAAAATCTAATGAAAAATATAAATTTTTATTTCCTACCAACTGGTCTCATTCTCATAATATCCTCCTTGATATTACCAAATGCATACACCAAGAGAAGGTTCCTCAATGTCTTATTAATCTCCACCCATGTTAGCCTTTATCATTTTTACATGCTCAAATGATATCATCCAGCTATAGAGCATTTTTTTAAGAATAATGGTGTTTCACTTTTGAGTTCTCATCGTAGCGAGGAACTGCTATGACCTTTTAGTATGATATCTACTCTTAGGACATTATCACATACAATGTTACACAGAATAATAATCATCTTGTGATATGTAGTTTACTAATATTCAAAAACCATGAATACAAGTTATCATAAAGTATATAAAAATTGGTTCTAGGGCACCAACTCCAAAAGGAATGTCATGTGGATCAACACGTGTGATAAATTAAGCGAGATCCAAACTACATGGAATGTAGTTAGCAGTACATATCATGTGAAATATATAATTTTTCACCAGGTACACATTGAGTGATATTCAGTGTATCATGTGGGTATACACACTTAATAATTAATTCGGTGTAAATTTATTAGTGAAATGACATGTAACATTTATTGTACATATCGTATACTTCACATGCATTTACAATGGTGCATGATCTATATTTTTATAGAATGTTGGGTGGTCATACACAATACATATAATACATTTCTTGACCCATGGAAATATACATCATGTATATCAGGACACATCATGTGGGAATACATATCATGTAAGTATGCATTACATGATAGGGACCATATACATCATAATTCATAGGACATGTCAAGTGATTGTACAAACCATGTAAGTGCTAAATTAAAAAAATATATTTAATATAATGTATAAGGAACACATTCATGTTACCTCTATATTATATGCTCTGTATATATTTAATTTTTGAAAAGGGATTTAATTCAATGAAGAAGAAACATGTCAATTGTCCTTCTTAGTACACACCCTGTAGATAATTTTTAAATTAATATTATAATTATTTATTTTCTTTAAAAAAATTTATTATGATAATATTATTATATCCCAAATACTTTTTGCATAAAAGTTTAAGATAAAAATCACTATTTATTTATTTATTCTAGAAAATTGGTCTTATTTAGAATGAATTGAAATAATTTCTAGTAGGTATAAATATTCATTCATTTCATGTTGTGATGGACCATGAACTTAAACAAAATGTTTATGTGTTGGAGTAAAATATTTTATTTAACTATTTATTGCATGATTTTATATAATAATTTATCATTAATTTAAATATATTGATTTTTGAATCATCCCTTCCTCATTTATTATGTATCGGTCTGCATGTCTAAGGTTTATTTTATGAAACCCTAAAACCTTGATTCCCCTCACCTATGAGTGAGAAGATATTTGTAAAGGATGGAGCTCCCAATAAGAGGATATAGTTCAAGACCTGAGTTAAGGTGAATCCAACCAATGAGATATATAATAGAGTGGAGAAATGTTGTTACTTGAGCTGAGGATGGTCTCAATGAGTTATTTCACCAATGTTCAAGAATATTATACCTCCACCAGATAATCTAACCAGTACAAACCTATTTTCATATCACATATTTATTTAATTTTTTAGTGAATGGTTATTTATTTAATATGTGATTCTTGGTTTATTTGGATTATTAAAGGAGGTCAAATAATGTAAATAAATTAATGTTCAATCTAGGATGAAATATAATTAAATAAATATACATAAATTATTTTATCATACATGCTTAATTAAATTTTGTAAATTCCATATAATATTAAAAATAATGTGAAAAATAAAATAAATAATATATAAACATAAGTTAAACAAAAATACCTTAGTCAAAATATTAATTCAATAAACACCTTTTATCACTTTAGTTGGAATGCATCTGTAGAACAAAGTATTACTCCATCTATCATTAGGAGACTTTCATTTAGTAGGGTGTTTCAATGTAAGTCTTCAATTTACTTAAACAAGTTATAATTAGATGTATTTTTCCTCGTAATACTTGGTGTAACATGGAGGTAAGAATTAAAGAAATATGATTTTTGGATATCATGATTGGGAAGTCCACATAATAGATTACGGAATTATAAGACAAAGTAGTTTGAATGAAAATCCTACCAAAATACCTTAAAATAATTTTATAATGCCTCTATCTAGGTTATTTTAAGGCAAATATAGATCCTTTAAACTATAATATCAATTCATTGAGTTATTATAAATCTAATGGTGAGGATTGGTTATGTTTCATAAAATAGGGGTAGACTAATTCATAGGTTAATTATATAAAATCTAGTAATCAAAATAGAGTACTAAAATATACTTTTATATGTTTTTGGGAAAAAAAAATTTCAATACTATGATCATTCTTATGAATAGAAAATGTCCTCACAAGAACAAATCTAAAGAGTTACTATAGAGAAATTTTTATTATATGTTGGAATACCTTATTCCAAATCAACCATCTCCATGAGTGAGTAAAGGTGAAAAGGATGCCTACATGACATACATATAGGATAATTAAGATGTCCATTTTATTATGTTACCAACTATTTTTGGAGAGATGAAGTTGCAATATTGAAATCTAGATTCATCCACCATGATAACTCGTCTTCTATAACTTGAAAAGGATAAATTTAGGCAAAAGATAAATGAGATATTCATTATACTATACTTGTATAAACTAAAAGATACATACATGCCTAGTGATATTACCTTCAAGAAGTTGAATTATAACAATTATTTATCAAAGATTTGATTCTATATAGATAAAAAAGTGTCCATTATTCTCATAACTTCTTTACCACCTAGATTATTTTACAGATGCTTCTATATAAAAAAACGGATTTTTACATTAAATTACTATCATATTCAATGATATGAATACTAATAAATTCCTTATCATATATTAATTGATAATCTGTGTAAAATTAATATGATATTGTTCTAGAGTATCTATCATATTGAATGGTCATAGAAATTCCCCTCTATGATGAGAAACATTAACTTCCATTATGTTATTATTAAAATTATTTCAAACTATCATGATAACATTGTATGATAGGAAATATAGTTTATTGACTTTAAGGTATGTGCACTCATAAGTGGATAATAATTCATCTCATGATGTTCATACTTGGTAATCTTGTAGTGGAAATATTACAAGGACCGGTCCACCTATTGAACTTCCAAATGTTTATGTGTTATTGGATATTCCTATCTTTGAACATGTTTACTGATCCTTAGACATAAATGTGATGCCTCAGACCTGTTCTCTTGGATCCAATTCCATAATCGTATACTTTATATATTGGATTTGATACTAATTTTAGATTCCTAGACATAATTATCCCATAGTTACAGAAGTTAAATAAATCATTGCATTACACACATTTGAAATACCTTTTAGGTTTGATGATTTATTAAATTAAGAAAAATCATATTTTTAAAAAACTCATGTCTTTATCAACTGATGTAAAATTTTCACTATATAAAAGACTACTAAATCTATAGTAAGTCATCAATATCTTCTACAAGTTATCCACACAGGCTATCTTATTAGACATATCATGTGTAATATTTTTCTTCATAACCATGAAAAAATGAATCATAAGATGGGGTGGACTCAAATTATTTGTAAGGTAAAATAAATAAATGTGTAAATCATGGAATAAATAGGTCATAAATAATAGGGAAGGATTAGATAATAAAAATAATACCGTAATAAAATTAAACTGAAAGCATATTGTATCCATGAATAAAAATGAAGTTAATAGTTCACATGGATATCAATAACTAGTTCCATAGTGATGAACGGAATAATTTTGAATTGTTAATTCCATACCATACTCCAAGAAATCATTAACTTAAACATGGTGTTCTTATTTTGAAAATAATATCTTGTTCTAGGAAGTCATTCACCAAAATACCCAAACATTTTTTCCTCATGAGATCGACCAATACATCAAGGGGATAAAAAATTTAGATTCATACCCATAACTTGTTTTAGTCAAATGTATTAAAAATATGATATATCTAGAAAACAATACACAATAAACTTTTCAAATATTCTTATTGATTCTAATAATAACATACAAAGCACCACTGATTTCTCTATAAAAATATCATAAGATAAAAACCATATGGGGTAGTGGTATATGCTTAAGTAAATTAAATAATGACATTATTATAAAATATATATAGGTATAAGGTGAATGGTTGATAAAAAACTCCCTAATGTAAGAATGAAAAAATGGAAATATATTACATTAATGAAAAAAATCTTTGTAAAAGAATTCTTAACGAACGATACCAACCAAGAAACTATTAGGAATTGGATTTTTTTGGTAATGTGAGTTCACTAACCTAATAGATAAATATATAATAGTGTATAAATAGTGAAAAAACCCTATTAGGGTAAATAGTTTTAAAAATGAAATAGAAAATGGAAGTATAATCTTAAAAAATGTTTTAGAAAAGGTTTCTAAAATTGATGTGAAATATGAGGTTATGGGTCACTTCCAAAAGTATTTTATTAAAATAGTGTAGTGAAAAATCTTTGAGAATCATTAACTTTAAAAAAATAAATAATAGGGCCTTGAATGTACATAAAGTTTATCTTGGATAAATCATGAGAGGAAGAAAAAAATATATGAAATTGAAATGAAAAACACTTTTTAATGTTTTCCAAATACCTTTTTTCAAAACTCATATTTTTAAAATAGTAAGAAAACATTAATTTATACCAAAATATATTTTTCCCCATATATGTAAATAAATTTAAATACAAAAACAATTAGGGTGGTATAACCTAAGCATGAAATAAATAACTTCCTGAAAAAACTATATAACTTAAGTAAAGGAGACTTGAGTTATCAATCTTCCTTATGAGAACCATACTTTTTGAAGTAAGAAATATTTTGAGAAAGTTTTATTAAATGGTAGAAAATTAAATTTATAGAAAACATATAATACCAAATAATATAATAAATTGGTGGAGTCTGCCCAACTTTTATTTCCAAGAAGACAATCATAACATAGTGAATAAATATTGGGTTTTGAAAAGCCTTACAACTACGAAAACAAAAGGGTAATATAGATTTAATGAAAATAAACTAATTTTGATTAGTATTTACCATTAATATAATAAATAAAATTTCATGGTTATTGATTATACCATTAAATGTAATACATGGTGCATAACATAAATATGTCTCAAGGAAGTAAAGTTTGAGATAAATAATCCTTATCACTTGAGAAACTTTTTAATCAAAACCCCTTGAAATAGTGAGATTATAATTGAACATAAAATACCATGATTAAAAGATAATTCATGATATGATATATTAAAAAGGTATTATATACACCACATAATGAAATTAGGTGCATAATAATAAACATGTCTGAAAGAGAGAAATTTGATACTTAAACCCCTACCTTGTCCCAGATTTATTATGTGCATTAGCCTAACTTCCTAAATAATCAAATTAATTTTATTATAAAACTTATCAAGATCCTAATTATTATATATTTAATTTAATATTTCCATTTATAATCATATTATATTTATATTTATATTTCATTATAGCATATTTTGGTTACTTGAGGTTATTCGGTTAGTTTTTTCATAACTCCTTATGTATATTGAGCATGGAAGAAAGAATCATAAAATTGTTTCATAGTATCCATAATATCAAATATTTTATTTAAATAATATTTATATACTAAATATATTTTTAAATCCAACCATGATGGGTGGATATGAAAAATGAATATCATTTCTCATGGAGGCAGTAGTCCACATATACGCATAATTAATGTTCCCATTTCTCAACGAATGAGAGGAAAATAAATTTTTTAATATTTAATTTTTATAGTCATATTAATATTTTATATATAACATATATTCATAAATATAATCATTAAAATCAACCCTGAGCGATGTTATAAAAAACAAAAGGTGTCTCTTTATGGAGGTGGTAGTCTGTGCAGACGCACTAATGACGCTTTTCTTTTACCTAGTGGATTGAGAGAAATAAATAATGGTCATTACATCCAAATAATAACATATTAGTATAAAAATTATAATTATTTAATTATATTTCAATTGATATAATAGGTTTGAAAGATTAATAATAAGAAAAATATTAAAAGGCTGGTAATACTAATGTTGGAAACTTGATCTTCCATAACACCCAAAGATTTTGAAAATAAATTTTATATTGAATGCATAAAACCCTGAGTCTCAAAAAACACCACTTTTTTATAAGATATCCAATAACCTTAATTTTTTCAACCTTTGTGATTTTAATTTTGAAAAACTAACATACATGATTTCCTTCAGTAAGATATTTAGAGTTTGATAAAATCAACTTAGTTTTGGATGAATAGTAACATACCCTTATGAATAGTAACATACCCTTATGAATAATAATGAATAGTAATGAATAGTAAATCATCCAAAAAATAGAAACTTCACCCATGAAACATACAATTTAGACATCTTGTAAGAACCCGTGTTTTTCTGGACTGTAGTTTTGAGCAGAAATTGGAATTTTTGTTGTTTGCTGCTCGTGAGGGGTAAATGGACATTTTAACCTACTATCTGATCTCAGATAATTTTTTTGACAACTAAGTTGGCCTCGAAATAGGGATTTTACCCTAGGATAAAAGTTTGGTGGAAATCTGAGCAGTTCTAATTTTAGCGGAATATTTAATATTTAATATTATTAAATTAAATATTAAATTATTCATGTAGGTTTGTTTGGAAATAAATTTTAAATGTAGAATCGTATTTAGATTATGTATTCTCCATTGAGTCTGGAATGGTTATTTTATCCTAGGGAAGGCATAAACTCATGTCGGGCACCGGGGCCAGCCCGGGCCCCTTTTTCTTCCTTTTCTTTTCATCTTTCCTTTTCTTTTCTTTTCTCTTCCTTACTCCCCCTTCTTGCACATGCTCCATATGTGCTCCTACTTGGCCATTTCTTTTGGTGGGATTTAGATATTGAGAAATAGATAGAGTTGGGGGGTAGGAGGGGTACCGATTCGAAGCTCTCGACGCGTTGAGTCGGCATGCGGCAACCGGGAGCCGTGAAATCAACCGAAGCTTCAGCGGTTTCCACCCGAAGGTAGGGACGATTATGTTTTCACCATATATTCTCCTTAAACATGTTTTTTAGGTATTTAAAGCCTTATATTTATTTCTTGTAATTTCATGGGGATCGATCTATTGTTTCGGGGGCGAAAATGGGTGTTTCGGGCGTTTTGAGAGATTTCTCGACAGAAAACCCAGAATACACGGTGTGTGTTCTAGGGGTACACGCCCTGTGTTCTTCCTGTTCGGGGAAGATGAATTTTTCTTAATTAAACACCATGTACATTGATTACACTCTCTGTAGTTGGTGGCTATGGGATTGGTCGTGTGAATTAGAACACGAAATAGTGGGTTTTAAGGAGTACACGCCATGTACAGTAAAGTACACGTTGTGTAGTGGTACTTGGGCATGTTTTTTATTTAAAACACACAAGGGGTAGCTTTTTTTGAATATTAAATGTCGTTTACAGTAAATTACATGTCATGTACTATTACACAGGCAGGCCCAATGTGTTCTGGCCATGTGCCCGGGCCATGTACTTCCCCGTCTTAGTAATTTAGGGATATCTTAGTCCCTAGAAGTCATAATTGGGTGTGTGAGTAGTCTATTATGAGATTTTCTCTTCATAGATCATAATTTTATAATCCCTTTTACATTTATAGGTCATATAAATGGGGTTTTGGGGGTTTTTATCTAAATGGAGGGGTTCTTTCTGTAGTTATCAAGTTCAATTGACACCTAAGAGTGAGACATGGAATGGATGATAGGTTGGGTGTTTGGACCAACTTAGTTGAGACCTTTAATAGGTGATGATCTAGGATCTATCTCCTGTAACATATTCTTTAGAGGAAATTCCCCTTGTGAGACGTTCCCTTCTGGCCTATGAGTCTGTGAGACCATATACGTCTAAGGATTCCCTGAGGGATTCCTTTACTTGTGTACTGACCTTGGGAGTTCCTTGTAGGATCCCTCTCCTGTTTTTCCTTTGATAGGACCCATGTTATGGAATTCATATATCATCCTTCCTTTTAGGATCCATTGTTGGATTCCTACCTTTCTCTTCGCTAAGGATCCCATGTAGGATTCCTTCACTCGTGGTTACCTGGATAATCTTGAGTATAATTCTTCCTCAGTGTTTTACTTGAGGGACCCAGTGGGTGATCATTATTTGAACGACCCTGAGTTGTTACGTCAGGTTTGGGTAGATATAGTGATCGAGTGTCACCTAGAACCTATGCCAAATTGGTGATCCCTTTGAGGCTATGGATGTGTTATTGGGTTGGGTGCTCGAACCACCCTCACTATTTGTTTATATCTGACTTGGTTTGCTGATGTTGTAGTGTTTACCAGAGGTGCTTCCTAGTTGGTGGTTGTTGAGCCTGACACGAGGCATATTTCCTGTTTTATTGGATGCCTATTATTCCTTGTGTGCCTGATTAGGTGGTTTGTGCCTTTCTAATCAAAGTCTTTGATTATCATGTGCAAATTCCACCAATACCCTTGAACGAGGTATTGCGTGTTTACCGTTTTACCCATGTTTATTTCTTAACATGATTGTATTCTTGTGTAGAGGTAATTTGGATATGAATAGGGTTGATTATTATGCTTTGGATTTTTTTCTCTTGCATGTTATGCTTATGATCGTTTGGTCCTGTTTAGACAGTTTGGCTTCCTTGCCTGTTTTCCATGCCTATTGTTGTAGGGTGGAGAGTTTGTATTTTGACATGCTTGATATGTTGTACACTAGTTAGCCAAGTAGTTCTGTAGGTTTACATTGGCCATTTTTCACTGCTATGCTCGTTGACCTACACAGGGTCGTGAGAACCTGGTGTAGTTTTCTATAAGGGGAATTGACCGAGTGAGATTCCTCAGAGAGTCTTTGAGAACTTTAGGCTATAACGGGGATTGACCAAGTGGGCATCCTCAGAGAGCCAAGAACCACTTGGGGCTATAAGGTGATTGACCAAGTGATCTTCCTCATAGAGTACTTGATTGCTCTAGTCTATAAGGGGAATTGACCATTTGATCTTCCTCAGAGAGTATTTGTTTTAATTGAATGACTTAGGCTATAAAGGGAATTGACCATGTGAGATTCCTCAGAGAGACTGTGAACTTGGGGCTATAAGGGGAATTAACCGTGTGAGATTCCTTAAAGAATCCTTGACTACCTTAGACTATAGGGGGAATTGACTGTGTGAGCTTCCTTAGAGAGTTTTATTTTACCTTTGACTATAAGGGTAATCGACTATGTGAGCTTCCTCAGAGAGTCGTTATATATCCTTATAACTGAACCAGAGGGGTAAGACTATGAGTACTACCCAGAGGGTTGCTTGTGTTTGATTGGTTGAACTAGAGAGTAAATTTTTTTTGTTTATCTTGTTCAGAGGCATATCTCTGGCTTTGGATGAAGAAGGTACATGTCGATGAGATTACAGACCCAGAGACCAACTTATTGATACACAGCTTGTGTGGCATGATGTCCAACTCAATTCCCTTGAATAAGATGTCTAGGAGATCGGGCTTATAGTCCCAAGGATCGACTGTTTATTTTGTTTCTTATTATTTTAATCACTTAATCATGAATATTCATATTTATGTATATGTGTATAGGTATGTGACAGTACATGTGTACGTATATAGATATGGAAATCCATGGTGGAAGTTGCCCAGTTGATAGGGATTTCATACCCTGAGTTCAAATTTGGTTGCATGTTTGGTTTACTTCCTTTTGTTGTGTTCCAGTGATGTTGAGCACATTGTTGTGTCGTACACTTTTAGCAGCACATTTATAGGTTGCTTGTCGGGGTGCCCTATTGAGATTTTTTCTCACCCCTTCACGTGCACCTCGGTGTACATGGGGACCTTATGTATTCTTTTCAGGTTGAGCATGATTTTCATGGTGGATAGGGCTGAGGCCTAGTGTTGCATGATTGAGTGGAGTTGCTCGAGTGGTTCTACAGACCGAGCTGCTGCAGTTCGACAGTGTCTGGAGATCGGGTATGCGGATTGGCTCGGAGTTAGTAGTAGGGCCCAATACTTTTACATTTAGTTTCTTTTGTACTTGTATTTGTATGGTTGACTCGGTGCGTGACCAGTGTTGTATTTTATTTCATAGCTGTTAGGGATTTTACAACATTTTACTATTACATCTTGTTCTATTTCACTTGTTTATTGTTTCCGCACTCTGCTTACTTTCCACTGTGTATGACACTTAGTTATTCCCACTATTTTCTTACTCTGGTATGAGGGCATAGTCTCCCCACTATCACACCCTTGGCCCTCACTGCTAGTTGACAGCCTCTGGCGTATGGGGAGGTGTGCGTGAGGCCTTGTGTCAAACCGGCTCGGAGCACCGGTTTAGTGGATTCTGAGTCGAGATGTTACACATCTTATAAGTGAAAAAACAATAATAATATAAGTATTGGTATTTTTATATGTCATAAATATTTTAAATACAATTTTATTATTAATTTAATAATTAAAAATGGAAATTTATTTTCATTAAAATTTGATCATAAATTGTTACTTTATTTTCATATGGTTATAAGATAATTTTATGGGACCTTGATTAATTTTTCAAGGTGTTATAAAACAAGTTATAGTTTTAAAGTTGTTATTTTTTAATAAAAATTAATTTTATTTAAAAATTAAATAAAATATATTTATATAATCATTTTAAAAAAATTTATTTCATTTTTTAATTCTACACGTAAAAAAATGGTCGGGGCGAATTTTTTTGGATTTTTCTAAAATACTTTTATTTTTCATGAATAGTAAAAATAGAGTTTTGAGTTTTTTGTAATGACATCATAATGATATAATTAATATAAAATTATGGTTGACTTGTGTACATTAAATTATTATATGAGGTGTACCAAGTGTCCAATACCATGGGAAAATACCTTGTGTAAGCCCATGGTTTTACAAAAACCACTAATGAGGTGGCCTTTCAAATTAATAAAAAACTCAATCTCTTTTATTATAAGGACCCACTCATTCAGTTGTTTTCTTTCATTCCAAACTCATAATACTTCAATATATGGTATTTTTACCTCTATAAGAATCCTCCCAAGGTATACTAAATCCCCTAAGGTCCCAACCTTCATGTTTTAGGAGATACTCTATGAGGTAAGGGAATCTACCACCCTTCTCTTTTTTAAACTTTCATTTTGTGTTATTTTTTTTAATTTCAGTTGGATTATATTGGGATATGTCATTACATATCCCCCTTAATGTCCATAGTATGTAATAATAATGAGATATTCATTTACCTCACCAAAATATTTTATGAAATTGTAAGTGATGTCATTAGGGTGCTGAATTTTCGTAAGGGATTTCTCAACTTTTCTATTATTTCGCGTTACTTTCTTTTCTTTTCTTTTATTTTAATTACTCAACTACATTCATACAAATTTTGTGATATCTGAAGTAACATACATATACTAGAATTTTTTTTATAAGTTAATAATTCATAATCATCTCTCCATTCCCATTCTTTTATACAAAAAATGAAAACATCGTCCGAGATGTGTTAATTTATCACATTCAAGGATAACGTGTTTTCAATTTATATTACCATCTTCAATTATGGCCATGAAACCATTTTGACAGTTGGACCAGATTATAGTATATATTATATAAATTTTTTAAGGTTATGGAATCTTTTTTAACACATGATATTAATTTATAAATCAAAATGAGTTTTTTGTGATTAAAACCCACAGTTAACCCAAACAATTATCATTAACGTTTTATATAATGATTCATCTTCAATCCCAATAACCAAATGAATTTTATAACTTTGTAATCTTATGGTTGTTCACTAATAACATATAACTTCAATTCTGGGAAACCATTCTCATTCTAAATTTTAATCTGTATATGAATATAATTAATCCAACCATGAAAAACAAGGAAGAAAACACTCCCAAACAATTAAATGGAATATCTTAACCTATCAAAAGGCCATTAATGAACATAATAAGGTTATACTATATCAATTAAATTTAGAGGAGGTTATGGATTAATTAATTAAAAAACCTAAATTTTATTATTCATGTCATTAATATCAAGTGAGGAACATCTTCAGACTTAAGGTAAGGGATTTTTACCCGAACATCCATTTTTATTCTGGTTAATTTTATTGTCAACTTAACTCAATAAAACTATTATTTATTATTACATAATTCTCATATATTCTGTATTATTTCACTAAATATGTTTGGAAACCATAATACTTCTTTATGTTTTGGCGACTTACACTTTTTAAAAGGAACTATCAACAGTTTTTCCAAAATACAAGCTCGATTCAATAGAATTTCTCAAATTCTTACCTAATTTCAAGGGCACTCTTTCATCTATTTATAGAAACCATTATATTTATAAAATAACTTATTTTATTATGAAATTATCATATTACTTATTTTAAGGTTTTATTTTTTAATTTTTTTCCAAAATAACTCTTCTTTTTAAAGTAAAACAGTATTTACCTCAAGAATTACTTAGTGATTTCGTAATAGTATCTTCAGTTGTTTCAACAATTTTATTTATTACTATGTATTATTGGGATTAATAATTTTGATATTATCTACCATATTTATTTGAATATTTTATTATTATTTTTACTGTGGATGTGTTATCTTAAAACCATTCACCATTTTACTCGAAATAGTTAGTGTTTATGCTTTATGTTTGGGGAAAGTTAATTACATTTCATATGTTAGTTTCAATATGAATTTATATGTTGCTTATGTTTATTCGAATTCATATGATGAATTAATTGGACTTATTTATTGATGTTTGTGCCTTGATATAGTCCCTAGATGCATCAGTAGGTCTCATGATACAAATAGATACGGACTTGGCCGAGGCCTTGCCCATTTTTAGATATGGTTTTTTCAAAGGCCTTAATCATTTTTATATGTCTTGGCTAAGGCCTTGACGGTATGTTTTAGAATGTATAAAATATGAATTTCTATCATTATGAAACTATAAATTAATATTTAATGTGTTTATTATACTAGTATAATACCTATGATTATGTTTTGTTATGTAAATATTTACTCAGCTCATTTTCATATCATATTATGTTTATGTTAATTTATAAAGGAATGTGTTTTCAATTATTCACCATGAATAATGTTTATAATATATTATATTATATTGTATACCCTTATTGAGCATCTGATTTCAATCATTATTATGTTTTATTTCTCCCATGAGACGGAGAAGTGTATTTTGATAACCTGCATGAGTAATTTAAGAGTTTCGGATGCTTCTAGTGGAACTTGTATGTTGTTTTTCATTAAAAATTGTAATGTCGAACTAATGTATGTATCTGAATTCACAAATATACTAAAATATTGGTTTCATAAAGGTATTTCTTTCTTGTAATCATGTCAATGTATTAAAATAATGCACCAAATCTAGGCTTTTGTGTAACACCTCAAGATTTCATAGTATGTTATTTCTTCAAAGTAATTCAATAACATACACTACATGAAACACTGAGTTCAATTGCACTAAGACTTACCAAACAAGTAGTTAAATAGAAATTTTGTATATTATTAACTTAATTTTGAACTTTATATAATCATTATAATTTTAGAATTCATATTATGAGTTTCTTAGACATAATGTAAGAACAAATACATTTTTTTAGATAAAAGAAGTATTTTTCAAAAAATGCAATTTTACCGCCTTTTAATAGAGAACCCTTCTTAAATCCAATATTTGAAACTTTTATATATTAAATTTGTCAAAATAAACTTCTTCTTTGGAATTTTCCCATAATAATTTAGTTTTAATAAATTTTTGGTGTTTTACTGATAACTTTCATATTTGGGTGAATAGTGAAAAATACTATATTTTAACTGAAAACAACTTTTTTTAATAAAGAAAATTTATAGTGATAAATTATATATTTTAATGGTTTTTAGGTATAAATAAATTATATTTTTACCATTTAATCTAATGCTGGTCATTGTAAGTAATTGTACATTGAAATTGGACATTAACAAGTGTCAATCTTTTGATAGTTATTATTTCTTAAAAATACGCCTTTTGGTTTTGACAACAGGAATTAATTTCAAATTAATAAATGAAAATTATATGTTTTTAATTTTTTTAAATAGACATCATTTTTGTATTCGGAATATCGAAATTATCCTAGGGTAAATTTTTGGTATTTTTCGGAAAACTTTCAATTTTGGATGAATAGTGAAAAACACTGAATTATTGTTTAAAACCAGGTTTTTATTTAAATAATTATTTAGTTTATTTAAATTTATTTTACATCAAAATATATAAATAATAACTATATAAATTCAATGTAATTCATTGGAGTCAGTTTATAATAATTTTAGATATATAAAAACTGTATTGAATTTTTCACCGTCTTTCACCCACCTCCTAGGAGAATTTGCAAATTCACATAAAACTTAATTTTACCGCTTCTATGAGTGTAATTTCAAAACTATGAGAGACATGGTTAACCTCATTGAGAAAAATTTGGTTCAATAAGATGAAAATAATTTTTGGTGAATAGTAACTTTTGACTTTTATTTACCGCAGTTAAAGGTAAATAGGGTAATTCATGGTAAAATAAATATTGTAATAATTCAAAATTACCTTAACACATGTCCTAAACTTATTGGATAAGTAATGGAAGACCATTTAAATCCTTGAGTATATTTTGGTACCCCATGGCTCCACTTATGAATGATAATTACACTTTACATTAATTAATTTAAAGTAAAACAAAATTGACATAAACAAAAATCTTTTAGTAATTAATTTTTATATGGTGTTATATAAGTAATCCTTTTGACTATAAATATTATTTGGAAATATAAAAAGATTTCCTACATCATGGTATTTTTTTATAATCTTTAGACATTAAATAATTAAATTTATTTATGACACAATGATGATGCAGTAATTACCTTATTGATGAAAGGATCAAATAAATGATATTATAAATATTAAAATAAATATAATTTCAAAGGTTTTATGAAATACACGAATTTTATAGGTGAATATGACATGTTAGGGTTGATTAAATTTATCTTGTTCGAATTAATTAAGTTTTTATGACTTTCACAAAAACAAAATACCAAATAGTGTCAAAATTGACATAAATTAAAATTTAAAACAAATACTATATTATTGGTTAATATAATATTTCTAAAAATGTAAGGTCATACAAAGGGATTAAATAATATTAAATATGTCATTAATGATCCTATTGAGGTTCTATTGGAAGTTTAGAGTAAATTTATTAACCATATAGATTAAAAATACAAGAAGACACGGTAAAAGTTAAACTATTTAACTAAGAGTTAAATATAAAAGATAAGGTTAAAATGGTAACATAAACTTTTCTAAAACCTATTGTTTGAGAGTCTTTAGACCCATATCCATCTAAGTATCTAAATAAATTCAGTTTAAACCATTATAAACCTAATATGATTGTATAATAAATTAATACTTTAATCTTTTCCTAAAGTGACCCTCACCCCTCTTATAAAAGGGAACTTCCCCTTCTCTCAAAATTATACCTACAAAGCCATTTTTCTCGGCCAAAACCTACCCAAATATCCTACCAACTATCGTAAATTCATCCTAGAGGCCTTAATTTGGTCATAAATCCAACTTAAGGGTCCCTTTTGATCAAATCAAAAGGAAGAACCTGAAGAAGATGTAATGATTTCACCACCCTCTTTCAAGTTCTCTTATTCTTCCAATTAATCTTTCTTTGTTATTTCCATTCTAAAATAATAAATCCAGTATCTTCTATAAACTTTTATGTTATTATAAATATGGCACAACTATATTCATTATTCTAACCATATTATGAATGATAATGTCACCATGCGTGCGTACGAACGGCTTACCGTCTTCACGTCGTGGTGCAATTTGTTATTCAACGCTATGTTATTTGGATGGATATAATGATGATTAATGTGTATATAAATAATGAAAATGGAATACTAATGTCTCTGTAAAATTAATATACCATCCAATTCCACACCTTTAAGGAAATGATATTGTCGCTCGTGCGTACGTATGGATTACCGTCTCCACGACGCGATGAGATTCATTTACACGATCACCATTCATCGACAATTATAAAAATATATATTACTAATAAGTATGTAATATATAAAATAATAATTATACTTGAGATATATATATTTATATATGTATGTACTCACATATATATTATTCACTTAGTTCCGTTCAATACGATATGAAAACGGAAACAGCGTTTATGCGTACGTACGGACTACCGTCTCCATAAACAGTGTTTTTAATTTCATATATATGTATATTATAAATATTTATATTCTAAATATATATGATATATAAATCATGTTTTATATTCTGGAAGTATTTAAATCTTTTTCTAAGTGATACAATCAAGAGTAACAAGTTAAAAAACTCACGATAAAGAAAGTGATTATTACCCGAAATGTTAATCTAACATGGAAATTATTATTAATGGATATTATAAAGTCATTAATGAATCATGTATGATATAATAAATACTAATACGATTCTGGTATACTTTTATAACATACTATTATCTTCATATAGGAGGTTAAACGTACCCTCGAATAAAGGAAAGTGCAAGGTAAGGGGTTTTCATCTCACTCCTTATTTCCCATTAGATTCATACCATATTGCCACTATTACATTTTGTGTGGTGTATTTACTTCCCATAATTGTATTCTTTATGTAATAAACTTTAATTTATTTGTATTTACATATTCATTGTATGATACTTCTTTCATTGGGTGTATGTTTCATAAGTTACCAAATTGGTAAGGGTTAATTTCACAATCTCTTTATTACTTGAGGTTGTTTTTACGTAAGTATCTACTGGGAAATATTTATTATCCATTTCCATGTTTCATAAAATAGTTTCCAAAGGTATTATTTTAAGGGACTTTTTACTAAAACATCATTTTAAATGTTTTAAAGATTTATTCTTCGAAACCATTTTCATTAATGTCCATGTTTTCAAAATGGTTTTAAGCATTTATTTAAATGGACATGAATGTTTTAAAATGTTAATTACTTTAAAAAATTTCAAAGTGGTAGGGGACACTTTGATTCAAAAAATGTTTTTAAATGTATTACTTTCTAAATTGTGTGAGTTTTAAATTTTTTCATGAAAAAAGGGATATTTCTCTCAAAGAGTTTTAAAAATCATTTTCATCTTTGTAAAAATACTTTAATAGACTTTAAACTTGTTTGAAGTTGATTTATTGGGATATGAATCTTCCATATTGTATTGAAGGTTTTGTGATATGTTTAACTATGGATGTGTTATTTTTATACCATTCATGGTTTATGCGTAGAGTATTGACATTTTGTATTCCAGTTTTAATACGAATATTTATGTTCTGTTTAAACCTTTTCAAATGAGGGATGCATTGGACTTAGTAAGTGATGGGTGGAGCCTGCTATAGCACCTCGATGCATCGGTAGGTCTCATGAGACAAAATAGTGTCTTGGCATAAGGCCTTGACAAAATCTTATTTGTAGTCTTGGCACAACGCCTTAACTATGTGGTTATGATAGTCTGGCATTATGCATTCCATCATTATGAAAGTGGCTATTGATATTGCATCTGATTATTAGACTAGTAGAATATCCATGTTAATAGGTAAATGGTATTATTTTATTGTATCTTTTCCATATTATGATTAAGTTTATGTATAAAATGGATTTTGTTTTAGTCTTATACATTGCCTTCAATGTTTATGCTTATTTATGAAAGTTTCCACTATATTATTATCCTTACTGAGCATCTGAGCTGACCCCATTCTATGTTTTAATTTTCTCAGGATTCCAAGAAGTGTATTATGATTGATAATCAGGGTTAATCTAGGGGATTAATGGCATTCTCAAAGGATCATTTATGTTGTGTTTTATTTTCTAAAGATTAATGTAATGTCCATGTATATGATATATTTTACAAGACTGCTAAACTGATCAATATTTAAAGACTTGATTCCTTTTAATCATGATAATGTATTAAAATAATGCACCGAATATAGGTAACTGGGGTCGGGGAGTTACAGTTCGTATTAAAGTAAGTTTATCAATTACCTTGGAAACTAGATTCAGATAAACTCTGATTATAGCGCATTACCCTAAGATAGACTTTGAGGATTAGTATAGAAGAACGTTCTAGAATTTTGGTACTGTAGAGATTTTGTGAGTTTTCCTAGTAATACATCCCTATCTGGATACGAGCTGGTAGAGGCTACTCTGGCACAAATGTACCTAGGGGTAAAACCCGAAAACACTGCTTTGAGCTAGACTCGAATGAGGACTGGTGCACGAAAATGGGCCTCGCTGCACTCTTGGTTACGACACTCCCAGGGGATATGCTTAGGATAATTCTCATTTTCTTTACAAACCATTATGAAGGGTTTATTAGTATATACTTCCACAAATAAAACATTTTTATGATTATGGATTATATCCATAAACTGTTCAATCTACGTTAGGTATTTTACAAGTTTGTAATTATTCATTATAATTCATAAATTGGCCTAGTGTATTTCATTGTATAGAAATAGCACCCAGTAGAAGGAATGTGAACTCCAACAATACATATGATCCAAAGAGTAAGAAGGATCATATATTTCATGGTATTAAGCCAACATTTATACGGGAAATTGTCTCCCATGTATTCTCAACATATGAAGAAATAGTATCATGTGCTTATAAGATAAGTAAATAATTCTTTGAGTCCTATGGCTTTGAAGGGAAGCAAGATAAGAAAAGGATGGAAGATGGAAAGATGGATAAATGGAAGAAGGAAAAGAAGAATTTTCCCATATGTGATAATTATGGGATGAAACACCCTAGAACTTTCCTGAAAGGAATGAAAGTTTGTTATAAGTGTGGAGAAAAAGGACACCATGTACGTGACTACAAGGGTAAGAAAAAGGTTTCAAATGTAAAATGCTTCATCTGCAAGGAGTTGGTACACTATGTGAACCAATGTCCAAATCATCAGAGTTTTCCCCAAATGAAGCTATTGGATAATAATCAAGTTATGATACTACCATAGATGAGGAGGAATGGTTAGAGTTCTTATGTTGTTATTAAATAATTATGTCATTTTAGTGTTGTATCAATGATGTAATGGTTATAATACTTATGGAGTGTATAAGGATTATATTGCAGTACTATTTCATTAAGTATTTGAGATTGTGTGGAACCAAGAAAAGTGACTCAATACCAGGTTAAATTTTTGGAAAAAATATGGTTAAGAGAAATATAAACCATAATATGGTACTGATACTGAGGTAGTGATTTTGGAATAATACATGTCTGATTTGGATATATTATATTGGATATTCTTGACTACCTTGAAACTAATTAATGATTTCTATATTCCATCATTGATTGAGTTTACAACATTTTTGGATAGAAGGAGTATATCCAGTATTCTATAATGAATAAGGGAAAATGAATGTAATCAATAAGGTTTTATGGTAATTCAGGATGTTGTAGTGTTTTAAAAGAATACATGATGAAGGTGTTCACATGTTATTACGTGGAAAAAAAAAATTCATTGTGTTTAAATTCCCTATAAATTTTGGATTGTGAGTTTGGACAGAAGTATTTTGGATAAATATAGTTTGAGATAATTTTTGGATTTCCATAAAAAGGACAACTCGGAGGTCGGGCGGCAACCTGTCACATCCGGCAAGGCCGTGAGACTTGAACCCGCAACTGAAGGGCGACAAGGGTGTATCACCTACCACTGGCCTACGTGATGTCCTGGATTGAATAATGTAGTTTTTTTAAAAAGTTTTTGGTATATAAATTATAAATTCATTTTTTTAACCCTATAAAAATAGGATAAATAGAATTTTTTTTTTAAATTCTGTTATCTTTTAGAGTGAAAGATGAGTTTGTGGTAGAAATTAGTTAAAGGATGGAACTCTACTTTTTAATTATATATATATATTTTTTCTTCTCTTATTCTATGAAGAAATTAATTCTTAAACTTTAGGTAAGGTGTCTTAAAACTAAAAATGTGTTATCTTAATACCTTATGTTTTTTGAAACTAATGATATTTTAAATCATCATAGATTGATGGCTTTGAGGCCCTCAATTCTACAATTGTTTGTGACTGATGACCTCAATCACTCCCTATAAATATTTACATTTTTTCTCTAATTATGTGTCTCTAATTTCCATTAATTTTCTTTTAATCGAGATCATAATTTGGTGGTTACTTCTTCATTCCCCTTTTCCTCTTATTAAGACTAAATTCTATTAACCCAATTTCCGATGTCGGTTTCCCCACAAAGGTATTTTCTATTTTCAACGTTTTATTTTAGAAGAACAATTTCAAATTGAGAGGAAGCAATTTAATGAAGGAGGCAAGAATTTAACACCCCAAGATTTCATAGTATGTTATTTCTTCAAAGTAATTCAATAACTTTCACTACACGCAATACTAAGTTCAAGCGCACCACAACTTACCAAACTAGCCATTCAAAAGAGGTTATGAATAGTATTAACTGAATTTTGAACTTTATATAATCATTATAATTTTAGAATCCATATTACGAGTATCTTAGACATAATGTAATAACAAATACATTTTTTTAGATAAAATAAGTATTTTTCAAAAAATGAAATTTTACTACCCTTTAATGGTGAACCCTTTTTAAATCCAATATTTGAAAGTTTTATATATTAAATTTTACAAAATAAACTTATTCTTTAGAATCGGTACATAATAATTTAGTTTCAATAAATTTTTGGTGTTTTTCTGATAACATTCATATTTGAGAGAATAGTGAAAAATACTATATTTTAACAGAAACAAACTTTTTAAAAAAAATTATTTATAGGGTAAAATTATACATTTTAATTGTTTGGAAGTATAAATAAATTATATTTTTACCATTTAATCCAATGCTGGTCATTGTAAGTAATTTTACATTGAAATTGGACATAAACAAGTGTTAATCTTTTGATAGTTGTTATTTCTTAAAAATATTTCTTTTGGTTTTGACAATGGGAATTAATTTTAAATTAATAAATGCAACTTCTGTGTTTTGAATTTGGTAAAATAGACATAATTTTTGGATTCGGAATATCGAAATTAGCCTAGGGTGAATTTTGGGTATTTTTTGAAAACTTTCAATTCTTGATGAATAGTGAAAAACACTAAGTTATTGTTTAAAACCGGCTTTTTATTTAAATAATTATTTATTTTATTTAAATTTATTTTAGGTCAAAATAGATACATTATACCTATATAAATTCAATTTAATTCATTGGATTCAGTTTATAATAATTTTAGAGATATAAAAATTTTATTGAACTTTTCACCGTCTTTTACCCACCTCCTAGGAGAATTTGCAAATTCTGATAAAACTAAATTTTACCGCTTCTGTGAGTGGAATTTAAAAAATATGAGAGACATGGTTAACCTCAGTAAGTAAAATTTGGTTCAATTGGATGAAAATAATTTTTTGTGAATAGTAACTTTTGACTTTTATTTACCGCCGTTAAAGGTAAATAGGGTAATTCATGGTAAAAAGAATATTGTAATAATTCAAAATTACCATAACACATACCCAAACCTTATTTTATGAGTAATGGCAGACCATGGTCATCCTTGTGTCGATTTTGGGACCCCATGGAGCTACTTATGAATGATAATGACACTTTAGATTAATAAATTTAAAGTAAAGACAAAATTGACATAAACAAAAATCTTTTAGTAATTAATTTTTATATGGTGTTATATAAGTAATCATTTTGACTATAAATATTATTTGGAAAGATAAAAATATTTCCTACATCATGGTATTTTTTTAATAATCTTTAGACATTAAATAATTAAATTTAGTTATGACACAATGATGATGCAGTAATTAGCTTATTAATGAAAGAATCAAATAAATGGTATTATAAATATTAAAATAAATATAATTTCAATGTTTTTATGACATACACGAATTTTATAGGTGAATATAACATGTTAGGGATGATTAAATTTATCTCTTTCAAAGTAATCAAGTTGTGATGACTTTCACAAAAACAAAATACCAAATAGTGTCAAAATTGACATAAATTAATATTTAAAGAAAATACTATATTATTGGTTGATATAATATTCCTAAAAATGTATGGTCGGGAAAAGGGCTTAAATAATATTATATATATCATTAATGGTCCTCTTGAGGTTCTCTTGGAAGTTTAGAGTAAGTTTATTAACCATAAAGAGTAAGAATACAAGAAGACACGGTAAAAGTTAAACTATTTAACTAAGAGTTAAATCTAAAAGATAAGGTTAAAATGGTAACCTAATCTTGCCTAAAACATGTTGTTTGAGATTATTTTGACCCATAACCACTTAAGTCTCTAAATAAATTCATTTGGAACCATTATAAACTGAATATGATATTATAATAAATTAATACTTTAATCTTTTCCTAAAGTGACTATCACCCCTCTTATAAAAGGGCACTTCCCCTTCTCTAAAAATTACACTTCGAAAGCCATTTGTATCATCCAAACACTACCCAAATATCCTACCAACTATACTAACTTCATCCTAGAGGCCTTCCTTTGGTCATAAAGTCAACTTAAGGATCCATGTTGATCAAATCAAAAGGAAGAACCTGAAGAAGATGTAATGATTTCACCACCCTCTTTCAAGTTATCTTATTCTTCCACTTACTCTTTCTTTGTTGTTTCCATTATAAAATAATAAATCCATTATCTTATATATACTGTGATGTTATTATACATATTTCACAACTATATTCATTATTCTACCCATATTATTAATGATAATGTCACCATGCGTGCGTACGTTCGGCTTACCGTCTCCAGGCTGTGGTGTAATTTGTTATTCAACACTATGTTATTTGGATGGATATAATGATGATTAATATGTATATAAATAATTAAAATAACATAATAATGTCTCTGTAAAATTAATATACCATCCAATTCCACTTCTTTAAGAAAATGATATTTCCGCTCGTGCGTACATAAAGATTACCGTCTCCACAATGTGATGAGATTCATTTCCACGATCACCATTCATCGACGATTATAAAAATATATATTACTAATAAGTATGTAATATATGGAATAATAAAGCTAATGGAGATATATATATTTATATATATATGTACTTACATATATCTTATTCACTTAGTTATGTTCAATACGATATGAAAATGGAAACAGCGTTTATGCGTACATACGGACTACCGTCTCCATAAACGGTGTTTTTCATTTCAAATATATGTCTATTATACATATTTATATTATAAATATATATTATATATAAATCATCTTTTATATTCTGGAAGTATTTAAATCTTGTTCTAAGTGATACAATCAAGAGTACCAAGTTAAAACACTTACGATAAAGAAAGTGATTATTACCCGAAATGTTAATTTAACATGGAAATTATTATTATATGGGTATTATAAAGTCATTAATGAATCTTGTATGATATAATAAATATTAATATAGTTCTGGTATACTTTAATAACATACTATGATCTCCATACATGAGGTTAAACGTACCCTCGAATAAAGGAATGTGCAAGGTAAGGGGTTTTCATCTCACTCCTTATTTCCCGTGAGATTCATGTCATATTGCCACTATTACCAATTGTGTGGTGTATGTACTGCCCATAATTATATTCTTTGTGTAATACACTTTAATTTATGTGTATTTACATATTCATTGTATGATACTTATTTCATTGGGTGTATGTTTCGTAAGTTACCAAATTGGTTAGGGTTAGTTTCACAATCTATTTATTATCCGAGGTTGTTTTGATGTAAGTATCTACTGGGACATATTTATTATCCATGTCCATGTTTCATAAAATATTTTTCAAAGTTATTCTTTTAAGGTAAATTTTACTAAAACATCAGTTTAGTGTCTCTCATTCAAGGTGATCCGGGGGTGGATTTCTTGGGCCTTCCGCAGCCTGGAAGGAAATCCATCTTAGAGGATGAAGATGTTACTTTTAAAAAGGTTATCTTGTCTCTGAAACAGAGCTTGCGAGAAGAGATTCCCTCGGGGCCCCTTACTCGTTCTAAGACCAAGGGGAAAGTTATCTCCCTCGTCTTTCCTTCTGTCCCTTTTAACTCTGTTCCTAAAGCCCGTAAGAGTTTTCTTTAAATTTTATCTCTTGTTATTTGGAATGTACGCGTTTTTTGTGCGCAAGCAAAGTGAGCGTTTTTAGAATCATAAGGTAGGAAGTTTCAGGCCTCTCTGGTGGTCGTGTTGGAACCGAAACTTGATCCATGCAAGTGGTCTTGGATTACGAAGAGGATGGGTTTCCCGAACTCCATTCATGGAGGCTCTTTTAACTCTCAAATCTGGTCGGGATGGAAAAATAACATTTCGGTGGAGTTGATGAATATTATTCCTCAGTGTATGGATTCTAGAATTGAGGTAGGTGGCATGAAAGTTTTGTTTTCATTCGTTTATGGGAGCTTGACGGTTCAAGGAATAAGTTAACTCTGGGATCACTTGAATGATACCCAATATGGGGCCATCCCATGGTTTCTGGAAGGGTATTTTAACTCTGTTTTGGATCAATCATAGAAAAAAGGTGGCATGGGGATTAGTCAGGAGGGTATGTTGGATTTACTAGAGTGCTTGGTTCATGCTGGTCTCATGGATCTAGGCTTTTCCAGCTCTAGATTCACGTGGTGTAATAACCACAAAGTCCCTAACCGCATTTGGAGTCGTCTGGACAGATGTCTCACCAACATGCAGGGTTTCGACTGCTTTCCGAGAACCTCAGTTTCTCATCTCTCTCGTATTCTGTCTGATCACGCTCCTCTTTTAATAGAAGTTAGATGTGAAGCGGCACTGGATAATGCTTTTCACTATTCCGGGGAATGGCACTGTGATCTAGCATACATGAAATTAGTGGAAGAATCTTGGCTCTGGGAGGAGAGGGAGTGTTCTTGGGGTGGGTTAGTGAATCGTCTCAAGCGTCTAAAAGTTTACATTAGAGGGTGGCTTAGCTGCCTACCTGAACCTTCTAATGGGATTGCTAGCATGCAAGTCGAGATTGATAGATTGGAGGGGGGCCTTCAAATATCCTTGGATGAGACTTCTTTCATTTCCCTTTGTGACTTAAAGGTTGCTCTTACTGAAAGACTACTAGAGTTGGAGAGAGTTTTCAAAGAGCGGTCTCGGGTTATATGGCTCAAGGAAGGCGACCGCAATACTGAATTTCTTAAGGCGTGTATTAAGGAAAGAAAAAACACAAAGATCAACATTAAGTTGGAAGATGGTTCCTATACTTCGGAGGTGAATATTGCTGGAAACATGGATCTGAAGCATTTTGAGGATCTTCTGGCCGGGTAATCCTCGCCAAGTTTCGGGAGGAATGCTAGTGAGTGTATAGACTTCGTACTTTTTTTGCCTCTGTTGGTTAATGAAAGAGATTATGAAGGCCTTTCCTCTACCCCCCATGAGGAGGATATCAGAGATGCATTGATGAGCATGCCAAAGCAGAGTGCGCCTGGGCCAGATGGTTTTCCTGTGTCTTTTTTCAGTTCTGCTTGGTGCATTGTTGGCGCAACTATTGTGGAGGAAATCCAGGACTTCTTCAGAGGGGTTCATTTGAACAAGGGGGTGTCTTCTTCTAGGGTGGTACTTGTTCCAAAAGTAAAAGATCCAATCCTCATTAGCCAGTATCGGCCCATCTGCCTTTGTAATGTTTCTTACTAGCTTTTATCCATGGTGATCGGTAGGAGACTTTCAAGAATTATTCCCAAGGTGGTCTCGGCAGAATAGCACGGCTTCATCCAGGGGCGAAGCATTAAGGGTGCGGTGGGCATTGATAGTGATCTAATACATGATATTAACAGACGAACGATGGGGTCAAATTTCATCTTTCAAGTTGACATGAATAAAGCTTATGATTATTTGGAATGGAGTTTTATCATTCGGGTGATGAGGGGGTTTGGGTTTCAGGAATGGGTTTGTGATCTCTGTTACATGTGTTACTCTTCACCGTGTCTCTCGATAGCTTTGATGGGGAAGTGTTTTGGTTTTTTCAAAACTGTCTGAGGTGTGAGATAGGGAGATCCACTGTCCCCAACCATCTTTTTTCTTGCACAGGATTCTCTTTAAAGGAATTTGAATAAAAGTCTTTTTGAAGGCAAGTTGAAACCATACTGTGGCAGAAGGAACTCTGGGAGCATATCTCACTTAATGTTTGCAGATGATATTCTGTTATTCCTGAATGGCAGGAATAGGTCCTTGAATAATTTCAGTGATATCATGTCCAGATATAGTCGTGTGATCGGTCAATCTATTAATCTTTAGAAAAGCCATGTTTATATTTCGGATAAATTCTCTGGTAGAAGAGGTCGGGATATTCAGAGAGTGATTGGGTGCAGATAGAAGAAGCTGCCAATTGTGTATCTTGGGGTACCCCTATCCTATGGCCAGATCAAGAAGCAACACTTCAATGGAATCACTGATCGACTGCTTGGGAGGATTTTTAACTGTAAGAACAAACTTTTTTCTTTTGGGGGTCGGGTCATGCTCATTAACAGCGTTCTTCTGTCTATCCCCATACACATTTTTTCTGTTATTCAACATCTGAAGGGCACTATGGAGAGGATGGAGCATATCCTCACCTCATTCCTTTGGGATGCGAAGGCGGAAGGGAGGTGCCACTGGGCTTCTTGGAAGCGGATGGAAAAACCAGTTGATGAAGGGGGAGTCGGTTTGCGTGACATACAGGGATCTGTCCTTGGTTTGCAGGCTCGTCTTACATGGAAGATCTTTACTGGGGAGTCTCTGTGGGCATGCTTCTTCAGGAGGCGTTATGGATGGAACTTGGGGAATAACATGCTTGGTGCTACTGGTTTGGCCAAATGCATGTTTGGTCATTTAAAGGAGTTGCATGTCCATGTTAGATGGATTATTGGCCGCAGGAATGTTAGCTTCTGGGATTATAACTGGGCAGGTGAAAATCTTGCTTTTGCAGGTTGTCCACAACCGAACATCTCTTTCAGGGAAGCAAGCGACTTCATTGACTTTATCCATGCTTCGTTAAACCCCGCTCAGTTTAGTGTTTTTGAAAATGTTGTGATGAAAGACGAACCAGATATATGTTGTTTCACGGAGGCGAGTTCTGGCAGGTTTAACATCCGCGACTACAGAAGGATTCTTCAGAGGGAGAACCCAAGAGAGGAAGATGGACCGATCGCTTGGTGCAAGGAGATTCCGACGAGGATGAACTTTATGCTTCGGAGAGTCAAGAATAGAGCTTTACCGACAGAGGACAATATCCAGAGGAGAGGGGTGTGCATGGTCTCTCGGTGCTTCTGTTTTAATCACCCAAATATAGAGACGACAACACACCTCTTCTTTCAAGGTCAGTGGGCTTCCTTGCTTTGGTCTGCTTTCAACCACTTTTCGTCTTCAGTTGGCGTGAGCTGGATCTACCAGGAGTATGTGTCTGCATGGTTCTCTGGAACTGATCACAGAACCATGGAACACACAATCAGGACCATCATTCTTGTGGCGGTTTGATGGATTTTATGGGAGGCATGTAACCAGGTCAGGTTGGGTGGTAAAAGATCCCCTTGGGCTCTTCGAATCCGGCTCAAGTACCTCATTATGGAGTTAGTTTCTATAGTAAAGGGGGGGACAGCTTCGGTCACGCTATGCAACTTCCTCAAGAACCCATACAATCCTCCAGGAAGCGTCGGTTTTTGGGTTGCGTGGCAGCCCCCTATCAGTGGTTTGAAATTAAATGTGGACGGGTCATGCATGGAGGGAGTGATTAGGGGAGGAGGTTTACTTCGTGATGGTTGGGGCTCGGTGCTTGTGGCTTTTAGTGTGTTTTACGGTCCATGTAATTCTTTAGAGGCGGAGGTTCGATCACTTCTCTCTGGTTTGATGGTTTGCAGGAGATAGGGATGGCATGTGGAGGAGATTGAATCAGACTCGGAGGTCCTTGTTAAAGCACTATAAGGAAGGTGTGAGATCCCTTGAGAGCTTACTTACCTTTTCAGAAGATGCAAGGTGAAGATAGATCAGGGGAGATTAATTCACCATAGCTGAAGGGAGACCAACTTTGCAGCTGATGCACTTGCGCGTTTTGGCAGGCAGGAGGATTCTCTTTTTGTTTATGATCATCTTCATTCCCTTCCTCTCGAGTTTTTATGTGTGGTCCAAGGGGATGCCCTTGGTCTGCATCATTTTCGACCCCCTTGAAGGGTCCTTTCTTCATTCTTGGTGTTTTTGCTATTAATAAATAATAACTTTCAGTCCAATATTGATGGTTTTGTTATATGTTTAACTGTGGATGTGTTATTTTTATACCATTCATGGTTTATGGGTAACGTATTGGAATTTCGTATGTCAGTTTTAATATGAATGTTAATGTTATGTTTAAAACTTTTCATATGAGGAATGCATTGGACTTAGTAAGTGACAGGTGGAGCCCGCTATAGCTCCTCGATACATCGGTAAGTCTCATGAGACAAACTAGTGCCTTGGCACAAGGCCTTGAAAAAATCTTATTTTTAGTCTTAGCACAAGGCCTTGACTATGTGGTTATGATAGTCTGGCATTATGCTTTCCATCATTATGAAAGTGGCTATTTATATTTCATGTGATTATTCGACTAGTATAATATCTATGTGAATAAGTAAATGGAATTATTTTATTGTATCTTTTCCATATTATTCTTAAGTTTAAGTATAAAAATTCTTTTGTTTTAGTCTTATAAATTGCCTTAAATGTTTATGCTTATTTATGAAAGTTTCTGCTATATTGTTATCCTTACTGAGCATCTGACCTCACCCCTTTCTATGTTTTAATTTTCTTAGGATTACAAGAAGTGTATTATGATTGATAAGCAGGGTTAAGCTAGGGAATTAATGGCGTTCTCAAAGGATTAGTTATGTTGTGTTTTATTTTCTAAAGTGTAATGTAACATCCATGTATATAATCTATTTTCCAAGACTGCTAAATTGATCGGTCTTTCGGGACTTGATTCCTTGTATTCATGCCAATGTATTAAAATAAATCACCAACTCTAGGTAACTGGGGTTGGGGCATTACATTCTGAGGTAGGGGCATTACAGTTGGTATGAGAGTAATTTTAGTAGAAAACATGGAAACTAGATTTAGAAAATGTAGATTAGGGAACAAATACCTAAGAGAGTATTTGAGGATAAACATATAAGAGAATCCTGGTATTTTGGTAAGGAATAGATTATGTGGATATTTCTAGAAAATATATCCTTGTATGGACTATAAGTGGACGTGGTTCTGGAACAGTTATAACTAGGAGTGAAAACTCTAACAAGGAGTTTTTGTCTTGACCCGGGATATCTTGGTACATGACAACAGGCCTTACTATGCACCTATTCTGACTCTCCTGGGGTATATGCTTACGATAATTCACATTTTTTCTTACATACCATTATTAAGGAATTATTCTTCCAAAGTAACCAAAGTATATGGTTCTAGGATTTACGATGCACAAATTTATGATATGTGTTATACCATGTTTATAGTTATAGAAAGATCATAATTTTATGAGCTAATATAGAATATTTAATTTACTATAAATGGTTCCATAAATAAGTAATGAGAACATCACTAATGCATGTGATGTAAATAGTAAGAAGGATCATATCTATCATGGTCTTAAGCCATCATTTTAAAGGAAGATAGTCTGACATGTGTCCTCATCATATGATGAAATAGTATCATGTGTTAACAAGGTATGTAAATAATTATATGAGTCCTATGGATTTTAGAGAAAGAAAAAGGATAAGATTAAGGTAGAAAAAATATAGATAAATGGAATTAAGGAAAGAAGGGATTTCCCAAATGTGATAACTGTGGAAAGCATCATCCTGGTAAATTCTTGAAGGGAATGGGTCTTTGTAAAAAGGGTGGAGAAAAAGGACACCAACTTCAGGATTTCAAGGGTAATAAAAAGGTTTAAAATGTACAATGCTTCTACTGCAAGGAGATGGGACACTATGAAAATAAATGTCCCAAGTATCAAAGAAATATACCAAAAATAATGATTCTGGATAATGATCAAGTTATGATACTTCCACAGATGAAGTAGAATGATTAATATTCCTAGTAAATATTCAAGTCATTTGAATATTTTTCAGCAATGTACTAGTTATAAGAATTGTGGAATATATGAGTATTTTAATGCAATACCTTTTCATTTAGGATTTCTAACCATAAATTGAATTGTACCAAGAAAAGATATTCAGTGGAAAGTTAAAATATTTAGAAAACATGGGATTATGGGAAGGAAAAACCTTAATATATTTCTAATGATGAAGATATTCACATTTTTGGGAAGTGAAAATTTAGGTTGGATTCATGATGATTAAAGGAAAATAAGGTAGCAGGTTCATTGAGAAGGTTATAAGAGCATGGAGTTCTAAAAAAATGATGATGTCCAAGGACCACATGTACATGGATCTAGCAAGGATGGATATGAGAATGATTCTAAAGTATTAGATAATGATATTTTGGAAAGTTAAACCATTTTTTAAATGGTTTAAGTTGATCACTGTATAAGGTTTTAGAGTTTAATGTCACTAAATAATGCAACCTATGCTAACAGATGGATTATAGATAGTTCAAGGAAAAAAACAAAGGATAAGATTGTGTTTATTAAATAGAAATGTATATTTGTACTCTTATTGAGTGGAATAATTCATAAACTCCATGAAAATAGTATTATATATAAATTTTTTCCTATTATCATTTTTTCATGATATCAACAAAAATTTTCATAACTGTAGTTTATGGTTTTTTGGTAAGGATCTTTCATTTGAGCATGTTCTTTATCAATTTCCATCAAAACATGATGGTTTGATTATTCTTCCATGACCATGTTGTCTAATTAGAAAGTGTTGTTTTTTTAGTAATCGATACATTTCCCTTTCCTCTTATTTAGAGTATATTTTAACCATCTTCCTAATGTGGGTTTCCCACAAGGTAATTTTCAAGTATCAACCATTAAATTTCGAAGTTCAATTTCAAATTTCGAGGATGAATTTTTTGTAAATAGAGGATAATGTAACACCAAAAGATTTTGAAAATAAATTTAATATTGAATGCATAAAACACTGAGTCGTTAAAAACACCACTTTGTTATAGCCTAGCTAGTAAACATAATTTTTTCCACCTCTGTGATTTTAATTTTGAAAAACAGACATAAATAGTTGCATTCAGTAAGATTTCTAGAGTCTGATAGAATCAACTTAGTTTTTTGATGAATAGTAACATGCCCTTGTGAATAGTAACATGCCCTTATGAATACTAACATACCCTTGAATAGTAATTAATATTAATGAATACAAAATTGGAAAAAAAATATATAATTCACCCATGAATATATAAATGCAATTTATACATCATATAAGTTAAAAAACGATCATAGTTTAAGCATTAGTATTTTTGTTTGTCATAACTATTTTCATTACAATTTTATGATTAATTTAGTAATTTAAAATGGAAATGTATTTTCATAAATGTAATCATAATTTTTTACATTTTTTTCTTATAGTTATAAGATAATTTTGTGGGACCTTGATTAATTTCTCAAGGTGTTATAAAACGAGTTATAGTTTTAAAGTTGTTTTTCTGGAATAAATTATGATTTTATTTAAAAATTGAATTAAAAGTATTTATAAAATTATTTTCAAAAAATGGTTTTCATTTTGAATTATTCACGTAAAAAAACGGTTGTGGTGAATTTTTCAGATTTTTCTAAAATACTAGTATTTTTCATGAATAATAAAAATAGAGTTTTGAGTTTTCTGTATATTTAATGACATCATAATGATGTAAAAATTAATATAAAATTCTGTCAGACATGTTTACATTAACATATGATATGAGGTGTCCTAAGTGGACAATATCATGGTCAAATACCATGGGAAAGACTATGGTTTTTAAAAAACCACTAATGAGGTTCCCTTTGAAATTAATAAGAAAAACTCCCTCTCTTTTACTATAAATACTCACTCATTCCTTAATTATATTTCATTAAAAACTCATAATACATGAATATATGGTATTTTTACATCCATATGAGTCCTCCTAAATTTTCCTCAATCCCCCAAGGTCGTAATCTTTATGTTTTAGTAGTTACTCTACAAGGTAAGGTAATCTACCACCCTTCTCCTTTTCAAGCTTTCATTTTGTGTTATTTATTTTAATTTCAATTGGATTAAGTTGGGATATTTCATTCCATATCCCCATTAATTTACATACTATGTAATAATGATGAGATACCCCTTTTTCTATCATCAAAAAAGTTTATGAAATTTTAAGAGACATTATTAGGATGCAGAATTTTTATAAGTGATATCTCAACTTTTCTTTTATTTCAAGTTCCTTTATTTTCACTTATTTTATTTTATTTTCTCAGATCCATTCATAAAAAATTTTATAATAACTCCAGTACCTTACATGAACTAGAATATTTTTTTGATAATGGAATAATTCATCATCATCTCTCCTTTCCTGTTCTTTTATACTAAAAATGAAAACATCATCCGAGATGTGTTAATTTATCACATTCAAGGATGATGGGTTTTCAATTTATATTTCCATATTCATTTATATTCATGAAACCAATTTGAATGTTGTACCAGACTATAATATATATTATATAACTTATTTAAGGTTCTATAATCTTTTTGTATACATGATATTAATTTATAAATCAAAATGAGTTTGTTGTGATAAAAAAACCAATTAACCCAAACAATTATCATTAATGTTTTATATAATGATTCATCTTCACTCCAAATAACCAAATGAATTTTATAACTATTTAATCTTATATATGTTTATTAATAACATATAAATACAATTATAGACAACTATTCTCATTCTACTTATTTATCCATACATGAATATAAGTAATCCAATCATGAAAACTAAAGAAAAAACGCTCCCAAACAATGAAATTGAATCTCTTAACCTATAAAATGTCCATTAATGAACCTAATAAGGATATAATAAATCAATTAAATTTATATTAGGTTCCAGAATAATTAATTTACTCACCAAAATTTTATTATTCAGGTCATTACGATTAAGCGAGGAACATCTGCAGACTTAATGTAAGGGTTTTCCACCCGAACCTCCATTTTCATTCGAGTTACTTTTATTGTCTACTTACCTCAATAAAATTCTTATGAATTATTTTGTACTTCTCATAAATTATGTTTGAGTACAATAAATATTTTTATAAATTATATTCTTTATTTATTTTATGGGTATTTACATGTTTCAATAGGTACTTTCAAAAACTTTTCCAAAATATAAGCTCGATTCAAGGGAATTTCTCAAATTATTTCATATTTTTAAGATCACTATATCTTCTATTTTATGAAGCCATTATTTTACTAAAATCAATTATTTTATTATTAAAATACTATAATAATTAAATTCTTGTTTTATAAAAAAAATTCAAAAGAACACTTCTTTTCAAAGTAAAAGAGTATTTATCTCCAGAATTACCCAGTGATTTCATAAGAGTATCCTCATCTGTTTCAACACTCCTATTGATTATTATGTATTTTTAGGACAAATAATTATGATATAATATAATATATTTAAATGAATGGTTTATGATTAGTTTGACTATAAATGTTTTATCTTAAAACCATTCACTATTTTACTCCGAATAGTTAGTGTTTATGCTTAATTTTAGGGGGAAGTTAATTACATTTCATATGTTAGTTTCAATATGAATGTATATGTTGTTTATGTTTATCCAAACTCATATAAGGAATGAATTGGACTTATTATTTGATTTTTGGAGCCCGCTATATCCCCCCGATGAATCAGTATGTCTCATGAGACAAATAGATATGGGCTTGGTTGAGGCCTTGCCCATTGTTAAATATGGTTTTGGTCAAGGCCTTAATCATTTTTAGATGTCTTAGTTGAGGCCTTGATAGTATGTTTCAGAATGTATCATATATGCATTTACCTCATTATGAAACTATAAATTCATATTTCATGTGGTTATTAGACTAGTATAATACCCATGATTATATTTTCTTATGGAAATATTTACCCAACTCATTTTCCTTTCATATTATGTTCAAGTTTATTTTTAAAGGCATGTGTTTTCAATTATTCACCATGAATAATGTTTATAATATCTTTTACTATATTTTCTACCCTTACTGAGCATATTAACTCACCCCAATTTATGTTTTATTTCCCCCCCAGCATACAGAGAAGCATATTATGATAACTTGAAAGAGTAATCTAAGAGTTTTGGATGTTTCTAGTGGAAATTTTATGTTGTTTTTTATGTCAAGTTGTAATTTTGAAATAATGTTTGTATCTAGATTTACAAATCTAATAAACTATTCATTCCTTTGGGATACCTATTTCTTGTAATCATGCCAATGTATTAAACTAATGCACCAGCTCTAGGCTTCTGGGTTCGCGGCATTACATCTTATCTTAGAGATCTCTTTTGGAAATGAAGGCCTTAGGATAAATTCATGAGAATAGTGAATTTAGGATGAGAAATTAAATTATAGGAGAGTTATTTTGGGATAATTTTAATGGGAAACTAAAATAGTAATATTATCATTAAATGGGAGGAAGTCGACCCCTATTATAAAGAATAAAAGGCGACTTTTATGAACACCCTTTAATTTTTAATGATATCATTAAACTATTCACAGATTAAGGACTTCATTTTTTTTAAAAATAGTTTGTGGTGATAATGTATAGATAAATCCTCAAACATTTATTTCCACACTTTTTTAATCATTTTATAACTCATTTTTTCTTTATCATTTGCTTTTACTTCTTCTTTTTTACCTTAGTAACTAGTTTTAACTAAGTAATTTAAGTTTTACTAAAAATATAAAAAAACAGATTACCAAATTTTTTTGTCAAGAACCAAAATTTAATATCTATTTAAAATAATTTAATTTCTAAATATAATAAAATTTAAATTTAAATTCAATCATTATATATATATAAACATTTCTTTATAGAAAAATGGTTTTTTAACCATTATGTATTCTTAATATTAGTTAGCATTGGTTGAAATAAAAATGTGTTATAATGTAATTATATATTTTATTTAAAATAATATTTCATCCATAATTTAAAATATATTAATTTAATTTATTAGATAAAAATTACACAATATTAATAAAATAATTCATTGAAACTAATTATTTTATCATTATCGTGATCATTAAGTCAAATCATAGTTATCATAATTGTGTGCCCAAAATTATCATTGAGCTTATTAAATAATATGATATTTTTTATCTATGATATGAAATAAATTTTTATATATTTAATTTTAATAGGTGAGGAAATGTAACTTTTAATATAAGTGAATAAAATAGGTTTTTAGAATAAAATATTACTTATATTTCCAAAAACATATACATGGGTTCTATAAATACAACATAGTAATTTTAAAATATTTATTTTACTTATATATATTTATATATTATTTATAGTAAATTTTTTTAAAAATTTAATTCATTATTTTATTTTAATAATTTCATAAGAGTGGCAGTTTCAGAAAAATTGGTATTTTTTCTCTATTCACCTAAATATAATATTTTAGAAAAATCCAAAAAAATAATCTTATTCCAATATTTTTATTATAAATCCAAAACCAATTTTCATTTTATCTAATTCAAATTCTAAAATTTTTAGATTTTATTTTTAAATAAAATCACAAAATATAATGAAAACCCGTTTTTCTTAGAAAATGGAATTTTAAAGTCTGAACTATTATTATTATTGTTTTATATCATTTATGAACAATATTGGTGTATACCAATTATTAATATAAAAAATAATTTATTATCATTAATAATTTGTTTCATGAAATAGAAATTTGTATCACATAAAAAAGGTTGTTTTAGAAAAAAAAAATACTTTTATAAACAATAAATGGTATTACTATTCATTCTTGGTATGAAAATTGAATTTAATTAATTTTAAAAGTATCCTTTATTTTAATTATATATAAATTTCATAAAGTGGTTGATCATATTCATTTCATCCATTTCAATGCCTATGTTTTAACTATTATACATAAATATTTATATTTTATCTAAATATATCACAATTGTTTTATGTTTGGTGTTGTTTTGGAGACATTTATTGAACACATTGACTTATTTAAAGGAATTCTTATACTAAAATCTTGGGGTTTGATATCCCACCCAAATAAATTCCATCCTCACACTTTAATTTTCACTCAAAAAAAATATCTAACAGTATCCATAAGTTATAAATATCTTGTGGTATCAACATTACTAACAAAGGAAAGGTTGGGAAACTCATGTATATGCATACCAATATATTGAGTTTCTTTCCAAACATTTGAACATAATACCTTTCATGGTTGGGTGTTAAGACTTATTTTTATTTGTCCTTGTGTTTATGGTCAAACTTTTTTTGACAAATTATCAAATGTTGGTATGATATATGATTTCCTATTTTGGTAATTATTATGCATAAAAATGTAATGACATACCCAACACATCTATCACTCATCCCTTGTTCTTCTTCAGCTTTATGGTGTCATAAATAAATTGATGTCAAATGATGAATTCAATCAAGAATTCATCTGTCCTCTTCTATATAAGTCTCATTAAGATCCATGCTTGTACCCCTTTCATAATTTTCCAGAGTATCTAATCTACTATATAGACCTTAAGAATCTAAAAAATATCTCTCTCCTATGTCTCCAATATCAATAGATAACCACCCATTTCTTTTCTCAAAATTTTCATTGGTCCCTACACTATACACTCTGTAAAGACCTCCTAGCTGATGGTTTTTCTCTTGGTGGTTGTTTATGTGAACAAATAAGTCTTTAAAAGACCTGAATTGTTTCCTACACACTCTGCATGGTCTAATGTACTATTGGGAATAAACCTAATTTACTAAAAGATCCTAGACTTGGGTCATATAGATGCCTCCCTCGACGCACCTCATTGTAATGTCTTATTTCACTAGTTATGGTGGTGGGGGTTTGTATTATACTTCCACTACTTGTGTGTTCTTTTAACCTCACTAGAATCATTAGAGGAATATATATGATGATATTTCATTGATGGATTATGATGAAGATGATATGTTGTTATCTTCTGTTATTACAGTGATGTTAAGATATCTCTACATTGGTTGTTGGTTGTTGTCCCCACATCATCCATTTTTCAACAATGAGAATATTGTGGGTAATTGGAACATGATTAAGTGAATAGAGAGTCCAGGTTGAAATATTTAATCTATTTCTAAAATAATATCAATTACATCTTATAAAAGAATAGAAATATTTATATTTCCCTAAACATCAACTTAGGATACAATAATATTGCTACTAGATGTTTCCTTCGACAATAAAATCATTAGAGTAGTGATTCAATACTCATTGAAGACTTCATGGATACACTTGGGTGGATAATATAATAATCAAATAAGGCATCTATAACTCTTTAGTAGAGGATAAGTGTACATTTTCCCTTTATTTTCATTAAAAATCCATTAAAAGGAGTAGTATAGGCTTTCTATTGTTTCCTTTATCTTAGAGGATACTTATTTTTATCATCCTTGTGAGCCTAAAGTTCTTTTATTTTAAAATATATCACTTATATACCAATATATATCATACATATATCAACCTATATCATTCTAGGTTCAATATAGGTTACTTTTTTATTATTTTTTATCATACTTATAATCAATCAAAATGACTTGGAAATCAATTCTTCATGGTGGTTCATAAAGTTTATATAATCAACCAAAGCATATACCCTGAGATTTTCAAACCAGGTGTAAATTTATGAGTCTCTTTCATGCACCAGGTGATGATTGAGTTAATAAACAACTTTTTATTTTCAAACTTTTTTCCCCTAGGTACATCTATGACAGAGCCTACATCCACTTATATTATCTTGAAAGACACATACTCAAAACTTTCCAAAAGTTCTGGATATAATCCTATACATATACTTATCCATATAGTTTAAACTAATTTTCTCAAATATTAATCCATAAAATATTTAATGTTACATCAAAAAACCTAAAGTGTTTTCTGTTACTTTGAAATTTTGATCAATATTATATTATTGACCCTTTAATTATCCTCAAAAAATATAATAATATACAAATTTATCAAAACCTTTCTTTGATACCAACTGTGAGTCTTTGAAACCGCACTCTTGGATCTGGGTTCATATTCCCATAACTTACCTATATACTTTGATGCCAACTATAGATTCTCAAACATAACCATCCAATTATTACATGACTTAAGGAAATACTTAAATTACATACATTCCCAAGGACTTTTAGGTTTAGAGATTTATAGAATTATGAAAAATCCTAAAATAACAAAACCAATGTCTTTCTAAATAGATGTATATTTGTTTACTATATAAGAAACTAATTAATTCATAGTAATACTTAAACTTCTCCCAAAAATTTTCTACACAAGCTATCCTATTATAAATATCAAGTGTAACAATTTTCTTAATAACATTGGAAAATAGACACATAATAAGTGGTGAGATCAAACGATCAGTAAGTAAAAATATAAAACTGGGGAAAACATGTCACAAACATAACATAAATATTATGGAAACATTAGATAATAAATAATACTTCCATAATAGAATGAAACTTAATTTATAATGTATCCATGTATAATAATGGAAGTAAATAGATCACATTGATATCAATAATGTAAAAACCCTAGACCTAATAGCCTGGAGTTAGTGCCTTACTTTATTACATTGGCATTAGATACAAGAAATCACATCCTAAAGGACTGAATAGTTTAGTAGTCTTGGTAAATAAGATACATATTTGAAATTAAAATTACAATTTATACATAAAATAAAAAATATATTTTTTTTGAAAACACCATTATTTCCCATAGAATAACCCTTAATATTGGTCATAATATACTTCTTGGAATCCTGAGGAAAGATAAAACATATTAAAGGGGTGAGATCAGATGCTCAGTAATATTTACATACTGTGAAAGTTGTCTTAAAATTAATAATTCATAATCAATATTTCAAGGTAAAATAATTGAACACAAATTCCATTTAATCAATAAATTTTTTAAAATCTGAATCTATGGACGATATCATATTGAAAATCTCATAGATTAAAATAACTGAAATCTTAATTAATGAAATTCTTAATTATTAGACATCATGATTCACAGGAATATAATAACTACATCATTAAGACCTTTCGCAAGATGGTTTAATCATTATGGGTAAAACCCATTTAATTTAGAAAATTTTTTTGTCTCGTGATACTACCAATTTGTCGATGTATTTTCTATATATGGTCTCCACCGATTCTTTCATGTCGAAAGAATTTCTCATATATAGAAATAATTGATTTAATTCATTAATCAGTAATACTTAGAAATAGGTATCTATATTGAGTAAAAGATATGGATTGGACAATATTTCCCTATAAATTCAAATAAATTTAAATGTAGACACTGAATGTAAAAATGGTAGAAAATTTCGGCAATAATCAAATGAATCTATTTAAAATTATATTTTTAAATCAAAGTATCGCATAGAACTTTGAAATATTTAAATCATAAGCCCTATAAAATTAAATAATCATCAAAAGAATCATTCGATAACATGAAGATAAATATATTCATGATATGAAATATCAAATGGGAAGTACACCACAAAAAATAAATAATTGGTGAATAAGGAAAATCTCACAGAAATAAAAGTGAGACAATAAAAACCCTTACCTCACACTTCTTTTTGGTTGAACATGATTTAGCCTCTGGTATAATGGTTTAATGTTTGTTTTTAATTTATAAATAAATCATTTTCATATTAATTATATATTCTCTTATTCTCTTATGTAATTTTGTCACCCTCTTGTTAAAACTATTTCATTATTACCCTTGTTTTGTGTATTAACTAATTTGTTTTATTATACATGTTTTGTCATGTAAATCCTGATTCTTATAAAAAATATATAGTTTCATAATCTAAATAATGATATTAATGTTATTAATATAATATTTAATCATTAAATATAGTTTTATAATCATTCTTTAATGTTGAAAATGAAAAATGAATCGCATCATGTCATGGAGACGGTGGGTCGTATGTACGCACGAGTGACGGTATCATTACCTTATTGGTAAAAAGGTAAGGAATTTGATGATATATTAATTATTCAGAATAAATATCATGTCATAATTAACATATATGTCCATTAATTCCATTATTATACCCATAAAAGTGGGTGGTTATGAAAAAAAGAATACAACACGGTGTGGAGACGGTAATCCTTACATACACACACATAATTCTTTCATTTTTCATAAGATGAATGAAATATGGAATATGGTTGTATAATAATCATAATAACATATTATAATATAGATTATATTGTATTTATTTCTTTATTATGAAAAAGGCCATAAATAGTAAGTGCAAAAATAAATTAACTTGAATGAGTTAGTAAAAATGATTACCTCTTCTTCGATGGACTTCCTTTAGATCTCTTCTTAAGGGATATATGGTTGGTATTTATGTAATACCAAGACCTACATAACTTGTATAAGTATGTTGTTAAGATAAATTTACATATTTAGGTCTATCTAGAAGGCTGAAATTGGTGTAAATAAGTGAGGTATGAGGTTCCCTTTTATAATTTAGGTGAGGGTAACCTTAGGAAGCTCTTAAAATGTTAAATTAATATAATTTAATTTTCAATTAAAAATGGATCCAAATTGATTTATTTATAATTTAATATGATTATTTGTCTAAATCCTCTTATTAAATAATTTTTAGATAAGTTTAGATCACATAATTACCCTCGTATTTTGGTTTTAACCATTATTTAAACCCCCCTTACCATGATAACTTGGGTTTTTACTTTTTAAGGGTTAATATAGTTACTATAAAATTCCAAAAAGACCATAAATGAGTCATGGATGAAATTTTAAACCTTATACCAATCCATGATATGAATTTTATATTTTTATGAATTTTATATTTTTAGTAATTTTATATCATTTAATAAAATATTATATGTTTTAAAATATCATTAATCTCAATTTTGACACTATTCATTACTTGGTTTTTTAAAAACTATATGTACACAAGATTACATTGAATTAAAACTAATATTAAATATCTAATATATCTAGGTCATCTATATTATTCACGGATGACATTAATTATTTCAAATGAAATTTATTTTAAAAAGTTTCATATAATTTATTGGGCCTTTCCATTAATTAAACAATTATTGCATCATCATTGTGTAATGCTTTAGGGTAATTATTTATTTCCTAAAATTTAAAAATAAAATTCCGTGAATAAGATAACAGTTTTAGCTTACATATGACTATTTATAATCAAATATATCTTCCGAATAACTACATATTAAAAATGTAATACTTATTAACAACATGAGTATAACATATTTGACTTACCTTTAAATAAAACACCATAAAAGGTTTGAAGTCATACATGTGGCTCCAACAACTCATAAAATTTTCCCAATTACTACTTTGGTCAAAAATCACTCATCCAATAAAATTAGGATAAGTTTTATGGTAATGTTCTATTATTTATAATATTCTTGTTAACCTTAATTACTTAATTTACCCTTAACCGTGGTAATTAAAATTACTAAACTATTCATCTTTGGATAAAATTAAATGTGTACTATTTACTTAATTTAGATGTTATTATTCCAAATATGTAATAATTTTCTCAAAATTTAAAACAAATAATTAGCTAAAATTAATTTGAAATTAATCTAATTGACGAAACAAGAAAAAGGGTTTTTAAAGTGAAAATGTGCAAAATATTGAAATGGTTTTGTATCCAAATTCAATATAAAAAAGATTAAAATAACATTTATTAAATTAATATATTTATTATTGATCTAATTTTACATTAAAACCAATTGAAAATATAATTCAACATCATTTTTTATTTAGATGAAAAGTCAATTTTCAATTAAAATGCGGTATTTTTTACTATTCAACAAAAAATTAAACATATCATAAAAATACCAAAAAAAAATAAACTAAAGTAAATTTTAATATTCCACTTTAAAAAATGAAGTTTATTTTTTCAAATAGAATTTATAAATGTGTCAAAATTTAGTTTTAAAACAAGTGTGCCATTAAAAGTTTGAAAAAATACCTTAAAAAAATATAGATTTTTATGCGTAAAAGTGGATTTATTGTTATATCATATTTAGAAAACACATAATATGAATATATAATATAAAAATTTCAAAAATAGGTTATTATTATTCACTCTCATTAATTTAATGTCCAGGTTTTAATAATATTTCATTATTCTTTTAAGCATGGTTTTGTGTGCAATATAAGATTTCATAGAGATTAAATCTAAAAAGTGTCATACAATAAAATCATGGGGTTTTACATTATCCCATATTTAAATTAATTTTATCCTGGAAGTTTGAAATTTAAATATAAAATTAAAATTTTGATATTTGAAAGTTACTTTATAGGAAACCACATCGTAAATAATATTAATAAAGCATCCTATTAATATTAGGGAAAGAGAAATGTGGTGGTCACCAAAAAAATTAGGCTTTCAAATAGGAATGCATTAGTGGAAAGAGAAATCATGAACATGGAAGAGAAATATAACTATCAAGTTCTGATGGAGTTTGATATAGAACATAGTCATTATAAATCTGACTATCAAAAAACCATAAATTCATGATTGGTTAAATGATAATTGAATTATTTGAATGAAAAGTAAGTGAACAATGTGTTAACTTCAAAATCCTTTTTACAGATTTAAGGGATTCTTTTACTATCTAGATAAGAACTTGATAAGATAAAGTTACTTAATTAGTTTATATTTAATATGCATAATCTCGTCCTTTGGTTGTCCTTTAATCTATTTTAACTTCACCCCTTACACAAGGAAATGATTTTTCATGATGGATTATTCATACCTGAAGCACATTACATAAATCATAAGGTCCTCATGTCATTTAATCCTCCTATAAATATTTATCAAAACCAAAATGGTTATCACACATTGTCCAATATGATAAATCATACATTATCCTCAAATAATAGTATCAAAAGTTCAAGATAATCTATTTTATAAGTAGTTACCTTAATGATCATTCAAAATACTTCTATCCAAATTCAAAGTCCAAAAATTTAGGAGGGTCACTAAATTTACAAAATAAAAATGAAATTAAATCCCCCATACAACATAATGTATCTCTTATTGTCACATAACAAATATTTGATCACCATAAAACCCTTAATGAAAACTTTCATGCTTCCAAATCCATAAAAAATAAGTAATGAAGTACAATCCTTATATATCTCATGATTATTATAACCAAATCATCATAGATGAAATAATTATCGAATTAAAAATAAACAAGAAAATTTAATCATTCTAATTCATTATTAAACCATTAAATATGATTCATTATCTAATTTCTTAATACCTCCTTCCTTTCATTTTTATTTTTTAGTATCTTTATCATCAACAGTATAACCAATACATGTATCACCTTGTTAATTATAACCATTTACCAAAACCTAAAGCATAGTTTGAGAAACATTAATCATATAAATATAGTCATGAAGAATAATTTATAGGATATCCAAATCATGACATATTCTTCGCAATATATGTGTCTATAGTTTTAACCTAAGTTATCCATGGTATTAAAAAATCTATAAGATGATATCCTTTAGTTGGAAATATCCTAAAAGTCAGTTATAGGGTTATATTCCATAATCTATGTTTTCCTATATCTAGTTCCCAAGGTTTCAACAAAAAATTCTCTGATACCAACTGTAAATACCCAAACCCAAGTATCGTAGATCTAGTGAATTTGTTATATTGTCATAAGATACAAGAAATCTCATTCTAAAGGACTGAAAATTTTAGCAGTCTTGGTGAAAAAGATAAATATTTAAAATTATAATTACATTTTATACATAAAATTAAAAAAATATTTGATAACACCATTACTTCACTTTTTGTAACCATGCATATAATTTATAATATACTTATTTGAATCTTGGGGAAGGATGAATCATAATAAAGTGGTGAGATCATATTATCTGTAAGAATTACATACAATAGAAGCTATCCTGAAATCAATAATTCATAATAAATATGGGAAGGAAAAATAATTGAACAAAGATTCCATTTAATCAATAACATTGTCAAAATCAAAATCCATGGATGATATCATAGTGAAAATCTCATGGATGAAAATATTTGAAATCATAATGAAGAAATTCTTAATTATTAGATGTCATGTTTCCTAGGAACATAATACCTTTACTAATAAGATCATTCACAAGACATTTTAATCATTATGGGTAAAACTCCATTTAATTTGTAAATCATTGTCATCCCATGAGACTACCAATGCATCAACGGAATTTCTATATACGTCCCCACCCATTCTTGCATATACAAGGCATTCCTCAAATATCAAATTGATTGATTTAATTCACTAATCAATAATACTTATCAAAAAGTATCAGTATTGATTAAAATATAAGGATTGAACATTATTTTTCCATCAATTATAATAATTTTCAATGTAGAAACTGTATGTAAAAATGGTATATGGTTTAGGTAATAATTAAATTAATTTTTTTTAAAAAATATTTTTAAATCAAAGTGTCTCATACCACTTTGAAATATTTGTATCATAATCCCCATTAAAGTAGATAATTATAAAATAAAACATTTAATACCATGATGATAAATATATTCCAAATACAATTTATCAAAGGTTAAGTACATCACATAAAATAAATAAGTGGTGAATAAGGCTTATCTCACAGAAATAAAAGTGAGATGAGAAAACCATTACCTCATAGTTCCTTGTGGTTGTACATTATTTAACCTCTTATATAATGGTTTAAAGTATGTTATTAATTTAAAAAAGAACTATTTTTATATTTATGATATTCATATATGATCCCAATATATCATTTTATCACCCTCTTGTTAATAATATTTCATTATTACCCTTGTTTCAGGTGTTAACTGCTTCATTTTCTTATACATGTTTTGTCATGTGAATCCTGCCTCTTATGAAAAGGATATAGTTATATCATATAAAGAATGATATTAATGTTTTTAATATTATATTTAATCATTAAATATGGTTTTATAATCATTCATTAATGTTGAACGTGGAAAATAAATCGCATCATATCGTGGAGATGGTAAATTGTACATACGCATGGACGACTGTATCATTCACTTCATGGTTAAAGGGTAAGGAATTAGATGGTATATTAATTATCCAAAATAAATATATATCCATTATTTCTATCATTATACCCATCCAAGTAATGTGGTGATGAAAAACATATTACCCCACGGCGTGGAGATGGTAAGGCGTACGTATACACGTGTGGTGCTTTCATTTTGCATAGGATGAATAAAAGGTAAAATATGGTTGTAAAATAGTCATAATAATATATAATAATGTATATTATACTTTATTTATTACTTTATCATGTAAACAACACATTATTAATAAGTATAAAAAGAAATTAACTTGAGTGAGTTAGTAAAATTCATTACCTCTTCTTCGGTGGACTTCTATTAGATCTCTTCCTAAGGGATCTACGGTTTGAATCTATGGAATATCAGTATCTCTATAAAATGGATAAGAATGTTTGTAATATAAATGTTCAAGGTTTTGTTGATTTATAAGGCTAACCATGGTTTGAATAAGCGAGGGATGAGGTTCCCTTTTATAGTTGAGGTGAGGGGCACTTTTGGAGACTCTAAATAAAATAAATTAATATAAATTAATTTTCAATTTCAAATGGATAAAAAGTGAGTTATTTCAAATAAAATATGTGCATGGTTCTAAATAATATCATATAATAATTTTAAGATAAGTTTTGGTTATATTTCGACCATTATATTTTGGTTTTAAACCTTATTTAAACTTTTTTACTCTTAAAGTGACAACATGGATTTTTTACTCTTGGGTTAATATAGTTACTGTACAATAAAAAAGAACCATAAATGAGTCATGGGTGAAGTTTAAAATATTATTCCAATAATATTTCTAAAGAATAATTTTTTATAAATTTTATATCATTTAATAAAATATTATTTATTTTAAAATATCATTAATGTCAATTTTGACACTATTCATTACATTACTTTTTAAAAAATATAAATACACACGATAACATAAAACCAAAACCTTTAAGACATCCCTAATATCTATATAAAATTTATAAAATTTTTGGATGATATTAATTTTCTCAAATTATATTTATTTTAATATTTGTAATATCATTTATTTGATATTTCAATTAATTATACAAATACTGCATCATTATTGTGTAATCCTTAAAGGTAATAACTTATTCCGTAAAAATTACAAATAAAATACCATGATGAATTTAAAAAATTATATTTTAAGTGACTATTTATATTTGAATATATATTTTGAATAACTACATACTAAAAATGTAACACTTATTAAAAATATGAGTATGACTTATTTGACTTTCCTTTAAAAAAATATCATAAAAGGCTTAAAGTCATCAAAGTGACTCCAAGATCACATAAAATTGGTCCAAGGATTATTTTGGTCCAATATAACTCACCCAATAAAATTAGAACAATTTTTATGATAATAGTATAATATTTATATTATTATTTTTAACTTTAATTACTTGATTTACCCTTAACCGTAGTAATTAAAATTACAAAAGTTATTATTCATATTTCAAAAATATAATAGGATAATATTTAATTAATTTCAAACTTTTGATTCCAAATATTTTATCCATTTTTTAAAATTCAAAATAAATAATTGGGTAAAATTAATTTAAAATTAATCTCATTGTGGAAATGAGAATACATGTTCTTCATGTGAAATTGTGCAAAAGATTGAAATTTTTTAAGTTAAAATTCAATATAATACATACTCAAATGACCTTTATTAAATTAATAGATGTATTTTTTATTTAATATTAGATTAAGAACAATTTAAAATATAATTTAAAATCATAAATGTTTTATATGAAAAGTCAATTTTCAATTATAATGAAGTATTTTATTACTATTCATCAAAAAATGAAACATATTAGAAAAAATAGAAAAAAATAAGCCAAAGTAAATTTTGATATTTAGATTTTAAAATTGATGTTTTTTGTCAAATATAATTTATCAAATATTCAAAAGTTAGTTTTAAAATAATTTCTCCAATAAAAGGGAGAAAAACTGCCTTTTGAACAATATAGCTTTTTATATGTAAAATTTGAATTATTTTTATATCATTTCTAGAAAACACGTAAGATGATTATGTAATTTCAAAATTTCATGATTTGGTTAACAATATTCATACAAATAATTTAATTTCTATTTTATAATAGAATTTCATTGTCCGTTTAATATCAGTGTTGCATGCAACGTATGCTTTCGAATAGATTAAATCTAAAAAGAGACATACCATAAAATCTTGGGATGTTATAAATAACTTTTTCCTTATAGATTAAATACAAAATTTTGAACAAATAATTCCTTACCATAAGATAATACATCATGATCTTAGACATAATGATCATACTATCAATAAAATATATTATTTTGGATAGGAATACACTAAAAATACCCTAACATATTTGTCTCATGAGACACACCAATGCATAAAGTAGTTATATAATGTGAATCCCCACCCATCTCTTTCTTAAGTATAATGTAGTCGTCATGTTATATTTTCTAGTAAAAATATATAATCAAATTTTCCAACAATATTTTATATTATAATAACAATATACAAGATGCCAATACTTTTCCTCATGTCAATAAAAGAATTATCATAACTCATCTAGAGAAAGAGGATGGATGGTCAAACAATTCATATTCAACATGTCAATAATCATTTTCATTGGAATAACAACAGTTATTTTTACCATGTTTAATACCCTAATGGTAAATTATTGTATGGATGGTTAAAAAACTACCCCTATGTATCTTATTTCATCATTAAACAAAACTATCTTTTCTCTCATTTCTATAGAAAAGAATAAACGGAAATTAAAACATACATAAGGTATAATAAGTTTACTTAGTTCACCCTCACTGGGATATAACCAAGGAGAATGAAAATAAAATATTTCAATGTACCAAATACATTATATCACACTACTATTACAATATTCAGAGAAGATTAATTATCCCTTTTAGTTTACAACCATTCAAAATTTGTAATATCATTGTTCTCTCTCTTCCAAGTCGAATGCACTACTACTATAGTAGAATATTTTGATGGTTTTTATTAGTTCTCGTTTGATTCACATTTGAATGAGTGTTTATTTGTTCTCCTTCTTCATCAAAGAGATTAAAACCACCTTTACCTAAATCATTTCTTCTTGGAGAATGTAACTTTCATTTGATTATGTGATAACAAGGATCCATTGCAAGACCTGAGAATGTTACTCATGGAGAAAGACCCCTTCTGATGTTTTCATTCATTACTCTTCAGTCATGAGACCCCAATAATGTAAACTATTTAATCCTTTATGAATCTATAGTTAAAATAATCATGTAATCACATTCACTTTATGAGAAAATACTTGCATGCTTCTACTTATGAAATTATATTACTTTATTTTCTTCATACACCCCACTTACAAGACTTTGATCACAGAAACAAATTCTATCCACAAAAAAAATATTCTTTTGGATTTTATTTGGATTAAAAAATTAATAAAATTATATCTACTTCTAATGATGGGTTAAGGGGTATTCATAATAATAAATCCACAACCTTAACTCTAATAAACTTGGTCAGTTATCACATCCACCGCATTAATAAACATAACCTATACCAAATGCAGTTAACGTAAATTTTTTGAGATCATATTATCATGATACCATCATTATAATAGCACTTAAAACATACATACACAACCTTTATTAAACCTCACATGACACTATGACTTGTACAATGTTACTGCCTTCGTGTGCTTTTCCTAACTACATCGTATGTACAATTGTCACTTATGCGATCACATGATTTTGAGTGACCCCAGTACATATCTACCTCATAAAACCTTTCTCCAACCAATTGATTCACTTATGTGATTATGATATTCCCTTAATTTTTATGTGATTGTGTGACTTTTAGTGATCGCGTGAATTCCCTATCATTTTCAATGATATATCATTTTCGTGTTTCATAAGATCTCTTTGTGATTTCACGATCACATGAACTCCTATGATTTATATGATCATGTGATCCTCCTTACATCATATAATCACTTGATCTCCGGCTATTTATGAGATCACATGATATTTTATTCTTTATGCGATAACATAATCCATTGGGACTTATCTTCCCAACCAACTCCTTATCTAATTTCTTCCAGAACATAAACAATATTCAAACATGTTTTGATCAATAAATTTTTTGACACCTTCTCACCTTGTTAGAAAGAAAAAATACCAAAAAATATCATAAATAGGTATTTTTTTCAATAATATCTCCCTGTGGGTTTATTGAAAATACTTCAAAACCTTAAAATCAGTCTTCTTATACAACTCTAGATTGTGTTCGAAGACTTTCTTAACACGTACTCTGAGACCACATGATCCAATATTAGCATGAGAAACAAAATTAGGATGAAACATTAATTAATGAATCACTTTTTTCTCGATCCTACCTTACAAAAAATTCTTAATTCCAAATGATAAAAGAATCTCATCCCTTTGGATCACTTATCAAACCACGCACATCAACTTATCACATAATTGACCAAAAGGTTAATCAAAAGTGTCCCTCTTTGGGTCTGTTGACAATACTTCAAACCTTAAAATACTATTTACCTTATATAACTATATATAATGTTAAAGGACTTCCTTAATATGTACTCTAAGCCCACATGAGTCAAATTTGGAATGAGAAACAACAGCATCATGGAAATTTCATCAATGAATAACTTCATTCTCGATCCTACCATTGGAAACCTTCTCAATACCAAAAGATAAAACATAATCATCCCTTCAGATCACTTCTAAAATAACACACATATAATTCTAGCATCATGAACCCAAAGTTCACTCATTTTCATGATTCTTATTCAATGATAAACTAACTTCAACATCGTCATATCAAAAAAAATCCCCCTATTTTATTACTCCCCTATCAGTTTCTCCCCTTATATTGATCAGGATATTCTCCTCCTTTTTCGATGAACCAAATGGTCACTCCTCTAAGGTAAGTATCATAGTAAAGAATATATATCAGCATATAGAACAAAATACAACAAACCTTGGGGAGATGGGGTCCCATATCCAAACTTTTCAAGTATGGAGAATCAACTAAACTCCAAGATCCAGTCAATTACATGGAAATGCTTATCTGGGTAATATAGAAACTCGTACTTTATATACATATATATTGCATTTTATTAAATGAATACTCATTACATAATATAATGATCCACACCAGAATAATAAAGTTCTTATGCCTTTGGAATCATGGACATATAAACAACTGGTTCATAAAAGAACTAAATCATCTCCCACTTACTTATTCTTAACTAGCACCCTTATTAAACATATAATACTTAAAATATTTATTCATAACTTGGGGGGAAAATTTTTTAAATGGTTATCTTAAATTCTTATTAAGGGTAAATAATGAAGATATCAATTATCACATGTGAACACTACACCAAATCAGTATTTAGCGGAGGTTTTTTAGAGTTGGTTTTTAAAGAACCACCACAAATCCTTTTTTTTAACTCGCGAAACTTCTTCTCCCCCCCCCCATGAACCCAAAACCCCTACCCCTATTCCCCCACCCCATTAAATCCTACCCCCCTCTCATTGTCTCACTTATCCACGTCATTGTCATCTTCCTTCTCCATCATCATCCCCCCCCCCCCAAACCCAACACCCATCCCCCCTCTTCCCTCAATTCTGTCAAACCCTATCCCCCTCACACTAGCCCCATTCTCCCCCTTGTTGTCGGCTTCCATCTCTACTGATGTCCCCTTCACGCCCTAATCGGTCTCCGTCAACCCCTCCTTCCCTCGATGCCATAAAACCCTAGGTAAAATTCTATTAATCTTAGTACACTTTTCAAATAGGAATGGAATATAGGATTTATTTTTTTGTTTTCTATAACCGGTAGTATCAGGTTTGGATCAATTTTTTTTTCATTAGATTCCATAGAACCCATTAATTATATTTTAATATAATAATAAAACAGAGGATGTCATGTTTAGTCTTGTTGATCAGATAAATTATTAAGTGGATTTAAATTCCACATTGTTAAACTGAGGTAGGTGTTTATTTTTTATTTATTTCAATAGAATCCCACTAAATTCTTGATGGTTTGAAAATATTTTTTCATCAGAATTATACCCATATGAATTACCCATAATGGGTTAAGGTGAATTTTGTATTGGTTTAACCATTTTAGAGGAATTTTATTCCGCTACAAGTGTTTGTAAAAATTATAACGTGTATTTTCAAATAATTAGAATTATATGAAATGAAATCTTGTTGCAAACATGAATTTTAATTGAGAAATTAGTATTTAATGATTTTTAAACCAAGTGTTTGAGTGTTTTAATGAGTTTCAAATGTTTTATATGAGATTTTTTTTACAAATATTTGTATTAACCATTTTTTTATATTTTAATGTTTTTACCACAATATTTGACTTTATAATCAAAGTTTTTAGGTGTTTAATGATTTTAAAATAATAATAGTGGGTTTTTTCCTTTTAAAGAAAGTTTTTTAACCCTTGTGTACAGTTTTGAAACCTCTTTAACCAAAGGATGATTTAAAAGGTTGTTTCAAAGTTATGTGTTAGTTACCATTTTATTTTCAATGGTGTTTTGATAAAATTGATCTCAATTGTAGATAGGGATAGATTTTTAAAATTTTGTATTATGATTGATGTTCCATGATTGGTTTAGAAGGGTCCCGATTGGAATTTTATGATAACTAAGTTATTTTAAATGGTGTGAAACCCTATTTGAGCAACATATTATTCTTGTATGCACATGGTGTCTTATTTTTCTATAAAGTAATATTTATTATTGATGAATTAGTACATGTTTCTTATCTTATGATTTTTATGGGGATATTTTATGTGTATATAAAATGATTTGAGGAATGGGGTATTTCAATATTTTTATATTTGATTTATTTAGTAATTTATTTCTCACCTACCCACTTGACATGTCATGGGAGTCATATGTATATAGTAGATGATCTATGTGAGGGTAAACCCTAGTTAAAAGAGTATATTAACTAGGGATTGTTTCCTGGCTACTCCAAGATGGTTAAACAGAAAGGGGTAATAGGACCTTATGCTAGAAATATTCTTTGATCAAATGGATAAGTTCATTATTTGTTTTTTTAATGGTTTGACGAGACTTTTGGGGAAATGATAGGTTTGGTGGTTCTATCATAGGTTCCAAGTATCCATTTAGAGCCTTTTATAAGCATATTATAGGGATTATTCCCATGACATTATAATCCTTTTTATGATCATTTTATGGGTTTATCTATTTTTCGATTCAATCCCCTTCTTTTTATATTACTACTTTTCACTTATGTTATTATTGTTTTTTTATTAATTGATCTATGACTTGAAAAATTGGCGTTTGACTATATGATTTATTCCTTCTCTATTTGTGTTTTACTTTTCAAATATTTTGAAATGCGATTTTATAATGGGACTTAAGGAAGGAATGAGTATGGGTGATTTAAATATCCTTTAAAAATGTTTCTTAATTGAGTTTGAAAGATGTGGTATTTAAAATTTAAAATGTTTTTTTAATTTTTTTTGGGAGGCTTTAATGTAAAAGTATATATGACTAGTTCTTGAAACTCTAAGTTTGTTAGGGTTTTGAAAATGGGGGTTTAGTTTATCATGCCTAATAAATTTAAAATAGGTTTTCAAATTTTTTTTCAAAAAGTATGTGGAAATTAGAAAAATATTTTTGGTTTGGAAATGTGTATTTTGAAAAGGGGTGTTTCTTAAAATGGTTTTAATGAGGGATTTTATATTGGTGTATTTTCATGTGGATTTTGTTATGTGTGAATGTATTCTATTAGACTATATCTATTTAATTAAAATAATGAAAATTTATTTTTAACACACTTTTGATATGTTCTTGTTTCTTTTTGTAAATCCATTTAAAAAATCTATAATTTTATAATGTATTTAAAACTATAACTATTAGGATGAAATATTAAAGAAGATAATTAGATATGGTGGGTGGATACCTACTAGGATATTTATCACATGCCTATGTTTTATAAGTCCATTTTCTATATATTGTATCACCACAATTGATTTTACCAGGAAGATGTGTGGTTAGATGGTGTCTATGGGTCATAGGGTGATATATGGCCATTGTGAATCTTTTAATGAACACTTATATATATTATTTCTATAAAGGAACCAAATATTTTTCATTACTATTGATCATGATTGGTAACCTAAATTTAAAATTGGATTTATTTAGTTCCTTCATTTCAAACATTCTAGGAAAAGTATCCTTTAACTCTTTTATTGAATCCATATTCAAATACACCTATTTTATATCATCTATGTTCATGATAAATAAGACACAACAGTTTAAAATACTCTCTCTAGGAATGTAGTAGATCTGTTAGATAATTTTAAGACCACTCTATTTGGTTTGATATCTACCATTTGTAAATAAAGAAAAAATTGAAAGTGAGACACATAAATAGAATCTCTTAAGTCACTACTAGAAAAATTTACATGATATATTTGCTTTTTTACTTTTAATTTTTTTTTTGTATGATTATTCTTATAACTACTTGGGTTGTGTTTTTTTCACTTCTGTTTATCTCTTTTCCTATTTAGTAATACTTATGTGTTTTAATTTTTTTTAATAATGTGTAGGCACATTGTCATGTAGATAAAAGCTGGATCACATTACTGGGGAACACACTTCAGTATGTTAAGGGTTTTGATGATTTTTAATAAATTTCAGTTTCTAATAAATCCATTGATGGGAGAATAATATATCTATATTCTAAATTTAAATTTAGAATATGGTTGAAGAGGGATGAATTTTATGAACACTTTATATTGAAGTAATTATCTGCTCAATATTTTTTTGGGATTTGGCACGGAGAAACAAACATTACAAAAATTTTGAGAACTGATATCAATTGATAGAATGAGCTCCCAACACCATCAGAAATTTAAAATGAAATGAAAATCTTATAAATGATGAATTCAAAATTGTAATACACCAAAATCTAAATCAAAACATATCAGAACAACTAGTTGAGGGTGCTACAAATAAAAACTTAACAAGTGATATTTTTGAGACTATAGGACAACCAGATCAAGATTGTAACATATCATTGGGTATTACTCTTGATTCTATGGAAACTAATGTAATAAAAAACTTCACTAATAAAAAAACGGTGTTTTAGGGTTTATTTGATGATGGAAATAAAGATTTTTATAGTGGATGTTGGAAATATTCAAATATTCTTTTTTTGGTGAAGTTGTAACATATCAAATGCCTATATGGAATTACAAATAAGATGATGTCCATGATATTTGAACAATTTCTTGATGCGTTTCTTGAAGCAAAGATCCCTGATTCTTTTTTTTAAATGAAAAAAGTTTTCAAAAATCATGGTATTAATTATAAAAAAAATACATGTGTGTCTCAATGATTGTATGCTTTATTGGGGAGACGATCCCAGAAAATAGGATTGTAAAAAATGTAATTCTTCTAGATGGAATTCAATGGGTGATGTTGGAAGTCTGAATAAACAAAATACCATGAAGAATAAGAAATGGAATACACCTTTAAAGGATTTTCATTACTTTCCTTTAAAGCCTCGATTGCAAATATTATTCATGTCATCAAAAACCACAGAACACATAAAGTGGCATTCTGTAGATAATAACAATTATGGGTTAATGCAACATCCAAGAGATTAAAAATCATGGAATACGTTTGGTTAATTACATCCAAATTTATCATATGATCCTAGGAATGTTCAATTGGGATTGGTTACTAATGGATTCAACCCATTTGGGACTTTGAGCACCTGTTATTGAATTTAGATGGTTATTTTGAACCCTTAAAATCTGCCTCTGTGGATGTGTATGAAAAAAATGTATTTTATCATTTTGATTATTATTCCTAGAAAATAAATGTCTAGAAATGATATTGATGTATTCTTTATTCCTTTAATTGAATAATTGCAAGAGTTATGGAGAAACAGTGTTGAGATATATGAAGCATCTTCTAGAAAACTATTCAAAAATCAAGATGATATAATATAGAGCATTAGAAACTTCCATGGATGTTGGAATTTAAATGGTTCGAATACTTACATAGTTTTGTACTTTTTTATTTGTAACATTGATTTTGATCTCAAATGAATACCTCGCAGTATAAAATGGTTCTTCTTGTTTCATCGAAGATTTCTCGATAAATTTCCTAGATTTTGTTTGAACAAGTCAAAATTCAATGGTTCTATTAATCATAGACCACCTCCAGAGTTGTTAATAAGTTATTAAATTTTATCACAACTTGGAAATGTTGAAACAAAATTTGGGATGGTGAAAAGTTTTTATGATAGTGGGAAATGAGTTTGAAGTTCATTGTTTAGTGAAATCAGAATGAAACAATAGAATAAAAAAAGTATATTCTTCAAAATTCTGTATTGGGAATTTAATTTATTGCGGAAAAATATTGATGTTATGAATATTTAGAAGAATGTTTGTGACAATTTAATCTTCACATTGCTTAATGAGAATAGAAAATTGAAGGATCATCTCAATTCTCGGAAATACTTACAAGTAATGAACATAAAGCGTGATCTCTGTCTAGATGAGAATGGAAAGTATGCTCTAGAAATTTTTTCAATGAAAAATAGTGAAAAGATACATTCCTTCAAATTTTAAAACATGTGAAGGTATATAATGTGTATTCAAATAACATATAAATTTGATTTTACATAAAAATCCTAGTTTACATTGATTGAAAAGTCACTATTCACGTATTTTGTTATAGTAGTTACTACCATTGTCTTTACATACATTATTACCTGAAAAGGTTATGGATTTTTTACTCTGATTTTTAACATTCTTTAGACAAATATGTGTGAAAAATATATAACCATTTGAGCTTGAAAACCATCAAAGATAGATTTTTATTAACACTTTATGTAATGGATATGGTCATTCTACCTTCATTTTTTACTATCGTGATGCATTAAACTATGCATTTGGTTGAGGAAGATAAATTAAGAGGCCTCGTACATTATTGATGGATATATCTAATTAAGAGGTACTTTATTTATATTTTTTCATTTAGGTAAACAAATATCGGCACTTCATTAAATATAAAATTATTATTTTTTATTTTATTTCAATTATATCTTGGCCATTTGAAATAATATGTGGAAAAAAAATCTCAACCTAAAGGATTTATTTCTAAAGGATATTTTGAAAAGGAGTGTATTACCTTTTCTCTAGATATCTGGATGATATTTAGACAAGATTCAATCGAGTTGGACATATTGATGACACATCGACTCAATCTAGACTATATGGGAAATCAAAAATATTTCTTATTATTGGCCAATCAGTTGGGAGGAGCTCAAATGTTACACTAACATAAATTTAATTATCACTGGCACATAGATATGTGCTACCGAATAATGAAATTGAAGATCCATTTATTGAAGAGTTGAGGATAAAATAAAAGAGATGAATGAGAGGCTAAACATGAAATAAGATATATATATATATATATATATATATAACAAAAGGTGTTCATAAATAGCTTGTAGAATGGTTAGCATGACATGTAAGTTCATAAATATTACAGTCAATGTAGATATTAGGTTGACATGTATATTTTTTTATTATAAAAATTTTTATTACTTTTTGTAGATCATGAGTACTAAAACTCAAGTTGATTTGTCATATGATTTGAAGTTTCTTGCTTGGGGTCCTCTAAAACGTGCTATAAATTTCATGCTTATAATTTGAATGGATTTAAATTTCATACAGTCGACGTTCCCTCGACCATACCGATAGATGAAGATCCATATATCTCCCTCCCTATAGTATCTAAGACACCATTTGCTTTCCCCCTACACCATATTTCACACCCTCCATCAACGTCCCATCAGCAGCTCAGCTGACGTCTCCCCATTCAGCAGCCTCAGTATTAAGGGAGTAGGTTTCCACTACTCATTATTTGTGGTGATATTGGAGGGTGACTGTTATAGGTACAAATTTTAATATGAATAAATTTATTGAACTTTTTTTATACTACTATCTATTTTTTCATAAAATATGGAAAAAATGCTATTGTGGAGAAAAATATTAAATGTTCATATGTATGGAATCTGAATGGACTAAAGGTAGTTTTCCTATTTGACTACTATGGGGTCCCTATGGATGATGTCACAGGACTATTTGGCTAGATTCTAGGCTATTTGGTAGTGTATCTTCCTTTCAATTATGTATGATGATTGGAGGCATATGTCCACATCTTGTAAAAAATGATGATTTTGATTTATAGATAAATGTAATTTTAAAACATTATGGTGTAATTGAATTTCATTATGTTATTAAATTATAATATTTTGAAAATTAATCTCTTTTTATAGATGATTTTTCACTTTACCATTGCTGATATTATAGCATGAAAGTGGACATTGAAAATTTTGGGTAATAAATGGAAATATTTTAAATGGATATTATGGAACAAATTCAACGATACTTCATTGGGCACCTAGCAATTGTATGATAAGGTACCCAATGGGGTTCTTAGAGAGAAATGGAATGTTTTTATTGGTATCCATAGTGATGATAAGCAAATGGTATTTAAATATATGGTGTTATATTAATATCATATTACATTTATACATTTATATGACAATGAGATGACATTTCATAAATTAATATTAAATTTTATTTATTTCAATATTTTTCAAGGAATAATGCAGCGAGTCGGTCTAAGAAAAGTATCCCTCACATTGTGGGGTTAAAGATTTTTTCTAGAATTAGATTAACTCTAGTAATATTTTCATTAGTTTAAATATTTATAAGACAATATTATTTGTTCCATGTATTAATATTTTAATTTATATTTATTTAATGAAGTCAAACAATTTAGGACACCAAGCCTCCCAAACAGAACTATGGTTAGATGTTCATAAAAAATATGATGGGAGTTATTTTAATGATCCTTCCAAAGAAGTTGGGGTAATAATTCATTTTTCATTATAATAACATATTATTAGTTTTCACTATGTTAATATATATTTCTTCAAATATTACTGATATTTTATTTATAGGTAAAAATTAAAGAATTATGGGATGCCAATCTCATATAGTCACACTCAATCTCCCAGGAAGACCCAGTTGGTAAAGTCCATGGGAAGGATCATCCCAGTCAAGTGTGTGGGATGGGTTTGGGAACATTACTATCTGAGACATTTGGCAGGCCATCAGGGATTGCAGCTGCATATACTCCTAGTTATAGTCACTCATAAGGATCAGATTTCTGCTTTGCAGAAATTGTTAGTTGATTTATATCAGAAGACGACTGGATCTGTCCCTAGTGATATTGCATCGATGGTTGGTTGTGATAATCTAAATCACACAACTTAAAAATCATTTAATTCAAAAACTTTTATTGGTTTTAATTTTAAATATAAATATACAAAATTGTTTAATTTTCAATATGATTGTCTTATAGGTGGTGGTAATAGGAAGTATAGATGGAAATAGAGAGGGTGATGAGAAAATTTCATCATCAGGTAGTGATTATCGATCTTTTTGATGTCTTGGAATAAGATGGAAAGATAGAGTTTGTTCATTTATCATTTGTGGCATACAATATTCACATGACATTTTCATGAATTCCATTTTTGAAGAGACTGAAACCATTTATGGTTCTTTTAAATTAATATACTTTTTTATATATGATTACTTTCCTTCATTCATGTTTCAGGTGACTGTGTAGATGAATATGGTTTATGAAAACTATAGATAAATAAATAGTATTTTTTTTGTGCTTATTATAGGTGATACACAAGGTCTCTTGGTCTATGAATTTTATTTTCAGTGTAGTTCTGGGTCTAGATAATCTGCAGCTGGTTTTTTTTGTAAATCAACATATAGAGGCTATTTGAACTAATGCTAAATATGGAATATTTTTATAGTAGCAGTTTAAAACTCATCAATATGATGGTATTTTTTATTGGTGTTGGTTAAAACTACCATTTAATATGACACACTATTATTTTGTGGTTTTTTTCATTTTAGAAGTGTTTTTAACCTCTACTAAATCCTCTTCATTTTTTTCTATAAAATAGCCTCTGAAACAAAAACAAATTCATTAAATATTCTTACTATAACACTTACTAGAAAAAAAACTAAATGGAATGAACCACCACATATTGGATGCCAAAACCAACTTTACATGTGGTTTTTTAATCCATTTTAGAACCATTTTGAGGCAGTTTAAACTGCTGCCATATCAAAAAATAACCACCACTACCAAGTGATTTTCTTATAGTGGAATAACATGAGTATAGATGTATGAGGATATAAGAATAAAATTTGTAAATCATACCTTTAATATCATATATCATAATATTGATTTATAGAATAAATATTTAAAGTTTAAAATACATGAATCGTGAAGTGAACAAATAAAATGATCTATAAGAGTATAACATTGGCATAAAACAGACTTTTGTGGAATACGCATAATCTTATAAATTTTTGAACATGAATAAATTGAAATTGGTTCACTCATTAAGTTAAGGAAAATAAATAAATCCATCATAATAATCTTATGAACATAAAATCTAGTTCCACACATTAACATATGGAAAAGAAACTAGTTTCACACATAATCTGGTGAACTTACAATTCAGGTCCACATAGAAACTTATGGACATGAAAACTATGTCCACATAAAATCTTTTAGACATGAAATCCATATCCCAGAATAAAATTGTGAACATGAAATTAGGTTCAGGAATAACATATTTACTTTATGAGTTATCTATATTTACCCAATACATTTAAGTAATTTAATAGACCCAACAATCACATAATCATAATTCATTCATATATGCGATAATATCATAAATCATAACATTATAAGATAAACCATTGAAAATAAATGGGTTTTAAAAAGATATAATCATCATAATCATAAACTACCTAGAGAAATAATAATTATGGTATAAATGGATCATATCCCCAATAATTAAAAAGTAATATCAAAGGATGTTATCATAGATGAAAAATTCTTTTAAAGGATCATTGAAAATTTTATTGAGGAAAATATCATTTCTAATTTGAAATAACCTTTTCAAAAATAAAATTTTCCAAATATTAATAATAAAATATTATTTGGAAATAACCATGTAAACATGTATTAGAAGATTCAAAGCATTGATCATTCATGATAGTGTGAAATTCACTTTATTCTATATACATTAAAATAAAACATTTCCTTCAAACTTTTATAGAAAATGTAAAAAGTACATTGTTCAGAAAAAAAGAGAATATTCATTTGAACCCATTTTTTTAAAGTTAAACAAGGTTAAAAATAACTATAAATGTTCATTTGATAATATTATAAGCATTTATATCAATCATGGATATGGAAGGAGAATGTTCTTTGACTAAAGGGAGAAATATAGTCGATTTTCCTTAAAAATTATTTTATGTTTCATGAGTACTTAAGGTAAGTAAAAATGAAAGGAAAACATTTATTTTCAATAAATAACCGAATTATAATAAAATTAATGGGTTTATTGAGAGTTATTTCATGATATTTAATCAAAATAACTTAATCATAAACTATCTCGATAAACAATGAGATTGTAATGTAAAACCCCTACCGCTTTGGTAACATTTGAATAGTATTCCCTCTGAAATAAAGAACCATATACGAATATTTAAATACCCATAAATTTCATAATAATATCAATAAAATACATTAATGGGAATTATATACACCACATAAAAGAAACTAGTGGTGAATATGGCATGTGTCTTAGTGAAATGAAAATGAGACAAAAAATCAATTACCTCAAATTTGAATTTCTTCGAAATCTGACTAGTATCATGTATGATAAATTTAAACTTATTATAATTATATAAAATAGTAATATACATAATAAAAATTTCATATATTATCCCATTATAACATTTCATCGCCCTTTTATTAATAATCCTTTATTAAAATAATCATTCTGGGGTGTTAAATATTTCTTTATTTCATAAGCATTTTTGTTTGGTGGTAATATAAACTGGAATTTGATCATGGTTAATAATATTAAGAATGTTAATCATGGAATAAAAATAATACATATTTATTTTATATATATTCATTCATAAAAGGTTTAGATAGAAGAACGAATTACACCATTCATGGAGATGTTAGGTCGTACGTACGCATGAATATTGTTTTCAATTTTTGACGCATGGAATGAAAGAAGGGTAAGAAATAATTCAGATATTAAAAATTATTATTATTTAAATATTCATTAAATTCATTTAATTCATACTTATTACCATCCAAGTAAAATGGAAATTAAAAACGAATCACATAGCTTTGTGGAGGTGGTATTTCACACGTATGCCCAAGCGACATTATCGTTTTCCAAAAAAATAGAAGGTAACATGGTAGATGTGATATTATGATTACAAAAGTTTAATTATATATTAATTATAATATATAAACTCCAAACCCCTCATAATAACCATCGTTTAAATATAGTGATGAAATATGAATTGTATCGTCACATGGAGACTGTAAGTTGTGTGTACACACGAGTGATACTTTTACTTCCCATTTAATGGAAATAAAGTGAGTAAAGATGAATTCATAGTAATAATATAATTTTTGTATATTTTCAATATTGAAGTTAGTATTTTATGAATAATATAATATATTTTTAGGTGGTAAAATAATAATTAAAAATAAAGTGATTGGTTATGCCGATTACCTATTCTTTAAAACAACTCCTTTAGATCTTATCTTAAGGGCTTGAGGGTTGGTCTTTGGGTAATACCAGAACCTATATAATGTTACTAAGTAAGTTTAGAATAAAATTTAGTAGGTTATTTTAAGATATAAGGCTCAAATCAGTGTAAATAAGTGAGGGAGTCAGTGATAACTGTCACATTAAATAATAATATTTTAATAATGCATCATGGTTCGTTTAAAGTCGGTGTTTCATGTAACAAAAGATATCAATGAAATTAAATTTATTTAAAAACAATATATTTCATAAAATTATATGGTGTAACATTTTACCCCTCTTAAAATTAATTCACCCTAAAAATTAATCGTTTTGACACAAAAAAATGTTGATATCTCTATTTCATTACATCATCAGGTTCCCAAGTTTCTTATTCAAATTTTTAATTCCTTGATAGAATTTTTACTTGGTAAGTAGCCTGATTATTTGGACCTTTTTCTCTATTCTCCAAGATCCCTATTGGTTTTTATTAATAATAAAGATGATGGTTCAGTGGTATAATCTCTATGTTTAGTATATGTGATGGATTAGGTATGTACTTCCTTAGGAGAGATACATGGAAATATCATGAACTTGAGAGAGGTTTGGTGGAAGTGCCAATTAATAAGAGACCATACCTACTCAATCAAGAATCCTGAAATGTACAATATACATAGGGCTCAGATTTTCTTTCTTTTTTAATCTCATAACCTTCTTCTATGGAGAAACTCACAAAAACAAATTCTCACCATGTTCAAATTATAAATCACACTGATGATTGTCAGCATAATTTTTCTATTAATTTTGTGATTCCTTGATGTGTTATTAAATGTATTTCACTTTATATACCATTTCCTCATCTAGATTAGGTCCCAATAGCTTTGTTTCTCCAACTTGATCACATCATATTATATTTCTACACTTCTTTATGTATAGGTCTTCATAAGGATCCATATTAATGCTTGATTGAAAGCTATTGTTATAAGGAAACTCAATTATATGAAGGTGTTGATCCCAATCACCATTAAAATCTATAGAATAAAATACCAACATACCCTCTATGGTTTTAATGGTTTTATCAAAAAAAATCATCTCTCTAAGGATGATATTTCATACTAAAATGCAACTCTATATTCATATACTATTGGAGACTTCTCCAGAACTTAAAGATAAACCACATGTCCTAACCAGATATAATAGAATGTGGTACTCCATTAAACCTAACCACTTACATAACAAATATTCTAGAAATAAAATATTTATATAAATATTCTCTAATATAAATGAAGTGTTTTGATTTTATAAGTTTAATAACTACAACATAAATTGAATTATGACCCTTAAATGTTTTGGAGATTCCGTCGATAAATTCCATGGTGTCATTTTCCAATTTCCATTCTAGTATGTGTAATAGTTGTAACAGCCACTTACACTACTATCTCTTATAATTAACATATTGACATACGAAGAACTGAGATACATCCTCTAAAATATCTATCTTTATATTGTTTTCCAAAAATACACTTTTAGATATATATACATCTCTGTACTTCTAGTATGAATGGAGAATGATTAATTATGAGCATCACTAAATAGTTCCTTCTTTAAATCTAGTATTTATGAGACATATACAAAGTTCTTAAACCTTTTAATTCCATCACCATTGAGGTTAAAGTCAGTAACATTTCTTTCCTTATTCTTCATCTCTTCATCTTTCTTTTAAACCTCTTTAATCTTCTCATCAAGTGGCACATTATGATCAAGTTTTCTATAGAGGAGTATTTGATGATAGCCTATTCCATATCTTTCCACTTCTATATCGGTTCTCTTTTCTTTCTATTTTGGTGGTCATATGATTTTCATCTGAAGATAGATGCTCCAACGATGGAGTTATGGCCTAGTTTTCTTGATCTCCACCATCCTTTTCAAAACTTTTCTATCATTCGTATGTTTGGAAACATGGTCGGATATTTCTTGTTCTTGGATAGTAGAACCAAATCTATGGGCCATCCAATATCTCCATAGTTATGCATCGTGGTGGATTTTTTCAAACCAACGGTTGATGGGGTTTGGATTACAGTTTTTAAATAATTCTATTGGAATCAGAAGGTGTTCTTTGAATCATGGATAGAATTATATTCTTCATTTAAGATTTTTGGTCACTTTGTTTCTTCCTATTGATGGGGGTGTAGGGAACCCTGAGGGGTGGGTGTTCCCTTTTTGGATTGAAACTATCTCTACCATTATTTTTATAGTATCTATATCTGTCAACCCTTATATCAATTTGGATCCACCATTCATTAAGTTTTAGGTTTTGAATCATGTCCAATGATTTGAGGATATTTTTTAAAAGTTGAAAAGTGTTTTGGGTACTCTCAAGCAGATATATAAGGTCTTAGGGGATCCTTGTTTCATGATGTTACCCTCCTTTGTTGATACTATCAAGGTTGTAGGTTTGGTTAAAGGGTAGTAGATTGAGAAACCTACTACCTTCAGCGGTGATTACACCTATACTGATGCAAGGGAGCTTACAGAGATTCAAAACTCCTCTAACATGAATGTGGTATTGTATTTTTATCATGGTATTTCAGATAAATGTGAGGAATAATATCCAATTATAACTCAAAATCAGTTGTCTACCTTTAATAGATATGAAAAGAAGAATGTGGATCTTGAATGATGGAAAACTTATATTCCAAGATGGAAACAGAAGCAGGTTGGGCTCAGATATTCATAAGATAATGAGCCAAGTGATGAGGAGGTGGATTCTAAAATAGTAATATATTATGATCAGGTATAACAAGGAACCTCTATGGTTGGGATTAGATTAAGTAAGGATAATTACAGCATCATTATTTCTAGTAATTTCCTGGTCTACAAGGGGGGGAAATACAAACCTTGAAAATATTATTCAAACACTCCCAAAACAATAGTAATGATATATTTATGGAAAGATAGGAGTAATAGTATGTAATTAAAATTGGGGAATCCAATATTGGTTGCAGGTGGGAAGCTTTCCACCAAAAAGATGACTCCAATTTCTAATATCAATGAACCTGGAGGTGGAACCAAGGATCATGTCAAGGAGTTACTATTGGATGAGGTAAATGTGCATAATTTGGATTCAGTACTGGTTAAAGTATCAAATAAGATGAAAGTAATTGTGGAAGAGAAGAATGATAAATGTTTGGAACTTATTTTAAGCTTCAATGAGAATATTTTAAAGGAAAACTTTGATATCAATTCATAAATGGAGACTGTAAATAGAATACACTAGGGAATGATTAGTATTCCCATTAATAAAGAGAAAAGGGTGTGGATCAACAAATAGGACATATTTTGGTGTGAGGTTTCAATTAAATGAAGATAAATGTGGAGGAATACATATATACATATAGAAATTTGGATGATATATTTTAAGACCATCTGAAAATGAATCGGGTACATCATTAACCACGCTTAATTAGGGGATATATGTGGTAGTTCATTATAATATTCTTAGTATTATTTTTAATGACTTTGTGATCTCATTTTGTAGTTAACACTTTTGTTTTGGATTTTTGTTTCCCACTTTTTCCTCAAAAGTGACTTTAATATAAAAATTTTAATTTTTAGTTAGTCATAATGATAATATTTCCCTCCTTCCTTAAATATTTCATGATATATCCTCTGAAAATCCAGAAATTTTGGATCTTTTATTATCAACTTCATAGATAAGCTATTATGATTCTTTCAACTCAGAGCATCTCCTACCTTGTTCTCTTTACTAGAGTGGTAATTTATTAAGCAGTCATAATATTTAATCATCTTCTATCATCTTTAATCATCTTCTCTAGTGCATATTCAACTTTTTCTATGTTAATATATACTTTAAAATTTTATGATCAGTATATATATCACATATTTCTGCATAAAGATAATTCCTCCATATATTTAGTAAAAAAATCACTATATCTAACTCCAAATCATGAGTTGGGTAACTTTTTCCTTGAAACATTAATTGGCATGAGGAATCAGCTATCACCATATCATTATGAATGATAATTCATACCAATCCCTTAATTGATGCATCACTAAATATTAAAAACTCTTATCCAATACAAGGTAATGTAAGCACAGGTGTACTAACCAACCTTATCTATAGTTCATTGAAATTATCTTCACATTCATCCGTATAAAGTAATTTGACTCCCTTCAAAATTAACTTAGTTAGTGGATTGGATATTCATGGTAAATTATCCCCAAAGTGCTAATACTATTCAACCAAACCAAGAAAACTTTATATCTTAGTCATAATGGTTGGTCTATTCCAACATTCAATAACTTCATTCTTTGATGGATCCATCGATATACCCTCGCATGAGATTATATGACCTGAAAATGAAACATTATAAATCCAAAATTCACACTTGTTAAATTTTGAAAATATATTCTCTTTTCTTTGGATCCTCAAAAGAACCATCAAATTATCTCTATAATCTTCTTTACACTTTTATTATATAAGAATATCATCAATAAAAAATACCACAAACTAATCAAGGTAATCACTACTGTATATATTCATTAAATCCAAGAAGATATACGGGAATTAGTAAGACCAAATTGCATCATTGTATATTCATAATGCCCATAACTCACCTGGAATGTTGTCTTGTCAATATCCTCCTTATTAACCCTTAATTAATGATATCCAAAATAAAGTAAAATCTTATAATAGTATTAATCTTTATGTATTTTATCAAACAATTCATTGATACGGGGTAGAGGGTACTTGTTCTTGATTGCAGTTTTTTAAGTTCCTGATTATCAATACAAAGTGTCATTATTCCATTTTTATTCTAAAAAAAGAATTGTTGCACCCCATGGTTACATACTTGGTTGAAAGAATCCCTTGTCCATATTCTCCTGGATTTTCTTCTTTAATTCCTTCAACTTAATTAGGGCCCCTCTAGATGGATTCTTTCAAATATGTGTAGAACTAGGCATGAGTTATAATGGGAACTGAACTTCACAATTCGGTGAAAAACTAGAAAAATATTCTAGAAAGACATCAAAAAATTCCCACAAAATAAGCATATCTTAGATGATGAGTTTATCCCAAACCATGTGAGATAAATATCTCTTTTGAATAGGAATAATTACCCCAAAAATGGATGCAATTTCCATTGGAAGTTCATTTTTTCATCACACATATATAAAAAAAATGGTTGGATCGTAATATCAAATATAACTTCCCTTCCTCAATTTTTTTGGGATTTACATAAATAAATCCAATCCATTCCCAAAATCACATCGAATTTAACTAAAAGAATAATGGGAACCTACTCATAATGGCCTGTTGGATTCTAAAAAATATTATTACCATCATTCCCCAAATGAGGATGAAAATTTTAACTGGATTGCCAAATTCAATAAGGCCTGGATCAAGCCCTCTCATCTTACACTCATGTGGCATATTGCTCATCAAAAAATCCCAACTGAAGTTTTCCTGCAATCTTATGGCTTTTATCTTTGTTCTAAATATTGATTGTGCAATCAACATCGAGAGGAAATTAATCATATTTTTTTATCTTGTGATACTGCTATGGACCTTTGGAATTACATCTTTGACCACTTTGAGTGAAGATGGCTTTTGGAAACATTTATTTTCTCACAATTGAAAAGAACGTTGGATTTTCTGAGGTCTCCCCAAATTAAGAATCTCTTTATTACTGTTATTGTAGAGCTTCTGTATATTCTATGGTATGGTAGAAACGATTCTTTTTTCAACAATAACTCTTTTAATATTAATGCAAGTAAAATTAGGATTATTCTTTCTATAAAAGAGGCGGCCACAATCCAAAAAGGCTATTGTGACAATTCTATCATAGATCTTGAAACCCTTCGCCGAATTGGTGTCAAAGTTAATTTTCCGAAGCCACACTACACTATTGAAGTCTTCTGGTAGGCACCTCCACCTAGATGGATTAAATTTAATGTGGACGGAGCCTAAAAAGGCAACCTTGGACTTTTGGGATGCGGAGGAATTTTCAGAGACCATCAGGATCGGATCCTCGGATGCTTCTATGGAAGTTGTGGCATTGCTTCTGCGCTGGAGACAGAAATTCTTGCTACCATTCATGCCATCTCCTATGAAATTCTTTTCAACAGGAATAATATCTGGATCGAGAGAGACTCCACTACTATTGTGCAAGCCATCTGTAAGGGTGATGCTCATCTTGATTGGTCTCTCACCCCCCATTGGATGGACTGCCTCACCGCGCTCAATGGCCTCAACTTTATTGCCACTCATACCTATCGTGAGGGTAATACGATCTCTGATGGGATTTCCAACATGGGTGTCTCACATGAGATCACTTGGAGGAATGACCTCCCTCTAGAGTTGACACCTTTTTTTATTAAGGACTCTAAAAAATTTTCCTCTTTCTGTCTCATGTAACTTGTATGCTTCTCTTTTCTTTTGAATAAATCTCTAAGTTCTGGTCTTTTGACCAGAACTCACCCTTTTAAAAAAACTAAAGGAATAATAATATGATTCATAGGAATATCATTCTCACAAACATCACTAATAGAAGAATGGTACACTTGTGTTGTGATCATCGAACCATTGGGTATTTTTATTGCTAACTCAACATCTAATATTTGAGGTTGAATTGTGAAACCCCTCAAAATTTATTCATATAAAAAGGGTGGGTATATTAAAAATCCAATAAGGCATTATAAATTCTAAATTGAATGGTAAGTGTTCCTCTCACCACTTCATTATCTTACTCCGCATCACCAATAGTGATCGCACGAGACTTCCCTTTATATCTATTTTAAGAGTTTGCTGATATTGATCATAATCAATAACCTTCGGGTTTGAGAACATGTTATCATAATTCATATACTCCTTTCATTTGAAACACTGAATTTTGGGTGGTGCATATTTTGGTGATTTTTAATTGTTCCTTTCATTGGCTAGTCACTTCACATAGTTTTTTCATTCAATTTCCCTATGACCTTATTTTCCACACTTAAAACATTTACCATTACCCCTGATATAATCTCAACCAGGTTTCCTACCATAATTCAAACATAAAGAAAATATCATCTTTTCTCTCCATGATTATTAAAATTTAATTTTAATTCCATCTAACATTTCTTATCAAATCCATGAGATATATTGGTAAATACAATCTTTATTTCTACCTTGATAGAACATCGAATGATTTCTTCAAAGATACAAAAGTATATTATTTATAATACCTTTTAGAGACTTGGTTTTAAGAAACTAAAGTATTTAGAAACCTTAATCTTAGGTTGGATGATAATACCATAAGTGTAACTCGCAAGTATTGTAAACTTTTACTCATGGGTACAAATAGATTCATCATCCTTTTACTTTAGACTAAGTAATTCCTTCTCCATTTTTTATTAATAACACAAGGAATGTACTTATTGGAAAATATTATATTAAAATCATCCCACTCTATGGAGTCTATTTCATCTCTTTCCCTCATATTCTAGATAATATTACACCATTTATCTGCTTCACCTTCTAAATGATAGACAACTAAAATGAATTTTTAAGTTCTAGTCACTAGAGAATGAAAAATATATTTTCATTAGTAGTGATCTATTGCTCAGAGAATAGTGGATTAGTGGACCCACTAAAGGAAGGTTAATTTTTCTACATAAAGGACTCAACATAATTTTGTTCCTTCCTTTTTATGTGGAATATCATTATGATTCATAGATTGAAAAAACATTATGAGGATTGAGATGATATTTTTAATTCCATATCACATAAAATTTGGTTTCTCAGGAGTAAAATCATTGCAGTTTCTTCCACATTCATCATTAACACAATTCATTTTGATTCCAAGAATTTACTAAAACCAAAAAAACCATAGTGTGAGCAACAATAATCATAGTGGAAACCCGCATAATCAAGAAAAATAATTTCTTGGATGTCTTAATCAGGAAACCTATTTTTCAATCTACAACACCTTAGGATTAACCTAGTCATCCATTATCATTACCAAAACTTTTGGATATTATCTTATACTTAGACTCATCCTCGGGAATATCTCTAAATTTTTATCATCCTAGTTTCCAAAGGTTAACTAAATATTTCTCTAATACCAACTATATCGACACATAATTTTCATACATAGGTATTACATATTATTAGATGAATACTCATTACATAACATAATGATCCATTCTATAATCTTGTAGGTCTAGTGAATTAAAAAACATGTACTCATGAACAACAAGTTCATAAATGAACTACATCATCTCCCACATAGTTCATCCTAACTAGATCCCTTCTTATCAATATCATACTTGAAATATTTATTCACAACATGAGGAGAGGAAATATAAGAAAGGGTGATATTATATTCTCATTAAGGTTAAAAAAGGGGTATATTAAAGGGTAATGGCCTTAAATATTACATAATCTCGTTAATTCAACAAGAATTCACTTTCTTATATTCCCAGATATATTTTCAGTTTTTATTTTTAGAGAATTGTGACATAATTCATACATATCAACCCACAAGAATACAAATGGATAAAAGTGAAATAGTTTCCATTTCATACATAATGCAAAAAAAATTAATAAAACATTAATTCTAAAAATATTCATATTTTATTCTTCTTTTCTCTCACCCATCCATAATTCTTGTGAAAAAAAAATTAAAACATGGGATGATAAAAATAATTAATGAATGTGACAAAATGCCACACTCTCATTTTATATAAGTATATTAATTTTAATTTAGGGATTAGTAGGGAATAAAATAGAATACATGTAGTATCTAGAAGGATAATATGATTACTTTAATAATAGAAATTTATTTATAATTTTTAGAGATTAAATAATTATCATTAATGATGACTCAATAGTGATGTAGAAAATAATTCATTAATAGAAATATCAAATAAATGATATTAAAAATATTAAAATAAATATAATTTGAGTGAATTAATGTCATACACTAATTTTAAGGATGAATTTGACATGTTATTTATATTTTAAAGGAGTTTTTTTGAACATTTATCTATGTTATGCTATTTCTAAAAAGTAAACTAATTAATAGTGTCAAAATTAACCCAATTGGTATTTTAAATAAATAATATTTTATTAAATTATATAAAATTAATAAAAATATAAAATTCATACAACTAAGTGTTATGAAGTTAAATGTGTCAAAAATGTTCTATTTAGGAATCATTTTTCATTTTATAGTGACTCTATTAACCCTTAGTAAATAAAAAGACATGTTCCCATGGTAAGAGTTAAAGGAATTAATTAAGGGTAAATCAAAATTATAAGGTTTAAAATAAAACCAAAACATGTCCAAAAAAATTATTGGATGAATAATATTTAATAATTATCATAATATGATCGATTTTGATTTGTTTAATGGACACTTGTACATGAAAATAAATTGTATATTATTTAAATCAAATATAGTTACAAAATATCACTATCTTGTATTTTAATATCTTTTTTGTGTCCAAATAGGGCCAAAATCAAGCTATTAATGAATATAAATGTCTATTTTGATATAAATTAAACCATTTTCATTATATGAATTTATTTTTAATTTTTAGAAGTTATATAATTACCTTAAAAGTATCTTCCATTCTAAAACAATATTAACATTGTTAAATTTTGATTAGTTAATGTCTATAAATAATTTAAAAGATATATAAGATACATTATAGATGTATTAAATCATTATTTTAGAATTCTTGATTTGTCTTATTGTATTTTATGTCAAATTAAATGAATAGTATTAAATTTGGAAAAAATAATATCTTATTGAATTAATTTATTATTAAGTTATTTAAAACGAAAAAAATGTTAAATAATCACAAGGGGATAATATATGGACGAAAATTTATTAAAAATTTAATTTATAGGGCATTTTTAATTATTTATATCTAGAATAGTATTATTATATTTTAATATTTTCAGAGTTCCCTAAATTGCTCATATCCTCTCTAATAAAAAGGAATTTCCTCCCACATTTCCTCACACATCCATGATCCTTATAGCTAGACCAAAACCTACCCAATTCTTCTATAAACATTCTTAGTTAAATTCTAGATGTCCTGGTTTTTCATAAATTCCATCCCTTGTGTCCCTAAGAAGAGATCCAAAGGATGTCCAACAAATAAGAGGTAATTGCTTTACCAATTCAATTAAATTTATTTTCTTCTTATATTTCCACTTTCTATGTTGATTCCATAAAAAAGTAATAAATCCAATATATTATACCTTCTGAGATGTTATTATAATTATGGGACGACCTTATACCTCCTTTTATCGATTCTATTAATAACAATATCACCATGCGTGAATACATGCGACTTACCGTCTCCAAACTGTGGTGTAATTTGTTATTCAAAAATACTTTATTAATATGGGTATAATGATGAATATAATGGATTTAAATAATTAATATAAAATTATAAGGATTATTTATATTTAATATACCATCCAATTACATACAATTTAATAATCAATATAATGATATTGTCGCTTGTGCGTACGTCTGGCCTACCGTCTCCACGATGTAGTGAGGTTCGTTCTCCACGTGAACAATTCAAAAAAGGATTATGAAATTTATATGATGAGTGAAAATAATAATTATGAACCTAATTTCTTGAATAAAATAAATCATATGAATACCAAACATGTCTTACATGGAAAAACATGAGTGGTAAAATGAAGCAGTTAACACCTAAAATAATGGTAATTTTGAAATACTATTAAAAAATGATATAATAAGATCATATATGATATCATGAATGTGTATATGGTACTATTATAAATTAATAACATGATTTAACCATTATAAAATAGGTGAAAATACCCTCAACTAATGAAAAGTACAAGTTAGGGGACAATTTTTCAATATCATTTTTATCTGAGATTGTTTATACGTGGGTATTTACTGGAGATATATTTGTCATCCATGTTTTCTAAAAAAATCATAAAATGTTTACTATTCTTATATGTATGTTTAAAGTCATTTTTAACCATTTTTTACTTATACTAAATTGTATGGAAGTAATATTTCTTTTGTTTACCATACCATGTGCTTTTTGACTTTTCTGGAAACAGTACGAGGAGAATGTTTTTTAACTTATAAAGTATGAATGGATTTTATGGTTTCATGAAACCTTATTTACATGAAGATTCATATACATGATTTCAATATTATTTTCAACTAAATTCCTTTATTTTAAAATTATGTGGTATTTTGAGAAAAGAAAACATTTTTGAAAAATAAAGGATATTCTCCTCAGGAATTAAGTTCAAGTGTTTTATCAAAATTATTTTCCATGTAAGATGAAATAGGGTTATGATTAAATCAATATTATTAATATTATTTTATTTTGTTTATGATGGAATTATTTTGATGAAATACATTTATTTTAAATGTATTATGATGGAATGATGTTTAAGAAACCCATTTTATTTCATGGGTTATGCTATGATAAATGATTTATGTTTTTGTGTAACACATAAGAATGGTTTAATTATGAGATGGGTGGGACCTATATCTCCTTCCAATGCATTGGGTAAAGATTTATATATCATGATATAGACATTACTAAAGCGACAAGTAAATCTGGTTCAGTAATATATGGTTGGAACATCATGTAAACCCAGTTCAGTAATGGACTTTGTCCACCATGATGGCCTCAGCAATAATGCCTTGGATACTATGGAAATCATATTATATTCTAAATTGTTTTCCACAATCCCATGTTTTATGTCAATTCTATTTTATCATGGTTAATGTTCCTTTATGATTTATTCTTTATGAAATTCCAAGATTTATTTCATGACTTATGATTTTGATACGTAAACTTTATGTTCATATTTTAACATTCTTATATTTATGGTTTGTTTTATGTTCTCCATGTTTACCCTTATTGTTCATATAAGCTCACTATTTTTATTTTTACTTTTCCCTCGAGTATAAATAATTGTTTTAGTTAGAAAAAAAGTGAATATCTTTATGGGAGATATTAAATATCTTTCACCAAGTTAGAAGATTATGTTCCAAGTTTCCAAAAGAACTAAACTAATACGGTCTTGGGAATAGGTTTCGGTCATGTATTATGTATTCCTTAAAATAAATATAATTTCCATGTATATCAATCTTGTTTCTCTAAACATACAGTTATCAAATAGTCTTCCAAACCATCCGAGAAAATTGTGTGCAGTAGTTGTTTCTCTTGAATTTTGAAATTTTGGTTCTTTGGGTGTTGGGTTGCTTCTATTTGTAATTGTTATCAGTTTAAGTTGATTCTGGGGCATTTCCTTTGATTTTTAAAATGATGTTGGCTTTATTAATGTGGGATTTTCAAAATAAAAACTTCAGGTTGTTTAAAAATTGAATGGAAATTTCTTTTAATTTTTTGTAATATATATAAAGTATTGAATGGAAAGTGAAGTTAAAATTTATAAAAAAATGTAAAAATGAACTCTTCAATTTTTGGGTTATTTTAAAGAGATATTTAAAGAAAAATTCCCTCATCCTTTTATTTGAACCTATGTATTATTTAAGAGTGATCATATATATGTAGGTATGTGTGTGTTAAGTGTACGAAAACTCATGTTTTTGGATCTGTGAATAAGAATGTATGGTAATGTTTATAATTGATGCATAATATAATACCATTGGTGAGTTCCTAATTTCTTAATTTTTTACTTTTATCCAAAGTGGGTTAAAAAATTGATTTTTAAGTAGTGGGTGTTGACTGATGCTCATTTTCTATGTTTAGGGATTTCCTTTTAGGCTTTTCATTATATTATGTCGGGAACATTTCTAAGGTGGTGTTTTTATTTTTGTTTTAGATGTGGAGTTTTGGTTTATAATGTGTTTTTATTTGAATTCATGTTTCTTTCTTTAAAGGTATTCTATGATTAATCTCTGAAGAATATTGAAAAATATCTACTATTGGAACTTTAACCATGTTCCTTTGTTTGATCACGTATTGTCTAGGATGATCGATTAATCTATTCTCAATATGTATTTTGGTGGTCTTAATCAAATGGATTAGTATCAATAATTTTTCCAATTTTTCCAAGAATTAAAAAATACTCACTTGATTGGGAAACTAGAATTATGGTATCTAATTAATATTTTTGAATCATTGAGAAGATATTCATTTATCATGATCTTACCAAGCTTATTAAGCTCATTTTTTTGACTTTTAGTTTTGAAGGATTAAGATAGAAGTGGTGGAAGTCTGTTATTCATAAAAATTAACAAAAATAACACTCATGGTAAATCTTTAAAGCCTTATTCATCTTGAACTATTTCTTTGAAGTCATGATCATACTAATGTCTATGAGGTTGTACGGTCTCAGTGAAGGTTATTCAATAATATTGGAGTATGGTAAGACACTTTTCTTTATGATTTTGTTCTCCTAGGACTTTTGGGAGATGAATCCTAGAAATTTTAATTCTTTGAATGAATACTTCGACAAGATATTAGTCTTATATAATCTTCATTCCCAAACACTTATGATGAAATTATGTGGTGGGATATTCAGGCTGAAGTTGGATTAGCTGGAGAGATGAGGTTGTTCGATGTCTCGCTCATCCTTAGAAGAAATGGTGGTGGTTCAAGAGAATTGAAAGGGAATAAATTTTATCTAGCATGTTTGGATGTGGTATAAAATGGACCATGTTTTTCATCTCACAAGATTCATCCAAGATTAAGATCTAGGTTTACCATCCGTGTAGGAAAAAAGTACACATTAATTATCCATGTTGAGAGGAACCAATTTCTTATCATACCCATGGTGGTTTGGTTCATTTTCAAAGGTTATGTTAGGGTGTTTCCTGGAATTTACAAGGAGCCACATCCACTCCCTCAAGGAATATTTTGGTTCACTTGGATACATGTAGTTCTAATTCAAGCTCTATTTAATTTATTTTTGTAAACATTTAAACTCATGGTATTTGATTGTTTTGGAAATGGGGAATTATGTTGTTTACCCATTAGAAGTTCTATTTTAATGGAATTTCATTTTTTGTAAAATTTAAATCTTGTTTCTGTAAAAAGGTAGTGTTTCTCATTCCTCACCTTGTTTCTTATTAACTTGTATCTAGTTAGAAGTTGTGATTTTTTCTATATTAATAAGTCAATGTTCAACTAGAATCATAAAACTATTGGGTGACCATCATAGATGGCTCTTAGAATGAAACTAGTCTTCCGATCCTTATATTTATCATATTTGGAATTTCAAATTCTAGTTCCTAGTGTGATTTTATTTTCTTCTTCTTCACCATACCATAACCCTAGAATCTTGGTTTGGTTCAACTATGGGTTGTGTAACGAATTCTTGTGGATATACCGAATAGGCCACAATGAGTTCCTTTGTCAGTTCCTATGTTAGGGGTTAGGGTGTCCCTTTATTTGAGTTTTTTTTAGTGATATGAGTCCTTGGAAATGTGTCTTGGTTCTTAAGGATGATTTATTTAGACTATTTTGGAATTTCAAAGTTTTAGGTTTTGGAAATAAGAGTGAGTTTTGGTTATTAGTCTTTGTATTTTGGGTGTCTTATCTTTAGGGGTAGTTTTTCAAGGCTAGTATCATGATCAACCAAATATTTTGAAGTTTATGGGGGAAGAAAGTGTCATAGTGGGAAGGATTGTCACACCCTGACCCAACACTACTCTAATATTTTATTTATTGTTTAGTTATATTTATTTCATTGTTTCTATATAATTTTTTTAGAATAATATGAAAATTTGGGAGGGTTAGATAGTAGAACAAAATTGGTTAAAGGTTATTAGAAATTTTGTTCCATCCCTCCAAAAACTATGCAGCCCATACAAAGGAAATATGGAGCATGAATGGTTAAGAGGATGACAATTAAACCATCCCCATGAGGTCATGTGGCCTAGGATGGTGGAACTAGGACCATGCACAGCTAATCACATCATTTTTTAAATGATGTGTCCCAAATAATGTGGCTTCCCCTTGTTGGGATAGAAGTTCCTACACGATTAATGAAAAGTCCGGTAGATAATACGACCAAACCATGCGGCCTAACTAGGTCTATTAAAAATATTGTTTAAATATTTCTCCCTTCTTAGTTTATAAATCCATTATCTTATCCATTTTTCTCTAGCAACTCGAGGGGTCTCTTACCTCACTTCTCTCTTAGTCCCTCTTCCATCCATGGTGGAATCTTGGTCTCTATTTCTGATTTTGAGTTGAAAATTCAAGGTAATCTCCTCATAGATTTTTATTATTCTTCTCTTATCTATTTTCTCTTAAATTATTTTATTTCCTTTGGTACAATAATCTAAGGTTTATGTTACCTTGCTTTTAAATTATGGTTTTTTCTTTGTTAAGTTTCCACATGGTCTCTCATGCTTATTTGGACGTTCTTGAGATGGATTCAAGTTTTTGACGTCTAAGGTGAAATGGTTTAAGCTTGGTTACGCTGTTTTCAAGACATTAATTTTAAAACAATTATTTCCTAGTGATTTAAAAGTGTTTTTTCAGTAATATATTTTCTTTATATGATTTTTAAAACGGTTTTGGTTCTTGGAAATGGTTTCTCATTTGTTTCCATATTCTCTAAGCTTCTAACATGGGTTTCTTTTGTTTAAGCATGTTTTCAATTTTTCCCTTGAATGTAAAGCATCATAAATATTTAAATGGTATTCAAAATTATTTTGATCATGGAAAATAAAAATTATATAAGGTGTTTTTTTATTTTAACTAGTTTTTATAAAGGGTATAATGGAATGGTTTGGTTTTCAAGGAATCATTGTGAGAATTTCCAATATTTTGGTTTCTTGAATGTAACTTACACACACACACAAACAAAGATATATATATATATATATATAGGATTCCCCCTTGTGAATATTTATTCATGGTGAGGGGAATATGTGGATTATGTTAAGGGGTGATAATATATAAATCAGGTTTGATATTTTGTAAGTGTAAAGTGTGGTTTTAGAAGTTGAGAGATTTGGGAAAATGTGTATTTACAAAAAAATGGGTCTCCTTTTTCAAATGATGAGTTCAGATTGGCACATTGAAATTTTTTAGGGAAATGAAATCCCCTCTTAAGAAATTCCCATTGTATTGGAAATGGTTAAAATATGTGGAATGTATATTGTAAATGATGTATGTCTGGTAAAGGGTATTATGTATTGTTGATAAATAATAGAAGGGTTAAAGGGGTTTTTCTTAAAGGGGTTTGGAGGTGAAATATTAAATGGTTGTCTTTGTGAAAAAATAAAAATATGTATGTATATGATAAGTTAAAAAACTCACCTCAATTTGTATGTCATTGTAAGCCTGATGTAGTTATGAGGGAGTTGTAGGTACACATGATTCGCCAATTTATTATTACACTCTAACTAGTGGCCCTGATAGTGACTCATTCTTCTTATAAGATGTACCCCTCAATTGAACTAGCGAGGGTGTCACTGGGTATAAAGTTGAGTTGATTGTGAAGAATTGGATATTAGAGATTGATTATGTGAATGTTTATGGCTATGTACAAAATCATCATGTCTACTCCTGATATCCCATGAAACTCATTTTATGTACGCACTAGTAGGGTCTTGAAAATTCCTTCAGGAGGATAAAATCCCCACATTATCACTTTTCAGAAGGAAGAAAGTGCTTATGAAATTCTATCAAGGTGAAGGGACTCAAATTGAGTTGCAATTCTTTGAAGGAACTTTAAGGAATTCAAGTTTTCAATGTTTTTAAGTGGCATGTGTACCATCACCGGGAAAGGTACACGAAGTAGATAAATCATGAACCACCAGGTATGTAAGATGGTTCGCAAACCCCTCGCCTATGAGGTGATGGCCAGCGAGTAAGTAAAACTACAAACCACGTCAACTGAAAGAGTTATCGGCATAAGGCCAGTCCGCATACCATACCGTGAACCCGTCAATTCGCAGATGAAACGAACAGGCAGGTTTCCGCAAACCATTATTACCAACCAAAACCTCCGCAAACCCTAGTAGACCAAGTCTTCCATGGGTCAGAATATTAATTCAACGGGGCTTTAGAAATGGTGTTGTGTGCCCAAAAGATACGATCACTTCGGTTCTCTATAAAAGGAGCATGGTAAAAGTACAGAGGGAGATAGAGAGAGGGAGATAGACGTAGAGAAGGATGGATGATGAAAGCTTGAGGGAGACTTAGAGGTTGAACTTTGGCTTTTGTCTTGTTTCATTAATGAATCATGAACCGAAAACCACTCATCCATAGGTACAGCTGGCCGCGAAATAGAAAACATTGGAATTGAATAATAATAATAAAACCGCGAACCTAAATGTTGAACTATGAACCAAATAATTCTTGTGGATGAACTCCCTAAAAATGATGATCCCTCGGACCCTCCTCTAGTATTGTTCTCTACGTAGCGTACCACTACGTGGACTAAACCCAGCACCGCGTACCAAATCGGTACATTGATGTAACCCAAAGTGGTACGGTGACCCGCGTACCACTTTGGTGTGTAGTTTACGATACCCATGCCCACTTACTACAGTGGTACGTGGATGGACCCTTTGCCTGCATACAACTATGGTATGCGGAGCCTACCCCATCCCACGCATAAAACCAGTACATGCAATTGGGTGCTTTTGGGTATTGTTCCCAGTAGTTCCAACCTCACCCCTCCACTGTTGTTCATTCCTCTATGGTCCCTCCGCTAACCAGTATTTCGGTATTAGGCCAAAGACTCCTCCAAATCCATCATAACCATATGATCAGACCATCAAGGGCATCAGGGTTCCCCGATTGAGTCTATATACTCATGCTAAGCAGAGCCACAAAGGTCCTCCCCACAAAGGTGAAATCTTTGGGAATGCCTATGAGGCTACATTCCCATGGTAACCCAGAGCCCAACCTTGGGACACCAACGTGAACTTCCCTATTCTCAAGATTAAGGGTGATCACATGATTTTCCATTCAATGAGTGATAATGAACAGTCGAATGGCTTATGTTCGCTCCCCCTTTGACTAGGATGAAACTCCTCCCCTTCTTAGAACATGCTCTGGGGCCCTCCCACAGAGGTAAGTCCCTAATTTTTTGTGGCAGGTTCGCATGACCTTTAATGTCATCTCACATTAAAGGGTTCATTGCTCTACTCTCTCTCCCATGGCCACCTTGGCCTCTTCTATCGCGGGCTCTCCCTCCCCCACCAATAGGGGATGATGCATGTTCATTGTGGAATTTTTCAAATCCTCTTGTTTCTCACACTGAGCATGACTCATGTGGGTTTATAGGTTTGTGAATATTACAAAGTACACACCATATAAACAATGAGAAGTTTGATTTATGACCAAATCAGGATATGTAGGATGCCTATCAGAAGTCCAAAAATCAAATGGTTTCCCTTCTATAAGGGGTCCACCCAACCATGTCCCCTAAAATTGGTAGCTTCTATGTGTAAGCCTCACACCATTTGAAATATGAGAACTCTGATTCCTAATCAAAACAGGATACATAGTAAACCTACCAGAAGGCTCGAGATCAAAAGGGATCTCATCCAAAAGGGTCCACCCAACCATGTCCCATAAAATGGGCAGCTTCTATGCGTAAGCACCGCACAATAAAAACTACGTGGGTTCTGATTCCTCTCCCAAGGATACGTAGGAATCCCTCTTTGTGGGCTCGATCCCAACATCAAGTCACCTTCAATCCTCCCTATATGATGATAAACTCCCAGGCTCCTTATTACATGGCTCAAGTCAGCATCACCTCTGTAGAATCAAATATACGCATGCTTACGACAATTTTTCAAACCAATGGTAGCATGTGACACACTATTGGGAATAAACTAAGGATTCAATAACATATGAACATGACATAAATCTATAAGAGAGTCCTAGAACTGGCAACAATCCTCCCTCGGAAGAGCGTGGTGAGACTGACCTCCCATCCTCTCGACCAATGGAGTCCTTAAGTGTCGTTGGCCAAATCATAAGCCGAAGAGCACCTGCCTTTGGAAAGAAGGTCCATGAATCATGGATACCAGCATAGTTGGGCATTATTGGCTCCATGAATAAACCCGTTGGAGACCATCCAAGGAAGTTACATCTGAGAAGGGCCGATTTCACGAGTACTTGACCCCCACGCAATTGCCCGCTGGGACCAAAATTTCTCACAGGGTTAATTCAACCTTATTTAAAGGATAATGATGTTGAATGGGTTGAAAAAAAAGGAATGGTAAGTTAAATGAGAACCCGCCTCTATAGAAAAAGGGATGGGTGATGATCCTCGTCGAAAGTTTCCACACTCTCCCAAAACGCACCACCTCAGAGGTAGAACAAAAATGGTGAACCCAACGTGAATCCTTAACCAAGGATGTGGTTCTACCCTAATGATAAAAGAAAAAAGGATATTTCATGTCAGAACATTTCATTCCCCTCGTAATGCGCAAAATGTGCCACCTCATAGGCGGAACAAAAATAGTGAACCCGACATGAATCCTTGACCAAGGTGATGGTCTCACTCCACTTAGGCCCATTCGCCCCACAGCAAAAGAAAAGGGGAAGGGAGCCAGGCTGAATTGCCAAATATGCATATGCTTAAAGGAATGTTACTTTGACGATATTTTGTTATCTTTATGTCATATTTGTATATTGACGGTTCCTGTAGAGTGACCTTTGATCCAAATGACATCCCCATGATCCAGGAAGACGCATGCACCAGTGATCCTGCAGGCGATCAGGGCCTCAACAAATATTAGGACCCCCTCGCCTACCCAGCATCTTCAACACCGGGTATCCAATATGATGATAAAAGAGTACCACCAAAATGGTACTCTCACCATGCTAGAGGCCGCAATACAAGACCTCCAGTCTGCAAAGGTCCACCAGCCACCTCTTTATCCACTGTCGGCACCCTAGCACCAAGAATCCTCAGTGTTCATCTCAAATTTTTTCAGGATCCTATCTCCAGACTGCGACAATGACTACCCCCCTTACCTTAGATAGGTATATGGAGTAAATACCGATGACTTAATATCAATTGTACAGGGGTCCTACTCATGGGCCCTCACCAGATAGCATCGTCGCTGACACCAGATGACAAGGCATCCTCCTGCTATGGAGGACCTTATGTCGAGGGCACCTGCCAAAGTCAAAGAGACCTAGGCTCCTTTTGCTACCTTCCAAGGGAAACGAATATATAATCAAGAACATGCTATCACCCTGGTTCCTGAGGAGAAGCTACGTTGTACTAATGCGGTGGAGTTCAGATGGTAGACACACAACTCTACCCTCTCCACTCAATCCCACCATAGAAATAGAGTGGTGTAATATGAGAACATGAAAATTCCTGCTAGTGCTCGCCGGTCCCATTGTGCAGACATAGCACCAAGCTATAGGCAGATGCAGATATCTGTCGATGCACAATAATCCTGCCATCAAAATAGGATGGAAACCAGCTACACGCAGGTACAAACACCTTTTGATGCATTTAAATCCTGCCATCAAAATAGGATGGCAACCAGCTATACGCATGCAAAAATACCTGTTGATGCATACCCATCCTTCTATCCAAATAGGGCGGCAACCAAACACGAGTAGAATAAAATTCATGCGGAAGCATACAAATCCCGTGAGAAAAATAAAGTGGCATGCAAGCAAATGAAAATCCCCGCTCATGAATATGAAGACCACTAGTCAAATATGGTGGAAACTATAGAATAAAACCAGCGACGTACTCGTTCCTATGTCCTGACACAGGAGATCTTCTAGTATCTACTAGAAAATCATGGAGGACCGGGGTAGTTACAAACTCCTGCCCTAACATTAGAATGGGACTTTATACCCATTCCAGCGAAAGATATTTCTTAGGACATCTGGGAAATGATGGAAGATCATATGTTGTTTCTAGACCATATCCTCCAAACATGCCAAGATATCATTGCATCAGCGGAAAAGGCGAGAAATCGGTCCCACAACCCAATTTCCCCAAATGGAATGACTCACTCGAAAAATGAGTTAGTCACTCTAGAGTAGTTATGCATCCCTTCTTCAGTCCAGGAGGGTCAACAGCAATATCACGTGACATACAGACAACCGGATCAGGAAAAAATACCCATTCCAACTAGGGGACGCTGGTCCAACATGGTGGCCACTCCAGGGAGAGCACATATCCCTGTCAAAACTCAAGATGCCCGCCGGTATATCCCGATGACATCACGGGACCCAAAATGATAGGGACTCATATATGAAGGCCATTACCAATAGCAGATGGCCCCGGTTACCCTCAAGAGATCGCCAAAGGAAATCGTAAAATGAAAATCACATACATGATCATGCTCGACTGGTTGTTTGGGTTCTTAACACCCTCAAACATATATCGAAAAAGGATCAAGACCCTGTAATCATATTACCAAATTATGGAAGTGGCAGTAGTAATTGCGAAGGTCCTCCTCGTAATGTTGCTACCAGCAGCTCTGAAGATCCTCCACAGAGCACCCATGGGGGATTACTTTGTGGGTCAATAATGATCGACCATGAGAGCCTATCTCCTGATGCGAGTCAGGGTTTCCCTCCCCTCGACCTGAATATCAGACAGTAAGAAGGTCCTCCCCTTGATTTCATCCACCCAGATGGTCCTCCCCAGGGTATAGACTACAGATATGCATCTCCCTGTAGTCGAAAGTCAAGTCATTATGGTACTCCTCACCATAATGACAGTCATTGTGAAGACCCTCCCCGCAATGATAGTTGCAATGAAGATCATCCCCATGGAAACACCTGTAAAGACCCGTAATATTCAAGGAAAATTTTTTCTTAATTTTCTGTGCAATTTTACAAGAATGTAGTTTCTGACGGCACTTGATTCTGAGGCCCGGTATGCCCGGAATTTCTATCCGAAGTTTAGCTCGGGTACGTTCAGTGAACGAACGAGCGGGAATTTCTAACATTTTAACCGGTGCTCGGAATCGAATTCTGAGGGCACCAATGGATTCGCAGCGCCGGTAATTTCTTAGGAACACCTTTTTCGGAGTTGCGTTTACATGAGAGAATTTGTTAATTTATGTGGAAGGTAAAATAAAAATTATGCATCAATTTTTATATTTACTCTAAGTGGATTAAGCTTTGGGTAGAAGTTGGGGAAAACCACCCAACTTCCATTTGGAGGTTATGAAGGTGTTGGGGCCCACACGAACCCTACCCCTTCACCTTCCCTAACCTTCCATAACCCTTCATAAATTTTGACAACTTGTGTTATTTAATTTTGTGGTTTAATTCAAACTTTTCAAATTCAAACATTAAGTTGTGTTAATAAAATAAGTAAGGGACTTATATTATTTTTGGTTGGAGTATTGTTGCTTTGAGAGTCTTGGGGAGAAATACTAGGAGCTTGAAGAACTTCTTCCTCTTCGTCGAAGAACACGAAGAACGCGAAGAACGTTGGATTCCTCGGAGGTCGACATCTCCTTCCGCGACGTCTCCTTCCGTGACGTCTCCTTCCGCGACGTCTCCTTCCACGACGTCTCCCTCCATGATGGTTATTTCAGCGACGAACCTCCATTCAAGCTACGCTCAAGGTAGGGGATTTAATTATTTTGTTCAAGATTACTACCTTGACGTTCTTCGTGTAATATGACCAATTTCTATCAATTAACGAGAGGGGGTCGGACCGCACAAACATGGCCAACCCTCCTCCTTTATCCATGTTGGTTCTATTGTGGATTGAAACGGGAATGGCACGGTGTCGTCGCACCGCGCGGAATCGTGCGGCAAGGAATGCGCGGCGCCGTCGCGCCGTGCCGTGAAATCGAACAAGGACACGACGCTGTCGCGCCGCATCGGAGAAAGCCGAAGACACCACGGCAGGAGTGGGGCCGCGGCGGAGGGGCGCGGCCGGTTCCAGGCCGCGACAGAGCAGGGTGGCCGGCAGCCGGTTCCGGGCCGCCGGTGTCGCAGCAGGGGGGGCCGGCCGTCGCCGGTCCCGTGGCAGCAGATACCGGCCGGCCGGGGTGGGCCGGCCAGACAAGGGAAATTCGGGGGTTCAAACCCCCGGCCGGCCAGCTGAGCGGCCCCCATTAAGGGGGGCCACGGTTACAAACCGCGGGGGGCAGCGCCCCCCCCCCCCCCCCCCCCTCCGTTATCTGAACGGCTCGGTCGTTCGGCCGAGCCACCTGGCGCCACGCGCCGAGCTGCGCCCAGGTCGGGCCGGGCCGGGCCGCGCCCAGTCGGGCCGACCCGGACCCAAGTCGGGTCGACCCGGTTCGGACCGACCCAGGGGGTCTCGGGCCGGGCCCGAAACCCCATTTTCGGACCCTCTTCGTTCTTTTGCCCATATCTAGGGATACGGACCTCCGATCGACGCACCGTCAGTGGCAATCCGATCCTTGGATCGAGACGGTCGTTTTGACATATCGCACTCAAGGTTTCGAAATACTTTGTATTTGGCCGAGTTGGTTCGTACACGAAACCAACCAGGCCCTCGGAGCAGAAATGCTCATATCTTGAGCTCCGGACGTCTGATTGACGTACCGTCGACTTTGATGGATTCCTTTAAGTGAGACGGATCTTTTGGCTTACTCCGCCCGAGGTTTGGACGCAGGTGGAGTATTTTCGGGTTGGTTTTTCCATAAAAACCAACCGGGCCCCTGGGACAAAAAAGCCAATAACTCTCAGACCGGGCGTTTGATTGACACGCCGTCTGCGACGTTGAGTTCCTGTTTACGATACGGAACTTTTGGATACATCAACTCTGGACTATGTGTCAGTTGATGTATCAGCCTCTCAGCTCGTGGAGCAGACCCTCCCGAATGAGCTTGTTGTGTGCGGGAACCCTAGTGCTGGCTGCGACTGCGACTGTGACGACAACGACTATACAGAGATCCTCAGTGGATTCGACGGCGACGACTACAGCACTCAGCGATCCTGCATGGATCAGTGCTACCGATCATGTGTGGGTCTGATCCTGTGTGGTTCAGCGCTCAGCAGTTCTGTGTGAGCCAGCGCCTACAGATCCTGTGTGGGTCTTTGCGGGGGTTAGTTACCTATCGATCCTGTGTGGGGCAGATCCTTTGTGGGTTATTGCGGGGGTTAGTACCTATCGATCCTTTGTGGGACCGACGGCTTAGATGAATCAGTGGATATATCTGATCATCTCTATCTTCATACGAAGAAGTATACCTGTGTGAGCTGAATCTTGTTTTGCCTTCCTTTGTGGATTGTGTTGTGCTATCCTGTGTGGATTACGTTTTGCTTTCCTGTGTTGAATGGGTTGTACTTGGGCTCGGATGTTGGAGCCGAACGAGAATTGATGACTTAGGTATATGTATGGGCATATACCTAAGCAATGTCGAATGTTACTTCGTGATTGTATCTTTCCTTTGTGGTTTATACTTTGTGGATTTTGGGTGATCTTCGGGGGTCTCGGGGTCCCTATTGAGTAGCTTATACTCACCCCTGCACGGGCTATGCCCGCACTACGTTGTATTGGTTGCAGACGACGGACAGCGCTGATTGTGGTTGAGGCCTACGGAGTAGGACGTTACTTATAGGTGGACCACTGGGCGGGACGTACTCGGAGCGGTCGGCTGGACCCGAGGAGCAGAGGAGGCTATTTGTACCCACCCTTCAGGTGGGAATTCCAGTGTACAGATCGACGTTACAGATTTACTTTTCAGTTGTTGTTTCCCCTCCCAATTGTACTTTACTTTCAGATTGGGTTTGTATATTGGCCCACTTACTTTTCCGCACTTACTGTTGTACTCGGTTTTTACTTAGTGTTTACTTCTACTGCTTGCTTTCTCTATGGTGTTTGTTTACTTTACAAAGGCAATGCCTTCCCTTTTTACAGGGATTTACGCCTTGGTGCTAGTCGCCAGCCCCTGGCCTATGGAAGACGGGCTTGGGGTAGTCACGGCACGGGCCCCGAGGACGGGTCGTGACAAATAGGTATCAGAGGAGTTCGGTTCTACTACATAACTCAGGACTCCGATCTTTTTCTATGTGAAACAATAGTGTTAAGAGTATTGGGTGTGGTTATCAGTCCAGGGAGTCCAGTGTTGGTGCGGGGGCCGACGTATCCATACACCAGGACCCTGACTTCTGATTTCCGACTTAATGCATGAAAACATTGATTGCATGTGTGTTTCAAGTTTTCTTTGTGATTACTTTATGTCAGCTCACCAGGTATACTGTTTGACCATGGCGCACCTGTTTCTTTTCAGGATGGCCCCACGATGGCAGCCAGCTAGGGTTCCGAGAGTTGTGCGTGACGACAGCCCACCGAGCGACGAGGCCTCGGTGCAAGGACCTTTGACAGCAGAGGCACCGGCGGTACCTATACCCGCCGAGCCACCGATGCTTCCAGCCCCAACCGCTGATGATGCATGTCTCCTTAGTGCACTGCATGAGTTCTAGCGCTAGCGACCGCCCTGGTTCCGTGGGGAGACGGACCCCCAGGCAGTCGAGGACTTGCTGGAGGCAGTGGTACGGGTTTTCAGGTTAGTGAGGACACCATCAGACCTCATGGTGATCCTTGCAGCGAGCCTACTGCACGCAGCAGCAGGCAGATGGTGGAGTTTGATGCTCTAGGTGCACGATGAGGCATCTCTACTCTGGAAGGACTTTGAGAGCCTTTTCCACTCAGAGTTCGTCCCAGCCACCCTCCGTGTGGTGTGCATCCAGGAGCTTCTTCAACTGCGGCAGGGCAGCTTGACAGTCGCCCAGTACTCGGTGAGATTTACCGATCTCTCGCGCTACTCGACAGACATGGTACGGGACCCATTCTTCCGGGCCCAGACCTTTGAGAAGGGATTGAGGCATGAGATTAGGGCATCGCTGATCTCCCTCAGCATTCCGACCCAGGCAGGGGTACTGGAGCGAGCCGTTCTCATTGAGAGCTTTCTTGATGAGCCCACACCAACAGTGAGACCTACCGCAGGGCGGCACGTAGCAGAGTCTTCTGCAGCCGGCAGTAGATAGTTGTCGCAGAAGTCTAAGCGGACCAGGACATCGGGCGGACGACCACAGGATACTGTCTTGGAGGTGCGGGGCACACGCAGTAGAGCCAGTCTTACGAGTGGAAGACAGTGCTATGCATGCGGCGGGCAGGGCCACTTGGCTCGTGACTGCCTGACCCACCATGTAGAGGAGCAACAGACGGTTGAGGAACCACCCAGGCAGAGCCATAGGTTCAACCGTGGCGGTCCGCCAGGAGCAGGCGGACAAGGTCGAGGAGATGGTTGAGCGGCAGGTGGTGGACGCCATTTTGAGGCTCTACCACCACCACCACCATGAGGTACACCCCGACCACAGGGGAGAGCACATCTTCAGGCATCTGAAGCTTACGATCATGGAGCTCCGGAAGCGGGTGGACAAGTGTGGGATTAGCTCCAGGCATAGAGGCCCTTGACCATAATTCCTCTAGATTCTTTGTTTGTGTTTCCTTGTGTCATTGTACTTTGAGTTGAAGTAATAAAATACATTTGCAATGGTGACATTTGATTTCTTGTCTTTTGTATGTTAATACTAAGAGATACCGATTAAAAACTGTTGACTTGACCCTCACTTACGAGATTCTTACTAGAAGAGACTCAGTGACCACACACTGATGCCGACAGTGTGACTCAACCCTTGGAGGCGAGAGTAACGGTTGGATCTCTTGGTAGCAGCGTCAAGGACATACGACGTCATCCATGGCATGAATTAACAAATCATGACGGGACTGACTGTATTAGGTAAGGAACGTGGTTCATCTAGGGGATGAGACCAGATTTCCCTTTTTCGTCAAAGGAGAAATCATTGCAGCTTGCAGAACGTTAAGGAGGAAGGGGAAACCCTTTGTGTGGTCAGACGGATGTCAGCAGAGCTTCCAGGAGCTGAGACAGAGATTGACCAGCGCACCTATCTTGAGGCTATCGGAGGAGGGAGTAGGGTATGTAGTTTACTGCGATGCATCAGGGACCAGACTCGGATGTGTCCTGATGTAGGAGCGGGCCATGATCTCCTGTGGATCACATTAGTTGAGGTAGCATGAGCAGAACTATGCTACCCATGACCTAGAGTTAGCAGCAGTGGTCTTCGCTCTGAAGATGTGGAGACACTATCTGATGGGAGAGCACTTTTCAGTGTATTCCAGTGGCAGTGTTCATTTCTCGATGTCTCACCTGCCAGCAGGTGAAGGCAGAGCACCAGGTACCAGCAGGCTTTGTACAGCCCTTGGAGGTCCCGGAGTGAAGTGGGATGGTATATCTATGGACTTCGTGACTGGACTTCCACGCACTTCCAGAGGTCATGACTCCATTTGGGTGATTGTAGACCGACTCACCAAGTCGGCACACTTCTTACCCATCAGAGAGCAGGGCTCAGTGGAGATCTTGGGGTGCCTCTACATTCAGGAGATTGTTCGGCTTCACGGTGTGCCATCATCTATCGTCTCCGATCGAGATGCTCACTTTACTTCCTAGCTTTGGAAGGGGTTGTAGGAGGTGTTCGGGATGCAGCTACGTTTGAGCACCACCTTTCACCCTCAGAAAGATGGTCAGATGGAGAGGACCATTTAGACTCTCGAGGACATGCTCTGCGCATGTGTCCTCGACTTTGGTTGTAGTTGGGAGGACCACCTACCCTTGGTGGAGTTTGCGTACAACAATAGCTACCACTCCACCATCGGAATGGCACCATACGAGGCGTTGTACGGCCGACCTTGCAGATCTCCTTTGTGCTGGACAGACTCTGGGGAATCAGTACTTGTGGGACCAGAGATGGTCCAGGCCATGACAGAGAAGGTCCAGGTCATCCAAGAGCAGATGAGGACAGCTCAGAGCCGGCAGAAGTCTTATGCTGACAGGAGGCGGAGGCCACTAGAGTTCGAAGATGGTGACCACGTCTTCTTGTGTGTCTCACCTCAACATGGATTACGGAGATTTGGATGAGGCGACAAGTTGTCTCCACGCTTCATCAGACTGTTCCAGGTCCTCAGCAGGATTGGAGAGGTAGCTTATCGCCTAGTTCTACCACCTTAGTTGCACCGGGTGCACGATGTCTTCCACGTATCTCAGCTGAGGAGATATGTGCACGACCCGTCGCATATCATTGACCATGGGGAGCTAGACGTTGATGATGGGGCGACTTTTACGGAGGACCCAGTGGAGATCGAGGATCGACAAGAGCAGGTCCTACATGGACGGTCGATTCTTCTAGTGTGCATCAGATGGAAACACGGGAATCTCCAGGAGAGCACTTGGGAGCGGGAGGCTCAGATGTGTGCTCAGTACCCACATTTGTTTCCCTAGCATATGATGTATCTTTACGGGGACCTAAAGCCCTGAGGTGGGAGTAATGTAAAGACCCGTAATATTCAAGGAAAATTTTTTCTTAATTTTCTTTGGGATTTTACAAGAATGCATTTTCTAACGGCACTTGATTCTGAGGCACGGTGTGCCCGGAATTTCTATCTGAAGCTTAGCTCAGGTACATTTAGTGAACGAATGAGTGGGAATTTCTAACTTTTGAACCGGTGCTTGGAATCGAATTCCGAGGGAACCGATGGATTCACAGCGCTGGTAATTGCTTAGGAAAACATTTTCCGGAGTTGTGTTTACACGAGAGAAGTTGTTAATTTATGTGGAAGGTAAAATAAAAATTATGCATCAATTTTTATTTTTACTCTAAGTGGATTAAGCTTTGGGTGGAAGTTGGGGAAAACCACCCAACTTCCATTTGGAGGTTATGAAGGTGGTGGGGCCCACATGAACCCTACCCCTTCACCTTCCCTAACCTTCCATAACCCTTCATAAATTTTTACAACATGTGTTATTTAATTTTTTGGTTTAATTCAAACTTTTGAAATTCAAACCTTAATTTGTGTTAATAAAATAAGTAAGGGACTTATATTATTTTTGGTTGGAGTCTTGTTTCTTTGAGAGTCTTTGGGAGAAATACTAGGATCTTGAAGAACTTCTTCCTCTTCATTGAACAACACGAAGAACGCGAAGAACGCGAAGAACGCCGGATTCCTCGGAGTTCGACGTCTCCTTCCGCGACATCTCCTTCCGCGACGTCTCCTTCCGCGACGTCTCCTTCCGCAACGTCTCCTTCTGCGACGTCTCCCTCTGTGACAGTTATTTTCGCGACGAACCTCAGTTCAAGCTACGCTCAAGGTAGGGGATTTAATTATTTTGTTCGTGATTACTACCTTGAAGTTCTTCGTGTAATATGACCAATTGCTATCAATTAAAGAGAGGGGATCGGACCGCAAAAACACGGTCGACCCTCCTCCTTTATCCATGTTGGTTCTATTGTGGATTGAAAAGGGAATGGCGTGATGCCGTCGCACTGCATGGAATCGTGCGGCAAGGAATGCGCGGCGCCGTCACGCCACGCCGTGAAATCGAACAAGGACACGACACTGTCGCGCCGCGTCGGAGAAACCCAAAGACATCATGGCCGGAGCGGGGCCGCGGCGGAGCAGGGTGACCGGCGGCCGGTTCCGGGCTGCCGGTGTCGGAGCAGGGAGGACCGGTCGTCGCCTGTCCCGTGGCGGCAGAAACCGGCCGGCTGGGGCGGGCCGTCCGGACAAGGGAAAGTCGGGGGTTCGAACACCCGGCCGGGCAGCTGAGCGGCCCCCATTAAGGGGGGCCACGGTTACAAACCGCGGGGGCAGCGCCCCCCCCCCCCCCCCCCCCCCCGCTATCCGAACGGCTCTGCCGTTTGCCCGAGCCACCTGGCGCAGCGCGCCAGCGCGCCGGGGCAGGCCGCGCCCAGCCGGGCCGACCCAGGGGGTCTCGGACCGGGTCGGTCCGGGCCCGAAACCCCGTTTTCGGACCCTATTTGTTCTTTTGACCATATCTTAGGCTACGGACCTCCGATAGATGCACCGTCAGCGGAAATGAGATCCTTGGATCGAGACGGTCGTTTCAACATATCGCACTCAAGGTTTCAGAATACTTTGGGTTCCGCTGAGTTGGTTCGTACAAGAAACCAACCGGGCCCTCAGAGCGGAAACGCTCATATCTTGAGCTCCGGACGTCCGATTGACGTACCTTAGACTTTGATGGATTCCTTTAAGTGAGACGGATATTTTGGCTTACTCCGCCCGAGGTTTGGAATCAAGTGGAGTACGGTCGGGTTGGTTTTGCCTTAAAAACCAACTGGGCCCCTGGGATGAAAAAGCCAATAACTCTCAGACCGGGCGTCTGATTGACGCGCCGTCTGCGATGTTGAGTTCCTGTTGACGATACGAAACTTTTGGATACATCAAATCTGGACTATGTTTCAGTTGATGTATCAGCCTCTCAGCTCATGGAGCGGACCCTCCCGAATGAGCTTACTCTGTGCGGGAACCCTAGTGCTGGCTGCGACTGCGACTGTGATGACGACGACTGTACAGAGATCCTCAGTGGATTCGACGGTGAAGACTACAACACTCAGCGATCCTACGTGGATCAGCGCTACCGATCCTGTGTGGGTCCGATCCTGTGTGGGTCAGCGCTCGTCGATTCTGTGTGAGCCAGCGCCTACAGATCCTGTGTGGGTCTGATCCTATGTGGGTCTTTACGGGGGTTAGTTACCTATCGATCCTGTGTGGGTCAGATCCTTTGTGGGTCATTGCAGGGGTTAGTACCTATCGATCCTTTGTGGGTCCGACGGCTTAGATGAATCAGTGGATATATCTGATCATCTATATCGTCATACGAAGAAGTATACCTGTGTGAGTTGAATCCTGTTTTGCTTTCCTTTGTGGATTGTGTTGTGCTATCCTGTGTGGATTACGTTTTTCTTTCCTGTGTGGACTGGGTTGTACTTGGGCTCAGATGTTAGAGCCGAATGAGAATTGATGACATAGGTATATATATGGGCATATACCTAAGCAGTGTCGAATGTTACTTCGTGATTGTATCTTTCCTTTGTGGTTTATCCTTTGTGGATTTTGGGAGATCTTCAGGGGTCTCGGGGTCCCTATTGAGTAGCTTATACTCACCCATGTACGATCTATGCCCGCACTACGTTGTGTTGGTTGCAGACGACGGACAGCGCTGATTTTGGTTGAGGCCTATGGAGCAGGATGTTACTTGGAGGTGGACCACTGGGCGGGACGTACTCGGAGCGGTCGGCTGGACCCGAGGAGCAGAGGAGTCTATCTGTACCCACCCTTCACGTTGGATTTCCAGTGGATAGCTCGACGTTGCGGCTTTACTTTTCAGTTGTTGTTTCCCCTTCCAGTTGTACTTTACTTTCAGTTTGGGTGTGTATACTGGCCCACTTACTTTTCTGCACTTACTGTTGTACTCAGTTTTTACTTAGTGTATACTTCTACTGCTTGCTTGCTCTGTGGTGTTTGTTTACTTTACAAAGGCAATGCCTTCCCTTTTTACTGGGATTTATGCCTTGGTTCTAGTTGCCAGCCCCTGGCCTATGGAAGGCGGGCTTGGGGTAGTCACGATACAGGCCCCGAGGATGGGTCGTGACAACACCAAGCAAGGAGAAGGTCCTCCCCTAATTGTAGTACATCCTAAAGGCCCCCCCAGGAAGTACACTGCCGAAATTCTCCCAGAAACCAGGTATCAAGTCATGATGGTAGTCCTCTCTATGATGACGATCATTGTGAAGGCCCTCCCTACAATGAAAGTTGTTGTGAAGGTACTCTCTATAGTGACATTAAGCATTAAGAAGGTCCCACCATTTCTATATCCCTCTTTGAAGGTACTCCCCAATGTATACATCATAAAGAAAATTCTTGCAGTTGGGCATCAAGTTGCAATGGTAGTCCTCTCCATCTCAGTACCTCTTGTGAATGTCCTCCCTGCAACCAAAATCCATGCTGGAAAGAAGGTACTCCCCTTACTGAAACAAATATGAGAAATCCCTCTGATAATGAGGTGCTCAGAAGGGAGTTAGAAACATCAAGCACTTCTTCTATAATGACCAATATTATTTCTCAACCAGAGGATGGACCGGGTCTATGCTCATCTTCTAAGCCACCCTTGCGGCATCCACAAATCAATGAGGCACCCACCAACCCGGTTTCTTAGACTGAAATTATTAAGAGGTAGTCGAGCTGGGAATATCAACATATGGATGACTCTTCAAAAGATGAAAGAAAAATTCCTACCCTATGAAGGCTAAGCGGACCATGTTAGCATGATAGGGGAGCTTCACCATCTAATCAACCTGGAATCCCTCTTGTCCAAAAGGCAACTACAATCAGAAAGGAAGAGGACAAACCATGAACTGTCTTGCCTTTATGCACTGCATAAATTGTGTCACCTCATTGAAAATTCCCCAGCTGGAGTTCACATTTGAGGATGGGGAGAACATGGTGATTTGAACATCACCCCACGTCCCGTTCAGCAGGCCCCATTAGAAATGAAATCCGGAAATGTCATCACCCAAAGGCAGAAATCAAGTGAAAACACTGCTTAGAGAAGATGGGATACTCAACAAAAAACTGGCCCTGAGTAAGTATCAAAAGTGTTATGGCCAAAGCGATCAAACCATCAAAAAGCTTCTGAGTCAGGAATTCAGGAACATCCAGCAGGATTCCCGCCTCAGGGAAGCCCCTCAGCAAGTAGTGCCCATGTATTCAAAATTCCATAGACTCCATGCAGTCCCAATTCCATGCTCGGTACACACCCTTGAGGAAGTATGTGAAATTGAAAGAGTGGAAATAGCGGCAGCTACCTCTGCGATACAAGAACAACTCCATCCCCAAGGGATGAGGGAATTTTTAATTCAAAATTTCTTCATAAGACTAAAAAATCTAGGTCGTAACTCATAAATAGGAGAATAAGAATAACCCCAACCCCCAAGGCTAGGGGCATTTTTACCTCAAATCCCTGCACATAAAACATCTGTTTGCCACCATCTAGGAAGAACGGTGGATAGAGGAGTTACCCATTCCACCTCTTCTCGTGGTTCACACCCTCCAAGAAAAAAGCGCGTTACGAGGTCATATCAGGGCTCCATTCTGGTCAATCTTCGCTAGGAAAACCAAATAATACTGCAGAATGTACGGAGAAAGTATAGAAAAGGATGCAGAAATTCTTAATTACCATTCGGCATCGGGTACAAAACCCCTAATGTGGTATGCCTCAGTGAACCTGATAAACAAAAACCCCATGTATCTCAAAGTAAATGACGTGGGGGGAGGAGATGCAAAGGAAGATGTCTCCCTCACAAAGGCATCTCACACTGAGCCTAATGGAGTGCATACCCGAAACTAGAGAGCGATCCTAAATTTGGGTGCCCTTCAACTAACCTATCGTTACCTCCCCTGCGAAACTCCAAAAAAGAGAAAAATAAATCCAAGGTCATCTATGACCCACCTCCTCCTACCCCTGAGAATGTGCCCCTCACCCTTAAGGAAAGGTTCTCTATGCAGGAAGAAGAAATGAAAGAACTCAGGAAAATTAATGTCGATCTAAATTGAGGGAGTTACCATTCCAGATGTGTTCCCACCATGGAACATCAGCAAGTGCTCCTAGAAGAGGTACCCATACCACAGACACTCATTCTGGTGAATGAAGCCAAGCTTGGAGGACCATTCAAACCGTCCCCAGAAGGACATAAAGACGTCCCCCCACTAGGAAGGCAGCCATAATAAATCCAGGTAAACCCTCAAATGATACCTCCGGTTGGGAATCAACCCCAAATTCCAACAGCGCCAGTATGCCCAGTCTTGCCCACTGCCGCACCAGCTCAATATCAAGCCCGACAGGACAAGCATCAAGAGCTCTTAAACACCATCAAGTGGTTAACAGCTCGACTAGAGGCCATGGAGGTGTGGCATGATCTGATACAACCAGAGCGTAAACCCTACCCTGAGTGGGTGAGTAATGTTCTGCCACCGCCAAACTTCAGGAACCTTATATTCCCAATATTCAATGGCTCGGGGGACCCGAAACAAAATTTGATTCACTATTCCTCTTACTGTGACCCCATGATGGGCACTCCAGATTAGCAAGAAGCCATAAAACTCAGGTGCTTCATGTGAACCCTGTAGGTCTCGGCTTTCGTATGGTATACTAGCCTACCAGCCAATTTAGTTATATGATGGGAGGACCTTCGGTGATAGTTTCTCTTATAGTTTAGTTCAATGTTGCTTAAGTCAATGGTCAGTGACCTGATGAACTAAAAAAGAGATAGAACGAAAGAGTCTCAGACTTCATTGCTAGATGGAAGGCCCTGACATATTCCATGAACTTGACACTCCCCCAGGATGAGATGTTCGCTATGTGCATCGATAAACTTCGGGATGAATTGTGAACGCTGCTCATCCCAGTGAAGTACACTAGTGGATTTAGAGACTTCTATACCATTTCCAAAAGGATATAAGACTCCTTGAAGTAGACCAATATTAAGTCCCAAGTGGACCCATCTTCCCCTAGGAAAATAATGGGAAAAGGTGAAATGGATTTTGTCATGCTTAAGCCACCCCCGGCACAAACTCCAGTTGCGAGGCCCCCACCAAACAATGTGGGACCCCATGGATGCCAACAACCGCCCCCACCTCCACCAGATGAGAAATGGGGTGCTCAAATAAATCAGTTTGAAGAACAATGAAATAATGTTTATTAGTTCTGAGACAACTAGGTCTGTGGCTACTTCATAGCCTCCATGAATTGTAATTTTCTCTGGATGCTATAGCCAAAGCGAGCCAATGATGTAGGTCTCGACGAATGTCTATATTATTGTTTGTATCACCAAATACTTGGAAATACTATCCAAGAGTTCTTTTTTTTCAAGGATCTCCTATAAAAGATGGTGGATTCTAGAAAAGTCAATTTGGGCCCGCCACCATCACAAGTGGCGTATGTTTCCACCTCTGAATCAAGAGAGGAAGAGGAGTGAAAAATAGTCACCAGAAATAATGAGAAATTTTTTGAAAGTTGGATGACCCGGAAGATCATCAACCAAGTCCACGGTATCCTCCAGGCATAGTTGAAACAACCAATTGTGACCCCAAAAGATCTTAATAAAGCACATCCATCCTCCTTAGCCCCGCGGTCCTCTAAAGGGTAGAAGGTCATAAAAAAGATCAAGAATATGAGATGATACCAAAGCCAAAGTTAGTGTTGACACTTTTAGACTTCATGCCAACAGTCTTGGCACAACGGGCACTGCCCCACCAAATGGCACAATAGGCACCACCCCACCAAACCGCACAATGGGCACCGCCCCACCAAATGGTACCATCAAAAGGAGACAGTCATACAGAAATAGTGTCAGATCAAGAATTGATATTTAGCTCCATTAACGTCATTCACATGATGGACCCCTTCTCTGATGAAGACTATGGCCAAAAACCCAAACTCCTAGTTCCCAACTGGAAAGCCATAGGAAGAGGCCTCAAAGGCTAGAAGTTTCCCAGAAAGAATGATCGTGGAAGGAGTCAAATTCTCAGCCCTACCACAAGTAAAATCGTTAACATCACGAAAACTCATGGAAGGACCCTCCGACAGACACCACAAGAACTAGAATGCTCCTTTTCACCCGTCGAAATAAATTCAAGCCCAATTATCTTGGAATATCCATCAGGGGAAGAAAAAATACCAAATCGCCCAAGGTATACAGGTGGACCAGTTCGAACAAACATGGAAAGGACTGCATCACTGCCGGCCCCAGCTATAGAGGCTGAACCATCTACGTCCAAAGCTCAAACCCCTAAAGTGTCTATAAAATAGAAACCCTGGGCCAGGAAGTGCCGACCTTTAGAGAAGAAATATGATATTTTGAAGAAGCTTACTTCATTACCGAAAAACCTGTCAATCATAGATGTGTTGAGCCTATTTGTAGATCTTAGAGAGGCACCCATCGAAGCCTTTCTAAGTTCCTAGGAGTTAGATGCTGAATTAGCAGTTGCCGAAGTCTACTCGATAAGGAGTACTCCCGAAGAATGCCAAGTCATCATCTTATTCACAGAAAGGGATAAAGACGCCATCATGCAAGGGCACATCAAACCCTTATATGTGTCTAGAAAGATAAATGGAATTGATGTTTGGAGGATCTTCATTAACAACGGCTTTGGAGTTAAACTCCTCCCACTGCGAATGCTTCATCGGTTGGGATATGTTGAAGATAGATTGACACCCTCCACTAAAACTCTGATGGGATACGACAAAAGTGATCAGAAACCATTGGGACGAATCAAGCTTAAAACTTGGATCAGAGATCTCGTATCATATTATGAGTTCTGGGTGGTGCAGAAAAGTATGGACTTCAACATCTTGTTAGGGAGGCATTGGCTTCATCAGCATGATTCAATTCTATCTTCATGCCATCATTGCATCAAATATTGCAGTAATGGGGAAAATGGGATGTTTCATGCCGATAAATCCACGTTTGAGTTTTGTGAATCGCATTATATCGATGCAAGGTTCTATGAGTTGGAATAAAAACAACTTTCAACTGAGAACATTAATTGGATCAATGCCCCAAATGGATTGGAGATGGATCCCGCCAATCCCCTCCAGCAACTTGGGGGAGAGTATGAACTACCCATCAACTAAGTTGTATGTGTAAACGTAAGCTCGGATGTAGACTCAGTTGTCTACATGGTCTCTATTATGACCACCAAGTTCAAAGACACAGAGAAGAAGGTTGACTCCCATGTTGTCAAGAAAATCCCTATCAATGATGCTCTCGAACCATCCTTGGGACATCAAACTACCCTTACCTCACACACTAAAGAAATAGATGATTTCTCATCCAACATCAGAGAGTTCATCTCAAAAATACTTTCCCCATCAGAATACGAAGATGATGAAGATTATGAAGAAAGAGAAGAAGAGGAAGAAGACCTCAAAGACAACCCTCTTGAATTTGAATAAGGTGTCTCCACAACAATTGATGAACTTAAAGAGATAAATCTGTGCACTGAAGATAACCCGTGGCCCACTCTGATCAGTATGGCCATGAATGTCGAGGAACATGAGGCATACACCTCCTTACTAAAGAAAAATCAAGATTTATTTGACAATAATTACACAGAAATGCCATGCCTCGATCCTAAGGTTGTCAATCATCAACTGGGATTACCAGAAGATCATCGGGGCTATAAGAAGGTATCCAGAAGGACCCACCTGACGCATGCTGAAAAAATAGTGGCTAAATTTGACAAGATGATAAAATCCAACTTCATACGGGATGTCCAATATCCGATATGGCTGGTGAAAATAGTCCCTGACAAAAATAAGAATGGAAATATTAGAATCTTCATTGAATTAATCAACCTTAATCGGCATTTCCCAAAAGACGACTTCCCACTCTCGGACATAGAATTGTTGATTGATGAAACATCCAAATATGAAGCCCTCCCCTTTATGGACGGATATTCTAGATACAATAAAATCTGTATGGCCTGAGGAGATGAATAATCCACTACTTCTAGGTCCCATTAGGATGTTTTCTATTATAAAGTGATGCACTTTGGTCTAAATAATGTCAGCGCCACATATCATTGTGCCATGCACCGCATCTTCAAGCCCTTCTTGGGAAATTTCGTCGAGTGTTATGTCGACAAACTGGTGGTTAAATCACGATAGAATTTGAACAACCTGACTGATCTTTAAATTGTCTTCAACAAATTGTGACAGCATAGTTTAAAGATGAACCCACTTAAATGTGTCTTTGGTGTTACCTAGGGAAAATTCATTGGCTTCGTCGTACGCCATCGTGGCACAAAAGTCGATCCTGAGAAGAAAAAATCCATACATAGCATGTCCCCACCTCGCAACCTCACTAACTTGAGAGGTCTCTAGGGGAACCTCACCTACATTCGGAACTTCATAGCCAACCAGGAAGGTAAATGTTTACCTTTTACTTGGCTCATGAAGAAAGGTGTTATGTATGAGTGGGATAAAGATTTTCAAGAAGTGTTTGAAAATCTTAAAAGATATCTCCTAATACCATCAGTTATCATGCCACCAGTTGAGGGGAGACTATTCATTTTATATGTAACTACCCCGTAATGGTCATTAGGTGCCTTCCTCACACAGAAGAATGACACTGGCAGCGACAACAACCTCTACTACCTCAACCGGACAATGATCGATGCCGAAACTCAGTATTCAAAGATTGAAAAGAACTGCTTATCCCTAATCTTCAAAGTTTAGAAGCTTAGGCATTACTTGTTGCATCATGAGGTCCACCTGGGAACCTATCAAGATGGGCAGTCGTCCTACAACAATTTGACAAACATTACGTGCCCTAAAAGGACATTAAATTCTAGGTGTTAACAGACTTCCTGGTTGAGCACCCCTCAGAAGAAATAGCACCGTTGGATAATAAACATCCAGATGAAGATGTTTTTTCCATCCGGGAGAACCCCCAGGCATGGGAAATGTACTTTGATGGTGCTTCCCAAATCCTGATAGGGAAAAGGATGGAGGATCCCAAGATCAACAAAGTAGGTCTTGGAGTTATACTCATATCTTCTGAAAATTCCATCTTACCTTACTCTTTCTTGCTTTCATAAGGATGTATTAACAATGAAGTGGAGTGTTAGGCTGTCATTGCAGGCCTAGAATTGGAACTCCAGGTGCAATACAAACACCTAAAAATAAAGTTCGATTCAAATCTTTTCATCAAACAGGTCAACAATGACTATGATATCAAGAAAGAAGTGTTGGTTCCCTTAATGAACCATGTTCGAGAACTAATGGTAGAATTACCATCAAAACCAACATTGACTTATGTTCCCCGCCCACAAAATTCTCAAGACGGTGCTTTGGAAAATGCATCCATGGCCTTGGTCGATCCCAATAGGGCTAAAACAGTCATTAACATTGCTTAACGTCGGATGGTCTTTCCATTCATCCAGGGAAATAATGAGGAAATCGATGAAATTAGTCATGTTCCTGAGCCTTATGGTTATACCACCAGTTGGATGTCTCTCATTTAAAATAACCATTAGAATGGGGAACTCCCACCAGATAGGGCTGGAAGGGAGCAGGTCCGAAGACGGGTAGTCAACTTTGTCCTATACAATGGGGTAAACCAAGAAATGTTTCTCTATAAACAAGGCCTTGAAGGAGCCCTTATCAGGTGTATTAATGTAGAATAGATTGGTGTCATCATGAAAGAGGTGCGCGTCAGAGCTTGCGGAGCGCACCAGTCAGCAACCAAGATCTCTAACCAAATATGGAGGCTTGTGTATTACTAGCCCGCCATGATACTAGATTTTTTCATATTCACTAAGAAGTTCCATTCCTTACAAGTTCATGCTAATTTCATACACCACCCCCCAGACTTACTTCATACAGCAAAGTAATCCTGGTCATTCATTACCTGGGGGATGTGTGTTGTGGGACCATATCCTCCCACCACAGCCAAACAATTCAAGTTCATACTCACGGTGATCGACTTCTTTTAAAAATGGGACGAAGCCATTCCCTTTAAAGAATTACGGGTGAAAAAAATCATCAAATTTGTTAAGGACAACATCATCACTAAATTTGGTGTCCCTCATACAATACAGACGGACAACGACACCAACTTCTTCTCTACTGAGCTGGAAAATTTGTACCAGGAGTATGGAATCAAAGTGAACTATTCATCCCGTTACCATGCGGTGGCCAATGGTCAGATAGAGACTTTCAATAAAACTTTTTCCAATATACTTTAAAATATGGTTGATAAGGATAATAAATTGTTCCCAGACAAGCTCTTTCAGGCTTTATGGGCTTACCGAACCACGACTCACACTACCACCCAAGAAACCCCATACTCACTTGTATATGTGGCAGATACGGTGTTACCAATCAAAATCTATGTTCTATTACTTAATGTGGAGATTTGCGATCAGCTGTCCACAGAATAGAAATCCCAAAGATAGTTTGATGAATTGGATCAGCTAGATGAGAAAAGGTTGCATACTCTACACCATTTGGAAATCTACCAAAACTGGATTGCACGAGCCTTCAAAAAAAATGTTCTCCTTTGATCTTTCCTCGAAGGAGAGATGGTTTTAGTCCTCAAAACCTCAATTATACTTAGGAAGAATCCCCCAAAGCTTGAACCAAAGTGGGTAGGACCATATGTCATACATAGGATTTGTTCAAATGGATCATACGCCCTGATATCAATGGACGGAAAGCTCATCACATCCCCTACAAATGTGAATTTCTTGATGAAATACTTCGCGTAACAAAAATGGTAAGGTCTGAGCTTTATAAACCTAAACAATGAGTTATAATACCCCCATTTTATCGTCCAAACTCTATGACCTTAAATTATGAGTTGTCAAAATTCTCTCATGTCATCGTCCAAACTCTACAACCTTAAACTATGAGTCGTAAAAATTCCCCAAATGCTAAGGTCCAAACTCTATGACCTTAAACTACGAGTTAAAAATTCTCATATATCATGGTCGAAACTCTAAGGCCTTAAACTATGAGTCGTCGTCCTTTCCACATGAAATTAAACTTTAAGGAACTCATCCCTAAAACATGGAATTAAACTATGACCCATCTTCTCGTCGTAATACGTTAAACTACGTAGCATAAAACGTCCTAATCGCTTGACAATAAACTGCATGATCTCTAACAAAACTATGTGCGGCTTGATTCTTGCTTTCATAGGATTGGTAGTGACACCTCGATCCTCGATCCTGGCCCAGCCCCCATTTAAAAAAATTCCTCCATCTTTCCCCCTATCTACCCATATTCAAAGAGGAAACCCTTATCACACCTTGTTTCTCACATCGAGTATAACTCCCATGAGATTAGGATGGGTGGTGAGGATTCTCTTACAAAGGTCAACTATGGGGTAACATGGCAGACCTGGAAACCGTGATAGGTAGAATGAAAGTGACCCTACCCATTGGACCATGCCAAATCGGTACAGGGTACACATAGAACTATGTGCAGTTTGATTCCTACCCTCTCAGGATACATAGCGACGCCTCAATCCTCGATCTTGGCCCAGCCCCACCCGGAAGGAAAAACGAAAATCCCCCCATCATGTACTCTACCTCCTCGTACTTACGAAGGAGACTCTACAACTACTCTCTTTTTCTCACACCGAGTATAACTCACGTGATCTTAGGATCAGTGGTGAGTATTATTTTACGCAAAAAAATTGTAGGGGAATATGATAGGTCTGACACCCATATCAAGTGAAACCAAAATTACCTCAATTTTCCCTAACACATCAAGCAGACACTTGTAGGGAACATTCAGAACTATGTGTGTCTTGATTCCTGCCTTCGTAGGATATGTAGTGATGCTTGGATTTGGCGTCTTGGCCTAGCCACCAGAAAAAAATGACCTTTTACCCCATATGTAGGTCAGACTTGAATGGGGATTCTATGAAAGGTCCTATCGCATGACAATAAACTGCAAAATTATTCGAGAGTTATGTGTGGCTCAATCCTCAGTATTATGAGATTCCGCACATGCCTCTTAGTCATGAGAAGTCAAAAGATCCTACTTCCCCTTGTACATATCGGTCAGACCTATGTGGAATCTCCAAGTAATTTACAATTAACCATGGTCTGGGTATTCTCACGTTCCCTGGAACATCTTTCCCATTTTTCACACTCCATACCTCGGGAAAAATTAGGTTCCCATAATCATCAAAGTCAATCTGAGATGGAAGGCCAGTTTCCTATGGACACCTTTTCTTGACTATACACATCATGCCCTGGTGGTTCTTCATACGTTGCCCATAAAAATGTCCATCAATCAAAGGAAAATTCATCCCCAGGAGAGTCCTCTCCAATTTCAGCATGCCCAATAGCTTCCAAGACTCATTTCATCCCTCATGATTCAAGTTTCCCCTAGGGATATGGTTTACACCGTCTATCATTACTCATGTATAAGGAACGCCAGGAACATACTGATTGCGATTAACCTGAAACTAGTAGAGATCTTTATGATAGTAAAATCTTCCTCACTACATGACAATAAACTACAAGGCCAAAATCATTCTCACTGAAAAATGATAAACTACAAGGCCAAAATCATCTTCACTGCATGATATTAAACTACAAGGCCAAAATCATCCTCATTTCAAGATGATAAACTGCAAGGCCAAAATCGTCCTCACAGAACGATGTCAAACTATAAGGCCAAAAAATTTCTTCACCACAATACGATAAACTGCAAGGCCAAAATCATTCTCATCAAATAACGTTAAATTTTCTGGCCAAAATCATCCTCACCGCACAAAGTTAAACTAAAAGGCCAAAAATCATCCTCATTGCATGATTCTAAACTACTTAATAGTGGTTTAAGCCCAAAAGTTCCCACTAATTATGATTTTTCTATTCCTAAGCAATGACATAGAATCCTCGTAATCACTTATTTCTCACATCGAGAATGGATCAGATGAGCTTAGTGATTTCAGTGAGAGATCAACCATGTCGTTTTGTAAAAATAGTCCAGGAATTTTGTCATAGCATTAGGACCCTAAAAGGCATGTCATGATTCTATCCCTTGGGAGGAACTGTATTTCCTGACCATGTGATGTTAAATAACCAGGTATCCCAAAGGTGAAATGAATGCCTCACCCTACGTACGAGTCATATCTAAGTAAGGGACACCCACTTCCATGAGTAAATTACATCCCAGATGTCCCCAATATGTCTGGATATACTCCCTCCATATTCCAAACTTCGTGATTTGAGTGATCTTGAATCCACATAACCCTCTAAGGCCATCTGATATAGAATTCTAGTGTCCTGCAAACACCTTTTCTTGACTATTCACATCATGCATCGGTGGATCTGCATATGTTTCCCACAAAAATGGCCATCAATCAAAGGAAAATTCATCCTCATGAGAGTCATCTCCTATCTCGGTTCGCCCAAAGGCTTCCAAGCCTCATCCCATCACTCCTGATTCAAGGTCCCTTAAATTCATGGTTTACACTTTTTTCCTTACATATATCCTAGATATATCATAACATACGAGATCGATTCATCTCTGGTCTCTTTTAAGGATTATAAATATATCCCATCCATATGTGTGAAGTTGATCAACCTACAAAACAAGAGTGCCCCCACTCGTTTCCGGGTTTCCCCAAAGAAGCTCTGTTAAAATGCCCCTTTTATGCTCAAGTGCACCCCTCGTTGAAGGTCACATACTGTGTCCAAAAAGATCCCAATATCCATAATCTTCAATAGCCATTGGAAATAGAAGTTCAGTGTCTTTATGACACCTTCTCTTGACTATGAATATCATTCCCTAATGGCTCTTCATACATCGCCCACAAAAATGGTCGTCAATCAAAGGAAAATTTGTCCCTATGAGAGTCCTGTTTAGTTTCTATACACTCCAATGACATTAATGTCTTATCACATCCCTGGATTTGAAAAACTCCAAGATGACGGATTATGTACCTACTTATTCCCAAGTGCTCCTGACCTAAGAAATAATCTTAAAGGGCTTGATCATTCACCAGCTCTCCCTCACACAAGAGAGAAATGTGTAGGAATAGTTGCCCACTCAAATCCGAGATGAATGATCCTAATGTCTTCATACACCACTACTCGGGCCAGCCGCCTACTATGGATCCCGGTTTCAAAATAAATTCAAGATGTTGAAAATACTCAATAGCCATCAGAGATAGAAGTTCAGTGTTCTACAGACACCTTTTTTTCACTATGCATATCACTCCCTAGTGGCTCTACATACGTCAACCACAAAAATGGATATAAATAAAAGGAAAATTCATCCCTATGAGAGTCATTTCCTACCTTTGTAGGCCTAAAGCATCTCCTGAGCCTCATGCATGTCCAGAATCCACAAATTAAGGGTCAAGAAAAATCTCCCATCCATGTATGAAGGATATTAGAACATTCTTGACTGATAGTCCTGAGTTAGGGCCCTACCCCATTAAGTTTATTCAAAGCTGTTTAACTGGAAACATCAGTAATAAGTTTGGGTAGAAAGACAATGAATTACCATCGAAAAATACACCATACTTTCCAGAGTAAAAGTCTTCAAAATGGAACCTTTGGGAAAAATTCAAGTATCGGTCCTTTAAAAAAAGGGAAACATTGATCCATCAGAAAAGGCATAAAGATGTTTAGGTCAAATACCCGCAAAGGGAAGCCTAAAAAAATTCATGTTATACCCACTAATCCCATGTCAATAACGCTTGGGAAAATTAGGGTTATAATTAAAAAGGCATAAAATTTCATGAGGTGTTCCATAAAACCTCATCAATAGTTGGACTACTCTTACTGAGTCCCACAGATCCAGAAAAAAAATTATAGTTTGATTCAATTATTTTAGTTTATTGATTTCAAGTCATGGTTTAAAATTAATTCCTAATTAAAATGATGTTGAAACAATAGAAAAACTTTAAAAATAAATAGAATTTAGAGTCAAATCAGTTCCATCATATTCCATAAAAATATATGGTGGGAATCCACATCCTGGGGCCTCTCCTTATGAGCAAGACAAGACCTTTATAGGAGACATTCGGTAGAGTCATAGAGTTGAATCAATGATTGCTGAGACTCTTCAATGGCTTGGAAAATATTCAATAAATTTGTAGTCTCGGCTTCTCTACTCACCCACAGTGCCTCTACTTCCCACATGGATTAGAGTCTGGTTCTCTCTCCCTCCTACATTTGTCGTTGCCCCTCCTCAATAGTGGTATCAACCCAGGCCCACTCTTATTTGAGCCATTCCAGTTTCTAGATTTTTCGCTCCAGTTCCTGGTCAAGCTGTTCCCTCAAGGACTCCGGCTCCATGAGTTATTTTTGCAATTTTGCAACCTTTTTCATGATTTTAATCTTCGTCATTGAGGATTTTTTGGGTAGCTTGTAGATGAGTCGTCGACTCTACCATGGAGAGTCAAGATTCAAGTGCACTCATTGCTTCTCGATTATAAATAAATAGCCTTACTATTTCATAAATACCATTATAGTTAAACCGACCAAATCCCAGAACCACAAATTGGCAGTTTAACTTGGAAAATTTCACTGGAATCTCAGCCAATGGAGTCTGGGTGATTGATCTCCAGATATTTCTCCATGCCTTTTACTGAGTGGGATGAAAATCAACCAGGCCTTCTCTCTCGGCCTCATAATCACTCCCTGATGATGAAATTTAGTCAATAATGAACGTTACCATGGGGACTGGATTCGGTAGCTACAGCATGACTCGTCCTGGCGGCATCCTTGTCTCTGGTAGTTGTAATGGATGACAAATCAGGGGTGTCTACTGCTATTTCCAAGGCATGCGGTTGTAATATTGAGGATGAGGAGAATATGAAAATACCTCCCACTCTCGCAACAGTATCACTATCCAAAATGGGTGGAACTATATCTTCAGTCAATAGTTGCACTCCATGGATATGTGAGAGTACTGAGGACTCAGGGCCATGATCTGCTGAAATAGTAGTTCTCAAGATGGCCCTTAAAAGGTTGCTGGTTAATATAAGACTTGTGGGGATAGTCATTCTAGATAAGGATACTGGTCTCGGAATACTGGAGGTGGAAAACATAACCCCTCTCAGAACTGGAAAAAATGGCATGATAGCCCGCTCTAGATTTTCAGGGGGTGGAACATCAGCCTCACCGACCATGACTTCCCCAGAGCCACTATGAGCAGGCGGAGTATCAGATTATGAAGTAATTCCCTCTATAGGGATAAAATTAAATCGTTCGAGGTTTACTGGCTCAACCATATTCGAATCCCCTCCAAGATCCAGCAAGTCCTCTTTCTCATCACTCGACTTGGCCCCTACCACACGGACCGCCTTTTCCCTCTACATGAGAGTTGGCTCAGCACAATCAAATGAGCCTTCAGCCTCTGGATGTCTCTCCATTTTTGGGGAAGAAATTTCTCAAGTGGGAGAAGGCACATTTGAAAGGTCAACATCACCCTCATCCCCTTCAGATTCCCCTTTTTCCCTACCTTGGTCAACTGCACTAGATGGTGACCCTCCCTCTACCCTAAGAGGGACTGGATACATAGATGCCCGAGTGGTTGATATTTGGTTACCAATAGGCCTTGCATTAAAACACATATACATACCAGTAATTAAACAAGTTAAATACATTTGTTTCAGTCACCAAGTGAGTGGACACTTACTTTTGATCCCCCTTCGAATACGCTTCGATAACTGGGAGTCTTTCTTGCGCTTCTTTGACTGTTGGAGAGATGGCTCCTAAATAAGACCAACAAGAAGAGATGGAGGAGTAAACTACCTAGAAGGATCTAAAATCACTCCCTCCATGTGCTCTTGGGCTCTGGGAGATCCTTCAGTGGTACCTCCTACTGGTGATGGGGCTTACTCCCAAGCTACAATACCTCCGGGAGAATAAATCAGAGAAAACCCCGTCTTCTCAGACCCGGCAGGCCCGTATAAAAAAATAAAAAAATAATAAGGAAAGGGGGAATCTTTCGACATCTTTGAAATAAATTAATTTTAGTCCAAATGATCTAGATAAGACCTCTCCCATCATTTGTGGAAATACTGCCATCAACACCACGCGGTCTGGCCAGTAACGCCTGCCCGTAAGAGCGTGAAGACACCTACCCATTTCAGTCAAGTAAGCTTCCACCTCATCTGGTCTGTCATCTACTGAAATAAAATTATGAGAAATGGCTCCCCCAAAACACATAATATTAAATCATTCCCTCTAAATAACCCCTTATATATCTTCATCTAAGGTGATCTCCCTTAATTCATCCCAGACTCTCCAGGCTTCCGGAAACGCAGTCGTAATTGGGATGGCCAGCACTATAGGATTAATGTGAGGAAGCGGGGCAGTCTTTGACAACCTCAAACGTTTCTCGGACGTCCCTAAGATATCTCAAGAAGAGTATCATTTATGAGATGGTGGAGGCAAGGAAGAAACATTTTTTGTGGCGACCCCAGTAGGTAAGCCAACGACATCGTCATCCTCATCGGTGGTTTCTAGTCGTAACATGGAAAGTACCTGATGTGAGTACTTGAAGTGACCACTTGGGGAGTGGATAAGGTTCTTGAGGTCCTTAAGTTAGAAACCCACCTCATCTGGATCCTCATGGAAATAAACTTTAGTTGGTGCTAACACGAAACATACAGTAAGGGAAACTTCCCTAGTCTGTATGAGTTTTTATAAATCACAAGAAGACCAGCCATGGGAATATGGATAACCTTAAAAGGTCTCATTGTATCTAGGCCATTGAAAAATTGGACTCGGAAGGAATGGATGATGGACTATCAGCAATAGCTCCTGTAGCTTGTTAGGCTACCCGTGAGGTCATAACCGCATCTTTCACAACTTTCCCGAGGAGGGAGCGAAGAGACCTTCAAAGAAATTTTCCAGGTTGAGGGTGTTCATAAAATTCATTTTTATTCCCATTTTCTTTCACCTTGGATGCACTGGAAGTCTCCAAAATGGGAACCAAGTCGGCTAATTAGCTATCAGGGTACGATTTAACCCAGGCCTCAGCATAGTTCTTGGTAAGGAAGGGCATGGAATCCTCAAGATCCAGAAGCCTAGCCTAGCTCTGGGTGTTTTCTCGGGTAAACATCAGCCACAATTGATGGGATATCATCAGATGTTTCTCTTGGAGAGCACTGTTAAGAGTAGGAGGGCACAACTTCTGAATGCAATTGAATTGCCGACTAAACCTTCAGGGTGCATATCCCTCGCAAATAAGTTCCCCTCCAATACAAGAAACCAGGATGCCTTTTCACAAAGAAAATAAGTAACCTTGATTGATGAAGTCTTCATATGCATTCTTAGTAATGGTACCCATGGGGGAACCATAAGGGTGGTAAGATAAATGTACATGAACATTGAGGCAAGCCATTAAGTCATGCTCATTCCATTAGTTCTACTCCTCTTCCTTATCCTGCGAGGCCCAAGTTGATGGCATGACCGCACTGGTGCTCTGAAGATATGGTCGGAAGGTAGAATGCGGGATTGGTAATGAATTGATGAAGGAATTACCCCCTATGTGGGCTCCCATCTATCCCCCAAATAATTTTAAAAGGGCCAACCATCTGGTAGGGTGAACCCCCTTCACTGATTCGGCCTAGCATGTGGCATATCTTGGCCAACACAAGGATATCCAAATTGATGCATTTTTTGGTGGTCAATTGAGCGGCCATGATAAAGGTTGAGGCTCTTAAACCACTAGATTCCCGCACAAGTAAAATCCACCCACTGAATTTCATGGCCAAGAAATCCACCAGTTGAAATAACCGATCACCTTCAGGGATGATCCCCCATCCCCATTTATGAAAATCCCATTTTTCTAAAGTGGGCTTGTAAGTACCTACTCGCATTTGGGTGGATTTAGTGGGTGTTTCCTCCAAGAATGGGGATGACATTGTTTTTTTAAGGTTCAAACATTCCAATCAATTTCTAATGGGTTTATTCGTAGAACCGGAAACATCCAATGATTCTATATCCATTTGGACCTACTTTCCAAAGGCAGGTGCTCATTAGTTGTGGACCGATGAGGCTTAAGAATTTGCATTGGTCGAGAGGATGGGAGGTCGGACTCATCACACCTTTTTGGGGGGAATTATTGTCTACTTCGGGACTCTCTTTATAGATTTAAGTTATGTTCATGAATACATATTAAATTACAAAGTATGAAAATGAGCATTCGTTAGATCTGAAAATCAACGATTGATATGTATAAGATTTAGAGAATATTTTATATGTATTTATGGTTCTTCATCAGTAGATAATCATCTGTATTTGTTAGATATTCTTATTTAATGGTATCCTTAAATACATTATATGAAATATCTTGGTCATTATGATAACCATACTGGTTTTAAAGCCACTCACTAGGGCACTTGAAGTTTATTGTTGTTCATAAGGACATGGATTATTTTAGATTTGGGATCGTACCCATAGATGGGCTACCTATGTATCCTTATTTAGAAAAGGAATCATAACCCATGTTGTTCAAGTAAAAGAGTATGAGTTTTATGAATGATTGATGGCTCAAAGAGAAATGTCATAATTACTTTTACGCTCTAAGCTCACGTGAGTCATGCTCGGTGTGAGAAACAAGAGGTATCAGTAAAACCTGATGATTGTGCCTCGAAAGATGCAATCATAGGAAATGATGTGGGGCTTACGTATGTATGATTGCCCTGATAGATTAAGATCGAGACTTAGTTTAGGGAAGAAGTCCTAAAACAAGGTCATTAAAGGTATATGTGATTTATGGAGATTTGGATACTTAACTTAGGACTTAATCCTGAGAAGGATGCCAGAATTTGAGGGGACTTATGATTGGGTTTTATTCCAGAGAAGGAATTCCAAATCAAAAGAAATTATGAATGGTTAAGAGAAATTATGACTGGGGCTTACTCTTAAGGAGTATTCCCATATTTTGGAACTTTGAGGTTGGGGCTTACTCCTGAGGAGGATGCCCAAGTTAAGGAAAATTATGATTGGTGCTTACTCTTGAGGAGGATGCCCATTTCAAGGGAATTTGGACTGGGGATTACTCTGGAAAAAGAGGCCCAGGTTAAGGGAACTATGACTGGGGCTTACTCTTGAAAAGGAGGCTCGGGTTAGGGGACTTGTGATCTGGGGCATACTCCTGAAAAGGAGGCCCAGGTTAGGGGACTTGTGATATGGGGCTTACTTTGGAAAAGGAGGCCCATATAAAATGAATTTAAAACTGGGGGATTACTCCAAAGGAGGATGCCCATATTAAGGGATCTTCTCATCTTAAAGGATGAGGTTGAATGAATGAAATCTCTAACCTTAGTGACATAACGATATGTAAATAACTTGGTTTTGAGAGATGTTCCACAGAATTCCTTTCAGCTAAGGAATCCAACAAAGGAACCATGTCATAAATGAATTTGAAGAGGGTTTTTAAGGCTAAATATTGAAGAGTAGAGGTGGATTTGAGGAAAAGAGTTAAATAAACATGAGGGGCACCCAAAAAAAGAGGCAGGCACGCAAGTCCTGTTTAGGCGTGCAAGTCCTAGTCGCACAAGTATACTTGTGCGACACATGTATACTTGCGTGAAGATAAACCCATAGGGTAATACTTGGGCGAGGCTTGGCTCAAGCCCTTAGTATTATCCCTAGAGGCTTCCAAAAGAGTGGTGTGCAAGTTCTGTTGAAGGGATAAGGCGGCGCGCAAGTGTGGCCATTTTTCCTTAAGGGTGAGACACTTAGGCTTGCAAGTTTTGATGAATTCCAACACTTCGGCCTTATTCCTTCTCTTTAGGTCTAACATTCTAGGTAAGAAATTACCTTAGAAGTGTTCGGAAGACTTCAAGTAGAGACAAGGGCGCTGGGAGCTTAAATCTGACTTTTGGAATTTTTCGTCCCTGAAATAGGGGACCCACAAGGGGTATTTATACGCTACTGAAGACCTTGGGCGAGAATCAAATAGGGATTACAAGTCACCTGTGCGCCCAATATGGGGTGTGCAAGTATACTTGCGTGATCATGATGAAACATGCGCGACCATGATGAAAACAAATCCTTGTTCATGTCTTTTTCAATTTTTGATGTTTCTTCAAAGGATGAATCTATCTGTGCTAAGGTATTCCCCTTTTCAGTCATTTAGACTCTGTGATGGAAAGGATAATCATAAAAAACTCTCCCCTCAGAGTTGGATCAGAAAGGAAGGAGGATTTGACTCTGCGGTAAAGGAGAAAAACCAAAGAATGGTGGCGCGCAAGTTTTGAGCGCGCGGGTGAGAGGCACGTAGGCTTCAGCACATAGGGGTGCGGCCTGGCCTATAAATATGCACCCCATTCTCACGAAAAGCACCCAGCTATGAATGATTCTGAGCTCCCACCATGCAGGTTTCTCTCTTCGTGCATGTGACTTGTTTTTCTCTATTCGTGGTGCGCTTCTGCAGAGGTATTTGGACTTGCGCGGTGATACCTGCGTGCCAAAATTGGACTTACACGCCCTAATACCTTAGCCATTTTGTTCACTTTTCTTCATAAATTTTATGAAAAATCAACTTAATTAAGAGTTAATTATTTGACCTTTTTGCAGATTAAATGGCTCCCATAATAATTGGAATAGCTGATGAACTGGATAGCAAGCGAATTGATGATATGATGAACATTGTTGGCCCTGATTATTATGATATCTACGACAGCACTCTCCCATATTTGGATAAGTACTTGAAGAAATATCATTTCAATTTCCTATAGAGAATTTACTTACCTTTGTATGGGCATGGTCATCTGAAAGAGGTCAACATCCTAGAGCTGAAGAATCATACGCCCGAGATGCAGCTGCACTGCTACCTCTCTATTTTAGTTATGTTGTCCATTAAGAGCAACAACAATGGTGTAAACTTTCAAATTTTTCCTCCATGCCATTTCCTTTCAGATATGAAAATGGAAAACCCATGGGCTAATATGTTTCCCACTGCCAGTTGGTGGAGAGAAGACTATCATGACATTAGAGCAATATTTGAAAAGAGTACTCTCTCCAAATGGATATTTACTTCCAATGATCCATTCTCAAATACATGTATCCATCTTCCAAGTCTCTTGGACCGAAACAGAGTCACTGTTTGATCAGCACAAAATTTTATCAAACCACACTCAAGAACATTCTTTTACAATTGTTCCAAGAAGAGCTGGTATCACTACATCTCTTATTGTACCCGGTTGAATGAATGAATTCTAGGTGGCTGCTGATGAGGTTCAGGATGCTGTGAAGCGAATGAAGAGTTATCTTGAAAGTCTCTTGTAATCCCTAAAAAAATAGAAGAGACTCCAATCTGTGGATGTCCTTCTAGATTTTGTGCATCAAATGAAAAACACTTTCATCTTCAATCATTTGTGAATGCCTTCTTTTTCTACCTGCTTTAAATTTTTACCTAAGCCAATGGGCATAGTAATCATAGTTTGATTTTTGCTAGGATTATAAATATAACCCCACAAACTTTGAAACTTTTTATTGCTCAATATTACCTAAATCATACAAAATGTATGTTTAGTGAGCTGGGACTTGAATTTTGTTCAGATTTCCCTTGTCTTTTGTGGGCAGTTTAAAGTCATGCACGTCGAACATATGTATGAAAAGGCTAATGTTTAAGGTCGAGTAGATTTGACCATATGGATTAAAATTGACTCAATTCCTTGATAATTTATCTAAAAACATACTACCACATTCAAGTATGGAGGAAAACATGTAAACTATGACTTAAGAAATTTAGAATATGAGGAATGATATGAAAAAGGGGAAAAAAAGCATTAGAAGAATTATCCTCCCAAGAATGAGGTTACCGCTATTTGAAAAACCCGTTAGGGGGTTGAATTATGCAGGGCCACTTAAGGGAATTGGCTGCATAGTCAAATAATAGCATCTTTTGGCTGACAGGTCTGTTATGTAGACTACTTATGCAAGGTTTCCTAAGGGCACATGATGCATAGTCAGGAAAAATAACTCTCTGAAATTTTACTTTTCTATTGCTAAAAAGCCAATGAATGCTTATGGAGATTCAAATTTTCCAAAGCACAGAGTCTGCTGTATGGAGAGAGGTACATGAATATAGAGAGGATATTTCCAATCAAGATTATCACAGAATTGGATGAATGTCACTCCTGCGAAGGTCTGACCCAAACGTAGGGAAGGGAAATATAAACCATAGATTTTAATACTTTTAGATCATGAAAAATGGGACATATATGTTAAGGATGACCGTTTTTGCAGATCCCTACATATTTTCGTTAAGACAACTAAGGACAAAAAAAGTTTTCTCCCCAATAATGAAGTTACCATTATTTAAAAAACCTGTTAGGGGGTGGAATTATGTGGGGCCACCTAAAGGAATTGGCTGCATAGTCAAATAATAGCATCTTTCAGTTGACAAGTCCGTTATGTAGACTACTTATGCAAGGCCGCCTAAGGGAACATGCGGCATAGTCAAACAAAATAATTCCTGAGTATCAAACATTTTGTGACCAGAAGTCAAGAAAAGGGTTATGGAGATCTAGAAGTATTTAAGGTTAGGATTATGACACATAAAAAATGTGTATTGTCCAATGCATGAAAGAGATACATAGACCAATGTTGACCATAATCATGTTGTGGCTATGTCCTGAAGGTGTTGGACTTCACTACGTATCCCATAAGGATGTGAATCAATCCATACATAGTTCTTGAAATACATTTTAACGTCATGTGGGACGAGAGTATAGTAGATCTTAGTTTAGGGTCATCAAGCTCGGACCATAACGAGGAATACATGTTGTTTGTTTTATAAACCTGATGTGAATGAATACCAGGGTTTTCATACTAAATTCATGTTTTCACAAGAGGACTTTTTAACCAAGAGAATGAAAGTGGAATTTGGGGTTAGGCCCATAGACTTGAGGCTGGATTCAAGGGATGATCGAATGTTCCTATGTATCCCAGAAGGATGGGAATCAAGCCACACGTAGTTCTTGAAATACCCTTTGTATAGATTTGGTTTGTACAAGTGAAGGGTGAAAGGGGACTTTAGTGCAATGATGGTTTGACCGAAGATTAAAGGTTCGGGCATTTCCATGTATACACGTAGTCTTTGGAATATAACATGATTGGTGATCAATGTAAATAATGATTCCCTCTCAGGTGAGGGTGTTGAAGAATGTTGTAGTTTATTGTCGTACAAGACAAAAAGTGAGAATAGTTTAATGTCATATAGCAAGGACGATGGTGAACCAATATAAAAAAAATATTGGTTCTGGGGGTGGATTCATGAATCAACATCATATGAGATGGAAGTGAACCGATGTAAAGAGATTGGTTTTGGGCTTGAACCTTAGAAGGTTGCCTACGTACCCAGCCTAGAAGGCAAGGATCAAAGTCCGCGTAGTTCAATTAAAGAATGAATTGGTGATCAAGTTGTTCTTGAGGACAACGACCTAAAAAATGGTGGTGGGACTTACACATGGTTAGCAGCCCAAATAGGGTGTTATGGTTGAAGTTTACTCTAAGCTCACGTGAGTCATACTCGGTGTGAGAAACAAGAGGTAGCAACAACCTTAACGATGCACAGTTTAATTTCATGTTGGACAAAGAAGGGATTGTGCAGTTTAATGTCATGCAGTAAGGACCTAGGGGGGGACTATGTAGTTTAATGTCATGTAGTAAGGACAAAAGAGGTTCTGTATAGTTTAACGTCATATAGCAAGGATGGGTGCTGTACAGTTTACTGTCATGTAGCTAGGACGTATGGCTATGCAGTTTAATGTCTTGCAGTGAGGACAATGGGGACACAGTTTAACGCCATTTTGGATATATTAAGGACTTTTTTCACAGTTTAATGTCATGTTGGACGTAAATGTGTTGTACAGTTTAGCGTCATGTAACTAGGACGACACATTTTAACGTCATGTTGGATGACACCGTTTAACATCATCTTGGATGTAGAGAGGAAAATACAGTTTAACGTCATGTTAGAAGACATAGTTTAATTTCATGTTGGATGTAAAGGTGTTGTAAAGTTTAGATTCATATAGCTAGGACATAAGAAGGACAACATAGTTTAACGTCATGTTGGAAAACACCGTTTAATGTCATGTTGGATGAAATAGTTTAAGGTCTTATGCATGGCCCAGTGTTGCACAGTTTAGCATTATGTAGCTAGGATGTAATTATGCAGTTTAACGACTTGAAAGACATAATTATTTGTGTTACAAAAAATACTTTTTCAAGAATATGGCATTGTTTGGAGATGTAATGATTTCTCCATCCATTTAGATTAAAGAATAAGCTCAATTGGAGTAGAGCTTATGTATTGAGTAAGGTCCTTCCCACTTTGGTTTAAGCTTGGGAGGTTTCTTTCCTGGTATCATTGGAGTTCCGAGAACCAATACCAATTCTCCCTGAATGAATGAATGAAAATGAACTTTTTTGTTGAAAGCTCGTGCTATTCTATTCTGATAGACTTCCAAGTGGTGTAGGGTGCATAATATTTTTTTCATCTAATCATTCCAATTCATCCAATCGCTTTTGAGATTTTTCATCTATAGATGACCAATCACAAATGGCTACTCTGAGCGAGGGTAATTGAACATCAATGGGCAAGACTGCTTCTGTTCCATATACTAATGAATATGGAGTTGACCGCATTGCAGTGCGGGTGGTGTTCTGATAAGCCCATAAAGCATGAAAAAGTTTATCAGGCTAGGATTTATTATCTTTATCCACCATATTTTGAATTATGTTTGAAAGAGTCTTATTGAAGGCTTCTATTTGTCCATTGGTCGTTGCATGATACCGAGATGAATGGTTGTATTTGATGTTGTATTCTTGATACAACTTCCTTACCTCGAATGAACAAAAATTGGTGCCATTGTCCGTCAATATGGTATGTGGGACACCAAATCTGGTAATGACGTTAGACTTGATGAAGCTAACAATGCTTTTAGAACTAACTTCTTTGAGTGGTATTGCCTCTGACCATTTGGAAAATAATTCGGTAGCAGTAAGAATATACTTAAACTGCTTTGATGTAGCTGAAGGGTAAGGTCCTACTACATCCATTCCCCATGTGGCAAATGGCCATGCGTATTTAGTTGTATGATGCAACTCTTGGTGTTGATGAATGATGTTGGTATGTACTTGGAAAGAATGACACTTCTTGGTGAAATCAACACAATCTTGTATCATTGAAGGCCAAAAGTATCCAAGCCTTCTAATTTTATCAGAAAGTCTATGTCCAGACTGGTGGGCACCACATACTCCTGCATGCACTTCTTTCATGACAGCCATTGTCTCTTCACCATCGATGCATCTGAAGATAATTCCATCAAAACCTTTTTGAAGAGAATTTTCTCTAGGTGATCTAGGATATAATAAAGAGTAAAATTGACCACACGTTGCTGGACTTGTTCTTTCCCAACTCTATCATGTGGGAGTGTTCCATTTTGAAGATATTCCCTGATAGGTGTCATCCATCCCGTAGTATGACCATATGGTTTATAAATGGGACTAATTTCATTAATTTCCTCTGTTATGGTTTGATCATAAGGTGAAATTGTATGAAGGTGGGCAATAGTGATAATTGTCTTGTCCCGATTTGGATCTTCCAGAGTTGTGGCTATATTAGCCAATGCATTAGCTTGAGAATTTTGTGATCATGGGACATAAGAAAATGTCGGTTCCAAAGGAAATTCCGCCATTAACTCTCTAATGTAATCATACAAAGGGATTAGTTCGTATTTTCTGATTGCATAATCCCCATTGACTTGTTTGATTACCAGGTCTGAATCACCTTTCACCTTTAATTGATTCACTTGTGCCTAAAGCGCCAACTCTAATCCTACGATAATAGATTGATATTCTGCTTCATTATTTGTACCTCCTTTCTGCAATAAGAAGTAATATGTTAGCACTGCCTTTTCCAGGGAAATAAGTACAATTCCTAACCCAACTTTGTTGAATTTAGGATCTTCCATTTTCTTCCCTGTTAGACTTCTAAAAGCACCATCAAAGTACATTTCCCATGTTTGAAGACTATCTTGGATAGAAAAGACTTCCTCATCATGAAGTTCATTATCTAAAGATGTATCTTCAACTGAAGGGTGTTTAGCAAGGAAATCAGCTAGAGCTTGGCCCTTTATTGCCTTTTGAGACACATACTGGATATCAATTTGCTGCAAAATAACTGCCCACCTTGCCATACATCCTGTAAGCATTGGACGACTAAGGATAAATTTGAGCGGTTTATTGGGAGATACCAAGTGGACCTCATGATGTTGCAGATAGTGTCTCAATTTATTAACTATAAAGATTAATTCAAGGAATAACTTTTCAATACTTTAATATTGGGTTTCTGCTTCAAGAATATTCTGACTGAGATAGTAAAGGTTGTTTTCATTCCTAGCATCATTCCTCTGGGCAAGAAAGGCACCCAGTGATCGCTCTAAAGTTGTCACATAAAGAATAAGTGGTCTTCCTTAAATAGGTGGCATTAATACCGGTGGACTCAAGGGATATTTCTTGAGAATATTGAATGATTCTTGACATTCTTAAGTCCACTAGTAAGTGACTCCCTTCTTCATCAATTTGGTGAAAGGTAAACTTTTTCCTACAAGATTGGTGATGAAATGCCGAATATAAGCCAAGTGTCCTTGAAGTCCTCTCAATTATTTCAAATTTAGAGGAGGTGACATACCAAGGATTGATTTTTTCTTCTCAGGATAGACTTCGATACAACGATGGCATACAAAAAAGCCGAGAAATTTTCCTAAGGTTACCCCAAAAGCACATTTCATGGGGTTTATCTTCAAATTGTATTGTCAAAGTTTGTGGAATATGACTTCCAAATCATCCAAGTGATTAGAAAATTGCCTGGATTTAACTACCAAATCGTCCACATAACATTCAAGAGATTTCCCTAAAAAGGGTTTGAAGATACGATTCATGGCACGCTGATATGTTGCGCCTGCATTCTTCAGGCCAAAGGGCATTACCCGATAGAAAAACACACTGTGAGGGGCTCTGAAGGCTTTAGATTCTTCATCTTCTGGAGCCATTCAAATTTGATTATACCCGGAATATTCATCCATGTAGGAAAGTGCTTCATAGCCATCTATTGCATCAATTAAGAGTTCTGTGATCGGAACTAGAAAATCATCCTTAGGACAATGCCGATTAAGATCTCTGAAATCAATACAAACTCTAATTTGTCCATTCTTAGTTTTTATAGGGACAATATTAGCCATCCATTTGGGATATTGAACTTCTCTAATGAAGTTAGCTTTAATAAGATTATCCACTTAAGCTTAAATTTTGGAAGCATAGGTTGGGTGTGTTCTTCTTACGGCTTACTTAAATCCTCAATGTTCTTCTGAAAAATCCAAACGATGAGTAGAAAAATCAGGATCAACCCCTGGAATTTCTGTATAATTCCAAGAAAATATATCTCGATTTTGCTTTAAAAATGAAATATACATTTATTTCTCTTCAAGATTCATAGCCGCACTAATTAAAGTGGGGCGTTGATCTTCTTTTGTACACAGATTGATTTCTCTGAGTTCATTCACAGTGCTAGAGATACCCTCTTCAAAAGCTGGAGGAGCATCCCTGAGATCTTCCTCTTCTTCTTCAACACAATTTATCTCTTCTACTTCTACTTGCATAGTAGATTATGAAGTAGAATTTCCATGGTTAGGAGAGATGTTAAAATTTGAACATCTTGAGGAAGAAGCATCCATTTCTGACCCTATTAATGGTGAAGGGTCTTCCTTGGGTAATAAAGGGGAGATTATGGATTGAGAATTGACATCATCGTTCACCTCTGACATTGTTATAACTTCTTCTAGCCTGGTTGGTGAAGTATAGAGTTGTTAGATTTTAGCGGATGAAATGAATACATCTCCATTTGAGCTTTCATCATTTCTTAGTGAATCACCAATTTCTCCCATGTTGTTTGGCTTGATTGCCGTAATTGACATTGTGGAAGTTTCCATAAGAGTATTTGGATTCAGGTATGTCCTGTCAATTTGACTGATAGGCAACACATAATCTGTACTCACATGTATGAGTGGGTTTACTAGAATATTTTCCAAACCATGTGGAGCATTAATTTTGGTGACCTCTTTCGTAGTAGATTTTTTCTTCCCTTCCATGTGATAGAATTCTTCCTTAATGTATTGAGACTCACATGTTTTGAATGGGGATTTATCACCATACAGTGTCCAAATTTGACCATTGAAACAATATTTGAGACACTGATGGTATGATGAAGGTACGGCCGCATGTTGATGTAGCCAAGGACTTCCAAGAAAAATGTTGAAGGCTGTGTCATGACGAACAACCATGAAATATGAATTGGATACAAGATATCCAAACTGAGTTCTGAGTGTGATCTCGCCCAGAGGTTCTTATTCATTTTTATCATATCCTTGCAACATCAAAGTAGAAGGAGACAAATCAGATTCGGTGAGGCCCAATCATCATAGTGTATGAATGGGGATGAGGTTGAATCCTGAACCATTTTCAATGAAAGCTCGTCGGACATACACATCATTGACCTTGCCAGATAAGTTCAAAGGTCTAATATGTCCATGCACAACATTATCTTCATCTTCATCTATAAAAGATATCACTACATGGCATTCTGCAGGATCATTATCTACATGGTAGACTTCAGCTGTAGCAATTCCAGTTGCGAATTCCTGAGGACTTGACAAAGCCTCAATAAGTGCCTCCTGAAGATCCTTTGATAAATTCAAGGAATCCAGAATTGAAAACATGGCCGGTACTTGGTCCAAATGTTTCAAGACATCATATTTTTTATCCAAAGGTCTGTGTTTCCCAATAGGAACATGTGGTTTCCCAGGTGCCTTAGAAGTTGATGCTTCGTATATCGGGGTAGGAGTTGGAAATACTCTTGGCTTTGGAAGATTAGACTGAATAGGTCTACTTATTTTCTAAGAGGAAGAAGGTGTAACCTCCAATATATCTTCCAAAATAACTATGCCAAGACTGAATCTGCCATGCGTGGAAGAACTTTATTGTTCTTGTTGAGCCTGCTGAAGGGATTTTCCATGAGTTTTTGCTGCATATACAGTTCTAGCAGGGGTAGAATTGAAATAGTGGTATTTGGGATATCCACGTCATCCTCTGTATCCTATACCTTTGGAAATCCCTCTAATTCCTCTGTTTGATGCAGGGAACTCAGGCTCATCAAGATCGAAGCTGTGACTAGAATAAGGATCCGTTAAATGAATCATATTAACAGAACCAAAGATGAACTCTTCATATGATGAAGATTCTACCTGATTAGACCGTTTAGGTTGTTCCGTTTGGTGGGGTGGTGCCCATTCTTTTAGAGAAGATGGCATAAAATCTGTCAGGGTCAAAGACAACTTGGGCTTTGACATGAACTCATCTGCTTCTGATTGTTCTTCTTTCTTCAAATTATGCTGTTTCTTCGAGGATTTTCCCTCTGATGAAGAGGGTTTTGTTGTGTCATTCGTAGCAGAAGACACAATTGGTTTCTTCAATTGTGTTTGTAAAATGGAATGAGTGTGGTTGATCATTTTTATGACCATCCAATCATCATATTTCTGCACATTTTTTCTTTTGACTTCTTGCCACTCGCCTCCTTCCTCTTGATTTGTAGTAGTAACACATTCTACTTGAGTTGAATAACCTTTAAGTTTGAGTTGTCCCAGGTCCACCATCTTTTTTAAGAGGTCTTTAAAGACAAAACACTCCTGAATGGGATTCCCTAACATCTGATGAAATGGGAAATAGTTTGTATGGTCTTCATCTCCTTCTTTGTTTGGCCTTTTGGGTCTTGGAAACTGAACCAAATTATTTTCCAGATCCGAAATGAAGTAACTAGGAACTTGTTTATTTTGGAAAGAATAGACTCTATTCTTTAACTCCTAAAATTGCTTCTGACTTTGATATCTTTGATCATCTTGATGAAACGGCCTCTATAGTTGATCCTCAGGAGGTAGAGTCCTTCGATAAGATGACGGTTTTGAAGTAGAATCAGATACAGGTTCTTGTTTAAGCATAATTGTAGCAGTCTCTTCTTTACCCATTCTCCTTCCTGGAGCTAATGGAATTACACGAGTTTTATCCTTAGTCTTTGTAATAGAGTCTTCGATCTACTGAGCGATCGAAGTAAGGTCTTGAAACCCTCTTATTTGTTTCACATGGATCAATAGCGTGCGTAATTAATCATGCAAATTTTCCACACAGATTGGCAACAACTCTTCTTGAGGGAGTGCTAATCTTAGGGAATATGTTAATCCCTTCTAGTGAGAAATGAAACTTGAAACTCTTTCATTCTCCCTTTTTTTACAATTTGTAATAACAAAAACTATTGTCTTTGGTAGAGTTGAGATGAATTGAAGAAGGAATCGTTGACGGAGATCCTCCCACCCAGTAATTGATCGGGATTGCAAGCTTGTATACCAGACAAAAGTAGGTCCTTGTAATGACTGTACAAAACACCTAAGCTTAACTGCTTCTTGTTGCTAAGAGGTTCCCATCATAGGATCACAATGAGAAACAAAATGCGTTAAGTGTTTCTCTAGGTCTCTCGAACCATTAATGATTGGGAATGTGGTACTTGCAAAATTTGATGGGGGAGGAATTGCATCAACCCATTCAGGGTAAGCTCTATTCTCCAGTTGAACCAGTGCACGCTTTCCCTCCATAGCTTCTAACCAAGATGTTAATGACTAAATGGTAGTAATTAACTTTTGAGAAACATCCGGTTGATCTTGGACTTGAGCAGGTGCAATAACTGGCGCTTGGACAGGTGTGGTGGCTGGTACTGCAACTGATGGTACCACTAACAATTACTGTTGCGCATAACCCATAAGACTAAACCTATGAGGGTGTACTGGTAAAGGAGGATACACTTGATCCATCTCAATAGTTGCAACAAATTCCCTTGGCTAACTGACTCTAGCACTCTTAGGAGGAAGACTACCTTGATGTAGTTCTGCATTCAACCTCCTCAATTCCTTTATTTCTTCCTCCTGTTGTGCAAATATTTTCTCTAGTGAGAGTGATTGGCCTTCTCCAGAGGGAGAGTGGAATATAACTTGATTCTTTCCTTTCCTCTTGTTGGATGCCTTTCGGAGAGGGGGAAGTTGGTTACTTGATGGAATACCTAGATTCTGGGTAAGCCTTTGGTTTTGTGTACACACACCTTCTTCATTTGCCTCTGTGTGCATAGCCTCTTGAGCAAGAACTTCTTCATCTGATCCCTCTGAGTGAGCCTCATGTTCTGGAGGATCAGCAACAATGGCATTAATGACATTAATTGGTGCATAACGCATTTCATCCCTTTTATCGGCATTTCTGTGATACTGTCTTTTTCCATGTCCCTGATGAGACATTGCCTTCTGTTGAGTTGGTTCCTTAGGAACTTCTTGATGAACCGTAATTTGGAGGGAATCTCTGGATAATTCGGCTCTTCTTTCCTCTTGTGGCTTCTTCCATAATCAAGAGAAGACTAACTTTCTTTAAGGAAGAGATTGAGGATTTGAAAAAGTCCCCAGTCCTGTAGACTGTGGTTGTTTCTGCTATTCCTTCTCAACTCCTTGAATCCTATTTTTTGATTTCGAGGGTTGGGCTAAAAGAGTCCCCAGTCTGGCAAGCTGGGGTGGTTCTTGAGCTGCTATATCTGAGACTTTATTAAAATCTTTTCTGATTTTGCAGACTTTAGCTTGGAAATTGGATGTATTCATCAACCTACATCCACTTAAATCACCTGCCTCAACTGACCATTGGATGATTTCTAACACATCTGTAGCTTGGTGATGTGTCTGCTCTAAAGGAGAAGCCTATTCGATATTCTCATTTTCTTGATTCAAGAGTAATTAGACAATTTTTTCTCTATATGCCTGACTTTGGGAAGAACTTGTTGTGGCTTGTTCTTGAGCAAGCCTTTGATTACACACAAAACCAATTGATTTTGGCCGGCCATGGGTAATAAAATTGCATTAAACCACTTTTGGCGGTCTTTGTTTGCTAGAGAGTACAGTGAAATGCATTTCTCCATAAACACCCCATCCCCTGATATGAATACCAGATGGGGAATTAGTAATTAACTAGCGCAATATTTTTAGTGCACCAAGGCATGAACACTGAAGGGATCTCTACTTCTTTTCAACCTTCGGATATCGAGAAACCGAGAGAGATGTCAAATCAATTTGTCATTGTAAACCTTCTATTATCTTGACGTGATTTTCATATTCATCATAAGATAATATTTTCTTTTTCAATTAACAATGAGTTTTCTTCATGTTGAGACGAATATCGTGAATACAATCTTCCATCAACATTTCTGGAATATCATACTGAGAGTCAGCCAAAGGCCAAAACATGACTAGTACTTCACCTTTTACCAGTTGTTTTATCATATTTAGCACTTCCTCTTTATCATTTGATGAGGATTATTCTACCTGATTAGACCAAAGATGGTACTTCTTTGTTGCTTCATCAGATTCAACAATATTGGTAGAGAATTCATTTATCAAACTAAAAGATGAATGATCCAGGGGTGGTTCGTAGAATGACCTACACCCTGGGCTATCTTCTGATTGAGAAATTATTTCACCTGCTAACAGTAAAGCATCAGACATGATTGGATTCACATTTGCAAGTTCCTTAAGATAAGAGGGATTTCTTGTTACTACACTATCCCTCGAAGAATTTTCCAGGAAATTTTAATTACAACTACGGAGAGGAATTTCGTAGCAAAATTCATCATCATGGGGAGGACCACCATGGTGGGTTACAGCAAAATATGAACCCTCTTTCTCCTTGGTCTTCTGGCCATGCAGAGGATTATCGTGGCTCTCATCTGAAGATGATACTTCGAGATCGATTGAACTTTCATCAAACAATACTTCAGGAGGAAGTGTCTATTGAAGACCTTCAGAATTAATGTTCCCACTATTAGGAAATGAGAGAGTAGAATCTTGAGTTGCAACAGATAATTTTCTGAGTGCATCAAGAACTCCAGCATCGAGAAAGGCCTTATTATAAATAGGCTCTTGATTTCTTGATTGTGTTGGATGGGTCTTTTTCTTAGATTCCTTCTTACTCATTTTGGGAACCACTTGTTGACATAAGTGGTTATTATGGGCAGGTTTATGTGCCTACTCAGGAGAAATATTCAGGTTAGGCTGATTATCTCCATTCAAATCAGGTGTATGCACCTGACTTGATTGTCCATATGAGATGGGGGAGTATTCCCCACAACCCTCTTGGACTGGAACAGAGGTGTGTATCTGTTTCGGATTGATATGTTGATGTGTCACTCCACTGACATGGATATATTTATGATTCTTTCCCTATGATGCTGCTGAAGCTGTTATAATATTCTAACAGGCATCCAAAATATGAGTAGGGATTTTATTCTACTCTTTCACCATCATCAGAATGTTCTTGGTGACTTCAGCTACCAGAACGGTAATATACGTCCATTCAGTACTTGGAGTAGGTTTGTATTCCTGCTCCTTTCCTCCTTTTCCTGTAATTGAATTCTGACAGTACTCGTGTGTGGGGGCAGAGAGTTGAGTCTGCTCCAAAGTTGTTGTCAGAGATTTCCAACTGACTTCTCTGAGTGCTACCAAACGAGACTATTGGTAGGCTTGATTAACATCGACAGGTGTATGTTCCTACTGTGTATTCTTCATCACATATGGTTTATGACTTTCCTTCAATACTGGCAGACGAGAATGCTGACAGAATTGTTGATTATAAACAGGTGTATGTGCCTAATTATCAGTTGTCACCATATTAGATTGGCGAGATTCTTTAGTTGTAGTCAGATGAGCCTGCTGACTAACTGATGAGTTGTAAACAGGTGTATATTCCTGCCAATAATACTCCGCTGGAATTTCCTATCAAGATTGGTGTGTTACTGCCAGACGATTCTGCTGGGTAGTAACATCAGGACAGATGGGTGTATATGATCACTCGTTTCTTGCCATCAAGTTGGCTTGATGGACTTCTCTGGAGAGGGAAGAAGTAATAACCTGCTCCCTGTTGACCAGATTTCACCTCTGGAAGTTCTTCTTGTAGACTCGGGTCTGAGGGACCTGAGCCGAACCCCTAAAGGTGATAGCCTCATCACGTTGAGGGTGCACATTCGCACGATTCTGGCGGCGATTGTTGATGGGATCCCTCAGGAAGGACTCTTCTCTCCTTGAATTAAGGCCTTGAATTACCCTATCATTTACCTCCTCGTAATATGGGAGGGACTAGTGATTGCATTCTGAGGATAACGACCTGAAACGGTTGGAGATGGTGGTTGGCACCACCTGTTTCTTGATCACTGGTCATCGTTGTCTGGACAACCAGGGTGAATTATTGACTTGGAGGGATTTTCGAGCAGCCTCCAGAGTCGGAATGGTATTGTTTCAAAATTATTCCTTAACCAGTGCATTTTAAACCCAGCGTTGCAGATTCTGATTAGGTGACGTTGTCCTTAGAGCGGACGAGGATTCAGCAGGAGTAGCAGCAGATGCATTCACAGGTGTGAACTTTTGAGAATCCATTTCTGTAACGTGGAGAGATCTTGGAAAAGAGTTCATGTTTGATATAAAAGACATAATCAAGATATGTTCTGCCACTACATCTGTTGGATGAGAACATATGTAATTGATTTCTTTTTTGTCCCTCACATTGAGTTAAATATGGGCCTAAAAAATAAGTAAAACATCATTTAACATGGTTAAGGATTCACGTCGGGTTTACCATTCTTTTTTCCTCTAGAAATGGGGATGACCTTTTTTGTTTAAGGTTCAAACATTCCAATAGGTTTCTAATGGGTTTATTTGTAGAACCAGAAACATACAATGATTCTATATCCATTTGGATCTACTTTCCAAAGGTAAGTGCTCATTAGTTGTGGACCGATGAGGCTTAAGAATTTTCATTGGTCGAGAGTATGGGAGGTCGGACTCATCATACCTTTTTTGGGGAAATTATTGTCTAATCTAGGAATATATTTATAGATTTAAGTTATGTTCGTGAATCCTTATTAAATTTCCATGTATGAAAATGAGCTTTCCTTATATCTGACAATCAATGATTGATATGTATAAGATTTAGAAAATCTTTTATATGTATTTTAGGTTCTTCATCGATAGAGAATCATCTGTATTTGTTATAGATTCTTAGTAAATGGTATCCTTCAATACATTATATATAAATCTCTTGGTCATTATGATAACCATACTGGTTTTAAAGCCACTCAGTGGGGCACTTGAAGTTTATTGTCGTTCAGAAGGACATGGATTATTTTAGAGTTGGGATCGTACCCGCAGATGGGCTACCTACGTATCCTTATTTAGAAAAGGAATCATAACCCACATAGTTCGAGTAAAAGATTATGAGTTTTTTGCATGATTGATAGCTCAAAGAGAAATGTCATAATTACTTTTACGCTCTAAGCTCATGTAGGTCATTATCGGTGTGAGAAACAAGAGGTATCAGTAAGACCTGACGATGGTGACTTGAAATATGCCATAATAGGAAACGATGTTGACTTTAAGTATGTATGACTACCCAGATAGATGAAGATCAGGACTTAATTCAGGGATGAAGTCTGGGAACAAGGTCCATAAAGTTATATGTTATTTATAGAGATTTGGTTACTTAACTTATGAATTAATCCTAAGAAGGGTGACTGAATTATAGGGAACTTATAATTGGGTTTTATTCCTGAGAATGAAGTCCAAATCAAAATAAATTAAGACTAGTTAAGAGAAATTATGACTGGGGCTTACTCCTAATGAGGATACCCATATTTGGGAACTTGGGGATTACTCCTAAGGAGGATGCCCATATTTGGGAACTTTGAGGTTGGGGCTTACTCCTGAGGAGGATGCCCAAGTTATGGAAAATTATGATTGGGGATTACTCCTGAGGAGGATTCCTATTTCAAGGGAATTTGGACTGGGGATTACTCCTCTAAAAGAGGCCCATGTTAGGGGAATTATGACTTGGGCTTACTCCTGAAAAGGAGGCCCAGGTTAGGGGACTTGTGATCTGGGGCTTACTCCTGAAAAGGAGGCCCAGGTTAGGGGGCTTGTGATCTGGGGCTTACTCCTGAAAAGGAGGCCCATATCAAAAGAATGTAAGACTTGGGGCTTACTTCTAAGGAGGATGCCCAGATTAAGGGATCTTCTCTTCTTAAAGGATGAGGTTGAATGAATGAAATCTCTAACCTTAGTGACATAAAGATATGTAAATAACTAGGTTTTGAGAGATGTTCCACATAATTACTTTCAGATAAGTAATCCAACAAAGGAACCATGTCATAAATGACTTTGAAGAGGGTTTTGAAGGAAAAATATTGAAGAGGATAGGTGGATTTGAGGAAAATATTTTAATAAAGAGGAGGGGAACCCAAAAAAAGAGGCAGGCGCGCAAGTCCTGTTCAGGCACGCAAGTCCTGTACAGGCGTGAAAGTCCTGGTCGCGCAAGTATACTTGCGCGATACATGTATATTTGCACAACTGTCAACCCATAGGGTAATACTTGGGTGAGTCTTGGCTCAAGCCCTTAGTATTATCCCTAGAGGCTTCCAAAAGAGTGGCACGCAAGTTCTGTTTAAGGGATAAGGTGGCGCGCAAGTGTGGCCATTTTCCCTTAAGGGTGAGACACTTAGGCACGTAAGTGTTAATGAATTCCAACACTTAAGCCTTATTCCTTCTCTTTAGGTCTTCCATTCTAGGTAAGAAATTACCTTAGAAGTGTTCGAAAGACTTCAAGTAGAGACTTGGGCACCGAGAGCTTAAATCTGAATTTTGGAATTTTTCATCCCTGAAATGGGGGGGGGCTACAGGGGGTATTTATAGGCTGCTGAAGACCTTGGGTGAAAATTAAATAGGGTGCACAAGTCACCTGCATGCCCAATATGTGGTGCACAAGTATACTTGCGCGACCTTGATGAAACTTGCACGACCATGATGAAAGCAAATCCTTGTTCATGCCTTTGTCAATTTTTTATGTTTCTTCAAAGGATGAATCTCTCTGTGCTAAGGTATTCCCCTTTTTCAGTCATTTGGACACTATGATAGAAAGGAGCATCAATTGTGGGACAATCCCTAGGTCTCCACGGATCGGGCTCGAGACTAGTATGCTTAGGAAAATCACCAAACCAATCATCAAATTGAACATTTTGATTCAAACATGGATCACTTTCCTTAAAAAATTTATTCACCTGGGTGATGAGTTTTTTGGCCAAATTGGGGGATACTTTCCTCATCATCCCAAATAGCAGAGGGAGGAAGAAATTAATTGTACATGTCCCCAATGATAGGGAATCTTGAAATCAGACAAATGTCCCAAAGGCTGATGCCAACATCCCCATGGGTCAAATGTAAAGTGTTGGTATATGGACTCCACCTACTTAAGAGCTATGAAATAAGGGAAGTGGGATGATGGGTGTGTGTCTGGGAAACCCAGGCAGCCTCGTACAGTCCCACAACCTATAACATGGCTCAAAATTCCTCCCAATTCTATCAGACCCAAAAGGTCCACACCTAGTCCAAGACAAACGAGCCTCCAGGATAAAGGTCTCGTCAAGATGACCAACCATGCTTCTCATTATCTATAGCCTTCCTCACAATGCTCTAGTAACAGTGGGCCATCTGATTAGGATTTCTCTGCACCCCTCTAAGGTTTGAGGCACGTAGTGTAGAAAAGGCTCAGAGGTAGTGCCTCTCTGATGGTACCTCCCTTTAGAAGAAATCAAATCATTCAGAATAGAAGTATTAATTATCCAGGCAGTGGGTTGATCAATCTATTTTGGCACTAGGATCGTTGTTTTAGAAAAAATGCTAAACCCAAAAGAAGGAAGTCTATCTAAGACCGGGTACTCCTATTGACCCACTGTGAGTATATTTACAAGGGATTGGTGAAACGGGATGACCAGATTTTTTTCGTCAACTGAAGCCACCATATCCTTCAATATTTTGCCAGTAGAAAAAAGAGGGGCAGCAATAATGGCCTCAGAAGAAGCAGCGACGTCAGTAGCATCCTGTGAATCCACCATTGTAGCCAACATAGGAAGATCTAGAATATGGTGAGAAGTCAGTCCAATAAAAATTGTTGGGAAATGGATATGAAAAAACATGTATAAAGGATTTAAAACATGCCCTCAAAAGGCTCTGCATACTATTCCTAGAAACAGTATGCGGAAATAGCATTCCGCGTATAGCATAACATGCGGAAACTACTCCACCTACTGCTATGGTACACATATGCAGTTCACCACATACAACCATGGTACGTGAAGGAACCGCGAGGCATAGGCCTGTGAACCATTGGATGGTGAATTGAATGATTCATGAAATAAAGAAACCGCGAACCTCGACCTTAGTTAAGTTCGCATTCAGAAGTGGTGGATTAAAATTTAATTCCGTATTAATATTTTTTGATGTTAGATTCACCGATCCAAGGTTGGTATGTGAACAAGATATCTTTGTATCATTCTTCCATGCAGAATCTGAATTTTAAGTTTTAAAATTCCACAGTACCATTCGCAGAATCCAAAATATGGTAAGTGGATGAAGAAACGGCAAGGAAATTAGTTCACTGAATGTACGGAGCAGTTTGCGAACAAGGTTTTCATAATGAGAATGGTACGCGAGAGTGAAGTTGGATGGGAAAATTGGGATTTCTTTTCACCGTGATAAATAGTAAAATACAATTGACATGTGCCCCTATATATAGGCGTGGTCTCCTCCTACCGGGTCTACCTATTCTACCGTGAACCATTTCACTTCAGGACCGCTTCTACATTGTAATATTCCCCTTTTCATTCTGAATGGACACCATTATGATGGGGGGAATTTTTAGGGTTTTGAAAATTCTTCTGAGAGGAGAAAATCCCCCCACGATCTCATTATAGAATGAATCCAGTGCTTCTACAACTCTATCAAGGAGAAGGGACTCAAATTGAGTTGCAATTATTTGAAGGAACTTGAAGGAATTAAAGTTTTCAAGGTTTTTAGGCATGTGTTCCATCATCAGGAATGGTATGTGGCGAAGATGGATCGTGAACCTCCAAGTATGTGATAAGGTCAGAAAACCACTGGCCCATGAGGTGATAGCCAGCGAGCAAGGCAAACCGCGAACCGCATCAATCGAAGGAGTTGTGCACGTAAGGCCAGTCCATGTGCCATACCGTAAACCAATAAGTTCTTGGATGAAGAAAACATTAAGGGTTCCACAAACCATTATCAGAAACTAAAGCCTCCGTAAACCCTATTTGATTGAGTCTTCTACGGGTCAGAATATGGCTTCAATGGGCCTCTGTAAATGGTGTCGTGTGACCAATAGATATAATCGCTCTGGAATTCTATAAAATTAGCATAATAGAAGTAAGTAGGGGACACAGAGTGGGAGATGGACGGAGAGAATTACATATGAAAAAAGCCTAAGGGATACTTAGAGGTTGTACTCTGGCTTCTGTTGTGGTTCAATGGTGAATCATGAACTGTGAACCACTCCTCCGCAGGTACAACCAGCCACGAACCAGAAAATTGGGGAATTGAATAATAATAATAGAACTGCAAACCTAACTGGTGAATTTTGAACCAAATACTTCTCATGGATGAACTCCTTGTGAACGATGATCCCCCAGACCCTCCTCTAGTATGGTTCTCCACGTTGCATACCACTACGTGGACTAAACCCGGCGCCGCATACCAAATCGGTACGTGGATGTAACCCAAAGAGGCAAGGTGATCCACATACCACTTCGGTACACGGTGGAAAATACCCATGACTGCATACTGTAGTGGTGCACGGAAGACCCCACTGCCCGCATACCACTATGGTATGCGGAGCTTCCCCCACCCCACGCGGAAAACCAGTACATGAAATGGGGTGTTTCGGGTATTGTTCCCATCGGTTCCAACCTCACCCCTCCACTACTGTCCATTCCTCCATGGTCCCTCCACTAACCAATCCTTTGGAATTAGGCCAAAGCCTCTTACAAAAACATCGGACCTATATTATTAGACCATAAGGTGCATCAGCATGCCCCATTGAGTCTAAATATGCATGGTAAGTAGAGTCACGAAGGCCCTCCCCAAAAAGGTGCAAGCTTCAGGAATGCCTATGAGGATACATTCCCACGGTAACCCAGAGCCCAACCTTGGGACACCGATGGGAACCTCCCTATTCTCAGGATTAAGGGTGATCGCTTTCTTTTCCATTCAATGAGGGGTAGTGATCAGTCGAAGGGGTTATGTTCGCTCCCCCCTTTGACGATGATGAAAGTCCTCCCCTTCTTAAAACATGCTTTGGGGCCCTCCCACTAAGGTAAGTCCCCAATTTTTCGAGGTAGGGTAGAATGAAATTTAATGTTATCTCACATTAAAGGGTTCGTTGATCCACGCCCTCACCCACGGTTGCCTCGGCCTCTTCCGCAATGGGCTCTCCCTCCCCCACCAGCAGGGGAGGAGGCATGTGCATTGTTGAATCTTTTAAATCCTATTATTTCTCACACCAAGAATGAATCACATGGGCTTAGAGGTTTGTGAAGATTAAATCATCCACACCATCTGAACTATGAGAACTCTAATTCTTGAAAAAATCAGGATATGTAGGATGCCTCCTAGAAGGTCAGTGCTCAAATGGATGGTCATCCATAAGGGGTCCACCGAACCATCTCCCCTCAAATGGGAAGCTTCTATGCGTAATCCCCACACCATCTAAACTATGAGAACTCTGATTTATAATCAAAACAGAATACACAGGACACCTACTAAAAGGCCCGAGCTCAAATGGGTGCCCATCCAAAAGGGTCCACCCAACCATGTCCCGTCAAATGGGAAGCTTCTATGCATAATCCTCACAAAATCTGAACTACGTGAGTTCTGATTCCTCTCTTGAGGATACATAGGAATCCCTCATTATAGGCCTGATCCCAATATCAAGTCACCTTCCATCCCCCCTAGATGATGATAAACTCTAGAGCACTTTATTACACGGCTCAAGTTAGCATCACCTCCATAGCATCAAATATACGCATGCTTACGACGATTTTTCAAATCAAGGGTAGCCCATGGACACACTCTTCCGGAATAAAACAAGGATTCACTAACATATGAACATGACTTAAATATATAAGAGATCCCTAGAACAAGCAACAATCCTCCCCCAGAAGGGAACAATGAGCCTGACCTCCCATCCTCTCGGCCAATGGAGTCCTTAAGTGTCGTTTTCCAAATAATCAGCCGACGAGCGTCTGCCTTTGGAAATAAGGTACATGAATCATGGATAATAGGGTCGTTGGTAATTCTTGGCTCCACGAATAAACCTGTTGGAGATCATCTGAGGAAGTTACATCCAAGAAAGACTGATTGCAGGAGTACTTGACCCCCACACAATCGCCCACTCGGACCAATAGTTCCCCCATGGTTAATTCAGCCTTCTTTAAAGGATAATGAAATTGAATGGGTCGAAACAAAGGAATGGTATGTTCGAAGAGAACCTGCCTATATAGAAAAAGGTAAGGGTGATGATCCTCATCAACCATTTCCACACTACCCCAAAATGCTCCACCTCGGAGGTGGAACAACACTAATTTCCTCTATTTGTTTCATGTTTATGAAATGGATTCCACTACTATGTTTTCTTATTGAAATTATTATTTCATTGCATGTTATTTTTTTAAATAGGTTTTTGGAAATTGTATCATTATTTGTAAATAGTTTTAAAAATAAAAAAGGAAATGGTTTTCAGAAACATATCATGCTACTTGTTTTGAAAGAATAGATACCCTATATTTATATGTTTAAATTTTCAAACTAGCACTAATGGATTTCTATTAAAATGTATAGAATAGGGTGTTTTTTCTTTTTTGAATACCTAATGATCATAAAATTTCTCACTCTTATCCATAATTTTTAATTTAAGTTGAGCTTAGCCTATGTAACTCATGGAGTGTGCATGGTACTGTGTTTTGTGATCACCTGTGAGGTCATGCGGATATATATCTAGTTGTTGGTTTCATTCCCCTAGAGGATTTTTTATCATTCCGTTATAATTAATTTATCACTTGTTTAAAGGGGTATATAAATTCCAATTGAGTTATGCTTCATATATGACACTATTTTCCTACTCTGGGGGACTGGGGAATGCCTCTCGAGCCTTATTGTGGGCTGGCTTGGGTGCCCATTTCGAGGTCGACCTGGGTTGGTTCATGAAAAAAATTATTTCAAAGAAGTTATACCTAGATATTTAGGGATTTATTGTAGTTTGGATCTAGTATTTTTTGAATTAAAGTGGCCATTTGAGGGTAGGTTCTTGATCTCCACTTATTTGGAAGGATACAAGAATTTCCAGGGTGGCCAAGGATGTTTGTTTCTCAAATATAAGCATGTTTCTTGGATTTTTTTGTAATTTATAGTCTATATTTGAGTGTTTATTATTAGTATTGATAATTTTTGGGTTATTTTGATAAGCACTGCTTTTTGGAGTTAGTTTTTATTGGGATTTAGTGGGTGCATAGTTACTGTGCATGGTAAAATCGTGAATCCAAATAGTGTATAGTGGTTTTTTCTCTTCAATTGTGAAACTTTTTTTCTTTGGATATTATGTTACTTATATTTTTTCTTTTTATCAGTTTAAATTGATTTTGGGGTTTTTCCTTCGAATTTTGAAATGATGCTTGTTTAATTAAAGTTTTATTTTCGAAATAAAAACTTTGGGTTATTTAAAAAATGATTAGAAATATAATGGAAGTTTTTGAAATTTTATAATTTTTTGAATTTTAAGTGAATTGGGATTTTATAAATGTCTTGTTTTAGTAGAAAAAAGTTGGTTTTAAATTTTTCTGTTTATTCTAAGGGGTTATTTAAAGTGATATCTCTCTACAATTTCCATTGAACCTTGGTATTATTTATGTGAACTCATATATATGTAGTTATGTGTGTGTTATGTGTATGCCAACTCATGTATGTGGATCCATGCATAGAAAGGTTTGGTAATTTATATGAGTGAGGATTCATATAATACCATTGGTAAATTTTTAATCTCTTAATTTTTACTTTATTTTATAAATTTGTCTCAAAAAAATTGATGTTTGATAAATGAGTGTTTCTTGATGACCCTTTTTTATGTTTAAGAATTTCCTATTTGGGATTTTGGTTCTATTATGTTGGAAAAATTTAAAATGTGGTGTTTTTAGTTTGGTTTATTAAATGATGTTTGAGATATGATATTTTGGTTTATGATGTGTTTTGATTTTAATTCATGATTTTTCCTTTTATGATATTCCCCTCTTAAGATCTGATGAATCTTAAAGAATATCTATGGGTGGATCTTCCATTGTGTGACTTTGGTAGATAAATTATTGTCCTATATACATAGTTTATATGTTTTGGATATGGATTTTGTTGGTCCTCATCCAATGTCTTAGTATTATGAATTTTTTTATAATTTATGAGATTTGAACCCTCCGCACTTACTTGGGTAGTTGGAAATAAGTAATCCAAAGAATGGTTGTGAATAATTGAGGATATATTCATTCAGCATGAACTTCCTAAGCCTCTTAAGCTCTAGTTTTTAACCTTTATGTTAGAATTTCTATGTACTAAGTGGTTTAATTTCTTTATTCATACCAAACCACCAAAATTACACTCATGGTAAATATCAATTATTTGTTCATCCAGCAGTATTTCTATGAAGTTGTGAAGGTACAAAATTCTATATTGTTTTACGATCAAAAGAAAGGTGATTCAATAGCATTATATTATACTAAGTTTTTTGTAGATATAGTGTCATACCTCCAAAAACATTACAAATATGAATCTTTGAAAGATTTATTATTTTAAAGGATCCTCCCATCATAACTTCTTTTGGTAACATCTTCATTCCTCGAAACTTATGAAGAAGTGGTAAGGTAGGATATTTGGGTCAAATATAGTTTAAACAGATATCCAAATGTGTTTGATGTGTCACATATCCTTGGAAGAATTGGTGGTAGTTCCAGTAAAGGGAAATGGAATAAATATATGTATGGCCTATTGGGACATGGTATGAAAAGGACCTTGTGTTTTATCTCGCCAGATTGATCCGGTAGTAAGCTCTCGGCGTGTCATTAGTGTGGGAAGCTAGGTAAGAAAAATTATACATGTTAATAGGAACCCAATAACTATCATTTCTATGTTCATTTAGGTTATTTTCAATGGTTCTTCTAGGGTGTTTTTAAAAAGTGATGTTGATACACATCCACTCCCTCAAGGAATCATTTAGCTTAGTTGGATAAATTTGGTGCTGATGAGATATATGTCTTTCCTTTTATTGTAAATGTCTTTTTTTGTAAAAATTAAATCATGTGGTGTTTCCTTTTGTTTGGAAAAGGTGATGATGTTGTGAACTAATTGGGAGTTCCATTTTATTGGTAGTTCCTTTTGGGGAATTTTAAATTTTGTTTATATAAAAATGTGGTTTTTCTTCTTCCCCACATTATTTCTCATAACATTGGATCTAGTTAGAACTGGTGAATTTGTTCCATATTAAGAATCCAGTGTTCAAACAAAATCCTAAAATGGTGGGGAGACCATCATAGATAGATCAAAAGGTTAACATAGTCTTATAATACTTGGGTTTTCTTCTAGGGAATTTCAAATTCTAGTTGTTGGTGTAATTTTCTTTTCTTTTCCTCCACTCAACCCAGAACATGGAAGATTGTTTAGCTTTAATTATAGTTCATGTGATAGATTATAATAGAGATCCCAATTATATCACGATGATTTCCTTTGGTAGTTTCTATATTATTGTTTGGGTTGTTCCTTATTTTGAGGTTTTGTTTGGAGATATGAGTCCTTGGAAGTCTGGATCAATTCTTGAGGATGATTTATTTTTCCCCTTTTGGGATTTTAGAGTTTCATGTTTTGTAAAGAATATTGAGTTTTAGTTCTTAGTCTTTGGATTTTAGGAGTCCTATCTTGGATTGTAGTTTTAATTTTACTGGCATCATGATCAACCAACTCTTGTGAACTTATTAGGGGAATAAAGTGTCATGGTTTGAAGGAATTTGAAACCCCAACCTGACACTACTCTAACATTTTATTTATTCTTGAGTTATATTTATTTAATTTTATTTATGGGAGTTTTTCATATAAAATGGAAATTTTGGAGGGTTATAAAGTGGCACATGGTTGGCGCGTGGTTAGTAGAAACCATTTGCTAGCCCTCTAAAAATCATGTAGCCCAGAAAAAGGCATTGGGGAACTCATACAGTTAGGTTCATGACCGTTCATCTATTCCTAGGATTTCATTTGACCTAGGGTATATGAACCAAGGCACCACATGGTTAGTCTCACAATTTTTAAAACAATGAATCTCAAACCATGAGGCTTCCCTTTATTGGGATAGAATTTTCCATGAATTTAGGGCATGGTCTGGAAGACCATGCAGCCTACCTAGTTTCATTAAAAATATTGTTTTACTATTTTTACCTTATCATTTTGTAATCCAAATCAACCCTTATCCTTCCCATTAGTATTTTTCACCCCTTGGGAGGTAGGGCTTTTCTATATCTTATCACTTTGTCCCTCTTCTATCTATGGTAGAATAATGGTCTTCCTTAAATATTTTTAGTTGAATATTCAAGGAAGTCTCCTCATATCTTCTTCCTCTTATTCTATCTTACATTTTCTCTTGATTTATTCCTTGTACTTGGTTCTAATGGTCTAAGGTATAGGTTTCCTTACTTTTAAATTGGGGGTTTTTTCTTTGTTAAGGTTCATCTCAGCCTCTGATGCTTCTTTGGACCTCCTTGGGGTGGATTTGAGTTGTTATCATCTAAGGTGACACAGTTTGAGGTAGGTTTCCATATGTTGAAGACATTAATTTAAAAAACGTTATTTTTAGGTGATTTCAAAGTGTGTTTTCATAATATATGAGATGTATATGCTATGTAAAATGTTTTTGGTTCTTGAAAATGGTTTCCCATTTATTTCCATGTTTTTATTCGTGCTTCTAACATGGGTTTCTTTTGTTTAAGCATGTTTTTTATATTTTCCTTCAATGTAAAGCATCCTAAATGTTTAATTGGTTTGAAAAAAAAATTATATTGTGTAAAATGGATCTTCCCAAGGGTTTTTTCTCTTTCAAACAGTTTTCATAAAGGGTCGAATGGCAAGGTTTTGGTTTTTGGGAATCCTTGAGATGATTTCCAATCTTTTGGTTTATTGAATGTAAATTACACATATATAAATATAGATATATATATATGTGTGTGTGTGTGGGTTCTATCCTTGTTTATATTCACTCATGGTGAGAGTAATATGTGCATTGGGTTAAGGGTGCTTATATATAAATCAAGTTGTATATATTGTAAGTGTAAAGTGTGGTTTGGGAACTTGAGAGCTTTGGGAAAAAGTGTTTTTCAGAAACAAAGGGGTTTTATTTTTTAAAATATTGAGACTAGTTAGCACTTTAAAATTTTTTATGTAAATGAAACTCGTCTTAAATAATTCCCCTTGTATTATAAATGTGTGAAATGTATAAAATTTGAATTGTAAATGATATACTCTTGATAATGGGGATTGTGTATTGTTTATAAATTATAGAAATGGATAAATGGGTTTTTCTTAAAGTGTAATTAGGATGTGAAAGATTAAATGGTTAGTTTTAGTGAAAAATTAATAATATATATGTATATGATAGCCTGAAAAAACTCACCTCCATTTGAACATCATGGGAAGCCTTGGGTAGTTAAGAGGGAGCTCTAGGTACGCATGTTTCACTAGTTTAGTATTATTATCAAACTAGTTTCCCTAAGATAGAATCACTCTTCTTGTGATATTTTTTAACACCCCAAGATTTTACGATATGATTTCATTTTAAATAAATTTAATAGCTTGTGTTTCACACAACGCTGAGTATGAACACACCGTGATCTATTATTAAGTGATTGTTATAACATTTCCATTAAAATATAAGTAATGAATAGTATTAACCACATTATTAAATTTATATATTAAATATTCATCCAAAATATTTTATATACATAAAATAAAAATTAATCCAAATTTACGCATTAAAAGGCTATATTTTTCTAAAAGTAGTTTTATCACTTTTGATGGAGCACTTATTTTAAATATAGATTTTGACACATTTATAAATTATATTTGAGAAAATAAAATTATTCTTGGGAATATTAATATAAAAATTTACTCTATTTCAATTTTTTTAATTTTTTTGATAGTTTTATGCTTTGATGAATAGTGATAAAATATTACATTTTAATTAAAAATAGTTTTTTATCTAAAAAATTTAAAATGTTAATTTATATTTTTTAATTGGTTTTAAAATATTATTAGATAATTTTTTTATCATTTAATACAATTTTTTCATTTTAATAAATTTTAAATTGAATTTGGATATAAAAACATTTCAATATTTTGAACATTTAGACTTTAAAAACTTGTTTTCTCATTTCATCAACAAGATTAATATTAAAATAATTACTGCAACTTCTATGTTTTAAATTTTTTAAAATGGATTCCATATTTTTAATAAGTGTGTATAAATTATTTAAATATGTTTATTTTTTTTTATACTGTGTATATTAACTTCACTAATGTTTTGTTAACACGGTAAACAAAATCGAGTAATTAAGGTTAAAAATAATATTATAAATATAATAAAATTATCCTAAACCTTTTCCAAATTTTATCGGATGAGTGTATGTAGACCAAAAGTATTCTTGGGTATATATTATAACTTTTGGAAGCCACTATGATGAGATTATGAAATTTATTATATTTTATTAAAAGGGAAGTTAAAGTTGTCATACTCATATTTATAATCACTATATCATTTTTAATATATGGCTATACAGAAGAAAAATTATAATATAAATATTAAATTAAAATATAAAATATTTATCTTTATCATGATAATTTATTTTAAATATTTAGGAAATAAATAATTACCTTAACATCCTATACAATGATGATGCATTAATTGTTTAATTAATGGAAATATCAAACAAATGATAATAAAAATATTAAAATAAATACAATTTGGCTTAATTAATGTCATCCATGAATTTTATTGATAGATTTTAAATTTTATTGATATATTTTAAGTGCTTTTATAATAAATATTATTCTATGGATTTTTTTAAAAGCTAAAGTTATGACTAGTATAAAAAATCATTAATGTTATATTAAAATAAATAATATTTTATTAAATGATATAAAATTCATAAAAATATAACATTTGGAAAAATGATTGGTATCAAGTCTAAAATTTCATCCATGAATTATTATATGTTTTCTTGGAATTTTATAGTGACTATGTTAACCCTTGAGGAATAAAAACACATCTTGTCATAGTAAGAGTTAAAGGAATTAATTAAGGGTTAAAGGCAAAAGATAAGGGTAAAAATGTAACCTAAACTTATCTAAAAATTATTGGTTGAGATTATTTTGGCCAATATTAATATAATATTCTAAATAAATCACTTTTTATTCATTTTTATTTGGAAATTAATTAATATTAATTTAATATTTTAAGAGATTCTAAAATTGACCCTCACATCAATTATGACTAATATGGAGGGTTAATCTAGTAGAATAGTGGTGTTCTCAAAGGAATTTATATATTTTATTTTATGTTTTAAATTATAATGTGTGGTTCATGTATGTAATCTAGCTTCTATGAATGCTAAAATGATTAGTCCTTTGGGATTCAAGTCTTGTATCTAAACCAATGTTATAAAGTAAGGCACTGACTCTAGGCTACTAGGGTCTGGGTCTTTACAGTTGGTATCATAGCAAGTTTTGTAGTAACCTTAGAAATTTTATTTAGAAAAAAAATATTAGAAAACATTACCCTAAGATATATTTTAAGGATATTTATAGAAGAACATCCTAGAATTTTGGTAAGGTATATATTATTTGGGTTTTCTTAGCAACAAATCCTTTTCTAGATACTTCAAGTGGACTTGGTTCTAGCATAGATGTACCTAGGGGTAAAAACTCTGACATGGTGCATCGGGCATGACTCAGAGTAACCTGGTACATGTAAATGGGCCTTACTACACACCTGTATTGACACTAATGGGGAATATTCTTAGGATAATTCACATTTTCTTTACAAACATTATGATGGATTTAAAATTAAATATGTCCCCAAAGAAACAATGTTTATGATTATGAGATTATCTATGCATAAATTTTCAATTTATGTTAAGTGTTTTACTAGTTTGAAATTTTTTTTAATGGTTCATAAACTAATTTAGTGTATGTAATTATTTATATATGGTACCCAGTGGAAGGAATGTTAAATGTATCAATGCACGTAATCCATATAGGGATTCCCCTCCTCTGCAGGATAATGATGTTGGAGCTGGAGCTGAAACTAGTGTTGAGAAACTTATAACTATACTAGGACATTTGACTCAGGTTATAAATAATAACCTTACCTGTATAAAGCCTCCTAGTCTAGAATATGCAGGAAAAATGTTAGATCACTTTATGAGACAACAACCTCCAACATTAAATGGGAGTACAAATACATTTGTATCTGAAAAATGGATAAGTTCCTCAGAGAATTATATTTATTTTTTTGGTAAGTAGTGAAAGTGATAAGGTTTTCATGATATTTTATCATCTATTAGGAGACGTGGATCAATGGCAGTCACTGATTCAAAACATGAAGGAGGAAGAAGAAATTTCAAGCATGGAATACAATTATTTTAAGGAAATTTTCTAGAAAAATAAATATTTCCCTTATGAATAGAGAGTGGTGACACCCTCCTAACATAGGGTGTTTCAAAAGAAAATTGTTTTCCTAATATAGCACATAGGATGACCAGGGTCATCTCACTTAAGGATCTTTTTAAGTTGTTCACTCACTTAATCTAATTCACCTAAACTACTGCTTTTTTATTTATTTTATTTAATATAGGCAAGTAATGGAATTTAAATGAAATAAAAGATAAAACTAACATGAAATGAAAAAATGTAATTAGTGAATAAATAACTTGTCTTTTATGGTTTGGTTTGTGGGTTTCATCATTATCTTTCTTGGTGTTTAAATTAATTTTGATAATTCAATTCTGAGATCTTATTCATGAACTACTATTCTTTTATTTAGTGGTGTGAAATATCTAATGAATTTATAAATATTAATTCCATCTCTTCCTATAAAAAAGGTTGATTTTACACCTCGATCAAGAGTGTGACATCTTCTAATACCTAGCTCCATCATATGTTATTTAATCTAATGAATGAATCAACTCTATCATATAAAAATCTTGCATCCAGTAGAAGGTAGAGAAGATATTTAATAAAATAATAGAAATGAGTTTGAGTTCAATGTCATGGTGGAAGATCTCCACACCCATTCACTGTTACCCTTACTCATCACAAACTTAATAAAATAAAATAAATTAAGCGCAGAATAAATAGAATATTAACTTACCTCCCCCCAAGCCAAGCCTCGTGTTAGTCCCTCATTTTTTAGGGTAAGAGGTCTTCATGGTAAGATGATAAAGAATATAAGAATAAAATAAAAGAATAAAAATTAAAATAATTAGGATGAAAAAATTAGAATAAAAACACACATAAGAAATCACAAACTAAAAATAGATGAAAAGAAGAGAATAATGAGAAGTAGATAGAGAAGAAAATAGGGGGGATGGGTGAAAGAAGACACAAAAATTAAAACCATGCACGAATTTTATTGTATATAAAATAAACTAAATTAAAATTACATAGAAAATAAAAAAATATTTAAAAAAAATTAAAAAAAAAAGAAGAAAATAAATGGGTGCAAGAGTGTTCCCTCCTGAATCTGTCTTTCGAACGTTGGCTCCAAATTCAACCACCATGTATTTGAATATCCCTAGGGTAACTTATTTTATGATTATATAAATTGAATTTTATATATTCCCATTAAATTTTATATTAATTGGATGCGTCTGGTGAATGTTATGGAATAAATATTTTGTATGAATTTTTCTAGCCGCAAATTCCAAAAATATATCTTTAATGTATATCATTCAATGGACACAATTATGATTTAATAACTCTATTAAATTTACTAGTGAAATGATTGAATGATTCATCGGTAGATTCCAGATATAATCATCTCAATTTGAGGTTTGTATCCCAAGTTATTATTTATTTATAAAGGTGGGGTCCACACGGTCAGCCAGAATAATTTTCCAACATGATTGATTTTTTTTGGTCCCTTGGATGGAAGAATTGTATCTAGAGACAAAACATAGAGTTGAAACTAATGGATATAGAAATACTATAAAAAATTAATCACACAAATTGTAGGTATATTTTATACTTTATACTCAAAATACAGAAGCTCCGAAAAATTGTTAAATTTCCATAATTAATCCATTTTCACAATTAAGCCAAAAAAATGTCGAAAAAAACTAAAACGATTAAAATAAGATCAAATTGGTTAATTGGGAGGGTTTAAATAATTGAAAAAAATGTGAATAATTATGAAAATATTATCTCCATCAATTCCCCTACACTTAAACCATACTTGTCCTCAAGCATAGAATATCAACATTGAAAATCAGAGGGCACTAATGTTACCAATATTTAAATTCCAAAGAAATAAAATCAAATGATTTTCAATTTCAAATAAAATTATCAAATTTCACATAAAATATCGATTCAATTTCCCATTTTTCAAATAAATATTTCATGCATGTATTTTAATTTTCCCCTTTGAAAAATTATGGAGCTTGTCCTTTAATTCATTCAAGCTCCTTAATTCATTATTATTAAACATGCCATGTCATGATTTACCTCACATGAATCTTTTCTCTCATCACTCATGATTCAATGAAATTGTATTTATTCTTATAACATGATAAAATTATCTTTATATATATTATTTTAAGGTAACTACTTTCACTACTTTATAAAGATAAAAGGAACATAAAATCAGGAGGACTTTCAAAAAACATTTAAATGACTCTAAGACTTATGGTTAGTAGGATTTGATGCTTTAAAAATTAAGGCTCAAGGAGGAGGTTAATTTCTTAATTACAATTCATGATATCAAAATAAATGTATAATGAAATTATAGCCTTCTATGTAGAAAATCTCATTTACCCCAAAACTCAAAGTAAGGTCATTATCAAAGTCAAACATAATGAATGATTTGTGCATGATCATGACTATTTTTTTAATTTTATACTTTTTCATTTTCTTTTCAAAGAATTTTTTTTTTTGAAAATTATGTTTCAAACAATACTCACATCCATAAACTAACCACATATGATAAAAAACATCATCCTAGTAATGGTGATTTTTGGTCATCCCGAATCACAACCCATTTTTTTTTCTTTTTTCTATTTTTTTTTCTAGAGGGGAAAAACAATATAGAGTACAATGAATGAATCAAATAACCTTTATATTTACCCAAAATATCACCCTCACACTTATTTATTACAATGAATATCATCCCTTCCATAATGATTCCATTTACCCCAACACTTCAACTAGAAAATATCATAAAAATACCAAGAGTATGGTAGGAATGCAAAATAATGGATTGAAACATGGCTTATACCTATAAAGGTCATTCATGGTATCTATGGGATAAATATGGATTGATATAATGGTGTTATTTTATGTATAATTGGTTTATAAAAATATATCTAAATCATTTTAAATGTGATTTTTCCAGTCATTAGCTTTGAAAAGTTTCGATACACGTTTTATTAGGTGACATATCCCAAGATCACTCATAAAATATGCTCTAGAAAAATAGGATGTACTTGGTCTATAAATCCTCTCAAGAATGGGAATATGATATTGTGAAATCACTCAAGGAAAGACTAATAATAAAAAATCAATTCACATGAATTTTAGAAATTTAATGCAAGAAAATTGATTAGGAAATTTCATTTCCATAAATCAAATTATTATCTCAAATCATGAGTCCAAATTTCAATATCTATGATTCATTTTAATCATCCAATTCTCTATTTTACTCATTCAATTTCATTAACATTTAAATCTAAAACCTAGATTCAATGAATTCCTAATAAACTAAGGTATCCAAGATAATTCAAGTAAAGAATAAATTCAAGCATGGTAATGAAAATTTTCACATTAAAGATCAAATCATGATTTGGAAAAAAATTGTGAGTTGAAAATATGAAAATTAAAAGTAAACTCCATCTTGAAATGAAAATTAGTCCTATTTCTTACTTGGATATTTGGCAATTACTTATTCTTTCATGAACCTAAAATAACTCAATTAATAATAAGGATCATGTCATTAAATCTCAAAAATATTAGAGTGGGATGCATGTTGGACTAATAAAAATGAAATTAAAATATAAATTCATGGAAGGAATGTAAAGATAAATCTTGGTATGATCTCCCAAGTGGGCCCTAGATTCTTTTACTACCTCCATATAGAAGTACTAGCTATTATACAAAGTCTGATTGTGGGTGGATAATTTTGGATTTGAACCACCACATGTGGATTTTCCTATCTTGTGGTTCTTTTTTGGTGGTGAGGAATGATCCATGGATAGAGTATATTAGATACATCCCATTCACAATTAATTACATTTTGATTTGTGGGGGTAGGATGAAGTATGAATCATCATCTTTTTTGGTTGCTACTTATGAAACCTCCTCCTTATTTTCATGTCTTGGCTCAACATGGGCTACGCGAAATGAATGTTCAAAGGGAAAGTAAGCAGGTAATTTTTCTTGAATAAAATTTAAATTTGAATTATAAAAAATATTCTCCCTTTCAAAATGATAATCCTATATCTTGATCTCCTCATTCTCATCTACTTTTATGTATTTAAGGTCCTCCTTAAATGTATGTTAATCAAAATTAAGAATATATGCATGTCCCTCAATAGGTAATTGTTCAGTTTCTTCATTTTCCTCTAATACATGAAAATAATTGACTAAATCTAAACAATAAAAACAATTAGGAGTGATACTAAAATCATATTGAATATGATCAGATAAATAATTTAAAATAAGATTATAGAAAAATGATCTTTCCATTATTATCCCCATGTTATCTAGAGTATCGCTCATACTTTTCACCCGATATTTTATATAACTATAATAAACTTATTATTCCTTATATTTCACCAATGATTAATCTTTCCACATAAAACAATTGTAGTTCGGTACATCATGGAAAATTTAATTTTTTATGGTTTTTTTAGGAAAATAAATAAAAAATATCCCTACAATGTGAAAATAGAAAAATATAAGTAAACACTTGTTGGATCCCTAGAAACGGTGCCAGTTTTGATGAATGTCTATCATAGGTCATGGAAAAATAAAATTATTTTCCTAATACTTCACATAGGAGAACTAGAGTCATCTCACTGGAGGAGCTTTATCAGTTGTTCACTCACTTAATCTAATTCACCAAAACTACTTCTTTTTTGTTATTTTTATTTAATCTAGGAATTTAATGAAATTTAAATGAAATAACAAATAAAAATAATATGTAATGAAAAAATTTAATTAATTAAGAGATAACTTGGCATTTATGCTTTGGTTTATGGGTTTTATCATTCTCTTTGTTGGTGTTTAAATTAAGTTTGATAATTCAACTTTGATATCTCATTCATGAACTACTATTATTTTATTTAGTGGTTTGAAATATAAAATTAATTTAGAAATATTAATTCTACCTCCTCCTATAATCAAGGTTAATAATACACCTCAATAGAGAGTGTGAAATCTTCCAATACCCAGCTCCATCATATTCCACTTTTTCTATTTAATGGCGCAACTCCATTGTATGAAGATATTATATCCAGTAGAAGGTAAAGAAAAGATTTAATAATAGAATAGAAATTAGTTTAATTTTAGTTCCATTATGGATTATCATCACACTTGGGCACTGTTACTCTTTCTCATCACAAAATTAATAAAACATAAGAAATTATGCACAGAATGAATGAAATTTCCACTTACCTCCCCCAGGCCAAGCCTCGGGTTAGCCCCTCATTTTTTAGGGTAAGAGGATATAGTGGTAAGATGATAAATAAGAAAAGAATAAAATAAAATAATAAAAATTAAAATAAATGGTATGAGAATAAGAGAATAAAAACACACACATGAAATCAAAAACTAAAAATAGATGGAAAGAAGAGAAGAATGAGAATAAGATGGAGAAGAAAAGAGGGTAGATATGTGTAAGAATACACAAAAATTAAAAACATGAATAAATAATATATTATATAAAAGAAATTAAATTAAAATTACATTGAAAATAAATCTATATTAAAAAAGAATAAAAATAAAATAAAAGAAGAAAAGAAACAGGTGGAGCAGTGTCCCCTCCGTAATCTATATTCTAAAAGTTGTATCCTATTTTGTACACCATATAATTAAATCACCCCAAGGTCCCTTATTATAGGATTTTATAAATTTAATTTAATATCTTCCCACAAAATTTAACATTAATTGGACATTTCTAGGGGAAGTAATGGTATAACTATTGAGCATGAATTTTTCAGACTGAGATTTATTGATATTTTTCTTCAATGTATATCATTCAATGGCCTCATTAATGATTTCATAACTCCATAAATTTTACTAGTGAAATGTTTATATGAGTCCTTGTTCAATTTTAGGTATAATCACATCAATTGGATGTGTGTTTCCTAAGTTATGCATTAGTTATAGAGGTGGGTTCCACATGGTCAGCAAGAATAATTATCCAACATGATTGATTTTTTTGGGGGCCATAGAAGACTGAATTTTATATAGATTCAAAATTGATATTTAAAGAAAAGGTAAATATAAATAATATAAAAAAATCACATTAATTAGAATGATATTGTAAATTTTATGCTAAAAATATAAAAGCTTAATAAAACTATTAAATTTCCAGAATTAAGTCATTTTCACAATTAAGCCTAAAAATCACCAAAAATACTAAAATGATGAAAATAATATCAATTTTATTAATTAATAGGGTTTAAATAGTTTCTAAACATTTTATTAATTATGAAAATATTAGATCCATCAAGCAGATATGGAGAGAAAATTCTTGAATCTGAGGAAAAAGGAGGATGAGAAGGTTTCTAAATATGAATCCAATTTTACAAGGTTAGCAAGGAATGCTATTGATTACATACATAATCCAAAGAGAAATATTTATTGACTATTTTATGGATTTAAACCATTCTTTTGAAGGGCTCTATTCTCCCAAAAAAATCATCACATAAAGATATAGTATAATTTGCTATCAAGAGAGAGAAAGAATTCACATTCTTATGACTTTAAGGGAAATCAAGAGAATAAGAGGGTTGCTAAAAACTCTATAAAAGGAAATAATTAAAAGGGGAAGAAATTAATAGTTGAATTTATATCCTACGATAATTTTGAGAGGAAAACCCTTGGTACCTACCTCAAGGGAATGGTATTTTATTATAAGTGCGAAGGGAAAGGACATCAAGCCTATGAAGGCAAAGGAAATAAAGAGGCTAGTAATGTGAATTGTTTCAACTATGAGATGGGATGCTATAAAAATGATTGTCCTAAGTATCAAGGAAAGTTTCTCTAAAAAATTACATGGGGGAAAGGCCAAGATTATGTGATAACAAATGCTAAGGTTTAAGTTCCTAATGATGTGGTGGTGGGTACATTAATCATCTCCTAAAAATTAGATGATCATTTATTTTATTCTAGATAATTTAGTTCTTTTATATATTCCTAGTTTTCAAAGAAAATTAGACATTTCCCTTTTGATTTAATAAAGAAGTGGTCGGTCAAAACTCCTAATGGAATTATCATTGCAAGAGGGATGGGTCAAGCATTCCTCTTTATGGCACATAAACATTATTTACTTGATGACATTATCATCATACATATGGTTGAATTTTATAGAATCTTCAGTATTAATTGGATTTTAAAATATGATGCCAAAATTTATTTCAAGAAGGAAATTATAATTTTTTAGGAAGAAGGAGAATCCCTTATCTTTAAAGAAGAAACTTTATCATCTGATTCTTATCTAGATCCACCCCCAGTAGCCTTACTAAATGAAATTATTATGGAGGAATAGAAGAAAATATATAGGGATGGATAAAGTAATCTTAAAATTGAGTATGTTCCCATTATAAAGTAGTATTCATATTTATTTCTTGAGGAATAACCTAGACACCCCCCCCCCCAGAGTGTGAATTTGGTATTTTTATTGATTTAATCCTTGATGCAAGACCAATATCAAATAATACCTATAGAATTTCCATAGTGGAATTAGTGTAGATAATGAAACAATTATAATAATTGAATAAAAACAGATTTATTATCCCTAGTTTTTATCCATGGGGAGACCATGTCCTCTTTGTTGATAAGAAAGATGGATTTGTGAGGCTGTGTATTGATTATAGGGAAATAAATGTTGTTTAAATAAATAAAATGTATCATTTTTTCTACATTGATTATTTATTTGATCAACTTCATGGAGCTCAATTATTTTATAATAATTATCTTTATTCTAGATATTATCATCTATTAATAAAGAAGGAATACATCCCGAAGACAGCTATTCAGATGAGTTATGGACATTATGATTTTATAGTAATTCCATTTGGATTGAATAATGCACCCCCAGTTTTTATGGATCTAATGAATATATTATTCAAGGAATATCTTTTTGATTTTTTTGGTAGTCATTAACGATATTCAGGTGTATTCTAAATGTTATGAAGACCATGACAATCACTTGTGTATAATTCTTCATACTTTTATACGGGAAGAGTTATATGGTAAATATAGAAAGTGTGAATCCTAGCATTAGGAAATTTATTTTCCTGTCCATATTGTCTCCAAGGATGGAATCTCTATTGATCTTGTAAAGAAAAAACAATCCAATAATGGCATGCACCAATGAAAATAACCTAGGTTTTAGTTTCATTGGTTTATTGGGTTATTATCATTGTTTTGTTTATAATTTTTCCCAATTGGAAAACTTGTTAACCAATATCACACGTAAAGGGGTTAAGTTTATATGGAAAAAATAATGTGAAGAGTGTTTTGAATAATTTAAGAGATTAATGGTCAATGATCTGATCTTGACATTACCATAAAGAAATAATGGATTTATGATTTATAGTGATACATCAAGGAAAATAATTGGTTGTGTCCTTATATATAATGATAGAGTTATTTAAAACACATCAATGAAGATAAAAACTCATGAAAAAACTATCAAACTCATTATATTGATTTAGAAGTTTTAATATTTTCTCTGAAGATATGGAGACACTATCTCTATGGTGAATGACGTGTGATATATAAATATTAAAATAGTTTAAAATATATCTTATCATATAAAGAACTCAATATGAAGAAAAGAAGATTGATTGATCTACTCAAGGATTACGATTTTCCAATACACTACCACCCAGGGAAGGAAAATAAAGTGAAAGATGTATTTAGCAGGATGGGTCATGGAGTTCTGAAAAAAAAGAGAATTGAAAGAGATCCTTTGTTCATGGATCTAGTAAAGAATTATATGGGAATTATCAAGGAAGGTGAAACATTACTACTTTTTCAAATTGATACCAAAACATATTTATTGGAAAAGATAAAAATTTATCGGTGTGATGATGAGAATTTCCAAAAGAAATTAAAGTTATGAATGATGGGAAATTGATAGACTTCATATGCGAAGATGGTATTTTGGAATTTTGAAAGGGAATTTTTGTTCCTTCTATGCTCGATCAAAAAAGTGAATTATTGGATGATTCTCATCATTTGAATTTCTCTATACACCCTGGTAGCACCAAGATGTACAAAGATTTCAAGGAACATTTTTTGGGATAATTTGAAGTGGGAAAATGTTAACTATGTGTCAAGATGTCTGGTTAGTCAACAAGTGAAAGATGAGAGACAACATGCTAGATGATTCGTTCAAACAATTACTATAACTATGTGTAAATGGTATGAAATTACGATGGATTTTATCATAGGACTACCAAGGAATCCCAGAATAAATGATGCAATATAGGTTATTGTTGATCACTTTACCAAATCAGCATATTTTATTTCTATAAGAAAATATTTCCCTCTTTAAAATCTAGAAATAATATATATTAATGAATTCTTAAGATATAATGGTTCACCTCTATCGATGGTTTCTGATCGAGATCCCCATTTTACATCAAAATTCTCGAAAAGTATTCAGAATGCTCTATATACTATGCTTCATTTGAGGACCACCTACCACCCTAAAACTAATGGGTAGTCAGAAAAGAACTATCCATACTTTAGAAGAAATGTTTAGGTATTTCTCACTTGAATTTATAGGTAGGTGAGATCAGTATTTACCTTTGGTATAATTTTCCTATAATAATAGCTTTCATTCAAGTATTCAAATGGAACCATATGAAGAGTTATATGGAAATAGATCTTTTACACCAACTTTTTGGGATAAAGTTGGTGAAAATAATATTTTAGGCCCAAAACATGTGGAGGAAACCACAGAAAAGGTAAATACTATTCAAACCCATATCAAAGCATCTCAAAGTATGCAAAAGAGATATTCCAATAACTTAAGAAAGGATTTATAGTTTCAAGTGGGAGATCATGTTTACTTGAAGGTATCTCCATGGAAGGGTGTTATAAGATTCGGTAAGAAAGAAAAATTAATCCCTAGGTACATAGAACTGTTCGATGTTCTGGAATTAATTGGAGCTGTAAATTACCATTTAGAACTGACTCCAAGTCTCTCCATTGCTCGTGATGTTTTCCAAATATCATTGCTAAGGAATTATTTTCAAATCCAATGCATGTTCTCACTTATGAAGAAATATAATTGGAACCTAATTTATTCTACTATGAAGAACCTATCTATATTATGCATACTATACAACAAGTGTTTAGGAATTAGATGACTCGGTTGATAAAGGTAATGTGGAAAAGTCATAATATTGAAGAGGTGACATGGGAACCTGAGTAAATTGTGATGAAGAACTACCTAAATCTTTTTATGAGGTGATATTCTAGAAATTTTTAGGATGAAATTTTTTGAATTAGAGGATAATGTAACACCCCTAAGATTTTATGGTATGTTTTATTTTCAAATAAATATAAGAACTTGTGTTGCACGCAACACCGAGTTCGAATGCACCGTGATCTATTAATAAGTTATTGTTATAACCTGGACATTAAAATATTATAAATTAATAGTATTAAACACATTATGAAATATATATATTTAAGATTCATCCAAAAAAATTTATAGACATAAGATAAGAATGAATCCAATATTACACATTAAAAGGCTATATTTTTTTCTAATAAAATTTTTACCACCTTTTGATGGAACACTTATTTTAAATCTAGTGATGAAACTTTTAAAAATTATATTTGAAAAAATGAACTTATTATTTTAAATATTAATATCAAATTTACTTTGGATTAATTTTGGGTATTTTTGTTAGGTCCACAAGGCTGAGTACCCTGAGAGGGGGGGTGAATCAGAGTATGACTAATGTAAAAATAAAGCACGTTTTGATCTTGTTTTGCTGTTAAGAAAAACAATCTTCTCTCTCTTTCTTATTGCACAATATAAACAGAAAGTAAAGCATGCATAGGACACATAGATTTTTACTTGGTTCACCACTAAGGTCTACGTCCAAGGATCATATGCCGAAAAGTTTTCGGTTATACCAAATTCCATTAAACATCACTAGCTATGGATTACAAGGTTTGGGACCAGTCACTCTGTCCCAGGATCATTTCCTTTACAAATTTTAGGGTCAGCTCACTGCTTTCCCAAGGGTCACTCCTTATTTCTCTCTCTCTAGCTCACTACCAGTGGAGAGGATGACCTGCTTTCTCTTCCTTTGCTCACTACTCCAGAAAGGATCCACTCACAATTTATAGACTTGTAGGTCTCTTAATTATCTCTAATGAATACATTCTCTGTTGTATGTGGATGCTCTGTTGAAGTCCAACTTTCACTCATAGATCAATCTCTCTTTGCACCGAAGGTATTGGGAAAACTTCTAGCTTCAACACAGCCTGAAAACACTACCGAGGAATCAACCTTACTTGGCACGCAGGTATAACCTTGCGTGCAAGTATCAGCATGCAAGTCACAACTGGTGCACAGGTCTGCCTCTACCACCTACGCGGCACAATCTTCTGCAACTCCAGACTTGGGCGACTCAATCCCTTTTACACCCAATCCAATATTGGCACGCAAATACCAACTGGCATACAACTTCAAACACTAGCGTGCAGGTCCACCTGCGTGACCACACACTACCTATGTGACCACCACACCAGCACGATGGGAGCTCTGATTTTTCTAAGTGTTGAACTCCGTTAAAAATGAGGAGGGGTGGTCCTGTATTTATAGGCATTTGGTAAACCTATGTGGTGGCGTGCAAGTCTCCCCTCAACACGCAAGTCCCGGTGCATAGGTTTCTTCCCCTGCAAGACACATGTGCATCCCTATTTCCTCTGCCACACTCGAAGATCTGATCTTGAAAAACATGTGGTGCGCAACTTTCCAACCCTCTTAGGCATCGGCACGCATGTCCTTTCTCGGCGCACAAGTCACCTGCGTGACAACACCAACACCTACGCGACCCTCTTTCCTTTTCCATATTTTGAACTTCTGATCTTGAAAAACATTAGGCGTGAAAGTTTCCTCTCCTTTAAGTACATGGAGCGCAAGTCCCTTTTCCAGAAACCACTTTTCTTCATTTGTCGATTTTCAGGCCCAAATATTTGGCAAACACTGGAAAATGGCTCCACCTTGTATCTTTTCTTTTTGTACCGCCTCCGGATCATCCATTCCTTTATCGACGTTCTTGAATAAAACATTGATCTTTGACCACAACTCTTGAACTCAACATTCCACCATGAAATCCCCTTTTTCAATAAATTTGTATGTCATGGTTTTCTTTGTCAACAATCACAACACAGATATCCACTTTTTCGACAAACATAATCACCTCAAAATGCTTCAATGATACCTTGAGGTATTTGTGCCCAACAATTTTTTTGATAAGTTTCATGTATTTATGAATAGTGATAAAATATTTTAATTAAATTAAAAACAGTTTTTTATCTAAATAATTTATACTGTTAAATTATATTTTTAATTAGTTTCAAATTATAAATATATTAATATTTTAGAATTTAATCCAATATAATACATTATAATAAATTTCACATTTATTTTGGATATAGAAACATTTCAATCTTGTGAATGCTTTCACTTTAAAAACTCATTTTCTCATTTCATCAACAAGGTTAATTTCAAATTAATTATGAAAACTTATAGTTGGTCTTGACTAGATTTTAATATCAATAGTGGCTATAGGATAATTAAATATTATGCACCTTAGTGTCTGATCTTCATTTGTAACTAAATCTAGATTTTAAAAAATTGTTTTCAAAAAAACATGTGGTAGTATTTGAAGATCCTACATTTTTTTTGTCAATGAGTATGTCAATATGTATTTAAGAATAGTATTATATTGTAAGTAGACATTCTTTTCTCCCAATATTATTAATTCTTGGATTAAAGTTTCCAAGAAACTATATTCATTGAGTTGAATATTATTTTGTGAATCCCAAATATTTATTAAAGAAGCTTGGATGAGTGTTGGTATTTTCAAAGGATGTTCTTAGAAGATATTTATATTTGTAAAAGAAATAATAAAATAATTTCAAGATTATAAGAAGATTTTTTCATATAGTTTCAAAGGTCACATGATCATATCTTGGATGAAGTGGTGGTACTTGGAGAATTGTTATGGATTCATTTAATTGGATTGGATTTCATGCTTGAAAGGGTCTCTATGTAACTGTTATGGTTGATGAATTATTCCTCATTGATTTAAGAACTTTTGTTAATGTTTTTTACATTTTACACAACAAAGATCAATGGTAATGATCCATCCAATGGTTTTTTTAATTGTATGATTTTTAAGGAAGTTAAATAAAGGTCATGCAATATCTCATTATTTCATAATGAGTTCTACAAAGATCATGAAAATATGAAAAATAATTATTTTCATAAGTACATATATAAAGCCGTGAAAAAATTGAGTTCATTTTTATTTTTGCATGAAGTATATTTGGAATAATGTATTTTGGTTGGAAATGTAGTTAGTAATTACCAAGTACATATGTATAGGACATTATAAAAAAAAGTTCCCAAAATTTTTCAACAAAGGAGCCCTCTACCACATATGTGGAACCCAAGGGGTAAAACCATGTGGGAGAGGTTAAACTTCCTAGCTATAGGTGTAATAGTGGTGATTTTAGTTCCCATAGAGGGTATGAGAGTAGATATTTGGAACCACTATGTGGGGAGGCACGTCTTCAGAGGAGCCAACATGTGTCGGTGAAAGAGGGGGTTTGAGAGCAGACCCAGGTACTTTCTTCTGGCCATATACGGTTACAAATTTATTTATTAAAATGTAAAATAACTCTCTAAAAACCAATGTGGGGTGGAAAATGTGTGGATACTATTCATACATTAAAGACATATTCATAGAACATTCTTCACCAGATCAATCTAATTTAGGTCATATGATCACTCATCGCATTGTCTCCTACCTCCAGTCAAAGGTTTACTCCATCGTTCGTATCTAGAATTTGATGATGGATCCATTACTAGACGAAAATTATTCCATCCATATCCATTGATCAAACCAATTAACAAATACCGACACAAAAATCCCAAAGTCATGTATTGAACTATTTCTTTCATGCATGAGTGATTTAAAATAATGTGATTCTATTTGAGTATGATACAAAGATAGAACATGTTGTTCATACCGAAATGGATAAGTTTTAGATTAAAAATAATAAATCATTCGATTAATATTTCATGCACATGGGTTTTTTTGTGAATGAAGAAGTCGATATCACAAAGGGTAAGACTCAACCATTTTTTGTAGAAAATAAATCTATATAAATATTTGAAAAAATACTAAGATATTTGGGTATTAAAATATGGATAGAAATTTCATAAAATGTGGATCCAAGGTAGTGAAAATACATTTAACCTTACCTATAAATAAAAATTACCAATATGAAGATCTTCTACTATATTTTTGTGAGCTCTTATTTTTCTCAAAAAATAATAGAGCATCTGGTTAAGGCCTTTGCGCATTTCACTACACAAATAAGAACCATGGGCCACTCAACTATGTGGAGAGTGGTTTTGAGAATATATTTCATGAAGAATAACCACGTACCTTCTATGGTATAAGAATATTATAGATATGTCATGTTCTCTATAGATTAAATTAAGTATAAAGATCCACAATCCATTCAATTTCATGAAGAAAATACTGATAAAACTTTTCATGTTCATAGAACACTCAACATTTTTCTTGAATAAGGAACTTATCTAAGTGTATTGACATGAATAGAGTGAAACTGTGAAGATATATTTATTTCATAAAGTTGTTTTTTTCTTGGTTTTCTTATAGAATAAGAGACTCCACATACTCTTATATGAAGATAAAAGAAATTGAAACTCATATATACTCAAAATAAAATAGGGAAACTAAGTATATAGTACATGAATATGAATTCATGAAGTATGTTCATGCATAAACATTAATATTAAAAACTTCATGCACAAGTTTTTTTTCAAGTGTGCATGGATTAAATAAGTTTAAGTGATAAGATACTACACACTGAAATTAATATTTCAGTTGTGAAAAGAATAATTTTCATGAAACTAATACCAATAATAAATTCTATGATTAAATTTTTGTAGGTCATTGAGAACCTAACACAGTAATTCAGTATATTATATTGATTGTTCAAGATTAAAAAAATTGTGAGTATGATAATATTTCATGATTATAATTTGGGTTTTAGAATTCTGATTTGACTAATCCACGGTGATATTGATATCATTCTGGATGAAAAAGAAGAATAAGAGCCAGCCTACTTGATTTCTATATTTCTAAGATATCCCATTGATTAATATGAATTTGAGGTATCCATTTGATTGTTTAATTATGATGAATTTGATCAAATTAATTATATTTTAGTGAAGAAGACTTGTGTAACATTGTTTATCACTTTAGGAGGGGAAGGAAAACACCCTATATCTTGGGCGTCTTTCAATTTTCTTCCTATTTCCAAATCAACTAGGTAAATTACTCGTATGTCTTCTAAAATATGTACAGTATGCTTGGTATATCTACATGGATTCTCAGGTGTTCTCTTTACCACATCAATCCATTTATTTTTTTCCTTAGACTAGTATTACCCTTTATTGTTTAATATTTCTTCCATTCATTGTTAAATAAATGAAATGATTATAGTGATCCATGGAATGGCCTATTCTTCTACAAAAGAATCAACTTATTCTATTTGGTGTGACACACTTCTTTATCTTCCTACGATTGTTTTGAGGATTATTATTCTTTTTATTTTCACCTAAGGTTGACATACATGTATTATTTATAAACATCTTGGGAATTTTTTTCATCTATTTCATTCTAAAGGTTGATAGATCATATGGTATTTTCTTTGGAATTGGTTTAGTGGAATGATTTAATGATTTATAATTTCATACCTATTCACTGTGACCACTTTCATTGCATCTACCACATAAGTTATTCAAATTTTTAAAACTTATTTTAATAGTAATATTATTTTCATTCATCTATGGCATTTTCTTATTCACTACTTTAATCCCCCTTTATTCATGAATCCTTTGATATTAATATATTAATATATTAAACCAACAATCAGATACATTAGTTCTAAATATTTCACAACACCAATAATAGCTGAAAATTCTTGACCTCTTCATTTGGATAATAGTCTAGCTAGATGTCACGACCCGTCCTCGGGGTCTGTGCCGTGACTACCCCAAGCCCGACTTCCACAGGCCAGGGGCTGGTGACTAGCACCAAGGCGTAAATCTTGGTAAACAGGGAAGGCATTGCCTTTGTAAAGTAAACAGGCACCACAGAGTAAGCAAGCGGAAAAAGTAAACACTAAGTAAAAACTGGTACAACGGTAAGTGCGGAAAGTAAGTGGGCCAGAATACAAACCCAAACTAAAAGTAAAGTAAAACTCGAAAAGGAAAAATAGAAACTGAAAGGAAAAGCCGCAGCGTAGATCCGTCCTCTGGAATTCCCACCTGAAGGGTGGGTACAGAAAGCCTCCACTACTCCTCGGGTCCAGCCGATCGCTCCGAGTACGTCCCGCCCAGTGGTCCACCTCCAGGTATCGTCCTGCTCCGCAAGCCTCTACCACGATCAACGTTGTCCGTCGTCTGCAACCAACACAACGTAGTGCGGGCATAGCCCATGCAGGGGTGAGTATAAGCTACTCAGTAGGGACCCCGAGACCCCCGAAGGTCTCCCATAATCCACAAAGGATAAACCACAAAGGAAAGATACAATCACGAAGTAACATCCGACACGGCTTAGGTATATGCCCATACATATACCTAAGTCATCAATTCTCACTCGGCTCCAACATCCGAGCTCAAGTACAACCCAGACCATACAGGAAGCAAAACGTAAAATCCACACAGGATAGCTCAACACAATCCCCAAAGGAAAGTAAAACGTAAATCCACACAGGATATCTCAACACAATCCACAAAGGAAAGTAAAACGTAAATCCACACAGGATAGCTCAACACAATCCACAAAGGAAAGTAAAACGGAATTTCAGCTCACACAGGTATACTTCTTCGAATGTCAATAGAGATGATCACTAATCCATCTAAGTCGTCGGACCCACAAAGGATTGATAGGTACTAACCCCCTCAATGACCCACAAAGGATCTGACCCACAAGGATCGATAGGTAACTAAACCCCGCAAAGACCCACACAGGATCGGGCCCACACATGACCTGTAGGCGCTGGCTCACACAGAACCGATGAGCGCTGACCCACACAGGATCAGACCCACACAGGATCAGTAGCATTGACCCACAAAGGATCGCTGAGTGTTGTAGTCGTCGTCGTCGAATCCACTGAGGAACTCTGTACAGTCGTCGTCGTCACAGTAGCTATCGCAGCCAGCTCTAGGGTTCCCGCACATAGCAAGCTCGTTCGGGAGGGTCCGCTCCACGACCTGAGAGGCTGATACATTAACTGACACATAGTCCAGAGTTGATGTATCCAAAAGTTCCGTATCGTCATCAGGAACTCAACGTCGCAGACGGCGCGTCAATCGGACGCCCGGTCTGAGAGATATTGGCTTTTTCGTCCCTAGGGCCCGGTTGGTTTTTAAGGCAAAACCAACCCGACCATACTCCACCTGCGTCCAAACCTCTGGAAGAGTATGCCAAAGGATCCATCTCACTTAGAGGAATTCAACGAAGTCGACGGCATGTCGATCGGACGTCCGAAGCTCAAGATATGAGTGTTTCCGCTCCGAAGGCCCGGTTGGTTTCGTGTACGAACCAACCCGGCCGAACCCAAAGTATTCTGAAACCTTGAGTGTGATATACCGAAACGACCGTCTCGATCCAAGGATCGCATTGCCGCTGATGGCGCGTCGTTCGGAGGCCTGTAGATCAAGATACGGGTAAAAGACCGAAAACGGTCCAAAGACGGGGGGTCTGGGCCCGGACCAACCCTGCCCGACCCCCCCTGGGTCGGCCCGAACCGGGTCGACCCGACCCGAGTCCGGGGCGGACCCGGTTCGGTGCGGCCCGGTCCGGCCAGGGCGCGACCCGGCCGGCCCGGCTCGGCTCGGCCGAGCGGCCGAGCGAGGGAGCCGCGGGGTGGCGTTGCCCCCGCGGGATGAGAAGTTGTGGCCCATGTGGGGGCCGCGTTGGAATCAGAGGACGCGGCAAAGCCGCGTCCCGTGTGTGCCGGACCCGCGCGGCCGCGGGTCCTCTGGCCGCCGCCGGTGCCACCGCGCTGCCGGTGGTTTTCGCGGGCCACCGGAGTTGCTCTGGTGGTCCGATTTCGCTCTCGTCTGTGCCGTAGCTCCTCCCGGGTCCCGTTCTTCACTGCGGAATCAACGAATCACCTCTGCGGCATGTTTTGTCGTCGCCCGCCAATCCGCACATCAACGAAGAACTGCGGAGGGTTGTCGGGCCGTGTTTGTTTGGCCCCCACCCTCCGCGTTAGGTGATAACAATCGGGAATAAAATATTCAACACATGAATAACAAGCAAGGCACAATTTTAATAGAATTAAAATTGAACTTGATCCGGGTTCTTTGTTTTAAAAGAAACAATCACGGAAATATAAATTATTTCGCAAACAAACCCCTACCTCGTCAAGTCGTCGCACGTACGTTCTTTGCGGAATTTATCGTCGTGGAAGGAGGTGATCGTCGCGTCGCGGAAGGGTGTCGCATCATCACGGAAGGGCGTCGCATCGTCGCGGAAGGGCGTCGCGTCGTCGCAGAATACGGTGTCGTGTCGACGAACTCCAAGGTTCAAGAACATGTAGATTTAATTATATTAATTAAATCAATGATGTTGTTATAACCCACAAAGAGAATTAAAAGAAGAAACCCGAAATATCCTACCTCAAGTTGTTGGTGATCAGAGATCGTTGCGGGGAAGAACGTCTCGAAAGGAGCGTCGTCAATCTCTGAGGGTGACGGCGTTCTTCGCGTTCTTCGCGTTCTTCACGTTCTTCGCAGAGGAGGATGAAGGCACAATATTTCTGTCAAATCCTCTCAACGAACAACACTTAAGAAGAATAGCGTTGGTCTTATTTTATTAACATGCCAACAAACGAAAAAAAATAAGTTCAGTAACAACCCATTAATTCATAGAATTAATTCACGAAGTTAACCGCCCAATTACTTGGTGCGTTAATAAATTAAGAAAACGCGTCAGTTGACTTTCATAATGATGGGTTTTCGCGGGGGCATTAGTTAGCGGAAAAGAAACGGTGGGGCTCGTGCGGTCCCCACTCACAAATATCCTACCAAGAGGGTATGATATTTTTGGATAGCACCCTATCTACTTTAACTCAGCTTAAGCAGCTTAAAGTGGCTTTCAATTGGCTTTAAGTGAAATAAAATAAAGTTGTCACACCACTTTATTTTATTTCTTAACTTAAAGCCCAAAAATTAAAAACCACACCCGAGCAAACGCAACTCCGGAAGAGGCGTTTCTAAGCAAGTATCGGCGCTGCGATTCCATCAGAGCCCTCAGAATTCGATTCTGAGCACCGGTTAAAAAGTTAGAAAAACCCGTTCGTTCGTCCACTGAACGTACCCGAGCCAAACTTCGAAAAATGATTCCGGGCACACCGGGCCTCGGAATCAGGTGCCGTCAGAAACTGCATTCTTGTAAAATTAAGAAACAAAATTCCTTAAAATTTACGGGTCTTTACACTAGATTTGGTTTCTTTCGGATTATATTTTTTGGTCAGAGTGGACACTCAAGAGGGGGGTGAATTGAATTCCAATTAAAAAATTCTGTTAAAAATATTTATATTAAAAATCCCCCAAATTAAATAACAAGCTAAACTATAGTGAATTTGTAATACAGTAAAGGTTCAGTTAGGTTCTCAAGAGATTGATTAGTTCTCAGTTAATCTAATCTAAAGATTATATTGGCTTTTGAAACTAACCTATTGGGTTACAATAAATAAAAACACTTGCTAGTTTAACTATCATAGTAACTTTAAAATAGATTTGTATTTCAAAGTACTTAGCAGTGGAATATTCAATATAGTTTTAACCAAAATAAACAAGCACAGCATTTTTAACCAAGAGGTTCTATCTCAAGTTGAGACTTATTCCTCTCAAATAGTTTTATATGAACTATGATCCACACCCTAGATCGGGGTTTACAATAGTACTCAGACTGTCCAGGTCCTCAGACCTCTACCACAGTTCTACGTGGGAAATCAAAAATAACAACAGCTCACAGGCTATCTAGGTCCTCAGACCTCTACCACTATCCAAAGTGGGATACAAGATTGTAAGGGAAATATTGAGTAAGGATTTAAAAATCCTCCAGTTCATCACAAGAGACAGTGTGTGCCTAAAAATAGAAAGCACACACACTACTCAAAATGTAAATAAATGAAATAGAATAGATCTAAACAAATAGAGATGAGTTTAGAATGCTATATGTGTCTTGAGTGAAGATATAGACTCCTTGGATTGATGCAGATGAAGCTTTGAGTCCTTATCTAGTTTTAGTTAAGAAAAATAGAGTGTCGTATTTGTATTTGACTTCTAGGTCCAGGTTAATCAGCCTGATCAGCTTGAGTGTAGGTGAAATCATTGAAGCTCTTTACTCCTTGAATGTTCATTTTCTACATATTCAGTATGTATTCTTATTCTTCTTCTATGTATATAGGTCCATGTGTATCTCTAGAATATTTTATCGTATATGCATGGAAAGACTGACCAACATGTCTTTAGTAGATCGAGGTTCCCTTATATACCTTCAACTCTGGCAATGGGAATGATTACCTTTTTACAGATATGAGGTATGGTTCCCTAACATTAAACAAACATTAATTAATGAATACCAGTTTCATTAAAAACATCAAAAATGATCGTTTCTAAATAAACAATAAAACTAGAGTTTAGAGAAATGGTGACTGGTTTCCATCGGTAGATCTTAGTATTAGTGAGCTTGTATCAGTGGACTTGAGTCAGTAGGTTTTCAATGTTATTTGTTACTCTTTATAACGGTAGACTATGTATCAGTGAAAATGGCTCTATATCGGTAGCTTCTCTTATCGGTAGCTCTTCTTGTATCGGTGGCTGCTTGTATCGGTGTCTCTCTCTGTATATCAGTAGACTTGTATCAGTAGTTTTTTGTTTGTCTGTATCAGTAGACTTGTATCGATAGCTGTCTGTTTGTATCAGTATCTCTTGATAAATAGAAGTCTCTGTCTATCGGTGATCTTTGCTTATCGGTAGACGTTGTGTATATCGGTGAACTTACTCTATCAGTAGGTCTGTATCGGTGACTCAAAAACTTAATACTTATCTGTTCTATGAAAATCATATCCAGATTGAGTTAGTATTATTTCAAAACATGTATAAACATAGATAAACATTGATTAACATATTCCAATGATTATTTTGGTATTTTTGTCAACTCAACAGTAGGATGACATAATTTAACATATAGATAGGATTATGAACATATTAAAAACATAATTGAGATTATCAAAACAGGTGAGGTCAACAATCTCTCCCTTTTTGATAATCACAAATTATGGTAGTATACTCCAAAATAATCATTAATATATCAGTATAACATAAATTGGGTCTCACATCTTAGTGTGAGTAATGACAGCTTCAAATGTATTAGAGAATAGAGTATTACATGCAAATGTATTAGAAGTATGAAACAACTGTATCAGAGGTAGAATTATATAAAACAAATGTACCAGAGGAGTAGAATATATTATTCTCATAGTTCTCCCCCTTTTTGATTAGAAAAAATTAGTAAACAAAAGGTAAAAGAGAATAAGATCAGATATATTTCTTAGGGAAAAAATATAGAGAAATACAAAATAGAGGCAAAAAGAGTACAAGTGATCCCTATCAAAATTCCTAGCCACTATTCAATCCACCACATCATCATGTGATTTGGATTTTCTGTTGGACTTAGAAGAGGATTCAAGCTGGGTAGATGCAGGTGGAGGCTTGGGAACACCAGTAATTATCAGAGGAGGTTGAGCTACTGATACAATGTCTGGCCTATAATGTGGAGTCCTCTGGGTGATCATAGTAGAGAGACTTCTGATTGCTTGAGCTGGTGTCATTTGAGGAATGGAGGCAGACTGAGAAGAACCAGGCAGAGCTGGAGGTACAATAATAGGAGTACTATCTACATGAAAAAATGGCAGCAACAGATTCCTAATGTCCATAATTATTCCTCCTCCTCTTTCTATATCAGAGATAAAGTCATCCTTGTTCTCCATAAACATTTCTAGAGTAGGAGTCAACTCCCGGATCTTTCTTACTTGTTCTCTGAAATCTTGAGTGATTGGAGGTAGTTTCATGTTCTCTAACATAAGCTTTAAATGATTGTTCAACTGATGTTTAGTGTAGACCCTTTGGAAATAGTAATCCACTTTTTCTTTTACCTCTTTTTGAGAAGCAGTGGCCTCTCTCATAAAATTCTGAACAATTTTCCCTATATCCCTAGTGGTAGTCACCACTTGGGTCAAGGCAGCAGAGTCTACAGAGCCACTAGTGGAAGAATGTCCAATCTCTTCTCTCATCACAGCTTGAATCTGATCAATATCCCAAGAAGGTCTGGTAGTACTCAGAGGTGAAACAGTAAAGGCTACTTTTTCCTTAAAATATTTAGTCAGCCCACTAATGAGATTTTTTACAATAGAGTCCTGGGTTCTTGCATGCTACTCCACAGAATTCTTAAATTCCTCAAAAACTAAAACCATCTGGATAACTATACTTTTTACAAATGCTAAATCCTTATCTGCTTGAGATTTAGAGCTCATATCAGATTCCAGAGAGTCAACTGATTTCTTTAGAGATTCAACTTCCTCTGCCAAACTTGAAACTTGATTATGGCAGGCCTTGACTTCATTCAAAATACCAGATACTGATTCAGTCATCATAGATTGAATAGATGATATTAAGGAGGTTTCCATTCTTCTCATCTCTTCCATAAAGTAGGTCTTGAGATCAGACTTCAACATGTTTAAATCATATTTTCTTACAATATCCTCAGGTAAAGTCTCAGAAAGGAGATTATAAGTGACAGGTGGTCTACTAATGGGTGTCTCATCTTTTGAATCAAGATAATCCAATTGAAAAACTACAAAACCTGGGTCTTCGGCCCAGTCTTCAATCTCATGAGCTACTGAAATTGCACCATGTCTGATGGGATGCTCCACCTCTATCTGTGGATTTTCTTTTACATTTACATCAATAGCAGCTTGAGCAAACAGATCTTCCTCAGAAGAATTTTCCACAACTATATCCACATCAGGTGTCCCAACCTGGGGTGACTGAGGACTAGATGCAGGTCTATCCACTTCAACAATTTCCCTATTAGGCATTGAGGAGTACCCAATTAGTGGACTGAGACTCAAGTAGGCAGAAACAGATGCTTCATTTTCAGATTCTTGTTCTTTCTCATTCTCTGGAATAGGCTGGTCTTCCTCATCAATAGGGGCTTTTTCATTGATTACTCCCAACACAGTTTCCTTTCCAGATGATACAACTCTATCAACTGGACTTGGAAGCAAGTCTGGATCCCCTCCCTCAGCTACAGAGGTATCCTCCTCATCAGTATCATCGCTATCCTGAGGTTCCTCTTCATCAGGTCCTAGAACTGGATCTCTTCTGTCTCTTGGCCTATTGGGATGGTCAACAGGATTGAACTTATCATACACCTTCTCATCATCAGTAACCCATTGCCTTCTCCATGGGTTCCAGCCAATCTTCATATACTTACAGATTGTGCTTGTGATGCAAAAATTGTTCCTCACAACCATTGTCTCATCCTAAGACTCAGCTACTCATTTCACCTTGATCATTACCGAAATCAACTTTACAAAGAATAAATCATTGGATTTTGACTTAGGCCTGATCATATCCTCAATTTAGATCATCAACAGCCTACACATATTTAACTTGACACCATGCCTCAGCAAATTCAACAAATAAATATCTTGGTATATCAGATTTGCAAAGTCCCCTCTTCTTAGACTAAGCACATATTGGATGAATTTGAATAACATCCAGTTTTCCCCATCCATCTCAGCAGCAACTGCCTTTCTTTGTTTTTCACTACTGGTGAGCTCTTCCAAATCAACCTCATAGTCAAAAGTGTCACTGGTAGGAGGTATTGTCTTCGAGGTATACCCAAATACACCCTCATGTGGGACTTTTAGACATTCATCCCATTCAACAGAAGAAAAATAAATTTCCTTGCCATTCACTAATGAAACCATTCTGTTTTCTTCTTCAGACTTCTCAAAATGAACAAAAGCATAAAACTCCTTAACCAACTTCAGATAATGAGGTCCATTATTGTCTTCAAAGCATTTTATCCATCCATATTATTCTAATACTCTTAGAAACAATGAATTTCTAGGAAAGATCCATTCCTCACTAAGTTCCTTTTCAATTACTATTTCTCTTTTCTACAAATGCGGATTCACTGCATGCCTCCCCGAACTTGTTCTACTTTCACTGCCACTACCTTCAGGTCTTGTTTTCTACTTCTTTTCACTTGGTGCATCACTTTCATCCCTAACTATCAGGAGTTTTGTTCTTTCCATCTCCAATCAAAGAACTTAGGGTTATGCATAATGCGGGGGTTCGAGAAGTGAGGATTAAAGAGAGTAGAGTTTGCAGTGTATTGAAATGTGACTAAGGCTTAGCTTTTATCATTTATGAAACAAAATGTAATAAAAAGAATCATACTGAAAACAATAATATTTTCAGCTAAAGAACACAAAAATCAGACAGCACATGACATATCAGCGACAAATAACAGTGAGAACCTTGAAGGTGAGGTTTAACTATTGGTGATTTGTCTCTAGAGGTGAGGTTTCCTAGCAGTGAGTTTTTCTAGTGGTGAGGTTTTCTAGCGGTGAGGTTTTCTAGCGGTGAGGTTTTCTAGCGGGTGAGGTTTTCTAGCAGTGTGGTTTTTTAGCAGTGAGTTTTTCTAACGGTGAGAATTTGGCTAACGGTGTGGATTTGGTTAACAGTGAGGATTTGGTTAACAGTGAGGATTTGGTTAACGTTGAGGATTTGGTTAATGGTGAGGATTTGGTTAACGGTGAGGATTTGGTAAATGGTGAGGATTTGGTTAACGGTGAGGATTTGGCTAACGGTGAGGATTTGGCTAACGGTGAGGATTTGTTTCTACAAATTCTATCATTCCTAACTCATGTCTAATGTAACTTAAACTATCTAAACTTAAAGTCTTGATGAATATGTCAGCTAATTGATGTTTAGTACCAATAAATTCAAGATTAATATGACCCTTTTGGTAATGATCTCTCAAAAAGTGGCTCCTTACATCAATGTGTTTGGTCCTACAGTGAGATATGGGATTCTTAGAGATATTGATCGCACTAGTGTTATCATAGTTTATAGATACATGTCTAAACTGATATCCATAGTCTAATAATGTATGTTTCATCCACAGAATTTGTGCACAACAACTACCAGTAGAAATATATTATGCTTCAGCAGTAGACAATGCAACAGAGTTCTGCTTTTTACTACACCAAGATATCAGGGACTTACCTAGAATATGACATGTTCCAGAAGTTCTCTTTCTATCTAACTTTCAACCACCAAAGTCAGCATCTGAGTAACTTATTAAATTGAATGATTGTCCTTTTGGATAAAATAATCATAAGTTAGTAATATGTTTAAGATATTTGAAAATTCTTTTAAAAGTAATCAAGTTTGAATCTATTGGATTAGCTTGAAATCTTGCGCACATACACACACTAAACATAATATCTGGTCGACTAGTAGTAAGGTAAAGTAGGCTTCCAATCATACCTCTGTAGTTGGTTTGATCCACTAGTTTTCTAGTTTCATCAGCATCCAACTTACAAATAGTACTCATAGGTGTATCACTTTCCTTAATACTATCCAAACCAAAACGTTTTAAAAGATCCTTTGTATATTTACTTTGATTTAAGATAATACCATTTTTATTTTGAAAAACTTGAAATCCAAGAAAATATTTGAGTTCTCCCATTAAACTCATTTCAAATTCATTTTTCATACTCTTTGAAAAATCAATACACAAAGAATTTTTAGAAGATCCAAAAATAATATCATCAACATAGATTTGTACTATCAAAGCATCTTTGTAAATTCTTTTAATAAAGAGATTTGGATCAGAAATCCCTTTAGAAAAACCTTTTGAAATAAGAAAACTACTAACTCTATCATACTAAGCTCGTGGGGATTTTTTTAAACCATATAAAGCTTCATAAAGCTTAAAAACTTGATTTGGAAAATTAGGATTAGTAAATCCAGGTGGTTATTCAAAAAAACATCTTCAATTATAAAACTGTTTATAAAAGAACTTTTAACATCCATTTGATATAACTTGAAATTCAGATGAGCAGCATAGTCAAGTAGATTCCTAATAGCTTCTATTATAGCTACAGGTGAAAATGTTTCCTCATAGTCTATTCCTTCCCCTTGACTATATCCTTGTGCAACTAGTCTTTACTTGTTTCTAATGATATTTCCTGATTCATCAACTTTATTTCTAAAAACCCATTTAGTGCATATGTTCAAAGTGTCCTTAGGTCTGTCAACTAATTCCCAGACTTTGTTTCATTCAAATTGATTTAATTCTCCTTGCATATCTATTACCCAAAATTCATCATTGATTACATCATTGATTACATCATTGATATTTGTAGGTTCTAACTGTGATTGTAAGGCTTGATTTTTAACCTGATTTCTTAGAGAAGATATAGTTTGGGTTCCTCTATATAAATCTCCCATAACAGCATCTAAAAGATAGTTCTTTAGAATCCCAGTTGGTCTGGTCAAGGTGGGAATAGAGAATTCAGGTTCTTCTGTAGGTTTAGTTCCAACAGAATCGGGTTCTGGAAAATTTCCAGAATTACTTGTTTTTACATCGGGTTCACTGCTTTTATCATTAAGGTCCAGAATAGACAGATCTTCTTCAAGATTTTCAAGAGAAGACTTAGGTTCATATGGATCAGTTTCATCAAATTTGATATGTATTGATTCTTCCACACATTTTGTTCTTTTGTTAAAGACTCTATAAGATTTACTAGTTATAGAGTAACCTAGAAAGATTCCCTCATCACTTTTAGAAGAATAATTTTCAAGATTATCCTTAGTATTGAGAATAAAGACTTTGCAACCAAAAACTCTGAAGTAACTAACTTTAGGATTTCAATTATTCCACAGTTCATAAGAGGGCCTTTTAAGAACAGGTCTAATTAAGACTCTATTTATAATATAAAAAGATGTATTGATAGCTTCAGCCCAAAAGTAAATAGGTAGGTCATACTCATTAAGCATAGTTCTTGCAATTTCTTGAAGGGTTTTATTCTTTCTTTCAACTACACCATTCTGTTGAGGTGTCCTAGGGCCAGAGAAGTTGTGATTGTATCTATTGTGTGAGCAGTATGATTCGAATTCATGATTTTCAAACTCACGGCCAAGATCACTTCTCAAGGTTTTAATTTTAAGACCACTAATGTTTTTTAAAGACTTGGAGTATTTCATAAAGTAAGAACAAGCTTCACTTTTGTGAGCTAGAAAATATACCCAAGTATATATAGAAAATTCATCAACTAAGACATAAAGATAGTGCTTCCCATTTAAGATTTAAATTCTAGAAGGTCCAAACAAATCCATGTGAACCAACTCAAGAGGTTGATAAGTTGAAACTTCTTTCTTTAATTTGAAAGAAACTTTATATTGCTTTCCCTTTTGATAGGGATTACAAACTTTATTAGCTGGGAATTCAAGTTTAGGTAGGTCTCTAACCAATTTCTTCCTAGTCAGTTTTCTGAGTGGATGAACATTGTAGTGTCCTAATCTTCTATGTCATAGCCAAGACTCTTTATGAAAAGCATTTAAACAGGTAACCTTTTGTTTGGATAAAGAATTTAAATCTACAGTATAAACATTTTCATTTATCAAGGCAGTAAATACCAAAGCATTTTTAGAACCAAATACATTACAAGAATCATTTTCAAACTTAACATTAAATCCATCATCACACAACTATGAAATGCTTAACAGATTATATTTTAGTCCATCAACAATTAAAACCTTATAAATCAAAATTGAATCAGTGTTACCAATTTGGCCTAAGCCGATGATTTTTCCTTTTGAGTCATCACCAAAGGTGACATTTCCTCCATCAACCTTGACTAAGCTTTTAAAACATGAGAAGTCTCCTGTCATATGTCTTGAATATCCATTATCCATGTACCATGTATTCCTATAGGAACTCTTCAAGAAAGTCTGTAACATCCCAAGTAAGTAATGAATAGTAGATATTTTTATCTATGTCTATTAATGATTAAGATAGTGTTTTAGAGGCTTAAAATGAAAATAAATACAATATTATGCATGGAATTCACTAATATTCTTAAAAGATTATTTTACTGCCTTTTGATGGCAAATCCTTTTTAAATCTATCTTTTAAAAATTTTATAAGATATGTTTGTCAAAATAAACTTAATCTTTATGATTGGTACATCAAAATTTACTTTGTGTGAATTTTTGGTATTTTTCGGACAATGTTCATTTTTTAATGAATAGTGAAAAATACTGTATTTTACATCAAAACTGCTTTTTAATCTAATTTATTTATATGATTAGATTATCTTTTGAATTGGTCTTAAAGTGTAATATGAATATATTTTTACCATTTAATCCAATGGTGGTCATTGGAATCAATTTCACTTTAAAATTGGACTTAAACTGGTGTCAATCTTTTGATACTTATTGTTTCATAAAAACATGCTATTTGTCATGACAGCGGGAATTAATTATTAAATTAATTAATGTGACTTATATGTTTTGAATTTTGTAAAATAGACTTCATTTTTGAATTCCTAATATCAAATATAGATTAGGGTGAATTTTTTGTAATTTTCTGAAAAACTTCAATTTTTGATGAATAGTGAAACCACTAAGTGGTACTTATAAAAACTGATTTTCCGTTTAATTGAAATTTTTCCATCATTGTGTTTTGAATTTCAAAAATCCGACATACATGGTTGTCATTAAGAAGTAAAATGTGGTTCAATGAGATTAAAATAATTTTTTGGTGAATAGTAACTTATTAAGTTTTTAATCGCGATTAGGGGTAATTAGTGTAGTTTAAGGTAAAAATAATGATTTAATAATATGAAATGACCAAGACACATGTCTTAACCATATTGGATGTGTCATTTCCGACCAAGATAAGCCATGGGTCAACTTGGGGAACCCATGGAGCCACTTTGGTTGGGAAATGACATAAATAACTTTTTATTTAATGTTAAAGTAAAAATGACACAAACATGAGTTATTTTACTAAAACAATTTTTACATGGGGTTATACAAGTCAGATGTTTGACTATAAATATTCATTAGAAAGATAAAAATATTTCCTACATCATAGTAGTTGTTTTATAATTTTTATACATTAAATAAATTAAATTATTTATGACATCATGATGATGCAGCGATGACCTCATTATTTAACGATTTAAATAAAATGGAAAGATAATGTAAAATCTAAGACCTACACATGGACAAAACCTATTGGATGAGTGGATTTAGAACCCTTATCACCTTATCCTATAATTATATCAATGTGGGACCATTTAAATCCGAAACTCATTTTCACATAAAGTAATATTTCTTTACTTTCCAAGAGTGCCCCTCCTCTCCTCTTATAAAAGGCCCCCACCTCTACCTCCTTACCCACACTCCCAAAGCCTTTGTCTCAGCCATCCCCTGCCTGTTTACTCTCTCCACATCCCTCTCCTAATCCTAGATGATTCCCTTTGGGCAGAATCCTTTCAAAGGAAGCCTTTAGGCTCAAATCAAAAGGAGTTACACTTTTAAAGGTAATTCATTCTCTCATGTTCATTTGTTTTATTTAGCTTCTCCAACCCCCCTAAACTCTTTTTATTTACTTATTTTGTAAAAACACCAGTATCTTCAATATACTAGGATATTGTTATAAGATTTATTCGAGCTACACTCTCACACAACTACATCAAATGGTTAAAGAACATACGGTTTCCATGGATGGCGAAATTCTGCCTCCCGAAACGATGATTGTTCAATACTCATTTAACACCTTCAAAGGTGTCCATTATGATGTAACTATATTTATATATGATATATAATATGTTTATTATTTCCTTAAGCTTCTGTATTTTTCATTTATGGCATACCGTTATTGTTTCCATTATGGGTAAACACAATATCTTCATTTTAGGAAGTGCGGACTACCGCCCCCTGAAAGTGATTTGATTCGTTAATACCATATGTGGGATGTGTAAAGGATAAAGTTAATGATATTATATATGTTATTATACTGGAATTATAATGTACTCTTATATCATTATGATTCCATTCCAGAAAATACGAAATAGAAATGGAACTAGCGTTCATGCGTACGTATGGCTTACCGTCTCCATGAACGGTGCATTTCATTTTCTTACCTCTAAATGTGATGTAATATTATAAATACATGTATATGCTGAATATATATGATATATATGTTATCCAAATAATTAATATCATTCTGGATATAATGAACCTTTGACCAAATTAACAACATTTAAGTGTAAGAATTCTATTTTTGACTTAAGAACCAAATACCGACAAAATGAACATTATTAACTTAAATGATTACATGATGTTAATAACATGGTATAAAAGGAATAATGAACTTGAAAAAGGTTATTAAGCAAGTAGAGATTAACTCAAGTTTATTATTCAGGAGATTAAATAACGGTTGGGTCAAGTCGGATACGAGGTATGGGACTTCGTCTCAATCTCCTTACATTGAGGCATATTTTATTTTATACACAACTTTCTTTTATACGGTGTATAAACCCATTTGACTTTTACGTTTATTCAAAAGGAATCTTTTTTATACGAAGCGTTTACTAAACGACAAAAGGGAATTTTTTTGTCATACGTATGCGGCGACAACGACTTCTCCGCCGTCGTGACCGTTATTTGAGTTTCGGCTTCCTCTACAAGTCATACCTTCTTTTTAAAAGAAAATTAAATACCATGTTTTACTTTTCTTTTATTTTGGTATCGAAAATGGTTTTCATAATGTTTTTATATCAATGTGTTGTATTGATATCTTGTGATTGAAATGTGGGAATGTTATGTTTCCTTTATGCATGTTTTATTTGATATGATTATGTTGAGGTTCTTGGGAATTATTATGAAAACGGGTGGTTCCGTGATAAACTAAGGGCGGGTGAGCCCGATATAGCTCTCCAATGCATTGGGTAACGCGAAGGAGTGAAATGTTAAGGTTTCTCTGAAGAGATTTAGGGAATATATTGTGATGGGTATTCCAGATGTAACCAAGAGGGTTACTCCCTACGTAAGAATGTTATGAATGCCTCAAGTTACCTTTATGTCTTATGATTTCTATGATTTATTCATGATTTGATGAGGTATGTTAAAGTGCTTATGTTTTATGGGTAAAGTATGATCTCATCCTTATGTATATATGTACCCATGTTTCCTTTCCATATTTTTATATCCCTTACTGAGCTTTTTATGCTCATCCCAAGTTTTTTTGAAATGTTTTTCACAGGTCAAGGGAAAGGTACATGGTATGATGATAGTGTCAAGGAAGTGTCAAGAAAGAATCCATGTTTATTTTAAATATGTTTCCATTGATGGGAATGAATAATACTATCTTTATTTAACCACTTTGTTTATATGTGGAATGTAATGCAAGTTTTATGATCTAATTCTCTAAAACTCTAAACCCGAAAAGATCATCAATGTGTAATCTTGTAATAACTCAAGATTAAGTATGGTTTAAGGCTGGGGCCTTATAGTTGGTATCATAGGTTGGTTTAGATAACTTTAGGAGTTATAATTCTATTAAATGATTATCCAAAAATATATTTTTTTGAAATGATATAGCATTTCAAGATTACCATGTTGCTTCATCTAAGACATGTTTGTTCAGAATGGTTTTCCGTAGAGGAAACAGGGAAGCAGTGCTAGGAAGGCATACAGAAGGAAATAACCTTCCGAATCCGCATCCTGAGATGGTCAGAATTGGAACTGAACAGTTTGTTGCAGTAATGGCGCAGTTGACTCAAGCTATAAATGGTGGTGGTATCCATGCATGAGATCAGCCAGATCAACCGCAGAGGAACATGTCAGTGGTGGAACATTTCATGAGGCAACATCCCCCATCATTCCGAGGATCATCTGACCATGTGCTATCTGAAGGGTGGATTAAAGCACTGGAGAAGATTTTCGATGTCATGGTGTGTTCAGACAATCAAAAGGTTAGTCTTTCAATTTACCGTTTGGAGGGTGAGGCGGATCAGTGGTGGTCGATGGTTAAAAATATCAGGGACGCTGATGAGATTGAAGCTCTCGACTGGGATGAATTCAAAGGTATGTTTCTTGAGAAGTATTTCCATAAGGCTGTTCGACTTAGGATGGAAAAAAAATTCTTGGAATTGAGGCAAGAGGAAGACTCAGTGGCTACCTATGAAGAAAGGTTCACTCGATTGGCAAGGTATGCTCCAAATTTTATCCGAGACTTTGATAGTAAAATCAATCGTTTTTACTCAGGATTAAAGCCAAAATATCGAAGGTCACTAGCTTCTCATGAGTTTAAAAGTTATGAAAATCTTTTTCGTTGTGCTGAGAAGGTGGAAATGGAGTTTGTCGATGATCATGTGTTCTATAACAACCAACAGAAGAAGAGACCAAGGTGGCAGGAGAAATGTAAGAATTCTTCGAAAAAGTCTGATGGTAAGAAAACTAAGTTTCTAGTTTGTGATAAATGTGGCAAAAGGCATGCTGGGGAATGTCTTCTAAATTCTGGAAAGTGCTACCGATGTGGTAATATGGGACATAAGGCTCGTGATTCCACTGAAAAAGATCAGGGTGATGGTAAGACCAAATTTTATTTATAATTAGTGAAATTTTTTATGTGCAATGAGATGGGTCACTATGAAAACGAGTGTCCGACAAAGAGATTGAGTGATGGAAAGCAGTTAGACTACAAGCAGAAAGGGGTGGTGAAATCCTTTGCAACTACTTCAGCAGATGTCGGTCCATCAAATGAAGTTGTATCAGGTACTTTGTTTGTTTTTTCAGATTATGCCAGTGTGTTGTTTGATTCGGGGTCTACACATTATTTCATCTCTGAAACCTTTTCTAGTAAAATGGGAATACCATCTCAAGAAATGACTCCTGAAATTTTAGTAAAAACACCTGGGGGGAATGTTGAGGCAAAAAGAATTTATAAGAATCTTCCTATCCTTATCTATGGAAAGAACCTACTTGCAAACCTTATTGTTCTACCTCTAGTAGAGTTTGATGTTATCCTGGGTATGGATTGGCTCTCTATTTACCATGCTAAGATTGACTGTAGAGCTAAAGAAGTTTCTTTTCAGAAAGACTTTCATTTTGTTTACAAGAATGAACCCTTACTGTTGATAACTTTTCAAGAGGCCAAGAAACTTGTAAAAGATGGAAATGAATGTTACCTTGCACACATCGTTGAAAATAAAGGAACTGTTCAGATTAATGATGTGCCAGTGGTAAATGAGTATCCTGATGTTTTTCCTGATGAGTTGCCTGGAATAATACCAGATCGGGAAGTTGAATTTACTGTTGACTTAGTTCCTGATGCTAAGCCAATTTCAAAACCCCCTTATCGAATGGCTCAAATTGAAATTTTAGAGTTGAAGGAGCAATTGCAAGATTTATTAGAGAAAGGTTTCATTCGACCTAGCACATCACCATGGGGTGCTCCTGTCTTGTTTGTTAAAAAGAAAGATAGTTCTATGAGACTTTGCATTGACTATAGAGCCTTGAATAACATCACTGTTAAGAAAAAATATCCTTTGCCTCATATCGATGATTTTTTTGATCAGATCTAGGGAGCTCAGTTTTTTTCAAAGATTGACCTGAGATCGGGGTACCATCAGCTGAAGGTAAAGGAGGCAGATATTCCGAAGACCGCATTCCGTACGAGATATGGCCATTATGAATTTGTAGTAATGCCTTTTGGGCTAACCAATGCACCTGCTGTATTCATGGACTTAATGAATAGAATTTTCCATGAGTTCTTGGATAAGTTTGTGGTGGTTTTCATTGATGATATTTTGGTGTTTTCTAAAAGTAAAGAGGAGCATGAAAGACATTTAAGGGTTATCTTGCAAACCTTAAAAGAAAATAAACTGTATGGAAAATTCAGCAAGTGTGAGTTTTGGTTGCAACAAATTTCTTTCCTTGGTCACATTGTTTCTAAATATGGAATAACTGTTGATCCTGCAAAAACAAAAGTTGCGGAAGAATGGCCAAGAACCACAAATGTAATCGAGATTCGTAGCTTCCTTGGTTTGGCAGGCTATTACCGAAGGTTTGTTAGAAATTTTTCACGGTTATCTAGTCCAATAACTAAGCTAACTCAGAAGGGTGTTAAGTTTATCTGGACAAAATAATGTGATGATTGTTTTCAGGAACTGAAAAGAAGATTGGTGAATGCTCCAGTTTTGGCACTACCTTCTAGAAATGGTGAGTTTGTCATCTACAGCGATGCTTCATTGAAAGGACTTGGTTGCGTCCTAATGCAGAATGATCAGGTAATTGCTTATGCTTCATGAAAGTTGAAAACTCATGAGGTAAATTACCCTACACATGATTTGGAATTAGGTGCTGTTGTTTTTGCTTTAAAAATTTGGAGGCATCATTTGTATGGAGTAAAGTGTGAAATATATACCGATCATAAAAGTTTAAAGTATATATTCACTCAGAAATAATTGAACATGAGACAAAGGAGATGGCTAGAATTAATCAAGGATTATGATTGTACAATTCATTACCATCCATGAAAAGAAAATAAATTGGATGATGCTTTGAGTCGAAAAAGTAATGCTTCATTAGCAATGTTGCGTTTGGAACGTGATCCTTTGGTTAAGGATTTGATGAGATTTGGCATGGAAGTTGTTGGTGCAGGAATTTCTTCTATTTTGTTTCAGGTATCAGTGAGATCATCTCTATCATATAGAATCAAGCAAGCACAGAAGCAAGACAGTGAGTTGCAGAAAAAGGTAGAGCTGGTTCAGAAAGGTAAGTTGCCTGAATTAAACAATGATAATGATTGTGTTTTGAGATTTGGGAAGAGATTGTGTGTGCCTTGTGATTCACAGTTGAAGAGAGAGTTGTTATGTGAAGCCCATAGTTCTCCGTTTTCAGTTCATCCTGGCAGTACTAAGATGTATAGAGATCTGCGGGAGTATTACTGGTGGGATGGAATGAAAAGGGATATTGCTTATTTTACTGTGAAGTGTTTGACATGTCAACAGGTTAAAGAAAAGCGGCAGTTACCGAAAGGGATGCTTCATCCTTTACCAGTGCCAGAGTGGAAATGGGAGAATATATCCATGGACTTTGTTGTGGGATTACCGAACACATCTCGAGGTAATAATGCAATCTGGGTTATTGTTGATCGCTTGACTAAATCTGCTCATTTCCTTGCCATACGAGATACTTTTTCCCTGGATCAACATTCCCGTTTGTATCTTAAATAGTTAGTCAGGTTACATAGAGTTCCTCTCTCCATTGTATCTAACCGTGATCCCAGGTTCACTTCTAACTTTTGGAAAGGCCTTCATAAGTCATTGGGTACTGAATTAAATTTTAGTACAGCATTTCATCCTCAATCAGATGGGCAGTCAGAATGAACAATTCAGACCTTAGAGGATATGCTATGAGATTGTTCTATGGATTATCAGGGAAGTTGGGACCAATATATTTCTTTGGTTGAATTTTCATATAATAACAGTTTTTATTCCAGTATATAGATGGCGCCATTTCAGGCATTATATGGGAAGTGGTGTTGAAATCCAGCTTTCTGGGATGAAGTGGGTGAAAGGAAGTTGACGGGACCAGAATTGGTAGAAGAGATGGCAGAAAAAGTTCAGCTGATTCAGAATCACATGAGAACAGCTCAGAGTAGGCAGAAGAGTTATGTAGACAATAGGAGGAAGGATCTATCTTTTGAGGTAGGTGATCATGTTTTTCTCAAAGTATCACCATGGAAAAGTGTGATGTGATTTGGTAAGAAAGGAAAGCTGAGTCCAAGGTTCATTGGACCATATGAAATTCTAGAAAGAGTTGGATCAGTTGCTTACCGAGTGGCTTTACCTCTGAGTTTATCTTAGGTACACAATGTTTTTCACATTTCGATGTTGAGAAAGTATATCCCAGATCCATCTCGTGTTTTGAGTCCAGAGGTAGTTCAGCTGGAAGAGAACCTATCTTATGAGGAACAACCGGTCCAGATTCTTGACCACAGGGAGCAAGTGTTACGGAATAAGGTGATTAAGCAGGTAAAGGTTTTGTGGAAAAACCACATGATGGAAGAGGCAACATGGGAATCTGAAAATGCAATGAGGGATAAGTACCCCCATTTATTCGATAAGTAAATAAATTGCGGGGACACAATTTTCTAAAGGGGGGAAGGATGTAACATCCCAAGTAAGTAATGAATAATAGATATTTTTATCTATGTCTATTAATGATTAAGATAGTGTTTTAGAGGCTTACAATGAAAATTAATACAATCTTATGCATGGAATACACTAATATTCTTAAAAGATTGTTTTACTGCCTTTTGATGGAAAATCCTTTTTAAATCTATCTTTTGACAATTTTATAAGATATTTTTGGCAAAATAAACTTAATATTTATTATTGGGACATCAAAATTTACTTTGTGTGAATTTTTGGTATTTTTCAGACAATGTTCATTTTTTAATGAATAGTGAAAAATACTGCATTTTACATCAAAACTGCTTTTTAATCTAATTTATTTGTATGATTAGATTATCTTTTGAATTGGTCTTAAAGTGTAATATGAATATATTTTTACCGTTTAATCCAATGGTGGTCATTGGAATCAATTTCACTTTAAAATTGGACTTAAACTGGTGTCAATCTTTTGATACTTATTGTTTCATAAAAACACGCTATTTGTCATGACAGCGGGAATTAATTATTAAATTAATTAATGTGACTTATATGTTTTGAATTTTGTAAAATAGACTTCATTTTTTAATTTGTAATATCAAATATAGCTTAGGGTGAATATTTGGTAATTTTCTGAAAAACTTCAATTTTTGATGAATAGTGAAACCACTAAGTGGTACTTATAAAAACTGATTTTCCGTTTAAATGAAATTTTGCCATCATTGTGTTTTGAATTTCAAAAATCCGACATACATGGTTGTAATTAAGAAGTAAAATGTGGTTCAATGAGATTAAAATAATTTTTTGGTGAAAAGTAACTTATTAAGTTTTTAATCGCGATTAGTGGTAATTAGTGTAGTTTAAGGTAAAAATAATGCTTTAATAATATGAAATGACCTAGAAAAATGTCATAACCTAATTGGATGTGTCATGGCCGACCATGAAAAGCCATGGGTAAACTTGGGGACCCCATGGAGCCACTTTGGTTGGGAAATGACATAAATAACTTTTTATTTAATGTTAAAGTAAAAATGACACAAACATGAGTTATTTTACTAAAACAATTTTTACAAGGGGTTATACAAGTCAGATTTTTGACTATAAATATTAATTAGAAAGATAAAAATATTTCCTACATCATAGTATTTTTTATAATTTTTATACATTAAATAAATTAAATTATTTATGACATCATGATGATGCAGCGATGACCTCATTATTTAACGATTTAAATAAAATGGAAAGATAATGTAAAATCTAAGTCCAAAACATATAAAAAACCTATTGTATGAGTGGATTTAGAACCCTTATCACCTTATCCTAGAATTATATCAATGTGGGAACATTTAAATCCGAAACTCATTTTCAAATAAAGTAATATTTCTTTACTTTCCAAGAGTGCCCCTCCTCTCCTCTTATAAAAGGCCCCCACCTCTACCTCCTTACCCACACTCCCAAAGCCTTTGTCTCGGCCATCCCCTGCCCATTTACTCTCTCCACATCCCTCTCCTAATCCTAGATGATTCCCTTTGGGCAGAATCCTTTAAAAGGAAGCCTTTAGGCTCAAATCAAAAGGAGTTACACTTTTAAAGGTAATTCATTCTCTCATGTTCATTTGTTTTATTTAGCTTCTCCAACCCCCCTAAACTCTTTTTATTTACTTATTTTGTAAAAACACCAGTATCTTCAATATACTAGGATATTGTTATAAGATTTATTCGAGCTACACTCTCACACAACTACATCAAATGGTTAAAGAACATACGGTTTCCATGGATGGCGAAATTCTGCCTCCCGAAATGATGATTGTTCAATACTCATTTAACACCTTCAAAGGTGGCCATTATGATGTAACTATATTTATATATGATATATAATATGTTTATTATTTCCTTAAGCTTCTGTATTTTTCATTTATGGCATACCGTTATTGTTTCCATTATGGGTAAACACAATATCTTCATTTTAGGAAGTGCGGACTACCGCCCCCTGAAAGTGATTTGATTCGTTAATACCATATGTGGGATGTGTAAAGGATAAAGTTAATGATATTATATATGTTATTATACTGGAATTATAATATACTCTTATATCATTATGATTCCATTCCAGAAAATACGAAATAGAAATGGAACTAGCGTTCATGCGTACATATGGCTTACCGTCTCCATGAACGGTGCATTTCATTTTCTTACCTCTAAATGTGATGTAATATTATAAATACATGTATATGCTGAATATATATGATATATATGTTATCCAAATCATTAATATCATTCTGGATATAATGAACCTTTGACCAAATTAACAACATTTAAGTGTAAGAAGTCTATTTTTGACTTAAGAACCAAATACCGACAAAATGAACATTATTAACTTAAATGATTACATGATGTTAATAACATGGTATAAAAGGAATAATGAACTTGAAAAAGGTTCTTAAGCAAGTAGAGATTAACTCAAGTTTATTATTCAGGAGATTAAAGAACGGTTGGGTCAAGTCGGATACGAGGTATGGGACTTCGTCTCAATCTCCTTACATTGAGGCATATTTTATTTTATACACAACTTTCTTTTATACGGTGTATAAACCCATTTGACTTTTACGTTTATTCAAAAGGAATCTTTTTTATACGAAGCGTTTACTAAACGACAAAAGGGAATTTTTTTGTCATACGTATGCGGCGACAACGACTTCTCCGTCGTCGTGACCGTTATTTGAGTTTCGGCTTCCTCTACAAGCCATACCTTCTTTTTAAAAGAAAAATAAATACCATGTTTTACTTTTCTTTTATTTTGGTATCGAAAATGGTTTTCATAATGTTTTTATATCAATGTGTTGTATTGATATCTTGTGATTGAAATGTGGGAATGTTATGTTTCCTTTATCCATGTTTTATTTGATATGATTATGTTGAGGTTCTTGGGCATTATTATGAAAACGGGTGGTTCCGTGATAAACTAAGGGCGGGTGAGCCCGATATAGCTCTCCAATGCATTGGGTAATGCGAAGGAGTGAAATGTTAAGGTTTCTCTGAAGAGATTTAGGGAATATATTGTGATGGGTATTCCAAATGTAACCAAGAGGGTTACTCCCTACGTAAGAATGTTATGAATGCCTCAAGTTACCTTTATGTCTTATGATTTCTATGATTTATTCATGATTTGATGAGGTATGTTAAAGTGCTTATGTTTTATGGGTAAAGTATGATCTCATCCTTATGTATATATGTACCCATGTTTCCTTTCCATATTTTTATATCCCTTACTGAGCTTTTTATGCTCATCCCAAGTTTTTTTGAAATGTTTTTCACAGGTCAAGGGAAAGGTACATGGTATGATGATAGTGTCAAGGAAGTGTCAAGAAAGAATCCATGTTTATTTTAAATATGTTTTCATTGATGGGAATGAATAATACTATCTTTATTTAACCACTTTGTTTATATGTGGAATGTAATGCAAGTTTTATGATCTAATTCTCTAAAACTCTAAACCCGAAAAGATCCTCAATGTGTAATCTTGTAATAACTCAAGATTAAGTAAGGTTTAAGGCTGGGGCCTTATAGTTGGTATCATAGGTTGGTTTAGATAACTTTAGGAGTTATAATTATATTAAATGATTATCAGAAAATATATTTTTTTGAAATGATATAGCATTTCAAGATTACCATGTTGCTTCATCTAAGACATGTTTGTTCAGAATGGTTTTCCTTAGAGGAAACAGGGAAGCAGTGCTAGGAAGGCATACAGAAGGAAATAACCTTCCGAATCCGCATCCTGAGATGGTCAGAATTGGAACTGAACAGTTTGTTGCAGTAATGGCGCAGTTGACTCAGGCTATAAATGGTGGTGGTATCCATGCATGAGATCAGCCAGATCAACCGCAGAGGAACATTTCAGTGGTGGAACATTTCATGAGGCAACATCCCCCATCATTCCGAGGATCATCTGACCATGTGCTATCTGAAGGGTGGATTAAAGCACTGGAGAAGATTTTCTATGTCATGGTGTGTTCAGACAATCAAAAGGTCAGTCTTTCCATTTACCGTTTGGAGGGTGAGGCGGATCAGTGGTGGTCGATGGTTAAAAATATCAGGGACGCTGATGAGATTGAAGCTCCCGACTGGGATGAATTCAAAGGTATGTTTCTTGAGAAGTATTTCCATAAGGCTGTTCGAATTAGGATGGAAAAGAAATTCTTGGAATTGAGTCAAGAGGAAGACTCAGTGGCTACCTATGAAGAAAGATTCACTCGATTGGCAAGGTATGCTCCAAATTTTATCCGAGACTTTGATAGTAAAATCAATCGTTTTTACTCAGGATTAAAGCCAAAATATCGAAGGTCACTAGCTTCTCATGAGTTTAAAAGTTATGAAAAGCTTTTTCGTTGTGCTGAGAAGGTGGAAATGGAGTTTGTCGATGATCATGTGTTCTATAACAACCAACAGAAGAAGAGACCAAGGTGGCAGGAGAAAGGTAAGAATTCTTCGAAAAAGTCTGATGGTAAGAAAACTAAGTTTCTAGTTTGTGATAAATGTGGCAAAAGGCATGCTGGGGAATGTCTTCTGAATTCTGGAAAGTGCTAACGATGTGGTAATATGGGACATAAGGCTCGTGATTGCACTGAAAAAGATCAGGGTGATGGTAAGACCAAATTTTATTTATAATTAGTGAAATTTTTTATGTGCAATGAGATGGGTCACTATGAAAACGAGTGTCCGACAAAGAGATTGAGTGATGGAAAGCAGTTAGACTACAAGCAGAAAGGGGTGGTGAAATCCTTTGCAACTACTTCAGCAGATGTCGGTCCATCAAATGAAGTTGTATCAGGTACTTTGTTTGTTTTTTCAGATTATGCCAGTGTGTTGTTTGATTCGGGGTCTACACATTATTTCATCTCTGAAACCTTTTCTAGTAAAATGGGAATACCATCTCAAGAAATGACTCCTGAAATTTTAGTAAAAACACCTGGGGGGAATGTTGAGGCAAAAAGAATTTATAAGAATCTTCCTATCCTTATCTGTGGAAAGAACCTACTTGCAAACCTTATTGTTCTACCTCTAGTAGAGTTTGATGTTATCCTGGGTATGGATTGGCTCTCTATTTACCATGCTAAGATTGACTGTAGAGCTAAAGAAGTTTCTTTTCAGAAATACTTTCAGTTTGTTTACAAGAATGAACCCTTACTGTTGATAACTTTTCAAGAGGCCAAGAAACTTGTAAAAGATGGAAATGAATGTTACCTTGCACACATCGTTGAAAATAAAGGAACTGTTCAGATTAATGATGTGCCAGTGGTAAATGAGTATCCTGATGTTTTTCCTGATGAGTTGCCTGGAATAATACCAGATCGGGAAGTTGAATTTACTGTTGACTTAGTTCCTGATGCTAAGCCAATTTCAAAACCCCCTTATCGAATGGATCAAATTGAAATTTTAGAGTTGAAGGAGAAATTGCAAGATTTATTAGAGAAAGGTTTCATTCGACCTAGCACATCACCATGGGGTGCTCCTGTCTTGTTTGTTAAAATGAAAGATAGTTCTATGAGACTTTGCATTGACTATAGAGCCTTGAATAACATCACTGTTAAGAAAAAATATCCTTTGCCTCATATCGATGATTTGTTTGATCAGCTCTAGGGAGCTCAGTTTTTTTCAAAGATTGACCTGAGATCGGGGTACCATCAGCTGAAGGTAAAGGAGGCAGATATTCCGAAGACCGCGTTCCGTACGAGATATGGCCATTATGAATTTGTAGTAATGCCTTTTGGGCTAACCAATTCACCTGCTGTATTCATGGACTTAATGAATAGAATTTTCCATGAGTTCTTGGATAAGTTTGTGGTGGTTTTCATTGATGATATTTTGGTGTTTTCTAAAAGTAAAGAGGATCATGAAAGACATTTAAGGGTTATCTTGCAAACCTTAAAAGAAAATAAACTGTATGGAAAATTCCGCAAGTGTGAGTTTTGGTTGCAACAAATTTCTTTCCTTGGTCACATTGTTTCTAAATATGGAATAACTGTTGATCCTGCAAAAACAAAAGTTGTGGAAGAATGGCCAAGACCCACAAATGTAACCGAGATTCGTAGCTTCCTTGGTTTGGCAGGCTATTACCGAAGGTTTGTTAGAAATTTTTCACGGTTATCTAGTCCAATAACTAAGCTAACTCAGAAGGGTGTTAAGTTTATCTGGACAAAATAATGTGATGATTGTTTTCAGGAACTGAAAAGAAGATTGGTGAATGCTCCAGTTTTGGCACTACCTTCCAGAAATGGTGAGTTTGTCATCTACAGCGATGCTTCATTGAAAGGACTTGGCTGCGTCCTAATGCAGAATGATCAGGTAATTGCTTATGCTTCATGAAAGTTGAAAACTCATGAGGTAAATTACCCTACACATGATTTGGAATTAGCTGATGTTGTTTTTGCTTTAAAAATTTGGAGGCATCATTTGTATGGAGTAAAGTGTGAAATATATACCGATCATAAAAGTTTAAAGTATATATTCACTCAGAAAGAATTGAACATGAGACAAAGGAGATGGATAGAATTAATCAAGGATTATGATTGTACAATTCATTACCATCCATGAAAAGAAAATAAAGTGGATGATGCTTTGAGTCGAAAAAGTAATGCTTCATTAGCAATGTTGTGTTTGGAACGTGATCCTTTGGTTAAGGATTTGATGAGATTTGGCATGGAAGTTGTTGGTGCAGGAATTTCTTCTATTTTGTTTCAGGTATCAGTGAGATCATCTCTATCAGATAGAATCAAGCAAGCACAGAAGCAAGACAGTGAGTTGGAGAAAAAGGTAGAGCTAGTTCAGAAAGGTAAGTTGCCTGAATTCAACAATGATAATGATTGTGTTTTGAGATTTGGGAAGAGATTGTGTGTGCCTTGTGATTCACAGTTGAAGAGAGATTTGTTATGTGAAGCTCATAGTTCTCCGTTTTCAGTTCATCCTGGTAGTACTAAGATGTATAGAGATCTGCGGGAGTATTACTGGTGGGATGGAATGAAAAGGGATATTGCTTATTTTACTGTGAAGCGTTTGACATGTCAACAGGTTAAAGCAAAGCGGCAGTTACCGAAAGGGATGCTTCATCCTTTACCAGTGCCAGAGTGGAAATGGGAGAATATATCCATGGACTTTGTTGTGGGATTACCGAACACATCTTGAGGTAATAATGCAATCTGGGTTATTGTTGATCGCTTGACTAAATTTGCTCATTTCCTTGCCATACGAGATACTTTTTCCCTGGATCAACATTCCCGTTTGTATCTTAAATAGTTAGTCAGGTTACATAGAGTTCCTCTCTCCATTGTATCTAACCGTGATCCCAGGTTCACTTCTAACTTTTGGAAAGGCCTTCATAAGTCGTTGGGTACTGAATTAAATTTTAGTACAGCATTTCATCCTCAATCAGATGGGCAGTCAGAACGAACAATTCAGACCTTAGAGGATATGCTATGAGATTGTTCTATGGATTATCAGGGAAGTTGGGACCAATATCTTTCTTTGGTTGAATTTTCATATAATAACAGTTTTCATTCCAGTATATAGATGGCGCCATTTCAGGCATTATATGGGAAGCGGTGTTGAACTCCAGCTTTCTGGGATGAAGTGGGTGAAAGGAAGTTGACGGGACCAGAATTGGTAGAAGAGATGGCATAAAAAGTTCAGCTGATTCAGAAGCACATGAGAACAGCTCAGAGTAGGCAGAAGAGTTATGTAGACAATAGGAGGAAGGATCTATCTTTTGAGGTAGGTGATTATGTTTTTCTCAAAGTATCACCATGGAAAAGTGTGATGTGATTTGGTAAGAAAGGAAAGCTGAGTCCAAGGTTCATTGGACCATATGAAATTCTGGAAAGAGTTGGATCAGTTTCTTACCGAGTGGCTTTACCTCTGAGTTTATCTTAGGTACACAATGTTTTTCACATTTCGATGTTGAGAAAGTATATGCCAGATCCATCTCATGTTTTGAGTCCAGAGGTAGTTCAGCTGGAAGAGAACCTATCTTATGAGGAACAACCGGTCCAGATTCTTGACCACAGGGAGCAAGTGTTACGGAATAAGGTGATTAAGCAGGTAAAGGTTTTGTGGAAAAACCACATGATGGAAGAGGCAACATGGGAATCTGAAAATGCAATGAGGGATAAGTACCCCCATTTATTCGATAAGTAAATAAATTGCGGGGACACAATTTTCTAAAGGGGGGAAGGATGTAACATCCCAAGTAAGTAATGAATAATAGATATTTTTATCTATGTATATTAATGATTAAGATAGTGTTTTAGAGGCTTAAAATGAAAATAAATACAATCTTATGCATGGAATACACTAATATTCTTAAAAGATTGTTTTACTGCCTTTTGATGGAAAATCCTTTTTAAATCTATCTTTTGACAATTTTATAAGATATTTTTGGCAAAATAAACTTAATCTTTATTATTGGGACATCAAAATTTACTTTGTGTGAATTTTTGGTATTTTTCAGACAATGTTCATTTTTTAATGAATAGTGAAAAATACTGCATTTTACATCAAAACTGCTTTTTAATCTAATTTATTTGTATGATTAGATTATCTTTTGAATTGGTCTTAAAGTGTAATATGAATATATTTTTACCGTTTAATCCAATGGTGGTCATTGGAATCAATTTCACTTTAAAATTGGACTTAAACTGGTGTCAATCTTTTGATACTTATTGTTTCATAAAAACACGCTATTTGTCATGATAGCGGGAATTAATTATTAAATTAATTAATGTGACTTATATGTTTTGAATTTTGTAAAATAGACTTCATTTTTGAATTTGGAATATCAAATATAGCTTAGGGTGAATTTTTGGTAATTTTCTGAAAAACTTCAATTTTTGATGAATAGTGAAACCACTAAGTGGTACTTATAAAAACTGATTTTCCGTTTAAATGAAATTTTTCCATCATTGTCTTTTGAATTTCAAAAATCCGACATACATGGTTGTCATTAAGAAGTAAAATGTGGTTCAATGAGATTAAAATAATTTTTTGGTGAAAAGTAACTTATTAAGTTTTTAATCGCGATTAGTGGTAATTAGTGTAGTTTAAGGTAAAAATAATGCTTTAATAATATGAAATGACCTAGAAAAATGTCATAACCTAATTGGATGTGTCATGGCCGACCATGAAAATCCATGGGTCAACTTGGGGACCCCATGGATCCACTTTGGTTGGGAAATGACATAAATAACTTTTTATTTAATGTTAAAGTAAAAATGACACAAACATGAGTTATTTTACTAAAACAATTTTTACAAGGGGTTATACAAGTCAGATTTTTGACTATAAATATTAATTAGAAAGATAAAAATATTTCCTACATCCTAGTATTTTTTATAATTTTTAGACATTAAATAAATTAAATTATTTATGACATCATGATGATGCAGCGATTACCTCGTTATTTAACGATTTAAATAAAATGGAAAGATAATGTAAAATCTAAGTCCTAAACATGGAAAAAACCTATTGGATGAGTGGATTTAGAACCCTTATCACCTTATCCTAGAATTATATCAATGTGGGAACATTTAAATCCGAAACTCATTTTCAAATAAAGTAATATTTCTTTACTTTCCAAGAGTGCCCCTCCTCTCCTCTTATAAAAGGCCCCCACCTCTACCTCCTTACCCACACTCCCAAAGCCTTTGGCTCGGCCATCCCCTACCCATTTACTCTCTCCACATCCCTCTCCTCATCCTAGAGGATTCCCTTTGGGCAGAATCCTTTCAAAGGAAGCCTTTAGGCTCAAATCAAAAGGAGTTACACTTTTAAAGGTAATTCATTCTCTCATGTTCATTTGTTTTATTTAGCTTCTCCAACCCCCCTAAACTCTTTTTATTTACTTATTTTGTAAAAACAACAGTATCTTCAATATAATAGGATATTGTTATAAGATTTATTCGAGATACACTCTCACACAACTACATCAAATGGTTAAAGAACATACGGTTTCCATGGATGGCGAAATTCTGCCTCCCGAAACGATGATTGTTCAATACTCATTTAACACCTTCAAAGGTGTCCATTATGATGTGACTATATTTATATATGATATATAATATGTTTATTATTTCCTTAAGCTTATGTATGTTTCATTTATGGCATACCGTTATTGTTTCCATTATGGGTAAACACAATATCTTCATTTTAGGAAGTGCGGACTACCGCCCCCTGAAAGTGATTTGATTCGTTAATACCATATGTGGGATGTGTAAAGGATAAAGTTAATGATATTATATATGTTATTATACTGGAATTATAATATACTCTTATATCATTATGATTCCATTCCAGAAAATACGAAATAGAAATGGAAGTAGCGTTCATGCGTACGTACGGCTTACCGTCTCCATGAACGGTGCATTTCATTTTCTTACCTCTAAATGTGATGTAATATTATAAATACATGTATATGCTGAATATATATGATATATATGTTATCCAAATAATTAATATCATTCTGTATATAACGAACCTTTGACCAAATTAAGAACATGTAAGTGTAAGAAGTCTATTTTTGACTTAAGAACCAAATACCGACAAAATGAACATTATTAACTTAAATGATTACATGATGTTCATAACATGGTATAAAAGGAATAATGAACTTGAAAAAGGTTCTTAAGCAAGTAGATATTATCTCAAGTTTTTTATTCAGGAGATTAAAGAACGGTCGGGTCAAGTCGGATACGAGGTATGGGACTTCATCTCAATCTCCTTTCATTGAGGCATTTTTTATTTTATACACAACTTTATTTTATACGGTGTATAAACCCCTTTGACTTTTATGTTTATTCAAAAGGAATCTTTTTTCTACGAAGCATTTACTAAACGACAAAAGGGAATGTTTTTGTCGTACGTATGTGGAAACAATGACTTCTCCGCCGTCGTGACCGTTATTTGAGTTTCGGCTTCCTCTACAAGCCATACCTTCTTTTTAAAAGAAAAATAAATACCATGTTTTACTTTTCTTTTATTTTGGTATCGAAAATGGTTTTCATAATGTTTTTATATCAATGTGTTGTATTGATATCTTGTGATTGAAAGGTGGGAATGTTGTGTTTCCTTTATGCATGTTTTATGTGATATGATTATGTTGAGGTTCTTGGGCCTTATTATGAAAACGGGTGGTTCCGTGATAAACTAAGGGCGGGTGAGCCCGATATAAATCTCCAATGCATTGGGTAATGTGAAGGAGTGAAACGTTAAGGTTTCTTCGAAGAGATTTAGGGAATATACTGTGATGGGTATTCCAAATGTAACTCAGAGGGTTACTCCCTACGTAAGAATGTTATGAATGCCTCAAGTTACCTTTATGTCTTATGATTTCTATGATTTATTCATGATTTGATGAGGTATGTTAAAGTGCTTAGGTTTTATGGGTAAAGTATGATCTCATCCTTATGTATATATGTACCCATGTTTCCTTTCCATATTTTTATATCCCTTACTGAGCTTTTTATGCTCATCCCAAGTTTTTTTGAAATGTTTTTCACAGGTCAAGGGAAAGGTACATGATATGATGATAGTGTCAAGGAAGTGTCAAGAAAGAATCCATGTTTATTTTAAATATGTTTCCATTGATGGGAATGAAGAATACTATCTTTATGTAACCACTTTGTTTATATGTGTAATGTAATTCAAGTTTTATGATCTAATTCTCTAAAACTCTAAACCTGAAAAGATCCTCAATGTGTAATCTTGTAATAACTCAAGATTAAGTAAGGTTTAAGGCTGGGGCCTTATAAAGTCTCCTACAAAATAGGTTTAAACAGAAAATGATTTTGGTACCCATATTTTCTTGGGTCCAAACAGGTTAGCAAGAAAAAATTTTGGTAACCATATTTTTTTAATGGGTTTCATATAATCAATAGATTCAAAAGAATTTGAAATATAAACTTTTTTTGATCTATAACTATATGAATAACTAGTTGAGACAAAAGAATTTCCATAACTAGAACTAGCAGCAAACTATCCAATTTTTGGAATAAATTTATTTTTTGTGATTTGTCTCTATCCAGGTTGGTATCCTAAACCAGTAGTGTACTTTGGTGAAACTTGTTTTCCAAGAATTTGAGTTAGAGTATTCTTTCCATTTCTGAACTTCTCTAAGCCTGTTCTAATCTTCTCATTGGACAATTTAAGTTGAGTATTCTCCTTTAACAGTTGAGCATTCTTTTCCTTTTCTATACTAAGATTAGATTTAACAGTACTAGTCAAGGCATATTGTTTCTTTAATTACATGTACTTATCTTTCATATCATTACAAGTATCTTCTAGCATATTACAGTATCCAAATAATTCATATTTAGACATATTGTTATCAATATTTAAATCACTTTCATTCCCAGAATAATAATCATTCAGCATAGGGGAGACCGGTACCTCATATTGTTTAGTCATAAAACACATGTTGTCATGATTATTTTCAGAATCAGAAGCCTTAGACTCACTTGTGCTGTCTTCTTAAGCACTTTATATTTCCTTCATAGCTTTCTTATATTTTCTGTCCTTGTAGTCATATTTCTTCTTATACTTCAATTTTGGACAGTCAGCCTTTATGTGTCCTTTCCTTTTACATTCATAAAAGACTATCTCATCATCTTTATCAGCTTTCTTCCAATCTTTCTTCCAATCACCTCATTGGTTATACTTACCTGTATATTTTGGTTTTCTGAAAAATTTATTCCTCCTATAGAATTTCTTGAATCTCCTGGCTATTTGACCCATCTCTTCATCACTATATGATTTTGAACCTCCACTTATTGAGCTTTCAGTAAGTGTGTGAACTTTCTCCTTATCCTTGTTCTTTGAGCCAATAGACTTAAATGTCACTGATCTCTTCTTAGGTTCATCATCCTCCTCTTTTTTACCTTTAGTTATTCTTCATATATCATCAATTTACCAATTAACTCCTTAACAGGTAGTTAATTTATATCACACGACTCTCTTATCGAAACTGATGTGCCTCTCCATCTTTCTGGTAGACATCTAAATATTCTCATGATTTTCTCCTTTTCTGGAATAGCTTTTCCTAGTGAGATCATAGTATTAACAATATCATTGAACCTGAGATACATGTCAAAAATAGGTTCATCATGCCTCATTTTAAAATTTTCATATTTAATATTTTAATTGTTTAATCTCATTTATTTCACATTGTTTGTTCCTTCATGAGAAACAGCCAAAGTATCCCAGATTTCATGTTCTGTTTTACAAGAAATGTTTTTGTTAAACTCTTCATCTCCTAGAGAGCAGTAAAGGGAATTCATGGATTTACAATTATTGTTGTAATCAGACTTTGTAGCATCATCCCAAGTAGCTCTAGCAGTCTTAGGAATCTCATACTCAGATTCTATAGCAGCCTAAATATCAAATCCTATACTTTCTAAATGAATTTTTATTTTGATTTTCTATTTCTCATAATTAACACCATTAAAGAAAGGTGGAATATTGATAGCAGCACCTTCTAGTCTATTATCCATAATTATATTTTAGAAAAAATATTTAAAGAGATAAATTTTAGAACTAAAAGAAATTTAAGATCTTTATGATACAACTAAAATCACAGTTGAAAAACAGAGTGTTTGGAAATCCTTTATTAATAAAAAAGCAACCTCTGATACCAAATTTTTATCAGAGTCGACACTCAAGAGGGGGGTGAATTGATTTCCAATTAAAAATTTCTGTTAAAAATATTTATATTAAAAATCCCCCAAATTAAATAACAAGCTAAAATATAGTGAATTTGTAATAAAGTAAAGGTTCAGTTAGGTTCTCAAGAGATTGATTAGTTCTCAGTTAATATAATCTAAATATTAGATTATCTTTTGAAACTAACCTATTGGGTTACAATAAATACAAACACTTTCTAGTTTAACTATCATAGTAACTTTAAAATAGATGTGTATTTCAAAGTACTAAGCAGCGGAATATTCAATATAGTTTTAACCAAAATAAAAAAGCACAGTAGTTTTAACCAAGAGTTTCATTATCAAGTTGAGACTTAGTCCTCTCAAACAGTTTTATATAAACTATGATCCACACCCTGGATTGGGGTTTACAATAGTACTCAGACTATCCAGGTCCTCATACCTCTACCACAGTTCTACATGGGAAATCAAAAATAACAACAGCTCACAGGTTTTCCCGGTCCTCAGACCTCTACCACTATCCACAGTGGGATATAAGAGTGTAGAGGAAAGATTTATTAAGGATTTAGAAATCCTCCAGTTCAGCACAAGAGACAGTGTGTGCTTAAAAATACAAAGCAAACACACTGATAAAAATGTAAATAAATGAAACACAATAGATCTAAATAAATAGAGATGAGTTTAAAATGCTCTATGTGTTTTGAGTGAAGCTCTGGACTCCTTGGATTTATGCAGATGAAGCTTTGAGTCCTTCTCTGGTTTTAGTTAAGAAAAAAAGTGTCATATTTGTATTTGACTTCTAGGTCCTGGTTGATCAGCCTGATCAGCTTGAGTGTAGGTAAAATCGTTTAAGATCTTTACTCCTTGAATGTTCAGGTTCTACAGATTCAGTATGTATTCTTCCTTCTTATTCTATGCATGTAAGTCCTTGTGTGTCTCCAAAAGATTTTCTCATATATGCATGGAAAGATTATTCAACATGTCTTTAGTAGTTCGAGGTTCCCTTATATACCTTCAGCTCCAGAAATGGGAATGATTACCTTTTTACAGGTACGAGGTATGGTTCCCTGACATTCAATAGACATTAATTAATTAATACCAGATTCATTAAAAACATCAAATATGACCGTTTATAAATAAACAATAGAACTAGAGTTTATAGAAATGGTGAATGGTTTCCATTGGTAGCTCCTAGTATCAGTGAGCTTGTATCAGTGGACTTACGTTAGTAGGTCTGTAACGGTAGCTGTTACTCTTTAAAACAGTAGACTATGTATCAGTGACAATGACTCTATATCGGTATCTTCTCTTATCAGTATCTCTTCTTATATCGGCGGCTTCTTGTATCGGTGTCTCTCTATATATATTGGTAGACTTGTATCAGTAGCTGTTTGTTTGTTTGTATCAGTAGACTTGTATCGATAGCTGTCTGTTTGTATCAGTAGCTCTTGATAAATAGAAGACTCTGTCTATCGGTGATCTTTTCTTATCAGTAGACTATGTGTATACCGGTGAACTTACTCTATCGTTAGGTCTGTATCAGTGACTCAAAAACTTAATACTTATCTGTTCTATGAAAATCATATCCAGATTGAGTTAGTATTATTTCAAAACATGTATAAACATAGATAAACATTGATTAACATATTCCAATGATTATTTTTATATTTTTTTCAACTCAATAGTAGGATGACATAATTTAACATATAGATAGGATTATCAACATATTAAAAACATAATTGAGATTATCAAAATAGGTGAGGTCAACAATATTTATTTTCATTTTTATTTTGGGTTTATTTTGGACAATGGTTCTATCTCTACTTATTTTTCACAATTAAATATAGAGTGATAAGCATTTCATTTCCCTTATTTATCCATTTTTGTACAGGTTTTTTCTTTGAACCTACACTGTGTATAGAACTAGAGTTTGAAAAAAAAATATTGTAAGAGATGGATGGTACCTTCCTTTTAGAGACTACTTGAGAGTGAACATTATATGATTTAAATCTATTATTTACACTATATAGAGTTATTTTATTACAATAATCCTCCTTCTAAGTATATGTGGTCGCAACTCTCATAGTAACAAATCTTCTTTCAGCTTGTTATAAAGACTCGACCCTTGAACATTTTTAAACCTTTACAGTTTGACTCCAAGTTCAAGACATTTAATATTAAAAATAAATTTATCATCATTTTTTAAAATCATTCTATCTTCACATTCATCCTTGATATTTACAACTTCATCATTAATCAATTTTTTATTATCTTGTATAAAAGTTTCAAGAACCTTGATCTTATTTACTTCTATCTCAAGTTGAGAATTATTGACATAAATGATGTTATTATGATTTATTATAATTCAAGGAACATCACTTAAACCGTTTAAATAGTTGTATCTTTCTTCAGGATTACCTCAAACCAATACTTCCCAACTCTGGATCATGCTTATTCAAACACATTAACCTTAGAACATTTGAGATTATATTATTTAGTTAGATCAACATGTGTCATCACTCTTTATGTCAACGCACTCTCTATTTTCATAGATTCTTCTTCTAGATGGGAATTTTTTCTTGTAAGGTCTTCCTCCATATTTTATAATTTTTATTTTTTTTAATGGTCGTCACCACTTATTCTCAGTTCTTCTATTGTGAATTTTCAAAACATATCTAATACAACTTAATTGGTTTTTGAGTTATAACTTTTATCTATTTCTTTGGTAGTGGAATAAACTACCAAATATTTTACTCATTTTCTAGATATATATTTTTTAGAATTATAGAAATTAGAATCTAAAATTATAACTATTTTTATAACAGGGATGTATTCTTCATCTTTATCAATTCATTCTTTTTTATATTTTTTGAGTTTTTAGATGATATACAGTTTTGATCTATAATAGAAACAACTCCTACATGTTTTAACTCCATTCTTAATTGAGAATAGATATATCAAAATCTTTAATAAGATTCAAATTTGATAATAAAATCATAGGTTTCAACCTATCCCACATGAAGAAACCAAATTTCATGAAAGCTTGTCAATAAATGATAACCATAAAATCTCAAAAGTACTTTCTATATGGTGAATGATGTTTGGAAACATCTTTGATAATTTTTTGTCCATAGATCCATCTTAAGAATAAATACTGATAAAGAATCAAAAACCACCTGGTGGTGAATGTGACTTGATGTCTAGTATAAAAATGAAGTCTCCACACAATGTTTTCACAAAATTAAGTGATGATTCCATGATCACTAATACTACTATGAATGTTAGTAAATTTAGCATGAAGATTTTTCCCTCAACTGGTAGAGAAAATAAAGGAGTGTGATGGTTGAGAAATAAATATCATATTTGTTTCTCTTGCTAAAAAGAGATCAACCTTAGTCCCATATACTTTGTGTTTGTTCATTATTTGTAGGGAATTGAAGGTGATTCACATAATTGGGTGGATAACTAATTAGAAGGAATTATATTTCCATATACACAAGCTGGAATATTCATTCCAAGATTTATCAAATTCACCATTCTGGTTTGATATATTTGGTGATATCTTGAATATTTTTTTAAAAAAAGATCATAGATCAACCTTAATGAAGATAATCAATATATTTTATCTAGTTAATGAATTTAAATTCACCATCATGTATGTGATAAAAAATTGATATTCACATCAATTATAATTATGAAGAACAACTAAATAAAGGACCCATCTTGATAAAGTAAATTAGGTGGTCATCCATTGAGGGGGAGTTTCAAAACTTTTTCCTAGAACATTATACTTCATTAAAATCTATTATATTTAGAATTTACTTGTTCAGAAATTCATTGAAAATGTATGTGTGTTTACTCTCTAATCCCTATTGAAAAAATGAAAAGATGATCTGGTATTAAGGGGTAGAACTTAAAAGATTCATTTACATGAACAAAGGAATCATGAAATATTTTGAATACTAATTTCAAGAACATAACCTGACATGTATACGGGAATGTTTTTAATTTGTATTTTTAGATAAGTGCAGATATTTTAGGTTGAAAGTTTCATGAGAATATTTTATCAAAAATTGGTGTCAGATAAGTTCCACTTAAATGATTTCAATTGGTATTGACTAATAAATATCAACCTAGAAATAGTTTAACAGTCTTTAAGAAAAGAAATAAGTTGTTGTATACTAGTTGGTATTATATTCTAAATTGATAATGGGAAAATTTTTTGTCTAAATTACACCCTCTTGTTTTCTACATTATGTTATCCTAAGTATACTTAGAGTGGGATAATTTATGGAACATTTATTTAGAAAGAAATGATATCATCTACTCTTAGGTAATTTCAATTTGTTATCAATAAGGGAGAGATAATAAAATGAAAATGGTATGTATAAATGAGGATAGAAGAAAGAAATAATATGTGTAAATTGAATGAACATATTGACATGAAATTTTATGTTGGTATTGAAAACAAATACAAAGGGATATATTAAATATACTACTTTGCTTTTTTATTTTATTTTTTGTCAATGAGTATGTCAATGTGTCTTGAAAAAGAGTTACAGCTTGGAAGTATATGTTTGGTGTTCCCATGCTTAGTAATGATTGGAATAAGTTTCCCAAGAAACTATGTTCATTGTTTGATACTTATTTTGTGAAGCTGAAATGTTGATTGAAGAAACCTGGATGAGTATTGTTACTTCAAAAGTAGGTTATTTGAATATATCTATGTTTTTAAAAGAAGCAATGTAAGAAGGTAAAGCTTAAAAGAAGATTCATCCATATAATTTCATGAAGTTCAAAGGTCAAAATATCATATCTTAGATTAAGTGATTATGCTTAGATAATTTTTAGGAATTCATTTAATGGGAATGTATTTCATGCTTTAAAATTCTCCATATAACTATGACTACTGATGAATTGGTCCTCATTTATTTAATAAAAAGTTCTAATGTGGTGAAAAAAATCTATAATAATGAAGAATGGGAATGATCCATCTAATGATTTTTCTAATTGGATGAGTTTTGAGGATGTTAAATGAAGGCATTTCAATATCTAATTATTTTATAAGGATTTCAATTATAATCATGAAAATATGACAATATTTATTTGGATAATGAAATCTTGAATTCCATAAAAAAAAGAGTACATTTTTTTTATTGGGTGAAAAAAATTTGGAAGAAGGTATTTTGGTTTTCAATATACTTAGTAATTACTAATTACATAGTATATGCCTTTTTCAAAAACGTTCCTAACATTTTCCAACCATGCAACCATTTACCACATATATAGGAACCAAGGGGTCAAACCACAGGGGATATTTCAACCTAGTTATCTTCAAGTGGCATGGAAGTAAGTATAGAGCCTATAGAGGGAATGGGAACAAATAGGGGGTGCCATTATGTGGGGCGACACGATAGTAGAGGGCCGACATGGGTCGGTGCAAGTAAGGGTTCAAGAGAGGACCCTGATACTCTCTTTTTTAGATATTGATACATATTTACTTATTAAGTATCTGAAGAAATATCTAAACATCTATTTGGGATAGTGAAACACACAGGTACTGCTCATGTGTTAAAAACATATTCATAGAACACTCACTGCCCAATCAATCTAATTTGGGTGGTTCATTCTATCATTACATCATCTTCTACCTCCTTCTGAAGGCTTTCCCTTCCATTTATATCCCTCATTTGATGAAAGATTATATATTCAACAAACTTTTCCAGCCATATCCATTAACCAAACTAATGAACAATAACATGTTTGACATCCCAAAGTAATTCATGAAAATAGATCTTGCATGCAAGAGATATTTTGACTGAAAATTCTCTTTTTATTTGATTTTCAAAATCCACTTTAAGGATGAGTGGTAACCCAGACCGATCCATACATGAGATAACTGATTCAAATTTCAAAATTCAAAAACCCAAAATCAAGCATCACGACTACCTCTTTCATGAACTGTTTTTCAATGCTATCATCACAAATCACAAGCCATCATTATGCACCATCAGGTCAGATCTCGAGACGCCAGCTGCCTTAAAATTACCACTGCAATGACTGTCGGTGGGAACACACCAGGCCAAAATCTCCTGCTTGAATCCCCTTCTAGAGAAAATCCATTTAGACAATAGATATTTTGAAAAATACAATTCTAACTAAAAACAATACAAAGATAAAACGTGTTGTTTATACTAGTATGGATGATCTCGATCTTTAAAAGAATGAATCATGTAATCATTTTTAAATTCATGTGAGTTATTTCCACAAAGTAAGAAGTTGATATCATGAAGAGTAAGACGCCACCATTTTCAATGGAAACTAAAGTCATGTAATGATTTTAAAAAATACCAATATATTAATGTATTCATGATATAGATAGACATGTTATAAAATGTGAATCCAATGTGGTGCAAACATGATGATCCCTTTTTGAATCCTCCTACATTAAGAAGAACCATGAGACACTTAGATATTAGAATATAGGTTCTCATCATATCTTTCATGAAAAAGAAAAATGTGCCTTCCATGGGATGTGATGATTACAGAGATCATGCATGCTCTTAAGCTTACAAGAAGAAGAATGATTTGTGACCCATTTGATTTCATAAAGGATAGGCCCATGAAACTTTTAATGTTAACATAACACTCAATAGGTTGTATAAATAAAGAACCTATCTATGTGTATTTATATAATGAAAGTGGGAATATAAATCTATCTTGCTTTCAAAAAGTTTCTATATGCTTGGTTTTCATGAAGAATAATAGACTCCATGTAATCTTATGTGAAGATAAGAGAAAGTGAAACTCATATGTACATGAAAGAAAATAGTGACACAAAGTATATAGTGCATGAATTTTCATTAATGGAGTATGTGAATGCATAAACATTAAGATTCAATACTTCATGCAAAATGTGTTTTTTCAAGTGTGTATGGATAAAATAAGTTTTAGTGATAAGATAACACACACTGAAATTAAGGTTTCACTTGCAGAAAGAATAGGTTTCACCAAACTAAAACCGATACTACATTTAATGATTACATTTTTATGTTACATTAAGAACATGACATGGTAATTCAATATATTATATTCATTTTCAAATATCAATAAAATAATGATAAATTATGACTGGGATAATATTTTCTAATTATTATTTGTGTCCAAGAATTTTGATTTTACCAATACATAGTGATATTTATATTATTCTAACTGAAGAAGAAAACAAGGTAGTCTACTCTATTGCTGCATTTCTGATACAACCCACTAATTATTGTATTTTTGAGTCATCCATTGATCACTCCATTGTGATGATGTTGATTAGATTAATTTTAATCAAGTGAATAAGACTTGTGTTACACTATTGATCACTTTTTGAGGGTAAATATAACATCCTTCATCTTGTTCTTTAAAGAATGAGCTTTTATTATCCCTGGTTGGTGATAGTAGAACAAATTCAAGGAAATAACCTTGATCATACTTTTTTTTATAAAAAAAAGATAATATATGGGTTGGAATAATAACGAATGTAAACATAGGACATAGTCATCCACATTTGAGGTGAACCTAATAAATATTCTAGTGTCCTTTATGATTTACTTTATTATGTGAATGCTTTCTATATATAGGTGAAGAAGAAAAGAGAACCATTCACTAAAAACGTTACAGCTTTATAACAATGGGATAAAAGTTCTAAGTGTTAAAAATTCATCCCAAACTGATTCAACCCCCCCCCCCCTCTCAGTTTTTCCATCCCTAAAGTGATCCTAGAAATATCTTAATAGATTCATATCATATCACAATTGATATGATATCTATTATACAATATAGTTGTCGTATGGTTAGTTGTTGCACATCTATTTGTAAAACATGTTTTGGAAAAAATTAAGGAAGATTTTCAATATATATATGAATCATAATTGATATTAGTTTTACTTCCATCCTGATATTGATGCATATAAAGATTTGTGAGTTTTGGAATACCTTTACTCTACTTGTATGATCATCAAATACTTAGATAAGATGTTCTCTAAGAAACTAGCTCAGGGATTCCTAGATCATTACCAAGTGCACTCATTTACTGCACTAAACATTTCTAAAATTCCTTAAATGAATATCATGAATTATATAAAGTAATATTTAGATTTATTATATTACATGTGACCATATTGAATCAAATCTAAAAGATTTGTGGCATAACTTTATATTAAAGGTTTATTTTCTGAAAACTTGATATGTAGTTTGTTTTTATATTTGTATCTTAGATAAATTGAGACTAAAGTTAATTTATAGGTGTAAAAATATTAACTAGTTTCATTTTTATTTGATAAAAATTTATCTTTCCACAATTAGGTAAAATTATTATACTTTATATTCATATTTTTTTGTATTGGATATCTATGATTTGATAATTACTGAACCATTAGTTTCTTATTGAAGGCCATAATAACATTTATTCTAAATGTGAAATAATGTCTCGTTGTGTCTATTTGGGCATAGATATAAAACAATTTATCACTTTTCAACAAATTTTAATCAATCCATTTTGCAATGAGATATAATTATCACCCTTTAGATGGTGTAGGTAATCTCCCTTTCTCATCTTTTTTTGAGTTCAATCTATAACCTTTCTATTTTATCTCATTTATTGTATATCAATATATTTATGTTGTGATATTATTGTATTTATTACACAAGTGGTAAATGAAAAATTGATGAATATACTAGAAGTGGATGCATATTCTTGCTTATTTAAATCAATTCAATTTATTTTCTATTGTTTATTATTCCATATTAAAAGTAAATAGCCTCATGAACAATCTTTTACCTCTAAATATTTTATCTTTTTTAAGGATTCTATTAAAGATATTTTGGATTTATATTATCCATGGGTATTCATACCTTCAATTAAAAAATTTCACCACAAGGGGTGGAGAAACATGTTTCAACTAATCCTTATCTACTTGGTGAAGTATGGTTAAAAATATCCCTAAGAGACTTATCCATTTCATTCAATCAGGCTTATATGAATAATGATAGACTTGGTGGTAAGGATACTAAAATAAGATTAATTGATAATTTATTCTCCAAGTGGAATCCAAATTTAACTAACTAGTAAATATACCACCTCATTTTCAAAGCATGATTAGTAGCTAGATTACATTATTTTAATTTACATTGATATATTTAATAAACAATATTATTTATATCAATCCTTTACTTCTATTTTTCAAGAAAAATAAGATAAGATATTAGGGTGTAAGCATCCATATCCTTATATTGTATCATCAAATAACTAGACATAGTTGATAATATAATAAAAAAAATTTATAAAGCATCCTCTATATATCTCTAGAAGGCATCAGTTTCAATTTTTCTCACCTTCTGGGGTGGAATAATAATAATAGGGGATTCCAATACATAATGAAAATTTTATGATAATAATGCATCATATAAATGATTACATCATATCCAAAAATATGTATTTATAAGGACATATCCTATGTTAAGAAATAGTTATAGTGGTTTCATTGTTTCATTTTCCATTTTTCTAGAATTAAAAGAGATGATTAATACTTCACTTGATTATAAATTATGTGATACAAAATAATATTTCTTTTTTTAAGTATCCCACTATTTTATCAAGTCCCAGCAGCCCACACCATTGGACTCAGAATTTCTAGTTTCTTGAGAATTCTAGTGTAAATGATTCATATGTCCCTTATCATAACCCAAGTGAATTCTTAGTTAATTAATCGAAGGTATTTAGGTAGGTAGGTATTTTCCAATTATGGGATTTAAACTCTTTGATTTGTTGAGTGGACTCCCCAAACCAGAAATCCTAACTTATGTTTCCTTAACACTTTTATCAAAGTTACATTAAGTAATAATGGGATACTTATATGGATGAAAATTGGTTAAGTTAATCCAAAACATTCCAAATAACTCCACAATAAAAGTAAATTTCCCAACATGGGTTGTTCAAATACATGTTTCTATCATTTTATTTCCTATGAAAGTAATAGAAGACTTAGTATAACTTAATATTAGGTTGAGGGATCCTATTTATTATCCATAAATTTTTCTTATTTTATATTTAATATTTCTTGTCAAAATAAGGTGTATTTTACTGTATATATTAACCAAGTTCTAATTAAAAATTTATGCATAACACATTTATTTTAATTATATATTTTCATATTAATACATTTATTTATGTAACCATTGTAACAACCTAGAATTTTATCAATGGAATTTCTCTTCTTACAATTATTTCATGTAGTTTAAAGTACATACATCACATAGAGAAACCAACAAAAAATTATTCTCATAAATAAATAATGATACATTATTCAAAAAATAAACCAATATGAATTAAAAATATTATAACAGGACAATAAATAGAAATAAAGAGAATAATAATAAGATAATTTGGATCTGATCGATCCACCAGAATGACCGCACTCATGAACAAAGATGTAGAAATTAAAAATTATGTTAATAATAAAATATTCATTTTCAAGATTAAGGTATATATAAACTTTAGATAAAATAGAAGTTAATGAAGAATGAATGGAATAAGTGGTTTTTATAGGAAGTAGGTAACCCAAGTGACAGTTATAAATAAGACTATTGGAATAGTAATATAACTATTAATAATAGTCAATGACTTTTATAATATTAACCTCACATATGGAAATGTAAAATAATATTTAGGTATCATATAAAATGAAAATATGATATATTTATATCATGGTACAAGTAAATAAGTTTTTTTTTAAATAGTAAATAAAGTGTTGGTATTTTTGTAAAATGTAAATTATTTATATTTAATTTTATAATGAATATAATTATATAAAAGAAAATTTATTTTCATAAAATGGATTCATTAAATAATATTATGTTTTATTATAATGATAATATAATTTTAATATACCATAAGTAATTTTTAAAAGGGTTATAAAATTTAATATAATATTAAAATCAATATTTTTTGAATAAATGGGGATTTTATTTAAATTTAAATTTATAATATTCATAAAATTATTTTAATAAAATGGATCCCATTTTTTGAAATCTAGATGTTTAAAAAATGGTTTGGGTGAATTTTTCAGATTTTTCTAAAATAGTAGAAGTTTTGGTGGATAGTGAAATACGGTAATTAATAGTACTTAACATTATAATCCAAATACATGAATTTTTTATACATGGATAATGTAAGAACCCATTAATTCGAACTCAAATTCACCATTTACTTTATATAGTCATAATAATCAAAACTATTGATATTCTTGAGTCGAAATAATAAACTGATGAATATAATTTTCAAAAACACCCCTCTCCTCCACTTATAAATATTACCCTAAATCCTCACACCTTATAATACTTAAATCTTTACAAATATCTACCAAACTATATACTCCCCACTCACCCCATTTTCATGTGCTTATTTTCTCACCAAAATACCAATTCCAAGTTCCTTAATTGGTTCTTCAAGGAGGTGATATTCATGAGGTAACATTTTCAAACTACCTATTTTAATTTCTTTTCTTATTTTACCTTCTCCTTCACTCATTCATCCATAAAATCATAAAAAATACCATATAATTTATATACTATTATGTTATATTTCTAATTTAATATCTTCTATACATACCTTTTCACATCTCCTCTTATTAAAATAAACAAGACCATGGTCCAAATTATGGTGGTTAACTATCTCTGTGAATAATGAGTTTTTGTTTTCCATTACCACCTTCATGTCTGGTAATAAAACTATTATTATGGTTAAATAAAATTTTATTAATTATGTAATAACTTATTTTATGTTGTAGAACTAATATATAGGCATAATAATAAATAAAATAAAATTAGTTTGTAATGGTCAGTAAAACTGCCTAAATGACCTCACCACATAAAAATAACGTTTTTACTCAAACAATTATTCCCATGTTAGAAAATATATATATATGGGACCATTTTAACATATATAATTTAATGAATACTATTTAATTTCACTTGTGGAGTTTTATTAACATTTTACAAAAAATCCATAATTATACACAAGTGAAATGGTCATGAAACGAATGCTTGTGAAATGAAAAAATTGAACTTTATAACCCATAAAAATGGCCATAAATGAAATTAATAAAATTATAATAAATAAAATATATGTAAAATAGATTCTTAATTAAGTACTTAATTAATCTTATTTGATTATTTAGGGCATTAAATGAAAGTGAAAAATGAATTCGTACATAAAGTAAGGGATCTCTCAAAACCTTCATACTTTTTTTGGGTTACTATATATATATATATATATCACTCTATATTCCTCAATTCATCTCTTAATTATTCTTATATACTTCTCATATATTATTTTTATATTTCCCACACATATATATCTTTCTCAATTCATCTTTCTTTGAGGGAAATACATGTTTTAAAAAAGTTCACTTCTCAATTCCTCTTGATAAGAAAACCTAATTAAAGGGAGATTCAATGTTTCTTAATCATTTTCAAGTATACTCCATAAATTTTTTTAAGAGACCGACATTTTTATAAAATCACACATTTTATCATGAAAAACAATTCTAGTTCATTTATGGATTTATAGAAATAATTATGACTTTATCCTCTTTAAATGCCCTTAATTCTTTTCCCTAAAACCATGCTTACATTGCACATTTATAAAGTTGCATTGCCACTATTTTTCATGTTTTAAATTTAGTTGGATTTAATTATTTCGGATCTATTCTTTAATTTCCTTTTATTGATATCCAAGAATAACATAAATCCCTTCTTTCATGCATACTATTATGATACGCCCTTCGGTTTTTCCTTATGACATGATTACAAAACCCATTTATTTTGATGGGTAACCCTTGTTATTATTCCTTATGTTTGATTTCTTTATGTGACATGCATATGAATGTACATGTTATTATGGGTGAACCCAGATAGTGCTCTAATTAATTAGGTGATTTTTAGTCTAATGAGACATTATGTATGAGATTAGGGAGTAAACCTAATCTAGTATCATACTTTTTCCACCATGTGATATCATCTTGGAAGTTATCCTTGACTCATGTTTATGTCATGATATATTTTTCTAATATATTATTATATTTACATGAACATATGATTCCATGTTATATATTTTATTATTTTATATTTTTATTCAAGATCCATTCATTTTATGTTATCGTGTTATGCCTTTTGACTCATGTGTTATGGTTCTTTTCCATGTTTATTCCCTTACTAGGCTTTTTAGCTCATCCCTTTTTCTATTTATTCTCTAGGATATCCTTTAAAATTATATAATCTTAAAGTGAGTGCTGAGATCATTATGGATATTAATAAAAATGTGTTTTATTCTAATTTTATGTTTTCTAATTATGTAACTAGTCTTCCAAATACACTAGGATTTTTTATCCTTGGTTTGTATTTAATGGATAATTATTATTAAAATCATGTAATAATATGTGTACAGAGCTTGAGTCTCTGTAGTTGGTATCAGAGGATGGTTTGGTTATTTTTGGGGATGAGGATTATAAATCTTTATTAAGAACCCTCAGGATAATTCTATCACTATGGACAAAATAAATTGAATCCTATGGGATTATAAGTTAGGATATAATTTTAATTTATAAGTTTATCATTTTATGTTCATAGTTTCCTTTTTATATGCTTGTTATCTAAGTATTGAATCTCCCACTAATTATTTTTACTTAATGACTATAAATAGTAGAACCCATTCTAATAACCAGTGTTATAGATAATGAGATGGTTTACCTAATTATATTTCAAACCTGATGGGAATGGGACCTCAAAACTTCATGATAGTATTGAATAAACTGGATCAAGTTATGAATAAAAACATTAATCCTGTGGAACATACTCCTTCTCCTAATAATGATCAAGTTTTAGTTTATTCCTTTATATGACAAAGGTCACCTATATTTAGTGTATCTTATGATCCACTCGTCACAGAACAATGGATTAACTTCATTGATAAGATATTCTCTATCCTCAAGTACTTGGAAGAGGAGAAAATTGTGTTAGAAACCTATAATTTTAATGGGGAAGTTGATTAGTGGTGGACACTAATAAAAAAACAAAGTCCAAAGAGTCAATTTATTCCATGTAATGGGAAGGATTCAATAAAATATTTTTTAATAAATATTTTCACTGAACTATCCATATTATGATAGAGACGGATTCCCTCTGATTAAAGTAAAAGGAAGTTGAGTCTATGGGGGAATATGAGGAAAAAATTATATTTCTTGCATGATACACCTATTGCTTTATCATGAACATATAATGATAGGTGGATCGCTTCTTTAGTTGAATAAATCCAATTCTACAAGAAGAGTTGGCGATTTAAGACATTGACATCTATAAAGAGATTGTTCATTATTCCCCTAAGGTTGAGATGAAGATTGGAGAATCTCAGTGGTCTTATGGGATAGGAGATAAAAAAGAGGAAAATGGAGTTTAATATAGGAGGATAAAAAGATAAATCTAATATAGGTAAGAAAACCCAACATCCCACATGTCAAAAGTGGGGGAAGAAGCATCTGGGGAACCATATAAAGGGAACAAAGAGATGCTTCAAATGTGGAAAAGAGGGGAATTAGGATAATCATTACTAAATTTATATGAATAATACAACTAATGATGAATAAGAAAATAAATTTTAAATTAATACTCAGCCAGAAGTACATTGTATCAAATATAAGTAAGTCAAACATTATGCGATCCAATTCCCTAATCTAAGGGTTGTTGGAGACAATTAATGACAATAACCTCCAAGGCATCAAGGAAGGGTATATTCTATCAATAGTGATGAGTTGGATCATGATAATTATGTGTTGATATGTATAATGGTTATTCAATAGAAAATTCACTTTTTTATTGTGTTTCTACACATTCTTTCATATCCTGAAAGTTTAGTAAAATTATTCAAACACCACCTCAAAATATAGAGGTTGAGTTATCTGTGACAATAGTGAGTGGGTAAATTATTACATCTAATGTATATAACTCTTCCCCAATAAATTGTTATGGTATAGAACTCCTATAAAATCTATTCGTACTTCCTTTGGTGGAGTTTGATGCTATATTGGGCATGGATTTGATATCTTTATATAAATATAACATCAACCGTCAAGAGAGGGAGACCACTCTTCACATCTCGAGGAATCATCTAATTCTATACAAATGTAAGGAGGAGGAATAATATCCTTTTGAATATCATTCTCAATCATGGATACTATTTTATTATGATATATAATTTCTATCTCAAATGATTAAGACAAATGAGAGGATTATACTTGAAGACATGCCAATTGTGAGGGACTATACTAATGTGTTCCCTGAATAATTTCCCAGTTTTCCTCCTGACTGAGAGGTTGAGATATCAATTGAACTTATAATTAGATCTCTACCCATATCAAAGACTCCTTGTATTATAGCCACCATATAGTTGGAATATCTAAAGAAGAAGTTACAAGAGAATATGGATATGGGTTTTGTACGCCCGAGTACTTCACTATGGGGTGCATCGACTATATTCATCAAGAAGAATGATGTATCAATACGTCTTTTCTTTGATTATCATGATCTCAAAAAATATCCCAAAGAACAACTTGTTTCCCCTTCCATGAATATATGGATCATTCGATCAACTATGTAGGGCCAAGTATTTCTCTAAAGTGGATCTTTGGTCATGATATCATTAATTAAACGTGAAGGAGGAAGATATTCCCAAGACTACATTTCAAATGAGGTATAGACACTATGAGTACATAGTGATTCCCATAAGACTCACTAATACTCTATAAATATTCATGGAATTAAGGAATATATTCTTTAAATAATACCTATAAAATTTTGTGGTAATCGTTATAGATGATATTTTGATATACTCTAAGAGAATGGAGTAGAATGTGGAGTATTTTAATATTGTGATAAAGACTTTATAAGGGGATAAAATATAAGCAAATTATAGTAAATGTGAGGTTCGGATGGAGGAATTATCTTTCTTGGGGTAATTTATCCCCAAAAACGTGATATCTATGGACTCTTTTAAGATAAAGATAATCAAGGAGTGGTCCAAACCATCATATGTAATAGAGATCCATAGTTTCCATTGTCTAATTGGGTATTACTGATGATTTTTAGGAACATATCATGATTTTGAAACCAACTAACCAAGTTGAATCAAAAGGGAGTAATTTTTTTCAGGACTAGTCAATGTGAATACTACTTCAACAATTTGAAGAAGAGGATTATCACTATAGTAGTAATTACACTACCCACAAGTGGGGAAATATTTATGGTATACAACCATGAATCAAAGAATTAATTAGGATTTTTATTGATGAAAAATGGTAAAGTGATAGCCTATGCCTCAAGGAAACTAAAAGTTCCTGAGAAAAACTATCTGACACATGATCTAGAGTTGATAGTTGTAATCTTAACATTGAAAATATTTCGGAATTATCTCTATGGGAATAAGTGTGAGATATATATTGATAAAAATATCATTAAATATTTATTCACATATAAGGAGCTTAATATATTCTATAAAATATGGTTATATCTCATCAAGGATTATGACTACTCAATCCACTACCATCCTAGTAAAGAAAATAAATTGGTGGATTCTCTAAGTATAAAAGATCCTTCAACATTATCAATGATAAGAATTGATAAGTATATAGTCTACTTAGACTTGAAAAATATTTACAAGGGAATCATAAGGGAAGGAAACTAATTATTCCTTTCTAAAATTATTTCTCAACCATACCTTTTAGAAAAGATAAAGGTGCTCAAAGATATGATTTGTAAATTTAGAAAAAGGTGGAAGCTATCAAAAATGGGAAATCCAATGAGTTAAAAATTAATGAGAAAGGAGTTATAATATTTGGGTTATGACTATGTGTACCAACAAATCCTGAGATAAAGATGGAAATTTTTAATGATGCACCGAGCTTGACCTTCTCCATCCACCCAGTGAGCAAAAAAAATATCTAGCTCTTTGAGAGAACTATTGTTGGGATAATATGAAGAAGGAGATTTCTAAATATAAGTACCTGGTATGTCATCAGGTGAACACTAAAAGAAAATTTATAAGGGGGTGATGCAACAATTACCCATACCTACATGGAAATAGGAAAACATCACAATGGACTTTGTCGCTAAACTTAAGAAGAAATCCATAGGAAATATTGCTAAATGGGTTCTTGTGGATCATATTACAAAGTCTACTTGCTTTATTGTAATTATAGAGGATATATCACTTGATCAAATTGCATGGATATACATCATATATGTAGTGAGGCAACATGGAGTACCATTATCAATTGTATCTAATCGAGATCTAAGATTTACCTCTAAGTTTTTTAAAAATATCCAACATTCCCTAAACATTGAGATGAACTTCAGTATGGCTTATCACCCTCATACTGATGTCTAGCATAAGAGGAATATTTAGAAATTAGAAGATATTTTGAGAGCCTACTTGATGGAACTCAAATGAGGATGGAACTAACATCTTCCTCTGGTTGAGTTTTCTTACAATAATAGTTTTCAATCAAGAATAAAAATGGATCCATATGGATCCCTTTATGGAAAAAGATGAAGAACAATTACATGTTGGGATGAAGTTGGTGAATGTAAGATTTGGGGACCTAAAATGGTTGAGAAAATCGTAGAAAGGTTAAGACCATTCAGCAGCATACCAGGGTTTCCTAATGTAGATAGATGAGGTATGAATACAATCATCAATGAGACCTGGAGTTTGAGGTTGTAGATAATGTATTCATCCGCATATATAGATGGAAGATATTCATGTGACTTTAGAATAAGGGAAAGGTAATTCCAAGGTACATCCTCCCCTTTGAGATTCTTGATCGCATCGGAGTTTTGGCCTATCAACTAGCACTTCCAACCACTATGTATCAAGTAAATGATGTATTCCACATATCCCTATTGAGTAAGTATATACCAAATCCCTCAATGTACTGAATTAAGAGGTGGCACATCTATAAAATTATATCTATTATGAGGAGAATTTGGTGAAGATCTTAGACCATAGAGATAAATTTCAATTGTGACAAGACTATGCACTTGGTAAAATTACTATGGTGGAACCATAAATATGAAGAGGAGGCATGGGAACCAAAGGAAGTGATGAAGTGGAATTACCCCCACCTATCTTCACCGTAGTATTTAAAATGAAATTTTGAGGGTGAAATTTTTTAAGGGGGGAAGAATGTACCCATAATTTTATCAACACAATTTCCCATCTAATTATTATGTCAAGTAGTATAATGTACCTACATCACATAGAGAAACCAACAAAAACATATTCTCATAAATTAATAATGATACATTAGTTATAAAATAAACTAATAAGAATTCAAAATATTACACTCGGATAATAAATAGAAAATAAGATAATAAGAATAAGATAATTTGGATCTTGTAGATCCACTAGAACGACTGCACTCACAAAAAAGTTGTAGAAATAAAACATAATTTTCATAATAAAATATTAATTTTGAAGATGAATTTATATATAAACATGATATAAAATATAATTGAATGAATAATTAATGGAATAATAGGTATTTATAGGAATTATGGAACTCATATGACAGTTCACAATTTAACTATTGGAATTGTAATCTGACCATTAGGAATAGTAATCCAACCATTAGAATATTAACCTCCCCTATTGAAATGTAAAATAATATTTAGGTATCATATAAAATAAAAATAATCTATATTTATTCATGGTACCAGTAAATAAATATTTTAAAAAATGATAAATTAAGTGTTATTATTTTTGTAAAACATAAATGATTTATTTTCTCTTTTATAATGAATATAATAATTTAAAAGAAAAATTATTTTTATAAAATTGATTCATAAAGTAATATAATTTTTTATTATAATGATTATATAATTTTAATATATCGTATGTAATTTTTAAAAGGGTCATCAAATCCATTATAATATTAAAATCAATATATTCAGGAAAATGGAGATTTTATTTAAAAATTAAATTTCTAATTTTTAGAAAATTCTTTTAATAAAATGGATCACATTTTTTAAATATAAATGTCTAAAATTTTTAGGTTAAATTTTTTATATTTTTATAAAATAATTGAATAATCTGTAAATAGTGAAATATAGTAATTTGCGGTATTTAGAATTATAAGACAAATACATGAATTTTTTGATTCATGAATGATGTAATAAACCATTAGATCTAACTCACATGAAACATTTATATTATATAGTGATAATAATTAATACTATTACAAGTCTTGAACCAAAATAATTAAGTAATGAATATAATAATCAAAAACACCACTCTCCTCCCCTTATAAATACCACCCCAACACCCCTTTTTCTCACACATTATAAGCATTAAATATTTCCAAATCTATGAAAAAAACATATACTCCCCACTCTCCTCACATACAAGTTCTTATAGTATCAAAAAAATACCAATTCTAAGTTTCTTAAGGGGTAATTCAATGAGGTGATATTCAAGAGGTAACATTCTCAAACTACCTATTTTAATTTATTTTCTTCTTCAAACTTCTCCTCACCTCATTCTTCCATAAAATAATAATAAATACAATATCATGTATATAATATAATGTAATATTTCTAATTTAATATCTTTTATCCATCACTTTTATCATCTTCTCTTATTCAAAGAAACGAAACCATTGTCCAAATTAGGGCAGTTAACCGTCTCCATGGATAAAGGCAGTATATAAAATAAAATGAAAAATAGTTCGTGATGGTCAGTAAAACCATCTAAATGAACTGACCACATAACAATAACGTTTAAACTCAAAAAACAATCCTCATATAATAAAAATATATATATTGTACCATTTCAACATATATATATTTATTAATAAAATTTCATTTAATTTCTAGAGTTTTATTTCCATTTGAAAAAAAACATTCATAACTATACACAAGTGAACTGACCATGAAACAATGAAATGAATGATCCCAGAATAATGAAATTAAACTTTATATAACTCATCTAAATATCCATAAAATAAATTAATAAAATTATAATAAATCAAATATATGTGTAATAGGTTATTAATTAAGTAATTAATGAATATAATTTTATTATCTAGGACATTAAGTGCAAGTGTAGAATATATTCAGACATAAGTTAAGGGATCTCTCTAAACCTCTATATTTCCTTTGGGTTACACTCTATCTCTCTCTATTTGCCTCAATTTATATCTTCATTATTCTTATATAATTCTCCAATATTATTTGTATATTTCCCATACATATATATACAGATCAATTCATCTTTATTGGTAAATATGTGTTTTAAAAAGGTTCCCTTCTCAATTACTCTCGAAAGGAAACCCCGATTAAAGGGAACTTCACTATTTTTTACCCATTTTCAAGTACACTCCATAAAATATTTTTAAAAAAAATCTAAAATCACACATTTTATCATGAAAAAAAATTATTTCATTTCTGGTTTTATGAAAATAATTATGCAATTATCCCTTTTAAAGACCCTTCATTATTTTCCCTAAAACTAGGCTTAAGTGGCACATTTCTAAAGTTACCTTGCCACTATTTATCATGTTTTCACTTTATTTGGGTTTCATTATTCATGATATACTCTTATATTTACTTTAAAAATGTCTAATAATAACTTAAATCCCTTATTTCATGGATACCATTATGATACACCCTTTGGTTTTTCCATATGACATGATTAAGAAACACATTTCTTTCCATGGTTAACCCTTATGATTATTCCTTATGTTTAATTTCTTTATGTGGAATAAATATTCATGTTCATGTTATGATGGGTGTGCCTAGATAGTTCTCTAATTAATTAGGTAATGTTTAGTCTCATTAGACATTATGTATGGGATTATGGAGTAAACCAAATCCATTATGGGTCTCTGTCCACCATGTGATATCATATTGGCAGTTATCCTTGACTCATGTTTATGTCATGATATATGTTGTTTCATCATTCTTATATTTCTATGATCATATGATTCCATGTTCTATATGTTATGCCTATATATTTTTATTCATGTTCCATGCCTTTTATGTTATCATGTTATGCATTATGACTCATGTGATGTGCTTCTTTTTAATTTTTATTCCCTTACTAGTTTTTTTAGTTCATCCCTTTTGTCTATATATTCCCTAGGTTATCCTATGTTGTTGTAATAGAAAAAAGGGAGTTAGGATCTCATTATAGAGATTAATTAAAAATATATTTTAGTTTCATGTTTTTTAATTATTTACATATTCTTCTAAATACACTAGGATTTTCTATCCTTAGTTTGTATTTTATGGATATTTATGTTTAAAATATTCTAATAATATGTGTAAAAGGCTTGGGTCACTATAATCACAATCTTTCATCCATAAAATAAATCATGATTAAGATAGAAATAAAATAAATAAATAGATTACATTATCATGAGCTTTATCTAATCATTTATTTATTTAGCATACAATAAACCAACCTATGAACCAAGGTATAAACTTATTGTATAGGTCATGGAATGAGATGTAGCATTCGTACACCTATGTATCTCTCATGTTGGTTTTGTCACGGTTCCATCTTGAACTGCATCCACCTCAGCTCTATCTTAAACCAACTCAATGCACCTTCAGAAACTCCTTTTGTTATATATTTTTTATAACTAATGAATAAGTGATGGGTACCAATGTATTGGTTAAGAGGAATTACATAAAATAGCCTTGGACAGGCATGTCTTACATAATAAAAGAGGGAGGTATAAGTCACATGCCATCATATTTTATTTAATAATAATAAATTTCAAAAATATTAAATTTAATTAAATTAAATTGAAATAACACATATATAGGTTTTTTTTAAGCTCATGATTGGTCATACGTAGCAATGGTTATACATTTAAAACAATTATCTAACATTTATTTTTATTCATTCGTTAATTAGATAAAACGTGCATGAATTAATCTAATTAATTGTCTTATTAATAAATTAATTCATTTTATCTTATTTCTACTAATCATCCTGAAATTATCAACCTTTGTGATTTTAAATAAAATAAATAATTTTATTTTACTAAAATATTAATAAAATAGTACATGGAATTATACTTGGAAGCAACCCGGTGATTACCTATCTTCACTCATTAGTATTGTTTTAATTGTAAACAATACACTCATATGACATATTATGTATGTTTCCTGTTTAACAATTTCACAATGTGTAATACCATTTTAATTCCACATAGAGAACATGAAAGTTATGTATACTCTACAATTTAATGTGTTGAGTCTTTTGTATACAATAATTGTATATGATTCATAGTTTTGAATATTAATCCGAATTAATTAAGAATTTAATATAACATAAATTCTGATTTTTAGCGTTTACTATCAACTTAATGACCCACTAAACTCAAGTAAATAAGGCTTAATGTAGTAATTAATTAAATATAATATTTCCATGTAAACAAGTAAAAGTACACATCCCGTGTAAACTAGTCACACAGTGTGTACTTCTCTTCACCATATGGAAACAATACACACCAAGAGACTCGGCGTGTAATTCTCTCATAAATTTATTATGTACATTCTTTGTACTTTAACTTATGTAATTTCCAATATGTATGTGTTAGGTATTGAATAAACATGGTCTATTAATTACATGGCATGGTTTGACTTGTGTTTTCCTCCTCGAAAGCATGTGGATTACATGGTGTTTAGTCAATCTACATGGCGTGTACTCTGGAAAAGTTGAGTACCTCCCTGGATGGTTTACATGTGGTGAATTTATTTTAAATTTTGTGTACTAATTAAATGACAACTCAAAAACAATGTGTTCATCCTTATGCGGTGAATAAGGATACATGGTGTGTAGAAAAGGAGTACATGTTGTGTAGTCTTGTATTATCCAACTAGAGTTCTTGGCACTTCTAGATGGGTTATTCATATATGGTCTTCATTAATTATTAATAAATCATGTTAATATGACATAAAAATTTAAAACCTTGAATTTTTATTACAATAGAAGAATTCTATGTTGATAGCATATGTGACAAGCATCATTGAGTTTTTACAAACCTCAATATACTATTAAAATTATTACATAAACATGACTGTTATAACCTAGACATTAAATTTTGAGCTATGAATATTAATAAACAAAATTTTAAAATTAATTATGAAGGATAAAGAAAATATATTGATAAATAAGTACGTAATTTTTCATAAATTCTTTAAAGACTTCAAAAATACTTTTTTCTCAAGAATTTTTTTTAAATAATAAAATTATTTTTTTCTATATTTAGAAAATTTATTTTAAAAATTAAGATTCACTTTTTTAATCAATATTTCAATATTATCTTATTATTAATTTTAATTATTTTTCTAAAAAACCTAATTTTTTAATGAATAGATAAAAATACTGGTTTTTATTGAAAACATCCTATTTGTTTAAATCATATAAAAAGTTATATTTTGTTTTAAAATATTTTAAATGTAAAATTAGATCAATTATGATGTTATTATTTTAATTTGGTTTATTTTAATCAATTTAATGTTTATTTTGTATATAAAAACGTTTTATACTTATAAAAACATTTTCTTTGGAAAACTGTTTTTCATCGCGTTTGTGGGTTAAATTTTAAATTAAATTCTTCCACTTCTGTGAATTGAATTTGGAAAAATAGATTTCATATTTTTAATAATAATATTTAATATTATATAATAAGTTCAAATTAATTTTAGTTATTAATGAACAGTAAATACATTAAAAAAATAATTACCAATGTTAAGGTTAAAACGGGTTTACTAGGGGGTTAAACTAAAAAGATAATGGGTAAAATAACCTAAATAATTATCCAAATCCTATTTTATGGAGATATTTATACCTATATCATCTAAATTTATATAATTATTCATTTATTATCCTCTTTTCATATGTAAACTGTGCGTATAATTTAATCTTTTCAAAAATTTCAAGTATGTCATCTCCCCCACTTATAAAAGGGAACCCACTCTCCTATCCTATTTACAATTATAAAACCTTGTGTTTCATCCAATACCTACCCAAATTCATTCTTTATTCACTCCCACATCCTAGAGTCCTTTTTTATTATAAATAGAGAGGCTTTAGGTATAATCCTAAAGAGGTAGTCTGAAGAAGGGGTATTATTCTAAACCGATTATATTTGTTTTATTTCTTCTTCCACCTCCTTAAAACATTACTAGATAAAAATTATATAGTAACATAATTATCCCCCATATAATAATATACTATTATGTTAATGTAATAACTTATATCCATATACACTTCCATCAAATGGGACACAAAATTGTCGTTTGTGTGTACGACACACTACCACCTCGCAAACCGATGTAATTTTTTTCCATCATCACATCTCACAGATGTTAATGATGATTGATTTAATTTTTTTATATGATATTACTAACATATTAATAATTCTATAATATTAATATATAAAATACCTTCTTATATTATCATCCATTGAAGAATGATAATTTTGTTTGTGTGTACAGAGGACTACCACCTCATGAAGCGATATGATTCATTTTTTTATTAATACATCACATAGATGGTATATATAATTGTATTTAAAGAAATAATATGATATTTATTATATAATTATATTTTTTAAAATATAAAATAACACTTACATTTTTTCTATGATGATTTTTTAAAAATGGAAATGCCACACATGCGTACTTATGTCCTACTGTCTCTATGATTGTAACGTAGTTCATTTTTTGTAACCATAACTCATATTTATTTTTAAAAGTATAATTTATGTATAAAAAGAATATTTATTTCATTATTATTATTCAATAGATGATTAAATGACAATATCCTTGACCTCAGTCAACTTTCCAAAGTTATTTTGGACATATAAGTCGAAAATCGTCAAAACGTTCAGCTTAAACCTAAATGATTAATTAATTTAATGTAATGTGATGATAAATAAATAACATGAATAATAAAATTGAAAAATGTTCTTAATAAATTATATAATTAAAATAAGTTTTTATTTTGGAAGATAAATACTGCATGTGATGAGTCGGTCTTGAGGTAAGGGATCTCTCTAAACTGCATTGTTCTGCGAGTTATGACCAATCTCTCTATAACTCACTTTATCTATTCATTTAAAGTTATGAAATTTTTATTTATTATTTATATATTTCTCACATACATATATGTATATATCTTATTCTTCATTCCTTTTATGGGTTAATACATGCCTTATGCTCATTTATCAAATACCTTCATTATGAAATTTCCTTTGATTGTGATATGAGGAAATGTTATGAAAACCATTTTATTTCCATGGTTAATTATTATGTTTATGCCTTATAATTGATTTCCTTTTTATGGAACACATAAATCATGAACATTTTATGATGGGTATTCCCATATAGAGCTCCAATGCATTTATTAAGGCATTGGGTAAGGCTTTAGTCTCATGAGATGTCATGTATTGGAATAGGGAGTAAAACTAATCCATAATGTGACTTTTCCGACCATGTTATATTGTCTAGGAAGTTAGAATTGACTCATTTTTATGTCATTTTATATGTTTCTGTCACATTTCCTATGTTACCATGATTGTGTGATACCATTTTCCTTATGTTATTATTCTATGTGATTAATCATGAGCCTTATCTTTTATGTTATCATTTTACAATTTTGAAACACAAGTTATGATTCCTTGTCAGGTTTATTCCCTAACTAGGATTTTTAGCTCACCCATTTATTTTATGTATTTCCCCAAGTTATACTATGATTTTTTAGGAGATAAAATTAATTTTTGAGCTCGTTATAGGGAATAAAATAATGATTTCATGTTTTAAGTTTCCTTTTTATGTATTATTAACCTAGTCTTCCAAAGACATTAGGCCTCACAATTTTTGGGGTTGTACTTATTGGATATTTATGTTTAAAAATCATGTAATGGTGTGTGTAAAATACATGGGCCACTATAGTTGGTATCATAGAAATGTATAGTTATTTTTTGGTATTAGGACTAGAATAATTTAATGATAACCTTAGGGATATGTTTAAGTATAATACTAAGTATAAAAAAATCCCTGAATTTTGGTGAAGTATATAGGAAATAGGTTCTATAAAATTACATCCCTTTATGGATACAACAAGTGGATATGGATCTAGCACAGTTTTACCTAAGGGTAATAAACCTAAAAATGGTATATTGATTTGTACTCAATCATGACCTTATCCATGACAATAGGTCTTTCTTTACACCTGGTTTGACACTCTCGGGGGATATTATTTTTAAATTCACAAAACTCCTTATGAACCATTATGAAGGACATGAAAAAAGTTAGTATGTTAGAAAAACTAATAGGTAATTTACTATGAATGTTCCAAATTGAAACCTAGAGACTCATAATATAAGGCCCCAGCCTTAAACCTTACTTAATATTGAATTAAATGAATAATTCACATTGAGGATCTTTTCAGGTTTAGAGTTTTAGAGAATTATAACATAACTATTACATCTCAAAATATTACAAAGTAGACACTTCTACTAAGTTTACATAGAATAAAAAAACCCTTAAAAAGAAACATGTCTAGTTCCATGTTCTATATAGCATGACATTCCCTTGATCCCATCCTTGACCCTATTCCACATTAAGTCCTGTGAAAAACATTTCAAAAAAACTTGGGGTGAGCATAAAAAGCTCAGTAAGGGATACACAAAGAATGAAAACAGTTAGTTTATCAAAACAAAAAGTAAACCATGTATACTTTAACAAAGTAATACTTTTCACCTTTATGAAGTAGTAAAAACTCTTCACTGAATAAAAGATCATTACTTACCCTTTTGTAACCAAAATATTACCATAAAACCCATAAAAAGATCACATAACATATAAAGGTAACTTGGGACATAAACATACTTAAGTGGAATAACCATACGGTCGACTTCCACACATATCACTTAATGGAATAGCCATTCGGCGAACTTCCATACATACTTAATGGAATAGACATACGGCCGACTTCCATACCCAATGCATTGGAGGTTATAACGTAACCACCCGTCCTGGTATTCACGGCACCACCTGTCATATGGTTCATCGCGTAACCACTCGTCAAATGTCCAAGTACCATTATAAAATCATAAGACATAAAGCAAACATAAAGGAAAGAAAAAATTTCCACACTTTGATCACAATATATCACTCAAATATATTGACATAAAAAATCCATTATAAAAACCATTTTCAATACAAAAATACATAAAAGAGTATATAGTATTTATTTCATTTTAAAAACATTACGGCTTGTGGAGGAAGCCAAAGACCAAAATAATACTCGTGGCGGCGGAAAAGGTCGTTGTCACCGCATACTTTAAAAGAAACATTCCTTTTTGTCGTTTTGTAAAACGATTCATAGAAAAATATTCCTTTTGTATAAAAGTAAAATTCAAAGGGGTTTATACACCGTATAAAAGAAAGTTGTGTATAAAACGAAATATGCCTCAATGAAAGGAGATTGAGACGAAGTCCCTTACCTCGGGTCTGACTTGACTCGATCGTTCTTTAATGTCCTGAATAATAAACTTGATTTTATTTCTACTTGCTTAAGAAAATATTTCAATCTTATTATTCCTTTTATATCACTTATTTACATGTTATAAACATTATGTAATCATTAAGTTAATAATGTTTGTTTTGTCGATATTTGGTTCTTAAGTCGAAAGTGGACTTCTTACAATTACATGTTGTTCGTGTGGTCAAAGGTTCTTTATATCCAGAATTACATTCCTGATTTGGATATCATATATATCATATATATCCATCATATACATGTATTTATAATATTACATAATCATTTAGAGGTAATAAATGGAATGCACCATTCATGGAGATGGTAAGACGTACGTACGCATGAACGCTACTTTCATTTCTTTGTCATATTAATGGAATTAAAACTAAATGAGAGGTATGTATATTTTAATTCCAGAATTATATTCATCATTTATATGTATTATTAATCATATATATCCATTATATACATGTACTTTTAATAGTAAATTACATTTGGGGATAAGAAATGAAATGCACCGTTCATGGAGACGGTAAGCCGTACGTACGCATGAACGCTACTTTCATTTCTATATCATACATTAATGGAAAGAAATAATAATGATATAGAGGTTTATTATAATTCCAGTATAACATCATATATAATAACTTTAAATCCATCCTTTATACGTCCCACATATGGCATTAACGAGTCACATCACTTTGAGGGGTCGGTAGTTCGCACTTCCTTAAATGAAGATATCGCGTTTACCCATAATGGAAACCATAAAGGTATGGCCAAAATTAAAAATACAGAAGCTTAAGGAAAACATAAACATATTATATATCATATATAAATATAGTGTCATCTTAATGGCCACCTTTGAAGGTGTTAAAAGAATGTTGAACAATCATCGTTTCGGGAGGCAGAAATTCGCCATCCACGGAAACAGTATGTTCTTTAACCATTAGATGTAGGTGTGTGTAATTGTATCTCGAATCCTTATTATAACAAAATCCTAGTATATTGATGATACTGTATTTGTTACAAAAGAAATGAATAAAAAGATTTTAGGGTGTTGGAGAAGCAAAATAAAACAAAAGGACTCAAATGAAGACATTACCTTAAAATCGGGTAAATCCCTTTGGTTTGAGCTCAAAGGCTTCCTTGGGAAGACTTCTGACCAAAGTGAGGCTTCAAGGAGTAAGAGAGGGAAGTGGAGAGACAAAATGGGCAGGTTTTGGCCGAGCCAAAGGCTTTGGGAGTGTGGGTAAGGAGGTAGAGGTGGGGGGCCTTTTATAGGAGGAGAGGAGGGGCACTCTTGGAAGGTAAAGAAAAGTCACTTTATTTTAAAATGGTATTCGGATTTAAGAGGTCCCACATTGATATAATTCTAGGATAAGGTGATAAGGGTTCTAAATCCACCCATCCAATAGGTTTTGGACATGTGTAGGTCATAGAGTTTACATTATCATTTCATTTTATTTAAATCCTTTATTAATGAGGTAATCGTTGCATCATCATGATGTCATAAATAATTTAATTTATTTAAAGTCTAAAAATTATAAAAAAAATATATAATGATGTATGAAATCTTTTTATATTTCTAATGAATATTTATAATCAAAAATCTGACTTGTATAACCCCATGTAAAAAGTGTTTTAGTAAAACATCTCATGTTTGTGTTATGTTTACTTTAACATTTAATAAAAATTTATTTATGTCATTTCCCAAACAAAGTGGCTCCATGGGGTCCCCAAGTTGATACATGGCTTTTCTTGGTCGGCCATGACACATACAATAAGGGTATTACATGTTTCAAGCTCATCTCATATTTTTAAAACATTATTTTTACCTTAAACTACACTAATTACCTCTAATCGCGATTAAAAACTTAATAAGTTACTATTCACCAAAAAATTATTTTAATCCCATTGAACCACATTTTACTTATTAATGACAACCATGTATGTCGGATTTTTTAAATTCAAAACACAGAGGTGGTAAAATTTCATTTAAATGAAAAATCTGTTTTTTAAGTACCACTTAGTGGTTTCACTATTCATCAAAAATTGAAGTTTTTCAGAAAAATACCAAAACTTCACCCTAAGCTATATTTGATGTTCCAAATTAAAAAATGAAGACTATTTTACAAAATTCAAAACATATAAGTCACATTAATTAATTTAATAATTAATTCCCGCTGTCAGAGCAAATAGAGTGTTTTTATGAAACAATAAGTATCAAAAGATTGACACTAGTTTAAGTCCGATTTCAAAGTGATATTAATCCCAACGACCACTATTCTAATTTCAATTTAAAACCAATTAAAAAGATAATCTAATCATATAAATAAATTAGATTAAAGAGAGGTTTTGAATTAAAATACAACATTTTACACTATTCATTAAAAAATGAACTTTATCGGAAAAATACCAAAAATTTACATAAAGTAAATTTTGATGTCCCAATTATAAAGAAGAGTTTTATTTGGTCCAATAGAATGTATAAGAGTGAAAAAAACTATATTTAATGACGGTTCTCCATCAAAAGGCGATAAGTGAACCTTTAGTGAAAACTGGGGCATATACGCCTAAAATTGAATTCTTTCCATATTTTAAGCCTTTATCCTTTATTAGATAAATGTAAAAACATTTAACAAACATATATAATAATATTTTAGTTATTTCTATCCATTCCCGCCAATACAACGGTTATGTTTTAACTACCATTTAAAATAATATTATTTTATTACTAGTGTGCAACGTAAGATTTCAAAGAAACTCTTTGTTGCGTATCGGGTATGCTATCAAACATAGCAACCCCTTTAAAGTAAAATTAATATTTAATTTCTAAATATTAATAAATATGAAAATTCTTTATTCTTCGTTTACCTGGGATGTTACATCCTTCCCCCCTTTTGGGAATTGCGTCCTCGCAATTTTATTCACTTATCAAAATAAGTGGGGGTATTTATCCCTCACAGAATTTTCAAATTCCCACGTTGCCTCTTCAACCATATGGTTTTTCCACAAAAAATTTACCTGGTGGATTACCTTATTTCGCAACACTTGCTCTCTTCGGTCAAGAATCTGGACTGGTTGTTCTTTATAAGAGAGGTTATCTTCCAGCTGAACTACCTCTGGACTCAAAACATGAGATGAATCTGGCACATACTTCCTCAACATCGAAACATGAAAAAAATTGTGTACCTGAGATAAAATCGGAGGTAAAGCCACTCTGTATGAAACTGATCCAACTCTCTCCAGAATTTCATATGGTCCAATGAACCTTGGACTCAGATTTCCTTTCTTACCAAATCTCATCACACTTTTCCATGGAGAAACCTTGAGAAAATCATGATCACCTACCTCGAAAGATAGATCCTTCCTCCGGTTATCCGCATAACTCTTCTGCCTGCTCTGAGCTGTTCTCGTGTGTTTCTGAATCAACTGAACTTTTTCTGTCATCTCTTCTACCAATTCTAGTCCCATCAGCTTCCTTTCACCCACTTCATCCCAAAATGTTGGAGTTCGACACCGCTTCCCATATAATGCCTCAAATGGTTCCATCTGTATACTGGAATGAAAACTGTTATTATAAGAAAACTCAACCAAAGAAAGATGTTGATCCCAACTTCCCTGATAATCCATCGAACAAGCTCGTAGAATATCCTCCAAGGTCTGAATTGTTCGTTCTGACTACCCATCTAATTGAGGATGAAAAGCTGTACTAAAATTTAATTCAGTACCCAACGACTTCTGAAGGCCTTTCCAAAAGTTAGAAGTAAACCTGGGATCACGGTTAGATACAATAGAGATAGGAAATCCATGTAACCTGACTATCTCTTTAAGATACAAACGGGGAAGTTGATCTAGGGAAAAATTATCTCGTATAGAAAGGAAATGAGCAGATTTAGTCAAGCGATCAACAATAACCCAGATTGCATTATTACCTCTAGATGTCTTTGGTAATCCCATGACAAAATCCATGGATATATTTTTCCATTTCCACTCTGGCACTGGTAAAGGCTGAAGAATCCCTTTCGGTAACTGCCGCTCTGCTTTAACCTGCTGACAAGTCAAACACTTCACAGTAAAATCAGCAATATCTCTTTTCATTCCATCCCACCAGTAATACTCCCGCAGATCTCTGTACATCTTAGTACTGCCAGGATGAACTGAAAACGGAGAACTATGAGCTTCACATAACAACTCTCTCTTCAACTGTGAATCACAAGGCACACACAATCTCTTCCCAAACCTCAAAACACAATCATTATCAATGTTGAATTCAGGCAACTTACCCTTCTAAACTAGCTCTACCTTTTTCTGCAACTCACTGTCTTCCCTCTGTGCTTGCTTAATTCTGTCTGATAGAGAAGATTTCACCGATACCTGAAACAAAACAGAACAACTGCCTGCACCAACAACTTCTATGCCAAATTTCATCAAATCAAAAACTAAAGGATCTCGTTCCAAACGTAGCATGGTTAATGAAGCATTACTTTTTCGACTCAAAGCATCGGCCACTTTATTTGCTTTTACCGGATGGTAGTGAATTGTACAATCATATTCCTTGATTAATTCCATCCATCACCTCTGTCTCATGTTCAATTCTTTCTGAGTGAATATATACTTTAAACTTTTGTGATCAGTATATATTTCACACTTTACTCCATACAAATGATGCCTCCAAATTTTTAAAGCAAAAACAACAGCAGCTAATTCCAAATCATGTGTAGGGTAATTTACCTCATGTGTTTTCAACTGACGTGAAGCATAAGCAATTACCTGATCATTATGCATAAGGACACAACCAAGTCCCTTCAACGAAGCATCACTGTATATAACAAACTCACCATTCCTGGAAGGAAGTGCCAAAACTGGAGCATTCACCAATCTTCTTTTCAACTCCTGAAAAAAATCATCACATTCTTTTGTCCAGATAAACTTAACACCCTTCCGAGTTAGCTTAGTCATTGGACTAGATAACCGTGAAAAATTTTCAACAAACCTTCGGTAGTAACCTTCCCAACCAAGCAAACTACGGATCTCGGTTACATTTGTGGGTCTTGGCCATTCTTCAACAACTTTTTTTTGTAGGATCCACAGTTATACCATCTTTAGAAACAATGTGACCAAGGAAAGAAATTTTTTGCAACCAAAACTCACACTTGCTGAATTTTCCATACAGTTTCTTTTCTTTTAAGGTTTTCAAGATAACCCATAAATGACTTTCATGCTCCTCTTTACTTTTAGAAAAAACCAAAATATCATCAATAAAAACAACCAACATTTTTCACCTGAGTCAACTGAGCCATCACTACAACAAACTGTTTAGTTCTGATTCTGACCATCTCAGGATACTGATTTGAAAGGTCATTTCCCTCTGTATGCCTTCCTAGAAAAGTTGTTCTGTTTCCTCTCTGAAAAAAAATTCTTAACAAAGAAATATCTTAGTAGAAGCAACATGGTAATCTTTAAATGCTATATCATTTCAATCATACCATAAATTAACTTATAATTTAACACTTTTCTAACTCCTAAAGTTGTCTAAACTGACCTCTGATACCAACTATAAGGCCCCGGCCTTAAACCTTACTTAATATTGAATTAAATGAATAATTCACATTGAGGATCTTTTCAGGTTTAGAGTTTTAGAGAATTAGAACATAACTATTACATCTCAAAAGATTACAAAGTAGACACTTCTACTAAGTTTCCATAGAATAAAAAAACTCTTAAAAAGAAACATGTCTATTTCCATGTTTTATATATCATGACATTCCCTTGATCTCATCCTTGACCCTATTCCACATTAAGTCCTATGAAAAACATTTCAAAAAACTTGGGGTGAGCATAAAAAGCTCAGTAAGGGATACACAAAGAATGAAAACAGTTAATTTATCAAAACAACAAGTAAACCATGTATACTTTAACAAAGTAATACTTTTCACCTTTATGAAATAGTAAAAACTCTTCACTGAATAAAAGATCATTACTTACCCTTTTGTAACCAAAAGATTACCATAAAACCCATAAAAAGATCACATAACATATAAAGGTAACTTGGGACATAAACATACTTAAGTGGAATAACCATACGGTCGACTTCCACACATATCACTTAATAGAATATCCATTCGGCCAACTTCCATACATACTTAATGGAATAGACATACGGCCGAATTCCATACCCAATGCATTGGAGGTTATAACGTAACCACCCGTCCTGGTATTCACGGCACCACCCGTCATATGGTCCATCACGTAACCACCCATCAAATGTCAAAGTACCATTATAAAATCATAAGAATAAAGCAAACATAAAGGAAAGAAAAAATTTCCACACTTTGATCACAATATATCACTCAAATATATTGACATAAAAAATCCATTATAAAAACCATTTTCAATACCAAAATACATAAAATATTATATGGTATTTATTTCATTTTAAAAACATTACGGCTTGTTGAGGAAGCCAAAGACCAAAATAATACTCGTGGTGGCGGAAAAGGTCGTTGTCACCGCGTACGTTAAAAGAAACATTCCTTTTTGTCATTTTGTAAAATGATTCATAGAAAAAGATTCCTTTTGTATAAAAGTAAAGGTCAAAGGGGTTTATACACCGTATAAAAGAAAGTTGTGTATAAAACGAAATATGCCTCAATGAAAGGAGATTGAGACGAAGTCCCTTACCTCGGGTCCGACTTTACTCGATCGTTCTTTAATGTCCTGAATAATAAACTTGAGTTAATTTCTACTTGATTAAGAACATTTTTCAAGCTTATTATTCCTTTTATATCACTTATTTCCATGTTATAAACATTATCTAATAATGAAGTTAATAATGTTTGTTTTTTCGATATTTGGTTCTTAAGTCGAAAGTGGACTTCTTACAATTACATGTTGTTCGTGTGGTCAAAGGTTCTTTATATCCAGAATGAAATTCCTGATTTGGATATCATATATATCATATATATCCAGAATATACATGTATTTATAACATTACATAATCATTTAGAGGTAAGAAATGAAATGCACCGTTCATAGAGACAGTAAGTCATATGTACGCATGAACGCTACTTTCATTTGTTTGTCATATTAATGGAATTAAAACTAAATGAGAGGTATGTATATTTTAATTCCAGAATTATATTCATAATTTAGATGTATCATTCATCATATATATCTATTATATACATGAACTTTTAATAGTACATTACATTTGGGGATAAGAAATGAAATGCACCGTTCATGGAGACGGTAAGCCGTACGTACGCATGAACGCTACTTTCATTTCTATCTCATACATTAATGGAAAGAAATAATAATGATATAGAGGTTTATTATAATTCCATTATAACATCATATATAATAAATTTAAATTCATCCTTTATACGTCCCACATATGGCATTAACGAATCACATCACTTTGAGGGGGCGGTAGTCCGCACTTCCTTAAATAAAGATATCGTGTTTACCCATAATGGAAACCATAAAGGTATGCCCAAAATGAAAAATACAGAAGTTTAAGGAAAAAATAAACATATTATATATCATATATAAATATAGTGTCATCTTAATGGCCACCTTTTAAGGTGTTAAAAGAATGTTGAACAATCATCGTTTCGGGAGGCCGAAATTCGCCATCCACGGAAACAGTATGTTCTTTAACCATTAGATGTAGGTGTGTGTAAGTGTAGCTCAAATACTTATTATAAAAACATCCTAGTATATTGATTATACTGGAGTTGTTACAAAATAAATGAATAATAAGATTTTAGTGGGTTGGAGAAGCAAAATAAAACAAAAGGACTCAAGTGAAGACATTACCTTAAAATCGGGTAACTCCCTTTGGTTTGAGCTCAAAGGCTTCCTTGGGAAGACTTCTGACCAAAGTTAGGCTTCAAGGAGTAAGAGAGGGAAGTGGAGAGACAAAATGGGCGGGGTTTGTCCGAGCCAAAGGCTTTGGTAGTGTGGGTAAGGAGGTAGAGGTGGGGGCCTTTTATAGGATGAGAGGAGGGGCACTCTTGGAAGGTAAATAAAAGTCACTTTATTTTAAAATGATATTCGGATTTAAGAGGTCCCACATTGATATAATTCTAGGATAAGGTGATAAGGGTTCTAAATCCACCCATCCAATAGATTTTGGACATTTGTAGGTCATATATTTTACATTATCATTTCATTTTATTTAAATCCTTTATTAATGAGGTAATCGCTGCATCATCATAATGTCATAAATAATTTAATTTATTTAATGTCTAAAAATTATAAAAAAAAATATCATGATGTATTAAATCTTTTTATATTTCTAATGAATATTTATAATCAAAAATCGGACTTGTATAACCCCATGTAAAAATTGTTTTAGTAAAACATCTCATGTTTGTGTTATTTTTACTTTAACATTTAATAAAAAGTTATTTATGTCATTTCCAAAACAAAGTGGATCCATGGGGTCCCCAATTTGACCCATGGCTTGTCTTGGTTGGCCATGACACATCCAATAAGGGTAGGACATGTGTCAAGCTCATCTCATATTATTAAAACATTATTTTTACCTTAAACTACACTAATTACCTCTAATCGCGATTAAAAACTTAATAAGTTACTATTTACCAAAAAAATATTTTAATCTCATTGAACCAAATTTTTATTATTAATTACAACCATGTTTGTCAGATTTTTGAAATTCAAAACACAGAGGTGGTAAAATTTCATTTAAACGAAAAATTAGTTTTTTAAGTACCACTTAGTGGTTTCACTATTCATCAAAAATTGAAGTTTTTCAGAAAAATACCAAAAATTCACCCTAAGATATATTTTATGTTCTGAATTCAAAAATGAAGTCTATTTTACAAAATTCAAAACATATAAGTCACATTAATTAATTTAATAATTAATTCCCGCTGTCAGAGCAAATAGCGTGTTTTTATGAAACAATAAGTATCAAAAGATTGACACTAGTTTAAGTCCGATTTCAAAGTGAAATTAATCCCAATGACCACTATTGGATTAAATGGTATAAATATATTCTAATTCCACTTTAAAACCAATTCAAAATATAATCTAATCATATAAATAAATTAGATTAAAGAGAGGTTTTGAATTAAAATACAACATTTTACACTATTCATTAAAAATGAACACTATCAGAAAAATACCAAAAATTTACACAAAGTAAATTTTGATGTCCCGATTCTAAAGAAGAGTTTTATTTGGTCTAATATAATTTATAAGAGTGAAAAAACTATATTTAATGACGGTTCTCCATCAAAAGGCGATAAGTGAAACTTTAGTGAAAATTGGGGCATATACGCCTAAAATTGAATTCTTTCCGTGTTTTAAGCCTTTATCCTTTATTAGATAAATGTAAAAATATTTAAAAAACATATATAATCATATTTTAGTTATTTCTATCCATTCCTGCCAATACAACGGCTATGTGTTAACTACCATTTAAAATAATATTATTTTATTACTAGTGTGCAACGTAAGATTTCAAAGAAACTCTTTGTTGTGTATCGGGTATGCTATCGAACATAGAAACCCCTTTAAAGTAAAATTAATATTTTATTCATAAATATTAATAAATATGAAAATTATTTATTCTTCATTTACCTGGGATGTTACACATAAGTTATGATATACTTAAAAGTTATTACTCTCAAGTTTATAAGTTTCCCTTTTGTATTTTTTTTAGTTAACATATTCACATCTTGTTTTTCTTCTTTTAGTTAATATTGGGAAATACAAGAAATTGTGCCAACAACAAACATGATATGAAATGTGATGATTTACATAAATATATTCCTAATCTTATGGGATCATGAGCTAATAAATTTATGGCAGTACTATAACTACTAGCTCAAGTTATGAATAATAACATGAATCATGAAAAATTCCCTGATCCTATTAAGAAAGATTGAGTTATAGTTGATTATTATATATGAAAATGGCCTATAAAATTTAGTGAATCTTCTAATCCCCTCATCACAAAACTATGTATTAACTATATTGAGAAGATATGCATTATTCTCCAATGATCATAGAAATAAGAAGTTGTGCCAGACATTTATCACATTGAGGGAGAATCCAATCATAGGTGGACACTAATCAAGAAAAAAACATCCAAATATGATATTGATTCTATGGAATGGGAATACTTCTACCAAATATTTTTAAATAAATATTTTACACAAACTCATTTTATTAAAATGCAGAAGGGGTTCATTGGTCTGAAACAAAATGAAGATGAGTCTATTAGGGTGTATAAAGAAAACTTCATATGGAATTCATGGTATGACTCTGGATTTTTCGGCAACAATGAAAGTAAAATGGACCATTTATTTAGTGTATTAAACACAATACTACAAAAATAGTTATGAAGATATTTTATATTGTTCCCTAAAAGTTGAGATAGAGATCGATGACTCTTACTGGTCTCGTAGGAATGGAGACAAAAAATGTAAAATGGATTTTTATTCAGGGGTATCAATAGATAAATCCCATAGAGGAAAGAAACCCAACATCCCAATTTTAAAAATTATAGTAATCCTGGAAACTATTTTTTGGGAACCAGCATATGTTTCAAATATAGAAAAGAGGGGAATCAGGCTAACCAATGCTAGAGGGAAATGAATAAACCCACAGATGTGAAAGAATAAAAAAATGTTCATATCAATACTTAGCCTATGGTGTAGTGTTTAAACTATAAGGAACATAATAATTATTCAGTCCAATGACCTAAGACAAGGGATGTCAGATACAATCAATGAAAACAACCTTTAAGACTTAGCTAGCAAGGAAGAGAATATGTTATCACTACTATAGAGGTGGATCCCAAAAAAAATGCGGTGAAATGTATGCTAGTTATTCATTCATGAATAGTGAACATACTATTTGATTTTGGTTCCTTGAATTCTTTCATATATTTCAAGTTTAGTATAATTATTCAATCACCGCCTAAAAATATAGGGGTTGAGCTATTTGTGAGAGAAATAAATGGAGAAATGGTTGTATACGAAGTATATAACTCATCCATAGTCAGTGTTTATAGAATGAATCTTCTAGAAAATATTGTCTTGCTTCCTTTAGTAGATTTTGATGATATATTGGGTATGGATTGGTTGTCCTCATATAAAGATGAAGTCAACTGTTGAGAGATATAGATCACTCTTCACCTCACAAGTCGTCCTATGATTCTATAAAAGTGTGTGGAGGAGTATGAATCTCCCCTAAAGTCTTATATTCAGTCATGGATATTATTTCCATATGATCATTAATATATATACCAAATGATTGAGATAAAGAAGAAAATAATTGTAACAGCCCGAGATTTTATGAAAAATATTCTTTTTAATTTTATTAATGTCTTGTGTTGTACGCTACACCAAAAGGAGCTTGCACAACACGCATCCTTGACTTGCCTTGCATTACACGCAATCGCGACCTTCCTCGATAGCGTGTATAGTACGCAATACCGAGTTTCACTAAACAACGATATGCTATTAAAATATTATTATAACTAGCCGTTATGAATAGTAATAACCACCTTTTTAAATTTTAGAAAATTTAGCTCTCAAAATGGACTTCATTTTTGGATTCGGAGTATCGAATTTAGCCTAAGGTGAAATTTTGGTACTTTTCGGATAACTTTCATATTCTGATGAATAGTTAAAATTACTAAATTATAATTAAAAACAACTTTTTTAATCGAAATAATTAATAGTGATAAATTACTAATTTGAGTGATTTTAAAGTATATTTAGAATATATTTTTACAAATTAATACAATGTTGGTCATTGGTTGTAATTTCACATTTAAACCAGACATAATCAAGTGTCAATCTTTTGATGGATATTGTTTCTTAAAAACACGCTATTTGTTTTAATAGCGGGATTTAATTATAAAATTAATTAATGAAACTTCTATGTTATGAATTTGGTAAAATAGACTTCATTTTTGAATTCGGAATATGAAATATAGCTTAGGATGAAATTTTGGCATTGTTCTGAAAAACATCAATTTTTGATTAATAGTGAAACTACTAAGTGGTAGTTAAAAAACTGAATTTTTCATAAAACTTAATTTTACCACTTCTGTGAATGGAATTTCGAAAATCCAAGAGACACGGTTAATATCAAGGACTAAAATGTGGTTCAATGAGATGAAAATAATTTTTGGTGAATAGTAACTTTTTACTTTTTTTTACCGCGGTTAATAGTAAATAGGGTAACTAAGGGTAAATATGATATTACTATTACCCTAAAACATGTCCTAATTCTATTGGATAAGTGTAATTCGACCAGAAACAACCTTAAGTAGAAAATATTATCATTTAGGCCCACTTGGAATAGATTAGGACATTTATTATTATTTAATTCAAAGAAGAGTTAAAAGAGTTAAAATCAAAGTTTATTTACTAAAACATTTTTAATATAGGGTTATACATAAGATAAATTCGACTATAAATATTCATTAGAAATATAAAAAGATTTCCTACATAATGATATTTTATTTATAATTTTTAGACTTTAAATAAATTAATTTATTTATGATAAAACGATGATGGAGTAATTACCCTTTTAAGGAAACATTAACATAATTGATGTTATAAATACCCAAATAAATGTAATTTGAGACTTTTTAAGAATTAAAATAATTTTCTAGGTTACTATGATATATTAGTGTCGATTTATTCAACTTGGTTCGAACATATAATTCTGTTATGACTTTCACAAAAATCATATATCAAATAGTGTCAAAATTGACACAAAATAGTTTTTAAATAAAATATTATATTATTAATTGTTATTTTATTCCTAAAAATCTAAGGTTCGGCTAAATGACTAAGATAAGGATATATATATTAATAATAGACAATTTGGGGTTCGTTTGTCATGTTATAGTAAGTGTATTAACCATATAGTGAAAGAAAACAAAAAGACACGGTAAAAGTTAAATTATTTAACTTAGAGTTAAATCTAATTGATAAAGTTAAAATAATAACCTAAACTTGTCTAAATCCTATTGGATGATAGTATTTCGACCCATCCCCACTTTAGCTTCGAAATAAGACCCTTTGGAAGCATTATAAACCGATTTTGACTTTAATATAAAATAATATTTTGAGATATTCCTAAGGTGCCCCTCTCCTCCCTTATAAAAGGGCACCTCCTCCCCCTCCTCCTCACACCAATTTGAGCACTCAAGATCGGCCAACCCCTGCCAAAATCTCTTCTCCACTTCCCTAGAAACATCCTAGAGGTTATGGTCTTCCTCAAAGACCAATTTTAGTGCCCTAAGAGGAGGTCTCAAAGAGGCGCTTCAAAGAAGAGGTAATTTCCGTTACCAATTCTTTCACCTTTATTTCTTCTTCCACTTCTTCTTCTTAGGTTGTTTCATTATGAAGTAATAACAACAGTATCACTCATATACTGATATTTTATTATAAGTATGAAACAATCCTAATTCACCATCTATCCATCCCACGGAAAACGAAATCACCGCGCGTGCGTACGTACGGAATATCGTCTCCATGCCGTGGTGTACTCTATTTTCCACCATAACCTTACAAGGATGGGTATAATGGTGTAATGAGTAACTATATATGATTATTATAAAGTGATAATTATACTGAAATAGTATACATACACTTCAACACAATTCCACGACCATGGGAACGATATCATCGCTCGTGCGTACGTACGGACTACCGTCTCCACGACGCGATGAGATTCATTCTCAATGATTAACCATTCATGAATGATTATAAAGTATATATAATAAGTACTAATGAAATATATTACCTAATAATGATACTGGAATTATTTATATTTATATGTATGTCATCTACTTAATTCCATTCAATTCAATAAGGAAACGAAAACAGCGTTCATGCGTACATACGGACTACCGTCTCCATGAACGGTGTATTTCTTTCCATTTACTGATTTATTATATATGTATATTCTGAATATATATATATAAATCATGTTTTATATTCTTGAATTAAGTAATCATGATCTAAGTAATCATATGAATAATTACAAGTTAAAGACACGAACGACAAATGAGACGATTTTACCCAAAACGCTACTTTAACATGAATTTACAAAAGAACAGGTAATATAAAGTCATAAGTGGACCATATATGATATAATAACAATGAATATGATTCTGGAATAAGTCAATAACATGATTTAAATCATTATACAGGAGGTTCGGACACTTACAAAGCAAGTCGGACCTAAGGTAAGGGAAATATCACAATCTCATTTTTATCCGAGATTGTTTATTCGTAAGTATTTATTGGGGTGTATTTTATCATCCACATCCATATTCCCTCAATATGTAATATTATTTTTATACACCTACAATTTTTTAAATCCAATTTTACCCTTCTATGAGTTTTTAGTAAAGGATATGAAAGGAATCTTTTTCGTTTTTGGTACGAGGTACTTTTTGACTTTTCAGAGAAAAGTACGAAGAATGTTTTTCTTTAAACTTAAAAGGCACGAACGGATTTTTACGGTTTTATAAAGCCTTATTTTCATGAAGCTTCCTCCAAAATATTTCATGACTATTTTTAATAAAATCTCTTTCTTTTAAAATTGCATTATGTTTTGTGAAAAGAAATTGATTTTGAAGAAGAAAGGATATTTTCCTCAAGAATTCATTTCAAGTGTTTTATCAAAATTATTTTCCATCTAAGATAATAAAGGGTTCTGTTTCTATCCATATTTTTACATTGATTTGACTATGTTGTGATGGAATTATGTTTATGAATTCCTTTATCTTATATAAATGGTTTTATGATGTCATGTTGTTTAAGAATCCCATTTTTATTACATGGGTTATGAAATGATGTATGATTTATGATTTTGTGGCACACATAAGAATGGTATCATTATGAGATGGGTGGGACCTATATCTCCCTCTAATGCATTGGGTAAAGATTTCATATCTCATGAGATAGACATGGCTGGAATGGTAGGTTATACCGGTTCAGTGAAATAGGACTGAAACGAGGGTGACTCGATTCAGAAAGGGACTTTGTCCACTAAGATAGTCTTGGAAATGAGTCATGACTAACAAGAAATGATTCTCTATGATTATGTGTGTATGCCACAAAGTTTCATGTTTTATGTTATGCTTATTGGGATTTCATTTCACTACTATTATTTATCCCATGTTATGAAATTATGCTCTCTTTTGCAGGTTAAGATTTCCAAAAGTTATGTTCTTATGAATATGATGTGATTGATTTTTCTTTTGTTTACTCTTATTGAGCATTTGAGCTCACCCTTTTATGTTTTCTTTTCCCTAGAATATAAAGAAAGGTTTTAGGTAAACAAAAGGGAAGATCTTTATGGGAGATATTGAAGATCTTTCACCACGATTAGAAGATTACGTTCCGAGTTTCCAAAGACACTAAACTATTACGATCCTTGTGTGTGTGTTTTTGTTATGTACTAAGTATTCCACAAAAGTAATGTAATGTCCATGTACGTCAAGATACGGGTATCTACAGTTGGTATCAGAGGAAAGGTTTAGTCAACCTTTGGAAACTAGGATGCGAAAACATTAGTGAGATCCCTAGAGATATTTCTAAGGTATGTCTAGGGATGTCCCTAAGGATAAGTATATGTATAGGATATAGTCCTAGAACTATGGTAACGATCATAGAATTTAACCTAATATGTTAGATATTGAAGTTACTCCCCCGTTATTATGATTTTTGCCTCTAACACTATTCTTTTCGGGTTTTAGAAAATGGCTGGAAATAAGATGATTCACGATAATGGAGGATATTATGGACAATGGAATGATATTCTTCATGAGAAACCAAATGAAATGGGATTTGGAAGTCCAAACATCATTATTATGCTGAATCAGCAATCTCATTATATGATCAATAAAGTAAAATTTATTAAGTTTCCTGACTCGGCTAATAAGAGAAAGATGGAGTTTCAAGATGATCATAGAGGAAATAAAGTTCAATTTCCCCTATGTAAATCATGTGGGAAGAGGCATCAAGGAGAATGTTTCAAATGAACTGGAAGATGCTTTGGGTGTGGAAAAGAAGGACACAAAGAAAGTAAGTGCAAAGGAAAAGGTTCAGTTAACACCATGGATGAGGATAATGGTATTGCTACGACATCAACAATGGTTAAATGTTTTAAATGTGGAATGTACGGGCATTATGCAAACCAATGCCCTAAGGGAAAGTCTCATGAATAGAATCAGTATGGTCGTATGGGAAGTATTTATGTTGATGATGATGAAGAGACTACAAATGATATGTGAGATGAAAGAATTGTTGAAGCTTGGTCAATGGTTTAAGAAGGTAGTGGAATGATTACATGTTTATCAAGTGTAATGTTGTATAAGTAATCTCATGGTACTATGGAATAAAGAGACATCTAAGGATTGTTACACAATTGTCTTTCCTAAGTTTTTAAAGTGTATGATTAATGGTACCAGTAACCATGAAATGTTATTCAGATATTTTTTGTAAATAAGATGATATGCGCATAATGAAGGGAAAACGAGAAAACGAAATATTTAACAGTATTCATGAGCTCATGATTGACATAAGGACTAAGTGATATCATTGTTTGAGTATATAGAATTTTGAGGATTTTGGTATGTGGAAAGTGTTAAATTTTAACTGCATTCATGTTTTCACTAAGGTATTCAAGAGAATACATGATTAAGGACTTTGAATGTTTGGAATGTGACCAACAAAACATATCTTATGATATATGAGGATCGACGATGGTGTTAAATCTCTGGTAATCGTTTTCACTATGTTATGAGAGTAGACTGCAGTATTATGGATAAGCCTAAAGATTGGAATGGATTATGTTGGACATAAGTTAGTATTGTTTAAGGATAGAAGTTTTCTCGATATTATTGATGGGATGTTATAGTAATATAGTTTTAGAAAAAGGACAACCTGCAGGACGGGCGACAGCCCATCGCGTCGGACAAGGCTGTGGAAATCGAACCCACAACCGAAGTGCGACTGGCCTTTATCACCTACCATTGGCCTACAGGAAGTCCCTGTTTATTAGAAACTAGTTTTATTATATTAAGCAGTATGATATATGAAGTATAAAGTCCATTTTAGGAACCATATATGATTAATCTCACTATAGATCGACTTATGTAAATAATTTTTGCTAACCTTTTGTTTGGGATAGATGGAATGACCCATCATTCTATCACATGATCTGCTAACACTTCACAAATAACAAATTCAACTTCATTTATTTAGGAGATGAAGTGGAAATTGTTCACGGCACGAACAACAGTGAGATTGTACCAAAATAAAGTAAGTATTTATTCTAAGCAAATTTTCAACTTTAGGGAAATGATCTTGAAAACCAAAAATGTTGTCCTAGTGATCTTATACCTGATGAATCAGATGGTGCCTTATATCATCACAAATATATGGATTTGTGATTACTGGCTTTTCCATAGCCATGTTCTCTACCACTCTCCATCAGAACATGATGGTTATATTTCTCTTCCATATCCATATTTTCACCTATGTGGAAACCCAGTGATTAGTTTATTTGGGTAACCGTTACGTTTCATACTTTTGTTTTTAAAGATTGGTTTTGGTATTCTTTTTTACGATTTGGGTTTCTATTAAAGAAACTTTCGAATAGTAAACCATTTATAACCCCGACGAATTTCGAGGGCGAAATTCATTTTAAGGGGGGTAGAATGTAACAGCCCGAGATTTTATGAAAAATATTCTTTTTAATTTTATTAATGTCTTGTGTTGTACGCTACACCAAAAGGAGCTTTCACAACACGCATCCTTGACTTGCCTTGCATTACATGCAATCGCGACCTTCCTCGATAGCGTGTGTAGTACGCAATACCGAGTTTCACTAAACAACGATATGCTATTAAAATATTATTATAACTAGCCGTTATGAATAGTAATAAACACCTTTTTAAATTTTAGAAAATTTAGCTCTCAAAATGGACTTCATTTTTGGATTCGGAGTATCGAATTTAGCCTAAGGTGAAATTTTGGTACTTTTCGGATAACTTTCATATTCTGATGAATAGTTAAAATTACTAAATTATAATTAAAAACAACTTTTTTAATCGAAATAATTAATAGTGATAAATTATTAATTTGAGTGATTTTAAAGTATATTTAGAATATATTTTTACAAATTAATACAATGTTGGTCATTGGTTGTAATTTCACATTTAAACCAGACATAATCAAGTGTCAATCTTTTGATAGATATTGTTTCTTAAAAACACGCTATTTGTTTTAATAGCAGGATTTAATTATAAAATTAATTAATGCAACTTCTATGTTATGAATTTGGTAAAATAGACTTCATTTTTGAATTCGGAATATGAAATATAGCTTAGGATGAAATTTTGGCATTGTTCTGAAAAACATCAATTTTTGATGAATAGTGAAACTACTAAGTTGTAGTTAAAAAAACAGAATTTTTCATAAAACTTAATTTTACCACTTCTGTGAATGGAATTTCAAAAATCCAAGAGACACAGTTAATATCAAGGACTAAAATGTGGTTCAATGAGATGAAAATAATTTTTGGTGAATAGTAACTTTTTACTTTTTTTTTACCGCGGTTAATAGTAAATAGGGTAACTAAGGGTAAATATGATATTACTATTACCCTAACACATGTACTAATTCTATTGGATAAGTGTAATTCGACCAGAAACAACCTTAAGTGGAAAATATTATCATTTAGGCCCACTTGGATTAGATTAGGACATTTATTATTATTTAATTCAAAGAAGAGTTAAAAGAGTTAAAATCAAAGTTTATTTACTAAAACATTTTTAATATAGGGTTATACATAAGATAAATTCGACTATAAATATTAATTAGAAAGATATAAAGATTTCCTACATAATGATATTTTATTTATAATTTTTAGACTTTAAATAAATTAATTTATTTATGAGACAACGATGATGCAGTAATTACCCTTTTAAAGAAACGTTAACATAATTGATGTTATAAATACCCAAATAAATGTAATTTGAGACTTTTTAAGAATTAAAATAATTTTCTAGGTTACTATGATATATTAGTGTCGATTTAATCAACTTGGTTCGAACATATAATTCTGTTATGACTTTCACAAAAATCATATATCAAATAGTGTCAAAATTGACACAAAATAGTTTTTAAATCAAATATTATATTATTAATTGTTATTTTATTCCTAAAAATCTAAGGTTTGGCTAAATGACTAAGATGAGGATATATATATTAATAATAAACAATTTGGGGTTCGTTTGTCATGTTATAGTAAGTGTATTAACCATATAGTGAAAGAAAACAAAAAGACACGGTAAAAGTTAAATTATTTAACTTAGAGTTAAATCTAATTGATAAGGTTAAAATAATAACCTAAACTTGTCTAAATCCTATTGGATGATAGTATTTCGACCCATCCCCACTTTAGCTTCGAAATAAGACCCTTTTGAACCATTATAAACCGATTTTGACTTTAATATAAAATAATATTTTGATATATTCCTAAGGTGCCCCTCTCCTCCCTTATAAAAGGGCACCTCCTCCCCCTCCTCCTCACACCAATTTGAGCACTCAAGCTCGGCCAAACCCTGCCAAAATCTCTTCTCCACTTCCCTAGAAACATCCTAGAGGTTATGGTATTCCTCAAAGACCAATTTTAGTGCCCTAAGAGGAGGTCTCAAAGAGGCGCTTCAAAGAAAAGGTAATTTCTGTTACCAATTATTTCACCTTTATTTCTTCTTCCACTTCTTCTTCTTAGTTTGTTTCATTATGAAGTAATAACAACAGTATAACTCATATACTGATATGTTATTATAAGTATGAAACAATCCTAATTCACCATCTATCCGTCCCACGGAAAACGAAATCACCGCGCGTGCGTACGTACGGAATACCGTCTCCACGCCGTGGTGTACTCTATTTTCCACCATAACCTTACAAGGATGGGTATAATGGTGTAATGAGTAACTATATATGATTATTATAAAGTGATAATTATACTGAAATATTATACATACACTTCAACACAATTCCACGACCATGGGAACGATATCATCGCTCGTGCGTACGTACGGACTACCGTCTCCACGACGCGATGAGATTCATTCTCAATGATTAACCATTCATGAATGATTATAAAGTATATATAATAAGTACTAATGAAATATATGACCTAATAATGATACTGGAATTATTTATATTTATATGTATGTCATCTACTTAATTCCATTCAATTCAATAAGGAAACGAAAACAGCGTTCATGCGTACGTACGGACTACCGTCTCCATGAACGGTGTATTTCTTTCCATTTACTGATTTATTATATATGTATATTCTGAATATATATATATATAAATCATGTTTTATATTCTTGAATTAAGTAATCATGATCTAAGTAATCATATGAATAATTACAAGTTAAAGACACGAACGACAAATGAGACGATTTTACCCAAAACGCTACTTTAACATGAATTTACAAAAGAACGGGTAATATAAAGTCATAAGTGGACCATATATGATATAATAACAATGAATATGATTCTGGAATAAGTCAATAACATTATTTAAATCATTATAGAGGAGGTTCGGACACTTACAAAGCAAGTCGGACCTAAGGTAAGGGAAATATCACAATCTCATTTTTATCCGAGATTGTTTATTCGTAAGTATTTATTGGGGTGTATTTTATCATCCACATCCATGTTCCCTCAATATGTAATATTATTTCTATACACCTATAATTTTTTAAATCCAATTTTACCCTTCGATGAGTTTTTAGTAAAGGATATGAAAGGAATCTTTTTCGTTTTTGGTACGAGGTACTTTTTGACTTTTCCGAGAAAAGTACGAAGAATGTTTTTTTTTAAACTTAAACGGAACGAACGGATTTTTACGGTTTTATAAAGCCTTATTTTCATGAAGATTCCTCCAAAATATTTCATGACTATTTTTAATAAAATCTCTTTCTTTTAAAATTGCATTATGTTTTGTGAAAAGAAATTGATTTTGAAGAAGAAAGGATATTTTCCTCAAGAATTCATTTCAAGTGTTTTATCAAAATTATTTTCCATCTAAGATAATAAAGGGTTCTGTTTCTATCCATATTTTTACATTGATTTGACTATGTTGTGATGGAATTATGTTTATGAATTCCTTTATCTTATATAAATGGTTTTATGATGTCATGTTGTTTAAGATTCCCATTTTTATTACATGGGTTATGAAATGATGTATGATTTATGATTTTGTGGAACACATAAGAATGGTATCATTATGAGATGGGTGGGACCTATATCTCCCTCCAATGCATTGGGTAAAGATTTCATATCTCATGAGATAGACATGGCTGGAATGGTAGGTTATACCGGTTCAGTGAAACAGGACTGAAACGAGGGTGACTCGATTCAGAAAGGGACTTTGTCCACTAAGATAGTCTTGGAAATGAGTCATGACTAACAAGAAATGATTCTCTATGATTATGTGTGTATGCCACAAAGTTTCATGTTTTATGTTATGCTTATTGGGATTTCATTTCACTACTATGATTTATCCCATGTTATGAAATTATGCTCTCTTTTGCAGGTTAAGATTTCCAAAAGTTATGTTCTTATGAATATGATGTGATTGATTTTTCTTTTGTTTACCCTTACTGAGCATTTGAGCTCACCCTTTTATGTTTTCTTTTCCCCAGGATATAAAGAAAGGTTTTAGGTAAACAAAAGGGAAGATCTTTATGGGAGATATTGAAGATCTTTCACCACGATTAGAAGATTACGTTCCGAGTTTCCAAAGACACTAAACTATTACGATCCTTGTGTGTGTGTTTTTGTTATGTACTAAGTATTCCGCAAAAGTAATGTAATGTCCATGTACGTCAAGATACGGGTCTCTACAATAATGTCTGAAGGCCTACCCATTGTGAGGTATTATACTAGGGTATTCCTTGAGTAGTTTCTTGGTATTCCTCCTGAATAAGAGGTTTTGTTCTCAATTGAACTTATACCTAGATAACTTACCATATCGAATACTCAATACAGAATGTCCATAATAGACTTAGAAGAGTTGAATAAGCACTTAAAAGAAAATTTTTAAAAGGGTTTTATACGCCCAAGTGATTCACCATGGGGTGCTCTAATCCTCTTGATCATGAAGAAAGATGGGTCAATATGTATCTTCATTAATTATCATAAACTCTAAAAACCCTAATAATGAATATTACCCCATCCTATTAATAGATGGATTGTTAGATCAAATATGTGGAGCCTATTATTTCTTTAAGGTGGAATTTTTATTGGGATATCACCAATTAAGGATGAAAAAGGGTGATTTTTTCAAAACTTCCTTTCGAATAATGTATGGACACTATGATTTCATAGTGATTTGTTTAGGACACTATCATGATAGAAAAATATTTATGGACTTAATGGATAGTTTATTTATAGATTACCTTAATAAATATATGGTAGTCTTTATAGATGATATTCTAATTTACTCCAAAAGTAAGGAGGATCATGAGGAGAATTTTAATAATGTGTTAAAATCTTATAGAAATTGGAATATGTAATGGACCGGACCTCTCCGGCCCTTCCCTTTGTCGAAAAGAAGGTCATGAAGTGTTCTAGATGGTAGAAGGGACTTTTCCCACACTTTTCAGAATTTTGTAACTACACTCCGTGTAGTTTGAGTACACGTCATATACCACCTTTCCCGGTATACCCTGTGTTGAAGCTGTGTCCTTGCCGTGTGAACTAAATGAGTACACGCCATGTAGCCCATACTACACGTCGTGTAGTGTCTCCCCGCATATGTGTTACCTTCAAACTGTGTGTTGACCTGTCAACGGCCGTGTGCCGTGTTGAAGCTGTGTCCTTGCCATGTGAAATAAATGGGTACATGTCGTGTAGCCCATACTACACGTCGTGTAGTGCCTCCCCACGTACGCGTTACCTTCAAACCGTGTGTTGACCAGTCAACGGCGGTGTGCCGTGTTGAAGTCGTGTCCTTTCCGTGTGAAATAAATGGGTACATACCATGTAGCCCATGCTACATGTCGTGTAGTGTCTCCCCACGTATGCATTACCTTCAAACCATGTGTTGACCAGTCAACGACCGTGTGTCGCGTTGAAGGCTGTGTTGGAAGCCGCAGGGCGACCGTGTGAAATGGACAAGTACACGTCGTGTACTATAAAGTACACGCCGTGTAATTTAGTTTTTCTCGCCTATAAAAGTAGGGTTCCTCTCCTCCTTTTCAAATCACTCCTCTCTTCCCCCCTCCCTTGAGCAGAGCTCTCCCAAGAGAGACTCCAAGCTCTTTTCTTCCATAACTTCTTCATCCGAGCTCCAATTTACAATCCGTCAGTGGTCACGGGATCATAACGATGAGTCGGAACTTCTGAGCTTGGATCTGTTGTTTTCCCTTCAGCCTTTCCTTCCCAGCTTCCACCCGAGGAGGTTTTCTAGGATTTGACAGAAGTAACGAACACCGACGGACGTCTTCTAAAGCTGATTCGGGGGAGCGTTGTTATCAGAACCTGTTGAGGTAGGGATCTTACCTTCATCTCTCTAAATTGTGCATCATGAGGGGTGGGTATCCTCTTGTTTTCGTGAGAAATGGTTAAACCAATAAATGAAGATAATAACTGGCTTATATATCGAGGATGGGAAGTTTGTGAATGCAGTTACATTATTTTTATATCCTGTGATATTATGTTGTGAATTGAATAGGCTTATGCCTATTAAAAATCAAGGTCGTTGGGGGCCTTTGCTTGCACAATTAAACGATGCTCTATCTTTCTAGACCGTTTATGGATGGAAACTTTGTTGAATGTGGAAATTGGTTAATCATGTAAAGTTGGCTGATTAAAATCTGGAACCCTTGTGTGATCACCCTAGTTGAACAAAATGGAATAATGAACATGTGGGTGTTGGATTGGTTACATGGTGTGTGAAAGGGTGGTGAATCCTGGGTTGTTACGAATAGGATCGGCAGTGGGGCTATGGTAAATGGTGTTAAAGGGTAAATGATGTGGCACGATCCTTGTTTGTTGATACGGTTGTGGTTATGGTGGTTGGCAGCGGGGCTACAGGGATGGGTTTGAATGTGAACGAACTATGGGTTGTGAATAATAAATAAAATTGGAAGAGTTAATGAATGGTGGTGCATGGTAAAGTAACGGTAATAATAATCAATGGGGTTGGTTGATTAATAATAATGGACTTGTTTGTGTTGCTTGTGTTTGCCTAACTTGATTTGTGGATGGAAGGGATATGTTTTACGAACGATTGATATGGTTAGTTGCGATTATTTTCCCAGTAGTTAAGGAACTAATAAACTAATTATGTTGAAATGTGAAAACCTAAATGGGGTTGGGGTTGTTTTTTGTATGCATGCTTCGTAGTAGCAGTGCCGAGGCACGTGCTCAGTTTCTCTGTTTAGAAGCCATAGGTTGGGTTGTGTGTTTGGTATACATATATATATATATATATATCTGTATCTTTGTGTTTTGTCGCACCCCACCCATGTTGAGAACTTAGTGTCGAACACTCCCATTTCATGGGAGAGGGTGTTTTCCCTTAGTTACTAGCTCCTTCCTGCACCTTCTTCCATAGGTTGTGATGGCTTGAGGTGACCTTACACCTAAGACCCTTCAGGTAGGTTTCGATTGGGGTGGTTTAGCCCAAGACTCTTCAGGCAGGTTTATTATTTCACAAGAATCTTCGGGATGAGGCCCAGGTGTGTGTGGGTGGGATACGTGGTTGTGAGGCCCAGGTGTGTACGGGTGGGATGTGCAGTTCTGAGGGCTAGGTGTGTTCAGGCGGGATACGTGGTTGTGAGTCCCAGGTGTGTGCGGGCATGATATGTGGTTCTTGAGGCCTAGGTGTGTGCGGGCGGGAAGAGTGTGGTAGCGTCAGGATGTTCTCCATTAGGAAGAGCAGCTAACTAGTGGGAAATGGTGTGAGGTACCCAATACTCTTGTTCTTATATACTACTACTTGTTGTTTTGTGTTTTTGGTGAGCATGGCTAGTGAGGTTGGGTGGATATATTTCCTTTGTAGGTTTGGTTTCTTCTGTTGTTCTCACGGGACATTAGGATGTCTCCCCACCTGTGCATGAGAGCTTTAGGTTTTCCCTACTGAGTATACTTATATGCTCACCCTATGTTTACTTTCAAGTTTTCAGGAGGACTACCAGGGCCATGCGGGACCCTACTAGTCAGGACAGTTGGAGTTGTTGCAGTTGTTTTACTCTTGTTTCTTTTGGTATTGTACTTTGAGCTTTCTTGTATTTGTACTTTGTTCAGAATTGTTTAAACATGCATGTGGGATTGGTTTGGGTTTATTTCCATTAACTTGTTCCTTTTCTTTTGGGTTTGACTAATCCTATTTTCCAATCTTAAATAATAAAAAAGGGTAATGCCTCCCATATTTGTGAAAACTCATACCCTTGGTGCTAGTCGTCACTCCGGGGCCTACTGGAGGCAGGACTCGGGGTTCATTATCTCCCTTTCACCATTGCCAACTCAGGAGGGTCATCTTTGGTAGGAGGGGGTCATGACAGAATATATATGAAAAGTATAATAAATTAGATTTATTAATGAAGGAAGTATCATTCTTGTGGAATCTTATCACCAAAAAAGGGATATCTATAGACCCTTCTAAGAAAAATGCAATTGAGGACTGGCCTAGACCAGTATCTATGATAGAGATACATAGTTTTCTTAGACTAGTTGGCTATTACTGATGATTTGTGAGAAAATTACCACAGTTTTAAAGTCCAATAGCCAAGATAACACATAGGGGAGTAAAGTCCTTATAGACTAGTGAATTCGAATAAATATTTTAGGAGTTTAAAAAGAGGTTATCACTACACCAGTCCTCACACTTCCCTATGGTGGGGAACTTTTCATGGTATAAAGTGATATTTCAAAGAATTTCTTAAGCTATGTAATAATATATAATGATAAATTTAGAGCTTATGCCTCAAGGAAATTGAAATTTAATGAACAAAACTATCTCATAGATTATATAGAGTTGTATGTAGTAATTTTTGCATTAAAATTTTGGAAACATTATCTATATGTGGAGAAGTGTGAAATATATAGATAGAACATAAGAGCCTTAAATTTATATTTTCATGGAATTATCTTAATATTCAACAGTGAATATGGTTAGATATGATCAATGACTATGACTACCCATTCCATTACAATCCTAGTAAATCAAACATAGTGGTAGATACTATAAGTGGAAAGGATTTGATGACTTTATCAGTGATGATAATTTAGAAGGATCCAATATTCTTATACATGAAAATGATAGACATAGGAATCATAAAGAAAGTAAAATCATAATTCCTTTCTCAAATTATTTCTCAACCATCCCTTATAGAGAATTTAAATAATTCTCGAAGAGTTGATGTAGAAATTAAAAATAAAGTGGAATCTATAAGAATAAGAAAATACTTAGAGTTCAAAATTAATGAAGAAGTAGTTGGTTCATGACTATGTGTACCATAAAATATTGAGATAAAGTAGGATTTATTGAATGGGGTTTATAGATCAGCCTTATCCATCCACCCAAGGAGTATAAAGATGTATCGAGATCTCTGAAAACACTATTGGTGGTACAAAATAAAGAAGGATATCATGGAATATATATAAAAATGTCTGGTATGTTAGAAAATGAAGGTTGAAAAGAAAATGTATAAGGGGATGATTAAACCATTACCCATACCTATATGGAAATGGGAAAACATCACCATGGACTTTGTCACTAGTATTACAAATACATCAGGAGGAAGAAATTTCATATGGGTTGTGGTGGATCATTATATAAAGACTAATCACATCATTGAAAATTGAGAGGTCTTCTCACTAAATCATCTTACAAGGATATAAATTAAGAGGTTGTGAGGTGGTATGGAACAATGTTATCGAGTGTATCTTACTAAGATATGATATTTACCTCCATGTTTTGGAAGACCTTCCAACATGATCTAAATACACATTTTAAATTCAGTACGGATTATCACCCCCAAAATGATGTTTAGTATGAGTGTAATATTCATACTATAGAAGGCATAATGAGATTATATTTTATGGTCTTAAAATGGGTATGGGATCAATATCTTCCTCTAGTCGAGTTCTCATATAATAATAGCTTACATACAATCATCTAAATGTCTCATTATAAATCCATTTATGTAAAGAGATTCATAAAAAATAATTTTTTGATGAATTTGTAGAATGAAAGTTGTTAGGACCTAAAATGATTAAGGAAATAGTATAAAAGTTAAAAACCATTCAGTAATGCATCAGGACTACTCAGAGTCAACAGAAGAGCTATGTTGACAATCATTGATAAGACCTAGAGTTTGGGGTTAGGGATAAAATGTTTCTCCACATATCTCTTTAGAAGAGATTCATGAGAATTTGGAATAAGGGAAATCTAAGCCTCAGGTACATCATCCACTTTTAGATTCTTGATCGCATCGTAGCTATGGTGTATTGACTATCACTCCCACTAACCCTTTCCCAAGTACATGGCTTATTCAATGTATCTCTCTTGAGGAAGTATATACTAGATCCCTCACATGTACTAAAATTATAGGTGGTAAATGTGTAAAATGATCTATCTTATGAGGATAATCTAGTGAAGATATTAGACTATATATATAATGTTCAACACAACAATACAACTCGCCTGGTCAAAATATTATGGCAGAACCGAAAATATGATAAGAAAAAAAGGGAACCATAGAAAGAAATGAAGCATAAGTAACCTCACCAATTTTTAACTTTATATTTGATACGAAATTTCAAGGATGAAATTATTTAAAGGGGGTAGCATTTAACACATTTATTTTGTCTTAAAAAAAAGAATAAATCTTTGTTGATAGCGTATATGACACAAAACATCAAGTTTTAAAAAACCTCAATATATTATTAATATTTTTATTTAAACATGATTTATTTAAATTAGCCATTAAATTTAGAAGTGTGTATGAGAATAAAAAAATTTAAAATTATGTATGAAGGATAAAAAAATATTGATAAATAAGTACTTAATTTTTGGTAATGTCTTTAAAGACTTTGAAAATACTTTTGTATCAAAAAATGATTTTTATTATTTTTTGTGAACAAATAATATAATTAATTTTTTAAAAATTTTGAAAATTTATTTGAAAAAATGATCTTCAATTTTAGAATCAATAGGTTAAAATTATTTTAGGATGAGTTTTTGGTATTTTTCTAAAAAGTTTATTTTTTTAATGAATATTGAAAAATACTTGTTTTTATTGAAAATTGCATTTTAGTTTAAATAATTTACAAAGTTATATTTTGTTTTAAAATGGTTTAAAAGTAAAATTAGTTCAATTTTTTTATTATTAATACAATTTTGGTCATTGGAATCAATTTCATGTTGAATTTTGATATAAAATATTTTTGTACTTATGAAAACATTTTCTTTGGAAAACCTTTTTTTCGCATCTTTGAGTTTAATTTTAAATTAAATTCTACCACTTCTATGAATTTAATTTTTAAAAATGTATTACATATTTTTAATAATCATTTTAATATTATATACCAAGTTGAACTTAATTTTTTTCCATAATTCATAGTAAAAACAGTACAAATCAATTGTTGTTGTTAAGGCTAAAACTGGTTTATCATGGGTTAAAATAAAATGATTAGGGGTAAAATGACCTATAAACTATTCAAAATCCTATTTTATGGACATATATCAAAATTATATCATATAAGGTTTTTATGTTGTTTAATGTGTAAAACGTGGTTATAACTTTCTCTTTTCAACAATTCCAAGTGTGACATCTCCCCCACGTATAAAAGGGAACCCCCTGTCCTCTTTGATTTACACTTATAAAGCCTAATATTGCAGTCAATAACTGCCCAAATACCTTCCTTTGTTATCTCCCCATGTCCTAGAGTCCTTTTATTTTTCAAAAATATAATCTATGGAGGATTTTGGTATAATCTTAAAGAGGCAGTCTGAAGAAGCGGTATTGTTCTTAACTGAGAATCTTTGTTTTATTTATTATACCACCTAATTAAAATATTACTAGATAATTATGATATAATAAAATAATTATCTCCCATATAATAATATTTTATTATGTTAATTCCATAACTTAAATCTTTATCCACTTCCAAAAAATGGGAAATGAAACTATCATTCATGTGTATGGCGGACTACCGTATCATTAACTGATATAATTCATTTTCCATAATAACCTCTCAAGGATGTTAATAGTGATATATTTAATGTTTATATATAATATTAATGACATATTAATCATTATTTAAAAGTAATATATCCTATTCCTTCTTACCTTATCATCCAATGAATAATGACAACACTGATCGTGTGTACAATAAACTATCGCCTCATGAAGCAATGTGATTCATTTTTTAATTATTGTGTCACATGTATGGTATATGAAAGTTTATTTAAAAAATATGATATTTATTATATAATAATTATTTTTTAAATATAAAATAAAAAAATATCATCTTTCTATTATGATCATTAAAAATTTGAAATGTTACACATGTGTGTGTACGGTCTACTTTCTCCATGATTGTATTGTAGATCATTATTTCATAACCATAACTCATAGTTATTTTAAAATTTATAATTTAGGTTTAAAAATGATAATTATTTAATGATTATTATTCTGAATATTATTAAATAAAAATCTATTTGACCATAGTAAACTTTCCAAGGTGATTTTGGACATATAAGTTGAACATCATCAAAACGTCTGACGTGAACCAAAAAGAAAAATTAATTGAATATAACATGATGATAAATAAAATAAAAGGATTGATAAAATTTAAAAAAATTATTAATAAATTAAATAATTAACATAAGTTTATTATTCTGTAAGATAAAGAATGCACGTGGTGAATCGGGCATGAGGTAAGGGATCTCTCTAAGCAACCCTTTTCTTTGGGTTATGACCAATATCTCTCTAAATCACTCTCTCTATATGTAAAGTTATAACATGCATCTAAATTCGGTATATATGTATCAAACATATATATCTATCTTATTTTAACTTTATTTTACATGTTAATACATGCCTTATGTTCATTTCACAAATTCCTCTATTATAAAATTTCCATTGATTTTGATATGAGGAAAGATTATAAAACCCATTTTATTTCCATGGGTAATTCTTATTTTTATGCCTTATGATTGGTTTACTTTTTTTATCACACATGAAACATGAACATGTTATAATGGGTGTAGCTAGATAGTACTCCAATGTATTAGGTAAATCTTTCGTTTCATGAGATGTCTTGTATGGTATTAGGGCGTAAACCTAATCCATTATGGGAATTTGTCTACCATGTGATATTTTCTATGCAGTTATCCCTGACTCATTTTTATGTCATTTTATATGTTGCTCCCACATTTCCTTTGTTACCATGATCTTATGATACCATTTTCTCTATGTTATGCTTCCATGTGATTACCCACAAGCCTTCTCTTTTATGATATCATGTTATACTCTTGAATCACAAGTTATGTTTCCTTATCAGGTTTATTCCCTTAATTGCCTTTTTGGATAACCCCTTTCTTTTATGTTTTTCTTAGGTTACCTTATTAAATTGTATGTGATAAAATAGATTTAGGAGCTCATTGTGGAGAATAAAATAAGTATTTAAAGTTTTAACTTTCATTTTGATGTATTATGAACATATTTTTCCAAAGACATTAGGACTCACAATATTTGGGGTTGTAGTTGTTTGATATTTATGTTTAAAAATCATGTAAAAATATGTGTAAAATTCCTGGGTTTATATAATATACTAATAATAATAAGAATACATTTTGATGATGTATCAACAAATAATTAAAACATTAAATGAAATTTAACTTTTAAATGTGTAATGATCAATAATCAAATATATAATTATAAATTTAAATGTGACCACTATAATACCACTTGAAGGTTTTGGGTGTAGTGGAAGCGATTTTTATGGTTGATCCTAGCTTAGAAAATAACATATTCAATGGATCATTCACATATTATAAAATATGTGAACTTCATTACCAATGAAATTTCTAAAAATATTATTGATAATGAAATATGATGGAACCAAGATAATATCTTTTAACATTAAATTTATAATTAAATTAAATTAATTAGAATGAATAATACCTCATTCTTGGGATCTTTATTTAATGATGTTGTAGATTTTTTGAAACCCTTTTTGGTTTACCATCATTTCATTTATATGATCCAAGTGTAGAATCCCTCTAGCGGGGATATGCATGTGCTACTTTGATCTCTAAATAATTCCAATGGATTTTTAGTGCTAGAGAAGAGGATCGATCATATTATGGTGCTCTCCTAGATTGTTGTGACAATTCCTACAGGCTTAAAGAATCGTCCTTGCACTCTCATTCTTGAGAAGATGAAGGAAGGAGGGGAATATTTAAAGAATTATTCGGTCTTTAGAGAGAACTTTAGGTTTATTTATGCATGATGATTATCAATTTTGATCATTCTTGATCAAGCTCTACAAAATAGACATAATCGTCTATTTATAGAGATAGGTTTAGGGTTAAAAAATAAAGAGACTCTATTTTTTCCTTGTAATACTTTTAGAATATCAAGGAATATTTTTAGAGGTATATGCTGAGATGACGTGAGATTCCAAGTCTCACTAAGCCTGTAATTAATTTTCTAAAAATATTAAATATATTTTATATCACATGCATGTAGTTTTTCAAAAATAAAAAAATATCTCCTGAATAAAGACTCAAATCAAAAATTTGAGACCATGATTGAATATGAAGCACGGGGTTTACCCTAGGTTCATTCTAAAGTTGTCTGGTGCTGGACATTCGGATGAATAAGATGTTGGTGGTACATTAAGTGGATTAATTTAATTATTTATTTAATTAATTCATTTAATACCCAAAACCTATTTCCCTCTTTAAATATCCTATTGTGGAAAATATCCAGGGATAGCCACATAACCATTTTATTTTTGAGAGTAGGTTTCATCATTCTTCATTGGAAGATTGAGATCGGATGATGACTGGTGATCAAATTGAGCTGGATCGACAGAAAATGAATGCAGTGGATCATCCCCATCATGAAATAATGTGTTCTTCACTAACGATTGATCCAAAATTGAGGTAGGGTTTTCAATTTCATTTTCTACTCTAGATTAAAATATTTAGCATGTTCTTATTTTTTATTCATTGATCTATGATTAATTGATCCTTTTCATGAACTTTTTTATCAAATTAAATTGTTTATTTAGTTTTTTCTTGATTATTCCATGTTTCTCACCTTGAATATCCCTAATCTATGATTATTTTCCAAGAAATATTGGTTAATGATTGGTGCACCTTTGTTATTGTGTCTTTATTTCACCTGTACTTCACATTAATTATTGTTGGGATACATGACAATAGTTCAACATTTTCGGGTGGGTTAGAGCGTGATCGGACCCCCATATTCATGGTGTATGTGCACATAATGACTATATTAGTGATTTTTTGGAAATATTGGGATAGATTAAGGTGTTCTCTTAGTTATATTGGATACATAGGGGTGAAAGACAACAACATGAGGTGCTATAGACGATGAAGGAATTACAGTCTTTGAGTGAACCTTTGGATTCTAATTGTTTCCCATTGAAGGGCTGCAATAGACCAATGGAGTCCTTCCCCACTGATTTTAGGTGGTTAAATAGTGGGAATCATGATGGAATACATGTATTTAGAATTTGTGTGAATCTTTCCTTGTATTCTGCCAAACTATACACCACACTACATGTACTAGGATAAGCACACACCATGTAGTACCTTGACTATGGTGGTTAGGGTTTTGGGGTGGAGATAAGTATCACACACCATGTGAAACCCCCCACACACTATGGGACCCAGTACTGGAATCCCGTCATGTACTCTAAGATTACATTGGCATGGGAATTACCAGACATGCATACACATCCAGGTACACGGGCATGTGTTGGTACCTAGGCACAATGATTTACATGGTTGGGTGCACAACATGTCCTAACAGACATGAACACATCATAGAGAACATGGACAGGACCCAGGTGGCCGAGACACATCATGTAGTTCTCATACATTATGTATATGCTGGTATGGCCACCGATCCATGTTTATACGATACACATATAGGTGATGAGGTGGGGTCACATGCCATGTGGACCCCCATAAACACTTTGTGTTTCCCTATACAATATATTTCTATTATATCTCCCTCATATTTTGGCCCCCATATTTCTCTTGTATTTCCCTCATTTAGACTCATATTTTGGCCCTCATTTAGACTTATTAAAGGGTTTATATCGAGACGGTACTCCCCTATCGCACTAAGGCATGAGTCCTCCAAACTATTTGTGCAGATAGAGCTGGTACTCCCCCATAATTCTAGGGTGTGGATCTTTTATACCTGTTTCTCAAATAGAGGAAGTACTATTTTTTGTGTCAGGGGACATATCCTTTATCTATAGAGATGGAAATCCATTATCTCACTAGGGTGTGGGTACCATACTCATTATTCCAAATAGTGGTGGTACTCCCCTATCATACCAGGGTGTGGGTCCTCTATCCATGGGGATAGTACTCCTTTAACGCACTAGGTCACAGGTCCCCCATGCTCTTTTTAAAAGAATATGTGGTACTTTTTATCCCACTAGGGTGTGGGTATTCTATTTTTAGATACATTATTCCACTACATGGGCATGGGTCCCATATACATGTTATTCCACATATATATATACAGTACTCCCTTATATGGGTGTAGGTCCTCTATCTATGGGGATGGCACTTCTCTGTCACACTAGGGTGAAGATCCCCCATATTCAGTACACATATATAGATTGGATACTACCCTTAATGGGTGTGGTGCCTCTATATGCTTAGTGGTATTACCCTATTGTACCAAGTTATGGGACATATATCTTTTTTAGATTATGCTCCCTCGGGTTGTGGAGAAATGATGAGGTGCATGACCTTCTCATGACTTCTTCAGATAGACATGCAAGATATGGGCATTGATGATGAACCTTTGGAGCTGCAGGTAGACTCATCATCCTAGGCTAGGCTATGAGATTAATATTAACTTTCTCCCTCATCTAGGATTATTTTATGATCGTGTGTTTGTGTATTTCATTGGGTTTTGTTTCCCTCTTTCTTTGGGTTGTGACAGCTACTTTTATCGTGTCTTATATTGACCCCTCTTTAGTTTTCAGGGCGCCCTACTGGGTATGTATATACTCACCCCTACATGGGATTTAACCACACATCTCATGTCTTATACTGATGATGGATAGGTTAGAGGATTCATTATAGGATCTTAGGAATATATAGGTAAATTTTACCACGTACAGTGGCAGGTATTGGAGATTAGGATCCAAGATCTCTTTGTTTTACTCTATTCTAATTATTGTTGGGTTAGGAAACATTTTCTAGTTGGGCATGTATTTTTTTATTTAATATTTATAGTTCACTACCACCCTATTTTTTGTTCCCTATAGGTTATTACGTGCATGGTTTTTTCTCTAGATTTTACTATCTTTTATTATTATTCCTCTGCACATCTGCATTGATATTTCTTGGTGTGTGAATAGAGGTAATTTAGGTAATGGTCTCCCATTTAATTTATTCCTTCTCAATGCTTTTTTTTCAGCCTCAGGCCTATGGGGCCAGGATTGGAGTTTTGGAAGACCAGTCTTCCATCAGTCAAGAGGGCTTATATGGGTCGAGTCATTACAACTTGGTATCATAGTTGGTTCAACCTAGGGATGGTTTTTAGATTTTTTTTCCCTAATGAGGTTTGGCTGTGAATTTAGGGTAATGGTGTAAATGTGTCTCGAGTGTAGATTTCAAGACAAGGAACCCAATGTTAGTGTAGTTTCCAACATATCCATTCACCATGACTTTTATTACCTAATTTTCAACATAACATACTAATTCATTGGTTATAGGGAACATTGGTACATGAATCATATTGTATTGAGTACTTTTATTGTACTTATTGAGTCATATTATTATATATATATATTATCATATAACTATGGTACATCTTGATTAATTTCAAGATTCCTCTGCAAAGACATCCATCCAGGTTATCGATTCAGGATTGTGATGATGATCTGATGTGTTATGAGGCCTCAGTTCAGGGTCCATCTTGAAAGATCTTTCCTCTAAGCTGGTAGGTTGAAGCACCCTAGCCTATCAACAAGCAGATTATAAAATCAAAACAAGATGAGGATTCACTGAATATTAGCGTAATCCATGAGTTCTAGTGCCAGAGGAAACTGAGGTTCTGTGGTCATCCATACCCCCAGCCATCAGAGTATTATCTTGATTTGGTGATCCGATTTTTCAAACATATGCAGAACCAACTGATCATATGGTCGCACTGGTATTCAGTAATTTATATGGAGCAGTTGGGAACTGGTGGATTCTAGTCATGTAGACACATGATGTTTTTTCACTCTCATTGTTCTACTTCCAGCAGCTATTTTATGAGGAGTACTACCCCTCATGCATGAACTTAGTTTGTATTTAGGATATTTTGGAGTTGCAGTAGGGAGGGATAGTAGTTTATGAGTAATTTGTGGTCTCACTGGCCTTATATAGTACTTCTATGACATGATTCAGGATAGTTACTTATGTCCGTAGATGTTTTATCAGGGTACCCATAGAGACATTTGTGATAGTGTGGTATCTTGGGAATTCCAATATATGATGGAGTGTTAAATAAGGTTCCAGTGATAGAGAGATTATTATCTGAGGGACACCATGTAGTTGGATCCATCGGTAGGCATCCCATGGATGAGTTGTCTATAGCGGTTGGCTGAAGACAGGTTTCAAGGCACATGAGGTGTACCCATGCTCATCCTTAGTCATGTGGTAATGTGGACTAGGGATAGTGCAGAGGACTAGGTTATCCTGAAGAGTGGTTATTTTATGCATGTGATGGGTGAGGTCACATGGAATGTGATTCGATGACCTGATGTGTTGATGAGGGTAGGTAGGCGGCGGATAGGCCACCATGGAAGAGGCAGTGTTATGATCAGTGTTCTCTTAGGAAAGGGTAGGTTGGCCCCCATGGAGGGGGAGATAAAATAGGTCTAGGTGGGGTTACTTGATGAGGATCTGGTGGTGGTGGATGATGTTATTAGGGACTTTCACCACCACCAATAGGCACCCCATATCAGGCTCAGGGAGCGGGCAGTCAGGGTCACCGACATCTATGGGCTTTGGAGTCTTATAACCTAATATCTTATGAGATGATTAGAGGTAAAATATACATTTATTAAACTCTTTATTTATTACTAGAAGACATAGGTGTAAGTCATTCCTTCATCTTCTTACTCTTGGTGTGAGAGTTGGTTCTACCTATTGATACTTTAACCCAGCAGCTTTAGATTGAGGTTTATATAGGGAATTCTTCTTCGTTATCACTTATCCACCTGCAGTGTGAGCTATTTCTTTGTGGGGGGGTGGGGTTGGGACCTCTTGGTCATCAAAATGAGACCTTATGATGCCATCTTAGGTATGGGATGGTTTTCCAAAGTTCGAGCCTAGATTTAATATCACTGAAAACAATTCAGATTCCTTCAAAGAGATGTGATGAGATTATCCTTTTTGGGAAAGATATTTCTCATGAAAAAGTGAGTGGTTCTTGAAAAAAAGAAGATGTAATGATCGCAGAAATTCACTATTCAATTCCACCCTTATACCACTATTTTAAACTGGTTTTTTAATTTATATCCAAATATAATAATAAATTTAACTTCATGTTTGTTTCAATGAATTAATTTTTATCACTGTTTAATAGGGTAATTTTACTTATGTCTATGTTTACATTGTAGGAGGATGTGATCTGGAGAGCTTGTGATGGAATTCAAGAAAAATGGGCCAAATTGGGTGAGAGCCCAAGCATGCATGTGGAGGATTATTTGTAATATGGATAGTAAGTGATTACAACTGGTCTAAAAATGAGTTTATGAATTCAAAACAATGTGGGATACATTTCTATAGAATATCATGGGGCTCAATTCATCCATTTGGAGGCCCACAATGTAAAGAAATTATGGGTGGTCCATAACTCGGGCCTTGGAGATTCAATTGGACTGATTATTCCTCGCTTTTATATCTAACTCGAATCCCCCACTCTCCACCAAATTTCAAGTCATTTTCATGTGTTTAGGTTATTAAACCATCTAGATAATTATAGAGTAAAAATTATGCCTTTAATAGTCACCTAGACCTTTAGATACTTGACCACACTTTGTGAAACTTTTGATGCAATTGTCCATAGAATCACTCCTCCCCCTCATCCAATCATGTTTCATGACCAGGGGTGAAGGTTAGTCAAATTGGAGGGCTCTCTTCACCCATTTTAGTTCTCTTCTCCCTCATGTACTTCTAAACCTCTTAGTGATCAATTTGGGGGGTGTCCTTTGTTGTAAACTTGAGCTCTACTCTTATAATATTCATAAAGTAATTGAATTTTCAGGTTTGTTGTCAATTGTTTTTCATTTATACCATATTAAATTTTTTTTTCTAGTATGATCCAATACAAATCAAAGGAACAAGAATCCTCATGATTCCATGCATAACCTAGATCTTGTGATGATTTGATTTCGGTTTCCTCTTTTCTCACCCCTTCCCTTTCATGAGTGTGCGAATGGATTATGTGAGTTGATAAATTCTAAGAACTGCAACCCATGAATATGCATGTTCTTTCCTTGTGGAATATTTTTCCATTGACACAAATCTGGTTATCTCGTCATGTTGTTGATGTGATTCCTTGATTGAGTTTCGTTTTCATATTGATTCAAGTTTGTTTATTTTGAGCGGTTGTTGATAATCAAAATCATTGATCGATCAAATACTAGGTGGTAACCTAGTAATAAATTACATACCTTACTTATTTCAGTGTGTATAAATCAAGGAATCAATGATCCTTCCCTTTCCCTCGAGAGCGGTAACGGATTGAGCATCAAGGGATACTTACCCAGGTAGATCACGAATTCTCTAACTGGTTTATCTCAATAGTAATATAATTTCAATTTATGTTTTAAAAGCAACAGAACATAAATTTTATAAAACCCCATTCCCCTTTTAGTTTCATAATCAGAACCTTCTTTTAAAATTAATGATCTATGGATCCGTCGAGAAACAACCTAGGGTTGTTGTTATACTACATAAATTCTAGTTAAAAATAAACAACTAATTTGATGCACTCGAAGAGTTTCACGTAGTCTTCTCCACCATGAAACCCCAAAAAATTTCATGTTATTCCTACTTCCCAAATGTCATGTTATTCCTAGTGAGGACCCTCACAGACATCTCAAAGAGTTTCACATAGTCTTCTCCACTATGAAACCCCAAAATGTTTCGGAGAACCTAATTATGTTTAGGGACTTCCCTTTCTACCTTGATGGTGTAGCCAAAAATTGGATATACTATCTACCAACCACAATTTGGGGTTGTGATGGCCTGAAAAGACACTTTTTATAGAATTTCTTCCCTACCTCCTGAACTGCATCAATTAGGAAAGAAATTTGTGGCATTAGGCAATCATGAGGAGAGACCCTTTATGAATACTAAGAGAGATTCAAAAGTATTTTCTCAAGATGCCCCCACCGCCAGATTAGTGAAAAACTATTAATCCAATACTTGTATGAGGTAATTATCCCCATGGATCATGGAAAGATTGATTTTGCAGCTAGTGGTGTCCTATTTGATGAAACCCATTCTGTTTCCCATGACTTAATAGCCAATATGGCTAAAAATGCACAAAAATTTGGGACATGAGATATTGCACCAACCCGAGGAGTTCATGAGGTAAGTCATTCATATCTAGAAAAAAAGGTAGATAAAAAACTTGATGAAATTCATACCCTTCTAAGGCAATTAGCTCAAGAACAAGGTAACTCACAATTTCTTCCTGTTCTATTACATTGTGGTATTTGTTCTGATAATACTCATTTTTCAGACTAGTGCCCACAACTTCAAGATTCGCCTAAGTCTTGTCCAGCCGTGTTCCCAGGGCATCCATTCCAAAAATCACCTCCCTTCAAGAAAGAACCATTCAGGCCAATTCCAAACCCTTGGTGGAAATCACAACCCCAGTACCAACAAGGAGGAAACTCAAGCTACCCCAAGCAGAATTGGTATCAACAAGGCCAAGGTATGAAACCTTCTTATCCTTTAACTTCTCAAAAAAATCATCCTCCCCCTCCCAAATTTGAACCAAGCCTCATGGATATGGTGAAGAAAATGGAAATCCAAAACCTAAAATTCCAACAAACGACACAATCAGCTATTCAAGACCTACAAACTCAAGTGGGGCAATTGGAAAACACCATCGGTGAGATTAAGATGCAAGGTTCTGGAAAACTACTATCCCAACCCATTGCCAATTCGAAGGACAAAGGTAATGTATGTGCAGTCACACTTCATAGTGGTAAAGAAGTTTCTCCTTCTACTGATTCTACACAACAGGTATTCCCCCTCTTGAAAACACTCTTTCTCAACCCATAAATGTTTCTAATGAAGAAAATAAAAATGAAAAGGGTGATCAAATTATCATTGATGATTCAAATGAACAATCCATTCATCTTCATTTCCCCCAAAGACTCCTTAAATATAAAAAGAATTTTGATAATGATATTGATAAATAAATAATGGATACATTTAAAAAGGTTCAAGTTAACATTCCTTTATTGGATGAAATTAAACAAATCCCTTGATATGCCAAATTTCTTAAAGAGCTTTGCATCCATAGAAGGAGGATGAAAGGTAATTAGAGAGTCAAGTTGGGAAGGAATGTCTCAGACTTGATTTAACCAGCAATGCCAACCAAATGCAAGGATATAGGCACATTCACAACACTATGTACCATAGGGGAGACCTTCTTTTTTGATGCTATGCTAGATTTAGGTGCTTACATTAATGTAATGCCTCACTATGTGTATACTTCTCTACAGGTTGTAGAGCTTCAACCAATAGGCATTGTCATACAACTTTCCAACCAGAGTACTACGCATCCAACAGGAGTGATTGAGGATGTCCTTGTAAGAGTGAAGAATCTCATCTTCCCTGCTAATTTCTACATTCTTGATATGGAAGATACCCAAACCCAAGGACATTCCCCTCTCATACTTGGGAGTCCATTCCTCAAAATAGAAAAGATGATCATCAATGTTCACAGTGGTACATTTTCCATGGAGTTTGAAGGAGAAAAGGTAATTTTTAACATCCTTGAGGCTATGAAACACCATGTTGAGAATCACTCTACTCTTCCTATTTATTTGATGGAAGTTCTCTCAAGCGATTCACACACACACAATTCTCTCCCCAACCCATACTCTGACTCATTTTCCTCTTCTTCTCCCTTGAATGATTTGAGTTTTGATTCATGTTTTTATTGTTGTGTGGGGTGTGAAAAATGTAAATTTTGTGATTTAATTGATGAGTGTGTTCATTCTGAGGTACCAATGACCATCGATGATTATGAAAATTCTATTCCCATAGATTCTATTTCATTAGAGAATAAACATGAGAGGATAAACAATTTCATGGACCTAACTCCCCCTAAACACCCTCCCTCAATCCAAAAACCACCAGTGTTGAAACTTAAACAACTTCCTTCTAATTTAAAATATTCATATCTTGATGGTATTGACCAATTTCCCATCATTATTACCAATAAACTCTCTCCACAATAGGAATCAAAACTGCTCAGCCTTTTGAAAGTGTAAATATGCATTAGGATGGACATTGGTTAATATTTATGGGATTATCCCATCTATTTGTATGCACTATATACTTTTGGATGATGAGTCTAATCCTGTAAGACAATCTCAATGCTTGTTTAATCCCACTCTCCTAGAAGTGGTAAAATTGGAAGTCAGTAAATTACTTGCTGTGAGGATCATTTTTTCTATATTTGATAATAAATTAATTAGCCCAGTGAAAATTGTGCCTAAAAAATTGGAATAACAGTCGTATCAAATGAAAATAATGAATTGGTTCCAAAACATGTGAAAAATAGTTGGCGAGTCTGTATTGACTACCACTGACTGAATCAAGCCACACGGAAGGACCACTTCCCTCTGCCCTTCATTGACCAAATGTTAGAATGAGTGGCTGGTAAGTCCCATTATTGTTTCCTTGATGGCTATTTGGGTTATTTAAAAATCCATATAACCCCTGAGGATCAAGAAAAGACAACATTTACCTGTCTATTTGTCACATTTTCATACAGAAGGGTATCTTTCGGTCTATATAATGCTCCTGGTAATTTTCAGTGATGTATGTTGATTATTTTTTCTAAGTACCTTGAGATATTTATGGAAGTCTTAATGGATGATTTCACGGTGTATGGTTCTTCTTTTGTTGATTGTTTGGAACAACTAGGTTTTTTCTTCTGTCGCTGCACTAAAAAAGATCTTGTTTTAAATTGTGAGAAATGGAATTTCATGGTTGAGAGGGGGATAGTTCTTGGGTATGTTATTTAAAATAAGGAAATTGAAGTTGATAAATCAAAAATTGAATTAATTTCATCCCTTCCATATCCAAAATGTGTTTGAGAGGTTTGATCTTTCTTGGGTTATGCTGGTTTTTATCGTCGATTCATTAAAGACTTTAATAAGATCGCACTTCCATTATCCCAGTTATTACAAAAAGATTATGATTTTTTATTTGATAAAAATTCTAAGGATTAATTAAATTCACTAAAAAGGATTCTGACATAACCTACCATCATCCAACCTTCAAGGTGGGATCTCCCCTTTGAACTTATGTGTGATGCCTCTAACTTCTCAGTTGGGGCAGTTTTATCACAAAGGGTTGAGAAGGCTCCTCATGTCATTGCATATGCCTCACATACCCTTGACCGTAACCAAGTATACTACAAAACCACTGAAAAATAACTCTTTCAATTGTGTTTTCCTTGTAAAATTTTTGTTCATATCTTCTTGGTTCAAAATTCATTGTGTTTTCTGATCACATTTCCCTTCGTTTTCTCCTAAAGAAACTTGAAGCTAAGACCCTCATACAGTGGATGCTTTACCTCCAAGAGTTTGACCTTGAGATTAGAGATAAGAGGGGAGTAGAAAATATTGTATCTGACCACATTAGTAGGATTTCTCCACCACTGGATGACTATATTGACTCTTCCCTCCCCATTGGAGAATTCTTTCCTCGTGATAACCTTTGTGATGTTGTGGACCTTACCCCCTAGTATGCGGACATTATGAATTTTCTTGCAACATCTAGGGTCCCCACTAATTTCATCATATCCCAATTCTAGAGACTTATATATGATTCTCGATGGTACATTTGGGTTGACCCATTTTTTTGGAGAATTTTTGGTGACCAAGTAGTTCGCCGATGTGTCCCTGACCATGAGTTCATCTCTGTTTTGACCTTCTTCCACACTTTGGCTCATGGGGGACACTTTGGCTCTCAACGTACAACTCAAAAGTTCATTGACTCAGGATTTTATTGTCCAACATTGTATTGGATTCCCATAGATTTTTCAAGTCATGTAGTCATTGTCAATTCACAGGGAATATCTCCAAGAGGAATGAAATATACCAACAACCCATGTTATTCTCTGAAATTTTTTATGCATGGGGCATTGACTTCATGGGGCCTTTTCTGAATTCATTTGGATTTGTGTACATATTATTGACTATGGACTATGTATCTAAATGGGTGGAAGCAAAGTCTACTAAGACCGATGACTCTCGAGTTGTTGTTGATTTTGTGAGGACCCAAATTTTTAGTCGTTTTGGTTTTTCCAAGATTCATTATTAGTGATTAGGGTTCACCTTTTTGAAATCACAACATGAAAAATTTTATTCATAATTATGGGGTTGACCATAAAGTCTCCACTTCCTATCACCCCCAAACTAATGAAAAATCAGAAATCTCAAATAGGGAAGTTAATAGAATCTTGGAAAAAATAGTACAACCCAACAGAAAAGATTGGAGTTTGTGCTTGGATGATGCACTTTGGGTGTACCATACAGCTTTTAAAACACCAATCAGAATGTCACCATATAGAATTGTGTTTGGAAAGGCTTTTCACCTTCAAGTGGAGGTAGAACACCATTCATATTGGGATTTTAAATAATGTAATATGAATCTTTCATATGTAGGTGACCATAGGAAGATGTAGATTAAAGAGTTGGAAGAAATTTGATGTGATGAATATAAAAACTCCCGAATTAATAAATAGAAGACAAAGGATATACATGATAGCATGATTCATCAGCAGAAGTTTCATATTTGTGAGAAGGTCCTCATGTAAAATTCTAGTCTAAAGCTCCACCTAGGTAAGCTTTGTTCCCAATGGATCGGTCCTTATATTGTTACTAATGTTTACCCTTTTGGTGCAATATATATTTTTAATGAGCAGAGTGGACGATGTCTTACCATCAATGGGAAGCGATTTAAACACTTCTATAAGGATTTTACAAATAATTCGGTGGATTAAATCCACCTTCTAAAAGAAACATACCTATGAAACACACTAGGTTTTATCATTCCTTCTCACATTCTCAATTATTACAGTGAGGACACTAAACATTATAGGTGTGTGGGGGTGGATACATTCTTGGGTTCATTAGGATTTTCATCATCTTTCTTTTTTTCTTCTCTTTTTTTCCTTATTTATGGTATTTTCACTTTTCCCCATCCTTCTGGGTTCAATAGGATTTTCATCGTCTTTCTTCTTTCTTCTCTTTTTTGCCTTCTTTATGGTATTTTTACTTTTCCCCATATTTCTAGGTTCATTAGGATTTTCATCATCTTTATTCTTTATTCTCTTTTTTGTCTTCTTTATGTTATTTTTACTCCTCCCCCCTTTATGGTCACCAAATCATAGAACTTACTTGAAATTCATGTTGAAATTTTTGATTCCATGTTGTATTAACATTTGATGAAAACTTTTCACTATTATGGAATGAATATTTTTATGAATTTAATATCAGGGGTGATTTTTAGTGAATTTGATTTCTGTCAATGATATAAATGGTTGTATCTTTGTGAAACCTTTTAGATGATTGATGCCCCTTTTGTGAGTAGTTTTTGGGAAAACTGTCACTAATATCTCCACAAATTTTTGTGCTAAACCACAAAGTGTGAATATTTATTACTTAATAGAAAGTAAATATATGTTAGGTTAATATTTTTCAGCATAAAATGATATTTCTATACATTTTTTCCTTATCCGGTCTGTTGTATTACTGTACCGGATTGACCTATGCATGTGTACCCGATATCCAACTGTTGTAAACCCTAATATATATATATATATATATAAATATATATATATTGGTTTTGTCTTGGGCAAGTCAAAAACCACTCCTCCTCAACCTTTGATCTTGTTATAACTATTACAATTAGTGTCGTGAGGAGATCAAATAAGGGTTTAGATATGAGTATAATATGTTTTCCAAATGAAACTTCTAAAAAACAAAAAAAAATGAGGGGAGTGATGAAATGTGAAAAATATGGGGATATCTAGGTCGGGATCTTATGGTTTGACTTATAGGAATACTTAAGTTAGTAGGTCTTGAAATATGATTTCAAAGGATGTAGGGCAGGTTCGGTAGAAAAAATTATTTAAGCTGGAAAATGTTAAAATAACCTATATTTATTTGATAGAAATTAGAAAGAATAGCATGGAATGGTTTTTAAACACACATGGAGAGTTAGTGGAATGGTTTACTTTTGAATTTCTTTCTCAATTTGGTATCATGAGTCTCTTTGAATTTCATTGTGATGTGATTTATGAGACACCTTTTTCCATTTTTACTAGGAAGAACTCATTGGTGTGGTTCGTGCATTGATCACATTAATTTAATGAATTAAAATTTCCTAAAATTATAAATCTTCATGATTTTTGAAATATATACATGAATCATCATTTTTTGAATATGTGACTTTTCCCAAGAGTTCAAATGTTTAGGTGTGGGGGTGTGATCGCATAGAGATTCGCTATTCAATTCCACCCTTATAACACTATTTTAAATTGGTTTTGTAATGAATATTCAAAATATAATAATAAATTTAACTTCATGTTTGATTCAAATAATTAATTTTTATCACTATTTAATAGGTAAATTTTACTTGTTTCGGTGTTTACATTGTAGGAGGAGGTAATCTGGAGAGCTTGTGGTGGAATTCAAGCAAAATGGGCCAAACTGCGCGAGACCCAAGCATGCATGTGGTCAATTATTTGTACATTGGATAATCTATGCATTCAATGGGTCCAAAAATGAGTGTATAAATGAAAAAAATGTGGAATACATTTCTCTATAATATCATGGAGCCCAATTCGTCCATTTAAAGTCCCAAAATAGGCCCACAATGTAAATAAATCTTGGGCGGGCCAGATTGGACCTCCCTTTTGTATTTGGGACATAACTCGGGCCTTTAGAAATTAAATTGGACTGATTCCACCTCCCTTGGACAGATAACTCAAATCCCCGACTCACCACCGAATTTCAAGTCATTTTATCGTGTTTGGTTAGTCAACCAGCTAAATTAAGGTAGAGTAAAAATTATGGCTTGAATAGTTACCTAGACCTTTAGATACTTGACCACTTTTTGTAGAAATTTTGATGTAATTGTCCATAAAATTACTCCTCCCTCTCATCCTCTCATGTTTCATGACCAGGGGTGAAGGTTAGTCGAATTCAAGAGCTCTATTCACCCGTTTTAGTTTTCTTCTCCCTCTTGTAATCCTAAACCTCTTAGTGATCAATTTGGGGGGTGTCCTTTGTTGTGATCCTGAGATCCACACTTATAATCATCATAAGTTAATTGAATATTTAGGTTTTTTGTCAATTGTTCTTAATTTCAACCTTCTTTATTTTTTTTATTATAGTATGATAAAACACAAATCAAAGGTACAATAATCCTCAGGCTTTCATGCATAACTCGGATCTTGTGATGATTTGAGTGTGGTTGCCTCTTTTCTCACCCCTTCCCTTTCATAAGTGTGAGAATATATTATTTCAGTTGATAAATTCTAGTAGCTTGAACCCATGAATATTCATGTTCTTTCCTTGTGGAATATTTTATCATTGACACAAATCTGGTCATCTCATCACATTGTTGATGTGATTCCTTGATTGAGTTCTATTTTCACATCGATTCAAGTTTGTTGATTTTGAGCGGTCTCCAATAATCAATATCGTTGATCAATAAAATCCTAGGTGGAAACCTAGTTATAAATCACATACCATACTAGTTTCATTGCATATAAATCAAGGAATCGATAATCCTTCCCTTTCCCTTGAGAGCGATGACAGATTAAGAATCAAGGGACACTTACCCAGGTTGATCATGATTTCTCTAACTGGTTTCTCTTAGAATTAATATAATTTCAATTTATGTTCTTAAAGCAACAAAACCCATGTTTTATAGAATCTCATTCTTCTTTTAGTTCTTAATCAGAACATCCTTTTAAAATTGATGATCTAAGGCTCCATCGAGAGACGATCTAGGGTTGTTGTTATACTACAAAAATTCTAGTTAAAAATAAACTAATTTGATGTGATCGAAAAGGATATCATATAACCCATCACCCATAAATTGTTGAGATTATCCCTTGGGGAAGAGGACTCTTTAGGAATATGGGTTCTTTCATTCATGGAGGATTATATGGGCATATTCCCTGAGGATGTTCTCAGACTATCTCTGAGGTGGGAGGTAAATTTTTGCATTGAATTGAACCTTTGGACTGCTATGATATATTTTTCATCATATCAGATGGACCCTCTAGAACTCTAGGAGATTAGGGTGTAGTTATAATACCATCAAGATAAGTGTTTTATCAAACCCAGTCTTTCCCCTGGACATATCTAGTTTTTTTTTCTTGAAAAGGTCAGATAGATTGCGGTTTGTGTTGATTATCATTGCCTGAACCAGGCCATGATAAAGAAAAAGTACCCTTTTCTGAGTATTGACAACTTCTTTGATTAGTTTCAAGGTGAATTGTGGTTCTAGAAGCTTGATATTATGTTTATCTACCACCATTTGAGGGTTTGGGAGGCTGATATTCTAAAACTGTCATTCCAATGTCGCTATAGACACTCTGAGTTCCTAGTGATTCCTTTTGATGTGATGAATTTCCCCATTGTGTTTATGGATTTAATGAACTGAATATTCCGGCCATAATTGGACCAATTTCTTGTTGTATTCATTGATGACATACTCATCTACTCTTCATTATATGAGGAGAATGCAGAGCACTTGAGGGTGGTCCTAAACTTTCTTTAGGAGAACCAGTTATATGGTATGCTATCAAAGTTCCATTTTTGTATCCATGAGGTTTAATTTCTAGGGAATGTCATTTCTAATCATGTATAAGTTATGGACCTAAAAAATATTGATGCAGTGATTTCTTGGAATCCACCCAAGATCATGTTAGATATGTGTAGTTTTCTTGGCTTGGTGTGGTACTAAATGAGGTTCATCGAATACTTCTCCAATATTTCATCACCTTTGACCACTCTGATTTGGAAATAGCATACATTTACCTAGACTGAGTAGTATTAGAGAACCTTTGATGATTTTAGTATGAGGTTGACTAGTGGTTCTATTTTGAAACTGTTGGAGGAGAGTGTGGAGTATGTAGTATATTTCAATGCCTCTGAAGATGGGATCAGTTGTGTGTTGATACAGAGGTAGGAAATGGCTGAATATTGGTCCAGGTATTTAAGACCTTATGATCCAAACTATTTAACTCACAACTTAGAGTTTTAAGTGATAGTATTATCTATGAGGATGTGGAGGCACTATCTTTTGGGAGAGTGATTTGTTGTTTACTCAGACAATCATAGTCTCAGGTATGTCTTCACACATAAAGATATAAACCTACTACAAAGGGTCTGGTTAGTGTTATTATAGGACTATGAATTCAAAATAGTTTATACTCCTATGAAGGGTAACATGGTGGAAGATTACCTTAGAAGGAAGTCTCATTAATTCTAGGTGGATGAGGCATCTGAGTAGTTGGATTCTTTGTAGCTGGCCATAATAGAGGAGAGGGGTGCAACTTATCTTTAGTATATGGTGTTGAATACTATGATTATTTAAGTGTGTGAGGGAGGCTCAGTTAAGATACATCAACTATGAGGTCCTATGTGACTATATATCCTCAAGATATTTACCAGATGGATTCTATGAAGGAGGGAATCATGCCATACTTTTCTATGATAGATGATGGTTCTAGTCACACTGCGAAAGGAGGTGATGATGGAGTTTCATGATTATTCTTTAGTCATGTATCTTGGTGTAGGGAAGATGTATAGAAAAAAAATTTGGTTGTTTGGGTGGGATGTCATGAGATGGAGCATGTCCTAGTTCATCTCTTAGTGTTTCACATGTTAGCAGGTGAAGGCTGAGCACCAAGTTCTGATAGGTTTGTTGTATGCTCCTGAGATCCGAAAGTGGAAGTGATATAGTTTATCCGTGGACATTGTGATAGGGATTTTATGGATAGAGTGAGGCCACAATTCCATATGGGTGATAGTGTACCAACTTCCCATGTCAGTACACTTCCTTTCTATCAGGGAGGAGAGTTCGGAGGAGAGTTTAGAGGAGAGTTTGGGGAAGTTTTATGTATGATTTATTATACAACTCTATGGGTTTTCCTTTATAATTATATTCGTCTATGATGTGTGGTTCACCTCATGATCATGGAGAGGCCAGTATGAGGCATTCGAGGCCCAGTTTATGGTGAGTACATCTTTTCACCCCCAGATAGATGGGTGAACCAAGCGCACTATCCAGGAATTAGAGGATATGATGATGGATTATGTGTTATAATTCAGCTGGAGCTGGGAGGATCACTTAACTTTTGTAGACTTTTCTTATAATAATATACATCACTATACTATCAGCATGGAACCTTCTAATTCCCTGTAAGGGGGACCCTTTAGGTCACCCTTATATAGGACTGAGATCTATGAGGCATCTCTTATTGGGCTAGAGATGGTGTGAGCAGTGTTGGAGAAGGTCCTGGTGATCCATGGGTGGATAAGGACAACCTAGAGCCAATATAAATCTTATGTTGATCAACATCAATGTCCCTTAGAGTTTGAGTAGAGAGACCATGTTTCCCTAATATTCTCTCAATAATGAGGATTATATAAATTTAGCAGGGGAGTAAATATATCCCCGAGGTTTATTGGGTCATTTGAGATCCTACATAGGGTTGGAAAGTCTTCTTACCGCCTAGTCTTACCCCCACTATTGGAGCGGGTTCATGACGTCTTCCATGTGTCACAACTGAGGAGATACGTGTCTGATCCTATTCATGTTATTGCTTAGGGTGAGTTATACATTAAGGGTGGATCCACCTTCACAGAGTACCTAATGACGATCAAGGATTTTTAGGATAGGATCCTATGAGGATGGACCATTCCTTTGGTTTGAGTGATGTAACAGCATGGGAGCATATAAGAGAGCTCCTTAGAGCAGGAGATCCAGATGTGGGCTTAGTATCCCCAACATTTTTCTTGGTTTTTTATTTTTAGGGATGAAAATATTTGAATTAGGGAATAATGTAAAGACTCTATTTTTTCCTTTCAATACTTTTAAATATATCAAGAAATATTTCTAGAGCTAGGCATGGATACAACGCAAGATTTTGAGGCTCGGTGATCCCAAAATTAATTTTATTAAAATAATAAATATATTTTATGTCACGCATGTGTATTTTTTTAAAAATAATGGAATATATCTTGAATGTTGTATTTAATCATAAATCTAAGACCACTATTGAATCTCGATCATGGGCTTTACCCTAGGCGTGACCTAAAGTTGGTAAGCATTGGACATTCTGATTATGTAGCCATTTGAGAGTATGTTAAGTGGGTTAAGTAATTAATTCATTCATTTAATTAATTTAATTCCCAAAACCAATTCCCCCATTTAAATAGCATGTTATCAAAAATCACCGTTTTTATCCACATAACCCCAGGATAGTTGAGAGTAAGTTTCATCATTCTTCATTTGCGAATTGACATCATACGATAAATGGTGATCAGATTGAGGTGGATCGATAGACAATAGATGAAGCAGATCATCCCTGTGATGGGAGAATGTGTTATTTTCCAAAAATTGATTCAAAATAAAGGCAAGGCTCGTCAATTGCATGTTTCACCCTTGATTAAAATATTTAGAATGTATTTATATGCTATTATTTGATCTACAATTAATACATCCTTTGTATGGGCCCATTTATCAAATTAAATTGTCTATTTGGTTTTCTCTTGATTATTTAATGTTTTTCACCCTGAATATCTCTGGTTTGTGATCATTGGATAAGAAATATTGTACAAAAAATGATCCACATTTGTTCTTGTGTATTTCTCTCACATGTTCTTCACATTCTTCATCATTAGGATATAGGGTCATGGTTCAACATTGTCGGGTGGATCGAAGTGCGATTGAACCACTAGATTCATGGTGGATGTACACAAAATGACCAGATTAGTGATTTAAATACATATTGGGATGGATTGTGAGTGTTCCTTTTAGGATCATGGATTCAAAGTGGGGATAGGTGGTGATACAGAGTTATATTGGTGATGAATGTGTTGTGGTCTACGAGTGGATCGCCGGATTCTAATTTCCATCCACTAGAAAGTCAGAATAGACAACCAGAAGCCTTCCCCACTGATTTTTGGTGGTCAAACAAGGGGAATCATGATAGAGTCCATGGATCTGAAATGAGTTTAAAGCATTCCTTGGATTCTATGAAAATATTTAATACACAACATGTTATGGGATGAACACATGCTCTATATTACCCTGGATGTATCATATAGGGTTTCCAAGTAGAGATAAGTATCACATATTGTGTGGGACCCCCAACCCACTATGTGACCCGGTGATGGAAGCTCATCATGTACTCTGATACTACATAGTAATGGGAACTTTCAGACACATAGACATGGCTAGGTATATGAGAATGTTCTAGTACCCGAGCACGACCAAGTACATGGCCAGGTACACAACGCAGCCTAACAGACACGGGCACGGCTAGAAGCACATGGGCAGGCCCTGAGTGGATAATACAAATAATGTTTTCCCTATACACATCATGTATAGTGACATGGCCATCGATTCATGTTCATATGAGACACGTCCATAAGACGAGGTGGGGTCACACATTGTGTGGACCCCATACACATTATGTACTTCCCTCTAAAACTTATTTTTCTCATATCTCCCTCATTTGAACTCAGATTTTGGTCCATGAGTAGCCTATCCTGGGTGTTTTTTTCATGTAAAATGTGATGGTAGACTTCATATTGGATTTTGATATATTATTCAAGATGTTTCAATCACAATGCTTCTTTTGGTGTTGCTTGATGAGAGTAGTGATCAGGCAGGATCATATGAGAGTTTAGATAGAGACGGTACTCACCTTTCACACCAGAGCATGGGTCCTCTAAACTCTTTGTTTTGAAGGAGATGGTGATCCCATATCACATAAGGTTTTGGTTAATCCATACTTGATTTTCATATAGATATAGTACTCCCTTTTGACATTAGGACATGGGTCCTCTATCCATAGGGATGGTACTCCCCTATTGTACTGGGGTCCATGTCCTCTATACTCATTATTATAGGCAGAGGTTGTACTCCCCTATCATAGCAGTGTGTGAGTACTATATCCATGGTGATGGTAATCCCCTATCACACCAGGGAATAGGTCCCCCATACTCTTTATACAGGCATAGGAGGTGCTCCCCTATCGCACCAAGGTGCAGGTCCTCTGTCCACGAAGACAGTACTCCTTTACATGGGTGAGAGTCCTCCATACATGTTATTCCATATATAGATATGGTACTCCTCTACACATGAGTGGGTCCTCTATCTATGGGGATAGTACTCCCCTATTACACTCATGCATGGTTCCCCCACATTCTATACATAGATATAGATACGGTACTCCCCTGCATGGGTGCGGGTCCTCTATCTACTGAGTGGAATCTCCCTGTTGTGCTAGTGTGTGGGCCCTTTATCTTTTGAATATTATGCTCCCTAGGGTTTTAGTGAAGTGGTGAGGTGTGTGCCCTTCTCATGAATTTTTCAGACAGATACCTGAGATGATGGACCTTTGGAGTTGTATCCAGACTCATCATCTCAGGTTAGGCTATGAGATGGACATCCCGTTTCTCTTTTGTTTGGACTTATTTTATGATAATATATATATATATATATCATTGGTTTCATTTCCCTCTTGATTTGGGCTGAGATTACTACTTCTATCGTGTCTTATATTTCTCCCTCTTTAGTTTTCGAGGCATCCTACTAGGTATGTATATACTCACCCCTGCATGGGATTTTCCTTCACATGTTGTGTCTTATGTTGATGATGGACATGTCAGTGGTGGCATTGGTGGAGCTTTGGGATACTTGGGTGAATTTGACTGCTTACGGTGGTTGAGTATTTAATATCAGGAGTCGGGCTCTCTCATATTTACTTTATTCGAATTGTTTTTAGGTTGGGACATCTTTTATGGGTGGGTGTGTATTTTTTCATTTAATTTTTGGATTGAATTATCACCCTATTTTTTCATTACCTAGAGGTTATTACATACATGGTTTTTACTCTAGAATTTATTATCTTATATTATTATTCCTTTGAATTTCTGTATGGAGGTGGTTGGGTGTGTACGTATAGGTACTTTAGGAATACCTCCCATTTTAGTTATTCCTTGTCAATGCTTGTCTCTGGCCCCTAATCTATGGAGGTGGGCTTGGAGTTATGGTGGGCCAGTCTTCCCCTAGCCAAGCAGGCCCCAGTGGGTCGGTTCATTATAAAAATATTATTTCATAGCATAATGGCACTTAAATAATGTATTAAAACTCATCTAAAATCATGTTATGTAATAATGATAATATTATTATTATTTTCATAGTGTGAAAACTAGCATAATGATAAATATTATTTTATTGGCTTTCAAGTTAATATTTATCATCGGACACAATTTGGTATGCTCGTCCTCCCCATAATTTATTGAATATCCAAATAAATATTTAACTAAATATTTATTTATAAAATAAAATAAATATTTTTTCACAATATTTCAAATAAATATTTATTAAATATTGAATAATAAAATAAATATTTTATTCCCAGTATAGAGAATAAATATTTATTAAAAATTTACATAATTAAAAAAATATTTATTAATGAATAATTAATTATTTATTACTTTGATAATGAATATTTATGATTGATAAATACTAAATAAAATTATTTCTCAGACTTGAGAATAATATTTATTCTAATAATTAAATTCAAATATAATATAATTGTGATCAACAGAAACTCTTTGTGTGTTACCCTCTGTGAGTATTTCTCATTTAAATTAGGTGGGATTGCCTAAAGTCCATGATTATTTTCTAGCAATGGTTGAAGGAACCTAAGAGAAAGAAGTTAAAGTCAAAATGTCAACAACCACATATGAGCGCTCACTATGTACTATAATATCTTTATCATAATATCTCATCAAGATGGTTTCAAACTCATGTCATCAACCTATATTCTTGATACATATCTCTTTAACTATATAAATTAAATAAACATTACACCATGACCATGAAATTTAATGTGACGGTTCCATTTTAATCAAAGGGTCTAAATATCAACTTCTATAAATATGGAAGGTACAAATCCTTCATCAAATTATTAATTAATAACATGTCATTCATGATGCAACCAGCATAACTTACTTCTTATGAATATTTGGCATCGCGGTTTTGGTTAGTAAATATAAGTACACGAGTCATGACATGAATTGATAATAATAAAAAGTCTAAGGAACATTGAACACACTCAAAAATAAGAATATATGATGACACTTAAACATGTTTAATTCCTACTAGTGGGTATGTTCTCATAATCTCCCTTCTTTGAGATTACCAAATGTGAACTTCATGATATTAAGTCTTATATACTTACAATTACTCACACATTCTAGTCAACATATTATATACCCTATCATATAATGTTATCCGACCATTGAACTAGATTTAAGAATATCATCATGTCATTTCTAGGTTATCATCAATAGTGGGGAACTATTACGCCCTTTTCAAAGAGATAGATTTTCTAGGTTATTATCACATTAATTTGATGTAGAATAAAGATCAATATATAATAATTTATTTAAATTAATATTCACTTATTTTAATATACGTGAAATCTAAAGTATAGAGTAGTTGGTTCTAGGGCACCAAATCTAACAGAAAACACCAACACTAATGGAATATGAAATATTTCTGATATGTCATTTGTGACAGGAATGCTTCACAAATTAATCGTAGCTAAAAATCATGTTGCAAGTACCTATAGTTTGTGATGGGTCATTGCAGACATTTTTTCAATGAGGGACCCTCTCGTCATAATTTTTTTTTACCGATTATATATATGTCATCATTTTCGACGACATTATTCCCCTGTCACAAATAATTATTTGTGATGGGGGATGAATCATGTCACAAATAATATGAAAAAATAAAAAATAATTAAATAATAATAATAATAATAATTAACAATAATATAAATAATAAAATATATAATAAATAAAAACATCACAATACTATAAAAAATAAAAATTGAATAAATTGAAATTTTTAAAAAAATTAACAATATATATATAATAAAAAAATCACAATAATATAAAAAATCAATATATAAAGCCATAAATATCTGAATTAATCATAATATTAAAAAAATTCAGTAAAATGATTATCATAATAAATGTGACAAAAATATATATATTACTAAGGAAGGGGGGAATCTGGAGGAGGTGGTGGAGGGAACTCCATCCCTATACCCTACTCCAAGCATCATATATACTCCATCATTTACTGTTGTTGTTGCTCATACGCTCAATGCTACTCCTCCTTCTGTTTCTTATGCTATCAATGAAACTCTTCATGCTCTCTATGTAGGGTTTCTATAATATCATCCTGAGCTCATAGTTTCTCCTCATACTCTATAAATGATGATGATGACTCTCCATAAGATACCCTCAACATGGACGATGACAACACAGTAGTACCATAATAACTACCAAGTGTTAATTGATAACTGATACCAATAACTTGGCCTTTCTCAAAATCATACTGAGTCACTTGAATCCATGCTACATCATCAAATCCAGCTACATTGATGGCATGACCCGTGGTATTGTACTGACTCTCATCATGTGTGTGAGAAGCTATGGCCTCATATAACTCCTTCAAATTAAATTTGAAAATAAAATAGTTAAAATATTATTTTAAATTAATTTTAAAATTCAAAAAACTTGTGTTGACCACAATCGGATGATATCAACCACAAATAATATATCCAATGATTGGATCAGTGTACATGCTCTTGTAAACATCAAACTCTATAATATTGATCTATTAAATTACCTATATGAATAAAAATAATCATTTTAAATTTATAGTTATATAAATTATTAAATAAAATTACTTACCAGATGTCATCGATGAGTACTACACGTATGACTACCAACTATATGCATGACCTCCTGCCTCCCCGAGTTCTGATAACCTAATTATGATCTCATATGAAAACTATTTGTCATCCAGTATGAGCACAGTCCATCCCAAACCTAATAGGATATCTAATCAGGTCGATGGTTTCCACAAGACTGATCAAAAACTATGAATCTATCTTTCTTCAAGGCTCTCTTACTCAAATTGTGCAAAAACTCACGATAATGCTCACGCATGCAGGCCTCCTAGATAGTTGTCCTCATGCTGTCATCAATGGGATACATAAACCCTACAAATAATTACTAATAAAAAATTAATAATTAAATAAAATTTAAAATAACTATTATATATTTACATACCATCTAATTATTAAACATGCGGTGACAAACATCAATGGTAATATGATCCTTTGTCACCCATTATCTAGAAAAATAATTCTATAGAATATAACTCCCCTTTCCAATAGTTATATGTGAAAAAATATGGGAAATATAAAAAATAATAAAACAATTAGTACATAAAAAAATTAATGAAAATAAATGATAATAAAAATTAACTAAATTACACAACTGAACATACCTCTATATGCATGGATCAAAATCAATATGTGGACATCGCTCGGGAATAGGGTCAGGAATCGTCAATCTCACAAGACCAAGACCCCTCTAAGTTGACAAACCACCTATAACCTGAGGGGCGGATGACAAAGCATCAGGCTCATCACTAGGAAGTATAGCTTCCCCAAGGCTATGAAACATCTCATCAAAATTTTATTCACCATCTGAAACATGAAAATAATTTTGTTATAAAATAATTGAATTGGAGTATTATATATATATATATATATATATATATATATATTATGACTATAATCAATTTGTAATTGTTTAATTCTTCATCTTCATCCTCATCTTCATATACGATGGCATTAGTATCTTCATCTTTCTCCTTAGTATCATCAATTTCCATAGGAGTTTCAACTTTATCATCTCTTGTTAATTAAAATTGATTTGTTACATCATCAACATCATCATCACCATTGAACCATAACTATGGGGTATCATCATTAATATTCATGTATCTTCATTGAAAATATTTATTTAGAGTTGTATCTTGAAAATTTTCAATTCCTTGAACATAAATAGAACCACATTCACTTTGCATAAACTGATTTTCATGAGATTTTATTTTTATGATGCTCCACTAATCAATTAACTCTCTTAAAGTATCACATAATTTGAATTATAAATTTGATGTGTGTGATGAACCAATAAAAATGGTTCATTTACTGTAAGAAGGATTTTATATTTAATGTAAATGATTTCATGGCATGAATGAACATGAAATGATCAATTAATATTAAACCAATGGAATTTAAACATAATTACATAATTATGCCTCAGATAACATGGTTCAATTATTTCATCTAGCATTCCATAAAATTCAACTTCACTTTATCTATGATGAGATACTCTCAAAAAAAACACTACAATTCATTATTTTTTACTCACCATATGCACATGCATGAAATTAAAAACCATCCATCACATATAAATTATAATATTTAATCATGTTGGATGGTTGGATACTCAATATAGATAATCTATTTTCAGTTTTATTATCATGTTTTGATACTGTAAAATTTGAAAAACAATTATCAATATGACACATTCATACCAACCCTTAATGTTTAGCCATGTTGGATTTTGGGTTACGTACCTTTATCTTCAATTTTTGTATGCATCCCTCATATAGGTATATTCATACTGAACCTCTACATTTTTATTCATGTGAAAAATGTAATTATCAGATGTTCTATTGAATCAATGAAAGGACGGGAGAAAAATATTTGCATTTTAGATAAAATTAAAACAACATCTTATTACAGTCTACTAAGTGTATCATAGTAAGTTTTCATCACACAAATGTATTCAGAAAAATAAAATATTTCTATTATCACATCCCAAATTGAATAATTCAAAAAACCTCTAAATCCAATTAGTATAAGTATTTCCAATATAAAATGAAAATAATGACTTTTTAATTTGATAATATGATTGTTTCTGACACATCTATCAAAATTGAAAATAAAACCATTCGGTGGCCTCAAATCCGAAATCCACTGAAAAAATAATAAATATATTATTTGTAAAGTGTATAAGCCACTTTTGGATTCATTAACTTCTGTGATATTTAATTTTCAAACACCTTAAGTTCTAGTCACCAACAAATTTGGAAATGATCTAATCATACCTTTATATTATCTTTGGTCTCACTAGGTGTGTACAAAACTATATAAAATATATTTTCAAAATAGTTCTTATTGATATGAATGACATACAACATGTGATGGACCAAAAAAAGACCAATATGGGAGATCCCAAAAAAGAATTTTTTTAATCCAGTTGTGATCTTTCCTAAATCCAACTATATTTTATTAGTTTATAGTATTTCTAAAGGTAATGAGAGGTAATTAAGAGACAATGTATTTAAAATAAATACCTGATTTCATTGCTAGAGTTCCATATCTTTCAATTGTACCTTTTTTGTAATTATTTATATTCATTTTGAAAGGATGATCAATAGGAATAAATCTATGATGACTGTTGAAAAAACCCATTTTTCTCCCATTAATGAGAATAAACGCTTTGCTACCACTCATACAGTATGAACATGATTTTGGACCATGTGTACTCTTTCCAGATAACATGTCATATGTTAGTAAGTCACTAATTGTTCACATTAATTCATCTTTCATTAAGATATTTTTTTTGCAACAACATCATATGTACTAACGTCATTAATCCACAATAAATTTAACTTATCAATCAAGGGATTCAAATAAATATCAATATTTTTTTGGATGTCATGTAATTAATAATATAAAAAAGATATATGGTTCATTGATCAACATCAAAGGAGGTAAATTGTATAGAGTTATAAATATAGAACAACTATAATATTGACTGCCATATGAATCAAATAGACAGAAACCATCAGTGGAAAGACCCAATAACAACTTATAGGCTTCTGAAGACTAAAAGGGATGTACATGGAAAAAATATTTCCATGAATCACCATCACAGGGATGATTTAAGATTTTATTGGTTGAAATATTATATTTGTATCATGACATCAATGGTGTTGTGCTTTAAGATATAAATAAACATTGCAATCAAGGTGAAATCTATAAATACCTTAACTATTTAACAGGAAAAAAATCTAGACTTCCCTTGTTGAGCTTACTTGTATCTTGATTTTCTACATATAATATAACAAACTAATGACTCATTTTCACCATAATATAAGATGAAATCATTTAAAAATTCATGAAACTTTTGATAACCAAGACCCAAATTATGAACTATCTTCTTGATCTCATAGAAATTGGTAGACAACACATTTCATTCCGATAAAAGTGATTTAACCAAAAAATAATATATGATAAAATAGGTATTTTACATTCTATTATCTAATTTAATAGCTATAAATTTTGTAACTACTTCAAATTTTCTTATCTTGCAACCAGGATAAAAGGAATCTTCAATAAAATTCAACAACTCATAAAATCAAGATGGTTCTATCTTAGGAGTTAAATCAATATCATTTTGAGTTTTTGTTTTTCAAAAAGGTGGACTAGAGACCACATATACTAAAGGTTGAAACGATTATTATTTTGGAACCAAATTATTAGTATCTTCTCTTGAACGGTGTTCACCATGTTAATACCAAAAAATATAATCTTTTTGAAAACCATAACACAATAAATGCCCCCATCATTGTCAAATGTTTCAAATCTCCTCATATCACATTTCTTATGTGGACACTTAATTGTCCATTATGAAATAAATTCTATTTTAGATGATTTAAATGATAAAAAAGATTCAACACTATGAATATATACAAGATTAATACCAGAACCATTTAGATAACTACAATGATTTCTCTAATGATGATATTGTAATAAAAAAATTGTCGACTTCTTTGTTCCATGTTTTTATAAAAAAAATAGAAAATAAAAATATCACTTGTTATTAATCAAATATAAGTAAGAGACTTACCAAAAAAATTATATAATAAAAAAATTGAAAACTACTTGTAAATATTATCAATTCTATCTAATTATCACAAATTTTTTCTAATTAGAAAAATTATCTCTAGTTTTTTTTTTCTAATTACCACTCATTTATTCTAATTACCATTAAGGGAAATATAATTTTGACCTACGGGCATGAAATAAGGATGGAGTGGAGGGGATAAAGGTGACGATGGAGTGAAAGAATTAGAGTGCCCTTGTTTTTATACCATTTAGAGGAGAGACAGTCAAGGGTAAACCTGTAAGTTTACTCGTGATTGCCTCTCCTCTAAATGGTCTGAACGTAGTGGCACTAGAATTCTTTCACTATGTCGTTTTCTTTATCCTCTCCCCTCCATACTTCCCTTAAGGGAAGCAGGGAGTAGAGGGGATGGAGGAAACTATAGAGGGGAAGAATTTCAACATCACTAGGTTCAAAATGATTAGATAAGAGACATGTATGGATAAACCTATGAGTGATAAAAGAGAAAAAAAATGAGAGAGATAATAATGACACTCATAGTGGATTATTTTTCTTTTTCAGTTAAATCTATCATCGTGAAAAAATAATGTTTTACCGATAATCATACATTTACGTTATAATTATCGGTAAAACATTACTTTCTCGTGAAAATAGATTGAACTAAAAAAGGGCAAAAACACACAAAGCATATCATTTTTTATCTCTCATATATGTTTCATCTTTCAGTACTCACAGGATTACTTATGACTTTCTATCCTCTAAATAGTCTGAACTCAGGGAAACCATAATTCTTTAACTCTGACATTACCTTCATCCCCTCTCCTCTATACTTCCCTCATACCCCTTGGTCGGCCTTCTATTACTAATTATGGTTAATTATTTTTAATTTTTGTTAATTTTGGTTAATTATGGTAATTAAAATTATGGTTAATTATGGCAATTACTACTCATTACCACCATTGTTTACAAATTACCACTCATTACTACTAATTTTTACTAATTTCTTTTCATTACTGCTATTTGTTTCTAATTCAATATCATTTTGTAACACCCCAAGCTTCCATGGTACGTTTCCCTTTGAATAATGCAACAGCGTGTGTTGTACGCAACTTCAAGTTCTAACACACACCACAACCAATCAAACTAGCCATTATGAATAGTAATACCCACTTTTTGAAATTTTATAAATTTTATCTTTCAAAATGGACTTCATTTTTGGATTCGGAATATCGAAATTAGCTTAGGGTGAATTTTTGGTATTTTTCTGAAAACTTTCCATTTTTGATGAATAGTGAAAAAACACTGAGTTATAATTTAAAAACAAATTTTTATTTAAATAATTATTTATTTTATTTAAATTTAATTAAGGTCAAAATATATACATAATACCTATATAAGTTCAATGTAATTCATTGGAGCTAGTTTAGAATAATTTTAGATATATAAAAATTTTATAGAACTTTTCACTGTCTTTTACCCACCTCCTAGGAGAATTTGGAAATTCACATATAACATAATATACCGCTTCTCTGAGTGGAATTTAGAAAATCCGAGAGACACAGTTAATATCAAGGAGTAAAATTTGGTTCAATGAGATGAAAATAATTTTTGGTGAATAGTAACTTTTTACTTTTATTTGTCACGGTTAAAAGTAAATAGGGTCATTAAGGGTAAAAATGATATTAATATTACCCTAACACATGTCCTAATTATATTGTACAAGTTTATATCAACCAAAAACAACCTTAGGAATAAAATATTATCATTTAGGTCCACTTGGATTATATTAGGACATTTATTATTATTTAATTCAAAGAAGAGTTAAAAGAGTTAAAATCAAAGTTTAATTACTAAAACATTTTTAATATAGGGATATACATAAGATAAATTAGATTGTAAATAATAATTAGAAATATAATACTATTTCCTACATAATGGTATTTTATTTATAATTTTTAGACATTAAATAATTTAATTTATTTATGAAACAATGGTGATGCAGTAATTACCGAATTAATGAAATATTATAATAATTGATATTATAAATATCAAAATAAATGTAATTTGAGACTTTTTAATAATTGAAATAATTTTATAGGTTAATATGACATATTATTATTGGTTATAATAATTTTATTTGAAGTAATAATGCTTTTATGAATTTATCAAAAACAAAATACCCAATAGTGTCAAAATTGACATAAAAGAGTTTTTAAAACAAATATTATATTATTAATTGATATTATATTCCTAAAAATCTAATATTAGGCCAAATGACTTATATAATGATATTTTTATCATTAATGGACCACTTGGGGGTTTCTTGGAAGTATATAGTAAGATTAGTAACTATATAATATAAAAATACAAAGGGACATGGTAAATGTCAAACTATTTAACTAAGAGTTAAATCTAAAAGATAAGGTTACTATAGTGACCCAAACCTGTCTAAAATCTATTGGTTGGATGGTTTTCAACCCATACCCACCTTAGACATTGAATAATATACTTTGGATCCATTAGAAACCGAATATGAATTTATTATAAATTAATACTTTAAGTTTTTCCTAAAGATCCCCTCCTCCCCCTTATAAAAGGACACCACTTCTAACCAATTCCTCAAACCTCTCAAGCCTTTTGGTTCGGCCAAACTCGGCCAAAATACCCTCCCAACTATTCTACCTTAATACTAGAGGCCTTCCTTTAGTCATAAATCCAACCTAAGGATCCCTTTTGATCAAATCAAAAGGAAGAACCCAAAGAAGAGGTGATGTTTTCACCACCCTTTTTCAAGTTCCTTTCTTCTTCAACTTCTTCTTTCTTTATTGTTCCATTATAAAATAATAACTACAGTATATTATATATACTGTGATGTTATTATAAATATGTTACAACCATATTCAGTATTCTATCCATCCGTTGAATGACATGTCACCATACGTGTGTACGTACGTCCTACCGTCTCCACGTCGTGGTGTAATTGTTATTCAATACATTATTATTTGGATGGGTATAATAATGATGTGTAATTAATGTAAATAATAAATGTAACATGATAATTTTTATATATATATGATATAACATCCAATTATATATGATTTTAATATCAAAATAATGATATTGCCGCTCGTGCGTACGTACGGACTACCGTCTCCACGAACGCGATGAGATTCATTCCCCATCGTATCCATTCAAGTATAATTCTAATTTGATGATTAAAAATAATGTTTAATGACTTGATATCATTTTGCATATGAATAATATACAACCTACCCATAACAAAAATGACTTATGTAACAAAACGTATAAAAGAAAACGTGTAAGTTAACACCCGAAAATGATGAAAATACTAAGATATTATTAACAAATCAATGTTAAAAGATCATATATGATATCATATTAATGTATATAATCCTTGTATAATTCAATAAAAACTATTTCACCATTATACATGAGGATAACCTACCCTCTACCAAGGAAAAAGTACAAAGTAAGGGGTTTCTTATCTCACTTTTAATTCCGTGAGATTTCCATTGTTCACCACTTATTTATTGCATGTAGTGTGTGTACTGCCCATGTTTGTATTCATTGTGTAATATACTTTAATTCATGTATATTTACATCATCATTGTATGATCCTTATTTCATGGGTGTGTGTTTCGTAAGTTACACATCAATAAGAGAATTTGAAATTTCAATTTCCACTCATTCGGCTTTACGCATACTTCATTGATTATTTTACTCCAAGATTATGTGTGGAATCACTATTCATTTGATTATGTCATAATTTCCACTCCCCTTTATGTGGATATACTTTTGATACACATAATAACTCCATTGATAAATTCTCAAGTCATCCGTATGAAGTTGATAAGAGTAATTTTTACTCAATCTCGATTTGTTGAGTTAAACATCCAATTCATTGGTGTTGTTTTTACAAGAATGTGTGTGAATGTCCTTTCATTGTTTTACACTTAATATCCAATAATATTGAGTGTATTTATATTTGTCACATATAATTATGTCATTGATTTATCCTTAACCTAAGGATATGACCTTTATGAGATATTTCATCTCAATTTACATTCCATTGAGACTCCTTTGTTGTTATACACCAAATCACTTTTATATGGTGTATATAATGTAATTTGACATAGTATATCATGAATCCCTTTATTATCATGATATTACAATGTTTTTATTACCTCAATTATTTGTATTCAAGTGTCTCTCTTTTGGTTAGGAACTCTAACTAAAATATCATTTTAAAATGTTTTAAAGATTTATTATTCTAAATCTTCTCATTAATGTCCATGTTTTAAAAATGGTTTTAAGGATTTATTTATATGGACATTAAAGTTTTAAAATCAAAATTCCTTTTTAAAGTTTCAAAGTGGTATGGGACACTTTGATTCAAAAATCTATTTTTACATGGCTTCTTGACAGATATTGTGACTTTTAAATCTTTTCAAGAAAAAGTGGGATATTTCTCTCAAATAGTTTTGGTGATTATTTTCATATATGTCAATATCCTTCATTATTATAGATTGAGGTTAATATGTTACAATAAAATCTTCCTTATTGTATTGAATGAGTTATGTTTTACTGTGGATGTGCTATTTTTAAACCATTCATGGTTTGTGGTTAAAGTATTGGCATTTCATATGCTAGTTTTAATACGAATGTTTATGTTATGTTTCAAGCTTTTCATATGAGGAATTTATTGGACTTAGTAAGTGATGGGTGGAGCTCGCTATAGCTCTTCGATGCATCAATAGGTTTCATGAGACAAACTAGTGTCTTGGAATGAGGCCTTGACAAAATCTTATTTGTAGTATTGGCACGAGGCCTTGACTATGTGGTTATAATAGTCTGGAATTATGCATTCCATCATTATGAAAGTGGTTATTGATATTGCATGTGGTTATTAGACTAGTATAATATCCATGTGAATGAGTAAATGGAATTATTTCATTTTATCTTTTCCATATTATGCTGAAGTTCAAGTTTAAAAGTCTTTTGTTTTAGTTATACATTGCCTTAAATGTTTATGCTTATTTATGTAAGTTTTTGCTATATTGTTATCCTTACTGAGTATCTGAGCTCTCCCCTTTCAATGTTTTATTTTTCCTAGGATGTGAAGAAGTAATTTATAAATGAACTACAGGGATAGTAAGAGGGGATATGAAGACAATATTTTGTTGTAGTTTTTTTTTACTTTATGATGTAATGTAAGACTTATGAATATATCTAGTGGTTCCAATACTACCAAACTAATCGGTCTTTCGAGACTTGATCTTTTGTGAGAATGTCAATGTTATGTAATAATGCACCGACTCTAGGTAACTGGGGTCGGGGCATTATAGTTGGTATCAGAGGAAGTTTAGTACAAACCTTGGAAGCTAGATTTAGATAAACTCTGATTAGAGCACATAGCCCTCAGATAGACATTAAGGATTAGTATAAGAACTTCCTAGAATTTTGGTATTGTAGAGATTTTTGTGAGTTTTCCAATATATACATCCCTGTCTATATACGATCAGGTATAGGCAGCTCCGGAACAGATGTACCTAGGGTTAAAACCCGAAAACACCACTTTGAGCTAGACGCGAACGGGAACTGGTGCACGACAATGGGCCTTGTTGCACTCTTGGTTACGACACTCCCGGGGGATATGCTTAGGATAATTTACATTTTCATTACAAACTAATTTTGAAGTGTTTTAATATAAGATTAGAATAAATGACCTTGGTTAATCCTAAGGTGTTTCAAATTAAGAATATGGTGTCATGATATTCTCTAAATGATTTTATGACTACTGTTACTCACACAATGCTTTCTGGTTTTAGTCAATGGCTGGATTCCAATGAAGTCATAGTAACTTTGAGAATGATGTACAAGGTGGGAACGGTGGTGTCAATGAGCAACAAAATGGAATGTTGATAGGCGTAAAAGATATCGTGTTCGTGCCAAATTAGTTTTCTAAAAATATGATCAACAACATATATATTAACCAACTCCCAGACTCAACAAAGAAGAGAAAGGTGGTGAATGATAAGATCTCCAGCAGTGGAGACCATGGAGACAAGAATCCTAAATTTCCATCATGCAGGAAATGTAGAAGGAGACACCCAGGAAAGTGTCTCAATGGAACAAAGAAATTCTTTACGTGTGGGAAATAAGGACATAAAGTGAAGAATTGCTGAGGAAAAATGAAGAGTACTATGGAAGAAAATAAAAATTGTCCCAAGATTCCAATTATGGTCATTTGTCATAAATTTAAGGGACCTTGGAATCACCCAAGTCAATGCCCTATTCCATAGGATAACCTCTTGGTCAAGGAAGAACCTATGTGGAAATAAATGGATGGAAAAATATTTAAAGGTATTAGTGCTCCTTATTGTTGAGATTACTTTGGGTGAATTTTCTCTTATATGTGTAACCCTACAATTTATCATGTGAGAATGATATTTTAGGAAGACTTTTCCTTTCTCTTGTAGATATAGTTATAAAAAACCATTTGGTTTTATATGATCATTGGGTTTGAAGAAATTACAAGTTATTATATTTTGTGATGAAAATTCAAGGTATGAGATAACATTTGTGGTTAAATTATGTTATGGTTATTTTGAGGAATTTATCTCATTTTGGTAATGTTATAAAATATAGTTTTTGAAAAAGGACAACACAAAGACCGTGTGACAACTCATCATGTCAGACAAAGCTGTGGGAATCGAACCCACAACCAAAGTACAATAGGGATTTATCACCTACCACTAGACTACGTGAAGTCCCTGGTTAGTGTGACTAATTATTTTTAGTTAAATGATTTTATTTATCAATAATAAGTTGATTTGGGATCTTATGTCTTATCAAGTGAATACCCTTAGTATAGGAAAATGATTTGGTGATTAAGTGATAAATGTTATTTTGGAAGATGTTCACTTTGTTGGGAACACTATATGCCCAAGGAAAATAGAATAATATAGGATTTCATTTGAGAAGTAATGGTGAATTGTTATCTATGTTTTTTATTGTGGATTTATATTGATTTGGGTTATTTATGGAAATGGTTAACCTATAATAGATAATATGTGATTAGGTTAACTACTTTTAAGTATGTGACTTTAAGAGTAGTTGATGTCATTTGGAGATACAATTTAACATGGAAGACTACATAACCAAATTCTTCTATGTTTTGGGTTTTAATAATAGTTTGGATTATATTGAAGTATTTTAAGGACAATTTTTTATTGAATGGTAATTATTTATCTTTGGGGTATTGTTGGTTTAATTTTAGAAATTAAGATTAGTGTTTCTTTCTCTAATGGAATATCCTTTTGGGGGATCATCAGATCTTATACTAACCATTTTGGTTTTGATTAATCTCTAAATACAAGGTAAATATATAGTGTATCCTTCGTGGATCATGTAATTATTTAAGAAGTTTATTCTATCTCTTCTAGTGTGACCAAGTTTTCTTGAATACTCATCATTTAAAAATGAGTTAGTAGTAGGAATTTATTAAAGAATGAAACTTTACTCAAAAAGTATGTATATCTCTTTATGTTCTTAGTCAATCTCAGAAATGAATTCCTCATATTTATGTAATGTATCTTAAAACAAAAAAAAATATTGTTCGTTTACTTTTTCTACTGGGAAACTAATGACCATTTGTCCCATCACAAGTTTGTGGTTTTCTTGTTGTTAACTTTCTCCTGATCATGTTCTCTATCCCTCTCCATTAGAACTTGACACTTAGTTTATCATTCATATCCATGTTTTTCTACATGGAATCCTAGTATAAGTTATCTCGGGTGACCTTTTTACTTCTCTTTCTTTCTTTTAAAGTGATAGTTTTATTGACTCTTTTTCCGATGTGGGACTTTCCATTATATTCACAAGCCCAATTTTAAAAATTGGGAGGATGCAATTTATTGAAGGAGGGGAGAATGTAACACCCCAATCTTCCACGGTACATTTCCCTTTGAATAATGCAATAGCGTGTGTTGTACGCAACTTCGAGTTCTAACACACACCACAACCAATCAAACTAGCCGTTATGAATATTAATACCCACTTTTTGAAATTTTATAAATTTTATCTTTCAAAATGGACTTCATTTTTGGATTCGGAATATTGAAGTTAGCTTAGAGTGAATTTTTGGTATTTTTCTGAAAACTTTCAATTTTTGATGAATAGTGAAAAAACACTAAGTTATAGTTTAAAAATGAATTTTTATTTAAATAATTATTTATTTTATTTAAATTTAATTAAGGTAAAAATAGATAAATAATACCTATATAAGTTCAATTTAATTCATTGGAGTTATTTTAGAATAATTTTAGATATATAAAAATTTTATGGAGCTTTTTACCGTCTTTTACCCACCGCCTATGAGAATTTGGAAATTCACATAAATCATAATTTTACCGAATTTGTGAGTGGAATTTAGAAACTCCGATAGACACGGTTAATATAAAGGAGTAAAATGTGGTTCAATGAGATGAAAATAATTTTTGGTGAATAGTAACTTTTTACTTTTATTTACCACGGTTAAAAGTAAATAGGATAATTAAGGGTAAAAATGATATTAATATTACTCTAAAACATGCCATAATTCTATTGAACAAGTTTATCTCGACCAAAAACAACCTTAGGAATAAAATATTATCGTTTAGGTCCACTTGGATTAGATTAGGACATTTATCGTTATTTAATTCAAAGAAGAGTTAAAAGAGTTAAAATAAAAGTTTAATTACTAAAACAATTTTAATATAGGGTTATACATAAGATAAATTAGATTTTAAATATTAATTAGAAAGCTAAAACAATTTCCTACATAATTGTATTTTATTTATAATTTTTAGACATTAAATAATTTAATTTAATTATGACACAATGGTGATGCAGTAATTACCGAATTAATGAAATATTAAAATAATTGATATTATAAATATCCAAATAGCTGTAATTTGAGACTTTTTAAGAATTAAAATAATTTTATTGGTTACTATGAAATATTATTATTGGTTATATGAATTTTATTCGAAGTAATAATGTTGTTATGAATTTATCAAAAAAAACTACCCAATAGTGTCAAAATTGACATAAAAGAGTTTTTAAAACAAATATTATATTATTAATTGATATTATATTCCAAAAAATCTAAGGTTAGGCCAAAGGACTTATATAATGATATTTATATCATTACTGGACCACTTGGCGGTCTCTTGGAAGTATATAGTAAGTTTATTAACTATATAATATAAAAATACAAAGGGACATGGTAAATGTCAAACTATTTAACTAAGAGTTAAATCTAAAAGATAAGGTTACTATAGTGACCCAAACCTGTCTAAAATCTATTGGTTGGGTGGTTTTAGACCCATACCCACCTTATACATTGAATCATCCACTTTGGAGCCATTAGAAACCGAATATGAATTTATTATAAATTAATACTTCAAGTTTTTTCTAAAGAGCCCCTCCTCCCTTAATCCTATATTCCTTCCTTTAGTCAGAAAGCCAACCTAAGGATCCCTTTTGATCAAATCAAAAGGAAGAACCTGAAGAAGAGGTAATGTTTTCACCACCCTTTTTCAAGTTCCTTTCTTCTTCAACTTCTTCTTTCATTGTTATTACATTCTAAAATAATAACTCTAGTATCTTCTATATACTTTGATGTTATTATAAATATTTTATAACCATATTCAGTATTCTATACATCCTTTGAATAACATGTCACCATATGTGCGTACGTACGGCCTACCGTCTCCACGTCGTGGTGTAATTGTTATTCAATGCATTATTATATGGATGGGTATAATAACGATGTGTAATTCATTTAAATAATAAATTTAACATGATAATGATTCTGTATATATGATATACCATCCAATTATATATGATTTTAATATCAAAAGAATGATATTGTCGCTCATGCGTACGTACGGACTACCATCTCCGCGAACGCGATAAGATTCATTTCCCATCGTATCCATTCAATTATAATTCTAATTTTATGATTAAAAATAATGTTTAATGACTTTATATCATTCTGTATATGAATAAGATACAACCTACCCATAACAAACATGACTTATGTAACAAAACATATAAAATAAAATGAGTAAGATAACACCCAAAAACGATGAAAATACTAAGATATTATTAACAAAGCAATGTTAAAAGATCATATATGATATCATATTAATGTATATGATACTTGTATAATTCAATAACAACTATTTCACCATTATACATGAGGATAACCTACCCTCGACCAAGGAAAAAGTACAAAGTAAGGGGTTTCTTATCTCACTTTTAATTCCGTGAGATTTCCATTATTCACCACTTATTTATTGCATGTGGTGTGTGTACTACCCATGTTTGTATTCATTGTGTAATATACTTTAATTCATTTATATTTACATCATAATTGTATGATCCTTATTTCATGGTTGTATTTTTCATAAGTTACCAAATCAATAAGGGAATTTGAAATTTCAATTTCCACTCATTCGGCTTTACGCATACTTCATTGATTATTTTACTCCAAGATTATGTGTGGAATCACTATTCATTTGATTATATCATAATTTCCACTCCCCTTTCTGTGGATATACTTTTTATACACATAATAACTCCATTGATAAATTCTCAAGTCATCTGTACGAACTTGATAAGAGTAATTTTTACTCAATCTCAATTTGTTGAGTTAAACATCCAATTCATTGGTGTTGTTTTTACAAGAATATTTGTGAATGTTCTTTCATTGTTTTACACTAAATATCCAATCATATTGAGTGTATTTATATTTATCACACATAATTATGTCATTGATTTATCCTTAACCTAAGGATACAGCCTTTATGAGAGATTTCATCTCAATTTACATTCCATTAAGACTCCTTTGTTGTTATACACCAAATCACTTTTATATGGTGTATATAATGTACTTTGACATAGTATATCATGAATCCATTTATTATCATGATATTAAAATGTTTTTATTACCTCAATTATTTGTATTCAAGTGTCTCTCTTTTGGTTAGGAACTCTAACTAAAATATCATTTTAAAATGTTTTAAATATTTATTATTCTAAATATTCTCATTAATGTCCATGTTTTAAAAATGGTTTTAAGGATTTATTTATATGGACATTAAAGTTTTAAAATCAAAATTCTTTTTTAAATTTTCAAAGTGGTATGGGACACTTTGATTCAAAAATCTATTTTTAAATGGCTTCTTGACAAATATTGTGACTTTTAAATGTTTTCAAGAAAAAGTGGGATATTTCTCTCAAATAGTTTTTATGATTATTTTAATCAATGTCAATATCCTTCATTATTATCGATTGAGGTTAATATGTTACAATACAATCTTCCTTATTGTATTTAATGAGTTATATTTGACTGTGTATGTGCTATTTTTATACCATTCATGGTTTGTGGTTAAAGTATTGACATTTTGTATGCTAGTTTTAATATGAATGTGTATGTTATATTTCAATATTTTCATGTGAGGAATTAATTGGACTTAGTAAGTGACGGGTGGAGCCTGCTATATCTCCTCGATGCATCGGTAGGTCTCATGAGACAAACTAGTGTCTTGGCACGAGGCCTTGACAAAATTTTATTTGTAGTCTTGGCACGAGGCCTTGACTATGTGGTTATGATAGTCCAGAATTATGCATTCCATCATTATGAAAGTGGTTATTGATATTGCATGTGGTTATTCGACTAGTAGAATATCCATGTGAATGAGTAAATGGAATTATTTCATTTTATCTTTGTCTTATTATGCTGAAGTTAAAGTTCAAATGCTTTTGTTTTAGTTATACATTACCTTAAATGTTTATGTTTATTTATGGATGTTTCAGCTATATTGTTATCCTTACTGAGCATCTGAACTCACCCCTTTCAATGTTTTATTTTTCCTAGGATGTGAAGAAGTAATTTATGAATGAACTGCAGGGATAGTATGAGGGGATATGAAGACAAGAAGTTGTTTTATTTTTTTTACTTTATGATGTAATGTAAGACTTATGAATATATCTAGTGTTTCCAAGACTACCAAACTAATCGGTCTTTTGAGACTTGATCTTTTGTGATAATGCCAATGTTATGTAATAATGCACCGACTCAGGGTAACTGGGGTCGGGGCGTTATAATTTCCACTATTATTTACTAATCACCGATTATTACTAATGTTTTTTACTAATCACTAATCATTACCAATATTTTTTACCAATTCTCACTCATTACCACTAATTTTTACTAATTAACACTCATTACTAATAATTTTTACTAGTTAATGCTCATTACTAGTAATTTTTACTACTTAACACTCATTATCAATAATATTTACTAATTACCTCTCATTACCAGTATTTTTTATAATTACCACTTATTACTAGTAATTTTAACTAATTACTGCTCATTTCCAGTTATTTTTATTAATTAACGCTCATTACCGGTAATTTTTACTAATTACAATTCATTACCAGTAACTTTTACTAGTTACTGATCATTAGAGCTGATTTTTACTGATTAATGCACATTACCATTATTTTTTACTAATTATCATTCATTACGGGCATTTTTTACTAATTACCACTCATTACTATTAGTTTTTACTAATTTCAACTCATTACCTGTAATTTATACTAATTATCTATCATTATAGATAATTTTTACTAATTACCCCTCATTACAAGTATTTTTTACTAATTACCATTCATTATCAGTATTTTTTAGTAATTACCGCTTATTACTGGTATTTTTTACTAAATACTGCTCCTTACCAGTATTTTTTATTAATTACCACTCATTGTTGGTAATTTTTACCTATTACCACTCATTACTGCTAATTTTTACTAATTACCATTCATTCGTAATAATTATTACTCATTATCAATATTTTTTACTAATTACCAATCATTAACGCTAATTTTTACTAATTACCACTAATTTATGCTAATTTTTACTACTTCCCACTAATTTTTACTCATTAAATCTCATTACCGGTAACTTTTACTCATTAATGCTTGTTATCATTAATTTTTACAAATTACTACTCATTATTGGAAATTTTTACCAGTTGCCGCTAATTTTTACTTATTACCGCTCATTACTATTAATTTTTACTAATTAACACGAATTATCGCTAATTTTTTACTAACTGCCTCTTATTTTAACTAATTTTTTATACTTCCTGATAATTTTTACTCATTAATGCTCATTACCCGTAATTTTTACTCATTAATGCTTATTACCGGAAATGTTTTCTAATTAATGTTCATTACTAGTAATTTTTACTAATTACTGCTCATTACCGCTAATTTTTACTAGTTACCACTCATTATGGATAATTTTTAATAATTACCGCTCATTAATTCTAATGTTTACTAATTCCCACTCATATCTGCTAATTTTTACTAATTCCCACTCATTTCTACTAATTTTTACTAATTATCGCTCCTTACCACAAGTTTCCACTAATTTTTACCAACTAACGCTCATTATCGATAAATTTTACTAACTATCGTTCATTACCACTAATTACCTCTAATATTTACTAGTTACCTCTAATTTATACTAATATTAATGAATTAACACTCATTTCAGCTAATATTAACTAATTAAAGCTCATTTTTGCTAATTTTAAGTAATCGGTGCTCATTTCCGCTAATTTTTAATAAATTATTCTCCTTTCCTTGAATTTTTAATAATTCATGCTCATTACTGCTCAATTCTACTAATTTCCATTCTTTTATACTAATTATCGATCATTTTTAATAATTACTGCTAATTTCAAATAATTACCTTTGAATTTTACCGATTACTGGTAATTTGTACTGATTAGCGCTAATTTTTACTAATTGTCTTTACATTATTAATATTTACCATTAATTAATAAAAAAATAGTGTTAATTACTACTAATTATTGTTAATTATTACAAATTACTATAAAATATTATTACTTATTACTGAGATCTATGAATTCTTACTAAGTTCTGTTAATTAGTACTATTTATTTATCAATTATAAGTAGTTACTACTAATCGCAACTACTTGCTGATAATTAAAAATAATTACTACTAATTAAAACTAATCACTTCTAATTAAAAATAATTACTAATAGTTAAAATAAAATACCTCTAATTAAAAATAATTATTTCTACTTAAAACTAATTACTACTAATTAAAATTGATTACTTCTAATTAAAACTGATTACTTATAATTACTATTTTCTAGTATAAAATAAAATAAAATAATTAAAAGTATTAAAATATTACCTCAAAATTGAAGCTTTTATCAGATGCAAATTTGAAAGTTTATTTCCCTATAAAAATTAAAACTTTTAAAGGAATAAATTTAAATAAGGAGAGGAGATTAGAGGAGAGGAGGATAGGGGAGAGATCGGAAGAAGAATGGGGGGATAAAAATCGAGTGGGGGCACATATATGTGTGTGTGTGTGTGTGTGTTAGATTAGTAGTGACGAGACTATTTTTAATGGGATTCACATCACAAATAGTACCCACCATAACTACCGGAGTCGGTGATAAAAAATTCATTTGCAACACAACCTGATGAATAATATTTGGGATGGGAGATAATACTCATTGAAAATAACAATTCCCACAATTTGGCACACATGTGATCCAAAGTTATTTGGTATGGGAAACATTTCCCATTACAAATAATTATTTATTTAGGGTTATTTGCGATGGGAAATGAATCTCGTTGCAAATAGCTCATCACAAAAATGTGGTTTCCTCGTAGTGTAAGTTCATTTTGGTTATTTATCCTAAAAACTACTTAGGATATAATCATACCCAATATATAAAGGTATTAATCAAGTGATGAACTATATTTATATAAGATGTAAGAACTTCTCTTTTGAGATAATGGGAGAAAGCTAGGCTTTAATTAATCTAAGGCTTTGAATGCACATGAGTTGTCATAGGGACTCAAAACTTCACAAGGCATAGTTGGAGGAGTTGTTCTTGAGACACATACTATGTAGGAAAATTAAAACCAAAATGTTGTTTTATATTCACAAACTTAATTGGTATATTATTTTATAATAATAAATAATCTTACAAGTAGTAAATGACAACAAACTAAGATTTACAAGCTCATACGAATTTAGAAATAGATTCCATGTACAAAAATCCAGTTTTGTATTTTTTTCATTTCACAAGTTTATGTAATGTTGTTGGTGGGTATTAAATAAAAAACTATAAATGGATGTTAAAGTTGGTACCTATAAGTAATGACTGGTTACTGAAGGTTTCAAGAGATCTCTAGGCATATCCTATGGCAAACCCATTTTCACCAATCGTTATTTAAAAATCTATTAGAAATTATACTTGTCAAAGATACCCTCTATGATCATGTAATTTATAAATTGGGTGTCAATACCACCTTCATTAATGAAAAAACCTTTTGGGAGATGTTTATATAACACAAGTAGAAGGGTTAGTGACACCAAAGAATACCGATGAGGTGTGACATTTACAAAGATCTATTTATGGATTGAAGCAAGAGCTGTGAACATGGAATATTTGTTTCTATAAATCCATAATAGAGTTTTTTTTCTTAATAATGAATTTTATTCATGTGTCTATAAGAGGTTAGTGGGATCAATATAGGTTTCTAAGTCAAATATGTTGACAATATATCGAAAATGGATGTTTAGTCTTATAATTGGTTAAAATTAATATAAATTTATTTCTCCAAGGATAACAAAAAGCATCATTCCATGTTCTAGGGAACATGATATACTAATATAGATTTATTGGGTGTCTTAGATTAAGTAATAGTGCATATATTGATAAGGTAGTGACAAAATAAAAGATGGAACAATTCAAGAGTGAATTGTTTCCTATGTCACATGGTGTGAAATCTCTTTAAGTTGGTGTGTTAAAGCACTGGAGGAGATTCTTATGAATATAATTAAACATTATTAAATTCATTTAATATATCACATATTCCATGATATTTATTTATATTTGATATTTCTTATGTGTAAATCATAGTGGGAAAATATCAAACAAAATTAGAAGAATTTCATAAGGTGGTAGTCGGAACTGTCCAACAGTACTTGAGAAAGTGTGAAGGATATTTTCCTGGTAATTGGAGAAGTCAGAATGGTAAATTCCCTGGGGATATAGAATTAGTTTTCCTATAGATCAATTTGATCTCATATATCATAGTAAGGATAAGTAAATAATAAAGAGAATCTTAGTAAATCCAACAGTATCCATATCTATATAGAACGGGTACATTACAACTTCTGATGTATCTTAAGCAATGATTTGTTCTATATTTTTGAGTTTCTAAAAGATATAAAGTTATTATTATTATATTATGATAAACTTGTGACTATGGTATTAGCCATGATTTGAAAAGGTAAAAAAAGATAAATGCTCGATATTATCACTTCTTGAGGGATTTTCCTCAAAGGAGTAAAGTTGCACCCAGCAGAATAGCCACAGAAGAACATGATAGACTCAGTAGATATATTTATACCGTAATAAAATCATTTTTATCATGTGATAATGAGTGAAATATAAGATATTAGCAGTTAGATATAGTGTGAGTGGTAATCCATTAAAGTCAGTGCCCTATTTTAAACTGACTTTTTTAGTTTTGATTACCACAATATTAATAAATATCTCATCACGTGACAATAGTTAATGTTAATGTGATAATGTACATAGATTATTTGTCTCATTGATAGGTTATAATAATTACCTCCTATAATAAGAACCTATAAATGCCGTAGTTGGGGTAGTGCCTAAGTGTTGAACCTCGTAATCCTACATTCAAAAGTCCCAGGTTCGAAACTGGGAAAAGGAGATTTTTTAAATTACTATAATAGGAAATTTCAATAGTATTGTAGTATTGTTGGTATTGTAGTGGTGGTATGTAACGTCCCACCCCACTAACCACTAAACCAATGGTAAGATCGGTCACCACATGACCTCAAGCGCATCTCCCCAGACCTTAGAGGCTTTTGACTAGTAGAGAGGGTCTAGGGTGTGTCTGTGGGAAGAATATGACCTCATAGATCAGAGTATACATAGAAGTATAACTAGTGAAAATCAGTAGGAAACAATGGAATAATAGGTAATAAATGACTAACAGTGGAAAGTGGGAACAAAAGAGAATAGAATCAGAAGAATAAATGTAACAACTGAATAAAAAGTGGTCAATACCAATTCCATATAACGATGAAAGTAATGTCAGGTGTTACTACAAGGTACAAGTAGTACAATAAAACAAAAGAAAATAAAAAACCAATGTAAAAAATCCTCGATCATTTTTAGCACAAGCTCAGTTTTGTGCTCCCTAGATCTCATGTACACAGCACAACACAAGAAAATAATCCAAAGACCTGTGAGAATGAAGATCTACTCGGGTTCCAAACGGTGCTCGAGCATGTTGTGAGATATAAATCTCATTAGGTCGGCACCCATAGTTTTTAGGCCAAACCATCTCATGAAATAAACTAATAAATAGTGTGGCAATATATATCATTGTATAGTAATAACAAATTAAATAATTAAAAATTTGTTTGGGTTCCAAACTGAACACCCATCCCTTATCACCTGCTCTAGCATAATCCATAAGTCTAAATGGGGTACCTGTGCAATCCATAATATGTATACAGGGGGCCATAGTGATCAAGGAAACCCAAGAAGAGGTACACCCCAATCTTGTGCTTCATCTTAGGGTGTAATTCACAAGCCATCATTTAAAAGTTCTAGTAAATAAAGAATAAGCATCCACATGCATCAGCAAGCTCATGATGATAATGTAAAAGATGTATCTCATATGAATAAACAATCCAACCAAACAATCCATCAAAATGAGAGGTGGAGTTATGTGCCCATCCAACACTATCTAAAAGAATCCCAAGTATTTCAATGGGAACATCTAAAAATTTCAATACCACCGAGTCCATCCAAGGAGATCCATATAGAGTCCCTTGTATCACTACAAGGCATGGTAACTCTGATTCCATTCCAGATATCTCACCAGAGGACCGAGTATCACCCAAGGTATAGAGTAGCTATCTTTCCAATGGTTCCATCTAAAGTTTCTCCTCTAGGTAACCAATATCACTCATGAGTGTAATTAATCACATGGGAAGCCCTCATCTGGAAATCAAAAGCATCGCCCCCAGCGCGTCATCGCATAACCACCCGAGCACGGGAGTCCATCCATTAGTCTTTAATATAGAACCCATGTTCTCACTCAATCCACATTAAGTGAACCAATTCTCTAAGGCACATTGAAAGGAAAACATAAATACATATATCATATGGAAATCATATATATAAATCATGCAATCAAACAAGCACCATGAGCCACAAAGCTATTCAAGCTATCAAATAAAAAAATCCAAGCCATCAACATAGCATAAGTCATTTAGCACAAAATTAACACAAGGTTCTAATAAAAATCACTAGGCAATGAGAAATAAACATAAAAAAGGTTTAAACAATAGGATTAGCTACAAGTCATAAGCCTTAACAATGAAATACAACCAAAGCCACATGTAATTAGCATGCCTTTAACCATATGTAATCAATGAAATATCTAAGTCTTGGTCTATCAATCTTGAACCTATATTTTATACAACCAAGCCAAACCACTTCATCATAATAAATATTTAGACACAATCATATTCACAAGGCTAAATAATAAGTACTAATAATATGCATTGTAAAATGGGCCAATCCATGGTTCAATTCCCATTTTAAATCAAGTTTTCAATTTAAGACATTAATCCATGGTACCAAACACTCACCCAAGGTGAAATACAACTCAAGACATTAGGCAATTTGGCCATTCAGGTTTGGCATGCCCAAATGGGTGGCCAAGAGGAAAAGTAAACCCCCTCAGTTAGGTTTCTCCACAATAAAAGGTCACAACGGACATGAAAATACAAACCAAACAATTTAATATGCGATAACAAGGCAACATCGAAAGGTTTCAGTGAGCAGCACAACGACGCAACATGAGATAAGTGATGAAATAAATGGGAATAGGGTAGACACCCTACACTGTTAATACCCATTTTTAAGGAATTATATTCAGTTTATAAAACATTCCAAAGTCCTAAACAAACCATTCAAACAAAACAACCAAGACAAATCCATTCATATTATTAAAAAGGGGCAATTACTAACATGCCACCAACCAGCATCAAGAAGAAGCTATATGGAAAACTCTTACCATAACTAAACATGATATAAGTAACTATCACTAAATTTTGGTTTACAAGACAACGTAACTCCGTTAAAGGGGTTTTATTATAAAAACGTGACTTTGCTTTATCAAAAAATTTATTTAATTATATTTAACATTTATTCTAAAACTCATGCAGTACTAATCAAAATCAAGGAAAGTGTGGAAGCAAGTAACTAAGGCATAATTGAATTTAAAAGGGGAAAAAGGAATGGGACCATACCTCAATAGGTATGCCAAGAAAGATAAATAAACATAAATTATCATTCTGAGTTTTCAAAGATAGTGCACCACTGTTGGAGGGTTTTTATTATAAAACAATGAATTTATTTATCAAAGAAATCAGTTTTCATATTTAAATATTTATTCTAAAACCAAGATGCAACAATAGATACCCAAAGGAAGTGTGGTAAAAACTAATTAATGCATTATTAAACTAAACGGGAAAGTAAAAGGATCCTATCACAAAAGGGACCAAGCCGAACACTCGACACATGATAGATTTAGTGTCCACAACTTGAAAACACTCGGTAAAAACCAACGCACTATAGATTAATTACTAGGGATAAAAAAACACTTAAATACCCTAACTAAAGAGTTGTGAAACAATATAGCGACCATGATTTTCTTACATTACTTTTACATCATTTTAATGATAAACAACATAAAAAAATACACAATGAGGATACAAAGGTTTAGTGTCTTGGGAAAACTAGAACCATACATAACATTTAAAACATAAAGCATAAACATTTATTTAATTCTTTCTTCTCTAGATTCTTATAGAACCTTGTGTAATACTTAGTACATATAGTCACATGAGGATATACATCAAAAATGGGTGATCTAAAATCACAATAAGAGGAAAGATAATAACATGAAATAATGTAATATGGGGTGAACATAATCATAACATCATTTATATAACAGCATGGAATATGGAAATGCATAAAAATGAAACATCATCTCTTATTGGTTAACTAACACACGTAGTTGTGAAAAAAATATTGCATCATTTTCATGCATCATTTCACTTTAAATCATGATATTAATTACTTTACCCAATACATTGGAGTGCTGTAAAATTTCAGGCACACCCGTCACATCATAACATTTACATTATCATGCGTGCCACATTGAAAATATGTCAAACTTGAACATAAAATAACCCATTGAAATAAATGGGTTTAAAATCTTAAAGAATAAATTCATAAACATTTGGTTCCCAAAATTAATAGGTAATATCATTCTTAACATAGAACTATAAACCTTTATTGAAGAGTGAAACAATCTTCGAGAAGTAAAAAGGGTGTGTTTATTTGAAAGAAGAGTTCTTTTGGAAAACATTGAATTTTTCATAAAATAAATTAGAGAACATGTATATCCCAAAAAATTTATAATGATGATGAATAAATTATTTTTAATTCATATCCATTCTGAAAATGGGTTGAAGAGGGAAAACCCAAAGAAAGAGAGTTGGGTTCAAGAATTTCCCCTTACCTTGTGTCTGGACTCTTTCTTCACTTTAAAGTCCTATATAATGGAATAATATTCATTAATTAACAATTAAATAGATTTTAATACATGAATTTTATTTATTATTGTTTTATTAATTTATTTTATGGGCCTTTTGATAAGTTATAGTGTTTAAATTCATTGTTCGGGAGTATTCTTTTTCTTAGTTTGGATGAACAGTTCACTTGTACACATGAATGAAAGTCTGTGTAGAACATGGATAAACATCTAGAACTGGTATTACTTGTTATTAATTATCTTACAGAAGCTTAAATTATCTTTTTTAAGGAATTATGTTATATACCATGTGGCTGAATCATTAGTTAAAATTTAATGATAAACACTTGGATTAATTTGGCGGTTTTTCTCACAATGAACTTGTTTTGTATTATTATTTCATATCATGAGTGTATAAGGATTACAGGAAATCACATAAGATAAAATAAATATATTATTATCTGGTTCAACCATTAAAATGGTTTCATGACTAGTTTCTAATATGGTAATGAAAATCAAAAACTCATCGTCCTTGAATGTGATAAATTAACACATCTTGAACGATGTTTTCATTTATAGTATAAAAGGAGAAGGAATGTGAGATAATGATGAACTATACCATTAAAATAATATAAATCAAGTAAAGTTATTTTACTGGTGTTATCATACCATTTGGGTGAAAGGATTTTAGGAAATAAAAAGAAAATAAAGGAACTTGAAAGAAAATAAAAGAATCGGAAATAGGAATTTACCTCTTGAGTTTATCTCCTTTAAGAGCCTCTTTATGGGAGAGGATTAGGTATTTTGAGGAGAGGAAGGGATTATGGAAGTGGGGAAGTAACTTGGGGGAGATTTGGGCAGAATTTAGTTAATACTTGAAGCTTGATAGGTGTGAATACATGAGGGTGTGAGGGGTGGTATTTATAGTGGAGGGGAGGAGGGTTTTCTTAATACTATATTCATTAATTTATTATTTCTCCAAAATACAAGAAATAGTGAAGATTATTGTGACTAAAAAATGTAATAATTGTATGTGAGTTCTAATCAATGACCATTTACATCATCCATGGCTCAAGTATGATGCATAAATTTATTTTTTAGCATATTTTGTAAATTATCAAATTTCATTATTCACAAACAATTAAAGTATTTCAGAAAAATCCCAAAAATTCACCCTAACCATTTTTTAATGTATAGAATCCAAAAAAGAAATCTATTTTTAAAAAAATAATTCTCTAAATATGAAAAAATTAATTTTTATTTAAAATCATAATTTACTAGAAAAATACATATTTTAAAATTAAAAGTAATTTTATAATGCATTCAAAAATTACATAAGGTCTTATAAAATTATCTTAAAATTATAAGACATAAAATTTTTAATTTATGAACACATTTTAGGAAAATACATTTTCTATTAAATTAATTGATTAATTATAATTAATTATTTATGACTTAAAAAAATACCAATACTTTTACTATGGTCATATAGTCACTTATAAGATGCCTAAGTTTTATTTATACATTCATGGGTGAGGTTTCTATTATTTTGGATGATTTAATATTCATAAGGTTCATGTTACTATTCATAATGGTAGGTTGCTGTTCATAAGGGTAGGTTACTGTTCATAAGGGTAGGTTACTATTCACCAAAAATTAGGTTTGTACTATCAGACTCAAAACATCTTACTGATCACAACCGTGAATGTCAGATTTTCAAATTCAAGACACAAAAGTGGAAATTTTATGTTTAAAGGTCACATATTAGTTTATTTAAGCATGATGTGACATTTTGTTTTCTAATGTGATTTTATATGATTATTACATTACTACAATAAGGTATAAATTTAATTGATAAAAGTTTGGGTCGATATAAACAACGTAGCAAAAAGAAAACCTCACCTCAGATGGTTTTGGTGAACCAAATCAGACCAAATCCACTTCTCCTTCGGTGGTGGATGCTGGAATACACACGAACATGAACTGAGGAGCCTGTTGCATACCCTAACCATAGAAGAATAAATCAAAAATCAGTTGAACCATATCCTAGGGTTCAGCAGAACCAAAATAGGGTGATGGAGACCAAAAATCGGTCGATTGGGGAAGGAGGTGAGGGCATAAGGTCTTACCTCGAAGGATCCAAAGAGATCTGTGAAGGATCGTGGTGGAAACATTGAATGGAGAGGGATTCAGGAGAGGGGGGTTTCATGTGTCGAGAGAGGAGGGGAAAGGGTGTTGCTCGTGCGGTTTAGGTAAGGGGAGAGGATAAGTAGAAGCCCTCCTTAGGTTTACTTAAAACATAACCTAAAATAATAATAAAAAACTTAATAATGATAATAATAATAATAATTATTATTATTATTATTAAAACATTTTTTGTTTTATTATTTTCCATTTATTTACTTTTAATTTATTTTCATTTTTTATTTATTTCCTTTTAACATTATATTCAATTAAATTTTAATTTCTTAAAACCCGATCCAATGCTCATTTTCCAACCGAACCACCGAAATAGTGCTTAACCGGGCCTGTTTAGATAAAGACATGATCACGTCATTATCTCGTTAAACACTTGACCAGTTGTACTCCCCACCCTTGGTATTTTCATTTAAAAGGGGCCAATTATGATCCAAAGTACCTCCCATCATTAGAATTACCTATAAGACATGCCTCTAAGCGTTCTAAGTACTATCCTTGCATGATTTCATTAAAAAGGGACAGTCGAATACCGATCTACCTAACTGAAACTGGTCACACAAGCTTCCTCAAAGACACTTCCAACCTTTAAACCACACCTTCCTTAACCTAGAACCATGTCTAAAAAAATTGTTCCATCACCAACTGTACACATTAAATAAGATGGATAACAAGTTGAGCCACTCCTGTCAACCATTCTCGAAAACACCCAACTTTGATGACTAGTGTATTACAAACTGAACTACAACGCCTTCTCTCAAGGCATTGAGTATTTACTACGAACACATCCATTGAAGTCCCCACCTGACTTCTGGTGATGTTTCGGATCACAAGCATCACTGAACCTGAAAAAAGGTCTAGTATAACCTTAGATTCATCGAAATGGAGTCCATGGAACTAATGAGGGTAGTCCATACTACATGATACAAGTGAAATGTTGGTACAAAGTCGAAAATTTCACATCAGATCATTGGATTGGCCCAGAGAAACATCCTCCTAACGATCGAGTCAAAGGAAATAGCCATAGTTCGAGAGTCTATCCAGGGCATTCATACTTGGGAACCCAAGTATCACTCAAGACTAAACAAGCTAAGATAAGAACCACACATCCAATGTGAAACACAGAAGATATTTCAAAGCAATCCCAACAACTTTCAAACATTAGTGTGGCGTATAATAGATGATCTCTTAGTGTATCATGGATGATGTCAGGATAGGGGACATACCCATTGCTTAATAGAATACACTAAGAGGATTTAATAGTTTTCAGTTAATCATTTCAAATTACTATAAAGAGAAATAGTTGAACCACTACTGGTTGACTTCTTATAAGAAACTCGATTCCACCTGCTGATGCACCATCATTAACTGATCACCAAGCCTTTACCCCCAAAGGCAATCCATGATCGCTCAAGATTAATTACAAAAGTCCATCCATAACCAACATTGTTTAAGGATAAAGGGTTTCCTACATGGCCAACCACATCAAACATTGTGCTTCCAAGAAAGCACCGACCAGATTTAAAACTCGGAAGCCTCATGGGAATTTAAGAAAGATCAACCATTCTAAATGGTCCTCTTTGGTCAAGTTCCTTCTACCTATAAGGACACATTTATAAAACTTGAAATGAAACTCCCCACCTTAGGAGTGTCCTGGTCATCGAAATAAGAGAGACATACCAGCCCCTCATAAGCACACTAGATCTAGATTCAACATAAATGTACACATGAAACTCCTCTGAGCCACGCTCACATATGTCATAGAATTTGACATAAGAGTCAACCCAAATAGATCAGTATATCAAAACACCCAAGTCACTTAGAAGTCATCTCAATCATTGGGATTATCTTGATTCTTTAACTCGCAGATCACTCTACTATGGAGATGAATTGAGAACATATTGAATAGCACAAGGCTCAATTATTTTACCAAACTCTACCAGTTCGTTACAATATTAAGCACTCTACGGACACCACGTATATGTACACATACTACCTCAAGGATTTAGAAGAAAATAGATCATCCTCGATACTATCCCTAGGTTTCCTTCCCTATGCATTCAAGTATTGGATAGTCCGAAAAAGAGATTTGAACTGAGAGTCGTGTTGCCCCATGCAACCATTAACCAAGATAATAACATACCAAGTCATCCATCATTGAGGAAAATAAAGGTTTGCAAGATCTATGAGATGGTCGACCATGCCATAGGCATGTCTAACCAGCAAAAGCCGAGAATCACCCAATGCTCATGCTCGTACAAGGGTCAAAGGACACATGATCACCCATCTGAACAAGGGTTTCATTGAAAGTTAAAAGTCCTAATAGGGAAAACAACACCCAAACGACACCAAACATCATAAACATAGAAACATTTTGAAAGGAACTTAAGATCTAAGGTTTATACCTACCATGGGATAGACCCTTACAAAAATATAAAGCATCGACCCATAATGAGGTCATGCCTATGAAATGTCATTAGGCTTAAGATCCCACTATCTAATACATTGCTATAAAGGAGAAAGGCCTATAAAAATTCTCACATTTTCATTCCAAGTAAACTCATAGAGATACTTAAACTACCCTTATGTGAGGGTCTAAACAAAGGACACCACCAAGGTTTCCATTTTCAAGCTATTACATTGATTCTCTTTCAATATTTAAACATTTAAAATATTTTTTTAATTTGAATGTCAAGAACCAATTGTAAAACAAGGAATTTGGAAAAAGTCAAGGAAAAGTAAGCATGTCTCAAAAAACATCATTTTAAAACATTTTACATTTTTTTAACATTTATCCATAATTAGGAAATTTACTAAAATAAATTCATTTTAAGTTATTAATGATAAGGTGGCCTACAAGTATCCCGTAATACAATCGGGGTTCATTATCATGCAACCCAATAGTATTTGATTATTTATTATAAGTCTCACCACCCATACAGGTTTTTTTCATAAGAAACATGCCCCAACTGACCTACTTGTGTCTAGTTATTCATTTTAGAAAGTAACCAATTCATTTCGATTTAAAATTGAAAATCCCTTACATTTAAAAGTATTTCAAATATAACACATGGTCATATATCGAAGTTTAGTGATATGGGTGATCACACACTAATCCATAAAGTTCCCATACACTTTATAGTTGGAATTTGTCTCCCATTTAATTTCAACCAATCCATTTATCCTATGAAATCAATTATATTGAAAAAAATTATCATGTCATTATATGTAGATAACATAGAGCATAATAACATGTTATAGGAATAGAATCATGGAATAACATTCAAGTAACATGATCATATCAGTAGTCAACCTATAAATGAAGCTACATGGAAAGGCATATGCATGGCATATTAATTTCTATGTGCCTATTATGGTGTATATAAATCCTTTTCCTTCCCAACCAGGTTAAGGGTAAAATTCCATAAATTCCATAAATCAACAAGCAGTGGAAAGTACATCATTCACTCAAGGCATACACCATATCAAGTGTAATGACAACAACATGAACATCAATCTCAGCCATGTCCATTTGGTCATTTCCCTATATATGGGTTGATCATACCCAGAAATTACTATTTACCAAGTGCTGACACATTCCTAGTTTCTTGTATACCATCCCAAAATAGTAATAAAAAGGAAAAATAATCTCTAATACCACTTTGTAACATCCTGGCCAACTGACCATTAAACTGGTGGCCAAACTGGTCGCCACATGACCCCAAGTGCATCTCCCCAAATGCTAGAGGCTGCTGACTAGTTGCATGGTCATTGGATTTTTCAGTGTGGAGACTATTTCTTCATAGATGAGAGTACACACAATGGAATAACCAATAAAATTTATTAAGCAACAGTGAAAGCATAGTTAATAAATGACTAATAGTGTAAAGTAGGAACAAAATAGAACAACATCGAAAGAATAAATGTAACAACTGAATAAAAAGTGATCAACACAAATTCCATATAATTATGAAAGTAATGTTCGCTATTACTATAAGGTAAAATAAGTACAATATAAAAAAATAAAATAAAACCCCAATGGACAACTCCTCAATCCTATTGAGCATGATTTTAGTCCAGTACTCCCTAGCTCCCATGTACACAACACAACATGAGAAAATAATACAAAGACATGTGAGCAATAAGATCTACTCATGTGTCAAATAGTTCCCAAGTAGGGTGTGAGATATAAATCTCAGTAGGTCGGCACCCACATTGTGTAAGCCAAACCACCTCATGCAATAAACTAATAAATAGTGTTCCAATATGTATAAATGTAGAGAAGTAACAAATTAAATAATAAAAACATGGTCTAGGTTCCCAACTGGACACTCATCCCTTATCACCTGCTCTGTCCTAAGCCAAAAGTTTGAATGGGGTGCCTTTGTAATCCATAATATGTATACAAGGGGCCAAAGTGATCAAGGAAACCCAAAAAGAGGTATACCCCCAATATTGTGCATCGTCTTTGAGTCTAATTCACAATTCATCATTTAAATATGCTAGTAAATCAAGAATAATCATCCACGTGCATCATCAAGATCATAATGATAATGTAGAAGATGTATCTCATATAAACAAATAATACAATTAGACAATCCATTAAAACCATAGGTGGAGTATCGTGCCCATCCAAGGCGATCTAAAAGAATCCCAAGTATCGCAATGGGATCATTTGATAATTCCAATACCACTGAGTCCATCCAAGGTGATCTATATGGAGTCCCTTGTATCACTATGAGGCATGGTATCTCAAATTCTATCTCAATTATCTCACTAGAGGACCGAGTAACACCCAAGGTATGGTGTAGCCATCTTTCCAATGGTTCGGTCCATGGTTTCTCCCCTAGGGAACTGGTATCACTCATGAGTATAATAAACCGTCGAGGAATCCCTCACTTGGAAAGACAAAGCATCACCCCCAGCGTGTTGTGGTATAACCACCCAAGCATGGGAGTCCATCCATGAGTCCTTAATATGAAACCCATGTTCTCACCCAGTCTGCATCAAGTGAACCAAGTCCCCAAGGAACATTTTAAGGAAAACATCAATACATATATCATATGGAAATCATATATATAAATCATGCAATCAAACAAGCACCATGGGCCACAAGCTATTCAAGCTATCAAGTAAAACAATCCAACTCATCCGCATGGCATAAAGAATTTAGCAGAAAAGTAACTCAGGGCTCTAATCCAAATCACTAGGTAATAAGAAATAAACATAATCAAGGTTTAAGCAAGAGGTTTAGCTACAAGGCATAAGCTCTAACAATGAAATGCAACCAGATCCGCATGGTATTAGCATGCCTTTAACCATATGTCATCAATGACATCTCCAAGTCTCAAGCTATCAAGCTTGAACCTATATTTTATAAAACCAATCCAAACCACTTTAGAACAAGAAATATGCATACACAAGAATACACATAAGTCTAAACAATAATAACTAGGCATATGAATTGTCAAAGGGCCCATTCCATGGTTCAATTCCCATTTTAAATCAAGTTATTGATTTAGGACATTAATCTATGGTACCACACACTCACCCAAGATGAAACACAACTCAAGGCATTAGGCAATTAGTCCATTTAGGTTGGGCACACCCAAAGGGGTGGCCAAGAGGCAAGGAAAACCACATCAGTTAGGTTTCTCCACAAGAAAATGTCACAATGGACATGAAAAGATAAACCAAACAATTTAATACGTGATAACAAGGCATCACCAAAAGGTTTTGGTGAGCATCACAACAGCACGATATGATATAAGCAACGAAATAAAAGAGAAGAGGGTAGAAATCCTACACTGGTAATCCCCATTTATAAGGCATGTTATTTATTTTATAAAATAGGCCAAAGTCCTAAACATGACATTTCAAAAAAACAACCAAGAAAAATCCATTCATATTATTAAAAAAGAGGAATTACTAACTTTACACAAAACCTACATCAACAATAAGGCATATAAAAAACTCAAACCATAACTAATCATGATATAAATAAATATCACTACTTTTTGGTTTAAAAGACAGCACACCTCCGTTGAAGGGGTTTTATTATAAAAACATGACTTTTCTTTATCAAACAATTTATTTAATTATATTTAACATTTTTTCTATAACTCATGCAGTACTAATCAAAAACAAGGAAATTGTGGAAGCAAGTAACTAAGAAATACTTGAATTTAAAAGGGTAAAAGGAATGGGACCCAACCTCAAGAGGTAGGCCATGAAAGCTAAATAAACATAAATTATCATTGTGAGTTTTCGAAGATAGTGCACCATCATTGGAGGGGTTTTAGTATAAAACCATGAATTTATTTATCAAAGAAATCACTTTTCATATTTAAACATTTATTCTCAAACCAATCAGCAATAATCAATATACAAAGGATGTGTGGGAAGAAACTATTTAATGCATTCTTGAATTAAAGGGTCAAGGACAAGGATCCTACTTCAAAAGGGACCAAGTCAAACACTCAGTATATGATAGATTTAGTGGCTACCACTTGAAACACTCGATAAAAACCAACACACTATAGATTAAATACTAGGGAGTCAAAAACACTTAAAGACCCTAAATAAAGAGGTGTGAAACAACACTGTAGAAAGAAAACCTCACCTCAGATGCTAGCGACGAACCGAATCGAACCCAATCTGCTTCGCCTTCGGCGATGGATGTCGGAATATGAACGAACATGACCCGAAGAGCCCGTTGCAGACCCTAACCACATAAGAAAAAACTTAAAATCGATTGAACCCTAACCTAGGGTTCGGCCGAACCAGAATAGGGTGACGGAGACCAAAAATCGGCGAGCTTGGGAAGGAGATGAGGGAAGAATGTCTTACCTAGAAGGATTGGAAGAGATTCATAAAGGATCGTGGATGAAGCATTGAACAGAGAGGGAGTCGAGAGATGGGGGTCGTCGCGTGTCGAGAGAGGAGGGCGTGTTGCTCGCGCGGTCCAGATAAGGGGAGAGGGAAAAGGAGAAACCCTGTTTTGGTTTACTTAAAGCATAACCTAAAATAATAATAAAATAAAAAGTTAATGATAATAATAATTATTATTATTATTATTAAAACATTTCTTTATTTTCTTATTTTTCATTTATTCCCATTTAATTTATTTTCATTTTTAATTTATTTCCATTTAACATTAAATTTAATTAAATTTTAATTTCTTAAAAGAAATATACCACAAAAATTCAAATTCCCGCAGAATTTTTCCCAGTTGAAAATACAAGTCGTTTCATGATGAGTACTATATCACATACTATAGTAGGAGTGGTATTATAGCAGTCCAGGTACTGTAGAAGTATTATTCACCAATGGGACCTCTGGGTCAAAAATGGGCTTTCAGGCCTATAATTAAGGGATTTCAAGCCCCAGAGTCTTTGGGCCATGTTTGTGGGACACTTGGAATTGGGTCTATATGATATATAATTGGTCTCCCTATACCCATATAGAAAGAGGTCTTTTCTTTCATAATAAAAAATGGATTCGGTCCCAAATTTTAAAAAAATATCCTAGAAATGATATGGAAATATTCTTAAAAATATGTCATATATTCTAGATAACATCTATTTAGAGAGACACATATGATTTTTGAATATAAGGTGTTAAAGTCTTATAAAACATTGAGATATATTCTCATGAATTTCTCACTTGGAAATCTCTAAGAATGGAGGTTATGAGGACAAATCCGCTAATTTTAATTCCCTATGTTTTATGTTTCATATGATATTCCTACCCTTATATATGTGTAGTAATCCTTAAACTTTATATTATTATCAATGTATATCATGAATCAAGTACTTTGATGTGTGGATGAAAATCATGACGACATATGTTTGCAATGTGATAACATATGATGGGTGTATCATAAGTGATAAGACAATATTGAATAAGTCAAGAAAGGAATTGTCCTTTTTGAATTAAATGGAGAGGATATCTCTATCCCTTCGATTGAAATGAGACGGTCTGATTAAATCCATGGCTATGTTAGTTCATCGATGAGTGCATTTTTATAATTCAAAGAAAGATAAATCAAGAATGTATGGTGATGACACAAGTTTGAAACTATAAAGTCCTGTATTTTTTAACCGGGTTTAAATACAAAGGTTTTCAAAAAAATCTATTTATCAATGGGTTGGTTATTAAACTGAGCTCTGAAACATTATTATGAGTGTTGGAACACTCAAAGGTTTTGTTTTTTGGACTTGGGTGAATACCCGATAATATTCACGGGTTTCCCGATAAGTCTTGAGAGCACTAAATCTGGAAAATTCCACTTTAATGGTTGCAGTCCAACCCGTGCAGCTTACCCAGTTTAATCTTTTATTTATTTTAATTAAATAATATTCAATGGGAGATTTGTGTTTAAATAGAAGAATTTATTATTATTATTAATGTTATTATTATTATTTTGGTTCCATAAATTATTTTGATGTTAAAAGATTTTAATTGGATGATTAATAAGGTGTAATAGTTATGTAAAATTAATGAGGCATTTGGGTGTCTCAAAGAAACGTTTTTTTATAGGGAGTTTCAGATTTAATGAAGATGTGTTTAATTAAATAAGTAGTTTCAGAATTAATAAAGAAGTGTTTTTATTTAATAGAGGTGTTGGGTTTTATCTAAGGTTGAATAATAATTATAATGAGATTATTATTATTATGGATTTATGAGTATACTAATTATTATTAATTATGGTTGTTATTATTATTATTATGAAGATTAATAATAATGGAATTTGGGGTTTTTTTAATTAAATCTAAGGAAAAGGAGGATTTGATTAATTGTTACGAAACAGTGGTTTCATTTAGTTAAATTGAGTTAAATGGAATTTAATTAAATGATGTGTTGTGGGGATTTTTGGGTTTTATCAAAGAAGTGTTTTATTATATGATAATAATAATGATGGTTATTATTATGGCGGTTTCATTTATTTAATTTGAGGATGAAATGAATTTAATTAAAGGCGTTGTTGGGGGTTTCTTTTAATTAAATTAAAGTTGTGATAATTTAATTAAATGACCTGTAAATTAGGAGTTGGGGTTTCATTTAATTAAATTCAAAGTCAATAGGAATTTAATTAATTATTGCGAAGTGGAGGTTTTATTTAATTAATTCATGTTGATATAATTAATTAAATGGTGATGAGTAGGAGTTTTTAATTTAATTAAATTGTGTTGAGAGAATTTAATTAAATATCAGAAAGTGGATAATTTATTTAATTAAATTTTGTGAATGAATTTAATTAAATTACGTGTTAATGAGGAGTTTGTGGTTATCAACGAAGGTTAATATTAAAAGACATGTAAATGAGAAATTGGGTGTTATCGAAGAAGGGTAATATTAAATGGTAATATTTAATGAGGAATAAATGTGGAGTTGGGTTTAATTTAATTAAACCATTTTTAAATGTAGATATCGATTTGTGCACGGATAGTCAAACCGTGCAGGACTGCAGTTACTCGGTTTTTAAAATGTGATTTTATTTAATTTAAATAAAAGAAATATTTAATAATAATAATAAGGATGTTATTATTATTGTTTTTTTATTTAATTAAATAAATGTTACAAGAATTTGATTGGATGGTTAATGGGGGTTTTCAAAATTAATTTTGAAACATTTATTTAAAGGTTAATTAATGAAGAAAAGTTATATTAAATGAGAATAATAAATTTTATTATTGTTATATTATATCTATTAGTTTAATAGGGTGTTAACTAGTTGATTGTGAGAGAATGAAGGAGGAAGCGCACTACAAGAGCAGCGACACGCACCAGGCCCCCACCCCCCTATGAGGCGTGCTACACCCCCTTGTCAGCTCCTCTTCACATGCTTGAATCCTTCTGGTGTCTTCATGAGTCTTGCCTGTTTTGTCAAGGTGAGTCTGTTTGTGTATGTTTCTTTATTCGCATCAACCGTTTGGCTCCTCCCTCACCCTATTTTCTCGACCTTGGTAGCTCAGCAGATGTTGTAATAGTTTTTGATGGCTTCTCGGGGATGAGAAGCTTTTAAGGTAGGTAGATTGTAAAGTCCTATGTTTTTTAACCAGGTTTAAATACGAAGGTTTTCAAAAAAATCATTTATCGATGGGTCGGTTATTAAACCGAGCTCCGAAACATTATTCTGAGTGTTGGAACACTTAAAGATTTTTTTTGGACTTGGGTGAATACCCGATAATATTCACAGGTTTCTCAATAAGTCTCAGGAGCACTGGATCCGGAAAATTCCACTTTAATAGATTTGCACAGGCTGTGCACGATTGCGGTCCAACCCGTGCAGCTTACCCAGTTTAATATTTTATTTATTTTAATTAAATAATATTAAATGGTAGATTTGTGTTTAAATAGAAGAATTTATTAATAATAGTAATGTTATTATTATTATTTTGGTTCCATAAATTATTTTGATGTTAAAAGATTTTAATTGGATGATTAATGAGGTGTAATAGTTATGTGAAATTAATGAGGACTTTAGGTATCTCAAAGAAAAGGTTTTTTTTATGAGGAGTTTCAGATGTAATGAATATGTGTTTAATTAAATAAGGAGTTTCAGAATTAATAAAGAAGCATTTTTATTTAATAGGGGTGTTGGGTTTTATCTAAGGTTGAATAATAATAATAATGCGATTATTATTATTATGGCTTTATGAGTATAATAATAAATTTTATTTATGGTTGTTATTATTAGTATTATGAAGATTAATAATAATGGAATTTGGGGTTTTTTTAATTAAATCCAAGGAAAAGGGAGATTTAATTAATTGTTGTGAAACAATGGTTTCATTTAATTAAATTGAGTTAAACAGAATTTAATTAAATAATGTGTTGTGGAGATTTTTGGGTTTTATCAAAGAAGTGTTTTATTAGATGATAATAATAATGATGGTTATTATTATGGTGGTTTAATTTATTTAATTTGATGATGAAATGAATTTAATTAAAGGAGTTGTTGGGGGTTTCTTTTAATTAAATTAATGTTGTGATAATTTAATTAAATGACTTGTAAATTAGGAGTTGGGGTTTCATTTAATTAAATTCAAAGTCAATAGGAATTTAATTAATTGCTACAGAGCAGAGGTTTTATTTAATTAATTTGTGTTGAGAGAATTAACTAAATAACGATGAGTTGGAGTTTTTAATTTAATTAAATTTTGTTGAGAGAATTTAATTAAATAACACAAAGTGGGAAATTTATTTAATTAAATTTTGTGAATGAATTTAATTAAATAATGTGTTATTGAGGATTTGGTGGTTATCAACGAAGGGTAATATTAAAAGACGTGTAAATGAGGAGTTGGGTGTTATCGAAGAAGGGTAATATTAAATGGTAATATTAAATGAGGAATAAATGTGGAGTTGGGTTTAATTTAATTAAACCATTTTTAAATGTAGATATCGGGTTGTGCACGGTTACCCAGTTTTTAAACTGTGTTTTTATTTAATTTAAATAAAAGAAATGTTTAATAATAATAATAATAAGGATGTTACTATTATTATTGTTTTTATTTAATTAAATAAACGTTACAATAATTTGATTGGATGATTAATGGGGGTTTTCAAAATTAATTTTGAATCATTTGTTTAAAGGTTAATTAATAAATAAACATTATATTAAATGATAATAATAAATTTTATTATTGCTATATTATATTTATTAGTTTAATAGGGTGTTAACTAGTTGATTGAGAAAGAATGAAGGAGCAGGAGCACTGCAGGAGTCGTGACACGCACCAGGCCCCCACCCTTTATGAGGCGCGCTACACCCCCCTTGTCGGTTTCTCTTCGCACGTTTTAATCCTTCTGGTGTCTTCACGAGTCTTGTCTTCCTCGTCAAGGTGAGTTAGTCTATGTATGTTTCGTTATTCGCATCAACTGTTTGTCTCCTCCCTTACCCTATTTCCTCGACTGAAACCCTAAGTCTCGGGATTTAAATAGGTTTTCTTGTTTTTTCGGTTCTAGGGTTGTGTAATGGGCTCCGCTAGACCCTTTGGTCCGTTTTCCAACTACCGTCGCCAAGGGCGAAGCGTTTTGGATCAGTTTCGGTTCATTGTCGCCATTTTTGGGTAAGGGTTTAAAACCGTTATTTGGTTCCACACCCCATGATTTGGATATTTATTGTGTGTTTGTGTTGCAGTTAATATTTTGGGTGTGTGCTGGTCCCCACTAAACTATTTATGAGTGTCGGTTAATGGTTGTTAGGTGCTACGATATTTTCCGGATACTCGTGCGTTTTTGTTAAGGTGCGTGTACGCGAGCGGATCACAGTTGAGTTAGGAAGCATTGGCTCGGCCAAATTTGTTGAGGTAGGGTTCTCAACCTTGATTTAAATAAATAAAACACAATTGTTGTTTATTTACTGCTTTTTATAAATTTGACTGCAAGGATGGATTGAATTTTTATTAGCATTAAATGTTTCGTTAAATTACAATGTCGTGTTTTTGTAATAAAACCCCTCCACCTAAGGTGCGAAAAATGAGAAGGTTTACCCATTATATGTCTTGAATGTATTTAATGTGATTAATTTTTTGTGAATTAATTAATGATTGTGGATAATTAAGGGATGGATTAATTATTAAGATGTGAATTTGGAAATAGTGGCTTTGATTGAATATTGGAAATTATGAATACGGGATAGTTACTTGATATGATAATTATCAAAAGATGAACGTAATTTGAGAATAATTAATGGGTAGATTAATTTTTACACATTGATTTTGAGAATGGTTAATCAATTGCTGAATTGATTAATGCGATGTGATTAAATTATTTAATTTTTGAATTAATTAATTAGCATGCGTTAATCAAATTTATGAATTAATTAAATTATTGTGATGATTGGAGAATGAATAAGATAATTAACTATGACAATTAATTATGTTTGGCCAAGTATTAAATTTTTAATGAGAGATAAGGATAATTAATTGGTAACTTAATTACCAATGTAAATGAATGAGAATTTGAGATAATTAAATGTTGAGTTAATTATCAAGTTGTACTTTTGTGAACTAGAACAATCAATTGGTTAATAAATTATTGAATGTTGAGATTTTAAAGGGTTAATTGATTGGGGAATTAAATAACAGGAAATTGATGTTGTTTATTAGTTATTGAACTAGTTAACATAGTTTATTAATTAATTTATAAATTAATTAATTAATGAGATTTTGGGTGATAGACATGGCATTCTTCACCAGTGAGATTAGGTGGTAGCCATGACGTTCTACATGTGATATGTGTGTGTGTGTCTGTGTGTGTGTGTGTTTGATAAACGAGTTGTGAGACAGGGACTGATACTCCAAATACTCACGGGGTGCTAGACATGACGTTCTACACCTAGCATGCATGCCAATTTTATTTTATGGGACAGTGACTGATGCTTCAAATACCCATGGGTTGTGAGACAGGGACCGATGCTCCAAATACTCACGAGGGTGCTAGACATGACGTTCTACACCCATTAATTGACATAGGACTGTAGTTTCTATTGGTCGTACATGAATTTAATTAAATGGATAATGAAAGTCGATGTGATATGATGATTTGGGAATTGAATATGATAAATGGTTTAGACTCTGGCACGACCGAGACAGGTGTTGAGATACAGGTGTCTAGGGGAACCCGGGGATTTAAGAGTTTAAATAAAGAATATCAAATAATGTGTTAAACAGTTTATTTATGCATTATATATATATAGTTCCTATTCAAAATCATATTTCCGGCTACGAGCCGAAGCAGGTATCTCCGTCAAGTGTCCCTTAGAAACCTGGATGGGTTGTAGTTTATTTATTCAATTTTGTTGTTACATCGTTATAGTTGCACACTGTTTATTTATATTGAATTGTCTAGATTGAGCTAGACACTTGTGGTACCGGCTGACTGAGATTTATATCTCACACCCTACTTGGGTCGCTATTGCACTAGGGTACCCGAGTATATCTTACTTGTTCGCAGGGCCCTAGACCTTGCTTGTTGTTGTTGTCTTACATGGAGTTAGGAGCAGAGGACCGAGCGGAAGCTCGGGATGCTCGATGAGATCGCCCTCGGGGCTTTGAGTCATTGTTTATTTATTTATTTATTGATATGTAAAGCATTCTGTATTGTTTATCGCTTTCATAGTTGTTCCATCATAACATTCATGCATTTTATAACATTGGCATTGGTCATTTTGTTTTATACAAGAATTATAAAATTACGTCTTATGCTGCTTTATCGTTATTCACACTGCTTCTGCCATTTTATGATTTTTTCCGTTGTTTTTACTCTGATAAGAGGGTATAGTCTCCCCACTAACTATCCTTAGACCATCGCTGCTATTCAGTAGCCTCTGGCATACAGGGAGACGTGCTTGAGGTCATGTGGCGACCGATCCGTCCATCGGTTCAGGGGTGAGCCAGGTCGGGACGTTACATGAACCTTTTTGATAATTTGTCGAGATAAAAGGATTATATTGCACAATAGCGTTCATCGGATGGTTGTTATTGTTGTGTCATTAACTTCTTTCTCTATAGGTGCATTGACATGTTATTAGACATTGATCTTATACTTTAGGTAGGTTCACCTAATGCCATTGAGAAAGAGGCCTAAATAGTCGCATACTAAGTGAATATAGAATCTCATTAAATTCTATTGAATTTAATATTAAGAGTAAATATTATTCTCGGCTAGTAGAAGAATAATAATTCAAGTATTATTGGTTGCAAAAATTCAATCACTAGAAATTCAAGTTTATAATATGTGAGCTGAATTTTATTGCTTTTTTATTATTCATATTGTGATAAATAAATATTTATTTACTCACCACTTTAGTGAATATATTAATATAAATATTTATTTAGTTACATGAATATTAAAATAAATAGTTATTCCCAAGTTTAGTAAATATAATATGTATTTATTCATCGGATGAATAATATTTATTTGATTAAATATTTTATTATTCAAAGGTTCCATAAATTCCATGGATGATTAAAGAGTCGAGTTAATAGTCCGATGGAAATTATATATTTTATTTAATATCCTTAAATAAATTATTTATTTATTTATTTATTTAAAAAATTATATTTAAATATGCATGCATAATGGGATATAATAATAATAATAATAATAAAAATAATAATATTAGATCAGGGGAATTACTTAGAATGAATATTTGATAAATGCTCATTATGCAATTATCTAACGTGAACTCTTAAGTAAAAATAAAAACTTTTATCATTTTTTAACCCAAGTGAAAGTTGTTGTGCAGAACGAAGAAACTCTTGAAAATTATCTCAAATCTTAGAGAGAAATTCATCTACTCTCCCTCTCAAGAATACAAAGAAAATAAGAGAATCCCTTATTACAATCAGCGGTGAATGACATGAAACTCCATGTCTCTCTACGCTATCACTTGGAATACCAAGAATGTTGTTCAGAGATTCGTGGAGCACATGTGGATACAACTAGAGGAGCCCTTGTTTGGATTCTCAATGACAATGACAAACAACACAATAGCGACATTAGAAACTTGATTGAGAAGTATTATCACATTCGAGGTGAATATATTTTTTTAAATTAATTATAAATTAAATGTGAAAGATCCTTTCAAAAAGATTCTAGGGTTGTATTTGTCAAGTTCTATGGATTTATTTATTGAAGCCGATGCAAATCCAAAAATAGGCACTCACCCACCGCTTTCGCAGTGCCCCATAACTTTCATAGATATCATGTTTTATGTTACATATTTTTGTTATGTGTTGTATATATTATATTTTGTGCACGATGACCCATGTTTTCTTTTTTATATTTCATGTTACGTATTATATATATATATATATATCATGTTTTATATTCCATGGCTTATGTTGTGTGATTTATATCTCATGTTTTGTTTGGAATCTATCATGTTTTTTTGTATAACATATGTATGTATGTATGTATATATGTATGTATGTATCATATTTTGTATGGAATATCATATGATGTGTGATTCATGACTATGTTATGTGAAATGTTTTATGAATATGCTTTGGGAATATGATATGTGAATAAGTTCTCTGTTTATGTTCGGTGAGTATGTTCTGTCATTAGTCATGGGTCGTGATATTTTGTTATAATCATGGTCCAATTAAATTATAATTGTGAATTATTTTTTTTTCTTTGATTTATTTTCTGAAAATGTTAATGATTTATCCTCGATTAAACTATGATTATTTGTGATCATCGAAAATGGACATATTATTGGTCAATGTTCCGCAATTCCAAATTTTAATGCTTATAAATCATGATTATTATAGACTTAATTAGTTTTTTCTAATTTGAAGGAGCTTTCTCTATGTATTTACATAACTAGGTGTGAGGGTCATGATTAGTTCAGAAGTGAGTATGGGACTTTGCCAAAAAAAATTACAAAGTACAAAAGTGAACATTACCATCTAGAAGTGACCATCCAATACAAATAAGTGATTGTGGTTGTTTTCTCAATAGTGACGGTGATTATCAGAAGTGGTTAAATGTTCAAAGGCGTGAAGTGACCATGATGAATGTACTTTGTAGTTCAAAGAAGTAATCGTGCTTTGGAAAGAAGTGATTGTGAATTGAAATGGCCATGATTTCAACTATAGGTTGGATTTTCACAAAATATAGAAGAAATTGTGTGATTGGTCAACCTTAACTTAATAACATTTGTGGTGATTGTGAAGAACAATAAAGTGACTATAAAGACCAATAAACCTAATCATGTGGTGTGGTTTTTGACTTAATTGGCTAATCCAATTCTATTACCTTTTTTTGAAGCTTTCACAACACCATTTTCACAAAAAAAAAACTTAACATACAAGCATTGAGAAAATAGAGTGATCCTTAACACAGGCGACACTTGAACACATTACCAGAGGAGATTCTACTTCATCCTTACACACCTTCATCGCAAAACATTTTCTCTCACTTTTTTTATTAATGTGTATTGTGTGTGATTTAACATGTTTGTTGTTTTTTAATCCTATGTAAATTATAATATTCTTTGCGAGCTCTATATTTATATATTAATTGAATTTAGTGTTTTTTGAAATGTTCAAAAATTCTTCGATCATGTGATGATTATTTTTGTTTTTAATTCTTCACTTACGTGTTTCTCTTTTTATGTTTTATGACATAGTTGGGACATTTTAATCAATAATAAAAAAAAGTAGTATAATCCAGGGTGATGGTGGGGACAAAATTGCTGCGGATAGCTGTAGGGGTGTTGACAAAAGCTCTGCCTTTCACACCCAATTTAAACTCGCAAATCTACTTTTTCTTTCATCTGTGTTCCACTTCGATATTCTACACTCATCCTCTGCTTCCTCCCCAACCCTACCCTGCTTCATAAACCCTCCACCTCCACTGGTGCAGAGAGGAGGAGAGGGAAAGGGAGAGCTTTGTGGGTTATCTTTGGAGGAGCCTGAGGAACAATGGTGAGAGCAGTGGGGTTGATTTGTGTGGTTGTGGTCATTGCCTTAGACGGAGTGGCAGTGTACCTGGGCGTCCAAGCCGACAGCGCCCAGGACCAGGTCTGCCTTCCCCCTTTATCCCCTTCTTATGATATCCCTCTCTTCCTTCTCATCTGGTGTGCGTGTTGTTCAAATTTCTGGTCATATAGCGAGATTCCCATCGTTGCTGGTGCTTGGTTGATGCTTAGATTTTGAAAAATCCATGGAAATCCTCACAGCCGGCTACTATTTGGGTGATGCGCAGGGCAGGCATGGCGTGCTGGTGTTCGAGTGCCAGACGAAGGGCCACCACCGAGCCTACGTGCTCGGCCTCGAAGCCGCCCTGGCGCTGGCGCTCGCCCATCTCCTCCCCAACCTCTTCGCCTGCGCCGCCTGCCGCTGCTCCCCCGCCGCCCTCGACACCTCCGCCGGCAAGCTCGCCGCCGTCTTCTTCGCTGTTTCATGGCACGTACCTCGAAACAGAACACCCAGAAATCTCAACATCTACTTTGTTCGAAACCATTTGGAAGCTGATATATTTGATTTGATTCAGGCTGGCATGTGGGTTTGGATTAACCTTCTACATCCAAGGGGCTTTCCACAACAAACAGTCAGGCTTCTCCTGTGGTATCGATCTGCTGAAGAAACACCTCCTAATGTATGGGGTGGTGGCCAGCCTCGTTCATGGAGCCACCACCGCCATATTCTGCCTCCTGGCTGCTTGGATCGGTGACAACAACAGGGACACCAACGGCAAGTTCTAAACTGCCAAGAAACCCATCATTCAATCTCTCTGCGTTTGCTTTCCTGATAATTTTGATTCACTAAAACACTACTGTAATGCGTGTGAAGATCACTCCACTCAAGGAGCCACTGGTGTTGTAATTATTTATGAGTGCACCCTTCTTGATTCAAACTTGTGATGGGTAAACTAAATTGATAGTGGGAGTGGGTGAATCCTTCATATCCAATTTGTACAAGATTTTTAGACTCACCTATATTACCTGCAAAGTATATGAATCCACTGTGTTTTTGATAACCCAAATACGAAGGGCCAACCAAACAATGGCCAAGGAGAGGACAACACCAAGATAACACCTCAGTTGTCCGAGCAAAATGCTGAAACTCAAAACACCCCAGTTGTCCGAGCAAGCACTTGACCTCCTAAAGGAGAGGACAACACCAAGAAAAACTCCCATCCATGCTTACACAATGAAACCAAATCCAAAGCATTGCAATCCCGCAGGCCTAGCACCCCCACACTCCTAGAAAAGAATATCCTACTTAACCCAATGCAGAGTTCTGCTACTCGGCATGCCACCCTGCCAATAGTTAGAGAATCATAGATAGAACAACGGATTCACATGTAGCCCATAGTAAAGATGGGAAGAACCCAAACCCCTGTATTAATGAAAATCTTCTCAGCAATTTTAGAAAACGACCGCCCTTTCCAACCTTGTAGTTTTCCAACCACTTGCCCTTTCACCAATGTAAAGCATCAACATGTGACCTTCCCAATGACAGGAGGGACGTTTGGTGTAAAGACTTGCGCTTTTACATGTTGTGAAGTTCAGGATGAATTCGAATTTTGATCCCGGAGTAAGGGATTCTCGATGAATTGAGGTTTGTTTGGTGAATTCGAGCATTGGAACATCCTGAGAAGATGTTTTTAAATGTGGAACGGGGCACCACGGCGCACTGAGGTACATTTGGACATGGTGGCTTGTGGCTAAGGAGGCCACGACACAATGGTGAAGGGTTACATTGTAGTGGTGGTTCATGGAAAAACCCCACGCCGCAGCTCAGAAGCTGTGCCATGGAGGGCTCCCCCAGATAGTTGTCTTACGGTGTCATCCAAGGTTCCACACCATAGAGGAGTGGGGTGCGAGGTTAGACCCTTTGCTTTATGGGGGTCGACTGCACTGCAGCCGAGGAGGCCACGACGCAATGCCACACTGCAGGGAAGCCCCACACCATAGCCCAAGCGCTGCGCCGTCGAGGGTGTTTGGGAGGCAGAGCCTTGGGTTGTCCCCTGAGGTAGGTTGCGCCGTGGAGCCTTGCTCCACAACACAACTAGAGGCCGAGCAGGGGGTTTGAACCATGGCCCATTTAGATACACAATAAGAAGTCCCCTGCCCAACTTTTTTTAAGAGGGACAAACCCATCTTTTCAATGTCGCCTCCCACTTCAGTTTTAGAGAGGGATGAGGCGTCTAGGAGGGCCATTCAGCCAACTCCTCCACCTCTCCTTCCTCTCATGGATCCCCCATGTTGGGAGAATGTTCTTCTGGTCTTTCTTCACCGGATTCGATATACATTCTTCATTTATTCCTTCGTTCTTCCTCTTTGTTAGTCACTGATGTCATTGTGATTTCAACTAGGATTATTTCCCTGAAGCATGGTGAAATCATCCTTGAAAGATGGGGCTTTTGTTCGACATGTTTAGAGGGCATCCCATGATGATTTCTGCACGCTGTTGCATGTTGTTATGATGAAGGCATGCCGCTTGATGAGTTTCCCTAGGGTTTTTGGTTAAATTGAAAGAAATTGATCGTTGAATGAGAAGTAATAATCAGGGATTTTGTGTGGCTTAGGTTTGGGTGGGTGTCAAGAGTGGATCACACCCCGTTGCTAGAGGTTTCATCGAACAGACGTTGCTTGAGGAGATTTTAGGAATTATGCTTATTTATATTAAATTGTAAAATTAATTTTAAAATGTTATAATTAATTAAATTGCATGTTTTGGTTTGAGATATGGCCTCATGTGGAGGGGCGATGACTTATCAGACATGGACAAGCTTGGACAAGAGTCATTGGGTTGCGCTTAAGGAGATGGCATCATATGAGGTAGGTAGTCCTTATATGTTTCCCTATGATTTATGCATTTCATTTGTGGCATGTGATATGTGGCCTCACCACTTAAGAGCAATCGACCTTATGTTTAAAATAAAAATGAATTGTTTAAAATAAATTTATTTAAGTGAATAAAGTGTTAGGGGCCATTGTGATGCCTCAGCCACTGATGGTCAAGGGCTTCCGTATAAATGCGTGCTATGAGATACATGAACAGTGGAGGGGTTTTAATAAAATGAAATTGATTGAGTGAGAGGTAGAGGACCTTGGTATTGGCCCCCTTAGTCCCCTTGAGTAGGGGTGAGTGATGAACGAGAATGGATGGCCTTGGGATATGCCATAATGGGCATTGAGGTTCCTTACAGCCTTAGTGGCTTGTCCATTAGATAATGGGTGAGTGTTCCTCCCCATTAATATGTGTGTACCTGAGAGGGTGATCTTAGATAGACCTTATGAATAGGTGGGGTGAGTGGACTGACCTCGGGTGACTTAGAAGTGAGACAGACATTACACCATCTATCTAGAGTGGTGCTAATGGGGCTTATCCTATGAGGTCGATGAGGCCTCAAGATTAACATGGTGATGATGAGGTACGCTATGCCCTATGGGGATGGGCCAGGCCTGAGAGATTTTATGGCATCATGGAGCCCATGTAGGGTGTCCGAGCAGAGATATGACATAGGGGTCCTCAGTGGGTGCCCCATCTGTACGCTTGCCCGAGGGAGGGGTAGTGTCGAGAGGTAGGTATAATTGATCACAAGTGTCACCTTATAACCCAATTCTCAGCAGGGATAACCTAGCATGACTATACTAACTGGGATGGGTTGTGCATTTGAGAGGCCAACCTATGAGACACGTGACAGGTGTGTATAGGTGGTTGACCCGTGTAGTATGATACGATGGTTTTAGAGAGAGTGTGGGCCCCCAATATCTGATATGACCTTCCATATGTTTCTCGAAAGGGTGTAGTTACACTACTGAGTTTTCAGATGGTATGATATATGGATTCCTAATAAGGGGAGTCACACCCCTGAGTTCCATGTGAGGTCACTTGTTTCTCGACAGGGAGAGTCTTCCCCTAAGTTCTGAATGACCTGTTTCCAAGCATGGGAAAACCACACACCTCAGTTTTAGGTGAGATTACTTATTTACCACCATGGAGAATCTTCCCCTGAGCATCCGATGATTTATTTCCTCAAAGAGGAGAGTCACACCCCTGAGCTTCCAAATGGCGCTACATGTTTCTCAGCATGGAGAGTCTTCCCTTGAGTTCTGGATGACTGCTTACTTGTTTCCTAACAGGAGCGTGTACTCCTCTGAGTTCCAAATGATGTTATTATGCCCAAAGACACTCCAACATTTTCCGAAGTAGGTATATTCGATCCCAGGTTCAACCTTGGAACATGAGAGTTGACGGTGCTTATTTTATTATCCTTTCGCACTGTATATTTTATTATAAGCATATCACATGTGAATACACTATATATACTGGTTATGTTAGGGACACCATTGGGGGCGCCCTACTGAGTTGTACTCACATCATACTTGGATGACTATGCACTTGGGTACCCGAACAGACTTCACAGTTCGTAAGTCCCGGTAGAGCAAAGGCCCAATGTTTCATGATCATGCAGGATAACTCAGATGAGATGGGAGATTGAGATCGATGTATGGATTAAGGATGCCAGTAGATCCTTTTGTGTATTTTATTTCCATTATTGATTTGTATATGTGATCAACCCAATGGATGATCCATTGGTATGCGTGCTTGTATGCTTCCGCATTTACATTTGTTATAACATGCTTATGTTTATTGCTTCATTGTACTCTATTTATGATGGATATTGCTTGGTTATTTTCTAATGTTGACTCACTCCCATATGAGGGTATAGTCTCCCCACGATAATACTATAGAACCTCGCTGCTAGTTGACAGTTTCTAGCATATGGGGAGGCGCGCCTGAGGTCCTGTGATGCATCCATCTAGACACCAGGTGAGTGGTTGCGGGCAGGGGCGTTACAAAGTGGCATCGGTCGTTTTTTTTACTATTTTGGGATATGGTGGACAATGATTAGAGGCATCTTAAAGCTTTTGATGAACCTCAAACTGGTGCATCATAGACACCTTTTCTAATGATAAGTCCATGTTACTGAGGATATGAAATTGTTATTCTTGGTTTCCGCTTTTATGGTTTTCTGATTTTACATAGTGTGACACTTGGGTTGTGGATTTATGATTTATGGGTTTTTGGATCTCAGATCAATTACAAGAGGTCTGTGTACATGCTTCATTATTGGTATGTGGGACTCATATGAAATTCATGTTCTTGTGTGTGATTGATATAACCTACGACTTTGGTTCAGTCACTTAAAGTGTTAACAACAAATTATATGACGTTTACACCTATAACTCGTTAGTGATATTATACTCAATCAAACCACAATATTTCTTTTGACGACAGGTCATATTGATCTTGTGGAGGGATGGTCCTTGATGATGACTATACAATCCATCTGTGTAAGGGATGTATAGTGACCCATAGTGGGTTGGTATAAGCATTGGATTCCTTGATACTAGTTTTTGAAAAGTAAGTACAGTTTAGTTGCTTAAAGTGTCAATAACATATATGGTGTTTTCCCATATAGCTCTTGGTGACATTCTGCTTAACCAAACCATATAAATATAGATTACTCAATACAGATCATCATAGGGTGATTCTATTGTATAAGTGTGGTTGAGATCATGGTCCTCGAGGGGGTTGTCTTGTATGCTGATTCTTGGTGAGGATCAATGCCCTAATAGGCTGATGACTTGGCATGCGATACCTGATGCACAGGCGCATGTGTAAACCCTAAAGTGGGTGTTTTGGAAAATGAGTTGCCTTATAATTTTTAGTCAGGTTCAAGAATGATGTCCCGTGAGATTTGATTTATGTGAGATATGGTTTATGAGCTATGTGGGAGAGCTTAGTGCCTTTTAGGTGAGACTTTGGATATTGGTGAGCTGAGGGCTATGATTAAGTAGCATAGAGTTTTCCTGCTATGGTCGAGGTGAGATGTGATATATGAGCATAACCCAAAAGAGGGGTTAACCTAGGCTTGGTGAGTTCCTTTAGGGGCGAGAAGCATGGATAGATGCTTTAGGTTATTAAATCGATGCATTAGTGGTGCTACCGGGTTTGTTTTATAGGCACATTGATGCTTTGGGATTTTTTTATGTAAATAACTTGAGGTGCATGGGTATCGAGGATTGGTTTTGAGGGAAGGATCAGTAGAATGCATGGCCTTGGTGATTTCATGTGTGGTTCCTGATGAGATTTTGGATTATGACCACAAATGATTGAATATAGTATGGATAGAGTGTGGGTAGACACTTTGAAGTTATGGAACAACACCTAAATGATGGGTGATTACGTGACTAGCCTTGGAAGAAGTGAGATGTCTCGAGCCGTTGAAATGTAAGAACTGAGGTGCATCTCACTAGATGAGATCGACATACAGAGGGGAATAGTTAGTTGGTTAGGCATGTGAGCCTAGGTTTGATGACTTATGACTCGTATGAGTGTGAGTTGGGTTAAGCTATCGGGTTGTATAGGAGTGTACACCCTTTACGTTGGATCAGATCAGCGTAATATATGCATTGGTTATGCACAGTTCCATTAGTTCATGGATTGGTGAGTGGCTGTGTGTGGGACAAGGACTAGTGGTTTTGATGAAATGCTTGAGGGCTCAGTTTCCTTGGGTTTTGGCGTGAATGAGATGAATGTTTCTTCTATAGTGATGATGACATCGATGATGATTCCATGGATGGATCTGGGTAATGTGATATGGTAGACCATAGTTTGTTCCTTGATATGGGTTGACATGATGGGTGAGCGTGGTTCGAGAGGAGTGAAACATGTGTGATATTGGAGTTGTTCTGAGTTACCCTCAAGGAGTAGTATAAGGCGAGCCACATGATGGGGGGAGTGCACCATTGGTCATTGGAGGCTGTGATCCTCATTACAAATTGAATTTCAACAGATGTAGAGGATAGTGTTCTTGGTTAGTTGGGAATAGGTTGTAATCATTTTTTTGTTTGGGCACTCAAGTATGAGATGGAAAGTCTTTGCAAGTCATTATTTGTGGTAATGGATAGAGTTTAGTCCATAAAGGTATGATGTTGGTGATGATAGGATCTTAGATGTGTTGGGACCAAGCTAATGATCAAGGTGATAAAGGTTTCAAGTGTTGTCTTTTGTTGTCAAGGTATGTTTTGAAGAAAGGAAATCACTTCACTTTGTTTTGTGGAAACAATTGTTTTGGGTTTGTTTTGAAAAGAATCAGACCCATGTTAATTATAACGATGCTTTGCTAGTTTGTATTTCATATAAATCGTGAGTTGATTTGAGAACTTGTGATGCAAGCTTGATAGAAGAAAGACGAAGTGAAAGAGATGCTGCCAATCAAAAAAGAATTGTATTCAGATTGTTTTTCAAAACAATCAGAAAAGAAAGCAGTGGTGCCTATTGTTATTCAAAATAATCAGAAAACAATCATATCCAGATTGTATCGATTGTCTTTCAAAACAATTAGATACCAAGTGGAAGTGAAAAGTGATGCCAATTTAAAAGGGTGATGCCGATGGGAAAGGTGATGCTAATGGAAGATGAGGCACCAATTTTTTTTCAAAACAATCGTATTCGGGTAGAAGAAAACGAATGGTATGGTGTCGATTGAGAATGAATCATATTCAGATTGTTTTGTATCATATCTGGGCAGATCATCCTTATCAGATTGTATTATATCGTATCAAGGTAGATCTTTGTCTTTAGATTGTATTCGATCGTATCCAGCAATCGTAACCAGAAATGATAAGTGATCGTATTCAGCAATCGTAACTAGAAATGATCAGGGATCGTATCCAACACGATCGTATCCAGGATGATCATAACTAGAATGACCGTAACTAGAATGATCGTTACTAGATATGATTGTATTCAGGATAATAGTATCCAAACCATTTGTATTCAGAAAAGATCATGCTTGGATTGAGATGAAAAATAAAGAAGCAGGAATGAATGGAAAGTTATAATACTTTCCAATTGAAATCAGGTGATGCTAAATCTGATCATCAATGAATTCAAAGTCACGAAGGTAGTCATGATACAAGCACATGTTGGTGAATGAAGTGTGTTTTCTCTTGTGGGTCAAGAGAAGAGAAAAAAAAGAAGATTGACAAATGGATTGTCAAGGGGGGGCCTTTATTTTAAAAGAATTATTGTATATCAAGTGGAGAAGTGCATTTCTTCAAACACATTAAATTGGTATGGTATCAATCATTGTTTTGAAAAAACCAGTTTGAGAGAATCAGTTTCAGACTCATGTATTGCTCATCATTTGTAATCGTATTGACATTTGAAATGTTAGTTTGGAAAAGAAGAGATGAAGATTGTAGAAGTTTCGAGAAGAATCGAGAAGCGTTGAGAAAGTCATAATTGCTCTGAGATTTCAGGAGAAATTCAGATTTAGGTGAATTTAAGTGAGTGGGAAAGTGTTTCGGGATTCCCACCTAAACATGTTTTGGGTCACCTATAAAAGGCATGAAGTACATTGTACTTGTGTGACTTATAGAAGAGAGAGAAGCTCCATGTTTTCAGTGAGAGAAAGTGATACCGTTTTTATTTTGTATTGAATACATTTTGACGGGATTGTATTCAGATGGGTTTGATATCATGCTGAATTAATCAGTTTTGAGTTTTTCGTACTGGGTGTTTCCGTATTGGACATCTTGGGCTCAGGAAGGATCGTACTTAGCATCTGTTCGACTAGTGCAGTCGTGCCGATTTTGTTTAGCTGGTCAAGTGGTGCTGATTCTACTCTATAATATTCTATCAGAAAAATCAAACTTGAAGAATTGTATTGGAAGAATCGTACTCAGAGAATCAGACTGGGAAAATCGGACTTGGCATTCAGGCTGATTTTTTTATCAAAGTCCTTTGAGGTTCTTACATTTCCTCTGGTTAAGGAATTGATGAATTGTATTACAATTGAATACATTTGTTAAATTGAAAAGAAGCATAGGTTACATGAGTTGTTACAAAACAAATTGTATTACCCTATTGTGCTAAGAGGGTGCACACACACTGTAGGGATTGTTTCACAATGCTACACGAGTGTAAAGGTATTTCCTACTCGTTATAATCCAAGGATTATTTTCTTAGTGGATTGTATGGTATTGGATCATTTCCAAACCATTCCAAGGATGTAGCTATTCTTATTGAATAGTGAACCTTATAAATCTTTGTGTTCTTGTGGATGTGTGTTGAGATTGTTTTCAGTAAGGAATTGGAGTCTCTAACAAGAGGCAAAGGTTGTTTCAATTGAAAAGAAACATAAAAGAAAAAGATCATCTGACACGATCCTGTCGTTGGGTGTGGCAAAAAAAATTCCTTAAGTTAAAATATAGTATAATGGTTTACCTAGGTTTTCTCCAGAGAGGAGCGCACAACAATCAAGTTGTCACCTTAAAATAAGAGAAAGAAGTGAGGTTATTTTTTTGGAAATTGATTGATTTTTGAAAAGACAAGAAAGAAACTTAACAAAGGAAAGAAATTTAAGAAAAATATTGAGACAAATCAAGAAAAAAATTGATTGAAACTATTATATGATAAGGGTGATTAGGTTAGGGTCGGTTCTCCAATTGTAATTTTATCATAGTTCCAATTTATCCAATTCTTTTCTGCTAAATCGATAAAAGTGATATTCCTCAATCGATTCATCTCACTCCTTTGGTCAAATAGTAATGGTAAGAATAAACCTTAACAAAATCTTATCTTGGTCTAATATCCTTCCAATATGTGATATAGTTGTAGCTAATACCCCCAATTAGCTTAGGCAATTCCCAATCGGGCCTTGTTTATCCCAAACAATCAAGAATATGAACTACCCTTCTCACACGGACTGACGATCGCCGAGTACTTCACCACTAAGCCCTGATCTATTCCATTGTATATAGATAAGAACCTAGTGGAGGAAGAAATTGATCATTGACCAAAGAAATAGAAACAACCGAATATAAAATCAAAATACAATCGTACATGATAATAAAAACCGTTACATGAAATTGAAACCAATTTCGCAGAAGAGAGAAAAAGATATTAAAACATGTAGTGCATGAACTCAAGAGTTACAAAAAAAAAACCTTCCCTTACCCAATCACTCATAATATTTACCCCACCATGGTATGGGTAACTGAGTTGAAGAAGAAAGAATAATCCATTACAACACTAAGAAAAACAAAAGAGAGAAAACAAAGAACAAAAAATTTGATGCTCCAGAATCTGTCCTCCAGAAGATTGCATTTGTTCTGCCTACCAGACGGCCAAAACTCACCAAGGTCTCTTTATAAAAAATGTTCGTATTAAAGTTGGATATCGACCCTAAAAATATCAAATATTTTGGACAGGTGTAAAGAAATATATGGTCGGATCATTGAACAAGACCTTTTCTGGCCGCCAAATACTGTTCCAACCACTCTTCTTTGACTCGATCAAAAGATGCCTTAATGAGCTCCTTTATTACTGAAATTAAATGTGAACATGATCCATTAAGTCCTCTGTCTAACCCATCTAGAAACAACTTTTTTTATGGTTGTTATATTAAGATATAATTTATTTAATGTGGTAGGGTTCAGTCTGCTGGTGAGAATATGTTTTCAAATTGATTGATTTTTATGTGATAATATATTTCGAATTAAGTCATCGCCCATAAGACAAAAATGGAGCCAAAAAATAAATCCATCCTAAAAAAGGAATCACTTCATTTGGATTTATATTATAAAATTTATGCCTGAAATACAGAAGCTCCACAAAACTGTAAAATTTATAAAATTAACCAATTTTCACATTTTATCTCAAAACTCACCAAATATCATAAAATGTTGCAAATCAGATCACATTGATTAATTGGTAGGGATTAAATAATTGAATAAAATATGAATAATAATGAAAATATTATCTCTATCAATTCCTCCACACTTAGAACTTGGACTCCTGGACAAGTTAGAATCAAAATCAAATCAATTCATATTCAAAACACATGCCCATAAGATCCACCCATTTGACAACATGAAAAAAAGATATCATTCCTCCTCAAAAACCATTATTTCAAGTTCTTCACTTCAAATCATTCAATATATTTCCTCTTTTTTTTCTCTCCCATGCACACAAAACACTTACCTCACTTTCATTTTCACTCATCACATAATTTTCAGTTTTTAAGCAATGTCTTTCTCATCCAAACTCATACAAGGGTCACCATAGGCATGATAAATTCCTACATATCCACCCGATATGAGTCAAGGACATGTTTTTATCATGAGGAATTTATAGGGTTGTTTTGTGGCTTTTGATTGGTAAGGTTTATATGTGAAAAATTCTGAGGCAAAATAAGGAGGGATCGACTCTTTTTGAAGCAAAATTGCATTATTCTAATTTTCACTCAAATATGGTCTCCTCCTCAATCCCCTTAGCAGTAAATCAGCATGAAAAAAAAATCAATGATATTTAACACCATTCATCATTCAGTAGAAAAATTTTCAATCATATCAAACATGATTTTTCTTGAAAGCTCCAGATAGGCACAACTTTCTTTGTCTATTTGAAGCTCCAGAAATGCACAAATTCTCTTATCATGAAAGCTCCAGAAAAGGCACAACTTTCAATAGAATGATTTTTTTAGCAGCAAGCACATCTCTTCAAAATTTAATTTTCCACCCAAAGTATCTCTAAATGTTGTAACACAAGACAAAACAACTTCCCCTACACTTAAGTTCAAATAGATCATGCAATTTCACTTCAAGAGCGGGTTGGATAGGAAAAATTGGCTTGTAATGTGGCTAATATAATAGGCTGTTCATGGATTCTAAGGGCTAAAATGATTAAATGTACATGGTGGGCCATTATAAAAAGGATTAGATTTAAAGGGGGGCTTTAAAACCAAAGAAATGCCACAATCATTTAAAACTCAAGTACCTCAAACCCTCAAGTTTTGAAAGGAATAAATAAAATTCTAGTTAAATCAAGTTTGATTTGGTTCTCTCAAGAAGTGAGGTGAATGTAAAGAATATGAAAACAATGGTTCAGAATCCTCATAGGAATGTGATTTCAAATATAAAGACAGCGAGATGTGGCATGTGATAAAAAAATTAGAGTACTTTTCATGAAATTCCAAAAGATTTGAACTTGAAACAAAGTCATTTTCAGCATTCATTTAATCTTAGTTTCATGGGATAATTTTTTTTACTCATGGACACAGGTTTCAAATATATCAAAGATAATCATTTCATCTCAAAAGTTTCAAAAACACATTTGTTTAATATAGTAAAAACAATAAATAAAAATACTAAACTATAAAGGTTCCCCCCCACACATAAATGATGCAGTGTCCTCAATGCATTCAAATGGATTTAATTAGATTTGAAAAATGAATCACAAAAAGCAAGAAAGTGTAAAGGAGAGGAACGACCAGGTGGATTTTATTGATAAACAGGTTGGAGGAGTGTGATCTACTCCATTGGATCTGATGGAATGGTCCCATGGAATTTCTTTAGCCTATGTCCATTAACAGTGAATGGATCCTTCTCTCCATCCTTCACTATCTACACAATACCAAAAGGATATACATGAGTAACTATAAATGGACCTTCCCATCTGAAACGGAGTTTACCTGACATCAGCTTGAATCTTGAGTTGAATAACAACACTATGTCTCCAGGATAAAAGTATTTTGGTTGGATCATCTTGTCATTAGCCACTCTTGTTCTTTCTTTGTAAATCATGGAATTTTCAAATGATTCCATTCTAATTTATTCCAGCTCCTGAAACTGCAATCTTCTTTCTTTTCCAGAACTTTCAAGATCCAAATTCATCTTTCTCACAACTCAATATGCCTTATGCTCCAATTCCACTAGAAGATGATAACTTTTTCCATAAATCAACCTATATGGACTAATTCCAATTGGGGTTTTGTAGGCTGTCCTGTAAGCCCATAATGTATCTTCTAATCTTTGGCTCCAATATTTCATATTTGGATTTACAGCTTTTTCTTAAATTTCTTTGATTTCCCTGTTGGACACTTTAGCTTGCCCATTAGTCTGTGGATGATAGTGAGTTGATGTTTTATGATTCACCCCACAATTTTTTGGTAAAGACTCTATTATACTATTACAAAATGAGTCTCCTGATCACTGATGATGGCTCTGAGAACTCCAAACCTACAAAATATGTTAGTCCTGACAAAATCACAAACAACTTTAGCATCATCAGTCCCGATGGATTTTGCTTCCACCCATTTGGAAACATAATCAACTGGAAGAAAGATAAAATAACTTCCAAATGATATTGGGAAAGGGCCCATAAAATCTATTCCCCAAACTTCAATAATTTCACAAAAATTTAGTGGCTTTTGGGGAATTTCTTGACTCCTTGAAATATTTCCAGAAAACTGACATTTTTCACACCTTTTGCAAAATTCATGAGCATCTTTGAAAAGTGAGGGACAATAAATTACCGATTATAAAACATTCCTGGATGTTCTTTGAGGTCCGAAGTGGCCTCCAAAAGACAAAGTGTGACAAAACATAAAGAAAAAATCAACTTCACTTTCAGGTAAACATCTTCATACCACTTGTTCATTGCAAATATTCCAAAGAAATGGATCATCCCAGATGTAATATCTAGATTCAGATTTCATCTTTTGAATTTGGTGGAAATTTAAATGAGATGGGACCTGAGATGTTACCAAATAATTGACCATATCAGCATACCAAGGCACTTCACCTTCAATAAAGTACAATTGCTCTCTTAGAAGGTGATCATTCAATGGTTCTCTATCTAGAATTTCAGCTTCAGCAGTATTGGGTAGTCTACTTAAGTGATCAGCCACTTGGTTCTCAGATACCTTCTTGTTTTTGATTTCTATGTTGAACTCTTGTAGTAGTAACATCCATCTCACTAACCTTTGTTTAGCTTCTACCTTCTTTATCAAGTACCTAAGAGCTGCATGATCAGAAAACACAACGACTTTAGTTCCAAGAATATATGATCTAAATCTTTCTAAAGAAAAGAAAACTGCTAAAAAATCTTTTCTATTATTGTGTAGGTGAATTGGGATTCATCTAAGGTTATTGAGGCATAGGCAATGACTTGTGGCCTGCCCTCAATTCGCTGAGAAAGGACTGCTCCAACTTCTTGGTTTGAAGCATCACAAAGTAGCTCAAATGGTTCTTCCTAATTTGGTGGCTGCATCACTAGTGGTGTAATAAATATCTTCTTCAATTCATCAAATGTTTCCCTACATAAACCATTGAAATCAAAATCAGAATCTTTCAAAAGTAATCTAGAGAGAGGGAGAGAAATCTTATTGAAATCTTTTATAAATCTTCTATAAAATCCTGCATGTCCTAAAAATCATCTAACATGTTTGACACATGTTTGGTAAGGCAATGAATTTATCACTTCAATTATTGATTTATCAACTTCAATGCCTTTCTGTGAAATTACATTCCCAAGGACAATTCCTCTCTCAACCATAAAATGACACTTTTCAAAATTCAAAACAAGGTTTTTTTCAATGCAAGTTTTCAAAACATTTTATAGATTTTTCAAATAATGGTCAAAATAATTTCTAAAAACTATGAAATCATCCAAGAAAACCTCCAAGAAATCATCAATGTGATCAGACAATATACATACCATACACCTCTGAAATGTACCTGGAGCATTACACAATCCAAATGGCATCCTTTTGTATGCAAAAGTACTGAAAGGACAAGTAAAGGTAGTCTTATTTTGATCATCGGGAGCGATGGGTACCTAAAAATAACTTGAAAATCTATCCAAAAAGAAATAACGAGTTCTCCCTGCAAATCTCAATAACATCTAGTCAATGAATGAGATAGGGAAATGATCTTTTCGAGTGACCTGATTCAGCTTCCTAAAATCTATACATACTCTCCAACTATTCTTAATTCTTACAGGGATTAATTCATTCTTCTCATTCCTCACAATGGTTAGTATAGTTTTTTTGGAACTACATGGATGTGGATAACCCATTGTGAATTTGAGATGGGATATATGATCCCAGCTTCCAATAGATTCTCAATATCCTTCTTCACAAATTCTATCAGGGTAGGATTTAGTCTCCTTTGGGGTTGTCTTACAGGTTTGGAATCTCCCTCAAGAAGAATTCTATGTGAGCATATTTTTGGGTTGATTATGGGGATATCACATAAGATCCACCATATTGCATGAAAATTATCTTTCAAAATTTCAATCAATGATTTTTCTTGGGTTTCAGACAGATTATTAGCAATTATTACTGGTAATTTCTCTCCCTCCATTAGATACACATATTTTAAATCCGTGGGGAGTGGTTTTAATTCCAAATTAGGGGGCTGGTCAAGGGATAAAACTAAGTTAAGGTTCCCCACTACCAAAGGTTATAAATCCTACACACAAGAAATCATATCATCATCTTTATCATTTAACAAATCATCAAAGAAATCAGATTTTACCTCTTCCTCCAACATGAAATCAGAATCTCTAGCAGTTTGGGTATCCACATGGACATTGATATTTTGAATTAAAGAAGTATAATTTAAGGCTAAAAATTCATGGAACATACCTAATTCTTCAATGGGTTCAGTACCAACTTCATGGTAGATTGCAAAGAGTGAATGATCATCCGATGGGTGCCTCATGGATTCAAAAATATTTAAGTGGACAATGCTATCTCCAAACTCCATGGTGAGTGTCCCTTCATGGACATTGATGATGGTTTTGGCTGTCTTGAAGAAATGTCTACCCAAAATGATGGGTGAGTGTGATGGGATCCTATCATCTTCCATATTTATCACATAGAAGTCATCTAGGAATAAGAGATCTTTGGCATTCACAAGGACATCCTTCAGAACTCCTACTGGGAAAATTGTGGATTTGTTTACAAGATGGACCACCACTCTTGTGGGTTTCAAGTCTACCATCTGCAAAGAAGTGTATACTGAGTGAGGAAATACATTAATTGAATCACCTAAATCACACAAATCATTAGCGAAACTTAAAGAACCAATGGTGCATGGAATGAAAAATGTCCTCAAATCTTGACATTTGGTTGGAAACTATGGTGTGATAAGGGCTGAGATGATTCTTCCCAAGTTGATCTTCTCATTACCTTGAAGTATCCTCTTCTTGGTACAAAGATCCTTAAAAAATTTAGCATAATTTGGAATTTTTTTGAGTGATTCAAGAAGGGGGATATTGATTTCCACCTTTTGGAATGTGTCTAGAATTTCTTTTTGAAGTGCTTCCTCCTGCAACCTCTTTGATTCAATCATCATTGTTGGAAATGGTGGTAGTAAGTCTTTATTATTACTTTGTTGACTTTGTAATGGTGTTTCTTGTATCTTATTCTTAGACCTACCTTTCTCCTCCTCCTCTTTCTTCTCTTCTTTTTGGGGAATTTTCACAGAATTTTCAGAATTTCCAACATTATTCTCCCTTAGACCAGGTGGTCTTGTTTCATGATAAATGGTGGATGGTGGTGGGAATTAATTTCCACTTATTGTTTTTATAATTCTGACATTCTCCTTTGGGTTTGGGATTGTTTGGAAAGGGAGTTTCGTTGGATTTTTGGTTAGGAAGTCCATGAGATTGTCGAACTTGTTGGACAAATCTTTTGCGGTGTCTTTCAGCCCCTCAAACTCAGATTTCTACTATTGGTTTTGAATTGTAGGTTGTGAAATGGTGGATGGATACTCATTGGGTCTCTGTAAAGGGGGTGGTTGTTGGTAATAAGGCTAGTTATAAGATTGATTTTGTTGAAATGGTGGTGGGTTCAGGAATTGATTCTGGAATGGGGGTTGGTTTTGAAACTGATTTTGGTATGGGGGTCTTGATTGATTTTTTTTGATTTACAAATCCATATTGGACTTGGTTAGGATATCTCCATCCTTGATTTTGATGGAAATACCTTGGTTGAAAGGCTGCTTCACAACTTTCTATTCCCTGTATTTTAGCACACTGGTCAGTGAAATGATCAGGAGATGCGCATAAACCACATACCTTAGCCGGTTCTTGTTGTTCACTCAATTGTTTGAAAGGACATATGTCTCACAAAACTAGTTATTAGTTCAATTCTAGTTTCTAATAATGGTGATGGTTGAGAAGTTTTTACCTCATGAATACCTCATGTGCCAATACCTCTTGTACCAAATTATTGCGAGTTTTGAGAAATTTTCTCAATCAGGCCCTTGGATTCTTCTGGAGACTTGTCAATCAATGCACCTCCAGATGATACATCTAGAAGGTTTATATCATTGTCCAGCAAGCCTTGATAAAAGAAGACAAGAAAGTGGTTCTCCTCAATTTCTTGATGTGGGAAACTGGCACATAACTTTTTAAATCTTTCCCAGTATTCATAAAGAGTTTCTCCAGATGCTTGTTTGATGGCATAGGTTTCCTTTTTGATGGATGTACTCCTAGAGGTGGGGAAGAATATTTGTATGAAGCATCTTACCATGTCATTCCAATCATTCACATCTCCAGGTTGTAGATCATACAACCTGAAGGACCCCGGAACACCCTGAGAGGGGAGGGGTGAATCAGGGTGTCAACCTTTTCTTTTTAAAGTCGTGGATCTTGTTCCCACGTTAGTATGAACTTGTTATATCTGTCAACCAACTAAAATAAATGATATGACACAACACTTTTACTTGGTTCACCGCAAAGGGATAATTCCAAGGAGCATATGCCGACAGTGTGTCGGTCATACCTAATTCCACTATTCTTCACAAGTTGTGAAATACAAATGTTTGGGAACAGTCACTCTGTCCCAGGCTTACTGCCTTTATAAATTCACAGGGATAGCCTACTGCACCCCTCGGGTCACTCCCGTTGACCCCCCGGCTCACTCCCGTTGACCCCCCGGCTCACTGCCTTTGGTGAAGACCCACTTAGTTTATAGACGTGAAGGTATCTTCAATAGTTTTTCATTGAAGTCTTTATCTCTACTCAGCACGAGACTATGCTTGCATCGAAGTCCTGAATTGATGCTCTTGAACACACTGAACCAGATAATTAGAACGTGCAAACAGGTTGCACTGATGATTTCGCGCAACACCTACCCTTTGTTCCCAAGTTCAAAATTTTTCACGCAGCCTACACTTTTTCACGCAACTTTTCCTTTTTCGCGCAACATCAAATTTTTCCGCGCAACATGAGATTTTTCACACAACATCAAAATTTTCACGCAACATTAAATTTTTCACGCAACATTAGATTTTTCGCGCAACCTCAGATTTTTCGCACAACCTTGGTCTTTCTTGCTCAACTTGTCCTTTTTCACGCAATCCCTTTATGCGATCCTTTTATGCGCAACAACACTCAGTTATTCTCTAAGTCTTCAAAACGTATGGAATGAGGGGGGTCACCTCTTATTTATAGGTGTCTCCGAACCTCGTGCGCAAAACCCCCTATGGCGCGAAAAACCTCTCATTCAGCGCGTAATATTTCGCGCAGGTACCATTTTTCGCATACATCTCCATGTTTTTCATGCAGCCCATGCCTTTGCCATTTTTCAACATTCTTATTCCGAAACACTACTTGCATGAAAAACCTTGCTCCACTATTTCACGCACCACGCTGTTTTTTCACGCACAAATCAAATATTTCACGCACGACTCACATTTTTCGCGAACCACTTCCTCTTTGCACGCACCTCCTTTTACCGACAATCCATTTCTTCATTTTATGATTTTCAGGCCCAAAAAATTGGCAAACACTGGGAAACAGTGCCACCTTCAATACCATTGTCTGTTTGAACTGTATGATCACTTTACTGGGAAACATTCTGTCTGGTTGAACTTTATGTTCACTTTACTGGGAATCATTCTGAACATCCAATGAGGATTGAAAAAAAAACACAAACCATAATCCAATTCATGCATATAACTACCATGGTTCAACACAACCATTCTTTGGTAGCTCTTTCCAATGAAAAGGGAAACGTTTTCCACTCTACCTGCTCCTCAGCTATTCCTTGGGGTCTGAAAGTGGAGCAGACATGCAGAACTCTTTGATATGTTTGTTTGGGTCTTCACCCGCCAAGCCATGAAGCTTTTGGAGCAATGGAATCATGTTAGGTTTTATCTCAAAATAATTTTTAAATATAGGCATGGCAAGTTGATTATTTTGATTAAAGAATTGTGGTGCACAAAGGTCTCTAAGGGTTTGATTTTGATTTCCGGCCATGATGAGAGGCTCAAAGTGAACACATGAAGTTTCACTTGAGTATGCAAGAGAATTTTTTTCAAATTAAGATTGAAAATTAAGGTTTCTAAGTCTATTTAACAAGGTTCTTTCAATTTCAGGACCTATGGGGATAGGGTCATGGTTTGTACTTCTAGTCATGCAATAAAAGAGAGAAAAAGAAAAAAAATGTTGGCACTACCTCCCCGGCAACGACGTCAAGTTTTGACATGAGCCTGTCATTGGGTGTGGCAAAAACAAATATTTTCTAAGTTAAAATATAATATAATGGTAAACCTAGGTTGTCTCCAGATAGGATCGCACAACAATCAAACTTTCACCTTAAAATAAGATAAATAAGTGAGGTTAATTTTTTTGGAAATTGATTTATTTTTGAAAATACAAGAAAGAAACTTAACAAAGGAAAGAAATTTAAGAAAAATATTGAGATAAATAAATAAAACAAGTGATTAAAACTATTATATGAGAAGGGTGATTAGGTCAGGGTCAGTTCCCCGATTTTAATTTTATCATAGTTCCAATTTATCCAATTCTCTTCTGCTAAATCGATAAAAGTGAGATTCCTCAATCGATTCATCTCACTCCTTTGGTCAAATAGAAATGGTAAGAATAAACCTTAAAAAATCTTATCTTGTTCTAATATCCTTCCAATATGTGATATAGTTGTATCTAAGACCCCCAATTATCTTAGGCAATTCCTAATCAGGCCTTGTTTATCCCAAAACAATCAAGAATATGAACTACCCCTTTCACACATACTAACGATCGCCGAGTACTTCATCACTAAGACCTAATTTATTCCATTTTATATATATTAGAACCTAGTGGAGGGTGAAATTGATCATTGACTAAAGCAATAGAAATAATAGAATCTAAAATCAAAATACAATCGTACATGATAATAAAAACCATTACATGAATTTGAAATCGATTTCGCAGAAGAGAGAAAAGAATATTAAAACATGTAGTACATGAAGTCAAGAGTTACAAAATGGAAAACCTTCCCTTCCCCAATCACTCATAATATTTACCCCACCATGTTAAGGGTAACAAATTTTAATTAAAAAGAATAAGTCATTATAACACAAAGAAAATCAAAAGAGAGGAAACAAAGAACAGAAAATTTGATGCTCTAGAATCTGTCCGACAGAAGATTGCCTTTGTTATGCCCACCATATGGACGAAACTCACCAAGGTATCTTTATAAAACATGTTCGTATTAAAGTTTTATATCGACCCAAAAAATATCAAAGCTTTTGGACAGGTGTAAAGGAATATATGTCCGTATCATTGAACATGACTGTTTCTGGCCGCCAAATATGGTTCCAACCACTCTTCTTGGACTCGATCAAAAGATGCCTTAATGAGCTCCTTTATTCCTGAAATTAAATGTGAAATTTATTAATTAAGTCCTATGCCTAAACCATCTAGAAACATCTCATTTTATGGTCGGTAGATCACAATATGATTTATTTAATGTGGTAGGGTCCACTCTGCCGGTGAGAATAAGTTTTCCAATTGATTGATTTTTCTGTGATAATATATTTCGAATTAGGTAATGGACCAAAATACACAAATGGATCCCAAAAATTAATACATCCTAAAAAAAGGAATCAACTCATTTGGATCCAAATTATAAAAGTTATGCCTAAAATACAAGATCACCAAAAAACTGTAAAATATATAGAATTAACCAATTTTCACATTTTATCTCAAAACTCACCAAATATAATAAAATGTTGCAAATCAGCTCACAATGATTAATTGGTAGGGATTAAATCATTGAATAAAATATGAATAATAATGAAAATATTATCTCTATCAGTATCACTGATTCACCCCTACCCCTCTCAGTGATATATTACTCCAACTGGACACTTTCAGTTGGTAATAGAGGGTGGTTCCATTCGCTATTATTTACTGATGGAGAATGTAAAATGTGTGAAAAGTAAAGGTATTCCGATCTTTGATGTAAATAAATATTATATCTGGAAAGATAGAATGTTGTCGTATCTTATTTCTATCAGTCATGATGTTCTTGAAGCTGCAACAGTTGGGTTTCCTCCCATTGATGATAGTGCTCCACTTACACCAGTTGATAAGAAGTTTCTTGAGAATGATGGAAGGGAAAAGAATGTTATATTATCATCACTTTCTAAAAGTGAGTTCTTGAGAGTAAAAGGTCTTTCCACAGCTAAAGGTATATGAGATAAATTGAAAAACATATACGAAGGCAATACAAAAGTGAAGAAGGCAAAGTTACAAATATGGAGATTGAAGTATAAAGATTTGAAGATGAGTGAGCATGAATCTGTTGGGGAATTATTTACTAGGGTTAATGAAATTGTGAGTACTATCATATTTCTTGGTGAAAAGATTAATTATTCTATAGTTTTTTAAAAGATCTTGAGAATCCTACCTGAAAAATTCGATGAAAAAGTTTCTTTATTAGAAGATAGAGACCCCTAAACATTATATATTGACGATTTACATAACACTCTTATCACCTATGAAATGATAAGAGAGAATGATATGAAGAACAAAACAAAGGTTGATAGAAAAATTTCTTTCAAGGATATAAAGAAAAAAAATTCAAAGAAGATTGTTATTGAAGATGAAGCTGGTGATTCTGACTCTGAAAATGAGGTATGTAAAAATCTCAATGAAATCATATCCTTGTTTTTTAACAATGTGAAAAGAGGTACAAGGAAATGCAAATGGAAACTTCCCTTGAAATGTTTTGAATGTGGAGGTGTTGGTTACTTTGTGGCTAATTTTACTCGAATAAAGAAAGAAGATGATAGTGATATTGAAGAAATAAAGATAAGAAGATCATGGAAGAAAAAAGGGAGACAAAGGAAAAGAAAGGAAATTATTAAAATTAAAACGAAGAAGTTTCTTGTCCAAAGATGAAGAATAAGAAGAGAGTGATGCTGAATCTGAAAAATCCATTGAGTATGGTAATGAAAATTCTTTCATTGCAACAATGAATAATGAAGAATTCAGAAGTAGTAGTTCTGAAGAAGAAGAAACTCAACTTGAAATTCATCTGAAAGAAGAGTTGAAAGAAAGTATGAGAAAGATCAGAAGGCTTGAAAAGTAAAACAAAAAGATGGAAGATGAATGATCTAGAAAACAAGAATGTTTTTCTGGTGAGAAAGAAAAGCTGGTTAAAGAGATTGATCTCTTGAAGATGAAAAGAATCATAATGAGCATTTAGAGGTGAAGTTGGAAGTAAAATAAGAAGAGTTAGAAATCTTCCAAAAAAACTATCTGAAGATGAAAAGAAAAGTCTATGTTTCCAAAACTCAATCACTGAAGTTGGTGAATTTTCTCATAATTATAAACTTGAGAAGGTTTAAAAAAATACACCTTCAAAGGGTGAGAAGAAAAATGGAATTGTTTTTGAAAAGAAGAAAGTTGGAAATATTATGCATGTGTCCAAGACCAATAAGGTTGGAAATGTTTTTAAAATTTTTGAATCTGTAAATGTTTAAAATACTTTTGGTATCTATAATTTATAAAATAAGAGAAGGAATCTGATTGATGATAGAAAGGTTGGTGAATCGGAAAAGAAAGAGAAGAACGTGGCTGAGAAACACATTCAAAATTCTGATCAGTATGGAGGTTTTAGAGGAAAATACTCTTTCTATGGGTATTGTTGGTATTGTGGGGGATTCGATCACACAAAAAGTATGTGTTGTTTCAATCAATAAAATTACTATTATCCCACAAGTTATGAAAGGAAAATATTGAGGGGGAGTAAATATCCTCAAATAAAGAAAAATGAGAAGGTTGTCTTGAAGAAATCTGAAAAGAATGAAGTGAAGATTGAAAATAGGTTTCAACCTTTGGAAACTATTTTTGAAATATGAAAACAGCCTAGAAACCTTGAAAAATTATGCCTTGTTTTGTTATTGGCTCAACAAAAGATACTCAATTCTTAAAATCCAAAGGTTAATAATGAAAAGAATAGAGAAAAGGCACTTGTTGTTGAAACTGCATTAAAATCCATGAAAGGAGAACGACCCTGGATACTTGATAGTGGGTGTTCTTCTCAAATGACAGGAGACTTGAAATTTTTGAAGGATGTGAAATATTTTAAAGAAGGCCTGATTACATTTGTCAATGATTAATCATTGAAAATCAAAGGTCTTGGGTCAGCCATCATTGGAAAAGAAAAGATGAAATATAAGAAAAAATTGTATATTGATGGGCTAAAACACAATTTTCTAAGTGTTTCACAATTGTGTGATGAGGGTAACAAAGTTATCTTCAAGAAAGATGGATTTTTTGTAAATAGTGAAGAAGAAGGAATGATTTTTACAAGAGGTCAACATACAAAAGGAAACTTGGTTTAGTTTTGTGACTCACAAAACTCTTGTTACATAATTATGGAGGAAGAGAATCAGTTATGGCACAAAAGTCTTGGACATATGTGTCAGAGAAAAATGATAAAGTTATTTAAAAGTGACAATGTTTGAGACATTTCTGATTTCCAAGATTTAGTGATTGGTGTTGCACTATTTTTCAGAAAAGAAAGATTATAAATATTGTGCATAAAAAAGTTGATATTTGTTCAAAACAACCCCTGGAGATGATCCATTCCGATATATGTGGTCCAATGAGTAAACAATCAACACATGGATATAAGTAATTCATTACTTTCATTGATTATTTTACTTGCATTACTTGTGTTATGTACATGAAACACAAATCAGATGCTTTGAAAATGTTTAAAAGTTTCAGAAGAAAAGCTGAAAAAGAATGTCAGTATTCTATGAAGAATTTGAGAACTAATAATTGTGGTGAATACAAAAGTTAAGAGTTTGAAAACTATCTTTAGAAGCATGGAATTCGACATGAGTATAGCTCTTCATACACTCCCCAACAAAATGGGGTTGCTGAAAGAAAGAATAGAAGCCTGGTGTAAATCGGAAGAACCATGTTACTTGAGAATGGTCTTTCTATTTACTTTTTGAGGAAATCAATGAGTAATGTGGTTTATATTCAAAACCATTGTTTCTATAGGCCTCAATTAGGTATGAATCCCTATGAATTGTTTTATGGAAAATCTCCCAGTTTGAAGCACTTTAGAGTTTTTGGGAGTCCTTGTATTATAAAGAAGAAAGGTGGAATCTATGGTAAGTTTGAACAAAAAGGTGAGGATATAATCTTTCTTGATTACTATTTAGAAGGAAGAAGATAGTGATGCTATAATAAAGAAACAAAAATAATTGTTGATTCAGTTGATGTGAAAGTGATTGAAGTATCTGAGAAAGAGAAACATGTTCAGGCAAACAATGATGTTGAGCAAGTTGAAGAAAAAAATTTTGATAAGGATACAGACAAGTGTATTCCTTCTCAAGAAGAATAAGAATCAGACTTAGCTATTTCAAGTGATGAAGTCAATCAAAAATTGTATCCATGGCTGAGAAAACATTTGGAAGTACAGAATATAATTGACGATCAACATCAGAAGGTTCAAACAAGAAGAACAACTAATTCCATTACACATACTTTGTATTCAAAGGTGGAACCAAATGACATGAAAGAAGCTTTTGAGCATCCGAAATGGGTTCAAGGCATGAATAAAGAATTGGATCAGATTGAAAAGAACAATACATGGGAACTCGTACCCAAGCCTGAAAACAAAAACATCATTGGAACAAAATGGGTTTTCCAGAACAAGCTGAATGAAGAAGGTGAAGTTATAAGAAACAAAGAAAGATTGGTTTGTAAAGGGTATTCACATATTGAGGGTATTGATTTTTATGAAACCTTTTCTCCAGTGGAAAGACATGAAACAATCAAAATCTTTCTTGTTATTTCCGCACAACAAGGCTACAAGATCTTTCAAATGGATGCTAAATCTTCATTCTTAAATGGTGATCTTGAAGAAGAGGTTTATATTGAACAAAATTGTGTCTTTGTTATTTGAAAAGATGAAGGTTAAGTGTGTAGATTGAAAAAGGAAATGTATGGCCTAAAATAAGCTCATAGGGAATAGTATTCTAAATTGGATACATGCTTAATAAAGATGAATTTTAACAATGGAAGAGTGGATAAAAATATTTACATCAGAGAAATTCAAGAGTACTCCCTCATTGTAATTGTTTATATTGATGATATTATCATTGCTGGGAATGATGAAAGAAGATGTGAAAGATTTTCTGAAGAAATGAAGAATGTATTTGAAATGTTCATGTTGGGAGAAATGAAATAATTTCTTGGGTTACAAATCCAACAAAAGAAAGAATACATTTTTCTCTCCCAAGAAAAGTATGCAAAATAACTTCTCAAGAGGTTTGGCATGGAAATTCAAAACCTGTTTCCACACCCATTTCAGTGGGAACAAAGCTGAGAAAAGATGGAGAAGGAAAAGAAGTTGATCAAAAAGAGTATTAAAAGCTGATTGGAAGTCTATTGTATTTTACTACCTCAAGAACCTACATTGTTTATGCTGTTACCTTATGTGAAAGATTTAAGAGTGATCCAAGAGAATCACATCTTATTTTTGGAAAAAGAATTCTCAGATAAATTAGAGGCACAACATAATTCAGAATTAGGTATTTCGGCTCACATAGTATTGATTTATTTGGGAATTATGATACAGATTAGGTAGGAAATGTTGATGATATAAGATCTACATTTGGTGGTGTATTCTTTTTGGGAATGAATTGTGTTAGTTGGAATTCAAAGAAACAAAACTTAGTAACTCTCAGTATCGCTGAAGCTGAGTATGTTGCTGCTACTCAAGCTACTACTCAACTTGTGTGGATGAAAACACAATTGGAAGACTTACATATTGAAGTAAAGTTACCCTTTCTCTTGGGTTGTGACAATCAATGTACAATCAATCTCACCATGAATCCAGTGAAACATTTTCGTTCAAGACATATTGATATCAAATATCATTTCATCAAGGAGCATGTGGAGAAGAATGAATTGAAGCTAGATTATGTTCCAACATCGGAAAAAGTTGTTTATATATTCACAAAACCTTTATCGAAAGAATCATTCTAAAAAATAAGGTTGAACATGGGTGTCCAACGTCTTTCTCTTCAAGGTTTAGGTATGCGTATTTGTCCCCTCTCTCATCATACCTTTGGATTGTTCTGTCAAGGGGGAGAATTATTTTGTTTCATAAATCTGTTGCACAAAAGAGAGAGTTGTGGGCAAGCTGTGAATTTAGCATTGTTTAGTGTGTGAACTATTCTAAATATTTGTTGGAGTGGTTGTAGGAATAGAAATTGAATTTTTTTCTAGGAATAATGAAGAAAATAAAGAGGCGTTCATGAACACTATTTTAGAGAGAATGGTTTTACTATTAATGATTCTTGTTTCCTATAATGAGTTAGCTCATGTAGGCTTAGAATTGTTGATATGCAATCCATTGCTTGAGTTTAAAAAGTTATGTGATTTATGAAACTTGATTGAAAAAAAAAATCCAAAGGGATATATTTTTGGGACCAAGATGATGATCAAGGTGATGGAGGTTTCAAGTGTTGTCTTTTGTTGTCAAGGTATGTTTTGAAGAAAGGAAATCACTTCACTTTGTTTTGTGGAAACAATTGTTTTGGGTTTGTTTTGAAAAGAATCAAACCCATGTTAATTGTTATGATGCTTTTCTGGTTTGTATTTCATATAAATCATGATTTGATGTGATAACTTGTGATGCAAGATTGATAGAAGAAAGGGGGAGTGAAATAGATACTGCCAATCGAAAAAGAATTGTATTCAGATTGTTTTTCAAAACAATTAGAAAAGAAATCAGTGGTGCCTATTATTTTTAAAAACAATCAGAAAATAATCATATCTAGATTTTATCGATTTCTTTCAAAACAATTAGATACCGAGTGGAAGTGAAAAGTGATGCCTATTGAAAAGGGTGATTCCGATGGGAAAGGTGATGCCGATAGAAGATGAGGCACCGATTGCTTTCCAAAACAATCATATTCAGGTAGAATAAAAGGAGTGAGATGGTGTCGATTGAGAATGAATCATATTCATATTGTTTTTTTATCATATTTGGGTAGATAATACTTATCAGATTGTATTGTATCGTATCTGGGCAGATCATTGTCTTCAGATTGTATTCAATCGTATCCAGCAATCGTAACCAGAAATGATCAGCGATCATATCCAAAAATCGTAACCAGAAATGATCACCGATCGAATCTAGGATGATCATAACCAGAATGATCGTAATAATACTGATCGTAACCAGATTTGATCGTATTCATGATAATAATATCTAGACTATTTGAATTAAGAAAATATCATTCTTGGATTGAGATGAAAATTAAAGAATCATGAATGAATAGAAAGTTATAATACTTTCCAATTGAAATCAGGAAATGCTAAAGCTGATCATCAATTAATTCAAAGTCATGAAGGTAGTAATGATACAAGAACATGTTGGTGAATGAAGTGTGTTTTCTCTTGTAGGTCAAGAGAAGATAAAATAAAGTGAAGATTGATGAATGGATTGTCAAGGGGAGACTTTATTTTAAAATAATGATTGTATCTCCACGAACGCGATGAGATCCATTCTCCGTCGTATCCATTCAAGTATAATTATCATTTGATGATTTAAAAATAATGTTTAAGGACATGATATCATTCTGGATATGAATAAGATACAACCTATCCATGAAAAACACGACTTACGTAACAAAACATATAAAAGAAAACAAGTAAGTTAACACCCGAAACAATGAGAAATCTAAGATATTGTCAACAAAGCAATGTTAAAAGATCATATATGATATCATATGTATGTATATGATTCTTGTATAATTTAATAACAATTATTTCACCATTATACAGGAGGTTAACCTACCCCAACCAAGGAAAAGTACAAGGTAAGGGTTTACTTCACAACCTCTTCATTATCCAAGGTTGTTTATACATAATTATCTACTGGGACCTCGTTATCATCCACATCCATGTTTCTTAAAAATGTATTTCAAAACATTTTTACTATTAAATGGAAAATGGGTTAAAGTCATTTATACCCTTATACGTTTTTGAAAGGAATCTTACCGTCGTTTTCCAAACAATGTACTTTTTGACCTTTTTGACAAATTTAAGGTAAGAATGTTTTTTTTAACTTATACGGCGGGTGCTGCTATTTTCCGCCATTATAACTTAGTCGAAGCTTCCCTTACAAGCTTATAATAATATTTTCAAAGTAAATTTATTATTTTATAATTATGGGACTTTTAAATGATTTCAAAAAAGAGAGATATTTCTCTCAAATAGCTTTGATTTCATCCATGTCAACATCCTTTGATGGGTTTTAAGTTTATTTGAAATTGATTTATGATACAAAACTTCCATTGAGAATTTTGTGAAACATTTGACTGTGGATGTGTTATTTTTATACCATCCATAGTTTATGGAGAAACTGTTGACATTTCGTATGCTAGTTTTAATACGAATATTTATGTTATGTTTAAACCTATTCATATGAGGAATGTATTGGACTTAATAAGTGACGGGTGGCGCCCGCTATAGCTCCTCGATGCATCGGTAGGTCTCATGAGACAACTAGACGTGGAATTGGCCGAGGCCCTTTCCCAATTTGATTTATGGTTTTGGCCGAGGCCTTAATCATTTTAGACGTCTTGGCCGAGGCCTTGAAAAAATGTTTCAGAATGTCTGGCATTATACATTCCCTCATTATGAAAGTGGTTATTGATATTTCATGCGATTATTCGTCTAGTAGAATATCCATGTGAGTAAGTAATGGCATTATTTTATTTTAATTTTTCTATATTATGCTGAAGTTCAAGTTCAATAAGGCTTTTGTTTTAGTTATACATTTCCTTAAATGATTATGTTTTCTTATGAAAGTTTCCGCTATATTGTTATCCTTACAGAGCATTTGAGCTCAACCATTTCAATGTTTTATTTTTCCCAGGATGTGAAGAAGTGTATTATGATTGACTTGTAAGAATAGTCAGTGAGGATATGAGTGTGGACTAGGGAGACCATGTTATTGTAGTTTTCATTTTTATGATGTAATGTAATGTTTATGAATGTATCTAGTGTTTCCAAGGCTACTAAACTAATCGGTCTTTCGAGACGTGATCTTTTGTGATCATGCTAATGTTACGAAGTAATGCACCGACTCTGGGTAGCTGGGGTCAGGGCATTACAGTTGGTATCAGAGGAAGTTTAGTACAAACCTTGGAAGCTAGATTTAGACAAACTTTGATTAGATCACATAGACCTAAGATGAACTTTGAGGATTAGTATAGAATAAATTCCTAAAATTTTGGTATTCTAGAGATTTTGTGAGTTTTCCGAGTAATACATCCCTGTCTGGATACGAGCAGGTAGAGGCGGCTCTGGCACAGATGTACCTAGGGGTAAAACCCGAAAACACCGCTTTGAGCTAGACTCGAACGGGAACTGGTGCACAACAATGGGCCTTGCTGCACTCTTGGTTATGACACTCCCGAGGGATATGCTTAGGATAATTCCCATTTTCTTTACAAACCACTATGAAGGGTTACGAGTATATACTTCCTCAAAGAAAACATTTTTATAATTATGGATTATATCCATAATTAGTTCAATTTATGTTAAGTGTTTTACAAGTATGGAATTATGTATTTTGATTCATAAAATAATCTTGTTTATGCCATTATTTAGAAATGGCGCATAGTGGAAGGAATGTAAACCTTATCAATGTACACACTCCATGTAGGGATTTCCCTCCTGCTCAAGATAATTATGCTGGAGCTAGTGATACAACTGGTGCTGATCAGCTTCTCACCATACTGGGACAACTCACGCAGGTTATGAATAACAACCTTACTCGTATGGAGAACCCTGATCCGTAATGTGGAGGATCAATGCTAGACCGTTTCATTAGGCAACAACCACCAACCTTCAATGGGAGTACAAATCCTATAGTAGCTGAGAAATGGATAAATTCCTTAGAGAAAATATTCCATGCCTTGGGGAGTAGTGAAAGGGAGAAAGTTGTCATGGCAGTTTACCGCCTCACTGGAGATGCCGATCAATGGTGGTCACTAATTCAAAACACAAAGGAAGATGATGAATTAACAAACATGGAATGGCAGGAGTTCAAAGAGCTGTTCTTAGAAAAATACTTTCCTCGAGACCATCGAGCAGATATGGAAAGGAAATTTCTGAGTCTGAGGCAGAAGGAGGATGAGAATGTCGCAAAGTATGAGGCTAACTTTACAAGGTTATCAAGGTATGCTGCAGATTACATACGTAACCCAAGAAGTAAGACTGATCGTTTCATTGATGGGTTAAAACCATTTCTCCGTTGAGCTTTAGTATCACAAACCTTCTCTTCATACGAAGGTATTGTCTCGTGCGCTATCAAGACGGAAAAGGAATTCTCTAAGTCTTATGACTTTAAATCAAAGCAAGATAAGAAGAGATCCCCTAAAAACGCTGGGAAAGGAAATAAGGAAATAGGGAAGAAGGGTAGAAATGAATTTCCACCCTGTGATAATTCTGGTAGGAAGCACCCTGGTGCCTGTCTAAAAGGAAAAGGAGTATGTTACAAGTGTAGTGAAAAAGGCCACCAAGCTCATGAATGCAAGGGAAAGAAAGCGGCTGTCAACATGGAATGCTATAATTGTAGAGAGAAGGGACATTATGCAAATGAATGTCCTAAGCATCAGGGGAACTTACCTCAGAAGAGGCCAAGGGATCAGGGCCGGGCTTATGCTATCACTACTGCTGAGGTGGAAGCTCCGAAAGACGTGGTGGCAGGTAATTTAATGGTTTCCTCAAGTTTAGCAAATGCATTATTTGATTTTGGATCATCGCATTGTTTCATATCTTCCCAGTTTGCTAAGAAAATTAGATATTTCCAATTTGATTTAACAAGGGAGTTGTCGGTCAAAACCCCTAAGGGAAGTATTGTTGCAACAAAGTTTTGTCGATTAGTTCCCATTAGAGCACCTAAATGTTCTTTACCTGCTGATCTCATTGTTATACCCATGATTGAATTTGAAATAATCCTCGGTATGTATTGGATTTCGGACCATGATGCAAAAATTTATTGTAAGAAGAAAGAGGTTACGATTCTTGATGATGATGATAAGGAACACCTTATCTTTAGAGCAGAATCGTCACCACATAATTCTTATCTAGATCCACCCCCAGTAGCTCAACTAAATTCAATTATTGGGGAGGAAGAGAAGGAAATTACTGAGGGTGAGGAAAGGAATATTCCAATAGAGGATGTACCTATTGTGAGAGAATATGTTGATGTGTTTCCGGAAGATTTACCTGGACATCCTCGAGAACGAGAAGTTGAGTTTTCCATTGATTTAATTCCTGGATCAAGGCCCATATCGAAGACCCCTTATAGAATGGCCACTATGGAATTAGTTGAACTAAAGAAACAACTAGAGGAATTGAGTAATAAGGGATTTATTCGCCCTAGTGTTTCTCCTTGGGGATCCCCTGTTCTTTTTGTTAAGAAGAAATATGGATCTATGAGGTTGTGCATCGACTGTAGGGAGGTCAATGCTATAACAATAAAGAACAAGTATCCCCTACCTCGCATTGATGATTTGTTTGACCAACTGCATGGAGCTCAATACTTTTCAAAGATTGACCTTCGGTCTGGATACCATCAGTTGTGTGTGAAGAAGGAAGACGTTCCAAATACAGCATTTCGAACAAGGTACGGGCATTACGAGTTTACATTAATGCCTTTTGGATTGACTAATGCACCCTCAGTTTTCATAGATCTAATGAATAGAGTTTTCAAGGAATATCTTGATGACTTTGTAGTGGTATTTATTGATGATATCTTGGTATACTCCAAAATCCACGAAGATCATGAAAATCACTTACGCATTATCCTGAAGACTCTTAGAAGACATGAATTATATGGGAAATTTAGCAAGTGTGAATTCTGGCTTCAGGAGATTTCTATTCTTGGCCATATTGTCTCTAAGGATGGAATTTCCATTGATCCTTCTAAAACTAAGGCAATCCAAGAATGGCCAGCACCAACAAGTATAACTGAGGTACGCAGTTTTTTTGGTTTAGCAGGTTATTATCGACGTTTCGTCCAGAATTTTGCCAGATTGGCTAACCCATTGACAAAGCTCACACGTAAAGGGAATAAATTTGTCTGGACAAAAGAGTGTGAAGAATGTTTTCAAGTGATTAAGAGAAGATTAGTCAACGCCCCTGTATTGACTCTACCATCGGGGAATGATGGGTTTGTTATTTATAGTGATGCATCGAAGAAAGGACTTGGTTGTGTCCTTATGCAGAATGATAAGGTTATTGCCTATGCATCACGACAGCTAAAAATTCATGAGAAAAACTATCCTACTCATGATCTTGAGTTAGCAGCTGTGATATTTGCTTTAAAGATATGGAGACATTACCTCTATGGTGAAAAATGTGAGATTTATACTGATCACAAGAGTTTGAAGTATATTTTCTCACAAAAAGAACTCAACATGAGGCAAAGGCGATGGCTTGAACTACTAATGGATTATGATTGCACGATACATTACCACCCGGGGAAGGCAAACAAGGTGGCAGATGCTTTGAGTAGAAAAGACCATGGAGTTTTGAATGTGATGAGAATTGAAAGGGATCCAATTTTCATGGATCTAGTGAAGATGGACATGGGAATAACTAGGGAGGGTGAAACATCAATGATTTTTCAAATGGTTGCCAAACCATCATTACTAGAAAGGATTAAGAGTTCTCAGACCAATGATGAAGAATTTCAGAAGAAGATTAAAGATGTGAATGATGGAAGATAGAGGGACTTTGTGTATAAGGATGGAATTTTGAAATTCGGGAAGAGACTTTGTGTTCCCGATATACCTGATCTAAAAAGGGAATTGCTGGATGATGCTCATAGTTCCAATTTCTCTATACACCATGGGAGCACCAAAATGTATAGAGATTTGAAGGAACATTTTTGGTGGGACAATATGAAGAGGGAGATTGCGGATTTTGTGTCGAGGTGTATGGTTTGTCAACAAGTGAAAGCTGGAAGGCAACATCCTGGTGGAGTATTGCAACCTCTTCCCATACCTGAGTGGAAATGGGATAATATTACAATGGACTTTGTCATGGGACTACCAAAGACTCCTAGAAGGAATGATGCAATATGGGTCATTGTCGATCGTCTTACTAAGTCAGCACATTTTCTGGCTATACGGGAGGATCTACCACTTGAACGTCTAGCAAGACTATATATTAATGAAGTTGTAAGACTTCATGTTGTACCCCTATCGATTGTTTCTGATCGTGATCCTCGTTTTACTTCAAGATTTTGGAAAAGTCTTCAAAAGGCCTTGGATACTGAACTTCGTTTGAGTACTACCTATCACCCTCAAACAGATGGACAATCAGAACAGACTATTCAAACCTTAGAAGACATGTTGAGATCACGCTCTCTTGACTTTCAGGGTATGTGGGATCAATATTTACCACTGGTAGAATTTTCCTATAACAATAGCTTCCATTCAAGCATTCAGATGGAACCTTATGAAGCGTTATATGGAAAGAGATGTCGTACACCAACCTGTTGGGATGACGTTGGTGAAAGAAAACTTGTGGGACCAGAACTGGTGGAAGAAACAATGGAAAAGGTGAAGGTAATCCAAAACCACATCAAATCAGCTCAGAGTAGGCAGAAGAGCTATGCCGATAACAGAAGAAAGGTTTTGGAATTTCAGGTGGGAGATCATGTTTTCCTAAAGGTATCTCCATGGAAGGGAGTTATACATTTTGGTAAGAAGGGTAAGTTGAGTCCCAGGTACATCGGACCTTTCGAAATTCTAGATCGTATTGGGGCTGTAGCTTATCGTTTGGCGATGCCGCCAAATCTCTCCAAAGTTCACTATGTTTTCCACATATCACTATTGAGAAAATACATGCCCGACCCAACACATATACTTACCTATGAGGAATTAGAACTGGAACCCGATCTATCTTATTGCGAAGAGCCCCTCAGAATTCTTGATGTGAGGGAGCAGGTGCTGAGAAACCGGACGACTCGTCTGGTAAAGGTTTTGTGGAGAAATCATAAAATGGAAGAGGCAACGTGGGAACCTGAGGAACTTATGATGAAGAACCACCTGAGTCTTTTTATGCTGTAATACCCTAGAAATTGCGAGGATGCAATTATTTTAAGGAGGGGAGAATGTAACACCCCAAGCTTCCACGGTACGTTTCCCTTCGAATAATGCAATAGCGTGTGTTGTACGCAACCTCGAGCTCTAACACACACCACAAATAATTAAACTAGCCGTTGTGAATAGTAATACCTACTTTTTGAAATTTTATAAATTTTATTTATCAAAATGGACTTCATTTTTGGATTCGGAATATCGAAATTAGCCTATGTTGAATTTTTGGTATTTTTCTGAGAACTTCTAATTTTTTATGAATAGTGAAAAATACATAAAAACAACTTTTTTAATAAAAATAATTTATAGTGGTAAATTATACTATTTAGTGGTTTTAAAGTATAATTAGAATATATTTTTACCATTTTATCCAATGGTGGTCATTAGAATTATTTTAACATTGAAATTGGACATAAACAATTGCCAATCTTTTGATATAAATTGTTTCTTAAAAACATGCTATTTGTTATAACAACGGGAATTAATTATAAAATTAATTAATGAAAATTATATGTTTCGAATTTTGTAAAATAGACATCATTTTTTAATTCGGAATATCAATTATAGCTTAGGGTGAAATTTTGGCCTTATTCTGAAAAACTTCAATTTTTGATGAATAGTGAAACCACTAAGTGGTTGTTAAAAACTGATTTTTCGTTAAAATGAAATATTACCACTTCTGTGATTTGATTTTCAAAAATCCGACATACATGGTTGTCATTAAGAAGTAAAATGTGGTTCAATGAGATTAAAATAATTTTTTGGTGAATAGTAACTTTTAAGTTCTTAATCGCGATTAGAGGTAATTAGTGTAGTTTAAGGTAAAAATAATGTTTTAATAATATGAGATGAGCTTGACACTTGTCCTACTCCTATTGGATGAGTCATGGCCGACCAAGACAACCCATGGGTCAACTTGGGGACCCCATGGAGCCACTTTGGTTGGAAAATGACATTAATATATATTTATTTAATGTTAAAATTAAATTGACACAAACATGAGTTGTTTTACTAAAACAGTTTTTAAGTGGGGTTACACAAGTCAAAATTTTGACTATAAATATTCATTATAAAGATAAAAAGATTTCCTACATCATAGTATTTTTTTTATAATTTTTAGACATTAAATAAATAAAATTATTTATGACATCATTATGATGCAGCGATGACCTCATTATTTAACGATTTTAATAAAATGAAAAGATAATGTAAAATCCAAGGCTTACAATTGTCCAAAGACTATTGGATGGGTAGATGTAGAACCCTTATCACCTTAGCCACGAATTATATAAGTGTGGGACCTTTATAATCCGAAAAGCATTGTATAATAATGTAACATTTCAATCTTTCCAAAAGAGCCCCTCCTCTCCTCTTATAAAAGGCCCCCACCTCTACCACCTTATTCACACTTTCAAGCCTTTTGGTTCGGCCAAACTCTGCCCACATACTCTCCCAACTTCTCTTCTTTCATCCTAGAAGCTTTACTTTAGTCAGAAAGCCATCCTAAGGAGTCCTTTTGATCAAATCAAAAGGAAGAACCCGAAGAAGAGGTAATATTTTCATCACCCTCTTTCAGGTTTCTTTCTTCTTCCACTCCCTCTTTGTTTATTATTTCAATTCTAAAATTATAACTCCAGTATCTTCTATATACTGTTATGTTATTATAAATATGGAAAAACAATATTCAGTATTCTACCCATCATTTGAATGACATGTCACCATACGTTCGTACGTACGGCTTACCGTCTCCACGTCGTGGTGTAATTGTTATTCAATATATTATTATTTAGATGGGTATAATAATGATATGTAATTCATTTAAATAATAAATATAACATGATAATGATTCTTTATATATGATATACTGTCCAATTATATATTATTTTAATATCAAAATAATGATATTGTCGCTCGTGCGTACGTACGGACTACCGTCTCCACGAACGCGATGAGATCCATTCTCCGTCGTATCCATTCAAGTATAATTATTATTTGATGATTTAAAAATAATGTTTAAGGACATGATATCATTCTGGATATGAATAAGATACAACCTATCCATGAAAAACATGACTTACGTAACAAAACATATAAAAGAAAACGAGTAAGTTAACACCCGAAACAACGATAAATCTAAGATATTGTCAACAAAGCAATGTTAAAAGATCATACATGATATCATATGAATGTATATGATTCTTGTATAATTTAATAACAATTATTTCACCATTATACAGGAGGTTAACATACCCCAACGAAGGAAAAGTACAAGGTAAGGGTTTACTTCACAACCTCTTCATTATCCAAGGTTGTTTATACATAATTATCTACTGGGACCTCGTTATCATCCACATACATGTTTCTTAAAAATGTCTTTCAAAACATTTTTACTATTAAATGGAAAATGGGTTAAAGTCATTTATACCCTTATATGTTTTTGAAAGGAATCTTACCGTCATTTTCCAAACAATGTACTTTTTGACCTTTTTGACAAATTTAAGGTAAGAATGTTTTTTTAACTTATACGGTGGGTGCGGCTATTTTCCGCCATTATAACTTTGTCGAAGCTTCCCTTACAAGCTTATAATAATATTTTCAAAGTAAATGTATTATTTTATAATTATGGGACTTTTAAATGATTTCAAAAAAGAGAGATATTTCTCTCAAATAGCTTTGATTTCTTCCATGTCAACATCCTTTGATGGGTTTTAAGTTTATTTGAAATTGATTTATGATACAAAACTTCCATTGAGCATTTTGTAAAACATTTGACTGTGGATGTGTTATTTTTATACCATCCATAGTTTATGGAGAAACTGTTGACATTTCGTATTCTAGTTTTAATATGAATATTTATGTTATGTTTAAACCTATTCATATGAAGAATGTATTGGACTTAATAAGTGACGGGTGGAGCCTGCTATAGCTCCTCGATGCATCGGTAGGTCTCATGAGACAACTAGACGTGGAATTGGCCGAGGCCCTTTCCCAATTTGATTTATGGTTTTGGCCGAGGCCTTAATCATTTTAGACATATTGGCTGAGGCCTTGACAAAATGTTTCAGAATGTCTGGCATTATACATTCCCTCATTATGAAAGTGGTTATTGATATTTCATGCGATCATTCGTCTAGTAGAATATCCATGTGAGTAAGTAATGGCATTATTTTATTTTACTTTTGCCATATTATGCTGAAGTTCAAGTTCAATAAGGCTTTTGTTTTAGTTATACATTGCCTTAAATGCTTATGTTTTCTTATGAAAGTTTCCGCTATATTGTTATCCTTACGGAGCATTTGAGCTCACCCATTTCAATGTTTTATTTTTCCCAGGATGTGAAGAAGTGTATTATGACTGAATTTCAAGAATAGTCAGTGAGGATATGAGTGTGGACTAGGGAGACCATGTTATTGTAGTTTTCATTTTTATGATGTAATGTAATGTTTATGAATGTATCTAGTGTTTCCAAGGCTACTAAACTAATCGGTCTTTCGAGACGTGATCTTTTGTGATCATGCCAATGTTACGAAGTAATGCACCGACTCTAGGTAGCTGGGGTCAGGGCATTACAGTTGGTATCAGAGGAAGTTTAGTACAAACCTTGGAAGCTAGATTTAGACAAAATCTGATTAGAGCACGTAGACCTAAGATGAACTTTGAGGATTAGTATAGAAGAACTTCCTAAAATTTCGGTATTATAGATATTTTGTGAGTTTTCCGAGTAATACATCCCTGTCTAGATATGAGAAGGTAGAGGCGGCTCTGGCACAGATGTACCTAGGGGTAAAACCCGAAAACACTGCTTTGATCTAGACTCGAACGGGAACTGGTGCACGACAACGGGCCTTGCTGCACTCTTGGTTACGACACTCCCGGGGGATATGCTTAGGATAATTCCCATTTTCTTTACAAACCACTATGAAGGGTTACGAGTATATACTTCCTTAAAGAAAACATTTTTATAATTATGGATTATATCCATAATTAGTTCAATTTATGTTAAGTGTTTTTCAAGTATGGAATTATGTATTTTGATTCATAAACTAATCTAGTTTATTCCATTATTTAGAAATGGTGCCTAGTGGAAGGAATGGAAACCGTATCAATGCACGCACTCCGTGTAAGGATTGCCCTCCTGCTCAAGATAATTATGGTGGAGCTAGTGATACAACTGGTGCTGATCAACTTCTCACCGTACTGGGACAACTCACGCAGGTTATGAATAAAAACCTTACTCGTATGGAGCACCCTGATCCGCAACGTGGAGGATCAATGCTAGACCGTTTCATGAGGCAACAACCACCAACCTTCAATGGGAGTACAAATCCTATAGTAGATGAGCAATGGATAAATTCCTTAGAGAAAATATTCCATGCCTTGGGGAGTAGTGAAAGGGAGAAAGTTGTCATGGCAGTTTACCGCCTCACTGGAGATGCCGATCAATGGTGGTCACTAATTCAAAACACAAAGGAAGATGGTGAATTAAAAAACATGGAATGGCAGGAGTTCAAAGATCTGTTCTTAGAAAAATACTTTCCTCGAGACCATCGAGCGGATATGGAAAGGAAATTTCTGAGTCTGAGGCAGAAGGAGGATGAAAATGTCGCAAAGTATGAGGATAACTTTACAAGGTTATCAAGGTATGCTGCAGATTACATACGTAACCCAAGAAGTAAGACTGATCGTTTCTTTGATGGGTTAAAACCATTTCTCCGTCGATCGTTAGTATCACAAACCTTCTCTTCATACGAAGGTATTGTCTCGTGCGCTATCAAGACGGAAAAGGAATTCTCTAAGTCTTATGACTTTAAATCAAAGCAAGATAAGAAGAGATCCGCTGAAAACTCAGGGAAAGGAAACAAGGAAACAGGGAAGAAGGGTAGAAATGAATTTCTACCCTGTGATAATTGTGGTAGGAAGCACCCTGGTGCCTGTCTAAAAGGAAAAGGAGTATGTTACAAGTGTGGTGAAAAAGGCCACCAAGATCATGAATGCAAGGGAAAGAAAGAGACTGTCAACATGGAATGCTATAATTATAGAGAGAAGGGACATTATGCAAATGAATGTCCTAAGTGTCAGGGGAACTTACCTCAGAAGAGGCCAAGGGATCAGGGCCAGGCTTATGCTATCACTACTGCTGAGGTGGAAGCTCCGAAAGACGTGGTGACAGGTAATTTAATGGTTTACTCAAGTTTAGCAAATGCATTATTTGATTCTGGATCATCGCATTGTTTCATATCTTCCCAATTTGCTAAGAAAATTAGATATTTCCAATTTGATTTAACAAGGGAGTTGTCGGTCAAAACCCCTAAGGGAAGTATTGTTGCAACAAAGTTTTGTCGATTAGTTCCCATTAGAGCACCTAAATGTTCTTTACCTGCTGATCTCATCGTCATACCCATGATTGAATTTGATATAATCCTCGGTATGGATTGGCTTTCGGACCATGATGCAAAAATTTATTTTAAGAGGAAAGAGGTTACGATTCTTGATGATGATGATAAGGAACACCTTATCTTTAGAGCAGAATCGTCACCACATAATTCTTATCTAGATCCACCCCCCAGTAGCTCAACTAAATTCAATTATTGGGGAGGAAGAGAAGGAAATTACTAAGGGTGAGGAAAGGAATATTCAAATAGAGGATGTACCTATTGTGAGAGAATATGTTGATGTGTTTCCGGAAGATTTACCTGGACATCCTCCAGAACGAGGAGTTGAGTTTTCCATTGATTTAATTCCTGGATCAAGGCCCATATCGAAGACCCCTTATAGAATGTCCACTATGGAATTAGTTGAACTAAAGAAACAACTAGAGGAATTGAGCAATAAGGGATTTATTCTCCCTAGTGTTTCTCCTTGGGGAGCCCCTGTTCTTTTTGTTAAGAAGAAAGATGGATCTATGAGGTTGTGCATCGACTATAGGGAGATCAATGCTATAAAAATAAAGAACAAGTATCCCCTACCTTGCATTGATGATTTTTTTGACCAACTGCATGGAGCTCAATACTTTTCAAAGATTGACCTTCGGTCTGGATACCATCAGTTGTGTGTGAAGAAGGAAGACGTTCCGAAGACAGCATTTCAAAAAAGGTACGGGCATTACGAGTTTACAGTAATGCCTTTTGGACTGACTAATGCACCCTTAGTTTTCATGGATCTAATGAATAGAGTTTTCAAGGAATATATTGATGACTTTGTAGTGGTATTTATTGATGATATCTTGGTATACTCCAAAATCCACGAAGATCATGAAAATCACTAACGCATTATCCTGAAGACTCTTAGAAGACATGAATTATATGGGAAATTTAGCAAGTGTGAATTCTGGCTTCAGGAGATTTCTTTTCTTGGCCATATTGTCTCTAAGGATGGAATTTCCGTTGATCCTTCTAAAACCAAGGCAATCCAAGAATGGCCAGCACCGACAAGTATAACTGAGGTACGCAGTTTTATTGGTTTAGCAGGTTATTATCGACGTTTCGTCCAGAATTTTGCCAGATTGGCTAACCCATTGACAAAGCTCACACGTAAAGGGATTAAATTTGTCCGAAAAAAAGAGTGTGAAAAATGTTTTGAAGAGCTGAAGAGAAGATTAGTCAACGCCCCTGTATTGACTCTACCATCGTGGAATGATGGGTTTGTTATTTATAGTGATGCATCGAAGAAAGGACTTGGTTGTGTCCTTATGCAGAATGATAAGGTTATTGCCTATGCATCACGACAGCTAAAAATTCATGAGCAAAACTATCCTACTCATGATCTTGAGTTAGCAGCTGTGATCTTTGCTTTAAAGATATGGAGACATTACCTCTATGGTGAAAAATGTGAGATTTATACTGATCACAAGAGTTTGAAGTATATTTTCTCACAAAAAGAACTCAACATGAGGCAAAGGCGATGGCTTGAACTACTCAAGGATTATGATTGCACGATACATTACCACCCGGGGAAGGAAAACAAGGTGGCAGATGCTTTGAGTAGAAAAGACCATGGAGTTTTGAATGTGATGAGAATTGAAAGGGATCCAATTTTCCTGGATATAGTGAAGATGGACATGGGAATAACTAGGGAAGGTGAAACATCAATGCTTTTTCAAATGGTTGCCAAACCATCATTACTAGAAAGGATTAAGAGTTCTCAGACCAATGATGAAGAATTTCAGAAGAAGATTAAAGATGTGAATGATGGAAGATAGAGGGACTTTGTGTATAAGGATGGAATTTTGAAATTCGGGAAGAGACTTTGTGTTCCCGATATACCTGATCTAAAAAGGGAATTGCTGGATGATGCTCATAGTTCCAATTTCTCTATACACCATGGGAGCACCAAAATGTATAGAGATTTGAAGGAACATTTTTGGTGGGACAATATGAAGAGGGAGATTGCGGATTTTGTGTCGAGGTGTATGGTTTGTCAACAAGTGAAAGCTGGAAGGCAACATCCTGGTGGAGTATTGCAACCTCTCCCCATACCTAAGTGGAAATGGGATAATATTACGATGGACTTTGTCATGGGACTGCCAAAGACTCCTAGAAGGAATGATGCAATATGGGTCATTGTTGATCGTCTTACTAAGTCAGCACATTTTCTGGCTATACGGGAGGATCTACCACTTGAACATCTAGCAAGACTATATATTAATGAAGTTGTAAGACTTCATGGAGTACCCCTATCGATTTTTTCTGATCGTGATCCTCGTTTTACTTCAAGATTTTGGAAAAGTCTTCAAAAGGACTTGGATACTGAACTTCGTTTGAGTACTTCCTATCACCCTCAAACAGATGGACAATCAGAACGGACTATTCAAACCTTAGAAGACATGTTGAGATCATGCTCTCTTGACTTTCAGGGTATGTGGGATCAATATTTACCACTGGTAGAATTTTCCTATAACAATAGCTTCCATTCAAGCATTCATATGGCACCTTATGAAGCGTTATACGGAAAGAGATGTCGTACACCAACCTGTTGGGATGACGTTGGTGAAAGAAAACTTGTGGGACCAGAACTGGTGGAAGAAACAATGGAAAAGGTGAAGGTAATCCAAACCACATCAAATCAGCTCAGAGTAGGCAGAAGAGCTATGCCGATAACAGAAGAAAGGTTTTGGAATTTCAGGTGGGAGTTCATGTTTTCCTAAAGGTATCTCCCTGGAAGGGAGTTATACGTTTTGGTAAGAAGGGTAAGTTGAGTCCCAGGTACATCGGAACTTTTGAAATTCTAGATCGTATTGGGGCTGTAGCTTATCGTTTGGCGATACCGCCAAATCTCTCCAAAGTTCACGATGTTTTCCACATATCGATATTGAGAAAATACATGCCCGACCCAACACATGTACTTACCTATGAGGAATTAGAACTGGAACCCGATCTATCTTATTGCGAAGAGCCCATCAGAATTCTTGATGTGAGGGAGCAGGTGCTGAGAAACCGGAAGACTCGTCTGGTAAAGGTTTTGCGGAGAAATCATAAAATGGAAGAGGCAACGTGGGAACCTGAGGAACTTATGATGAAGAACCACCCGAGTCTTTTTATGCAGTAATACCCTAGAAATTGCGAGGACGCAATTATTTGAAGGAGGGGAGAATGTAACACCCCAAGCTTCCACGGTACGTTTCCCTTCGAATAATGCAATAGCGCGTGTTGTACGCAACCTCGAGCTCTAACACACACCAAAACTAATTAAACTAGCCGTTGTGAATAGTAATACATACTTTTTGAAATTTTATAAATTTTATTTATCAAAATGGACTTCATTTTTGGATTCGGAATATCGAAATTAGCCTATGTTGAATTTTTGGTATTATTCTGAGTACTTCTAATTTTTTATGAATTGTGAAAAATACTTAAAAACAACTTTTTTAATCAAAATAATTTATAGTGATAAATTATACTATTTAGTGATTTTAAAGTATAATTAGAATATATTTTTACCATTTTATCCAATGGTTGTCATTATAATTAATTTAACATTGAAATTGGACATAAACAATTGCCAATCTTTTGATATAAATTGTTTCTTAAAAACACGCTATATGTTGTAACAACAGAAATTAATTATAAAATTAATTAATGCAACTTATATGTTTGGAATTTTGTAAAATAGACATCATTTTTGAATTCGGAATATCAATTATAGCTTAGGGTGAAATTTTGGCCTTATTCTGAAAAACTTCAATTTTTGATGAATAGTGAAACCACTAAGTGGTTGTTAAAAACTGATTTTTCGTTAAAATGAAATATTACCACTTCTGTGATTTGATTTTCAAAAATCCGACATAAATGGTTGTCATTAAGAAGTAAAATGTGGTTCAATGAGATTAAAATAATTTTTTGTTGAATAGTAACTTTTAAGTTCTTAATCGCGATTAGAGGTAATTAGTGTAGTTTAAGGTAAAAATAATGTTTTAATAATATGAGATGAGCTTGACACTTGTCCTACTCCTATTGGACGAGTCATGGCCGACCAAGACAACCCATGGGTCAACTTGGGGACCCCATGGAGCCACTTTGGTTGGAAAATGACATTAATATATATTTATTTAATGTTAAAATTAAATTGACACAAACATGAGTTGTTTTACTAAAACAGTTTTTAAGTGGGGTTACACAAGTCCAAATTTTGACTATAAATATTAATTAGAAATATAAAAATATTTCCTACATCATAGTATTTTTTTTATAATTTTTAGACATTAAATAAATAAAATTATTTATGACATCATTATGATGCAGCGATGACCTCATTATTTAACGATTTTAATAAAATGAAAAGATAATGTAAAATCCAAGGCTTACACTTGTCCAAAGACTATTGGATGGGTCTATTTCGAACCCTTATCACCTTATACACTAATTATATAAGTGTGGGACCTTTTGAATCCGAAAAGCATTGTAAAATAATGTAACATTTCAATCTTTCCAAAAGAGCCCCTCCTCTCCTCTTATAAAAGGCCCCCACCTCTACCACGTTATTAACACTTTCAAGCCTTTTGGTTCGGCCAACATCTGCCCAAATACTCTCCAAACTTCTCTCCCTTCATTCTATAAGCTTTACTTTAGTCAGAAAGCCATCCTAAGGAGTCCTTTTGATCAAATCAAAAGGAAGAACCCGAAGAAGAGGTAATATTTTCATCACCCTCTTTCAGGTTTCTTTCTTCTTCCACTCCCTCTTTGTTTATTATTTCAATTCTAAAATTATAACTCCAGTATCTTCTATATACTGTGATGTTATTATAAATATGGAACAACCATATTCAGTATTCTACCCATCATTTGAATGACATGTCACCATACGTGCGTACGTACGGCTTACCGTCTCCACGTCGTGGTGTAATTGTTATTCAATATATTATTATTTAGATGAGTATAATAATGATATGTAATTCATGTAAATAATAAATATAACATGTTAATGATTCTGTATATATGATATACTGTCCAATTATATATTATTTTAATATCAAAATAATGATATTGTCGCTCGTGCGTACGTACGGACTACCGTCTCCACGAACGCGATGAGATCCATTCTCCGTCGTATCCATTCAAGTATAATTATCATTTGATGATTTAAAAATAATGTTTAAGGACATGATATCATTCTAGATATGAATAAGATACAACCTATCCATGAAAAACACGACTTACGTAACAAAACATATAAAAGAAAACGAGTAAGTTAACACCCGAAACAACGATAAATCTAAGATATTGTCAACAAAGCAATGTTAAAAGATCATATATGATATCATATGAATGTATATGATTCTTGTATAATTTAATAACAATTATTTCACCATTATACAGGAGGTTAACCTACCCCAACGAAGGAAAAGTACAAGGTAAGGGTTTACTTCACAACCTCTTCATTATCCAAGGTTGTTTATACATAATTATCTACTGGGACCTCGTTATCATCCACATCCATGTTTCTTAAAAATATCTATCAAAACATTTTTACTATTAAATGGAAAATGGGTTAAAGTCATTTATACCCTTATACGTTTTTGAAAGGAATCTTAACGTCGTTTTCCAAACAATGTACTTTTTGACCTTTTTGACAAATTTAAGGTAAGAATGTTTTTTTAACTTATACGGCGGGTGCGGCTATTTTCCGCCATTATAACTTCGTCGAAGCTTACCTTAAAAGATTATAATAATATTTTCAAAGTAAATGTATTATTTTATAATTATGGGACTTTTAAATGATTTCAAAAAAGAGAGATATTTCTCTCAAATAGCTTTGATTTCATCCATGTCAACATCCTTTGATGGGTTTTAAGTTTATTTGAAATTGATTTATGATAAAAAACTTCCATTGAGAATTTTGTGAAACATTTGACTGTGGATGTGTTATTTTTATACCATCCATAGTTTATGGAGAAACTGTTGACATTTCGTATGCTAGTTTTAATATGAATATTTTTGTTATGTTTAAACCTATTCATATGAGGAATGTATTGGACTTAATAAGTGATGGGTGGAGCCCGCTATAGCTCCTCGATGCATCGGTAGGTCTCATGAGACAACTAGACGTGGAATTGACCGAGGCCCTTTCCCAATTTGATTTATGGTTTTGGCCGAGGCCTTAATCATTTTAGACGTCTTGGCCGAGGCCTTGACAAAATGTTTCAGAATGTCTGGCATTATACATTCCCTCATTATGAAAGTGGTTATTGATATTTCATGTGATTATTCGTCTAGTAGAATATACATGTGAGTAAGTAATGGCATTATTTTATTTTACTTTTGCCATATTATGCTGAAGTTCAAGTTGAATAAGGCTTTTGTTTTAGTTATACATTGCCTTAAATGCTTATGTTTTCTTATGAAAGTTTCCGCTATATTGTTATCCTTACGGAGCATTTGAGCTCACCCCTTTCAATGTTTTATTTTTCCCAGGATGTGAAGAAGTGTATTATGACTGACTTGCAAGAATAGTCAGTGATGATATGAGTGTGGACTAGGGAGACCATGTTATTGTAGTTTTCATTTTTATGATGTAATGTAATGTTTATGAATGTATCTAGTGTTTCCAAGGCTACTAAACTAATCGGTCTTTCGAGACGTGATCTTTTGTGATCATGACAATGTTACGAAGTAATGCACCGACTCTGGGTAGCTGGGATTGGGGCGTTACATCTAAGAAAGAGGAAATAGGAGTGAAGCCACCTACCTCAACAAATTAGGCAAAACCAACAGACGAAGAACGCCAACAAAATAGAGTCAACTACTCCCCAAAACATCCTTAGATTCCTTCCCCTAGTACCAACCAAACCAAAAACCAACTTAAAAGTCATCCACTACCTTATATATAACCACCTTGGGCGTAGATCTAAGGATCCATCAAGAGGGAAGAAGGAGATCTAAGAAAACTAAAGGAAACAAGACTTACCTCGATCAACCTGCCTCTAAGCGCCCATGCAAACCTACAGATCACTTCCAAAATACCTGGTAAGTGTTCTCCCACCTTCACCAGAGAGAAATACCCAGTTAGGGCCGTCTAGGATAAAAAATGAGTGGTTTTAAAGATAAAATGGACTAGATCCTTAAAAATATGATCTAAGATGACTTCGCGCATGATTAGTCCGCACGGTTAGGCAAATCATGCGCTAACCGTGCGATAGTCACTGCTTGGAAGGGACACTCCACACGGCCTCCTCGCATGGTTTTCCCAAAGTGCGGACACCATGCGTTCTCCTCTGTCCAAAGTGACCACCACCTGCACGGCTTTCGCTCGGTTTGGGAAACCCGTGCGAAGCCCGTGCATCACCACGTTTTTCCCTTTAACACTTTAAAAGTCTCCAAAAATTCCCAACCATTTATCATATGCTTCATGTACTTAAAAGTTATAAAACAAGTGTTACTTACCAGAAACCAGGGGCACTACATTCTCCCCACCATTGGACTTTCCGTCCTCGGAATGTAGAAAACCATCGCTTGCCTGAAAGAGTTCTAACCACTGCTCTTTCATTTCTTTCTCACGTTCCCAAGTCTCTTCCTGAATCTGACCATGTTGCCACAAAACCCACACTAGACCGATGCTTTTTCCATGCAAGAATTTATCCTTCCTATCCACAATCCACACCAGAATATGTACCAACGAAGCATCCAGCTCTAGGTCAATGTGATCCCATCTTATCACATGGTCAGGATTGGGATGATACTTCTTTAACTGAAATACATGGAACACATTATGCACTGCACTGAACCGTGGTGGTAATGCCAATCGATATGCCAACTCGCCAACCCATTCCAGTATCTCAAAAGGACATATATATCGAGGATATAATTTTCCCTACTTCCCAAAACGATGATGTCCAAGCCTTGGAGAGATTCTCAAAAATACATGATCACTCACCGCAAATGACAACGGTCTTCGGCGATGATCCACATACGATTTCTGACGACTCTGTGCCATCTCCATCCTCTTTTTTATCAACTGAATCTTCTCCATTGTTTCTTGGACAAGGCTCGAACCAATTAGTGAAGTCTCACCTGTTTCCACCCAACAAAGTGGAGAATGACAAGGACCCCCATACAATGATTCAAATAGAGCCATGTGTATCAAGGCCTGATAACTGTTGTTATTTGATAACTCCACTAAAGGAATTTGCTCTTCCCACGAGCCCCCAAAATACATTACACAAGCCTGCAACATGTCTTCGAACATCTGTATCATCCTTTTGGATTGTCCATCCATCTGAGGATGATACGACTTACTCATATTCAACTGAGTTCCCAGGGATTTCTGTAACGATTTCCAGAAACAAGATGTGAACCTCAGATCTCTATCTGAGACTATAGACACTGGTACACCATAAATCTTTACCACTTCTCAGATATATATTTTTGAAATATCTTCCATCGTATGAGTTTAACGAATAGGGATGAAATGGGACGAATTGGTTAGACGATCCACTATCACCAAAATGGCATCGTGTTTCCGGACCGTTCTTGGAAGACCTATAACAAAATCCATTGCTATCTGATCCTATTTCCACACTGGGATAGGTAAATATTGTGACATACCAATTGGTCTCTGATGCTCTGCTTTAACCTGCTGATAAGTTAAGCACCGCGAGACGAACTCGACCACTTTACTTTTCATACCGCTCCACCAAAACTGCACCTTCAACGCCTTATACATATTCTATGTACCTGGATGTACAACCCAATTGAATGGTGGTAAGCATGAAGGAGTTGTTCCTGAGCAGTTAAAGGTACAACCATGCGATATCGAAACCGTAAAACAGAACTCCCATCTAGCTTCCATCCCTCAATGGTCTCCCTACCATTGAGTTTTGAACTTATTGCAACACAATCTACATGGGATGCCTGTGCCTCCTTTAATATCTCCACCAAATCAAGAACAAGTGAAAATGGAAAGAAAACTGCAACATCAGCTTGGTCTTCACATTCCATACGCATGTCGGCTAGGACCGACATCAATTGCCACTCATCTGAAGCCTTTTTCTCCAAATAAGCACACAACTTTCTGCTTAATGCATCGGCCACCGAATTTCCCTTACCCGGTGTATATATCAAGTCAAAGCTGAACATTTGAAGATACTCCATCCATCTTGTCTACCTCAGATTCAAATCTGGTTGTGAGAAAATATGATTCAAACTCTTATGATCCATAAACATAGTGAATTTATCACCAAAGAGATAATGGCACCAAGTTTTCAAGGCATGGACAACAACAGCTAACTCCAAATCATGTGTTGGGTAGTTCTTTTCATGCACTCTCAACTGTCTTGATCCATAAGCAACAACATGGTCTCCTTTCATGAGAACACATCCCAACCCAGATCCTGAAGTGTCACAATACACCATGTACCCCTGTCCTGATTCAGGAAAAATCAAGATGGGTGCTGATGTAAGGTGAACTTTCAAATCTTGAAAAGATCTCTGACATTCCTTAGTCCATTGAAATGCAATGTTCTTCTTTGTCAATGCTGTCATAAGAGAATATAGTCGTGAGAAGTCACACACAAAGCGTTATTAATAACTAGATAGACCAAGAAAACATCATATTTCAAAGACATTATTCGGCGGTTGCCAAGAAAAAACAACTTCTATCTTTTCTGGATCCAGTGAAACACCTTTCTCATAAACAACATGGCCCAGAAAGCATACCTCTTATATCCAAAAACCACACTTTGATAATTTGGCATACAAATGATGGTCTCTCAAAATTTACAACACTATCGCCAAGTGTTGCCCATGCTCATCCCTTGTTCTTGAATAAACCAATATGTCGTCCACAAACACCACAACAAAAGAATCCATAAATCGCTGAAATATCTGATTCATCAATTCCATAAAGCCTGCTGGTGCATTCGTAAGACCAAAAGGAATGACTACATATTCATAGTGACCATATCTGCTTCTGAAGTCTATCTTTAGAATATCCTCCTTCCAAAATCACAACTAGTGATATCCTGACCGCAAGTCAATCTTAGAGAACCACTGAGCTCCCCTTACTTGATCAAACAGGTCATCAATGCGTGGAAGTGGATATCTATTCTTTATCGTAACTTGGTTAAGTTTAAGTTAATCCACACATAGCCTCAAAGTTACATCTGCTTTCTTTACAAACACAACTGGTGCTTCCCACAGAGACACGCTTGGCCGAATAAAACCCTTGTTTTCCAGTTCTTCCAACTTCACTTTCAATTCCTTTAACTCCGTTGGTGCCATCCTATAAGATGGAAGTGAGATAGGACTGGTCCTCAGAAGGAGATAAATCGTAAACTCTACTTCTCTTATAGGTGGTAACCCTGAGCAGTTTTCAGGAAAAACATCAGGAAATTGATCCATGACTACTGGAAAACTGTTATTCGCGATCTTGTCCATCGATTCCAAGTTTAATGTAGCCAACTGGTAAGAGATCATTGCCACTAATGATGCCAACAATCCTATTACACCTACCTTCACCACTCTTTGTTCTCTAAAGAGATGCTCGACTCCATCCTCAGTCGCGAAACTGACTATACTGCTATAACAGTCGATGTGAGCCCTAAACTCTGTCAACAAATCCATACCCAATAATATATCATAGACATCCATCTCTAGCACAGAGAAATCCCATTTTATCTTAGCTCCATCAACAATTATAGAACATGCTCTACACATGAAGGCTCTACACTTTCTTTCACTGATAGGAGTTTGAATTTTTATCACAAAAGGCATCATTTCAAGTTTTGAGTTCAGAAAATCATCAATACAAGAAGAAAGAAAAGAATGTGATGCACCAGTATCAAACAACACTTGAATGAGGTTATAATTAAAAAGAATCATACCTCTCACTGTAGACGGTTCAGACTGGTCATCCCAATCACCTGTTCCACTCCATACAATTTCTTTGTTGCTGCACTTTGCTCCTTATTTCCTTGTTGAGATTGTCCTGCTTGAGAAGTCATGGTATTCCTGGAATCACCATAGCTAGATTTGTTCTGCTGGTGAGATTGATTTTTCCATTCTCACCCTGTCGAAGCATAAGATGCTAGAGACACCTAAGAAGGGTCACGAACACCCAACCGTGGAGCACTGCGACAATATCACTGAATATGACCCATCTTGTTGCAATTGTGGCATGCTCTCGGTGGTGCTATGAATTCTTGTTTTATGTGATCAATCGAGCCACATTGAAAACAACCATATTTCATCATGGGTTGTGGAGGAAGATTCACCAATCCAGCCATCTGATTCTGATTCGCACTCCCACCTTGGAAGTAGGTGTCCCTCTTCCGCTTGTTCCCAGAATTAAGGTTCCCACCCGTTCCCATGGGTATAATCATGCTTCCTACTCCCATAACTTTTGAGATGTCTCTTTCAGCTACCGTTTCTCTATTTACCATCTTCGTATAATCCGTAATACAGAGCACAACTATCTTCGAGCGAATCTCTTATCACAACCCTGATTCAAAGATGAGTTCCTTAAGCGACGTACTTGCGACAACTTCCGGTGCAAAGCGCACTAAATTCATGAATTTAGCCACATACTCCCTGACAGAGAGATTCTCCTGCTTCAGGCTGAAAAATTCCGTCATCCTCTGGATCTTGAACGTGTGCGGATAGAATTGTTTATTGAAAAATTCCTCAAATTCCTCCCAGCCCAGGCCTTGATCCACCTTAGCCTACACCACTAGCTCCCATAACTTTTGTGCAAGATCCTCCGGCATATACGTCACCAACTTTATTTTCAGTTCTTCCAGTGTGCCGATGAAATTGAAGATACGATTCATCCTATTCAGCCACACCTCCGCCCTTTCTGGTTCAGAATTACCCCGAAAGATTGGTGGATTCTACTTTTTGAACTGGACGGAATGGTCTACATGCCTTGTCTCATCCCTCTGATTCCCCTTGTCCACAGCCTGAAATGCTTGAACTATACTTTGGACTAGCTGCTGGTTCACCTTTGGCTCAGGTGTGACCACATTCTCCGCAGCCTCTTCTGTTTGGTTTCTATGACGCCTAACAAGTGCCATTTTCTATACAAATAATGGATGACATTAGTCTCACTTCCTAGCAACTGAAGGATTAGCATTTCAATTTCTATCACATCACTATTACAACATTGATTTCAAACCATCATTATTTTCCACATTTACCCATTTCTAAAAAAAAAACTTCTCTTTCTTTTGAAAATCAATCTATTTTCAAAATACATCAACCATTCTCTTTTCAAAACCTTTCATTTGAAAACAAGTTTAATATTTTCAGAAATCACACTTTTGCATCGAACCATAATCCATTTCTCAAAATGATATATGTACCCATAGTGGGAATTCATTCCTCTATTGCATGTCATGCTCGTCTCATTGGCTAAACCCATGACAATGAGATTTGTTATCCTATAAGTGTCTCCAAAACACTTATGTACCCAACTCCATGGTAAATTTAAGTTCATCATAAATGAGTTAGCTACGTCCTTTTATGCTCTACATTCCAAGTTTTGACAATCCTACTCCTTCCTAAGATGACCACATAAGGAATAGATACATAAGAATTCAACGGCAAGACCAACAAAAACTGATGACTCCTTGTTCCAAAAAGAAAGGAACAAGCTGATTATATTTATACCCCAAGGACCGAACAAACTGATACCATTTGTAATGACCCGCTTATCCTCATTGTCTTGAGAGTACAACGAGTCATTACTAGGCCTTAAGCGACATACCCAAGGCACCAAAGACTGGAAATAAATGCCGAAGGGTTTCAAAACAAGTGGGGGACGATTTACCCTTTTTGAACATACCACAGAGCCCAACAACCATAACAAAAAAAGATCAACTAAATGATGCATGCTAAAAGCTAAAACAACTAAACCATTTATTTTAACATAAACCAACCAAGAGTACCACAACAGACACCATCACTAAATCAGAGTAAACAGCGGAAAGACAAACTGAAAGACTAAAAGACGATAACCCAATTCCGCGCTCCACAAACTCCAAGCTCTAACATCATGAACCAGCCCAAGAATCTTGAAGTAGTGCTATAAACATGTGAAACTTTACATTTTCCAACATCCTGGTATATGAAATCTGCAAAAGCACCAACGTTCCAAAGCATGGGGTGAGTAATAAAACTCAGTAGGTTTTCCCCGATGACTTCCCAACCCATGCCTCTAGGATAAAACATGTTAGCACAATTATATAAAAAAATTTATATAAAAAAAATTCCAAAACAGTTCAAAATATAACACGTTCCATGTCAAAACCATTTTCCAACAAAAAACATATTTTTCAAGAAAAAGAAACCAAGAAAAGTTTCCAATCAAATTCCCATTTCCATTTTGGCACATTCATTCCATTTCACAAATCGATACAACCAACCATGAATGAAACATGGACCTTCCTATACTCGCGAGTGGTGAGTTATCCTTCCATTAAGCCATCACTTAGTGGACTACCTTAATGGGGGTACTTCACACCCTTATCTGTCCCTTTTGATGGGGGTACTTTTCCCCCTTATCAATCCCAAACATTTTATGGGGGTACTTATCGCCCTTATCCATACCAATGCATATGAACACACACCACAACCCATTCAAATCCATGCCAAAACCAAGTGTGTTCAAAACCTTTCAATAAAGCATTAATACTTTTATTGAAAACCATTTATTTCAATCAGCAAAATCATCACTAGTTTAAAATCACCAATTTAAATTCACTTCAACAAACACTTTCCAAAAACACACAATTTCCATCACCCGTTACTTAAAAGGGGTTTCAAACATTCTTTCACAGAAGATAAACAAACCATTTCAATCAAGGAAAACAATTTGAAACTAAGCCTTCAAGTTCTAAGAAATAGGAAACAGGAGTGAATCCACCTACCTCAATAAATTAGGCGAAACCAACCAACGGATGAAGAACGCAAACGAAACCGAGTCAACTACTCCCCGAAACTTCCTTAGATTCCTTCCCCTAGTACCAACCAAACCAAAAACCAACTTAAAAGTCATCCACAACCTTATATCTACCTACCTTGGGCATAGATCTAAGGATCCATCAGGAGGGAAGAAGAAGATCTAAGAAAACTAAAGGAATAAAAGACTTACCTCAATCAACCAGCCTCTAAACGCCAAGGAAAACCTCCAGATCGCTTCCAAAACGTCTGATAAGTGTTATACTACCTTTACCAGAGATAAATCCCGAGTTAGGGCCATGTAAAAGCAAAAACGAGTGGGTTTAAAGATAAAACGAATTAGATCCTTAAAAATAGGATCTAAGTGGACTCCGCGCATGGTTAGTCCACACGGTTTGGAAAATCGTGCGCTAACCATACGATAGTCACTGCTTGGAAGGGGCGCTCTGCATGGTGTCCTCACACGTTTTGCCCAAACCATGCACACACTGTGCGGTCTCCTCTATCCAAATTGACCACCACCTTCACGGCTTCCGCACGGTTTGGGCAACCCGTGCGAAGCCCGTGCGTCACCACTTTTTTCCCTTTAACACTTTAAAAGTCTCCAAACATTCCCAACCATTTCTCATATGCTTCATGTACTTAAAAGGTATAAAACAAGGGTTACTTACCAGAAACTGGGGGTACTACACATAAGGTATTTCATAAACCACACAAAATAAAACATGTAGTGAACAATGAATAAGTCTCAACAAAAGTAAATTGAGATGGTAAATCTCTTACCTTTAACCCTATTATGATTCACACATTCTCTAACTATTGAATAATAAAATTATTTCAATTTGATACTTTATTAATATACCTTTTCATGTTAAGTTTATTATTATTATTATTATTATTATTATTATTTCATTTATTACCATGACTTATTTAGTTACAAAACTGGTTTGGTTAACATTGGATGTTTTAGGGACATTTGATTTATAATATCAAAACAACATCTGTGTGTTGATCATGGTCAAAATGTTTATGGTTTCATTAACTCTATAATATTTAAAATATTATAATTTTCATATTTATATATTAATAAATATCTTAAAACCTACCATGTAAGGTGGTCAACGAATCACGTCGTTTCATGGAGATGGTAGTCTGTACATATGTACACACAACAGTTTTTTACTAAGTTAAAAATAAATAAAGTAGATAATATTTTAATTTTTTAAAAATCATAAATATGTTATAAATTTAATATTTATTAATTATTTATATCCTTATGACCAACCACGTGAGGTATTAATGAAAAATGAATCACATCACTTCATAGAGGTGATATTCTACATGCACGCACAAGTGCTACTATCAATTTCCAACCCATGGGAAGGGTATAAAGGTAAGTAATATATTATATTTATAGAATTATAATAATTTCATAAAAATATTATATATTTGAAAATTATATCTTTATATCCATCCATGTGAGGCATTGATGGAAAACAAAATACATTGTTTCCTGGAGGTGGTAGTCCACCTGTATGCACGAGCGATGTTTTTATTTATAATAGGATATAAAATAGATATAAAATAGTTATTTAATCAATATAATAACATTTTAGTATAATTTTTATACTAATTTAATTATTTTATAGTGGTTATAAAATATTTTAATGAGGTGTAAGAAGAAATAAATATGAAATAAGTCAGTTAAGACTTAAACCTTATCCTCAGATATCTCTCTTTGGATTACACCTTAATTATTTTAAGATTGGTCTTTTGAGAATACCAAAACCATTAGGATTTATGGAGGTATTTTGGGGATATATTTTAGTAGAGATTTATTGAACTAGAGTGCTCAAAAGGTGTGAGGAAGGGATGAGATGAGGTGTCCTTTTAGAAGTGAGGGGAGTGGAACACTTGTAATTTTTCTGAGCATTTAAATATTATAAAGTATTAATCATTGGAAATTTTCTCCAAAATAATAAAATTTTGAATCTAATGTGGCACGTTTTGAAATAATTATCCAATCATAATTAAGATAATATTTTTTGGTTTTATCACTTAGTTTTTACCTTAAATTACCTGATTTACCCATTACCGTGGTGATACATTTTTTTACATGGTAACTATCCATAATAACCTAAAATGAAATTATCCTGATTAATAAATTTGAAAATCATAATTAAAAATATGGAATACATTTTTAATTTTTCAATTTCTATAAGTAGAATTAAATAATTTTAATATAATTGGGAAAAACACAATGGAAAATAATTTTTAGAAAATTACATTTTATGTATAAAAATGAACTCATAAGAAAATAAAACATAATATTGATTCCTATGAAATTATTTTTATTATGTTTTATCAAATGGGTTTATGTTACATTAAAATAAAATCCAAAATTTAATGTGAATTTAAAATTACATTATTTAAAGAAAAGAAAAAAATAGTTTTGCAAAAAATCTTCATTTTTCACCATTAACACAAAAATAAATCTATACAGATAATCACACAAAAAAAAAATCCTAAGAAAATTATTACATACTATTTTAAAAAATTATATCCATTTTTTCATTTATAATTTTTAAAAGTGTTTTAAAATAATTATAATAACAGTGCATGAAATAAAAAAACCATTTTTGATGAAAAATAATTTTTAAAGTATAAAATGACTTTATTCTCATTAATTTCCTAAAAATAACAAAAAAATTAATTTTAATTCATTAAATTAGGTACATAATATTCTTATTTAATTATAATCATTTATTAATTATGATTAATTTTGTCTATTTAGAAAAAATACATTGTGAATATAAAATCATTTTTATGAAAAATATATATTTTACCTTTAAAAGTGGTCATCTTCATTTACAAGAAATTTATAATCAATTTATGAGTGATTATTCATTTTATTAATGAAAGTAATTCTATATATATTCTATAATATGGTTATTCTTATTCATACTTAACAAACCAATGAATAGCTCATAATGATCATGTTTAAATAATAATGTTTCTATAGTATATTGGGGCTCGCTTAAGCTCAGTACTGCATATACCACACAATATATATATTTTTCAAAAAAATTATAATATCTTGGGGTTTTATAATATTATCCTTGATTTTATCTACAATGTGACTCTAGGAGACTGGTTAGATGAGAATGATGTCACTATATTTGGGAAGTTCTGCCATAAAACTCACACTTCCCCCCTTGTTTACCAATAATTTGACTATACTTAATGTGCACTACCATTACTTGTATCTAGAGAATATATAATTCAAGCTTGTGAGTACACCCACACCTCTTAATATTAGTATATCTAGCTAAGAAAAGATAGAAGAAAACTATAAAATTAATACACTTTATAATGAAAATAAAATATGGTTTTAAAATTTAAAAGATTTGTATACATATACCTGAGGTAGGATGACTAATAGGCTATGATGGACCCTTAAGATGTAAAAAATCAATATCATATATAGTGGAAATTGGCTTCAATATATACTCGTGATGATCAATATACTGTGGATGATCAAATTCAATAGAGAAAAATATGGATTATAATGATATAAAATATTAAAGATATTAGAGAAGTAAAAAAATAATGGTGAGATAAAAGTCATTGGAAAAGTATAACAGGTATGAGGAGTAGCATCCGCCATTAATTAATGATAGGGTAGATGATGATATTGTATTAGAAAAAGTAGCGGTGATAACATAGGTGATCTAAATATCCCTGGTTCTATGAGGGGAATTTTAGGATAATAAAGGGAATTAGATGGTATATCTAGTGAATATTTTGGGTGTGATCAGGTACAATGAGTTCTCCAAGTAACACCAATACAAACCTTCGAACTGTTAGGATGAACACTATTATTACTAGTCTAATTGATGAATGGTTATATCTTTGATGGTGGTTCTTGATTAAAATTAAAAAATGATTAATGAAGTGACATTACATGTTATTTAATTGATATATATTTGAAATAATACACTAATAATAGGCATCATATGATGAATTACCATCTTTCTCATGTGTTGATCATTTTTAAACATTATCTTTATATATATCTCTTCAATATTTTTCATTTACTACATAGGAATATAAGATATATATTTAAATAAAAATTAATTAATAATTGGTAATATAATCAAGATGTAATATGTGACTTGAAATAATTAAGGAATACTAATTATCAAGCCAAACAAGATATATGTAGTGAAATTGCATAATTATTTCACATTTAGTTGTAGAATAACTGAAAACCAACAATATTAACATGAATATTTTTTGAAGTATAACATCAAGATTTCATATTTCTAACACTAAAATTCAATATTTTAACACTAATCATCCTAATTTTAATAGATTTACAAAATAAAATTAAGAAATCAAGAATTATAGCACTCGGTTTCTAAAACATGAACACCCCAAATCTACATTTTAATACCAAGATTCTAGATTTTATCATCAAGATTATATATTTTAGGATCAAGTTTCTAAATTTTTTAGTTACTCATTTTTATATCTATAATTTATAATATAACACCCATCATGAAATATGTATTAAAAAAAGTTTCAAAAAATAATGAAAAATGTTACAACACTCAGTAATATCCATTCATATTTTTATAGTTAACAACATCCTTCTATATTTTAACACTAAGAAAAAAAATTTCAATAGATGTAAAAAAAATTAATACATGAATTAAAAAAAATTCATTCATAGATGACAATGAGAATTAATTCAAAAGAAAACATTGGATTCTTGAATCAAGGGAACATGAGGACTAATAAAATAGTGATTTTCAGAAACTAATATTTGCACACAATCTTTATATTTTAACTTTTTATAAAAAAAATTATAATTTCTCCAACAACTAATTTGATACTTATTGAATATACAGGAGCACATATCATTCCTTCTTTAAATTTCCCTCTACTACTTTAGGTTCATGACCAAATCAAAAAATTGGAGTATTTGAATCATTATAGGCAATATTCTGATCAAGATCAATGGGGACATTAATGGTGTAAATTTCATCTACACCATCTTCAAAAATATGTATTTGGATTAATTAAATTATGGAACTGAACTAAGGGTTTAGAGGAAATTTTACATTAAACACTTTTTTCACCATTGACAATATAATATACAACTCATCGGTTGGAAAAAAGTTATTCATATCAATAACCTTAACTCCAAAATAATCTATAAATGTTACTTTTCATTTAATTGAATCAAACCACTTATATTTCATCATATAGTTTTAGAAATGAGTGTAATAATCCAAAATTGTGATTTTATCAACAAATCTATAATATGACACATTTTTTACATCGAGGTTAGCTACACACTACACTAGAGTAATAATCAGTAATTGAAGTTTAAATATAACTATCATTTTCAGTTCTCATGTTCACTGATTTACTAACTATAGAAAATACATATCCATTGACCACCGGTTATTTACATTCAAGAACCACATTATTGGGGATAATATCAAACACTCATAATTATAGATAGACTACATCAACTGGTAAAATAAATACCTAAAACATAAAAATATATTAAATTAAGGACTATAAATATTTTATTGTATAAATGCAATGGTATTACCTTCAATTTTAACTAATCATAAAACTATTTACTATAAAAATTAGCACTCCATCTTAAAAGAAACAAATGATGAATTCTACTAATTAATTTTTTATGTTACCTATATAATGTGATAAAAAAGTTACAAATATATATACAATTAAACAAGATCAAATAACATATATATAATCATATTACCTACTTGATATAATCATAAAACAAATCATAGTTAAACAATAATATATGATGTTCCATATCCTTCTTTTCAAGGCTCAAATTACCTAATGAATATGATCCATAAATTCCCCCATTTGGGTATGTGATGGGAAATTGATCTCCATTTTATCTGATTTATCATTTTAATTTCTCATGTTTTAGTTACATATTGTGCTTACCTCACCCAAATACATTGAAAAAATCTCCATAAATTCTTAAGCTAAACATCCCTTCATAATGGAACCTTCAAACTGGTTTTTTTCATGACATGATATTTCATTACAAAAATATTTATTTTGGTTGGAAACTTTGATAGAAAAGATAGTGCCCCCCTAAGAAGACTTTAATAGGAAGGTAGACAACCAAATGAAATATTACAAGAAAAATAGATGGAGAAAAATTTTCTATAACACACATAGAATTATGGGTCCATATTGATGTATTTTATTAAAAACTATCGATTAACATTTTAGAAAAAATATCCCTATAAATGTGGCATAATTGAATCACCTCCAACCTTATATTATTTGGTAGTAACTATCTAATTTCTAATTGAATTAACTCATGCAGAAGTATATGGAATTCATAAGCTTTTATAGATTTTAGTTTAACATCTCTTATATTGGTCAATTTTGAAATATTTCTTGGATATCCATATGGAACCTGTATAGTCTCAAGTACTTCTAAAAATTGATTTTTATTTCAATTTTTCATCACATAAGAAGCATAAATAACTTTATAGTAGTTTTTACTGATAAAATAATGATATAGTTTAGGTCTGATACCCCAATCCATTAAATTATATTGAACCCAATAATACATCTTTGATCTTCCCATGAAAATTTAAAAGAACCAAAAACAAAATTTTACATATTTTTTTCTCAACGTGCATTACGTCTATGCCATGATACTACAAATTGGTTGAACAAAAAAGAAAATTGAAGAAGATTCTTTTCTTCCTCAAATTATAATTGGATTCAATATAATCATTCATCCAATTTTTATATTTCAAATAACTTTTCCCATAATTAAGTATGATATCGTTCAATTTTTAAGTACATCAGTTCCTGAAAAATGCTAAGGTGGATAATTATTCTCAATGGTATCATTAAAATTTCAATGTTTTTCCTATATGAATGATTCATTGGAATGAATCATTGATGTACTATGAAACTGAATGTAATATGAGACTTACTCCTTTTAGATTTCATATTTTTCATAAAAATAGGTTAAGATAACTTACCCTTCACACTCAAACTAGACATAATCTCATAAGAAGGAAAATAATTTGTCATCTATCTAAGAACAACACACATATGAAATGTGTGTTTTGAAGAAGCATCATATATGTTTACACCATAATTCCAAAAAAATTTAAACTATTTTTTTTATGGTTATATGTACAAGTTTATATCATACCTAGGATCTAAAGATACAGATATAAGTATATTCTTGAAAGTAAATGGTTTTTTCATACACAAATATGGAGGAAGCTTATAAATGTGAATGAAAAATAGCCATGTACTATGTAAATCAAGCATATGAGAAAATATATTTGATAGACCCAACCTAACATTAATTAATTTAGATGTAAAATCAAAATAACTTGTATCACATGTTTTACATCATAATTTATTAGGAAGATGAAATAATTCATTATTATCATTATTTTCTTTAGAATCATTTCATAATATATTGGTTGATATTTAATCAAAAATGAAAATATTATTAATCATTGGAATCAATAGAAAAAGACACATTACCTTTTGTGGTACACGATATGTTTTTACATTTTCACTAAGCCTATATAGAGATATGACACATTATATGAGTCCCGAGGACGGACAATCCGACCTTTCGGCTTCTCCTCTCCCGAATCGCGAAGCACCCTTTGCCCCCGGGAATCATGAGCTCCGCGAGGTACTTCTACTTCGCGAGACGCCTTTGCTTTGTCTCGTTTTGAGCCCCTCTTCTGAGAGGGATGACCTTCGAGAAGCTCAAGGGAATTCACGAAAGAGGGGGATTCCCAAGGGAACCCGGGCAGCCGCGGAGCGTTTATGCTTCGTGAAACACCCAAGCTGTACTTGTGATCCCTATGCTAAGGCAGGATCGCTACGCATCGCGAAGCACACTACTTCGCAGCACCCTGCTTTGCGAGGCACCCCATCTTCACGAGGCAGTGCTCCGCGAATACTGTTCCACTTCGTGAAGCACCGTCCACTCACACCTATGCCCCATGCTAAGGCCAAGGCACTCTGCTTTGCGAAGAACACTCATTTGCTTGGAAATTCCTCTTCTCGTGTGACCCTCTAGGTTTTCACAATGTGATTTCAAATTCACATGGACAATACCACCCGTAGCATTGCTTCGCCTAATGCTTCTTCGTATAGGCACGCTAACGTCTATTGCTTCTTCGCATAGCCACGCTAACGTGGACCCCTTGATGGTTCGCTCCACAACCCCCCCTTGACTATGGCCTTACTGGTACCTTCCCTTCCCCAAGGACCAGAGGGTACCAGTTATGTAAGTCCTAGGGGTGCGGAGTGAACCCACCTCGTCCGAGCTGTAGGACGTTAAACTGCCAAGCACCACGTCCTCAACACATGACGTTAAACTATGACCCGACCTCGTGCCTCTCACGAAGGGTCCCCCCCCAGCTTGAACATTTTTTACGCCACTCATCTCCACCGGAGTGGAATCACCCATCCACAAGGGATGATATCCTCCTTATTGGAGTGGCGTATGTTCTCAGGAGAAGGGCGACCCTAGTTCCCCAACGGATGGTTTCACCCCCGTATCTCCGTACTTCCTCACTACCAAGGTCAGTGGAGGGCGTGATAGGGAACGAGGCACCTCCCATCATTGGTCCCGAGTCCCTCTTTCGCTGCGTTTTGTCGCACTCCGGGCCTCCATCCTGGAGTAAGTCCCAACACCATGGGCCGCCTAACGCGTAAGCCCCTCTTTGCTTCTCACGGACACATCCTTCGCGACGTGATCGTCAGGTCCTTGCAACCTCTTGTTTCTCACACCGAGCATGACTCACGTGGGCTTAGAGTGAGCACCGACCCTGACCCCCACCTTCAGCGAACTGCGAGGACTTTGATCCATGTCAAGGCGTGGTACGTAAGAAGCCTCCATGAGGTTCAAGCCACATTACTCGGTCGTTCATTCAAGTCGAGTTTCTCCGTCGTCCAGCATGACGTTAAACTGCACGCCCCGTCCAGCATGACGTTAAACTGCACGCCCCGTCCCGCATGATGTTAAACTGCATATCCTCGTCCAGCATGATGTTAAACTGCATACCCTCATCTAGCATGACGTTAAACTATATGCCATTGTCCAGCATGACGTTAAACTGTATGCCCTCGTCCAGAATGATGTTAAACTGTACACCCATTTGAACTACGAGGTCTTTGATCCATGTGAAGGCATGGTACGTAGGAAGCCTCCATGAGGTTCAAGGCCACCCATCATCCAATTCACATCGAGTTCTACCTACGTCCAACACGACGTTAAACTGCAATTCCAGTCCGACGGCAAGCCGTTGTGACCAACCCGAACTACGAGGACTTTGATCCATGTCAAGGCGTGGTACGTAGGAAGCCTCTACGAGGTTCAAACCCACCATCCGGTCATTCCGACCTCATTCACGTCGGTTCACCCCCGTCCCGCATGATGTTAAACTGTATTCCACAATTTGAACTATGGGTAATTTGATCCATGTCAAGGCATTGTACGTAGGAAGCCTCCCTGAGGTTCAATCCCAACAATAATTGGCCCAAACCGTCTCCTTGTCGGTGTGCCAAGCCCCCATTTTCACCCGAACTATGAGAACTTTGATCCATGTCAAGGCATGGTACGTAGGAAGCCTTCCAGAGGTTCAAGCCCATCTCCCATCGGACCAAGGTCCCTCATTTACGTCGGTTCACCGACACCCACCGCCTGTCGTTTATTCACGTCAGGGTTCACTACCGTCCCGCATGACGTTAAACTGTATTCCATCAATCCTTTGAACTACGAGGACTTTGATCCATGTTAAGGCATGGTACGTAGGAAACCTTCTCAAGGTTCAATCCCACCACTAGTGGACCCACGGGTCTACTTTCACGTCGGTTCACCGATGAAACCCTTTGAACTACAAGGTCTTTGATCCATGACAAGGCATGGTACGTAGTAAGCCTCCCTGAGGTTCAAGCCCATCTCTCATCGGACCAAGGTCCACCCTCACGTCGGTTCGCTGACGCATCGGACCAAGGTCCACTTTTACATTGGTTCGCTGATGACATCCATCGGACCAAGGTCCATTTTCACGTCGGATCGCTGACGAATTCCATCATCTGAACTACAAGGACTTTGATCCATGTCAAGGCATTGTACGTAGGAAACCTTCCCAATGTTCAAGCCCACCACTAGTGGACCCACGGGTCTACTTTCACGTCGGTTCGCCGACGAAGCCCCTGTGAACTACGTGGTCTTTGATCCATGTCACGATATGGTACATAGGAAGCCTCCACGAGGTCCAAGCCCACCACCACTAGGACCCTCCTGGTCCTCCCCATCCAAGTCAGTTCGCTGATGATGCCCATTGGACCAACGTCCACCCTCATTCCGGTTTACCGGCACCATCCCGAACTACGCGGACTTTGATTCCCTGCCACGAGGATACGTAGGAAGACCCTTCAAGGCTCAAGCCCAACTTCACCGTTGCCCTTGCGATGGTTCCTTTCCATTCCCCCTTCCACTTCATTCATCCATCCATCATCCACCCTGATCCTCGCCTGGACCGTCATATCTCGGTGAGACCATGTCGATACGCTCCTCTTCACAGCCGCCCATGGGATGGCCCTGATATCGGAATCCCTTCAAGGGAAATCCATCAATCCGATCTATTCTAGCTAATTCTCTGATCGGGCTGATCCATCTCCGCTGGACGTTAAACTCGCGGTGTACCCTGTGTTAAACACGGGAAGCTGAGGAAAACCTCAGATATGTGCCTATGGCGTATAATTCCCCGCGCTCGATGTGGGATGCCTCGGGCTTCCACGCCCTCGAGAAGCCCTATGACCAGGGATAATAGACAGACATGCCAGGTTCCCCAGTATCCAGACACGCTACTGATGCCTCAACGTGACTACTCCCCCGACTGAAGGTTGCTGCCCTGACCGGACCCTTTGGAATGTCCCGACAGAAGCAGTGTAATTAACTGGCATCCATGGAAACATGGCACTGGGAAGAGTTTCACGAATAACATATTAAATCTATGAGGGAGACCCGGACTAGGTGACAAGTTCTGAGGAGGAATCCACATAAGGAAGAACCGACATCTCATCATCCCGTTTCGATCAAGGAGCAGACATCCCTGAATAAGGAGCGAATGCCACCCGCCTTTGGAAAGCGGGAACGCGGGGAAACAATCATAACGCGTCCTCCTCCGTGGACGGACGGATGCGCGCGCCCCGCCGAAAGCGTCGGAAACAGAAATGGTGAACCCGAAATGAAATTATTCTCCTCAATGTGGAGATTAGTAGCGTTCAAGACACTAGTAGATTGACGTGTCACTGGATCCAGATATCCGGCGCCTGGTCCCGCCAAGAAAATAGCGGGCCTGTCGTGAAACTCACCGGAAGTCGGGGCAGTAGAACGTGGGGCACTCCGTTTTGCAGCGTGTTGGCGTGGATCCTTCTTACAGAAGTGGAGAATGGAAGGATGCTGGGGAACTGGTTGTCAATCCTTTTCCTCTCAGTGCTGATGAGTTGATCCCTTCGTTTCTCAGGAACCAGGTTGATGTTATAGAGACACGATCACCACCCGCTAGCCTACGCAGGGGCAGGGGCAACATCGCCACAGCCACCCCGCATGGCGTCGCTACCGCCACGACGGCCGCCACATCACGGAATACGGGGTGCCCACGTCCCCTTTCCCCATCAAAGGTCATCCAGCGAAGGGTGATCAACAACCTCGTGCACAGGTACGAGGAGGAAGGGGTCATCCCAACTCGGGATATGGACTGCTTGGACCTGGGGGCCTCCAGGCCCCACCGTCAACACCGCCCTAACAGGCCGCGCAGGGAGCCCCTGCTCCCCACCCCAACATTCAACCGTTTCGGGAGCCTGTCCCCGGAACGCCTTGATGACTCCTCGCCTTACGCTGATGAGGCGGGTGCCATCCAGCTCATCCCGCTCAGGGTCCCGACCCAAGGGCTCCAGGCAAGAGCTCCCGCCTGGCCGCGTCAGCGCCGCCATCCAGCTCCGCAGGAAGAGCAGTCAGGCCATGCCCCTACACCACCCACACCAGCTCGCCTGACCCGACGTCAGCGCCAGGCCCGGGCTGAGGACGCTTGCCCAGATGCGTCAACATCAATAGCTACAGTGGCCCGCGCCACCGCCGACGTGCATCACGGAGTCCCTGCATACACTGAGCAGGGGCACTTATTCACCCAACCAGGATCAAGACCCCAACCGCCCCACGGGCAGGCTGGGTTGACTGTCCGGGTTGCAGGCCTGAGTGGTGATCGCCGCGAACTAACCTGCGGTGATGTCACCCCGTATGGAGGCCCTCCCCGTACCACTACTCCATAGAGCGTGGGCCTTCCCCGCTCCGAAGCTTGTCATGGAGGTATTCCCCATGCTACCCCCATCCCGAAGGAAGACCTGCCCCGCGGCAGTGATGCTCGGCGCAGAAACCTTTCCCGCGCCCACTATATAGGGTATGGAGTCCATCCTCCTGTCCCTGACCGCCGATCTGAAGGCACTGCCCATCCAGTTCTTCTCCAACGTGGGGGCCCTCCCTACGTCCTCTCTACAACCGGCGAAGGTCCTCCTTGCCCCAGCAACTCGAGGAGTGAAGGTCAGCCTCGTTCCACCCGCATCGACCATGGAGGTCCTCCCCATGCTCCTGCCGATTCCAACAGAGGCTCCGCCCACAAGGGTGTTATCCATGGAGGTTCTCCCCATGTACCCTTCGACATTTGCCCCGGTTCCCCTCGCACTTTGGCTATCTCGAGCGGGGGTCCTCTCCGCAACGACTCCAGTGCCGCCCTGAGACTACATGATAGGGATCAACCCTGTCCCGAAGAGCCACCCCAGGGCAGGAGAGCGGGTCGTTGCCGCCACAAGAAGAATCCTGTGAAGGCCCGGGCGGAGATCAAACCTGCTCGCTTCTCCGACTCCGAAGCGGAATGCGACTCAGCAATGGAACCTTCTCCCCTCTCCTCCGTATCAAGGAATGGGGAAAGAACCAGACGCGTTAGCCTCATTCTCCCGGAATATGAGGTCCACCAGATTCCCATCTCTCTCTGCAGGTACATCCAGGAGGAAGAAATCTTGGGAATTCCGTAGGTCTCGACTGCGCAATCACCGCCATTGTCACCAGAAGCACCCTCTACCTCTACCAGAGATCACAGAGAGCTATTTTGGGGGCCAACGATGGTAGATAGACGACATGACCTGTCGCCGGTAGCCGCGACTCCTGTGCCGGAAGCTGTGGCTATTATCCCATCGTATCGTGACATCGTGGCCAGGTCACCTTACTCTTCGGAGGATGGCCCGGAATTCGGCGGCCAGTCAGCTCGTTCGCCGTATTCTCCGCCGCCAAGTTTACTATCCCAGAGGTCTGCCTCGGTACCACTACCGGTCCCTCAGCTGCCCCCGGTTGATGAGTGGGGCAATACAGGGCCAGACCCCGAGTCCGAACCCAGGAGCTTCTGGAGTATTCTTGCAGCGGAGTACTTCCCGGAAAAGTTCTGGCCGACGGCGGCGTCGAATTTTCGCACACCAGAGTCCCTTAACCCTGAAGAAGTGGGGTGCTTTTGTTGAACCCTATGGGAGACACACTTCCTCCTTCGTTATGAACGAGTGGTGTACCCCAGAAGTCGAGAGCACTTCGAAGAAATTGGCGAGCAATGCCGCCTGATCGATTCGGCCACACTCCTTGTGGCCCAGCACCCCGAGTCGCCAGGCCGTCAGAACACCCTTCAATAGAAATATGTTCAGAGTTTCAAAGTACTCCGCAGAATCGTCAGGGAAGCTACCCCCATGTGCAAGTCCGTGGTTGGGGACACTATGCCGCTCTCCTCTTCGACCCTATCCGACGGCAGCCTGATTCGCTATGCGACATCGAGGACATGCCCTCGAGAGGGGTCGCGGTCCACATGGATGACATAGTGGACAAGGAAGACGAGATTGAATTCCTTGATGGAGACTTACCCCCCGAGGGCGTACCGCCACTGCTGGACCCATCAGGGAGGGTTACCCATCAGCAGAGGAATATGCTAGGCCTCCCCGTAACCACTGAGTCGCTGGTACTCGGTCGAAATACCAGCAAGGGTAAGGAGCACGTCAGAACTATCAAGCACTCCGACCCGTCTACCTCTGTGCAGAAAACGGAAGAAGATCCCGAGAAGGCCACGTTACGCCAGTAGCTTGCTGAGCAGAAGAGGCTGGTTGACGAACTCTTGACTGAGCGCGCCGCAGAGCGGCGACCCGACTATGGTAATCCCAGGCCGGGGCAGTAGGGGCAGGAACAATTTCCCCCCGGTGAGATGCCTCCAGAAAACCCTGATCATGCTACTGCCGCAGACAGGGCAGAAGCCGGAACTTACGGAAAGAGGGCGCGATACGTCTCGCCAAACCCCCCCGAACGACGGGGCAATCTGAAGAATCTAGTACGAGTTCCCCCAGTCGCCCCGCTGGTCCTTCCGCCAGTTGATCCACGAGCTGTCGAAGCCATCTACCGTGTTGAAGAACCTGGCAACGCACTTGTGGTTAGGGATCCCCGTCAAGACAGGGACCCCCACCCGGATGATCTTATTGCGGCACTCACAGCCCGCCTCGAAGCGTTGGAAATGTGGCAGGTGGCGGTCCCACCGGATGGCAAGCCGTATCCCGCGTGGGTGGATGATATGCCCGCTCCCCCAGGTTTTGGGAACCCCACTTTCTCACCCTTCAACGGGACAGGGGACCCGCCGCAGCACTTGGCTCATTTTTCTTCCAGGTGTGACCCCATGCTAGGGACCCCGGCTCAGCAAGAAGCCGCCAAGCTCCGATGTTTCGTACAGAAATTGGAAGGTCCGACATTCGTCTGGTACAACCAGCTCCCTATCAGATTAGTGACCAGTTGGGAGAACCTCTGCCGGCAGTTCCTATACCAGTTCAGCTCCACCACGCGGAAGACCAGTATTGCAGACCTCTTCAAGTGCAAGCAAAGGCCTGATGAGCGAGTTACAGATTTCATCGCCCGGTGGAAGGGACTTACGTATTCCATCAATATGCCACTGACTCAAGAGAAATTACTGACGATGTGTGTGGGGAACGTCAAAAAAGAGCTAGTACCCTCCCTAATTACCCAGAACTACCCTGGAGGGTTCAGAGATTTCTCAGATAAGGCTTATCGGCTTGAGTAAGATCTGCAACAGGCTAGTCAGGCATGTTCGTTGCCCCCTATGATCCCAGCCAGGAGGACCGCCAGGGCTGAACCCGCCGCGGTGGCCCAAACAGAAGCCCCTAGGTAGCTGGAATTACTACCAGTGGAACCATCCCCGCAGCCCCGCAGAGGTCCTCCACCTCAAGCACAGGCTCCTGCCCAGCAGCGACCGCCTCAGAACCGACAGGTTCCCCCGCGCAATGCGCCACCGCCACCCAGGCGAGACAATCAGGCGCCGCCTCCTTGGAAGGCCCCTCCGGCCCCTCATCAGGGCCAGGCCCCCAGGGAACCCTATCCGGAAAGAAGGCACCAGACTTATTCGTTCAATGAAAATCAGGTCCCTGGCTATTTCCGAAGTGCTCTAGAGCAAGGGATTGTGCGCTTGCCCGAGTGCAGAAGGCCGACAGAGGCGAATCTCACCGATCACCCCAACTACTGTCCTTATCATCAGATTCTGGGGCACACCCTCAAGCAATTCTATGTGTTTAAAGACTAGCTTCAAGACCAGGTCAACAACAACATAGTCAAGTTGGGCCTGACACCAACACAAGTGGCGGGTGTCTTTGCAGGATCAGAGATCGGCAGCGACAGTGAAGGCGAGTGGAAGCAGGTTCCCAACCACGGATCCCGGAAATATGATGACTGGATGGCTCGAAAGACCATCGTCCGTGCCCATGGTATCATCCGGGCGTTCCTGAAGTAGCTGGAACCTTCAGAAGAAGTATCCAGTACCTCCGCATCGTCTTCACAGTTGACCTCTTCCCAAAAGGGAAAGTAGCGGCGACACAAGAAGAAGAAACGCGCACCACCATTGTCGTCGTCATCCCACACTCTCGGCGACTTTATTCCCCCTAAAATGGGGATTCCTCCCTGAATCCGCCCAGTGGTGGATGACTCCTCGAGCGACAGCTAGGGGTACGCTTCGGTTAACACCGTGGAGCTGGTAAAGCCCTATATGACTCTCGAAGAGGGGGAACGCTAGACGAACCTCCCCAACATTTCCAGCCGACGTCAACGTCAGCGGAATCGCAACCGCGCCAGTCATCGAGGTACGTCAGTGGGCACTTTCAGCCAAGACGTGCACACTACTAAGACCAGACAGCAGGCTCAGCGTAGAGCACAGCACGCGCAACCCCATCTAACGCCCTCAGCTCTACCTCCACCGTCGTTTGTGTTACTAGATCAGGGAGAGCTGCCTCGTTCGTATCCCAGTCACTCTTGCCCGGCTACAGGCCAGCCTCTACTGTCCAATCCTAGTCCGACATCTACTCTCCAGGCATCAACTAGTAGGAAACAGGATGTACCCGGTACTAGCTGATCGCCGATTCAACTGGCAGGACCCGCTATACCTCCAAATGCCGAATGACCTCCTGTAAGCAGAGGTTCATGTTTGGCACGAAAGTATGATGTTCTGAAGCACCTGGACGACATTCTGGCAAGGCTTTCTATCCTTGAGGCCCTTCGCCTATCATCTGAAATGCGCGAGGCACTTGCCGAGGCCCTAAGGAGCCCCCCCAGTTTGAGACAGAGGTAGCAGCTGCAGAAGCCTTTCATACCGAGACGATTGAGAACACCGAATGTCAGGAAATTATCTCGTTCTCTGGTGAAGATGAGGAACCTCCTATACAGGGGCACATTCGCCCGCTGTACATCACTGGCCACATCAATGGTGTGGAAGTCCGCCGCTGCCTCGTTGACACGGGTTCCAGAATCAACCTAATTCCGACTCGGACATTGCGAAATTTGGATCTGTCTGAAGGTGATTTAACTCCCTCTAACCTCAAAATCTAGGGGTACGACAGGACCGAGCAAACCCCAGTCGGCAAGATCCGCCTGAAGACTCAGTTCAGTGGCTTAATTTCCAGCACCGAGTTCATGGTCGTCTCTCAGGACACGACCTACAACACATTGATGGGTAGGCCATGGATCCATCTGCACGCAACGATCCCTTTGTCGTATCACCAGTGCCTCAAATAATCACTAAATGGTCGAGTAGGCGTGCTCCAAGGAGATGCGTCTCCCTTCGCTTCTTGTGAGGCCCTCTATCTGGATGCGGTTTATTACAAAATTAAGGATAAGCAAATCCTAGTAAGTGAGGATGAACCCGCCCCGGTCACAAGTGATCCCTGGGCAAGCATGGATGACGCCTATGTCCTCCCGATCCACTGATTAGAGGCCACGACCCCTGATATGGGGCAATGTTTTGTTGTTTCGGGTACCCAAGGAAGGCATGTTCCCATGTCCAAGCGACGGCGGAAAATCACCTCGTACTCCTACATCAACCAGGCTCAGGTGATCCCGGAACCTCCTACCCCTGTACGGTACCAGAATTTCAAGCTTATGACAATGGCGGTACGCCATACGTGTCTCTTCTGCCGGGCTGGAATCCACCGACTCAGGCCGACACGTCACCACTGCTTTGATATCATCAAACGTGGCCCCTTAGGCCGAAGGCCAGATGAGATAGGATCGACTGCCTTCATTGCTATGGTCTCAATGGAAAGTTAGTCTCCTGATATGATGACCACTGCTGCCCGTGCCGGCACCAGCTGCCCCTCAGGTTTTGATAGCCCATAAGTATCTCCCGTCGCGGGAAATCCCCCCACGGGTGGGGAGGAAGACCTGGAGGATTCTCCCCCCGCCTTTGAGGAAGGCGTCTCTACCATGATTGATGAACTGATACAGGTGAACCTTGGTAGTGAGGCAGATCCGAAACTCACATTGATCAGTGCAGCTATGTCCCCCGAGGAGCGGCAGCAGTACGTAGACTTCCTCAAAAAACACCGTGACGTGTTTGCCTAGAGTTACAATGAGATTCCAGGACTAGATCCCCAGGTAGCTGTTCACCGTCTGGGCCTCCCGGCAAAACATCGTGGGTTTAAGCAGCCTCCCAGGAAAATGCACCCTTCTCATGGTGCTATGGTTGAGGCCGAAGTTGACAAGATTATCAAATCCAACTTCATTAAGGAAGTCCAGTACCCCATGTGCTTGCCAATATTGTGCCAGTTAGGAAGAAGAATGGGCAGATCAGAGTTTTCATCGACTTCCGTGATCTTAATCACCACTGCCCAAAGGATGACTTCCCACTCCCGGTGACAGAGTTATTGATTGACGCCACGACCAGGTTCCAAGATCTCTCTTTCATGGATGGGTATTCTGGGTACAACCAGATCCAGATGGCCCCCGAGGACGAGGAGTCCACTGCCTTCAGGGCTCCCCAAGGTACCTTTTTCTACCAGGTTATGCCATTCGGTTTGAAAAATGCAGGTGCCACTTATCAGAGGGCCATGCATCGCATATTCAAGCCGATTCTCGGGACATTGGTGGAATGCTACGTAGATGATCTCGTAGTCAAATCATGTCAGCGCCAGGACCATCTCAAAGACCTTGAGAAGGTGTTCGGTTTCCTCCATTCCCGTCACTTGAAGATGAACCTGTTGAAGTGTGACTTCGGGGTCACCAATGGGAAGTTTCTGGGATTTGTTGTCAGATACCGAGGTATCGATATCGACCTGGAGAAGATCAATTCCATCATCCAAATTCCTCCCCCGAGCAAAATTCGGGAACTTCGAGCCCTTCAAGGCCACATAGCCTATATACGCCGATTCATTGCGAATCTGGCCGGCAAGTGTAAGCCCTTTTCCCGGCTCATGAAGAAGGGCACCGCTTACAAATGGGATGAGGAGTGTCGGACCACCTTCGAGGAAATCAAGCAGTATCTACTCCAACCTCCGGTCTTGATGCCACTCGTCTCCGGAAATTCGCTCGTCCTTTAAGTGACCGCCCTGGAAAGATCCCTCGGTGTGATGCTCTCCCATAAGAATAAAGAGGGTACTGAGAACAATCTCTACTATCTCAGCCGCATGCTTCTCGATACGGAGGTCAGATACTCCCCTATCGAAAAAAGATGTCTTGCGCTCTTCTTCGCCGTGCAGAAGTTGCGACATTACCTGCAGCACCATGAGGTGCAATTGGTCTCCTGGGTAGACCCACTGAAGTACATCTTGAACCGCCCCATGCTGACTGGCCGACTAGCACGGTGGGCGGTGATTCTCCAGAAGTTTGATATCAGGTTCGTACCTCAGAAGGCCATTAAGGGACAGGCGTTGGCAGACTTTTTAGCTGCCCATCCAACCTTCGCGGATCAATCCCCGGACCTAGATTTTCCTGATGAGACAATCCTCTCAGTCGATCATGCCGTCCCGTGTTGAAAAATGCATTTCGACGGCGCCTCCCGGAGCCCCACCGGTAGGCGGCTCAACGATCCCAAGCTCAACAGAGTGGGCCTGGGTATTGTCTTCATTACCCCGACGCAAGCCGTCCTTCCATACTCATTCCTGTTGTCAGAAGGCTTTACGAAAAACGAGGCAGAGTACCAGGCTCTCATCACCAGCCTTGAGTTGGCCCTTGAGATCCATGTGCCCCATCTACATGTGAAGGGAGATTCCGAGCTGGTAATCAAACAGGTTAATGGCGACTACGTCATCAGGAAGCCGGAGCTTGCACCGTTGCTGGAGTACACCCTCCACCTAATGGCCCAGTTCTCTTCTCGACCAGAGGTTACCCATGTCCCACGGTCACAGAACGGTCAAGCAGACGCCTTGGCTGGCTTGGTCACGTCGCTCGCAGAACCCGAGAAAGATGATTTGATCATACATGTGGCACACCGAAGAGTCATTTCCCCCGTCACCCAAGAGGACAATGATGGCCTGTGGGTAGGTCATCTCACCGCCGGACCCTCCACGTTAGGGGTCCCAAGTTCGCCAGACACAGTGAATTAAGCCACTCTCGATTGGAGGGCACCTTTTGTCAAGTATCTCCAAAATGGTTGCCTCCCGGATGACCGGGACGAGCGCGAGCGAATCCGACGCCGCACGCTGCAATTTACCCTCCAGAGCGGCCCCCGTCTTGAACAGATCATTTATAAGCAGAGCTTTCTATGGTGTCCTCCTCCGTTGTATCCAAGGAGTAGAGATACCTCAAGTTATGCAATAGGTTCACGCCGGTTCCTGTGGCGCCCATCAAGCTGGGCCGAAGCTGTCCCATCAAATCTGGAGGTTGGGGTACTTCTGGCCCTCTATGATCCATGATTGTATTGGGTATGCCAAGAGATGCCACATGTTCCAAGTTCATGCCAACTTCCTGCATCGGCCGCCAGAGCCCCTCCACCCCACCAAGTACTCTTTGCCATTTGCGGTATGGGGACTTGATGTAGTGGGACCGTATCCACCGGCAACAACCCGCCAGTGTAGGTTCATCCTGATAGCTATAGATTTCTTCTCCAAGTGGGCAGAGGCAGTTCCACTCAAAGAGGTCAAGGCCCGTTCCATCGTTGACTTTGTGAGCTCCAATATTATCCACCGGTTTGGGGTCCCTCACGCCGTTCTCACCGATAACGGCACCAACTTCCGAGCAGCTGAACTAAAGAAATTGTACGCCAAGTACGACATCCGGTTGAACCATACCTCCCACTACCACACGTAGGCAAATGGACAGATCGAGGCGTTCAACAAAACCCTCTCTAACATTCTGCAGAAGATGGTTGGTCAGAACAAGAAAATTTGGCCGGAAAAGCTCCCCAACGCCCTCTGGGCTTATCGGACGACGAATCACAACTCTAACCAGGTGACCCCATATTCCCTGGTGTATGGAGCTGAGGCTCTCCTACCCATTGAGATCCAGCTGCCATCATTACGCATTGCAGTCTATGATCACCAGACATCAGATGAGGTAGCCAAAATCCGTCTAGCTGAATTAGAATCACTGGACGAGAACCAGCTTCGTGCCCTGCACAATTTGGAAAGGCATCAAGATAAGATAGCGAGGGCCTTCAACAAGAAGGTTCGTCTCCGTTATTTCCTATAAGGCGACCTAGTACTGGCCCTTCGAGCGCCAATGATTCCCGGTAGGAAACCACCCAAATTATAACCCAAATGGGAAGGGACTTATATCATCCATAAGGTTTACTCCAATAGAGCATACTCCTTGGTGACCATGGATGGAGAGCGCATAACCCTTCCCACCAATGCCAAGTTCCTCAAGCGATACTTTGCCTAGGGAAAGAAGGGTCCTACACGACCTTAAACTGCATCTTTGTCCTGCAAGACGATAAACTATGAAATGGTCCCGCATGACCTTAAACTGCACGTTATGGTCCAATACGACCTTAAACTGTAAAGTCCTGCACGACCTTAAACTACATCTTCATCCTGCAAGACGATAAACTGAAAAATGGTCCGAGCTCTATGACTTGAAACTAAGATCTCTCCCCGTCCTTACTGCAAGACATTAAACTGCAAGCCAGCTAGGCCTTCTTGACCGAGGCTCAGCCTCAGTCCCCTTGGCCTCCTCGGGCCCCCGTCCCCCCGTCCTTACTGCAAGAAATTAAACTGCAAGCCAGTCAGGCCTTCCTGACTGATGCTCAGCCTCAGGCCCCTTGGCCTCCTCGGGCTCCCGACCCCCCGTCCTTACTGAAAGACGTTAAACTAAAAGCCAATCAGGCCTTCCTGACCGAGGCTCAGCCTCAGGTCCCTTGGCCTCCTCGGACCCACAACCCCGTATTCACCGCGAGACGTTACACCACAAGCTGGTCAGGTCTCCCTGACCGCGGTCCGGCCTCAGGCCCCTGGTTTTCCCCGACTTAACCTCTTGCGGGATTGTACGGTATGGTGTGGGACTACGTCCTCATACACGTCGGATTGCTTTCCATACCTTACATATCCCCAAATGAGATGCTCCTCATCCCGCATGATGTTAAACTGCATCTTAAGAACTACGTGTGGCTTGATTCCCATCTTCATGGGATACGTAGGAACGCTCGGACGCCTCGTCTTGAGGCCAGCCCCAAGCTTTTCTCTTCCACTACCCCCCCTGGGAATAGTTTCCTCAGAGGATATTTTTGTAGCGTGGGGTAGGCTTTTTTAGACCCGCTCATACAACCCCGCTCATACAAGGATTGTAAGGGTCGCACCATGTTCCCCTTCCCGTTCTTCTATCCTCCCACGTCCTCACCGCATGACGCTAAACTGCATGGCCTTCAAGAACTACGTATGGCTTGATTCCCATCCTAATGAGATACATAGGAACGCCCGAACATTTTGTCCGTTGGCCCAGCCCAAAAGCCAAAATCTTCCCCTCAGGTCAAGACATATGGCAGGGTGCACACTTTTTCCCCAACTCACATCGAGAAATCCTCAACCTGGCTACACATCCCCCCTAAAGATGTTTGCCTCTTTCGTGGATGGATACAGCTATGCTTCACCCACTCCTTGACTGGGATTCCATCATGTTTTCACACCCAGAGGGACCCCCAAGAACGGCCTGGATACTACGCCCAAGGGCTCTCCTACCGATACGGGCCAACGCCCCCGAGGGTTTTCAAGCAACAAGACGATACAAGTCCCGCATTGCAAATTTGGTCAGCGGTCGACCCTCATTTGTTGCTCCCATATCGGGTCACCATAGGAACACTGTGTTTCGAACATGGTCAACAGTGTCCTGGATCTTCAGGTCCACCCCGAGATGTCCCAAACATCGAGTGTAGTGATTCGTTCTGCCCCATCCCGAAGTGACAAACTTCCCCCCGGGTGGTGCCAGCGATCGGGCCCACGACCCCGATTCCCCATAGGGGTGTACGGTGTGGTGTAGGACTACATCCTCATTCACTTCGGGATCATGTACCATGCCGTACTCCTTCCCTTACGAGGCCCAGCCTCAGGCCCCTTGGCCTTCTCGGGTCCCCGACCCCCGTCCTCATGTAAGACGTTAAGCTGCAGACCCGTCAGGCCTTCCTGACTGATGCCTGACCTTAGGCCCCTTGGCCTCCTCGGGTCCTCGACCCTCATCCTCATTGCAAGACATTAAACTGCAAGCAGGTCAGGCCTTCCTGACCAATTCCTAACCATCAGGCCCCTTGGCCTTTCCGGGCCCCGGCCCAGGTCCTCTCTTATGGGAGTGTATGGTGTGGCGTGAGGCTATTTTCTCGTTCACGTCGGTTTATTTTCCGTACCGTACACATCCCTTGTTTGGGGGTATATTACCCCCCCTCGTCCTGTATGATGTTAAACTATGTTTAGAGAACTACGTTCAACTAGATTCCCATCCTCATGGGATACGCAGGACCACCTGAATGTCTAGGATTCGGGTCCAGCCCCATCTCTCGGGAATCTTCATCCCATCTTGGCCCCTTGGACTACCCTTCCTTCATGGGAGGATTATATGGTGTGGTGTGGTATTATGTCCTCATTCACGTCGATCTCGTAATGGCCACACCATGTACCTCTCCCTCCTGAGCTGTTTCGCCGATCCCTTTTCGGCAGTTCACCAATGTGCCTAAGAGTACTCTGGTTTATTACCTGGACTGCCAAGCTTTACTTGGACACGTCCGCACCTGATTTCCAGGCTTTGTGTATCCCTGCATCAGGGCTTCCATCACCTTTCACACCCGGAGGGACCCCCAAGAATGGCCTAGTTACTACGCCCAAGGGCTCTCCTACCGTTACCGGCCAACGCCCCTGAGGGTTTCAGACAACAAATCGATAAAATCCTGCGTTGCGAATATGTTCAGCGGTCGATGCTCGTTTGTTGTTCCCACCTCAGGCTAACGCGATATGGACGCTGCATTTCCACCATGGTTAACAGTTTTCCTCTATCGCCACGCCAATCCATTAAGCCCAAAATGTCGGGTACACAATTCACACCCTTCATCACTTCATCGTGTCCATGTAGAGTCTCAGAACTCTTGGTACTTTTCCTCTGTGCACATATGCATGTTGGGGAAACAAGCCGCATCAAAGGTGTCCTTCATGGCTCTCTACCAACTCCCCTCTGATGGACGCCCCAAGTATTGCGGTAAGGATCTCCCCCACTTGTTTCCCACACCGAGTTTAACTCACGTGGGCTTAGGGATCGGGTTGACGTCTGCACTAACTTGGGAGGTTGTTACCATTCATGGTCCGAGTTCTATGACCATAAACTAAGATCCTCTCAGAACTACGTTCAGCTTGATTCCCATCCTAATGGGATACGTAGGAATGCCCAGACCTCCTGTCTTTGGGTCCAGCTTGAGTTCAGCTAATTCGACTCTCTGGTCCTGCCATCGGGACCCCGACTACGGGACCGCGTGGCGTAGTGCAGGATTATGTCCTCATTCACATCGGGTTTTCAATAGCTACACTACGTGCCCCCCGTTCTGAGAGTTAGCCCTCCTATTCCTTGCCCCGCATGACATTAAAAGGCACCCTTTAGAACTACGTGTGGCTTGATTCCCATCCTCATGGGATATGTAGGACCACCTGAATGTTCAGACTTCGGGCCCAGCCCCACCTCTTAGAGATCTCATGATCTCCCAGTCACCTAGGCCACTTGGCCTATCCCTCTCCAGGATGGGGATATGTAGGTATGATACAAGGTTTTGGGCACCATTCCCCCTTCCCCCGGGAACCCACCATCTCTTGGTTACCCTCAAGTTGAGTCTCTTGACCCCTTGCAGTGGTTCAACCATGTGTTAAGAGTACTCTGGTCTAGGACCAAGAGTGTCAGATTCAACTTGATCAAGTTCCTTCCACTTGTCAAGCTTCGTGTTCCCCTCCATCCGGGCTTCCATTACCTTTCACACCCGGAGGGACCCCCAGTAATGGCCTGGATACAATGCCCAAGGGTTCTCCTACCGTTATGGGCCAATGCCCCCGAGGGTTTCGGAAAACAAATTGATAAAATCCCGCGTTGCGAATATGGTCAGCGGTCGATGCTCATTTGTTTGTCCCCATTTCAGGCTAACGCGACAAGATGCTGTGTTGCGAACATGTTCAGCAGTAATCCTCTGTCGTCACGCCATCCCCTTCAGTCCTCAAATGTTGGTTGCATGATTCACATCATTTTCCACCCCATCATGTCCAGGTGGAATCTCGACACTTTTGGCGCTATCCCTCAGTGCACCTTTGCATGTCAGGGGGACAAAGATGCAATATGGCATCCTTCAGGGCTCCCATGGTCCGAGCTCTAAGACCATAAACTAAGATCCATCCAGGACTACGTTCAACTTGATTCCCATCCTCATGGGATACGTAGGACCGCCCTGACGCCCTGTCTTCGGGTACAACCCATTTAGGGAGCCAGTCTCTCCCCCTGTTTCACCTCTTACCTCTATATAGGCCCCTCGGCCTAAGGTCTCCCTCTCCGAGTGGCATACAATGTGATGTGGGATCATGTATCCATCAATTGTGTTTTATAACACTGCGCACATTCCCCACCTAGCATCGTCTCTACTACGTCTTCACTGCATGATGATAAAATTCATGCTTGGTCCTATCATATGACCCTAAACTGTGACATTATCGTCCTGGTCGCACGACGAAAAACGGCACTGCATTGTGGTGACCTCGTTGTAGAGGACATCACGTAGGGTATTGGTCACGTGCCATGCCATTTTTCAACGCCCATCACGGCTTGATCCTTGTGGCGAAACCACGACCTACTACTCTAGGCCTGTCGCTTCACAAAAAAAAACCACTCACCTTAAAGAACAATCAAGATTTATCAAATTCTGCTTCTTTTAGTGCAAGGGCCACGACTGCACTCCCCTTTTCCCCCGGCACTGGTATCTTACCATGTCACCTTTAATAACTATGTGTGGCTTGATTCTCATCCTTATGAGATACGTAGGAGCGCCCGAGCACTTCCCCGTGGGCCCAGACTAACTTTCGCTTTTGGTCCCTTGACCTAAAACCTCTCCCAAGGGGGTCGTGCGGTGTGGTATGGGATTACGTCCTCATTCACGTCAGGTTGTTCACCGCACCGTACACACCCCCTATTCCCATTCACGCCAGGTGTTTGAGTTACTCCACCATGTGCCTCTTATGTCTCCTCCCATCCATGGTCCGAATTCTACGACCCTAAGCTAAGATCTCCCTATGGGAAAGGAATCTGCTCCCTCTATCTAATACGTCTCGTTGTCGTATTCAGATGTGTTTTGACAAAGAGCCTGAAGTGTGGGATTTTCACAGGGACATCCTCCTCATCCCATGACCATGCTTCGCGAGCTCGCTATTTGGATCCTCATCCTCTTCCACATCCAAAAGGACCCTCAGACGACATGGATAATAGGCTTAAGGGCTCTCCATGAATGTTGGACCTAAGGGCCCTCCAATCGTTTTGGGCCAATGTCCCTACGGATATCTGACAACATTTGTGACATGGTCCCGTGTTTCCAACATGGTCAATGGTTAACCCTCATTTGTTTGTCCCCATTCTAGGCTAACATGATATGGATGCTGGTTTTCCTTTACGGTCAACAGTTATCCTCCATCGTCACGCCGCCATCATCGTGATCTGAATCTCAAGCGCCGTGATTCACACGTTTCCACTTCCTCATGTTTAAGTGGAATTCCATCATACCCGGCTCTTTCTCTTCGCGCATCTAGGTGTGCTAAATGATCATGTTAGTGTCACTGGGACGGTATTCGCCGAGCGTCCCTTTGCCCTAACCTGCCCCTTTTTGTCGGGAAATTCCCACCACTACTGCTTGTTTCTCACACCGAGCACGACTCACGTGGGCTTAGTAGTTTTGGAAGGATGTGTAACAACACGGCCAGGCTTCTCATCGTCCCGCACGACGTTAAATTTCACTTTAAGGACTATGTATGGCTTGATTCCCATCCTTATGGGGTACGTAGGAACGCCCGACCACTTTGCTTCGGGCCCAGCCTAATCCTCACTCTTGGTCTCTTGACCTAGAGAGTTTCCCCCGGGGGTACGTGGTGTGATTTGGACCCTAAGTCCTCATTCACGTTGGTTTCATATCTACCACACCACACGCTCCCTGGGATCTTCCCTTTTATTCCACGTCCTATCGTATGACGTTAAACTACAGGAGTACATGTGTCCTTAGCGCATGACACTAAACTGTGGTTTTACCCTGAGCAAGCTCAGGATGCCCCATGTTAATCATGGGATGCACCAGAGCCTCTAACAAAGAGGATTTCACCTACCATTGTTGGTCTTTGACTGCACTATGCTTCTAGAACTACGTATGTCTTGATTCCCATCCTCAAGGGATACGTAGAGACACCTATGCATTTCACCTAGGGTCCAGCCTCAGGAATCGCAAAATCATGTTCCTCCCCATTTTCGGCCCTCTGGCCTGACCCCTTGGGGGGAACTATGTAGCTGTAACTTTTCCCTGAACAAGTTCAGGATGCCCCAAGATACCATTGGGAAGTGATAGACCCCCTCGTCAGAGAGGCCCTGTCTAAAAGAAGGAATGATCCATGATCAAACTAATGCGCCCATATGGTGTACTCCCACCACGGTGGTGTAACTACCTAAGTGTTGGATTCTGTTCGGACAAACCATCACTCCATACTCTATGCTTTTCGTGCCCCCTATTCGGACCCTTTTCCCCTTTCATGTCTCACAGGACCCCCTAACGGCCTGGTCTCATGCCACATCGGCTCACCTACCATCTTGGGCCAATGTTCTGGAAGACTGGTCATGTTTGGAAGGACCCCCTAACAGTATGGATGTTTGACCTATGGTCTGCCAACTGTCCTGGGTCAATGTCCCGAAAGATTGACCAACAATATTTGTGACATGGTCCCGTGTTTCGAACATTGTCAACGGTTGACCCTCATTTTTGCCCCATTACAGGCTAACACAATAAGGATACCGCTTCTCCACCATGGTTAACGGTTGTCCTTTATTGTCACGCCATCCACACAGTGCTCCGAATCTTGGGTATCGTGATTCACACTTCCCATTTTCATCTGTTTGGACCAATTTAAGCGCCCCTGGCATTGCACCGTTCGTGCATAAGAGAACGCTGAAGAAACGGTAATTCGGCTATCCTGGAAACTTCCTTCTCCGGTCAAGCCTCTCCCATCTTTCGGAAATCCGGACTGGTAATCCGAATCCTGGATGCCCGGAGCATGGTCTCCACTCCTATGTTAGGTGGGACGAGAAGGAAACTATCTCCTGTTTCTCACATCGGGCTCGACCCATGTGGGCTTGGGGAATTGTCGCCGAACGTCCCGCAAACATTATAGGGATGTAACAAGGCGATTCAAATAGTGGAAATCATGTGCGCTACGACATTCAAAACAAAGAAAGAAAAAATTGAAGCACGAAAGTACCAACAAAAGGTTTTTGGTTTGTTACAATACCCGGGGGTCGACTCACCCCATGGATGGGTTGACCCCGTCAAAAGAGCATTGCAGCTTCGCCACCCGTTGGCTTGTGGTGTCCAAGGCTTGCTGCCGCTGACTTAGCTCCCGCTCCTCCTCAGCAGCGGCGGGGCGCAGTTTGTCAGTCTTGTCTTTGGCCCTCTCTACGCCATCTTGAACGACAACCATCTTTCTAGAGGCCTGCCTCATATGCTCTTCTGCCTCTGCCAGCTGGGCCTTCAACCGTGAGACTAGCTCAGATTGTGCATTAAGAGAGGCTTAAAGCTCATCTGCCCGGGTCTGCATCTGTTGGACCTCGCCTTCAGCCTCCTAGAGATTCTTGATGTTGGTCGCCTTCCTCCGCTGCCAGCCCACGCTAAGCCCGCGATCATGCTCCCGGATCTTCTCAGCCATAAGATCTCGGATGAGGGTGTGAGGATGTTGGGAATCCACTCCCCCAGCGCATAGTTCGCGCAACCGCGAGCGAAGTCTGTCCATTTCGGCCAGCCATTACGCTTGAGGGGGTGTCCTTGATGAAGCGCGTGATTAGATTCCACGACCGGCGGTGGACTATGCTGCTGTCTTCCTCATCAGAGGCCGTTTCGTCCCAGTCTGCGTGATTTGTAGGCTCGTACGCGGGATACGCCCGCAAGAAATCCTTGGAAGGATCTACATCTAGTGTTGAATCCAGTATGACACCTGGCGCCGAAGCAGGCATGACAGGACTGGGACCGACCGGTTGATCCTCTTCATCGGAGCCCACCTCGATGACCTCAGGCACGACCCTGCTGGTGGTCCCGCCAGTGATGATGTGTGTCGCAGCTTGAGGAGATGGGGGGACTATCTCCACCATCACCGGCATTCCCCTAGGAGGGACGCCACCAGACATCCCGACTAGTCTTGCCGCAACATCCCACGCCAGTCAGAGAACTGTACGACAGGGAGGGGCATAAACGTTAGTTGGCATAGTCTACATGTGAAGACGAGGAAACCAGTAGAGGAAACTTACGAAGATCGACCTCCTAGCGCTGTTCTTGAGCCGTTACTGACGGGACCCTGAGGTGAGGCCCTCCGTATACTGTTGGAAGGTTTGGAGATCCCGGAGGAGCCACCTCGGGTGCTTTGGTCCCACCAGACGCGGAACTGGACGCAGCCATAGGCGCGGGTTCTGAAGGTCCCGCATCATCACCCGCCGAGGGGTGAGAACGAGGCCTGCGAACAAGTTCCTCCTGCATGGCTCAAACATCGGTGAGAAGTCCATAGTGACCCAAGAACGGATCTTAAGGAAAGAAGTTTGGAATGTTACCTCGAGAGCCTCTGCAAAATCATCGGAATCTGAGCCTTGATCTCCGACCTCACCCTCCTCCAACGAGCTCCTTCCTCTAGCCTCATCCTCCCGAGAGGAGTCCTCAGATTCTTCCGGCAGGGGGAAGCGCTCCCTCAGATCGGAAGCCGATAACTGTGGGGGTACCTTTTGATTCAACAGTACCCTCACCCGGTCTGTCATTGGGTGAGGGACACCACTGGAGTGGACGTAATCCTCCAGCTCGTCCAAGTATTGCTCTGCCTCTGCAGGAGACGCCATGAATCCAGCCCGGACTGGGCCGATGCCCAGTAATTCCATCCTGAGGCGATTCAGGTGGGCCCATATCTCGAGTGGGCTGAGGAACTGCCAGTTGACATCCCAAATGTCCCAGGCTTCTGGGAAGACGACATCCTCTGCCATGTCGATATGACGCAGGTGCTTCCCCGGAGCCTGAGTGGATATCCTACAAAATCCCCTCAGTGGCTGCCCCTTCGGATGGCCCTGCTCTTCCGGAATCACCGGATCCGCCGCTGCTGCCATACCCTCGGTCGGTGCGGGTCTCGCCGCCATGGCAGCCTCGCTACCGCGAGCGGCCCTAGCCGCCCTCCGACCCCGACCTCAAGATAGAGGAGGCCCACCATCATCGACCCGAACAGTTGGTTGCTTCAGCATCTCCCCTGGGTAAGCATCCTCCCAACTAATGACATACTCCCTCACCAATTCGAAAGCGGCGGTGGATGGAGGCAATGCAATTCTCATCTTCCCATCTTCCCGTGTGAACCTGAGCCACAATTGCCTCATCACACACGGGTGCTCCTCGTGACGCACCTCCCAGTAGACCTGCGAGGTCAGCCGCTGGAGGCACCGGAACTGCCTCGCAAACCGATGCGGGGTGTACGGTTCGCAGAGTGGCTCACGATCTACTCGTGCCACCAAAACTCCACCTCGAAAGGCCAGGAGGTAAGCCCGATGTTCTTCCGTTCCCCTCCCGTCATCAGTAAGTATCCCTGTCGGCAATGGGAAGGGGTGGAAATTAAAATCATCCGCCCTCCACACCCGATTCAGCACCATCGGCATTACTAGTTTGAACAGGAAGCTCCATACCGTGTTCAGGATGGAGGGGAGAAAGTTCGATCCCGGCGGCGAAATGGGGTTTGGATACTCATAAATCCCCCTGATGTGCACTGCGATCCACCCATACAGGAGGTGGAAGGGCCCGTATATCCTTGGCGGCATCTTTCCCTCGCTAATGTGCCGCAGCATTCTGTACAGTTTAGAGAGCATCGGAATCCCCAGATTGATCCACTGCCCCATGGACAACATGGACGCCATAATAAACGAGCTGGGTCGCACCCCCATGCTTGTATCCCTCACCGGTAGGATCCAACCACATATGAGAGCCGCGATGAACGCCGCCAGCCTGACTATCGGCTGTTGTTCGGTGCTGACGCTGAAACCCCAAGTCTTCCATTGGCTGTCCTCCAAGACCCGCCAATACGAGTGCCCCTTTCCCCGTTGGGCCGCCCTCGGACAAGTTTGAGGCCTTGGAGGGAACTCTCGATTCTATGGGAAATTCAGGAAGCACTTGAACCATCTCCTAAAGTGGACATCCCTCACTGCCTCCTTGTCCTCTCCAGGGACGAGCGCCATCAGCGCTGACGCCAGTCGTGGCATTTGCTCTATATCCTCCCACGCGCTCATGACAGGGAGGAACTCATCATATATGGTCCCCAAGATCAGAACCCCAGAAATTTGGTGGACATCCCACAGGCTGATGCCCACCTCCCCGTGATGCAGGTGAAAGGTATTGGTCCTAGAAGACCATCTTCTCAGCAATTTCGGCATCAGTTTCTTTGGTTGGTAAATGTGGAATTGGGAGGCCCATGCTGCCTCATACAACCCCACTCTCCTCAGCTCGGAAACAAACTCCTCGCATGAGGCGCCTACCCAGTAGGCCTAGGCCCAGTCATCAGTAAAGTTGCCGCCCTGGCACAGGTCCCACTCATCAGACCATCCCTTCTTCGAATCCTGAAAATCCGCCTTCAGCATGGTGCAGTAGAGAGGAGGGGACGTCTCCGGTTGCAGTGGCTTCCCGTCAATATCGTTCAAATGGTTGTAAAGACAGTCAGCGGTGACGGGTGTGAAGTCCTCCTGCGCATGACCATCGGCCGCCCTGAACCATTGGTGCTGGCATGGTGTGCTCCTAAACCAGCATGCTGGTTCGTCCCTACTCGCCTCAGGGATGAAGACGTCATCCCTCAACCCGAAGCCGTACAATGGCAGTTTCTTGCACTGCGGATAATCCTTCTGACCCTCCGATAGTAGATATGTCAAAGAAGTGTGGTCCGAATGGCTTCGGACCATCTCCCCATGGCCTGGACAGTTGTCCATCTCATCCCAACGAATGACATCTGCAAGCACCCCCAATACAGCCTCTTGATGGGCCATTTTGATTCTGGCCCTCAGAAAAGAATTTTTTTTTCAGAACGGATCATGAAGCTGGATCGCGAACCCGGATCACGAAGGTCGGTTGCGAGACCAAGCCGCGAAGTCTGGCCTAGGCCGACAAGAAAAAGTTCGCTTGGCGCGGACGCAGAGTCGGAGACCCGCGATTCGCCGCGAAGCTCGATTCGCAGAGGGCTGTCACGGAGTACGCAGAGCTTCACGAAGTCGAGAGCACAAAAATACAAGGAAGTCGCGTGAAGAAAAAAGAGGTCGACCCCCCTATTTATAGGCGATGACCCTGGAGCATCGCGGCGTTCCTCACCCGCGCGGAGCATCGCGGCGCGTCCGGATCCGTGGCCCCGGTCAGCACCACGTGCCCCCTTCGCATAGCTGCATCGCGAATCACCGACAATTTTGGCGATTTTCCCTCAGACTTCGACCCTTAACCCTCCACGGCTCCAAGTCTGAGGGGGGGCATTTGTTGGCGCCAAAATATTGCACTAAAGGAAGGGACGAAAAAGAAGGCTGGCACGCTGCCTCGCGAAGCACCAACGCGAAGCACCGACGCGAAGCACCCCGAGCAGCGCGGTCTCGCGAAGCTCCAGAGGCGGTAACTCTCCTCAAACGCATTTGACGTTTGTGAGCCCGCCGCGAATCTCTAGAGGCGGTAACTCTCCGCGAACACATTTGACGTTCGCGAGCCCGCCACGAAGCTCCAGAGGCGGTAACTCTCCGTGAACGCATTTGAAGTTCGTGAGCCCGCCACGAAGCTCCAGAGGAGGTAACTCTTCACGAACGCCTTTGACATTCGCGAGCGCGCCGCGAAGCACCTGAGGCGGCGCATGAGTTCTGCTTCACGGTGCCCCTTCCCTATAAATACTAGACTCCCCCTGAGTCCCGAGGACGGAAAATCCGACCTTTCGGCTTCTCCTCTCCCGAATCACGAAGCACCCTTTTCCCCCGAGAATCATGAGCTCCGTGAGGTACTTCTACTTCGCGAGATGCCTTTGCTTTGTCTCGTTTTGAGCCCCTCTTCTGAGAGGGATGCCCTTCACGAAGCTCAAGGGAATTCGCGAAGGAGGGGGATTCCCAAGGGAACCCGGGTAGCCGCAGAGCGTTTATGCTTCATGAAACACCCAAGCTGTACTAATGATCCCTATGCTAAGGCAGTATCGCTACGCATTGCGAAGCACACTGCTTCATAGCACCCTACTTTGCGAGGCACCCCTTCTTCATGAGGCAGTGCTCCGTGAATACTGTTCCACTTCGCGAAGCACCCTCCACTCACACCTATTCCCCATGCTAAGGCCAAGGCACTCTGCTTCGCTAAGAACACTCCTTTTCTTGGAAATTCCTCTTCCCGTGCAACCCTCCAGGTTTGCATGATGTGATTTTAAAGTCCCATGGACAATACCACCCGTAGCATTGCTTAGCCTAATGATTCTTCGTATAGGCACGCTAACGGCTATTTCTTCTTCGCATAGCCACGCTAACGTGGACCCCTTGATGGTTAGCTCCACAACCCCCTTTGACTATGGCCTTACTGGTACCTTCCCTTCCCCAAGGACCAGAGGGTACCGGTTATGTAAGTCATAGGGGTGCGGAGTGAACCCACCTCGTCCGAGCTACAGGACGTTAAACTTCCAAGCACCACGTCCTCAACACATGACGTTAAACTGTGACCCGACCTCGTGCCTCTCACGAAGGTTCCCCCCAGCTCGAACATTTTTTACGCCACTCGTCTCCACCGGAGTGGAATCACCCATCCACAAGGGATGATATCCTCCTTATTGGAGTGGAGAATGTTCTCAGGAGAAGGGAAACCCTAGTTCCCCAATGGATGGTTACACCCCCGCATCTCCGTACTTCCCAACTACCAAGGTTAGTGGAGGGCGTGATAGGGAACGAGGCACCTCCCATCATTGGTCTCGAGTCTCTCTTTCACTGTGTTTTGTCGCACTTCAGGCCTCCATCCTGGAGTAAGTCCCAGCACCATGGTCCGCCTACCGCGTAAGCCCCTATTCGCTTCTCACAGACGCATCCTTCGCGACGTGATCGTCAGGTCCTTGCAACCTCTTATTTCTCACACCGAGCATGACTCACGTGGGCTTAGAGTGAGCACCGACCCTGACCCCCACCTTCAACGAACTACGAGGACTTTGATCCATGTTAAGGCGTGGTACGTAGGAAGCCTCCATGAGGTTCAAGCCACATTACTCGGTCGTTCATTCACATCGAGTTTCACCCTCGTCCAGCATGACGTTAAACTACACGCCCCGTCCAGCATGACATTAAACTACACGCCCCGTCCCGCATGACGTTAAACTACATACCCTCATCTAGCATGACGTTAAACTGCATACCCTCATCTAGCATGACGTTAAACTGTATTCCCTTGTCCAGCATGACGTTAAACTGTATGCCCTTTTCCAGCATGACGTTAAACTGTACACCCATTTGAACTATGAGGTCTTTGATCCATGTCAAGGCGTGGTACGTAGGAAGCCTCCATGATGTTCAATACCACCCATTATCCAACTCACATAGAGTTCTACCTGCGTCCAACACGATGTTAAACTGCAATTCCAGTCTGACGGCAAGCCGTTGTGACCAACCCAAACTACGAGGAATTTGATCCATGTCAAGGCGTGGTACGTAGGAAGCCTCTACGAGGTTCAAACCCACCATCCGGTCATTCCGACCTCATTCACATCAGTTCACCCCCATCCCGCATGACGTTAAACTATATTCCACGATTTGAACTATGGGGACTTTGATCCATGTCAAGGCATGGTACGTAGGAAGCCTCCCCGAGGTTCAAGCCCAACAATCATTGGCCCAAACCGTCTCCTTGTCGGTGTGCCAAGCCCCCATTTTCACCCGAACTATGAGGACTTTGATCCATGTCAAGGCATGGTACGTAGGAATCCTTCCATAGGTTCAAGCCCATCTCCCATCCGACCAAGGTCCCTCATTTACGTCGGTTCACCGACACCCACCACCCGCCGTTTATTCACGTCAGGGTTCACTATCGTCTCGCATGACGTTAAACTGTATTCCATCAATCCTTTGAACTACGAGGACTTTGATCCATGTCAAGGCATGGTACGTAGGAAACCTTCCCAAGGTTCAAGCCCACCACTAGTGGACCCACGGGTCTAATTTCACGTCGGTTCACCGATGAAACCCTTTGAACTAAGAGGTATTTGATCCATGCCGATGCATGGTACGTAGGAAGCCTCCCTGAGGTTCAAGCCCATCTCTCATCGAACCAAGGTCCACCCTCACATCAGTTCAATGACGCATCGGACCAAGGTCCACTTTTACGTTGGTTCGCTGACGACATCCATCGGACCAAGGTCCATTTTCACGTCGGATCGCTGACGAATTCCATCATCCGAACTACGAGGACTTTGATCCATGTCAAGGCATGGTACATAGGAAACCTTCCCAAGGTTCAAGCCCACCACTAGTGGACCCACAGGTCTACTTTCACGTCGGTTCGCCGATGAAGCCCCTGTGAACTACGTGGTCTTTGATCCATGTCACGACATGGTACGTAGGAAGCCTCCACGAGGTCCAAGCCCACCACCACTAGAACCCTACTGGTCCTCCCCATTCACCTCAGTTCACTGATGATGCCTATCGGACCAAGGTCCACCCTCAGTCCGGTTCACCGGCAGCATCTCAAACTACGCAGACTTTGATTCCCTGCCACGGGGATACGTTGGAAGCCCCTTCAAGGCTCAAGACCAACTTTACCGTTTCCCTTGCGATGGTTCCTTCCCATCCCCCCTTCCACTTCATTCATCCATCCATCATACACCCTGATCCTCGCCCGGACCGTCATATCTCAGTGAGACCATGTCGATACGCTCCTCTTCACAGCCGCCCATGGGCTGGCCCCGGTTTCGACATCCCTTCAAGGGAAATCCCTCAATCCGATCTATTCTAGCTAATGCTCTGATCGGGCTGATCCGTCTCCGCTGGACATTAAATTTGTGGCGTACCCTGTGTTAAACACGGGAAGCTGAGGAAAAGATTAGATATGTGCCTATGGCGTATAATTCCCCGCGCTCGATGTGGGATGCCTCGGGCTTCCACGCCCTCGAGAAGCCCTGTGACCAGGGATAATAGACAGACATGCCAGGTTCCCCAGTATCCAGACACGCTACTGATGCCTCAACGTGATTAATACCCCGACTGAAGGTTTCTGCCCTGACCAGACCCTTTGGAATGTCTCAACATAAGTAGTGTAATTAACCGGCGTCCATGGAAACATGGCACTGGGAAGAGTTTCACGAACAATGTATTAAATCTATGAGGGAGACCCGGACTAGGTGACAAGTTCTGAGGAGGAATCCACAGAAGGAAGAACCAACATCCCATCATCCCGTTTCGATCAAGGAGTAGATGTCCTTGAATAAGGAGCGAATTCTGCCCGCCTTTGGAAAGCAGGAAGGCTAGGTAACAAGCGCAGCGCGTCCTCCTCCGCGGACGGACAGATGCGCGCACCCCGGCGAAAGCGTCGGAAACAAATATATTAAGATTTTAATGAAGATAAAAAAGGCTACCACTAATGATTCAATTTACCAAAAAAATATAACCATTTATAAAAATAAATATCACAAAAATAATCCTTAACATTTCTAAATTAAAATTAAACAACATAATTAAAATCAAACAAACCACAAACATTAAAAAAATATTCCATAATAATGAAATAAACCTATTCCAAATAACTTGATTAATAAATTCCTTTAAAATAAATTAAAAAATATTAATAAAGGATAAATGATTCTAGGAAGTAAGTCATCTAAACTAATTTATCCATAAAATAATTACCAAAATAAATTTAATAATGGAAAAATATTTATACAAATAATCGTGAACTAACGAGATCCTGATTTCCATATGGAAACATGAAATGAATAAAAATAATGTCCAATAATTATAAATTATATAATCCCCTAATAAATATAAGATCAAAAACAATTTTATAGTAGATTAATTTATATATAGTGAGTAACTGTGATATAAAAAACACTCAAGGACTACAATCAAATTTATTTTCTATTACTATAATAAAAAAACTCTAAAAAATGATTTTCTAAATTGGGAAGAATTGTGAACTAATAAGATCTTGGTTTCCATGTGTTGTGGAGAAAAAAAAACTCACACCCAAATAGTAGAGATAGTGGATCTAAAACTAAATGATTTGATGTTGAAGAATTTTCGAATGAAAAAAAAGAATAATGGGGGGAAATTTCATATTTTGATAAAGAGATATTTAGGGAAGTCCATGAATAGATATGAATAAGGATTAGTGTTTATAGGGAGGGGGATACATGATAGGATTTGGTGGGGGGGGGAATCTATACCACTAGTATTAAAAATCCATTAGTATATGAGTCATTTATACGAATGGTTTGTGTAAACCATTAGTATAGAGCCCCCTATACTAGGGGTTTAACCAAACCATTTCCATCAGGGCATTGGTATAGACCAAATTTATAGTAGTTAATGTTGAAAATTATTATTAACATAATATTTATAATATAATATGTTTTTAAATAATATATGATAAAACATTATGTGTACTTTGTTTCACCATCCTTTCATGATTTACTTATTATTTATTTTACTATATTCAGTGGATTTTACTTTATCTACAATGACTATATATTTAATCAAGGAACTACTATTCAATTTATTGGTTATCTTATTCCTATACTAAAAAGTAAAAAAAAATACAATCTTGATTTTTCAATAAATGCCCTACTATTAATGACACACCTAACTCAAGTTACCTCACCATAAACATAAAATTTTATAGTTTTTATCATGAATTAAAGCACATGATTAATGATATACATTAAAAATAATACAAATTCAAGAGATCAATACACATGATTATAGATAGGAACAATCAGTTAAACCTCAAACATATTATGTTCATATGGATAGTTCAGTTCAAAGGTTCTCCTATACTTGAGATCCCAATGCGTGGACATCATGAAATGTATCTATTATTATGATCCTTTAACACTTTATTTTAAAACATCATCTGTAACCCATAAAAATGATGTATCTAAAACATATTACATAATTTAATATGATTATCATAATATCGCTAGGTTCTCATTATAGTTAAGAAAAACTATAATATTTTGAGATAATATAAAATCTGAGGATATTACCAGATATTGTACATACATAAGTAACAATACTATCATGGTAAGAGAAACACACACACACACACACAAAAACATATACATGACATTCTCATAAAAAAGTACAAGATCAAGTAGGTTCTATGGAATCCAGTCTCACAACACACCAACTTTCAGTAGTGATAACTAATAACAAATCTTAATCTGATAGCTCTCAAAAAAGAATCATGATTATGTTGAGATATAAATGTTGTCAGCGGGCCTGTCACATTGTCCTTTATTACGACTTTTCTTACAATGGATTAATTTTTTTTATTAAAATATATAAAGAGATAAACTTATCTAAGTATAGGTTTTTTCTTTTGGTGTGACTTAGGCTCCTTGGAAATGAAAAATGCTGTAGTTTTATCATAACCTACTATAAATAGGTCTTCACTAATTTTTTTTTTTCAAATTATAAATATTTATTTTATGGAAAACACTTTTGTGGGTTTAGTGAGATTCCATAGAAAGGATAAACATTACATAGATTAAAATGAATATGAAATCACTATACTATTCTAAGAAAATTTAAAATTATTAGATCCATGTACCTTATACAAGATCCATTCAATTAAAGTTTCATTAGTATTAGGGTAATCTTCTATTAAATCATCAAAGTAGAATGAAAAATTATTTTGTGTATTGATATACTATTACATACTTATCTTCCCTTTATTAAATCCAAAAATCACAATGAGTTCTTATTTTTTAATCCATGATTTGTTCTCATCATTTATGTCAAATTTTCACTTCATTTAGTCATTTTTTTGACATCCCTCATTAGAGACTTAATGATCTCAATATCATCATTTAAGTCTTCCTTGTAGTCAAATAATAGGACCAAAGAAGTAGATTTAGTAGGATCATCTTCTAAAATTTAATTTATTTTATCACTTACATTATTCTACATGGACAGGTCCTTGTTAACACCATGTTATGAAACTATATGATCCATAATTCAATTTTCCAACCAATCAAATTAATATGTAATATCCTTATAATTTTTTATATCAACATCAAGTGTGGACTGATGGTTACCTAAAAATTATTTTATTAATAATGTCCATTTTTAGGGGGATCAACCAAAGGTCTTTGGTCCTTGGTCTTTCCTCACCGATCTAGTGATAATCAGTTTGGGAAGGTAAGAGTAGTCCTTCCTAACTCTAGTCCTCTTACCTTTATTTATTGGGTAACATACCAGATAAAAATTTCATTTTTAATCTTTTTCCACATATATTAGGAATATTGCAGCATGAAAATCTATTTTAAAGTCATAATAATCCTATGGAATGTCATAGGCCTCTTGAAATTCATCAGCATAATCAGTGGATACCTCTCGGTGACCCTACTATGCTTTTTTATCATAATCGACCATAGTAGCACCTTGTTTATTATTACACTATGGATTCAGAGATTATCGTCCCTCATATTCCCCATTGTACATGAAATAATCACATAAAATTTCCAACCTATTAGGAAACATAAATTCAACACTTGACTCCAAAACATTGAAGGATGATTCAAATAAATACACTGAAACTTTTTATTCATGACAATCAATCCCAGATTGAGCTGAAAGAGTTTCACTCACTCCACCCACTTTTACTACCTATATTATTGTTTCACCTACAATTAGACTCAATGATGTGCTCAGGGGAATAATTTCTCTAAGAAAGAGAGACAAACGGTTCCATAGTTCTTTGATCTTGATTCTATATGATAAGGATAAGCCTTGATCAGGAAGTGGTACCTTCTTTTTAGATTGAGATCAACAAGAAAAATAAATGATTCAAGTCATTACCACAATTAAAAAAATTATAACTTAGAATAGTATTATAGGAATACTTACGAATCATGTTACCCATTTAACTAATGTTTAGAGAATCTCTAGCTATCTCCTCTTTGGTAGGACCTTGATGAAACTAAAATATTCAAATCAGTCCCACTATTGAAAAAGATACCATTCGGAATATTCTTCTAGGATTCCTGAAAAATATTATTACTCTAATTATTAGAGCTCAATGAATCTCTTGTTAGATCCTCTTTAGTAGGACCTTGATGAATCTAATATTGAAGGTAGCCCTGTCTATTATAGAAATAAAAAAAGTTTCCCAATGATTTAAAGTGTACCAATTGAAAACAGTGAAATTTCCCATCAACTTCAATCCAAAAAAATTCAATATGGGCCTTGGATACATCCAATTAGATGTATATATGGGAATATATAGAGTGAAAAAAATGATTTTTACTGACAATTAACACTCAAAAATATAACCACCATATTCCCTAGCATTTTTAGAATAGCCTAGTTTTGAAAATAAAGAAGAAATCTCTAGAAACATTCCCAGATATCAATGTTCATGGTATCTTGATTCATGTGAAAATAATTGGTCCATCAAATAAAAAGAGAAAAAAATTTCATTAACAAGAAAATTACCCTGGGACTCAGAGAAGGAAAGGTCATATTTATTCACATTATGAATAAGAATACTTCAATTCTCCAATAACCCTGATATACCTAGTGGACTAGTGAAGACACCTAGGGGGGGTAGAATCAGGGGTTGCCAAATTTTTACCAATTCCAAACCCCTTTTACCCCTATAGAATTAAACCTCTATTTCTGGTTAGTTAAATTGGATCTATGTCATATTTTACCAAGTAAAAATCTACCAAATTCATGCAAGTAATGTATATAAAAGGCACATGATAATTTTACATGGTTTCATATAAATACCATCTCTTTATCTTGATTGGTTATTTGACCCAATCAATGATTCTATAGTATAATATAATGATGATTACAATGGGTGGTGTTTCCCACAAAAAAATTGAGTCTCACAGTATTTACAATTCCTAAGTCTCACAAATATTCTCTTGTTAGAATCAAACTGGACTTATCTCAACAACTTTACACTATTTTCACCAAGTCACATGGTAATATCCTTGAATACCCTGATTGGAAGTGGTTTTATGGAGTCTCATCATATATATGTAAGTGGTTCTTTGAATTTATTTTTGGAAGATATCTTTGGTTCTACATGAGATGCTTCTACATTAGTGAGATACTTTTTTATTCAACTCATAGAAGAGTATTCAAATGAATTCAGATATTCATGATACATTATATGAACTCAATCTACACAACAACTCATATTTAAAATTATTCAACAGATCTTCTCACATAGATTTATCTCTTCTTAATAAATTTGACTCACTCAAACTTCTTCTCAAAGGTATGGTAAGTATATCTCCTTCTTCTTCTTAACTACTAATTTTAGTGGTGTATTCTCTTATTATTTGATAAATATTTATATTTTTCACATAGATAAGATCTATAAATATTAATCTTTGAACTCTCTAGTTACAATGACTGCTACTTCTTTTTATATTTTTCCTCCTTGAGCTTCACACTTTCTCATATGCATGAGAAATTTTATTTAGGATAATTAAATTTCTTTTATCATAATAAGTTACCTCCAATAGAAATACATAAAGAATTTTCAGTTTCTAACATAAAGAATGATTATAAAATTCCCATTTTTTGATTTCCATAATTTTCCCTGAATGGATCAAGAAATTATCCCATGTGAAATTTCCATTCATGATACATTAACTATGATGAATGAAATTTCTTTATGAGGAGAATAATATAAAAAGTTTCTTCATATTACTCATGATATAACAATAGAATAGGACATATATCCTAATAGTTATATAGTAGGAATGGTTTTTTAATTTTCTCATGATATATCCATTGAAATTATTCACATTAACTAATTATAGTAGGTATATAATAAATACATCACAATGAATATATCTAAAGTGTGTATCTTATTTCAGGATTGGGTGGATTACCGACCTTCCTTCTATTTTCTTCTTGAACACTCAAGAAACCTCAAATAAAAACCATGAAAGAAAAACTAAATAGTTATTTGATATTTTATATTTCTTCATCAACATTATTCTTAAAAAATATTGAAACATATTTTCTGCATCAAAGAATATATGCAGTTGTTTTTACCATTTGTTCTTCCTCAAATCATGGTCATATCATAGCCTAAATTAGCATTATGATATTTTGAAATAAAATTCACATCACAATAATATTCTAATTTGATATTATAATTATTATATAATTCTAGAAACTCAAATTTTCATCTATATTGAATATTCCCTTTCAATGGATGAAGATCATTTTCCCTTTCTTCTTAAATCTTGAATCATGGACCATTAAAGTCGTTTTTGATGTTTTAATCCATGAATATTAACTTTAGTATCACTAGATATTGATTTTCTTATTTAGAATATGAATTGTATAAATCTATATAACTCCACCAATTATGTATAAAAAACACCCTTAAGTGAATCGAAGTGTGGAATTCATGTATATTCATATCTAGTACACAAGGATCTACTTACATTGGATCATATTCCCTTAAGCAGTTCATATTTATATATGTAGATTCTGCTATACAACATTCAACTATTTGGAACTGCATTTAGGTACATAGATCCCGAATTTAGATAAGAAACATCATATAGAAACAAAATATTTGGATATGCATTGGAATCCACTTATGTTAGGAATTTAGCTACATCATTGGATGCAATTATATATATATATTTTATATACATATTTTGATGGGGTTTTTATATGTGTTTCCATTGGATATTAATTGATTTAATATAATATCTGTGCCTAATATTAATGTTTTGTGAATTATTATGTTGGACTTTCATTTGGGTAAATACCAAGGAAAACATGAGAAATAAAGAACAAAAAGGAAATTCACACCACGAACAAAGAGAAGTGGTGCAAGAAAAGATTTTTGAGGATGATCATGGAGAACTTCCAAGGTGCAAAACTGAAGAAGTAGAAATAAATAGAGATTCCAGTGTTGAAATCAAATTTTACACATCGTGTAAAATCATTTAACAACATGAAGTTCAATTCCACGAACTATATACAGGTCTTTAGAAGAATAAAATAGGACTAAGGATTACACATCTTTTAAACATTTTATAGGATGTGTAAAACATCAGATAGGAGAAAATGCAAATTTCCAACATATCTTCTGATGGGATTTGATGATTTCTTTTGACCTAATTGACCATTAAACTCTATTCTGACATGAATGAATCCTATTGATGAAACCCTGGCCTATTTATATGGGTTTTATCTAGGATAAAGTGATTTCATTTCAATTGGAGAGGATCAACTACCGGAAGGTTTACATAGGGTTCTGAACCATATTTCTTCATAGATAGGTTTTTGTTTCTATTTTTATTTCCTTTATTTGATAAAATAATTGAATAAATTCTTATTTTAATCCCAATTTATTTATTTTATTCATTCCATCCTCATTATTTATTTATTAATCTATATCCTATCGATTTGGATTTAATCGTCCTTAGCGATCACTCGATAATGATTGGCTAAAACCCATAGGAGAGAGCAGAATCAGATAAAGGGGGTGTATGCCATCATTATATTATTTTCTTTTTCTTATAAATATTATTATATTAAAAAATATCATGTTATTCCTATATGTCTATTTTATTCATCATTCATCTATTGACCGTATTCCATCAGTAATGAACAAACCCAAACATGATTGAGATGATTTATTTATGACCATTGAATATAAATACCCTTCTTCTTTTGGTAATGTGAACTTAATGAACTTTAGCTATTATGATTCATTTGAACATGATGAATTGGGATTCTAGGGTAGTTTCATAGGGAATGTCCATTTTATCTATTGGTGAATTTTTTTGGTTGCACAACTATTTGATATAATTACTTTTCAAGTGAAGTTGAATCAATTTATTTAGAAAAACCATCACTAGAAACCTGTTCCCATATCTTCTATTTTTCTTTTTGAATTAATTAATTTAAATTATGTCATTATTTTGATAAAATTGATCATAAATTAGAGAAACCTAATCTTTAGTTAATAGTTTTCTTTGCTTCATTCCCCGCTCTTATGGGATCGATCCCACACTTCTACTATACTATGACTTTGTAGTTAGTAAGGTTCAAGTTTCAAATAAAATTTTAATTTGATCTATTTTTGTAGGAATTAAAAACACCTTTAGGTGTATCATCCAACTACGTGGAAATTCATTCACATACATAGTCTTTGAATTTGGATATGTAGCTAATTTTGGCCATGAAAATTTGTGTATGTAGCCCTTTTGGATATGTTACATCATTCAAATATGTGGATATTAATGTAATGTATTTCTTACATATGTGGTGACTTATTCTATGCTGGAATTATGTTATGCAAGAATTCACCAACAGAATAATTCACATATATGGAACCTGAAAATTCTAGAATTCATTATTTTCAAACCAGCGCTCCTTCACATTGACTCTAGACAATATTAGTCACTCATAAACACTTAAAAAACTATTTTGTAATTTATGAAGCATTTTAAACACTTAAAATTTTTCCCTAATAACTTTTTAGTATTTGAAAACTCACCCATTTGAGTTATTCAATTTCAAACGTTACACTTTATATTCTAGAAAAAAAGACTATGCTTCAACATTTATCCATGTGTGTTTTCACATTTTTTATAATTAATATACATTATAACACAACGATAGAATTATCACAACTCATGGGTATTTATACTCCAATCAACTATACATTTTCCTCTAATTATAATAGATATTAAATATGTTCACTATAGCCTGGAACTTTTATAGTCCAAAATATTATGTAAAGTACCAGAACTCCTTATTCAACACATTTAATTTTCTTATATGATGTTTAGATCTTTCAATCATCTGATGTTTAGGTATCCTAGTAATATCTCTATCTAAGTATTCCAAGAATCCAACCACACTTGTCTCTTTGACAAATTTATAGACATAAACTTCTTCTTCTGGTGGTTGAATACTCAATCCATCACCCAAATCAATACCTTTTCATAATTAAATTTACAAAGAAAGTAGGTATAAATGTTAATAAATACAATTATCAACCCAAAGGCACTTCAATACCCCCTTAAGATTATTTTCCAGTTCTATATTTAATCCAATATTCAATTTCATTTTTCTCCCCCAAATTGACACTAAATGCAATGGTGAGATTAAATATCCACTATAATGTAAGGGTGATATTATATTCTTGAAATTTCACTTATTATCCCCATGATAATCCAATATTCTTAAAGAAGGATGAAACCCCATACTTCTTAGTAATGAGTCATTAGTCTATCACTCTAAGTCTACATTGAAATACTCGATCTATAAAACATGATTTCATAACTACGACTCCAAAGATGTCCATTAATTTTTTTAATGTAGAACTAACTTATATTTTTTAATACTAAAGGGATGTATAAATAATATTTTCTGAAATGTATATGAACTTGATCTTTTCTTAACACACACATTAGAATGTTCAAGTATAAGTAAGATACTTACACTTTTTTGTCTGATCAACACTCCTCATTAATGAATATTATAATAAAAAACATAAAAGGTTAAGGATAGTGAGTATCATACCATATGAATAAGAAGTAATGGGGTTTTATAGATTTATAGCTTTAAGAATATAAGAAATTACTTGAAGAGTTAACTTTATCAGTTGGAATTTCTCATCGGTTCACTCAATATAAATTCACATTTAATTAGAAGAATCTAATATACTTGGGATAAAGGTGGTTCCACCAAAAGCTTCTTAGTTGGGGAACTGGGGATGATACCTATTTCTAAACTAAGTTTCATTTTTATTTGATGATATGAAATGCCCAGTCTTCTTTATGATTTCTTTTTCTTTCACTATCCAAATATGAATATCTTTAGTCAGTATATAAATCTTGTCAATTTTAACTTCTTTCATAGTTATAATGGGATTTATTTCTTGAGACAATAAATAAATTTAATTTTTTGATGCAATCTCCAATTTATTGGCCATTTACAGCTGATCAGACCATATAATTAAGCATTTTTTCATGACATATCAACCCTTATTCATTAGTGGAGACTTATTATTAACATAAAATATAACAATAGGGATCAAACATGTTTTTAACTATTTATTCAATAGTTTATTATATTATGGTAGGATATTCATACACTTATTTGGATTTTTCCAACTTTATTGAAGCTACCACACACCCTTTATTTTTTCTTTGTGTTACCACTATTGGGAAACTTCTCAATTAAAATATGATTCTTTGTAAGAGTTTAATTCTCATCACCTATCTTCTTTGGATGACTCATCAAGGTAGACTCATTTACCTACTTCTTGGTATGCAGTGATTATTCACTATCTTCATCATGTGAGTAATACATGGTAGGGTTGTGATAGAATTTCTCATAATAATTACCACTAATATTTCACATCCCATAAAATTTTCTAGATACAAAAATTTATTATTCTAAGATAGGCTCTCCATTTTCTGTGCTTATATCTTTTGACTAGTAGGATTTTTTTCATCTTTAATTCTAATCCCTTAACTTGTAGGATTCTATCACGTGTATATGATGAACTGTTATTCTAGTAATAAATTACCATATTCCAAAACTTCAAACAACACCAACACCTTATAATTAATCATGATCCTTTTCTAGTGTATGTGATCTATCTATTTTTTACGCATGTTTATTTTAGGTTGGAAACCTAATTTTCTGAGCTTTGATTGGAGGATTTTTTTTCTTGTACATACTCACATCCTTAATTGACATATTGGTGTGTGGCCTATCTTTTTAATGTTCCACATTAGTATAAAATTATAGTTTTTTCTTACACATTCAGAGCATCCAAACATAACACTAATTGAATGAAATGAGTTATAGGATACCTTTCTCAATGTGCCTGATGTGGAGTCTTCTCGATTTGATCCCAATAATTTTTACCACTATTATGAGTCCATTTTTAGGGAAATATTATATCTAGAAATTGAGCGGTGGAAGATTCATTGTCAGCTCTTTGGGAGGATCCAACTTGACTAAACTTCAAATTTTTTATATTAATTTCTAACACTAAGAATTTCAGGTTGAAAGTGTATTTTTGTAGTCTTAAATGATGTTAATCTATCTCCCGAGTTACTATTCAAAGTAGTGTTTTCAGAAACATTTCTTTATTCCATCGGTGATATCTCCAGTGCTTTAACTCTCTTGGATTTCATGTCCAGCTAGGATTCTTTGAAATACATAGAAATTCTAGTGTCTATCAAGTTTATGGAACACTTATTTAAATTAAAATTATAATGATAATCTATTTTAAAATTCCCATATTTAAAGGAAATTAGTTCATTGAAAAGTGTAACTAAAACATCATTTTATTTAATAATTTTTGAGAGAGTGTTGTATTTTACAACCTTTGTGTCCAGTTCATCTTTAATTATATCGGCCTCTTTGTAGGATCCGAGATTTCTCTATAAGGTATGTTTTACTTATGTTTCAGTTTAATCCCTTTTATTTTGGTCAATTAAGTGCTTTCCAAAGTCCTTAAGGATGGTCTAGGGTGTTTAGGGGGTTCAGGACATGGAAAAGGGAAAAAATGAGCTTTCTGGGCTAGCCGCACGGTCTGCGCATGGTTAGTGATAACCGTGTGGGAATCCCAAGTAAACCATACAAGGGTAAAATTTTCGAATAGTAGCATCCGCATGGCTTGCACATAGTTTTGAAAACCGTGTGGGTAAACTATGCATGGGGGCTCTTTGGGACATAAGCATCCGTACGGTTTGCGCACAGTTTGGAAAACCGTGCGGCCCAGAAACCTTTAAAAAAATTACAAAAATTCCACTATGAGATTTTATAACCCACTCGGGATTTTCCCCCTTCTCCTCCCTTGAAATACTAGGAACAAACATAAGGTACCATGAGATTCCAAAGATAAATCTACTTTAATTCTAATCCATTTCAAGTGTCGTCAATTTCAGATTGAAGATCCTGGTATGTATAATATCCCTGTTGCTTTTATTTTTGTTTTAGTGTTTCTATTTCTTTCCACTCTATATTTAAAGCTCTCAAACCAAATTGTTTTGGTGAGTTTTAGTTTAAATATTCAAGGGTTGGTTGAATAGAGATCTAAGGCTTCGATTGGGAGTGCATCCGCCAATAGATTCAAGGTAGGTGGTCTACAAGTTATATCCCTTGGTTTTGAGTATATTTGTGCATGTAGGGTTTGTATTCTTGCCTCCTTTTGATGAGTTCATGGTGATTTTGACTTAAGATGGGGTAATGGGTGTCTAAATGGTTAAATTAACCCCTCTTGATCCCCAAGGGATGCAAGGAGGATGACTCACCCAAATTAGGGCCACCAGTGGGGTGTGCCGATATTTTCTGGACATAGAATTATCGAAGTAGTGGAAGATCATTGTGTAATAACGTAGATCCCTTGATGAATAAATTAATAAGATTAAATGGATTGATGGGAGATACTAGGTAACTATCTTATATTTGAATATGATCAATGATATAGGCATGTGAAATGGGAAATGGGGCTAAAGGGTTGGGTAATTAAAATGATTAATGTGTTAATAGATTATGGTGATAATGTTATTTTCCCATTTATTGATATTATTGTGATATTGTAAATGATGTTGTCTATGTTGTTGTGATATCATGATTTATGGTGAATGATAAATAATCATGTGCACATGTCTTGTTAGAGTGGGGTATCAACTTGAGGTTCTACACCCATGGGTTGAGTTAGACCAAGGTTCTAGATCCTCCCCTAAATGCACTAGTTAGGGAAGGGGACAATGTTCTATTCCCTTAACGGTTTCATTCCACCTGGACTGAGGCTTCGAGGTGAGGATATTGGGAATTGTTGTCAAATGGTGCATAGTGATATAGGACTTGTTAGATTCCCACCTTTTGAGAATATTTATCATGCCTAATATATTGAACACAGGAAAAGGGTGACATGATAAATAAAATGTCTTAGTAATTAACATGGGTTAATTGGTGCTTTAACTTAAAGGAACATAAATAAAGATATCCTATTAAACTGTTTACATTAACTTGCCTTCATTTTTATTTTTCATGCACTATCTAACTTTCTAGATATTTTTTAAACACCATTGGTGGTGGCCTACTTAGTTATAGTCACACCCTGCTCAGGCCGCCATTGGGTACCCGAGCAGATTTCATGATTGAAGGTCAGTACAAGGGCAAGGGCCCTAAGCTAGAGAGATAAGTTGAACATGGGACATGTTTGGGTGAGGCTCCAGACATGGAGTCCAGAACATTTTGTGGATTTTACTACTTTATTTCTTTTGGCTTTTTTCCACTTCACACTATAGCATGGCATGACATATTTATTATTGTTTATGATTGTACCCTATTTTGGGATTTGGTTATTTATTCATGTTATGGATTTCTATCTTTTGTTTTTGTTATTTCAATTATTATCTAATGTGGATTACTCTGGTATTGAGGGTATAGTCTCCCCATGTGACATATTGGACCCTTGCTGCTAGTAGGTAACCTCTAGCGTACAGGAAGGTGCGCTTGAGGTCATGTAACTACATGTCTTAGAGCACTGGTTTAGTGGATCTCAATTCAAGGATGTTACAAAGTGGTATCAGAGGAGTTATTTTCTCTTTTTTACTATTTGGGGATGGTATAAAGGATATTAAGAATGTGTCGGGCCTTTTTAATGAGCTTGTGCTTGGGAGTATCTAACCCATGTACGATGGAAAACCTAAGTCACCCAGGTAAGGGATTGTTGTTCTTGTTGTGTGTTGTTACATTTGATGATATTTCACCATTGGTTGATGCACTTTTTGTGTGATTTGATGGTTTTGTGATATTTCTCTCTTGGCCAAAAAGGTATGAGGTTGTGCATTCATGCATCATTATAGGCACCTATGTAGGAAAGTGGCGTGCATCATGATGGGCACACACATGATATGGGTGTGCAAGATGTAAAGGTTAGGATGCATATTTCCTCTTAAAAGTAATGAATTATGCCTAATAATATAGAATGAATGAGTTAAAAGGGGAAGTAAAAATATCAAGTATTAAATAGAAAATGGTTCTTGATAAATAAGTAAAAGTGGTATAATTATTGTAAGGGTAAATTGGAATATGAAAACGGTTCGAATGGGAGTAGAATATAAGGCTTGTTACTAAGATAATTAGATACCATGTAGACCATATACATAGGGAGATGGATGAGGGTAGTGACCCAGTCACGAGTATACTCTTTTGGGTAGTGTATGCAAACAAGTTTGGTTATTACAAGTGAAAATCCTAAATATATCTCTTCCTTATCACAAAATCTTTTTGGTTGTGTTCTAAAGCTCGTGTTTGGCATTGTAGAGAAATGCCACCTTGAAGACGTGTACCGATTGGGCGACATGAGGACATTGCCAAGAATGATCCTCTAGTAGTGGATCAAGAGAATATAGTGATACAAAGATATAGGGAAGAGCAGTTCTGGGAGAACTTTGATTGTTTTATGAAGATGATGGAAGGAGACCCAGGGCAGGTTGCACTGAGCATGTTTAAGCTGACCAGGGAGTTTCAGCTGCAGCAACCTCCAACCTTTACGAGAGAGGGTGGTCCATAAGTAGAAGAGTTCTAGATAGAGTCCATCCAAACTATTTTCGACCATCTAGAGAATCATCTGGATAAGAAAGTCAAGTTAGCATCCTATATGTAGAGGGGGAAAGAAAAACATTGGTGGGACTCTATGGTTTAGACAGAGTAGGCTGAGGGAATGATGTGGAAAGATTTTCAAGAGAAGTTTCTTGAGCACTTCTATCTAGAAACCTTGAGGCAAGAGAATTCTGTAGATTTTATTAGGTTTATTCAAGGGAAAATGTTGGTCATGGACTATGCTAGCTGTTCCACCGATTTGAGACACTTCGTTCCGACGTTGACGAGAGATGGGGTAGTTGTAGAGAAATGATTCCAGGACGGGCTGAGACACGAGATCAGATATTAGGTGAATATATTTCATACAAAAAGGTTTGATAAAGTGGTGGATCAAGACCTTATCTCAGAAGAAAACTTGATGGGAGCTTCAGGTAGTGACCTTGTGGGAGTGGCTAGGCGAGCAAGTGGTGCAGCTTCTGATAGTAGGAAGTGTCACTTTGGAACATTCCAGTGAGGGGGAAGCATGCAGAGTAGTTAGAAGAGGGGGTCAACCTCTTAGGGTGGTGACTAAGTACTGTGTTTTCAGTGTGGTAGGATGGGGAACAAGTGTGACCACTGTCCCCACCCACCAGTTGAATGTTGAGCATGCTGTAGGCTAGGCCACGTGCAGAGATTTTGTAGGATCCCGTGACAGTCGGGGAATGATGGAGGTCAGAGGAAGATACTGAGTGTAGGCAAGGGTTTGGATACCCCGTATCATGTAGGCAGTTGGAGCTCCACGAGCTATACTGGTAGGGGTGGTGGACGTGGAACTCTGGGGAGAGATCACCCTTACCAATAGAGCAGTGATGTGTAGGGTACTTAGGCTGGAGCCTAGGGTAAAGGGGAAGGTCATCTCCATGCAGTTCAGGATACACCTGAGGGTAGTGAGGTAGGACCATCTACTATTCGAGGTATGATTCTTGTAGCTTCCATGTTTTCTAGTGCTTTATTCGATATAGGTTCTACAGATTCCTTTATTGCTGCTCAGTTTGTAGTTGTGTTGGGTTTAACTATAGAGACTGCATTTGGGGTAATTTCGCTTGATACTCCGCTAGGGGTGCGAGTTAAGGACATCAGGAAGTGTAGGGGTTGTACTCTAGAGGTTGGTGGGTATCATTTTCTATGGGATCTGTTTGTCTTAGATATTTCATGTTTTTACCAAATCTTGGGAATGGATTGGTTGGTGTTATATCAAGCCCATATTGACTATTACCAATGTCAGTTAACATTCACATCTCTCGATTGGAGCACTCATGTCCTCTGTGGTGAGTGGGATACTCGAGCGGGCCGTGTGGGGCTGCTACACCATCAAACGGGGGATCTAACAGCCCAAGTGGCATGAATTATGATAGATTATGGGGATAAGGGATATTCTGTCTTCTTTTTTGTTATGGACCAGTTTTAAGACTTATTCCCTGAAGAATTATTGGGGTTACCACCTGAGAGAGATGTTGAGTTTACTATCAAATTGGTTCCTCAAGTGGATCCAATTTCCATTCCACCTTACCAAATGGCACCAATAGAGCTCTAATAACTAAAGGTTCAGTTAGAGGAATTATAGCGTAAGGGGTTTATACGTCCTAGTACATCACATTGGGGATCTCCTGTACTATTTTCTATGAAAGATGATGGGTCACTAAGGATATGTGTCGATTTTAGGAAACTGAACCACATGACAGTTAAGAACTGATACCCTCTTCCTAGAATTGATGACCTGTTTGATTAGCACAAAGGTGCCTCGGTGTTTTCCAAAATTTATTTAAGATCAGGATACCATCAGTTAAGGGTGCGACCTTCTGACATACCTCAGATGACTTTCCGAAGTAGGTACGAGATGTATGAATTCTTAGTGATGATGTTTGGTTTGACCAATGAAACAAATGTGTTTATGGCCTTGATGAACCATATATTCCACCCATATCTAGATCAGTTTTTCATTGTTTTCATTGATGACATCTTGGTGTACTCTGGAACTCATGACGATCATGCCAAACATCTTGACATTGTCTTGAGTACACTGAGAGGGAATATACTTTATGCTAATCTATCAAAATATCAGTTTTGGATTGATGATGTGCACTTTTTGGGACATATCATATCTAAGTTAGGCGTATCGGTGGATCCATAAAAGGTTCAAGAAATGGTGTCTTGGGAGAATCCCAAGAACTTCATTGATATTCAGATATTTCTGGGTTTGGTCAGTTATTACCGAAGGTTTATTAGATATTTCTCTAGTTTGGAAGTGCCGCTCACAGGCCTAACCAAGAATGGGGCTAAGTTTGATTGGTCAGAGGCTTGTGAGGATGATTTCTAGGAGCTGAAGAAGCGGTTGACCACCACACCGATTTTGATCTTACCCGAACCAGGTAAGAGGTACACATTGTTCTGCGATGCGTCCGGTGTTGGACTTGGGGTATTGTTGATGCCAGATGATCATGTTGTAGCTTACGGGCCGAGGCATTTGAGGCCACATGAAAGTAATTATCCTATTCACGACCTGGAGCTAGCTGCTGTGGTTCATTCCTTAAAGTGTTGGAGGCATTATTTTTTGGGAGAACCCTTTACGGTGTTTAATGACCATAAAAGTCTCAAATACATCTTCTCTCAGTGGGATTTGAATCTTCAATAGTGATGGTGGGTCAAGTACCTACAATATTTTGATTTTGAATTGGTTTACACACCGGGAAAAGGGAATAGTGTCACTGATTCTCTAAGACAGAAGACTCAAAATCAAGTAGTCCAGGAATCCAGTTCAGAATGGGTGATGATGGCCTTGTTTGTGGAGATGCATTTGGAGGTACAAGAGGGGCACATGCAGATGACCCTTGCATCTATAGCAGTTGATTAGGCGATTTTGATCCAAGTTAAAGAGTTTCAGTTGGTAGATCCGGAGTGATTGGCTATGAAGGAAAGTCTTAAAGGTGGAGAGTCACCTTCTGGTTGGACCTTTGGCACTGATGGAGTTGCTTATGTTCATGGTCATGTCTTGGTACTTGTAGGTGTATGAGAGGAGTTGATGCATGAGTTCGACGCATCGAAGTGGGAAGTGCATCTGGGATTGACTAAAATGCACCACGACCTATGTATGAATTTTTGGTGTCCGAGAATAAAGAAGGAAGTGGTGAGTTTTGTGGGACACTGCCTTACCTGTTAGCAGGTGAAGGCCAAACATCAACGCCCAAGTGGGTTTTTGCAGTCATTGCCTATTCTAGAGTGAAAATGGAATGAAATCATAATGGGAATAATAGTGGGTCTTCTAAGGATGTCTCAGAAGAATGATTCCATTTGGGTGGTGGTAGATTGTCTGACCAAAGTGTCCCATTTATTGCTGATTCAGGAGACCAATACAGTCGACCAGTTGAGGGAGTTGTACGTTTGAGAAATACTACGGTTTCATGGTGTGCCGAGAACCATAGTTTTAGATTGAGATCCATATTTCACTACTCGTTTATATAAAGGACTACATAAGGTACTTGGTACCTAGGTATTTCTGATTACGGCTTACCACCCACAAACTGATGGGCAGTCAGAGCATACAATTTAGGTATTAGAAGACATGTTGAGAGCATGTGTTTTGGATTTTAGTTATTCATGGGAAAAGAACTTTTATTTTGTTGATTTTTCGTATAACAATAGTTTTCAGGCTACAGTTTAGATGGAACCTTTTAAGGAACATTATGGGAGACCGTGTAGATCAATTTTTTTTGGTTAGAGGCTGGAGAGTCTGAGTTGTTAGGGCTGAGTCTTGTGTAGGAGACATCGAAGAAGGTTTGTTTGATTCAAAAACATATGGAAACAACTCAGATTAGGCAGAAGTCATATGCAGATCAGCATCGTAGACATTTTGAGTTTGTGGTGGGTGATAGTGTGTTTCTTTGGGTGTCTCCAAGGTTGGTTCACCGTCAAATTTCGAAGTAGGACAAGTTGGTGCCTTAGATATGTGGGGCCATTTGAGATTGTTGAGTGAATCGGACCAGTGGCTTACCGATTGGTTATTCCACATCGATATAGTGGGATGCATGATATTTTCCATGTTTTAAAACTATGACAGTATCACCATGACCCATATTGTAACACCCCAAGCTTCCATGGTACGTTTCCCTTTTGAATAATGCAATGACGTGCATTGTACGCAACTTTGAGATTCTAACACACCACAACCAATCAAACTAGCCGTTATGAATAGTAATACATACTTTTTGAAATTTTATAAATTTTATCTTTCGAAATGGACTTCAGTTTTAGATTCGTAATATTGAAATTAGCTTAGTTTGAAATTTTGTTACTTTTCGGATAACTTTCATATTTTGATGAATAGTGAAAATTACTAAATTTTAATTAAAAACAAATTTTTTAATCAAAATAATTAATAGTGATAAATTATTAATTTGAGTGGGTTTAAAGTATATTTCGAATATATCTTTACCATTTAATGCAATGTGGGTCATTGTATGAGATTTCACATATAAACCAGACATAAACAAGTGTCAATCTTTTGAAAGTTATTATCTCTTAAAAACACGCTATTTGTTTTGACGACGAGAATTAATTTTTAAATTAATTAATGAAACTGATATGTTTTGAATTTGGTAAAATAGAAATAATTTTTTAATTCATAATATCAACTATAGCTTAGGCCTAATTTTTGGTATTCTTCTAGAAACTTTCATTTTTTGATTAATAGTGAAACCACTAAGTGGTAGTTAAAAAACTGAATTTTTCATAAAACTTAATTTTACCGCTTCTGTGAGTGGAATTTCGAAAATCCGAGAGACACGTTTAATATAAAGGAGTAAAATGTGGTTCATTGAGATGAAAATAATTTTTGGTGAATAGTAACTTTTTACGTTTATTTACCACAGTTAAAAGCAAATAGGGTAATTAAGGGTAAAAATGATATTAATATTATCCTAAAACATGTCCTAATTATATTGGACAAGTGTATCACGACCGAAAACAACCTTAGGATTAAGATAGTATCATTTAGGTCCACTTGGATTAGATTAGGACATTTATTATTATTTAATTCAAAGAAGAGTTAAAAGAGTTAAAATCAATGTTTATTTACTAAAACATTTTTAATATAGGGTTACACATAAGATAAATTAGATTATAAATATTCATTAGAAACCTAATAATATTTCCTAGATAATGATATTTTATTTATAATTTTTAGACATTAAATAATTTTATTTATTTATGACACAATGATGATGCAGTAATTACCATAATAGTGAAAAATTAAAATAATTGGTATTATAAATACTCAAATAAATATAATTGGAGATTTTTATTGAATTAAACTAATTTTATAGGTTAATATTAAATATTAGGATTGATTTAAATGACTTTTTTTGAATTAATAATTATTTTATGAGTTTCAAAAAAATCAATTATTGAATAGTGTCAAAATTGAAATAAAAGAGTTTTTAAAACAAATATTATATTATGAATTGATATTAAAATTTTAAAAATCTAAGGTTCTACCAAGAGACTTATATCATGATAGGTGTATCATTAATGGAACACTTGGGGGTCTCTTGGATGTATATAGTAATTTTATTAACCATATAATATAAAAATACAAAGAGACATTGTAAAAGTGAAAATAATTAACTAAGAGTTAATACTTAAAGATAAGGTTAATATAATGACCCAAACCTGTATAAATTCTATTGGTTGAGTGTTTTTCGACCTATCCCCACCTTAAACTTTAAATAATCCACTTTGGAGCCATTAGTTACCGAATATTAATTTATTATAAAATAATATTTCTAGCTTTTCCGAAGGTGCCCCTCACCCCTCTTATAAAAGGGCACTCCCCCTTCTCATTACTTCACACCTTCAAAGCCTTTTTGTTCGGCCAAACCCTGAACAAATACTCTCTAAACTTCCCTTAATACAACCTAGAGGCCTTATTTTGATCATAAAGCCAACCTAAGGAGCCCTTTTGATCAAATCAAAAGGAAGAACCCGAAGAAGTGGTAATGTTTTTACCACCCTTTTTCAAATTCTTTTCTTCTTCAACTTATTCTTTATTTGTTATTCCCATTATAAAATAATAAATCCAGTATCTCATATATAATATAATATTATTATAAATATGGTACAACCATATTCAGTATTCTATCCATCCTTTGAATGACATTTCACCATACGTGTGTACGTACGGCTTACCGTCTCCACGTCGTGGTGTAATTGTCATTCAATAAATTATTATTTGGATGGGTATAATAATGATGTGTAATTCATGTAAATAATAAATATAACATTATATTTATTCTGTCTATATGATATACCATCCAATTATATACTATTTTAACATCAAAAGAATGATATTGTCGCTCGTGCGTACGTACGGACTACCGTCTCCACGAAAGCGATGAGAGTCATTCTTCATCTTATCCATTCAAGTATAAATATAATTTGATGATTTAAAAATAATGTTTAAGGACTTGATATAATTATGTATATGAATAAGATACAACCTACCCATAACAATCACGTCTTACGTAACAAAGAATATAAAGGAAAACGAGTAAGTTAACACCCGAAATGACGATAATATTAAGATATTATTAACAAATCAATGTTAAAATATCATATATGATATCATATTAATGTAAATTATTCTTGTATAATTAAATAACAATTATTTCACCATTATAAAGGAGGTTAACCTACCATCGACCAAGGAAAAAGTACAAAGTAAGGGGTTTGTTATCTCACTTTTAATTCAGTGAGATTTCCATTGTTCACCACTTATTTATTGCATGTGGTGTGTGTACTGCCCATGATTGTATTCATTGTGTAATATAATTTAATTTATGGGTATTTACATCATCATTTTATTATCCTTATTTCATGGGTGCATGTTTCATAAGTTACCAAATCGATAAGGGAATTTGAAATTTCAATTTCCACTCATTCGGCTTTACACATACTTCATTGATTATTTTAATCCAAGATTATGTGTGGAATCACTATTCATTTGATTATGTCATAATTTCCACTCCCCTTTCTGTGGATATACTTTTTATACACATAATCACTCCATTGATAAATTCTCAAGTCATCGGTATGAACTTGATAAGAGTAATTTTTACTCAATCTCGATTTGTTGAGATAAACATCCAATTCATTGGTGTTGTTTTTACTAGAATATGTGTGAATGTCCTTTGATTGTTTTAAACTGAATATCCAATCATATTTAGTGTATTTATATTTTTCACACATAATTATGTCGTTGATTTATCCTTAACCTAAGGATACATCCTTTATGAGAGATTTCATCTCAATTTACATTCCATTGATACTTCTTTGTTGCTATACACCAAATCACTTTTATGTGGTGTATATAATGTACTTTGACATAGTATATCATGAATCCCTTTATTCTCATGATATTAAAAAGTTTTGATTACCTAAATTATTTGTATTCAAGTGTCTCTCTTTTGGTTAGAAACTCTAACTAAAATACCATTTTTAAATGTTTTAAATACTTATTCTTCTAAATCTTGCTCATTAATGTCCATGTTTTAAAAATGGTTTTAAGGATTTATTTATATGGACATTAAAGTTTTAAAATTAAAACTCCTTTTAAAAGTTTCAAAGTGGTATGGGACACTTTGATTCAAAAATCTATTTTTAAATGGATTCTTGACAAATAGTGTGACTTTTAAATGATTTCAAGAAAAAGGGGGATATTTCTCTCAAATAGTTTTGATGATTATTTTCATCTATGTCAATATCCTTTATTATTCTCAATTGAGGTTAATATGATACAATAAAATCTTCCATATTTTATCTAATGAGTTATGTTTGACTGTGGATGTACTATTTTTATACCATTCATGGTTTATGGATAAAGTATTGACATTTCGTATTCTAGTTTTAATACGAATGTTTATGTTATGTTTAAAACTTTTCATATGAGGAATGTATTGGACTTAGTAAGTGACAGGTGGAGACCGCTATAGCACCTCGATGCATCGGTAGGTCTCATGAGACAAACTAGTGTCTTTGCACAAGGCCTTGAAAAAATCTTATTTGTAGTCTTGGAACGAGCCCTTGGCTATGTGGTTATGATAGTCTGACATTATGAATTCCATCAATATGAAAGTGGTTATTGATATTGCATGCGATTGTTCGACTAGTAGAATATCCATGTGAATAAGTAAATGGAATTATTTCATTTTATCTTTGCCATATTATGCTGAAGTTCAAGTTTTAAAGGATTTTGTTTTAGTTATAAATTGCTTTAAGTGTTTATGATTATCTATGAAAGCTTCTGCTATATTGTTATCGTTACTGAGCATCTGAGCTCACCCCTTTCAATGTTTTATTTTTCCCAAGAAGTGAAGAAGTAATTTATGAATGACCTACAGGGATAGTATGAGGGGATATGAAGACAAGATGTTATTGTAGTTTTTTTACCTTATGATGTAATTTAAGACTTATGAATATATCTAGTGTTTCCAAGACTACAAAACTAATCGGTCTTTCTAGACTTGATCCTTTGTGATCATGCCAATGTTATGTAATAATGCACCGACTCTGGGTATCTAGGGTCGGGGCGTTATAGTTGGTATTAGAAGAAGTTTAGTACAAACCTTGGAAGCTATATTTAGATAAACTCTGATTAGATCACATAGCCCTAAGAGAGAATTTGAGGATTAGTATAGAAGAACATACTAGAATTTTGGTATTGTAGATATTTTGTGAGTTTTCCGAGCAATAAATCCCTGTATGGATACGAGCAGGTAGAGGCGGCTCTGGCACAGATGTACCTAGAGGTAAAACCTGAAAACACCGCTTTGATCTAGACTCGAACGGGAACTGGTGTACGACAACGGGCCTTGCTGCACTGTTGGTTATGACACTCCCGGGGGATATGCTTTGGTAAATTCACAAGATTAGTATGAACCATTATTAAGGGAATACAAAAAAATGCCCCTAAGAATATATGTCAGAAAATAGATAGTGGATAACCTAGATTTTAACATAGGGTGCCCCAAGTTAGGATATATTGTTCAATTACAAGATTATACAATTATGTCTATTTTTTTACATTCTTATTAGATAAGTATTCAAAAACCCTAATTGTATTTTCTTTTTGTTAGTTGAAACATGGAGGGAGCAATATCACAAACAACTCTTCTCTCTCTTCCTGAAGAACTACTTATAATTATTATCCAGAAGTCATGCGCAGATGATGTTGAAACTTTTTCAAATGTCCAAGTTACATGCAAACAACTTTATGAGACATCCAATACCTCTAGCATTGCACGATTCTTTCAAGGATCAAGTACCGACTATGGGATAATGTTGCGCTCTCAACTTTCTTACCACTCTAAGCGTGGGAAGTACCATCAGGGTCTTTTCAAATTATTCACTTTATCTCAAAATTACGATGCACTAAATGATTTTCTAGATGATGCAAAAGAGGGAGACCTTCGAGCAGCCTATATGTATCAAATTATATTTTTATGTCTTTTGGGATATACGGAAACTGATTTACCAAAACCTTATTTTGAAATATTTGAAGATGAATCAGTGAGAATTTTTCTAAAAAAACATGTTAAAGACGATGTATCAAAATTATATATAAGAAATACCTATTTTTTATGATGCATCGATGCTTCCATCGATATAATCCAAGATGGATGAGGAGTTTTTGGGTAAAGAAAGTAGATGATTTTGAAAAATTCATGAGGTACCATTGTGACACATGAACGGATTCTACCAAAAGGCAAATCCGCCTAGTCTATCCAGAGTTCATGTTGTGACCCACATATCTCTAGTGACAAAATACATGCCTGACCCAACATATGTACTCACCTATGAAGAATTAGAACTGGAACCCGATCTATCTTATTGTGGAGAGTCTATCAGAATTCTTCATACCAAAGATCAAGTGTTGAGAAACCAGATGACTCGTCTGGTAAAAGTTCTATAGAGAAATCATAAGATGGAAGAGGCAATGTGGGAACCCGAGGAACATATGATGAAGATTCTATATGGAAATAAATGGATGGTGAAATGTTTAAAAGTGTTAGTGCTCTTTATTGATGGGATTACATTGGAATAATTTTCTCCTATATGTGTATACCTACAATTTATCATGTGAAAATGATATTTGAGGAAGAATTATCTTTTCTGTTGCGGATATAGTTATAAATAACCATTTGGTCTTATATGATCATTGGGTTTGAGGCAATTACAAGTTATTATAATGAAAATGAAAGGTATGAGATAAGATTTGTGGTTAAATTATGTTGTGGTTATTTTGAGGAATTTATCTCATTTTGGTAATGTTATAAAATATAGTTTTTGAAAAAGGACAACACGCAGACCGTGTGACAACCCGCCACGTCGGACAAAGCTGTGGGAATCGAACCCACAACCAAAGTGCGATTGAGATTTATCGCCTACCACTGGACTACGTGAAGTACCTGGTTAGTGTGACTATTATTTTAAGTTAAATGATTTTATTGATCATTAATAATTTGATTTGGGATCTTATGTCTTATCAAATGAATACCCTTAGTATAGGAAAATGATTTGGTAATTAAGTGATAAATGTTATTTTGGAAGTTGTTTGCTTTATTGTATGTAAAATAGAATAGTATGCGATTTTATTTGAGGAGTAATGGTGGATTTTTATCTATGTTTTTATTGTGGATTTATAGTGATCTGGGTTGTTTATGGAAATGATTAGGTTAATTACTTTTAAGTATGTGACTTTAAGAGTAATTAATGTCATTTGGAGATACAATTTAACGTGGAAGACTACATTCTTATAAGTTTTGAGTTTCAATATTAGTTTGGATTATATTTAAGGATTTTAAGGACAATTGATTATTGAATAGTATTATTTAACTTTGGGGTATTGATGGTTTAATTTTAGAAATTAAGATTAGTGTTTTTTTCTCTAATGGAATATCCATTTGGGGGGTCATCAGATATTATACTAACAATTTTGGTTTTGATTAATCTCTAAAGACATGGTAAATATATAGTTTATCCTACGTGGATCATGTATTTCTATAGATGTTTATTCTAGATCTTCCATTGTGACCAAGTCTTCTTGAATACTCACTGTTCAAAAAAAAATGAGTTAGTGGTAAAAAGTTATTAAAGAATGAAACTCTACTTAAAAAGTAAGTATATCTATTTATGTTCTTAGTCAATATCATAAATGAATTCCTCATCCTTATGTAATGTAACTTAAAAAAAAATGTTGTCCGTTTACTTTTCCTACTAGGAGACTAAGGACCGTTTGTCCCAACACAAGTTTGTGATTCCCTTATTGTTAACTTTCTCCTGATCATGTTTTCTATCCCTCTCCATCAGAATTGAACACTTAGTTTATCATCCATATCCATGTTTTCCTACATGGAATCCTGGTATGGGTTATCTTGGGTGACCTTTATACCTCTCTTCCTTTCTTTTAAAGTGATAGTTTTATTGACTATTTTTTCGATATTGGACATTCCATTATATTATCAAGCCCAATTTTAAAAAAAATTGCGAGGATGCAATTTATTGAAGGAGGGGCGAATGTAATACCCCAAGCTTCCATGGTATGTTTCCTTTTGAATAATGCAATGACGTGGATTGTACGGAACTTCGAGATTCTAACACACCACAACCAATCAAACTAGCCGTTATGAATAGTAATACCTACTTTTTGAAATTTTATAAATTTTATCTTTCGAAATGGACTTCAGTTTTGGATTCATAATATTGAAATTATCTTAGGGTGAAATTTTGGTACTTTTCGGATAACTTTCATATTTTGATGAATAGTGAAAATTACTAAATTTTAATTAAAAACAACTTTTTTAATTGAAATAATTAATAGTGATAAATTATTAATTTGAGTGGTTTTAAAGTATTTTTAGAATGTATTTTTACCATTTAATACAATGTTGGTCATTGGATGAGATTTCACATATAAACCAGACATAAACAAGTGACAATCTTTTGATAGTTATTATCTTTTAAAAACACGCTATTTGTTTTGACGACGGGAATTAATTTTTAAATTAATTAATGAAACTGATATTTTTTGAATTTGGTAAAATAGACATCCTTTTTTAATTAATAATATCAATTATAGCTTAGGCCTAATTTTTGGTATTTTTCTGGAAACTTTCATTTTTTGATTAATAGTGAAACCACTAAGTGGTAGTTAAAAAACTAAATTTTTCATAAAACTTAATTTTACCGCTTCTGTGAGTGGAATTTCAAATATCCGAGAGTCACGTTTAATATCAATGAGTAAAATTTGGTTCATTGAGATGAAAATAATTTTTGGTGAATAGTAACTTTTTACTTTTATTTACCACAGTTAAAAGTAAATAGGGTAATTAAGGGTAAAAATGATATTAATATTATCCTAACACATGTCCTAATTATATTGTACAAGTGTATCTAGAATAAAAACAACCGTAGGAATAAAATATTATCATTTAGGTCCACTTGGATTAGATTAGCACATTTATTATTATTTAATTCAAAGAAGAGTTAAAAGAGTTAAAATCAAAGTTTATTTACTAAAATATTTTTAATATAGGGTTACACATAAGATAAATTCTATTATAAATATTCATTATAAACCTAAAAATATTTCATACATAATTATATTTTATTTATAATTTTTAGACATTAAATAATTTAATTTATTTATGACACAATGATGATGCAGTAATTACCATAATAGTGAAAAATAAAAATAATTGATATTATAAATACCCAAATAAAACTAATTGGAGATTTTTATTGAATTAAAATAATTTTCTAGGTTAATATGACATATTAGTATTGATTTAATTGACTTTTTTCGAAGTAATCATTTTTTTATGAGTTTCACAAAAATCAATTATTGAATAGTGTCAAAATTGACATAAAAGTGTTTTTAAAACAAATATTATATTATTAATTGATATTAGATTATTAAAAATATAAGGTTCGTCCAAGAGACTTATATCATGATAGGTGTATCATTAAGGGACCACTTGGGGGTCTCTTGGATGTATATAGTAATTTTATTAACCATATAATATAAAAATACAAAGAGACATTGTAAAAGTGAAACTAATTAACTAAGAGTTAATACTTAAAGATAAGGTTAATATAATGACCCAAACCTATATAAATTCTATTGGTTGAGTGTTTTTCAAACTATACCCACCTTAACCTTTAAATAATCCACTTTTTAGCCATTAGAAACCAAATATGAATTTATTATAAAACAATATTTCTAGCTTTTCCAAAGGTGTCCCTCACCCCTCTTATAAATGGGCACCCCCATTCTCATTACTTAACACCTTTAAAGTATTTTGGTTCAGCCAAAACCTACCCAAATACTCTATAAACTTCCCTAAATACAACCTATAGGCCTTATTTTGATCATAAAGCCAACCTAAGGAGCCCTTTTGATCAAATCAAAAGGAAGAACCTCAAGAAGAGGTAATGTTTTTACCACCCTTTTTCAAATTCTGTTCTTCTTCAACTTATTATTTCTTTGTTATTACCATTCTAAAATAATGAATCCAGTATCTACTATATACTATAATATTATTATAAATATGGTACAACCATATTCAGTATTCTATCCATCCTTTGAATGACATGTCACCATACTTGTGTACGTACGGCTTACCGTCTCCACATCGTGGTGTAATTGTCATTCAATAAATTATTATTTGGATGGGTATAATAATGATGTGTAATTCATGTAAATAATAAATATAAAATTATACTTATTCTGTCTATATGATATACTATCCAATTATATATTATTTTAACATCAAAAGAATGATATTGTCGCTCGTGCGTACGTACGGACTACCGTCTCCACGAAAGCGATGAGATTCATTCTTCATCGTATCCATTCAAGTATAATTATCATTTGATGATTTAAAAATAATTTTTAAGGAATTTTTATAATTCTGGATATGAATAAGATACAACCTATCCATAACAAACACAGATTACGTAACAAAGAATATAAAGGAAAACGAGTAAGTTAACACCCGAAATGACGATAATACTAAGATATTATTAACAAATAAATGTTAAAAGATCATATATGATATCATATTAATGTAAATGATTATTTTATAATTAAATAAAAATTATTTCTCCATTATACAGGAGGTTAACCTACCGTCGACCAAGGAAAAATTACAAAGTAAGGGGTTTCTTATCTCACTTTTAATTCAGTGAGATTTCCATTGTTCACCACTTATTTATTGCATGTGGTGTGTGTACTTCCCATGATTGTATTCATTGTGTAATATACTTTAATTTATGGGTATTTACATCATCATTGTATGATCCTTATTTCATGGGTGCATGTTTCATAAGTTACCAAATCGATAAGGGAATTTGAAATTTCAATTTCCACTCATTCGGCTTTACGCATACTTCATTGATTATTTTACTCCAAGATTATGTGTGGAATCACTATTCATTTGATTATGTCATAATTTCCACTACCCTTTCTGTGGATATACTTTTTATACACACAATCACTCCATTGATAAATTCTCAAGTCATCGGTATGAACTTGATAAGAGTAATTTTTACTCAATCTCGATTTGTTGAGATAAACATCCAATTCATTGGTGTTGTTTTTACTAGAATATGTGTGAATGTCCTTTGATTGTTTTACAATGAATATACAATCATATTTAGTGTATTAATATTTGTCACACATAATTATGTCTTTGATTTATCCTTAACCTAAGGATACAACCTTTATGAGAGATTTCATCTTAATTTACATTCCATTGAGACTTCTTTGTTTCTATACACCAAATCACTTTTATGTGGTGTATATAATGTACATTGACATAGTATATCATAAATCCCTTTATTCTCATGATATTAAAAAGTTTTTATTACCTCAATTATTTGTATTCAAGTTTCTCTCTTTTGGTTAGAAACTCTAACTAAAATACCATTTTTAAATGTTTTAAAGACTTATTCTTATAAATCTTGCTCATTAATGTCCATGTTTTAAAAATGGTTTTAAAGATTTATTTATATGGAAATTAAAGTTTTAAAATTAAAACTCCTTTTAAAAGTTTCAAAGTGGTATGGGACACTTTGATTCAAAAATCAATTTTTAAATGGCTTCTTAACAAATAGTGTGACTTTTAAATGATTTCAAGAAAAAGGGGGATATTTCTCTCAAATAGTTTTTGTTTATTATTTTCATCTATGTCAATATCCTTCATTATTCTCTATTGAGGTTAATATGATACAATACAATCTTCCATATTGTATCGAATGAGTTTTGTTTGACTGTGGATGTGATATTTTTATACCATTCATGGTTTGTGGATAAAGTATTGACATTTCGTATGCTAGTTTTAATAAGAATGTTTATGTTATGTTTAAAACTTTTCATATGAGGAATGCATTGGACTTAGTAAGTGACGAGTGGAGCCCACTATAGCTCCTCGGTGCATTGGTAGGTCTCATGAGACAAACTAGTGTCTTGTCACAAGGCCTTGGAAAAAATATTATTTGTAGTCTTGGCACGAGGCCTTGGCTATGTGGTTATGATAATCTGGAATTATGCATTCCATCATTATGAAAGTGGTTATTGATATTGCATGTGATTGTTCGACTAGTAGAATATCCATGTGAATAAGTAAATGGAATTATTTCATTTTATCTTTTCCATATTATGCTGAAGTTCAAGTTTAAAAGGCTTTTGTTTTAGTTATAAGTTGCTTTAAGTGTTTATGCTTATCTATGAAAGCTTCTGCTATATTTTTATCCTTACTGAGCATCTGAGCTCACCCCTTTAAATGTTTTATTTTTCCTAGGATGTGAAGAAGTAATTTATGAATGAACTGTAGGGATAGTATGAGGGGATATGAAGACAAGATGTTGATGTAGTTTTTTTTTACCTTATGATGTAATGTAAGAATTATGAATATATCTAGTGTTTCCAAGACTACTAAACTAATCGGTCTTTCGAGACTTGATCCTTTGTGATCATGCCAATGTTATGTAATAATGCACCGAATCTGGGTATCTAAGGTCGGGGAGTTACACATATCATGTGATAAATTCCAAGAATTTAGAGCTTGAGGCTGATGCGTCCTTTGAGGAGCACCCGGTTCATATTGTGGATCATAGCGAGAAAGTTTTGCAGGGTAAGGTTATGCCCCTGGTTCATGTTCTATGGCATCATGGAAACATTCAGGAGGAAACTTTGGAGTGGGAATATTATATTCGTGTCTAGTATCCTAATCTCTTTTCTTTAGAAACTCAATGATGCTCGGGAAGAGCGGCTCGAGGACGAGCCGTTATAAGGTGGGGAGGTTGTAAGATCCCAGATTTATCCGTAAGGTATGTTTTACTTAAGTTTTAGTTTAAAACCTTTTATTTTGCTCAATTAAGTGATTTCCAAAGTCCTTAAGTAGGATTAGGGGTGTTCTGTGGGTTCAGGACACGAAAAAGAGGGAAAATGAGTTTTCTAGGCTAGCCACACAGTCTGCACATGGTTAGTGCTAACCGTGCGAGCAGCCCTGGTAAACCGTGCAAGGGGAATATTTTTGGATAGTAGCCTCTACTCGGGTTGTGCACGGTTTGACAAAACATGTGGGTAAACCATGTGTGGGGGCTATTTGGGAAATAACCATCTGCACAGTTTGGAAAACCATGCGGGTAAACCATGCAGACTATAAAACTTTAAAAAAATTACAAAAATGACACTCCGGGATTTTATAACCCAACATGGATTTTCCTCCTCCTCCTCCATTGAAACACTTGGAACAAGCCAAAGGGGCCAAGATCTACCAAGGATCAATCTCTTTCGATTCTAATCCATTTGGAGTGCCGTTAGTTGCAGATTGAAGATTCGGGTAAGGCTAATCTCCCCTTGCTTTTCTTTTTGGTTTAGGGTTTCTATTTCTTCCCCCTCTCCATCCAAAGCTCTCAAACCCCACTTTTTCAGTGAGTTTTAGTATAAATATTCAAGGGTTGGTTGAATTGAGATCTAAGGATTTGATTGGGAGTGCGTTCGCCAACAGATTGAAGGTCGGTGGTCTACAAGTTATATTCCTTGGGTTTTGAGTATATTTCTGCATGTAGGGTTTTTATTCGTTCCTCCTTTTGATGAGTTCTTGGTGATTTTGACTTAATATGGAGTAATGTGTGTCTAAATGGTTACATTAACCCCTCTTGATCCCCATGGGATGTAAGGAGGATGACTCGACCAAATTAGGGCCACCCATGGGGTGTGTCGATATTTTCCAAACACGGAATTAGCTAAGTAGTGTAAGATCATTGTGTAAGAATGTAAACCCTTGATGAATACGTTAGTAAGATTAAATGGATTTATGGTAGATTCTAGGTGACTAGCTTATATTAGAATATTCTTAGTGAGATAGGCATGGTAAACAGGAAAAGGGGATAAAGGGTTGGGTAATTAAAATGATGAATGTGTTAATGGATTGAGGCAATAATGTTATTTTCCCATTTATTGAGATTATTGTGATGTTGTAAATGATGTTGGATATGTTGTTGTGATATGGTGATTTGTAGTGAATGATAAATAATCATGTTCACATGGGTTGTATAGTGGCGTATCGACTTGAGGTTCTACGCCCAAGGTTGAGTTGGAACAAGGTTCTAGCTCCTCCCCTAAATGCACAGGTTAGGGAAGGGGACAAAGTTTTATTCCCCTAATGGTTTCATTCCACCCAGACTGAGGCTTTGAGGTGAGGATAATGGGAATTGTTGTCAAATGATTCCTAGTGAGATAAGACTTTTTAGATTCCCACATGTTGAGAATGTTGATCATGCCTAATCCATTGTACACATGAAAAGGGTGATATGATAAATAAAATTTCTTAGTAATAAAAATGGGTTAATTGGTGCGTTTACTTAAAGGAACATAAATAAAGATAGCCCTTTGAACTATTTACCCTAAATTGCCTTTATTTATCTTTTTCATGCACTATCTACCTTGCTGGATATTTTCTAGACACCATTGGTGGTGGCCTACTGAGTTATACTCACACCCTGCTCAGGCCGCCATTGGGTACCCAAGCAGATTTCATGATTACAGGTTAGGACAAGGGCAAGCCCCTATGTTAGGGAGATTATTTTTGAATGGGACATGTTTGGGTGAGGTTCCAGACTTGGAGTCCAAACCATTTTGGGGATTCTACTATTTTCTTTCTTTTGGGATTTGTTCACTTGACACTGTAGCATTTCATGGAATATTTATTGTTGTTTATGATTGTACCCTATTTTGGGATTTGGTTATTTATGAATGTTATGGATTTGTCTCTTTTTTTTCTTCTATTTCAATTATTATCTGCTGTGGATTACTCTGGTATTGAGGGTATAGTCTCCCCGTGTGACCTATTGGACCCTCACTGCTAGTCAGCAACCTTTAGCGTATGGATAGGTGTGCCTGAGGTCATGTAACTACCCGGCTCGGAGCACTAGTTTTGTGGATCCCAGGTTGGGGATGTTGCACTCTTGGTCAAATTGTAACTTCTCATTATAAAAACCCATTATATACATCATTATATATTCAAAAACATCACGTGGAACTTTTCAAGACTCTCCTTGATTTTAGAATACAAATCACTGAGTGATTTATCATTTTCAAGCTACTCAAATTCTATACAGTTTGAACAAACTTCATCCAATGGATATATCTCACTAGTTTTGATGGAACATAAAACAGTTTGACTAATTTTATATAGTATGTGAGCATGTGAGTCCTTTATGTTATTTCTTCCTTGAATATCCTTATTCTGTATCATGATTTTCAATGTCCTACAAGTGACTTACTCATGAGAAACAACAATAATGGAATATTTATTTTCCAAGAAAGGTTGTCAATTACCCATCTAAAATTTTCACTTGATCCATCCAAATTAAATTCAGTGTCTATTAAAAATACATCCCATCATAGGTAACCTATTTTAATACCAATTGATATACCTAGTGGATCAGTGTAGACACTTGAGAGGTGGTCAATCAAGTGTTGAATAATTTTTACCAATTCTAAAACTCCTATTACCCTAATGTAATTAAACCTATGTTACCAGTTAATAATATTGGACCCATTTTATATTTTAGCAAGAATGAATCTACCACATACATGGAAGTAAAGTAGATAAAAGGAATATGATATTTTTTTAATGCTTGATATAAAGTTCTACTCCTTGTTGTGATCAATTATTCACCCCAATCATGAATTCTATACTAAAATATGATGCTAATTACAAGAGGTAGTTTTTCTAACTCCAAAACTAAGTATTATTGTTTTTAAAAATTTTGAGCCTCACAATACTTCTATTTTTAGAATCACACCAATCTTATCTCATCATATTTACACTATTTTCACCAAGTCTCACAATGATCTCCTTGCATACCCTGAGTCACACATGTTCTATAGAGAATCAACAGATATATGAAAGTGGTTCTTTGAAGTTCTTTTTGTAATTTATATATAGTTTTCACATGATAATTTTGAACTATAGAGATAGATATTCTTCAACTCATAGTAAATTCTTCAAATGCATTCAAATATTCATGATACACTATATTCAACTTGGTCACCTCTAAAAATTTGATTCATAGTTCTTCAATCAATCTTATAACCTATATTTCTCTCTAATAAACAAATTAGGGTCTCTAAAACTTCTTATTATATTGGTGGTCAATTCGTCTTCTTCTTATCCTTCTTCATTACTACAACTTAAAGAAACTTTTTCCATTCGTATTTAAAATATCATTTTATTTTCACCCAACTAAGCTATCTAAATATCAATATTTAAAATATCTAGAAATAATATATGCTTCTCTATTTTCTATTTTTTACTCCTATAGATTCACAATTTCTCATATTCATGGGAATATTTATTTAAGATCATCGAATTACTTTCATTGTAATTAGTTACCCCAAATAGAAAACTAGGAATACGTTTTGGTTTCAAGAAAAAAGCATGATTATCAAATTATAATTTTTGGATTTCCATAATTTTATTAGCATGGATCCATAAATTATCCCATGTGAAATTTATTTTCATGATACCTTAACCTAGATAAAAATAATTCCCTTATTAATAAATTCAGAGTGAAAATTTCTTCATCCTCCTTAAGATAGAACCCCATAAGTAGAAAAATATTCTCATAGTTCTATAGTAGGATAAACTCTCCAATTTTATCATAATATATCTACCAAAGTTACACACATTAAATAATCATATTATTTGTATAATGAATACAACACAATAAATATATCCATAACATGGAACCCATTTTTGGTTTGGGAGGATTCCCATACTTTCTTCTCTTTTCTTCTTGAACACTCAAATAGCCTTGGATCAAAACCATATAAGAACAAATAAATAAAAGTTTTATATTTGATGGTTCTTTATCTAGATTATTCTTGAAAACACATGAAAATTATTTTCACCATTAAATAATATATACAATATTTCATCTCAATTGTTCTTCCTTAAAACATACATAAATCATGGCTCAAATAAGAATAGTGATATTCTGAACTCAAATTCATAACAAAAACATATTATAATTTTATTTAATCAGAATTTTAGAATTTTGGAAACTCAATTTTTCATTTTTATTTGATATTCCATTTCAATTGATGAATATTAGTTTTTATTTCTAATAAATTCTTTAATAACACACCATTCAACACATTATTGATGTTTTAATCCACAAAGAATTACTTTAATATAACTAGATATCAATTTTCCTCTTCAAATTAAGAATTTTTTAAATATATATAATTTCACCTATTATATATGAAAAACTAATTTACATAAATCCCATTTTTGAATTCACGTATGTGGATATCTAATACAGGGGGTATACTTACATTAACATCAATTCCCTTACACAGTTCAGATTTGTATATATAGATTCGACTACACAACATCCATATATATGGAACTGTATTTGGGTATGCAAATCATGAATCCAGATACATATAAGTATTTGGAAATGTGATATTCAGATATTCCATAGAAATATCATACATGAGGGATTCAATTATATCATTTGATCCAACTATGTGGATCTTAATTCATGTATGTAGTCTCTGAATTTTAATATGAAAATGATTCTGGATACACATAATTGTGTATATGGTCTACTTAGATAAATCAATTCATTTTCATCGTGGATCTTCACATAAGAAACTACTTGCATGCACTTTGAAATTGGCTATGCTGAAATTAGTCTATGCTGGAATTCACCTATGCTAGAATTTACATACCTAGAACCTAAAAATTATAAACTTATTTATTTTTGAACCAGTTACCCTTAAATTTGATTCTATCCAATCTTACTCACTCAAATACTTAATTTTTTTTTGGAATTTAAGAAACATCTCAATCAATTCAAATCGATTCCCAATAACTTTATAGCTGTTTCATACTAGATAAAATATGGCTCGATGCTTGATTTTTGGGGGTTGAATATTGTTGTACAATCATTAATGATGGTTTCACCATTTTTTTTGGTCATAGAGGGGATTTTAGTTATTACTATATGGATAATTACTCACATTATTTTGATGATTTCCAATGGGGTTTGTTCATGGAACTAAAAACACAAAATGGATCAAGTATCCATGAAAAGCTACAGACCCACTTTTTAATGGTCGGCGATTATTGGGGTATCTTTCCAATGATTCTTAAGAACATAAATTAGTTTATATGATGAGAGGTTGATCTTAGAACACCCTATTTTGGAGAATTATTGCCTACTCTAGGACTCTCTTATTGATTTAATTCATATTCATGAATCCTTCCCAAATCCCAATAGGGGACTCATTACCCTTCCATGTTAATAATTATTTATTATCATTTGTATACATGAACACTTATACGTATAGTAGGTTTCTCATTGATGTGAAAATTTTTATGTATCAAAGGTTCCTTATTAATGGTACTGTAATTATGTATCATAGGTTCCCTATCTTGTTTCATTTTTTACTTGGTGATTTATAGTTTTAAGGGACTATGGTATAAAGGCACATTGGTTAGAACTCTAGAGTTTATAACTATTCAAGAAGGTAGTGATTGGTTTAGTGTTAGGATTGGGCCCATTATAGAGATTCCAATATATCATTGAAATTGTAATTAGAACCCACATTATTAATTTCCATTTAATTGGACATGTTCAACCATTTGAGGTCATGTGACATGGAATGATCCATACAGTTTAATATCATTTGGAAAAGACTAGTAGATTAATGATGCCTATAAATGGTTGGTGTGAGACTTTTTCATGAGCGAACCATTATGATTATATTTGAAGGTAATGTGGACCTATGATATTGGATTTATCTTACAAGTAACATGTCCTTTTGAAGATAAATATGGTCCCATGAGGGTGATATGAGAGGACCCAAAAATAGTATGGACCTCTAGGTGGGGTATGATCATATCATAAATATGGCCTAATAAATATGGTAATTTGCTTTATGATTTTGGGTTTGAACCTTAGTGAGGGATCTTATATATATCATCAATACAATAATTAAATCCCATATAGTTTGATTAGAGGTTGGGGTATACACTTAATTAGGTGGCCCATAGTTGTTTCATTAGGAATGTAAAACCTTGAAGGATTGTCTCATGAGGAATATGTCCCTTTGAGAAGAAGGTAATATTTTTTGAGATTACACCTAAGGAGGAGACCCAATATAGATAGGCTGGGGATTACACCTATTAAGAATCTTAATATGAATATATTGTAATTATGCTAATGAAGTAACCAACTTGAGTCCCTAAAACCATGTGATTCTTTCTCAGTGTAGGAAACAAGGTACATTAAAATATTAATAACATTTTAGAAATAGTTTTTGTATGAGACTCACAATAAAACAAGAATCCCATATCTAAATTTCTTTCCTCATCCACTGATGGATAAGGGAGGGGGTATAGAAGGAAGGAGGGATATGACATCCTATGAGAAAGACTAGGGGTTTAATCTGCGAGGGATTCCCAGTGGTAATATATTCCACACCATTTTGTGGATGAGGGAAGTGATATGGAGGGATATATATCAATATCTAACATGGGATTAATCTAGGAGGGTTTCCAATTCCCACATTTGTATATATTTCTAAACCTTGAGTTCGGGATAATGCATCAACTGATTAGAAAAAGAAGGCACACATGCTACCTATTCCACTACACATTTCAGGATGCTTGTATGAATTAAGTTATTTTTCTTGAACTAGGAATATTCCCACCATTGTCTCAAAAATTGGGGCCCTCATTACCATGGGGATTCATGATTGAAAATAGCCCTAATACCACATCAATTAGGTAGGATAAGTGGCGTAGAACCTTTAACAAGGGAATGCATGATCAAAAGTAGCTCATGATGGTGTGCCCCATACCTAATACATGTAAATATAGTGGTCTTGTGGGTGTTCTTAATGGAAGAATTATCAAATAGGACACTTTGATAAAGGATGATAGATTTTAAGGAAGAAGAAAATCTAGGAAAATTACTAGTTAGGTGGGTATCCCTTAGTAAATGGATTCTTAGGTGGGTAACATCAGGTATATGGTCTCCCTAGTGGATAGTCAACGGTGGTGGTTTTCCCAAGTAAGGTGCTATATGGTGTTGGTCATCCAAGTGAATAGACTTGGAAAATGGGTCTCCCATGTAAATATCCCCAAGTGGTTGGTCACCTAGGTGAAAAACCCTAGACAATGGTTCACCCAGGTGAGGATACCCAGGAATTTAGTTACATCAGTGAAAACCCCAAGTGATGGGTCAACTAGGTGAAGATCCCTGGGTGGTTAGTCACCTAGGTGAATATCCCCAGGTGATGTTTCACCCAGGTGATGACTTTGGATCCCCTTAAATTCACAAAAGTTAGTTTTTCTTGGTGCTATAGTGTTATATGATACCTAGGGGAGGTGTTAGAGGCTTGAGAAAAATTTATTATAGAGGATTTTTATCTTTTCTAAATGTCTCAAAAATATTTCTATATGTAGTAGAAAAGGGGGACCATTTATAGGAAAAAATAAGGTCATGGGTGAGTAGGCCTGATAAAGTAAGGTGGTGTACATTTGTGATGTTGGCGAGGAAAGCTAGGCGGATGAAGGATACCCGAGTAAGGAAGGTTAAGTAACCAAAGGAGGACAATATGAGGTAGTTTGGTTAGCAAGTGGGGAACATGGTTGAGGTAGTGGGATCTCCTCATGGGTTTTCTTGCTCTTCTCATATTTCCCCTTTGTCTTCAAAAATGGATCATCAAAAACAACACATAAAAAATTACCTCTTTGAATTATTTAATATCACACGGTGCACGTCAGATTTTAGACAACCTAAAACTCTATTTTTACCTTTATTCATGTGTGTTATTATGTATTTCAGTAATAATACACAACAACACATAAGGATAGCCTTATCTCAACTTGTGGATCTTCAAACTATAACCATAAATCCATTTTACCACTAATTATAATTGTTCTTACAATTATTCACTATATACAACACTTTTTCTATTATAAACTATTGTATATAGTATTAGAACTCCTTCTTAAGCACATTTCATGTTATTCCGTGAGGTTAATCTCTTTCAATAATCTAAGGTGTAGGGATCCTAGTAATATGTACAGATAGGTATTCTAATGATCAAAATCCACTTGTATATTTTCTCAATATGTGTGCATCAACTACTTCTTCTCTAGTGGGTGGATACTCAATCCATCACTGAAATAAAAACATTTTCATAATAAAATTTATAAAAACAACAAGTATAGGTGAAAAAACACAATCATCAACCTAAAGGCACTTCAAACCCCATCATATTCTGTTCATTTAAACTATATTAATAATTTTTTAATTTGTCAAAAGAATCAGTCAATGACCACCTTAGAAAAAAATGATCCTCTAAAGGAAGTATATTGAGGGATATAACCTTAGTGAATTATTGAAGCAAAAGAGGAAGCTTCAGAGCCCCAAAATAAAGTGAAGGACCTTCACACTGAGGGTGATGGGAGGAAAATCTAGAAGATAGGACGAGTTAGTGATAGTGGAAATGGATAGATGGTGAATCAGTGCAAGACCAGTAAATCCTCCTCCCCCTTATAGAGTGGGATGGGTGGGTAGGGTAATCATCACTTCCCCTAAGGCATCGCTATTTCTGTGTGGATAATTTTTTTTACTATGAGTTAAAACTCAATGATATGATATAATGATGTATATACATATAGCTTCTTTAATTGTATCATAAGATATAACATAATCATACTGCGTTATATAATTATTATCCACTAGCTAATTTAATATTTTTATGCTCTTTATACCACCATTTATGAAAAAAACATAGCATGATTATGATTTAATATTATCATAATATATCTAGAGTCTAGCATCATTATATCCCCTCTATATGATCCCCTCATCTCCTTAATAAACTAGGAATATATCATTTTCAAGTACATAAACTTTCTTGATACTTTTATATACTTTTATGATAGTTTTAGGTAGTTTAATTTAATTATTTTTAGGCTTTTATTTATTTATTTGGACTATAATGTAGTATTTTATGTATTTTTATAATTATTATTTAATTTTATATTAATATTATATTTTATTATTTAGATTCAGTATTATTATTATTAATATTACTTGTTTAATAATAATTTTATATATTATTATTAACTTATTTTTTTTATTTTTTTTAATAAAAGAATGATTATTACCCCTCTTAAAAGGCATAAAGAACCGATGAACAACATAGAAAAGTGGGAAAATTAAAAACTTTACTATCAATCCAAAATAAAGGATAAAACAAGAAAATAGATTAATACTAACACACTTTAACAATAGAGGTAACATTGTCCCTATGAATTGTTTAGATCAAGGGAGAATGTTTTTTGTTAGACTCTTTGAGAAATATATCTTTATAATGAAATAACAGTGATTCATGGAGGTTTAATTATTCAGTCACACTGATTAATTTTTTGAACATACCATATTTTAAAAGAAACTTGATTGTGAAGCCAAAAAGATTGTGTTTCATTTATTGGAACATAAATGTTCCTACCACTATTAATCTTATCAACAACCTAAATGCCTAATTGAAGTCTTGAAAGATAACTTCTATAATTTGGATCCTTATCATTTTTTATTAAAGGAAGCCTATATTTCTCAACAAGTAATATGATCATAGTTCACAGAGTATCTGAATAATCCTTCTTTTCCTATATTTCTTCTATGGGATGAGGTTGAACCCCTCAACATAAAAATCCATTTCTTATATTTTAATTTTGAAGAGTGTGGTGAAATTGAGTATGTTTATTTTTTATTATATCCATATATATGAGCATCCTACATAGGCTCAAGGACAACATGATGATCCATTTATCTTGGATTAAAGACTAATGGATAGTGTATTAGTTGGATAATTTCCATCTGGGATATAATAAGTGAATAAATATCTCTTTTTTGGGATACATTTTCAAGATCCAAACTACTCTATTCATTTTGAACCATCTCTTAAAAAATAGTACACAATGTTTAATGACGAGAAGTCTTATTATTATTAAAATTATCTTGTAAATTGAAATATTGAAACATATTATCACTAGATTGATCCATTAATAATTCAACCAACTCTATTACTTTCATCATTGGTGTGTAAGAAAATCCTTTTTAGTCTGCAAAATATTCATTGAGACATCTTCTCCCAAAATACCAAGACTATAATCAGAGTTGGTTATTATATTATATATTTTCTATTCATCTGAAAAATTATTATTTTTCATCTTTACTAAAAACCCCCCATATACCGCCTCATGTATGCATTTCTAAGATTGGGTTTACCCATTTAAATGTTTTCTTATTTTTTGATAGATCCTCCACTATGAAAACATTTACCCGAATAGGTAAAAAACAATCTACTTAGAAAAACTCTAAAAAAGGCAGATATTCTTTATTAAAACTAACATTCCCATATATATCTCCTTTCACTGTATTAAAACTAAATTCATTATTTCATGGCCTTATTTCTATTTTCCTAGTATGTGTTATAGCCAAATGGTCAAGAGTATGTGTTAATTGACCACTTTATAAAAGTTTAAAACTTATGTTAGTGCTAAAAATATTATAAAGTGAAAAAGAAAATATGAAATACATGTATTTATAGTAGTTTAGATCAAAGTGATCTTACATTTTCTCTTTAAACTCTCAATGTGAGAGTATGACATCCACTGTATAAGTGACTCAACTTTTGAATGGAGCCACAACACTTTATAATGCATTTTTACCACTTAGAGACATGAAAATTATCTAGTATTTTACACAGTTGGAGACACAACCCAGAACCATCCTTTTGAAGTGGAGGTAGAACTGACCTTTCCTTTGTCTATAACATGGAACAAATGATACACCTTCATTTTATTAGATATGACACAACTGAAGAATAATATTTTTCATCTAGATGAACAACCCAACGTACCTTTTTTAGGGGTAATATAACCTAACCCTAGGGTCTTGTTTTTTAATGGAAATTCATAAAATGAAAAGTACATGGAAAAAATATGATAAGGAATTATAACACCATATTTACTAGTTTGGAAATGAATATATTGAATTTCTATGAAGTATGGATCACTTTGGTAATAAAGTAGATTTAATATGAACACTAACCAAGAGTGTTGTAGTGATGATCAAAAAATTGTATAGCACAATATAGTTTCAGTATCCTTGAAAATTTATTTGATCATGTTTACATTGGTTATTTCAAACTTTATTAATTGAGTTTCTTCATTAATAATAATTTTTAAAGTGACAACCATAGACACAAAAACCTGAATATTCTAGTCATTGAAATTATTATTTTCACAAAGCTGTCAACATGCATGTGAAACCAATTAACTACTATAATTTTATTTGATGGTTATTTATAAATAATGATTCATTTTTAATTATCCATTTAATGTGACTTATTTTTTAATATTCTTTATAATTAATCTTTCATTGCTATAAAAAAATTACAATTTCAAAATATATAGTAGGAATATTTACACAAAATTTATCCTTTATGATTTAAATTTAATTATATAAAAAATATTTCAATATTAATTTTCATAAGATTGAAATAATTAATAAATAATTATGAAATAAATAATCCAAATAAAATGTGAAATACAAACAAGTAGGGAATCATAATATAAAAATTTTTTCAAAACAAAGAATATTTTTAGTTTTATAAAAACAAAGTGGTGAGCATATGAGTCATTTTTTTATATATGATTCATTCATTTAGACTATGTAAGATAAATCTAATAGTTTTCATACAATTCATTTAAATTTTATTACGAGTCATTGGAATATTCATATGAGTTATTCTATACTTCGAATTTTTTTGATCCATGTATGAGTCAATCTTCCCAGTGTAAGAGTAAATATTCAAAGTGTACGAGTCATTATGAATTTCATATGAGTCATTTAGACTTCCATATCAGTAATTAAATTATTATATTTATTTTATAAAACAAATATGAAAAAATAAATATAATTTTTAAGGTTTAATTAGAATCATAAGTTTGTTCTTTAAAAATTTTAAATTGATTATATGGTTCTATTCTCATAAGGTAAATATAAGTCCCTCATAAGTTTAAAAAAACCTTCAATAAGTTTTGAAATATAGTTGTAAGGTTAAAATAAAGTCTCTTAAGGTTAATACATTATATAATAAGGTTCAGACAGTTAATCATAAGGGTACGAGAATGATTTTTAAAGTTTAGAAAATAATCATAAATTTATGGCAGACTGACCATAAGGTTGAGATAAAGTCTTAAACTAATGTAAAGTTTTTTTAAAAATTAGTTCATAAGAAACATAATAAACAAGAAGAAAAATTTAAAAAAAATATCAACAATAATATTTTTCTTCTAAAATTAGTGTAAGCTCAAAACACATTTCTTAACTCATGTTATAGGGAATATAATAATAATTTTATAATTTATCAAAACATAAAAAAATAAATATAGGTTTTCATAATTATCCAAACATGATTTAAATGAAGTGTAAAGAATAAACCAAATAATAAACTCATTTTTGATAACTATAAAACCAGATATATCCCCCATAAATATATGAATTTTAAAAGATGATGCCAACTGAAATAAAGGTAAACAATAATTCCCCCATTAAATGAATCATTATTTTCGTTCTTTTAAAGAAAAATATGTTGAAAAACAGTGTGAACAAATTTACAAACTAATTTAAGAATATTTCAAAAATTGTATGCATAAATTAGTGAGAAATACTCTTAAAAAAGAATTAAAAATCTGAAAGGATCCATAAAAACATGTTAATGTATTCAAGGAATTATAAAAGTAAATAACAATGATTAAACATATTAGTAAACCATATAATATAAATATATTTAAATTCTCATTAGACATAAAGATAGATTGTTTTTTCATGTGACTAAACCATAAAATACAATAATATAAGATCTATTACTAACTATAGATATAATTATATTAAAAAATGATAAATTACAAACAAATATAATTGACATGAAGTTTGATTATGGAGGTGGAATGATTTTAGTCTTAAAAAAGGATCCATAAATCCATATGTTCACATACTGACGATAAACATACTCTATTTTATTTGATGTTTTATTTTAATCTTATATAATGACTAGTTCATAATTAATTTTCTAAAACATGGACAAATATAAAGGATTAGTAAAAGTATCTGCAAGTTGATCATTGGTTGGAACATATTCGAAACATATTTCACCCTTTTGAATACGGTCTCCAGTAAAATGATATCTAACTTTGGTATACTTTGTACTTAAATGTATTAAGGGATTCTTATAAATTGAAATTTCAAATTCAGTTTCAAATAAAAAAGGTAACTTGTCAAAGAAAACCTCATAATTAAGCATAGTTTTCGAAATACATAATGATTAAGCACAATAAATTTTTTTAGCTATGTATTTTTCCTTCTACTGTAGTTAAGGAAATTTAAAACTATCCTTATAAATCAAAGAAAATAATATTTTTCCAAGAAAGTGACACACTCCACTTATGATTTTTCTAACAATTTTACATCTTAGAAAAACATACTCTAAATATATTTTCAAATAATAATTTTTCTTCTAGGATAAAACTAACCAAGGTATATAAAACCTTTAACATATTTGATGATATTTTTTATAACTTTTAAATGATTTTTCTTTGGTTTAGCTTGAAATCATGGTCATATGCATACACTAAAAATTAATTTAGGTTAAGAAGAAGTTAAATAATGTAAACTACCAATAATAAATATAAAAATATTATTATATATATATTTTCTAGATTTATCATAATACAGTATACATGAAGTACTTAATAGTGTGTTTAAACTTTTTCTTAAGTCATGACTACATATTTTTACTAACTCTTTAACATACTTATACTCATTAATAAATATCTAACACCATCTTTAAAAAATTTGATGTCCGTGGAATAATTTTAATTCTCCCATAAAAAACACATCAAACTCACTTTTCATCAAACATGAAATTATTTTTAAATAATTTCACTTGAATATACAAAAATAATACCATCTACAAAAATTTGAACAAAAAATTTCATTATAACTTTTAATTATAAATAATGTAGTACCAAACTTTCCTTTTATAAATATTTTTTCAAAATAAAATAAAGTAATATTTTATACTGAGCTCTTTGATATTTATTAATTATATAACATTATTTAGAACTGTAATATCACATGTCAGGATGGATCAATTTTTTTTGAAGGAATTTTCATTTTTGTCACCAGATGGGTCAAATATTAAATTAAGACTCGGAATGGATTTATGAGGTAGGAATATCTCAAAAATGAAGTTTTGAGAAGAGTAATGAGGCTCAAAAGATATCCTATGTGTTTGGTTGAGATTTATAGGCTTTAGGTTAAGCCTCAAGAGTTTTGGAGATTTCTTCCCAGGTTGCATGATTTGGTGTGCATGGTTTAGAAGAAATCGTGAGACACCTTGATTATCAAGTGGTTTTTATTACTTTTTGAACTGATCATGGTTGGGTTTCATGGTTACCTAATAGTTAAGGACAATCCAAGGGGAAACCGTTTGAGGTTGAGGAGTTATTGAGGCATGGCACATGGGTTGTGCATATTTTCAAACAAAGAGTGCACCTTGAAATAGAAGGGAGGTAGTTCTAACAGCATAGTTGGTGCACATTTTGTCAAATAGTGGGGCCTAACCATGCGGGGCTTGTGTGTTGGAAAATAGGGGTGCACACAATGGGCACACAGTTTGGCCAACCAGGTGTCCAAACTGTGCGACTGCCCATAATTTCATTAAAATGGTTTGTTTTACCATTTTTATCGTCCAAGATTTTAATTTACCCCACCCTTTCACTCCCACTTTCACGTATGAACCATAATAGGGTTATACTCCCTCCCTCCCTTCTTCAAGCCTCACCAAGGAGGTGTTTTGGTGGTGATTATTTTGATTTTTGATTTAAGTTTCAACCTCTAGTGGATTCAATGGTTCTTCCTCTTCCTCCCCTATAATTTTTGGAGTTCTATGGTTTAGGTTTTTTTGATGATTCCACAAAAGTATGGGGGAATCACCTGTTTCTCAGGTGGCTTTTGGTTTTCTTACATAGTATATATCATGATATGGATTCTGCATGTTGTTGCATGGAATTTTGTTAAGTCATGTTTTTACATCAAATATTCTTAATTTTTCATAGTTAAACTAATTTAACTAGTTGTTTATTTGGTATTGACCCATAAGTATTTATCATGGAATTTGAATGAGGTTGTGCCGCGAGTCTATGGTGAGTGGTTGGTCTTGGTCTAGGTGCAACACGTTGACCCAATGAGTCTTCCAACATTATTCCAAGTTTGGGTTTGGTTAATAAATTAATTATAATTTATTAGTTGTTTTTGTTTGGTGTGAAATTGAGGATTTATTTTTTTAGTTGAGCTTGGTTGGGTGTCTAAGAGTTGGGACGAGACTTAGATGATCCTTGGAAAGGTTGTTGTTCTTAGGAAATATTTAATAAATATTCTCTAATTAGGTAATTGGTCTAAGAGCATTACCCATATTCTTAATAATTGTTTTATATATGCATTATAGTAGGTTACTTGAATCCCTTGAGTTTTCTATTTGGTCCTTGTTTTAAGTTAATGGATTAGGCTATCCTTTTTGCCTTAAACCTTCCATAGATCCTATTGGATCTATGGTGATGTGAGACTGGGCCTATGGCTACCCATGGGGTGTGCCAAACTTTGGAAGTGTAATGTTTTATGTGTTGAGTTCTATGAAATTACAATGAGTTTATTTAAATGGTTTTAAAATTTTGTGCAGGGTTTTGACCTAGTATGGGTGTGAAAATGGGGGAACTTTATATTTTTAAATGGTTATTGTTTTTAAATGGGGTATTATAACCCTAGTGATTTATAAAATGGGGTTTATAAATGGATCTCAAATTTAGATTGTAAATGGATGTGTGGGTAAAATTTTGCTGAAAATTCTTTAATGGATATTGTAACAGTTTCAACAAAAATAGAGGCCTTGGGTATTGTTTCATTTTGAAAGGTAAAGACCCTTTTTTAAAGGTTGGTTTCAAAAACCTTAATGAGAATGTTTGATTTGGGTGTTTTATGAATTTTTAAAGGGATTAGGTTTTATTTTATCCATGTGTTGATTTAAAGGTCCTTTGGGACCATGATAAATGTTGCGATTTGGAAAGGAAATGTAAATGGTTAAAAATGAGTTTTTTTGATTGTTAAATGGTTTGATAAAAATTTAACAAATTTGTATTTGGGTAAAAAATTAAATGTTATAATTTTGAATTAGGTTTTATTAATGAAAGAAATATACTATTTAAATGTTGAATGAAATGGTATTAATTGATAATGGAATGGTTTTGGATGGTTGGAAATGACATGCATAATCCTGGTTAGATTTATGGAATGATTCTCCATGTTTACCAACCTGTGAATGATGATTTTTGATATTAGACTGATACCACACTCCTAAGTTTTGGGTGGGAAAGACTAATTCTCTAGGCACCATGGTGCAATGCAGTTTTTCAGGGAAAGGAATGATGCTCTTGAACCTAAGGGTATGGACATGGAATTCCATATAAAGGTTGGGATGGTTAGACCTGATGTTGTAAGTTCCTATTGGATACTTGGACTAATTCTCCTTGTTTACTATATTGTGACCTAGTGGCTGGGATGATCTTACATGGAGTACCAGATCTAGATAGTATTCTTGGATCGAGGCTCCTTGGTTTCTATCTTGTGACTACTATGATATATGGCTTGGATTATTTTATTTGGTCAAGGAAGGTTTTATGGAAATGGGTACACTTAGAATAAATAATAAAAGTGATTAATTTAAATAATTTTTATACAATGAACATATTTTATTTACTTTCTTGTTTATAGTCATTTCTATTCTTGGATAAATAGTTGTACTGATTGGTATTTACTTTAATCACAGTTGGTGGTGGATTACTGAATTTTACTCACACTCTGCTTGGGCCACCATTTCACTTGGGTAACTGAGTATCTCTCACATGTATATTGTAGGGATAAGTTTAGGTTGAGGCATGTGTTGATTATTATTGTTCGAGAAAGATCGCTCATGTGGTATCAGATGGATAGATGGGTTTGTCTTGGAGATATCATAGAGCCTTTTTGTAGTTTCTTTTGTTTTGGTATGTATTATAACTAGGCCAGTGTACGGTTGGTTGTATATATGACATGGCCACTCAATCCCTTATTACATTTCATTTTATTACTGTATGTTTCAGATTCAGATTATTTATTCTTTTTATGCACTCTGCTGTGCATGGTGTTTGGTTATTTACTTTTGATTTTGTACTATGATATTTTTATATAGTCACCTCACAGTTTCACTTAGATCCCAACTACTAGTCATAATAATCTAGTGTATAATGAGGTTCACTTGAGGTCATGTGGTGGTTTAGATCAAGGAACCGGTTAGGTGGAACCTAATATAGGATGCTTAAAAGTGGTATTATAGGAGTTTATATTCCTATTATTTTAAATTTTTTGGGTTTTTTGGAGAATATATAGAAGTGTTTGAGATCTTGAGATGGATAATGAGCTGGTGAATCATGAACACCTATTCCAGTAGGCTGTCCAAGTTATAAGTGGATGGGATTACTATTCTGGTTGGTGATGTTAACGTTTTATATGATTTTCACTTTGTGCGATGGACATGTTGTCTGTATTTGATGGATTATGACAGATTTATGGTTATTGGACCATTGAAAAGAATCATATGGTTTTTTTGGACTCTTGGCCTATAGAGGCAATAGTCATCTCATGCATCATAGTATGCACATAAGATCCCCATGTTACATGTCTGCTAGTCTGTGATTTCATGGATCTATTTCTTATGGTAGGTTATGTAGATCTACAAAGAGATGTTCGACGATGAGGGCTCTAGTGTGGTCCTCATACATGGTTGGTGCAGTGCCCCTAGTGGGTGAGTGTGGTATATGTGTATCTCTATCGGACCCTTGTGGGTGGTTTTGGTGTGAGATTGATAGTATGTCTAGGTCTTCTAGGGATCGGTCTGATATGAAGATTCTCAAAGAGTAAATCCACCATAGTTGTGGGAATTTGGTTTTTATATAACATATTTATGGTGTTAGAACCTATATAATGGTGTTATGAATTGTTGGTGTTGTGTGAAAATGAAACCGGTGCATGTTTGGTTCCGCATGCGTTGTGGCCTTTTGGATGTGACTCTAGGTTTGGGATTTGATATCGTATGGATTTTGGGGGTGAATCATGATAGTGTTCAACTAAGTTAAGTGTGATTTAGGTTTGATGGGAACACATGGATGTTTCATAATTTTTAAAATTTTAAATAAAGGGTATATCTGTGTTTAGGTTTTTGGAACATAGGATGACTCTAGTTGTGAAATAGAGAACTTGATAGCAATTGTTTTTGTTTTATGGTTAGTTTTTGGAGGGGTAGGATCATTTAGGTGCCTAGCCTGGGTAATGGCTATGTGATAAGGTCATGACTGGTTGTTATGAGGTGGATCGGGATCTTGAGAGGTGATCAAGAAAATGTGGTTTCATGTGTGTGAGTTTGCTTCTAGTGGAGACCGCATGTACAAGTTTGTTTTTAGTAAGGAGAATATATATATACCTAAATCGTTTATGATGAAAAGTTAGTTGGAGTGCTGATGATTCGGAAAAAAACTAAGATCATAAATAGTCTTAGTAAAATTTTTGGAATGGTGCTTGGGTTCTGAGGGATCAAGAAAGTGGTTTTGGATTAGTGAGTTGCTTTTGGTTTTGGAAAGCACCAAGGGTGATCTACGCTAGGTGAGATAGGCATGCAGGGTAGGCACGACTAGTGGATAGGTCTCATGATCTATGTTTTAATGAGATGTGACTCCCTAAGGTTGTAAATAGGTTCTATGGTTAGGCTACACAAGGAAGTGTAATGGTTAAACATTAATTGGATATTTGATTCATAAGAACGAGGTGATATGCTGTGTCGTTTGGTTTGTGGATTGGACGTTTTGAGAGTGTTTTTCTAAGGTTCTTAACTAGAGAATATAGTTATGAGTAGGCTAATTATCGGTGTGAATGTTATGAAATTATTGTGAGTTGGTAGACTGGATCCTTTGTGTGATTTTATTATATCCATGTAATTAAAGATAACATCAGAATTGGATGGGTTGTAGTGGTGTTCATTGACAACATCTTTGCATGCTTTTAGTATAGGGATGATCATGTCCAATATCTTGACATCATCTTGGGAATTATGATAGATATAGGGATATAATCCTAGCTACCTTAATGTCTTTTGGTTGGATATAGGGCCTCTTGGAGGTTACACTTATGGATAGGTGTATGTGAAGACGTATAGGGGGAAGCTTAGCATCGACTGCTTATAGGTGAGGTCCTCAAGATAGACCATATGTCGATGAATGCCATGGGTTCTATTCTCAGTTACTAGGAATAGCTGTTGGTTAATGTTACACATGTTCGCTTAGGTGAGGTTGGGATGACAACGTTCGATTATTTGGTTAATAGTGGTTGGAGCATGGGGCGAAGCCGTTGAGGATGTTTAGGCCAGTCAGTGATGAAGAAACACCTATAGTGGGGAGTGATATATAGGTTGTAGAGGTGATACCCTCTTCCTGGAAAGGCCATAGGTGTGTTGATATTATTGTGTGTCAGTCATGGTGGTATTGTGATTCTAGTGAGGAATCCTTGACGTGAAGGCTTAGATCCCATGGGGAATGAAAATGGGAGATGATTTGTGAAAGATGATCAAACCAAGCATTGGCTTTGGGATCTAGGTTCTTATAGAAGGTAGTTTGGGTATGGAATCTAGTGGGTATTTTTGGGTGGATGTGGAGTGCCTCTGGGTGCGAGGTAATAGTGATCAGATTAGATGGTGATAGACTAACATTTGGGGCCAGACATTTTTTTGGTATGAGTCGGATGAAAATAGTCTGATTGGGGTTAACACACAATGTAGGTGGAGAGGGTTACACGATATGTCTGGGGTGTCACTTTGGAATGATGGTTTCATTTTGGGTTTGAGTTGGGGTTTTGAGGAAAATGCAGTTTGTTTTTTGATTGTTCATGGACATAGGGTATCCGTCCACTTTGGTTGGTTTTCGATGACGAGGATGGGTACCAATGATGATTAGAATTATCATGGGTATTAAGTAATGGTATGTTGAGAACCATGATGAGTTCTTGGTGGGATCATGAGTTTGGTTTTAGTTGGGATTCCTTGATGGATGGGGTGTAAGGCATATGAATATAGTGGTTATAAGATACAACTAATGGTGGGGAGAACCATAGCTCGATGAGTGATCTAGTGATGTTGTAATCAATGTTTCTGTAGTATGGGATTGATAAAGTTCCATCATGGTACTTTGGTTTTGGTAATGCGTGTTCACTCAGATTCTCATCCGGTTGAGGGCATTAAGTTGGAAATTTTTTCTAGGTAGTGTTTTGGAATATCAGAAGATGAATGAGGATATTGGATTAAAATTCAGTGATTGACATAGTTTGGATGGTGTGGTTGGATTACCATCAGGCCTTCTTAAGGATGAGAAAACTTTGTGGATGTTGTAAGATCCCTTATCTAGATGGATTGAAAATTTCTAACGTAATTTTAAATTTCATCACTGGATGGGTTGAATGTTTAATCAAGACTCATTATGGATTTATGGGAGTTAGAATGTCTCAAAATGGTTTTTTTGAGATAAGGAATGAGGATCAAGAGGTAGCCCACATGTTTGGTTGAGATCTGGAGGCTTTGGGTTATGTTTTAAGAGTTTTGAAGATTTCTACCCAGGTTGCATGGTTTAGTGTGCATGTTTAAGGAGAAACCATGGGACCCCTTGATCCTAAGGAGGTTTTTAGTTATTTTTGAAATTTTCATGGTTTGGTTTCATGGTTACCTCATGGTTAGGGAAAAGCTATGTGTGGTCCAAGGGGAAACCATGTGAGGTTGAGGAGTGTTTGACACATGGTGAACGGTCTACACACAGTTTCATAAAACCATGTTCCTTGTTTCAGAAGGGATATATCGATGAAAATATGTTTGGTGCACAATTTTTCAAATCGTGTGGCTTAACCATGTGGGGGATGGGTGTTAGACAGTTGGGGTGTGCACAATTCACACATGATTTATCCAATTGTTCTTCAAAACCATGTGACTGCCCAAGATTTCATTAAAATGGGTTTTTACTATTTCCTCTCTAGGATTTTAAGTTACCCCAGTTTCTCTCCCCCTTTCACGTATAATCCTGAGGATAGTTCTCCTCCCTCCATACATTCTTTAATCCTAACCAAGGATGTTTTTAGGTGGAAATTATTCAGTATTTTGAGGTAGGATTCAGCCTTTATGAGATTCCTTGATTCTTCCTCTTTATCTCTTCAATTTTTTGAGTTATATGATTTAGGTTTTATTAACGATTCAACCAGATCATGGTGGAATCACCTATTTTAATGAGGCTTTTGGCTGGCTTTCATAGAGGAGATCCTAATATGGATTCCTCATGCCGTTTTGTGGAATTTTAATAAGGTATGTGTTCCTAGTTAATTTTATTATGTTTTCATGGTTAAACTAATTTAACTAGTTGTCGATTTTGTATTGCCTCTTAGGGATTTGGCCCTGAATGTGATTGGGGTAGTGCCATAGGTCTTTGGTGAATTAAAGGCCTTAGTTTCTGTGGGGTATGATGTATCGATGAGTCTTTCAACATTATTCAACATTGGGTTTTGGTAAATTAATTAATTATAATTATTATAATTAATTAATTGTTTTTTTGGTGTGATTTTGAGGCTTGGGTGTTTGAGATGAGATATTTTGGGTGTCAAGGAATTGGGATGAGACTTGGACGTGCCTTGACAAGGATTCCATGCTTGAGAAATTTTTCAAAATAATTCTATAATGAGTAAAATGGTCTAAGATATTTATCCATATTCTTAATAATTATTTTATATATGAATTTTGTAGGTTCATTAAATCCATTGTGTTGTGTGTTTGATCCTTGGTTTAAGTTAATTTCTTAGTATTTCCTTTGTTTCCTTAGGCCTTCTATGGATACTTTTGGATCCATGGTGATGTGAGACCATGCCTATGGCCACCCATGGGGTGTTCCAAACTTTAGAAGTGGAATGTTTTATGTGTTGAGTTTTTTGAAATTACAATGAGGTTCTTTATATGGTTTTAAATGTGTGTGTTTTGTTTTGACCGATTTAGGTGTCAAAAGGGGGAAGATTTATATTTTGAAATGGTTCTTATTTTGAAATGGGGTAATTAACACCTAGAGATTTATAAAATGGGGTTTATAAATGGATCTCAAATGTTGATCGGAAAGGGATGTGTGGGTGTACATTTGGTAAAAATTACTTAAAGGATTTTGTAATGGTTTCAATAGAAATGGAGACCTTAGGACTTTTGGGTTTTCAAGGGTAAAGACCCATGTTGAATGGTTTTTTAAAAAATGTTTAATGAGAATGTTTGATTTTGTTGTTCTATCAGTTTTGAAAGGGATTAGGTTTTATTTGAGATATGTGTTGATTTAAGGGTCCTTTGGGACCATGATAAATGTTGTGATTTAGAAATTAAATGTAAATGATTAAAAAGGGGTGTGTTTGATTGTTAAATGGTTTGAAGAACATTTATCAAATATGTATTTGGGTAAAAGGTGAAATGGTTTAATTATGAATTTAGTTTTATTGATGAATGTAATGGACTATGTAAATATTTACTAAAATGGTATAAATTGATAATGTAATTATTGGGTATGGTTGAATATGACATACCAAATCCCGATTTGATTCATGGACTGATGCTCCATGATTTACCACGTATGACTAATGGTTTGGGATATTGGACTGATGCTCCACTCCCTAGTTTCGGGTGGGCTAGATGGTTTCTCTAAGCACCTAGATGCACTGTTGTTTTTTAGGGAAAGTAATTATTCTCCTGAACCCAAGGGTGGGGACATGGAGTTCCATATAAAGATTTTGATGGTCTGACATGGTGTTATGAGTCCCGGTTGGATACTTGGACTAATGCTACTTGTTTTCTGACTTGTAACCTAGAGTTTTGATTGAACACAAATGGAATACCAGATCCCGGTTGGATTCTTGTAGTGAGACTCCTTGATCTCCAAACTGTTATCCCTATGATATATGGATCATATGACCAGCTTTGGATGAGGTAGGTTTTATGGTGATAGGTACTCTTAGAACAAAGAATGAAAGTGATTAATTTAAATAATTTTTAAACTATGAAACTTTTTTATTCACCTTATTTTTTACACTTATTCTTTTCCTGTATAAACTATTGTACTAACTAGTATTTTCTTTAGATATCATTGGTTGTGGTTTATTGAGTTTTACTCACACCCTTATTGGGCCTCTATTACACTTAGGTACTCGATAAGATCTCACATGTTTATTCCATGCATAGGTTTAGGATGGGGCCTATGTTAAGTATTATTGTTCAAGAAAGATTGTTCGAGTGGTATCAGATGGATTGATGGGTTTTTCCTCAGAGATTACATTTATCATTTTTTAGTTTATTTTATTTTGTAATGTCTTGTAATGGACCCAGGGGGTGATTGGTTGTATGTATGACATGGTTTTTGGACCCTCATTTCATTTCATTTTCTTACCGTATGTTTAAGATTCAATTTATCTATTCTTTACATGTACTTTGATGTGCATGATGTTTGGTTATTTATATATTATTGTGAACTATCATATGGGGGTATATTATCCTCACAACTCTACTTAGACACCACTGCTTATCGGAAACCTCTGGTATACACGGGTGCATGTTTGTGGTCATGTGGAGGTTTGGATCGAGGAACCAATTTAGTGGAACCTCGGCCAGGACATTATAAGAAATATTTAAAAATGATTATTTTTTTTATTTTAAAAAATAGGTGTCTTTCTAAGATAAAAATCTTTAGAAAAATATCCATTTAAAAAATCACTTTAGATATTCATTTAAAATATATTAAATCTATGAAAATTTAAATTTTCTAACAAAATTATTATATTTTCTACCCTTGGAATCAGAGAAAATATTTCACCATATTCAATTAATTCTAATTGAAAATAGACCTATGTAACAAATCTAGACTTACTTCTAAAAATATTCCCAAATCTCTCAAGTTTATTTTAAAAAACCCATTTAGTGTCTACAACACATTATTATTTAGGAATTTTAATTAAAATAAAACATTTATTTTTAGAAATATTATTTAACTCTTCTTCCAATGAAAATATTCAGTTAGATTCAGTTAAAAATTCATCAATAATTTTGTAATAAAATCTGAAATGAAAGTATAATTAATTAAAAAATTACTTAATTAATTTTTGGTTTAAATGATTGAATTATTATATAAAGGATGATATATATGTTATTTAAATGTTCTTTCATGAGAGTGACACCCCACTTCAACATGTGCATTTTCTTTTTGAGGTCTATTTTCTTCAAAATTAAAATATCTAAATTCTTCTTCATGTTGGTCAAAATTATCATTATTTTCTTTCAAAGTATTTTAATCAAATTTTACATGTTTTAACTCTTAAACTATTATAGTTATTTATTATAAACTCTATTGGATTTACTAGAGTTTTAATAACCTAAAAAATACATTCATCTTATTTTATATCAAATTCATATCAGAAATATTTCATGTTAAGAATATAAATTTTACAACTAAATAATTTTAAATATCCAACTTTCGATTCTCTTCCATTCCAAAGTTCATAAGATGTATTTTTTATAATTGGTATTAAAATAACTATACTATAAACATAAAAATAAATATTTACAACTTTTTTCTAAAAATATATATGTGTTTTAAACTCATTTTTTATTATTATATTAATTTATTTTAATAAAATTTTCCTCTCAAAAACTCTGTTTTTTTGTGGCGTACTAGGAGTTAAAAATTTATGAGAAGAAAAGTTTTCTTTAGATAATTTTTTAAATTATAGATTTGAAAACTCTTGAACTAGATCAATTCAATTAGACAAGATTAAATATCCTTTTTATTTTTAACTAGTTTACAATAATAAATAAAATTCAATAAGGTTTTAGATTTTTGATAAAAAATGCAAGTCGATATAAATCTTCAAAAGTTATCAACAATATCAAAGGCATACCTTTTACCAATGAGACTAGAAGTAGGTATAGGTATAAATAAATAAACATTAATGACATCATTAATTGTTCTGAAATATCTTTATAGTGTTTACCTTTCATTTAAGAGACACAAATTTTGGTGTTATCTATCATTAGTTAGGGAAGTTTTAGAACTTTTTGGTGTTTGGAAAACATGTACAATAGACTAAAATTGGCATTGATGAACCTCCTACGCCATAGAATATTTTATAACTATAAAATATTAAATAACTTGAAATTTTGGGTTGTTAGTTCATCAAAATTGATAGAATATATATTATCTCTTCTATATGCATAAAATTAGACAAATTCATCTTAAAAAACTATAAAATTATAAATTTTCAATTTCACATGAATTCTATCATCAGATAATTGTGAAATACTAATCGGATTATATTTTAAGGTTTTAATAGAAAAATATTTTGATCTGATACAAGATTTTGAGACACCAACCACTAAGACACCTTTGAAAATTCCATTTGAATTATCACCAAAAGTAACATTACCTCCTTAAATCTTTTTAATGATAATTTTTTAGGGTCACTTGTTATGTTCTTGGAACACCTAATATCCCTGTAAAATTTTTCCTTTTTAATCTTCTACAATGCATATCCTACAAAGACATATTTATGACAATTTTGGTATCCATGAGAACTTTGATCCGATTGGGTTGAAAAAATATTACAAATGAAACTAAACCAATTTAAAACATTTATTAATAGGTAATTTATAAATATAGATTTATATATAAAGGTTTTGGTGTTCTCAAGAGATTATGGAAATCTCAATGAGGATTCACTTGCATAATGAACCTTTATTCTACATTAAAAAAAACTTTTGAAACACATACCTTGAAACGTTTTATAAAAAATGTCTTACAAATTAAAGGTAATAAATTATCAAAACCAAGTAAAGTCTTAATTTTAATTATTTTGTCTCATATTTCCATTTTATCATAGATTTTTCTTCCTTGAAAAAATCTGGATATATCTATTTTTAAACATTCAACTTCATTTTGGAGCTTGTTATTTTTATCTAAAATAGCATGAAATTTTCTTTCTTTAACCTCATTATTTTTAAGAAGATAATCCATGAGTTTATCATTTTAATTATGAATTATTTCAAATATGCACATATTTTATCATGAAAACTAAATGTTTTATTTCTTAGTTTTTTATTTTCTTTAAGAGTTTTTTTCCTTAACAAGTTTTCTATACTTATTATTGATATATTTTTGTATATTTTAAATTTTAAAAAAATATTTTGTATACTTTTAATTTCATCATATAATTCGTTAACTAAATATTTTTTTAGATTCAAATTTATTAAATGCGTTTTTAGAATTACTTACCAGATTTGAAGAAGCCATTAATCGTAGATTTTCCAATTCTTTTTTTAGAAATAGATTTTTCACTAGTGTATAAGTATTTGGTATAGATTCATCCAACTAGAAGTTCTATCCCTTACTTCTAGTTAATATTGTTGTTCTTTTCATTCAGTTACGGTTATTTGGGTTTTCTATTTCCCTTTCTAATGAACTTATATAATATTACTTTTGAAACTTCAATAATATAAACATTAACTTTTCGTTTTTCTCTATGACCATCTCTAAAAATATATCTTTTGTTACTTATTGAGTATACCTTCTTTCTTTTGTATACTCCTTTGAAAAAATGAGATGCATCAGCACTATCATTTTCTTATAACATAGAATCTAATGAGTAATAAGTAACATTCATTTTTGATTTCAAATAAACTCTTCTTATTTTACTAGATTCTTCTTCATCAATGTTTTTAAGTCTAACCCATATTACAATAAAGATACAATAAGATCATAAATAGTGTATTCATTAAATTTCATAATTTCACTAACTTATACTTTCTTATCATGGAATTTATTATGGATAATCTTGATAGTTTAGAAGAACCACTAGATAATATTGTTCTTGTTGAAATAGTTTTAAGAGATCTACCTAAGAAATGTTATAGGTAACTAGTGATTTTTTCCATGGTTTTCCATTGGTAAATACTTAGGTGTTTAAGATATACACCTATAGATATATATATATATATATTCTAATAGTCTAAATAATTACCATTGAACTTACATACTATTCATTTTGAATTGTGTACAATTCATTTAACTCTTGTTTTTTTTGTGAAAACATGTTTTAGAAAAACACTAAAAAAATATTATGGTTCTTTTAGAATAATAAGGTTGTTCTTCATAAAGTTTATATTGATAATAATGTTCTACACTCTTTATTTACATATAATTTCCTTATATGTTTTAGAAAAATCCTTCGTAAAGTTCGAACATATACTTATAAGGTTAAGAAAAATTTATATAAGGTTAATACGTACTATCATAAGGTTTATATAGTTTTTTTTGTAAGGTTGATACATACTTACCATAATGTTGATACAATGATTATTAATGTTTATACAATCAATCATAATGTTAAAAATGACTAGACATAAGGTTGATATAGAGTCTCAAATCAATTTGAAGTTTTCTTCAAAAGTAGTTCATAAGAAGCTTAGCAAATGTAAAGAAAAATTTCGCAAACAATATCAATTATAATATTTTCTTCTATAAGTATTGAAATATTAAAACACATTTCTTCACTCATTTTAAAGAATATAAAATAATATTTTTTTTTAAATTTATCAAAATATAAGAAATTAATTTTTATTAAATTAACAAAAAATGATTTAAATTAAGTGGAAATGATCCACTTAACAATTTAAAAACTTAGGAAGTCTAGAATTTCCTATAGACTACCACTTTGTGACCTATGTGATAGAACATGGAATAATAAAGAAGAATATCTCATATAAAACCTCCAAAAAAATATTTCAGAGCCATTCATGATCAATATTATTGAAGGGTGGTTAGACTAAATGAAGAGTTTAATGCATATATGAGAACCCGAAGTCATAAAAAGATGTAGAGTATAAGAATAAATCTTGATAGAGGTTTCTAGAGTCTTATAAATCACCTATATTGCATATAGTATGAAATAATGAAGAGGGACCAATGAATCCCACCCAAATTGGGGGCATTGAAGATTCAAATCCTTTAAGAACATCAATTGAACACTTTGAAATATTCATTCAAAATCCTGATATTTCCCATGATTCTTAATTCTAGAAGTGATAGAATAAGTCAACATCCACAAATTTAAATATAATGTGTAGTTCGTACATAAGACTGATATTAACCCTTTAAAAACTAACCTTTTCCATCAATTTATGAATCATAGATACATTTGGTCTGGAATACTTAATGGAACAAACAAGAGTAAAATGAATTTTAATAGAAATAATCCTAACCTATTCATCCATAAATGCATTATACAGATCTCATTTGAATGAACCGGATCGGTTGGTCTTCACGGGCTCCTAGTCTGAATCTTTTTTAACGAAGGCATATCATGGAATGTTTCATGCCAACGAAGGTCACAATTCTTGGGGAGGGTTCCTTTGGTGCACTAATATCCCGGCCAATTTTGACTTCATCACATGGAGGCTCCGAAATCATGCACTTCCCACGGATGAAGAGGTTCATCAAAGAGGAATTTATTTGGCCTCCAATTGCTATTGATGCAGTGAGCCTAAGGATGAGAGGACTGAGCATTTATTCTTTAAGGGAAACTGGGCGACCTGTATCTAGAATATATTTAGCGACTTCGCAGGGCGCGACGTATAGGACCTCTCTGGGGATGACTTCCTCCAGGCTTGGTTCTTCGGCTTGGCGGACTGCTTGCATGAGCAGAGGGCACGTTTCGTGGTGTTCGCTGCTGGCTGTTGGATTTTATGGGATACTCGTAATAGGGCCAGGCACGAGGGATGTTCCAACTGCAGCACATCATTGAGTGTCAGGCGAAGTCCCTGTTGGATTTTATGGGATACAATTCTTGGCGTAATGGGATTCTCCTGCCAACCCTCATAATATTTTTAGTATTATTGGATCTCTCCCCACTGAGTGCGTTATCCTAGTTCACACTAATGCCTTAGGCCTACTTTATTTTAGACCTCCCCGACTCGTTTTGGGCTATGGACCTCATTTATCCTTTAATAAAAATTCTCATTGTTGGATGGATGGAGCAAATCAGTGAAAGAGGAACAGCAACCCACATGGTAAAGAAGAGATTGATCCTAATGAGGCATGTTAATGAGGTTTGGAGTTCAAGTCTCCCCTGATGTGTGTAAGTATAGATTTTTTTCTCCCTCCCTAAACCGATATAATATATGTCTTTATGAAACATAAATATTATAACTAATATAATTATTATAATTATAACTATATATATAATATATTTATACTTATATTATTATAATTAGTGTAATTAATATCATTAATATTAATGATTTGAATAAATGGATGTGTTTTTTAAAAATTTATTGTTTCAAGTATTTTTCAATTATATTTTAATAATAATGATTGAAATATATCATCATCATCCTACAAATAAAATGAAAGAGAGTGTATTGTGTGATTTGGTGCTTATTAGTGGAGGCAATGCATTAGAACAATGAGGAGTGAGAGAGGGGGAAGATTTTGGAATAAAGAGGGGTGAGAGAGGAGGGAGGGCTTGTGATAAGTTAAATATAAAAAATAAAATATAAAAAAATAAAAAATAATAAAATTGATAAGGGAAATAAGATAAGAAAAAAAATTTAAAAATAAAATAATAAATGGGGCCTCATAGATTTCTTTTAAGGAATGGGGGTTGGAATCCCATTTTTTATTCATTTAATATTGTTTTATACCCTATCTCTTCCTTAAAATTATTCTCTATCCAGAATATTTTTTACATTTTGTCTACACTATCCACTCCAATACACATTAGATTAATGAACCATCTATTGTGTTGGAATCACATCATTGAATAAAAGTATGGACTTATCATTTTATTCAAAAATGACTAATATCAAGTTCCCACTACTAGTGATTTTGTCTTTGGAAGAGTGAATAAATGGGATTCTACCAAGGGTGTCATGGATGCTGGATTTTGTGGCCTCTTCCAACAGTCACCCATTTATATAAAAAAACTAAAAAAATAAAAAAACTAAAAAAACTAATTTTTTAATCCCACCCAACCTCTTACCACCTCTTTCGCATCCCATTCCCTATTATTTAAACCCTAAATGATGACTCACCAGATATCTCTTCAACATCACCCACTCCCATTACTTCCTACCTCACCATTATTGTCGTAGGTTTGTGCTATTTGATAAACAACCCTCACATGATCTGTCACGACCTGTCCACGGGGCCCGTGCCATGACTACCCCAAGCCCGCCTTCCATAGGCCAGAGGCTGGCGACAAGTACCAAAGGCGTAAATTCTGATAACTGGGAAGACATTGCCTTTATAAAAGTAAACAAAACACCACATAGTATAAGCGGAAGTAAAACACTAAATACAAAAGAAAGTGCTGAAAAGTAAATGGGCCAGAATATAAACCCAACTGAAAGTACAGCTACAACTGAACGAAAGTACAACAGAAAAAGACAAACAGTTGGAAGAAAGGAAACAGCTCTTGGGTCGTCCTCCTCGGATCCTACCTGAAGGGTAGGTACAGATAGTGCAGCTCTTGGATCGTCCACCACGGATCCTACCTAAAGGGTAGGTACAGATAGCGCAACTCCTCAATGTTCTCGCGCGTCAACCCCCTCCGAGTGTCTTCTCGCAGTGAAGTCCACCTACGGATACCGTCTAGTCCTCAAACACTCGGCCTCCATCAGCTCTGCCCGTCGTCCACAACCTACACAACGAGGTGCGGGCATAGCCCGTGCAGGGCTGAGTATAACGATACTCAGTAGGGACCCCGAGACCCTCAAGATCTCACTAAAACCAACAAGGATAACCACAAAGAAGATCTCAACAGATAACCTCTACTTAGGTATATGCCCATACATATACCTAAGTTTTCAAGTAACTCATCTCAAACATGAGGTAACACAAACATCATGAAATCAACGGATAACCACTACCCAGGTATATGCCCATACATATACCTAAGTTATCAAGTGACCCATCTCAATCATGAGGTAAACACAAGGTCATGGACTCAGCTCAAACCAGAATTTTCATTATCGAAACCGTAACTGCTGAAGAGCTCCGTCTCTGGAGTGTACAGTGGTCCCGTCACAACTCAGAGGTACTGCTCACTAACCTAAGACTGCTGAGGCACTCCTCCTGTCGAGTATCGCAAGTCATCCACCCAAACACAGTAGTGCTTCCCGCCTGGGTATGCCACCCAAACAGAGTAGTGCACACCCCCTAGTAGCCTGCAGAGGTACTCTCCGAACGAGTACCGCGGGTCTGCACTGTCACACAGGTAGTGCTCCGTCCGCCATGGGTCTGCACCCAAACAAAGTAGTGCTCCGTCCACTAGGCTAGTTGACTCACTCCAAGTCGAGTCGGTCAAGCAGTCGTCAGGTCTCAGTCGGCTACACGGTCTCCGTACTCCGCACGCTCGTCTCTGGGAGGGTCCGCTCCACGAGCTACAGGTCGATAATCCAAGTATCTCAAAGTCCCATGAAGAAGTATCTCAAAGGACTGCCTCGTCATAGGGGTCTCAACGCAACAGACGACGCGTCAATCTGACGCCCGGTCTGTGAGTTATTAGCCTTTCCGTCCCAGGGGCCCGGTTGGTTTCGTGTGAGAACCAACCCGGCCGTATTTCAACTGCACCCCGAACTCTCATAGGGTATACTCATAGGGACAGTTTCTCAACGTGATCACCAACACCGCTGACGGTTCGTCAAACGGACGCCCGGTCTGAAAGATATCAGCTTTTCCGTTCCAAGGGCCGTATTGGATTTCGGGTACAATCCAACCCGGTCACTATCCAAAAGCAACCAAAACTCAGGATAAGTATGCAAAAAGTTCCGTCTCATCAAGAGGAAATCAACGAAGTCGACGACACATCAATCGGACGTCAGGAGCTCAAGATATGAGCGTTTCCGCTCCGAGGGCCCGGTTGGTTTCGTGTACGAACCAACCCGGCCGAATCCAAAGTATTACGAAACCTTGAGTGCGATATACCGGAACGACCGTATCAATCCAAGGATCGCATCGCAAGTGACAGTTCATCGATCGGAGGCCCGTAACACAAGTTATGGGTGTCCGATCGGAAAAGATTCGGTATTAAGGGGTTCGAGCCCGGTCCGACCCCGCCCGATACCCCAGGGTCGACCTGAACCAGGTCGACCCAATCCGGGTCCGGGTCCGGCCCGCTTGGGTGCGGCCCGGAACGGCCAGTGCGGCGCGACCCGGCCTGGGCGCAGCCCGGCCTGGCGCGGCCTCGGCGCGGCCCGGCCTGGCGGACTGGCCAGGCAGCCGGCCCGGCCTGGGCACAGCGCGCCCAGCGCTCTGGTCTGGCGCTCGACCAAACGAACGAGCTGTTTGGAGTGGGGGGCGCCTTCCCCCCTGGTTTGTAACCGCTCCCCCCCTTAATGGGGGCCACTCAGCTGGACGACCGGGGGTTTAAACCCCCAACTTTCCCCTCGTTCGTCCGGCCCGCCCCGACCGGCCGGTTTCTGCCGCAACGGGACCGGCGACGACCGGTCCCCTCCCTGCTCCGACACCGGCGGCCCGTTTCCGGCCTCTGGTTCCCATGCTCCACCGCGGCCCGGTATCAGCCGTGACCTTCATTCATCCGGTGCGGCGCGACGGCGCTGCACCCCTCCGCCGTGGCCCCACTCCGGCCGCGGTGTTTTTGCTATTCTCCAGCGCGGCGTGACGGCGCCACGACTTGGATCAATTTCACGGCGCAGCGCAACAGCGCCGCACATTCCTTGCCGCACGATCCCGCGCGGTGCGACGGTACCACGTCATTTCCGTTCCAACCACATTAGAAACAAACATGGATAATGGAGGAGGGTCGTCCGTGTTTGTGCGGTCCGACCCCCTCTCGTTAATCGATAGCAATTGGTCATATTCCACGAAGAACGTCAAAGTAGTAATCACGAACAAAATAAATAAATAAATAAATAAATAAATAAATAAATAAATAAATAAATAAATAAACCCCTACAGTTTTCTGGCAAACAAGAATTCCCAACCCGCAACATATTTTTCACGGATCAACTTGATGTTTAGTTGATCCACGTTCTTTGATTTAGAAGGAAGTAACACGGGGTTCATTAATATTCACAAAAGAATTCACTACCTCGACGTTGCTTGAACGGAGGTTCGTCGAACGAGGATTCGTCACGGAAAGAGACACCGCGAAAGAAGATGTCGTCGGCGTCACGGTAAGAGGCGTCGCGGAAGGAGACGTCGCGGAAGAAGACGTCGACCTCCGAGGAATCCGGCGTTCTTCGCGTTCTTCGCGTTCTTCGCGTTCTTCGTGTTCTTCGACGAAGAGGATGAAGAAACTCAAGTCTCCCTTAGCTTTTCTCCCAAAGCTTTCAAGCAACAAGCCTCCAACCCAAAATAAAATAAGTCCCTTACTTATTTTATTAACACAACTTAAGGTTTGAAATTCAAGAGTTTGAAATTCAAACACTCACATTAAACACACTTCATTAATATCATAAGTTATCAAAACTTAAGTTATCAAATTAAAATGTGAGTTGAGGGAGTTAAGGAAAGTGAAGGGGTGGGGTTCGTGTGGGCCCCACCACTCTCATAACCTTCCATGGGAAGTTGGGTAGTTACCCAACTTCCACCCAAAGCTTAAATCCACTTAGAGAAAATAAAAATTGTAGTTAAATTTTTATTCTATCTTCCACAATTTTTATCAACCTCTCTCGTGAAAACGCAACTCCGGAAAAGGTATTTCTAAGCAATTACCGGCGCTGTGGTTTCATCGGTGTCCTTGGAATTCAATTCCGAGCACCGTTTCAGAAGTTAGAAAAACCCGCTCGTCCGTTCCCTGAACGTACTCGAGCAAAACTTCGGAAAATGATTCTGGGCACACCAGGACTCAGAATCAGGCGCCGTCAGAAACTGTGTTCTTGTAAAATTCCAAAGAAAATTAAGAAAGAAAATTTCCTTGAAATTCCCGGGTCTTTACATTACTCCCACCTCAGGGCTTTACGTCCCCGTAAAACTTCAACACAAACTAGGGTCACAAAAGCGGTATTGAGTACGCATCTGAGCCTTCCGCTCCCATGTGCTTACCTGGAGATTCTTGTACTGCCAAAGAAAGTGCACCCGAGGAATCGAATGTCCTCGTTGGATCCGCTCCTGTCGATCCTCGATCCCCACTGGAACCTCCGTGGAAATAACCCCATCGCCATCGTCCTGCTCCTCATGGTCGATGATATGCGAAGGGTCGAGCCCATATCTCCTCAATTGAGATACTTGGAAAACGTCGTGCACCTGGTGCAACTGAGGTGGATGGGTCAAGCGGTAAACCACCTCGCCTACCCAGCTGAGGACCTAGAAAGGTCCGTTGAACCTCAGAGATAACTTGCTGCCTTGGCCACATCTCCATAAACCTCATTGAGGTGAGACCCGTATAAGGACGTGATCGTCATCCTCGAACTCTAGAGGTCTCCAAATCCTGTTAGAACTAAAACTCAAATGACTGCTTCCACGAGGGTAAGGTTGACCGACTCAAGAGTGATCGGTTGCACCCTCTTGTGCAAGAGTTTATCCTGTGCTGCTTGGGGTTTCCTTTTCACCGACCAAGGAAAACCCATCCCGACGTTTTCCTAAAACCGTCAATTTGAGTTTGAATAGTTATTGCCCATTCCATACTCAAACTAACGTCGTAAGGCCTCGACGCTGCCACCAAGAGATTCCAACCGAAACTCTTGCCTCGAGGGTCTGACCACACCGTCGGCGTAAGTGTGATTATCGAGTCTCCTCCCAAGGTATCTCCAGACGTGAGGGTCAAGTCCACGGCTTACCGGAAACTCTAGGTCTGGAACAAGATTTGTGAAAGCAAGGAATGATTCATATCGACGTCTGTTACTACAATAGATAGTAGTGGACACAGACTGTCCCTTGAATCATTTTTCAGAGCCATTGGGTCACACTCCTTGACAGCATGCAGCCGCACTCTTCCTCCGCCATCCAGCTCCCTGAGCTGGACGGGGATAACTAAGGCGGGTGGTTGTAGCATGTTAAAACGTACACCACCTCATGCTGCTCTCCTAGCTCTGCCTCCACGTCTGCTGCTTCGCAGACTCATCTCTCATTTAAGCTTCCTCTTTTTGAAAAATTTAACATGCTCGAGTCTCTAAGACTGGCACCAGTTTCCCATTTCTTACTGCATGGTGCAGTCTTCATCCGCCCCTGGATGATTTGATCCTTCCTTGCCTACGATCTGAAAGAGTTGCTAAAATTTCTCCTTTGCTGAAAAGAGAAACTCGGTCTCATCCCCTGGATGAACCATGCCCATTGCCTAATACAGTCAATCCTGACACGAATGATGTATTCATGCCATGGATGACGTCGTAAGGCCTCGACGTAACTACCAAGAGATCCAACCGTCACTATCGCCTCTAAGGGTCGAGTCACGCTGTCGGCATCAGTGTGAGGTCACTGGGTCTCCTCTAGTAGAAATCTTGAAGGTGAGAGTCAAGTCAACAGTTTTAACCGGGACCTCTCAGTATCAACCAAACAAAAGGACAGGAAAGAAAACATCACAAAGATAAGTGTCTTTTTATTATTGCAGCTCATAGTACAAAGACACTAATACCACAACAATATGGTACTAGAAGTACAAGGGACATATCCACTAGTTCCGCTCCTGTCCACCTACTCCAGGAGCTCCACTGCCTTGTCCACTGCTCGGCTGTTGCTCAAGCACTTTCCACTGCTTCTGCCTCAGTGGCTCCTCCAATGCCTGTGGATCGACTGTGCGGGGGGTCGGACAGTCACGTGCCAGGCGACCCATCCTGCCGCATGAGTAACACTGTCTGTTCCTGGCACGCCTAGCTCTGTCCCCACCCCGGTTGCCCCGCACCACCGATCCTAAAACCCAATATCACCCAACTACTGGTCTGGTCCTCTTGGACCTCTGCATCATCTGTCTACTGCCCACAGATGACTCGACTACTGATCGAAAAACACGTGGAAAATGCAGCAGCTCCTGAACACGCTCAGGGTGTAGAGCTACTGGCACAAACTCCAGCCTGAAGAAGGTCTCGAAGTCTTCCAATTTGAAGGTTATCCCATCGAAAAACTAGAACAAGTGGCTCCACCACCTGCCTGCTGCTTCCTGAAGAAGGCTGGCAGCAAAGATCACCATGATGTCTGCAGGCGTCTCCACTAGCCTGAAGACTCTCACCACAGCCTCCAGCCAATCCTCAACCGCCTGCGGGTCCGTCTCTCCCCAGAACATGGGTGGCCTCTGGCGCTGGAACTCGTGCAACGCGCTCAAGTGGCATTCATCGCCTAATGCTGGGGCTGGTGGCATCGGTGGCCCAACGTATGGTAGTACCGCTGGTGCTTCCGCTGGTGCCTCAACTGCAAGAGGGCCCTGTACCGAAGTCTCATCGCTCGACAGGCTGTCAGTACGGACATCTCTATGGGCTCTAGATGGTCTTCCATGAAAAGCCATCCTGAAGAAACAACACGACACAGTCAAACGATTATACCTGGTGAGCTGACCTGGTTTGAGCTGACAATTCAAAACATCTGGAAACACACACGCAATCAGTGTTTTCGTGAACAAAGTTGGAAATCAGTTGTCAGGGTCCTGGTGTATGGATACGTCGGCCGCCCGCACCAACACTGGACTCCCTGAACTGAAAACCACACTCGGTACTCTTAACACTATTGCTTCACAGAAAAAATATGAGAGTTATAAGTTCTGCGGTAGAACCGACTCCTCTGATACCAATTTGTCACGACCCGTCCTTGGGGCCCATGCCGTGACTACCCCAATCCCGCCTTCCAAAGGCCAGGGGTTAGCGACAAGTACCAAAGGCGTAAATTCCGATAACTGGGAAGGCATTGCCTTTATAAAAGTAAACAAAACACCACAGAGTATAAGCGGAAATAAAACACTAAGTAAAAAATAAAGTGCTGAAAAGTAAATGGGCCAAAATACAAACCCAACTGAAAGTACAGCTACAACTGAACGAAAGTACAACAGAAAAAGACAAACATCCGGAATAAAGGAAGCAGCTCCTGTGTCGTCCTCCTCGGATCCTACCTGAAGGGTAGGTACAGATAGTGCAGATATTGGATCGTCCACCATGGATCCTACCTGAAGGGTAGGTACAGATAGCGCAGCTCCTCAATGTTCTCACCCGTCAACCCCCTCCGAGTGTCGTCTCACCGTGAAGTCCACCTCTGGATACCGTCTAGTCCTCGAACACTCGGCCTCCATCAGCTCTACCCGTCGTCTGCAACCAACAAAATGAGGTGCAGGCATAGCCCGTGCAGGGGTGAGTATAACGATACTCAGTAGGGACCCCGAGACCCTCAAGGTCTCACTAAAACCAACATGGATAACCACAAAGAAGATCTCAACAGATAACTTTTACTTAGGTATATTCCCATACATATACCTAAGTTATCAAGTATCTCATCTCAAACATGAGGTAACACAAAGATCATGAAATCAACGGATAACCACTACACAGGTATATGCCCATACATATACCTAAGTTATCAAGTGACCCATCTCAATCATCAGGTAAACATAAGGTCATAGACTCAGCTCAAACCAGGATTTTCATTATCAAAACCATAACTGCTGAAGAGCTCCATCTCTGGAGTGTACAGTGGTCCTGTCACAACTCAGAGGTACTGCTCACTAATCTAAGACTACTGAGGTACTCCTCCTGTCGAGTACCGCGGGTCAGCACCCAAACACAGTAGTGCTTCCCGCCGGGGTATGCCACCCAAACACAGTAGTGCACACCACCTAGTAGCCTGCAGAGGTACTCTCCGGACGAGTACCGCAGGTCTGCACTGTCACACAGGTAGTGCTCCGTCCGCCATGGGTCTGCACCCAAACAAAGTAGTGCTCCGTCCACTGGGCTAGTCGACTCACTCCAAGTCGAGTCGGTCAAGCAGTCGTCAGGTCTCAGTCGGTTACACGGTCTCCGTACTCCGCATGCTCGTCTCTGGGAGGGTCCGCTCCACGATCTATAGGTCGATACTCCAATTATCTCAAAGTCCCACGAAGAAGTATCTCAAAGGACCGCCTCATCATAGGGGTCTCAACGCAACAGACGGCGTGTCAATCGGACGCCCGGTCTGTGAGTTTTTAGCCTTTCCATCCAAGGGGCCCGGTTGGTTTCGTGTGCGAACCAACTCGATCGTATCTCAACTGCACCCCGAACTATCATAGGGTATACTCATAGGGACCGTTTCTCAACGTGATCACCAACGCCGCTAACAGTTCGTCAAACGGACGTCTGGTCTGAAAGATATCAGCTTTTCCGTTCCAAGGGCCCAGTTGGATTTCGGGTACAATCCAACCCGGCCACTATCCAACAGCAACCAAAACTCTGGAAATGTATGCCAAAAGTCCCGTCTCATCAAGAAGAAATCAATGAAGTCGACGACACGTCAATCGGATGTCCGGAGCTCAAGATATGAGCGTTTCCGCTCCGAGGGCCCGGTTGGTTTCGTGTACGAACCAACTCGGCCAAACCCAAAGTATTCCGAATCCTTGAGTGCGATATACTGAAACGACCGTCTCGATCCAAGGATCGCATCGCAACTGAGGGTGCGTCTATTGGAGGCCCGTAACACAAGTTATGGGTGTCCGACCGGAAAAAATTTGGTATTAAGGGGTTCGGGCCCGGTCCGACCCGGCCCGATACCCCAGGGTCGACCCGAACCAGGTCGACCCGATCCGGGTCCGGGTCCGGCCCGCTTGGGCGCGGCCCGGCCCGGCCTGGGCGCGGCCCGGCCTGGCGGACCGGCCTGGGCGCAGCACGCTGGTCAGGCGCTCGGCCAAACGGCCGAGCCATTTGGAGTGGGGGGCACTTGCCCCCTGGTTTGTAACTGCGGGACCCCTTAATGGGGGCCGCTCAGCTGGCCAGCTGGGGGTTTAAACCCCCGGCTTTCCCCTCGTCCGGCCGGCCCGCCCTGGCCAGCCGGTTTCTGCCGCAACGGGACTGACGACGACCGGTCCCCTCCCTGATCCAACACCAGCGGCCCGTTTCCGGCCGCCGGTTCCCATGCTCCACCGCGGCCCGGTATCGGCCGCAGACGTCATTCATCCGGTGCGGCGCGATGGCGCCGCACCCCTCCACCGTGGCCCCGCTCCGGCCGCGGTGTTTTTGCGGTTCTCTGGTGCGGCGCGACGACGCCGCGACTTGGTTCAATTTCACGGCACGACACGACGGCGCCACGCATTCCTTGCCACACGATCCCGCGCGGTGCGACGGCACCGCACCATTTCCGTTCCAACCACATTAGAAACAAACATGGACAATGGAAGAGGGTCGGTCGTCTTTATGCGGTCCGGCCCCCTCTCGTCAATCGATAGCAATTGGTCATATTCCACGAAGAACGTCAAAGTAGTAATCACGAACAAAATAAATAAATAAATAAATAAATAAATAAATAAATAAATAAATAAATAAACCCTTATAGTTTTCCCGCAAACAAGAATTCCCAACCCGCAATATATTTTTCGCAGATCAACTTGATGTTTAGTTGATCCGCGTTCTTTTATTTAGAAAGAAGTAACATGAGGTTCATTAATATTCACAGAACAATTCCCTACCTCGACGTTGCTTGAACGGAGGTTCATTGAATTAGGATTCGTCGTGGAAAGAGACATCACGAAAGAAGACGTCGTCAGCGCCACGGTAAGAGGCGTCGCGAAAGGAGACGTCGCAGAAGAAGACGTCGACATCCGAGGAATCCGGCGTTCTTCACGTTCTTCGCGTTCTTCGTGTTCTTCGACGAAGAGGATGAAGAAACTCAAGTCTCCCTTAGCTTTTCTCCCAAATCTCTCAAGCAACAAGCCTCCAAACCAAAATAAAATAAGTCCCTTACTTATTTTATTAACACAACTTAAGGTTTGAAATTCAAGAGTTTGAAATTCAAACACTCACATTAAACACATTTCATTAATATCATAAGTTATCAAAACTTAAGTTATCAAATTAAAATGTGAGTTGAGGGAGTTAAGGAAAGTGAAGGGGTGGGGTTCGTGTGAGCCCCACCACTCTCATAACCTTCCATGGGAAGTTGGGTAGTTACACAACTTCCACCCAAAGCTTAAATCCACTTAGAGAAAATAAAAATTGTAGTTAAATTTTTATTCTATCTTCCACAATTTTTATCAACCTCTCTTGTGAAAACGCAACTCCGAAAAAAGTGTTTCTATGAAATTACTGGCGCTGCGGTTTCATCGGTGCCCTCAGAATTCGATTCCGAGCACCAATTCAAAAGTTAGAAAAACCCGCTCATCCGTTCACTGAACGTACCCGAGAAAAACTTTGGAAAATGATTCCGGGCACACCGGGCCTCGGAATCAGGCGCCGTCAGAAACTGCGTTCTTATAAAATTCCAAAGAAAATTAAGAAAAAAATTTTCCTTGAAATTCCCGTGTCTTTACATGATCTTTAACCAAAGATACCTTACTCTCATTATTCTTATATAATTATAGTATCAATGACCTTTCATAAGATATTAGCTAGAACCACCCCTCTTATCCATGGAAACCAATACTGATCATAAAGATCTATTGTTTCCCCTACATGTCACTACTATCCCTGTACACCACAAACTCACTTTTTCTCAGTCCTCCACCACTGGTAAAGTATCATCAATTATTTATAGTCAAAGTTTTTAATCTTATAGTTAGAAAGACCAATATAATTTGATATAATGGTTTTAAACCTATATTTTTATTTTTTTCAATTATATTAAAAGTTTTCTCTTTCTATTCATCCGAATTTGAGAATCGTATTAGGATTTTAATTATATTAAAATTAAGTATATATCATGTTTGAATTGAATTTCAGTTTGGTATTGATGTATCTTTTTTTCATTATCCATCCACTTCTTTTCCACTTTTCATATCCATTTAGTTAATATATTAATTAATTTGGTTTTAAAGAACTTTTTTCTCCCTTAATACATGAATATTATTCCAATGAAAATTTGTGCATCTTTTTTTTGAATGAAACTAATAATATGTATTTTTTATTAAAATTTTTCTTATCGCTTTTATTCGTCATCCTTTCCATTAGTTAGTTTATGGTTTTTAATTTAGTAATAAATTATTGAGTGATTATATATTGTTTGAAAAACCTATTTGGTAAGTGAAACTTGAAATGATTTTTTTTTCAACTCCCCATAGAACAACACGGTTCATAGCTAATGGATACAACAGTTTCGCTCAAATTAAAGTGAAAAAAATATTCTTGAAAATATAATTGAATTTAATTCATGGTAAATAATTTCATCTATAGTTTCTTATTAGGATCCAATTGATAAAAAATTACATTACCATAAAGTTAAGTGCCATTGGGATTGATTTATATTTTTTTTCGATAACCTTTTTTTTAATGTACATGGAAATGTAATCATGAAAAGTATATGTCTTGAGAAATAGAGGAAGAAACCAAAAAATAGAATAAATAAGTTTCCCATACATGTTGGGTAGTTAATAATCTTATTCTCTTGAATAACTTGTTGGAAAAATTAAAAGGTAAAGAAAAAAATTTGATGATTGGAGATATGTATTGTATGTCAAATACAAGTACTAAAGTTTGATAAGTCCTGTAATAAATATTTGGAATATAAGATGTAACGCCCCGACCCTAGTTACCTAGAGTCGGTGCATTATTACATAACATTGGCATGATCACGAGAAAGATCAAGTCTCGAAAGACCGATTAGTTTAGTAGCCTGGGAATAACTAGATACATCCATAAATTTTTACATTACATCATAAAAAAAACATCTTGTCTTTATATCCCCTCATACTATCCCTGCAGGTCATTCATAAATTACTTCTTTATAATCCTGGGAAAAAATAAAACATTGAAATGGGTGAGCTCAGATGCTCAGTAAGGATAACATTATAGCAGAAGCTTTCATAAATAAGCATAAACACTTAAGGCAATTTATAACTAAAACAAAAGCCTTTTAAACTTGAACTTCAGCATAAAATGGCAAAGGTAAAATGAAATAATTCCATTTACTTACTCACATGGATATTCTACTAGTCGAATGATCACATGCAATATCAATAACCACTTTCATAATGATGGAATGCATAATGCCAGACTATCATAACCACATAGCCAAGGCCTCGTGCCAAGAATACAAATAAGATTTTGCCAAGGCCTTATGCCAAGACACTAGTTTGTCTCATGAGACCTACCGATGCATCGAGGAGCTATAGCAGGCTCCACCCGTCACTTACTAAGTCCAATGCATTCCCATATGAAAAGGTTTAAACATAACATAAACATTCGTATTAAAACTAGCATACGAAATGTAAATAATTTCACCATAAACTATGAATGGTATAAAAATAGCACATCCACAGTCAAACATATCACAAAACCTTCAATACAATATAGAAGTTTTGTATCATAATAAATCAACTTCAAATAATCTTAAAATCCATCAAAGGATGTTGACATAGATGAAATCAATATTCTTTTTAAAGAAATATCTCCTTTTAATTTGAAATCATTTAAGATCCATATATAATAAAACATTTTATTTTAAAATATTCTTATAAGCTTGTAAGGGATGCTTTGAAGATTTTATAACGGCGGAAAATAGCCGAACCCGCCGTATAAGTTAAAAAAAAACATTCTTACCTTAATTCTATCGAAAAGGTTAAAAAGGACCTTGTTTTGAAAAAGACCAAAAGATTCCTTTATGAACCACTTATAAAAGTCAAAAAGGGTATAAATGACTTTAACTCATATTCTAGTAAATAGTAAAAATGTTTTGAAATACATTTTTAAGAAACATGGATGTGGATGATAAAGAGATCCCAGTAGATTATTACGTATAAACAACCTCGGATAATGAAGAGATTGTGAAATAACCCTTACCAATTTGGTAACTTATGAAACATACAACCCATGAAAGAGGTATCATACAATGAATATTTAAATACACATAAATTAAAGTGTATTACACAAATAATATAATTATGGGCAGTACATACACCACACAAAAGGTAATGGTGGCAATATGGCATGAATCTCACGGGAATAAGGAGTGAGATGAAAACCCCTTACCACGTTAATCAACTGAGTCGTATGGCCAAAAGTTAATAACCACCAAATGATTTACAGAATAACATGAATATAAGAGAATCATGATAATATATATCAAATGGACGTATACAATACACCACATTCAATAATTTAGTGGCGAACAATGGAAATCTCACGGAATTGAAAGTGAGATAAGAGAATCCCTTACTTTGTACTTTTTCCTTGGTCGATGGTAGGTTTACCTCCTGTATAATGGTGAAATAATTGTTATTTAATTATACAACAATCATTTACTTTAATATGATATCATATATGATCTTTTAACATTGATTTGTTAATAATATCTTAGAATTATCGTCATTTCGGGTGTTAACGGGTTCATTTTACTTTATATTCTTTGTTATGTGAGCCATATTCGTTATTAATGGGATGTATATTATTCATATCCATAATGATATCAAGTCCTTAGATACTATTTTTAAATCATCAAATGATAATTATACTTGAATGGATATGATGGACAATGAATCTCATCGCGTTCGTGGAGACGGTAGTCCGCACGAGCGACAATATCATTCTTTTGATATTAAAATAATATATAATTGGATTTTATATCATATATACAGAATCATTATCATGTTATATTTATTATTTACATGAGTTAAACATCATTATTATACCCATCCACATAATAATATATTGAATAACAATTACACCACGACGTGGAGACGGTAAGCCGTACGTACGCACGTATGGTGACATGTTATTCAAAGGATGGATAGAATACTGAATATGGTTGTAACATATTTATAATAACATCACAGTATATATATGATACTGGAGTTATTATTTTATAATGTAAATAACAAAGAAAAAGGAAGTGGAAGAAGAAAGGAACTTGAAAAGGGGTGGTGAAAACATTACCTCTTCTTCGGGTTCTTCCTTTTGATTTGATCAAAAGGGCTCCTTAGGTTGGCTTTCTGATCAATATAAGGCCTCTAGGTTGTATTGAGGGAAGTTTAGATAGTATTTGGGCAGGTTTTGGACGAACCAAAGGGATTTGAAGGTGTGAAGAAATGAGAAGGAGGAGTGCCCTTTTATAAGAGGGGTGAGGGGCACCTTTGGAAAAGCTAGAGATATTAGTTTATAATAAATTCATATTCGGTTTCCAATGGCTCCAAAGTTGACTATTCAAAGGTTAAGGTGGGGATGGGTCGAAAACAACTCAACCAATAGAATTTAGACAGGTTTGGGTACTTATATTAACCTTATCTTTAAGTATTAACTCTAAGTTAATTAGTTTTACTTTTACAATGTCTCTTTGTATTTTTATATTATATGGTTAATAAACATACCATATACATACAAGAGACCACCAAGTGGTCCATTAATGATACACCTATCATGATATAAGTCTATTGGCCGAACCTTAGATTTTTAGGAATTTAATATCAATTAATAATATAATATTTGTTTTAAAAACTCTTTTATGTCAATTTTGACACTATTCAATAGTTGTTTTTTGTGAAACTCATAAAAGATTTATTACTTCGAAAAAAGTAAATTAAATCAATACTAATATATAATATTATCCTAGAAAATTATTTTAATTCATTAAAAGTTTCATATTATATTTATTTGGGTATTTTTAATATCAATTATTTTGATTTTTCACTATTATAGTAATTACTACATCATCATTGTGTCATAAATAAATTACATTATTTAATGTCTAAAAATTATAAATAAAATATCATTATGTAGGAAATCGTTTTAGCTTTCTAAGGAATATTTATAATCTAAAATCCAACATATATAACCCTCTGTAACAATTGTTTTGTTAAAAGATATATGCTTGTGTCATTTTTGTATTTATTTTAACTTAATTAAAATAAAGTGTCATTATCACTTACAAGTGGATCCATGGGGTCCCAAAATAGACCCAAAGATTCCCATGGTCGACCATGTATCAACCAATAGGGTTAATACACGTTTTAGGGTAATTTAGTATTATTATAATATTATTTTTTAACCCTTATTTACCAGATTTACCCTTAACCATGGTAAATAAAATATTTACCGCAGTAATTATTCAAAATGTCTAAAAATAAAAGTTACCTATTTACACAATTTGAACATCCTGATTCCAAATATGGAATCCATTTTTCTAAATTCAAAATACAGAAGTGGCAGAAATTAATTTAAAATTAATTCCCGCTGTCAAAACAAAAAGCGTGTTTTTAAGAGATAATAACTATCAAAAGATTGACACTTGTTTATGTTCGGTTTAATTGTAAAATTATGTCCAATGACCAAAATTATATTAAATGGTAAAAATATATTCTAAATATACTTTAAAACAACCCAAATTCATAATTTATCACTATTAATTATTTTGATTAAAAAAGTTGTTTTTAATTAAAATTTAGTAATTTTCACTATTCATCAAAATATGAAAGTTATCCAAAAAGTACCAAAATTTCACCCTAGGCTAATTTCGATATTAAGAATCCAAAAATGAAGTCCATTTTTAGAGATAGAATTTATAAAATTTCAAAAAGTAGGTATTACTATTCATAACGGGTAGTTTGATTGGTTATGGTGTGTTAAAATCTCGAAGTTGTGTACAATGCACGCCATTGCATTATTCGAAAGGAAACATACTGAGGAAACTTGGGGTGTTACATTCTCCCCTCCTTCAATAAATTGCGTCCTTGCAATTTTTAAAATTTTGTTTGGGAATATAATGGAAAGTCCCACATCGGAAAAAGAGCCAATAAAACTATCACTTTAAAAGAAAGAAAGAGAGGTATAAGGGTCATCCAAGATAACCCATACTAAGATTCCATGTAAGAAAACATGTATATGGATGATAAACTAAGTGTCAAGTTCTGATGTAGAGGGATAGAAATCATGATCAGGAGAAAGTTAACAATGAGAAAACCACAAACTTGTGTTGGGACAAACGACCATTAGTCTCCTAGTAGGAAAGTAAATGGACAACATTTTTTTTAAAGTTACATTACATAATGAAGAGGAATTCATTTATGATATTGACTAAGAACATTATGAGATATACTTACATTTTAAGTAAATTTTCATTCTTTAATAAATTTCCACCACTAACTCAATTTTTTTTAAACTATGAGTATTCAAGAAGACTTGGTCACACTAGAAGAGCTAGAATAAACTTCTATAGAATCACATGATCCATGCAGGATGAACCATATATTTACATTGTCTTTGAAGATTAATCAAAACCAAAATGGTTAGTGAATGATCTAATGATCCCCCAAAAGGATATTCATTGAGATAAATATGCACTAATCTTAATTTCTAAAATTAAACCAACAATACCCCAAAGTTAAATAGATACCATTCAATAACCAATTGTCCTTAAAATCCTTTAATATAATCCAAACTAATATTGAAACCCAAATCATAGAAGAATTTGATTATGTAGTCTCCCATGTTACATTGTATCTCCAAATGACATCAAATACTCTTAAAGTCACATACTTAAAAGTAATTAACATCATCACATATTCTCTGTTATAGGTTAATAATTTCCATAAATAACCCAAATCACTATAAATCAACAATAAAAACGTAGATAAAAATCCACCATTACTCTAAAAATGAAACCCCATTGTATTCTATTTTCCTTGGGCATATAGTGTTTCCAACAAAGCGAACATCTTCCAAAATAACATTTATCACTTAATCACCAAATCATTTTCCTATACCAAGGGTATTCATTTGATAAGACATAAGAACCCAAATCATCTTATTATTGATAAATAAAATCATTTAACAACAAAAAATAGTCACATTAACCTAGGGACTTCACGTAGTCCAGTGGTAGGCGATAAATCCCAATCGCACTTTGGTTGTGGGTTCGATTCCCACAGCTTTGTCCGACGCGACGGGTTGTCACACGGTCTACGTGTTGTCCTTTTTCAAAAACTATATTTTATAACATTACCAAAATGAGATAAATTACTCAAAATAACATAATTTAATCACAAATGTTATATCATACTTTCCATTTTTATCCCAAATTATAATAACTTATAATTTTCTCAAACCCCAATGATCATATAAAACCAAATGGTTATTTATACCTATATCCACAAGAGAAGAGACAATTCTTCTTCAAATATCATTCTCACATGGCAAACTTCGGGGTTACAAATACAAGAGAAAATTATTCCAAAGTACCCATCAACAAGGAGTGCTAATACTTTTTAAGTTTTTCTCCAACCATTTATTTCCACATATCTTCTTCTTTGACCAAGAAAATATCCTATAGAATAGGACATTCACTCGAGTAATGGCCAGGTCCCCTACATTTACGGCAAATGACTGTAAATGGACTCTTGGGACCATTTTTATCTTCTTCCATAGTACTCTTAATTTTTCTTCGGCAATTCTTCACTTTATGTCCTTCCTTCCCGCACGTAAAACATTTCGTTGCCCCATTGAGACACTTTCCTGGGTGTCTCTTTCCACATTTCCTGCATGATAAAAATTGACGTTTCTTTTCTCCATGGTCTCCATTGCTGGAGATCTTATCATTTATCACCTTTCTCTTCCTTATTGAGTCTGGGAGTTGGTTAATATATATGTTGTTGATCATATTTTTGGAAAACTGATTTGGCATAAAGACGATATCTTTTACGCCTATCAACATTCCATTTTGTTGCTCATTTCCACCACCATTCCCACCTTGTACATCATTCTCAAAGTCGCTATGACTTCCTTGGAATCCATCCATTGACTAAAACCAGAAAGCATTGTGTGAGTAATAGTAGTCGTAAAATCATTTAGAGATTAAAATGTCACCATATTCTCAATTTGAAACATATTAGGATTAACCAAGGTCATTTACTCCCATCTTATGTATATATTACTTAAATCGGTTTGTAAAGAAAATGTAAATTATCCTAAGCATATCCCCCGGGAGTGTCATAACCAAGAGTGCAGCAAGGCCCGTTGTCGTGCACCAGTTCCCGTTCGAGTCTAGCTCAAAGCGGTGTTTTCGGGTTTTACCCCTAGGTATATCTGTGCCAGAGCCGCCTCTACCTGCTCGTATCCAGACAGGGATGTATTGCTCGGAAAACTCACAAAATCTCTACAATACCAAAATTCTCGGAAGTTCTTTTATACTAATCCTCAAAGTTCATCTTAGGTCTACGTGCTCTAATCAGAGTTTATCTAAATCTAGATTCCAAGGTTTGTACTAAACTTCCTCTGATACCAACTGTAACGCCCCGAACCTAGTTACCTAGAGTCGGTGCATTATTACATAACATTGGCATGATCACAAGAAAGATCAAGTCTCAAAAGACCGATTAGTTTAGTAGCCTTGGAATAACTAGATACATCCATAAATTTTTACATTACATCATAAAAAAAACATCTTGTCTTTATATCCCCTCATACTATCCCTACAGGTCATTCATAAATTACTTCTTCATAATCCTGGGAAAAAATAAAACATTGAAAGGGGTGAGCTCAGATGCTCAGTAAGGATAACATTATAGCAGAAGCTTTCATAAATAAGCATAAACACTTAAGGCAATTTATAACTTAAACAAAAACCTTTTAAACTTGAACTTCAGCATAAAATGGCAAAGGTAAAATGAAATAATGCCATTTACTTACTCACATGGATATTCTACTAGTCGAATGATCACATGCAATATCAATAACCACTTTCATAATGATGGAATTCATAATGCAAGACTATCATAACCACATAGCCAAGGCCTCGTGCCAAGACTACAAATAAGATTTTTCCAAGGCCTTGTGCCAAGACACTAGTTTGTCTCATGAGACCTACCGATGCATCGAGGAGCTATAGCGGGCTCCACCCGTCACTTACTAAGTCCAATGCATTCCCATATGAAAAGGTTTAAACATAACATAAACATTCGTATTAAAACTAGCATACGAAATGTAAATAATTTCACCATAAACTATGAATGGTATAAAAATAGCACATCCACAGTCAAACATATCACAAAACCTTCAATACAATATAGAAGTTTTGTATCATAATAAATCAACTTCAAATAATCTTAAAATCCATCAAAGGATGTTGACATAGATGAAATCAATATTCTTTTTAAAGAAATATCTCCTTTTAATTTGAAATCATTTAAGATCCATATAAAATAAAACATTTTCTTTGAAAATATTCTTATAAGCTTGTAAGGGAAGCTTTGAAGATTTTATAACGGCGGAAAATAGCCGAACCCTCTGTATAAGTTAAAAAAAAACATTCTTACCTTAATTCTGTCGAAAAGGTTAAAAAGGACCTTGTTTTGAAAAAGACCGAAAGATTCCTTTATAAACCACTTATAAAAGTCAAAAAGGGTATAAATGACTTTAACTCATATTCTAGTAAATAGTAAATTTTTTTTGAAATACATTTTTAAGAAACATGGATGTGGATGATAAAGAGATCCCAGTAGATTATTACGTATAAACAACCTCGGATAATGAAGAGATTGTGAAATAAACCTTACCAATTTGGTAACTTATGAAACATACAACCCATGAAAGAGGTATCATACAATTAATATGTTAATACACATAAATTAAAGTTTATTACACAAAGAATATAATTATGGGCAGTACATACACCACACAAAAGGTAATGGTGGCAATTTGGCATGAATCTCACGGGAATAAGGAGTGAGATGAAACCCCCTTACCACGTTAATCAACTGAGTCGTATGACCAAAAGTTAATAAGCATGAAATGATTTACAGAATAACATGAATATAATAGAATCATGATAATATATATCAAATGGTCGTACACAATACACCACATTCAATAATTTAGTGGCGAACAATGGAAATCTCACAGAATTGAAAGTGAGATAAGAGAATCCCTTACTTTGTACTTTTTCCTTGGTCGATGGTAGGTTTACCTCCTGTATAATGGTGAAATAATTGTTATTGAATTATAAAACAATCATTTACTTTAATATGATATCATATATGATCTTTTAACATTGATTTGTTAATAATATCTTATAATTATCGTCATTTCGGGTGTTAACGGGTTCATTTTACTTTATATTCTTTATTATGTGAGCCATATTCGTTATTAATGGGATGTATATTATTCATATCCAGAATGATATCAAGTCCTTAGATACTATTTTTAAATCATCAAATGATAATTATACTTGAATGGATATGATGGACAATGAATCTCATCGCGTTCGTGGAGACGGTAGTCCGCACGAGCGACAATATCATTCTTTTGATATTAAAATAATATATAATTGGTTTTTATATCATATATACAGAATCATTATCATGTTATATTTATTATTTACATGAGTTACACATCATTATTATACCCATCCAAATAATAATATATTGAATAACAATTACACCACGACGTGGAGACGGTAAGCCGTACGTACGCACGTATGGTGACATGTTATTCAAAGGATGGATAGAATACTGAATATGGTTGTACCATATTTATAATAACATCACAGTATATATATGATACTGGATTTATTATTTTATAATGGAAATAACAAAGAAAAAGGAAGTGGAAGAAGAAAGGAACTTGAAAAGGGGTGGTGAAAACATTACCTCTTCTTCGGGTTCTTCCTTTTGATTTGATCAAAAGGGCTCCTTAGGTTGGCTTTATGATCAAACTAAGTCCTCTAGGTTGTAGTGAGGGAAGTTGAGATAGTATTTGGGCAGGGTTTGGCCGAACCAAAGGGCTTTGAAGGTGTGAAGAAATGAGAAGGAGGAGTGCCCTTTTATAAGAGGGGTGAGGGGCACCTTTGGAAAAGCTAGAGATATTAGTTTATAATAAATTCATATTCAGTTTCCAATGGCTCCAAAGTTGACTATTCAAAGGTTAAGGTGGGGATGGGTCGAAAACAACTCAACTAATAGAATTTAGACAGGTTTGGGTACTTATATTAACCTTATCTTTAAGTATTAACTCTAAGTTAATTAGTTTTACTTTTACAATGTCTCTTTGTATTTTTATATTATATGGTTAATAAACTTACCATATACATACAAGCGACCCCCAAGTGGTCCATTAATGATACACCTATCATGAGATAAGTCTCTTGGCCGAACCTTAGATATTTAGGAATTTAATATCAATTAATAATATAATATTTGTTTTAAAAACTCTTTTATGTCAATTTTGACACTATTCAATAGTTGATTTTTGTGAAACTCATAAAAGATTGATTAATTCGAACAAAGTCAATTAAATCAATACTAATATATCATATTATCCTATAAAATTATTTTAATTCATTAAAAGTTTCATATTATATTTATTTGGGTATTTTTAATATCAATTATTTTGATTTTTCACTATTATAGTAATTACTACATCATCATTGTGCATAAATAAATTAAATTATTTAATGTCTAAAAATTATAAATAAAATATCATTATGTAGGAAATATTTTTATATTTCTAAGGAATATTTATAATCTAAAATTCAACATATATAACCCTCTGTAACAATTGTTTTGTTAAAAGATATATGCTTGTGTCATTTTTGTATTTATTTTAACTTAATTAAAATAAAGTTTCATTATCACTTACAAGTGGATCCATGGGGTCCCAAAATAGACCCAAAGATGCCCATGGTCGACCATGTATCAAAAAATTGGGTTAAGACACGTTTTAGGGTAATTTAGTATTATTATAATATTATTTTTTAACCCTTATTTACCGGATTTACCCTTAACCATGGTAAATAAAATATTTACCGCAGTAATTATTCAAAATGTCTAAAAATAAAAGTTACCTATTTATACAATTTGAACATCCTGATTCCAAATATGGAATCCATTTTTCTAAATTCAAAACACAGAAGTGGCAGAAATTAATTTAAAATTAATTCCCGCTGTCAAAACAAAAAGCGTGTTTTTAAGAGATAATAACTATCAAAAGATTGACACTTGTTTATGTTCGTTTTAATTGTAAAATTATGTCCAATGACCAAAATTATATTAAATGGTAAAAATATATTCTAAATATACTTTAAAACAACTCAAATTCATAATTTATCACTATTAATTATTTTGATTAAAAAAGTTGTTTTTAATTAAAATTTAGTAATTTTCACTATTCATCAAAATATGAAAGTTATCCAAAAAGTACCAAAATTTCACCCTAGGATAATTTCGATATTACAAATCCAAAAATGAAGTCCATTTTGAGAGATAGAATTTATAAAATTTCAAAAAGTAGGTATTACTATTCATAACGGGTAGTTTGATTGGTTATGGTGTGTTAAAATCTCGAAGTTGTGTACAATGCACGCCATTGCATTATTCGAAAGGAAACATACCGAGGAAACTTGGGGTGTTACATAAGAGATGTGAAAGAAAGAGTTGTTTGTTGAACTATATAATAGTCATCTTAAAATATTGTAATTTAATAGAATAAAACATGTTAAAAGTCATAAAGAGGCTAACATGAAGTAGGGAGAATCCATTCATGGAATGTTGATCTTAAAGGGTTATTGAAAAAATGATTAATCTCTTGTGGATACGGGTTTTGAAGACTAATTTTTAATGAATGGTTTAGTAATTAAATGTTTGTTCTTTGAAATTATTATCATAATTTCCAATGTTCGTTGAATTTTTTTTATGTTTCAAGTGATTAAAAGGGCATAAGATGCTTTGAAGGAGCCTCATATTTAAGTCAAAGAATTCCAGATTTTTTGGGTGAACCTAAAAATTTGGAAAAAGCATAGGTGTGTAAGTATAGATCCTTAAAATGTATAATAATCACCCTTTATATCTATAATGTTCATTACCTTAAGGGTGATCCATCCATAAGGATGATTCCATGTATAAACATGATTGACCATGAACATGGAGGCCTACATATGAATGACCGAGGAAGCTATAAGGGTCATCTACGTAAGAATGAATAAATATTAAGGATGAATTCCATAAATATGTTTCCAATAAGGGTCATTTGAGATGTTCCACAAACATCATTTGGAAGTCCTGTAAGGATCATCTGCTGATACATAAGGACGAGCACACATATTCATGAGGTTCGTAAGGGTTATTTATGAAATCGAGTTAGCATCAATCCCTACATAGTAATTATCATCTATATCCAAGTATACATCATTGATTTTAAATAATCATGAATGTATAGACTATAATGGTTATCTTTAATTTTTGTAACCATCAATTGTTAGAGAACATATGGATTTCTCTATATTGGAAACATAAATTTTCAGATTAAACATCTAAAGAACAAAATCAATTATGTTGATAAAAAATCCATTCATCATTATTCTATACATCAAAAACACTCAACTGGATGTTTTATTCAATAATTAAAACTATGAGAGTTGATCTTTATGAAATTAAAAAGAAAACAAAATAAATAAAAATTTGAGATATTTATTTTAATTTTTTAAATTGAGTTTCTACATTTTATATTATTATGAAATTAAAATCTAAAGGTGATGGAGCTATGAAATCAAATTCAAAATGTTACGATTCTTAGTTAACCATGATAATAGCATGAGTATAACTACATGATTATAACTGTATAAGGGATATTTATGTGAAAATGAGTTCAATTTTCAATAATAATGCAAATGTATTTGGTTTGATGATCAAGTTGTTTACCAAAATTTAAATCATTGTGATCTAGGTTATTTAAGTGATAAAGAAATAGAAGTTGAGATGGAATGATAATAATTTATCCATCCTAAAATGAAGAATTTAAAGAACTCAATAAATATAGAAATGAATGGAAAATTTAGTAGATGCATGTGATAATATTTAGTGGATAAACATCAAAGATTTAATATGTGATTCAACATGAGAAGGAAGAGTAGATGAAGATGAAACTGAGATGAAACTGATGTGTATAGATTCAACCTAAATATGTATAATACTTCATGGGAAGATCTAATGCTATAATAGTGAGTTCCTACACCAAAATATATAGTTTTCATTATATTACATTCATCCTTGAAGAAATATTTAATAGGTTCTACTATGAGTTTTCTTTGAGGAAGATAAATCTGATCCTATTGATGAATAAAAGTAAAATATATTTGGTCATGTGAGATAAATTAAATAAGGGTATTTTTGGAATATACTTGGAGTTAATATATAGTGCATGAAATATCATGGGAAACTTGAAGTCTATTTTTAATAACAATGGGTTTTGGTTGATAGTGAGAAAGTATTCCTTGTATTCCCTTTTGGGATACTGAATGTGGAATGAGAAGATTAATCCGCTCAACTAGAGATAAAATTAACTGAGTTTTCTGAAAGAAGAGAATATCTCGAAATAGAATAAAAATAAGAATAGAAATCCACACATTATCTAATGAGGATGAATAGAAAGAAAATACCCCCATGCTAAAGGAAAATATGCTAGGTTTTTAAGAAATATAAGAATGAGAAGAAGAAGATCTATGTGAGATGAATTATTTTATGAATACATTTAGTTAAGGAATAAGAGGGAGATTATTTGAGAATTTCTGACTTGAATTTAGTTCTTATAATAATCTAAAGGCAGCCAAAGACCTTTCATCTGAGTTGAGTAAAGACTGTGAATAAATTCTTCAAGAACGTGAAGTAGTACTGTGTATAGAGACCAAGTTACAAGAAGTTATTTTGAATATTTGAAGGCAATAGAGGAGTCTATATTTTAGGAATCATATCATACCTTATTGATTTGGTTACATCCTCATTTTAGTGTAGATCTACTTCAAAGGTTGGAGGAAGTGTTTTGAACTCACAAGAGAGAGTATAAATAAACCAATATAAGAAAATGACATTCACATGTATAATATTTTGAAAATTTTAATATGTAATATAGTGGGAAAGGTTTTAGGATAATAACTTGATACTATATATATATTGATTCCAAGATTTATAGTGTAAAATACACAACATGGGATAACAAACAATTGTAACAAGGTTTAGTCTCATATTGAGATCAAACATTCTAAAAACACAGTTTCTAACTTTATTACTCTATTTTTATAAAATATAAAAGTTTTATAGGGTAAAATAAAAGAGATAAAATTTATTAACTAAAATTATAGGTTCAAAGACCAAAGTGTTAAATGGTTTAAAGAAAAAAATAGTATTTTGTAAAAACATGACTGCACCAAATTCACCAATACTCTTAGGTGTGTTTTCATTTTTCTGTTGAGACTCTCAATTGGTATCAGAGTATAGGTTCTCTCTTATTGGATCTAAAATTTACTTTCCCATTTTATTTTAAAAAATTACATGATGTGAATATTTTAATTATTTAAAAAATATCCTCATATGGAAGAATATATTTCCATACATGTTAGTGTAGAATTTGAGAGTTTAGACAAGAACATGAAAATGGAAGAGAAAAGAGGCTAAGAAGCTGAGAAAGTTTCCAAAAAGAAAAGAGGAACTACCGATAGATGTAGGTAGCTAGAGTGGTAATAGTATTTCAATATTTGATGAAAAAATATTATGAAATCTATTGAATTACTATACTTTGAGGTTAAGGAATATAAGCAGAAAATTCTTAGTGAAGTTGTCACTTATTTATTGGAATTCATCTAGGATTTATATGATAAAAAATCATATCTTATAGATGATAATGAATAACTAAAAAGTGTATTTTAATGAACAATTTAAAAATTCAACTCCCCCACCATGGAACACAAAGACAAGGAGAAATCTCTATAAATCAGTTGAGAAAAATCATCAATGCGTAAATAAAATTAAATTTTTTATATTTATGAGAAAAGAAAGGTAAAAAATATCAATGAGTAGATGATCTATTATTTAGAAGAATGTCATTAAACCTATATTAGTTTCAAGCATGTATAATTTGTTATCAAATCCAATAGTTTTATGTACCTTGAAAAGTTATTACAGGAAAGTAACAATTTGCAAAATGAACTTATTAAGAAGTTAAAAAATGAATGTAAAGGAAGGTTTAGTTTAGTTTAGGTTCAGCAAAAAATCTCATCGTGAAGAATATAGTTTCCCAATAGATATGAAGACACAAATGAGAGGGATGAGGGGGGTGGGTGGGTGGGTGGGTGGGTGAGTTAAGTGTGTAATATTTAACCAAATTCAAAATATCATCTTAACTTATCCCCTATGGTATTTTAAACCCTATTATATTTTCAAATAGAAATGGATCTTTTAAATTCTACTTAATAGGCCACAATTTCATGAAATGTAGAAATGTAAGCAATATATTAGTACATAATATTTTTACAAGGCTTGATCCTAATGTGGGAAACCTACTCCTTTCCGGGTCAAGTCCCATTGAGTCATAGATTCTCCAATATAATCAAATCACTAATTATAATGGGTGGAAAATGGTCATCCTAAAACCAAGTGAACCCTATTACCCAGGTGTGGCTACCATATTACACAAGTTTTAGTATACTATATTACACAAGTGCATATGGATACATCTAGTAGGTTCTTTGTACTAACATAACATGGTTTCCTTTTCATCTTCCTCCTAGAGAAGAAGATCATCTCTAAACACAAGGTGGATCAATACTAATAATATTATACCTACTTTATCACCTCATAAATAATTTGAATTATTAAATGTATTCAAACAAAACACATGAAATTAAACCTCCAAATCTACCAATATTCCAATTCATTACAGTGTCTACTTCCACCATCTCACCTCAATGATCAAATACTGAAAAACTCAACACAAAATATCTGTACAAGCACAACATATTGATCTCTCATATTTTCATATTTATTCATCTTAATATAGTAATATTGGGTATACAGATAAGCAAACAAACACAAACAAAACTTCTTCTCCCTAAAATATTTATCTCTCTACCTACTTGCTATCAATTTCTTAAAAACCTAGTGGATTTATCTGGCTCAACACACTTCCTATTCCTTGCTACAAGCATTATCCATTTTTATTTATTCTTCAGGAGAGATGTATTGCTTCTTAGTTTCTCATAGTTCTCACTACTTTCTCAATAAAAATGGATTTTTCTTTTATTTTATGATCGAATAAACAATTCATCTATATTCTCCTTAAGATCCGCACTACTCACATATATGGGCAGCTCATTAGATGCATTATTTATTTTTCAAAAACCATAAATGATATGTTGAGAAGACAAAGTAGCTACTAGCACAAAAGGACCATAATAAAATACCCATTTCAGGTTTCCATGTATTATCATGTAATGTATTTAACTCAAATAATATTCAAATAATTTCTTTATTAAATTCATCTTATTTTTAAAACATCTGAAAAATTAATTTCTTTATTATTCAATAGGACTGGATTCATTTTATTATATAACTCAAAAAGATATCCATATAATTATCACTCTATTATTCAAAACTATATAAAAGTGTACAACACTCATTTTTGTATCCTAAAACTCAACCTTTCAGCTCAAACTGTTTTCCTCACAAGTAATACAATACCTAATGAAGAGGTCACACTTTAATGTAAACAAATATGCCTTATTCTAGAAAACTCAAGAATTTATTTTTATCTATTGGGAATATAAAATTTTAACAACTATGATATCCCTACCGTTAATTCATTATTTTTACTCATTTAAAGAACATATCATTGATATCAAATGATTCATGATGTTCTTGAGAATCACTTCCACATCATCAAATTTCACTTTGACCAGAATTAATTTTTTTTGGAGATTCCCATTATTATATTTCTTTGACCATATACTTTTCATGGATGAAGATCATTGTAACGAACTAAACTACTATGGTATACCATAATGAAATAAGGCAAAGATGTCACAACCCCAAGCCCACCTCCAATAGTCTAGGGGCTGAAAACAAGTTCTGAGAAGACATATATTAAATGCGAGGCCTTTCCTAATGTACCTATACTCACACACCCATTCATCTCCATGTAGAAGTTTATAAGAATAATAATGCAAAGAATGTATCTTCTAGAGTATAAACATGGATGAAAAAACTCTAGGGAATACATTTTATTACCATAGTATAATCTAAATTAAAGAGGTTAAAATACACTCCTAACCAGAAAAGAGGTCCCCAAAAAACTGAAAAATTAAGAAATATGAGAGACCGCAACTCCTGATCTCGAATCCCTAACCATCATACATATTAAATTCACCCAAGTATCCCTAAGGTCCACCCAATTGTTTTTTCAATTTTTTTATATTCTTCATAATACATGATACATACAGGAAATTCCCATGTAGGGATGACTATATACATACCCAATAGGATTCCTTGAAAACCAAATAAAGAGCGATAGAGAGATACAACAAAATTATGCTAAACCCAAATCCAGAGGGAAATGAAATCCAATACATATATATGATCATAACAAAATAATAAAATAGAGAAAAGGGATCTCTATCTTATAGCCAAATAAAAGTTGATGAGACTTCCTATAGATCCAAAATTCTATCATCGATGCCCACCATCAAATGAAACATCTATAGAATATGTGTGGAGGGTCCCACTGCTCACTACTCTTATCCAAATCCAAGGGACCCAAAACTCCCGGGGAGGACCTACACACCATCAAATATAAAAAATGGGGGAGCACTACTTCATAGATAGAGGAACCACACCTAGTGTGGTGAATTTATGACTCTACCTCTATAAAGAGTATGGGGAACCCATGCCTTGGTAAAACATGGGAGTACTGAACCCAGTAACTCTATGATGATCCTTCCCAAATCAATGCCATCATAAAGCATTTCCTAAAGAAGATACAAGCTCATAACACATCATATTTTATATCTTATTCCATAATGAAGGTAACTATTAAGTTCTACATGGAAAAATACTTAGTATACACTACTTGAAGTCCAAAAGCTAGGTCCAAATAAAGGAGATATGAGGGGAAGAAGTTTCAAGATGGAATACATGACATGTAATGGGTTCCATATATTATGTGACCCCGCCTATTCATCTATCCCTGTTCTCCTCTAGACACATCTTGGAATCCATGTCATTAAACATATTGTGTACATGTGGTACAAAATATACCTTAGCTACTCAGGGCATTCCAATGCGGTCCCATATATTCCCATGTAATTTGGCATGTGACTATGTACCTATCCATGCCCGGGTACTGGTCCACGCCCATGTACTCCCAGAGTACAAGGTATGTTTGACCACATGGGGTCCTGATCTTGTACTAGCTGGAACATGGAATGGACACATGGAGAGGGACACGTGGTGTTTGGGCTTGACCACTTGATGTGTGGTACTTAACTCTACTCAAAACCCTAGTGCCACATCTAGGGGGATACACATCATGTGTTCTTATAAAATACATGGTATGTAGTTAAGAATTTTTCATATCCCAAATTCCCTCTCTGAAGAATCTAGATCTTGCTTTACCACCATGGATCTCACCATTTGACTACTCTTAATATATGGAAATCAACTTTGGCCATCATTTCCTTACCTCTGGTGGTCAGAAAATAGAAACTAATAATCCACACAAAGCTACCACACATCCCATGCACATACCAAAATCTATCACTGCATGTAAATCATAGATCCATGAAGTTTCATCTGTAATCTATTCCAATTGATCTAAAAATACCGATCCATTCATCATGCACAAAACCACAATGTATCCATGGGTTCAATCATGCTCTAACCCGCCTCAGCAATTTCAAATCACACTACTGGAAATTCTGTTTTTCCCAACGGGTGTTTACCAACGGTTTGCTAAAACCGTTGGGCTTGAAGGATTAAGAAAGCCTTTCCCAAAGGTTCATTGAAACCGTTGGGAAAAGCCACCCCTTTGCCAACGGTTTGAAGAAACCATTGGTAAAGGGGTGTGTTAATCACCTTTTGCCAACGGTTCTGTTGAACCGTTGGGAAAGGGTCACCCCTTTGCCAACGGTTTCCTCAAACCGTTGGTAAAGGGGTCCTTAGCATCTCTTTCCCAATGGTTCTTAAAAACCGTTGGGAATTATTTCCCCCAAATCCAGCCGCGGGGCTGCTCTCCCCCATTCGCACAGAAACCTAATTTCATCCGCTCCACCGCTCTCCTCTCGCGAAATCCCCTATCCGAAGAGGTGAAAACCATCTGAAATCAGGTATCTTTTCATTTATACACATATACTTCCTTATTTTTATTGTTATTGCTTTAGTATTTTAGTTTTAAGTTATCAATCCACCTCCAGCTCTCTTCTACTCTCCAAATCCCCCATCCGAATAGGTGAAAACCCATTTGAATCATCTCAAATCAAGTAATTTTTTCTTTATACACATATGGTACCTTGTTTTTATTGTTATTGATCTAATATTTTAGTTTTAAGTTTGGATTTTGATGTGATTTCACCGTGTAAAATAGGGAAATGAATAAATATTTTGTTAATTAATTAGTTTCCCCTGGAATATCAGTTGTGTTATAATGTCCATGCTAAATAAAGGGGTAATGTAATAAAAGACCTTGAATAAATAAATTGTGGAAGTTGGGGTATGTTGCCTCTATGAGAGGTTTTTTGTTGTGTTTCATTGTATGTTGTAGGCTGTTTTATGGGGATTGAGGTGACCAGTTGGGCTTTGTGATATGTGGGGTTGTAATGTGATGGTTAGTGGGCATGGATGTGTCATGTAAAGTTGTTTGATAGTGATGATGTGTGGTGGTGTTGTGTCGTGTGGAGGTGTTGTGTGATGAAGTTGTGGTGTATAATGTGGTGAGGTGGTTTTGGTTGTGCGGTGGTTTATGATGTGCAATATTTTTATTGTGATATGTGGTTGTTTTGGTGAGATGGTTGGTCGATGTAACATGGTGTCGATGGTTATTGTGAGATGGTGAGTTGTTGTGTGGTGGTTTTATTAGTTTCCTGGTTATCTATGGAATAAATTATGCTGTTAAAACAAAAAAACAAGATATTAAATAAATGAGATGGAATAGAAATGGATGTGTGGTAAATGGATTTAATTAATTTAACATTAAATGAATGGACAATGTAAGTGTGAATGAAGTGGCTTATAAATGAATGTGAGAAATGCTATGCGTCTTGTGTGGTGGTGGTGTGGTTTATGTGTTTTATGGTAGTAGTGAAGTGTGTGATTATGTAGTTAATGTGAACCCATAGGTTGAGTATTTTGTGCTATCTATATATCATGTATTTTTATGTTATTTCTACACATTCCAGGGGGGTGGTATGTCTAGGTGGTGGTGGTGGGGTTGCAGGGGAGGGGGGTGTGGGCTGTTTGGGAGGGTGGGCGGGGCTATCCAGGGGGGGTACGGGGTGTCCAGGGGGGTACGAGGGTGGGCGGGCTGTCCACAAGGGTGGACAGACTGTCCACGGGGGTGGCCAGGCTGTCAAGGAGGGGTGGGCGGGCTGTCCAGGGGGGGTGGGTGGGCTGGCCACGGGGGGTAGGGGTGTCCAGGGGGGTGGGCGGGCTATCCAAGGGGGTGGGGGGCTGTCCATAGGGAGAAGGGGTGTCGAGGGGGGTGGGTGGGCTGTCCACGGGGGTGGTTGGGCTGTCTAGGGGGTAGGGGGTGTCCACGGGGGTGGGCGGGGCTGTCCAGGGGGTGTGGGCTATCTTGGGGGTCTGGGTGGGGTGTCCTGGTGGGGGGGGGTGTGGGGTGTCCAGGTGGGGTGGTATGTCTAGGTGGTGGTGGTGGGGTTGCAGGGAAGGGGGGTGTGGGCTGTTTGGGAGGGTGGGTGGGGCTATCCAGGGGGGGTACAGGGTGTCCAGGGGGGTACGGGGGTGGGCGGGCTGTCCACAAGGGTGGACGGGCTGTCCACGGGGGTGGCCGGGCTGTCAAGGAGGGGTGGGAGGGCTGTCCAGGTGGGGTGGGTGGGCTGGCCATAGGGGGTAGGGGTGTCCAGGGGGTGGGCGGGCTATCCAAGGGGGTGGGGGGATGTCCATAGGGAGAAGGGGTGTCGAGGGGGGTGGGTGGGCTGTCCACGGGGGTGGTTGGGCTGTCTAGGGGGTAGGCGGCATCCACGGGGGTGGGTGGGTTGTCCACGGGGGTGGGCGGGGCTGTCCATGGGGGTGGGAAAGGCTGTCCACGGGGGTGGGCGGGGCTGTCCAAGGGGTGTGGGCTGTCCTGGGGGTCTGGGTGGGGTGTCCTAGTGGGGGAGGGGTGTGTGGGGTGTCCAGGGGGGTTGTTATGTCTAAGTGGTGGTGGTGGGGTTGCAGGGGAGGGGGGTGTGGGCTGTTTTGGAGGGTGGGTGGGGCTATCCCGGGGGGGGGGGGGTACAGGGTGTCCAGGGGGGTACGGGGGTGGGCGGGCTGTCCACAAGGGTGGACGGGCTGTCCACGAGGGTGGCCGGGCTTTCAAGGAGGGGTGGGAGGGCTGTCCAGGGGGGGTGGGTGGGCTGGCCACAGGGGGTAGGGGTGTCCAGGGGGGTGGGCGGGCTATCCAAGGGGGTGGGGGGCTGTCCATAGGGAGAAGGGGTGTCGAGGGGGGTGGGTGGGCAGTCCACGGGGGTGGTTGGGCTGTCTAGGGGGTAGGGGGTGTCCACGGGGGTGGGTGGGTTGTCCACGGGGGTGGGCGGGGCTGTCCACGAGGGTACCCTACTAATATGGTTATGGGATGAGGCATGCTCTGATGTGATAACACATTAAGTTCTTGTTGGTTTTACATTTTTTCAATAACACATTAGTATGTTTTTTTCACATGTGTAGTTGATACCATGATTATTTTCTTCCTTTATCGTTTACTTAAATGTATTTTCTATTAAAGTTCAATCCTATTGAATTGTTTATGACAAAATGACTTATATGAATTTTTTTACAGAATGGACAGAAGTTGGATGTATGAAACCGATCGTATCTCAAGCAATTTTCAAAACAATTTAGAGAGCTTTATAGATTTTGAATTTCACAATGCTTCAGATAGTGGTCGCATACACTTTCCATGTTCCAATTGTGTTGGTAGACCTTGGTTGAGTCGTGAAGAAGTCAGCTACCACATAACCAAAAATGGTTTTCAATCAAACTACTTTGTGTGGTATCACAATGGGGAGAAATTTAAATCTCAAATTGGTGATGATCGAAATGAAAGGACTGGAATGGAGAATTTGTTAGATGATCGGTTTTCATTTATTCGTCATCATGAAAAAGAAAGGATTTCGACTCAAGAAGACGTCGATATGAGGAAAACTGATGCATCTAGTGAAAATGATGATATTGATAGGGTGAAAAAATTGAATGATGCTGCCACGACTCCAGTATATCGACAATGCGATAAAATGGAAAAGCTGGAATTTTTAATCCGATTGTTTCATGGAAAAACTATGTATGGGATTTCTAATACAGCAATCGATTACATTCTTACCCTCTTGAAGGATTTACTTCCAGATGATGCAGATATTCCCTCAAACCACTATATGGCATGGAAGTTAGTTGAAGAACTTGGATTTTCCAGAAACAAAATTCATTCTTGCCCGAAAGATTGCAGTTTATTCTAGGAAGAAACCGCTGAACGAAATGAATGTATAAAATGTGGCACATCCTGCTGGAAGTCAAAATCTGATGGAACACCATCCCGCGTTCCACAGAAAGTAATGTGGCACTTTCCATTGATCCCCAGACTCCAGAATCTTTTTATGTCTGATGACATATCAATAAAAATGAGATGGACTGATACCTAGAGAAAGAAGACTAATCATGAGTTGGTTCATCCTGCAGATGGATTTGCATGGCAGAGATTTGATGCTCGACATCCTGATTTTGCAGCTGACGTGCGTAATGTGAGGCTGAGTCTTTCATGCGACGGTTTTAATCCATTTGGGCAGATGCTTACTTCGCACAGCACATGGCCAGTTTTCATACACATTTATAATCTTCCCCCATGGTTGTGTATGAAAAAATATTTCACTTTCATGAGTATACTCATATCTGGTCCTTCTGATCCCAGCATTGATATTGAAGTACACATGCCACCTTTAATAAAAGAGTTGAAACTTCTTTGGGATGTGGGTGTGCACACATACGATGCATGTTCGAAAGACATATTTCAGATGCGTGCTGCGCTTATGTGGACGATCAATGATTTTCCGGCTTATGCAATGATGTCTAGATGGAGCACGAAGGGAAAACTGTCATGTCCAGTTTGTATGAAGAATACACGATCCAGAAGACTGAATCATCGTTGTAGTTTTAGTTTTATGGGACATCGATGATTTTTGCCAAAGGATCATCCATATAGAATGAATCGTCGAAGATTTGATAATACTATAGAGACCGATGATCCACCTCAGTGTATGTCTGGAACTGATGTGCTTAATGAATTGAAAGATTTCAGTTTTTCGTTCGGGAAGGGTCAAATGAAATCTGGAAAGAGAAAGAATGTTTCCACAGAAACCTGTTACAATTGGAGGAAGAGGAGTATCTTTTTTGATTTTCCTTATTGGTCAACCAATTTGGTACGTCATTGCTTAGACGTAATGCATATTGAAAAGAATATATGTGAAATGTTGCTTTCAGTTCTTCTAAATGTCCAGGGGAAGACAAAAGATGATTTACGATCTCGACGTGACTTGGTGGATTGGGGAATCAGACCAGAATTGCATCCTGTGCGTATCAGTGAAAATAAATGGCAACTTCCATGTGCTTCTTATGTGATGACACCTACTGAAAAAAACAATTTTTGGAAGTATTAGAGACTATTAGAGTTCCTGATGGCTATTCAAGCAACATATCTAAATGGGTCAACAGAAGAGAGTTGAAGCTAAAATCTTTGAAGACTCATGATTATCACGTTCTACTGCATGAGTTGCTTCCAATAGCAATCCGTCATCTTTTTTCCAATAATGTAAGGGTGGGTGTTATTCGGTTGTGCCATTTGTTTAGAGATCTTTGTGCTAAGAAGTTGTCCAAGTCTTTCTTGCAAAAAATGTTGACAGATGCCCCATTAATTTTGTGTGAGTTGGAGAAAATATTTCCCCCATCATTTTTCACATGCATGCTGCATCTGACTGTCCATATTCCAACTGAAATACTTCCCGAGGACCTGTTTCTTTTCGTTGGATGTATCCAACTGAAAGAAATATGTTCACATTAAAGTATTATGTTCGAAACAAGAATCATCCCGAAGGTTCTATCGTGAATGGTTACTTAGCTCAAGAATGTATGGATTTCTATTCAATGTATTTGTCTGATCTTACTATAAGAATGAATAGACCAATGAGAAATGAAGAAGAACAATATGAGAAAATTGAACCCAGTTTTCCATCACTTCCTCAAATAGGAGGAATTCCTGGATCATATACATTGAAGACATTATGCCATGAAGAGCGGGAGATGGCACATCGCACAATTTTGTTCAACTGTGATTTGTTCGATGACTATATCAGGTAACAAAATTGAATATGTATATCTTACATATATATCTGTTAAACTATTTATATTTTTTTATCTATAGGGAACATAAAACAATGATAAATAGGAAGCATCATTCTTTATCTTTGAGAAGGAGAGAGACTTTGCATAGCAAAGAGTTTTCTGCTTGGTTAAAATTGAAGGTAAAAATATTACTGTTTAAATTAATTATTTCAATATTTACTTAAGTTTAACTGTCATTTATATTGCAGGTATTGAGTTTATCTGCTGACTCTGTCTCTGAGGAAATAAGAGCTTTGGCTTTTGGTCCTAATACCGTGGTTCGTGACTGTAAATCAATTGTTATCAATGGGTATAGATTTATTGTCACTGAACGAGCCAAAAAAAGAGAACACAATATGATGGTATTATGGTTACTGCCACAACAGATTGTTATGCCAGTGCATCATATAGTATACCGCAACTTGAAAATGTGGGTTATTATGGAGTCGTTGAGAAAATAATAATATTTGATTATTACTCTCATGGACGAGTCACAATGATGAAATGCCATTGGTTTGATTCGATGACGAGACATGGCACATTTATTGATGATTGTGGATTTCTAGTAATTAATATGACCCGCACTCTTGCAACCGAAGAACCATATGTGTTGACATCAATGGCTAAACAAGTTTTTTATGTCAAAGAACAACTTCAACCTGAATTTGGTGTCATAGTTGAAGTAATTCCAAGACATATTTTTGATGATACTGATGATGGAATTGACACTGTACCTATTGCCATTGGAACTAATCCATTTATTTCTTTTGATGACTCCAATAGCTCAATTGTCAGAGTTGATTGTGAACCTGAAGTTGTGGTTTGAAATATATAGAATCATTCATCCATGTTCTCAATTCTTTTGGTTTACCTCGAGTTGGGTTGTTAAGGTTGGTAATATTCATATTTATTTAGTATTGATCACAAATATGTTTTAGCTGACTTGATCGTTATGTGAATTTTCAATGTTTATTGGTTGCTGTTTTATTTGAATTGCATTTTCTAATTTGGAATTGAACTGTATTCAAACCAAATCAAACAATATTTCTAACTTGGTGAACATTACAACTTGTATGTTTTATTAAATTCATTCAAGCTCTTCTAAAACAATTGATATTTAAATTACCAATGAATCCCCTCATTCCCTCATATATTTAGTTTTTTGGTTTACACATTAATTTTATTTTTCTAATTAATTACATATTTTTTTTTCAAATGCAGGAAATGCAGCCAATTGAAGAGAGACGAAGAAAAAAAATGGTGGAGAACAATCGTCAGATGGAGGAGATGGGCATTCCACCATTCGTGCCTACAGTGAGTACTTTATTTCAAATATATATATATATATATATATATATATATTTACAGAATATATAATGTCATGTGATTAATTTTTTTTGTAAACTTTTTTGTAGGATCCACCATTACGTCGATAGTTATTCGACGAGGAGCCTAGTACTGGTCCTAGTACTCAGGCCGGTGGTACGAGGAGGGTTCGTACCAGAGGTGGACGTAGAGCTGCGCGTGCCCGACTAGACCCTGCCCCTCCCACTGACATTTCAGCCTTCCCACGTTCTGATCCCGGTGTGTTGTTAGGGACACACGGGGTATTTAGGCCTCCCATGTTTTCGCTACCTTCTGCATCTTCTGCCCCATCATTTTCACATCCCATGATGATTCCCAATCCCCAGTTAGCATAAGGTCATACAGCTGTTCCATCTTCTTTTCCTTCTACTTCTGTCTCTCTGAGCTTTTATATTCCATCGTCTTCAACTCCTGTTCCACCAGAGGGTGTTCCATCAGGTTCTGTGGATCCGGCGCCACTCATTGATCAGACTAGCGCAGGTATATTTATAAAACCCTAACAAATTTTTATAGCAATATTTATTTTCATTATAACATGTTTTGATAAAATATTTGTTTTTCTTTCATGACAGATACATCTACTGACAGGAGGCGGGGGCGGGGCCGTACACACATGCGTTCAGTGTGGAACCGTCACAAACAGGTTATGGTGGAATATAATGAAGACAATCAGATGGTTGAGAAAACAGGGCAGCAATGTCGGAGTTTTCTGGCGACGCTTGCGAAATACTCCGACGTCATTCCCGTCAGCCTGCTGTCGTGGAGACATTTTCCACATGAGGTCAAAGATAGAGCTTGGGCAGAGATATGGGTAAAAAAATCTGTTGTATTTAATGAGGTCAAAGATAGAGCTCGGGGGCCGTACACGCATTCGGTTTCTGTTTAAACTTTAGGATAACGACCCATGGGTCATATGTGACGTGTACGAGTCAACGCCACCTCAATCCGAGGCGTGGTGTGGCCGACACCATTCAAAGTGTCTCTATTTTGTTTAAAATGGACAGTATTTTGGCCGTTTATGACACCAGAACTGCATTGTCGGTCACCGCGGGCACACGGAACGTCCGATTGACATGCCGTCTGCTCGACCACTTCAGAAATCACTGTCCCGTATTTTTCGACTGATTTCAGGCCATTCCGACGTCGTTCGGCCCGTTTGGACCCCCCTCACGCGCGTTTACGAAGCGCGCACATCACTTAAAACACGAATATTGAGCCGTACCGCGCAAACAGCACGTCCGATTGACATTCCGTCTGCGCGTACACGTCAAAAATAATAATTAGAATGTTGCACAGTGGTTTCAGATCAATCCGAGGTCGTTCGCTATGAATTTGACCGTTTGACGCCCGTTTTGGCCGTTTATGACACCAGAACTGCGTTGTCGGTCACCGCGGGCACACGGCACGTCTGATTGACGTCCCGTATTCTCAACCACTTCATAAATCACCCACCCGTATCTTTTGTCTGATTTCAGGCCATTCCGAAATCGTTCGGCCCGTTTGGACCACCCTCACGCGCGTTTACGAAGCGCGCGCATCACTTAAAACACGAATATTGAGACGTACCGCGCAAACCGCACGTCCGATTTACGTGCCGTCTGCGCGTACACGTCACGAATAATAATTAGAATGTTGCACGGTGGTTTCAGCTCAATATGAGGTCATCCTCTATGAATTTGACCGTTGGACGCCCGTTTTGGCCGTTTATGACACCAGAACTGCGTTGTCGGTCACCGCGGGCACACGGCACGTCCGATTGACGTGCCGTCTGCTCGACCACTTCAGAAATCACAGTCCTGTATTTGTAGTCTGATTTCAGGCCATTCCGAATTCGTTCGGCATGTTTGGACCCCCCTCACGCGCGTTTACGAAGCGCGCGCATCACTTAAAACATGAATATTGAGCCGTACCGCGCAAACCGCACGTCCGATTGACGTGCCGTCTACGCGTACACGTCACGAATAATAATTAGAATGTTGCACGGTGGTTTTAGGTCAATCCGAGGTCGTCCGCTATGAATTTGACTGTTGGACGCCCGTTTTGGCCGTTTATGACACTAGAACTGCGTTGTCGGTCACCGAGGGCCCACGGCATGTCCTATTGATGTGCCGTGTACTTGAACACTTCATAAATCAATCACCCGTATTTTTCATCTGATTTCAGGCCATTCCGAAATCGTTCGGCCCGTTTGGACCACCCTCACGCGCGTTTACGAAGCGCACACATCACATAAAACACGAATATTGAGCCGTACCGCGCAAACCGCACGTCCGATTGACGTTTCGTCTACGCGTACACATCACGAATAATAATTAGAATGTTTCACAGTGGTTGCAGCTCAATCCGAGGTCGTACGCTATGAATTTGACCGTTGGACGCCCGTTTTGGCCGTTTATGACACCAGAACTGCGTTGTCGGTCACTGCGGGCACACGACACATCTAATTGACGTGCCGTCTACTCGACAACTTCATAAATCACTGTCCCATACTTGTCGTCTGATTTCAGGCCATTCTGACTTCGTTCGGCCCGTTTGGACCCCCCTCACGTGCGTTTTGAAGCGCACGCATCACTTAAAACACGAATATTGAGCCGTACCGCGCAAACCGCACGTCCGATTGACGTGCCGTCTACGTGTACACGTCACGAATAATAATTAGAATGTTGCACGGTGGTTTCAGGTCAATCCGAGGTCGTCCGCTATGAATTTGACCGTTGGACGCCCGTTTTGGCCGTTTATGACACCAGAACTGTGTTGTCGGTCACCGCGGGCACACGGCACGTCCGATTGACGTTCCGTCTGCTCGACCACTTCATAAATAACTCACCCATATTTTTAGTCTGATTTCAGGCCATTCCGAAATCATTCGGCCCATTTGGACCACCCTCACGCGCGTTTACGAAGCGCGCGCATCACTTAAAACACGAATATTGAGCCGTACCGCGCAAACCGCACGTCCGATTGACGTTCCGTCTGCGCGTACATGTCACGAATAATAATTAGAATGTTTCACAGTGGTTTCAGCTCAATCCGAGGTCGTCCGCTATGAATTTGACCGTTTGACGCCCGTTTTGGCCGTTTATGACACCAGAACTGCGTTGTCGGTCACCGCGGGTACATGGCACGTCCAATTGATGTTCCGTCTGCTCGACCACTTCAGAAATCACTCATCCGTATTTTCCGTCTGATTTCAGGCCATTACGACTTCGTTCGGCCCGTTTGGACCCCCCTCACGCGCGTTTACGAAGCGCACGCATCACTTAAAATACGAATATTGAGCCGTACCGCGCAAACCGCACGTCCGATTGATGTGCCGTCTGCGCGTACACGCCAAGAATAATAATTAGAATGTTTCACGGTGGTTTGAGCTAAATCTGAGGTTGTCCGCTATGAATTTGACCGTTGGACGCCCGTTTTGGCCGTTTATGACACCAGAACTGCGTTGTCGGTCACCGCGGGCACACGGCACGTCCGATTGACGTTCCGTCTACTCGACCACTTCATAAATCACTCTCCCGTATTTTTCATCTGATTTCAGGCCATTCCGACTTCGTTCGGCCCATTTGGACCCCCCTCACGCACGTTTACGAAGCGTGCGCATCACTTAAAACACGAATATTGAGTCATACCGTGCAAACCGCACATCCGATTGATGTGCCGTCTGCACGTACACATCACGAATAATAATTAGAATGTTTCATGGTGGTTTCAGCTCAATCTGGAGATGTGGTGTGGCCGGAACCACTCAAAGTGTCCGTCTTTTGTTTCAAAAGGACGTCATTTTAAGTGAAAAGCATCAACTGACATATGGAAAACCGACCAAACGCATTCCGAATCTGTTGATAATTTATCCCAACAATCCATGGTTCATATGTGATGTGTACAAGCCAACCCGGGATGAATCTGAGTCGCGGTGTGGCCAGGATAAGTCTAAGTGACTCTCTTTTGTTTAAAATGGACACCATTTTAAGTACATACGGAAAAATGACCAAACGGATTCGGTTTCCGTTGAAACTTTAGGATAACGATCCATGGGTCATATGTGACGTATAGGAATCATCCCCGCTTCAATCCGACATGTGGTGCAGCTGACACCACTCAAAGTGTCCGTCTTTTGTTTCAAAAGGACGTCATTTTAAGTGAAAGGCATCAACTGACATACGGAAGAACGACCAAACGCATTCAGATTCTATCGATACTTTAGCACAACGATCCATGAGTCATATGTGATGTGTAAAAGTCAACCCCGTCTTAATCCGAGATGCGGTGTGGCCGAAACCGCTCTAACTCTGTCTCTTTTGTTTAAAATGGACATGATTATAAATGAAAAGAACAACTGGCATACGCAAAACAGACCAAACGCATTAGTAATCATTTGATAATTTATCACAACAATACATGGGTCATATGTGACATGTAAGAGCCAACCCAGGATGAACTTGAGTCGCGGTGTGGTCAGGATTAGTCTAAGTGTCACTCTTTTGTTTAAAATGGACAACATTTTAAGTACATACGGAAAACCGGCCAAACGCATTCGGTTTCCATTTAAAATTTAGGATAACGATCCATGGGTCATATCTGATGTGTACGAATCAACCCCACCTCAATTGGAGATGCGGTGTGGTCGGAACCACTCATAGTGTCCATCTTTTGTTTCAAAAGGATGTCATTTTAAGTGAAAAACATCAACTGGCATACGGAAAACCGACCAAACGTATTCGGATTGTGTCGATACTTTAGCACAATGATACATGGGTCAAATGTGACGTGTACGAGTCAACCCCGCCTCAATCTGAGGTGCGGTGTGGCCGGTATCACTTCAGGTGTATGTATTTTGTTTAAAATGGACATCATTTGAGGTAAAAATATATGGTATAGAAAAAACCGATCAAATTATGAATTGAATTTCGGATTCCACATATAATTGTCATCTAAATTTTAAATTGAATTCTATATGAATTATGTACGTTTATAATTATGTTATGAATTCTAATTTAATTTTCATCTAAGTGTGGTCGGGACCACTCTAAGTGACTTTCTGTGGTTTAAAATGGACAACATTTTAAGTATATACGGAAAACTGACCAAATGCATTCGGTTTCCATTGAAACTTTAGGAGAACGATCCATGGGTTATATGTGATGTGTATGAGTCATCACCACCTCAATCCGAGGCGTAGTGTGGCCGGCACAACTCAAAGTGTATGTCTTTTGTTTCAAAAGGACATCATTTTAAGTGAAAAACATCAACTGACATACGGAAAACCGGCCAAACGCATTCGGATTGTGTTGATACGTTAGGAAAATGATCCATGGGTCATTTGAGACGTGTAAGAGTCAACCCCGTCTAAATCCGAGACGCGGTGTGGCCGGTACCACTCTGACTGTGTCTCTTTTGTTTAAAATGGATAAGATTATAAGTGAAATATACAACTGACATATGAAAAACTGACCAAACACATTCAGAATCTATTGAGAATTTAGGACAACGATTCATGGGTCATATGTTACGTGTACGAGTCAACCACGCCTCAATCCGAGTCGCGGTTTGGCCGAGACCACTCTAAGTGTATCTCTTTTCTTTAAAATGGACTACATTTTAAATTCATACGAAAAACCAACCAAACGTATTATGATTGTGTTTATATTTTAGCACAACAATCCATGGGTAATTTGTGATGTGTACGAGTTAAACCCACCTCAATACGAGGCGCGGTGTGGCTAACACCATTCAAAGTGTCTCTCTTTTACTTAAAAAACACTTCATTTTAAGTGAAAACAACAACTGACATACGGAAAACCGAACAAATGATTTCGGAATATGTTGATACTTTTGGACAATGATCAATGAGTCATTTGTGACGTGTACGAGTAAACCTCGCCTCAATCCGAGGCACGGTGTGACCGGTATCATTCCAGATGTATGTATTTTGTTTAAAATGGATATCATTTCTATTAAAAATATATGGTATATGAAAAACCAATCAAATTATGAATTGAATTCCGGATTCCACATATGATTGTCATCTAAATTTTAAAATGAATTCTAAATGAATTATGTATGTTTATAATTATGTTACGAATTCTACTTTAATTATGGATGTGTATATTTTCAGGATGCATTATATGTGTTGGTTGGTTGGTTTGCATTATTTGTATGTGTTGGTTTGTTCTCTATATGTATGCATTATATGTGTTACAAGTACAATAATTGGATTGAAAAATGAATTGAAAACGAGGGCATAATTGGATTGAAAATTGAATTGAAACCGAGGGTGAATGCCCAAAAACCAGACCTGCTGTGCAAATTGCAGGCTGCTGTGCAATTTGCACAGCAAAGCCTATGCCAACAGTTTTCAAACTGTTGGCATAGGCTCTATGTAGCTGTTTTTACCAACGGTTCAAGGAACCGTTGGTAAAAACACCCTATCCCAACGGTTTGAAACCATTGGGATACCCTGTTGAATGGTTATTTTTACCAACAGTTCATGGAACCGTTGGTAAAAACCTTTCCCAACGGGCCAAACCGTTGGGAAAGAAAATGCTCTATTGATTTCCCAACGGGCCAAACTGTTGGGAAAGGCCTTTCCCAACGGTTTGGCAGAACCGTTGGGATAGGTTGATTTTTTCTAACCTATCCCAACGGTTCTGTGTAAACCGTTGGGAAAAGCCTTTCCCAATGGCTTACTTCCCCACGGTTTGCAGAACCGTTGGTATAACATATACCAACGGTTCTGCAACCTTTCCCAATGGTTCTAAACCGTTGGGAAATGCTGGATTTCCAGTAGTTTCATGACCCAGTGGTCCAATGATGAAGAATGTGAAGAATTAGTGGGGAAAACTTACAATACAAAGTTGTATCCACCATTGGACAAAAATTATTAGCCAATGAATACATTAATAAAGATACTAAGGTGATAATATAGTGTAATTAATAATAAATTGAATTAATCAATTTAATTCATATATCAGGCTCATGTGAAGGATCCAATATTCATAGATCAACAACAAATAAATAATCAATGATCAATATTTTAATCATAAAGGATAAATCCACAATTAATGAGCCATAACTCTTTTATTATCAATCATTTTTTAAGAACACATTCTCTAATAATGAAGAAGTCCCACTATTTTCACTATTGCTCATTCCACCTCGATCTGATCACACATGGTCCTCTGATTTCAATCTACCAACAAAGGATGCTTAGAGATCCTCTCAGAGATCCTAGGGTTATGATGATAAACTTGGAAAATTTCTATAAAAACATTATATAGATTTTATTAGGTCGTATAAATTTATGATTAAATATATAAGTTTAATTAATTATTTCAATTAAACACACCACCAATGACTGCCACAACCATAAATCTTACACCGACCAACCTTAGGCCACATCTAAGATAAACCTCATGTTCCATTACAAAACTCAGTCTTAGATTATTGATCTTACACTCAATTTTGAAAGTTATTATGCTATTTCAGGAAGACTATGCATGTGTGATATTAATACATTTAATATTTTTATAATATTAATTTTGGGATCATAGGGCCTTAGAATCTCATGTATACTCAGTATATGACTCTGAAAATATTCCCTCATATATAATCCAAAGTCTTACAATGTAAAAAAGAGTCACTAAATTCTCCCCTACTTCAAGTCTTTTCACCCTAAATAGTAGAAACTAAACAAATTTGTGGAGATACTGAGATATAATCTGGCTCTCTTGTTACCAGGAGATCTCATGTATGCTCTTATGCTACCATAGATCCTGAACAATGGGAATGCTCCATCGTTGTATGATCCTCTCCAGCTGATCCTCAATCACCACTGGGAAGTCCATGAAGGTGGATCTATCCTTAATTTCTAGATCACCATAGTCAATAAAATGTGTCATATCATACACATATCTCCTCAACTATGACACATGGAAGACATCATGCACCCTTTATAATTGTGGGGGTAAGGTAAGGAATTAAGAAACCTCGCCAACCCTCCGTGAGATCTCGAATGTCCCAATGAACCTCGATGATATCTTGTTTCCCCTGAAAAACCTCGACAATACTCATTGTGGGGAGACTCTCAGGAAAATTTGGTCTCCCGTTTTTAACTACAAGGTCCCACAATGTCAATATGATTATGATTTCTATCAAATAAGAACTATTTTTTTACACTCGTGGATCACCTAAATCTTATCCATTGTTTTCTACACCATTTCTAACCTGACAAGAGAAGTCTCACCAATATCAAACTAGCATAAAGGCGACCTATATTTTCTCTTATATAGGGCCTCAAAAGGTTCCATATCAATAGTATAGTGATATATATAACAATAAGAAAACTAAAACAATGGAAAGTGACCCTACCAGCTCTAACTGAATTCCATCAAAGAATCCCTCAACATATCCTCTAACACGTGGATGGTGTGATTGGTCTACCCATCCATATAGGGGTGAAATGATATACTCTTCCTTAGCTAGGTCCTAAATTCCTCCCATAAAATTCTCCAAAACCATGACATAAACCACACATCATGGTTAAATAAAATCATCGAGGGTATCCCAGGTAGTCGAATGAACTCTTGTAGATACAACTACCCCAAAATATACACCAATATATACTCCCTAATGGAAATAATGTGTGCCGAATTATTGAGTTAGTCAAAAATCAACATGATAGAATTTGTTCCTCTCACTGTATGTGGAATTCGCATGACAAATTCCATTGATATTCCATCCCATTCCCACTCCACGATCTCAAGAGGCTATGTCAAACCTATCCGAAACTGGTGCTAAAACTTCACCTTTTGACATGTGAGACACCAAGAGGTGAAATCACCTACACTTTTACTTATTTCATCCCACCAAAACCACTGATGAAGGTCCTTGTACATTGTTTCCACACTAAGATGTATAGTCAAGTAGGAAGTATGAAACTATCTCATGAACTCCTCTTGCATCATGACCAGAACCACCATCTATCCCTAGAAAAAGAAGAGGTGGTCCCATCCTTCAAATAATCTATATGTTGTGTCACATGAGGATATAAATTCATGAAGAAACATATAGTTTATGTATCTTAACCAAGACCACCCACACAATGAAGAATCAGAGGATTAAATACCATTGACTGAGGAAAAGATGCACCCCTCTCCTCCACCAAGACTAACTTTAAATAATCCAATTACACAGATGCCTCTTACACTATAAGAAAAAGAGACTTCCTACTAAGGGAATATGTCACCACATTACCCTTCATAGGAGTATCGACTATATGAAAGTCATAGTCCTATAAGAACTCCATCTAATTCCACTATCTCAAGTTAAAATCCCTATGTGTGAAGATATACCTGAGACTCTGGTGGTCAGAGTATATAACAAATAACTCTCCAATAATATTATGCCTATAAATATTTAAAGTTTAGAGCACCAATGCCAACTCTAGGTCATGGGTATCATAGTTTTTCTTGTGGGGTATTAATTGCATCAAACCATATGCAATCATTTCCTACCTCAACATCAACATGCAGTCGAGCAAAGCTCCAAAGGAATCTCAAAACATGATGTACTCTATGACCTACACCAGTAGTCTGAGCACAAGTGAACTGGTCAAATTTTCCACAACTGCTCAATGTTTCCATGAAACTGCTCAATCTAGATAAGTAGATTCCCTTTCTATGTATAAGTTATCAAAGGTGTTATTAATCTATAAAATTTAGACATGAACGTACTATTGTACCCCACAAAGTCAAGAAATATCTTCACCCCTATCACACTCTTAGGTGTCTCCCATAAAATAAATTAATCATTATTTTCTGGGTCCACTAATAATACATTCTCATAAATGGAATGTTCTAAAAATTGAACCTCTCAGATCTAAAATCAGCACTTCAAGAGTTTACCATAAAGTAGGTTGTCATAGAGTAAGTCTAGGACCATCCTCAAATTCTTTATATGTTCCTCCTATGAAGTAGAGTAAATGATTATGTCATTAATGAAGACAACCAAAAATAGGTCCTTTCATGGATGGATGATCTGGTTCATTAAAGCTATAAATACAGCGGGGGCATTTTTCACACCAAAAGGAATCTCAATAAACTCATAGTGTTGGTAGGGACCTCAAAATTTAGTATTCAGAATATCAATATTGTAAACCCTTAACTGGTGTTAGTTGGACATGGTTTTGATCTTCTAGAACCAAGTCACAACTTTTAACTAGTCGAAGAGGTCATCAATCCTCAATAAGGGGTACTTTTCATTATTATTACCTAGTTAATGCAAGGATAACCAACATAAACCCTCAAACTCCCATATGTTTTTTTCATGAACAAAATCAGAGCTACTCAGGGGACACACTAGGTATGGTAAATTCCTTCCACCAAAGGTCCTCTAACTACATCCTAATCTCCCAATAATTTATAGGGGCCATTCGATATGCTACTAAAAATATCTGTATGATCCCTAGGTGAAAGTCAATGAAAAAATTAATCTCCCATATTGAAGGTAGTCTCAGAACATCATAGGGGAATACATCTTTAAATTCATCCACAACGTAAGAAATCCAAATGACTAAAATTTAAACCACACTACAGGAAAAACTCACTCACTAATGTGTGATGGGTTTAAACTTCCTACTTGTAAGACTCACTCACTACACCATGAAATCTCTCTCACCCAAAAAGGAGAATCTCATCCCATCTATCTGTAAGAATCTGAATTGACTTCAATGGATGTCAATATAGTCATATACCATAGTCAACCAATATATTACCAATATTAAATCATAAGGTTTCATTTATATGAAGAAGATGTACCACATGAAACTCTATCTCCCAAAGAGATAACTATCACTACTGGAAGCTACATGATGTCAAAAAATTACTCTCTACAAGAACATCTAGCCATAAATGTTGGGCTAAAGTATCAAATGAAAGTTTTAGATTTCACACCAAGAATGATAATATTAAATAATCAATCACACATATGTATATTATTACTGAGTCAAGAGTAGAATACAAAAATATTATACCTCAGATCATCTCATGTGCAACATGGTCATAGCCCTCCATGGTTTAAAACTACCCAAGGCCCCGAGCTTCAACTCCCTTCGACTGAAAAGGTCCATATGGTGGTGGTGGTGGTAAGAGATCACAGTTTCATCCTCTACAAACCAATCCTCCCTACAAAGTGGCTCCTACTCCACTATCAGTGTGCCCCCCCTAAGGCTGGACCTGGACACATTTGGGAGATCCCTGATCAAGGTGCCATCTCTTCCATGGGTGACCCATTGTCTTCTTATTATTCTCAGAACAATGGGTAGGTAAATAATGATCCAAGTGATCTCTCCTATTTCAAGCATAACATCACCTGTATCTAGGCTATCCATATTATCTATGAAATCCCTGAGATCTAGACCCATATGTATGAATCTGATAATGAGAATTACTCCTCTTTTGAGACCATGATGTCTGATGTCTTCTACCTTCTATAGACGAATCAACCACATGATGCCCACATCAAGCTCAAACATCATGACGTCCCTCTACTAGGATGATCTTAATCACCAAATATCACTCTAAAACTCTTTAATAATTGAACATAAATAAGGAAAGAACACAAGCACAAAAGTCATTATGGAGACGCTTCTTAAAGTTCCTCACTAAGAAGAAGAAATATCATACATATCAAGGGAGCAACAAATAAGGTAGGTGAACTTTGCAACATACTTAGTAACCATCATGATACCCTGCTGCATCTCAAGAATATCCAGGATATGAATTGAGAAAAAGAATGAGGAGTGATATTACTCATGAAACAACTACTAGAAGTCAGACCATGATATCATCATCTCATCATAGTTATCATGACCAGACTCCACCGGTTCCCTACTAGTCAATGGAAAAGGCTGGCTTCCAATCCAACCATCTTATATATCAAGGTCCAAATCATCTTGAAGACTCAAATAACTAACTCAATTTAATCCGATTATGCCTGGTGATCTGGCTTGCCTTAGAATCCCAGTGGTATTTGACTCTAGAACTTGTGGAGTGAGATAAGTCTTTGAGCATCATCATCATGAAAGTATTGTACAATCTACTACTTGATGGTGAGGGTTATACTCTATTACCTTATTTTGGTAATATTTCATGATATGGTCCTTGAACTGAGGCCCCATAACTAATTATATCATCTTTAGGATCCTAAATTGGTAACCTGATAGGATATCTTCATAGAGGCATCCAAGAATTATTCAAGATGTACAATGGTTATATGAGCATATATATGGTGTTCTGACTCAAAAATAGAAGTAAAATGAATCAATTATATATGATACATGTAATATTTTTCCTTATAACTAATGTATCAATACACTGAGTCAACAAGAAGGTAGTCAGAGTCTCAGTGAATGTATACGTAGGCCGCCACACCAATACAGGATTATTTGGCCTAAAATCCACACTCAAGACACTTCAAAACCATTTACATAATTCATAACCAATTCCTCATAACTGGATAACTCCAAACACCATCCCAAGGAATGAGCTAGTCTAATACCACTCTATAAAGACCCAAACCATTAGGGCCTACCTGACCGATGGAACACTTAGTTTCTACAACCCAAATCCAGCCTCCAATAGGCGAGGGGCTATAAAAAATAACTTAAATGGAATAATTGAAATGGGAGGTCTTTTCTTAATGTACTTTTACTCATGCACCCAACCATTCCCATGAATAAGTGAAATGGAATAATAATGAAAAGAACACAACTTCCAGAGTATAAAAATTCATCCAACAACTCTAGGTAATACATTAGAGTACCATAGTACAAACCAAAGTAAAGATGGAAAAATACACATCCAACCAAAAATTGGCCTTGACATGAAAAAACTAGAAAAAGATGAAAGATGAGAGAGCTTGACTCCAGATCTCCAAGACCCGACCACCGTACATGGAAAATTCACCCAAGTATCCCTAAGCTCTACAAAAACCATCATTGATCTGTCTTTCATATGAATAATATATAACACATATAGGAAAATCCCATGTAGGGGTGCATATATACATAACCAGTTGGATGCCCTGGAAAATGAAAAGGGAGTAATAAAGAGATACATCTAAATTGATCTCAACAAAATATAAGAGGGAAAAAACTCAATAAATATATATTCTCATAAGAAAACTAGAATATAGAGAAAGGGGATCTCAATATCATATCATAGAAAAATTTGATGAGTCTAGATGAATCTCCAAAAGTCCATTACTACTTCCCATTATTTGTCACACCCCACCAGAATATTTACAGATGGGCTTGATCCTCACTATTATGCTTCACAACCGAGGGATCCAAAACTCTTGTAGGGGAACTTCACACTGATGAAACTCAAAGAAACGTGAGCACCACTCTATACATAGTGTAACCACACCTAGTGAAATTTATTTCCAACACTACATGTATAAAGAGTATGAGGAACTCATGATCTGGTATGATAAGGAAGTACTAACCTCAGAAACTGTATGATGATCCTATCCTGATCATTTCCATCACCAATTATCACCTAAAGAATCATAAAATTCGGAAAAATCACATATTATCTAGTATTTCACAACTAAGGCCACCATCCTGTTTTATGTGAAAAAATACTCAAGATAGGCTACCCATGGGCCAAAATATGGGTCCAAAAAAGGAGATACAAGTGAGATAAGTTTTAGGAGGGAATACATGATATGTAAGGGAGTCCACATGATGTGTATTCCTACCCCATCTCCCAGTTGTTTTCACCTATACAAACATCTTGGAATCTATTTCATTGTACATGGAATGTACATGTTGTACATGGAATTCCTTAGACACTCGAGGACTGCCAGTGTGCTCCAAAAAATTCCCATGTACTTCAGGCCATGAACATGTACCTGGTCACACTCGAGTACTGGCCCATGCCCGTGTTCACCCAGTGTAGATGGAGCTTTCGACCACATGGGGTCTTGGGTTTTTGCTAATAGAAACACAACTTGGTCACCTAGGGAGGGTCACATAGCATGTGGGCTCGACAATAAGATGTGTGATCCTTAACTCTTCCTGAAACCCTTGTACTACAGCCAGGGGGTACATGTAATGTGTTCATCTAGAAGATACAATGTGTATTTAAGAATATTAAAGATACCAAATTTACTCCATGCAATTTCCAGATCATTACTTGATTCTACAGATCTCTATGTTTTACATCCCTTAATCGAAGGAAATCACCTCTAGCCATAATTTCTTGACCTTTAGTGGTTGTAAAATAGAAACTGACAATCCGCAAGAAGCCATCACATGTACCATCCATGTCTCAACACCCTTTTCCACAAAATAATTATCCACAAAATACTTATTTGTTCATTATTCACACAACCACTATGAATTTGAGTGTTTAATTGTGCTCGAACCTGACTTGGAAATGTCGAATCGTGACCTCATTGTCTAATGATGAAGAACATGAAGAACATGGAGCATAAGAATAACGGTTTATCCACTATTAGCCCATCGCTCATGACCAAAGATTATGTAATCAAGGAGACCAAGGTGAGAATATGGCATAATCAAGAATAAATTGAATTAAACAATTAAATTAATATACCGGGGTCATTCGAAGTATTAAATATTCACAAATCAAAAGAAGACAAATAATAAATGATAAATATTTAAATAAAAAGAGTGAAATACACAATTGAAAATACCTACCAAGATTTAGATCGATCATTGGTGAAGAACTCATTAAACAGTGATGAAGAAGACCCGATGTATTCACTGCCTCTCAATCCACATTAATCTAGTCACCCATTGTTCTCTGATATAAATCCACCATTGAAGGATACTCAGAGATCCTCTCAAATATCCCATTATTATATGGATAAATCTGTAAAATTTATATAATAAAAAATATATAGATTATTTTAGGTCATGTGAATTTAAGATAAAATAAATAAATTGAATTATTTATTTTAATTAAACGCACTGATAATGATTTCCTCAACAAGATGTCTCGTGCTTACCAACCTTATATCACAACTAGGTTAAATCTAATGTTTTGGAACCAACTCTGGTCTCAAATTTTTGACATGAGACCCCATTTAAGAGTTATTACACTATTTTAGTAAAACTATGTTCATGTGATATTAATATATTTAAAACCTATATAATATCAATTCTGGGCTCACTAGGCCTAAAAATATCAGGCCGACATAGCGCTTCACTCCAAAAATATTCTTAAATATATTCCAAATTATTACAAAGAAAAAAAGAGTCAATAAAATCATATAATTTGTTACTTATTAACAATGGATCACACAACAATTTAAGTGTTTTTTATGTTTATACCATGATAAAGAAATCATGAATCATCCCAAATAAATTTATTCCTCATATATATTAAAACTAATTTTTCATCTATTAGAAGTTCAATTCCTTTTAAGTGTTAAAGTCTTACACATAGGACTTTAAAGACTTACGTTCACCAAGTCTTATGATGAAATCTCAAATAATTATTATTGGCTCCAAAATACTTTTTATTAGTGAAATTGCTAATTTTTTTCTTCAAAAAAAAATAATAAAATTTAGAGGAATCTTAAGATGATCTCAAAGAATTACAGTACAATCTTACAATCAAGAATTATGAAACGAATGTAGATTTATGATTATAAATATGTAAATTTTCAGAAGAAATCATGTCAAAAGATGAGTAGGGAATTTATAATATGAAATATTATGTCTGGAAAAGATTGATATTCATCCTCTAAATACTTATGATTATTATGAAGTCATCTGATCTAGTAGGCATAACCTTACATTTAGGACTTAGCTATTTTTTAGTGAACTCAAAAGATCTAGAAATTTTCAAATAAATTTAAAATGAATTATAATTAATCTACAGAATCTATAAACTCTATAAATCATCACATAACATATTAAAATAATTATTTGAATCACTAAAATGATTCTAAACTCATTTCAGTATATTTTTGTAGTGTTTTAACATATTTAACACTCATATTATATCATTTTGTGAATTTATTTTCCAAATTAGATGTATACTTTTTGTAATCAGTCATGATGCATCCTTAATCAAATAAAACTTCAACCCAAAGAGTGTAAAAACTATCACCATAGAAACCAAAATGATTTTTACTCGTTATATGGGTTATCTATTTTTATTCAACTTTCCCAAACATTTTGAACTAGTGTTACACATGTTATTCAAAACCATACAAGCTATCTAGATGAATTTTCACCAGCTAGATCTAATATCCTATGATACTTCAATTCAATGAATATTAAGGTACTTATTTAACATATACAACAATTTTCATAAGCATAAAAACTATAAAAAAGTAATATAATCTGTAAGGCCCATGAAATATTTCTAGCCATAAATTTGAAGGACCTTTTTTTCTTCTCCTCTACCATTTATTCATTATGAGATTAACTCCACTTTCATGGGTGGTTACACACTTCTTCACCCACAAAATTATCATTTAATTGAGCTCTTATCATTGATTTTATGATTGATTGACTTGATATTTTACAAAAAATACAAAAAACCATCCTCCAGAAATAATAAATCCCCTCTTCTGTATTTGTTGTCAGGGAATATTGCATACTAGAGTTAATGAAATTTTATCCCACTTTTGAAAAAAATTAAAATGTTAAGAAACACTCCCCCATTTTTACACAGAAGTGTTCATGTTTCAATTTATTCCAACCCTTTAATATCTAATATCCCATTATATTTAAGGGATGTTTCTTCTAGAAAATGCCTCCCCCTTTTATTGTTTCCTAATGGGAGTATATGAACAACAACTCCACATTTAAATAACTCATCTTCTCTCCATGTGATTTCTCTACTTGAGTTAATATTATATGTTTTTTGTTTAGAAATTTTGATACCACTTTTTATTTACAATGAATTGATACCATGAGAGAATGAATTCGGTAAGAATCACTACTCACTAATTTCTTATGACTGTAATAACTTCAGAACAAAAATGAATTGTCTAAAATTAAATCCTGTCATCACATTTCACTAATAAATTTTATATCATCTAATCAAATATAAGTATACATGGGAAAATACTTTGAATTAATAAATATTAACAAGTTTAGAAAATAAGGATGTTAATATTTTTTTTCCTAATGTGACACTATTTTCAAACTTTCAATGTTTTGGGATGCACATATAATTTTTTGAGAAAGAAAAGGATCCTGAACTCAATTCAACACACATATAAAAAGCATTCAAGTAAAAGGTCTTCCCCATTTTGTAAGATAATAAATACCCATTAAATGACCAATATATACATTATAAATAGTGATGGGAGAATGAAATCATACCTCATCCTTCAAATTTTTAAGTGGATGTCTATATTTCCATATTCAATAGAACTTTATGAAACTCTGGTTTCTTCAGCACTTTTTAAATATCCCCATCAAGGGATGCCTTTTAACTTTATTCACTATCAATTCTCAATATTAAATCACCACCAAACATAATATGTGTAAGATCCCGACCTTTTATAGTGATGTATCAGGCTCATTTTCAGGTATTTATTTTTGATTTGGTTGATTATTTTTTTGGGATTTACCTTGGGATGTGTTTGGATGAAAATTTGAGAAAAATGTAAGAAAGAGGGTAGTATAAGTTTGGAACACAGTTTTCCCTAACCATGCACCTTGGCCCAAAAAACATTGCAACCCTATACAATGGGGATTTTCATTATTAGAACATTGTTAATCAAAACATACACCATAAAAGAGAAATCCAGAACCCCTATAAGAGGTGCACAATTAAGTTTCAAAGTCTAGGGAAACTGTGTGCCTCTTCCCAACAAACTGTGCATGACTTTTTAATTCACCCAAAAATTAATTATAATTTTTTTAAACCCCAAAACTCACCCAGATTAAACCTCATTCAACCTATTGTGTTATTTTATGATTTCATAACATCCATGATGGATTCTAAACCTTCATGACCTTCAATGCTCATGATTGGAATCCTAGATAGAATATCTACACCTCTCTCGGTAAGTGAATCCTACCCCACTTAGCTTCCTGTTCCTCTTCCTTTATTATGAAATCCTAGAAAGGGTTTGTTCTTCCTATTTTTTTTAGTTCTAGATCTAGTTTGTTGGATCTAGATATAGGATTGTATATCTATACCATGATTTTAGAGATATTGAATTGTATGATATTGATTTAGGTTTTAGATATGGATCTCATTCTACTTCATTACTCCACTGAAATTAGGGATTTCCATTGGGAGATTGCTCATAAAATAATTGAGGTAGGTAGTATATAATTCAAATCCTAAATTATTGATTTAATTTATGTGTATTTAATTGTATAATTTCTATTATAGTTTTATAAATTTAATTTTTATTGAGTTAATTAATTTGGTGAATTAATTTGGTGAATTAATTAATTGAGGAAAAATATGTAATTGGGTTTATATGAATTATAGATATTGAGTAATTAATTGATGAATTAATTATAGGATATAGAGATTATGAATTTGAATAATTAATTGATGAATTAATTATAGGATATTGATATTGGGAATTTGGATAATTAATTGATGAATTAATTATAGGATAATGAGATTGTGAGTTGAATAATTAATTGAAAAATTGATTATGGAATTGTTGGGATGGTATATTTGATTTAATTAATTTGGAAATTAAGGGATGGAATTGATTTTATGAACTAATTGGTTAATTAGTAATGAAATTGGGATTATTAATTAATTTTTGATTTCATTAATGAAATTGAGACAATTAATTAATTATTGAGTTAAATAATGAAATTGAGATGATAAATTAATTTTTGAGTTAATTAATGAGATTGGGATGATTAATTATATTTTGAGTTAATTAATGTGATTGAGATGATTAATTAATTATTAAATTAATTAATGGGATGATTTGGGAATGATGAATTGAATAAATAGAATTCATATGAGAATTGAGATCAAGAATGGTAACAATGAAATTATAAGATATGAAATGAGATATTGAATAGTAATAATGGAATTCTAAGACATGATATCCCCTAGAGATAGTTTGGACTCATGTGCGGGTAGAAGAAGGTATTAATGTTCGGGTGTCCTTGGGAACCCATTTGTTTATGTGGTTAAATAAATAATAATTGATAATGTGATAACTATTTACTTATGCAATGTGTCTATTAATTAATATGAGTGTATAAAAAATTATTGACTTTATATTGTTTTATACACCATTGGTAGTGACCTACTAAGTTTTACTCACACCCTACTCGGGATACCGGATCAGTACCCGAATAGATTTCATGATTGCAAGACAAGATAAGGGAAAAGGCCCTATGCTAGCTGGTTGAGTCGGGATGGAGCATGGATGAGGGAACCAGACATGGTTCAGGACCCACTTGGGTGTCATCAGTGTCTTTATTTTGAGGTTGGAGTTTTTACACTGGACACATATTTTTTCATTTCATATCTACTGTTTAGTTTTGATACTGTATTCCTCTTTGGTTATCTTGTTATCCTCTTATTGTTCTAGCTATAATATCATCTGTTTATTCAATTTTTATTGTTTATTTGTTTCTATTGCTGTATTACTCTGATGAAATATAAGGTATAGTCTCCCCATAATTAATAGAATATCCTCACTACTATTTGGTAGCCTCTAGTATATGGGGAGGTGTGCGTGAGGTCATGTGACCGAACAGCTTGGGGCACCGACAGGTGGCACATAGGTCGGGATTTCAAAAATTGGTATTAACACCTAGTTTTATTTTATTTTCATTTTTATTATTGTTTTTCAAAGGTAGGATGGGGATTAGGGATATTCAGACCATAGAAATGATCTCATTTATGGGTGTTTCAAACCCATGTATGGGGGAAAACCCATGTACCCAAGGTGGGATTGTTATTATTACTGTTTGTTGTTACAATTGAATATTATTTCACCTTGGGTGATGAACTTTTGGTGTGATGTGATTATTGTTTTAGAGATTTCTGAGACTTAACTCATGGCCCATTAAGGCATGAGGGTTTATTATACATGCGTAATTCTAGGAACTTAATATCACTCTGTTACATGCATCATTTTAGGCTTGCATAGGAAAACATGTTCTGAGTATGTTGTTAAATTTGAACTATTTTTTCTTTCTTGTGAAATTGAATTGAAAATGGTGCCTAATATCAAATTAAAAGTGGTAAAATTATGCAATATGAGAATAATTTTGTATTTAAATGAGAAACATAAAAGATGAAAATGAATTACCCTTTGTTAAACATGATCTAGATGTATAATGGTTAAGGGTATTGTTAGCACCTCAGTTTTGACCGTGTGGTGGGGTCTGGGGAAAAAGACTTAATGTGCCCTATTTTTTCCCTCTTACGTAATCATTTAAAATTTGTAAATTGTTTCCTAAGTTGCGTGTTTTGAATTATCGTGATATTCCTCCATGATGACACTTGCTGAGGGGATGACAGGAGTACATGCTTAGAGACGATCTTCCAGTGGTAGAACCTGAGGCACCAATAGTGTTGGGTGAGGAATTTGGAGAGAAGTTCTTGGAGAACTTTTCTCAGTTCATTCAATTCTTGTAAAGAGGGCCAAGGAAGTTTGTGAAGATCGTGTCTCACTTGACGATGGAGTTTATGTTGTAACATCTTCTGAATTTTTTTGAAAAGGGTAGATCTGAGGGAGATGAGTTCTGGATTGATTCTATACAGACTATACATGACAACTTGGAGACTCATATTGAGAAGAAGGTCAAGATGGATAATTATATTCTACGAGGATTGATGAAATATAGGTTAGATGTTCATGCTCTAATTGAAAAGGATGATGGTATGTTGTGGAAGGAATTATAAGAGAGGTTCTTGGAGCACTTCTATCCAATGACCTTGAGGTAGGATAGAGTAGTTGAGTTCATGAGATTAACTTAGGGGGTTATTTCTGTAATTGACCATGTAGGATGCTTTATATATTTTTAGTGATTTTCTCTAGAATTGGCAGTGATTGAGGCTACTTCATCAAAATTATTTTAGGAAGTAATTAAGTCTGAAATTAAGTCCAATGTGAACATATTCAGTATAAATATGTTTTAAGAAATGTTGAATTAGACTCACATATATGAGAAGAAACCTAAGGAGGTTTCTATTGTAGGACAAATGGTTGCTGTTGGATGATATGGAGGTATGTCTTCCAAGAGTAGGGAGCATCCTTATGAAAACTTTATCCAGAGTAGTGGAAAAAAGAGTGGCTAGGAGGAAAAGTTAGTTGCAAAGGACATTTATCTAGTGATTTTACACCAGTGTGGTAGGCTAGGAAATTATCATACACACAATCCCCAACCATCAGTGGAGTGAGATCTTGCAGTAAGATGGGACATCTATATAAGTTTTGCATGAATCCATGAAATATAGGTAATGATGGGGTATCTAGGAAAAATTAGAGTGTATGAAGGGTATCTTATACGAATTATCTACCTAGAAGTTTCATTTTGACTAGACTTGGAAGTAGAGGTAGTGGACGTAGTACTTATAGGAAAAACCACCCGTATTAGTAGAGTGTTGTAGCTTATGGGACCCAGACTACATCACTATGAAGAGGGGCTTGATGTTTTCTTGTGGAGAAACCTATACTTGGGGATAACGAGGCCGAACCATTGACAATGATAAGTAAAATACTTGTATCTTATATATTATATAGTGCCTTATTTGATAATGGTTTCTGTCATTCCTTTATTTATATGAAACTTGGGAATGGTTTGAGCTAGGTGCTGCAGATCCTGAGTGGGGTGTTCATGATTGATACACTATTTAGGGTACAGTCTAGAGACATATGATTATGCAAGGGGTGTTCTCTTGAGGCTGGGAAGTATCATCTTCTATGGGATCTATACATACTTGACATGGAAGGCTTCAAAATAATTTTGGGTATGGATTGGTTGGTATCATACCAAGACGAGATTAAACATTACTAGAGGAGAGTGTCCTTTACATATCCTAAGGGTGAAAACTATATCCACTATGGAGAGTGGGATATCTAGGAAGGCCGTGCAAGGCCAATTAACCAACAACTAGGAGATATCACAACCTAGGATGTAAATCTATTACTAGATGATAGAGGAGTATATCATGATGGTTTTACACCACTAGTGCATAGGTTTTAGGAAGTGTTTCTTGAATAATTCTTAGGGATTCCATCTGAGAGAGATGTGGAATTTACTTTTGAAGTCATGCCAAGAGCTGAACGAGTTTCTATTCCCCCATACAGAATGGAACCAATATAGATTTAAGAGTTCAAGAATAAGCTAGAGGAGTTGATGGATAATGGGTTTATCCTTCTGAGTACATCATGTTGGGGATCACTTGTGTTTTCAAATATGGATGACAGGAGTTTGCAATTGTGTGCCGATTATAGGAAGTTGAACCATATGACTATGAAGAAATGATATCCTCTTCCATGTATTGATGATCTATGACCAGCTAGGTAGATCATGTGTATTATGAAAGATAAACTTGAGATCAGGGTATCATCAGTTGGGAGTTCAGACTTATGATATATTGAGTTCATCTTTTAGGAGAAGGTATGTCCTTTATGAGTTTCTTATAATGTCATTTGGATTGAAAAACACACCAGCTGTATTTATGGACTTGATGAACAGAATCCTCCATCCTTACCTATATCAATTTTTCTTAGTGTTTGTTGATGACATCTTGGTGTATTCCAAGACTCATGATGATCATTCCCAACACATTTATATCATATTGAGTATGCTGAGAGAGAATCAACTATATCCAAAGATACTAAATGTTAGTTTTTATTGATCAAGTAATCTTATTGGGTTACATCATCTCATAGATTGGTGTGTTTGTGGACCTATATAAAGTATAGAAATTTGTATCTTGGGAGTATCCCAATAAAGTTTTTGATATTTATAGATTTATGGGGATGGATGAATATTATTGAAGATTTATATAGTGATTTTCCTAATTGGAAATGCCGCTTACGGGCATGAAAAAATTGGATAAAGGTTGAATGGTCTGAAGCATGTGAGAATTCCTTATAGGAGCTAAGTAAGAACCCGACATCGACACTCATATTGATCCTACCAGAGCCAGGTGATACGTATAAGGTGTATTGACACACTTCTCCGATCAGAATTAGAGCTGTGTTGATGTAGGGAGATCAAGTCATGGTGTATGGGTCTTGGTAGTTAAGGCCACATGAATGGAATTACCTCATGAATGACCTCATGTTGGTTATGGTGGTTTATGCTTTGAAGTGTTGGAGGTGTTTATTTGTTGGGAAAGAAGTTTAAAGTGTTTACTGACCATAATATCTTAATGTATATCATCTCGTAATGATATTTAAATATTCATCAGGTAAAATTTGTTGAGTATATGAATTCATTTGTTTTTTAACAAAAATATATGCCCAAAAAATGAAATAGTGTTTCTAATGATTTAAGTAGAAAAACTCAGACTCAGAGAGTTCAGGAGTGTAGTGTTGAGTGGTAGATGATGGATTTACTAGATGATATTAATGTGGTGGTTCAATAGAATCAGGAGAAAATAAATTTGCTTTCAAATTCAGTGGCGTCTACACATTTCATATAGATAAAAAACACCCAGTATGATGATCCGTAATGTTTATCTTTGAGATAAATCCTTGAAGGTGGGGAGACACCTTCAGAGTAGTTAATAGACGAGGATGAGATCATCTATGTTAGGAATATGGTTTTTGTTACCATGAGAATTTGAGTGAAGATGATGCGGGAATTTCATTCCTCAAAGTTGGTGGTACATTCAGGGGTGACCAAAATGTACCAACACATATAACGATAGTTTTGGTGGTTGATCTTGAAAAAAGAGATAACAATATTTATGATATGATGCTACACAAATCATCATGTGAAGGCAGAGCGTCAACAACTTAGAGGTCTGCTGCATCCATTTCCCATTCCAAAATGGAATTGGGATAAAGTTACCATGTACTTTGTTGTGGGACTCCCGACGACACCTTATAATAATAGAGAGATTTTTTTAATTACAAACCATTTGAAAAAGGTAAAACACTTTTTATCTATACCAGAGACCTTATTAACGGAGAAACTAGAATATTTTTACATTCTAAAGATAGTATTTCTATATGGGGTACTGGAGACTATTGTTTCAGACTATAAATCATGTTTACTTCGCACTTTCGATAGGGAATATAGATGGTGCTTGGTACGTAAGTTTTGATGAGCATATATTTCCACCCATAGAAAGATGAGTATTTGGAATGTAAAATGTAGGTTCTGGAAGATATGCTGTGATCATGTGTTCTTGAATTCAGTGGGTCTTAGGCGAAGCACCTACATTTGGTGGAGTTTTCCTATAAAAAATGTTTTTAGGAAATTATATAGATGTAAGCATATGAGGATATTTATGATATGCCATAAAAGTTACCTCTATTCTTGATTGAGGTAGGTGAGTCAGAGTTGTTGAGACCAAGTCTCATGCATGAGACGTCAGAGTAGGTTCAGAAATGTATGGATACAACTCATGAGTAGACAAAATTCATATGATAATAAACATTGATGACCCCTAGATTTTATAGAGGGTGATCTCATATTCATTATATTTTCACCCAAAATGGGTCCCCACATGATATATAGATAAGAAAAGTTGGTTCCCAGGTTCGTTGGATTGTTTGTGGTTGAAGAGGGAAACGGGCTGTTGGCGTACTGATTGGATATTTGAAAAAAAATATAGTGATATGCATAAAAGTTTTCATGTATCACAACTTAGGAGGTATCACCCCAAAACTTTACATATGATCGATGTGAATGATGTTGATTTTGAGATAGATGCATCATTTGAGGAGCATCCGATACGTTTGTCAGATCATTGTGATTAAGTGTTGTAGGGAATGACTATGCTGATATTTCATGTCTTATGGAAACATGGCCGTGTTATGGAGGAAAATTGGAAGATATAAGTAGATAAGAGGGTTCGGTGGCCTGATCTTTTTTGTTGGAAATATTAGATATTCTTGGGAGTGTAGCACAAGGAGGATCTGTTATAAGGTGGGGAGATTGTACAATCCTGACCTTTTCTGTTGATGTTTCAGGATTGTTTTTAGGTATAATTTTCTTCTTTGGTTGTGTAAATTTCATTTGGGTTTTACCATGGGGTGTGTTTGGATGGAAATTTGAGAAAAATAAAAGAAAGAGGGCAGTGAAAAGTTTGAACATGGTTTTACTTAACCATGCACCTTGACCCAACAAACCATGTATCACTAGAAAGTGAAGATTTTCATAGTTGTTTAATGGTTTTTATAACCATGCAACCTAAAAGGATAAACCACACACCCCCTAGAATAGGCTCACTATTAAGGTGAATGGTTAAGGGAAACCATGTGCCTATTACCAGAAAACCATTCTTGACTTTTTTATTCACCTAAAAATTAGTTTTAAAATTTACCAAACACCTAAACCTCACCCAAATTGAACATCATTTGACCCCGGATGTCCAGTCATCATTTAAGAGCCTCCAAGATGTATTCCAATCCATAAAACCTCCATTATTCATGATTCAAACCCCAAATTGAAGATCTACACCTCTCCGAGTAAGTGAATCCTATTCCACTTGGTTTCACATTCCTCTTCCTTTATTCTCCCAATATAGAATGGTTTTGTTCTTATTATTTTGATTAGATATAGATCTGGTATCATGGATCTAGATCTAGATTTAAGAGTTCTTTATTTTTTTGACCTTGATTTAGGTTTTAGTTCTAGATCTCATTCTACATCGTTACTTTTCTAAAATTAGGGATTTCCATTGGGTAATAGCTCATCATCAAATTGAGGTTGGTGGTCTATAATTCAAACCCCAAATTATTGATTTCATTTATGTGTATGTAATTGTATAATTGATATTTGATGTTTTTCAATGGATTTTTGATTGAGATAATTAATTTAGTTAACTAATTAATTAAAAAAATGTTAATTTGGGGTTATTGGAATTGTAGATATAGAATAATTAATTGAAGAATTAATTATTGGATATAGAGATTGGGAATTTGAATAAATAATTTTTGAATTAATTATAGGATATTGAGATTTTGAATTTTAATAATTAAATTATAAATTAATTATAGTATATTAAGATTATGAACTGAATAATTAATTGATGAATTAATTAAGGAATTATTGGAATGGATGATTTGATTTAATTAATTGGGAAATTAATTAAGGGAATTGAAGTGATGAACTAATTGTTGAATTAGTAAAGAAATTTGGATGATTAATAATTTTTTGAGTTAATTAATAAAATTGAGATGATCAATTAATTGTTGAGTTATTTAGTCAGATTTAGATGATTAATTAATTGTTGAGTTAATTAATGATATTGATATGGTTAAATAATTGTTGAATTAAATAATGATATTGAGATGATTAATTAATTATTAAATTATTTAATGGTATGATATTGAAATTATAAATGGTAACAATAGAATTCATATGAAAATTGAGATCTATAATGGTATCAATGGAATTTAGAGATATGACATGAGATATAGAATGGTAATAGTGGAATTCTAGAAAACAATATCCATTGGGTATAGTTTAGACTCCGGCATGGTCTGAAGCTGGTATTGCGGTTTGGGTATCCTCAAGAACCTGGGGGTTTATGTGGTTAAATAAATAATAACTGATAATGTGATAACTAGTTACTTATGCATTGTGTCTATTTCTTCGTACAACTTCATACACTATTATTAATAGGATATTATTTTAGACACCATTGGTGGTGGCCTACTGAGTTGTAGTCACATCATACTTAGGTTGCCTAATTGGTACCTGAATAGATTTTATGATTGCAGGATAGGGTAAGGGAAAAGGCCCTATGTTAGATGGCTGATTTAGGATGAAGTGTAAATGAGGGAACCAAACATGGTTTAGGACTCGCATGGGAGTCATTAGTGTTTTTATTTTGATGTTTAATTATGGTACTGAAAACATATCTTAACATGGTGTATTACTCTGACAAAAATGAGGGTATAGTCTCCCTATTATCCATAATAGACCCTCACTGCTATTCGAAAGCCTCTGGCATAAGGCATGCTTGAGGTCATGTGACTGACTGAATTGGGGCACCGACATATGGAACCCAAGTAGGGACATCACAATATTGGAATAAATTGGATCTTACACTAGATCCCTATCTTGAGTAATAGATCTGACATGGATTTCCTAACCTAGAAACTTAGTTACATAAAGGTATGATTTTTCTAGACCTCTCCATGATAAGATCCAGTTTGAATTTCTATATTTGTTCACCTTTTGGTAGCACATGATGATTTTTCATCATGTACATTCTTCTTATCTGGAATGAGCTTCTCTACTTGAGTAATAAGATAAGTCTAATTTATTTTAGGCAACTATAATCTAATGGTCTCTTCTAACTATTTAGGCCATATGGTTTAGATATCATTAGGATCATGCTAAAATTTATCTTTGGATGTAAATTACTTTCTAGTAGTAATACTTTTAACACTAAAAGTAACCAATTATTTCCCTTTATCACTAATTAATCTTCAAAAAATAACCATACATTTGAAATCCTAGTGTCTCGACTAGTTGCACTTTCCATACACATATTATTCAGGATTCGTTTTATCCATTTTCGGTACCCTATCACATTCATCATCAAGTATTTCCATCACCATGCTAATCTATCTACCTATATATTAGAATGAATCTTTTATTTTAGATTATATACCTCTCCCTTTTACTTTGAAATCCATGCCCATCTTACACTAGTCCTTAATATGGAATCCTTTTACATAGTAGAATCACTTCTTTCTAGTTGGTTTAAAACCGTGGTTAGATTTATTCATTACATTATTTAGTGACTTTCTGTTCACTATTTTAGAACCCATGGTATCCTCACTCCCTTGATTTACATGCTTCTCATCATGTGGTAGTTCTCTTTCATCTTTAGTAAATCTATGATATCTATTAGGATTATACCATAATCCATCATAATAGTGACCACCAGTCTAGAAAAAAACTTAAATTTTCAAAGATATCAAATATGTTTTTATAAAAAAACTATTACATTTATATGTTGTGTTTTTCAATCCAGAAGGTTTCCTCTGAACTTCAGATTTTCTCTCTCTATCTAGAAACCTTCTATAACTTACATAGGATTATCTATTTTTCAAAAAATTTATATCCCTATTCCCAAATATCTAGATGCACTAATGTTTTCCAATTAGTTGATTTATTTTTCTAAAACATGCAATATATATTGTATTTTATTATAATTGTATTTGGGTTGGAACATTAGGTTTTAGGTTTCCTATTTGGGTAATATTTTATTTTAATTTTTCACCTATACCCTAGACATATTGGTGGAATTCCTTTCAGTTTTAAACTTCCAAATTTTTATAGAATATTTATTTTTTTCAAAAAATATAGAAAAAATAGATTCGGTATTAACTTAATGAGTTGATTAATGGGATACCTTTTTAAATGAACCTGAGGTAGAGGCTTCTCTATAATATCTAAGGATCTATTCACGAAGACCCTAACTCTTTGAGCCTAGATTTTGTGGTTACATTATTACATTGGCATAAGAAACAAGAGATCATATACCAAACTAATGAATAATTTAGTAATCTTGTTAAACAAGTTATATACTTGAACCCACATTATATTTGAAAACATAAAATATAAGACAATGAAAGTAAATATTCCATATCCTTGAACTCGTTTAAATATTACTAATTCATATCATGGGTAAAGGAAACAAAATAAGAGTGATATAAAATATTTAGTAAGGGATATGTATAGTGGAAGATATCATGAGTAAATAAGGCATAATCAATATGGAAAGGTAAATAACTGAAAACACATTCTGTTTAATCAAGAACTTGAGCATGGATAATAAATGGTAGGAATAAATGATAATCGAATAATTCCACATAAATAAACACATGAACTTTAAACTTATCCATGGATATCACATATATTTAAATAATCACATAGAAATTGGTAAATAACTTCATAATAGAATAAAAAAATGTTTTACAAATTAATCTTATCCTTGAGGAATAATTCCAGGAAATCATAAACACACCACCATGGCCTCCTTACAATAAATATTTAATAAATGGGCATGATATTGGCCAAAATACCCAACCTATTTTATCCCATGAGACCTATTGATTCATCTACTAGATATGTAATTCTATCCCCCACCCATCACTTAATAATTCCAAAGCATTCATTTTATTACTAAACAATACAACATAATCAATATTCATTAACAATCAATAATTGTACATATTGAGAGAAATAACATAAAAAATGTCAATAATTTCCCCAGTCAAACTAATCTTAAACCATCCATAGAAATAGTTTGGATGGTACCATTAGATTATACCCTCATAAAATCATAATACTAATTAAATTAAGTTAACATAGATGGAAATAATTTAAATGATCCTTGGAAGATTTATTGAGTAAAATACACAGTTCATTTTGGAATCACTTGTTTAAAAATATAAAATTTTGCAAAATATTAAGGATACAATTTTCCATAAAATGAAACATGGAAATTTTTGAAGGAATCTTTAATTCATTGAGCGGTCATGATAGTGAGAAATTCTATTCATTCCATTTATTTCAAAACAAATATTCTTTTCACATTTTTGGTAAAAATTCAAAAATACCTTCTTTTGAAAATGATAAGAAGATGCATTTTAAACCATTTTAAAAAAATTAAAAAATGGATAAAAATAAATTAAACAATCATATGATATTTTTAAATTCATTATTTAAATAATTTTTGGAAAACATAGTATAGAAGAAAACGTATTTTCAATTTAAGAGAAAAATAAAGGTAATTTTACTTAAAAACATCCATTCTGTCTCTTGAGTTCTTAAAGAGAGGAAAATGAAAGGGAAAACTATAATTTACATAAATAAAAAGTTGATAGGAAAATATATTGGGTTTAAGATAGAAAAGATCAAATAATTCACCCAATGGATACTTAAACATAAACAATCCTGACTAATGATGAGATTTTACAACAAACCCTTACCAGTTTGGAAACTTTTGATTCATAACACCCATGAAAGAAATAAATTTAAAGGATAGGGGTGATATATAAGCCACATAAAAGAAGATAGGTTTATAACATAATACATGTATTAAACAAACCAATTTGAGATAATAAACCACTACAAACATCATATCATTGAACAGAGATTTAACCAACGAATTGATTATTTATGAAAAATTTCAATCTAAAAAAATAATAATAAAAAATACAATATAAATAATAATAGGTCATTACACACATAATCTTATCATATCAAATAAAATGGAGAAGTAATATAACCAAATGAAGAAAAATTGAGTTATGATACCCCTTACTACTTGGTAACATTCAAGCCAAATTCTCTTGGATAAAATAATTTGAATTGAAATGTAAAATACCATAAATTATGAAGGATTTAGGATATAACATGTAAAGGGTAGTATATACATTATATAAAATAAGATAAGTTTATAACATTAAAATATTATTTAGTGAATGGAAATTGATATGAAAACCCTTACCTCAAGTTCGACTTTCTTTGTAATTACTTAAAACTAATGTGCAATAAATTTAAATTTTTTATAATTATATACTAGAACCATTTAAATACTTATAATATCATATATGATCCACTTATAACATTAAATCAGTGAGACAATCATATTTCATGCATATTTTTAAACATAATTTTAGAATTTTTAAATAAAAAGAACTAGTAATTAGTATGTCAAAGAATAAGTAAATGAAGAACTCTCTATATGCACCACCACAATTTCAAAATTATCTTACCATTATCTAGGGATAATCCTCCTCCATGGAATTGGATCCATCAACTCACCATAATTCCCTTCCACCACCTTCTGTCTCAGCGATGCTTCCCTCTCAGACGACTGACCACCATCCTTTGGGACAAGATCTTCCTCCTGTCCCTTCTCTTAAATATATTATTCCCAAACCTATGCCAATATAGAAACCTACATCTATTTTTCCGATAGTCTATCAAGATCCTCCTTATGAGGGATCGGTTGGTGGTGCTCCAACCATGATGTTTTCAGTAACTGCTCTTATTTTGGATTCATCTCTCCAAAATAGACCTTATTGACCCAGTTTGGCATTGAAAAACCTCATATAGGGTTTTTTTAATAACTTTATTCACACTAGGGGTCTTAAATGCTTGGAAAATGTTTTTGATATGAACAATAAATCCTTTTTCATTATTTTGGATTCCTGAGAATACTTCATCAAAGCTTGGGCTTTGAGAAATAAATCTCCCAATAATTGGTGTTTATAGTTATCCCATTGGTCAATGGAAGATCATCAAGGTCATTAATCCCCCTTTTAGTGGTATATATTATATGCACAAGATCCCAGTCCCATTTAAAAATATTTCCCTTTTGGAACAAATAGGGAACTCACTAAGAGAGTTCCTATGCATGGATGAACATACCCTTCTTCAAGAAACCTCATAGGTGTGAATATATAATACCCTAGATCTATCCTCTCCCCTCTGGTTTATCTTATTCTATGCGTTGAAGGATTAATGGAATTTGTACAAACTCTTCTTTACCTTTCGGTGACCCATTACTTCTCATCATGTCAACTTCACATAAATTTATTGTCCGCATGCAAAAATCAATCATCACATCAATCACCTCTACATAAACTAAATCAATCCCCCAAAGTTTATCTAATACTATATCTTAAGAGATTCTAGTTCATCCTATTTTGTGGATGACAGTCCTAGAGGGCATCTTTAATTCACTATGGGTCTATGAAAAACAAAAAATTAAAAAAAAACTCAACTATGATAGTCAATTAATTAAAATGTATTTAAGCAGTTGGTAGAGATCCATCCACATATATGGTGATACTATTTTGATTATATTTTCAAAAGGATTAATTTTATTAATTTGGTGAAATCGGTGAGATAATATTGGTTTGATTTGATTATGAGAAAACAAATAAAGAATACAAAGCAGATTGATTTGTTGAGATTAAATTTTAAAAGTGTGCTAGGGTTTTGTAATTTTAGGGTTCAGGTACAATTGGTTTTAAGAAAATATGTTGATTAATTCATGATTGGTGTTAGAGTATTTATAAGGAATATACAATGGTTATGGTATCCCCTCCTCAGTGCGGTAATACCTTATTTCCTTTGGTATGATAATATAGGGTTTCACCAAATCAAGTTTGTCTTGATACCATATTTAAACCTGATTTCCCTTAAAGTTGACAATGTTCATGAATTATTTAGGGTTTTTAGTTTTAAAATATTAATGTTCCTTTAGTATTATAATATCAAATTTCATGATAAAATAAAAAGAAAGGTATTGAAAGTTGAATATTATAATGCTGCAAACCAAATACATGAATAAAGGAAAATAAATCAATACAACAGTAGCTTTCCCATTTTATTACATAAACCTAGAATATGGAGATTTTACCCCTTCATCCTAGTGATGATATTTTAAGAGGGAATTTTGAAAGAAAACTAACGCATAAAAAGAAAGATGAACTCAGGGAGGATACTGGACAATGAAACTTCTTGCTCCAAGCTTTAGTCATCCAGATATCTTTATGAGCATTAGGCTAACTCTAATTTTATAGTCTCTATATGGGATCTAATATTAATGAATATATTTAGTAATTAGTTTAATTATGTTTTGGGGTGGGTCTCATGTCTTAGATTCTATAAAAAATTAACGATTTGATGAATATGGGCACTTAAATCATATCCCAAAAATTTACACATGGTGAAAATTATTACACCACATATAAATTTTAATTCTGATTTTCTTCACTTCATGATGTGTTCTTATTTTCATTGCATGCATTGGTACATGACGTGTAATGTTTACACGACATGTAATGTCATTTTTCTATTTTAGAAGCCTTGTTTTTCCTCATTTATGTTTGTTAGAAGTGCTCAATAATTATCCTAAAAAATCTGATCCTTTATTCAACCCTTTTCATTCCTTTTTTAAATATCTATTATTCCTTCCAAAAATCCCATAAAACATCAAATTTTCCAACATTTGGAAGGAATAATTAATTAAATACAAAAATTTGATACGTAAAAAAACTCTAAAATGTATTCATGAAATACATTCATCAGTGGCCTTAGCGACCTGTGAAGCTGTTGACACTTCCTCAGATCTTCCATCATAGGAATTTCCTACCTACTTAGTATAGAATCACCTTGTGTAATTTTCATTAGTCACTACATGCATAGAACTCATCCCTTTATTCGAAAACCTTTCTCTTCTCCTCTAGCCTTCAAAATGGAAAAATCCCCCAACACACATCATTCTTGAAAGACAAATGTAAAGGGGTTTCCTTCTCTGGTTCTCTATGATGCCCCCTTCAACCCCAACACTCTGGTTTCCATACTTTCTCTCTAGTTTTGACATTCAAATTATATAATGAATTATTTCATGCATAGGAAAGTTCGTTTCTTCTCCAAGTGGGCCTTGATCATGTCCTAGAGGATTCATCACCCCTTATGGATGAGTCTTGGACCCCCTCACTACTACCAACCATTATGTTGGTGTCCACATTAGGTCAAGATCTAGGAAGATTTTAGCTCATTTAAACTCAGAATACAGAAGGCTTTCATCACCTTGGGATAGTTCTAGGTGGCCCTTATTCCAATGATCCAACTTATGTAATGGAATCCATATGGATTTGGAACATGATTTAAAACAGATTTATTTTCCAACAAGGTTTCCAAGAACAATTTACCTCTTATTTTGATTATTGAACCAAAAACTACCTCCAAACTGAAGAGTATTATAGGAATATTGGTCGGATTGGTTTTATGCCCAACAAACCCATTAATCACTATGTTTGGATATTCTGGTAACCCACCGTCCTGGTGTATAATTTTGAAGTCTCTAAACATTACATTTTTTTGAAATCCATCACTAGAAATACTTTATGTTTACTCACATTTCTTTATGTGAAGTGTGATTCTTGGAATAGGGAAATTATTTGGAGAGACATTGAATCCTTCAACCCAAGGGACTCATCTTGGATTATGGGTGGAGACTTAAAATATATTATGGATCCTTTGAAAAATTATGGTGGTGGCCTATATCTATAATGGGATAGAATGACCTTCCCAACCTTTGTAGCTCAGAAGAGACTCCTCGACCTTATCTTTGTACAAGATAAGTTTACCTAGTGCAAAAACCATAGAGGATCATAATGTAATTGGTGTAGGTTGGACCGGTTTTTTTCCAACCTTCAAGCCATATCTTCCTTCCCTAATGAGTAGTCAATTCTCATGACTTGAGCACTCTCTAACTATTCTCCGTTACTCATCAACCTGATGTCTAGACAAGATGATGGAGGATATTTCCATTTCTTTAACTGATGGAAGAAACTAAATGACTACCACATGGTATTACAAGACTTCTAGAAGACAACAATATAAGGTACTAATTGAATCAATTTATATAATAACCTGGATATATTGAAAAAATATTTAAATAATTAGACTAATTCCATTCCATTTGTGAACCCAAACTTGGAGGTAATCAAAATCGAGATTGATCGTGAAGATACTAGCCTGAAAGAGGCATGGGATGATGAAAAATTTACTTCCCTAACTCTAAAAAAGGGTTAGTTCAATGAGATATTTCTTAAAGAAGAGAGAAGTCTTCGAGAAAGAGTGAGGGACACCTAAATCAAAGAAGGAGATCACAACACATGCTTATTCCATGCATTCTATAAAGAAAAATACCATGGAAGCACACTATAAATATGGATAGAGGATGGATATTTCTCTATAAATCCAAATGCGTTTGAGGGTATGGACGTATCTTACTTAAAATCCCTACTGTGAAACTATAACCCATGCATGAAGGATGGATACCTAGGCAGACTGGCTGGATTTTCTCTTCTATTCAAAATATTGGTTCATAGCATGTTAATTATATCTTAGAGTCTATTATGGAGGATAAGGAGATATGGAACTCAGTTAGATACCTTAATTAGAGAGATTTATAAGCACTAATGGATTCCTCAGTTCTTTTTATGTGAGCTCCTCATACACAATTAAAAATGACTTGATTGAAGGAATTTGAGATTTCTTTCATGGTGGAACCATACCACGGGTTTCCTATTCCTCCACAATTGATTGGGATATGATCTAGGCTCCCTTGGATCCCCCACACTATATTTAATTTTCAATCAATACAGCTACTACCCATCCTTCAATCAAGAAATACTATACCCCACCTAGAAAATTCATTGATGGAATTAGGATAGAGGATGTTCAAGATGAGTGTATATTCAAGGGTAGCATATCAGACATATTCTCATCAAAGACCTATAGAATAATGATGATATCTACAAAATCTAGTGAATGATGGGGGGATTTTTTCTAGTGAAAATGAATTTGAACCAAGTAAAATTTATTAGTCTAGAGAATCAAGAATCACAGATACCCCCTAATGCGACGATTATGGGTAATGTTGTTCGTCTATAATTCATGTGATCTTACTGTGTTTCATATAAGTAAGAAACTATAGTGATCTTTTTTTTTCAAAGATATTGGGTGATAAAAGAGTGGGAGGCACTCAGTTAATTCTATGATTTATTAAATCCTGTCATTTCCTTTTAAGAGTTTCTTCTATATTGGTTCAACGGTGTTGGAAGAAATATTAAAAAAATGTCTCAATCACTTATTCTCGCATTTGGTTGTTGGTGTATCTAGGACTCAAGGAACAAGGATTAACACAATGGTCCTCACTTGTCTAGAACTACTGTGGTGGTGAGTTCCTGATGTCTCATTGAAAATCTTGCATAAAATATAAAGCATCTGGAGGAGGCATCCTTGTTAAGAATGTTGTACCCCTCTCTCTTGGATTTTAATGATCACAATCACTCTTATTTTGTTCTAACTTGTTTTCAAGTGTTTTTGTTGATAGGCAAAAGGTTTCCAAGGAGTTGGGCCAGGAAGGACTAAAAGTAGACTCTCTGAGTCTACCGGCCAACCGGTGGATTCCCACCGGCTAGCCGGTGGTCTCTGGCAGTAGCAATGGTTTCTGTCCAGAGCCACCGATTAGCCGGTGTGAGCTCCCCGGCCAGCCGGTAGAACCTGGGCAGAGAGCTTGCTCTCTGTCTGGAGCACCGGCCAGCCGGTGGCTCAGGACCGGCCAGCCGGTGGACCACCGGCCAGCTGGTGAGACACCACCGGCCAGCCGGTGTGCCCAGTCAAACTAGTCGTTGGGCTTTGACCAGACTTGTACTTTTGACTCCCAACGGCTCCGAAGGCCTCTCCAACGGCTCCGAAGACCCCCAATGGCCATTTGGGTGTTCCTCTCCCATAAATAGAGGACTAGGAAGCCCCAGAAATATATAGTAGCCCACGGGAACATTTTTCGATCATTTGGAAAACCTCCGGCGCATTCCTTCAAGGATCCCCACCTGCTCCAACTCACTTCCACAACCAAGGAGCACCACCATAGAAGCTTGGGAGCACTCTTCATCATCACCAATCAATCCATTGGCGCCCAAGACTTCTCCTCTTTACGGTTTTTATTGTTTTATCTTTTTGAGCATTATTTTGAGTTTGTGCATACAAACCCTTCTTTCTCTCATCCTCCCTTTGTTTGGGTTTTCACACCACCTTCAAGGTGTGAAGAGATTAGTCAAGCCTTCCCTGTAAAAGGCTTGAGTCATAGGTGAGCTAGCCTTCACCTGTAAGAAGGCTAGTGGGTTTCTTGCTTCAACCAATAAAAAGCAAGCTGTAATAGGTTTCTAGGCTGCCTTAAAGTCTAGTGGGTTTCTTGCTACAACCATTAAAAAGCAAGCTGTCATATAAATCTCTCAACGGTTGAGTTGGGAGCGGAGACGTAGGCCTTGGATTTAGGCCAAACTCTGTTATCAATTTTGTGTCTTGCCTCTTTTATTTCCGCTGCATTGATAATTGTTTTAAATTGTTAATTATTTTTAAAAAGGAAATTCACCCCCCCTCTTGCCATCACTCTCCGTCCCAACAATTGGTATCAGAGGGAGTGTTTGTGTAATACCTTAACTAGTTTCAAATTCAAGATCCATTGTGATGGCTTCATCTTCTTTCGCCCCCGAAGGTTATTCATTGGGTCGTGCTCCTTTTTTTGATGGAACCGACTATACCTATTGGAAAACCCGCATGTCTAATTTTCTTAGAAGTATAGGTTATCCTATTTATAGAATTGTCATGCATGGTTACTCTCTCTCTTCTCCCGATGAATCCAAATGGACTCAAGCCGATATTAAAAATTTCGAGCTTGATGGAAAAGCCATGAACGCTCTTCATTGCGGCCTTGATCGTAATGAATTCAATCGAGTGTCCACATGCACTTCATCTCATAAAATCTGGAAACTTTTGGAGGTTACCCATGAGGGGACCAGCAAAGTTAAGGATACTCGATTGGATATGTACCGTCAAGATTTTGAGTCTTTTACCATGCATCCATATGAAAATATTACTGATATGTTTACTCGCTTTACTGATGTTTGTAATGGGAGAAAGTCTCTTGGAGATGATGTTTTTGCAGAGATGATGGTCAAGAAGATCCTTTGGATCTTACCAAGTTCATGGGCACCGAAAGTCACGGCAATTCAAGAAGAGAAGAATTTAAAAGAAATACTGGTCGAAGAGCTCATCGGATCCCTCATGACCTACGAGATCACCATGAGAAGGCAAGCTGAAAAGGGAGGCAATCTCATCAAAACTCCAAAGAACATCAACTTCAAAGTTCAAAAAGAAGAAAGCTCCTCCTCCTCATCTTCTTCCTCTTCAAGCGGTGATTCAGAAATCGAGAACCTTGCCCGCAAGATGCACAAATTCATGAAGAAGAACAAAAAGAAGAAATCTCGCAAGACTCGAAAGGAAGAACTCGACGAAAAATCCGAGCCCGAGGTAATATGCTATGGGTGCGGCAAGAAAGGCCATTATAAGCCCGATTTCCCACTCCACAAGACAAGGGCCAAGCAAAAGGAAAAGAAAAAGGCATTCAAGGCCACTTGGAGTGATAGCTCCTCATCCTCCTCCTCCTCAAAAGACAACGGTAAAAAATGTCTAATGGCATTTCATGAGGTAACCTCTTCCGACTCCTCTTCCTCTTGTTCTTCCAATTCATTCAATCATTTATCTTACGAGGATCTCCAACATGCGAGAGATCAATTGGAGGAAGGTTTTCACGAACTTTCTTCCAAATTTATTTCTTTAAAAAAGAAATTCAAAATTCTTTCTTCCGAAAAGGATCAACTTCTCAAAGAGAAGGAAGACTTGTCCCTCAAGATCCAAAACCTTCCCGATGTTGATTCTATGGAATCAACAATCAAGGATTTAAGGGAATCCCTAGCTAAGTTCACCGAAGGTGAACATAACCTTTCGAAGCTCCTTGGTTCCCAATGCATATCTAGAACCACCCAAGGGCTTTGCTATTCCAAGCAAGCTTCCTCTTCCCATGCTCCTACTATTTTTGTAAGGGGGAGCTCCCAATATAAATTTTGCAACTATTGCAAAAAGATCGGGCACTTAATTTACGAGTGCGAGTGCAAAAATTCCCGGTATGGAATGCCCAAAACCATTTCCTTTAGCGATGAATTTCATAGGAGAAGACCCGCCACAAGACAAGTTTGGATTGAAAAATCCCTTTTAGCGAGTCTCTCCGGACCAAAATTTGTCTCGGTTCTAAAATCCTCTCCCCGGTGATTTGTTGTTTTTATTTAGGGGGAGTTAGGATCGTTTAAGCCTTTTTGCGTTTTCAAAACATTCAATTCAAAACTTTCAATTTAAAACTTTCAATTCAAAATTCAGAAATTTCAATTGGTTTAAAAAATCTATCTTGTTTTCCAATCCTTTCCTTCAATCAAATTTTATGCCCCGTGCTATTTTGATAATCAAAAAGGGGGAGATTTCCTTGGTTGATTGGGGGAGAAATATTTCTCTCATACTTTTCTTTACTTTTCAATTTATCCTTTAAAGCATGCCTTTCATTTCAGTCTTTTACATTGCTTGTTTTGGTGATTGTGATCATCAAAATACGGGGAGATTATTGTACCCCTCTCTCTTGGATTTTAATGATCACAATCACTCTTATTTTGTTCTAACTTGTTTTCAAGTGTTTTTGTTGATAGGAAAAAGGTTGCCAAGGAGTTGGGCCAAGAAGGACTGAAAGTAGACTCTCTGAGTCTACCGGCCAACCGGTGGATTCCCACCGGCCAGACGGTGGTCTTTGGCAGTAGCAATGGTTTCTGTCCAGAGCCACCGGTCAGCCGGTGTGAGCTCCCCGGCCAGCCGGTATTGTCACCAGCCAGCCGATGGATGACCACCGGCCCGCCGGTAGAACCTGGGCAGAGAGCTTGCTCTCTGTCTGGAGCACCGGCCAGCCGGTGGCTCAGGACCGGCCAGCCGGTGGACCACCGGCCAGCTGGTGAGACACCACCGGCCAACCGGTGTGCCCAGTCAAACTAGCTGTTGGGCTTTGACCAGACTTGTACTTTTGACTCCCAATGGATCCGAAGGCCTCTCCAACGGCTCTGAAGACCCCCAACGGTTATTTGGGTGTTCCTCTCCTATAAATAGAGGACTAGGAAGCCCCGGAAATATATAGTAGCCCAAGGGAACATTTTTCAATCATTTGGCGAACCTCCGGCGCATTCCTTCAAGGATCCCCACCTGCTCCAACTCACTTCCACAACCAAGGAGCACCACCATAGAAGCTTGGGAGTGCTCTTCATCATCACTAATCAATCCATTGGCGCCCAAGACTTCTCCTCTTTACAGTTTTTATTGTTTTATCTTTTTGAGCATTATTTTGAGTTTGTGCATACAAACCCTTCTTTCTCTCATCCTCCATTTGTTTGGGTTTTCACACCACCTTCAAGGTTTGAAGAGGTTAGTCAAGCCTTCCCTGTAAAAGGCTTGAGTCATCGGTGAGCTAGCCTTCACCTGTAAGAAGGCTAGTGGGTTTCTTGCTTCAACCAATAAAAAGCAAGCTGTAATAGGTTTCTAGGCTGCCTTAAAGTCTAGTGGGTTTCTTGCTACAACCATTAAAAAGCAAGCTGTCGTATAAATCTTTCAACGGTTGAGTTGGGAGCGGAGACGTAGGCCTTGGATTTAGGCCGAACTCCGTTATCAATTTTGTGTCTTGCCTCTTTTTTTTCCGCTGCATTGATAATTGTTTTAAATTGTTAATTATTTTTAAAAAGGCAATTCACCCCCCCTCTTTCCATCACTCTCCGTCCCAATAAAGAAGATTCCTGGTTCGAAGCAATGTTTCTCATGATCCTAAACCCTCACTGATGGGTCATTGGGTAAGATATATTCCATAAGATCTTTGTTTGAATATTAATGTTTTTGATCTTACAGTAATGGGTGTATCCATGGGGGGAGTTTTTCATGACCCATTTTGTTCAGTGAGTTTCAACTTCTGTGCTTTTTAGGGGGATGGTGACTCACTTAGGGTGGAAGTAAGTAAAATCCTTCATAGTATTGATATATATCACTATAATAACATCCTACTGAAAATAGTGGAGACTAATTTGAAGATTATTTAGAGATATCTCAAAGGGATCACTTCGACTCCCTAAGAAATCATTTACATGATGCACAAATTCAAGGTCTTAATTAACAATGGAATCCATCTTCTTCACATGTGGTGATAAGGTAATCATGTAGCCAACTAATTTAAAAATAAGGCTTCCTAAGATTTACCACTCATGGAGTTTTGTAGTACTAGTTCCTTTCCCCCAAGTGGTATTGAAGTTTTTATTTGGCATTCTCTTGGACTCCACTCTTTAGGCTGCTATGATCCTTCCCCTTAGCATGTTTCCCTTTCCTTTTAATCAAATTCATATTTTGTGTGAGTGTAATAATTTTTAATGTATATTCCAATAAAATTTACTATTTTATTTAAATATGGGGAATTTAAGTTAAAGAATTTGAATTTATATAAATGTATAAGAAATGAAGATTTTAACATTTAGAATTTTATTATTAATTTAGAATTTTTACTTAGAAGTTATTTTTTGAAATATTTTCAATGATTAATATTTTCAAGTGTTAAAAATATGGTCAGGCTTGAAAATCCCTCAACTAGTGGCCAACTATCTAATTAGATATATAATAAATGGATGTATGGTATAACTAGTAATCTAGAGAGCCTAGTCAAAGATAGAAGGGGTGTGCGAGAGAGTCCCACATACATAGGTAGACCTATGCCCATAGGGGCCACACATGTCATAACGATCCATTTTTATGCTTGAAAAATGTATCAGGAAGACCATTACTGGATAAGTCTTATGAGCTAGGGATGGAAGGATTTGTATTATAAACAAAATCCTCTACTAGGAACGAAAATGATGTGGGACTTGGCATGCAAGTACTATTTACTTTTTAACAAAATCGCACCGTATTGCCTTGACTCTACTCAATGCTCTCTCTAATATTTCCAATCCCCCATCTCTACTACATCAATTCCACTCTCCTATATTGGATGACACTAAACCACCTATAAACAAAATTTACACCACTTCTTGAGCTTGAGCTCAAGAAGAATGACCACCACTAAGCTCAAGACCAGTTTGGATCACATTTACCACTTATGATGACCACCATGAAGCCCTGTTTGAAAGAAATCATCACAATTCACACCAATTTGATCTCCCATTTTGGACTCTATGAATTTTGAATGGATTTATAATGCCCAAAAACCATTTTACCAAAGCACTATGGTGCATGCCACATGAACATCCCATGAAATCCATAAATATAGGAGGAAGCCATGCCATAATTAATCATTACTACGAATCATCAAACAACCTATATTCTTGGGTGTTTTCAAAAATAATATTTAAATAGATATCCATGAAAATTTATAAAAAATAATCCAAATTCATAACTTTTTCCTGATAGAAATAAAATGCTCAAGGAATTCTGACGGAGTTGGTTTTCCTATAAATAAAGGGACCTTTCCCATTACTGAAGGAGTTTTCACCACGGAGGGAGGCCACTACCGAATGTTTCTTGCTTCATTTCCTTCTATTTTAATTTATTTAACTTTATTTCTTCTAATTTAAATACAAGAATGTTTTTCATTAAAGCGATCCACCCATGTTTCTTCTTCCATTTTTTTTCTTCTTCTTCTTATTCTCTTTATTTTATTCATTTGGTATTTTATTTTATTTTTATAATCACATTATCTTTTATTTTATTTCTTTTATTCTTCTATTCTCATTATACCATTTTTTATCTCTTACTATTGACAATGGGTGGCTAACCCGGGGCTTTCCCTTAGGGGAGGTTAAGTGTTGTTGACTTATTTTATTAAATCTTAATGTTTTATTTAGGTTGGTGTCGAGCAAAGATTATGTGAATGAGTGTAGAAATTTTACACCATGACACTAAAATCTAACTAAATTCTATGATTTTATTTAAATATTTTCCATCCCTTTTTATGAATAAAAAATATTCATACAATGGAGTTGAGCTATTCAGTGGATGAACCAAAATATGATGGAGTTAAGTCTTGAAAGGTTCCACATTCTTGATTAAGATATTTCATCAACCATCATTATAGAAGGAGGTGATTTTTTTTTGTTTGGGCATTCAAAATTTCACACCAACTAGATAAAAAATAGTAGTTTAAGAGTGATATTGCATAATTTAGCTATCAAGCTGACTTTATAATATAAAATAAATTCAAAAAAGGAACCTAAAATCGAACCTAAAGTTCAAGTTCTCTCTTTTATAATTCATTCCTTCTTTCATTGCATGTTATAATTGTTTTATCACTTAATTTATTTCCATAATCCCCAAAACTCAATTTTATTAGTTTCAAAAAATAATAAAATCCCAAAAAGAAGAATTTTTAGGTGAATTTGTATTAGTAAGTAGAAAACTGTGAAACTCCTCAAGTGAGACAACCCTGGTCATCTACTTCACTGCACTAGAAAAATTTAGAAATTTTATTTTTTCCATTACCTATGAAATGCGCATGTCAATAACCAATTTATTAATAATTTTTTATTAAAATAGTCATTTCTAGGTGTCAAATGGATCATTTCTCATGTAAGTTTTGGTTTAGTAGTTTTTATATTTTCATATTTATCATGGTTAGATTATATCCAAAATTTTATTAATGATATAAATACTATATTTAGTCATTATATACATATTTATATTCATCTAAAAAGGTAGATATTGAAAAATGAATTACACCATTCATGAAGATTATAGGTCATATATATGCATGAATGATTTTTCTTCACTTTTCAAAGGACGGAATAAAAGAGTAGTAAATAATAATTCACCATTATTTAATCATTATTATATTATAAATATTTATTAAATATATCCTTATTACCATGCATGTAAATAAGAAATGAAAAAATTAATAGCTTTGCTTCATGGAAGGGATAGTCTACACGTATTAATGAGCGTAGTTATCATTTTCCAATGGATGGGAAGGTAATAAGGATGATATGATATTATAATTATAGAACAATAATTATGTTATAAATATCATATATAAATATTAAACCCATTATAATAACCATCCATGAAAAATGGCGATAGAAAATGAATTGTATCACTATGTGGATGTGACAGTTCACACGTACGCACATGCGATACTTTCACTTCCCATTTATTGGAAAAGAGGGTGAATAATGAAAGTTTTATAATAATAATAAAATTTTAGTATATTTAGGAAACTTAATTAATTAATTTATAATTAATACCACAAAATTAGAGGATGTAAAAGAAGAAATAAATTGAAAGAGGCCAGGTAAGATGATTACCTCTTCTTCAGCAGGCTTCAATTAGATCATTTCATAAGGATCCAAGGTATTGTATTTTGAGAAAAAAAATACCTATAATTAATATATAGGTTAGTTGATAATATAATTGGGTATGTTTTGGTTGATCATGACATCTCAATGTGGTGTGAAGAAGGGAGGGGAGGAGTGTCCTTTTATAAGTGGGGGAGAGGGAACACTTGGAATTTATAAAAATATTAAAATATAATAATGCAAAAATCAATATAAATGATTAAAAATGGATCAAAGATTTTAGGTGCGACAGTATGATGTCTAAATATGTCCATATAATTGGATTTAGACAAGTTTAATTTGAAAAATTACCCTTATCTTATGGTTTAACCCCGGGTAAACCCGTTTTAACCTCACCATTGTAACATATTTTCACTATTTTCACTATTAATTATGAAAAAAATTAAGTTGAAATTATTAACTAATTTAAATTTTTATTATTATAAATATGGAATATATTTTTATAAAATTAAATTCACATAAGTGTCAGTATTTATTATAAAATTAAACACTCAAAACGTGATGAAAATCAGTTTTCTTGAAACATTTTTTCTTAAGTAATAAAGTTTTTATATCAAAATCCAGAAAAAATAGATTCAAATGACCTTAATTGGATTATTAATAATATAAATAAATTAATTTTACTTTTATATATATTTAAAACTAAATTATAGTTTGTAAATTCTTGAAACATATAGAAAGTTTTTAATAAAAAACAGTATTTTTTACTATTAATAAAAAATCAATGTTTTTAGAAAATTCAAAAAAGATAACTCTAAGATAATTTTGACATGATTATTTTAAAAATGAAGATAATTATTTCAAATAACCTTTATAAATAGGGTATAAAAAATTTATATTATTTTCTCACAAAATTAATAAAAACCATTTTGAAGAATTTTTTATTGATTTTAAATTTTTTTACTAAATATTGATTGCTTATTTATTACTAATAAATAACTTATATAAAACCTTTATACATATTTCTTATAATGTGCTTAATCCTATTCATACCCTCCAATCTAATAGATAGGCAATAACATGAACATTAAATAATAATTTTTTAATTGTATATTTATATCCACTTAAAGATCAGTGTTACATGTTAAGAAAGTGATCGAGCATAGTATTACAAATTTTTCTGGGTGTTACATTCAACCCCAGTTAGATAAATATCACCCTAAAAATTTAATTTCATTCATCAATGGTTGAATATTTATAAATACATTTTTTTCAAACCCACATTGTATAGATGGATAATAAAACTTCTTTTAAAAAGGGAAAGTGAGAGGGAAAAAGTTTTCCTAAAATAACACATAATTGTGTTCCGAAATAAGGATAAAAATGTTGGTACGTTTAAATATAGATATATAGGAGAAAAATTCCATCCATGTATTAATAGAGAGAGATAGAGAACATATTCATGATAAATCCAACGACCAAAAAACTATAAACCAGTGAGGGGTGAAAAGACCATAAATGCATCAAAAATGAAGTTAAAAGGATAAAATTTTAATTTCAAGATGTTTTTCCTAAAGTTGAGGGATTAATTTACTATAAATATAGATAACATGAGTATATATACTTACTGATTTCTTTCCATTTCATAATAATAATTTCATCCATTGGTTGTTCTTCGATGAATTTACACTTCCGCACTTATTACATGAAATAAATATTAAAGATGAATTTTTTAAGAAATATAATTAAATTTTGACATATAATATGATCCATAAAATAATGAAAATTTACTCCTTATTTTTAGAAATATTAAAAAAAAACAAAAATGCTAAGAACATGTTATCCAATATGGATAAATATATTAATTTCTAAAACCTCAACAGTAACCACAAAAGTTCAACTTAATCCATTCGATAAATAGTTAACTATAAGAATCCTCCCAAAATATGTTTAAGAAAATTAAAAGCTCAAAAATCTAAACGTTTTGATCATATATATTTTTTAAAGATCAACCTAATTGTAATCTCTAAAACATTTCAATCGCTCATAAGGATGTTTACAAAAAATATATACACCCAAATCTTATACTCCAAAAAATATTCTAATAATTTCCATAAATATCCCAAATCACCATAAATCCATATAAAATCATATATGGTTTCATAAATTAATTCAATATTCATTCTAAAAATTAGTTTTACCTTAATCATTTAATATTCCCAATATAGTGTGCTTAACATTAATCACTTAGTCACCAAATCACTTTTCAAACCCATGGTTATCTGTAAGATATATTCCAAAAATTTAATAGCTATTTTTTTTCATAATCAATCATAATTACCAAAACATAAATTATCATATTTACTATAAACATTATCAATAAATTTAAACTTATGTCTAAAAAATAAAAAATCATTATTCCCCAAATTACATTTTCACTAAATAATTTATAAAACAAAAGGTCTATCCCATAAATGTCTCCCAAAACATCCTTAATCATGTTAAACCAACATCACATAAATCCTAAAAAATTTAATCTATAACTTTAAACTTAAGATGAACCATATAATTAATAACCTAATACACATTAGGTTCATCCCATATCACTATTTTATATCATAGGTTTCCATATGTTCAATTCTCTCATTAATCATAATGGTTTATAAAGAAAATGTAAACTAATAAAAGAATACCCCCTAGGAGTGTCAAAATAGGTGTGCAATAAGGTCACACTTACTATTCACTATAATGATGGCTAACATTTATTCAACAAACACTTTTTGGGGGTTTAAACCCTAGATGAATTGGATCTAAAACCACACCCACTTGTCGTATCTATAAAGGGATGCATTTCTAAGAAAACATCATAATATTTACCTCACCAATATTTTTATGATATATTCCTATGATTAGACATATACTCAAAGAATTTAAATAGTGTTATTTCCCATTATATATTTTTTACTAAATATATTTTTCAAGGTTTCTACTAAAATTTATCTAATACCAACTATAAGGACCCTAACTCTTACATCCCAAAGTCGGTGGTTACTTTATTACATTACCATAAGATATAAGAAATCATGTCACAAAGGGATATACTATTTAGTAGTCTTGGTAAAATAAATAAATACTTAAATCTAAAATTACATCTGAAAACCTAAAATATAAAAAAGTGAAATTAAATATTTTTCATCCTTTAACTCATTCAACGATTCTTTCTCCACATATCGGGAAATGGAAACAAAATAAGGGTGATTCCAAATACTCAGTAAGGATTATGTACAAAAATATCTATCATGAGTAAATAATGCATAATAAATATGGAAATATAAATAATTAAAAAAAATTACATTAATTCAATAACTTGAGAATGAAGAATAATATGACAAAAATAAATGATGATAAAATAATGTCATATAAATAATCACGTGAGCTTGAAACTTATCATTGGATATTATAACTATTTAAATAATCACATGTAAATTAGTAACTAATTTTATAATGATGCAATTCATAATTTTGAACATCTTAAAATTAACATCGAGTCCTTATGACAAGACATCATAAATATACCATCAAGGCCTCATGCTAATACATATTACATAAATGGGCAATAACTTGGCCAAAATATCGAACAAATTTTGTCTTATGAGACCTACTAATGCATCATGAGGAAATGTAATTCTATGCCCCACCCATTACTTAATTTGTCTAATGGATTCCTCATATGAATAAATAATATATCTTAATCAACAAGCCTTAATAATCAATAATTGTCCATATTGGGAGAACTAGCATATGAAATGGCAATACTTTCCCCATTCAAACTGATCATAATGTATATAAAGAAATAATTTGGATGTTATCATTAGATTATATCCTAAGTAAATAATTATTTTAGAAAAAATTATGATGACATAGATGAATATATTTTTAAAAGATCACTGGAAGATTTCTTGAAGAAAATACACTTTTGAATTCAAAAATTTAAAAATTTCAAAAATATTTAAGAAAATATTTTATTTTGAAATAAATATGAAAAATTTTCAATTATGCTTCAAATCATTAAGCATTCATGGTGTTTTGAAATTCTGGTCGTGACATGTACATTAAAACAATTATTCCTTACACATTTTTGGAAAAACAATTCAATAGTACATTGTTTGAAAAACAATAAGAAGATTAATTCTAAAACAATATAAAAAAATCAAACATGGGTAAAATTTAATTTAAAAAAACACAGTTTAATATTAAAAACATTATTGAAATCATTTATATAAAACATGGATATTGAATAAAAATGATTTTCGACCGAGGAGAGAAATAAAACCAGTTTTCCATAAAAAAACATTATTTCAACCTATCGATTTCTTAAAGAGAGGAAAATTAAAAGAAAACTTGTAACTTATAGAAATAAATATAAGAGATAAAAATATATAGTGTTTAAGATATAAAGATAAAATAATTCCCATAGTAGAGACTTAAACCTAAACAATCCATAATAATGATGAGATTGTGAAATAAACCTTTACTAGTTTGGTAACATTTGATTAATAACCCCAATGAAAGAAATAAATTCAAATAAAAATTTAAATACCATGAATATAAGGATATTAATTATGCAATATAAAAAATGGGAATTAGATACACCTAATTAATGTATATATATATATATATATAACATAACATATTTCACATAGATGATAATTTGATATGATAAACTCTTAAAATGATTGTATCATTGAAGAAAGAATTAGTCAAAGAAGTGATTATGTGTAAAAAATATATATACAAATTAAAAAAAATTTATGTATAACATAAAATAACCATAGGTCATTACACATATAATATTACCATATAAAATACAATGAAGAATTAATATGACCTAATGAATATAAATTTAGTTATGAAACACCTTACAACTTGGTAAATTTCAAATTAAATACCCTTAGATGAAATATTTTTAATTAAAACTTAAAATAAAATGATGTGTGAAGGATTCATGATATAAAATGGAAGATGGAAATATATACCATAGAAAATAAATTAGTTGTATAACATTTAAATATGCCTCAATGAAGAGATACTGATAAGAAACACCTTATATCAGGTCTGATGTGATTTAAAAGCTCTATAAACATCTGTATAATAAATTTAAATTTAACACAATTCTATAAAATAAGAATTTAAATAATAATAATACCATATATTATTCAATTATAACATCTAAACATCCATTTATTAACATTTTCTTAATAAAATCATTTTTTAGGTGTTATCTGTGTCGTTTTTCATATAAGTTTTGGTTTTGTAGTTCAGGTCCTTTTATATTTATCATAGTAACATCATATCCATAATTATAATCATGACATAAATATCATATATATTCCTTATATAAATATTTATAATCATCAATAAATGGTAGACATTAGGACACGCATATGCATGGATGTTGTTTTCAGTTTTCGATGGATTGAATGAAATAATGGTAAATAATAACTCAACTTTATAAAATAATTATTACATCACATATATCATATAAATTAATTAAATATACCCACTTTTCAATCCATGTATAGTGTATAAGAAATAATTAATCACATCACTTCATAGAAGTGGTGGACCACACATACGCACGAGTGAAGTTGTTATTATCTAATAGATAAGAATGTAAGAGGGATGATACGATATTATAACTATAGAATAATAATTATATCATAAATATAATATATAAAAATTAATCCCATCATTATATCTATCCCTAGAAATTTTTTATGGAAGATGAATTATATTGCTACATCTAGGCGGTAGTCCACACATATACACGACTGATACTTTCATTTTTTATTTAATAGAAAAGAGGGTTAATAATGGTGGTTACATAATCATAATAAACATTCAGTAGATTTATGATACATAATTATTATTTATGATGAACACTATATAATAATAGGAGTAAGAAGAAGAAATAAATTGAAAGAGGTCAGGAAGGATGATTACCACTTCTTGAGTAGGCCTTCTTTAGATTATTAATTAAGGACCCTTGGAATGGTATTTTTAGAAGCAAACCCACTAATTACTAGATATGTAAGTTTAGACGAGAATTGGGTAGAGTTTGGTTAAGATATGTGGCTCAAAGTGGTGTAAATAAGAGGGGTAGGGGTGTCTTTTTATAAGCGGGGGAGAGGACACACTTGGAATTTCTAAAAAGATTAAAATATAATAATTTCATACTCAATAAAATTTCTTACAACTAGAAATAGATTCTAATATAGGATAATAATAGGTCAAAATATTTCCATAAAAAATGATTTAAATATGTTTAATTAGAAAAACTACCCTTATCTCTTGGTTTAACCCCTGATAAACACGTTTTAACCTTACCATCGTAACATATTTTTATAATTTTTACTATTCATTATGAAAAAAACTAAGTTTACATTATTAAATAATATAAACTATAGTAATTAAAATTATGGAATCCATTTTATCAAATTAAATTCATAGAAGTGGTAGGAAATAGTTTAAATGAAACCTGAAAAACACGATGAAAATCTATTTTCCAAAAAATTATTTTCTTATCTAATAAAACATTTATATCAAAAAAAAATATAAAATTGATTCAAATAACCTTAATTGGATTATTAATAATATAAAATAATTAATTCTAATTAGAAACCAATTTAAATAAAAAATTCAACTCTATAAATTTTTGAATCGAAAAGACAGATTTCAATAAAAATTAGTATTTTATATTATTTATTAAAAATACAATCATTAAAGAAAATTCAAAAAATGTCACTCTGAGATAATTTAAAAATGACTAATTCAATAATTAATTTAATTTTTTCAAATAATATTTTTAAATAAAGTAGAAATTAACTATATTATTTGATCAAAAAAGTAATAAAAACAATTTTTTGAGAAAAAATTTATTTTTTAAATTTTAAAATGAATTTTAAAAAAATTTATCACTTATTTATTATTAATAAATACATTTTATAAAACCTTTATAATTATTTTTCATAATATGGATAGTCCTTTTCATACTCACCAATATAATGGGTAGTTGATAACTATTACATTGAATAATAATATTTTAATATTTTATTGCAGTTTGCTTAAAGCTCTATGTAGTGTGTTAAGCATGCTATCTACCATAGTATTCTAAAATTTTTAGGTGCTTCAATCTTTAATACTATTTAATTATTATACATGTCAAGGATCTAAACTAATGTTTGTGTGTAAGAACACTTTTTTTCAATATATTGGGGACTTATAGCAAGTATAGTTTCCTTATTTCTCTTATTGACTTCATACTGAATGGACTTAATATTGAGGGTGTACTTATATTCCTCCAAAGATCTCAAATTTTCTTCCCAATTATCTTTTAACTTATGAATTTTATCTTCATTTATTTTTATTTTCTCAATTATAGAGTTATCCAAATCCTTTATTTTATTACTCTCATATACAAGTTGGGAAGACTTGACATCCATGGAGACTTTATGAGGATTCTCGAATGAATGAAACATTTCTTTTAAGACATCCTTAAAAAAATTTGTCACATAAAAACCATTATAATTTTTCATAAAATAAGAACATTTATTCATTTCAAAGATAGAGAAAGTATTCCTTTTCTTTTACTAGCTTAGTGGAAGTACTGTAGGAGCTCATTTTCATTACCAATATTTCTTTCATTGCATTCTCTTCTTCCCCATGACGTGATTTTTCAACAATCAGTCCCTTAATATATGAAAAAATTTATTCAAAAACTTCTATGGGGACCTTTTTAATGTCATTATTAATTTAAAAATAAATATAAATAAATGTCTTAGTAAATATAATATTCATAGTGTGAACCAAATTCACCAGAGGAATCGTTATCAATAGATTTTTCAAGACACTCACCACTCTGACTAACTTTAGCTATTGGCTATTCCTCTTTCTTATTTAATCAAAATTTGATATTTCTTTCCTTTTTATTATACTATTTTGTCATGTTCTATAATAATACCACCAAATTGTTTCTAAAATTAATAGAATTATATTATTCTATCGGGGTATCTTCTCAAACATATGAAATATTCCCTTCATATATATTAGATAAAACAATTGGAAGAATTTTTTTATTCTTTTTAGAGTTACCCTGTAACAGCCCAAGATTTTATGAAAAATATTCTTTTTAATTTCACTAATGTCTTGTGTTGTACGCAACACAAAAAGGAGCTTGCACAACATGCATCCTTGACTTTCCTTGCATTACACGAAATCGCAACCTTCCTCGATAGCGTGTGTAGTACGTAATACTGAGTTTCACGAAACAACGATATGCTATTAAAATATTATTAAAACTAGCCGTTATGAATAGTAATAACCACTTTTTAAATTTTAGAAATTTTAGATCTCAAAATGGACTTCATTTTTGGATTCGGAGTATCGAATTTATCCTAAGGTGAAATTTTGGTACTTTTCGGATAACTTTCATATTCTGATGAATAGTGAAAATTACTAAATTATAATTAAAAACAACTTTTTTAATCGAAATAATTAATAGTGATGAATCATTAATTTGAGTGGTTTTAAAGTATATTTAGAATATATTTTTACAATTTAATACTATGTTGGTCATTGGATGTAATTTCACATTTAAACCAGACATAATCAAGTGTCAATCTTTTGATATATATTGTTTCTTAAAAACACGCTCTTTGTTTTAACAGCGGGATTTAATTATAAAATTAATTAATGCAACTTCTATGATATGAATTTGGTAAAATAGACTTCATTTTTGAATTAGGAATATGAAATATAGCTTAGGATGAAATTTTGGCATTGTTCTGAAAAACATCAATTTTTGATGAATAGTGAAACTACTAAGTGGTAGTTAAAAAAAATTAATTTCTTCATAAATATTAATTTTACCACTTCTGTGAATGGAATTTCAAAAATCCGAGAGACACGGTTGATGTCAGTAAGTAAAATGTGGTTCAATGAGATGAAAATAATTTTTGGTGAATAGTAACTTTTTACTTTTATTTACCACGGTTAAAAGTAAATAGTGTAATTAAGGGTAAAAATGATATTATTATTACCCTAAAACATGTCCTAATTCTATTGGACAAGTGTAATTCGACCCAAAAAAAGCTTAGGAATAAAATATGACCATTTAGGCCCACTTGGATTAGATTAGGACATTTATTATTATTTAATTCAAAGAAGAGTTAAAAGAGTTAAAATCAAATTTTATTTACTAAAACATTTTTAATATAGGGTTACACATAAGATAAATTAGATTATAAATATTCATTAGAAATCTAAAAGGATTTCCTACATAATGATAGTTTATTTATAATTTTTAGACTTTAAATGAATTAATTTATTTATGACACAACGATGATGCAGTAATTACCCTTTTAAAGAAATATTAACATAATTGATGTTATAAATGCTCAAATGAATGTAATTTGAGAATTTTTATGAATTCCACTAATTTTCTAGGTTACTATGATATATTAGTGTTGAGTTAACCAACTTGTTTCGAACATATAATTCTGTTATGACTTTCACAAAAATCATATATCAAATAGTGTCAAAATTGACACAAAATAGTTTTTAAATCAAATATTATATTATTAATTGTTATTTTATTCCGAAAAATCTAAGTTTCGGCCAAATGACTTAGATAAGGATATATATATTAATAATAAACAATTTGGGGTTCGTTTGGCATGTTATAGTAAGTGTATTAACCATATAGTGAAAGAAAACAAAAAGACACGGTAAAAGTTAATTTATTTAACTTAGAGTTAAATCTAATTGATAAGGTTAAAATAATACCCTAAACTTGTCTAAATCCTATTGGTTGATAGGAGTCCGACCCATCCCCACTTTAGCTTCGAAATAAGACCCTTTGGAACCATTATAAACCGATTTTGACATTAATATAAAATAATATTTTGAGGTATTCCTAAGGTGCCCCTCTCCTCCCTTATAAAAGGACACCTCCTCCCCCTCCTCCTCACACCAATTTGAGCACTCAATCTCGGCCAACCCCTGCCAAAATCTCTTCTCCACTTCCCTAGAAACATCCTAGAGGTTCTGGTCTTACTCAAAGACCAATTTTAGTTCCCTAAGAGGAGGTCTCAAAGAGGCGCTTCAAAGAAGAGGTAATTACCGTTACCAATTCTTTCATCTTTATTTCTTCTTCCACTTCTTCTTCTTAGGTTGTTTAATTATAAAGTAATAACATCAGTATCACTCATATACTGATATGTTATTATAAGTATGAAACAACCCTATTTCACAATCTATCCATCCTACGGAAAAAGAAATCACCGCGCGTGCGTACATACGGAATACCGTCTCCACGCCGTGGTGTAATCTATTTTCCACCACCACCTTACATGGATGGGTATAATGGTGTAATGAATAACTATAAATAGTTATTACAACATCATATTGAGTCTGATATTTTGTATAATCCACTCCAATTCAATTCAATATTTATGGAAATGATATCATCGCTCGTGCGTACGTACGGACTACCGTCTCCACGACGCGATGAGATTCATTCTCCATGTTAACCATTTAAGAATGATTATAAAGTATATATAAGAAATAATAATTAAATATATGACATTATAAAGCTACTGGATTTATGTATATATATATATATGTATGTCATCTACTTACTTCCATTCAAGACAATAAGGAAAGGAAAACCGCGTTCATGCGTACGTACGGACTACCGTCTCCATGAATGGTGTTTTTCATTTCATTTATCTATCTATTATATATATATATACTGAATATATATTATATATAAATCATATTTTATATTCTAGAAGTAAGTAAATCATGATATAAGTAATAATAATGTCAAGAACAACAAGTCAAAACACCTACGATAAATGAAACGATTTTACCCAAAACGCTTCTTTAACATGGAATTTACAAAAGAACGGGTAATATAATGTCATAAGTGAACCATATATGATATCATAACAATGAATATGATTCTGTAATAAGTCAATGACATTATTTAAATCATTATACAGGAGGTTCGGACACATACGAAGCAAATCGGACCTAAGGTAAGGGAAATATCACAATCTCATTTTTATCCGAGATTGTTTATACTTTGGTATTTACTGGGGTGTATTTTATCATCCACATCCATGTTTACTCAATATGTAATATTGTTTCCATCCACCTACAATTTCTTAAATCCAATTTTACCCTTCGGTGAGTTTTTAGTAAAAGATATGAAAGGAATCTTTTGTCGTTTTTCGTACGAGGTACTTTTTGACTTTTCTGACAAAAGTACGAAGAATGTTTTTTTTAACTTATACGGCATGAATGGATTTTTAAAACATTATTTACAAGAAGCTTCCTTTACAAGTTTTCAAGTTTATTTTTAATCAACTTCTTTTAGTTTATAATTTTATGACATTTTAAGAAAGGAAAAGTGTTTTTGAAGTAGAAAGGATATTTTCCTCAAGAATGGAGTTCAAATGTTTTATCAAAATTATTTTCCATCTAAGATAATATAGAGTTCTGTTTTTATCCCTTTTATTACATTGATTTGATTATGTTGTGAGGGAATTATTTTTATGAAGTCATTTACCTTATATGGTTTGTTTTATGATGTCATGATGTTTCAAGAATCCCATTTTTGTTACATGTGTTACGCGATGATGTATGATTTATGATTATGTGGCACACATAAGAAAGGATTCATTATAAGATGGGTGGGACCTATATCTCCCTCCAATTCATTGGGTAAAGATTTTATATCTCATGAGATAGACATGGCTGGAACGGAAGGTTATACCGGTTCAGTGAAACATGACTGAAACGAGGGTGACTCGGTTCAGAAAGGGACTTTGTCCACTAAGATAGTCTTGGCAATGAGTATTGACTAACAAGAAATGATTCTCTATGATTATGTGTGTATGCCAAAAAGTTTCATGTTTTAAGTTATGATTATTATGATTACATTTCACTGCCATGATTTATCCCATGTTATGAAATTATGATCTCTTTTGCAGGTTAAGATTTCCAAAAGTTATGTGCTTGTGTATACGATGAGATTTATATTTCTTTTGTTTACCCTTACTGAGCATTTGAGCTCACCCTTTTATGTTTTCTTTTCCCCAGGATATAAAGAAATGTTTTAGGTAAAAAAAAGGGAAGATCTTTATGGGAGATATTGGAGATCTTTCACCACGATTAGAAGATTATGTTCCGAGTTTCCAAAGACACTAAACTGTTACGATCCTTGTGTGTGTATTTTTTGTTATGTACTAAGTATTCCGCAAAAGTAATGTAATGTCTATGTACGTCTAGCTTCGGGTCTCTATAGTTGGTATCAGAGGAAATGTTTAGTCAACCTTTGGAAACTAGGATGCGAGAACTTTAGTGAGATCCCTAGAGATATTTCTAAGGTATGTCTAGGGATGTCCCTAAGGTTAAGTATACGTATAGGTTATAGTACTAGAATTACGCTAACGATCATAGAATTAAACATAAGATGTTAGATATTGAAGGTACTCCCCCTTTATTATGTTGTTTTCCCTAGCATGATTTTTGCCTCTCACACTATTCTTTTTGGGTTTTAGACGATGGCTGGAACCCGAAGGAACCGTGTTGATCAATGCAATGGACAATGCAATGATTGCCCTCCTGAACAAACAAATGTTATGGGAGATGGAGTGCAAAATCTTATTGCTATACTTACACAAACTATGAATCATTCTGGACTTCCAAATGAGCAGAGAAGGGAACAATATTCTATTGAGTCCTTCATGAGGCAACGTCCACCTTCTTTCAGTGGGTCTTCTGATCCACTTATTGCTGAACAATGGATCAGTACCACTGAAAAGATATTTTCAGTTCTTCAATGTTCTGAGCATGATAAAGTCATCTTAGCAGTATATCGTTTGGAAGGTGAAGCTGATCAATGGTGGAATCTTATCAAGAATACGAGGCAAAAAGATGAAATTGAGTCTATGGAATGGGACGAGTTCAAGAACTTATTTTTCAATAAGTACTTCCCTCGTATTCTTCGAACAAAGATGGAGAAGGAGTTTCTTGAACTAAAGAAAAAGGATGATGAATCTGTTGGTATATACGAAGCGAATTTTACAAGACTTGCAAGGTATGCATCTGGCATTATCATCCAACCTGAAAGTAAAGTTGATCGATTTTTCAGTGGCTTAAAACCAAGTCTTCGAAGGGCATTAGCTATAAGAGACTTCAGTAGCTATGAAGAAATTGTGCGTTGGGCTATCAAGGTAGAAATGGAAGTTGTTGTTACATATCCATCTCATGGTTTTGACAAGAAACGAAAGATGGAGTTCAAGGAGATATCTCAGAATAATGGTGAAAAGAAGATGAATGTTTCCTTATGCACAAAGTGTGGAAAGAAGCATGGTGGAGATTGTCTTAAAGGGACTAGAAAATGTTTTAAGTGTGGAAAAGAAGGTCATCGAGTAGCTGAGTGTCGAAGTAATGGAAAAAGGGTTTCTAATGATGTGAACAAAGCAAACACTGCAGAGAACGCACCACCAACACTTCAATGCTTCAAGTGCAAGGAAATGGGACATTATGCCAATAAATGCCCTAATCCATGGGTTAGTGATGATCAACATGAGCAAACACTGAAGGAAAAGGACAAAGGGAAGTCACATGCGATCACTATTGGAAATGTTGAATATGACAACGATGTGGCGTAATGATTAAGTGTTTATGTAATGGGATTCCAAAATAATGTTGTATCATTGAGTATTGCAATATTTATTGATGTGGTATTCAAAGTGATTGAGATATTTTTTGGAAATAAGATGATATGCGCATAATGAAGGGAAAACAAGAAAATGAAATGTTTAATAGTATTCATGAGCTCATGATTGATATAAGGACTAAGTGATATCATGGTTTGAGTATATAGAATTTTGAGGATTTTGGTATGTGGAAAGTGTTAAATTTTAACTGCATTCATGTTTTCACTAAGGTTCGATGGGTATTCAAGAGAATACATGATTAAGGACTTTGAATGTTTAGAATGTGACCAACAAGACATATCTTATGGGGATCAACGATGGTATTAAATCTCTGGTAATTGTTTTCACTATATTATGAGAGTGGACAACAGTATTATGGGTAAGCCTAAAGATTGGAATGGATTATGTTGGATTAAGTTAGTATTGTTTAAGGATAGAAGTTTTTTTTCTCGATATTATTGATGGGATGTTATAGTAATATAGTTTTAGAAAAAGGACAACATGCAGGACGGGTGACAGCCCATCGCGTTGGACAAGGCTGTGGGAATCGAACCCACAACCAAAGTGCGACTGGCCTTTATCGCCTACCACTGGCCTACAGGAAGTCCCTGTTTAGTAGAAACTAGTTTTATTATATTAAACAATATGATATATGAAGTATAAGTCCATTTTAGGAACCATATGTGATTAATCTCACTATAGATCGACTTATATAAGTTTTGATAACCTTTTGTTTGAGACAGATGGAATGACCCGTCATTCTATCACATGATCTGCTAACACTTCACGAAAAACAAATTCAACTTCATTTATTTAAGAGATGAAGTGGAAATTGTTAAAGGCACGAACAACAGTGAGATTGTACCAAAATAAAGTAAGTATTTATTCTAATTCAAATTCTTTAACTTTAGGGAAACGATCTTGAAAACCAAAAAAATGTTGTCCTAGTGATCTTATATCTGATTAATCGGATGGTACCTTAGATCGTCACAAAGTTATGGATTTGTGATTGTTGGCTTTTCCATAGCCATGTTCTCTACCACTCTCCATCAGAACATGATGGTTAGATTTTTCTTCCATATCCATATTTTCACCTATGTGGAAACCCAGTGATTAGTTTATTTGGGTAACCGTTAAGTTTCATACTTTTGTTTTAAAATATTGGTTTTGGTATTCCTTTTTACGATGTGGGTTTCTATTAAAGAAACTTTCGAATAGTAAACCATTTATAACCTCGACGAATTTCGAGGCAAAAATTCATTTTAAGGGGGGGTAGAATGTAACAACCCAAGATTTTATGAAAAATATTCTTTTTAATTTCACTAATGTCTTGTGTTGTACGCAACACAAAAAGGAGCTTGCACAACATGCATCCTTGACTTGCCTTGCATTACACGCAATCACAACCTTCCTCGATAGCGTGTGTAGTACGTAATACTGAGTTTCACGAAACAACGATATGCTATTAAAATATTATTAAAACTAGCCGTTATGAATAGTAATAACCACTTTTTAAATTTTAGAAATTTTAGCTCTCAAAATGGACTTCATTTTTGGATTCGGAGTATCGAATTTAGCCTAAGGTGAAATTTTGGTACTTTTCGGATAACTTTCATATTCTGATGAATAGTGAAAATTACTAAATTATAATTAAAAACAACTTTTTTAGTCGAAATAATTAATAGTGATAAATCATTAATTTGAGTGGTTTTAAATTATATTTAGAATATATTTTTACAATTTAATACAATGTTGGTCATTGGATGTAATTTCACATTTAAACCAGACATAATCAAGTGTCAATATTTTGATAGATATTGTTTCTTAAAAACAGGCTCTTTGTTTTAACAGCGGGATTTAATTATAAAATTAATTAATGCAACTTCTATGATATGAATTTGGTAAAATAGACTTCATTTTTGAATTCGGAATATGAAATATAGCTTAGGATGAAATTTTGGCATTGTTCTGAAAAACAACAATTTTTGATGAATAGTGAAACTACTAAGTGGTAGTTAAGAAAAATTAATTTCTTCATAAATCTTAATTCTACCGCTTCTGTGAATGGAATTTCAAAAATCCGAGAGACACGGTTGATGTCAGTAAGTAAAATGTGGTTCAATGAGATGAAAATAATTTTTGGTGAATAGTAACTTTTTTACTTTTATTTACCACGGTTAAAAGTAAATAGGGCAATTAAGGGTAAAAATGATATTATTATTACCCTAAAACATGTCCTAATTCTATTGGACAAGTTTAATTAGACCAAAAACAATCTTAGGAATAAAATATGACCATTTAGGCCCACTTGGATTAGATTAGGACATTTATTATTATTTAATTCAAAGAAGAGTTAAAAGAGTTAAAATCAAAGTTTATTTACTAAAACATTTTTAATATAGGGTTACACATAAGATAAATTAGATTATAAATATTAATTAGAAAGATAAAAAGATTTCCTACATAATGATATTTTATTTATAATTTAGACTTTAAATAAATTTATTTATTTATGACACAACGATGATGCAGTAATTTCCCTTTTAAGGAAATATTAACATAATTGATGTTATAAATGCTCAAATGAGTGTAATTTGAGACTTTTTATGAATTCCACTAATTTTATAGGTTACTATGATATATTAGTGTTGATTTAACCAACTTTTTTCGAACATATAATTCTCTTATGACTTTCACAAAAATCATATATCAAATAGTGTCAAAATTGACACAAAATAGTTTTTAAATAAAATATTATATTATTAATTGTTATTTTATTCCTAAAAATCTAAGGTTCATCCAAATGACTTAGATAAGGATTTATATATTAATAATAAACAATTTGGGGTTCGTTTGGCATGTTATAGTAAGTTTATTAACCATATAGTGAAAGAAAACAAAAAGACACGGTAAAAGTTAAATTATTTAACTTAGAGTTAAATCTAATTGATAAGGTTACAATAATACCCTAAACTTGTCTAAATACTATTGGTTGATAGTATTTAGAGCCATCCCCACTTTAGCTTCGAAATAAGACCCTTTGGAACCATTATAAACCGATTTTGACATTAATATAAAATAATATTTTGAGGTATTCCTAAGGTGCCCCTCTCCTCCCTTATAAAAGGACACCTCCTCCCCCTCCTCCTCACACCAATTTGAGCACTCAAGCTCGGCCAAACCCTGCCAAAATCTCTTCTCCACTTCCCTAGAAACATACTAGAGGTTCTGGTCTTCCTCAAAGACCAATTTTAGTGCCCTAAGAGGAGGTCTCAAAGAGGCGCTTCAAAGAAGAGGTAATTACCGTTACCAATTCTTTCATCTTTATTTCTTCTTCCACTTATTCTTCTTAGGTTGTTTAATTATAAAGTAATAACATCAGTATCAATCATATACTGATATGTTATTATAAGTATGAAACAACCCTATTTCACAATCTATCCATCCTACGGAAAAAGAAATCACCGCGCGTGCGTACGTACGGAATACCGTCCCCACGCCGTGGTGTAATCTATTTTCCACCACCACCATACATGGATGGGTATAATGGTGTAAATAATAACTATACATAGTTATTACAACATCATATTGATTCTGATATATTGTATAATCCACTCCAATTCAGTTCAATATTTATGGAAATGATATCATCGCTCGTGCGTACGTACGGACTACCGTCTCCACGACGCAATGAAATTCATTCTCAATGTTAACCATTTAAGAATGATTATAAAGTATATATAAGAAATAATAATGAAATATATGACATTATAAAGCTACTGGATTTATGTATATATATATATATATGAATTTCATCTACTTACTTCCATTCAAGACAATAAGGAAAGGAAAACAGCGTTCATGCGTACGTACAGACTACCGTCTCCATGAACGGTGTTTTTCATTTCATTTATCTATCTATTATATATATATATATACTGAATATATATGATATATAAATCATATTTTATATTCTGGAAGTAAGTAAATCATGATATAAGTAATAATAATGTCAAGAACAACAAGTCAAAACACCTACGATAAATGAAACGATTTTACCCAAAACGCTTCTTTAACATGGAATTTACAAAAGAACGGGTAATATAATGTCATAAGTGAACCATATATGATATCATAACAATGAATATGATTCTGTAATAAGTCAATGACATTATTTAAATCATTATACAGGAGGTTCGGACACATACGAAGCAAATCGGACCTAAGGTAAGGGAAATATCACAATCTCATTTTTATCCGAGATTGTTTATACTTTGGTATTTACTGGGGTGTATTTTATCATCCACATCCATGTTTAATCAATATGTAATATTGTTTCCATCCACCTACAATTTTTTAAATCCAATTTTACCCTTCGGTGAGTTTTTAGTAAAAGATATGTAAGGAATCTTTTGTCGTTTTTCGTACGAGGTACTTTTTGACTTTTCCGACAAAAGTACGAAGAATGTTTTTTTTAACTTATACGGCATGAATGGATTTTTAAAAAATTATTTCCAAGAAGCTTCCTTTACAAGTTTTCAAGTTTATTTTTTATCAACTTCTTTTAGTTTAGAATTTTATGACATTTTAAGAAAGGAAAAGTGTTTTTGAAGTAGAAAGGATATTTTCCTCAAGAATGGAGTTCAAATGTTTTATCAAAATTATTTTCCATATAAGATAATATAGAGTTCTGTTTTTATCCCTATTATTACATTGATTTGATTATGTTGTGAGGGAATTATTTTTATGAAGTCATTTACCTTATATGGTTTGTTTTATGATGTCATGATGTTTCAAGAATCCCATTTTTGTTACATGTGTTATGCGATGATGTATGATTTATGATTATGTGGAACACATAAGAAAGGATTCATTATAAGATGGGTGGGACCTATATCTCCCTCCAATGCATTGGGTAAAGATTTTATATCTCATGAGATAGACATGGCTGGAACGGAAGGTTATACCGGTTCAGTGAAACAGGACTGAAACGAGGGTGACTCGGTTCAGAAAGGGACTTTGTCCACTAAGATAGTCTTGGCAATGAGTCTTGACTAACAAGAAATGATTCTCTATGATTATGTGTGTATGCCACAAAGTTTCATGTTTTCAGTTATGATTATTATGATTACATTTCACTGCCATGATTTATCCCATGTTATGAAATTATGATCTCTTTTGCAGGTTAAGATTTCCAAAAGTTATGTGCTTGTGTATACGATGAGATTTATATTTCTTTTGTTTACCCTTACTGAGAATTTGAGCTCACCCTTTTATGTTTTCTTTTCCCCAGGATATAAATAAAGGTTTTAGGTAAAAAAAGGGAAGATCTTTATGGGAGATATTGGAGATCTTTCACCACGATTAGAAGATTACGTTCCGAGTTTCCAAAGACACTAAACTATTACGATCCTTGTGTGTGTATTTTTTTTATGTACTAAGTATTCCGCAAAAGTAATGTAATGTCTATGTACGTCTAGATTCGGGTCTCTACATACCCATTTCTATGATACATATTGTATGAACTCAAAATATTCAATCAGAGGGAACCTATACTCTGATACCACTTGTAGTGTCCTAGTGAAACATATAAAGACACCTAGGGGGGCATGAATCAGCTGTGAAAACATTGACAAAATTCCAAATCTCCTCTTAACTTATACCATTTGGTATTTGTACCCCTGATAAATGCTATTATATAATTGTATCCTTTACATTTTACCTAAGAGGAACAACCACATAGAATGTATAAATATAAATAAGAGATCAAGGTACCATATTTTTACAAGGTATTTCCCTAATGTGGACAAACCACTTATTGTCATGTAGACTCTCATTGATTCATGGATTCTACACTATAATGGAATCACCCATTTTAATGGGTGGATATATATCATACTGAAACTAATTTTTTTATTTGACATAGGTTCAATCAATATATCATATCGATGATAGTCAGCTATATTACAAAGTAAGATATGTATGTCTCTAGTAGTTTTGGTATACTCACACACTAGGAGTTACTTTTCAGCTTCCACCACTTAAATTAGATTTTCTATTTTCATTGGGTGAATCTATACTAATAATATTGGATATTCTTCCTCATCTTAGAAAGAATTTGATTTCCAGAATGCCTTCAATCAAAGAACATGAAACTCATCCTATGAATCTATAAAACATGTAAAAATTTACAAAAATATATTTATACCAACTCACATTGGTTCTCAAATACTGAAAGGATCAACACAAAATACCAATACTTGCACTCCACATAGGTCCACCCTATTTTCTTCTTTATTCTTATCAATATAGAAAGCTCGGTTATAAAAATAATCAATGAAAAACAAAGATTTATCACCTCATACTCATTATCTGTTGGACCACATTTCAATACTTTCTTTACAACCAAAAAACATTCTTAGGATTCACACACTTTCCCTTCCTTAATATAAGTTTCATTAGTTTCCCTATCTTTATATCTAGGAGCTATGTTGCTTCTCAGTTTCTTATTATTCTCACCACTTTCAAAATATCATCAAATTCTTATTTGTTTTGTATGGAAACATTGATGTTTTTTATATAATCCCCTCAATATCCACTCTGCTCACATGCATAATAAAATCATTAAAATCATTATTTATTTTAAAAATACCATAATGGGTATATTGAGAAGTCAAAGTATCCACTATCCAAAAATCAATATAATAAAATACACATATAAGATTTCCATGTCTTCATATGAAATGATTTTTAAACTCAAAGTGTATTCCAAGAGTACTCTTATTAAATGCGAATCATTTTTGAGACACAACTAAAAAAATATTTCCTTATTCTTCAATATTCTCAACTTAAATATACTATAATTCTCAAAGTATATCCACACAATCAAAACTCCATGATTCAAATATGTATTTAATTATAAAACACTCATTTTTTGTGGAATATAACTCATTATTACATCTGAAAAAATTTGATTCACATGTAACACAAGACTTGAGTAACAGATCTTTCTTCAATATAAATAAATTATAATTACTTTTAAAAACTCAAGAATTTATTTTTCTCTTTTAAGAATCACTTATTTAAACAAATTTTATCTATTTATTATCAATTGATTATTTTTTTCCACATTTCAATATTATATCATGGCCCTAGAAATATTCATGACATTATTATCTCTTGATCACTCTTTAAGAATTATCAAATTTCACTTTATTCAGAATTAATGAATTGTAGAAATTCCATTTATCATATTGATTTGATCTTTTAATTTACATTGACGAATATTTAAACCATTTTTACTTTGAATCTTGGATCACACCAAATGTTAGGTGTTTGTGATGTTTGTAAAATGATTGAATAACTATTTCATTATCTAAAATAATCTTTTTCTCATTAGATTGAATTCAGAAAACTCATGTTTTAATCTAGGAAAACATAAAAATTTTATCTAAGTGTTGATGTATTATGTTAGGGAATTGAAATAATTTCATTCACTAAGGATTAGGATTAAATATAGAAGAGTAAAAATCAGTTCCAAATGAATTATAATCAGTTAAGTTTCAAAAAAATTTCCTAAGTATAATGTGATATGATCTAAAAAATACATAGGATGAGCATAAAGATTTACGACAAATTATTATAATCTTTAATTACATAGTGGATGAAGTTTTATGATCACGAATTTATAAATTTTGAGAAAATTAAAGTGTCATATAGGAGGAAGGAAAGTCAAATAACGATTTATTATGGCTATAAAAGACTTACATTTAGAACCTAAATAATTATGATCACTATAAGGTCATAAAATCCAATAGGAAAATTTATACATTTAGGGCTTATCGATTTTTCATTGGACTCAAAAATTCTATATTTCTTTAAATAACTTCAAAATGAATTACAATGACTCCATTACATTTCTAGATTCATCAAACCATAATACAACCTCTTTAAATATTTATTATAATTATTAAAATGATTTCAAAATTCTTTAAGAAAATTTCAAAGGTGTTGTAAAAAATAAAAAACTCATATTAGAGAATTTTAACAAACGTTTCTACCTGCTCAGTTGTATCCTTTCTAAAATCAATAACGATATATCTCTAATCACATATAACATTAGCTAGAAGTTTTAAAATAGTATATCCACTATAATAAACATGATTTTTACATATTAAATGTTTTATATAGATTTAGAAAATTTTCTCAAACATGATGAACTTGTGTTACACCTGTTATTCATAGACATACAAGATGTCCAACCAAAGGTTCAACAACCAACTCTTTTTTTCACTGCTACTTCCATTCATTAAGGTCTATGTTTCTTATTCCAATTTTTATGAACTTTTTATATATATTAAAACTAGAAAAAATATTCATCTGATGTGTAAGGTTTTAGCAATCTATTTTACCAGGTATTCTAGGGACCTTTGGTCTTCTCCTTTATAATTTATTGATTATGGAATAAATTATTATTTAATTGGTGGTTACACACTCATTAAACCATAAAATTATCATTGGATTTAGCTTTTATCAATGAAATGATATTTTATTATCCTAATATTTGACAAAAAATATTAAAAACACATCTAATAAACTATTTCAAAGAACTCGTTGGTATTAAAGTAAAATAAATCAGGCTAAGACATATAAAAGAGTCATTTCAAGAGATAAATAAGAGGATTTTAATGGTGGTATAAACCCTCGATGAAGAAGTAAATAATATTTCCAAAAAGGTAAAGATTAATGTTGATAAAGGTGTGTGTGGAAAGTGAAAGATAGAAGGTTATATTTCCATTAACTGCATGACATGGCTTCCAAAAAAAGTGGAGTTATTGAAAGAAAAATGAAAAACCCCTACGACTTCTAATATCAATAATTCTACCACAAGGAAGGAGTCAACACATAAAGAAAAAGTTTTGTATATATCCAAATATCTCTTAAACATATGTCCAATATAGTTTTAAGAATCTAAGAAGTTATATAAAGTTTAAATGAATCAAAATGATATAGTTGCTGAATTTGATAAGCCTAGTCCTTCTAATAATAGTAGTCAAATTAATAATAACTCCATAAAACCCAAAAAATATGACATAGAAAATCAAAGGAGTTAATATCATGAAGTGTTATCAAAGTGTTAGTGCAACCAATAAGAATTTGTATGTGTCATGAAAAATGTCTCAACCTCACTTCTCCAATGGGGAAATTGAATATGTCCAACCTCATTCCCATATTTTATCACTTGTGAATTATTGAATAGATAATTGAAGGTGATGATTTTTGAAAGGAATCACTTGAGGGGGATATTTTAAAATAGGAAAGGCTTTGAGATATTTATATTTTATTTTAAATATGGAAATTTGGACAACCCCCTTAAAATTTGACATTTTAGGTATAGTTTTCACACTCTTAACTCTATTTTGGGTCATATTGAATATAATTATGAATGGTATTTATTATTTAACCAAATTAAGAAGCATAATTTCACTTAAAATGTTTTAATGTCTGTACTCAAGTTAGTAAAGGTTCTTTAAAGATCCTAAAAATGTGTTTAAACAACCCCAATATTTGAAAGTGAGACGTGGTATCACATTGAGGTTGTTTAATAGACTTAAAGTTAGTTAATTGATGAAAATTTGGTAATAAATCATTGTAAGAACCCGAATCTTCTTTTTAGGTATGTTTTACCTTTTATGGTGGTTTTGAGGAAAAAGAGGAGTTTCTAGAAATTTCTTATGTACACACCGTGTACTCAGTTACCGCAGGTATCCGGGTGTTTTCCATGTCATGTCCATGCACACGGCCGTGTGTGGTGACCTAGAGACCACTTAATGTAGGGGCCGGTACAGTCAAGTACACACCGGGCACTTTTTTTCACTAAACGCACCAAGGTCACGTCTAATGGACATAACTGTCTCCTTCTAGGTCTTGCTCATCTGAGAGAAACCGTACAACCACTATCATTCCCTGAGACCCCAATCAAGCATCTAATCTATGATTCAACCGCTGTCAATTACATTGGGATCACCTCGGTATGCCATTACTTCTTGTAGACCATCATTTATTGATTCCTCCTCTTTCCCAAGTTATCCTCCGTTGAACGTTTTGAGCATTTTTGTAGATCTATGGTGTTATTGGGCTATTCAAGGCTTGAGGTTCACGTATATCGATATACCAACACTAAGGTAGGTGTTTTGTGCCTTTCTGTTGAATGTGTTTGAGTTATATGTGGAATTTGACCAATACACTTGAACTGGGTATTGCGTGTTTACTATTTTAGCCCTATTAATTTTCCACTATGCTTGTATGCTTTAGTAGAGGTTTATTGAATGTGAATAGGGTTAATTTCTGTGATTTGGAAGTTTTTTCCCATGTATGACTTCTTTTGACCATTTGGCCCTGCTTATCCTGTTAGGCTACCTTGTTGTTTTTCCCATGCCTAGTATTGTAGGATGGAGTGTTTGTATTTTTTTGACATGCTGATATGTTGTAGACTGCTATCCAAGTAGTTATTGAGGGTTACTTTGGCCGATACGTGTTCCTATGCATGCTTGACTTACATAGGGCCATGAGAACCTGTTGTAGTAGACCATAGGGAGAATAGACATAAGGGCTTCTCTAGAGTGTATGTTTACTGTTATGATGTTAGACCATAGGGGGAATTGATGTAATTGCTTCCTCAGAGTGTCTGCAGTTCCTCGACGCGGGCCACATGGGGAATGTGATGTAAGTGCTACCCCAGAGTAACTTTAGTTACTGATACTAGACTATAGGAGGAATTAACAGTGAGTGCATTCTCAGAGAGTCTATACTTAAGCTAAAATGGAGGGATTAGACTGAGTTTACTGCCCATGGGGTTTCTTGTCTTGTTTGGCTGAACCAAAGGGGTTAGGCTGTGAGTACTTCCCAGAGAGTTATCATTTGTGTTTAGCTTCTTGCTTGTACTTGTTTGGTTGAACCAGGGGGGTTAGGCTATGTGTACTACCCATAGGGTTACCTACTTTGATTAGAAATTTCTTGATATATGAAACTGAATGCATTGAAACTATGGATTGTTTACTGTTGAGTACTTCCTAGTTTACTGCTTTTGTTACTGATTACCTGCCATATATTCACTAATTGTTAGGCACTGATCTTGTGGTTGTAGCCTACTGAGATTTAGTCTCACACCCTGTTTTGGTCATGCTATTGGGACCAAACAGATTATATTTGTGCAGGTATATATAAGGGAAAGCGCCCTTCTACTTCAGGTACATGACTGCTTTGGAGATGCAGAGCATGGGACCAAGCTATGGCTTGCGATTCTGAGGAGTTGTTTATTTTTTTTTGTACTTTATATTAGTACTATATTCATCATTGTGACTTGTTTGGAAGTTTTTATATACATATTTATCATGCATCATTTTATATATGTGCTCCAGTTGTTATTACTTCTAGTCTTCCACTATTTACTTTTGTTATGGTATTGTTACTACTTCCACTATTTCTATTTATTTACTTCCCCTGTGTTACTCTACCAATGAGGGAATAGTTTCCCCACAATCACACCTAAGACCCTCACTGCTAGTCGGCAGCCTCTGGCATTCGGGGAAATGCGCTTAAGGTCATGTGACCAACTGAGTACGAGGCACCTCGAGGTGGCTTCTGGAACTGAGATGTTACAAAGTGGTATCATAGGATTCTTTTATTCTTGACTTACTATTTCGAGCCTATATATTTGGATAGGAAATAATAGGTACTTGGCAATTATTTTTGCTCGGGAGTAGCTAACCCGTGTACAGGGAAAATCCAATTTGCCTCATTGTTGCAATTTTTCTGGTTTTGCAAATTTTACAGTTATTTTGATTTCATTGTTGGGTGATTCACATGATTTTTCTATTATTGTTGATATTATTGAGGTTCTATTTCTATTTAAACCCGATGAGATGAGGGTATTCCATCTCATGAATCATATAGGCACTTGTTAGAATCACATGTCATGCATTCCTACCATGCCATTTAGGGTGAATTAGTAATTGCATGTTATTGTGATAGATGTTATGATAGATATGCATGCTGTTGTGATAGATGCCTTGATAGAATACCAACTTTTGATAGGGTATTGAATTGTGTAAGGTCTTATTTGAATGAATGCCAAACTTTGGTTCTTAAGGTTTTATGGGCCCTCATGAATTAGAATTTTCTGGATCATTGAATTTTTTCCTTGTATATGACACGTATAAGATTCCAAGATTTGATTCGTGGGGAGTATGGGCCCTCACAGTTTGGAATTTGGCACTTTCAATGTTCGTTTCAGTGTATTTCTGGGTTCCAGAGTAGTTTCTGGGGCTTACTGTCTGGAAAAAACCAGAATAAACGGCATGTATCGATGAATACACGCCCTGTATTCTTCTCTTTAGGAGGAAACTGTTTTTCTTAAGTACATGCCATGTACTATATGTACACGTCGTGTAGTCTCTAACCGTGTATCAGACTATGTGGGAAGGAACACGGGTTTTGGAATCTTTGGTAGGACTCACAGTGTATTGGATGTACACGCCGTGTTGTAGAACCATGAAACTGGGCGTGTCACTAACAACACGGGTTGGTTGTGTCTTTTCTAATACACGCCGTGTCCATCTGGAACACACTGTGTAGTGTGATTCGTGTATCCAGCCATGTCACTAACAACATGGGTCAGTGAAGCTCGTCTAGTATACACTATGTCTATAACGAACACGTCATGTAGTCTTGTTCTAGGAGAGTCGTGTGGCTTAGCCGTGTAGAAGAACTTGGGACGGGGAAGAGAAGTCAAGTACACGCAGTGTGTTTGGACAACATTCCATGTGTTTGGGGTGTTACATGACCAGTTGTGTTAAGAGTACACAACATGTGAAAGGCTTTAGGGAATATTCCGTGTAGGTATTAAACACTCCATGTATCCATGTTTTGAAAAAAAAACATGAATGCATTCATTCTCCTGTTCACTTATTATACTTCTAAGTTTTATTATTTGTTAATCTTGATCTAAGGTGTGCGCTTGACCTTGCAGAGTCATGCCACCGAGACATCCTCTGGTTGTATTCTAGTCACAGAGCCATCAGACACCAGACATGGATGATCAGGGACTACATGTAGATCCTCCAGTTGTGCCAGTCCTGACACCAGTCATTATTCCGGACACAGGTGATGAAGCACAATTCCAAGAGGGCTTTATGAGGTTCATGCAGACCTTCTATGGAGTACTGCATCCTACCCCATCTATGGCAGAGTTGACACAAGTTTTTTAGTAGCAGCATTCTCCCACCACCACAGGGGAAGGAGAACCTTAGGCTGTAGAGTCATGGATAGAAGCCATGATTTCTATATTCGATCATATGGAGACGCCTCCTGAGAGTAGGGTGAAGCTTGCTACATATATGCTTTGGGATTCCTACAGGAGATGGGGGAATGTGATCTCACAAGTGGGACGCCAGCAGGTTATGGCTTGGGATGAGTTCCAGCGTGCCTTCTACGACTACCTCTTTCCGAAGACTTTGAGGGCTGATTGAGCCCAAGAGTTTATGAGTCTGGAGTATGGAACTCTTTCAGTTATGGAGTATTCCTCTTGCTTAACAGAGCTGCAGCGCTTCATGCCTATTCCAGGAGGTTATGAGTAGTTCCTGGCAAGGAATTTCGAGGATGGTCTCAGGAATGAGATCCTATCTCATGTGAATATCTTTAGGTTGATGTATATCACTTCTATAGTAAACCAAGAATAGATCATAGAGCGTAATCCGAGGGATTCTGAAGTTGTGATCCAGGGTGTTTCAACATCCAGAGTTGTATTCCCTCCTACTGACAGCAGGAAGCACTGCAGGGGGTCTTTGCGCTATGATCAAAGAAGGTGAGACACTTCTTCTGGAATCCAAGTGGTGTGCTACCAGTGCGAGAAGAGTAGGAATACGAGGTCACATTTCTCTAGATACCCAGCGGATTGATGATCTTGCGGCAAGATGGGTTATCTTCAGTGCTTCTGTCAGTTCTTCTCACCATCAACTGGTGACAGGGGTTCTTATAGGACTCCTCATTCAGGAGCAGCACCACCAGTTTCTCCTCAGTCAGGAAACTGGATTTCTTCCGTCCATTTAGGCCTAGTTGGAGGTCGTGGCCATGGTATTTAGTCACCAAGCTTTCAGCGACAACAGGTTTGATTAGCTCAAAGTGGTCAGGTTGGGTCACAGGGCCACGGTACATGCCAAACTTTTGCAGTGGAGTAGACCTAGAAGGAGCATGATCCCAGACCCTCCATAGTTTGAGGTACGATTCTAGTTGCCTCAGTTTTAGATTCTTCTCCTTTCGATACATGGGCTTCCCATAACATTATATCTATTGCTGTTATGGATATCCTTGAGATATATATCGTTTTGTCTACCAATATCTTGATTCTAGACACTCCGTTAGGGACTATAACGACTAGTTTACAACAGTGCAAGGAGTTACCTATTGAGGTTTGTGGGTGTCACTTCTTATGGGACCTATATGTCCTAGAGATGACTGGATAGGATGTCATTCTCAGAATGGACTGGTTAGTTCCCTTCTAGGATGTTGTCAATTGCTATCATCATAGGGTGAGTTTTACGTCACTAGAGGGAGGATCATTTCTTCATAAGGGTGAATAAGATGTCCATGCAAGTAGAGCGGGACCTGAGCATCATGGGTTGGGAGGAGTTACTGCCTAGATTTCTAGTCTATATCTAGATGGCCAGAGGATTTCATAGATAGACTTTCCTCTAGTGGTGGATCATTTTAGGGACATATTTCCAGAGGACTTTTTAGGTTTGGCTCCGGAGCGTGAGGTAGACTTTTCTATTGAGCTTGTTCTAGGAGCAGCACCTGTGTCCATTCGTCCCTATAGGATGGCAACACCAGAGTTACAGGAGCTCAAGAAGCAGTTGGAGGAGTTGCAGGAAAAGGGTTTCATCCAACCCAGTACTTCTCCTTGGGGTTCGCCTGTCCTGTTTGTAAATAAGGCAGATGGTACCCTCAGGCTTTGTGTGGATTATTGAAAGTTGAACTAGTTGATGGTTAAGAACAGATATCCCTTACCAAGGTTTGATGATCTCTTCGTTCAGCTGTGAGGAGCCCAGGTGTTCTCGAATATTAACTTGAGATCCGATTATCCTCAGTTGCACATTAGACCATCTGATATAACTCTTATAGACTTTTGGAGCAGGTATGGTCTATACTAGTATGTGGTTATGTCTTTCGGTCTCATGAATGCGCCTGCTGTTTTCATGGCATTGATGAATCGAGTGTTCCATCCATACATGGATTCATTTGTGGTAGTTTTCATGGATGATATCTTGGTGTACTCTCACACTTGACCTAACCATGATACCCATATTAATATCATTATGAGTACAATGAGAGAGCATCAGTTATATGCTAAGATCACAAAATTCCACTTTTGGATGGACTAAATTCACTTCTTGAGTCATGTTATCTCAAAGACAGGAGTATCAGTAGACCCAGAGAAAGTGAAAGTAGTAGTTTCCTAGGAGCATATGAATAATTTCTTTGAGGTATGAATTTTTCTAGGGCAAGCTGGTTACTACATGCACTTCAAACAGGACTTCTCATGCTTAGCAGCACCACTGACGGGCCTAACTAAGAAGGGTGAAAAGTTCTTGTTGTCAGATTCTTGTGAGTCATCCTTTTAGAAGCGAAAAGGGAGGCTGACAACAGAATCGATACTAGTATTTACAGAGATTAGAAAGAGTTATACTCTTTACTATGATGCTTCAGGTATCGTTCTAGGAGCTGTACTTATGCAGTGGGAAGGAGTCATTGTGTACGAGTCTCGATAGTTAAGGCCCCACGAGAAGAAGTACGTGACACATGATATGGAGTTGGCTATAGTTTTTCATGCTTCTGGCAGATCATTTTTTGGTTTTCACCGACCAAAAGAGTCTCAAGTATATCTTCACTTAGTGTGACATGAATTGGAGACAACAAAGGTGGGTTGAGTACCTTCAGTCCTTTGATTTCAAGCTTGCCTATACGCATGGGAAAGGAAATGCAGTGGCTGATGCTCTGAGCAGAAGGACTCAGATACATGAAGTTTAGGAGGCTAGTAGTGAGTGGAAACTTATGGCTATGTTCTCTGAGATGCCTGTGGAGGTGCACGACAGACATGGGAAAACATTTCTATCATTTGTAGCTGTTACCTATACTATGCTTGATAGAGTGTAAATGAGGAAGCTATCAGATTTTGAAGGCCTAGTCATATGAGAGAGTGTTTTAGGAGAGGACCCTATTCCTGGATAGACCATAGGAAAGGATGAGATCTTGCGTTTTCATGGGCGCATGTCGGTGTCAGCAGATATACGCGAGGAGCTGATGTGGAACTTTTATTCCTCAGTTTGGGCAGTTCATACTGGTGTGACAAAGATGTATCATGATCTACACCATCAGTATTAGTTGACAGGTATGAAGAGTGATGTTTATGGTTTCATCATGATGTGTTCCAACAGTCAGCAGGTGAAGGCGGAGCATCAGTGTCTAGTAGGGATTTTGCAATAGTTTCCCATTCTCAAGTGGAATTTGAATGATGTCGCTATGGATTTCATGACAGGTTTTCCAAGGTGGCCTCGAAGGAATGATGCAGTTTGGGTTTTCATTGACAGACTCACGAAGGTTACTCACTTCTTATAGATCAAGGAGACCTTCAGTGTTGATGAGCTAGGAGGACTATATATTTGAGAGATTATACATCTACATTAGGTTCTAAACTCCATTGTTTTAGAAAGGGATGCACATTTTACTTCTCATGTCTGGTAGGGGTTTTATATGGTTTTGGGTACATAGGTACTTTTGAGTACAACTTACCATCCCTAAATAGATGGCCAGTCCGATCATATGATTCAAGTGATTGAGGACATGCTTTGAGCATGCATCCTTGATTTAGGAGGTTCTTAAGAGAATAATATACCTCTTGTAGAGTTTCCCTACAATAATAGTTTTTAAGAAAGTATTCATATGGAACCTTATGAGGCTTTGTACGGTAGGCCATGTCGATCACCATTATGTTTGCTAGAGGCAGGGGAGGCAGCTATGCTGGGACCTCGTCTTGCCCAGGAGACCACAAAGCTGATAGATTTGATTCGGAAGAGGATGGATATTGCACAGTCTCGACAGAAGTCTTATACTAATCGACTAAGACAACCTCTGGAGTTTGAGGTCGAAGATCATGTTTTCCAGCATGTCACACCGAGGTTGGGACACATGAGGATTAAGAGATAGGGTACGATTTAACCGAGGTACGTTAGGCTGTTTCAGGTTTTGGAGAGAGTTGGTCCAATTTCATATCAATTGCAGTTACCTCAGATGTACCGGGATATGTATGATGTTTTCCATGTTTCTGGTTCTTTGATGATGGTGGTCTGTTGTTATGGAGGTTCGGTTCCGGCTAGTGGAGGCGACGTGCAACTCATTTGTCGGAGCGTGGCTCGAGGTCTCTTCTTGCTGTTTCGTGCCTCGAGGTGTCTCGGTAGTGATGAATGGCACGTGGTTATTTTGAATTTCAAATTTGGGATCTCCATATTGTTTTTGAATTTCGAATTTGGTGGTTTGGGTTGAATCTAGTAGTTTTGAGGTTACCGCTCACCCATAAAGCGGTTTATCCAAAAATCAAATAAAAATGGAATTGTCAGGATGTTAATTCTCAGACCCGTCTCATGATTTCCAACCCGAGGAAGTCAAATTAGAGGTGGATGCATCATTCGAGGAGAATCTAATCCAGATTGTTGATCAAAGTACAAAGGTTCTCCATGGACGGTCTATTCCTCTGGTATGGGTGCTATGGAAGCACGGGCGAGTACAGGATGAGACTTGGGAGAGGGAGGCTGATGTATGATCTTAGTGGCCAAAGCTGTTCAAGGACTCTTCTTCTATGCCACCTTACTTGAGAAATTCAGGGATGAATTTATTTAAGGGGGGAAGTTTATAAGAACCCAAATCTTCTTTTCCAGTATTTTTTTACCTTTTCTGGTGTTTTTGAGGAAAAAGAGGAGTTTCTGGAAATTTCTTAAGTACATACCATGTACTTGGTTACCGTAGGTAGCCGAGTGCTGGCCATGTCATGGCCATGCACCCATCCATGTGTGGTGACCTGAAGACCTCCTAATGTGGAGGCTAGTAAATGTGAGTACACATCATGTACTTCTGAAGTAAACGCTGTGTAATTTTTTTTCATTAAACGCACCGGGGTTGCGTTTGACGGACATAGCTGTCTTTTTCTAGGTCTGGTTCGTCCTGGAGAAACCGTATGACTGTGATCTTTCCATGAGGCCCCGATCTATCCTCTGAACTCTGATTAGAACGCTGTCAATTGCATTGGGATCGCCTCGATAAGCCCTTACTTCATCAAGAGCATTGTTTCCGGATTCTTCATATTTACCATGTTGTCCTCCATTGAATGTTTTGAGTGTTTTTGTAGATCTACAGTGTTATTGTGTGATTCAAGCTTGAGGTTCACATATATAGATCTCCCGACACTAAGGTAGGTGGTTTGTGAATTTCCATTGAAAGTATTTGAGTTATATGTGCAATTTGACCAGTACCCTTGAACAGGGTATTGTGTGTTAACTGTTTTAGCTCTGTTAATTGTCTTTTATACTTGTATGCTTGAGTAGAGGTTGATTGAATGTGACTAGGGTTAAATTATATTCTTTGGAACTATTTTCCCATGCATTCCTTGTTTTGAGCATTTGGTCATGCATATCCTGTTAGGCTAACTTGTTGTTTTCCCCATGCCTAGTTTTTTAGGATGTAGTTTTTGTATTTTTATGACATGTTGATATGCTGTAGACTGCTAGGCAAATAGTTCTTGAGGGTTACTTTGGACGATACACATTGTTATGCTTGCTCGACTTACACAGGTCTGTGAGAACCTGGTGTAGTAGACCATAGGGATAATGGACATAAGGGCTTCTCCAGAGTGGTTGTTTTCTGTTACGTTGTGAGACCATAGGGGGAGTTGACGTAAGTGCTTCCTTAGAGTGTCTATAGTTCCTCGACATGGGCAGCAGGGGGAATGTGATGTAAGTTCTTACCTAGAGTGACTTTAGATACAAATAAGAGACTATTGGAGGAATTGACTGTGAGTGCTTCCTCAGAGAGTCTATACTTAAGCTGAACCATAGGGGTTAGACTGAGTGTACTGCCTAAAGGGTTTCTTGTCTTGTTTGGTTGAACTAGAGGGGTTAGGATGCGAGTAATTCCTATAGAGTTACCATTTGTGTTTAGCTTCTTGCTTGTATTTGTTTGGTTAAACCAGATGGGTTAGGCTGTGAGTACTACCCAAAGGGTTAACTACTTTGATTAGCTGTTTCTTGATATATGAATCTGAATGCATTGAAACTGGGGATTGTTTACTACTAATTACTTCCTTCTTTACTTCTTTCTTTACTGATTACCTTCCATATATTCACTGACTGTTTGGTACCGATATCGTGGTGGTTTCCAACTGGGATTTAGTCTCACACCCTATTTGGGTCATTATTTTAGGCCCAAACAAATTATATTGTTGTAGGTATAGATACAGGAAATCTCCCTTCTACTTCAAAAACTTGACTGTTTTGGAGCTGGAGAGCATGGGACCAAGCTATGGCTTGCGATGCTGTGGAGTTGTTTGCTTGTTTTTCTTTTATACTTTGGATTAGTACTGTATTCAGCATTGTGACTTGTTTGGCTGTTTTCCTAGGCATATGTTTCATGAATCATTTTATATATGTACTCCAGTTGTTATTACTTCTAGTCTTCCATTTACTTTTATTATGGTACTGTTGCAGCTTCCACTATTGCTATTGATTTACTTCTACTATGTTATTCTTCCAATGAGGGCATAGTTTCCCCACTATCACACCCAAGGACCTCGCTACTAGTTGGAAGCCTCTGGTGTTTGGGGAAATTCTCTTGAGGTCATGTGACCAACTGGGTACGGGGCACCTCTGGGTGGCTTTCAGAACCGGGTTGTTACAATTATCATAACCACACTTATCTTATGAAACTAATGGAGAACATGTAAAGTAGATGAAAAAATTAGAGAAGTTGTGTTTTATTAACTTTATAATAGTTTTATGGATATAAGAAATTAATCCCACCTATTTGTGGATATAATTAAAGAGGATAATCATTATCCCCACATAACATTTTTTTAAATTAGGGGGAGATGGAAGTACCATAAATTTTAGAGTAAATGTGAAATTGAAAACAAATATAAAAGTTGATATTGGAGTTCCCTTGGGTTAATGTTGTATTTGTATTCAATAATTTTTTTTTCATGTACTTGTCAATGTAATCATCCAAAAGATATTATTTGGATAATGTTGGAAGAAACCACCCAAATGAAGTGAATAGGTTTCCCATCAATTTTGGGTAACGAATAAGTAGATTACCTCAAATACCTAACTATATTGATTCAACTAGAAACCAAAAAATGTTACAATTAGAGAGATGGTTTAAATATAAATTACATGTAATGAAGTGCGAGAAGTCATATCTTCAATAGTTTGAATTGAGGAGCTGAGAATGGAATAGATGGTAACTAAACCATGTGTTGGGAAAATTTTAAATCTATTATTAAATATATTTAAACATGTTTAAAGGCTTAGAGAAGCTGTATAAAATTATATACAAACCATTAATATAGTGTTGTGATTAATGGGAAGGTGAAATGATTATTAATATCTTATGGAAGATGTTTTTGAAGACTAATTTTGGTTGCATGGTTTAAGAATAAAATGAAAGTTCTTTTTGAATTATTATCATATTTTCATGTCACTTAAAGCTATTTCAGTTTAGTTTGATGGGATGAGGAAGTTAGTGGATTAGTTTAATGAGCCTTGGATATAATTTGAATAATTTTGGGTTTCAGGTGATCATATAAATTTGTAAAAGGCATGTGTGCATAATATATTAGTGATTGATCTTAATGGGGTTGTTAATGATTTATCATGGTTAGATTTTTATTTGGCTAATTTTATGTATTTTTTTGTTTAATTAATTTAAATCAAATTTATCTTACATTTGACAATTGATATTTAAAATTTTATTTATTATAATGTCTGAGAATCAATCTATTTATGTTTCATGTTTTTTTAACTATTCCACATATGGTTTTTTTGAAATCTAGATAAGTATCAAAATAATATGATAATGAAGGACTTATGATTTTAAATTTATATAACTACGAAGACTTATTATTTTGATAGGATTAAACATGAAAGTCAAATACTAAGTATGAAATTATTATGCACAATTTGAATGACTTATGATTTTCAAAGGATTACATTTGAAGGTCTTGTGACTAGTTTAAAAGTCTTACACTCTATCTAATAGGATTATTGAAATATTAGAGTCTTAATTTTTAAAGGATTATGATTAGTCTATAGGATTAATAAAATATTAAATGCTTATGTATTTTCAAGCTTCTGATTAAAAAGTTTATTTTTTTTCAAAACGGCATGTTATTTTAGACTATGCCATACTAGTTCCCATGGTTTGTCAATGACCCTTACGAACTTTATAATTACACATATATGAACTCCAATGAAACTTAAACAAATATAGTTTCACTCATATGAATTCAAAAATTATTTTAAGTGTTAAATTACACTTAAAAATATAGAAACACACACTTACACACATTGAAATCACACTTATGAAAAAACAAAAACGACTCTTATTCTTTTTTCCTTTTTAAATTTTACAGTCCTTTTTGTACTCTATTTTACTATTGATCTAATATTTTGAATTGATGGAAGTTATTCTCTATTTTTTAACTATTGTTTTATTTTTAATGTGTATATAATTTCCAATAAACTTATGGTATGTATTTTTTAATTTTTTAAGAAGAGATTAATCATGGGACAATTCCTCCAATTGGTAAATATTAATTTTCATGTTATTATTATTTCTAACTCATGGAATGTTGTGATTTGTTATCAAGAAAATCATCACATTATAAAGAGTTAATTAAAATTAATGTACCATTTATTTTGATAATGGGAACTTGATTAAGATGATCAATTCACTCATTCAAAAAAATGAGAATAAAAAAAACTGTTTTAGAGAATTAAAGATAGAGAATATGAGACAGATGGTACATAAGATGAATAATTTCTTCTATAAATATAATTTCATAGCTTTAGTCAGAAGGAAATTTTGTGTTTGATACTTTTCCACTGAAGTGATTAAAGTAACATAGAGCTATATCCTCTATGAAAATATGTTCTATATTTCTTTCTGGTTTTCACTATTCTATCATTTCATCATTTTATATTTGTGTTGATTCATCATTTTATGCTTTAACCTACCAAAAAAAGTCTTTTTGTTATTTATACAACCAAAATGAAAGGTACATCCTTGGGTGTTGATTCTCAAAACAAAATTTAGATGTTTTTGGGTTTTACCTCCATGTGAGTAAAAGGATGGATTCTTTAAAAGTTTTCCATTACTTTTAAAATTGAGGTCCTATTCTAGTTAGTAACATTCTTATCACCTAGTAAAAAAGAGTGAAGAGTAGACATGTGGTAATCTAATTAGAAATACTATAAAAATCATGTGATAATAATATTTTTTAACTTCATTTAATATTTGAACACTAAGATTTATTATACTGTTACTACATGTGATAATATCTCTAATCGATTATTTAGTTTCAATAATAAGTTTTTATTTTTTTAAAGGACTATTCACCCCCATCTATGACATTATGCCATCTAACTAGGAAAACAATTGGTATAGAAGATAATTCACTAGTATTTAGTTTGGGTTGCTCATTATTTTCAATGTTCTCACATGTATATCATAGATCTAACAGTCTAAGGAAAAAAATATTAGATGGTATGAGTGAATTTAAAAGATTGTTAGATACCAATAAATACACCATATTTTAATAGAATTATTATTGTTATTTGAAATATAAAATAGATAAATACTTGATAAAATTAAGTTTTGATCATTGGAAAATCATGGTTAAACCATACAAGCTACCTAAATTTGATCTAGATACACATGTATGTAATGATATGGTAAAATATATTTTGAATTATAAAGTAATTAATATATTTTACTATGTTATAAGTCTATGTTTGTATAAATATATATAATCCTACAATATAGATTAATAAATTATGATAATTATACAAGTCTTTCATTATAACTCAGAAAAACATAAAATAACCAAGTTGGTAATGCTATTTATATAATACTTGAATTTCAAAAGGCTAGAAGTTGAATTTTTGAACCAGATGTTACACTGATTTAAAAGCATCATCAACAATATAAATTTGTTTTAAGAGTCTTTGAATAACAAAAATAGAGTATAAAGGGTACTACTATCACTATCTATTAAGTGACATGTTAAGAAATTTTCAATTGAAAAAAGTAAGAACAATAAAAAGTATTATTTAGATGAAATAATCGATTATTTACTGTTGAGAGCCTCTTTAGGGGAGAGGATTTGGTGTTTTTATGAGACCAAGGGATGATGGAAATGGGGGTGGAGATTGGGAGTAGATTTGGGCATAATTTATACAAGGAATAAGGCTTTAGAGGAGTGAATATGAGAGGTAAGGATGGGTTGTATTTATAGTGGAGGAGAGGAGGGGTTTCTCATTATTTTAATAATTAGTTTAATATTTTTGCTCAAGACTATGAATATTCTTGGTTTATGTGACCAGAAATAGTAATAAGTTCATGTTATTTATAACCAAGTGTTCCTACATCATCTGGACATCACCTATCACTCAATAAGCTATGTATTTAGCATTTATCGTAAATTATCATATTTTACTATTCATAAACATTTCATGTATTTTAGAAAACTCCAAAAAAATCACCCTAACCATTTTTTACATATAGAATATATAAATGTAATGTATTTTATTAAAATCATTTTCTAAATATGTGAAATTTAATTTTTAAATAAAATCATTATTTACTTGAAAAATACAGATTTTATATTTAAACCAGCTTTTATAATACTTTAAAAAATTAACTATGGTCTCATAAAATTATTCAAAAATAATAGGACAATAAAATATTTATTTAGGAACCCAGTTTATGAAAATAAATTAATTTATTATTTTAAAATTGTAATGAAATATTTATCACTCACAAAAATATGAATACTTAATTAATAATTTATAAAATATTCTACTTTATTTATATGGTTCCTATATTTTATTTATACTTACTTGGGTGAGTTTATTATTGATAAGTTTCATATTAATATTCATAAGGGTAAAATTTCTATTAATTAGGGTATATTAATATTCATAAGGGTAGGTTACTATTTATAAGGGTAGGTTACTATTCACTAAAAATTATGTTTGTTTTATCAGACTCAAAAAAACACCCTAAATGCAACTGTGTTTGTTAGATTTTTGAAATTCAAATCATATAAGTGAAAAAATTATGTTTATTATCTTGGTTATAACAAAGTGTTGTTTTTATAGACTTAGTGTTTCATGTATTAAATTTTAAATTTATTAGTAAATCTTTGGGGTGTTAAATTCTCTGCTCACAAAAATTTCATCCTCAAAATTTTGAAATTGAATTTCGAAAGTCAATGGTTGATGCTTGAAAATTCCCTTATGGGAAATCAAAATCAAAAATATGGTTAAAATATCCTGTTAATAAGTGGTAAAGGGAAATTGTAACATCCCGAGTTTAAATAATGAAACACTATGTTCAATAGCATACATGATAAGCTACATCGAGCTTAAACGAAAAACTAAATATTTTTATTTAAATGTTACCATTATAACCTAGCTGTTGGAATGGGGAAAATGAATTGTATCAACTGAATTATGAAAATACGGTTTAAAAATGTTTAAATAATTATTCATTGGTCACCAAATTTAGTTGAAATGGAAATAAAAACCAATTGAAAATAAAGGATGTGTTTTTATAAAAACCTATTTAAAAAGAGAATAATTATGTTTATAAACTCATATCATTGTTTATAGATTTTTATTTAATTAAAAATATATGATATATATTCAATGTTGTATTTTAAATTCCTATTATATGTTTTTTAGATATGTTATAAGAACAAATTCAATTTTTCAGATAAAAGATGTAAATTTCTAAAAATGCAGTTTTACCACCTTTTGATGGAGAAACCTTTTTAAATTTAGTTTTTGACACCTTTATATGTTATATTTTACAAAATAAACTTCTTATTTAGAATAGGGACATCAAAATTTACTTTGGATAAATTTTTGATATTTTTCTCATAACTATCATGTTTTGATGAATAATAAAAGTACGCTAAATTTTAATTGAAAACAAATTTTTCAATCGAGATAATTTATATAGTTAAATAATATTATTTAATGATTATAAAGTACTAATGGAATATATTTTTATCATTTAATATAACTTTGTTCATTATAAGTAACTTCACATTGAAATTGGACATAAACACATGCCAATCTTATGGTAGTTTTTACTACTTAAAAACACGTTTTCTTTTTTTGAAAACTGGAAATAATTTTAAATTAATTACTAAAATTTCTATATTTTGAATTTTGAGAAATGGATTACATATTTGGAATCATAATTCCCAAATTGTTTTAATAGAAACCTTTTATTTTTGTACATTATGAATAGTAGCTTCAATATTTTTTTTATTTACCATGGTTAAAGGGTAAATCAGGTTAATAGGGGTAAAAATAATAATATTATAATAATAAAAAACTACTCTAAAACGTGTCTTAACCATATTGTATGAGATATTTATGACCATGATCATCCTTAGGACGAACTTTTGGTATTTGGGATACACTTGGGTGTAAAAATGGCATTTTATAATTTTTAATTTAAAGAAAAGGAAAATATAAAATAAACATGAATTTTTTAATAAAACAATTTTAATATAGGGTTATATAACTAATGTATATGACTATAAATATCCATTATAAAAATAAAACTATTTCCTAAATCATGGTATTTTATTTATAATTTTCCTACATTAAATAAATAAATTTATTTATGATACAATGATGATGTAATGATTATCTTATTAATGAAAGATTCAAATAAATGATAGTATAAATATTAAAATAAATTTAATATGATCATTTGGATTTCATAAAATAATTTTATAGTGGAATATGACATATTATATTTTATTTAATTCTTTTGGTTCTAAGTAATAAATTTTTTATGACTTTAACAAAAATAAATTACTAAATAGTGTTAAAATTGACATAAATAAGTTTTTAAAACAAATAATATTTTATTAAATTGTATAATAGTCATAAAAATATAATATTCATAAAAATGACTTATATAATGTTGAAAATGTCATTAATTATCTACTTATGGTTTTATTGGCATTTTATAGTAACTATAATAACCATATATTGTGAAAATACTAGAAGACATGGAAATAGTTAGTGTTATTAACTAAGGGTTAAAGTTAAAAGATAAGGTTATTTTATGACCTAAAATTTTCTAAAACCTATTGGTTGATAGGATTTCAACCAATATTCATGTTATACTATAATTAAATCACTTTGGAGCTATTATAATTCTAAAATCATTTTATAATATAATAATATTTCAAGACTTTCCTAAAGTACCCCTCCTCCATCTTATAAAAGGCCACCCCCTCTACCCACTTTCTCAGATCTATAAATCCAAATTGGATCATAAAAATTCTTCTCAAATAATCTCCCAGAATCCCTACCTTCCTATTATAAGCCTTAACTTGGGAAGAAGGAAATTCAAGTAAGCCTTTTGGCTGAAATCAAAAGAAGTTACCCGATTTAGAGGTAACCACTTCTCTCAAGTTCCTTTATTTTATTTTCCTTATTCACTAAATATGATATTCTTATTCTATTATTTTTTAAAAACACAATTATCCTCAATATAATAGGATTTATTTATGATAAGTATTCTAAATACACTTGTATACACCTCCTTATAATGGATACAAACATACTGCTTCTGTGTATGGTAAACTAGTGCCTCACGAAACGATGATTATTTAATTTTCTACTACCACCTATCACGGTGAAAATTATGATGAAATTGTATTTATATATGATATATATTATATTTATATTGTCTCTATTATTCTGTGTTTTTTATTTATAATAAACCTTTATGCTTTCAATAAACTGTAAATACGATAATTTCATTTGAGGATGTGCGGACTACCACCCCCTCAAAGTGATATGACTCATTCATGACATACATGGAGCACATAAAGTATGGAATTAATGAAATTATTTAAGATATATTATAGAAATATTATACTGGAATTATAATATACCTATGTATCATTTAGTTTTCATTCCTTTAATACGACAAAGAAATGAAAGTAGCGTTCATGCGAATGTACGACCTACCGTCTCCATGAACGGTGCATTTCATTTATTATCTCCAAATCATGTGGAATATTGTAAATAAATATATACTAGATATATATTATATTTAAATCATAAAAAATATTTTGGAGATAATGGACTTATGACCACATGGATAATTTGCATCAAAATAAGTTTATTTTTTACAAAGTACAGAACATTGATAAAACATCTGATATGAACTCAAATAATTAAATAATTTTTATAACAATGTAATAAGTGATATAAAATGAATAATAAAATTTAAAAACGGTCTAAAACAATTTTAAATTAACCTATGTTTATTATTCTGGAAGTTAAATAATGAACTTGATAATTCGGATTCAAGGTAAGAGAACTTCTTAACCCAATTTCCATTCTTTGGGTTAATCTTCAACTTCTTGATTATGTAGTTATATGATTATGTGAGAAATAAAATTTGATATCCAATATTATATTTATAATTGATTTATGTTTACTTATAGTGAACACACATAATCAATCTATGTTACTTACAAAATGAACTTTGTAAGGGAATTTCTAAACTCAATTTCCACTCATTGTGTTTTACGCATACTTCATTGATTATATTTTTCCAAGATTATGTGTGGAATAACTATTTGTTTATTTATGTTGTAATTTACACTTAACTTTGTTTGGATATACTTTTTATACAAATAATAACCCCATTTATAAATTCTTATTTCAATTATACCAACTTTGTAAGGGAAATCTTAACTCAATCCCATTTCATTGAGTTAATTAGCCATGTCACTGGTTTTGTTTTTCAAAGAATATGTGTGAATAACCTATGCTTGGTTTACACTGAATATCATTTTATATTGGGTGAATTTATATTTTTCACACATAATTATCTCATTGATTTATCCTTAATCTAAGGATATGATCTTTGTAAGGGATTTCGTCTAAATTTACAGTCCATTGATACTTATATGTTTTTATGCAAAAATTAACTTTTATATGGTGTATTTACTTCCTTTTAACATATTATATCATGAATCAACTTATTATCGTGACATTATAAGTTTTGTTTAATTATATTCATTTATTATTTTTATTCATGTATTTTATCAAGTGGTAAGGGACTCTTTAAGTTAAACATCATTTTAAATATTTTAAAGATTTATTCTTCTAAATATTTCTCATTAATGTCCATGTTTTAAAAATTGTTTTAAGGATTTAATTATATGGACATGATTGTTTCAGAGTGTAAATCATTTTTGATAGTTTCAAACTAGCATGGGACACTTTGATTCAAAACTATTCTTTTTGAATGTTTTAAATAAATTGATTATATCAATATCATGCAATGATATATTTTGATTTCAATGTGGGAAGGTTATTTTTCCTTCATGATTGTTCACATGTTATGATAATGTTATGGTTCTTGGTAATTTCTTATGTATAAGGGTGGTTTTTTGATAAACCGAGGGTAGGTGAGCCTGATATAGCTCTCCAATGCATTGAATAATGTGACAAAGGTGAATGTTAAGGTTTCTCTTAAGATATTTAGGTAACATACTATGATGAGTATTCCAAACATAACCATGAAGGTTACTCCCTATGTTGCTGTGAAAGCTACAATGTTAGTATGATATGGATTCCATAAGTTACCTTTATGATTTATGATTTCTATAAGATATTTATAAATCCTATGATTTCATGAGGTATGTTAAAGAACATATGTTTTATGAGTAAAAAGTATGATTTCATTGATTTTTAAGTATTCATTGACTAATATTTTCATTCCTTATTTTATATCTCTTTCTGAGCTTTTTATTCTCATCCAAAGTTTTTGAATGTTTTTCACAAGGTATAAGGAAGGTTAAGAGAATTTATGAATTGAAGAATATTTTTATCAAGAAAAGAATTTTTGTTTTTATAAAGAGTTTTATATTTTTGAAAAAATTAAAAAGAGTTAAAGTGTATACTTAGTAATATTTCAGATATAGTGTAATAATTTTGGCCTAATTCTCAAAAACTATAAACCTCAAGATATCCTCAGTTTAAATTATTTAATTAACACAATATTAAAAAATGTTTAAGGATGGGGGTTTATAGTTGGTATCAAAGGATGGTTCAGACAACATTAGGGATTAAGAGTTTTGGATAACCACATGGTAAGCCTCTTTGTATATTATTTCAGTTAAATCCATGTATTATAACATTTTAAGATCAAGGAATGTAGGTTATGAATGGAAGGAGGAGGATCTCAAAATTTTTTTTATCTCTTCGTGATGACATGCTAGCAATTATTATTTCAAAGTCTTGTTCAGATGATTATCTAACTTTTTCTAACATACAACTCACTTGTAAGTAGTTTTTTGAGATATAAAACACCCCAACTATACCTCGATACCATCATGGATCATGGGTTGTGTTTAATAAAATCCTATTTTATAATTATTTTCATATATTCAAGAAAGGTAAATATTATCAAGGCATTTTCAAATATTTTACCTTATCAAAATATTTTGAAGCATATTATGATTTTGAAAAAAGTGCTGAAGAATGAGACCCTTTCCCAACTTATTTATATATTCTTTTAAAATATAGCCTTTTATAACATAAGTATGGTATTTTAAAAGGACCATTTATTGAATGTTTCAAATCAAACCTGGGCTGACGATTTTATAAATATCATGTTTTATCAGATGTTTTGAATTTATATGTCATACATGATTATTTTCTAAAAATATTTTTCTATGAACACCCATATTACCCAAGTTGTAAAGGGTGTATTTGGATAAAAGAAGAAAATGTTTTTTATGGATATATAAATCATTGTTTCAATGCATGGACCTTCTATCTAAGTGAACAAGATGACGATGAAACCATGTGGACTCCATAATCAAGGTACAATGTTATTTATTTGGGAATAGTTTTATTTTATCATATAGAGGTAAAATAAAAACATATCAATATATACAACACTTCATGAATTAAGATGTTAGGTAATTATTAGTTGGGGTGAAAATGAGTGGTATAATACAACCATTTAGGTTAAAAAATGTTAGGGTTATGTTTTATTTTTTTAAAATGGGTAAACTGCAAGATGGGTGAAAACCTGTGGCGTCTGGAAAGGCCGCAAGAATCGAAGTATGAATTATTATTTAATTGATTTAATGGACCAAGAATAAGTTAATTTTTGGTACTTATGTTTTATCAAATTGATATCATTATTATAGGAAAATGATTTGGTGATAAATTTATAAATGTTATTTTGGAAGATGTTCACTCATTTGGGAACACTATATGCCAAAGGAAAATAGAATACTATGGGTTTTAAATTTAGGAGTAATGGTTGAATTTTATTTTGGAAGAATCTATGTTTTTATTGTGGGCATATGGTGATTTAGGTTATTTATGGAAATGATTAACATATCATGGAGAATATGTGATTATGTTATTTACTTTTAGATATGAGTGTTTAAGAGTAGGTGATGTTAGTTGGAGATAAATATTAAGATTTATCATGGATGACTTTGTGATCAAATCCTTCCAAATTTTGGATTTCAATTTTTGTTTGGATTATTTTGAAGAATTTTATGGACAATTTCTCATGGAATTTTCTTTTTTAACTTTTGGTATTGTTTATTGAATATTTGAGATTTAGAGTAGTATTTAATTTTATAAAGGATTATTATTTTTTAGGTACTATTTGATCATTTTGTAACTGTTTTGGTTTTGGGTTAATTTCTAAAGACATGGGAAATATATAGTTCATCTTTTTTGGATTATTAGATTATCTAGAAGTTGATTCTAGCGCTTCAGGTGTGACCAAGACATCTTGAATACTCATCATTTAGAGAAAAGATGAGTTTGTATTAGATATTTATTAAAGGATAAAACTATACATGAAAAGTTAGTAGGTTTCCTTATGTTTATATTATAAGTAGTAGAAGAGTTACTGAACATTATGAAATAGACCTTAAAACAAAAAAATTTTCTATTTACTTTTCCTACCGGGAAATCAAAGACCGTATAAACCATCACAAGTTTATAGTTTTCTATTTGTTAACATTATCCTAATCATGTTTTCTATCGCTCTCCATTAGAACTTTACACTTAGTTTTTTTCCATATCCATGTTTTTTGACATGGAAACTTAGTATGTGTTATCTCGGTTGACCTTTGTACTTCTCTTTCATTCTTTAAAAGTGGATGTTTTATTAACCCTTTCCTTGATGTGGGTTTTTTAATGAAGTTAATGAGCCAAATTTTAAAACTACATGGACACAAATTCCAAAAGGGTGGAATGATGAAACATCCTAAGTTTTATGAATGAAACACTATGTTCAATAGCATACGTGAAATGCTACATCGAGCTTAAACAGACTAAATATTACTATTTAAATGTCACCATTATAACCTTTACATTGGAATGACAGGAATGAATAGTATTAACTAAATAATGAAAATAAGGGTTAAAAAGGTTTATATAATGATTCATTGGTTACCAAATTTATTAGAAATGGAAATAAAAACCAATTGAATATAAAGGTAGTGTTTTTATGAAAACCTATTTAAAAAGAGAATAATTGTGTTTATATAATCATATCACCCTTTATGGATTTTTATTTAATGAAACATATATGTTATATATCATATGTAATGTTTTAAATCCATTTTATATGTTTTTTAGATATTAAAGAAGAACAAATTCAATTTTTCGGATAAAAGAAGTATTTTTCAAAAAATACAGTTTTACCACTTTTTGATGGACTACCCCTTTTAAATGTAGTTTTGCATATTTATATGTTATATTAGACAGAATAAACTTATTATTTAGAATAGGGACATAAAAATTTACTTTTTATGAATTTTGGATATTTTTCTCATAACAATCATGTTTTCGATAAATAGTAAAAATACGCAAAATTTTAATTGAAATCAACTTTTTCCATCGAGATAATTGATATGATTAAATCATAATATTTAATGGTTTTAAAGTATAAATTTAATATGTTATTATCATTTAATCCAATTTTTTTCATTATAAGTAATTTCACTTTGAAATTGGGCATAAATACATGTCAATAGTTTGTTATTTTTTACTTCCTAAAAACACGCTTTCTGGTTTTGACAACATGATTTAATTTTAAATTAATTATTAATTTTTTTATCCTGAATTTGGAAAAATGGATTCCATATTTGGAATCATAAAGTAATTTTTTTTAAATAGGTACCTTTTATTTTTGTACACTATGAATAGTTACTTTAATACTTATTTCTTTATTTACCGTGGTTAAAGTGTAAATTAGGTGAATAAGGGTAAACAAATAATATTATAATAATATAAAACTATACTAAAAAATGTAGTAATCATATTGGATGAGATATTTTTGACCATTATCACCATTAGACCGAACCTTTGGCATTTGGGAGCCACTTGGGTACGAAAATAATATTTTATAATTTTTAATTTAAATAAAAGGGAAATATAACATAAACATGTATCTTTTAATAAAAAATTTTTCATATAGGGTTATACAACATATATATATGACTATAAAAATTAATTTTAAATATAAAAAGATTTCCCAAATAATGGTATTTTATTTATAATTTTTAGACATTAACTAAATGAATTTATTTATGACACAATAATGATGTACCGATTACCTTATTAATGAAAGATTCAAATAAATGATATTATAAATATTAAAATAAATGTCATTTGATAATTTTGATTCCATACATAAATTTTATATTTTTTTATGAAATATTATAGTTTATTTAATTCGTTTTCTTTGAAAGAATCAAGTTTTTATGACTTTAACAAAAATCAATTACTAAATAGTGTCAAAATTCATATAAATACATTTTTAAAAGAAATAAAATTTTATTAAATGTTATAATATCCATAACAATATAATATTCAAAAAAATGACTTATTTAATGTTAAAAATGTCATTAATGATCCACTTATGCTTCTATTGTCATTTTATAGTAAATATAGTAATCATATATTGTTAAAATTTAAGAAGACATGGAAAGAGTTAATGTTTATAACTAAGGGTTAAAGCTAAAAGATAAGTTTAATTTTATGATCTAAAATTGTATAAAATATGTTGGTTGATATGATTTAGACCCATAATCATGTTTTTCTCTTAATTATATCTCTTTGAAGCTATTAGAATTCAAAAATCTTTTTATAATAAAAAAATATTTCAAGACGTTCCTAAAGTGCCCCTCCTTCATGTTATAAAAGGACACCACCTCTACCCACTTACTCACACCTATCAAGACCCTTGGATCATTAAAATTCTTATAAAATAATCCCCAAACATACCTAACTTCCTCATATATCCTTAACATGGGCATAAGAAAATTCAAGAAAGCCTTTTGGCTCAAATGAAAAGAAGTTACCCGATTTAGATGAAACACCTTCTCTAAAGTTCCGTTCTTTTATTTTCCTTCTTAAATACCTATGATATTATTATTTTATGATTAAATAATAACAATAGTATCCTCAATGTACTATGATGTTGTCATGATATGGATTCAAACTACACTTACACACCCCTCCATCTAATAGATATGAACATACTGTTTCTTTTTACAACGAACTACTACCTCACGAAATAACGATTGTTCAATTTTATCCTAACACCTTTCATGGTGGAAATTATGATGTAAATTTATTGATATATGAGATATATTTATTTATACTGTCTCTATTTTTCTGTATTTTTTATTTACACTACACCTTTATGCTTTCCAAAAAGTGTAAATATGATAATTTTATTTGAGGAAGTGCGGACTACCGCCCCCTCAAAGTGATATGACTCATTCATTACATACATGGAGCATATAATTGAAGAAGTTAATGAAATAATGTGAAATATAAAACAAATATATTGTACTAGAATTATAACATATTGATTTATCATTTAGTTTTCATTTCTTTAATATGACAAAAAAATAAAAGTAGCGTTCATGCGTACGTATGGCCTTCCGTCTCCATTAACAGTGCATTTCATTTCTTATCTCCAAATGGTAAGAACTATTATAAATACATATATACTAGATAAATATGATATTTAAATAATTAATAATATTCTATAGATAATGTACTTATGACCACATAGATAATTTGTATTAAAACAAGTTTATTTTTGACTCAAGTACCGAACATCAACAAAACGTATGATACGAACTCAAATAACTAAAAAATTGATATAACAATGTCTTAAGTGATATAAAATGAATAATAAAATTTAAAAAGGATTTAAAGAAAGTATAAATTAACCTATTTTTATTATTTAGGAAATTAAAGACCGAACAAGAAAAGTCTGATTCAAGGTAAGGAAACTTCTTAACCCAACATCCATTCTTTGGGTTAATCTTATACTTCTTGATTCTATCATGCTATGATTATGTAAGAAATAAATTTTTATTTAATATCTTGTATTTATTATTTATTAATGTATAATTATAGTTAATAAACATAATCGATCTATTTTATTTACAAAATGATCTTTGTAAGGGAATTTCTAATCTCAATTTCCACTCATTGAGTTTTACGCATACTTCATTGATTATATTTTGCCAAGATTATGTGTGGAGTCACTATTTATTTATTTATTTTGTAATTTACACTTACCTTTGTGTGGATATAATGTTCTTAAATATAATCACCCCATTTATAAATTCTTACATCATTTATATGAACTTTTTAATGGAAATCTTATCTCAATCTCATTTCATTGAGTTAAATATCCATGTCATTAGTTTTATTTTCCCAAGAATATGCGTAAATGAATTATGATTGGTTAAAACTGAATATCATTTTATATTGGCTGTGTTTATAATTTTTACACATAATTATTTCATTGATTTATCCTTAATCTAAGGATGCGATCTTTTAAGGTATTTTGTCTTAATTTACATTCCATTGAGACTTATTTTTTTGTTATCCACCAATTAACTTTTATATGGTGTATATACTATCCTTTAACATATTATATCATGAATATAATTATTATCACGATATTATAAGTTTTTTAATGTTATTATTTAATTATTTTTATTCAATTATTTCCTCAAGTGGTAAGGGACTTGTTAACTAAAACATCATTTTAAATGTTTTAAAGTCTTATTATTTCAAATATTTCTCATTAATGTCCATTTTTTCAAAATGGGTTTAAAGAGTTATTTATATAGACATGAGTGTTTTAAAGTATAAATTCCTTTAAAAAGTTTAAATTGGTATACGACACTTTGATTCTAAACTTTTCTTTATAAAATTTTTAAATGAATTAATTATATCAATATATTGAAATTATATATTGTGATTGCAATATGGAAATGTTATTTTTCCTTTATGCTTGTTTATATGTTACGATTATGTTATGGTTCTTGGGAATTTTTTATGTATATAAGTGGTTCTGTGATAAACCAAGGGAGGGTGAGCCCGAGATATCCCTCCAATGCATTGGGCAACATGATGGACACAAACATTAAGGTTTCTCCATTGAGATTTAGGGAATAATCTGTGATGGGTATTCTAAATGAAACTACAAAGGTTACTCCCTATGTAGATGTGAAAGCTACAATGTAATTATGTTATGGATTCCACAAGTTACCTTTATGATTTATGATTTCTATGAGATATTCATAAAAAATATGATGTCTTGAGGTATGTTAAAGAGCTTATGTTTTATGAGTAAAAAGTATGAATTCATTGATTTTTTTATTCACATACTAATGTTTTATTTCTTTATTTTATATCCCTTACTGAGATTTTTATGTTCATCCTGATATTTTTAGATGTTTTTCATAGGGTATAAGGAAGGGTAATAGAAATGAATAATTCAAGAATATTTTTATCTAGAAAATAATTCTTGTTTATAAGGAGTTTTATTATTGTGAAAAAATTAGATAGAGTTTAAGTGTTTAATTTTTAATATTTGAGATGTAATGTAATAGTTATGGACTAATTATCTAAAACTCTAAACCTAAAAAGATCCCCAATGTGAATTCTTGAATTAACTCAAGGTAAAGTAATTTTTAAGGTTGGGGACTTATAGAAATGCATCAGTTAATATAAAACTATGAATTCTAATTGGATGAAATAGATAGGGATGAATAATCAAACCATCATGTTCTGATAGAAAGTGATATAGAATATGGTCAAATGAAAGATCATTACCACAAAACCATAAAATACAGTTATGATAATAGGAAAACATTTTTTAAGACTCTTTTCCTAGAGTTGAGGAATTATTCTACTCTATAAGAGTATAAATATATGTTTCTATTTCATAAACACAATCTTATCCTTTTTTTATTCCTTGAACTATCTATACTTTATCTCTTAGCACATGTTACATCATGCGGTGACATTAAACTCTAAATCCTCATATAATGATCAAATTAAACCATTTAATAAATTTTTTAACTTTCCAAAAGATCATGATCCAACAATTTAGAATCATACCCATATCAATACTTTCTAGATCCATGTACACAAGGTCCTTGGAAATTCTTATTTTGTTTATAACTTCATGATCCATTCTGCTCAATGCATCTACTACCTTATTTCCCTTTAATCAACATGATGTAGCCTTAAATTTTCACATTCCAAACATGTAAGTATCTTCATCATGTATCCTCTTGAAATATGGAAATAACTCAAATTACCATAAAACTTTATTGGAAACATGGAATCATCATTACACATGATATTGGATATATTTTTTATATCCATTAATATTGTAAACTCTGTCAATGATAGCATAGACCACTTGAAAGAAGTCAATAATCAGTTTTGAGGTAGTGAGTACTATTCTCAATAAATCATTTATTCATCATTATCTTAATCATTAGGAATATATTTAGGGTTGTCTTTCTCTAATCCATATATTTTACCAATATAAACAATTTCTATTGAGTCACAAATCCTTGGTATAATTCATCATATGACCTAAAATTCTTAATGGAATTGTACTGCAGCACAATCCTCATATATACCATAATTCTTATAACTAGTACATTGCTGATAAAATATTCAAATGAAATGATTCTTGATAAGGAATATTAATCATTAAACTTAATCTATGGTAGTATCATGACTTGATAATTATCTAGTAACATCATTTTGGGCATATACATTTGACGCATGGGACATTGATTCATATAGTGTCCCACTTCATTGCAGTTTAAGCACTGTACATTGAAAACCATTTTCTTACCCTTGAAATCATGAACTTTGTTTCCATTTTCTCTATAATTGTAACATAATCCTTTTCCTTTTAAGTAGGCTCTAGGGTTTTTCATTCTAAAAGTACAACATGTCAGAGAAATACCCTTTTTATTCTTTCTTTTATCTACTCTTTCCTCTTCCAACCTCTTATTATCTTACTTCCCTTCAAAGACATATGACTCATCGAATTATTTATTGCAACACCCCGACCCTAGTTACCCAGAGGCTGGTGAATTATTTTAATACATTGTCATGATTATAAGGAATCATGTCCTGAAAGACCGATTAGTTTAGTAGCCTTGGAAGTACTAGATACCTTCATAAGGTTTACATTACATCATAAAATATAAAACTACAACAACATTGTTTCCATAGAAAAAACTGAGATCCCATAGAATATCCCTGCAGGCCAGTCATAATATACTTCTTCACATTCTGGGAAAAATAAAACATAGAAAGGGGTGAGCTCAGATGCTCAGTAAGTATAACAATATAGAAGAAACCTTTATAAATAAGCATAAACATTTAAGGCAATGAATAAGAATAAAAAGCCTTTTAAACTTGAACTTAAATATAATATGGAAAAGATAAAATAAACTAATTCCATTTACTTATTCACATGGATATTCTACTTGTCGAATAATCACATGCAATATAAACAGCCACTTTTATAATGATGGAATGCATACTGCCAGACTCTCATAACTCCATAGTCAATGCCTTGTGCCAAGACTACAAATAATATTTTTTCAAGGACTTGTTCCAAGACACTAGTTTTTCTCATGAGACCTACTGATGCATCAAGGAGATATTGCAGGATCCACCCGTCACATACTAAGTCCAATTCATTCCTTATATGAAAAGGTTGAAACATAATCTGAACATTCGTATTAAAACTAGCACATGAAATGTCAATATTTTATACACAAACCATGAATGGTATAAAAATAGCACATACATAGTAAAACATAACTGATTCAATACAATATAGAATATTTTATTATAATAAATCAACTAAAATAGAGAATAATGAATGATATTGACATATATGAAAATAATCATCAAAACTATTTGAGATAAATATCCCCCTTTTTCATGAAAATATTCAAAAGTAACACTATTGTTCAAGAAGTCATTTAAAAATAGATTTTTGAACCAGAGTGTCCCATACCACTTTGAAACTCTTAAAAGGAATTTTGATTTTAAAACATTAATGTTAATATAAATAAATCCTTAAAACCATTTTTAAAACATGGACATTAATGATAATGATTTAGAAGAATAAATTTTGAAAACATTTAAAATGATATTTCAGTTAGTGTTCCTAACCAAATGAGAGATGCATTAACACAAATAATTGAGGTAATAAAACCTTAATAATATCATGATAAAAATTTATTAATGATATATTATGTCAAATAACAGTATATACCCCAAATAAAAGTGAATCGGCGCATAACAACAAAGAAGTCTCAAAAGAATGTAAATTGCGATGAAATTGCTTATAAAGACAGTATCCTTAGGTAAAGGATAAATAAACGACATAATTATGTGTGAAATATATAAATACACTCAATATTATTAATAATTAATTGTAAATCAATCAGAGGACATTAACACATGTTCTTGTAAAAACAACACTAATGACATGGATGTTTAACTCAATGAATGGAAAACGAGTTAAGATCAAGTTCATATCAATGACTAGAGAAGTTATAAATACAATGATAATGTGTATAAAGAGTATATCCAAACAAATAGGAGTGTAAATTACTACATAAATATTAAATTTTTATTCCCCACAAAATCTTGGAGTAAAATAGTCAATGAAGTATGCGTAAATCCGAATGATTGGAAATTGGAATTTGAAATTCCCTTACAGATTTGGTAACCTACGAAACATGCACCCCATGAAAGAAGGATCATAAAATGATGATGTAAATACCCATAAATTAAAGTATATTATACAATTAATACAATCATGGACAGTACATACGCCACACAGAAATAAATAGTGGGCAATATAGCATGAATATCACATGAAAAAAAAGTGAGATAAAAAACCCTTACTTCGTTGTGATTAATCGAGTCATATGACTAAAAGTTAATAACCACAAAATGAATAACAGAATACCATGAATATGAATAAAATCATGATAACATATATCAAATGGCAGTACACAATACACCACATGCAATAAATAAGTGGGGGACAATGGAAATCTCACAGAATTGAACGTGAGGTAAAAAACCCCTTACCTTGTATTTTTCCTTGGTCGAGGGTAGATTAACCTCCTGTATAATGGTGGAATAATTTTTATTAAATTATAAAATAGTCATATACATTAATATGATATCATATATTATCTTTTAATATTGATTTGTTAATAATATTTTAGTATTAACGTTGTTTCAGGTGTTAACTGATTTGTTTTCCTCTATATGATTTGATTCATAAGTAGTGTTTGTTATGAATAGAATGTATATTATTCATATTCATAATGATATTAAGTATATAAAAATTATTTTTAATATTATAATGAAAATTAGTCTTGAATGGATTACGATGGGTAATGAATCTCATCACGTTCGTGGAGACGGTAAAGTGTACGTACACACGAGCGACAATATCATTATTTTAATATTAAAATAATATATAATTGGATGATATATCATATCTAAAGAATCATTATAATTTTATATTTATTATTTACATCAATTACACATCATTATTATACCCATCCAAATAATAATGTATTGAATAATAATTACACCAGGACGTGGAGATGGTAAGCCGTACTTATGCACGTATGATGACATGTCATTAAAAGGATGGATTGAATAATGAATATGATTGTACCATATTTATTATAACATCACAGTATATATAAGATACTGGAGTTATTATTTTATAATGTAAACAATATAGAAATATGAAGAGGAAGAAGAAAGGAACTTGAAAGAGGTGATGAAATATTTACCTCTTCTTCGGGTTCATCCTTTTGATTTGATCAAAAGGGCTCCTTAGATTGGATTTTGGACTAAAGGAAGGCCTATAAGATGAAGGGAGGGAATTTGAGAGGGTATTTGGGTAGAGTTTGACAAATCCAAAAGTCATTGAAGGTGTGAATGTGAGGGAAGGGGGAGTGCACTTTTATAAGAGGGGTGAGGGGCACCTTTGGAAAAGCTAGAAATATTATTTTATAATAAAATCATTTTCGGTTTATAATGGATCCAAAATGAATTATTTAATTCATAAGGTGGGGATGGGTCGAGAACCACTCAACCGATAGGTTTTATACAGGTTTGGTTCACTATATTAACCATATCGTTTATATTTAACTCTTAGTTAAATTGTTTCACATTTACCATGTCTCTCTGTATTTTTATATTATATAGTTAATAAACATACTACAAACATCCAAGAAAAACCCAAGTGGTTCATTAATGATAAAAATATAATTATATATGTCTTTTTTCTGAACCTTATATTTTTAGGAATATAATATCAATTAATAATATAATATTTGTTTTAAAAAACTCTTTTATGTCAATTTTAACACTATTTGGTATTTTGTTTTTTTTAGTTCATAACAGCATTATTACTTCTAAAACAATTCATATAACCAACCCTAACATGTCATATTAACCTATAAAATTATTTTAATTCATAAAAAGTTTAAAATTACATTTATTTGGATATTTATAATATCAAATATTTTAATATTTCATTAATTAGGTAATTACTCCATCATCTTTGTGTCATTAATAAATTAAATTATTTAATTTCTAAAAAATATAAATAAAATACCATTATGTAGGAAATATTTTTATATTTCTAATTAATATTTATAATCGAATTTATCTTATGTATAACCCTATATTAAAAATGGTTTAGTTATTTATCTTTGAATTTAACACTTTTAACTATTCTTTTACTTAAATAATAATAAATGTCCTAATCTATCCAAGTGAGCCTAAAGGATCATATTTTATTCCTAAGATTGTATTTGTTCAAATTAAAATTATCCAATAGAATTAGGGCATGTGTTAGGGTAATAATAATATCATTTTTACCCTTATTTAGCCTATTTACTTTAAATTGTGGTAAATAAAAGTCAAAAGGTACTATTCAACAAAAATTATTTTTATCTTATTAAACCATATTTTACTTAGTGATATCAAACGTTTCTCTTGGATTTTTGAAATTCAACTCACAAAAGCAGTAAAATTAAGATTTATTCAAATTTGCAAATGCTCCTAGGAGGTGGGTAAAAGACGGTAAAAAAGTTCAATAAAATTTTTATATATCTAAAATTATTATAAACTGACTCCAATGAATTACATTGAACATTTTTAGGTATTATTTATCTATTTTGACCTAAAATAAATTTAAATAAAATAAATAATTATTTAAATAAAAATTCTGTTTTGAACTATAACTTAGTGTTGTTCACTATTCATCAAAAATTGAAAGTTTTCAGAAAAATACCAAAACTTCACCCTAAGATAATTTCAATATTCCAAATCCAAAAATGAAGTCCATTTTGAAAGATAAAATTTAATATTTCAAAAAGTGGGTATTACTATTCATAATGGCTAGTTTGATTTGTCAAGGTGTGATAGAATCTCGAAGTTGCGTACAATGAAAGATATTACATTATTCAAAGGGAAACGTGCCATAGAATCTTGGGGTGTTACATTCTTCCCCCCATTTGGAAATTGCGTCCTCACAATTTTTAAAATTGGGATTGGGAACATAATTGAAAGTCCCAAATCGAAAAAAGAGTCAATAAAACTGTCACTTTAAAAGAAAGAAAGAAAAGTACAAAGGTCACCCGAGAAAACCTATATTAGGATTCCATGTAGGAAAACTTAGATATGGAAGATAAACTATGTTTAATGTTCTGATGGATAGGGATAAAAAACTTGATCAAGAGAAAGTTAACAATAATAAATCCACAAACTTGTGATGTGACAAACGTTCATTAGTTTCCCAGTAGGAAAAATAAACGGAAAATGTTTTTTTGTTTGAAGTTACATTTCATAAAAATGAGGAATTTATTTATGAGTTTGAATAAGAACAGAAAGAGATATACTTACCTTTTAAGTATAGTTTCATTATTTAATAAATTTCTACCACTAACTAATTTTTTTTTCAAACGATGAGTATTCAAGATGACTTGGTCACACCGGAAGAGCTAGAATCAACTTCTAGATAATCACATGATCCACAAAGGTTAAAATATATATTTACCTTGTCTTTGAAGATTAATCAAAACCAAAATGGTTAGTACAAGATAAGATGATCCCCCAAAAGGATATTCCTTTAGAGAAAGAAACAATGATCTTAATTTCTAAAATTAAACCAACAATACCCCAAAGTTAAATAAATACCATTCAATAAACTATTGTCCTTAAAATCCTTCATTATAATCCAAACTAATATTCAAACCCAAAACATAGAAGAATTTGGTTATGTAGTCTTCCACGTTAAATTGTACCTCCAAATGACATTGACTACTCTTAAAGTCACATACTTAAAAGTAATTAACCTAATTACATAATCTCTATTATAGGTTAATCCTTTCCATAAATAACCCAAATCACTATAAATGCACAATAAAATCATATATAAAAATCCACCATTAAGCATCAAATGAAATCTCATTGTATTCTATTTTCCTTAGGCATATAGTGTTCCCAACAGAGCTAACGTCTTCCAAAATAAAATTTATCACTTAATCACTAAATCATTTTACTATACTAAGGTTATTAATTTTATAAGACATAAGATCCCAAATCAACTTATTATTGATCAATAAAATCATTTAACAAAAAATAATCAGTCACACTAACCAGGGACTTCACGTACTCTAGTGGTAGGCGATAAATCCCAATCACACTATGGTTGTGGGTTTGATTTCCACAGCTTTGTCCGACACAACAGGTTGTCACACAATCTGCGTGTTGTCTTTTTTCAAAAACTAAATTTTATAACATTACCAAAATGAGATAAATTTCTCAAAATTACCATAACATAATTTAACCACAAATGCTATCTCATACCTTGCGTTTTCATCCCAAAATATAATAACTTGTAATTACCTCAAACCCAATGATCATATAAAACCAAATGGTTATTTATAACTATATCCACAAGAGAAAAGATAATTCTTCATCAAATATCATTTTCACATGAAAAACTGTAGGGTTACAAATACAAGAGAAATTTATTCCAAAGTAATCCCTTGAACAAGGAGCACTAATACTTTTAAACATTTATCCAACCATTTATTTCCAAATAGCTTCTTCTTTGACCATGAAAATATAATATAGAATAGGGCATTCACTCAAGTAATGGTCAGATCCCCTAAATTTATGAAAAATGAATGTAAATAGATTCTTGGGACCATTTTTATTTTCTTCCATATTACTCTTTATTTTTCCTCACCAATTCTTTACTTTATGTCCTTCTTTCCCACACGTAAAGTATTTCTTTATTCCATTGATACACTTTATTGGGGGTCCCCTTACGCATTTCCTACATGATGGAAATTGAGGATTCTTTTCTCCATGGTCTCCACTGCTAGAGCTCTTATCATTCATCACCTTTCTCTTCTTTTTTGAGTCTGGGAGTTGGTTAATATATATATTGTTGATCATATATTTGGAAAACTGATTTGGAATAAACACGATATCTTTTACGCCTATCAACATTCCATATTGTTTCTCATTTCCACCACCATTTTTACCTTTTAAATCATTATCAAAGTTACTATGACATCCTTGGAATATTTCCATTGACTAAAAACAAAAAGCATTGTGTGAGTAATAGTAGTCATAAAATCATTTAGAGAATATCATGACACCATATTTTCAATTTGAAACACCTTAGGATTAACCAACATCATTTATTCTAATCTTATATTAAAATCATTCAAATCGGTTTGTAAAGAAAATGTAAATTATCCTGAGCATATCCCCCAGGAGTGTCATAACCAAGAGTGCAGCAAGGCCCGTTGTCGTGCACCAGTTCCCATTCGAGTCTACCTCAAAGCGGTGTTTTAAAGTTTTACCCCATAGGCACATCTATGCCAGAGCCGCCTCTACGTGCTCATATCCATATATGGATGTATTGCTTGGAAAACTCACAAAATCTCTACAATACCAAAATTTTTGGAAGTTCTTCTATACTAATCCTCAAAGTCCATCTTAGGGCTATGTTCTCTAATTTGAGTTTATCTAAATCTAGTTTCCAAGGATTGTAATAAAATTTCTATTATACCAACTGTAATGCCATGACCTCAGATACCCAGAGGCCAGTGCATTATTTTAATACATTGGCATGATTAAAAGGAATAAAGACCTAAAATACTGATTTTTTACTTTCCTTGGAAGTACTAGATACATTTATAAGGTTTACATTACAACATAAAATATAAAACTACAACAACATAGTTTCCATATACAACACTCATATCCCATAGACTATCCCTATATATCAGTCATAATATACTTCTTCGTATCCTGTGAAAAATAAAACATAGAAAGGGGTGATCTCAGATGCACAGTAAGGATAAAAATATAGCAAAACATTCATAAATAAGCATAAAAAATTAAGGCAATGTATAAGACTAAAACAAAAGCCTTTTAAACTTGAACTTCAGCATAATATGGAAATGATAAAATCAACTAATTCCATTTAATTATTTACATGGATATTCTACTAGTCGAATAATCACATGCAATATCAATAGCCACTTTTATAATGATGGAATGCATAAAGCCAAACTTTCATAACCACATAGTCAAGGCCTTGTGCCAAGACTACAAATAAGATTTTGTCAAGGCCTTGTGCGAAGACACTAGTTTGTCTCATGAGACCTACCAATGCATCGAGGAGCTATAGCAGGCTCCACCCATCACTTACTAAGTCCAATTCATTCCTCATATGAAGAGGTTGAAACATAATCTAAGCATTCATATTAAAACTAGCATACGAAATGTCAATATTTTATCCACAAACCTTGAATGGTATAAAAATAGCACATCCACAGTGAAAAAAAATTCATTCAATAAAATATGTAAGATTTTATTATAATATGTCAACCTTAATAGAGAATAATGAATGATATTGACATAGATTAAAATAATCATCAAAATTATTTGAGAGAAATATCCCCCTTTTTCTTGAAAACATTCAAAGGTCACACTATTTGTCAAGAAGTCATTTCAAAATAGATTTTTGAATCAATGTATCCCATACCACTTTGAAAATTTTAAAAGTAATTTTAATTTGAAAACGTTAATGTCCATATAAATAAATCCTTAAAACTAATTTTAAAACATGGACCTTAATGATAAGGATTTAGAAGAATAAATTTTTAAAACATTTAAAATCGTATTATAGTTAGAGTTCCGAACCAAATGAGAGATGATTTAACACAAATATTCGTGGTAATAAAAATTTAATAATATAATGAGAAAAATGGATTCATGATATATTATGTCAAATAATAGAATATACCCCAAATAAAAGTGAATTGGCGCATAACAACAAAGAAGTATCAAAAGAATGTAAATTGAGATGAAATCGCTTATAAAGAAAGTATCCTTAGGTAAAGGATAAATAAATGACATAATTCTGTTTGAAAAATATAAATACAGTAAATATTATTGGATATTCAGTGTAAATAAATCAGAGGACATTCACACACGTTCTTGTAAAAACAACACCAATGACTTGGATGTTTAACTCAATGAATGGAAATTGAGTTAAGATCACGTTCATATAAATGACTTGAGAAGTTATCAATGGAGTGATTATGTGTACCAAGAGTATATCAAAACAAAGGGGAGTGGAAATTACTACATAAATAATAAATTGTGATTCCCCACATATTCTTGGAGTAAAATAGTCAATAAAGTATGCGTAAATCTGAATGAGTGGAAATGGAAATTTGAAATTCCCTTACCGATTTAGTAACCTACGAAGCATACACCCCATGAAAGAAGGATCATTCAATGATAATGTAAATAACCATACATAAAATTATATTATACAATGAATACAATCATAGATAGTACATACGCCACACAAAAGGAAATAGTGGCCAATATAGCATGAATCTCACATGAATATAAAGTGAGATGAAAAACCCTTACTTCGTTGTGATCAATCGAGTCATATGAACAGAAGTTAAAAACCACCAAATGAATCATAGAATACCATGAATATAAAGAAAATCATTATAATATATATCAAATGGAAGTACACAATACACCACATTCAACAAATAAGTGGCGAACAATGGAAATCTCACAGAATTAAAAGTGAGATAAGAAACCCCTTACCTTATGCTTTTACTCGGTCGATGGTAGGTTAACCTCATGTATAATGGTGAAATAATTGTTATTAAATTATAAAATAATCATATACTTTAATATGTTATCATATAATATCTTTTAATATCTCTTTGTTAATAATATTTTATTATTATCGTCATTTCGGGTGTTAACTGTATCGTTTTCCTATATATGATTTGTTTTTTAAGTAGTGTTTGTTATGAATATAATGTATCTTATTCATATTCAGAACAATATTAAGTCTTTAAATATTATTTTTAATCATCTAATGAAAATTATTCTTTAATGGATTACGATGGAAAATGAATCTCATCGCGTTCGTAGAGACGGTAATGCGTATGTACGCACGAGCGACAATATCATTATTTTGATATTAAAATAATATATAATTTGATGGTATATCATATATAAAGAATAATTATAATTTTATATTTATTATTTAAATCAATTACACATTATTATTATACCCATAAAAATAATAATGTATTGAATAACAATTACACCATGACGTGGAGACGGTAAGCCGTACGTACGCACGTATGGGGACATGTCATTCAAAGGATGGATAGAATAATGATAATTATTGTAACATATTTATAATAACATAAAAATATATAGAAGACACTGGAATTATTATTTTAGAATGGAAACAATAAAGAAAGAGGAAGTGGAAGAAGAAAGAAACTTGAAAGAGGTGATGAAAGATTTACCTCTTTTTCGGGTTCTTCCTTTTGATTTGATCAAAAGGGATCTTTAGGTTTCCTTTATGACTAAATTAAGAACTATAGGATGAAGGGAGGAAAATTGAGAGGGTATTTGGGTAAAGGTTGGCCGAAAAAAGGCTTTTAAGGTGTGAATGTGAGGGATGGGGGAGTGCTCTTTAATAAGAGGGGTGAGGGGCACCTCAGGAAACGTTAGAAATATTATTTTATAATAAATTCATTTTCGGTTTCTAATGGCTTCAAAATGAATTATTAAAAAGATAAGGTGGGTATGGGTCTAAAACCACTCAACCTATAGGTTTTAGACAGGTTTGGGTCACTATATTAACCTTATCTTTTAGATTTAACTCTTAGTTAAATAGTTTGACATTTACCGTGTCTCTTTGTATTTTTATATTATATGGTCAATAAACTACTATATACCCTCAAGAGAACCCCAAGTGGTTAATTAATGATACATATATCAATATATAAGATTTTTTTACTGAAAATTATATTTTTAGGAATTTAATATCAATTAATAATGTAATATTTGTTTTAAAAAACTCTTTTATGTCAATTTTGACACTATTTGGTATTTTGTTTTTTCTAAATTCATAACATCATTATTACTTCAAAAAAAATTCATCTAACCAACCCTAAAATGTCATATTAATATAATAAAATTATTGTAATTCATAAAAAATCTCAAATTACATTTATTTGGATAAATATAATATCAAATATTTTAATATTTCATTAATTAGGTAATTACAAAATCATCTTTGTGTCACAAATAAATTAAATTATTTAATGTATAAAAAATATATATAAATTACCATTATGTAGGAAATAATTATATATTTATAATTAATATTTATAATTGAATTTATATTATGTATAACCCTATATTAAAAATGGTTTAGTTATTAAGCTTCGAATTTAACACTTTTAACTCTTCTTTGAATTAAATAAAAATAAATGTCATAATCTAATTGAAATGGGCCAAAAGGATCATATTTTATTCATAAGATTGGTTTTAGTCGAATTAAACATATCCAATAGAATTAGGACATGTGTTAGGGCAATAATAATATCATTTTTACCCTTAATTACTCTATTTACTTTTGACCGTGGTAAAAAAAAATCAAAAGTTACTATTCACCAAAAATTATTTTTAACTTATTAAACCACATTTTACTTACTGATATAAATTGTGTCTCTCGGATTTTTGAAATTCAACTCATAAAAGTGGTAAAATTAAGTTTTATTCAAATTTGCAAATGCTCTTAGGAGGTGGGTAAAAGACGGTTAAAAAGTTCAATAAAATTTTTATATATCTAAAATTATTATAAACTGACTCCAATGAATTACATTAACCTTATATATTTATTATGTATCTATTTTTACCCAAAATAAATTTAAATAAAATAAATAATTATTTAAATAATTTTTTTTAAACTATAACTTAGTGTTTTTCACTTTTCATCAAAAATTGAAAGTTTTCAGAAAAATACCAAAAATTCACCCTAAGCTAATTTCGATATTCCAAATCCAAAAATGAAGTCCATTTTGAAATATAAAATTTATAAAATTTCAAAAAGTGCGTATTACTATTCATAATGGCTAGTTTGATTGGTCGAGGTGTGATAAAATCTCGAAGTTGCGTACAATGCAAACTATTACATTATTCAAAGTGAAACATATCGTGGAAGCTTGGGGGTGTTATATTTATATACCTTGTTAACACATGATATTATCTCTTCATATGATGATGATACTTTTGAGACTTTATTCCTTCAAAAAGATGGCTTAAGACCATAAGAGATATGACGCTTCTTACTCTTTTCATCACATGAATTGGTGAAGATCTCATTCTATCTGGTAGGCACCGTTTCTAATAAACTACATATACAAAATTAGATCATAAAATTATGAAATCTATATAACCCTAAACATGGTATAATACATAGCATAAATTTATGCATCACAAATCCTAGAACCAAATACTTTGGATACTTTAGATGCACAAATCCGTCATAATGGATTATAAAAAAATGTGAATTATCCTAAGAATATCCCCCATGAGTGTCCAACTAGGTACACATTAAGGTCCATTTTCAAATACCATGTTACCCCGTGTCATGCCCGAAACACCTTGTTGGATTTATTACTCCTAGGTACATCCGTTCCATAACCACATCCACTTTTAGGATCCAAACATGGATTTATTTTCTAGTAAGATCCAAATAATATATTCCTTTACAAAATTCTAAGATGTTATTGTATATTTATCATCAAGTATATCTCAGTTTTCCCCCTAATTTACATTTTCTAAACCAAGCATCCATTTTTTCTACCAAACTTCCTCTGTAACCAACTGTAACACCGCGACCACAGAAGTTGGGATTCGGTGCATTATTTCATTACATTGGCATGATTACAAGGATTTCGTATCCTGAAGGAACAAATAGTTCATAATTTTGGACAAATAGATATATAGATATGTTCAATATTAAATCTTGAAATGAAAAAAATATATATGTTTTATTGGGAACATCCACAACACTATGTTTATCCATGTCATTCATTCATAAACTACCTCTTCGTATCATGGGGAAAAATAAAACATACGAAAATGGGGGAGATCAGATACTTAGTAAGGTTAAACAATAAAATGGAATATATCATAAATATAAACATTAGGTATGGTGAAAAAAAAAACATTCCATTAAAAATAAACTTGTACATACTATGATTGGAATAAGAGCTGAATAAATAATTTCATTATAAAACATAGTCATGGGTATTCTACTAGTCGAATTACCACAAAAATTTAAATTACTAACATAATAATGAGGTAAATTAATATTTCATACATTATAAAACATTCAATAAAGTCCTCATACAAGACATCTAAAAATGATTAAGGCCTCAACCGAAACCATATCTGAAAATGGGAAGGGCCTCGGACAAGTCCATATCTATTTGTATCAGGAGACCTACCGATGCATCGAGAGGTTATAGAGGGACCCAATAATCATTACTAAGTCAAATTAATTATTCATATGAAAGGGGTGAACATAATAAACTTATAAATTCATATTAAAACTAACCTAGGAAATGTAAGTAACTTTCCCCAATCATTTATCATAAACACTAACCATTCAGAGTAATATGGTGAAGGGTATCAAGATAGAAAATCCACAGTCAAAATAATCAAAAAACCTTCAACAAGATATTGTATATGATAAAAAAAGAGATAAATCTCAATGAATTACAAGATTCAACAAGATAATTTGTAACACCCCAAGCTTCTACGGTACGCTTCTCTTTGAATAATGCAATAGCGTGTGTTGTACGCAATATCGAGTTCTAACACACACCACAATCGATCAAACTAGCTATTATGAATAGTAATAGATACTTTTTGAAATTCTATAAATTTTATCTCTCAAAATGGACTTCATTTTTGGATTAGGAGTATCGAATTTAGCCTAAGGTGAAATTTTGGTACCTTTCGGATAACTTTAATATTTTGATGAATAGTGAAAATTACTAAATTTTAATTAAAAACAATTTTTTTAATGAAAATAATTAACAGTGATAAATTTTGAATTTGAGTGGTTTTAAATTATATTTAGAATATATTTTTACCATTTAATACAATTTTGTTCATTGGACATAATTTCACAATTAAACCGAACATAAACAAGTACCAATCTTTTGATAGTTATTATATCTAAAAAACACGCTTTTTATTTTGACAGCGGGAATTAATTTTAAATTAATTTCATCCACTTCTATGTTTTGAATTTGGAAAAATGGATTCCATATTTGGAATCAGGATGATCAAATTGTGTAAATAGGTAACTTTTATTTTTAGACATTTTTAATAATTACTTCGGTAAATATTTTATTTACCATGGTTAAAGGGTAAATCCGGTAAATGAGGGTTAAAAAATAATATAATAATAATAATAAATTACCATAAAATGTGTCAAAACCTTATTGGTTGATACATTTCCGACCATGGGCATATTTGGGTCTATTTTGGGACCCCATGGTGCCACTTGTAAGTGATAGGGACACTTTATTTTAATTAAGTTAAAATGAATACCAAAATGACACAAGCATATATCTTTTAGAAAAACAATTTTTACATTGGGTTATATATGTTGGATTTCAACTATAAATATTAATTAGAAATATAACAATATTTCATACATAATGGTAATTTATTTATAATTTTTAGACATTAAATAATTTAATTTAGTTATGACACAATGGTGATGCAGTAATTACCATAATAGTGAAACATTAAAATGATTGATGTTGTAGATACCCAAATAAATATAATTTGAGACTTTTTATGAATTAAACTAATTTTATAGGTTAATATAACATATTAGGAATTATTTAAATAACCTTTTTCGAAGTAATAATTCTTTTATGATTTTTAGAAAAATCAATTATTGAATTGTGTCAAAATTGACATAAAAGAGTTTTTCAAACAAATATTATATTATTAATTGATATTAAATTCTTAAAAATCTAAGGTTCTTCCAAGAGACTTATATCATGGTAGGTGTATCATTAATGGACCATTTGGGGGTAGATTGTATGTATATAGTAAGTTTATTAACCATATAATATAAAAATACAAAGAGACATTGTTAAAGTGAAACTAATTAACTAAGAGTTAATACTTAATGATAAAGTTAATATAGTAACCCAAAACTGTATAAATTCTATTGGTTGAGTGGCTTTCAACCCATCCCCACCTTAAAATTTAAATAATCCACTTTGGATCCATTTGAAACCGAATATGAATTTATTATAAAATAATATTTCTAGCTTTTCCAAAGGTGCCCCTCACCCCTCTTATAAAAGGGCACTCCCCCTTCTCATTAACTCACACATTAAAACCCTTTTGGCTTGGCAAAAATCTGCCCAAATACCCTATAAACTTCCCTCAATTTATCCTAGAGGCCTTCATTTAGTCAGAAAGCCAACCTAAGAGCCCTTTTGATCAAGTCAAAAGGAAGAACCTGAAGAAGATGTAATGATTTCACCACCCTTTTCCAAGTTCATTTCTTCTTCCACTACTTATTTATTTGTTATTACCATTATAAAATAATAACTCCAGTATCTTATATATATTGTGATGTTATTATAAATATGTTACAACCATATTCATTGTTCTATCCATCCTTTGAATAACATGTCATCATACGTGCGTACGTACGGCTTACCGTCTCCACGTCGTGGTGTAATTGTTATTCAATATATTATTATTTGGATGGGTATAATAATGATGTGTAACTCATGTAAATAATAAATATAACATGATAATTATTCTTTATATATGATATACCATCCAATTATATATTATTTTAATATCAAAAGAATGATATTATCGCTCGTGCATACGTAGAGACTACCATCTTCACGAATGCGATGAGATTCATTCTCCATCGTATCCATTCAAGTATAATTATCATTTGATGATTAATAATACTATCTAAGGACTTGATATAATTCTGGATATTATTAAGATACAACCTATCCATGAAAAATATAGCTTACATAACAAAACATATTAAAACAAACAAGTAAGTTAACACTCGAAACAACGATAATACTAAGATATTATTAACAAATCAATGTTAAAAGATCATATATGATATCATATTAATGTATATGATTCTTTTATAATTTAATAACAATTATTTAACCATTATACATGAGGTTAACCTACCCCAACCAAGGAAAAGTACAAGGTAAGGGGTTTTCATCTCACTCCTTATTCCCGTGAGATTCATGCCATATTTCCACTATTACCTTTTGTGTGGTGTATGTACTTCCCATAATTGTATTCTTTGTGTAATACACTTTAATTTATGTTTATTTACATATTCTTTGTATGATACCTCTTTCATGGATTGTATGTTTCATAAGTTACCAAATTGGTAAGGGTTATTTCAAAATCTCTTCATTATCCGAGGTTGTTTATACGTAATAATCTACTGGGATCTCTTTATCATCCACATCCATGTTTCTTAAAAATGTATTTCAAATAATTTTTAATATTTAAAAGAATATGGGTTAAAGTCATTTATACCCTTGTCTGACTTTTTATAAGAGTTTTATAAAGGAATCTTTCTGTTGTTTTCCAAACAAGGTGCTTTTTAACCTTTTCGACAGAATTAAGGTAAGAATGCTTTTTAACTTATACGGAGGGTGTGGCTATTTTCCACCATTATAAAATCGTCAAAGCTTACCTTACAAGATTATAAGAATATTTTCAAAGAAAATGTTTTATTTTATAAATGTATGACTCTTAAATGATTTCAAAATAGAAAGAGATATTTCTCTAAAAATAGTTTTGATTTCATCTATGTCAACATCCTTTGATGGATTTTATTCTTATTTGAAGTTGATTTATTATGATAAAAAACTTCTATATTGTATTGAAGGTTTTGTGATATGTTTGACTGTGGTTGTTATATTTTTATACCATTCATGGTTTATGGTGAAAGTATTGACATTTCGTATGCTAGTTTTAATACGAATGTTTATGTTATGTTTAAAACTTTTCATATGGGAATGCATTGGACTTAATATGTGACGGGTGGAGCCCTCTATAGATCCTAGATGCATCGGTAGGTCTCATGAGAAAGACTAGTGTCTTGGAACAAGGCCTTGGAAAAATCTTATTTGTAGTCTTCGCACGAGGCCTTGGCTATGTGGTTATGATAGTCTGGCATTATGCATTCCATCATTATGAAAATGGTTATTGATATTGCATGTGATTATTCGATTAGTAGAATATCCATGTGAATAAGTAAATGGAATTATTTCATTTAATTTTTTCCATAATATGTTGAAGTTCAAGTTTAAAAGGTTTTTGTTTTAGTTATACATTTCCTTAAATGTTCATTCTTATTTATGAAAGTTTCCGCTATATAGTTATCCTTATTGGGAATTTGAGCTCACCCATTTCAATGTTTTATTTTTCCCAGGATGTGAAGAACTAATTTATGAATGACTTTCAGGGATAGTATGTGGGGATATGAGTGTGGACTATGAAGAAAATATTTTGTTGTACTTTTCATTTTTATGATGTAATGTAAGACTTATGAATATATCTAGTGTTTACAAGGATACTAAACTAATCGGTCTTTCAAGATTTGATCTTTCTTGTGATCATGCCAATGTTATGTAATAATGCACCGACTCTGGGTAATTGGGGTCAGGGCGTTACATAATTTTACATAGATGGAGATACTTTTAAATGAGACAATTCAAAAATTCTTGAGGAAATAATCCTTAAACATTCCAAAGTGTCATGTACCACATTGAAACATTGAAATAATAATCTCTTAGAATATCATGAGAATAAGGAGACTCTTGATATGATATAAAAAAGGTTATTACATACACCAAAAGATAGAAATAAGGGGTGAACAAGATATATATCTCATAAAAGTTAATGTGTGATTAGAAAAGTCCTTTTTTACTTTGGAAAGAAGAGTTCTTTGGGAAAATCATTTGCATTTTTCATTAAATAATATTGTAAACATGTATATAGCATAAAATAAAAGGTAATATCATTGAAATTATATTAGAGTCTTTAATAGAGTCTTATTGAGGTGAAATCATTTAAAAATGTTTTAAAGGAATCTTTAAAAATAAAACATTTTAGTGAGGTTTACGGAAAATATTAAAGGATTTTAAAGCACCAAGGAATTTTTGATTTCATAAAACCAGAAATGAACCAAAATAAATTTTTCATAATACAATATTTTATTTTATGAAGATAAATATGGATTAAAACAGATTATAGAGTGAAATTCCCAATTGGTAAGAATTAGAGAAGTTCCTTGAATCATGCTTGCACTTCGAAACGTTTTTTTTGAAATATTGTTTTAAAACATGTAAATACCTATAAAATAACGAATGATTATAATTGTTAAACATATATATAAAATTTAAAAAAATTTATGAGGATTAAATAGGAATAAATAAAAACTCCATTGAGGTGAGTAGAGAATAAGAGCAACACAAATGAAAATGGAGGTTTTGGTAGAAAATACTTAAAACATTGTAATCAATTGAATCATATGCCAACAAATTATTATTCATAAAATGATACATTGAATATCATAAAAATATTTCGATTCATGATATGAAACGTAAATGGGCTGTATATATACACCATACACAAGTAGTAGTACTGAATACAAAATATCTCACAAAAATGGAAGTGAGATGAAGAAACCCTTACCTTATGTCTGAAGATGTTCTCCACTTGATCATAATGACCTGAATAATAAAATTTTCATTCATTAATTAATATTTCTAGAACCTAATATTAATTTAATTTATTTATTATAACATTATTAAGATCATTCATTCCCTTTTTCATGGGTTAAGAGGTTCAATTTCATTGTTCAGGTCTGTTCGTTTCATGATCAGTATACTTATATACATGAATGGAGAATCATGTAAAATGAGGAGGATTTTATAAAATTGAAGTTATATATTATTAGGGAACAATCAAAAGGTTACATGGTTGTAAATTTCATGTGTTTACTTTGAGTAAAGGTGAATCATTATATAAATTATTTAATGATAGCCGTTTGGGTTAATTAGTGGTTTTTGAACACAACAAACTCATTTTGCTTTATATATCAAAAAAATGTGTAACAAAAGACTCCAGAACCCTAGAAGAGACATAATAAATATATTATCATTTTTTTAAACCATAATAATGGTTTTATGATCATAATTGTAGATGGGAATAGAAATTGAAAACTCATCATCCTTGAATGTTGTAAATTAGCACATCTCAGATGGTGTTTTTTTCTACTAGCATAAAAGAAGGGTGAATGAGAGATGATAATATCTTATTAAATAATCATAAAAAATTAAATTAAATGTAAGGTACTGTAGTTTTCAAAGCATTTGTATAAGGAGAGGCGAGTATAGAGAAAAAACAAAGTAACTTGAAAAGAAAGTAAAATAATTGAAAAGAGGAATTTACCTCTTGAATTAATCTTCCTTGAGAGCCTATTTAGGGGAGAGGATTTGATATTTTTATGAGAAAAAGGGATTCTGGACGTTGGGGATGATATTGGGAGGGTATTTGGGTATAATTTATACAAGGAAAAAGTATTGAGAGGAGTTAAGAGAGGAGGTAAGGAGGGGTGTTATTTATAGTGGAGGAGAGGAGGAGTTTCTCATTATTTTAATCATTAGTTTAATATTTCCTCTCAAGACTATGAATAGTCTTGATTCTTGTGAAACAAATAGTAATAATTTCATCTTAGTTCAAACCAATTATTTCTATATCTACCTTAAATCACCTATGACTCAATAATCCATGTATTTAGAAATTATCATAAATTATCATATTTTACTATTCATAAAAAATTCATATAATTTAGAAAAATCCAAAACATTTACCTTAAGAATTATTTCATATGTATAATCCAAAAATAGACACAATTTTATCAAAATAAATTTTTAAAAATGTGAAATTTAATTTTTATATAAAATCATTATTTACTTGAAAAATACAGATTTTATATTTAAAAATGCTTTTATAATACTTTTAAAAATTAACTATGGTCTCACAAAATTTCCCTAAAATCATAGGACAAAAAAATATTTATTTATGAAACCATTTTATGAATATAAATTAATTTATTAATTTAAAATTTTAATTAAATATTTATCACTAATAAAAATATGAATACTTAATTAATAATTTATAAAATATTCTACTTTTTTTATGAGGTGCCTAAATTTTATTTAAACTTTCATGGGTGAGGGTACTATTCATAAGGGTCATATTAATATTCCTAAGGGTAACATTACTATTCATAAGGGTATATTACCATTCATAAGGGTAGGTTACTATTCATAAGGCTAGGTTACTATTCACCAAAAATTATGTTTCTTCTATCAAACTCCAAAAATCGCCTTGAATGAAACCGTGTATGTCATATTTTCAAAATTCAAATCAAAAAAAGAGGAAAAAATATGTTTATTAGATTAGTTATAACACAACACTGTCTTATAGAGATTTAGTGTTTCATGCATTCAATATTATATTTATTTTTAAATCCTTGGGGTGTTAAATTAACTCTATTTTGGTTCATATTGAATATGACTATTAAGTGGATTAATTATTTAACCAAATTAAGAAGAATAATTGCACTTGAATTGTTTTAATGTGTGTATTAAAGTTAGTGAAGGTTCTTTAAAGATCTTGAAAATGTGTTTAAACAACCCCAATATTTGAAAGTCAGATGTGGTATCACATTGAGGTTGGTTAATAAGCAATTTTTTTTTAAATTGACCTATGTTTTTTATATACTAGATAAGACTAAATAGACTTAGAGTTTGTTAATTGATGACACATTTCTGAGAAATTATCATAACCACCCTTATCTTTTAGAGCTAATAGAGAACATGGAAAGTAAATGAGAAAAGTCGAGAAGTAGTGTTTTCTTAAATTTAGAAGATTTTTATGGATATAATAAAGTTGTTCCACCCATTTTTGGATATAATTAATGAGGATAATAATTATCCCCAGTTCACATTTATTTTCAATTAGAGTTATATGGAATTACATTAAATTTTAGAGTAAATGTGAAATTAAAAATAAATATAAAAGTTGATACTAGAGTTCCCTTGGGTTGATGTTGTATTTATATTCAATACGTTTTGTTCATGTACCTTTCAATGTATTCATGCAAAGTAAATACCTTGGTTAATAGGGAAGAAACCACCCAAAATAAGTGAATAAGTTTCCCATAAATGTTGGGTAATGAATAATTATATTCCCTCGAATACCTAGCTATATAGATTCAAATAGAAATAAAAAAATGTTACGATTGGAGAGATGGTTTAAATATCAATGAAAAGTAGTGAAGTGTGAGAAATCTTATCTTAAATATTTGTAATTGAGGATATGAGAATAGAATAGATAGTAGCTAAACTATGTATTGGGAAAATTTTAAATCTATCATTAAATATATTAAAACATATTTAAAGGCTTAGAAAAGCTATATAGAATTATATAAATACCATTAAAAGAGTGTTGTGATATATGGGAAGTTGAAACAATGATTAATATATTATGGATGATGTTTTTTGAATACTAATTTTGGTTGGATGGTTTAAGCATAAAATGGAAGTTCTTTTTGAATATTATTATAATTTCAAGTCACTTGAAGATATTTCAGTTTAGTTTGATGGGATTAGGAAGTCGTGGGATTATTTTAATGATACTTGGATATAATTTAAAGTATTTTGGGTTTTTCAGGTGATCCTTTAAATTTTATAAATGCATGGGTGTATAAGATATTAGAGTTTGAATAGAGGGAGGTTTTCAATGACTGGTCTTGGTTAGATTTCTGGCTCACCAATTTTATGTATGTGATTTTTTAATTAAATTAAGTCAAATTTACCTTACATTTAATAATTGATCTTTAAATGTTTAGTGATTATAATGTTTGATAATAATTCTATTTATGTGTCATGGTTTTTATTAACTATTCCACATATGGTTTTTGAAATCTGGACTTGTATCAAAATCTTATGATCATGAAAGACTTATGATTTTAAATTCATATAACTAAGAAGACTTATTATTTTAAAAGGCTTAAACATTAAATCCATATACTAAGTCTAAAAGGATTATGCTCAATATGAATGACTTATGATTTTCAAAAGCTTACATTTTAATGGATTGGGACTAATTTAAAAGGATTACACATGATCTGAATGGATTATAAAAATACTAGAGTCTTACTTTTGAAAGGATTATTCTTAGTCTATATGGATTACAAAAATATCAAATTCTTATAAAAAATATTTTCATGTTTCGGATTAAAAAGTTTAACAATTTGTTTTTCAAAATGGCATGTTATTTTAGAGTATGTCATACTAGTGCCCATGGTGTGTCAATGATACTTACTAACTTAATAATTTCACATATATATACTAAAATGACACTTATAAATATCTAGTTTCACTCATATGAATTAAATAATTATTTTATGTGTTAAATTACACTTACAATGGTAGTAAAATACAGTTTCACACATTGAAAGCACACTTATGAAAAAACAAAAATGACTCTTATGCTTATTTCCTTTAATAATTTTATAATCCTTTTCACATTCTATTTTTAATTAATGGAAGTTATAATATAGTTTTTGTAACTATTTTATTTATTTTTTAAAGTATATATAATTTCCATTGATCTAATGATAAGTGTTTTTGAATTGTTTAAGAGGGGATTATGCAAGGGATAATTCTTCTAACTAGTAAATAATAATATTCATGTTATTAATATTTCTAACTCATGGAATGTTGTGATTTGTTATCAAGAAACTCCCCAAATTCTCAAGAGTAAATTAAAAGGAATGCACCATTTATTTTGATATTGGGAACTTTATTAAGATGATCAACATAGCTCATTCAAAAAAAATTAGAACAAACAAAACACTTTCAGAGAATTAATGATAGATAATATAAGAGTGATGGTACTTGGGATGAATCTTTTATATTATGATTGATGTTTCATTTCTTTAATAATTTAGGAAATTATGTTTTTGATCCTTTCCCACTGAAGTGATGAAAGGAACATCAATCTATATCCTCTATGAAATTTTGTTATATATTTAATTCTGGTTTTCACTATTCTATCATTTCATCATTTTCAATTTGTATTGATTCATAATTTTATGCTTTTACCTAAAAAAATAAAGCCTTTTTTGTTATTTATACATCCTAACCGAATTCTACATCTTAGGGTTTTGATTCTTAGAACAAAATTTAGATGTTGTTGGGTTATACCTCCATGTGAGTAAAATGAGGGATTCTGTAAAAGTTTTTCATTACTCTTATAAATTGAGGTCCTATTCTAGTTAGTAACATTCTTATCACCAAGTATAAAAGAGTAAAGAGTATACATGGGGTCTTATGATTATATATACTATACAAATATTATGATAATTATATATTTGTTGACTTCATTTCATATTTGAGCACTGAAAGTCATTGTACTATTACTGCATGTAATAATATCTCTAATTGATTATTTAGTTTAAATAATAAGATTTTATTTTAAAAAAGGTCTATTCATCCCTCTTGTAGTAAATTATTCCATCTAACTAGGAAAACAATTTTTATCAGAGACATGTCCATAGGATTTAGGTTGGGTTGCTCATTTTTTTCAATGTTCCCACTTGTATATCATAGATCTCATAGGCTAAGGAAAAAAAATTATAATATGTTATAAGTGAATTTAAATGATAGTTATATGCCAATAAATCCCCCATATTTTAATTGAAATGGATATTGTTATTTGAGTGATAAAATAGAGTAATACTTAATGAAATTAAGTGTTAATCATTGGAAAATAATGGTTAACCCATATAAGCTACATAAAGTTGATCTAGATACACATGTATATAATGATATGATAACGTATATTTTGAATTATAAAGTAATTAATATATTATAATATGTTATAATTTTATGTTTCTATAAATATATATTATCCTATAATATAGATGATGAAATTTGGGCTATTCTACAAGTCATGCATTATAACTCATTAAAACATAAAAATAACAAAGCTGGGAATGCTTTGTGCATAATACTTGAATTTAAAAATGGGAAAAGTTGAATTTTCAAACCAGACGTTACACTGATTTAAAATCATCATAAATGGTATGAATGTGTTTAAAGAGGCTTTTAATAACACAACAACAGTATAAATGGTACTATGATCACTATCTAAGAAGTGGTATGTTAAGAAAGTTGCAATTGAAAAAAGTAAGAACTTCAAAAATTATTATCTAGATGAAATAATTGGTTATTTAGTATTGTATAAAATCAAACTAAAAAACATTTCTAAGGAGTCCGTAATGATGAAAGATATTTTATTTAAGTCAAATTTATATAATTATACTAATTCTTTTATTTCTGAGATATAAAAAAGTGAACAGGATGAAATAGCCAACATATCTAAATATTTTTATAAATGTATACAAATAATTAGATATTTCAAGAAGATATCCCAAATAGATCATCATAAGGATGAAAGAAAGAAAAAAAAGAAAGTTAATGGTTGAAAATACAATAATGTTTCTAAATTAACTTATTAGGAACACTGCAAAAAGGGGAAAATAATTCTTTTTTTTTTCATAATTAATGTATGAAGGGAGAGTTAATAAATATAATAATCAATAAAATAGATATTTCTTATCTAGTTGGAGGTGAATTTAGGATTCATACTTGAGCAAAAATTATTCTAAGAATGAAAGAGAGTTATTCAACCTATAATGAATGGAAAACAAAATTAATATGGTAATAAAAAATTCTGATTCTATTGGAGGTCATGGATCTGATTCATATTTTGAAGTTAAATAATTAACTGAACTAAATTAAAAGTTTCAAAAGGATATCTTGAAAATGAATTGGTTATATGAAGAATTACAAAAGGAAAATAATAATTATAATGATTAAAGTAAAAAACTAAAAGTTTCTTCTTTAAAAAATAATGTATATAAAAATAAAGTTTATTATAATGTAGCTAACCATATATTACAAAATGAGAAACCTAAAAATTAGAATGATAAAATAAATTTTTACCTTTATAAAAATGATTATGACAGAGAAAGTAAATTTAAACTATTCGGTGATGATTCAACTAAAGTTGAAAAAGAATGTGAGAATCCAAAATAAAAAAATAAGATATTAAGAAATACAACTTCATGTTCAAATGGTAAAATTTATTATGGATTGTAAGCTACTTAAAAATAAAATGAGAATATTAAAATTGAAATTATTGGTTTAAAGTAAATCTTATTTATTTTTGTTCAGATTAAATAAAACATGATATGATGGTGTTTATGAACAAACCGAATAATGATAAAACATTCTTTAGTTATAATAGTCAAATACACAAGATGTACATGAATTATCTTATTGAAACTAGTAAAGGAAATGTTTCTTCTATTTATGGTTTTAGATTTAATTTAAAGGTCATTATAAAAACAAATTCTCATTAATATTTACTCAATCATTAGGCTATAAAAATTCTTTTATTTCCTGTCACGAACCAAATCTGGTCTCCACCAAACCCGGCCCAAAACCCTGCTCGTGATAAGGCCCGAAGGGCGTTTCCAATACCCATGGGCTGGCACAAGTTCCCAGGTATCATATAATGAGAATTGAGAACGATTTACCTGATTTTATAAACATTAAACAACAAACAAACTCAATAAAACAAATCTGGATTTTTCAACTAAAACCGTCTTTTAAAAAATTTCAGAACTAAATTATATAAGTTAAAAATATGTTTAAATACCATTTCAAAGTTACAAAACCAAATAAGGATAGCCCAATAACCTCCACATGGCAAGAGGCACCTCCCTCAAGCCATCCCCACAAGACTTCACCACCAAGGACCTGCTAGAAATCCGAACCACGGGCACTAAAAACTATACCCAACCTGCAATAACAAAAATAACCAAGTCTACATACACACAAGGGTGTAAGTAGGGTGTGAGATAATGCCCAGTAGGATAGCACCAATAAGAGATTTCAAGTGATAAACATTTAAAGATGAAAAGCATGCAAGTTTTTAAAAAACATGAAATGCTATTTACAATTTCTAAAAGATACAACATTAAATAAAAACAATTTTCATGTGGGATAATTTAAAGAATAAACACTTTGAAAATAAATAACAAAGCTACTTAATTTTCCATCCACTCATACCGTATACCGACGGTAAGCAGAAAATATCTAGTGAGCACAAATAATGGGAAATAATCCCTAAGCACTAGCTAGTTGTGGGTCCCAGGTACCTCGTATCTTGGTGAGAGTAACCATCACAAATATCTATTCTCATGCACAAGCCACTAGTAGGGAACATACCCATAACCTAGTGGTACCCAATCATCATCATCATCATAGTTTAGTTAGATTTGTATGTGTCAATCTTCCTAAGGGAAACTGAGGCCAAACCCCATGGATTCACTAGCATACTAGTACACATCCACCCACCTAGATACCCAGGTTTTACCTTTGTGCTCAAACAAGTTCAACAAGTCAATGAATATAATTTTAACATGAAAATATCATTTCCATATCATAAATTCACCAAACATCCCACATGTATACAACAGAAGTCACAAAAGTCCACTTTTCATTCAAATTGATTTTGAAATCCGACTCACACCAAAATAGCCCACAACACTTTTCACATTTCTTGAACACTTCCACAAATACATAATTTTTTTATAAAACCATTAAAATATATTAAAACTCTTATAACAGCCCACTCAATTTTAACATAATACCCTTTTTACCTTCAAAATCATTTTATCATCAAACTTACACGAAACAGCCCACAAACAAGTTTCGCTCCAACATCACAATTTAATAAAACATTTTAGAAATTTACAAAACATTATAAAAATGTTTGATATCTTAAAACATAACTTCACCTTTCAAAACCCCATAATAGGTGAACACACATACCAAACAGAACATATTCACCCTTTTCCCACTTTGTTTAACCAACTAAAACATTTACAATTTTCATAAAAAGAACCCAAGTGTTGTAAATATGTTTTGCACACAAAACTCATTTCAAAACCACAATTTAAGACCAAAAACCATACCAATTATTATCCAAAACATAATTGGAATACCTAGAGACATTTATAAAACCAATTTCAAGTTTTATAAAATCACCTTGAATAATACTACAAATGATCTAAATGAAAACACACATTTTCATAAAATACTCTCAAGAAGTATAATAATGTTTTACACATAAAACCTATTCAAAAACCCTATTTTTAGGCCCACATGACACTAATACATTGCCAAACCATAATTGGAAGGCCAAATAATATTTAGTAAACCAATTCCATATGTTATAAAATACACCCAAATAATACCCCATGAGTTACACACGAAAACACCCAATTTCAAGTTAAAATGAAACTATAAAATTAAACACTTATCGAAAATAATCATAAACTGTTTTTGCACCACACCTAACATATTAGGAATATAAATAATGAATAAATACAGCAATATAACTCATCAATAATTTTTTACACATGGAACCACCTACTGAAAGTGTCTAATCCCTCAAAACTTTTTGCGAAACATCCACCACACCACCGCCGCACCACAAGGAGGATAAATCTAGCCCTAGAACACAATATTTGACCCAAAATACACAAAATAAAAACCTAGGTTCGAACCCTAACTTCTGGAAATTCTATAAATTCATGAAATGAGGTGGAAACCCTAAGGAGAAGGGAGGAATTGAAGAGAGAAACACTTACCTAAAATAATTTTGAAGAAAACGACCCAAAATCCACCAGAATCTGAATTTGAAAACATCCAACCATTCATGGGAGGCTCGAACAAGGATTTATAGATAATTTAGGAACTAGAATGGGGGAAAAAGAGTAATAATAGGAGTTATGAAAGGATCAATTTACCTAATCTGGGATATTTATGAAATCCAGAGCCATTTCGACCACTTTAGTGACTCTATTGGGATCTAAATTGTTGGAGGATGGAATGGGGGCGCGTCTTAGGTAAGTGAAATTGAGGGAGAGTTGGAATCACCGACAAAATTCAAATATTGATGGAGATATTAAAGAATTAAAATTTATTTTTAATGCAGAAAATGGGATTTCGTGCAGGCCCAATCCCTTAAATAAAAACACATACACACCATGATTATGGATTCCTAAATGGTCCAAATTAATATGGTGGTTTTAATAGGTCAAGGGATGACAATTAGGAATTGTAATGGACGAAAAAAGTTGAAAAATGAAGGAGTTGTAAAGGAATAGAAATTTAATTTTAAATCTGGAATTGGGCTCACAGTTTGGCCCAATTAATGAAAACTCAACCATTCCCCCATAAAAGCGTGGGAAACCCTAAAAAAAAGAATGAATGGAAATTAAATGGAATTTAACTTTAAAATAAGTCATTTATGTGAGAATTCTCCCCACCATGAAATCTTTCCGCCCCGGAAAGTCACATTAAGGACAAAGTAACAACCAAACCCAACTGAGAAACTAAGAGGTACTCCCTTGTTAGGTTTCACCCCCAAAGGCCAAAACACCTACAGTGATCAATTAATGAAGGATTACTCGCACAAACAAAACTTACACCACTTTCCTGAAATGATCAATCACATTCAACCTTTATCCCAAAATAAAACTCCTTAAACACTATCCCAACAAGACTCAAGCAATTCACCCAAACGAACAACAACATCAAACAAGGTTACACTTACCTAGCTATAACTAAACCATTGGGCACTCTCCAATCTCAACGTTTACCCAAGGAAGATATAGGTATCTTGATAGCTCCAAATGAGACTACCTACTGCCAAGACAAGATCATGGATAAATCTGATTTTCTGCTACATGGGAACAAAAATAGGCTCCCCACCATAAGAGACAACCTATATTTTTCACGAGATATAATCAGGACACTAATAGGGGGAGGCCTGAACGGACTCCCCAGTACAATGGGTATACTTCCATTGGACCTTTATGAAAGAACTTATATAAGACACATAGTGGGTCTTCCCACCATAAGAACTAACCATCTTAACCGACCAGTATGGGTCGGTATAGAAAGACCCCAAAATTTGAAGAGTTGGGAAGGTCACATGGTTAATTTGCATGATTTGGGAAACCATGCACTAAAAGTGTGGATCCTTCTATCCACACAGGTTTTTGGGGCATGGTCACTATTAACCAAGTGAAAACCATGTTTTCAACCAGTCTAGCCAAACTTCAAACCTTTCTCCAAAGACTCTTTGGAAACCAAAGGGGGAGGGAATAACATTGGGTAATAAAATGGGTACATGACCCTCCACATTTTTTTACCGAACATGAACAACAGAAGAAAGATGATGACACCATAGGTTTAAACTCTTCCTAAATTTCATATTGAGGATAAGACTTTGTACAAGGGTTTAAACGACCCTGTTATTTCCCCTGACTACGGGCCAAATTCTCTCCGAGACCTATGGATGGAGCTCAAATGATTGAAGTATCTTCAGCCTCACAGTTAGGCTTTGGAAACCCCATGAACGAGAATTCTTCTTTAAGTGCAACCAACAACTAAAATGAAATCCCCAATAAGTTTTCGAAGACATAACACATTCCAAAATCACTTTACCCTAACTCGATATTTCACTGAAACAAGGGCTTAGAAGATGCACACACATCACACCTTGTTTGTTTGGGTGAGAAAAAATAGAATTAAAGAAAACCTATACTCACCTTCATCTAAAATGGAATATTTTTATGTTTTTACAAGGGATACATTCTCCCAAAATAATAGAGACTCTAAGATGATTTCCCAACTTTCACCTTTACGGTCAATCGAGCACATGACATCATAAGGCATCAACGAACATGACAATTGTGACTGATATAAACAATTTAATGACCTGACTCTTTGGAAAAGGTACAGATCATTAGTTTTTCTTTTGAACATTTCCTTTAAGCTTGTTCAATGTGTGTAATGTTCTAAGGAAGGTCTGGGGAGTGTCTAGGGTTTGTTCGGAGCCTGGGAGTTGGAGAAATGGACTTGTAGACAAGGGAACACGACCTACCCACTAATTGTGAACGGTTTGGGGTAAACCATGCGGCCTTTGGTCTGGAATCAGGGAGGTTCTCATGGTTTGTGCACGGTTTGGGTAAACCGTGCGCCTAAACCGTGCGGCCCTTTTTCTAAAGGCAGTGGGATGCGCACGACTTGGGCACGATTTGGTAAACCGTGCGGCTAAATCGTGTGACCCTGTTCTAGGTGAAATTACAACTTTTCCCTTAAATTTCTATTTAAGTCTAAACCCATTTCTTTCTTCCTCTTGCAGACAAAACCAGAAGAGAAGCCTCTTTGAGTTCCCAAACCCTCTACTCACTCAATCTCTTGTGGTTTCTTCCCCCGGTGTCCTTTCTTCGATCCGTCGAAGGCATTGGATCACCCTTGGTAAGGCTAACCTCATGCACCCCTTTCTCCTCAGAAAATATTGCCTTCCATCTCATTATTTTGATGCAGGATCATATGCCCTATTTTCAGGGTATTGGACTGGAACTCATATCTCTTCCAACCTACTGCGAATCTGAGGTCGATATCAAGCGAGCCTATGCCTACAACACTAAGGTAGGTGGTCAGGTGTTCTCCTTTTGGGTTTTTCATCACTTTGAGTTTATATTGTCGAGCCGTGGGTTGTCTTTTTCCAAACCCCTTATTTGTATTGATTGCGTCACGTCTAGATGACCCTTGTGGTATAGGATTGATGAATCTGACCTTGTTAGGGTGCTTAGATGAGGTATGGACAGGGAGTGGTCAACCATAGGTGATATGCCTTGGGAATTGGCCCTTTCACCTTTGAACCTTAATGATATGTCTTGAAATCCATTTTCCATATTAGGAAAATGGGATGGCTTGGTTAGAGGTTTTCTAGGATGAGATATCCTAAACTCCATGAATGAATTGAAATGTAAATTGCCTTGAGATGATTGTTTTCCTCATGATGTGATTCAGAAATGCCATGCATTGTTAATGTGATGTGAATGGTTATGATTTCCTACGTTGAAATGCTTGTGATAAACCATGTATGGGAGGGAGCCATTCTTACCCCATTCCAGATAAATATCAGTGCTTGAGGACAAGAGGCATTTATACCTCATACCTATATAACCGTACAGGTGGGAGAAATTTCTACCCCACGCCAACTACAGTGACTGAGGACGAGATTCATTTATACCTCATACCTATATAACCTTACGGGTGGGAGGCATTTCTACCCCACACCAACTACAGTACTTATGGACGATAGGCATGTTTACCTCGTTCCATTGATAAACTATATACCTATGGTGTTTGTTCAGATTTCCAACCATGAGCTGAAGCAGGTAGACCCACCAGGTGTCCTTCTGGAACCTGAGTGGGAGGGTTGTTTATTTTACTTTGTTTTACTTACTTGCAGTATATTACTCATTATTACATGCGAACACCTTTTTGGATTACACGTAGACATCGTTGGTGGTGGCCTACTGAGACTTGACTCACACCATACCTAGGCGCCCTCCTTGGCACCCTTGTAGACTTCACTACTGCAGGTACTTGCAGGGGCAATGGACCAGCTTCAGGTTGTTGAATTATATAAATTCTAGCTAGAGATCCATAGAATAGGATCGAGCTTGTCTAGAGATGATCGTGGAATATTTTTTCTCTTTTTGTATTACAATATAGCATGCTTTCCATCTTTCCCATTGAGTTAGCATGACATGCATCCATTTTGTATCAGACACTCCCTATGTGGCTTTTGTATACTTATCAGGGTTTTCCTTACATCTATTGTTCGGTTTGTATATTTTCCCTATTTCTGCTGTAATCCATTGGTTGTGTTTCCACTATTTGATCACTTGCTGCTATTTCGCTGCGTACTCTGACATGGAGGTACAGTCTCCCCACTGACATACCATTACCCCCCACTGCTAGTCAGTATCCCCTGGCCTAGGGGGAGATGAGCCCGAGGTTATGTGGCCAACCGGGCTCAGGGCTTGGGTTGATGGGTAGCCGGGTCCGGGATGTCACAAAGTGGTATCAAAATCATTTTCTTTATTTCTTGCTTTACTATTTGGAGATGATAGACTTGGATAATGGGAGTGCTTATGGACTTAGTTATAATTCGTGCATGGGAATCGCGAACCCATGTACGGGGAAAAGACCATGTTGCCTATTTTATATTGTTATTGACTCTGCTATTTACTGTTGATATCATTTCACCGTTGGGTGATACACATGTTTTGTGATGTTATTGGGATCTGCAATTTTGGGTTTTGTATTTCATGGTTCGACCCAATGAAATGAGGGTTATGCATTAGAACATGCATCACAATAGGCACAATATGATTAGGCAATGGATCTGGCCATGGCACGTTTAAATTTTCAGCGAGCATTGCCTGATGTTTATTTCTAGGCCTTGTTGATGTGTGTGCAATTCTGCAAACCTTTCATGCATGTTGTGAATTGGGGAATGATGTGATTTTTGTGGGTGTCACTCTTTGGTTCATAAGGTGTATGGGACCTTATGGATCGGAAAATGACATCCCAACTAAACCAATATTTTTCATTAAAAGAAATTCAAATTCTTGATTAGTAGTAGTAAATTAGAAATGACATCCAAGTGTGTGTCATCTTTCAGTTCATGAGGAGTGAGGGCCCTTATGGGCTGGGAAATGCCATATCACTGGATTATGTTAAATTGAGAAGTTGTGGGTTTTCTAAGGATTCCTATGGGTGTAAATAGGTGATCTTAGGGGTAGGAAGGCTTAGTACCCATCCTAGCTTCTAGAGTTCAACCTTTAATTTGTTGGTTTCTTCTTTTTAGACATTCATTTGGCATTGTTGCACTATGCCTCTGAGAAGTCCTCGAGTCGCGTGTGCCGAAGGCGGCAATGACCACGTTCCTGAGATGGTGGGCCCTGAGCCGCCAGTTAATCTTCTTGTCGAGCCACCTATGGATCCTCTTTCAATTCCCGAGATGGGAGTCGATTCCCAGTTCTGTGAGAACTTCTTGCGTATGATGCAGAGTATGCAAGGTGAAGTGTGACCTACCCCTAGTATGGCAGAGTTGACCCACAAGTTTCAGTCGCAGCATCCTCCTGCATTTATGGTAGGTGGGGGACCTTTGGATGCAGAGTCCTGGTTGGAGGCTATTCAGACCATCTTTGAGCACCTTGAGACGCCTCCAGAGCGGAGGGTGAAGCTCGCAGCTTATATGCTATGTGGTTTATCCAGGAGGTGGTGGGATGTCATCACCCAGTCAGGACAGTAGAGAGATATGATCTGGATTGATTTCTGGACCATCTTCTATGATTACTTCTTTCCCCAGACCTTGAGGGATGACAGAGCTAGGGAGTTTATGAATCTGCAGCAAGGGACCATGACAGTCATGTAATATTCATCCCGTTTCACTAAGTTACAACGTTTTGCTCCTACACTAGCTGCTGATGATCTCACGGCCACTAGGCATTTTGAGGATGGGCTGTGTTACACCATCCAGTCGCAGGTTAACATGTTCAGGCTAACGACTGTTTCAGAGATGGTCAATCAGGCATTGATCACATAGTGGAACTTGGGAGAAGAAAACAGTGTGAACCAGGGCGGTTCGACACCGAAGGGTTCCCGTAGATCTGCTTCTGGGAAGAAGCAGCGTTTTGAGGACTCTCGCAGTGTTAGTGACGGTCAGACCCTTTTATCAGGTGGAACTTCTATATGTCACCAATGTGGGGTGCCAGGACATATGAAGAGGCAGTGTACACGAAACCCAGTGGAGTGCAGAGGCTATGGTAGGTTGGGTCATCTCCACTGCTTCTGCAGTACTTTTCCCCTAGCGTCTAGTGAACAGGGATCTTTAGCTACTCCATGATCTGGTGCTGGATCGACATGATCACGTCAGTCAGGCAGCTGGAATAACGCCATCTGATCAGGCCATGGCGGTGGTCGAGACAGAGGTAGTTAGGTGAATGACTCTCAGCGCCAGCAGGGCAGGTCTGCTCAAGGTAGCTAGGTAGCGACTCAGGGCCGTGGTACCAGCCAGTTGTATGCAGTCGAGCCTGTGCCACAAGAGCAGTATGCTGGACCATCTACTATACGAGGTATGATTCTAGTTGCCTCTACATTAGTATCTACTTTGTTTGACATAAGTGCTTCTCACTCTTTTATATTAGAGGCAATCACTGGAAGTTTGGGCCTTAACGTTGATTCATATCATTGTATTATCATGTTAGATACCCCATTAGGTATCCATTCAGAGGGCGTTATTCATTGTCAGAATTTTCCTCTCGAGGTGGGCGGTTTCCTTCTCTTGTGGAACCTAAATGTTCTGGAGATGAAAGGTTTTGATGTAATAATTGGGATGGAGTGGTTAGTACCCTATAGAGGCCGGATTGATTGATATCGTCTTAGGGTAGAATTTACGTCTCTAGAGGGAGACATGTATATGCATAAGGTAGAATGGGATCTTAGTGCGACACGAGCGTGACCAGAACACCAGAGTTTAGGTGGTGCCATGGCACAGGTTTCCAGTCTTTATCTTGATGACCAAGGGTTATAACCCTCCATTTATCCTCCGATGGTGGAACATTTCAGTGATGTCTTTCCTGATGATTTATTTGGTCTACCTCCAGTGCGAGAGGTGGATTTTACTATTGAGCTTATACCAGGAGCATCACCAGTGACCATTCCTCCTTATAGGATGGCACCTAAGAAGCTCCTGGAGCTCAAGAGTCAGCTGGAGGACATAGAAGACAAAGGCTTTATATGTCCCAGTACATCTCCTTGGGGATCACATGTTCTTTTTTCCAAGAAGGAAGATGGTAACCTTTGTCTTTGCGTGGATTATCGTAAGTTAAATCAATTGACTATTAAGAATCGGTATCCTTTACCTCGAATTGAAGACCTCTTCGATTAGCTCCGAGGAGTGAAGGTGTTTTCAAAGATAGATTTGAGGTCGGGCTATCACCAGGTGCATGTTAGGACTTCAGACATACCTCACACGGTGTTCAAGAGCAGGTATGGTCTCTATGAGTACCTAGTCATGCCATTTCGGCTTACAAATGCACCTGCAGTTTTTATGGCTCCTATGAATTAGATTTTTCACCCTTACCTTGATTCTTTTGTTGTTGTATTTATGGATGACATCTTAGTCTATTCATGATCGAGACACGACCATGCAACCCCTCTTGAGATCGTGTTGAATACACTAAGAGAGAATTAGCTTTATTCTAAGCTCAGTAAATTCCACTTTTGGATAAATAAGGTTCACTTCCTGGGTCACATCATTTATGAGTCTGGAGTTTCAGTTGACCCTTAGAAGGTGAGTGCTGTAATTTCTTGGGAGCAGCCCAAAAATGTCTTTGATATCAAGAGTTTCTTGGGGATTGCTGGATATTATAGGTGGCTCATTCAGGATTTTTCATGCCTAGAAGCACGACTTATATCTTTGACCAAAAAGGGGGTGAGATTCGTTTGGTCGGAACCTTATGGGGTAGCTTTTCAGGAACCGAAGGGCAGACTGACTTCAGCACCGATACTAATCTTACCGGCTCTAGGAAGAGCTTATACGATATTTTGTGATGTTTCAGGTATCAGGCTTGGAGCTGTCTTGATGCAGGACGAGCAAGTCATTGCGTATGGATATCTTCAGTTAAAGGGTTATGAACTGAATTATTCGACGCACGACCTCGAGCTCGCAGCTGTTGTACATGCCTTATGCTATTGGAGACACTACTTGTTGGGAGAGTGTTTTGTGGTATTCACTGACCACAAAAGCGTCAAATATATCTTTACTCAGCGAGATCTAAATCTCAGGCAACGTAGGTGGGTTGAGTACCTGCAATCCTTTGATTTTGAACTGGCCTACACTCCTAGGAAAGGAAATTCAGTAGCCAATGCACTGAGCTAGAAAACTCAGTCGCAAGTAGTTTGAGAATATAATGAGGAGTGGAAGCTGATGACCCTATTTTAAGAGATGCACGTTGAGGTTCAGGAGGGTTGGGATCAGACTATTCTCTCAGCCTTAGCGGTGACATCTACTCTTTTGGAATGGGTCAGGGCTAGACAGTTATCAGATCCGAAAGGCCTTGTTCTACGAGAGAGTGTTGCTGATGATTCCGCTACAGACTGGGTCGGGGATGAGGGTGATACTTTATTGTTCTGTGGGTGTGTATGGGTCCCAATAGACATCAGAGAGGAGTTGATGAGGGATTTCAATGCCTCAGCATGGTCAGTTCACCCAGGAATCACCAAAATGTATCGTGATTTGCGACGACAATACTGGTGGCCCAGCATGAAGCAAGAGATAGCCGGTTTTATTACACGTTGTTACACCTGTCAGTAGGTGAAGGTGGAATATCAGTGTCCAGTAGGTTTTTTGTAGCCGTTGTCCATTCCAGAGTGGAAATGGGGTGATGTTTCAATGGACATTGTAATCGGTTTACCCAGGTCACCTCGTGGGAGTGATGCAGTATGGGTTATCGTCGACCATCTGACGAAGGTCGTGCATTTATTACCTTTGTGGGAGACCTTCACGGTTGACGACTTGGGAAGGCTGTATGTCAAGGAGATAGTGCGCCTTCATGGAGCATCACATTCTGTTGTCTCGGACAAAGATCCTCATTTTACATCTCAGTTCTCGAAGGGTTTATATAAGGCCTTGGGTACGTAGGTACTTTTGAGGATGGCCTATCACCCACAGACTGATGGACAGACCAAGTGAACTATACAGGTACTAGAGGATATGTTACGTGCCCGTGTTCTCAATTTTGGAGGTTCATGGGAGAAACACATTCCTCGTGTCGAGTTCAGTTATAATAGTAGCTTCCAGGGTACTATTGATATGGCTCCCTATGAAGCCTTATATGGTAGGCCTTGTCGCTCTCCTTTGTGTTGGCTTGAAGCAGGGGAGGAAGCTGTCCTAGGACCACGTCTTGTGCATGAAACTATAGAGAAGATACAACTTATTAGGAAGTGTATGCAGACAGCTCAGTCTAGGCATCAGTCCTATGCTAACAAGCACCGACGACCTCTTGAGTTTGAGGTTAGGGACCGGGTTTTCTTGAAGGTCTCCCCCAGGTTGGGGCAGAGATGTATACGGAAGAAGGGTAAGCTCTCACCGCGGTTCATAGGAACCTTTGAGGTGATGAAGCAGATCGGGCTTGTAGCTTACCAGCTTTCACTTCCGCAGAGATACCGGACCATGCACGCTGTTTTTCATGTATCTCAACTACGCCGATACTTTTCAGATCTGACTCCCATTTTTCATCCTGATGAGGTTGATCTAGATATGGATGCTTTCTTTGAGGAGTATCCGATGCGAATTGTTGACCGGAGCATGAAGGCACTCTGTGGTAGGTCTGTTCCTCTTGTACGGGTGCTATGGAAGCACGGTCGGGTACAGGATGAGACCTAGGAGCGAGAGCTAGATATATGTTCTCAATGGCCAGAGCTTTTCATTGATGACACCTCAGTACCCTCGGAAGGCCAACATGGGGACGAGTTGCATTAAGTAGGGGAGTTTGTAATGACCCGACTCTTTGGCAAAGGTATGGATCATTAGTTTTTCTTTAGAACCTTTTCTTTTAAGCTTGTTCAATGTGTGTAATCTTCTATGGAAGGTCCATGGAGTGTCCGAGGTTTGTTCGGAGCTTTGTAGGTGGAGAAATGGACTTACAGACAAGGGCACACAGCCTGCGCATGGCTTACGCACGGTTTGGGGTAAACCGTGTGGCCTTTGGTCTGGAAGTAGGGAGGTGCGCACGGTTTGCGCACGGTTTGGGTAAACTGTGCGCATAAACCGTGCAACCCTTTTTATAAAGGTAGTGGGAAGCGCACAGTTTACACATGGTTTGGTAAACCATGTGACCCTGTTCTGGGTGAAATTACAACTTTGCCCTTAAATTTCTATTTAATTCTAAACCCATTTATTTCTTCCTCCTATGGACAGAACCAGAGGAGAAGCCTCTTTGAGCTCCCACACCCTCTTCTCACTCAATCTCTTGTGATTTCTTCCCCCGGTGTCTGTTCTTCGATCCGTCAAAGGCGTCGGATCACTCTTGGCAAGGCTAACCTCACGCACCCCTTTCCCCTTGGAAAATCATTCCTTCCATCTCGTTATTTTGATGCAGGCTCATATGCCCTATTTTTAGGGTATTGGACTATAACTTAGATCTCTTCCAACCTACTGTGAATCTGAGGTTGATATCAAGCGAGCCTACACCTACAGCTCTAAGGTAGGTGGTTATGTGTTCTCCTTTTGGGTTTTCCATCCCTTTGAGTTTATATTATCGAGCTGTGGTTTGTCTTTTTCCAAAACCCTTATTTGTATTGATTGCTTCAGGTCTAGATGACCCTAGTGGTATAGGATTGATGAATCTAACCTTGTTAGGGTGCTTAGATGAGGTATGGACCGGGAGTGGTCAACCTTAGGTGATATGCCTTGGGAATTGTCCCTTTTTCAGCTTTTAACCTTAACGATATGTCTTGAAAGCCATTTGCCATGTTATGAAAATGGGATGGCTTAGTTAGAGGTTAGCTCGGATGAGATAGCCTGAACCCCGTGAACGAATTGAAATGTACATTTCCTTGAGATGATTTTTTTTTTCTTATAGTGTGATTGGGAAATGCCATTCATTGTTAATGTGGTGTGATATAAGATGTTTTTCATTATATAATGTGATGTGAATGGTTATGATTTTTTGTGTTGACATGCTTGTGATAAACCGTGTATGGGCGGGAGGCATTATAACCCCGTGCCAGATGAATCTCCGTTTGTGGGTGGGAGGCATTCTTACCCCATGCTAGATAAATCTCAATGCTTGAGGATGAGAGGCATTTATACCTCATTATTATATAACCTTACGGGTGGGAGGAATTTCTACCCCACGCCAACTACAATGATTGAGGAAAAGAATCATTTATACCTCGTGCCTATATAACCTTACGAGTGAGAGGCATTTCTACCCCACGCCAGCTATAGTACTTGTAGATGAGAGGCATGTTTACCTCATGCCAGTGATAACCTATATACCTCTGGTGTTTTTTCAGATTTCCATCCATGAGATGAAGCAAGTAGACCCGCCACATGTCCTTCTGGAACCTGAGTGGGATGGTTGTTTATTTTACATTGTTTTACTTACTTGCAGTATATTACTCATTGTTACATGTGAACACCTTTTTGGATTACACGTAGAAATCATTGGTGGTGGCCTACTGAGACTTGTCTCACACCCTACCCGGGCGCCCTTCTTGGCACCCGTGTAGACTTCACTGCTTCAGGTACTAGGAAGGGAAAAGGCCCAGCTTTAGGTTGTTGAATTATATACATTCTATCTAGAGATCCAGAGCATATGATCGAGCTTGGATAGAAATGATCATGGACTATTTTTTTTCTCTTTTTGTATTATTGTATAGCATTCTTTCCAACTTTCCCATTGTGCTAGCATGCTATGCATCCATTTTGTAACAGACACTGCCTGTGTGGCTTTTCTATACTTATTAGAATTTTCCTTACTTCCATTGTTTGGTTTGTATGTTTTCCCAATTTCTCCGGTAATCCATTGGTTGTGTTTCCACTATTTGATCACTTGCTTCTATTCCGCTATGTACTCTGACATGGGGGTACAGTCTCCCCAATGACTTACCATTACACCCCCACTGCTAGTCGGCTACCCCTGGCCTATGGGGAGGCGAGCCAGGGGTTATGTGGCCAACCGGGCTTAGGGATCGGGTTGATGGGTAGCCAGGTCCGAGACGTCACAAACAATGCATGGAGAGGGACCTTATACAACATCCCCAAGGAACACACAATTCTAGAAAGTGGCCACAATATCCTATCATGACCATATTTCCCACACTTGTGGTTTAACAAGAAATCATGATTCAAAGAAACTGTGAAGAAACCAGAGGCCCTCTTAGACACCATTGAGACACTCATCCCCACTAACAACCCTAGACCACTTCCAGCTTCGACGAATTAGGAAACTAAAGAAACTAAGGTATCTTTCAACCTTCCCCAAGAACTCTCCTGCTACAAGAGGATCTAAAAATCAAAGATAGGAATGGGTGTAGACTCAATCAAAAAATATTGATAAAATATTCCTTATATTGATCAACTGGAGGATTTTCCATTGGAGAAACAATACGGGTTGCACTTCATTTATACATTGACCCTTAATGGGGGCATACATTATCCAATGAGAGATACCAATGACCCAACCAAGCTAGTCCATTGGTAAAAAAGCCATAGAATAGATCCAAACACATGAAGGGAACCACCATAAAGGTGTCCCGAACATATCTTAGAGGAGACTACTAACCGATCCTTCTACCCAACTTTTCGACCAAACAAAAACCCAAAACATAGTTCAAATAGGAGGGGTTCATAGACTCAAAACATCCCACAACATCAACATTTTCGAGAAACACATAATATAATCCAGCCCAAATAATTCATCAAGACATCATGTTTTTATTTAAAAACACTTCTAGAAAACAAACGGTTCAATGGTTAGCGTATCCACCAATGGAACCCCATGGGCATTACACATGCATGTTTCTATTCCACACCAGGAACCCTCCTCATATCCATCCCAACACTCATCCAGTCGTTCCATCAACTATCCATCATCCCATATAACCCAATGCATGTGGTTTCTCACGGAAATACCAAAGTTTAAATAAAAATCATTCCACTTTTGAAAACCAAAATGGTAAACCAACACTTCCTTTTTCTCAACACCGCTAACCACGAGATCAAAATACGAACTCACATATTAAAAAAAACATTTTAGAAAGACACAACCATTTTTAAAAGAATCCACTTTCAAGATATTCACATCAATTTCAAAACATCGCATCCCATTAAAAAAACCTTTGATTGTTTAAAAAAATCTATTGGAAACACTTTCCAAAACCATCATCAATATAGTTCCTTCTTTGAAAATAGGTGTAAGCAAACCATTTTCCATTTCACAAAAATTCTGAAAATTTAGTTCCACCATTTCATTAACCTAACAATTCCCTCATTATTTGAAAATCATTTCAAAAAACCTTTACGCTTCTTAAAACCAAGTCACATTAAAACCAAAGTTCCAAGATTTCAAAACTAAAGAACACAAGACAATGCGAGAGGAAACTAGTTTCACTGGGTGACTTGGACATATGGTTAGAAACCATATTTCAATCACTTCACTGTCACAGAGAGTGTTATAGGGAAGATCCCCGACTCCACATGGATTTGCAGGCTCTACGAGCTCACTGAGACCATTAAACCAATTCTCTTTTCATTTCCCCTAACTATCATCAAACCAAGAAAACCAAAGAACATAGATAAATCCTGACTTACCCTGGAAACATGAATCCTGGAATGAGGTGTGGTGATTAGAAACACTACCCATAACTAGAATACCAATTCCCTACAATCATAACTCCATACTATCCTGACTCTTCCCCAAATAACATGACCCAAAGGAGGTTCAGGTTAACTCTTTGGGTCATGTTATTTGGGGAAGAGTCAGGATAGTATGGAGTTAGGATTGTAGGGACTTGGTATTCTAGTTATGCGTAGTGAGTCTAATCACCACAGCTCATTACAGGATTCAAGTATCTAGGGTAAGTTAGGATTTATCTAAGTTCTTTGGTTTTCTGGCTCTTGTGATAGTTAGGGGAAATGAAAAGATATTGTATTTAAGTCAAATTTATATAATTATAATAATTCTTTTATTTTTGAAATATAAAAAAGTGAACAGGATGAAATATCCAACATCTCTAAATATTTTTATAAATGTATACAAATAATTAGAGATTTCAAGAAGATATCCCAAATAGATCATCATAAGGATGAAAGAAAAGGAAAGAAGAAAGTTAACAGTTGAAAATACAAAAATTATTCTAAATTAACTTATTAGGAACACTGGAAAAAGGGAAAAATAATTCTTTTTTTTCATAATTAATGTATGAAGGGAGAGTTAATAAATATAATAGTCAATAAAATAGATATTTCTTATCTAGTTGGAGTGGAATTGAGGATTCATACTTGAGAAAAAATTATTCTAAGAGTGAAAGAGAATTATTCAACCTATAATGAATGGAAAACCAAATTAATATGGTAATAAATAATTATGATTATATTAGAGGTCATGGATCTAATTCATATTTTGAAGTTAAATAATTAACTGTACTAAATTAGAAGTTTCAAAAGGATATCTTGAAAATGAATAGGTTATATGAAGAATTACAAGAGGAAAATAATAATTATAATGATTAAAGTAAAAAACTAAAAGTTTTTTCTTTAAAAAATAATGTATAGAAAATTAAAGTTTATTATAAAGTAGCTAACCATAGATTACAAAATGAGAAACCTAAAAATTAGAATGATAAAATAAATTGTTACCTTTATAAAAATGATTATGACAGAGAAAGTAAATTTAAACTATTCTGTGTTGATTCAAGTAATATTGAAAAAGAATGTGAGAATCCAAAATAAAAAAAATAAGATATTAAGAAATACAACTTCATGTTCAAATGGGAAAATTTATGATGGCCTGTAAGCTACATAAAAATACAATGAGAATATTAAAATTGAAATTATTGGTTTAAAGTAAATCTTATTTATTTTTGTTCAGATTAAATAAAACAAGATATGATGGTGTTTATTAACAAACCGAATAATGATAAAACATTCTTTAGTTATAATAGTCAAATACACAAGATGTACATGACTTATATTATTGAAACCAGTAATGGAAATTTTTCTACTATTACATGTTTTATATTTAATTTGAAAGGTCACTATAAAAACAAATTCTCATTAATATTTACTCAATCATTAGGCTATAACTTTCTTTTTATTTCCTGTCACGAATCGAATATGGTCGCCACCAAACCCGGCCCCAAACCATGCTTGTGATAAGGCCCTAAGGGCATTCCCAATCCCCATGTTCTGGCACATGTTCCCAGGTATCATATAATGAGAATTGGGAATGATTTACCTGATTTTATAAACATTAAACAACAAACAAAATCAATAAAACAAATCTGGATTTTTCAACTAAAACTGTCTTTTACAAAATTTCAGAACTCAATTACATAAGTTAAAACTATGTTTAAATACCATTACAAAGTTACAAAACCAAATTAGGATAGCCCAAGAACCTCCACATGGCAAGAGGCACCTCCCTCAAGCCATCCCCACAAGACTTCAACACCAAGGACCTGCTAGAAATCCGAACCACTGGCACTAAAAACTATACCCAACCTACGATTACAAAAATAACCAAGTCTACATACACCCAAGGGTGTAAGTAGGGTGTGAGATAATGCCCAGTAGGATAGAACCAATAAGATATTTCATGTGATAAACATTTAAAGATGAAAAGCATGCAAGTTTTTCAAAAACATGAAATGCTAGTTACAATTTCTAAAAGATACAACATTAAATAAAAACAGTTTTCTTGTGGGATAATTTAAAGAATAATCACTTTTAAAATAAATAAAAAATCTACTTAATTTTCCAGCCACTCATACCGACAGTAAGCACAAAATTTCTAGTGATTACAAGTAATGGAAAATAACCCCTAGGCACTAGCTAGTTGTGGGTCCCAGGTACCTCGTATCTCAGCGAGAGTAACCATCAAAAATATATGTTCTCATGCATGAGCCACTAGTAGGGAACATACCCATAACCTAGTGGTCCCCAATCATCATCATCATCATAGTTTAGTTAGATTTGTATGTGTCAATCTTTCTAAGGGAAAATGAGGCAAAACCCCATGGATTCACTAGCATACTAGTACACGTCCACCCACCTAGATACCCAGGTTTTACCTTTGTACTCAAACAAGTTCAACAAGTCAATGAATATAATTTTCACATGAAAATATCATTTTCATATCATAAATTCACAAAAAAGCCCACATGTATACAACACAAGTCACAAAATTCCACTTTTCATTCAAATTGATTTTGAAATCCGACTCATACCAAAATAGCCCACAACACTTTTCACATTTCTTGAACACTTCCACAAATACATAATTTTTTTTATAAAACCATTAAAATATATTAAAACTCTCATAACATCCCACTCACTTGTAACATAATACCATTTTTACCTTCAAAATCATTTTATCATCAAACTTACACGAAACAACCCACAAACAAGTTTCGCTCCAACATCACAATTTAATAAAACATTTTAGAAATTTACAAAACATTATAAAAATGTTTGATATCTTAAAACATAACTTCACCTTTAAAAACCCCATAATAGGTGAACACACATACCAAACAGTACATATTCACCCTTTTCCCACTTTGTTTAACCAACTAAAACATTTACAATTTTCATAAAAAGAACCCATGTGTTGTAAATATGTTTTGCACACAAAACTCATTTCAAAACCCCAATTTAAGACCAAAAACCATACCAATTATTATCCAAAACAGAATTGGAATACCTAGATACATTTATAAAACCAATTTCAAGTTTTATAAAATCACCTTGAATAATACTACAAATGATCCAAATGAAAACACACATTTTCATAAAATACTCTCAAGAAGTATAATAATGTTTTAAACATAAAACCTATTAAAAAACACTCTTTTTAGGGCCACATGACACTAATACATTACCAAACCAGAATTGGAAGGCCAAATAATATTTAGTAAACCAATTCCATATGTTATAAAATACACCCAAATAATACCCCATGAGTTAAACACGAAAACACCCAATTTCAAGATAAAATGCAACTATGAAATTAAACACTTATACAAATTAATCATAAATAGTTTTTCACCACACCTAAAATATTAAGAATATGAAGAATGAAAAAATACAACAAGCTAACTCATCAATAATTGTTTACACATGGAACCACCTACCGAAAGTGTCGAATCCCTCAAAACTTGGTGTGAAACATCAACCGCACCACCGCTGCACCAAAAAGAAGACAAATCCAGCCCTAGAACACAATATTTTACCCAAAATACACAAAATAAAACCCTAGGTTCGAACCCTAACTTCTGGAAATTCTATAAATTCATGAAATAAGGTGGAAACCCTAAGGAGAAGGGAGGAATTGAAGAGAGAAACACTTACCTAAAATAATCTTGAAGAAAACGACCAAAAATCCACTAGAATCTGAATTCGAAAACATCCAACCATTCTTGGGAGGTTCGAACAAGGATAAAGAGATCATCTAGGAACTAGAATGGGGGAAAAATAGTAATAATAGAATGAGTTATGAAAGGATCAATTTACCTCTCTAAATCTAGATGATTTATGAAATCAAGAGAAGTTTCGACTACGTTTGCGACTCTATTGAGATTCAAATTGTGGAAGGATGGCCTGGGGGTGCGCCTTAGGTATGCGGGCTCGGGGAAGAGTTGGAATCACCGAAAAAACACAAATATTGATGGATATATTAAAGAAATAAAATTTATTTTTAATGGAGAAAATGGGCTTTCGGGCAGGCCCAACCCCTTAAATAAAAACCCATATCCACTATGATTATGGATTCCTAAATGGTACAAATTAATATGGTGGTGTTAATAGGTCAGGATATGACAATTAAAAAATGGAATGGATGAAAAAAAGTTGAAAAATGAAGGAGTTATAAAGGAATAAAAATGTAATTTTAAATCTGGAATTGGGCTCACGGTTTGGCCAAATTCATGAAAACTCACCCATTCCTACATAAAAGTTTGGGAAACCCTAAAAACAAAGAATGAATGGAAATTAAATGGAATTTAACTTTAAAACAAGTCATGTATGTGACATTTCAATAATTTATCTTGTATAATACTTTATAAAAAATTTATTATATCTCTATGGGTTCTTAATTATTTTGGTACTAACCTAATTAGACCCAAAATAAAACAAGTACCATTACAATTCCTTACTTGTTTTAGTTTCATGAAAATTTAATTAAGAGTCTAAAAGAAACATTGTATATGGACAAAAAAGTTTCAAAACATATGACAGGTGATATTTTAAAATTAATGTGATGGAGGTTCAGTCACCCTTAGTGACAATTCTAAAGGTGGGGTCAAAGTATTTAGAGAATTAAGAAGTTTTAAATCTATTATAATTTCTAAAGAACTATATGTTGAAGTAATTAAATGAATCTTTTTATAATATCATATCTTTGTGATGTGAAAGTGAGTGTTAAATTTTAATGAAATATTTATTCTATTGTTTCAATATAATTTTGTATTATTTTATGAAGATAGGAAAGATAACATCCACTTCATTGACTTTAATAAACTAATTGAGAATAATTTAAAGTGTATAAATGATTTAGAAACATAAAATATTATTTGGCATAAAAGGTTAAGGCATAAATATTTTTAGTATTTGTATAAATTGGCCAAACATAGATAGGTTTTGGAACTACCTGAGATTAAAATCTGTTAGTACTTTTTCCATGATTCATATTTAAAAGGTAATAAAAACATATAGATATTTAGATACATTAATTATTGTAATGAAATTAAATTATTACAACCATTACATATTTATTTTTTGTCATATTAAAACTTAAATTTTATGAGGTAAAATAATTTGTTTTGTAATTATTGATGATTACAATAGATCCACTTAGTCATAATTTTTGATTAATTAAATTTAATCATTAAAAAAATTTATTTGTTTCCATAAACCAATTAAAAATAAAAACATTAATTTTATAATTTCAATTAGAAGTGATAAATGTGGTTAATACTATAACTTATAATATGATATTATTTTGTAATATAATGGTACTTTCATGCGACTTCGGTGGTGGTGTGGTGGTGAAAGTGAGTTTCTAGAAATGGTCGTTCTTTGGGAAGTGCAGGGTTTGATTCTTGGGAGTCCACTTTAGGGGGGTGAGCCTCTCCCCTGGATCCATCCACCTTGCTGGGTCACCTGGATTCTTCTGGGTGGGAAACTTGAGGCGCGACCTTACCGCTGACGGGTTACTGTGTCGACCCATCGCTTCTGGGCCGTTACCCTCATGACGCTCTGCCATCTCGGCTGGCAAAGACTCCTTCCCCGGCTGGGGAGTTGCCTCTGGGAACTTCCTCTTCGTGGGGGAGTGGTGTTTATCTGTGTAGATGGTTTGAAAAGGCAACACAGGGGAATTACCTTTTGAAAAAGAAAATAATGGTACTTTCATAAATTTTCTGATTCTATATCACCACAACAAAATGGTGTTATAGAAAAGAAAATAAAACTATTAAAAAATGGAAATAACCATGATTAATGTATTTAATATATCAAAATATTTAAGGCCTATGTCTATTAATACTGCTTGTTACATTTTAAAAAGTATTTTTATCTAACCCTTGAAAAATAAAACCCCTTAGGAATTGTATAAAAAATCCAAAATTGGTCACTTTAGAGTTTTTGGGTGTCATTTTTTCATTTAAAATATCAAGGATAACATAGATATGTTTGATGTTAAATGTGATGAAGGTATGTTTCAAGTATACTCTAATAATAAGATATATTATATAGTTAAAAATAAAATAACCATAACTTTTGAAGATAATATGCATAACAAATTAAAAAAAAAATAATGTTAACTAGTTTTCATATTTACATAATCATGATGAATAATTTATGAAGTTTAACTTTAGTGATGATAAATTTGAAAATGACAATGTATTATTTGAGGGAGATAATATCTCTTCTCATCTAGATCCTAAGAATTTGAAAAATCATGAGATCATTCTTTGAAAAATGTAGAATATCGAAATGGAACTAGAATGTTTTTTTCCAATTTTATTATAATTATACTTTTGTTGATAATTTTTTTCCTATTAATATTCATTAATATTTGAATAGATAAAATTAGATTAATTACATGCATGATGAACTTAATAAATTTAAAGGAAATAATACTTAGAATATGGTTGAACTTCTAAATGATATGAAACCTATATGAACTAAGTGTATTTTTCAAAATAAAATGGATGAATATAATAATATGGTTTAAACTAAGTCTAAGATAGTTTCCCAGAGATATTTAAATATATTCTTTCCCTACTTTTTATAAAATAGAAGAAATCCTTATTTTTCTATATTATGTACATTCTTAAAATTTTTAAATAGTTTCAAATGGATGTGAAGGGTTATTTTTTAAATGGATTAATTTCAAAAATATGGTTTTAGTATACAAACACTTTCATTTTAAAATTTGTAATTTATAAATCATGTTTTTAAACTTTAAAAAACATACTATGGTCTAAAGTGAGGTCCATGATCTTCGTATAATAGACTAAATTTGTTTTTATTGAAAAATGATTTTAATAAAGGAAAATCTGACCCAACTTTAATTATTAAGAATTTTAAAATAAAATTTTAATTGTGAAAATATATATTGATGAAATTTTATTTTTTTCTATAAATTATTTTCTAAATAATGAATTTTTAATAACAAAGAAATTTGAAATGTTCTTAATGTTTGTAATAAATTTTTTTCTTTGATTGAAAACTTCTCAAAAAATATTGAATATTTTTAAATCAATCTAAATATTCTAGAGAGATTATTAAAATGTTTAATATAGAATCATAAAAAAATATTATAACCCCCATGAATACTAATTCTAAACTATATATAGATGAAATTGTAAAATGGGATGATTTTAAACATTATAGAAGAATGATAAGTATTTTGATTTATTTAAATACATCAAGGACTTGTATTATATTTTTAGTTTCTATATGTGAATGATTAGAAAATAACTTTAATTAAACTCATGTAAAAATTGTTAAAATAATAATTATATATATTAAAGTAACTATTATTACTATTTTGTTTTAATCTAATTAGAATTGTTATCTTACTATGATTCTGATTTTATAGGTTATAGGATTGATAGAAAAAACACATTTGGAATTTTTCACTTTCTTGAAAAAAGGTTAATATCATGGAGTTCTAAAAAGTAACTATTAGTATAATTTCCCAAAGGTAAGGCTGAGTATATTGTGGCAGTAAGTTTTTGTTCATAAAGTTAGTAAATAAAACAAATGTAATCTTATTTTAATTATTATTTTGATAAACTACCCATATATTATTATAAAACATTTACAATTTCAATTTCTAAAAATCCCCCAAAAAATTATTATAAAACACATATTGACCATATATTTGAATTTTTAAGAGATCATTTTAATTAAAGGGATATTATTATAGAATTTTTACAACATAAATTCAACTTTCATATAATTTTAATAAACAATTATATAATGATAAGTTTGAGAAAATAATGTTTGAAAATAGAAAGATGTATATTCAACTCTAATTGTGACATTTTTAATGATCATTATTTTTTTAAATGTTCTATGAGATTTATTGTACGAACTTGTCCTGTTTTTACTCAATGGATTTTACATAAAACAAATACTTGTATAAGAACTGATTATACATATTAAAGATAGTTTAGTACTTTTTTACTAATATTTAATGTCTTATAAGCATTAATTTATGGGGATATATTATTGTTTTTGATTTCATAAATGTTTAATAAAAAATATTGTTTTATAAGTTTCTATAATTTTTATAAACTATAGAAATTTATTATTAAATTTTGATAAATTTTAAAAATGTGGAGATAAACTTAGATTTATAAAAGTTCTAAATATCACTAAACTCTAAATGTTCAGTTTTTTAATTATAAAAAAGGGGGAGATTATTGGTGTTTAAACTGGGGGATATTATTAGTGATTTGAGTTGATAAAAATTTTACATTACTCATTGTGCGTTTTTTTCTGTTAAATAATTTACCTTACATTTATCATACATTTAATCATTTTTCTTTATTTTTTAAGTGTTTATAATATTTGAGAATCAATATATTTAGGTATTGTTATTTATATCCTATTGGTTTTGGTTGGTCATTTTGAAATTTGGCTAAGTATAAAATTTATAAAGTTAGGAAAATATTACCATTATTATATCATATGATAAAATTGACTTGTGATTTTCAAAGGATTAAATTTTAAAGACTTATACATAGTTTGTAAATCTTACAATCAATTTGAAATACTTAAAATGTTGAGAGGCTTTAGTTTGAAAGGATTAAACTCATTCTGAAAGGCTTATGCTCAATTTTAAAGGATTACAAAAACTTAAAAGGCATACTCTTAGTCTAGAAGGATTAAAAAAATATTAAAGGATTAAAAAAGTTATTTTTAAGGATTTAAATTCAAAAGAATTTTGTTCATTTCAAAATATCATATTATTTAAGACTAAATCATATTCGTGTCCATGATGTGTCAGTGAAACCTATGATGTTTATAATCACACATATGAACACTAAAATAAATACTTATATAGATCTAGTTTAACTTGTATAAAATTGAAAATTATTTCAAGCGTTGAATGGAACTTATATAGATAAAAAATACAATTACACACACTAAAATTATACTTACACTGATGAAAAAAGTACCAATATTCTTATTTAATTATTCCTTTTACATGAATTTGGTTACTCTATTTTACTACCGATTTTATATTTATAATTACTATAAATTATAATGTATTTTTATCTATTGTTTTAATTTTAATGTACAAATAATTGATAAAAAACCTACAATAATTGTTTTTTAATTGTTTAAGAAGGGATTTAGGATGAGATAATTTATTATAAACATTAATGATAATACTCATGGTATTATTATTTTCAAATGTGGATTTTTGTGATTTATTATCAACGAATACTTATGTGCTAAATAGTTAATAAATATGAACATACCATTGAATTGTATCATGGGGACCTGATTAAGTATCTAAAAACAACTCATTCAAAAAAAATGATAAGACAAGAAAATATTCCAAATTATTCTAGAGAGGCAATATGATATAGATAAAACTTATGATGATGATTTTCTCTAGTGACTACTATTCCAATAATAGAATTTTAAAGGGGCATTAATTTTTTATTGTTTACTATTGATGTGATCCATACAACATTAAGTTGTATTTTCCTTAAACTTCTACTCTACATTTCTTTTTGGTTTTCACTATTATATCATTTCACTATTTTATGTTTGTTCTTATTCATCTATTTAGTGTTTTCCCCATAGAAAGAAAAATATTGTCATTAGTTATACATCTTGAAAAATGGTATTTCCGTAGGTTGTGACTCCTATAAAAAAGGCAGGTGTTATTGGTTTGTTCTTCCAGGTGAGGAAAAGGTAGAAGTCTATAAAATATTTTTTCTCCTTTCAAAAGTGAGGTCCTATTCTAGTTAATACCATTCTTTTAATTTAGTTTAGTAGAGTGAAGAGTAGATGTAGAATCTTCTAACCTGAACTACTATAAAACTCTTGGGTTTATAATATTTTCCACTAAATGTTATATTTGAGAATTTCACTACATTGTAATATTATTGTATACGATAATATCTTTGATTGGTTATTTAGTTTTAATAATAATTTTTTAGTAGTTCTATTAACCCCCCTCTAGAACATTGTGTCACATTAACCTATATGAAATATTCATGGATACATACACCATGTAATAATTATACTCTATATATATAAGGAAGATTTTTTAATGGTCATTTCCATAAGGGTGATCTGTTCATAAGGATAAAGGTGCACTTAAACATGATTGACTATAAAAATGGAAGTTTGCGTAACAATGAATGAGGAAACTATAAGGGTCATCTCGATAAAGATAAATAATTTATATAGATGAATTAAATATAGATGATTCTTGTAAGTTTTATTTGAGCTATTTTATAAGAATAAGTTGAAAAGAGTTTCTAAGCCATAGGGATGAGCCCACATAAGCATGAGGCCCATAAGGGTAATTTCTAAATCTATGTAGGTATCAAAAATCATATTGAAAGTGTCATATTTTTATGCATAAACATCATCAACTCTATATAAGCATGAATTTATAGACCTTAAGGTTCATCTTAAATATTCATATGAATCAACACTTAGAAAAAATATCTATTTCTGAAGATAGAAAACATGAATTTCTACATTTAATATTTGAAGAAGAAAATCAGTTGTGATTATTAGAAATCAATTATTCAATGATATAAAACAAAAAATATTAATTGGGTGTTTGATTCAATCCAAAAAACTATGATATATGATAATCATGTAATAGATAAGATTGATAAAGTAATAAAAATTTGAGATATTTTTTTAAATATAGAAATCGAGTTTCAAGAATTTTATATTTTGATGAAATGAAATATAAATATAATGAAGCTATGAATTCATGTTTGAAATGTGATGATTATAGGTTATTAATGATACTAACATGAGCATAACTGTTTGAGTAAAACTCTATTATGTGGATTTCAGTGAAACCAAAATGAATCATCAAGAATAATGTAGACGTAATTGAGTCGATGATCAAGGCATTCATCAATCATTAAATTATTTTGATCTGAGATGTTCTATTGATAAAGAAAGATTATACGATATAGAATGAGGAAACTTTTTTACATCCTAAAATAAATAATTTTCAGAACTCAATAAGTATGGAAATGAAATAAAAATTTAGTCGATTCATGTACTTGTATTCATTGGAAAAAACATAAAAAATTTAATATGTGATTCATGTTGAGAGAGAAGAGAATAAGAAGATAAAGTTATGATGAAACTAGTGTGTATGGATTTAACATGAATCTGTATAGGTATTCATGGAAATATATCATGGTGAAATATAGATCACCCATGGTACAAGATACTATTTTTCTTGCATTTAATATATCCTTGAATAAATATTTAATAAAAACAACTTTGAATTTTCCTTGAGGGATTTAATGGTTGGTCTATTGAAGAATAGAAGGAATATATATTAGTAGCATGAGATGAATTAAATAAGGTTATTTTTGGAATATTGTATGTGTTTAAATATAATGCATGAAAATTCATGTGGGAACCTAAAGTGGATATTTATAATGGTTCTGTTTACCTAGCAGTGAGAATGTATTCATTATATTACATTTCAATATATGAAGAGTAAATGGATAAAATTAATTATCTCAACTGGATATATACATAACTGAGTTACTCGAGATAATATTATCTCTCAAAATAGTAGAATAATGATAATATTGAGACAATCCATGATATATAGAGGAAGAAGAGAGATAGAACTGAGACTATGATAAAGGAAAATATTCTGGGTTTCTAAGAAAGAGAAGAAAGGTAATAAGAAGAGTCACTTTAGTGGACTTTTTCTGTAAATAGATTAATTCAAGAAAGAAAATAAAGATTATTGGATCGAGGATTGAATGAATAGAGATATTCTGGTCATCTAATGGTAGTAAGAGACCTTTCATTTGAGTTGAGTTAATCTTGTGAATAGATTATGGAAGAACTAAAAGTAGTGTTGTGTGTTGAGATTGAGTTGCAAGAAGTTATTATGAATTTTGGATGGAAGTTAAAGAATATACATTTTAGGAAAGAGATCATAACTTTTTGATTAAGTGAAATCATGAATTTAGTGGTGATCGACTTCGGAGTTTGGAGGAAGTGCTGTGAACTCTCATACGTGAGTATAAATAACCTGCTGTAAGTAGTCTACATTCAAAGGTGTAATATTGTAAATTTTGAACCTTTTTAATTTCGTGAAAATTATTTTAGGATAATACATAGACAACCCACCTATAATGATAATGATATTTATAGTGTATAATATATAGCATGGGATAATAACCAGCCACATCAATGGGTATGATCACATTGAGATCAAACATTATAAAAACACATATACCGACATTAATAATTTATATTCATAATATATATATATATATATTATAGGATAAATTAAAAAATATCTATTTTTATTAAATATGTCACGAAACATCCTCGGGGCCCGTTCCATGACTACCCCAAGCCCTCCTTCCATAGGCTAGGGGCTGGCGACTAACACCAAAGGCGTAATCTCGATTGAAGAGAATGAATTGCCTTTAAACTTGTTACACACATAGTTTGATCTCAAGCATTAGAAGAAACTAGTTATAATATAAAAAATAAAATTGTGATGAAAGTAAGTGGGACAGTATACAAACCCAACAGAACAACAAGTACAAGTACGAGTAAAAAGGGGGAAAAGCTCTTGGATCGTCCACTGGGAAATTCTAACTGATGGGTAGGTACATAACTCGAACAACTCATCCCTATGGTACGTCCTGTCTAGTCCAGCTCTGAGCAGCCTCCAGTCTGTCACCTTCAGCCTCGATCACTACTATACCTTGTCTGTATAGAACACAACAAGGTGAAGGTGAAGCCCGTGCAGGGGTGAGTATAACAATACTCAGTAGGGGACCTTGAGACCCCCGAAGGTCTCCCAGAATCCATGAAGGATAAACCATAGAAGAAAGATACAATCACGAAGTATAAAACAACCCTACTTAGGTAAATGAACATACATATACCTAAGTTACCAATCACAGTCTGACTCCAACTCTCGAGCCCAAGGACAACCCATTCCTCAAAGGAAGTAAAGTCAATCATCATGATGATATCGACTGAAAGTCAAGACTCAGCTCACACTGGTATGCTAATCATGTAGAGGGGTAGAGATGATTAGTTGTAGCCACTGAATCATCTCCTCTGTCAAACCCACATAGGATCCTAGAACAGTATCAGCGCTGTCGAACCCATGTAGGATCCTGGTACAGAAGCCATCACTATCGAACCCATAGAGGATCCCATTATAGTAGTCACCGCTGTCGAACCCTCGGAGGATCCCGGTACAGAAGTCATCGCTGTCGAACCCACATAGGATCTTGGTACATTATCGTTGCTGTCGAACCTACAGAGGATCCTGGTACAGTATCGTTGCTATCAAACTGACGGAGGATCCTGTCATCTCAGTCGCATCCATCCCTAGGGTTCCCGCACACAACAGGCTCGATTCCAGGAGGTTCTGCTTCTCAAGCCAAGTTTTGATACATCAGCTATCACTAAGTCCTAAGTTGATGTATCCCGTAGTTCCATCTCATCATAAGGAACCCAACGCGATAGACTGTGCACCAATCAGACGCCCGGTCTGTAAGTTATTGGCATTTTCGTTCTAGGGGCCTGGTTGGTTTTTAGGCTCAAACCAACCTGACTGTACCTCGACTACATCCAAACCACAAGTGGAGTATTCCAAAAGAATTTTATAGCTCCAATAATTCCATCATTGTAGATGGTTCATCGATTAGACACCCGTAGCTCAAGATAGGGGTGAAAAGGGGAAAATGGCCATAGAGGGTCCGGGTCCGGTCCGACCCAGTCGGACCGACCCGACTGGACACGGTCCGAACCGGGGTCTGACCCGGTCCGTGTGTATGGCCCGACCCATGGTGGACCAGCCGAGGGGAGGTCTGACCGTGGCAGCCTGGATGTGGGTCTTCCTCGGTGCGGAGTGACAGCGCCGCACCGTCTTCATTCGCCGTGGACCACATGGCCACAACCCCCTTCCTCCATCACGGTGTGACGACGTCGCACCTCTTCCATCTGCCGTGGCCCTCCTGGCTGTGGTTCTTCTTCGGCGCGGTGCATTGGCACTGGGCCCTTCTAGATCCGCCTCCATCGTCAACCAATCAAGAACCAATCGGAGGGATATCAGGCCGTGTTTGTTCGGCCCGTTCCCTCCGTATTAGGTGATAAAAAGTGGCCATCATTGAACCATAATAATTAACGAGGAACGAGGATTTAAATTATTCAAAATAAGCCCCTACCTCGTAATTGGTGTTCGCTTGACGGAGTCCCGGGAAGGAGGAGTCGTTCCGTTGATGTCAGGAGGATATGAAATTGTCGTTGGCGATGTTCTTCATGGGCTGCATCTTCCCTTTCTTGCCCCTATTTGAGAGGGAGAAGATGATGTCGTCATTCCTTGGTGGAGATGGGTGTTATTCATTGAGATAATATGTCATTATTTATTCAAAGGAAAGGCTCCACCAAGTCTCCAACCAAAAATAATAGAGGAGGAGTCTATTATTTGTTGGCACGACAACACACAAGAGTTGTGTTTAACTAAATTAAACAACTCATTAAATTAAATGGTGTTGAAAGGATTAATTTTTTTCAGAAATATAATTAATTGAGGCAATAATTATCTTTTAGGTGTGTCGGCACAATTACGGGGTAGTTTAAGAGTTTCCCCCATTAATGGGGAACTCAATGGGTTAAAGGGGGTTTAAGGGGGTTTGAGCTCGTGTGGGACCCACACCATAATATCCTCCGAAGGGAGGTTATGCGTGGGTGGGACCCACCTATATCCTCCCCTTGGATGATTAAACCACCACTAAAATAAAAATATGCTATGCATATTTTTATTTATTTTATTTAGAAACCCCAAAAATTAACTTCCACTCACTTTAGAATGCAACTACGGTAAAGGTATCCTTAAGAGATTACTGGTGCTATGAGTTGAATGGTGCCCTCAAATTTCAATTCTAAGAACCGGTTCAAAAGATATAAAATCATGCTTGTACGTTTACTGAACGTACCCGAACAAAACTTTAGAAAATGATTCCGGGCACACCGGGCCTCAAAATCGGGCGCCGTCAGAAACTGCGGACTCGTAAAATTCCCATGTATTTAAAAAAAATATTATCCACAGAAATTACAGGTCTTTACAAAATAACATCATAGGTTAAAAGGAAAAAGGGGAAAAAGTTTGAAAGAAGAAGTTAGAATTTGGTAAAAATTATACAACATTTGATTCAACCCCCTCTCAAGTGTGTCTACACTAATCCACTATGACTATCAAAAAGGAATTTAGATTCTCATCATCCTTAATATCATATATATAGTTAATTTATGGTTATATAGTATTCATTTGATATTTAAGACATTATCTTTTTTTTTTCTCATTTGAAATATATTCCCAAGAACATATGTTTGATAATGTTTTGAGATGTGAAATAAAAATAATAAAGTACAAGGTTGTGATTGGTTTTAGAAAAACATTTATATTTTTATTTTTCAAACTTCTATAGGGATATATTTTGAAATGTGTTTTAAAAACATAAAGGTATAACAATTATATAAAAATATATTTTTATTTTCTTAAAAAATTACTTTCATTTACATAATCATATAAATTAATGAAAAACTAAAAAAAATAAAACTCAATAAATGTAATGGTCTATTAGTTATGGGTATCTTTTTATACATTTAATTTTCATTCATTGTTTGATTTTTTAAAATATAGATTACGTATTGTTTTTGGATTTCATATAATGATAGGATTTTATTGCTTTTTTAATACTAGTTTTAATTATCTTCTAGATTCATTACATTTAAAATGATTGAAATTATGTGTTTGGATTTTTATGGATGTAAGTCGAAGTGAAAAATTATATTGAATCTTTGTTTTCTAAATTTTCACTATATTTTTGATGCATTCATTTTTAGGTGAATTGGTTTTATTGCAATGTTTTCCATTTGAAAAAATTCATATATTATTCCATATAATTTGTGGTCTTCGATAATAAATAGGTATTGCATGAATTTTTTTAAATGGTGAATTATATGGGTATTCATATGCAGGTAGTGATAATATGGATTGGTGGTTGGTTAGTTTCAATTGAATATATATATATATATTAGAATATCTGACATTGATATCATGCTGATTCTAAACTTATGATAAAGATTGTGTAGTATGAGCTTAGTATGGTGGATTGGATGAACTGAATGATACTAAAAAATTCTTATAAAAATGTTTATCTGGTGGGATGATGAGTCAAGTGAATATTGAGATTCTATAATAGAAGATAAAATACATTATTTCTTGATCATTGTTGGTGTGGTGAGCTAGAAAGCAGTTTGGTTGAGTTGTTATGGTTAAATGTCATGAAAGGGATCTTTATCATTTATCATGACACGAAATAGGTACTTTTTTAATGAAATTATATTTTAGTTCATTACGTCCAATCGTAAATAAAATTGAATTCAATTTTTATATAATTATTTGACATTTTGGATTTAAAAATAATTGCTAACTTACCTCATACTTGTTGACTTAGTTTCCCACTACCTTATCTTGTCTCACATATGCTGCCTCTTCCACCCACAACATTCCCTCACTTCCTCCAACTCAGTAACCCACATCCTCAATTCTATTCCTTTACCCAGTGCACAACTCTCTAAAATTGGTAATGTAACATTAATATTTTTTCGTCATAACAAATTTTATTCTAAAATCTATTATTTATTTTATTAATAAATAGAGTATTTTTTTTAATTTTATGATGTTGTAACATTCTATTTCAACAGTAGTGTTACATGTTAAACAATTTAGAATATGAAAAGTGTGGATTGGAAAAATTATAATAAAGGTATTTTCGAAAAAATGGAGAGGTAAGGGTTTTATATATTTAATTTCATTTAATGTCTTATAAAATTGTAGAATAGAATATTTTATGTTTTCCATTTCACTTTTCACATATTGTGTTATATTATTTTATGATCTCACTAATATATATATATATATATCCCATTATAAACTATTTGATATCATGAATTTGTTATGGACTAAATTGATAATATGAATATGTTATAATGATATTGTATTAAATTTTTGTGTGTGTTTTATATATTGCATTTTTGTGCATAGTATTTCTATATTTCCCCCTAGAGATGTAGCCTAGTGGCTTCAACTTTGAGGGGTCTTGTGGGAGGTCTTAGGTTTGAGTCACCCTGAGTACTTGTAGGCATAATAGATATATTCATTTATTTATATCCCCCAATCTATTGTAGTATTTCTGGTTATTTATTTTTTATTATTTTAAATGATTTTTGACTGGATTAAATTAAAATTTTACAGGAAAGGATATTTTGAAATTAAAATAGCTAGTTTATGTACCAATGATATTTTAAAAGAAAAATATTTAGTTTTTTCCTAATAATTAAAATTAACCATTTTGGATAAATGTTATTATTGAAGACTATGTGAATTAAAAAATATTCTAATAGACTATATGGTCGTATGAGTTATCAATACCTACATTGAATTTTCATATTGTTACAAAAACATCTAGCTTGTTTTATTGTTGTTTTTGGTTTCCATATTTTTTAAAACTGTTATGTAAATCAAAATTTAATAACTATTAATAATATAAAATAAAATATAGTTCTGGTAATTAAAAAAAATGAGGTTCATTTATGTAAATTTCTACTTTCAAAGGTAACTTATAGGTTTGGATGTTTTTATGTATCTTTGACTAGTTATTTATTTCAATAGTTTGAAAGTTAATTCTAAATATGTACATGTTTATTTGGTATAATTTTGGCATAGTTGTTATATTGTATATTTTTTTAATGATTTGGTGTTTATTTTTTCAATTTAATTATTCATTATTATACACTTCATGTTTTTTATTTATCAAAATATCCTATAGATTGTTCTTATTTAGTTTTGTTAATTTTAATTATTTTAATTTATAGGAAAATTCATTGATGTGTTTTGATATTTTGGTGCATCACTATCCTTGAAAGTATTAAGTGATTTGTTTGGTGGTTTTTTCACAACTGTACCTGGTTAATTGTTTTTTAGTTTTTAGGTACCATCAAAATTTATACAAGTTCATTTGGAATGTTTCTTTTGTAGGCATTATGTTGGCCAAATTTTTAATGATATGGGGACTTTTTTATTTTTTTATATTTAATTATACACTATTATATGCTTATGGTTTGGAATTATTTTATATTAATTTTCATTAGTTCTTGTTGAATTTTATTAATCATTAACCTTTTAATTTGTGGGAAAAATCACAGATCTCGCGACATTAAGACATAGATATGTGTATGAATTAGGGTTGTTGGAAATTGTTTTGGTAAGAGAATTTCATGACATATATTGTTTTGGAGATCATAATTAATATTATTAATGGATGCATGTGTTTGGTTATACCAAAGGTATAATTTTATTTACGACACGTTATTTTTTAAACAAAATGTTATTATGTATAACAACAGATATAAAAATTTAATGGATAAATAAATATATAACATTTAATAGAAAAAAATACATATAGTTACCAGTATTGGAAGTCACTAAAGACATATCTAAAAAAATAACTATAGAGACCATTTAGAGAGGCCTCCACATAATAGTGGTTTCCATTGGGGGTTGTGAAAGGAGTATTTGTGACCCTATATACTACAATCACTAAATACACCCAAAAAGAGGTCTCCCATGCTATATAATCCCCTTCCATGATTGTTTTTGGTGGTTATGAATGATTATTTTCTAGCAGCGGTCATCTTGTTCTAATTATTTTTCCATATAGTATAACAAATTTCTACAACACTAAGTGTTTGATTCAATTAATTATTCACCATTGAAAAATATCCATCAATATTAAATGAGGTAATTAATATAGAAAGTCTATAATTTCTCTCATTTTTGAATTATCATTATTTTGGTATTTTGATTAAATGATATGAATTGATTTAAATAATATAGAATAAATTATATACCTAAGGAGGATTTGAGAGACCTGATGTGATGAATACTACAGATCATTGTTATTTATCCATGCTATTGTTTCACGACTACTGAGGGAGATGGGAATGAGTTGAATAATGTTATATTATGGGTTTTATTTATTTTCACAACATATATAATAACACTTCATGCAATAATTATTGGAGTAAAAGTTATTAATTTTCCATCTTTATAATTTGTTAATTAGATTTGATTAGTTATAATTTTTAATAGTTCTCAAACATTTGATTTGATATACACATATGTTGAAACTATTATTCTCATTTAAAATGGTTTATTTTTTATAGTAAATGTATCGATTTAATTTTAATTACCAAAATATAATTTTAAATAACTATATGGAATTCATTTTTAATACATTTAATTAATATATATCATAAATTTGTAACTAAAGAATTGAATGAAATTTATTTTTTATGGATGTATTGTATTTTAAGAGTTGATCATACATGGATATACCTAGTATTTGATTTGTTTCCTTTTATTTTCATATCAAAAAATTTTAGGAAAATATTTATAAAATTCATATAATTTAATAAATCAATATTCTTAAGTTTAATAATTTTTTATTAATAAAAAGTTTATAATTTTTAACATAAAAAGTTCAATAATTAATAAAAATAAAAAAATTTAGTATTCTACATATATATGTTTTAGTATATGTCTATTAAACTATAAATTTATATTATCAATACAAATATGAAATAAATTTTTTTTGGATGTATAGTTTGATCTCATATGATTTTAGATGAATTCGTTTCGTATATTTTTTTTAAAATCTGGTCTGTGATTTTTAAAAATGAAACAGTGTTATGAAATTATAGTTTCATACTCTTTTATATTTTAGTTCATATACCTTAAGACATAAACTGTAATTATTATTAAAAATATTAGTGGGAAATATTTCTATATTATTTTTTATCTCAAAACATTTTAGAGTGATTGGTATGTTTAAATTTTAAAAATTTGATTTGTAATTTAGAATAAATGAAACCTTTTTTTGTAAAGATATATTCTTGTAGTGAAAGTTAATAATTTATTTCTCTTATTATATGAAACAAAAAACTATATAAAAGTATAGTTTAAAAAAATTATGATTTCCATTCATATATTGAATTGTTTTATAAAAATTTATTTTCATTGATTTTTGAAATTTGAAATTTATTTTAGAAAGATCAAGTGGTTATTAAGATAGATAAATTATTCTTCCATTTTTAAATGATTTATTTCAATCAATATATTTAATAAAAAATTTAAAAATAAAAAATTATGAAACCATTATGATAACTATTATTCAATCTCCTAATATTATTATTTATATATTTGTGATTAATTGTTAATGAGAGATGTTTTGAAGAAATTTTATGAATTAGAAGTGATGATAAGATTCATTATAATTGTTCTTTCTATTTAATTATTCTTTAAAACACTTGATTGATTGAATGATTGGGATGTTTTATGATTTTATATATCCATAACACTTTTAGTAATTTTATTATTTATATGTTCTCCTTATAATTGTTTTGTTAATGTTTTGATGTGTTGGATTGTTATTTAGATAGATAAAAACTTTTTTTTGGATTGGAATAAAATCGAGATCTTGAATTTTATCATGACACAACTCTTCTGTGTTATTTTTGTGAAAATTTAAAGAGTGATTTATAATTATATGATATATAAATTGGATATTAAAAATGACATCAGGACATATAGTTACCATTATTATAATGTAAAATAATGTTAAAAATTGATGGGATTATTAAATTAAGGGATGGATTAAGGAGTTGATATTGATTGATGTGGAATGAATATTGACACTATAAATAGTTTTTACCATTGCATTTGTGTTATGTGATGAATTACTGAATATTTGAGAAGTGAAAATAAGAATATGATAATTTGATACAATAAGAATGTATGGATATTTTTATACATCTACTATGTGGTAGATGGGTAGGTTGTGTGGTGAAAGTACTGGAATATGTGTTAGGTAGGTTTAACGATAGACTTAGTAGGTATCTATTTAGTTTCTTGGGATTTTTGTTATATTACATCATTTTATATTCATGTTATTTCATCAATGGATGTTGGGAAAAAATCCCTCAAGGTAACATTGTAGTGTTTTTGTGTTGATTGTGTTTAATGAGAAAGAAGATGGAAAAGTTCAGTTGTGGAGTTTCATTGTGATTATTAACACGGTATGTTAAAAAATATCCAATACAAATGAATGGATTCCCTCTAGGTAGTACAGAAAAATTCATATACAAGGTGGAATCATTTCTTAGTGTTTTCCAAATTTTGGGGGTCCAGAATTTGGAGTATGGCTCAATCATCATGAATTTTTGATTTTTATGAGTGCCTCATAAAAATATGTCAAAGGCATGTATTTTGTGAATATCAGAGCTTCATTAAGATATGGAGATTTGTAAAGGCAGATGGTGTCACAAAGGCTGGATTTCATGAAGGTGTATAGCATCAAAAATGTGTGATGGAAAGATAGTACATGTAACACCCCAAGTTTCCTCGGTATGTTTCCTTTCGAATAATGCAATGGCCTGCATTGTACACAACTTCGAGATTTTAACACACCATAACCAATCAAACTACCCGTTATGAATAGTAATACCTAATTTTTTAAAATTTATAAATTGTATCTCTCAAAATGGACTTCATTTTTGGATTCGTAATATCGAAATTAGCCTAGGGTGAAATTTTGGTACTTTTTTGATAACTTTCATATTTTGATGAATAGTGAAAATTACTAAATTTTAATTAAAAACAACTTTTTTAATCAAAATATTTAATAGTGATAAATTATGAATTTGAGTTGTTTTAAAGTATATTTAGAATATATTTTTACCATTTAATATAATTTTGGTCATTGGACATAATTTTACAATTAAACCGAACATAAACAAGTGTCAATCTTTTGATAGTTATTATCTCTTAAAAACACGCTTTTTGTTTTGACAGTGGGAATTAATTTTAAATTAATTTCTGCCACTTCTGTGTTTTGAATTTAGAAAAATGGATTCCATATTTGGAATCAGGATGTTCAAATTGTGTAAATAGGTAACTTTTATTTTTAGACATTTTGAATAATTACTGCGGTAAATATTTTATTTACCATGGTTAAGGGTAAATCCGGTAAATAAGGGTTAAAAAATAATATTATAATAATACTAAATTACCCTAAAACGTGTCTTAACCCTATTGGTTGATACATGGTCGACCATGGGCATCTTTGGGTCTATTTTGGGACCCCATGGATCCACTTGTAAGTGATAATGACACTTTATTTTAATTAAGTTAAAATAAATACAAAAATGACACAAGCATATATCTTTTAACAAAACAATTGTTACAGAGGGTTATATATGTTGGATTTTAGATTATAAATATTCCTTAGAAAGATAAAACTATTTCCAACATAATGATATTTTATTTATAATTTTTAGACATTAAATAATTTAATTTAGTTATGACACAATGATGATGTAGTAATTACTATAATAGTGAAAAATCAAAATAATTTATATTAAAAATACCCAAATAAATATAATATGAAACTTTTAATGAATTAAAATAATTTTCTAGGATAATATGATATATTAGTATTGATTTAATTTACTTTTTTCGATGTAATCAATCTTTTATGAGTTTCACAAAAATCAACTATTGAATAGTGTCAAAATTGACATAAAAGAGTTTTTAAAACAAATATTATATTATTAATTGATATTAAATTCCTAAAAATCTAAGGTTCGGCCAAGAGACTTATATCATGATAGGTGTATCATTAATGGACCACTTGGGGTTCTCTTGTATGTATATGGTAAGTTTATTAACCATATAATATAAAAATACAAAGAGACATTGTAAAAGTAAAACTAATTAACTTAGAGTTAATACTTAAAGATAAGGTTAATATAAGTACCCAAACCTGTCTAAATTCTATTGGTTGAGTTGTTTTCGACCCATCACCACCTTAACCTTTGAATAGTAAACTTTGGAGCCATTGGAAACCGAATATGAATTTATTATAAACTAATATCTCTAGCTTTTCCAAAGGTGCCCCTCACCCCTCTTATAAAAGGGCACTCCTCCTTCTCATTTATTCACACCTTCAAAGCCCTTTGGTTCGGCCAAAACCTGCCCAAATACTATCTCAACTTCCCTCACTACAACCTAGAGGCCTTAGTTTGATCAGAAAGCCAACCTAAGCAGCCCTTTTGATCAAATCAAAATGAAGAACCCGAAGAAAAGGTAATGTTTTCACCACCCCTTTTCAAGTTCCTTTCTTCTTCCACTTCCTTTTTCTTTGTTATTTCCATTATAAAATAATAACTCCAGTATCATATATATACTGTGATGTTATTATAAATATGGTACAACCATATTCAGTATTCTTTCCATCCTTTGAATAACATGTCACCATACGTGCGTACGTACGGCTTACCGTCTCCACGTCGTGGTGTAATTGTTATTCAATATATTATTATTTGTATGGGTATAATAATGATGTGTAACTCATGTAAATAATAAATATAACATGATAATTATTCTGTATATATGATATAAAATCCAATTATATATTATTTTAATATCAAAAGAATGATATTGTCGCTCGTGCGGACTATCGTCTCCACAAACGCGATGAGATTCATTGTCCATCATATCCATTCAAGTATAATTATCATTTGATGATTTAAAAATAGTATCTAAGGACTTGATATCATTCTGGATATGAATAATATACATCCCATTAATAACTAATATGGATCACATAACAAAGAATATAAAGTAAAATGAACCCGTTAACACCCGAAATGACGATAATTCTAAGATATTATTAACAAATCAATGTTAAAAGATCATATATGATATAATATTAAAGTAAATGATTGTTTTATAATTCAATAACAATTATTTCACCATTATAATGGAGCTAAACCTACCATCGACCAAGGAAAAAGTACAAAGTAAGGGATTCTCTTATCTCACTTTCAATTCCGTGAGATTTCCATTGTTCGCCACTAAATTATTGAATGTGGTGTATTGTGTACGGCCATTTGATATATATTATCATGATTCTATTATATTAATGTTATTCTGTAAATCATTTGGTTGTTATTAACTTTTGGCCATACGACTCAGTTGATTAACTTGGTAAGGGGTTTCTTATCTCACTTTTAATTTCGTGAGATTTCCATTATTCACCACTTAATTATTGCATGTGGGGTATGTGTACTGCCCATGATTGCATTCATTGTGTAATATACTTTAATTTATGGGTATTTACATCATCAGGGTAGATACTTCTTTCATGGGTGTATGTTTCGTATGTTACCTAATCGATAAGGGAATTTGAAATTTCAATTTCCACTCATTTGGCTTTACGCATATTTCATTGATTATATTACCCCAAGATTATGTGTGGAATCACTATTCATTTGATTATGTCATAATTTACACTCCCCTTCCTGTGGATATAAGTTTGATACACATAATCACTCCATTGATAATTCTCAAGTCATTGATATGAATTTGATAAGAGTAATTTTAACTCATTCTCCATTTGTTGAGTTAAACATCCAATTCGTTGGTATTGTTTTTACAAGAATATGTGTGAATGTCCTTTGATTGTTTTACACTGAATATCCAATCATATTTAGTGTATTTATATTTTTCACACATAATTATGTCATTGATTTATCCTTAACCTAAGGATACAACCTTTATGAGAGATTTCATCTCAATTTACATTCCATTGAGACTTCTTTGATGATATACACCAAATCACTTTTATGTGGTGTATATAATGTACTTTGACATAGTATATCATGATTACCTTTATTCTCATGATATTACAAAGTTTTTATTACCTCAATTATTTGTATTCAAGTGTCTCTTTTGGTTAGAATCTCTAACTAAAATACCATTTTATAATGTTTTAAAGACTTATTCATCTAAACCTTTCTCATTAATGTCCATGTTTTAAAAATGGTTTTAAGGATTTATTTATATGGACATTAATGTTTAGAAATAAAAACTATTTTTAAAAAGTTTCAAAGTGGTATGGGACACTTTGATTCAAAAATCTACTTTTAAATGGCTTCTTGACAAATAGTGTGACTTTTAAATGTTTTCAAGAAAAGGGGTATATTTCTCTCAAATAGTTTTGATGATTATTTTCATCTATGTCAACATCCTTCATTATTCTTGATTGAGGTTAATGTGATACAATACAATCTTCCATATTGTATCAAATGAGTTATGTTTGACTGTGGATGTGCTGTTTTTATACCATTCATGGTTTGTGGTAAAAGTATTGACATTTCTTATGCTAGTTTTAATACGAATGTTTATGTTATGTTTAAACATGTTCATATGAGGAATGCATTGGACTTAATAAGTGACGGGTGGAGCCCGCTATAGCTCCTCGATGCATCGGTAGGTCTCATGAGACAAACTAGTGTCTTGGCACAAGGCTTTGGAAAAATCTTATTTGTAGTCTTGGCACGAGGCCTTGGCTATGTGGTTATGATAGTCTGGAATTATGCATTCCATCATTATGAAAGTGGTTATTGATATTGCATGTGATCATTCTACTAGTAGAATATCCATGTGAGTAAGTAAATGGCATTATTTCATTTTACCTTTGCCATTTTATGCTGAAGTTCAAGTTTAAAAGGCTTTTGTTTTAGTTATAAATTGCCTTAAGTGTTTATGCTTATTTATGAAAGCTTCTGCTATAATGTTATCCTTACTGAGCATCTGAGCTCACCCCTTTCAATGTTTTATTTTTTCCCAGGATTATGAAGAAGTAATTTATGAATGACCTGCAGGGATAGTATGAGGGGATATAAAGACAAGATGTTTTTTTTATGATGTAATGTAAAAATTTATGGATGTATCTAGTTATTCCAAGGCTACTAAACGAATCGGTCTTTCGAGACTTGATCTTTCTCATGATCATGCCAATGTTATGTAATAATGCACCAACTCTAGGTAACTAGGGTCGGGGCGTTACAGTTGGTATCAGAGGGAGTTTAGTACAAACCTTGGAAGCTAGATTTAGATAAACTCTGATTAGAGCACGTAGACCTAAGATAAACTTTGAGGATTAGTATAAAAGAACTTCCGAGAATTTTGGTATTGTAGAGATTTCGTGAGTTTTCCGAGCAATACATCCCTGTCTGGATACGAGCAGGTAGAGGCGGCTCTGGCACAGATGTACCTAGGGGTAAAACCCGAAAACACCACTTTGAGCTAGACTCGAACGGGAACTGGTGCACGACAACGGGCCTTGCTGCACTCTTGGTTACGACACTCCCGGGGGATATGCTTAGGATAATTTACATTTTCTTTACAAACCGATTTAAGTAATATATACATAATATGGGAGTAAATGACCTTGGTTAATCCTAATATGTTTCAAATTGAGAATATGGTGACATTTTAATCTCTAAATGATTTTACGACTACTATTACTCACACAATGCTTTCTGGTTTTAGTCAATGGATGGATTCCAAGGAAGTCATATCGAATTTGAGAATGATGTACAAGGTGGGAATGGTGGTGGCAATGAGCAACAAAATGGAATGTTCATAGGCGTAAAAGATATCGTCTTTATGCCAAATCAGTTTTCCAAAAATATGATCAACAACATATATATTAACCAACTCCCAGACTCAACAAGGAAGAGAAAGGTGATAAATGATAAGATCTCCAGCAATGGAGACCATGGAGAAAAGAAACCTCAATTTTCATCATGCAGGAAATGTGGAAAGAGACACCCAGTAAAGTGTCTCAATGGGACAACGAAATGTTTTACGTGCGGGAAGGAAGGACATAAAGTGAAGAATTGCTGAAGAAAAATTAAGAGTACTATGGAAGAAGATAAAAATGGTCCCAAGAGTCCATTTACAGTCATTTTCCATAAATGTAGGGGACCTGGCCATTACCCGAGTGAATGTCCTATTTTATAGGATATTTTCTTGGTCAAAGAAGAAGATATGTGGAAATAAATGGTTGGAGAAAAACTTAAAAAGTATTAGCACTCCTTGTTGATGGGTACTTTGGAATAATTTTCTCTTGTATTTGTAACCCCGCAGTTTGCCATGTGAGAATGATATTTGAAGAAGAATTGTCTCTTCTCTTGTGGATATAGGTATAAATAACCATTTGGTTTTATATGATCATTGGGGTTTGAGAAAATTATAAGTTATTATAATTTGGGATAAAAATTCAAAGTATGATATAACATTTGTGATTAAATTATGTTCTTTTGAGGAATTTATCTCATTTTGGTAATATTATAAAATATAGTTTTTGAAAAAGGACAACACGTAGACCGTGTGAAAACCCGTCGCGTCGGACAAAGCTGTGGGAATCGAACCCACAACCAAAGTGCGATTGGGATTTATCGCCTACCACTGGTCTACGTGAAGTCCCTAGGTTAATGTGACTATTTTTTGTTGTTAAATGATTTTATTTATCAATAATAAAATGATTTGGGTTCTTATGTCTTATCAAATGAATACCCTTGGTATAGGAAAATGATTTGGTGATTAAGTGATAAATGTTATTTTGGAAGATGTTCACTTTGTTGGAAACACTATATTCCCAAGGAAAATAGAATACAATGGGGTTTCATTTGTAGAGTAATGGTGGATTTTTATCTACGTTTTTATTGTTGATTTATAGTGATTTGGGTTATTTATGGAAATTATTAACCTATAGCAGAGAATCTGTGATGATGTTAATTACTTTTAAGTATGTGACTTTAAGAGTATTAGATGTCATTTGGAGATACAATGTAACATGGGAGACTACATAATCAAATTCTTCTATGATTTGGGTTTCAATATTAGTTTGGATTATATTAAAGGATTTTAAGGAAAATTGGTTATTGAATGGTATCTATTTAACTTTGGGGTATTGTTGGTTTAATTTTAGAAATTAAGATTAGTGCATATTTATCTCAATGAATATCCTTTTGGGGGATCATTAGATCATTCACTAACCATTTTGGTTTTGATTAATCTTCAAAGACAATGTAAATATATGGTTCATCCTGCATGGATCATGTGATTCTATAGAAGTTTATTCTAGCTCTTCTAGTGTGACCAAGTCTTCTTGAATACTCATCGTTTAAAAAAAAAATTGAGTTAGTGGTGGAAATTTATTAAAGAATGAAAATTTACTTAAAATGTAAGTATATCTCATAATGTTCTTAGTCAATATCATAAATGAATTTCTCTTCCTTATGTAATGTAACTTTAAAAAAAATGTTGTCCATTTACTTTCCTACTAGGAGACTAATGGTCGTTTGTCCCAACACAAGTTTGTGGTTTTCTCATTGTTAACTTTCTCCTGATCATGATTTCTATCCCTCTCCATCATAACTTGACACTTAGTTTATCATCCATATCCATGTTTTCTTACATGGAATCTTAGTATGGGTTATCTTGGATGACCCTTATACCTCTCTTTCTTTCTTTTAAAGTGATAGTTTTATTGGATCTTTTTCCGATGTGGGACTTTCCATTATAATCCCAAGCAAAATTTTAAAAATTGCGAGGACGCAATTTATTGAAGGAGGGGAGAATGTAACACCCCAAGTTTCCTCGGTATGTTTCCTTTCGAATAATGCAATGGCGTGCATTGTACACAACTTCGAGATTTTAACACACCATAACCAATCAAACTACCCGTTATGAATAGTAATACCTGATTTTTGAAATTTTATAAATTCTATCTCTCAAAATGGACTTCATTTTTGGATTCTTAATATCGAAATTAGCCTAGGATGAAATTTTGGTACTTTTTGGATAACTTTCATATTTTGATGAATAGTGAAAATTACTAAATTTTAATTAAGAACAACTTTTTTAATCAAAATAATTAATAGTGATAAATTATGAATTTGAGTTGTTTTAAAGTATATTTAGAATATATTTTTACCATTTAATATAATTTTGGTCATTGGACATAATTTTACGATTAAACCGAATATAAACAAGTGTCAATCTTTTGATAGTTATTATCTCTTAAAAACACGCTTTTTGTTTTGACAGTGGGAATTAATTTTAAATTAATTTCTGCCACTTCTGTGTTTTGAATTTAGAAAAATGGATTCCATATTTGGAATCAGGATGTTCAAATTGTGTAAATAGGTAACTTTTATTTTTAGACATTTTGAATAATTACTGCGGTAAATATTTTATTTACCATGGTTAAGGGTAAATCCGGTAAATAAGGGTTAAAAAATAATATTATAATAATACTAAATTACCCTAAAACGTGTCTTAACCCTATTGGTTGATACATGGTCGACCATGGGCATCTTTGGGTCTATTTGGGGACCCCATGGATCCACTTGTAAGTGATAATGACACTTTATTTTAATTAAGTTAAAATAAATACAAAAATGACACAAGCATATATCTTTTAACAAAACAATTGTTACAGAGGGTTATATATGTTGGATTTTAGATTATAAATATTACTTAGAAAGATAAAACGATTTCCTACATAATGATAGTTTATTTATAATTTTTAGACATTAAATAAGTTAATTTATTTATGACACAATGATGATGTAGTAATTACTATAATAGTGAAAAATCAAAATAATTGATATTAAAAATACACAAATAAATATAATATGAAACTTTTAATGAATTAAAATAATTTTCTAGGATAATATGATATATTAGTATTGATTTAATTGACTTTGTTAGAAGTAATAAATCTTTTATGAGTTTCAAAAAAATCAACTATTGAATAGTGTCAAAATTGACATAAAAGAGTATTTAAAACAAATATTATATTATTAATTGATATTAAATTCCTAAAAATCTAAGGTTCGGCCAAGAGACTTATATCATGATAGGTGTATTATTAATGGACCACTTGGGGGTCGCTTGTATGTATATGGTATGTTTATTAACCATATAATATAAAAATACAAAGAGACATTGTAAAAGTAAAACTAATTAACTTAGAGTTAATACTTAAAGATAAGGTTAATATAAGTACCCAAACCTGTCTAAATTCTATTTGTTGAGTTTTTTTCGACCCATCCCCACCTTAAAATTTTAATAGTCAACTTTGGAGCCATTGGAAACCGAATATGAATTTATTATAAACTAATATCTCTAGCTTTTCCAAAGGTGCCCCTCACCCCTCTTATAAAAGGGCACTCCTCCTTCTCATTTCTTCACACCTTCAAAGCCCTTTGGGTCATCCAAACCCTTCCCAAATACTATCTAAACTTACCTAACTACAACCTAGAGGCCTTAGTTTGATCAGAAAGCCAACCTAAGGAGCCTTTTTGATCAAATCAAAAGGAAGAACCCGAAGAAGAGGTAATGTTTTCACCACCCCTTTTCAAGTTCCTTTCTTCTTCCACTTCCTTTTTCTTTGTTATTTCCATTATAAAATAATTACTCCAGTATCATATATATAATGTTATGTTATTATAAATATGGTACAACCATATTCAGTATTCTATCCATCCTTTGAATAACATGTCACCATACGTGCGTACGTACGGCTTACCGTCTCCACGTCGTGGTGTAATTGTTATTCAATATATTATTATTTGGATGGGTATAATAATGATGTGTAACTCATGTAAATAATAAATATAACATGATAATGATTCTGTATATATGATATAAAATCCAATTATATATTATTTTAATATCAAAAGAATGATATTGTCGCTCGTGCGGACTACCGTCTCCACGAACGCGATGAGATTCATTGTCCATCATATCCATTCATGTATAATTATCATTTGATGATTTAAAAATAGTATCTAAAGACTTGATATCATTATGGATATGAATAATATACATCCCATTAATAACGAATATGGCTCACATAACAAAGAATATAAAGTAAAATGAACCCGTTAACACCCGAAATGACGATAATTCTAAGATATTATTAACAAATCAATGTTAAAAGATCATATATGATATCATATTAAAGTAAATTATTGTTGTATAATTCAATAACAATTATTTCACCATTATACAGGAGGTAAGCCTACCATCGACCAAGGAAAAAGTACAAAGTAAGGGATTCTCTTATCTCACTTTCAATTCCGTGAGATTTCCATTGTTCGCCACTAAATTATTGAATGTGGTGTATTGTGTACGGCCATTTGATATATATTATCATGATTCTATTATATTCATGTAATTTTGTAAATCATTTGGTGGTTATTAACTTTTGGCCATACGACTCAGTTGATTAACTTGGTAAGGGGTTTCTTATCTCACTTTTAATTTCGTGAGATTTCCATTATTCACCACTTAATCATTGCATGTGGGGTATGTGTATTGCCCATGATTGCATTCATTCTGTAATATACTTTAATTTATGGGTATTTACATCATCAGGGTATGATAATTCTTTCATTGGTGTATGTTTCGTATGTTACCTAATCGATAAGGGAATTTGAAATTTCAATTTCCACTCATTTGGCTTTACGCATATTTCATTGATTATATTACCCCAAGATTATGTGTGGAATAACTATTCATTTGATTATGTCATAATTTCCACTCCCCTTCCTGTGGATATAAGTTTGATACACATAATCACTCCATTGATAATTCTCAAGTCATTGATATGAATTTGATAAGAGTAATTTTAACTCATTCTCCATTTGTTGAGTTAAACATCCAATTCGTTGGTATTGTTTTTTCAAGAATATGTGTGAATGTACTTTGATTGTTTTACACTGAATATCCAATCATATTTAGTGTATTTATATTTGTCACACATAATTATGTCATTGATTTATCCTTAACCTAAGGATACAACCTTTATGAGAGATTTCATCTCAATTTACATTCCATTGAGACTTCTTTGATGATATACACCAAATCACTTTTATGTGGTGTATATAATGTACTTTGACATAGTATATCATGATTCCATTTATTCTCATGATATTAAAAAGTTTTGATTACCTCAATTATTTGTATTCAAGTGGCTCTTTTGGTTATAATCTCTAACTAAAATACCATTTTATAATGTTTTAAAGACTTATTCATCTAAACCTTTCTCATTAATGTCCATGTTTTAAAAATGGTTTTAAGGATTTATTTATATGGAAATTAATGTTTAGAAATCAAAACTCCTTTTAAAAAGTTTCAAAGTGGTATGGGACACTTTGATTCAAAAATCTACTTTTAAATGGCTTCTTGTCAAATAGTGTGACTTTTAAATGTTTTCAAGAAAAGGGGGATATTTCTCTCAAATAGTTTTGATGATTATTTTCATCTATGTCAACATCCTTCATTATTCTTGATTGAGGTTAATGTGATACAATACAATCTTTTATATTGTATCAAATGAGTTATGTTTGACTGTGGATGTGCTGTTTTTATACCATTCATGGTTTGTGGTAAAAGTATGGACATTTCGTATGCTAGTTTTAAAACGAATGTTTATGTTATGTTTAAACATGTTCATATGAGGAATGCATTGGACTTAATAAGTGACGGGTGGAGCCCGCTATAGCTCCTCGATGCATCGGTAGGTCTCATGAGACAAACTAGTGTCTTGGCACAAGGCCTTGGCAAAATCTTATTTGTAGTCTTGGAACGAGGCCTTGGCTATGTGGTTATGATAGTCTGGCATTATGAATTCCATCATTATGAAAGTGGTTATTGATATTGCATGTGATCATTCGACTAGTAGAATATCCATGTGAGTAAGTAAATGGCATTATTTCATTTTACCTTTGCCATTTTATGCTGAAGTTCAAGTTTAAAAGGCTTTTGTTTTTGTTATAAATTGCCTTAAGTGTTTATGCTTATTTATGAAAGCTTCTGCTATAATGTTATCCTTACTGAGCATCTGAGCTCACCCCTTTCAATGTTTTATTTTTTCCCAGGATTATGAAGAAGTAATTTATGAATGACCTGCAGGGATAGTATGAGGGGATATAAAGACAAGATGTTTTTTTATGATGTAATGTAAAAATTTATGGATGTATCTAGTTATTCCAAGGCTACTAAACTAATCGGTCTTTCGAGACTTGATCTTTCTCGTGATCATGCCAATGTTATGTAATAATGCACCGACTCTAGGTAACTAGGGTCGGGGCGTTACAGTACATCTCCACCAATACAAGAAGCTTTTCAAATGAGGAAATTTACTCGGTACTTAATACAGAAATGGAGGTTAATGAAAAAAAACTAGATCTTAAAAAATGTGTTCATGAAGACTAATGATTTGAGAAAGTGAGGAAACACCTATTAATAGGCCTATACCCCCCCTGAGTTGATATAGAGTGATCAGAGAAAGAATTATACAAAAATATAAATTCTCTAAATTCATGAAGGTAACTGAAGTAGGTTTTTATCTTGTAAAAGTTCATAAAGAAAGGATGTTTGTGAGGGATATGAAAAATGAATGAAAGTTTTAAGCATCATTAAGGTATTTAAGTTATTAAAGGCTAAAATAAGCCGACCAAATGTTGTGAGCTTCACAAAGCCTAAGTGAGATTTAGGAAAGTGTTTAATCTTCATGAAAGTAGGTTTCTTCATGATGGTTGTTTGAGCTTCACTAAATAGGTGAGCATCATGAAAGTTGTGAGATTTTCAAAGGCATTATATAATTTTAAATAATTGGATTCTTTCATGATTGTTGTGTGAGATTCATCAATTAAGTGAGAATCGTGAAAGTATTCAAAAGGGATTTACCAATAAATCTCTAGTAAAATTTTATTCATCAAGTGGATGAATGTGGAACATAATGAGGCACAAAATGAGGTGATTTTTTAGATTCATATGATCAAAATGTGAATCATCTGATGGGGCAATGAGATAAATATAGTTGAGATAGTAGTGATCATTCAATTGTGAATGGTTGTAAACTAGGAGGGATAGTGAGTCCACTCCAAACATTAAAAAGGTATCATGACTGGGCATATAAGTGATCGATCCCGAACCATGTTTTGGCATTGATTGTTATTGGATTTGGAACATTAGTACATTTCCATTGTATACTCTTTGGAAAGATCCTAGTGAGGGTGAACCAAGAAAAATTTCTATGTATCATGCATGCTTTCATTTATATTCATACATTCCTATTGGAAAGGGAGAGAAGTGTGTTTAGTTTAATGATGAAAAATGATCCGAAGGGGATGCTTTTTAATCTATCATACCCTAATCCATCCCCCTTTCAGGGTATTTATCCTAATTGGGATAACAATTTGTATTAGAGTGAAATTTCAATTTTAGTGTTTGTATCTAAGGGGGTGTAATAAAGATTTTCAATCATAATGGGATCCTAATCTTTGAGGGAAATAATTTTCAGTTATGGAAGAATCATATGAATCACTTATTCTGATCTGTAAGAATGAATGTCTCTATAAAAATGATGCATGATATTCTAGATACTTTGGAAAGTGGCCCTTTATTAGAAGCTGACCGATGGGAATTGGATACTAATCCCAAATGAATCAATTATTTAAGGGGATATATATATAATGTAATCTATATTAACTTGATGTTGTGTAAGTCATCACATGATATGTGGGAAATGTTTCTAAATATTTATGACAATGACTACAATGTTAGGGAAACAATGATTCATATTCTATGGAACAAGTGTGAGGATCTCAGAATTCACCCTAATGAGTTTATTAATGCATTCTATGACCTGGTGAATTTTATTGTCGAAAAAATGTATGGTCTCAATGAAATTATTAAATATGTAAAATTGAATATTTATAAGACATCCGCATTAGTTCAATCAGAAACTTTCTATATTGGAAAATAAATATCCAAAGGAGCAAACATTGGATAGATTGGATAATTATATTATTGTAGACGTAATGAGAAATAATGATAATAAGACTATGGAAAAGGGATGTATAAATAAGTGTCATTCAAGACCATTCAGAAGCTCACTATTGAAGATGTTTAGTATGAATATGAGAAATATGAAGTCATGTCATTCATTTCATTAGATTTATAAATAGGAAAGGGAATGTTCAATGGGAAACTACCCCTTGAATGATTTTGATGCGGAAAGATTGGAAATATAATAGTAAGGTTCCTTAAGAAGTTTCAATATGATGATGAGGATGAAGTCTAAATTCCCATGAATATGTCTTTAGCCTACTTTAAAGGTAAGAGAAATTTTAAGAGAAATATATTAAAAAAGAAGAATCTTCTTTCAAAAGAATATGGAATTTCAGAAGAATATATGGTTGAAGAGATGAAAAACTACAAAGAACATTGATAAAATGCTATGGTGGTAGTTGTAGGTTTCTCATAGAAAAAGGAATAAAGTGGAAATTATAAAAAACATATCGATGGAAGAGTTTATATATATGATTAATTAGAATCTTCTATAGAAGAGATTGAGGTTTTGAAAACCAAAACGAAGAATGCCAGTAAAGTGTTTTATGATGAAAAACTCTTTATGAAGCTAAATGAATAAAAGAAGCCTAAGATGATGGAAAATGTTTAAATGGTTAATTATTCAATTTAATATAACTTATAAATTATCAGAGAGTACAAGATAAAAGTTAAATAATAGAAACATTTGATCGATGGTGTGAATAACACATTGAAAGACCAAGAAAAACTCTTAGAAAAGAAATAGGAGGAGGTTGTTAGCCTGTAAAGAAAATTAAAATATTAGGAGTAAATTTTGACTGCAGCAAAGAAGGCCGCAAAGGTAGAAAAAATGGAAAAGTAGAGTTTAAATTTCCAGTTAAACAGATAAAAAAATATCAGGAGAAGAAAATGATAGAGCCAAATGATATAGCTGGTATTGGGATTGATCAAAAATATAAATTAGTAATGGTTGATGTCATATCACTAGAACCCACTCTAAGATTTAAGATTTATTGGGTACGAATTAGAACGAAAAGGCTTATAAAATCCAAGGGAAGACCAGTAGTGTAGGATTGACACACATGAATGCACCACACATTAGATGTTATTATTATGGAAAGACAAGGCATTCACAAAATTTCAATTCCATAGTGAAGAGATACTGAAAGAAATATGAAAAAATATGGAATCCATATAGATATCAATATTATTGGATATCATTTGAGGGTCACTGTCTCAAGTGTGAAGGATTTAGACACATGATAAGATATTTCTCCTCAAAAATATATAAGAATGTGTCAAAGTAGACTGAATGTGGTCATAAGAAACTACTCAATGTATCATCAAATGATCTAAAAATAAAAAATTTATTTATTTATTCTTAATATTATGTTATTATATCATCCTGTAAGGAATATCAAGTTATCAATCCATACTTATAATGAAGTTAAAAACATGGATCCAATAGAAAAGAGTTGAGTAAGAAATGGTTGTAGAGATTTTCCTTAAAGAATCATATTATTATGGTGTATGGATCTATGATAGTGGATGCACATACCATTTGATAGGTTATAAGGATATTTTTATAGTAAAAAAATATTACAATGAAGGTGTTGTAAATATTTTAAATTATGAAGGTTTGATGATTATTGGTTCAGAAAAATCCAAATACGGGGGGAAATAAATTAGATGTGTAGATTTATTAATTATTGAATCTATTAGTAAAAAATTACTTAGTTTCAGTAAAAAATGTGACTCGGGGTGTGCTATAAGATTTACTAATAATATGTGTATCATAAATGGAATAGATGGTGTCGTTATTCTATAGGGAAAAAGAACAAAGATGAATGTTTACCTTCAAAGTAGAGAAGAAGATATGTGATTTTTTATCCATACAGGAAAAAATAGGTTGTGGAATAAACAAATTGGCCATCTATTATAACCATATATGGAAGATCTAGTCAAATATGTTGCATCTCTATATCTCCCTAAACTACCATGTGATCGTTCTCATACATGTGATTCTTTTAAAAAAGGGAATATTATTAGAAATATGTAGAAGGGAAAATATGAAAATTCAACTAGAGTTATTGAATTGGTTCGTGAAGATGTATGTGGACCTATCTCACAAAGACCCATTGATAGGAAAATGTATTATGTTATTTTCATTGATGATATCAGCAGGATGGCATGTGTATTTGTTGTTTCCCACAAGTACGATGTGTTCAGTTTCATAAAACAATATTAGATGGAATATGAATGGATGATTGGATTAAAGATACTAAAGTTTTTTAGTCATGATGGTAAATAAATTCACAAATAGTAAAGTAAAATATTTTCTTTTGAAACATGGTATAAGGTATAATGTTTTACCAGTGACAACTCCTTAACAAGATGTAGTGGTTTAGGGGAGAAATAAGATCATAAACAACATGCCCAGAACACTTCTTATAAAAAATGAACTATGAGATAAAGTCTAGAAGGAAGTATAATTAACATTAATATACATATGAAATAAGGCTCTTTTATGTTTTAAGGATGCAAATATTTCATATGAGTTGTGGTATGAGACGAATCCAACATTTCAATACTTTCTAATCTTTGGAAGTAATTTTTTTATTTTCAATAAATAGAAATAAATAAAATTTGAATCACATGGAAAGGAGTAGATATTTCATGGATATTCAGGAAAAAGTAAATCATATAAATGTATCAATAAGAGTCTTGGAAAGGTAGTTTAAAGAAATGATGTCACTATATTAGAGAATGAATAGAATCTTCAACAATATAATAAAAAATTCATCGATAAAAGTGATGAAGAGTTAAGAACCTCAAGGGGAGTTGAGGTGGAAAATTCGTATTTAGAAGAATATACTTATGATGAGAAAGTGTAAGTCAAATCTATATCTACATGAAAACTGAAGAGTTAATATGAAATTTATAGACATAACATTATTGGTGATCAAGAAGTACTAGTTCAAATAAGAAGAATAAATTCATTATAGAATGAATCCTTTCTATCATAGGTAGAGATTAAATTTTATTATGAAGAAGATGGAGGAGAGAACTCTGATCATGCTATGAATGAAGAGTTTGACCAAATTGGGAAGAATTAGACATAAGATATTGTTTTGAGAGCAATAAATAAGAACTTCAATTGGTATAAATGGGTCTTTTGAAATTATGTGAATTAATATGACACATTGATTTGAAATTAATCATGATTATTGTGAAAAGGGTACACTCAGATAGAGGGTATTGATGTTGATGAAACATTTTCACTTATTTCAAGGATAGAGACAATCAGATTATTCATTGAAATTATAGTGAAAATGAGATTCAAAGTTTTCTAGATGGATTCCAAGTTAGTGTTTTTGAATGGTGTTCAAGAAAAAAATGTTTATATTAAGTAGATAGATGGTTTTATCATTCATGGAGGTGAGAACAGAGTATGATGGCTGAAGAAGGCACTATATGGTTTGAAGAAAGCACTGAGAGTGGGGTATTCAAGTCTTGATTAGTTTTTGAAGAAGCTTAGTTTTTAGCATGGTGGAGTTGATTATAATATATATATTAACAATTAAATTAATCAAAGTATTATTGTGTTGGTACATTTCAATTACATAATATTTTGTGGATCAGATGAAGTGTAGTGAAAATAGTTCACAGAATCCATGAAACGTGATTTTGAAATGTCAATGATTGGTGAAATAACCTTTTTTCCCTTAGTTTACAGGTGGGACAAGGAAGGAATAGAACATTTATTCTCAATCCAAATTTGCCAAGGAGGTCTTTACAATATTTTGAATGGATAATTACAATGAGATGATGATTCCAGTGGCTTCCTAGATGAAACTATCATGATATAATGAAGTCAAAGAAGTTAACGTCTCATAATACATATAGATCATTTCCAATATATTATATATGATAGTGACAAGACCTGATAGTGTCTTTTATACATGTCAAGAATACCATTATCAATGTAATTGCAAGGAAATCAATTTTTTTAATGTAAAAAAGAATATTTCAGAATATCAAGGGCATGTTGGATTTTGGTTTTTTTATAATGAAAAATATTAGCAAGATTTATTGGTCTATTCATATATAGATTTATATTGTTTAGTAGATGATAGAAAATCAAAAATAGGTGGTGCATTCTATCTTGGTAGATTTTGAATTTATTGGCTAATAAAAAGGATTTAATTTTATTGTGAAACATGGAAGCTATATATATTACTGCTACCCAATCTTGCACTCAATTATTATGGATGAATAAATATCTTGACGATATAGTAGTTGAAGTGAAGTCTCTGATCAGAATCCATTTCAATAATTCAAGTTCTATAAATCTTTGAAAAAACCTCAGCCATCAATCAAGGAAAAATAACATTGAAATCATGTACCATTTTATGAAGGAGAAGGTGGGTCATGGGCTTAGGCAGTTGGAATATGTGCCTATATAACTACATGTTATTGAAATTTTGATGAAGTTCTTACCCAAATAGATGTTTGAGCGGCATCGACTAGCTCTTGGAGTTAAGTCAACTCCCCAAAAAAGCGTGGATGTGGAACCCCCTCTCCCAGAGAAATTATTTTCTTTCGCTAATGTACTGATCTGTGTTCTTTACCCTATTGTACACCAGAAAAAAGTGTCCTCAAAGTTCATTGATAAAGTGGGAGAAGTTGTGGCTATAAAAGGGAGAGATAATATCTTAATCAATACATGGGGGAAGGTGATACAAGGAGAAATTAAGTAGTAGGATTTCTAAATCTGATGAATCTAATGATGATCGTTTAAAGGTTATATATCATGATATATAGTGTTTATAATGAAACCAGATTGGTGGTTTTAAATGAAGTGATTCATTATTGAACTTTTCATTCAAATCTTATTTCTCATGCTGAGTGTGGATAATGTGGGCTTAGAGTGTGTGTTGAGTACATAATTGATTGCTATATGAGTCACACGAAGCAAATTTTGGTAGAATATGGATAAATATTTAATGAGGTATTAAAAAGAAATGAGTTTTCAACAAAACCAATGTGGGAAATTGTTGGGAAAAAATACCCCAAGGCAATATTGTAGTGTTTTGGGTAGATTGTGTTTATTGAAAAAGATGATGGGAATGGTCATTTATGGAGTTCCATCATGGTTATTGACATGGTATGTTAAAAAAATAAATGATTAAGGAATGGATGCTCTGTAGGTGTTATATAAAAGTGAATATACATGGTTACTCTGTTTCCCAGTGTTTGCTAAATTTTATGGTCTAAAATTTGGAGGATTATTTATTCATCACGGAATTTGGATTTCCGTGAGTGCATTATAAAAATATAGAAAGGAAAGGATTTCATTAAGATTTGAGTTTTGTTAAGGTATAGAGCTTTGTGAAGGAATCTGATGTCATAAAGGATGGGTTTTGTGAAGGTGTGAAGCATCGCAAACGCATGATGTAAAGATGGTAAATCTTTGAAACTACAAGAAGAATTTTGAAAGGGAAAATTTCCATGGCACTTTACGAAGACACAGTGGTTAGAGAAAAAATGGGGTGATACATAAAAGGTTATGATGATGACTAAATATTCCCCAAAGTGAGAAAACTTCAATAAATAAGCCTTAACCCCCTCGATTGATGTAGATGGATTGGAGAAAGAATTAAATAAAAAAAGGCTATATATTCGTGAATGTGATTAAATTTTTTTGTTCCTATGAAAAAGTTCATGAAGAAAGAATGTTTGAGAAGTCTATGAAAGATAACTGAAAGTTTTAAGCATCACAAAGGTATTGAAGTTTGTGAAGGCTATAAATAAATGATCGAAAGTTGTGAGATTTTTAATGGCTAAGTGAGATTTGTGAAAGTGTTTGAGCTTTATGAAATTAGGTTTATTCATAAAGGCTATTTTATATTAATGAAATAGGTGATATTAAGGAAATTTTTGGGGTTAATAAAGGAAGTATATACTTGTGAATAATTGGGAAGTTTCACAAAGGCAGTGTGAGATTTAAGAAAGCAGGGAGAAATATGAAAGTATTCAAAACAGAATGCCCAGTAAATCTATGGTAAAGTAGTATTCATCAAGTGGATGAATGTGAAACTTAATGATGCAAAAAATAGGGTTTGAAAAATATTTATTCAAGTGATAAAAAATAGAATCATATAAAGGAGTAGTTAGAACACTTTAGTTGAGAGGGTAGTGAGATTTTAATTGTGAATGATTGTAAACTAGAAGGGATAATGAGTCTACTTAGAATATTGTAATGGTATTGATCTGGGAATAAAATTCATCTAGCCCAAACATTTTTTCTCACAGTGAGCTTTAGTGTTTTTGGTACATCATCAAATTTCCATTTTATTCTCCTTATAAGTATCCTAGTGAGGGTGAACAAAGAAAAATTGTTATTTCTCTTGATTTATTTCATTTTTGTTCATACATTGCTGCACGAAAGGTAGAGACGAGTGTTTTGTTTTATAAAAAAACAAGATTTGAAGGGTCAGTTATTTTAAGCTGTCATACCCTAATTCAATCCCCTCTTAGGGTATTTTACCAAGTTGGGATAACAATTTATGATATAAAAATGACTATTTCTATTCAAACGATCATATGTGTTTTTGTTGAATTTTTATTTTTTATTTTCATGAAAAACTGTCCTTTAATTCATTTCAAACCCAAGTAAATAACATTTCTTTTGATATTTACATTTTTATTTTCTAATTTTTAGATAAATAAATCTACTTTAATTTTTGTACCTAAATGTAGAAAAACATATGTAATTTGTTGGTTTTAGTTTTTAAATATAATTTTGATAATAAATTCTTAAATTCATATGTTGATTTTTTATTTATTTGAAAAATCATTCTAAAATTATGATTTTAATTTTTTATATTAATATTAAATTATTAATTGAATATTGATTGAGTTTTGGAAATGTTTTTTGGTTATTTTAGGTAATTAATCATTTCTACATATGATAAATGTTTGAATTTTGAAGAGTGCATGATATTAAAAGTAATATTTTTTAAGTTATGGATGATTAAATCATATTTGCAAGGTGTTTCATGAAATTAAATCACAATGAGGACCATTGTAAAAGAATTAATAGACAAATGGGATCTACATATGGTGATATCAGATAGGGGAATAGTCATATTAGAATAAACCCATATCCCACGACACTCATATAAGTTGAAATTGGTTTCTCTTAGTGATACATAAGGTGAATTAAAGGAGATGCATATTCATGTCAGAATCACCCATACTCCCAAACATATACATAAGAATTAATTCCTAGACTACTTGATATTGAGTCTGTTCTCATTTAAGATTCATTAAATATATAACTTATTTGTGTAAGGAAATCAGATTCACTAAAGATGATGAAGCTCGAGTGCGAAACCTATTCGATATGTTTTTGATGATGGATATGGATTGATAGTATTCTTGATGGGTTCATATTAGTTTCATATTTGTATGATCACCATCAACTGAAATCAATTGGTAATCTATGATCTCATCCCAATATTTCATCATAGGTACTCCAATTTTCAATCCCCATGATGTTTTCTCAATGATCAATATTCAACACATCATGAAGGGGCATGTTATAATTCAAGATCCCCACCATCACCATTATAAATAATATTTTGTTTCCCTTAAGTTCTTTCGGTCTCATTCCACTCATCACATTTTCATAGTAAGGGAGGTTGAATGATGAGGGGGTTTTGTGTGGATGTTTGAATTCCATCTAAAAATAAGATTCTTGATGAAATTAATCATTTAGATAAGTTGTTCTTCATCCCATGTCCCAACATTCAATTCCCAATACACCCCATTAAATAACTAAATCATGTTGGTTATGGTTATTCAAGGGGGTTCCACTAGAGATGGACTTGGTTACAACTGTTTTATATATGGAAAAACATTGAATCTTTGGAAACGATTTTGGTTGTATTTTTCTATTTTTTTCTATGGTCTCAGGAAGATTTTTTATTTAATGGTAAGGGGTAGCTATAATTAACTATCCCCCATATGAGGAGTAACTAAGGTAAGAATATAATTTTTATTCATACTATGAATAAAATTCCATTAGTTTATTATTCTTTCACTATTGTTCTTCCGCATCATCTAGCACTCATTATTCTAATCATAAACCCCTTTCTCAATTATATTTTTTAGGCTAATTAGTTTTTATGTGTTGTGTGATTATTCGTACCCTATGATCCCATTTTATTCTCACCTTAATGCACATGTATCTTCATCCTCTATGTCATGTTCATGTTCTTCACTATTGCATCCTTTTTAATTTTTTTTTACGTGTTTCTTTATCATTATAGTGCTTTGTGCATTTTTTTAATGTCATGTGGATATAATTTCTTTTTGTTTCTCACACTATTTCATGTAACCTTCATTTCCTATTGTACTATGAACTAAAAAAATCTTTAATGGAGGGATAAACAAATTTTATGAGCTAAGGGACCAAGATGGAATGTGTTTTTGAGTTTATTATTCAGTTTTAATGATATGTCTTCCATACCATCTTTGAAGATTATGATGAGAGGTGTGATAGGTGTGTCAGCAAACCCCAAGTACCAAAATCTATTTTTCCTTATAATTGGAACTAAATATTTCACTTTCCTCAAGAACATTGACCAATAAAATGATCCATTAAAAGGAGAAGTGAATTATGCCTTAACAGTGACAATTGAGAGATTCCATAAGATCTTTTAGAAGATAATTCCTCAATATTCAAGATATTTTAGTGATAGGGATTCACCAATATCTAAATTTATGTGTGATAAAACATAGTGACACAAAATTAATTCAAATGTGTGTTTGGTTTTAGTGAAATTGACTATAGTTTTTGAAATAATGAATAATCAAATTTTAAGTGAAACTCTTTAGGACTATAATTGTTCTCATTGACTTTGAATTATATTCTACTACATAAAATTAATCTATCCACTATTATTTTACATTGTTTACTATTTTCATTCACCATAAACATGATTTCCAATTTTATAAAAAATATTTTAATAAAAATATATCAAATATTCTAAAAATAAAAATAAAAATCATTCAATAAAGAGTTCACCATGATTGAATAAAATTCCTCATCAAGAAAAAAACCATGAGGTTGACTTTTTTTTCCACACCAAGGTGTTTCTAAATTTTTAATTATGTTAGTGGACATTTATCATATTTTGTTCATAATGAAATCTTGGCACCGTTTTAGGTAGGAGTGTCTATCATGGAGATATTTCCATTTTTTTTGAAAGAAAACAAAAATCACATATTAGAAAAATCATATAAAAATATTGGTTGTTATTATTTACTAAATATTATTTAAAAATATGGAAATATAAACTATGTTGTTGGAATTTTTAAAGTGTTTATATGGGATATGGGGGATAGAATTATAAAAAACACCACATTTTCTACTTTTAGCTACTATTGGAAAACCACATGGAAAAGTGTATATTATAGACCATGGAAACCACTTAAAACCAATAAAAACAAAATTATTAATAGGGAAGCAACTAGAAATTAATTTTCTATGGAGAAAAAACATAGAAATATATTCATCAATTTTAATCAAAATCAATATCAAATTTATAATTTCCAAAATCAAATTTATTGATTTAATAAAAAATTTGAAAAATAAGAAATAGATGTAGGATACTTTTATAGAAAAATTAATCTTCTCAAAGAATAAAATTAAATAGAAGATGGTGAGTGTGAGTGTAACGCCCCAACCCTAGTTACCTAGAGTCGGTGCATTATTACATAACATTGGCATGATCACGAGAAAGATCAAGTCTCGAAAGACCGATTAGTTTAGTAGCCTTGAAATAACTAGATACATCCATTTTTTTACATTACATCATAAAAAAACATCTTGTCTTCATATCCCCTCATACTATCCCTGCAGGTCATTCATAAATTACTTCTTCATAATTCTGGGAAAAATAAAACATTGAAAGGGGTGAGCTCAGATGCTCAGTAAGGATAACATTATAGCAGAAGCTTTCATAAATAAACATAAACACTTAAGGAAATTTATAACTAAAACAAAAGCCTTTTAAACTTGAACTTCAGCATAAAATGGCAAAGGTAAAATGAAATAATGCCATTTAATTACTCACATGGATATTCTACTAGTCGAATGATCACATGCAATATCAATATCCACTTTCATAATGTTGGAATGCATAATGCCAGACTATCATAACCACTTAGCCAAGGCCTCGTGCTAAGACTACAAATAAGATTTTGTCAAGGCCTTGTGCCAAGACACTAGTTTGTCTCATGAGACCTACCGATGCATCGAGGAGCTATAGTAGGCTCCCCCCGTCACTTATTAAGTCCAATGAATTCCTCATATGAACATGTTTAAACATAACATAAACATTCGTATTAAAAATAGCATATGAAATGTCAATACTTTTACCACAAACCATGAATGGTATAAAAACAGCACATCCACAGTCAAACATAACTCATTCGGTACAATATGGAAGATTGTATTGTATCACATTAACCTCAATCAAGAATAATGAAGGATGTTGACATAGATGAAAATAATCATCAAAACTATTTGAGAGAAATAACCCCCTTTTCTTGAAAACATTTAAAAGTCACACTATTTGTAAAGAAGCCATTTAAAAGTATATTTTTGAATCAAAGTGTCCCATACCACTTTGAAACTTTTGAAAATGAGTTTTAATTTATAAACTTTAATGTCCATATAAATAAATCCTTAAAACCATTTTTAAAACATGGACATTAATGAGAAAGGTTTAGATGAATAAGTCTTTAAAACATTTAAAAATGGTATTCTGGTTAGAGATTCTAACCAAAATAGACACTTGAATACAAATAATTGAGGTAATCAAAACTTTGTAATATCATGAGAATAAAGGGATTCATGATATACTATGTCAAAGTACATTATATACACCACATAAAAGTGATTTGGTGTATATCAACAATGAAGTCTCAATGGAATGTAAATTGAGATGAAATCTCTCATAAAGAACGTATCCTTAGGTTAAGGATAAATCAATGACATAATTATGTGTGAAAAATATAAATACACTAAATATGATTGGATATTCAGTGTAAAACAATCAAAGGACATTCACACATATCCTTGTAAAAACAATACCAACGAATTGGATGTTTAACTCAACAAATGGAGAATGAGTTAAAATTACTCTTATCAAATTCATATCAATGACTTGAGAATTATCAATGGAGTGATTATGTGTATCAAACTTATATCCATAGGAAGGGGAGTGGAAATTATGACATAATCAAATGAATAGTGATTCCACACATAATCTTGGGGTAATATAATCAATGAAATATGCGTAAAGCCAAATGAGTGGAAATTGAAATTTAAAATTCCCTTATCGATTAGGTAACATACGAAACATACAACCATGAAAGAAGTATCATACCCTGATGATGTAAATACCCATAAATTAAAGTATATTACACAATGAATGCAATCATGGGCAGTACACATACCCCACATGCAATAATTAAGTGGTGAATAATGGAAATCTCACGAAATTAAAAGTGAGATAAGAAACCCCTTACCAAGTTAATCAACTGAGTCTTATGGCCCAAAGTTAATAACCACCAAATGATTTACAGAATAACATGAATATAATAGAATCATGATAATATATATCAAATGGCCGTACACAATACACCACATTCAATAATTTAGTGGCGAACAATGGAAATCTCACGGAATTGAAAGTGAGATAAGAGAATCCCTTACTTTGTACTTTTTCCTTGGTCGATGGTAGGTTTACCTCATGTATAATGGTGAAATAATTGTTATTTAATTATACAACAATCATTTACTTTAATATGAAATCATATATGATCTTTTAACATTGATTAGTTAATAATATCTTAGAATTATCGTCATTTCGGGTGTTAACGGGTTCATTTTACTTTATATTCTTTGTTATGTGAGCCATATTTGTTATTAAAGGGATGTATATTATTCATATCCAGAATGATATCAAGTCCTCAGATACTATTTTTAAATCATAAAATGATAATTATACTTGAATGGATATGATGGACAATGAATCTCATCGCGTTCGTGGAGACGGTAGTCCGTACATACGCACGAGCGACAATATCATTCTTTTGATATTAAAATAATATATAATTGGATTTTATATCATATATACAGAATCATTATCATGTTATATTTATTATTTACATGAGTTACACATCATTATTATACCCATCCAAATAATAATATATTGAATAACAATTACACCACGACGTGGAGACGGTAAGCCGTACGTACGCACGTATGGTGACATGTTATTCAAAGGATGGATAGAATACTGAATATGGTTGTACCATATTTATAATAACATCACAGTATATATATGATACTGGAGTTATTATTTTATAATGGAAATAACAAAGAAAGAGGAAGTGGAAGAAGAAAGGAACTTGAAAAGGGGTGGTGAAAACATTACCTCTTCTTCGGGTTCTTCCTTTTGATTTGATCAAAAGGGCTCCTTAGGTTGGCTTTCTGATCAAACTAATGCCTCTAGGTTGTAGTGAGGGAAGTTTATATAGTATATGTGCAGGGTTTGGCCGAACCAAAGGGCTTTTAAGGTGTGAAGAAATGAGAAGGAGGAGTGCCCTTTTATAAGAGGGGTGAGGGGCACCTTTGGAAAAGCTAGAGATATTAGTTTATAATAAATTCATATTCGGTTTCCAATGGCTCCAAAGTTGACTATTCAAAGGTTAAGGTGGGGATGGGTCGAAAACAACTCAACCAATAGAATTTAGACAGGTTTGGGCACTTATATTAACCTTATCTTTAAGTATTAACTCTAAGTTAATTAGTTTCACTTTTACAATGTCTCTTTGTATTTTTATATTATATGGTTAATAAACTTACCATATACATACAAGAGACCCCCAAGTGGTCCATTAATGATACAACTATCATGATATAAGTCTCTTGGCCGAACCTTAGATTTTTAGGAATTTAATATCAATTAATAATATAATATTTGTTTTAAAAACTCTTTTATGTCAATTTTGGCACTATTCAATAGTTGATTTTTGTGAAACTCATAACAGATTGATTACTTCGAAAAAATTCAATTAAATCAATAATAATATATCATATTGTACTAGAAAATATTTTAATTCATTAAAAGGTTCATATTATATTTATTTGGGTATTTTTAATATCAATTATTTTTATTTTTTACTATTATAGTAATTACTGCATCATCATTGTGTCATAAATAAATTAACTTATTTAATGTATAAAAATTATAAATAAAATATAATTATGTAGGATATCTTTTTATCTTTCTAAGGAATATTTATAATCTAAAATCCAACATATATAAACCTCTGTAACAATTGTTTTGTTAAAAGATATATGCTTGTGTCATTTTTGTATTTATTTTAACTTAATTAAAATAAAGTGTCATTATCACTTACAAGTGGATCCATGGGGTCCCAAAATAGACCCAAAGATGCCCATGGTCGACCATGTATCAAACAATATGATTAAGACACGTTTTAGGGTAATTTAGTATTATTATAATATTATTTTTTAACCCTTATTTACCGGATTTACCCTTAACCATGGTAAATAAAATATTTACCGCAGTAATTATTCAAAATGTCTAAAAATAAAAGTTACCTATTTACACAATTTGAACATCCTGATTCCAAATATGGAATCCATTTTTCTAAATTCAAAACACAGAAGTGGAAGAAATTAATTTAAAATTAATTCCCGCTGTCAAAACAAAAAGCGTGTTTTTAAGAGATAATAACTATCAAAAGATTAACACTTGTTTATGTTTGGTTTAATTGTAAAATTATGTCCAATGAAAAAAATTATATTAAATGGTAAAAATATATTCTAAATATACTTTAAAACAACTCAAAATCATAATTTATCACTATTAATTATTTTGATTAAAAAAGTTGTTTTTAATTAAAATTTAGTAATTTTCACTATTCATCAAAATATGAAAGTTATCCAAAAAAGTACCAAAATTTCACCCTAGGCTAATTTCGATATTACGAATCCAAAAATGAAGTCCATTTTGAGAGATAGTATTTATAAAATTTCAAAAAGTAGGTATTACTATTCATAACGGCTAGTTTGATTGGTTATGGTGTGTTAAAATCTCGAAGTTGTGTACAATGCACGCCATTGAATTATTCGAAAGGAAACATACCGAGGAAACTTGGGGTGTTACATTCTCCCCTCCTTAAATAAATTGCGTCCTCGCAATTTTTAAAATTTTTCTTGGGAATATAATGGAAAGTCCCACATCGGAAAAAGAGCCAATAAAACTACCACTTTAAAAGAAAGAAAGAGAGGTATAAGGGTCATCCAAGATAACCCATACTAGGATTCCTTGTAAGAAAACATGGATATGGATGATAAAATAAGTGTCAAGTTCTGATGAAGAGGGATTGAAATCATGATCAGGAGAAATTTAACAATGAGAAAACCACAAACTTGTGTTGGGACAAACGACCATTAGTCTCCTAGTAGGAAAGTAAACAGACAACATTTTTTTTAAAGTTACATTTACATAAGGAAGAGGAATTCATTTATGATATTGACTAAGAACATTATGAGATATACTTAAATTTTAAGTAAATTTTCATTCTTTAATAAATTTCCACCACTAACTCAATTTTTTTAAACGATGAGTATTCAAGAAGACTTGGTCACACTGGAAGAGCTAGAATAAACTTCTATAGAATCACATGATCCATGCAGGATAAACCATATATTTACATTGTCTTTGAAGATTAATCAAAACCAAAATGGTTAGTGAATGATCTAATGATCCCCCAAAAGGATATTCATTGAGATAAATATGCACTAATCTTAATTTCTAAAATTAAACCAACAATACCCCAAAGTTAAATAGATACCATTCAATAACCAATTGTCCTTAAAATCCTTTAATATAATCCAAACTAATATTGAAACCCAAATCATATAAGAATTTGATTATGTAGTCTCCCATGTTACATTTTATCTCCAAATGACATCAAATACTCTTAAAGTCACATACTTAAAAGTAATTAACATCATCACATATTCTCTGTTATAGGTTAATAATTTCCATAAATAACCCAAATCACTATAAATCAACAATAAAAACGTAGATAAAAATCCACCATTACTCTACAATTGAAACCCCATTGTATTCTATTTTCCTTGGGCATATAGTGTTTCCAACAAAGCGAACATCTTCCAAAATAACATTTATCACTTAATCACCAAATCATTTTCCTATACCAAGGGTATTCATTTGATAAGACATAAGAACCCAAATAATCTTATTATTGATCAATAAAATCATTTAACAAAAAAAAAGTCACATTAACCAGGGACTTCACGTAGTCCAGTGGTAGGCGATAAATACCAATCGCACTTTGGTTGTGGGTTCGATTCCCACAGCTTTGTCCGACGTGACGGGTTGTCACACGGTCTACGTGTTGTCCTTTTTCAAAAACTATATTTTATAATATTACCAAAATGAGACAAATTCCTCAAAATAACATAATTTAATCACAAATGTTATATCATACTTTGCATTTTTATCCCAAATTATAATAACTTATAATTTTCTCAAACCCCAATGATAATATAAAACCAAATGGTTATTTATACCTATATCCACAAGAGAAGAGACAATTCTTCTTCAAATATCATTCTCACATGGCAAACTGCGGGGTTACAAATACAAGAGAAAATTATTCCAAAGTACCCATCAACAAGGAGTGCTAATACTTTTTAAGTTTTTCTCCAACCATTTATTTCCACATATCTTCTTCTTTGACCAATAAAATATCCTATAGAATAGGACATTCACTCGGGTAATGGCCAGGTCCCCTACATTTACGGCAAATGACTGTAAATAGACTCTTGGGACCATTTTTATCTTCTTCCAAAGTACTCTTCATTTTTATTCGGCAATTCTTCACTTTATGTCCTTCCTTCCCGCACGTAAAACATTTCGTTGTCCCATTGAGACACTTTCCTGGGTGTCTCTTTCCATATTTCCTGCATGATGAAAATTGAGGTTTATTTTCTCCATGGTCTCCATTGCTGGAGATCTTATAATTTATCACCTTTCTCTTCCTTGTTGAGTCTGGGAGTTGGTTAATATATATGTTGTTGATCATATTTTTGGAAAACTGATTTGGCATAAAGACGATATCTTTTATGCCTATCAACATTCCATTTTGTTGCTCATTTCCACCACCGTTCCCACCTTTTACATCATTCTCAAAGTCACTATGACTTCCTTGGAATCCAGCCATTGACTAAAACCAGAAAGCATTGTGTGAGTAATAGTAGTCGTAAAATCATTTAGAGATTAAAATGTCACCATATTCTCAATTTGAAACATATTAGGATTAACCAAGGTCATTTACTCTCATCTTATGTATATATTACTGAAATCGGTTTGTAAAGAAAATGTATATTATCCTAAGCATATCCCCCGGGAGTGTCGTAACCAAGAGTGCAGCAAGGCCCGTTGTCGTGCACCAGTTCCCGTTCGAGTCTAGCTCAAAGAGGTGTTTTCGGGTTTTACCCCTAGGTACATCTGTGCCAGAGCCGCCTCTACCTGCTCGTATCCAGACAGGGATGTATTGCTCGGAAAACTCACAAAATCTCTACAATACCAAAATTCTCGGAAGTTCCTTTATACTAATCCTCAAAGTTCATCTTAGGTCTATGTGCTCTAATCAGAGTTTATCTAAATCTAGCTTCCAATGTTTGTACAAAACTTCCTTTGATACCAACTGTAACGCCCCGAACCTAGTTACCTAGAGTTAGTGCATTATTACATAACATTGGCATGATCACGAGAAAGATCAAGTCTCGAAAGACCGATTAGTTTAGTAGCCTTGTAATAACTAGATACATCCATTTTTTTACAGTACATCATAAAAAAAACATCTTGTCTTCATATCCCCTCATACTATCCCTGCAGGTCATTCATAAATTACTTCTTCATAATCCTGGGAAAAATAAAACATTGAAAGGGGTGAGCTCAGATGCTCAGTAAGGATAACATTATAGCAGAAGCTTTCATAAATAAACATAAACACTTAAGGCAATTTATAACTAAAACAAAAGCCTTTTAAACTTGAACTTCAGCATAAAATGGCAAAGGTAAAATGAAATAATGCCATTTACTTACTCACATGGATATTCTACTAGTCGAATGATCACATGCAATATCAATATCCACTTTCATAATGTTGGAATGCATAATGCCAGACTATCATAACCACTTAGCCAAGGCCTCGTGCCAAGACTACAAATAAGATTTTGTCAAGGCCTTGTGCCAAGACACTAGTTTGTCTCATGAGACCTACCGATGCATCGAGGAGCTATAGCGGGCTCCACCCGTCACTTATTAAGTCTAATTAATTCCTCATATGAACAAGTTTAAACATAACATAAACATTCATATTAAAAATAGCATACGAAATGTCAATACTTTTACCACAAACCATGAATGGTATAAAAACAGCACATCCACAGTCAAACATAACTCATTCGATACAATATGGAAGATTTTATTGTATCACATTAACCTCAATCAAGAATAATGAAGGATGTTGACATAGATGAAAATAATCATCAAAACTATTTGAGAGAAATATCCCCCTTTTCTTGAAAACATTTAAAAGTCACACTATTTGTAAAGAAGCCATTTAAAAGTAGATTTTTGAATAAAAGTGTCCCATACCACTTTGAAACTTTTTAAAAGGAGTTTTAATTTATAAACATTAATGTCCATATAAATGAATCCTTAAAACCATTTTTAAAACATGCACATTAATGAGAAAGGTTTAGATGAATAAGTCTTTAAAACATTTAAAAATGGTATTCTGGTTAGAGATTCTAACCAAAATAGACACTTGAATACAAATAATTGAGGTAATAAAAACCTTGTAATATCATGCGAATAAAGAGATTCATGATATACTATGTCAAAGTACATTATATACACCACATAAAAGTGATTTGGTGTATATCAACAAAGAAGTCTCAATGGAATGTAAATTGAGATGAAATCTCTCATAAAGGTCGTATCCTTAGGTTAAGGATAAATCAATGACATAATTATTTGTGACAAATATAAATACACTAAATATGATTGGATATTCAGTGTAAAACAATCAAAGGACATTCACACATATTCTTGTAAAAACAATACCAATGAATTGGATGTTTAACTCAACAAATGGAGAATGAGTTAAAATTACTCTTATCAAATTCATATCAATGACTTGAGAATTATCAATGGAGTGATTATGTGTATCAAAATTATATCCACAGGAAGGAGAGTGGAAATTATGACATAATCAAATGAATAGTGATTCCACACATAATCTTGGGGTAATATAATCAATGAAATATGCGTAAAGCCAAATGAGTGGAAATTTAAATTTCAAATTCCCTTATCGATTAGGTAACATACGAAACATACACCCATGAAAGAAGTATCATACCCTGATGATGTAAATACCCATAAATTAAAGTATATTACACAATGAATGCAATCATGGGCAGTACACATACCCCACATGCAATAATTAAGTGGTGAATAATGGAAGTCTCACGAAATTAAAAGTGAGATAAGAAACCCCTTACCAAGTTAATCAACTGAGTCGTATGGCCAAAAGTTAATAACCACCAAATGATTTACAGAATAACATGAATATAAGAGAGTCATGATAATATATATCAAATGGCCGTACACAATACACCACATTCAATAATTTAGTGGCGAACAATGGAAATCTCACGGAATTGAAAGTGAGATAAGAGAATCCCTTACTTTGTACTTTTTCCTTGGTCGATGGTAGGTTTACCTCCTGTATAATGGTAAAATAATTGTTATTGAATTATAAAACAATCATTTACTTTACTATGATATCATATATGATCTTTTAACATTGATTTGTTCATAATATCGTAGAATTATCGTCATTTCGGGTGTTAACGGGTTCATTTTACTTTATATTCTTTGTTATGTGAGCCATATTCGTTTTTAATGGGATGTATATTATTCATATCCAGAATGATATCAAGTCCTTAGATACTATTTTTAAATCATCAAATGATAATTATACTTGAATGGATATGATGGACAATGAATCTCATCGCGTTCGTGGAGACGGTAGTCCGTACATACGCACGAGCGACAATATCATTCTTTTGATATTAAAATAATATATAATTGGATTTTATATCATATATACAGAATCATTATCATTTTATATTTATTATTTACATGAGTTACACATCATTATTATACCCATCCAAATAATAATATATTGAATACCAATTACACCACGACGTGGAGACGGTAAGCCGTACGTACGCACGTATGGTGACATGTTATTCAAAGGATGGATAGAATACTAAATATGGTTGTACAATATTTATAATAACATCACAGTATATATATGGTACTGGAGTTATTATTTTATAATGGAAATAACAAAGAAAGAGGAAGTGGAAGAAGAAAGGAACTTGAAAAGGGGTGGTGAAAACATTACCTCTTCTTCGGGTTCTTCCTTTTGATTTGATCAAAAGGGCTCCTTAAGTTGGCTTTCTGATCAAACTAAGGCCTCTAGGTTGTAGTGAGGGAAGTTGAGATAGTATTTGGGCAGGGTTTTGCCGAACCAAAGGGCTTTTAAGGTGTGAAGAAATGAGAAGGAGGAGTGCCCTTTTATAAGAGGGGTGAGGGGCACCTTTGGAAAAGCTAGAGATATTAGTTTATAATAAATTCATATTCGGTTTCCAATGGCTCCAAAGTTGACTATTCAAAGTTTAAGGTGGGGCGGGGTCGAAAACAACTCAACCAATTGAATTTAGACAGGTTTGGGTACTTATATTAACCTTATCTTTAAGTATTAACTCTAAGTTAATTAGTTTCACTTTTACAATGTCTCTTTGTATTTTTATATTATATGGTTAATAAACTTACCATATACATACAAGAGACCCCCAAGTGGTCCATTAATGATACACCTATCATGATATAAGTCTCTTGGCCGAACCTTAGATTTTTAAGAATTTAATATCAATTAATAATATAATATTTGTTTTAAAAACTCTTTTATGTCAATTTTGACACTATTCAATAGTTGATTTTTGTGAAACTCATAACAGATTGATTACTTCGAAAAAAGTCAATTAAAACAATACTAATATATTATATTATCCTAGAAAATTATGTTAATTAATTAAAAGGTTCATATTATATTTATTTGGGTATTTTTAATATCAATTATTTTGATTTTTCACTATTATAGTAATTACTGCATCATCATTGTGTCATAAATAAATTAAATTATTTAATGTCTAAAAATTATAAATAAAATATAATTATGTAGGAAATATTTTTATCTTTCTATGGAATATTTATAATATAAAATCCAACATATATAACCCTCTGTAACAATTTTTTTGTTAAACGATATATGCTTGTGTCATTTTTGTATTTATTTTAACTTAATTAAAATAAAGTGTCATTATCACTTACAAGTGGATCCATGGGGTCCCCAAATAGACCCAAATATGCCCATGGTCGACCATGTATCAAAAAATAGGATTAAGACACGTTTTAGGGTAATTTAGTATTATTATAATATTATTTTTTAACCCTTATTTACCGGATTTACCCTTAACCATGGTAAATAAAATATTTACCGCAATAATTATTCAAAATGTCTAAAAATAAAAGTTACCTATTTACACAATTTGAACATCCTGATTCCAAATATGGAATCCATTTTTCTAAATTCAAAACACAGAAGTGGCAGAAATTAATTTAAAATTAATTCCCGCTGTCAAAACAAAAAGCGTGTTTTTAAGAGATAATAACTATCAAAAGATTGACACTTGTTTATGTTCGGTTTAATTAAAAAATTATGTCCAATGAAAAAACTTATATTAAATGGTAAAAATATATTCTAAATATACTTTAAAACAACTCAAATTCATAATTTATCACTATTAATTATTTTGATTAAAAAAGTTGTTTTTAATTAAAATTTAGTAATTTTCACTATTCATCAAAATATGAAAGTTATCCAAAAAGTACCAAAATTTCACCCTAGGCTAATTTCGATATTACGAATCCAAAAATGAAGTCCATTTTGAGAGATAGAATTTATAAAATTTCGAAAAGTAGGTATTACTATTCATAACGGCTAGTTTGATTGGTTATGGTGTGTTAAAATCTCGAAGTTGTGTACAATGCACGCCATTGCATTATTCGAAAGGAAACATACCGAGGAAACTTGGGGTGTTACAGTGAGATTGAGAAAAATGAAAAAAGATAGAGCAGGAAACTAATGAATTTGATTCCTTTAAATAGGGTAGTTACATTTATTTTATATAGAATATATATCAATAATTGGATGATAAATACATTTTTTATGAGAATAAAATTATGATTTTAATATATAAAATAGAATAAGAGTGTAGGAATTTTAAGGTCAAATATCCACTACATGAGCCTCTTTTGGATTTATTTTTAGATAAAATTCATCAAGAAAAGTGGTTCATGTTGATTTTTTAGGGGGAAAATCAACTATTAAATTCTTTTATTATTATCTTGTTGAAAATGAATTGAAAACTTATTTTTTATGATTCTATTTTGAAGAACCATAAATCTTTTTCATTCATTGGTGGGTGAAGATGAACTAACAATGAAGGAAAATTATTTTGAAGAAATTATTTATAACACATTTCTCAAATGAACAAATTTTTAAATATTATACATATGGAAAAATATATTCCCACTATGATTAAATAGGGGAAAATTCAATTTGGCACTATTTTAATTTATGAATTTTTAAAAATAAAATTTATATTGAACCCTTATTATAAATTCCTTGGACCTACATTATTTGAGCATGTTCATATGGTTTTTGAAGTAAGAAATATCATAGAATCAATAAAAAAATATTAGGGGATTTATGTGCTACTTATAGAACACTTAGTTCCACCCTACAAGTCATATTCACTCAATACCCTTTAGAAGATATCTTTTTATCATCATTTTGAGATCGAATCCATGTTTCCCATTCTCTCAAATCCCTTGGAAATTATTTACCATGAAAAAAATTCCAATCAATCTCAATTTATTTATTTAGATCCTCCAATGAAATTGTCTCCAAACTGATGTAGATTTCCAAAATAATGTTATTAAACTCACATACAAATTTTTGTGCTGTGGAAAATCCAAGTATGAAACTATTTTTATACTTTTTATGGTGGGATATTGGCCCCAATACATCAATCTTTCTCCTGGGTAGAATATCATTTTTTATGATTCTAAAAACTAGTTATTTGTATCCTATTTTATCATACAAGAAGATGATTCCTTGAACAAGCATATTCATAATATATTATTTGTATATGGGTGACTATTCATTTAGAAAACTCAAAATAATGCTCAACAACATGGTATTTATATTAATGTTAGATATCTAAAATCCATAATTATGTATTATATTTTCTATCTCTCACTTATGTATAAAGAGGATTTATGATGAATCTTATCTTTCACTAGCTTCTCCAACCCCTAGAAGATGATATCTTGTTCATTTAAAGGTGCAGTCATGTTTGGGTCTTCTAGAAGTCCCCTCGATAGAACCTTAAGCTTAATATTAATGAGTCATATGTTTAAGGATTCATGCCTAAAGGTGGCCTAATTTGTGATGGAAGAAACTCATTTATAACTACATTCCTTGCCTAATATATAGAAGGAACTTCTATTAAATTATAAGCTTATGATATGATTAATGGCCTCTCTCTTTATAGGTCTAACAAAACCATTCTTTCATATGTTGAATTTGAAGCATCGGTAATTTTCTACTCTCTCTGGGGTAGTATCATGATCCACCAGAACATTTTTTATTCCACTAAAAGTTTTTAGAGAATATTGTATCCTGATATTGAGATCCTGCATACCTAGATGGAGGGGAAGAAGGCTATATATATCCTTGCATTAAAACTAGATCATGAAGTTAATATTAACATATTTACAAGATTATGTTATTTACCTAATGACTGTATCAACATTATCCAAGGGGATACCCTTGGTCTCTATCACTTCAGGCCAACTATTGAATTTTCCCCCAATATTCTCTATCTATTTTTTGTTTTCTCCTTTCAAAATGAATAATTCAGTTTCAATCCTACAAAGTAAAGAATTAAATAACAAAATTAAATAAAATTAATTCAAGTGGAGGTAAATTTAGAATACCCCTACCTACTTCTACCCCATCTTAATATTGATTTTTTCTACAAATATTTGTTGTAAAGGGATAAACACACTAATGAAGAATTCATAGTGAATCCATGCAAATTGAAGCACACTAGAAGGGGCATATTATGGTGGTTCCTTCTTCAAAATCCACATCCATTAAAAACATGGACCAACTAGCTGAAAATTATTAGCTATGGATATTCTAAAGAAATTATATGTTTGGTGGTTTAAACCAAAAATTTATTTTATCTTGCATTCATTTTAATTTACTTTTATTTAGCCTTCATTTAATATTTTTTTTCACATAGATATAGGGACGGAAAACAAATTCACATTATCTAGAATTTTTTTTTCTTATATCTATGTTTGGAATAAATATTTTAGGATTGTTTTTAGGAAGTCTAAGTGGGTATCTATTCAAACCAAAATAAGGATTCAACAAGAGCTGTCCACTAAATTCAAAAATAAACACTAATTTTTATTTCTACCATATATACTCTAATAACACCTTTATGTTTGCCCAGAGTTTATCTAAAGTTTATAATTTTTATTTTAATGAGAGGTAATAGAGGGGATATGTGTGGGGGTGGCCACATGTGTTTTCATATTTGGTTTTTGTATCATTTTGTTTTTTTTCTTTCAAATTATTAGTGTGTTTTTCATCTTGAACTTATGTGACACATCCTAATCAATTTCTATGTTTGATTCAATTATGATGGATCTCTTTTATTTTTTTATGTGAGTCAATGTGAATTTTTATATTAGATATTATAATTGAATTTTATTTTCAAGAACTCTTATGAATTTGGAAATTTTTTGCATCTATATCCATTAGTGACTAAACCTAATAATTTTCACCATCTCACGAGGTACTGTAATTTAATTTGACATATTTTCCCTAGTATCCATTTTCAGGAGTGAAATTGAGTTTTGTTGTGTCATTTAAAACATAATTTTTCTATCCTTTAATTATTTTTCAACATAAATTGGTGTATTAATATAATTGAGGTTAATTTAATAGAAATTAACTTGTTATCACTTAAGGACCAACTTGAAATAAATCCTATTTAAGATCATAGTATCCATATTTATATGTTCAAGCCACTTTATAAGAGACTTTTTCTCAATATATACTATTTTTGACATGGTTCTCATCTCATAGGCCTATTTTGGTTATTTTAGGTTTCATGTGACTCTCACACTTTAAAAGGTTATAGAACGATCAATCATCTTGGGTGGAGATAATGGGATGAGTGGATGATAGGTTGGGGAATCCTATGAGGGGTATTGTTTCTTAGTCTAAGACACTCATATTTTTAGGTCATGTTCATGAAATTATTCCTAGTAATAACAAAAGATAACCATTAGTGGATTTTATTTACTAAAAAAACTTATTTAAGAGAACAATAAACACCGGAATTATATTTTCCCTCATTTTATCTAGTGTATTTTGTTACTGTATTGTTTTTAAAATCAATATAAAAAGTCATTCTAGAATATATCTTCATACAAGGAGGAAATGTGATCTTGTAAATGGGGGAGATAAGTGTTGTGGATGCAAGATAAAAACCATGAGAGGGGATTCCTATCTATCCCTATGAATGGATTCCGAAACCATGTAGTATGGTGAATTTTAATGAAGCACTTCATACCTTTTACTTTCTTCTAAAAAGAACCATAGAGGTGTATTTTAAGGTCAGGCATTCATGATCACCTCGATGTTTTTTAAAGTAATTTAGAGTGGATTAATTGGTGAAAATAACCTACAAATATTTTGGTATAATACTTATGACAAAGCATACCATTATGGTTTACATCTAAATATGTGTTTGGTGAAGGAATTTTAGGGAATATGAATAAGAATATTGATTTAAAAAATTTGTGGAAGCAAAGAGGAGAATCATAACTCAATGAATTTTGGGATTCCAAGAGGGGAATTTTGACCCTAGTAATTTTAGGGAGGTAAGAGGAGAATATATACTATATAAATTTTTTTGAAAGAAATATAAGAATCTTGAATAAATAAATTTGAGGAAAAAAAGTGGAGATTACGCATATTTGGGAAACCAAGAGGGGAATCATGGCTCGTGAAATTTTAGGTAACCAGGGGGTGAATATGAACATAAGAAATATTAGGAAATCAATAGGATAATATCATCAAAAATAAATTTAGGGAAACCAAGAGGGAAATCGGAACTCAAAAAATATTTTTTAAACCAAAATGGAAATCTCAACACAATGAACCTTAATAAAAATAAGAGGAGATACTCAACTCAAGGAATATTTGGGAAACCAAGAGGAGGATATAGACTAAAGTTATTTTAGGAAACCAAAAGTAGTATATTGAATCAATGTTTTAATGAAACTAATGGGGGTATCTCAACTCAATGTGTTTAAGGAAACCATGAGTAAAATCTTACCGTTAGGCATTTTTGGTACCAAGAAGAGTTTCTCTACTCAATGTGTTTGGGGAAACTAAGAGGAGGATATTGACACAATTTTCACTCTAGGATCATAGTATGGGTTATAGGTATCATTACAAATATATTGTTTGACCTATCTTGATAATTTCATTCCATGAATCTTGAATTTTATCAGGTTTTAGTGACAAAAGGAAATGAATTAAGATGTTTTCCCAATATTTCATCTTGTTATTGATCTAAATTAGGGGTATGGGGTAAGACTACCAATATTATATACCAGTCTGGTCAGTGTAAGAACCTATGTAAATTATATAGGTTAATGGAAACCAAGGTAGGAGGATTAAGTGATATTTCACATTGTTAAGAGTCCTGGTAAAATGTGAACTTAGGTAGGATGACTCATAATATGGACATCAATATAGGTGACCTAGGTGAATGGGTGGTTAACTACAACCTTATAGGTTGAGTATAGTCTAAGTTGAATATTACTTGGATCCATGATGCTTAATCTCGGTAATGATTTATATTTTGAGTTTATCTCTATTTTGAAGTAGTATTAGAATCAAAATACATCACCCATGTAATACCATGAGGGATAGGTGTTTCACAAATCTGAAGGAGGTTGAGTGCATAAATACTTTTCCCTAGTGAGGGACTTGTTGGGAAAGGCATGACTCTACTCAAAATGATCCTAGAATATATATTATTTCTACATTGTATTCCATCTAATCAACAGAAGTTATAATTCCAAAATTAACTATGGGGGTCCACGGATGATTTTTTCTTGTAAGATTGTGCTTTGGGTGATCTTGAGATGCAACCTATCATGGGAGTTAGATTTGGGGTAAAAATAGGTGTCAAGAGTTTCCTTTTATAGAAAATGGAAGGACTGGATCCTAGTTTACCACTCATAACTGCATCAGGAACCCATGTGTGGTTATGGATTCATGTGGGAGTGTGTGAGGTTGGGTTCCTTCAACAAGGAATATGTGGAATGGTGAACATAGATTTTGATGTAAGGTTGGGAATGCACCTTCTAGGTGTATTTGAAGTTGGGTGTGAGGCTTGAATCCCTTTAATTTAGGAACATGGCATGGTATGTTCGGTTTGGGTGAACATACAACTAGAAATTATACATTTTATAGTACATAACTATGTGAAGAGCATGGCATGAGAATAGAATTCAAAAAAATCCCATCATAAAATTACAACTTCAAACATATGTAGATTGTGACCCAGGTGACCATTTTGGCTCCATGATCTATCAAATAGAATACTAATAAATAAATTACACCAATATTGATAGATTTATCCCATATGAGATGTTTTACATGTACAAAATAGGCATATAAAGTCTCAAAAAATAAAACTGAAGATTACTGAAACTAATTATTCTATAATGGATGATATCTATAGCCTACTCCTAATGGTATGTTCTCACCACCACATCACTAAAATGGAATATGTTTTTGAAGTATCCCTACCCCTTAGTGTGTGCTAAATCACATGATACATGAATATATCATTATGTCTTCTTCATCGAGTGTGATACCGCACCATCATCCACTTGAAACATGTCATCTGAGTGAGACTAATATTATGATCATAATGGAAAAGTTCATGCAACATTTCTTAGATCCAAAATACTCACAACTAAGAATTTGATAGATTTAAAATAAAAATAATTCAACTATAAGGTATGATGGATAAATTATCTACATTTATTAAAAACCACATTGATTCCCAATGTTTAATATTTAAGAAGAGGCTCATCAAGAAGATATTCTTAAGAATAAAAATTTGATGACTCAATTAGGAATACAATAATCATTGATTTTGATTCACTATGAAGAATAATAATTGATATAAATAATTTAATGCCTCTAAGAGGAATAATAAAATTGGGTATTTTTATTTTTCTAAGATGAATATTCAAATCATAAATTTTATTTTTACAAGAGGAATAATTGACTCATGGATTTTGATTTTATGAGAGGAATACATGACTTTGAAAATTATGGTTCACCTTGAGGAATAATAGACTCGATGAATTTCATGTTTCCAATCATAATATCTAACTTGAGGATTTTTATTTTTCAAAGATGAATATTCATCTCCTGGTTTTTTATTTTCAAAGAAAAATAATTTACTCGAGGAATTTTATTTTCTAATAGGAATAATCCAATCAAGGAAATAAGGGTTTAAAATAGAATTAATTAACTCAAAGAATTTTATATCCTAGCATAGGGTTAATAGTGGGTAAAACACGAAGAGAATTGGTGGTCGTAAATGCTAGGATGGTAGGGGGAATGAAATGGAAGTGGAAATTATGGTTGTCTCTGGGATATCTCATCTAGAAATAGATACATATCATATGACAATTGGAATCAATCCACATATTTTTCTTGCTGGGGAAATTTTCATTTTGATATAAGATCAAAAACTGAATAAGATATATTGATATATCTTGGATATGAGATCTGAGTTTTTGTATATAGTGTACCAATGCATGGTTGATACAGAAAATTAAAAGTTAATGTGAATACCATTCAATTAGAGGGTTTTTATGAAAAATAAATTTATTATTCGAGTTGAGATATGTGATCTAGATATCAATATGTACCCTATGAGAATAGAAATAAAATATATACATTATAATAACCAGATATTCTGCATGCTGATCAATTTCATATGTAGAAGAAAATTAAATGAAATGAATCTATTCCATTGTGTGAGTGAGAAGAATTAAACATGACATGAATTGATAAAGGTATGGATGCTAGGGATAAGATGGAAATAAGGTATTGTGTCTAGGACAATGAAATGTGGTCTTAATATCATTAAATTTCTTATTAGAATAGGATTCAAGAAAAGTATAGTGCTGAATAAAGGGCCTATTTTCAGATCAAACTCATGCATATGAGAAAATATAATGGTTTTAGCTATATACATAGATATTTTAGGAGACCCAACATGAAAAGGTAAACCCCTACACTAGTAAATATTATATAGATATAACTCTTATATAAAGGAATTAAGTAATATATAATATTCAACTATATGTAGTTTAAGGTCTTACAGGACATACTATTGAGTTGTGTAATTTATAGAAAGGAGATGAGGAGTATGCACCCAATGAAAATTTTCCATGTAGTTGAACTAAACTCATGGATTTGGGGTTTTCAATAGGAGTATATCATCACATTTATCATGGGATTCTAAGAGGAGTATCTTGAATCAAGGTATTTTGGATACAAATAGGATAATATTCACTCATGGTATTATGTTCTTTATAGAAAATACACAACCATATATTAAGGGGTACAGAAGTAGGATATCATAATATTTCTTTGAAAATGGGTATGATGCATGAGTGTGTAACATTGAGATTATTTGAACCCACATTCATAATTAGGACATTGAGAGAGTAAATCATGACATATGGATGATTAATTCAATGGGATATGATGATAAGTGAGTGTAGGTAGACCATTGGTATTGGTAGGACCACCCTTTCACTGTCCAAAAATAACACACGAGGTTAAGGGAGACCTTTCTTGCAGGACCAAAAACATACGATAGGGTTTGATTAGTAGCTCATGTGAAATTATTATATCAACTATTAAAAAGGGGTTCAATTAAAATAAGTTAATCACACTATTAACAATTTTTATAAAATGGGGAACCAAGATGATAAAATCAGGGTTTTTGGGACATTAAGAAGTTAATATTGATTTATGTCTGTGGGTTTCTTGGTGGGGAATCTTGACTCATGGATTTTTAATTCCCTATGAAGTAAATACTAACTCAAGGTTATAGGATAGTGATGACTTATACAAAAAAATATGACATTGATTCATGTGAAAAAGGATATTCATGAAAGGTGTGAGAACCTTAAAGGTTACACCATCATGTATTGAATATATTCTTTTGTTTAACAGACATAACATTAAATTTATTAAGTATGTGGTCATCTAAAAGAGAGTTCCGAATAATTATGAATAAGAAGATTTGTATCAAATAATGACGTATCTATGAAATAGTATAATATCATGTGAAAGGAGTGAGGAGGTTTTTCTCAAAATTTCTGTTAAACCAGTGGGTTTAGTGAGAAATGAATGATTTTTTTATAGGGACACATTTAGATATATAAAAGATTTATGTATTTTTTTTCATTTTTTGTTATAACTGCTTCCCAATCCATAAATGTGAATTATTAACAAGAAGAGGCTTTACTATTTCCCATGAATCCCTTTATGAGTTTCAACTTGAAAAGACTTCATGTCAATTTTAGTTTTTTATGATCTAAATTTTTCCTAATCTATGAAAGTGAATGTCTTAGTGAGTGGAGAATTGAATTTATCTCAGTATATCCTTTTTTGTGTTTTCTTCCAAAGAGCCCTTTACATCTCAGTAATTTTTAGTTTAAGGTCTTAAAATCTAAACCATGGAGGGATGATGATTAAGGTCATAAAGTTTTGACCAATAGAGACTGAATTTTATGGTTGTAAAATTTTAATAAAATTGAGGTTTCTTATCTAAGATAAGGGAAAAAATAACCCTATATCAATGATTAACCCCACACTAATAGGCATCCATAAAAGGGAGTAGACATACATGAATTTTAAGTTCAAACTATTAGGATCAATGAATTGGTTATAGTTTAAGGACATAGAACTAATAACAAGTTAGGTTTCTCAAGGCCCTATACATAGATCTAGATCATATATAAGAGAAAATGGAATTATAAGAATAAGTACAATGACAAGTGGATAAGAGACCCGATACACCAAGCAATTTTAGGATCCAAACACTAAGGTGTAAATGAGGATTGAATGGGATTAAAATTTATGACTGGGACTAATATAGAAGGTCCATGAGTCACTATATATCTTTTGGTAACAAAAATGAAGACATATGTAGTTATAAAAGAAACATATGTCATCCTAGATAGTTCTTAATATAAAAATAACTGAGATGAATGTAGATACTAGAAACCATAAGGGGGTTAAGAATTGAATAAAATTATGTTAGGCCCTATAATAAGAAATGTATGCATCATTAAATATCCTATTTTAACTAGTATCAAACAATTATTTTTTTAAATGGGATAGTTTTTCCTTAATTTAGGTCCATTAGAGGAAACCCAAGTTGAATTAGAAAACCCATGCACTAGAATGTTTTGGATGATTAGATGGGAATGATATTTTTGGATGGCCCTAGGTTAATAGATCTACCTTTCAATATATATGCTTTGATAACTAGAATCAATACATATATAATTTTAAAAAAGGGCCATGTTTTTCACAAGTTAGTTGAACATGGAATTAGGATAAGAAGATGTATATCCATAAACTTCTCATAAAAGGAGGACTCTTTCATAGATCGATCTCTTATATAAGGAGGTCTACACATTTTGAATTTTAATGTGATAGACCACTCCAATTAGTTTGAGGACATGAGATAGACTACTCCAAATAGATTAATGTCATGTGTTATGGAACATATGTCATAAAATTTCAGGTCTTATTACAATGAACAATGATGATTATAATTTTTTCATGAATCTTAGACCAAAGTGTCATGTTATTTATGATATTGTGACAAGAGGCCTCATAAATTTCCTCTTTAATTCAAAAGGGAATAAAAAAATTGATATTTAACGTTTATATGGACATGATAGACTGGGAATGTGTTATAATCCTCAGGGACCCCCTTTATCTTTATCTCTCATATACCGATTGCATGAGATCATGAGAGGATAAGAAGTAAATGGTGCTACAATTAGTGTTGAAAAGGGCGTTATGATCATCATTGTTTGATTCATTCATTACATGATGATTTTATGTAAATGAGTCTCTATATTCCTAATCATTTGGACATCAAACATTGGGGTATTTCCATTGTAGACATTTTCCTATTCTTCTCCTTTTGGGGGAATGGATGACATACATAGAACATGTGCCTTGGGACTATCCAATGGTACTTGACTGTCATAGACTATCCTTTATAGTAAACCATTAAATGAAAATCATTATTGGATTAGGAGACCCAATATAAAATGGCATGGACAATAATTTAGGTGACCATTTATACCAACTTCATTTTGATTCATGAAATTTGGTAACAAAAACAGGATATTCTCTTTGGAAATGATAAATTACCATAGAACCTAATCATTATAAAATGATTAAACTTTACGCTTAATATTTTAAAAGTCATGTCACTTCAACCTTATCATATTGGGGGTGGAAACATCTATTTATGAATTCCATGAATTTATTATTTTTTATAGTGTTGTCTAATGAGATATTTTCTTTGTTATTTAAATAGAAAAATATAGAAATTGTGTTATACTAACAAAAATAAAAAGAACTACCATCTTAATTTAGGGGAATGATAATGGTTGACCACTCATTATTGTTTCTATATAAAAGATATTCGATTTTTTCTTGGGGAATATATATTTCAAAGGAGTCTATAAGACCCCTCCATCAAAAAATAAAATCCATGACTCTCTCATTCTCTCACTACATGCTATTAGAGAGGTGGATGATAACTTTGTTTCTCAATGTATTGAAGAATTGGTGGAGGAATTGTGGAAAGATATTATCCCCACCTAAAATTGAACCATATTCAAGGTTATTACACTAAATAAATGTAGGAATTTCTAAAGGATGAACATAGTATACAAGTGTTTTTGGCTATTGTTTTTCCTAGGGTACCGAAAATCAAACTTCAATAAGATAAAAAATGGATGAGATCATACTTTAGAGATCCCATTTCATTAGATATTGGAAATATAGGATTTCTAAAGTTGGGTAGAGGTGGAGTTAAATAAACTCATTTAGGATGAAAATTTCTCTTAGTTTGATTCGGTTACCACTGACCTACCATAGATTCTATCTGAGTAGTTCTGAGTAGTTAGAGGATCCAAGAAATTATTAGGATATAACTGCCTAAGTTGACACTTGAGTTGGTCTATCATGAAGATCAAGGTATCACTAGTTTTTTTGAACTAGTGGTTTGTGGGTTTATTGAGTATTCCCTATATGACTAACCTATATTGGTTGATGATGTATCCCCAGTGGTGAAGAATATTGATAATAAATATATAAAATAGAGAAATGGGCTAGTAGAAATGATGTTAGGTTTATAGGGTGACTCAAGTATACCTCTATATGTTGAGAAATTACCTTCCTTTGAAGAGGGTCATAAAAAGTATGTGTGGCCTTAACATGAAAATCAGACTTGGTGGGTATGTTTCACATAAGAAAATTAGTATTTATATGCTCAAGATTCTCTATTTTAGACTTGGACTATGTATTATGATATCTTGATAAGATGATCCCACCATCACTAGATGGTAGGTAGACTGTGGATATGGAAACATCATTTCCTTCTTCTTTGGCACTAGCCAATTGACTAGTCAACAGTGGAATATTAAGAGGGGATTCTAAATCACGAGATTTACATTTATATTAGGTACAGACTACTTTATAATGTACTCTCCATGAGAAGTGTTCTCTTTATATAACTCTTTATTATTATGTTCTTCAATAGTATCATTTTCTTTATCATAAATTGGGTTAACTGTGATGGTATTCACTAATGTAAGACCTGTGGTAGAAAAATTTAATTTTATTATATGAGGTATATCCTAAATTTGGGTATGTTCATATACCAATGGATGATACTAGAGATGACCATGGGTGTCAAAATGCTCCTATACCAATGGATTGGGGATTTACTAGGGATGTTGAAGCTATGACTATTACTCTCATCACTTACCAAGTCTATTTTATAAGAGGTTCTGGATATAGTGTGATATATCTATTAATAACTCCATATCAGTTAATTCTCCACCCATTAGTGAGGAGTTAGTTGAATCAATCACTATGGAAAATATTGGTTAAGACTGAGGCTATTAGGTAATGGTGATATGGAATTGGAACTGATCTACTGTCGATGTATTCCAATGAGCCTAAATAAAGTTTTAAAAAAACCAATAAATTAACCTTATTTTGTGTTTTAATGATTGTATTCCCCCAATAGGCTATCCTTTTATGTTCCATAGTTTTAATGCCTATGGATGTGATGAATTTCACATCAAATTCTTAGATAATTGGGTTCACACATTGGTAATGATGACTATGGTAAATATGATCCCTCCTATGAATATCTTATGAGAGTTCATGGATATGAGGGGAATCCTATACAACTTATTTAAGGCGAGGAAGTAAATATTTGACTTGATCTTGGTAGAGACTTCTAAATTGGATTTTTGTTGATATAGGGGCCACCAGTCCCAAATGATTTGTCTGCACTGTAATGGCCTTCTTAGCTTAAACCCCCAAAATATTTTAGACCCATTTATAGGGTTGTAATTGCCCCTTCAATGAGGAAATTCTACACTATTTCATTTACTATCTGGAATATTATTCTATGGGTAGGTGCAAAGGTATGTTAATTCCTCAGAGATGAGGTAGTAACAACAATGGAACTGACATTGGAATAGGGTTCTATTAGCTAGTGGTTTATGGAAACCCTCATTTCCTTGTGATTTATCCCAATCTAGATAGGGAGCCAAATCCCTCATGGTATGTTCATTGTGGATGTCATTTAGGTTTTGATGGAGAATAATAAACCCATCAGTGTAGTATCATTGATAAGAAATCATGATCAATTAACTTTTTTATTATGTGAAGGATTCCTCATCGAGTTTACAATTTTTTTGATGATTTCTATTTCATTTCCCATTTTACTTGTTTCTAGTCTCATGTGACTCTCTTACTTCCTAAAGGCGAGATAACCCTTAATCACCTATCATTGTGAATATGGATCTTTTTTTCAAATTATAGGAGTGGAGGTTTTCTCACCCCCTTAGGGGTATTGTTTCCAAGTCTAGGTCTCTTATAGATTTAAATATTGTTCATTAAATTATTCATAGTAATAATACAGGTTTACCAATAGTGAAATTAATTGAATAAAAGAACATATTTATGTAGAAACTACCAATGGGAATTATATTATTTCTCATTTGATCCCTATATTTTGTTAAATTACCATTTTTAAAATTCGTATACGATGGAACTCTATAATTTACCACCATATAAGGAATCATTATTCTTCTGTGAAATTAGGCGAGATATGTTGTGAATTTTGGATCATGAACATGATATGGGGTTCTTATGAATCCATATGAATGAAATCAAAACCCATGTAGTTAAATTACATTTAATGAGCTATGTTTTACCTTTTATGATCATGTGACAATGACCATAATGGTGGATTTTTAGGTTGTGCATCCATGACCATATCCATGAAATTTAGTGCCATGTAGAGTGGACTACAAGGTAAAACAAACAAAGTAGTGGTTCAGTATATGACATATGTCAAATTAGACCTTTATAGTCTAACCCAAAATATGTGGCCGGTAAAGGAATTTTAGTGAACCAAGAGTTGAATATCGACTCAAGGTATTTGAGAAAACCAAGATATGTGAAATTGCCAGTGGATTGTGTCGTCACACTTGGGGGGGGGGGGGGGTGATTATGGTGTGTCCAGTTTTACTAAATTTATCACTCTCTCTCATTACCCATTTTATATTTGAACATTTCCACCTATTTGGTCAAATGGATCTCATTATTCTTAAACACATTTACACCAAATGCAAGACCAAAAGTAAATGAAATACAAAAAAAAATTTATATATTGGGGTCCTCTCCAAGAAAAATATTATATACTATATTGATATATCAATTATATGTGAGTTGGTTCAGGTAGATATCTAAAAACAATTTCACTATAAAACAAAAATGGAATAATTATTATATTTCGTCATAACAGAATTCTGTTTCTAAAATCATATGGCTTGGACTGTACTAGTAGACTCTAGTCCCCAATGGTTCTTATTAAATAACTTTTTAAAAATATATTCTACCAGATTTAGGATTACTATATGTCGACTATAATATCCTATTCCATAATAGTATGTATTTTACTACCTTTGAATAAAGAATCTCAATTTCATGAACATCAGACCTATTATATTTTGAATATTTGGAAGATGAAACTTCTATTTTAGGCTACTATTTAATCAAAAGGTGTAACTTTTAATTATTTTCAACTCATGTAACCTAACATCTAAGCCTTATAAAATATATAGAAATTTATTCTTACTTTAAATCTTTCAGTTCATTAATTTATAGAATTCTAAACATATTCAACAACATCAATTTAAGGAAAATAACAACACTGACATAGAATAATGGTCTTTATCATATTAAAACTTACAAACATATATGTATAGGAATACTGATTCTATTATTCAAAATTTTAAATTACATTTAAAAAGAAATTCTTTAACCTTTGGTGTTTTCTAAACTAATACAGGTTAACTCTTATGCACAATAGTTAACTCATGTAAATACTCACATAACTCTATCACATATAATGTATTCACATAACACCCTTCATGTAACTCATAAAACATAAAAATGTCTCCATGAGAAAAATATTTTACTATATAAGCCTATCAAATTTTTCTTCGCACAATTTTTTTGTGCATGATTTTCTTCATCAAAAATGTATGAACAAGAGTGTATTTCATGTAAGAATACAATATTTCAAGCCTTATGTGATTATAGAGTGATCATCCCCATCTAAAACTCTTAATCATATAATCCCACACTCAATACCACACTAATGATGTGTAATGCATATTTATAAGAAAGATAGATTTATCCCTTATCTCTTCATGACATAGAAAACACGATTAACCATACATCCATTTTAAACTAAGAAAAACATGGTTCCTATCATTTAAAAATGTATCTAGGGTTTCTCAATAAAATTATCACATGCTTCTACATTACTCACATATATGTTTGTCAAACCCATACACTTAACTTACATGGAGTGTCTATTTTTCAAACACTCATAACATCAACTAGATTATTTTTTCATGAAAATATACGTACATGCATGAATATCCTTAGTATGGATCATTCAATATTTACTATACATCTATATACCCTCACATAAATCCAATTATTCTTTGATTATAATCTTATCATGTTCATTCATTTAGAAAAGTCATTTTTTGAGCAATACAGATCAACTCTGATAGGATCATGATAGTAAAACCATTAAAATGATGATACATTCAAGGTTAAGTATAAAATCATAATATTATATGTTATAAGTATCTTTTGAACAATATCATATAACCCCAATACCATTGTAATACCAAATTTCATCTTAAGAATGTATTCTGTATGCAATGTAACTTCATGAATCTCCATAACAATATAACCTATTTCATGTAGTGATATCTCCAAAGACATCAATAGTGTTTCACAATGTGATTGGAATAGGTGTAACATAGTACTAGTGGGTATGAAGAAATCCCCTACATAAAAACCCTATAAACATGGAGAATAATACCAATACAATTCTATCTATACCCACTTCTACACATGTTTTTTTATAGTTCTTAAATGCTTGACTCCCAAAAGGATATTTTATTTGGGTTACTACTGGTATTTAATTCAAAGCACACAATAAGTGTTGATTTTATTACCTATAGAACTGCCCCATTCCAAGACCACTCCTCCTTGATGCCACCCCACACAATGTTTTTTGAAATCCCTTAGTTCCGACCCCTGATGTGAATTTTTATTATCCAAGGTCACCATAATATGTAAACCTCAAGAGGCGGGGGGGGGGGGGGGGGTGAATTATAGTCTAAAATGAGACTAATAATTTTTTATCTACCATAATAATTAAAATAATGGAAACCTAAAATTCCATTAAAGCCAAAAAAATATAAATTCTCAAAATAATAGAGTAAAAATAGAAATGAATGGAAGAAATTAAATATGTCATATTTTTATGAAATTTTGATAGCATGAAGTATACAAAAAGAATAAAAAAACCACTAAATTTATTAATAACAATAAAATTAAATGAAACATGTAGTAATAATTCAAAAATAAAATACCACTTAATGGTTATAATAAATCACTATTTTATCCTAAAGAAAAAGGGGAATGATAAACCTGATTCACGATATCAACAAATCAAACCTATCTAATGGTCTATCTTCTAATCCCCTAAAATACATTAACTTAACTAGCCATAAGTTCTCATCCCACTTTTATAATCGAGAAGATCAAATGTTTATACTTAACAAACTCATTCAATCAACCTGATTGGTAGAAGAACCCGCTTCTAAAATATAAAATATCACATTTATCTTTATAATGGAATCGCTTGAATGAACTGATTAGAAACTCATCAATTACAAAATTATTCTAATAGATTTACAATGAAAACATATCAATTAAACTCTTAATAGAAAAATCAAGAAGAAAATATAATCGAAAGTGCTCTCATATAAACAAGATGTTGTAGACTTTATGTTATTGAATTCTATGAATGTGTATATTATATTTTGTATCTCTATATTTCAATCCTTGAATTTGTGGTCCTATTTATATGAAATCCTCCATCATTAGTATTTTTCATTCAATGGGATTATTTTTAATTACATTAGAAGCATATTAATCATCCAATTATCTTAGAAACACTTGACACCTTGTGGTAAAGCTAGTTCTACACCACTATAGTTCTATAATATCTAGTTAAAATTGTTTTTATAGATTAAAAATTCTTATGGAGTTTTTATCTAAAATGTTATGGAATTAAGGTTACCATATATTCATTCTATATAATAAAAAAACTAAAAAAACAATAATATGGTATGAAATAAATACATGATTGTTATATGATTTTTAAACCAAAGATAAAAAATTTATTTTACAAAATAATCTCACTCGTTTTAAAAACATAAACATGAACGAAAAATTTAGATAAAAAGTATCTCCCACATACTAAAATAACTAACACCACAAAAAACACCTCTATTTGAATAAATAATTTTAGAAAAAAATTATATTATACTTTTTTTAAATCCCCCCCAAAAAAATAATTTCTCAATTTTTTATAATCTCTTACCATTGTGATTTTATTAATGAAAAAAGGGGAATATAAAAAATGAATAAAAAAATTTAGTATGAGTTTTTTTAAAATCAATCTTAAAAATTGAAATTTTGTTAAATATTAGAATAAACTTCCTTTTTGAAAAGATATTATCTTTAATAAGTGGTGCCTCCTTAGATTTTCATTATGAGATCCTCAAAAGAAAAAAAATAACTTTATGGTATTTTAGATCAGTAAAGTGAATTTATAATGGTTTATTTTCATATGTTAAAAAGTAATAAAATATTAGAGAAATGAAAATACTTATAAATAATAGTAAATAGAAAATATCAGGACTTTAAAAATGGGAATAAATGTATTCATGTAATGAAAATTTAAGTATTTTGGTAATAGAAATAAAATTCTTTTATGTATGCTATAATTTAGAAATAAAAAAATAATTATAAATAAACTATAACCATTAATAAGATAATTATATAGATACAAAAACACAAAAAAATATTTTAAATCTATAAATTTAAAAACATTATCAGTTAAAATGGGTCCCCTTGTTAAAAATTTACATTCAAAAAAGTTTACAAAAATACTGTGATCAGAAATTGAAATTTTAATATTTATTTTAAATTTTAATGATTTTTTTCTTCAATGTTTTGATTTATTTTTTCTGATATTCAAACCTAGATTCTCACTATGCCATTTTTAAAAGTTATTTAAACAACTTTTTTTAGAGCTTCTGACATCTAAATTTGTTCTAGAATCTGAATATTATAAAATATAACTAAATTCATTGTCATTTAAATTCATTAATCTCATTGATCTAACCATTTTCCTTGATATTTAATTACTTCTTAACATTCTTCCTTCATTGTGAATAATAATATTAATATCTTTTCAATGATACTTTAAACTTCTTAATTTTTTTTTCAACTTATGAGAAAATATTTTATATACTTGTTTAATATTTATTATAATTTTATTCATTTTAGTATCTAAATATATTATTTTTTTCAACATTAATTCTTGGAAATTAATAATTTATCCTTTGAGAAAATTGAGTATGATATTCAACTATTGTAGAACTTGCAATATATTTTTCATTCTTCCTCAATATAATGTTTTGATAACTTATCCTTAATTATCTTCTAATAATATTTAATCCAGCATATAATTCTAATGAATTATTAGATTTTCTAAACTTATTATCATGAACTTCCAGATGAAACTCTATAATTTTATTCTTTTTACAGAGTGTCAATATTATAAATATTGAAAGGTTCAATGTATTTTTCAATTTCAATTTCATTTCCACCATTTTGTTCCTGATGACCTTGATGAGGATGAGCTATAGATAGATTTTTCATTTTCATCTTATAGAATGATTCTATATGGGGTTTATGTTTCAACATTTGGTGAATTTAGTAATGATTCTTCTAGAGATAAATCATTTTCATTATATTTCTTTGCATATTTTTTTAACTTCCTTATCATCTGTTTTTTCAAAAAATTCAATAGATGGGATTCCATGTGGAATTATTTTTTGAGAAGTACTAAAAATAGCATCATTTGATGGATTTATATCCGAAATATCCTTTGTGATATCTTTATTCAATGTTCTGTTATATTATAATATTTCTTAAAGAATAAGGGATAAGGAAGAGAATTTATCTGGTACTTCCATTGATTTAATTTTTACTTCTTCAATGTGGTCTAATTTCTTCTTGGAAGTATCCTCTCAGGAAAACAAACTTTTAATAGAAAATGGTGACATAATGAATCTGGAAGCATGGTATTTTTATGAAACATGACACTTCTCAAATAAAATTTTAAAATTTTAATTAGAAAAAATTTATTATTTCTAAAATTCATTTTCTCCTATTTTAAATTTCTTCTATGGAGGGGTTTTGGAATAAAATTATTCTTTTTTTGTTTTTATTTTATTAAATTCCTTTTTTGAAGTTTTATGAATATTTATTGAATAAACCTATATCAATTTTTGTAAGAATATATTTATATTAGAGTAATATATCAATATAATCCTAGATAATTTGTCCTCATTAACTTTATTTTCTTTTACTTATTCAACACGAGCCATATTCTTTACACCTTCATTTTCAAAACATATAATGAGGACTCTACCTAACATCTGATTGCATAAATAAACATTAAAGTTCAACATTCATGTGCATATGGACTTGATTTAATTCTATATAAACATGGAAATATTAAACATTATAACAATTATAAGAAAAGAAAAAAGATAGTTGTACTTGATTTTAATGGAATCCTTATCACATTTCCTGATAAAAACTTATTGAACCCATCGAAAAATATTTTTACTTCAATTTGAATATCACTCATCTTAGGAAATTTCATTATTACAATGAATATTGATTTTCAATATACACATTTTAAAAAGAACTACAAACTTATAAAAACATATTGGATATAAAAAATATTATACCTCAAGTGGAAGTACAATAAATTCAGTAAGTATTATAAGAGATAGAATAAAATTATGTTCAAAAATAACAAAGATCCCTTTTTTAACCATCTAAATCTATTAACATATAAAATTTTAAAAATAAATAGATTAAAAATATATAGAATATATCATAATCTTCATTTTAATGAACTACAAAATAATAAACCTTTGAATTTAATTACATCCTATAATTAAATTCATACATAGAGATTAGGTCATGATTTATCAGCCTTTCCCAAAAATATCAATTGAAGAAATTTCACCACAAAATGTTATTAAAAAAACGGAAACTAAAAATTTATCAAAAAAATAAATAGAATCTATTCCAAAAAATTAAAGAATAATATATCCAAATAACTCTAAGTCCCCTTTCTTCATATAGATATTCAAGGTGATTCATAACAATCATTAATATTTTTGAATCAAGTGGTCCAAAAACTATCTCACCAAATTACAAGATGTAATAACTCTTTATGAAATTAAAATTTCAATTTCATAAATATTAATAATTAAACTTAAAATTATATTAAAAGTAATGAGAAACTCCATTCAATTTTTTTAATGAAATGCATCATTTCTTCCATAAATTACTATTAAAAAAAAGAAATTATGGGTTTCTGAAAGTTATATTTTGGTATACCATCATTATCTTATCCCATATAAGATCTCTTTAGAAAAAATATATTTAGAATAAATTATCAAGAAATTAAAATTTTTATTATTTGAAAAGTTATTTAAACGGAAAGGAAAAAAACTCCACCAAAACAGAAAGAATTTATGCAATGTATCAAAATAAAATAAAATAAAAAATCAATCAAAAAATTAATGATAAATAAAATTAAAATTAATATATTTTATGATATGCTAAATTTAAAATAATGTTACTAAAAAGATGGAATATGAGTTTAGATAATTATGTGAATTGGTTTCAATTTATTAGAAATTAGGACTTTGGTTGAAAAAACTATTTAGGTCTAGATGTATTTTGAAAAAGTATTTTTGTAACCAAGATTTGTTTTGGTGTTATGTGTTCGTAATAAGATAGTTGCAAAAAAATAAGAACTTATATTGATTAAAAATATTAAATTCTATTAAAGAAATATTTCATCCTATAATTACTTACTATATATTATATAGTGAATTTTTTTAATTATTAGTAATTAATTAATTTGATTGATAATTTGATCTTCCGATGGATTTATTTCCATGTATGGATTTATTTCTTTTATATGGATTCAGTAGCCCATACATTTTATCTAATGATTTTCCACTGGTGTTAAAGATAGATAGAAACTTATCTAAACTTTTAATCTCATTTTTATCTTGGTAACTTTATTATCATCTTTTTTAAAAGCAATATTCTTTATTTTCATACTCTTATCTGAAAAATATCTATTTTCTTTTTTTTATCTTCAAAATAAATTAACTATGACTTTTCATTTCGTATTGGATGTTAGTTTCTTCACATATATTCCCATACTACAAAATTTGAAACCCTATTAGTATTCTCCTTTATTATTTCTATCAATTTACTTTATAATTATCAAAATTTTCCTTTGTTTAATAGATTTCATCCCTAGTTTCTGAGTAATTTTTGTATAGTTTCATATACATATCTCCACTCTTGATAACATACTCGTTCATCTCATCGTATGTTTAAGGTACTCCCATTTAATCATCTGATTAATATTAATTTCCATAATCACATTAATATTTTAAAAATAGAATTATTTTCAATCAAGATTTATGTTTTTGAGGGATTAAATAATTAACTTTCCCATAAAACAACTTTCAGTATATGGAACATTTTTATAGAAACCTGTAATATTTATTCCATTATTAGTATATTCAGATGAATTGATGGAATTAGTTTCTCCATAACTAGAGATCCATATTTAAATTTAATTAATACTATTATTATCCTTACTTTTAGAGTGTTTATTACAATAACATTTTTATTTTTTTAAACTCATTCTAATATTGTCAAACATGTCCATGAATTTTACACTCACAACAAATAACATTAGAAGAATATTTCATGTCATATTTTTTCATCCAATATTTTATGTATTTCAGATAATCTCTTTACAAATTGAGATTGATGAATATTCCCTATGTCATGTTATGAATTTCACCTTCATTATGTACAATATCTATATCATAAAGAGATTTCATAGATCCTCTTTTAGAAACATTGTTTGTAGAATTTAAAACTCCAGATATTGAAGAAAAACGTAATTATATTCACTTTATTATCTTTACCCACATATCTCCTCAAGATTATTTTATATTTCAATAATGATACAATCAAATAATAAATACTTAACTTGCTAATATTCTTTGTATCATCAATAAAAATATAATTATATTCCCAATACTTAGGTAAAACATCTACAATTGTTTGAAAAAGTTGGTCATCTAATTATTCCTTTTCTCTAAGTGATTGAGTTTTTTATTTTCATTAATATTTTATGGATTTAAGAACTTTTTTCATTATCTATGAAATCAAATACTTAATCATATTCTCTAAGCATATATTTCATAGTATGAAGAAATTTTTATGTTCTAAAATGAGTAAATTTTAACCTTTTCTAAATTCCACATGAATTACTACTAAATAAAATTTAACTTTATATATTCATCTTAATTGATCTTAGTAACGTATTTTGAATATGAAAATTTTACAAAAAATCATCTTTTTATTATCTATTTTTTTTATTTCTCTAAAATATGAAATGATATATTTAGAATAATAAAAAATTCCAAAAAAATAGTAATTAAAAATGTTTCTATAAAATTTGTTCAGTACTCATAGTCATTATCATTAACAATATGTTGTCTATTATTGATGATATTTTCAATACTCCCAATATGCATTATTTCTAAAATTTTTTATTATCTACGATGATGTTAGGTGTAAGGAAACTAAGCTACAACATTTTGATAAAAAATATAAATAAAAAGATAAATACTAGGTTAATTCTCCATCATAGAGATATACATTAATAAAAATGTTATCTCTTGTAATAATGATATATAAACTATAAGGGGGGTGGGGGGGGGTGGGGGTAGGGGTTAATTATAGTCTAAAATGAGACTTATAATTTTTCATTCACCCTGAGAATTAAACTATGAAAAAGAAAATGTATCACTATTCATATAAATTATAAACCTAAAAAATATAAGAGTAAAAATATATATAATGACCCATACTTTACATACATTGTTATTACTTCAGAATTGAAGCATAATTATTACAATATATAACAAAACCATGATAGGAACGTATAGGTATAATGTATTTAGAAACTAGGAAAACATAAACAACTGGTTCATAAAGAAACTACATTGTGTCCCATTTATTTCATCATATCTAGAGTCTATTTTGGAATATCCTACTTAATACCCTTATTCATAACTTGGGGAAAAGAAAACATACAAAAGGGTGAGCTCAAAATCTCATTAAGGGTAAACAAAGGAAATATCAATCATATCATATTCATAAGAACATAACATTTTGAAAATCTTAACCTGCAAAAGAGATCACAATATCATAACATGGGATAAATCATAGTAGTGAAATGTAATACCAATAATCATAACATAAAACATGAAACTTTGTGGCATGCACACATAATCATAGAAAATCATTTCTTATTAGTCAAGACTCATTTCCAAGACTATCATAGCGGACAAAGTCCATTTCTGAACCGAGTTCACTACTTGTTCCAGTCCTGTATCACTGAACCGGTTTAACTTTCCGTTAAATCCATATCTATCTAATGAGATATAAATATTTACCCAATGCATTGGATGGAGATATAGGTCCCACCCATATCATTATGAAACCATTATTATGTGTTCCAAAAAATCATAAATCATAAATCATATCATAACCCATGTAATAAAAATGGGATTCTTAAACATCATACCATCATAACATAATCCATATAAGAAAAAAGGACTTCATAAAAAAATAATTCCATTATACCATAATCAAATCAATTTAAAAATAGATATAGAAACAAAACCTTATATTATCTTAGATGGAAAATAATTTTTATAAAACACATGAATTCCATTCTCGAGGAAAATATCCTTTCTACTTCAAAAACATTTTTCCTTTGTTAACATGTCATAAAATTTTAAACTAAAAGAAGTTAATTAAAAATAAACATGAAAACTTGTAATGAAAGCTTCATGGAAATAATGTTCTATAAAATCAAATAAATGCATTCAAGCCATATAAGTTAAAAAAACATTCTTCTCGTACTTTGGCCAGAAAAGTCAAAAAGTATCTCATACTAAAAATGACAAAATATTCCTTTATCATATTTTAATTAACATTCACCAATAGGTAAAATTGGATTTAAATAATTTTATGAGGATATAAATAATAGTACATATTGAGGAAACATGGATGTGGATGATAAATATGCCCCAATAAATTCTGAAGTATAAACAATCTCAGATAAAAATGAGATTGTGAGAATTTCCCATACCTTAGGTCCGATATGCTTTGTACATACCCTAACCTCATGTATAATCATTTAAATAATGTCATTGACTTATTCCATAATCATATTAATTTTTATGATATCATATATGGTCATATTATTATCTTCTTATGAGTAATATTTCATTGCTACTTGTTATTCGGGTGTTCATTGCTTTATGTTCTTATGCATGTTTTGTTGAATAAATTCTTATTCATATTTTTAGGATATATATATTTCATTTAAATAATGTTATTAGTGTAATATATATCATATTTATTCATTCAATTCATTTATATAATCATGGTTTAATGAAGATCATGTAGAACAAATCACATCGCACCGTGGATACGGTAAGCCGTACGTACACACAAGCGACGATATCGTTACCATAATTATTGAATGGTATTGGAGTGAATGATGGAATGTATCAGAATTATTATCATGTTATAATAATCATATATATCTATTCTTTACACCATTATACCCATCCAAGTAAGGTGGTGGTGGAAAACAGATTACACCACGGTGTGGAGACGGTATTCCGTACGTACGCACGCGCAGTGATTTCATTTTTTGTAGGATGGATAGAAGATGAAATAAGGTTTTTTCATATTTATAATAACATATTTTTATATGAGTTATACTGATATTATTAATTTATTATGAAACAAATAATGAAGAAGAAGGAGAAGAAGAAATAAATTGGAAAGGATCGGTAAAGGATATTACCTCTTCTTTGACGCATCTCTTCTTAACATCCTCTTAGGGCGCTAAAGTAGGTATTTGAAGAAAACCATGACCTCTATTATGTTACTAGGGAAGTGTATAAGAGATATTGTTAGAGGTTGGCCGTGATTTAATGCTCAAAGTGGTGTGAGGAGGAGAGGGAGGAGGTGCCCTTTTATAAGGGAGGAGAGGGGCACCTTTGGAAAAACTTTAAATATTATTTTATAATAAATTCATATTCGGTTTATAATGGCTCAAAAGTGACCTATTTCTAGGATAGGGTTGGTATGGTTAGAACTTTTCTCAACCAATAGGTTTTAGACAAGTTTAGGTTACCATTTTACCTTATCATTTAGATTTAACTCCAAGCTAAATAATTTAACTTTTGTAGTGTCTTCTTGTATTCTTGCACTATATGGTTAATAAACATACTATAAACTACCAATAGAACCCCAATTGGTTAATTAATGTCATATATATTATTATATAAGTATTTTGGCCTATCCTTATATTTTTAGGAATATAATAACAATTAATAATATAATATTTGTTTTAAAAACTCTTTTATGTCAATTTTGACACTATTTGGTATTTTTTTTAAATTTATAACTACATTATTACTTCAAATAAAATTACTCTAACTAACCCTAATATGTTATATTAACCTAGAAAATTAGTGGAATCCATAAAATGTCTCAAATTACATTATTTGGGTATTTATAATATCAAATATGTTAATATTTTATTAATAAGGTAATTACTGCATCATCATTGTGTCATATATTAATTACATTATTTAATGTTTAAAAATTATAAATAAAAAACCATTATGTAGGGAAGATTTTTATATTTCTAATTCATATTTATAATCAAATTTATCTTATGTATAATCCTATATTAAAAATGTTTTACATATTAAACTTTGATTTTAATTCTTTCAACTCTTCTTTGAATTAAATAATAATAAATGTCCTAATCTAATCGAAGTGTACCTAAAGGGTAATATTTTATTTGTAAGGTTGTTTTTGGTCAAATTACACTTATCCAATAGAATTAGGACATGTGTTAGGGTAATAATAATATCATTTTTACCCTTAATTACCCTATTTACTTTTAACTGTGGTAAATAAAAGTAAAAAGTTACTATTCACCAAAAATTATTTTTATATTATTGAACCACATTTTACTTACTGATATCAACCGTGTCTCTCAAATTTTTGAAATTCCACTCACAGAAATGTAAAAAATTAAGTTTCATGTAAATTTGAAAATTCTCCTAAGAGGAGGGTAAAAGACAGTAAAAAGTTCAATAAAAATTTTATATATATAAAATTATTATAAAATTACTCCAATGAATTACATTGAACTTATATAGGTATTATATATCCACTTTAACTAAAATAAATTGAAATAAAATAAATAATTATTTAAATAAAAATTTTGTTTTATACTATAACTCAGTGTTTTTCACTATTCATCAAAAATTGAATGTTTTCCGAAAAATACAAACAATTCACCCTAAGCTAATTTTGATATTCCGAATCCAAAAATGAAGTCAATTTTTAAAGATAAAATTTATAAAATTTCAAAAAGTGGGTATCACTAGTCATAACGGCTAGTTTATATAATATTTTAATAACATATCGTTGTTTAGGGAAACTCTATATTGCGTACAACACAAGTTATCGAGGTTGGTTGCTCTGGCGTGTAATGCTATCCAAGACAGTGTTGTGTGTAGTGAAAGATTCCTTTGGTGTTATGTATAACATAATACATAAAAACATAATATTTCTCTTAAAATCTCATGGTGTTACATTCTACCCCCCTTAAAAAGAATTTCGCCCTTGAAATTCATAACTCTGTAAAAAACAAATGAGGATACCTGTCCCTCATCATATAATCAAGTTCCCATGTAGCTTCTTCTAATTGGTGGTTCCTCCATAATACTTTAACCAAGCGAGTGGTCTTGTTTTGTAGAACTTTTTCACTACGATCCAGAATCTCTATTGGCTTTTCTTCATAAGAAAGATCTTGCTCCAGCAGTATAACTTATGAGATTAGTACATGTCAAGGATCAGGTATGAACTTTCTCTGGAGAGATACATTGAACACATCATGATCTTGAGAGAGATTCCGTGGAAGAACCAATTGGTAAGATACATTCCCAACATGATCCAGTATTTCAAGAGGACCAATATGCCTAGGGCACAACTTTCCATTCTTTCCAAATCTCATTACCCTCTTCCAAGGAGATATTCGTAAGAACACTTTATCACCCACTTCAAACTCTAGGTATTTTCTTCAGTTATAGGCACAAATTGTTTATCGACACTGAGCTAATTTTATGTGTTGTTGAATAGATCTTACCCTTTCTTCCATCTCATCAACAAGATCTGGTCATAATAGCTTTCTTTCCCCAACTTCATCACAACAAGTTGGAGTTATGCATTTATTTCCATAGAGAGATTTATAAGGATACTTCTAAATACTGGAGTGAAAGATATTATTATAAGAAAATTCCACCAAAGTTAGGTGCTGATCCCAACCACCTTTGAAATTTATAGAGTAAGCTCTTAACATGTCTTCTAGAGTTTGGATTTTCCTCTCAGACTGGCCGTCTGTTTGAGGATGATAAGCAGTGATGAAACTCAACTCTGTATCTAGAGTATGCTGAAGACTTCACCAAAACTTTGAGGTAAACCTCGGATCCCGATCAAATATATTGGAAAGTGTTACTCTATGAAATCTTACCACTTCCTTCACATATATCCTGGAAAGCTAATCAAGAGGGAAATCTTCTCTAATAGAAATGAAGTGTGCCGACTTTGTAAGACGATCAAATATTACCCATATAGCATTATTGCCTCTGGATGTTTGAGGAAGTCCAGTGACAAAGTCCATAGTGATGTTTTCCCATTTCCATTATGGTATAGGTAATGGTTGTAACATCCCCTTAGACTTCTATCTCTCAACTTTAACTTACTGAAAAACCATGCATCTAGAGACATATTCAGCAACATCTCTTTTCATGCCATCCCACCAGAATTACTCCTTCAGGTCCCTATACATTTTCGTGCTTCCAGGGCGAATAGAGAATGAAGAACTATGAGCTTCATCCAATATTTCCTTCTTTAATTCTGGGATGGGAGGAACACAAACCTGATTCCTGAACTTTATTATTTCATCACAAACAATGTGAAATTTAGGAGAATTTCTCACCTTCTTTTGTAACTCTACATCTTCTTTCTGTGACTCCTTAATCTTCACATGAATAGATGGTAGAACATTCATTTGAGAAAGATAAGATTTCCCCCCTACATTATAATTCCAAGATCCATCCTTTGTAAATCCATAAATATTGGATCTTTTGTGATCCTTATCATGGATAAGCTAGTATGGTCTTGTTGACTTAATGCATCTACCACCTTATTTGCTTTCCCAGGGTGGTAATGAATTGAGCAGTCGTAATCCTTAATCATCTCCAACCATCTTCTTTGGCGCGTATTCAGCTCTTTTTGTGTGAAAATATACTTTAAACTTTTTTGATCAGTATATATATCACACCTTTCACCATAAAGATAATTCCTCCAAATATTTAATTCAAAGATTACCACAGCTAATTCCAAATCATGAGTTTGGTAATTTTTCTCATGGATTTTTAACTGTCGTGAGGCATAATCTATCAACATATCATTTTCCATGAGAACACACCACAATCCCTTCTTGGATTCATAACTATAGATCACAAAACTTTCTCCACTACAAGGCAGTGTGAGAATAGGTTCACTAGATAACCTTCTTTTTAACTCCATTAAATTCTCTTCACACTCCTATGTCCAAATGAACTTAACTCCTTTTCGAGTCAACCTGGTGAGTGGATTAGATTAGCATGAAGAATATTTCACAAAATGTCGATAATATCCAGCCAAACCAAGAAAAATTCGGATCTCAGTTACTGTTGTTGGACTCCACTATCTTTTGATAAACTTTGTTTTTGCTGGATCCACATATATCCCCTATTTTGAGATTATGTAACCCAAAAATGAAACTTTTTAAATCCAAAATTCACACTTGGTAAATTTGGCATAAAGCTTCTCCTTTATTAGGGTCTTTAATACAATTATCAAGTGATCTTCATGTTTTTCCTTGATCTTTGAATTTACAAGAATATCATCTTCCTCCCTCCACACGATCAACAATCTGGAAGTTCTGGTTCCAGCTAGAAGTGCCCCTCCTGAGCCTCCCCATGGGGTTTCTCTTCCTGCCAGTGCTGGTGCTTCTTTCCAGGAGGCTCTTTGTGGATCGGAGCGGTCCCCTTTCCATCCCTTCTTTTCGGTGATCTCCATGACATTGGTACATTCATCGCGTGTGAGGAATCGGGTGAAACTAAATGTGCTGGCGACTATGTTTGAGGAGGCTAAATCTTGCCTGAAATGGACTCTGGTGGCCTGTTTTGGGGCGAACACGTCGCCGCTTGCAATGTTCTAGCGGTGTGTTACGTCTTTGGGTCTGTGTTAACTGGCGATGGTCTCGAACCTTCACAGGAACTCCTTCTGTATCGTTCTTGGCTTGGAGAAGGACTTCCTTAAGGTCTGGTGTATGGTTCCGCGGTCCAGGGGCCGTTGAAGTTTTAACTTGACCAGGTGGTCCATGGAAGCCCACAGAGGCAAGGAAAGCTCTCAGGCGGCAGTCTGGATCTGTCTATCGGGGTTTCCATTTCCGTTTTAGAATGAGGGATTCTTGAAGGTGATAGGTGACTCCATTGGGATTTATCTGTGCTCCGATGAGGAAACAAGGAAAGGTTTGTCATCCACGACAGCCTGAATATGTGTTGAGCTTGACATCATGAGTCCCTTGCTGAAGAAGTTAGAACTCCTAGTGGAGGATCCTTTCACCTTGGTGAAAGATCTATTGTTCCTGGTGTTTCCCAGGCTCTTCACGCACTGCACTCTTCAAGGGAACTCAATCCAGGTATGCCATCGGCATGGCCGCTTGGGGTGCATTAGGGATACTGGTATGGTAGCAGGGGGAGGGGGTAGTGGTTGTGCTTCTCCCTCGGTTTCTCCATAGGAATTCCTAGTTGATTATCTGGAGCCCTTGGGTTCTCCCCTTTCTTCCAAGTCCAAGGCGGTCCCAGAACCCAACCATGATTCGGGGGTTTGGGTCAGCCCCGAGGATGTCGTGGATCTCGTCCCGTACGTTCCAAAGAATATATTTGCTTCTCGGGTCTCCCCTCATACCCGAACTCTTGGCTGCCACCTGAGACACCCTCTTATGGGTAGTCTTTCAAGGATGATGGTCCCGATGCCAATGATCCTTCCGCTCAAGGTTGTGGTTCATGCGGATAGCGGTACAGAGCTGATCCAGTGGTCGATGGTGACATTTTCGCAGGTTTCAGGATGACTCTATGGGGGTTTCTCCTCTCCCCCCGTGGTGACCTCCCACCTGCGACTCCTGGGTGGACCTTCACCCAGCTCAGAATACCCCAGGGAAGATGGGGTAATTCCAGCGACCTGTAATAGGAGAAAACGTAACATGAGTAGGTCAGTGAGACATGTATCTCCATCTTTATTATTACCCAAAGGGTCCAGGGTGTGTACTAGATCCAAATTCAAAATACATCAAGGGCATGTGGCATCCGTATTTTAGAAGGCTAAATGCTCTGGAGCCAGTCCCAGGGCCCTCTCCTTTTAAATGATACCCTTAATAATCTGGAATGCTCGGGGGGATAGGTGAACGAGTTAAGTCGGACTTTATTTCATCTCAAATTCCCACTCAAAAAGAAGTAGTGGTGGCCATCGTAAAAAAAAAGACAGATCCCCAACAGAATTGGGGAGTTCTCCAAGAAGCTACGCATGCACGGGAGTATGCTGGTTGAATCGACCAATAAACATATTTGGAACTTTTGAAAAAATATGTGCACTGTAGAAATGATCCAAGCTGAGGACCAGTTCCTCTCTGTGAAGGTAACCCTTGGCCTTATTTCCTTCTGTGTTTCCTTTGTGTATTTGAGTTGCAACATGCATGTGCAGGCTTCCTTGTGGGAGGATCTAATGATGTTCGACCCTGGACCTGATCCGAGGGTTGTGGGGGGGGGGGGGGGTTTAATGTTGTGACAAATCCGGATGAAAGAAAGGGGAGAGGACCTTTTAACAGGGAATCTAGCCTTTCTTTTTTTTGTTTCATGGATGCGAAGGGTATTTCAGATTGGGTTTCGTGGGTGACAATTTTACATGGTGAAACAACCAGCAGGGGCCATACCGCTCTTGGAGCCATCTGGACCAGTGTCAGGCTAACGTTCATGAATTATCTATCTTCTCCAGCACTAAAGTGACTGATTTGGTGCGGGGGATCTCAGACCACTCTCCTCTTATCATCTCCTTGGAATCCTCGCACCAATATCAGTAGTGTTTCAGGTACAAAAATATGTGGGAGGATAGCACGAGGTACCATGAACTGGTTAGTTCTGTTTGGAAGGCACCTTGACAAGGGAACAAATAGAAATTCCTTCACTGGAAACTGTGCAGGATGAGTCTTGAGCTACAATAATGGTCTATAAACATCGCTTCACCAGAAGAGGATCTTAAAACCGTTATGGAGGAGGTTTAACATTTGGAAGAAATCTTGGAGGATGTATGGGATGATCAGGACTTTGACGAGATCGCGGGGAAGAAGGGCCTCATGTCTGTGTTATTTATGAAATACGAACGCCTGGATTGGTAAAGGGCTAGGGTCAAGTGGATAAATGAGGGAGATATGAACTTGGACTTCTTTCATGTGGGTATTAAAGAGAGGCCTAAGATGGTCAATCCGAAAATCCTCCTGGAAGATGGGTCCATCACGGACAACAGGGACACGGTGGGGGGCATGGCCAACACCTTCTTTCAAGATCTTCTAGCTGGTCCCAATGAACGCCTACCAAATGGATATCCTTTAAAGCCCTCAGACATTTATGACATCATCCCCATCCTTGCGACTGACCAGACTAATGAACGCCTTGGTGCTCAGCCTGATGAGCTGGAGATTAAGGAGGCGCTCATACATTTGAACCTAGAGAGCACTGCGGGTCCTAACAGGTTTCCTGCCACTTTCTACAGGGCCTCGTGGGAATTTATTAAGGGAGATCTGATCGCTGTCATCCAATATTTCTTTTGAGGGGGGTGTCGTCCCAGAGATGCCTGCGCCACGACCCTTGTTCTCCTTCCCAAGATCAGGAGCCGCTCTTCAATATCGCACTACCGCTGGGTAAGTATGTGTAACGTGCCATACAAGACCGTGGCCAGTATTATTAACTACCGATTGGCAGTTCATCTACCTCGGTGGATATCCCTAGAAAAGCATGACTTTATCAAAGGTTGCTCGATTCAGGAATCCATCGCCCTTTCCCAGGAGATTCTTAACGACTTCAACATCAAAACCTGTGGATCTAACTTGATCATCAAACTGGATATAAGCAAGGAATATGATTGGGTGGAATAGAGCTTCATAAACATAGTGTTGTCTGGTATGGGTATAATCTCTCGGAATTTTGATATTATCTTTCACTACTTCAGTTTTTCTTGGCTCTTGGTGAATTTCATGGTAAAGTCTTACAGTTTCTACAAGTCTACCCAAGGCATCAAACAAGGGGACCCTATCTCACCATCGCTGTTCATCATCATTCAGGATATTTTGAGCCAGCTCATCCAGAGGACTATCAATAATGGAGCCATTCTGCTGTATCATCATCGATCAAGGCCCCCGACAATATCCTACCTTATATTTGCCGATGACCACATCTTATTCCTAAATAGCAAGAGCAGATCAATATGAATTCTGAATGGAGTGCTGGAGAAATACTGTCGTGGGAGTGGCTATTCCATCAACAAGGGGAAAATTGATTTCTTTATCTCCCATAAGTTCTCCCCCGAGAGATTTCAAACTGTTAGTAGTCTGCTTGGAATACAAAGGGGCGAGTTTCCTATGGTTTATCTAGGTGCGCCTGTCTCGTCTGGGAGACTTCGGATTCGGGACTTCGACGGACTCTACACCAGGGTTTTAGATAGGGTGTTTAACTAGAAAAATAAATTCTTATCCTTTGGTGGATGCATTTCCCTAGTGAACAACATTCTGGTGGCCTCTTCGATTCATGGTCTGTCCTCCGTCAAAGTTCCCAAGGGTGTTATTAAATCAATTGATAGGATACTTGCCAATTTCATATGGGATCCGCTATCGGAGAGAAAGAAACACTGGGTAGCCTGGGGGGAAATGGCGTGACCTGTGAATGAAGGAGGCATTGAGGTGCGCAACCTGGAGGATACTCTTTATTACATGCATGAGAGGATTTCATGGAGTGTCTTGGAATAGCGTACCCTGTGGGGGACTATCATGCATGCATACATGACGTGCCTTAGCGCTCCGAGGGAGGGGAATCTTTCTTCCCTTGGTTGGTGATAGGCCCTATTATTGAGATCCTTTGTCCCTTTTTGAGATGGGTGGTGGGGCGGGGAGAGATATCCTTCTCGCATCAAGATTGGTGTGGCACAGTGCTAGGTTTCCCTGGATTCCCGGATACGAATATTTCACTCAAGGCGGCCAGCCTCTTTCCTAGCTTCACTGAATTGATTTTGGATAAGAAACAATAGCAGTGTTTTCAACTCATTGCGATTAATGAAGAGGAGGAAAAGTGTGTGTTCACAGCCTCCTCCTCGGGCCTGTTATCGTCGAAGGATTTCCACTGCATTTTTAATGGGCAGGAGTAGAACGAGGGCTGGGATGAGCTTCTATGGGTGAAAAAAATCAGCACCAAGATCAACTTCCTCACCTGGAGGATTTGTAACAAAGGCCTCCCGACGGATGAAAATATCCATAGGTGTGGTATACCCCTTGCATCCAGGTGCGTATGCAATAGTGTTCATAGTGAGGAGAGCACTGGCCATCTGTTCTTCGACAGTGACTGGGAACGCGAGGTCTGGAAAATCCTAGGGGACTTCTCTACATTACTTCCCACAGACGGTTCCTTCACTTCCTTTCTTGATATGTGGTTCCAAGGTTCTGAGGGAAGAGGTCCGGATAGGGTGGCCCTTGAAGTAGTGCTGCATGTGGGGTGCTGGACCATTTGGCGGGCTTGGAATAAATCGAAGCACGAGGGGGTGGGGGTTTCAACTCGTGCCAATATTGTTTGGGAAAAAAATATACTACTGGATCTGAACATAGCTGTGAGGACATGGAAGGTAGCCCCTTTGTTTCATCGGCTCCAAATGGGCTCCAATATGGACATGGAACCTAGAAGCATGGAAGGAAATTGGGTTCGATGGAAGACTCCTTCAGTGGGTTTGAAACATAATACAGATGTCTCTTGCGTCCAAGGGATCCTGCATGAAGGAGGAGTGGTATGTGACCACAATGGTTCAGTTTAACTCGCTTTCTCGGCCAGGGTGGGCCATGGGTCTTCTCTGCAAGTGGAGGTGAAGGAAATTCTCACAGGGCTCAACCATTGCATGTAAAAGGGTCTAGAAATCACTAAAATTGAAATAGACTCCATTATTGTGCACAACTCCTTGAAATGGTACACCGAGTCTCCTTGGTCAATTAAATATGTCATCAGAAAATGTAGAAGTATGATTAATACTGGAGTGAGTATCCTTCACACCTGGAGAGAAGGAAACAAGGTCGCGGATCACTTAGCCGCAGAGGACGTCAACAGCATAGAGGAGGTGTTTCTTCACAATACAGGGAGTATCCAGCCCGAGGGGATTGACTGTATCACATGGGATGTACTAGGTCTTCATCACCTCACACCACCCTAGGCTGTCTTGGCTAAGGTGGGGAGGGGTCTTCCCTCAGGTCCTCTTTTGTTTTTCTTATCTTTCCCTTTCCCTTCTGTTTTTTCTTTTGTACTTTTCCCCTCTTTCAATAAAAATTACATGATAATGATGATGATAGCAGGGGAATTAGTAAGACCAAATGGCATCACTATAAATTCATAGTGTCCATACCTTGTACAGAAATCCATCTTTTGTATATCCTCTATTTTGACCCTTAATTGATGATACCCTGAACGAAGATCAATCTTGGAAACGTATTGAGCTCCTCGTAGTTGGTCAAATAAGTCATTAATGCGTGGGAGAGGATATGTTTTCTTGATAGTAATCTTTTTAGGTTCTCGATAATCAGTGCAGAGTCTCATTGATCCATCTTTCTTCTTAAAAAACAGAACAGGTTCTCCCCAAGGTGATGCACTAGGGCGTATGAATCCCTTATCAAGATTCTCTTGGTGTTGGTTCTTCATTTACTGCAACTCAATTTGGTCCATTATATAATGTGTCTTTGAAATGGTAATAGCACCTGATATGAGTTTTAATGAAAAGTAAACTTCACGATTCGGTGGAAGACCTAGAAATTCCTCTATAAAGACATCATCAAACTCCCATAAAATGGGAATATTCTTAATCGTGAGTTTCTCTCCAACCATTTGAGATAAATAACCTTAATTTATTAGAATCAAGACCCATAAGATGGAAGAAATTTCCACTGGAAGGTTATATTCATCCTTGCATCAGTAGATGATCATAGATTAATTAGGAATATGAAATGTGACTTTACTTCTTTGGAAATCGATATGAGCTCTATATTAGGAAAGCCAATCCATGCCAAGAATCACATCAAATTCCACTATAGGAAGGATCACAAGATTTGTAGGAAGCACTTTCCCACAAAAATCAATTGGAGAAGAATTATAAACTTTTGATGCAACTGTTGTGCCATTAGGATTTGTCACAGATAACTCCACAACTAATTATTGAGGTAGTATGGTGATACCCTTAGAAAATTTTTCAGAAATAAAAGAGTGGGTGGTTCCAGAATCAAATAAAACATTTTCTACTTTAGAGTGGATGGTAAGTGTACATTTCACCACTTAGTTATCATACTACACATCACCGATAGAAATTTCATGTGACATTCCTTTGTATTTGGCCTTAAGAGTTTGTTAACGTCGATCATCATCAACAACCCTTGGATTAGGGCATTGATTAGCATAATGCCCATTTCCTTGCACTTGTAATGTTGAAGTGTAGTAGGTGGATTCTGTGTGGCCTTTTCTTTGTTCTCATCACTAGAAATATTTTTCCCATTATTGCGGCATTTAAATTCTCAATGACCTTGTTTTCCACATTTGGAACATTTATTTGTCCCTTTAAGACAATTTCCTCCATATTTCTTTACACACTTTGAGCATAAGGAAAAACTCATCTTCATTTCTGTGTGGTCTTTATATTTCCCTTTGAATTACATTTTCCTCTTATTATCAAACCCATGTGACTAATGGGTTACTCTAATATCCATCTCAACCTTGAGATCACAATGAACAATTTTTTTGTAGATATTGAAGTCCCTTATGGCTATCTCCCTTCAAAGACATGGTTTTAAGCCACTAAAGAATCGATCGATCTTACTCTCAGGTAGGATAATAATTCCGGAAGCATACCTTTCAAGTCTTGTAAAATTTTCTTCATATGTACCAACAGATTCATCATCCTTTTGCTTTAGTTCAAGAAACTCCTTCTCCATCTTCATTCAAAAACTACGAGGGAAGTACTTATTGAAAAATATGTTCTTGAACTCGTCCCATTCCATGGAATCAATTTTTTCTCTTTGCCTCGTATTCCTGATAAGATTACTTCATTGATCACCTTCACCTTCCAAATGATATACTACTAAGATTACTTTATCATGTTTAGAATATTGAAGAACTGAAAATATCTTTTCAGTGGTACTGATCCATTGTTCACTAACTAATGGATCTATAGACCTGCTGAATGAGGGTGGACACTGCCTCATGAAGGATTCAAAAAAATGTTTCTCCTTCTTTTGCTTGTTTAGAAGTTATGAATGATTCATAGCTTGAGAAAGTTGTGTCAGCAAGGCTATAAGATTTTTCATTCCATCTCCCATAACATTTGGTTTCTCAGGGGGAAAATCATTGCATTGCCTATCACATTTAGCATTAACACAGTTCCTTCGAGTTCCAGCCATTGACTAAAACAAATAAGCATAGTGTGAGAAACACTAATCATAACTGGAAAACCACATAATCAAGAATAAAATTTCACACCTAAGGTCTTATCATAGGTTATTAATGGATATTTCTAAAACACTAATTTTGTGTTCTATGCTTAAACATATCCTTAGGGTTCTTATTAAGTCTTTCACATCCCGTTTCTAAAGGTTAAATATACCCTTACTCTGATACCAAATAAAAGACCCATAATTTAAATACATTTTTATTACTTCCGAATTAAAGCATACTTATTACTATATATAAAAAACCATGATAGGACAGTATAGGTATAGTGTCTTTAGAAACTGGGAAAACATAAACAACAGGTTCAAAAAGAATCTACACTGTGTCCCATTTATTTCATCATATCTAGAGTCCCTTTTGGAATATCCTACTTAATACCCTTATTCCTGACCTAGGGAATAGAAATCATACAAATGGGTGAGGTCAAATGCTCATAAAGGGTAAACAAAGTAAATATCAATGATATCATATTCATAAGAACATTACATATTGAAAATCATAACCTGCAAAAGAGATCATAATATCATAACATGGGATAAATCATAGTAGTGAAATGTAATCCCAATAATAATAACATAAATCATGAAACGTTGTGGCATACACACATAATCATAGAAAATCATTTCTTATTAGTCAAGACTCATTTCCCAGACTATCATAGCGAACAAAGTCCATTTCTGAATCGAGTTCACTCCTCGTTCCAGTTATGTATCACTGAACTGATTTAACTTGCCATTCCATCCATGTCTATCTCATGAGATATAAATCTTTACCCAAATAATTGTAGGGAGATATAGGTCCCACCCATCTCATAATTAAACCATTCTTATGTGTGCCACAAAATCATAAATCATATATCATAGCATGACCCATGTAATAAAAATGGGATTCTTAAACATCATGCCATCATAAAATAATCCATATAAGATAAAAGGACTTAATAAAAAATAATTCCATCATGAAATAATCGAATCAATGTAAAAATAGGTATATAAACAGAACTATATATTATCTTAGATGGAAAATAATTTTGATAAAACACTTGAATTCTATTCTTGAGGAAAATATCCTTTCTACATCAAAAACATTGTTCTTTTATTAACATGTCATACAATTTTAAACTAAAAGAAGTTAATTAAAAATAAACTTGAAAACATGTAATGGAAGCTTCATGGAAATAATGTTCTATGAAATCATTAAAATCCATTCATGCCATATAAGTTAAAAAAACATTCTTCTCGTACTTTGGCCAGAAAATTCAAAAATTATATCATACTGAAAACAAAAAAAGATTACTTTATTATCTTTTAATAAAAATTAAAAAATAGGTAAAATTGGATTTAAACAATTTTAGGAAGATAGAAATAATATTACATATTGAAGAAACATGGATGTGGATGATAAATATTCCCTAGTAAATTCTGAAGTATAAACAATCTCTGATAAAGATGAGATTGTGAGATTTTCCCTTACCTTAGGTCTGATATGCTTTGTACGTATCCGAAACTCCTATATAATCATTTAAATAATGTCATTGACATATTCCAGAATCATATTAATTGTTATGATATCATATATGGTCATATTATTATCTTCTTATGAGTAATATTTCATTGCTACTTGTTATTCAGGTGTTCATTACATTATGTTCTTATGCATGTTTTATTGAATAAATTTTTATTCCTCTTTTTAGGTTATAGATAACTCATTTAAAGAATTTTATTAGTGTAATATATATCATATTTATTCATTCAATTCATTTATATAATCATGGATTAATGAAGATCATGTAGAATGAATCACATCACACCGTGGAGACGGTAAGCCGTATGTATGCACGAGCGACGATATAGTTCCCATAAATATTTAATAGTATTTGAGTGAATGATAGAATGTCTCAGAATTAGTATAATTTTATAATAATCATATATAGTTATTCTTTACACCATTATACCCATCCAAGTAAGGTGGTGGTGGAAAACAGATTACACCACAGCGTGGAGACGGTATTCCGTACGTACGCACGCGATTTCATTTTCCGTAGGATGGATAGAAGGTTAAATAGGGTTGTTCCATATTTATAATAACATATCAGTATATGAGTTATATGGATTTTATTAATTTAATGATGAAACAAATAAAGAAGAAGAAGTATAAGAAGAAAGAAATTGTAAAGGATCGGTAAAGGATATTACCTCTTCTTTGACACGCCTCTTCTTAACATCATCTTTGGGCACTAAAGATGGTCCTTGAAAAAGAACATGACCTCTAGTATGTTACTAGGGAAGTGGAGAAGAGAAATTGGTAGGGGTTGGACGATTTTTAAGGTTCAAATTGGTGTGAGGAGGAGAGGGAGGAGGTTCCCTTTTATAAGGGAGGAGAGGGGCACCTTAGAAAAACTTAAAATATTATTTTATAATAAATTCATATTCAGTTTATAATGGCTCCAAAGTGACTTATTTAAAGGCTAGGGTTGGGATCAGTCTAATTACCCCCAACCAATAGGTTCTAGACATGTTTAGGTTACCATTTTAACCTTATCAGTTAGATTTAACTCTAAGCTAAATAATTTATCTTTTACCGTGTCTTCTTGTATTCTTACACTGTATGGTTAATAAACTTACTATAAACTGCCAATCGAACCTCAATTGGTTCCTTAATGTCATATATATTATTATATAAGTCTTTTGGCCAAACCTTAGATTTTTAGGAATATAATAACAATTAATAATATAATATTTGTTTTAAAAACTCTTTTATGTCAATTTTGACAATATTTGTTATTTTGTTTTTATAATTCATAACAACATTATTACTTAAAAACAATTAAATTAACCGACCCTAATATGTTATATTAACCTATAAAATTAGTGGAATTCATAATAAGTCTCAAATTAAATTTATTTGTGTATTTATAATATCCAATATGTTAATATTTCATTAATAAGGTAATTATTGCATTATCATTGTGTCGTATTAAATTATTTAAGGTATAAAAATTATAAATGAAATACCATTATGTAGGTAACAACTTTATATTTCTAATTAATATATATAGTCGAAATTATCTTACGTATAACACTATTTTAAAAATGTTTTACTTATTAAACTTTGATTTTAATTCTTTTAACTCTTCTTTGAAATAAATAATAATAAATGTCCTAATCTAATCCAAGGGGACCTAAAGGGTCATATTTTATTCCTAAGGCTGTTTTTGGTAGAATTACACTTATCCAATAGAATTAGGACATTTTTTGGGTAATAATAATATCATTTTTACCCTTAATTACCCTATTTACTTTTAACCATTGTAAATAAAAGTAAAAAGTTACTATTCACTAAAAAAATATTTTTATCTTATTGAACCACATTTTACTTACTGATATCAACTGTGTCTCTCGTATTTTTGAAATTCTACTCAAAGATAGGGTAAAATTATGTTTTATGTAAATTTGCAAATTCTCTTAGAAGGTGGGTAAAAGACGATAAAAAGTTCAATAAAATTTTCATATATCTAAAATTGTTATAAAATAACTCCAATGAATTACATTGAAATTATATATGAATTATGTATCAATTTTTACCTAAATTAAATTTAAATAAAATAAATAATTATTTAAATAAAAATTCGGTTTTAAACTATAACTCATTGTTTTTCACTATTCATCAAAAATTGAATGTTTTCAGAAAAATACCAAAAATTCACCCTAAGATAATTTTGATATTTCAAATCCAAAAATGAAGTCCATTTTTAAAGATAATATTTATAAAATTTCAAAAAGTGGGTATTACTATTCATAACGACTAGTTTATATAATATTTTAATAACATATCATTGTTTAGTGAAACTCGGTATTGCTTACAACGCAAGTTATCGAGGAAGGTTGATCTTGCGTGTAACGCAAGCCATTATAGTGTTGTGTGTAGTGAAAGATTCTTTTGGTGTTGCGTATAACATAATACATAAAAACAAAATATTTCTCATAAAATCTCATGGTGTTACAATATATTTGTGTGATAAGGATTAATTCAATCATATTTTTAAATTTATTGATAAAATATAATATAAAACAGAAATAAAAATTACTACTTAATATAGTAATCACATAAAAAACAAACAAATAATAGAGTAATAATTCAAAAGTCATGCACCCCTCAAAAGATATCAGAATTCACTATTTTAACCTAAATCAAACGAAGAATAGTAAACCTAATTAAAGGTATCCTCAACTTTAACCAATCAAAAGCTCTATATTCCAATCCAATAGAATTACTCAACTTAACCTATCATAAGGTATCCGAACATTTCTACAATCCACAAGCTCAATTCTGTCTTCCAAACAGAATCTATCAATCAGTATAAATAGTAGAAAACAACACTTATAATACCAGATTCTTAAATATGTCTTCCCTCTAAAATCTCTTAACTGACCAGATCAAGAACTCATCGATTACAAAAATATTCTAAGAGATTTAAAATGAAAATATCTCAAAAGAAATCTTAGCTAAAAAACTCAAGAAGAAAATAAAATTGATTAAATCTTAGACAGATATGTTTTTATATTATTCGAGTGATTTAATGATCTTAATGTGTATTGTTTATTATATATCTATATTTTTTTGTCCTCTAATCTGAATTATGGTTTATAAGTAATACACTAATGGTTGGATTTCATATTATTCGAGATCAGTTTTAACTATTTCAGAAGTTCCCTTATCATTATCTGATGAACTCAACAATATTTCCCATTTTATGATAATTTCAATTTTTCACCAGTATAGTGCCCATATATCCGACAAAAATTATATGGATAGAAAACATAGTCCTTTAGATTTTGACACTAAATTACTACAAAATTTAGGTTACTAGTTTTTGGTTCTCCATAAAAAATATATAATTTAAGTTAAAATGGAAACATGAATGTTATATAATTTTTAAAACCAAGTATAAATAAAGTCAATGACTCAAAACTTTCCTCTTCTCCCTATCCATCTCTTCCTGGCTCCATTGTTGATCTTGACCGCTACCTCTATGGTGGTTGGTTACTTTGTTGGTGACATATGAGGGATGAAATTGTTTTGGTTGCATCTCTATTATATCTTATATTTCTATAATAATCTAGTTTGTATTAGTCAGTGAATTTAGAACAATATTTCCTCACCTTTAGAACTTAGTATTCTTTAGACATAATATTAACTCAATAATCATTTGATATAAAAGTTTCTACCTATAAATCAAATTATCTTAAACTTTAAACTTCTTTTTTGACTTATGAATGATTCTAAAGATTCATCCAATGGTAAAACTATACTTTAATCTCCCCCTTTTTTGTAACTCTTCATCAACAATTGGAACTTAAATGTATTCCTTGATTAGATATAGTTTACACTACACAACTTCAGCACTCATTTAATTTTTTTTCAAATAAACACATTTAAAACAATTTGACCGAAAATTAATAATTCCATTTTGTCTATCTAACATCCAACTTTATTTCGTTTATAAATACACAATTTAATTCTAAATTCAATTTTATTCTTATACCCCTATTGATAATAAATTCAAATGAGTAATTTTAAGGTAAGGATATAGTTATTATTTTTTATTTTAAAACAAAACCTTTCATATTTCCCCCTTTATTATCTCACTTTCATGATATATACCACTTGAGAGAAATACCAATTGATCTTCTTAAGATAATTTTGACGTTATATTTAACATATAAATGAGACATTAATCAATACAATATAAGTCTACATGAGAAATGATTGGTGTAGATTATAGGGGAAAATAATATATAAAACAATATTTTCCATTAATTTCTAGTTTATGATACCAACTTAGAAATATTTTTTCCTCGGATTTTAAAAATATTGTAAAATAATATTCAACATTCTTCACACAACACGTATTAAAAATATTCAGGAAGAGCTGGTTTCACCATCATCAAGTTATTTATCTTTTTTTATCGAATAACCAACCTAACATTTTTTTGGAAATTATTTTTCCTATAAGGATATTATAACACACATCTTCAATAGAAAGATTCAATTTTAGGAATTTAAATATCTAGAAACACCTGATACAAAATGTATCAGAATTATAGATATTTATGAAATATAGATATATATTGGTTCCTCTTCTCTACTCCTGATAGTGGGGTAATATTTATCCATACTATTAACCATGGATGACTCCAATAGAAGTGTTTAAAAGAGTTTAAATGATACAATTAGAGGTCAAATAATTTATAATTGATATATTTATGGTTACTTTATAACTTTGATGAAATTTATTTCTTCAGGTATCCCACCAAATACACAAATAAACTTAAATTAAAAATATAAAAAATACAATATATATAGTAATAATATGATTTATCCTTTCCTTATTAGTTAGAGAAATATGATCATTACTCATTTCAAAGACCAAAATATACTTTCATTATAGTTCTAATCTCCTTTGGAAGCATCATCTTATCGATCACTTCAACATTCTTCTTAGTTGGAATTGGATTCGTTCCTTTAACAAAAAAATAATTTTTATTACGTTTTTTTCTTTAATTTCATTGCATATTACATCTATTCTATACATATGGTGAAACATAATTTAGGTAAATTCTAAAAACTATTCTTCTGTGTTCACTACTTTTTATATAATTTTTTTAGAATAAGTAGTTTTTAGTGATTTCCTGTTATTCATATATAATTATTTTTTCCAAGGATCCATGTCATGAATTAGTTAGATGCATACCCAAATATTTTACATATTCTACTTAACTTATCAACAACATTTGTGTTACCCCTTCTAGATAATGTGTAATGAAATTCATGTTCCTCATATTGAATATCATGAACTATACCAATACTAATATTTATTCTTTGGATGCATTTTTTATTTAAATCAACAGTTATACCTTTTATCTTCATTTACATGAACAATTTTCAATGATCCATGATTTAGACATTCCATCCATAGTAGAAGAATATATTATTTATTGAAGAGGTATCCTTTTCACCTTTCTTCATGGGTGTATTTGACTAGACACTCTTATCATGTTTGTTCCCTAAGGAATTATTTTATGATTTTTTTGTTTCTTTAATAATTATAGACCTATATTCACATTGGTATTTGAGTTGTGCTTGATTGGTACATACCAACAGTCATCATAAATGCGATCACTACTCTTTTAGTAATTATAGAAGTTTTAATGACCCTAAAGTAATTTTTTGGTATAGGGACTCATTTTTTTCAATGAATTATGCTTCTATATAGAATAATTCCTCTTTTATTTATCTCTTCCCCCATAATTAAATCCTTATCTAATTTTTATAAGTTAAAATAGTATGCCATAATTTAGTATCCATGTGTCTAAATCTATTAAAATATAAAAAATTTCTAGAAAATCATGATTTATTCCTCTATGTAATATTATGACTGAATTTAACACCTTTCTGTTTTTGAACTACACAACTCTTTGTTTGAGTTTTATGTGGGCATAAAATATTATTTATTTTCTATAAATTCACCTTTAATTATGTGGTTTATTTCTCATAATTATTTTCCACCAATTTTTTTACATAATATCATTTGGAACCTACAATATCCTTCAAAATGACATTAATATGAATGTTTTTTTGGAATAAGGGTTACATTTTGATAAGTGCTTATAATTGACTGATAATTTGATAACCTCAAGATATTATTTCCACTAATTTGATTATTTCTAGATAAAATAATATTATATGAATTATTCATGGGAAAGATTCTTTTCTCACCATGTTGGGATATTTTAGGTTGTGTCTCTTCATTATTGCTCAATTTCAATTCCTATTCAAGAAACATTATTTTTATGACAGTTTTATCATCTTCAAATGATTTCGTTTTTCTTTCAAAATGAATTTTAATATTATGAATCAAATAAAAATTATATTTTTTACTTACTATAAAATACATTCAGGCCCCTTTACCTTTTCATATTTCATTTTAAATAGAACATATTTAAAAAAAATAAAAGTTTTAGTAATTTATTAAAAATAATGGATATTATATTAACAATATTTGATTTTATTAAGTTTATAATCAGTTTTTTTAAAATTTTATTCATCTAGATAATGTTTTCAGGAAAGTATAATATAATATGTTCTAAAGATTTATCTTTTTTTTGTGAGAGTGTTTCACTATAGACAAGCCATAGCCTTGTATTTCTACTTATTTATTTCATCTGATATTATTTTTGTGTCATCATCAGTATGTTAATTAATAAACTAAAATATATGAATGATAAATTATAAAAGAAAATTATTAAAGTAATATTTATCTTGTAGTAGTGGTTTTAAAATATTTTAGTATATATATCCTATTTACTATATGAACCTGATTATTCATGAGGATGATTATTAATAGATTTACTTGATAAACTACCACATTAACTATAATAAATAGATGTGTTAAGATATTAATCCTTGAGTTATTTTTATATTTATTTTACTCATTATTATATCTATTCTTCAAGGTTTTATCTAAAACCTCCACATTAGCACATATAGAAATGGGATCTTAATTTTCTATTGATGGACCATTTGAATCTTCCTAAAATTTTCACTTCATATAAATATTATAAATACAATATAGATAAAAATTAGATCCATTCAGAGGTGGAACCTTATTTTATAGCACCTAATGATATTCCCAATGGATCACACAGTCACACTGAGGGAGAAGGTGGTGAATCAGGTGTGAAAAAATTTTCATAATTATTTTATCTCTTACTTTATTTCCATTTATATTCAAACCTCTACCACCAATTAATATGAATAGATATATTATTATCTCAAAATAAATCACATCTTACAAAATATATAATGTAACTAAATAGAACCATATTTTAATTTTATATGGTTCTCCACCAAGGTGGGTGACTACGTCTTTTCTATGTTTGGGTACAACCCAAGACACAAATTCTAAACTATAATGAAATATCAATTATAAGTTGTATGAAGAGGGTTTATATCCACATCCAAATACTTTACTATACTACGCAAGTGAATTGATATTTATAATTCCTCCGAATAATATTTATTTTCTCAAATAATGGGTCTTGGATAATATATGTATCCTCTAGTCTTCAATGATTCCAGTCAAGGAACTCATGGGAAATATCTTATGTTTTCTCTAAGATGACTATATATCAACTATATAATCATATTCATCAATAGTATGTCTTCAAAAACCCATGAATAAAAAATTTCAAATGTATGCACCTTGAACTTGTTCTATTAAAAATATTTCAATTATATAATTCCATTTCATCTTATTAGTAATAAATTATATATATATATATATATATATTAGGTGATTGGGGAGTAAAATTACATTAAACAATCACACACCACACACACATTCCAGAAAGGTAGTCCATAACCCCCAAGGGATAGACCACCCATCAATACTTATTTATTAAGTACATGCCCCAAAGGCCTAGTGAACATGAATCCCATTACATGAACCAAAGACCCATAAACTGACCTGAAGTCCCAACACAACATCATGTCCATGTCACCATTTTCCTGCATTATGCCGACATCACCACCTTCCCATTTCATGCCTACATTAATTCAAGTAACCAAACTTTCAAACCATATACATTGTAGGGAAATATAACCATACTTTATAACTTCTAGTTCATTAACATTCAAAGTTATTAATATTTTCAATCACTTAATCTTACAAAGTATAACCACACTAACATAGAATGTTCACATTTCTCACTTATTAACTTCCAAACACATATGTACGGGAATTGCAATTTTATTCTTAAAAATAATAAATTATATTATCACAAAAAATTATTTGAACCAATGTATCTTTATAACCTAACCAGGTCGACTCTTATAGACAATATTTACCTCACAAAACTCCACTTATAGTTCTATCTAATATAATTGATTCACATAAGTATATCACATATTGTAATTCATTTAACTAGTAGATCACATAACTCTCAGCATTCATACATAGATAACTATGTGAAGTTCTCAATATCTCCTTCACACAGTAGGTTCATGCATGAGATTGTTCACATAAATAGTCAACAAAAGAGTGTATTTCACATTGAAATATTCACTTGTAATATTTATATGAATAAATAGTACTCATAGCCTTATAAAAATGTTCAATGGATAATACCACTCTCAATACCTCACTTAAGAATTAGTAGGGGTAGTTATAAGATAGAAAGTTTCAAAACTCATATCTTCATAACTCCAAAAAAACTAAAACCACTCATTACATTTAGACTCAAGAAAACATGGTGCCTTTAATTCATAAACATATCTAGGTTCACTTGAAAAACTTACATGTGTGTTTTACGTACTCCCATGCATTTCATCCTTATACATTATCTTATCTTCTATAATGAATCTGTTTCTCAAATAACCTTAACTTCACTATATGATTTTTTCATGAAGATATGAAATCATGAATTAATATCATTAATATGAATTATCTAAACATCTGTACAGATGCACTTATCCTCACATACCTCAAAATTTTCCATGATACTAATCTAGTATTCTATACTCATCCATATAGATCATTTTTTTGATCAAAACAACTCAAATTATATTGGATAATGATAATAAAACCACTGTGATTTTATTACATTGATGATTCAGTGTAACATCATCATATTAAATGTCTAAAATATCTTCCAAATAATCTCACATAACCTTGGTATCATGATAATCTCCAATTTCATCTTGAGAATTTGTTTTTCATGAAACATAACTTCACTGAGCTTCTCAATAATTTGAATTATTCTATACATTGATATTTATGTTGACATCAATGGTGCATACCACCTCATAAAACTCTATCATTGTGGATATGAATGACCATGTGACATTGTATCTACCTGGTTGAACACATAAATGTTTTTATTTGAACTATGCCTATAAGATTGAGTCCCATATCTATATTTTATTTAGTTTACCAGTGGTATTTCATATAGATCATGCAATAAACACTTGTTGTCTTCCCCATGGGTTTTACTCATGCCTTGAATAATATTATAAGGTCTCACCCCACATTATGGATTTAATACTCCCTCACTTCTAACCCAAATTCGGGATTTGACTCTACTCCTTAAGAGGTTCTTACTGAAACTACCATTGAGCTCAGCCAATACCTCATAGGTTTCTCGTTGCTCTAGCGGTGAAGGATGAGGGATGTCCTACTTTTTACAGGCCTCTCAATTATACTTTATTTTTCTAAAATAATCCCTTTGGTAGTAGTTAGTATCTTATGAAAAATATTTCTGCATATTGAAACTTAACATTCTTTACACGTAAGATCATCCCATGAATCATTTAACATAATTACTTTTCTTAAAAATTAGCTTCTCTTCAACATCAAACTTCTTTTCCAATTTATGAATGATTCTCAAGAGTCTTATAATGAGAAAAAAATTAAAACATCAATAACCCCTTTTTATAACTCCTCATTAAACATTAGGAACATCAAGATCTTCCTTTATTAGGAATACTTCATATTTCATAATATCATTCTGCATTTAAGGAGAATATAGATTCATGGTATATTGGTAACACAAGAGTGAAATCTTTACTCTAAAAATTCTAGTGATACAAGTGTTGGTTACAAGACATAAAACATTTGTCGGTCCCATGTCGAATAATGTTTTTAATGATTTTCTTTAGATAAATCATTAAAACAGGATAAAAGAAACCCTAGAAGATAAAAAAATTGAATATGTTGACAAATAAATTATAATTGTTTTATAAATAACAATTTAAATAGATAGATAATTAATTATTCATTTATGAATATGGTTGAGCTTCTTGTTATGAAATTTATGTGCTAAATAATCCAAAAAATATTCTCTCTATTAGTATCCACACATGATCTATGAATATTGGAACTTTACTGATGGAAATTTGAGTGCTATCATAGAGGTATAAATAATCTTTCACCATTCAACATTGATCACAACATGAATTTCATTAGGCTTAAATAATTATTACTTCTTATCTTCGTCTTGAGTAGGATATGGAGGATGACAATCTCTCATTCTATAGAACATTATTGAGAGAATTCATTTAAATATAGATAATGTTCACTTGAGAGAATATTCTATGAAAAAAAATTAGCTTAACCATAGAAATGATATAAATTTTGTTATATAGTTATGGTTAGATAAATTGGTATTTAAAAAAGGCCCCAAACAAATTTATTAATTCATTGTAAACCCCATGTCCAATAATAATAATTATACTATTATTATTACAATTCATGGAATGTGAAAACTCACATATATATAAATATTATTTTATAAATTAATAAATGAATATTTATTTAAATGATATTAAATAGCATTTATCACTTCTATTCGAGCCCTTAACTCATCCTACCAATCATCCTCGACATTTAACGAATCTCAAATAATAAATATTTATTTAAATACATAAATATAAATATATTATTTGTTTAATAAATAAATAAATAAATATTATATTCCTTAATACATGAAAAATATTTATTTAATATTATATATATATTTCAAAATGAGATAAATTGTGATTAAATTTATGAGACCAACATAACCTAAATAATAATAATTACTTAGTCTAGAGAATAATATTTATTCTAAAATTAAATTGAAATATAATTTAACTATGATTCTAGATACACTTAGTGTGTGACCATCTATACCACTTTATTAGTGGAATTTGGTAGTCTTTCCTAAAGTATAAGATTAACATATATAAACATGTAAATGAATCCACATATAAATTCATTAATTTTACAATGACAACAACCTAATACATACTATTTCTATGTAATATAATCTCTTGGACTCGATACCTCATCAAGTAGGTTTCATATTTGTTTCATCACCCTATATATTTGAATATCATTCTTTGACTCTCTTAAACGAACTCATTGATAAATATCCATCCATGGTTGGAATTATAGAGTTTTATTTAAATCAAAGGCCTACGATATACAATTACTGTATTTGAATGGAAAAGTAATCTCTTGAATTATTCAAACAATTTCCTATGACTTTTGATGCACATGAAATATATTATTTATCAATGAGAATATGTTATCATTGTTTTAAAAAATAAATCCAAGTACGTGATTAGTGATATATGTTCGGTTCTAGTGAAAACACTCATGCACAATCATGCTGTTCCCATTTTGAGTTAGGGAAGACCTAATTTTGAAAGTATGGTGGTCCTTGAGACATTTATAATGACACCTTAAAATGTGTGTTGGTCAATCTGTTGGGATTTCAGACTCATCACTCCATTTCAAAGGGATTGGTGCATAGTCTTGGGAACTCTATTGGACTTAAGATGTTTTGATGAAACTTTACCAAAATTGAAAATGAGTTTTGTTACACCTGTTCCAATGATTTGATTGTATCCATACAGAGATGTGAAAATTTTTGTGTGGTAGATATTCTTTGAGTTTCTATTATTAGTTCATAATTCTTTGGTTTATAGAAACATGTTTGGGAACATTGAAATTTATCTCTCTTCTGGGAGGTGTTTGGTGTTATAGAGTAGGTATCAGGCTTGTATGAGTGGTTCTATATGTGTCATTGTGAATGGAATTAGAACCCATGTAGCTTAGTACTGATTAATGGGACACAACATAACTTTTAAGGTCATTTGATGACATTTTGAGAATATCTTAAAGGAATAAGGGTTTCTCAAGGTATTTTGTTTGTTTTAAAACCAAAATCAACTTAGTTATTTGTGATTTACATCAATGGTGATTAGAGAATGTTTACTGAATCAAGTGTGTTGAATGGAATTCATACAGATTGAGGTCAAGAGATAGATTCTACCAGTCTAATGCTATTAAATAGAGTTTTACCACTAAATAGTAATCCAAGTTCTCTCCCATATTTCATTAGATATATCATTCAATTAATTCAAAAATGATATTTCTTTTCTGTTCTTATAGTTCTGAACATCATGATTATTGAATTATCCCATAATTCTAGCTTTATTCAATAGTGAGAGAATAAATTTCTTATGTAAAAAGTTATACTATGAATATATATGGAGTTCACTAGATAATTGTTACTGGATGAAGGTGTGACTATAGAAATATTGTGCAATAAGTTTTTATAATGTATGTTTGACAAGTTTTATAATTTGAGTCCTTATTATAATGTGTTATCAGTTATATTTTTATAAAGTCTATCTATATAAGGTAGTTTGAAGAAGTGTGAAAAAAATGGGCTCTATGAAATGTCATTAGGTGGATAATGTAATGTGTAATTTTAAAAAGTCAACCAACAATGTTCAGTGGTTTTAATTTTGATATATGTTTTTTTGACTTAAGATATTGTAAATAATCATCAGCTAAGAAAACTCAAAATAATCAAATTGAGTGAACTATACGAACACTTTGTAATGATGTTGGGAAAAATATTTTTTAAGATGAGAAGTGAAGAATACTAAGAATGAATGAGAAGAATTATTCTAGTCATCAGATAGATAACTACATTTTATGCGATTAGATAAAAGTAATCATATAAGATTCATCAGTTAGTGGTTTACAAGTGAAGGAAATGATGAAAGCATTCTTAAGCAAATAATCCAATGGATGAAGTGTTATAAATAGAATTATGATTGGTTATTATGAATTTTTTTAGATCACTAGAAATAGTTTTTTTAATTAGAATTTTTTTGTGGATATGTACTTAACAAAATTATCCAAGGGATTTTAAAAATATTCTTAAAGATAGTAAATGTGACAATCTAAATATGATCATTCAACATCCAAAATATCATAGAGGAAATATTCTCGATTATTTAAGAGTATTAATAAAGTTTTATGATGAATGTTAATGTTGTATATTTAGTCAATCTTCTACTTTTTGGGAAGTTTTAATGCATCCAAATAAAGTAGGCTTCTGAATGGGACATGAAAAGATATGAGTGGGAGTTTATAATTTAAATTTTAATCTATCCATAAAATTTTGGTTATGTGAATACTATATAAAGTGGTGTTTTAGATAGAGAAAAAATCATATTTTTAATATTTGGGTGATGTTCTATCAAAGTGAAGAGTCAATTAGAAAGAAATTGGGAAAAACATCGACCAGACAGATACCAGACAAAGTATTCCTATAAAGATGTATTGTAAAAAAAAATGTTCAAATGAAATGAGAAAAACATGGATAAGTTGGTATTATATGAATACAATTATGATGCAATTATATGGATATGGTGTCAGATTGGTATTAGTCTACCGAGGAGACAATATATGGAGTACACCAAAAAGACACACCAAAAAGATTATTCCAGATGAAATTGTTGAGTAAAATTTTATCAGATAAAAGGATATTATTTCTTCAAAATTTGAATGAATGTAATGAAAAATAGTGACACCATACATGATATTATTGGTGATGGTTCTTATATTTGTTGCCAAACATTTTTATAACATTTATTTGTGTGAGGATCTTATGCACTATTGATTCACTATGGTGATATGAAAGTGAAATGATATTACCTACCTTATATAACCAATAAAAGGATTACTTTTTATTGGTGTATATAGTCTTAGATTATTTCCAAACCATGACTATGAATTGCTACTCTAATTGAGAAGAGATCCATGAAAATATATTTTTTCCTATGGTTGTGCATGGTTTCTTACTTTTTACCAGATTCATATATCACTAATAAGAGGTGAAAGTTGTTTATTAAGTAATAAAAAATAATAATATGTGATCACTAATTCACCCAACCCCACTCAGTGATTACCCAAATTTTGATTAGTCTTTTTATGTGGTATCATAGGGAATTTTTACTTTATTAAATCAGTACTAATTTTTTTTGAAAAAGAAACATTTCAAGGATGTTTAAAACACTGATATTAATAAGGGGTTTCCTATTTTTGATGAAAATATCTATCATATTTTAAACATAGAATATTTACTTATTATATTTCCATTAGATATGTTTTTATTGAAGTTTATATGGATATTTTCCCCCTCAAATAGAAGGTATTTTGTTAATAGAATTGATAAGAAGTTTCTAGAGAATAATGGGTGAGCCAAAAATGATATAATTTTATCACTCTGTGACAATGAATTTTTGAGGGTCAAGAGTTTTGGAATGACTAAATTCATCTAGGAACAGTTGAATAATATATATGAATGAATTTGAAAATAAAAAAATAAAATTTATAGATATAGAGATTGAATTATGATGATATGAAAATAGGTGAATATGAATATGTGAGTGACTTATTTATAAGAGTTAGTTATATTTTAATGACCATAAGACAGTTCAATAAGATGTTGTAAGATTCTTTTATTTTTAAAATAATTATTAAAATTCTTCCTAATAAATTTATTTCCAAGGTATCATCATTGTATAATAAAGATCCAAAAAATCAATCTATCTATAATCTATATAGGATTTAATTCACCTAGTAAATAAGAGGATAAAAGGTTATGAAGAAAAAATAAAATGATGATTGAGAAATTTCTTTCAAATCTACCAAGTGAGAAAAGTATAATAAATTTCTCTTTGAAAATGTTTGTGAATCTGACACTAAAGATGAGGTTTGATTGTTATTTATTTTTTATGACTTATGTTTATAAAAGGGTTTAAAATAAAATAGGTAAATATAAAGGGAAGTTACATCTGAATTGATTTAGTTTTGGATCCATTTTATATTTCATAGAAATTTTTTTTCGACCAAACAAAGATGAAGAAAATGATGAATATGATAGAAAGAAAATAATATCTCTCAAGATGAATGAAAAAAATCAAAGTCTTAATCTAAGGAAAAGGGAAAAAATTTATCTAAATATAAATGGAGAATGGTTCTATCTAAATGTGAGTAATTTGATGATAGTGAGATTGATTATGAAAACTATAATGATGACACTGCTGAAAAAAATACTCATTAATAAAGTGAATTTTGAGAAATTCCCTAGTGATTAATCTATCATATTTTAATAAGAATAGGTACTTATATAGAGTTAATTTTAAAGAGATAATTGATATAATTTATTTACAACATTGTTAAAATTGAAAATGAGAACATGAAAATAAAAAAGAAGATCTTTTAGAAACCAAATATGAATATTTTTTGAAGGATAAATAGAAGTTTCTAATATATAATGATGATATAATAAAGTTACTTGATGAAGTTAAACCCCAAAAAATTAATCTTGAATAAAAGATTAAGGTAATATAGATGGAATTCAATTGTGTTCAAAAAATTCTCATTGATGTTGAGAAATAAATAAAAAAATATAGAAAATTGGTTTCATAAGTTTGTGATATTTATAAGATGAGTAAACCTTATATGTTAAAAAAATAATCCTTAAAATGTTAACAACATTGTTAAATATGATCATATGAAAATGCAATTAAATAAGACTATGTTTTTGGAGAAAATAAAAAGGGTTAAAAATATTTAAATTTGTATGGTTTGATAGGATAAAATAAAAGATTATACTAATGGAGATCAAGATAAGGTTTAGATGAAATCTATGAAGAAGAATAAGTACTCAAAAGGTTACTAAAACTTTGGTACATAATCCATGATGTATAGAATGAAATATGATGGAAAGCGTGAACACAAATTTTAACAGTATATAATTTATAGAGTAAAATATAATTTCTATGGAAATTTCTGTTACTATGGATGATTTTTTTTCATATTGTGAAGATTTGTTTGTTCAATTAGAAATGCTACAATGAATCTAGGTGAACATGGAGGTAGAGTTTGAGGGGGATTCAACTCACTCAAATAATAAAACCTGAGAAAGTCTATATGCAGATTGAAAATATATTTAAACTCTTGGAAACCATTTGTGAAAGATTTAATCAAACTTAAAATATATTAAAATTTCTTTTCATGTTACCATAATGTTAAATTTTATACAAAGAATTTCCAAATCCACATGAGTAGGAAGAAAAAGGAAAGTAAAAAATCCTCATTTTTGGAAACACCTCTCAATTCTATAAATGGTGAATGACCATGGAGTTTATATAGTGAGTTATATTCACCCATGATCATAGATTTCATGTTTTGGATTAATGTGAAATATTAAAATGGTGTAATAGTGACTTCTTCAAATAAAAAGTTCCTCATAATCAATGGCATTTGATCTACTATCACTGGGTAAGAAAAGATAAAATCAAAAAGTTACTTGTCTGTTAATGGGGTCAATTTTTGTTAGTGTTCCAAAAAATTAGTGTTGATGTTGAAAGAGTTGTTTTTTGAAGATATGATTTCATTGTTAAATGACTTGATGGTTGTAAAGTTTCAATAAGATAGAAACAAAAAAATGAAAACCTATTTGAGGTTGATGATGTGTAATGTTCATGCTATCTAAGCACAATAGAATGAAATCATATTTGGTACAAAAGGATGGGGAATATGTGTCAAAGGAATATGACCAAGATAAAAATAAGATAAAGTATTCATGATATTCATAAGATGATAAAAAAAATTTATTGGTTTTCATACATATACCAAAAAAGGTAAGATTAAAAACACATCTCATAAGAAGGTTGTGATTTATTAAACTCACCCCGTGGAGTAGAAACAGTCTAATATATATGGAAAATTATAAATAAATCAATGATTTAAGATGAGTAATTTATTTCAATTATTGATGATTTTAATCACATTACATGCATTATATATTTAAAACATAATTTATATGCTCTCAAAATGTTTATTAATTTCACGAGAGGTGTTGAAAAATATTGTTGATATTTTAAGAAGAATATTCAAATTGATAATGGTTAAAAATACCCAACTATGGAATTTTTCACGAGTTTCTTGCATCATATACACCACAGTATTACATTGTTTTTGAACTATAAAATAAATGTTTGGTTGATATGGCACAAACTATATTTATCACACATGATACCTCTCACTACTTTTGGGGAAATCTTTTGGAGTAGAAGTTCATATTCAGAATTGATTCTTCTATAAGACTAACTCTGATATAATTCCTTAAAAAATTTATAACTAAGAAACCACATCTTTGAAATATGTATGTTTTTATTATATTCCTAGGATTATCAAATATAAGTGTGAGATTTGTTTGATCATTGATCACATAGGTGTTGAAATAATCTTTCTTGGCTATCCACCCAATGGTAGAGGATATAAGTTATATAATAATGAATAAGGAAATATTATTGGCTATATAGATGTAAAGGTTCTTAAACAATATGATAATCAAGTTTCATAAATAATTATGGATATTAAGGAAATAAAAGAAGAAGTGGTTGAAGATAAACTACCCTAAAATTTTCTTAATAAAAGAAATAACATTGAAGTCATGAATAATGATTATTTCGAATTAGCTATCTCTAGTGATGAGGAAGATTTATGTTCATCTAATCCTATGATAAACTAGAAATTGGAAGTCTAAAACATCATTGTAGATCAATGGAAACATGTTTATACTATAAATAATAGATGTTAGAATCACATACTTCCTTATATTCATTTGTTGAGAAAAAAAGTCGTTGATGAATATTTGGAGCATTAAGAGTGAATTGATTCCATAAATGAAGAGCTAGATCAGACTAAGCATAATTATAAAGGGGAACTTATACACAAGAAAACACTAATAATTTTATTGGTACAAAGTGGGTCTTCTGAAACAAGTTAAATAAAAAAGGGGAAGCGATAAGAAACAAGGCATGAATTATTTGTAAAGGTTACTCTCAAATTGAAGGAATTGATTTGGATGATACCGTTTCCCAAGGAGAAAGGATTAAAACGATTAGAATATTTCTTACTATTACTGAACAATGAAGATATAAGATATTTTGGATGCATATAATGTTTTATTTTATTAATGGATATCTAGAAGAAGAAGTTTATATTAAAAAACCTTGTAGATTCAAGCTCATATAAAATGAAAGTTATGTGTACAAGTTGAAGAATTTTTTTTATGGTTTAAAAGAATACCAGAGATCTTTGTATTATAAATCAGATAATTTCTTAAGTAATTTGTATTTTAAGAAAGGAATAGTTTATAGTAACATCTGCATAAAATAAAGTCAATAGGTTTACCTCATTTTGATTATTTATATTAATGATATAATATTTATAGTGAATAATGAATAAATGTGTGATAATATTACTAAGGAGATAAATAATAGTTTTGAAATTTATATACTAGGATAAATGAAATAATCTTTTAGATTAGAAATATCTCAAAAGAAGAATTACATTTTCATATCTCAAGAGAAGTATTCTTAGGAACATTTGAATACATGTTTCTTGGATGACTCAAATCCTCTTTCCACAACTATTTTAGTGGGAAAAAAGGTATCAAAAGATGGGGTAGGAAAGAAAATTGATCCTAAAAATTTTAGAATTTTTTTCAAATGATTCATATATCTAACGTATTCTGGTCCAGGTATAGTATATGATGTTACATTTGTTTCCTAGGTATTAGGGTGCTCCAATGTAATCTCTCCTTATGTATAGAAAAATAATTCATAGATTAATTAAAGGCATAATTGATTTCAAAAATAAAAAAAGAAATCTTAAAAAATATTTATTTGTTTGGTTATGTAAATACATATTAGTTAGGCTATATTGATTAAGAATGATCCATGTATGGTGGAGTTTTATTTTTAGATAAATATGAGTGATTTGGTATAAAAAAAGAAATATGATGTAAATCTTAACGCTGTATAATCTAACTATGTAAATGCTACTCAAGATAAAACATAATATATGTGGTTGAATATTAATTTGGAATATTTGTTAAATGATATGAAGCTTCCCCTTCTCCTGGTTTATGACTATCAAAGTTCTATAAATATTAGTAATATTCCTCTGAAATATTAATTTTCCAATCACATTGACATCAAATATTACTTTATCAATGAGAATATAGATAAGAGTGAATAAAAGTTTGAGTTTGTTACCAAAATGAAGAAACTTTATGAAATATTCAATACACCATTACTGAAGGAAAAGTTTCATAAGACGTGGTTCATAATGGGAGTTCAATATCCCTCTCTTAAAGGATATAGCATGTGAACTCATCCCCTCTCTAACCTTTTCTTTGGGTAGTGTTTTCTATGGATGAGAATTTTTTTTAACATAAATATATACATTGGTATGTGCTTAGCCTCTTTTTAAGGAAGATAATATATTTAGGGGGGTTTAAAAGTAGTAATCTATTATTTCAGTCTATGTAATCTATTTTAAGCGTTTTTTGAACTGTATGTATGAAAAGTTATTCTAGAAGGATGAAGTTGTTTTTATTAATGAATGTTCAATGTGAAATGAAAATATTTATATATATCTATGAAATTTTTCAATAATGGTGCAATAAAAGATTATTAAGTCACTAATTAAGGAAATCATGTTATTTTTGTTCAATGATTCTTGATTCCTACAATGATTTCACCCACATAGGATTAGAATTATTGGATAAGTAGTCCATTTATTGGGATTCAATGTTTTAGTGGTTTGTGATCATTGGTTTACAATAAAATCCAATGGGGTATATTATTGGGACCAAGATATTTAGAAATATTATATGAATAATCTGAATGAACAATTGTTACTCAAATTATTTTCTTTTATTATATAATATAAAAACCTTAATTTGTTTTATTTTCTTTAAAAATTTATTAGAAAATATTTATCCTGATTTTATTAGAAAAAATTCTAATAGATCGAGTTCATTAGATATATGCTACTGGTTTGATATGATCATTTAGAGTTGTTTTTATAAATTTTTATCCAAACATTCTATCATGTTTCATCTGAAATATATTTGAACAAAGTAAAAATTGATATTTCTTTTTTTATTACTGTTCTTAACATAATGAGTATAAAAAGATCTCATGATTCGATCTTATGTTTAAAGGGGGAGAGTAATGTTTGTTATGTACAGAGTTTATATTATGAAGATATCTAAAGTTCACCATAGAGTTGTTTTCTGAAAAATGTGTGGATTTAAAATGTTCTTTTTGGTTATGTTATATGAATTATGATGGGATGAGTTTAAAAATTTTATTTCTTGTTACAAAATACTATCATTTATTAGTTAAGTCTTTTGATATGAAGAAGTTTAAAGAAGTGTAAAATATTGGTCTCCATGTAATGTCATTAGATAAGGAAAATAAGATTTGAATTTTACATATTCATCCTATATTGTTCAAAATTTTGACTTTCAATATAAGTTATTTTGAAAGAAGGTTGTGTGAAGGATCATAGATATGGAAAACACAAAGTTATCAGATCAAGTGAACCAAATAGGCATTTGGAAATTTCATCAGGTACAAGATTATTTTAAGATGTGATGTGAATATGACTTAGAATGATTGAATATAATTAATTGAGTAATCATATAAAAAGCTTAATTTGATGTGATTTGACAAAGGTAACCATTTGAGGTTCTTTAATTAGTGGTTGCGATGTAAAGGAAACAATTGATGGTTTTTTGATGCAAGTCATCAGATGGATGAAGTGTATTGAAATAGTCTTCTGAGAGACTCCTATGTTGATGTTCATAAACACCAAATAAAGTATTATTGGTAGGAATATTTTTATATAGATATACTTATGGAAAGTTCAAAGGGATTTATAAAATCATTATAAAGATATTGAAAGTGATGATACAATGTCAATTATTCAACATTCCGAATATCACAGAGGGAAGATGCGGGACACACACCATATCTTAAGGAAGCTAAAAGATAAATGTTGTCATCGAGTCTTAAATAAATATATTACTTTTTAGGATGTTATAAATTGGTAAGATAATGGATGTTTCAGAGAAGTATGCACATAGATTTGAACAAGAGTTATTTTTCAAATTTTTGCCTCTTCTTAAAATTTTATATATGTGATGCCTATATAAAGGGGTACTGTACAACATGAATGGTGTGGATTTTTGAAAATAATAGTGTATCTATGTTTTAGTTAATAGTCGACCAGACAAACATTGTGATGAAATAGTAGTCAAAGAGGAACATGATATATAGTTTCTATCACGTTGTATTAGAAAAAAATTCTGAAAAGGAAATAATAAGAACCTAAATTAGTTTATATCAGATAAAAAATGTGTTGAGGAAATATGATAGAGAAGGTGTCATATTGGTATTATTTATATAAGAGTATTAAATGTATACTAGATTGATACACCATACGGAGCATACCAGATGGAATTTCTTGACAAACTACTGTTGAACGGAAGGAGGTTCTTACTTGTTAATGTACAAGAAAGTGAAGAACATATAAAAAGTTAAAGTGTGGAGAATGTTCTATAAACACAATGAACACATATTAAATCATATTTATGAAAGTTATTATATTTTTTATAATAAATTGTTATATATTTTATCGGTGTGAGGAATATATCCATCATTGATTTAATATAGTTCTATGAAAGTGAATAGATATTCCATACTTTTGGTAACCACTAAAAAGAATATTTTATAGTGTTTTTTGTGGTATTGGACTAATTTTAAACCATGAAAGGGACTAGATACTCTTATTTAGTAGAGAAACATGTAAATTTTTATGTTTCTTAGTTTTTATTGTTTTCTTATTTTCCAGAAGATTCATTTCTCAATAATAAAAGGTGAATGTTTTTCTTAATTAGGAGAACATAAAAGAGAAGATCAATGATTCAACCCTCCTGATATCAGTGATCAAATAGATCCTAATTAATCTTTTAACTTCATATTTATTAGTAACTAATATAGAGAAGTTATTGTTGGGGCCTATACCTAGTAGGAGGCCCATATTATCTTCCTCATGTTAGGCCATGAAGGAATATCATACTCATCACACGAGAGATGATGTATAAACCCTGGATCATCACCATAGGAAGATGATTCACCATATGATCATTAGAATACGGGAGGCATATGTTTTTCACATAGGGGTTATATGATCTTCACCTAGGGATGGATTATTTTGATCACATTATAATTATCACCAAATAAATTATTAGATAATACCATGATCACAACATGGGTCTATTAGACTCATCACATAAGAGACATATTACATAGGTTGAATATTACACATAACAGGATGCCTATATATGGATAAATAAGAGTAGTATCTTGACTTAAGGTTTTTTGGAATATCAGAGGAGAATCTCAATGAAAGGTGTATGTGAAGGATCCAAGAGGAGCATCTTGACACATGGTAATAATTGGTCATGTTATTATTATAACATAAGAATTTTTTCGGGATATTAGAATTGAACCCAAGGAATGTTTCATATGTATCATGGTTAACAAGAATAAAATTCTACATAGTTTGTGGTGTATTGTTTTATGTCATGTGTTAAGACCAGCCCATAGTGTTTAACATCCCTTGGTAAGGACATGAAATATGAAATTTAGAGTCATGTTTCTAGGAATAGAAAAATATTCTTATAACGAATTTCAATTAAACTATCAAAATGATCAACTAAACCTCTAACCCCATGTGAGTCATTTTTTGTGAGAGAAATAATATTTTAGATTTGATCAAATAAATTAAATGAGAGTGTACAATAAGGGATTGAGTAAGGCTTACATATTTATTCCTTCTAGATGGGATGAATGTTTAATCAAACGTGCGAAAATAGTTTACTACGTTGGGATTACAAAAGAGCTTCCCTTTATGGGTTCACTCTGAAAGATGATCCTAGGAAATGTATTCTTATAAAAACAAAATGAGTATATTTAATAAAGATGATTGTGTGGGTCTTATGAATATATGTTTACCTTAGATACATGACATAATAGGTATGTTAAGTGAAGGTATGATCATGGATTGCATTTTGTAGGTGGAACATGTGGGATGAATGTGTTGTAAAAGTAGAAAAATATAATACTAATAGAGGATTAAAAAATTACTCCCTATGATAGAGTTGGGGATTCCACCTAGGAGGAGGATCATGTGGGATAACCTATAATATCTTGACTAAAGGAATTTTGGGAATCCTAGAGGAGTATCTCAACTCAAAGTTATTGAGATAGTCAATATGAGTATCTTGAATCATGGTGTTCAGTATGATCAAGGTTGTATTTGCATATATTCAAATATAGAATGTGTATGACCCAACATGAAATGTGTACAATGAAAATCGTAATTTTTCATAGGAGTCAGTGTTAAAAATGAAGGTAATGGGTTAAAGGCCCATGATCAAAACCCATCATTGATCATGACTAGTGGTGTAAGGGAGGACCCACCATGGTAAAGACCCTTTGATATGTCTATGGAAGGATCATATTATTAGGATGATTCATCTATAAGCCTCACAAGAAGTGGCCTCACGTGATAAGTGAATGAACACTATAGAGGTGTGTGACCAGTGGCCTTAGGTGGGAGGTGTGTGCGGGAGGTTCACAACTACCAAGGTGGTGAGAAAGTTGTGTAATCATATAGGATATGTGTGTGGGAGGTGTGTGAGAATAGGTCTTTCATGAGAGATTCACTCCCATGGTATGTGTGTAAGAAGGGGGGTCATGTGGTAGGCTTGCAAGGAGGGTGTTCCTTGTGGTAGGTGGCACATGAATGGTATTCTCTTATGTGGTAGGTTCATTAGTATGGGGTCACATAGTTGTTTTTTGGAGGGGACTAGTCCATACAGTAGGAGGAACACATAAAAGATATGATCATACAGTAGGTGAATGAGAAGAAGTCTCACATGGTGCCTTTATATAGGGACTTTTACACATTGGAGGAGGAATGCACATGATATGTGCTCATGTTGTAGGTGCATGATCTGGGGGATCATGAGGTAGATTCATGGAGGGGACTCCATGAGATTATTTTATGAAGGACCTTTACTTTTCCTAGTTCATGATTGAGAATTACTTTATAATATTTCTAGAGGTCTCTATTTCCATAATGGATTTATCTGAGAGTGCTCTCCCCATTTTTATCTTCTCCCAAAATGGAAACCCCATGACTTAATTGGCAATTAATAGGTGAAATTATTTTCAAAATGGGATACCAAAAAATAGATTATACATGACCATGGAGGGTTCCCATTTTTTGGAATAATAACTGTAGCGTGTGATTATATAGTGTGTAGGTGTCCATAAGTATGCTCATATCAGAATCATGAAGGATGTTTATAGTCAGAGTGTGAGTGGGAATCCAAAATGGGGCCCATGTCTTTACTGTGATAGGAGGGCACAATCACATAGTGTGTGATTTTTTTGAGCTTGAGAATCTCAGAACCATAAATGAAGTGTGTGGTATTCCAAGAAAGTTCAATAACTATGAAATAAGACAATGTAAATTTTCCTTTTTCCAATTTTTCATCACGATGAAATGAATCTCAACATAAAATGGTCATAAAATTGATATTTATTTCCATTTTCGATCCATGAATAGTAGAATCAAATCCTAAAAATCTTACTATGAGCATATATATAGAGTTACCAAATAGAATGTTTTTAATGATAAGAAGTTCCTAGAAGACCCTCTATGATGTGTTTGAAGGCCTCAAAACCCTTTTTAATAGCAATTCATGAAATCCATATCCTAATCCTAGATGGAAGTTCTCACCACCACACCTCTATACTGAGAAATTTTTTCGGTGAATCTCTATTTCTTGATGTTTGAGAAATCATGCAACATGTAGAGATCCATTTTGATTCCTCTTTGGGCATGTAAATAATTTTTTACTGAAACTAGACTTTTGTTTTTAGAGTGAGGACTATTTTGTGCATTATATTGTAAAGTGTTTGGAACACATATTTTTATGAAACAACATTAATAATAATCTCAAGCACTAGGAAAAATATATCAATTCATAGATAAGAATATCCAATGACAAATATAACATGTGAAATACAATTATAGAATTTCAGGCTATAACAATTCTTATATCCATCCAACATTAACTTATTATTATTATTTCAAGATGGACAAATCCCAACACAGAACAAACCTAAGGAGGTCTAAAGTATTAGAGACCTAATGCGTCTGCCCTAAAAAATTTACCACATGCATGTGGAAGAGACCCCAGCCTGGAAAACAAAAAATTACGATCACCATTAGTAATTCCTGAGGCGAGGAAGTCAGCCACCATGTTCCCCTTGCACCATGTGTGACTACAAATCACCTGTGGATCAAATAGACGTTTTCACTTACGAATGATGTAGACAATGGTCCAAGTGATTTGGAACATCCCCTGCAGCGAACCATGGAGGATAGCTGAATTAGTCTCGATCGATTCTAACTTAATGTTGTGCGAGTGACAATGCTCAATACCTTTCAGCATCGCGGAAGCTTCCGCCATGAGGGAATCTCCTGCTCCAAAGCCATCACTGAAGGCCAGAATCACTGACCCTTTCGGATCACGAACCACTCCACCACCCCTCATAAAACCAGACACACATGACCCTTCCATGTTCAGCTTCAACCCACTATTCGGCGGATTCCATTTCACCCATCTGCCTCGCCTGTTAGCATCCTGTAAGGTGCAAACAGCAGAATTACCTGCCATGAAAACTATCAATGTAGGAATTTTTGTCCATACATTGATTAAAGGAACCAATTCGACCATGATGCACCTGGTTGTAACCATCATGGCCAGGTGCGATCTGGATGTGTCCCCGTGAAGTCTTTGGTTTCGGGTATTCCAGATGCTCCAACAACCGCAACAAGCAGCACTACCCGTGCCTTCTTCTCTGAAGCGTTATCTTCAGAACCGAAGAACCAAATTTGCAGAAATGTGGCAAGTGTGGCTGCCTGACTTCCCCACCCAAAAGCCTCACCCAGGTAACTCCAGACTGTAGTCGCCCAATCACTGGAAAAGAATAGATGATCGACCGACTCCTCCTTGTAAGCAATACAACAAAGACATTTAGATGCCAAAGAGATCCCTTTGTTCCCAACCTGTTCGTCATTTGGGAGAGTGTTGTTACAAAGATTCCAAAAAAGAAGTTGTATTTCACTGGAAGGTCGCCGCACCAAACTGTTCCACTCCATTGGTCGGGAATTCCATGGTTAAAAGACACCGAGAGGTACCCCTTAGTAGAGAAGGCACCCGAAGCCAACCCCGTAAAGATGAACTTGTCCAGTTCCTCGTTCAAGGTGAACTTTTCGGGTTCCTATATACCAATGGTTTTCTAGAACCATCTAAATATAGTCATTATATAATTATATACCAACCATTTATAAAACACATTGGTAAATAAAAACATATACTAATGATTAAGAAACATTAGTATAGGGATAAGAAATAAAAGGCATGGCCTCCAGTCCCCCTCCCCACCCATGATTCTTAATCCTCCCTACTTAAGAGGTAGCCTCCCTTATATTTTTTCTAGTTACCTCCCCTAATTAATTATTTTTATGATTATCTTCTTCTCAAACATAAAATTGGTGATTTGTAAGTGAATCATATTTTATACTAACCATCATTTTAATTTTTTTTCTATGTATCAAAACCTAACAGAGGTCCTATTAAGTCACGATTCTTCTAATTTTTTGAAGAATGGTTTGTTTAGGATATTTTTTTATAGTATTTAATGATAAATGTGTTTATATTATCTATATATGGGTTTTAATTTAGTTATTCATGAGTTTTATAAAAATCTAATATAACTTTAAATGTGTAATAAATATTGACTAATCATATAATTAATTATTGTAGTAATTTTTTTGTTTTGTTAATGTATTAGGGGGTTATGATATTATTAAATTAAATGATTCAATTTCAAAATTTAATGAATAAATTTCCTATATAAGTAATTACAATATGATATTATGTATTAGATATTTCATATTCCATGTCATATACATTGCTTTGGTTGTTAATAGTATGCATAAATTATAGAATATGTCTTCTGTTATTATTTTTGGATATCTACAAAAACGAAATAATGACTTTAGAATTAAAATTGGTATTTAGTTTATCAAATTGGATGTAACGCCCCAACCCTAGTTACCTAGAGTCGGTGCATTATTACATAACATTGGCATGATCACAAGAAAGATCAAATCTCGAAAGACCGTTTGGTTTAGTAGCCTTGGAAACACTAGATATATTCATAAAGTTTTACATTACATCATAAAGTGAAAAACTACTACAACAACATAATGTCTCCATAGTCCACACTATTATCCCCTCATAATGTCCCTGCAGGTCATTCAAAACTTACTTCTTCACATCCTGGGAAAAATAAAACATAGAAAAGGGGTGATCTCAAATTCCCAGTAAGGATAAAAATATAGCAGAAAATTTCAAAAATAAGAATAAACATTTAAGGCAATATATAACCAAAACAAAAGCCTTTTAAACATGAACTTCAACATAATATGGCAAAAGTAAAATGAAATAATTCTATTTACTTATTCACATGGATATTTACTAATAAAATAATCACATGCAATATCAATAACCACTTTCATAATGATGGAATGCATAATTCCAAACTATCATAACCACATAGCCAAGGCCTCGTGCCAAGACTACAAATAAGATTTTACCAAGGCCTTGTGCCAAGACACTAGATTGTCTCAGGAGACCTACCGATGCATCGAGGAGCTATAGCGGGCTCCACCCGTCACTTACTAAGTCCAATGCATTCCTATATGAAAAGGTTTAAACATAACATAAACATTCGTATTAAAACTAGCATACTAAATGTCAATACTTTCTCCATAAACCGTGAATGGTATAAAAATAACACATCCACAGTCAAACATATCACAAAACCTTGAATACATTATGGAACTTTTGTATCATAAGAAATCAACTTCATATAATCATAAAATCCATAAAAGGATGTTTACATAGATGAAATGAAAACTATTTGAGAGAAATATCTCTTTTTTTTGAAATCATTTAAAATTCAGACATTTATAAAGGAAGTAATTAAAAAAAGAGTTTTGAATCAAAGTGTCCCATACCACTTTGAAACTTTTGAAAGGAATTAACATTTTAAAAACATTCATGTCTATATAAATAAATCCTTAAAAACCATTTTGAAGACATGGAAATTAATTTAAAATATTTAGAAAGATAAATCTTTAAAACATTTAAAATTCTGATTTTGATAAAGAGTACCTTTCCAAAATTCTTAAAATATTCAATTTAAAATGATTTAAAAGTCACATAATTATAAAATAAAACATTTAATTTGAAAATGTCCTTGTAATCTTGTAAGGGAAGCTTTGATAATTTTATAATGGCGGTAAATAGCCGCACCCGCCGTATAAGTTAAAAAAACATTCTTACCTTAATTTTGTCAGAAAGGTTAAAAAGCACCTTGTTTGGAAAACAACGGAAAGATTCCTTTATAAACCTCTTATAAAAAGTCAAACAAGGGTATAAATGACTTTAACCCATATTATAGTAAATAGTAAAAATGTTTTGAAATTCATTTTTAAGAAACGTGGATGTGGATGATAAAGAGATCCCAGTAGATTATTACGTATAAACAACCTCGGATAATGAAGAGATTGCGAAATAAACCCTTACCTTGTAATTTTCTTTGGTTGGGGTAGGTTAACCTCCTGTATAATATTGAAATAATTTTCATTAAATTATACAAGGATCATATTCATTAATATGATATCATATATGATCTTTTAACATTGATTTGTTAATAATATCTTAGTATTATCGTTGTTTCGGGTGTTAACTTACTCATTTTCTTTAATATGTTTTGTTATGTAAGCCATGTTTGTAATGGATAGGTTGTATCATAATCATATACAGAATTATTTCAAGTCCTTAGATACTATTATTAATCATCAAATGAGAATTATACTTGAATGGATACGATGGAGAATGAATCTCATCGCGTTCGTGGAGACGGTAGTCCGTACGTACGCATGAGCGACAATATCATTCTTTTGATTTTAAAATAATATATAAATGGATGGTATATAATATATATAGAATCATTAACATGTTATATTTATTATTTACATGAGTTACACATCATTATTATACCCATCCAAAAAATACTATATTGAATAACAATTACACCACGACGTGGAGACGGTAAGCCGTACGTACGCACGTATGGTGACATGCTATTCAAAGGGTGAATAAAATACTGAATATGGTTGTACCATATTTATAATAACATAACAGTATATATATGATACTGGAGTTATTATTTTATAATGGTAATAACAAAGGATGAAGAAGTGGAAGAAGAAAGGAACTTGGAAAAAGGGTGGTGAAATCATTACCTCTTCTTCGGGTTCTTCCTTTTGATTTGATCAAAAGGGATCATTAGGTTGGCTTTCTGATCAAAATAAGGCCTCTAGGTTGTAGTGATGGAATTTGGGAGAGTATTTGGGTAGAGTTTGGCCAAAACAAAAGGCTTTTAAGGTGTGAAGTAATGAGAAGGATGAGTTCCCTTTTATAAGTGGGGTGAGGGGCACCTTTGGAAAAGATAGAAATATTAATTTATAATAAATTCATATTCGGTTTCTAATGGTTCCAAAGTTTATTATTTAAATGTTAAGGTGGGGATGGGTCGAAAACAACTCAACCAATAGAATTTAGACAATTTTGGGGCATTATATTAAACTTATCTGTAAATATTAACTCTTAGTTAATTAGTTTCACTTTTACAATGTCTCTTTGTATTATTATATAATATGGTTAATAAACTTACTATATACATCCAAGAGACCCCCAAGTGGTCCATTAATGATAATAAATATCATGATATAAGTATCTTGGCCGAACCTTATATTTTTAGGAATTTAATATCAATTAATAATATAATATTTGTTTTAAAAACTCTTTTATGTCAATTTTGACACTATTCAATAGATGATTTTTGTGAAACTCATAACAGAATGATTACTTCGAAAACATTTAATTAAATCATTACTAACATGTCATATTAACTTATAAAATTAGTGTAATTCATTAAAAGTCTCAAATTATATTTATTTGTGTATTTATAATATCAATTATTTTAATTTTCCACTATTATGGTAATTACTGCATCATAATTGTGTCATAAATAAAGTAAATTATTTAATGTCTAAAAATTATAAATAAACTATCATTATGTAGGAAATAGTTTTATATTTATAATGAATATTTATAGTCGAAAATCCAACATATATAACCCTATGTAAAAATTGTGTTTCTAAAAGATATATGTTTGTGTCATTTTTGTATTCATTTTAACTTAATTAAAATAAGGTGTCCCTATCACCTACAAGTGGCTCCATGAGGTCCCAAAATCGACCCAAAGATGCCTATGGTCTAACATGTATCAACCAATAAGGTTAGGACACGTTTTAGGGTAATGTAGTATTATTATAATATTATTTTTTAACCCTTATTTACCGGATTTACCCTTAACCATGGTAAATAAAATATTTACCGTAGTAATTATTCAAAATGTCTAAAATTAAAATTTACCTATTCACACAATATGAACATCCTGATTCCAAATATGGAATCCATTTTTCCAAATTCAAAACATAGAAGTGGCAGAAATTAATTTAAAAATAATTCCCGTTGTTAAAACAAAAAGCGTGTTTTTAAGATATAATAACTATCAAAAGATTGATACTTGTTTATGTTCGGTTTAATTGTGAAATTATGTTCAATGACCAACATTGTATTAAATGTTAAAAATATATTTCAAATATACTTTAAAACTTCTCAAATTCTTAATTTATCACTATTAAATATTTTGATTGAAAAAGTTGTTTTTAATTAAAATATAGTAATTTTCACTATTCATCAAAATATTAAAGTTATCCAAAAAGTACCAAAATTTCACCTTAGGGTAAATTAGACACTCCGAATCCAAAAATGAAGTCCATTTTGAAATATAAAATATATATAATTTCAAAAATTAGGTATTACTATTCATAATGGCTAGTTTGATCAGTTGTGGTGTGTGTTAAAACTCGAAGTTGCGTACAACACACGCTACGGTATTATTCAAAGGAAAGTGTACCGTGGAAGCTTGGGTTGTTTCATTTTAAATTTTTGATGTCCCCATTTAGTCAAAAAGTTTAAAATGTTGTATTTAAAAAGGGTTCACTATTAAAATTTGATAAAATTGCAATACTGAAAATGAATTTGTTCTTGCATTATATCTAAGAAACTCATAATATGGATTCTAAAATTATAAGGATTATATAAAGTTTAAAATTTAGTTAATACCATTCATAAACTCTTTTGAATGGCTTTTTTTTGTAAGTCATGGTGCGATTGAACTCGGTGTTGCGTGTAGTGCATGTTATTGATGTATTTTGAAGAAATAACACACTATGAAATCTTGGGGTGTTAAATTCTCCCCTCCTTCAATAAATTGCATCCTCGCAATTTGAAATTGTTCATCGAAAATAAAAGGTTGAAAATAGAAATTATCTTTGTGGGAAAACCCACATCGGAAATTGGGTTACTAAAATTTAGTCTTAATATGAGGAAAAGAGAAATGAAAGGGTCACCACCAAATTATGATCTCGATTAGGAGAACATTGGTGGAAATTAGAGACATATAATTGGAGGAAAAACATAAATATTTATAGGTAGTGATTGAGGTCATCAATCACAAACAAGTATAAAATTGAGGTCCTTAAATTCATCAGTCTATGATGATTTGAAATACCATCGGTTCAACAAAACATAGGGTATTGGGATAACACATTTTTTATGTTTCAAAATATATTAGTTGAAATCCCACATCGAAAAATGAATTAATAAGGTCTCTATTTAAAATTAAGAGTGGAAAATATGAAGATTACCGAAAATAACACATACTAGGGTTCCATGTAGAAAAATATGGATATGGAAGAGAAATATAAATATCAATTATCTGATGGAGAGTGGTAGAGAAAATGGCTATGAAAAGGCCAACAATCCCAAAGCCATAAATTAGTGATGATTTAAGGTACCATCTAGGACAACATTTTTGTTCTAATTTCCTTTTCTTAATGTTGAGGAATTTATTTATGATATTGGATAAAATCATAAGGAGGTATAATTACATTATAATTAGAGTTTTATCCATTAATAAATTTCTACCACAAACTCATCTTTCACTCTAAAAGATAATAGAACTTAAAAACATTCTATTTATACTATTCGTACAGGGTTCCAAAATAAATGAATTTATAATTCATCTACGAGATCTTTTTTAAAAAAACTACATTATTTAATCCAAGACATCTCATGGGACAGTGGTAGGTGATACACCCTTGTCGCCCTTTAGTTGCGGGTTCAAGTCTAGCGGCCTTACCGGTCGCGATGGGTTGTCGCCCGACCTCTGGGTTGTCCTTTTATGGAAATCCAAAATAATCCAAACTAGAACTATCCAAAATACTTCTGTCCAAACTCACAGTCCAAAATTTATAAGGAAGGTAAACATAATGTAGATCCTTTTACCCTGTAATAACATATTAATAACTTCATCATGTATTCTTTTAAAACACTGAAACATCCTGAATTACCATAATCCTTATTGATTACATTAATGCTCCCTTATTCCATATAGAATGCTGGATATACTTCATCAATCCAAATTTTTTTTAAACCCCAAAAATGATGGAATATAGAAATCATTAATCAGCTTCAAGGTAGTCAATAATATCCAATATAATTTATCCAAATCAATCATGTATTATTCTAAAATCACTAACTCAGTATCAGAACCATATTATGGTTTATCTTTCTCTCAACCATATATTTTCCAAAAATTTAACCTGTTATTGAGTCACTTTTCTTTGTTCCACACAATCTCAAGTCCTTAATGAAATAGTATTGCAGTACAATCCTTATATACTCCATAATTATTATAACAAGTACATTGTTGATACGACACTCAAATGACATAATCAAAATAAGAACTCTAATCATTCCTCTTCATCTGTGGTAGTATCATAACATGATTATTATCCAATAGCATCATTTGCAGCATAGTCTGATGACTGGTACATAGTTCGCGTAGTGTCCAAACTCCTTCCAAATGAAGCATTGTACATTTGAAACCATTTTCTTACCCTTGCAGTCATGTACATTGTGCCCTTTTCCTCCACACTTATAAAAAACTCCCATTCTTTTCAGGCAAGTTCCAGGGTGTTTCTTTCCATAGTTATCACATATTGGAAAATATTTCTTTTCCCTCTTCCCTTTATCCATCTTTCTCTCTTCTATACTTTTCTTCTCTTGATTCCCTTCAAAGCCATAGGACTCAGTAAAACACATTATATTATTTCTTCATATGATGATAATACATGCGAGACTATTTCGCTTATAAATTCTGGCTTAAGACCATGAAATATATGATCCTTCTTTCTCTTTGTATCATGGTTCATTGCTAGAGTTCTCATTCCTTCTACTGTGCACCATTTCTAAACAATGGTATACACTAGATTAGTTTATAAATAACAATACCTAATCCCAAAACTTGTGAAACACATAACATAAATTAAATAGTTTATGGATATAATCAATAATCATAAAAATGTCTCTTTTGAGGAAGTATATACTCATAAACCCTTCATAATGGTTTGTAAAGAAAATGAGAATTAATCTTAAGCATATCCCCTAGGAGTGTAGTAACCAAGAGTGCAGCAAGGCCCATTGTCGTGCACCAGTTCCCGTTCGAGTCTAGCTCAAAGCGGTGTTTTCGGGTTTTACCCCTAGGTACATCAGTGCCAGAGCGCCTCTACCTACTCATATCAAGACAGGGATGTATTGCTCGGAAAACTCACAAAATCTCTACAATACAAAAATTCTAGGAAGTTCGTCTATACTAATCCCCAAAGTTCATCTTAGGTCTACGTGCTCTAATCAGAGTTTATCTAAATTTAGCTTCCAAGGTTTGTACTAACTTCCTCTGATACCAAATATAACGCCCTGACCCTAGTTACCAGAGTCGGTGCATTATTACATAACATTGGCATGATCACAAGAAAGATCAAATCTCGAAAGACCAATTGGTTTAATAGCCTTGGAAACACTAGATATATTCATATAGTTTTTACATTACACCATAAAGTGAAAAAATACTACAACAACATAATGTCTCCATAGTCCACACTATTATCCCCTCATAATATCCCTACAGGTCATTCAAAACATACTTCATAACATCTTGGGAAAAATAAAACATAGAAAAGGGGTGAGCTCAAATGCCCAGTAAGGATAACAATATAGTGGAAACTTTCAAAAATAAGCATAAACATTTAAGGCAATATATAACCAAAACAAAATCCTTTTAAACTTTAACTTCAACATATTATGGCAAAAGTAAAATGAAATAATTCCATTTAATTATTCACATGTATATTCTACTAATAGAATAATCACATGAAATATCAATAACCACTTTCATAATGATGGAATGCATAATTCCAGACTATCATAACCACATAGACGAGGCCTCGTGCCATGACTACAAATAAGATTTTGCCAAGGCCTTGTTCCAAGACACTAGTTTGTCTAATGAGACCTACCGATGCATCGAGGAGCTATAGAGGGATCAACCCGTCACTTACTAAGTCCAATGCATTCCAATATGAAAAGGTTTAAACATAACATAAACATTCGTATTAAAACTAGCATACGAAATGTCAATACTTTCTCCATAAACCGTGAATGGTATAAAAATAACAAATCCACAGTCAAACATATCACAAAACCTTCAATAAATTATGGAACTTTTGTATCATAATAAATAAACTTCATATAATCATAAAATCCATCAAAGGATGTTGACATAGATGAAATCAAAACTATTTGAGAGAAATATCTTTTTTTTTGAAATCATTTAAAAGTCACACATTTATAAAGGAAGTAATTAAAAAGATATTTTTGAATAAAAGTGTCCCATACCACTTTGAAAATTTTGAAAGGAATTAACATTTTAAAAACATTCATGTCTATATAAATAAATCCCTAAAAACCATTCTGAAGACATAGACATTAATTAAAAATATTTAGAAAGATAAATCTTTAAAACATTTAAAATTCTGATTTTGATAAAGAGTACCTTTCCGAAATTCTTAAAATATTCATTTTGAAATCATTTAAAAGTCACATAATTATAAAATAAAACATTTACTTTGAAAATATCCCTATAATCTTGTATGGGAAGCTTTGATAATTTTATAACGGCAGTAAATAGCCGCACTCGCTGTATAAGTTAAAAAAACATTCTTACCTTAATTTTGTCTAAAAGGTTAAAATGCACCTTGTTTGGAAAATGACATAAAGATTCCTTTATAATCCTCTTATAAAAAGTCAAAAAAGGGTATAAATGAATTTAACCCATATTCTAGTAAATAGTAAAAATGTTTTAAAATTCATTTTTAAGAAACATGGATGTGGATGATAAAGAGATCCCAATAGATTATTACGTATAAACAACCTCGGATAATGAAGAGATTGCGAAATAAACCCTTACCTTGTAATTTTCCTTGGTTGGGGTAGGTTAACCTCCTGTATAATGGTGAAAGAATTTTTATTAAATTATACAAGGATCATATACATTAATATGATATCATATATGATCTTTTAACATTGATTTGTTAATAATATCTTAGTATTATCGTTGTTTCGGGTGTTAACTTACTCATTTTCTTTAATATGTTTTGTTTCGTAATCCATTTTTGTAATGGATAGGTTGTATCTTAATCATATAAATAATGATATCAAGTCCTTAGATACTATTATTAATCATCAAATGAGAATTATACTTGAATGGATACGATGGAGAATGAATCTCATCGCGTTCGTGGAGACGGTAGTCCGTACGTAGGCACGAGCGACAATATCATTATTTTGATATTAAAATAATATATAAATGGATGGTATATCATATATACAGAATCATTAACATGTTATATTTATTATTTACATGAGTTACACATCATTATTATATCCATTCAAATAATAATATATTGAATAACAATTACACCACGACGTGGAGACGGTAAGCCGTACGTACGCACGTATGGTGACATGCTATTCAAAGGGTGGATAGAATACTGAATATGGTTGTAACATATTTATAATAACATCACAGTATATATATGATACTGGAGTTATTATTTTAGAATGGTAATAACAAAGGAAGAAGAAGTGGAAGAAGAAAGGAACTTGGAAAAAGGGTGGTGAAATCATTACCTCTTCTTCGGGTTCTTCCTTTTGATTTGATCAAAAGGGATCCTTAGGATGGCTTTATGATCAAACTAGGGCCTATATGTTGTAGTTAGGGAATTTGGGAGAGTATTTGGGCAGCGTTTTCCAGAACCAAAAGGCTTTGAAGGTGTGAAGAAATGAGGAGGAGGAGTGCCCTTTTATAAGTGGGGTGAGGGGCACCTTTGGAAAAGCTAGAAATATTAATTTATAATAAATTCATATTCGGTTTCTAATGGCTCCAAAGTTTATTATTTAAATATTAAGGTGGGCATGGATCGAAAACTAGTCAAACAATAGAATTTAGAAAAGTTTGGATCATTATATTAACCTTATATTTAAGTATTAACTCTTAGTTAATTAGTTTCACTTTTACAATGTCTCTTTCTATTTTTATATAATATGGTTAATAAAATTACTATATACATCTAAGAGACCCCCAAGTGGTCCATTAATGATACAAATATCATTATATAAGTCTCTTGGCCGAACCTTAGATTTTAAGGAATTTAATATCAATTAATAATATAATATTTGTTTTAAAAACTCTTTTATGTCAATTTTGACACTATTCAATAGTTGATTTTTGTGAAACTCATAACAGAATGATTACTTAGAAGAAATTTAATTAAATCATTCCTAACATGTCATATTAACTTATAAAATTAGTTTAATTCATTAAAATTCTCATATTATATTTATTTGTGTATTTATAATATCAATTATTTTAATTTTTCACTATTATGGTAATTACTGCATCATCATTGTGTCATAAATAAATTAAATTATTTAATGTCTAAAAATTATAAATAAACTATCATTATGTATGAAATATTTTTATCTTTATAATGAATATTTATTGTCAAAAATCCAACATATATAAACCTATGTAAAAATTGTTTTGCTAAAAGATATTTGTTTGTGTCATTTTTGTATTCATTTTAACTTAATTAAAATAAGGTGTCCCTATCACCTACAAGTGGCTCCATGGGGTCTCCAAATCAACCCAAAGATGCCTATGGTCGAAAATATATCAACCAATAAGTTTAGGACTCGATTTAGGGTAATTTAGTATTATTATAATATTATTTTTTAACCCTTATTTACCGGATTTACCCTTAACCATGGTAAATAAAATATTTACCGCAGTAATTATTCAAAATGTCTAAAAATAAAAGATACCTATTCACACAATATGAAAATCCTGATTCCAAATATGGAATCCATTTTTCTAAATTCAAAACACAGAAGTGGCAGAAATTAATTTAAAAATAATTCCCGCTGTTAAAATAAAAATCGTGTTTTTAAGATATAATAACTATCAAAAGATTGATACTTGTTTATGTTCGGTTTAATTGTGAAATTATTTCCAATGAACAAAATTGTATTAAATGGTAAAAATATATTCTAAATATACTTTAAAACCACTCAAATTCGTAATTTATCACAATTAATTATTTTGATTAAAAAGGTTGTTTTTAATTAAAATTTAGTAATTTTGACTATTCATCAAAATATTAAAGTTATCCAAAAAGTACCAAAATTTCACCTTAGGGTAAATTCGACACTCTGAATACAAAAATGAAGTCCATTTTGAAATATAAAACATATATAATTTCAAAAAGTAGGTATTACTATTCATAACGGCTAGTTTGATCGGTTGTGGTGTGTGTTAAAACTCGAAGTTGCGTACAACACATGCTACTGTATTATTCAATGGAAAGCGTACCGTGGAAGGTTGGGATTTTTCATTTTAAAATTTTTATGTCCCCATTTAGTCAAAAAGTTTAAAATGTTGTATTTAAAAAGGGTTCACTATTAAAAGTTGATAAAAGTGCAATACTGAAAATTAATTTGTTCTTGCATTATATCTAAGAAACTCATAATATGGATTCTAAAATTATAAGGATTATATAAAGTTTAAAATTTAGTTAATACTATTCATAACCTCTTTTGAATGGCTTTTTTTTAAGTCATGGTGCGATTGAACTCGGTGTTGCTTGTAGTGCATGTTATTGAAGTATTTTGAAGAAATAACACACTATGAAATATTTGGGTGTTACATTGGAAATGTTATAAATACATGTAAATAGTAAATCATGTCTTTATGCTATTATGAATGTTTCCTTGATAAAAAATACGTAACAATGACAAGAGTTTTGATGTTGTGTAAGACATTTTTATTACTCTTTATAAATTTTTTACCATGATAAAGAAAAATTTATTAAATGAGATTTATGTCATATTCAAAACAAGGATGTTTTTTTTAAAAAATTATTCCACAAAGTCATATGTATTTAAATTGATTATATAATAGATGTTTCCCATTCCTTGTTTTATAGTTTTTTTTGGTTTGTTACTTGTATTCATTGGGTATAGAATATGAAATTTATATTATTACTTTTTGGATAGCTTATAGTATTCTTTGAGTAATTTAATATTAAAATTTGTATTTGGATTATCTTATTATACATGTTCTACTAGAATGTGATAGTAAATTATGTCTTGACATTTTTTAATGTTTCCATGACAAAAACATATAGATTAGAGACAAGAGTTTAAATTTTGTGTGGGCTATTGTGATGTGATTTCATAAGTGAAGAGAAAATGTCTAGGTTGGACATGTGGAAAGAAATGATTTTGGTCTTAAACAGGCTTGGATTTAACATAAATCTATTATTTTGTGTCATATATAGTAGTCAATTATTTAACTGATTAGTCAAGTAATTTTTTTTGTTTAATGAATGTATTAAGAAGTTAAGAAATTATTCATCTCAATGTATTATTTTAATATTTGAATATCAACATTTTTATAGAATAAATTTAAATTAATTAAGGTGTTAAAAGTTTGAATATTTATTTTTCTATAGAATAAATTTTCTTTATATAGTCACTTTATACCTCTATATTATCTAATAGTATGTAATAATTTATTATAATATGTGATAAAAATAATCTTTGTTTTAATTAATTTTGTATTTTTGTTTACTATATTGATAATAATATAATGTTTTTCTTTAATATAATGAATATTAAATGAATATATCATACCGATTTGATCTCAATTTAGTTTTAAAAGATATTTTTTTTTAAAATTTGGAAATTACATTTTTTTAAAATGGAGGTCTTATACATTGTACATGTTATAACTATGTTAGAAGACCTTTTTTATGTTGGAAAGAAGTTCACAAATATTTTTTTAAATAAAACTATTTTTTGGAATGCCAATGCTGAGATTAGAACGTATTCTGTTTTTCGTGAATGAAATAAAAGTAGGGTTATCAATAAGTTGATATTTTATCAGTTTATATTTTTACATCATCATGAGAAAAATTTATTCCAATGATGGAATGCAATTATATCAATACACAAGAGTAAAATAATAAAAATTATGACGTTGAGAGAGTGTAAAATTAATGGATGACTTTGGGAATCCTATATATCAGTAATATACTTAAAATGAAAAAAAAAGAAATTTTAATGTAACTATATAATCAAAAAACCATATATGGAAATTATAATAACAATATTGATTAAATTTTATCATTTGTTTGAAAAATACATCTTGATAATGAATATATGAACTCAAATAATTATAGGAAATGAATGTTAATTAAACATATTTTCTGTTCTAAAAATACAATTTATGTTTTCCCCAATATTGTAGCTTATTATAATACACAAAAATAGAAATAAATGATAATAATTATTGTGATATATCTTGATAGAATCCAAATGCAGATGCAACACCATTTAGAGTTCCACAAAAATTCATGTGGTAATTTACATGAACGCCTAAGCCTCAAATTCGTTTCATGTCAACTAAAATCTCAAAAAATATGTGATGAAATGGTTCTGAGAGAATAAAAAATAATGTTGAGTTGATTCATCCAGAATATATATTAGCATGGTAGACATTTGATGCATGAAATAGTTATTTTTTAGGAGAGGTTCATAATGTTAGGTGGGTTCTATCCTGTGATGGTTTTAATCAAATTAGTTAGATTTTTAATTCTCATAGAACATGTTCAATTATTATTCATGTTTATAATATTCCTACACAATTGTGTATGAAAAACCCATTAAGTTTCTTAAGTATTCTAATATTGATCCTTTTATCCTAAAAATAATATATATGCCTACTAAAATCTTTAATAAAATTTTTGAAGTAGCTTTGGGATGTGGGTGTGTGGACATTCGATGCAACATTAAAAAATATATTTTAAATGAATGTTGTGATTTTGTGGACTATAAATGATTTCCCTATATAGGAAATGATGCCTAGTTTGATCAAAAAGGAAAAACTATCCTATATTATTTGTATGAAGAATTCATGATCTAGAAGACCTAAATACCTTCATTGTTAATGTTTAATGTGAAAATTGAAGATTATTTCCTATAGATCATCTATATAGGAAGAATCACAAGTGGTTTGATAATACTATTAACACTGAAAACAAACCTCAACATATGTTAATAACTAATGTGCTTAATGTATTGAAATATTTTCATTATTCATTAGGGAATATTCATATGAAATCTAAAAAGAGAAAGAATATTTGAACTAAATCAACTTATAATTGAAAAAATAAAATTATATTTTTTTCCTTGACATATTGGTGAACCAATTTTTTTATAATTATTTAAATTTAATTCACATTGGAAAAAAATATATCGTAAATGATGTTTTTAGTTCTTAAAAATATAATGGGGAAGACCAGAGGTGACTTAAGATTTTAGAATGATATGTTGGATTGGTGTACTAGACCAGAACTGCATCCATTATGTCTCAATGCAAATAAATAGAAAATTACCCATTATTATTATGTGATGAAAACATGAGAGAAAAATAAATTTCTATAATTATTGGGTAATATCTAGGTTCCTTCTAGTTATTTAAGAAACAAATCTAAATGAGTAAATAGAAGAGAATTTAAACAAAAATCCCTAAAACCACATGATTATCACATCCTTCTTCATTAATTGATTCCAATTGCAATATGTTATTTAATATACAATAATGTATAAGTGATACTGATTTTATTTTTCCATTTTTACGAAGACATTTTTTCTAAAAGGTTATACAAGTATTTCATTATAAAAATTTTAGAAGGGAAACTATTAATTTTGTGTGATTTAGGGAAAAATTTTCCAATATATTTTTTGCATGAATTATACACCTAACAAAACATCTTTGAACTAAATAAATCTTGGGGGACTACTTTATTTTTGTTGGATTAATGTGACTAAAATAATTATGTTCACAATGAATTCTTATATCTAGAAAAATATTCATCATGAAAGTTTCACTTTGAGAGGTTATCTAGCATAAGAATGCATGTTTTTTTGTTCAATATATTTTTCTAATGGGCGAACAAGACATAATTATATAATGATAATTAAATATATATATATATATTATGGGGAAATGGAATCCTTGTTTAATTATCTTCTGAAAATAATATGAATTATTGGGTTTTATACCTTGGGAACATTGATCCTTGAAGTTCAAGATATGGTACCTCACATAGTCTTGTGTATCAATGGATTTCTCAATGGATATAACAAGTATGTAATTTGAATATTTATATTCTATATCACACTAAATAATTTCGCACATATCAAAAAAATTTATTATTATTTTATGTAATTAACTCAAATTAATTATAAGTAGATTTCAACATTATTTTCATTTGAGATGGATATAGACTTTTCATTGAAAATAGTTTTCTACATAGTTAAAATAAAATGTACAACCACTAATATTATCAATTTTAAATATAAATATTCATTTAATTGTATTATTCTTATATATTTCAGGTATTGGGTTTCTCTGTTGACATTGTATCTAAAAAATTAACAATGTTTTCTTCATTTAATGAATAATTGTTCCATAAATGAAAATATCTAATAACCAATGGGTAAAAATTTATTATAGCTGATCAAGTGGTGAACATGATAAAAAAATGATGTAATTTTGTATAATACAATAATAGACTATTTTTTATAGTGCATCAAATATTAAGACTCGATATGAAAATGTGAGTATTATAGATATGTAGAGAAAATACTATTATTGGATTACTATTATCATGGTTTAGTCACTATAATGAAATAAAAATCTTGTGATTCAATGATGTGACAAAGTACATTTATCGATGATGTTGGATTTAGAGTTATTAAAAATACGTGCTTCCTAGCTATTAGTGAACAATATATTTTAGCATCAAATAAAAACCAGTGTTTTTTTTGAAATATTATATAATACTTTATTATAGGGTCACTATTGATATAATCTCAAGGAATATTTTTTATTATGGTGGTGGTGAAAGTGGCACTATTGATACCCCCATTGTTGTTGACCAAAATATTTTATTTGATAACTCAAATTGTCCAATTTTAAGAATTGATGTTGAACCTGAAGTAATGGTGGGTAATTTTTAGAATCAAACATATATTCCCAAAGTTTATTTTGTTTATCATGAAGTGGGTTTCTTAGGATAGTACTATTATAATTGCATTAATTTTTTCTAGCTTGGAATGGCATGTTTTTTTCTATTTTTTTTAATTTAATTTACTTAGATTTATTTCAATTCATAAATATGGGATTAAAACTATTTTAAAAAACATGTATAACATGGATTTAAATTAAAGTTTATAAAAACTTTTATTAAATAAATATTTTTAAAACACAATTGTAAACCTATTTTAAAACACTTTTTCAAAAACGTTTTACATCGGGTTCCTAAAATTTCATTAAACTGGGTGTATACAATATGTTTTATTGATATTATTGTTGTATTTTTTGACTTATAATTTGTATAAATAATATTTAGAAACAATATTTAAAAAATATAAATTTCATTTTATGAATATTATGAAATATATTATAGAAATTAAAAGCAATATATTGTTTGATAATGATCTATGACTACAAGACCTTGGGATACCTCCACTAGTTCTCTTAGTGAGTATAATAATTATAATATTTTTATTTGAATTACATTTAATGTCATGTTATTAGTATGTTTAGAATGTATTTTATTTATATTCTTGTAAAACAAAGTTAACCGCTAATTAGTGTACTACTGTGGGTCAATATCCTAGCCAATCGAGTGGGGGTGATACTAAAGCTTAATAGAGTACTCATTTTACCTATTCCCACCCTGAACTTCTAGTAGACATCCCATCTACAACTCTATTTCCTCCTCAAATTGAAAATCTAGGTATGTTCACACCTATTACTCCATAATAATGTTTTTTGGTCTCTACATATCATAAACCATTTCAATATTATATGTTTTATCCTCATCCCTTCTGTAGTTATCCTACTATGTATACGATGACTATGTTTCTAACTCATACCCATCTTGGATCTGATGTTAGCACTACTTAAAATTCTACTACACAACATGAAGATGGCCCAAGGCTTGCATTAGAACATGAACATTATTTATAGGCTACTGATCCAGAATCGACTATAGTTTTATCATACCCTAAATATCATCCTAGACCAGGTTTATGTTTTTAAGTCTATTAAATTATATGACATTAATTTTTTTCATTGTAACGTGTATAAATTAAATTTTGTTTTCTTCAATCATATTTAGTGGGTTGTTCTAATAGGAGAAGTGGGTGAACTAGTTGCATGAAATCTCAAACCATAAAACAAAAATCATTTTATATTGATATTATGATAAACAAATGATATGTAAAACTTCCAGACTATGTATATGTTTCCTGGAGATGCTATCCAAGTATAATAATATCATTTCAGTTCAACCATTATAAAAAAATATTTAATAAAATCATGGTGAATTGATGGTATGAGATATGGGTAAGAAAATTAGTTAAATTTAAATATATATTATTATTTTATTTATATAAATTAACATGTTTTTCGCATATTTTGTTTATCTTTCCTAATGATCAAGCTGTAAAGGTGACAAAATTGATAGAATAAGGGGAATTGTGGTATTAATATAAACATAACCAATATATTGACTGTGATGTTAGATTAGTCACTATATTAGAGGGTGTACCAATCAACAATGACTATCAAACTGGACAATACAAAGAAATAACCATTTATTAGAACAGTAATGAGTAAATTTATTCATCAACATTAATGGGCTATACTAAAATTTTAGTTTTTATTATTTGTATTGATTTTTTGTGTTTTATATTCATCAGAAATAAACAAAAATAATAAGGCTTTTATGAAGTACATGCACACATTGGGGGATAGTACAATAGAAGATCATGAGAGAGGCCATGTAATTTTTATGAACAATTAAGTTTTATTAGGCACTAAAACAACTAAAAAAACTGAATATTTATTGAAATGAACTAAATAGAAGTTAATTTAAATAAATGGAATAAAATCAAAATATAAATAAACAAATAAAACATCCTATGAATAATAGAATAATTCCCCCTAAATGAACATAATTGATCCAAATATAACTTATATAATAAAAATTGAACCATTACCATCTAATGAAACCTACCCTAAAATGAATTGGAACTATACTAACCAAATAGAATAAAATAACATTGAACCAAAATAAATAAAACTTAAATAATTTAAATGGAATAAAACTAAAAAAAAGATAAACCACTCCCAAATCATTTTCCTAGTTGAATAATATAAACTTCAACAGAGTGGAGTAAATTGAAATGAACCAAACATAAAAAAACTGTATCGAGCTAATCTGACACAAACTTGACTACCAATAATAGAATAAAATTCACTGGAACTATATTTATATGAATTGAATGAAAGTGAAATAATTTATACTATATTGATTATAACTAAAATACTTGAATATAAGTTTCATCAAATCCCTATGAAATTAACAAAAGTCAAATTAACTAAATCATAATGAATAAGATAGAATTTAAAACACATTAAACATATCTAATAAAATAACAAAAAAGATAAAACTATATGAAAAAGAACTAACTAAAATGATAAAAAAACTATACAAATTAAACTCAATTAGGATCAAAATAACAAAAATTGATTCAAATAAAATTTAATTTAATTTTATGGATGTGATCCCAACTAATATATACAAAATAGAACTAAATAAAACCAAATAACATTTAATAGAATTGAATTTATATGAAACAAAATAACTTGAAATGACCTATATTAATCAAAAAATATTATATTTGAACCATACATAATTAATCTTGATATGAAAGTGTAAAATCATCCTTAATTAGTTTCTATAAATTGAACTAACTCAAACCTAGTTAAATTAATATTAAATATTTAAAAATGATTAAAAGTAAATTGTAGATCCAATCCAACTAGAATAAATAAATAGTATAATAAAACTAATTTTAATATAACTCAGCCAATTTAATCAAAGTGAATTGAAATTTAATTTATTTTTTTAGTTTCGATCTGTTAAATATTTTTTTGAATGAGAATTTTTTTTATTATCAATTTAAAATTATTGAATATAGTTTTCTTATAGTATTAAAAATCATTAGTAATAAAAAAAACTATTCATCAAAGGTCATGTGCCTTGAGAGAAATTGTTTTATTCAGGTAGGGGAAAATATAGAATTACTATAAATGAATAGAACATAAGAAAATATTGTAATTATTATTATTTTTATTTTGAATTTTGATTCCTAATTCATAATAAAAAAACTTATTTCTATTTTTCACAGTGTTCCCTGGAGTCTCTTGATGAGAAATTAGATGACTACTTCTGGCAAAATGATTATTTGAGATTGTTTTAAGTTGAGGAGAACCAGGAGAGAGTTCCTTAAATTCATTGAAAGATAATTTTCGCCACTAGTTATTGGCCCTAATCAGCATCCTCTCAAAGCCTTAGTAGCACCATATTGAAAAATGTTCATACAAGATCAGTAGAGGAAAAAAAGAAATACTAGATAGTGAAAGAGATATAATAATCATTGATAAGTTCCTAAAAGCTATGAAAAATTTATTTCCATCACTTCCATTAGATATTGATATGGATTTTTATCATGTATGTCAACAATTTATTCTTTATATGATGCACTTGGTGATGGTACTGACAGCCCCAGTCATAGTCAAGGTGATGAAACTCTGGGTGATGATGATGATGCTGAAAATAATGATGCTTTTCAGGATGCATGTGATGCATGTTATAAATATGATGACAATGGTGGTGATAATTGAGATATTGATCCCCTCCATTTTTGGATGATAATAATCAAACAATTACGTGGATAGTGTTTAATGACTAATTTTGTTTGGATTGTATACGTATGATATAGTATTGTGAATGGTTGGAAAGTTGTTGATAAAGTTTTTAGTTTTTTTAAATGTGAAATATACAATATATTTTCTTCTTGGAATGTGTTTTATGATTGTAATTTTATTTACTATTTTTTGTATTGATTGTACACAGCTGTAGGATTTACTTGTGGTAATGGATGGGGACATAAACCCATACCAATGGTTTCCCTAAACATTTTGTATTCAAAATACCTCATGGTTTATAATAATTATTTTAATGAAAATAATTTATATAGACCTATAACAATAAATAATTAACCAATGGTTCATAGAACCATTGGTATACCCTACCTCGACGAATCTATGGCATATACTAATGGTTTAAAACTATCAGAATAGGGTAGACTTCTAGTAGTGATTCTTATGGGTGGTTTTATCCTCATAACACCCTCTCTTGGTCGCTAAAAAGCATGAAACTTCATGAGACGAAGCCTCATATGGTTACAAGAATATAAAACTTGATATTTTAAACATAGTCAATGTGCTATTAGAGATACTTTATTTGGGCCATATGACATAATGTTTATGAATATTTTTATAGAACTTCAATATTTTAATTATAGTATGTAACTTCTATAACCATTCGATGTGATAAATACTCTATAGAAACTATCACATTAATATTAAATAGAATAAAAACCATCATGTGAAAGAATATTTATAAATTGTTAGTTCAATTAATATACATTTAATCAAAATTAAAAAGTATTATTGTTCAAGGGAACCAAATCCAACAGAATCCCACTTATAATATAAGAACTTCCAACAACTTTAAGTCTTCTATCTCTCACATGATATTCATGAATTTGATGATTTAAATATTTTCTAAATGTGTATTTCTCATTATATTACATCGAAAATCTACCTAATGTGACCTCACCACTCTAAGAAAAACCCAAAAATAGGTGATACTTCTAAATTATATGCTTCATCTGTTGATGTCACCAAGTCTCATTGGATAGGATCACCATTATCAAATTATCACAATACCGTGTGATAACATTTTTATTACTAGAAACCACATGACGATACTATAACAATATTATTTTCCCCACTAATTATTTAGATGCTTAAAAATCTTTTCTACACTCAGACTCTATTTTATAATTGATGACAACTGGATTCTTTGAGACCTTCAACGTCACAACTCCTCCATTAAGAAATAAAACATATATATACTACATATTCATGTTGTTGTAGACTGTATACAAACTACAATTTGGGTATCCCATTATTTATAGTTCATAATTTCATATATAAACTAGAAATATATCCTTATTATGACTCAAATACATCAGGATAGTCTTTACACGATTCCAATGGTATTTTATAGGGTCTTCTTGATCTACCTACAATTATTAGGGCCTATAAAATATCAAAACTGATATATAACATGTAACAACCCCATATTTTAGGATGTAATTTTTTTATAAATAAATAATATTTTCTATAGAATGTTGTAACGCCCCGACCCCAGCTACCCAGAGTCGGTGCATTACTTCGTAACATTGGCATGATCACAAAAGATCAAGTCTCGAAAGACCGATTAGTTTAGTAGCCTTGGAAACACTAGATACATTCATAAATGTTACATTACATCATAAAGTGAGAAACTAATAACAAAGTCTTCATAGTCCACACTAATATCCTCTTCTGACTATCCCTACAGGTCATTCATAAAATACTTCTTCACATCCTGGAAAATATTAAAACATTGAAAGGGGTGAGCTCAGATGCTCAGTAAGGATAACAATATTGCGGAAGCTTTCATAAATAAACATAAAAATTTAAGGCAATGTATAACTAAAACAAAAGCCTTTTAAACTTGAACATCAACATAATATGGAAAAAGTAAAATGAGATAATTCCATTCACTTCTTCACATGGATATTCTACTGGTCGAATAATCACATGCAATATCAATAACCACTTTCATAATGATGGAATGCATAATGCCAGACTATCATAACCACGTAGTCAAGGCCTCATGCCAAGACCACAAATAAGATTTTGTCAAGGCCTCATGCCAAGACACTAGTTTGTCTCATGAGACCTGCCGATGCATCGAGGAGCTATAGCGGGCTCCACCCGTCACTTATTAAGTCCAATGCATTCCTCATTTGAATAGGTTTAAACATATCATAAACCATAACATAATCGTATCACATAAAACATGCATAAAGGAAACATAACGTTTCCACATTTCAATCACAAGATATCAATACAACACATTGATATAGTAAAAATTCTTTCAAAACCATTTTCAATACCAAAATAAAATAATGTTAAAACTTTGTATTTATTTTTCATTAAAAAAAGTTATGGATTGTAAAGGAAGCCGAAACTCAAATAATGGTCACGGCGGCGGAGAAGTCATTGTCGCCACATAAGTACGAAAAGAAAAACATTCCCTTTTGTCATTTAGCAAAACGCTTCGTATAAAAAGATTCCTTTTGTACAAACGTAAAAGTCAAAGGGGTTTATACACCGTATAAATGAAAATTGTGTATAAAACCAAATATGCCTCAATGAAAGGAGATTGAGACGAAGTACTTTAAAAGATAATTTTTAAATAAAATATATCTATTATGTGTATTCACTATAGGTACACATAAATAATGTAAAAATACAAGATAGGACATAATAATATCATGACATAATTTGAAAGTAGGAGATTAACCCAAAGGATGGAAGTTGGGTTAAGAAGTTCCCTTACCTTGTGTACGACTTGACTCAACCGTTCTTTAACCTCCTGAATAATAAACTAGAGTTAATATATACCTTATTAAGAACCATTTTCAATTTCATTATCCTTTTTATATCACTTATTACAATGTTATGAACATTATGTAATTATTTAAGTTAATAACGGTCGTTTTGTCGATCTTTGGTAACTTGAGTCAACAATAAACTTCTTATAATTACAATTTGTTCATGTGGTAGAATATCCATTATATCCAGAATTATATTCATGATTTATATGTCATATATATCTTATATATCCAGTATATACATTCATTTATAATATTACGTAACATTTAGAGGTAAGAAATGAAATGCACCGTTCATGGAGACGGTAAGCCGTACGTACGCATGGACGCTACTTTCATTTCAATTTCATATTTAATGGAACTAAATCATAATGATATAAATTTATAATATAATTCCAGTATAATATAGTGTATAATACCATTTACTCCATCCTTTATACATCCCACATATGGCATTAACGATTCAAATCACTTTGAGGGGGAGGTAGTCCGCACTTCCTAAAATGAAATTATCGCGTTTTACCCATAATGGAAATCATAAAGTATGCCATAAATGATAAATACAGAAGCATAATTAAAACATAAACATATTATATATCGTATATAAAAATAGTGACATCTTAATGGCCACCTTTGAAGGTGTTATATGAGTGTTGAACAATCATCGTTTCGTGAGGCAGAAATTCACCATCCACAGAAACTGTATGTTATTTAACCATTAGATGTAGGTGTGTGTAAGTGTAGCTAGAATCCTTATTATAACAACATCCTAGTATATTGAGGATACTGGTGTTGTTACAAAAGAAATGAATAAAAAGAGTTTAGGGGGTTGGAGAAGAAAAATAAAACAAAACAACATTAGAGAAGACATTACCTCAAAATCGGGTAACTCTTTTTGATTTGAGCCAAAGGCTTCCTTGGGAAGCGTTCTTCCCAAAGTGAGGCTTCTAGGAGTAAGAGGGGGAAGTTGGGAGAGTATTTGGGCAGGGGTTGGCCGAGCCAAATGGCTTGAAAGTGTAAATGAGGTGGGAGAGGTGGGGGCCTTTTATAAGTGGAGAGGAGGGGCACTTTTGGAAAGATTGAAATGTTACATTATTTCACAATGATTTTCGGATTCTAAAGGTCCCACACTTATATAATTCTAGGATAAGGTGATAAGGTTTCGAAACCTCCTCATCCAATAGGCTTTGGACAAGTGTAAGCCTTGGATTTTGAATTATCTTCTCATTTTATTTAAATCGTTAAATAATGAGGTCATCACTGCATCATAATGATGTCATAAATAATTTAATTTATTTAATGTCTAAAAATTATAAAAAAATACTATGATGTAGTAAATCTTTTTATCTTTCTAATGAATATTTATAATCAAAATGTGGACTTGTGTAACCCCACTTAAAAACTATTTTAGTAAAACAACTCATGTTTGTGTCAATTTAATTCTAACATTAAATAAATATATATTAATGTCATTTTCCAACTAAAGTGGCTCCATGGGGTCCCCAAGTTGACCCATGGGTTGTCTTGGTCGGCCATGACTCATCCAATAGGAGTAGGACAAGTGTCATGCTCATCTCATATTATTAAAACATTATTTTTACCTTAAACTACACTAATTACCTCTAATCGCGATTAAGAACTTAAAAGTTACTATTCACCAAAAATTATTTTAATCTCATTGAACCACATTTTACTTCTTAATGACAACCATGTATGTCGGATTTTTGAAAATCAAATCACAGAAGTGGTAATATATCATTTAAATGAAAAATCAGTTATTTAACTACCACTTAGTGGTTTCACTATTCATCAAAAATTGAAGTTTTTCAGAACAAAGACAAAATTTCCCCCTAAGATATAATTGATATTCTGAATTCAAAAATGATGTCTATTTTACAAAATTCCAAAAATATAAGTTGCATTAATTAATTTTATTATTAATTCCCGCTGTTACAACAAATAGCGTGTTTTTAAGAAACAATTTATATCAAAAGATTGGCAATTGTTTATGTCCAATTTCAATGTTAAATTAATTCTAATGACCACCATTGGATAAAATGGTAAAAATATATTCTAATTATACCTTAAAACCACTAAATAGTATAATTTATCACAATAAATTATTTTTATTAAAACAGTTGTTTTAAAGTATTTTTCACTATTCATAAAAATTAGAAGTTCTCAGAAAAATACCAAAAATTCAACATAGGCTAATTTCGATATTAGGAATACAAAAATGAAGTCCATTTTGAAATATAAAATTTCTATAATTTTAAAAAGTGGTTATTACTATTCATAATGGCTACTTTGATTTTTCGCGGTGTTTTAGAACTCGAAGTTGCGTACAATGCAAGCTATTGCATTATTGAATGAGAAGCGTATCATGGAAGCTTGGGGTGTTACATTCTCCCCTCTTTCAATAAATTGCGTCCTCGCAATTTGAAATTTTTTTCTTTGAAAATAAAATGTTGAAAAGAGAAAATACCTTTGTGGAAAACCCACATCGGAAATAAGATTAATAAAATTTACCCTTAATAAGAGGGAAATGGAAATAAGAAAGTCACCACCAAATTATTATCTCGATAAGGAGAACATTGGTGGAAATTAGAGACATATAATTGGAGGAAAAACGTAAATATTTGTAGGGAGTGATTGAGATCATCAATCACAATCAACTGTCAAATTGAGGGCCTCAAAGCCTTCAATCTATGTTGATTTAAAATATCATCAGTTCAACAAGACATAAGGTATTAGGATAACGCATTTTTTGTTTTAATATCCCTTTACTAAAGTTTAAGAATTAATTTATTCATTGAATAACCGATAGGTATATATATATTTATGCCTGACAATTGGAGTTTCAAACTTTAACTCACCTTTCACTCAAAAAGATAATAGAACCCAAAAATATTATACTTTTCCTAATTGTATAAGGTTCCAAATGTTAACACATACAATTTAGATTAGTAAAATTATTTTGTAATAACTAGGGACTTCCTGTAGGCTAGTGGTAGGAAATAAAGGCCTGTCGCACTATGGTTGTGGGTTCGATTCCTGCAGCTTTGTCCGACGCGACGGGTTATTCCCCACCATGCAGGTTGTCCTTTTCCTAAAACTATAGTATCATAATATTCCAAAAATAATCTTTAGAAATGTTTTAACCTTAAACAATACTATCCAAAGTTCAACTTAATCCATTCCAACCTTAATAGTTATCCAAAATACCTCCATCCAGACTTTCTCTAAAGGGTCGTTAAATTCCAAAATCAATTGTAACCTCAGATTCCCCAAACAAAGTAAAGTTTCTCTTATTGTCACATACTAAAAATATGATTACCTTAATCATATTAAAACCTTACTGAAATAAACAAGTACTGCAGTAGAATACTTATATATATCACATTATTCTTATAACCATAATCTAGTTCTTGAGTCCAAAAACACAAATAAAATAATTATTCCGCTTCAACTGTAGTCACAATATAAGATTGGCCTTGATCCCTTGGCCTTTTCTGAGGTAAGTTTCCCTGACGCTTAGGAAATTCATTTGCATAATGACCCATTTCTCTACAATTGTAGCATTCAACTTTGATAGCATCTTTCTTTCCCTTGCAATCACGAGCCTGGTGACCCTTTTCTCCACATTTATAACAAACTCCCATTCCTTTTAGGAAAGTACCAGGGTGATTCTTCCCACAATTATCACATAATGGAAAATCCTTCTTTCCCTTTTTCCCTTTATCTGTCTCTTGTTCCACCGTTCTCTTCTTCTCTTGCTTTACTTTGTTGTCATAAGACTTAGAGAATTCCTTTTCTGTCTTGATTGCACACGAGAAAATATCTTCGTATGATGAGAAGGATTGTGATACTAAAGCTCGATGGAGAAATGGTTTTAACCCATCAAAGAAACGATCAATCTTACTCCTTGGGTTACGTATATAATCAGCAGCATGCCTCGCTAACCTTGTAAAGTTAGCCTCATACTTTGCGACATTCTTATCCTCCTTCTGCCTCAAACTCAGAAATTGTCTTTCCATATCTGCTCGATGGTCACGAGGAAAGTATTTTTCTAAGAAAAGCTCTTTTAACTCCCTCCATTCCATATTCGATACGTCATCATCTTCCTTTGTGTTTTGAATCAGCGACCACCACTGATCGGCATCTCCAGTGAGGCAGTAAACTGCCATGACAACCTTCTCCCTTTCACTACTCCCCAAGGCATGGAATATTTTCTCTAAGGAATTTATCCATTGCTCAGCTACTATAGGATTTGTACTCCCATTGAAGGTTGGTGGTTGTTGCCTCATGAAACGGTCTATCATTGATCCTCCACATTGCGGATCAGGGTTCTCCATACGAGTAAGGTTATTATTCATAACCGGAGTGAGTTGTCCCAGTATGGTAATAAGTTGATCAGCACCAGTTGTATCTCCAGATCCACAATAATTATCTTGAGCAGGAGGGCAATCCCTACACGGAGTTCGTGCATTGATACGGTTTCCATTTCTTCCACTAGGCGCCATTTCTAAACAATTTCATAAACTAGATCAGTTTATGAATCAAAATACATAATCCCATACTTATAAAACACTTAACATAAATTGAACTATTTATGGATATAATCCATAATCATAAAAAAGTTTTCTTTGAGGAAGTATATACTCATAACCCTTCATAGTGGTTTGTAAATAAAATAAGAATTATCCTAAGCATATCCCCCGGGAGTGTCGTAACCAAGAGTGAAGCAAGGCCCGTTGTCGTGCACCAGTTCCCGTTCGAGTCTAGCTCAAAGCGGTGTTTTCGGGTTTTACCCCTAGGTACATCTGTGCCAGAGCCGCCTCTACCTGCTCGTATCCAGACAGGGATGTATTGCTCGGAAAACTCATAACATCTCTATAATACCAAAATTCTAGGAAGTTCTTCTATACTAATCCTCAAAGTCTATCTTTGGGCTATGTGCTCTAATCAGAGTTTATCTAAATCTAGATTCCAAGGTTAGTACTAAACTGCCTCTGATACCAACTGTAACGCCCCGACCCCAGCTACCCAGAGTCGGTGCATTACTTCGTAACATTGGCATGATCACAAAAGATCAAGTCTCGAAAGACCGATTAGTTTAGTAGCCTTGGAAACACTAGATACATTCATAAATGTTACATTACATCATAAAGTGAGAAACTAATAACAAAGTCTTCATAGTCCACACTAATATCCTCTTCTGACTATCCCTGCAGGTCATTCATAAAATACTTCTTCACATCCTGGAAAATACTAAAATATTGAAAGGGGTGAGCTCAGATGCTCAGTAAGGATAACAATATTGCGGAAGCTTTCATAAATAAACATAAAAATTTAAGGCAATGTATAACTAAAACAAAAGCTTTTTAAACTTGAACATCAACATAATATGGCAAAAGTAAAATGAGATAATGTCATTCACTTCTTCACATGGATATTCTACTGGTCGAATAATCACATGCAATATCAATAACCACTTTCATAATGATGGAATGCATAATGCCAGACTATCATAACCACATAGTCAAGGCCTCGTGCCAAGACAACAAATAAGATTTTGTCAAGGCCTCGTGCCAAGACACTAGTTTGTCTCATGAGACCTGCCGATGCATCGAGGAGCTATAGCGGGCTCCACCCGTCACTTATTAAGTCCAATGCATTCCTCATATGAATAGGTTTAAACATATCATAAACCATAACATAATCGTATCACATAAAACATGCATAAAGGAAACATAAAATTTCCACATTTCAATCACAAGATATCAATACAACACATTGATATAGTAAAAATTCTTTCAAAACCATTTTCAATACCAAAATAAAAGAATGTTAAAACTTTGTATTTATTTTTCATTAAAAAAAGTGATGGATTGTAAAGGAAGCCGAAACTCAAATAATGGTCATGGCGGCGGAGAAGTCATTGTTGCCGCATAAGTACGGAAAGAAAAACATTCCCTTTTGTCGTTTAGCAAAATGCTTCGTATAAAAAGATTCCTTTTGTACAAACGTAAAAGTCAAAGGGGTTTATACACCGTATAAATGAAAATTGTGTATAAAACCAAATATGCCTCAATGAAAGGAGATTGAGACGAAGTACTTTAAAAGATAATTTTTAAATAAAATATATCTATTATGTGTATTCACTATAGGTACACATAAAGAATGTAAAAATACAAGATAGGATATAATAATATCATGACATAATTTGAAAGTAGGAGATTAACCCAAAGAATGGAAGTTGGGTTAAGAAGTTCCCTTACCTTGTGTCCGACTTGACTCAACCGTTCTTTAACCTCCTGAATAATAAACTAGAGTTAATATCTACCTTATTAAGAACCATTTTCAATTTCATTATCCTTTTTATATCACTTATTACAATGTTATGAACATTATGTAATTATTTAAGTTAATAACGGTCATTTTGTCGATCTTTGGTAACTTGAGTCAACAATAAACTTCTTATAATTACAATTTGTTCATGTGGTAGAATATACATTATATCCATAATTATATTCATGATTTATATGTCATATATATCTTATATATCCATTATATACATTCATTTATAATATTACGTAACATTTAGAGGTAAGAAATGAAATGCACCGTTCATGGAGACGGTAAGCCGTACGTACGCATGGACGCTACTTTCATTTCAATTTCATATTTAATGGAACTAAATCATAATGATATAAATGTATAATATAATTCCAGTATAATATAGTGTATAATACCATTTAATCCATCCTTTATACATCCCACATATGGCATTAACGATTCAAATCACTTTGAGGGGGCGGTAGTCCGCACTTCCTAAAATGAAATTATCGCGTTTTACCCATAATGGAAATCATAAAGTATGCCATAAATGAGAAATACAGAAGAATAAGTAAAACATAAACATATTATATATCATATATAAAAATAGTTACATCTTAATGGCCACCTTTGAAGGTGTTATATGAGTGTTGAACAATCATCGTTTCGTGAGGCCGAAATTCGCCATCCACAGAAACCGTATGTTCATTAACCATTAGATGTAGGTGTGTGTAAGTGTAGCTCGAATCCTTCTTATAACAACTTCCTAGTATATTGAGGATACTGGTGTTGTTACAAAAGAAATGAATAAAAAGAGTTTAGGGGGTTGGAGAAGAAAAATAAAACAAAACAACATTAGAGAAGACATTACCTCAAAATCGGGTAACTCTTTTTGATTTGAGCCAAAGGCTTCCTTGGGAAGCGTTCTGCCCAAAGTGAGGCTTCTAGGAGTAAGAGGGGGAAGTTGGGAGAGTATTTGGGCAGGGGTTGGCCGAGCAAAATGGCTTGAAAGTGTAAATGAGGTGGGAGAGGTGGGGGCCTTTTATAAGTGGAGAGGAGGGGCACTTTTGGAAAGATTGAAATGTTACATTATTTCACAATGATTTTCGGATTCTAAAGGTCCCACACTTATATATTTCGAGGATAAGGTGATAAGGTTTCGAAAACTCCTCATCCAATAGGCTTTGGACAAGTGTAAGCCTTGGATTTTGCATTATCTTCTCATTTTATTTAAATCGTTAAATAATGAGGTCTTCACTGCATCATAATGATGTCATAAATAATTTAATTTATTTAATGTCTAAAAATTATACAAAAACTACTATGATGTAGGAAATCGTTTTAGCTTTCTAATGAATATTTATAATCAAAATTTGGACTTGTGTAACCCCACTTAAAAATTGTTTTAGTAAAACAACTCATGTTTGTGTCAATTTAATTCTTACATTAAATAAATATATATTAATGTCATTTTCCAACTAAAGTGGCTCCATGGGGTCCCCAAGTTGACCCATGGGTTGTCTTGGTCGGCCATGACTCATCCAATAGGAGTAGGACAAGTGTCATGCTCATCTCATATTATTAAAACATTATTTTTACCTTAAACTACACTAATTACCTCTAATCGCGATTAAGAACTTAAAAGTTACTATTCACCAAAAATTATTTTAATCTCATTGAACCACATTTTACTTCTTAATGAAAACCATGTATGTCGGATTTTTGAAAATCAAATCACAGAAGTGGTAATATTTCATTTAAATGAAAAATCAGTTATTTAACTACCACTTAGTGGTTTCACTATTCATCAAAAATTGAAGTTTTTCAAAACAAAGCCAAAATTTCACCCTAAGCTATAATTGATATTCTGAATTCAAAAATGATGTCTATTTTACAAAATTCCAAAAATATAAGTTGCATTAATTAATTTTATTATTAATTCCCGCTGTTACAACAAATAGCGTGTTTTTAAGAAACAATTTATATCAAAAGATTGGCAATTGTTTATGTCCAATTTCAATGTTAAATTAATTCTAATGACCACCATTGGATAAAATGGTAAAAATATATTCTAATTATACCTTAAAACCACTAAATAGTATAATTTATCACAATAAATTATTTTTATTAAAAAAGTTGTTTTAAAGTATTTTTCACTATTCATAAAAATTAGAAGTTCTCAGAAAAATACCAAAAAATCAACATAGGCTAATTTCGATATTAGGAATACAAAAATGAAGTCCATTTTGAAATATAAAATTTCTATAATTTTAAAAAGTGGTTATTACTATTCATAACGGCTACTTTGATTTGTCGCGGTGTTTTAGAACTCGAAGTTGCGTACAATGCAAGCTATTGCATTATTGAATGAGTAGCGTATCATGGAAGCTAGGGGTGTTACAAATGTACCACATGAAACACCAAGCATAAATGAATCATAATATACTTTTTATTTTATTAATATGAATATTATAACCTGAATGGCCCGAAGGCCTTTTTTTTATTGATTTTTGATAATCCCCTTTCAAGGGATAAGGGGGAACCCTTAAAAGTCCCATAGACTTAGGTGATTACTTTTACCGTAGGCTTGAGATGCATTACATGACCCGAAGGTATTAGGGAATTCAACCAGAATATAACTACAAGGAACTTCCCCTTCAAAGCATCTCCACTGTGTAGGTAGCTCTCCACCTTTGCATGGCCGTCTGGAAAAGCATCTCGAGCAAGCACATGCTGGTCTCGATGGCATAGCCATACCCTCTCATCCTTTCCCAATCCATTTAGTTCTGATCTGGTGAGTGCACCTATTCTGAATCCTCCTCTGGGGATGCTTTTTTTTGGTAGAGTCTATTTGGGGAAACTGCATGTGTCTAGAAGGCCTTGAGGTGGCCTGAAAGTCCTACTGACCTAAAGGCCAGGGTGGCCCGAAGGACTCTAAGCCCAAACTGGTGGCCCAATGTGAATAGTTTCTTGCTGCTATAGTACATGCTATGATAACTGCTACAGTGACCGCATAATGCCTGCTATACTATTGCTACAGTACTGCTACAACCCCTGGAAATCTTCCATCACCTAGTTTCGAGCCTGGGTCTCATGGATGCACTTAAGGATACCTCACCAACCGAGTTGCGTCTCATGTGCTATGACTGCTATAACCTAGTCTTTGGATTAGCGTGTATGAATAAGACTAAAAAAATTATGAAACATATATTGAAAATGATTAACAATTTAAATTTATTTATTATTTACTATTAATTAATTTCTCAATTTTAAATTATAATAATTGAATCAAACATGGTTAAAAATAATTTAGGTTTAAAATGGTTATTTTTAAATAAAAGTGGATAAATATTATATTTTTTACTATTCATTTAAAAGATAAATTTATGAATTTATTAATTTTAATTAGATCAAATAATATTAATTTTTTCAATTAATATTATTATAATTATCTTATAGTTATTTTTAAGATTTTTTAAAAAATATCTGATTTTTTGGTGAATACTGAAAAATACCGATTTTAAAAATAATGCTAATTTTATGAAATTATCATGATATAATAATGAATTGAAATTTTATTAATAATTTTTAAATAAAAATGATATATTTATTAATTAAAATAATTCATTTAGAAATATAATTTTTAACTAAGAATGTTTTGTGTGTCATTTTGGAAATCTAAGTGGTGTTTTTTTTCAAACAAAAACTATTTTTAGTACTTCTATTTTGGATAAGTTTTAAAAAGATTAATTTATGTTTTAATTTTATTTGAATTCAATGAAGTGTAAATTTATTTACCATAATTAAATTAATTCAATGTGAATCAAAATTTTATTTGATTTGTGTATACAATCATTTTTTATGCCCAAAAATTTATTTTTTGAGAAATGGGTATTTGTTTTATTTTTTGGACATATATTAACGATGATCATTGAAAATTATGAAAATTTAATCATATAAAAAGGATAAAAAATTTCAGATCACAATTTAATAATTTTTTAATTTGTTCCATTTTATTTTTGGTCATAATGAATTATAATCATGGTAATAGTTTATCACCTTTATAAGGAGTTAAATGAGTTAATCGAGGTTAAAACTATGATATAACATCTCTGAATACTCTGAAATTTTAATTCATATTTAATTTTATGAGTGAATTTATAATTAAATAATATTATATTTGAAAATATGGAAATTTGGTTCCATTTTCCCTTGATAATGACCATTATATTATTTTATATAATGAATAAGTAAAAAGCGTAACTCTTTTTCTTTTAATATATATAATAGATTTTAATAAAAATAAAATGTTAATATGAATGGTTATAAAAGTTTTTCAGGAATACCAATAAATTAATTTTTTATATTAATTTATTTTTAATTTTTGTAAATGGTATAATTAAGAAAAATGGTTACGTATCACTTACGTAGCGCTTGTGCAAGTAAAAAATAAAAGTAAATAGTTTTAAAATTTTACAAGTCATGTGTTTTGTATATGTTATAATGTTTAATGGACTTTATTGATAAAAATGAACGTCAATCGATGTTTTAAGTATTAAAATTCTAAATCCATGGTATTATTTATGTTTTATAATTCAAATTATATTAATAGTCATGAAAATGATTTTAAGAATATTTTATGTTAAAATAATATTTAATTAATTATTTTAGAATTACAAAAATAATATACCAAGTGAATTGAAATGGAAATTTTCAAGAATATTATCCATCATCCACTTATGATCAAAATTAAGTTTTAGAATTACATTATTTAGCCTCTAAGACTAATAATCTTGTTACCACAGTAAGAGTTAGAATGGTCAACTCGATGTTAAACTAAGTATATAAGGTTTAAAATAACCGAAAAACTCTTATAAATATTATTTTTTGAAAATAGCTTAACCCTTATCATGTAAAAATATAACTTTATCCAATTTGGTTCCACCATTCTATGAAAATAACCTTATATTATTTCAATGTTTATAAATATTACAAGTGTGTGACTCCCCTCACTTATAAAAGGACACCTCCTCTCCTATCTTATTCACACCTTCATGAAACACTTATCTCATCAAAACCATACCAAAATCTATTATAAACTTCCATATAAATTTTATATAAGCAATATATTTTTAGAGGACCAACTAACGGGTCCTTACAAATTGATCCAAAGGAGGTCTCTCAAAGAAGAGGTAATCAACTTCTCCAAATCCTTTTATGATTATTTCTTTGTATACCCCATAAAAAATATTATTTCAAAATTTTAAAACAAATAAATCATTAAAATTAACTTCCAATAATGTTATTATGTTAATTCAAATTTTTTTATCTATTTATCATACATCCTAATATTAAATTAAAATGCAATCATGCACATGTACAAACTGTCATCTCCATGATCGATGTATTTTAGTTTTCATCACCACAAATAATGGTAGGTTATATATATAGATTTAATGGTTATATATTATTTTATGAAATAATTTTTATTCTATAACGTTAAAATAAAAACCATATTTTGACCCTCCCATTTAGTGGAAGACGATAACATAGCTTGTAGATACATGTCGACTATCACCTCCATAAACTATGTTTTTAATTTACAATATTCAATTTATATGGATAATCATAAGGATATATTTAGTTAATATATATGAAATAATTATGATTCTATAAAGTTTAATTATTATTTACCATTCTTTCATTCCATCCATTAAATATTGGAAACATCAGTTGCACGTAAATATGCACTACGACCTCCACAGTGTGATGCAATTATTTTTTCATCACCACATTATATGAAGTTTAATACAATTGTATGTAATGAATAAATAAAATAATTATGATATAGATATGGTAATATATATGATTAAACCATGACCATGATTAAAGTATAGGAACCAACAAACCAAAAAACGCATGAAAAAAATAATAGTAAAAAACCATAAGGTTATTTAAGAAGGAAATATTAATAAAGGAATAATAGGAATTTATAACTAAATCATATATGGTAATACAAGTATGAATATTTTTTGGGTATAAATATATTATAAAAAAAAATTTCTAATACAATAGGTTAATTTTAATACCAAATACCCTAATGTTATAGATAAATACTATACCCCGCATTATCATGCAATGAACTCTCTAAAGTGATTATTCCATTAGTATATTTAAGATTACAATTATTAAAAATATTATAAAATTATATTATCAAAATAAAATTAATTTTTTAATCTATAATTGTGATATTATCTTAAGTTGATTTTTTTAATTTTTTTTTTCAAAAAACTGACATTTATGTGAACAATGTAATATACCATTTTTACTAATACTTTGACTTTTATTCAATTATTAGTATATATGCATGAACTAAAAATATATTAAAACAAATTATTGTGAAATATGTATTTTACAATTCAAAAATTATATTTCTAAAAATTTATTATATTTTACAGAACAATGATTGATATTTTAGGACTAAAGTAGTATGTTTCTCAATTTTTCTAAATATATTATAAATTTATTAAAATAAAATTAATTTTCAACACTTATAGTAATTGAATCATAAAAAAAGCATTTAATATTTATAATTTTTATTTCACATTCTTCTAATATTTTCTAATTTATTATTAGGCATAAATATTAAGTTACCATAGGTAAAAAAACTAGTTAATGCTGTAAAAGAAAAAATGTTAAGAGTATTAATTCAAGGGATAAAGGGAAAAAACCATGATAAAAACATGTATAAAATTTATTGGTTTAGATATTTTAGAAACTATCTTACCCTACACCCAATTATTTACAATTTTTGGAGCCACAAGACTTTTTTTACATGTGTTCCCTTTACTTTATGTTGAAATATTTAAAAAATGGCATTGTACCCAATTATAAAAGGGGCCTCTCACCACACCATAAATACCAATATAAAATTTATGATTCCTCCTAAGACTCAATCATATTTTATTTCCATATCATTCAATATCACTCTCATAAGATCTTGGTCATAATTGAATATCTAAACCCGTTCTGTTACGTTGAATCATCCAAAAAACCCAAAGGTCTTAATGTAAGTTCAACATTTTCACAAAAATATTTTCCTTTTATCTTTTCATTTAAAATTTGTTTTTCCAAATATTATATAATGAATTTAATATTCATATTATATAATTTTTCAATATTTTAGATATAAACACCAAGCACCTTTCCAATGTATCTTAATAATAATGAAACTTTCCTTTATGTGTTTGTAAACTACCACCTCAATGACGTAACAAGTTACTTTTTTTACTTCATCATTATTTCTGATTAAAATAAAATTTTAACATTAGAATGGTTTACAATGTTTTTTATTTGCGGAATTATAAACAACCAATGGTTCTATATCTAGGATGACTGAAAAACCTACTTTACAAAGGTAGATGCCTATTGGGAGGTTTTAGGCAATGATGCTTAAGAACTCACATTGGTAGAGGATGGGACATCACGCTCATCACACCCTTTTAGGGGGAATTATTTCCCACTCTTAGAATTTATTATAGATTTAAGATATTTTCATGAATCTTTTATTAATTCAAAGAATTATGTGGGTCTCCCTAGAATTGAAAATCATTTATTAGCATGTATGGAATTTAGAATCATGTATATGTATCTGAGGTTCTTAATCAATGGAGATATATGTATGCATTTGAGGTTATCCATCAATGGTATCCTATTATATACTAATTATAGATTTTTGGTATTTATTATGATGATGATGGTTTTCTATCCACATAGTGGGGTAATCTGGAGTGTATCATCATCTAGGGATACAAGAGTTGTTTTTATGTTGAGATCAAACCCATGTGATGTGATTCTTATGTATCCTCATGAAATAAATCATAACCTACATAGTTTGGTGATGATTAATGGGACACATCATGCTTTTGAATTTAATTGGATAAGAACCTAGTCGTAAAGTTTAACATCATGTGGAAATGATGACCAGAGAAAAGGTTCATAGGCAATGTTTTTTTGTGGGAATTATAATGAGGAAGACTTGTGGTACTGGAAGAGATATGAATTTCTAGATTGAATTAGAACCTAATTATAATGTGTTAAAGGGATAATAGATTTGATTTGGGGTATTAGGTTTGGACCTCAGGGTGGATTTAAATGTATCCCATTTGGAAGGGAAACGAAGCCACCATAGTTTGGTTGTAAGAACTTGCACCTATAGAGGCCCTCAAGTCTTTCTCACAAGGGAGTGTGGCACATCGAGAGTATTAATTTGGTGATTGATCCAAAAAAGGATTATCGGTAAAGATACATTGAGGTATGTATTGAATCACAATGATTTGGGGGTTTTTTTGAGGCTTACTCCTTGGAAGGATTCCTTGTAGAATGGGATTATGATTAAGGCTTACTCATGGGGAGGATTCCCATTGAGATCGGGCCTTGGGTGGGCATATAAGGCCATAACCATAAATATTACTTAATATTGAATTAAGTTAATCATTCACATTAAGGATCTTTTCAGGTTTATAGATTTAGAGAATTGGGTCATAAATTATATATAATAACTTTAATATTAGTAGTAGACACTTCTACTAACTATCAATTTTTTCATAAAAAAAACTCTAAAAAAAGAAAAAATATTTAGTTCCATGTTTTAAACATAAGAAATTTTCCTTGATCCCATCCTTGACGCAATTCATCTTTAAGTCCTGTGATGTTTTTTTTCAAAACCTTGGGATGAGCATAAAAAGCTCAGTAGGGGATAAATAAAGAGGGAAAGCTATTAGTTCTTCAAAACAACATGTAAACCGTGAATACATTAACATTAAGAAATAATTTTTACCTTAAAGAAGTAGAAAAAATAGTCACTGAATATAAGATCATTTATTACCCATTTTGTACCCAAAATACTATCATATAGCCCATAGAAAGCAACAGATATCATATAAGGTAACTTGGGACATAAACATCCTTAAACAAAATAACTATACGGTTGACTTCCACACATATCACTAAATGGAATAGCTGTATGGCTGACTTCTATACCCAATGCATTGGAGATTATAATGTAACCACCCATACATGGATTATCACAGAACCAACCCTCATTTGGTTTATCACGTAACCACCCATCATAGGTTTATCACGTAACCACCCGTCAAATGTCTATGTACCATTACATAATCATAATACATAAAATATTGAAAATATCAATATTTCACTAATAACATTTCATTTTCAATCACAAGAAATAATTTCAAGATATTAAAATAATCAATCCATTTTATAAAACACTTTCAATATGAAAACACCCAAAAAGTAAATAAGGGATTTATTTTCCTTTTAAAAACATTAAGGCTTATAGAGGAAGCCAAATAATGATTACAGTAGTGAAGCGGTCATTGTCACCGAAAACATTAAAAACATTCATTTTTTTCATTTAATAAAATGATTCAAAGAAAAAATACACCCTTTGAATGAAATTAAAATTCAAAGGGGTTTATTTTACACCGTGTAAAAGAAGGAGGTGTATATTATCAAAATATGCCTCAATGAAAGGAGATTGAGACGAAGTCCCTTACCTTATGTCTGACTTGACTCGTTCATTATTTAATTTCTTGGTTAATAAACTTTTGTTAATTTAGACTTTCTTAAATAACCTTTTTCATGTTTATTATTCTTTTTATATCACATATTACCAAATTATAAAAATTACATAATTATTTAAGTTAATATCGATCGTTTTGTCGATATTGGGTACTTGAGTTGAAAATTATCTTGTTATAATTTCAATTTCTCCATTTGTTAAAAACTTAATTATCTCCAGACTATAATTCATATATATCAAATATATCTATTATATATGTATTTATAATATTCCACAGCATTTGGAGATAAGAAATGAAATGCACCGATCATGAAGACAATAAACTGTACGTATGCATAAACGCTACTTTGATTTCTATTTCATATTTAAAGGAATGAAAACTTAATGATAAATAGGTATATGATAATTCCATTATAACATCATATTTAATATATGTTACATAAATTTATTAACTCCATCCTTTAAAAGTTCAATTCATGGCATGAACGATCTATATTACTTTGAGGGGGTGGTAGTCCACACTTCCTCAAATTAAATCATAATATTTACCGATTATAGAAACCATACAAGTATTCTATAAATGAAAAATAACAAATAATATAGAAAATATAAATATGATATAATTGACATATAAATATAGTCCCATCATAATGGCCACCATTAGGGGTGGTAGGGAAAAATCGAACAATCATCATTTTGTGAGGCAGTAGTTCGCCGTACACAGAAATAATATGTTTATATCCATTAGATGGAGGTGTGTATAAGTTTAGTTAGAATAATTCTCATAAAAACATAATAGTATATTTAGAATACTGGTTTTGTTATGTAATAAATGGATAAGAATATAATAGTGAGTGAAGAAGTAAAATATTGGATAGGAACTTCAGAGAAGATTCCATCTCTTAAAACGAAAAACTCCCTTTGATTTGAGTCAAAATGCATTATTTAATTTCCTTATTCCTAAGGTAAGGATTATAGGATGTCTATAGTTATTTTTTTGAGATTATTAGATCATATTTTGGATGATATAAGGGGAATGAGAGGAGTGAGTAAGGGGTTAGAGGTGGTGTCCTTTCTTATGAGGGAGGAGGGGTACTTAAGAAATGTCATGAAAGATTATTTTATTATAAAATAAATTTAGATTTCCAAAAGGTAAAAACATATATAAGACAATAATTGTTCATAATACTCTTAACCAATTTGTTTTGGATATGTTTTGGTTTTATATTTAACCCTATCATTTAGCTTTAACCATTACCTAACCAATTTAATTTTTTCCATGTCTTCTTGTGTATTGATACTATATGGTTAATATAGTTACCATAAAATGCCAATAAAACCACAAGTGGTTCATTAATGAAATTTAAAACATTATATATGTCATTTTTTGAGTATTATATATTTATAACTACTATATCATTTTATAAAATAGTACCTGTTTTTAAAACTCATTTATGCCAATTTTTATACCATTCATGTCATGACTTTTTAAAAATTCATAACAACTAGATTATTTTGAAAACACATAATCAATTAAAAGATAAAAAGTAATAATAATCAATAAAATATTTGGATGACATAAAAAGTTTCAAAATAAATTTATTTTAATATTTAAAATATCACATATTTAAATCATTTATTATTAAGGTAATCACTACATCACTATTGTGTCATAAATAAATTAATTTATTTAATATTTAAAAATTATAAATAAAATATCATGTTTTAGAATATATTTTTATATTTATAATGACTATTTATAGTCTAAAATATTACTTATATAACCCCATATAAGTTATTTACTAAAATTGTCATGTTTATGTTAAATTTTTCATTACTTTAAATTAACTCTTATAAAATTTTATTTTCACATCAATGTGGCTCCATAGGGTACCCAAATCGTCCCAAGGATGCCCATGGACAGAAATATATCACCCAATAAGAGTAGGAAACGTTTTAGGGTAGTTTTATATAATTATAATATTATTTTTTACCGTTATTTAATAGATTTACCCTTTAACCATGGAAAACAAAATAATTACTTAAGTACTTTTCATAATGTATAAAAATAAAAGGTACCTATTTACACAATTTGGAGCTCCAGATTCCAAATTTGAAATATATATTTCTAAATTCAAAACACAAAAGTGGAAGAAATTAATTTAAAATTAATTCCCATTGTCAAAACCAAAAAGCGGGGTTTTAAGAAGTAATAACTATCAAAAGATTGACACATGTTAATGTCTAATTAAAAAGTAATATTACTTACAATAAACAAAATTGTATTAAATGATAAAAACATAATCTAATTACACTTGAAAATTAATTAAAAAAATATAATCAAACCAAATAAATAAATCAGATCAAAAGACAGTTTTGACTTAACCTGCAGTATATTTCACTATTGATTAAAAAATGAACTTTATCATACAATTACAAAAAAAAACCAAAGTGAATTTAGATGCCCTTATTCTAAAGAAAAAGTTTATTCTATCAAATAGAACATATTAAAGGGACAAAAACTATATTTGTGAATGGTTCGCCATAAAAAGGCGGTAAAACTACTGTTTTACAATATTAGAGCATTTTTTCTTAAAATTAGATTCATTTTCATTTTAAGCCTCTAAATTTTATTAGATAAATTTAAAAATATTTAACAAACATGTTTAATAATAATATGGTTAGTCTTGTTCATTACCTCCAATACAACGTCTAGGTGTTAACTTCCATTTAAAATAATAATATTATATTATTATTTTTTCAGTATAAATCTGCATAGTGTTAAATATAAGATTTCATAGAAACCTATTGTTGCTTGTAGGATACAACATTTAAAATAGAATCCCATTTAAATTATAACTAATATTTAATTCACAAAGATTAATAAATATGAAAATGTCATATTCTTTATTTACCTGGGATGTTACATCCTTCCTCCCCTTTTAGAAATTGTGCCCTTGAAAATTTATTCACTTATCAAATAAGTTGGGGTATTTATCCCTCATAGCATTTTCATATTACTATGTTTCCTCTTCAACCATATGGTTTTTCCACAAAAACATTACCTTATGAATTACCTTATTCCTCAACACTTGCTCTCTTTGGTCCAAAATCTGGACTGGTTATTCCTCATTAGAAAGATTCTCTTTCAATTGACCTACCTCTAGACTCAGAAAATGAGATGGATCTGGTATATAATTTCTTAACATTGAAACATGAAAACAATTTGTTAACCTGGGATATACATGGAGGTGAAGACACTCTATAGGCAACTAATACATATTTTTCTAGGATTTCATAGGGTCCAATGAACATCGAACTCAACTTTCCCTTCTTACCAAAACACATCACACTTTTACATAGAGAATCTTTGAGAAAGACATGGTCACATAACTTGAAAGAAATATCCTTCTTTTGATTATCCACATAACCTTTCTGCTTGCTGTGAGATGTTCTCATGTGCTTCTGAATTTACTGAACATTCTCTAAAAGCTTTTCCACCAATTCTGGTGCCACAAACTTTCTTTCACCTAAATCATCCAAAAGAGATGGAGTTCGACATGGCTTTTCATATAATGCCTCAAATGTCACCATATATATATGGGAATGAAAATTATTATTATAATAAAACATAAATAAAGAAAGATGTTGGTCCCAACATCTCTAGAAATCCGTTGAAGAAGCACATAACATATCTTATGATGTGTTAATTTTTAATTATGACTGCCCATCTAATTAAGGATGAAAAGCTATACTGATACTTAACTCAGTACCCAATGACTTATGAAGGACTTTCCAAAAGTTATAAGTGAACCTCAGATCATGACCAGATACAGTGGAGAGGGGAACTCCATGTAACCTGACAATATCTTTAAAATACAATCAAGAATGTTGATACAGATATCGAGTATCTTGAATTGGATGAAAATGAGCATATTTAGTCAATAGATCTACAATAACCCAGATTACATTGTTACCTCTAGAAGTATTTGGTAATCCCAAAAGGAAATCCTTGGACACATATTCCTATTTCTGCTCTATAACTAGAAAAGGATGAATCATTCCTTTCTGTAACTGCCATTCTACTTTAACCTGTTGACAAGTCAAACACTTCTCAATAAAGTTTGAAATATCTGTTTTCATTCCATCCCACTAGAAATACTCCTTAATTATTTTGTACATCTTAGTTATGCTAGGATGAACTGAAAATGGAGAACAATGTGCTTCACATAACAACTCTTTTTTCAACTGTGAATTAGAAGACACACATAATCTCTTCCAAAATCTCAAAACACAATCTTTACCAATGTTAAATTTAGGTAAAATACCCTTCTGAACCAATTATACCTTTTCTTACATCTCGATATATTCTTTCTATGCATGATTTATTTTGTATGCTAGATATGATTTCACTACCACCTGAAACGAAATACGTAATTCCCAGCACTAACAAATTCAATTCTAAAATTCATCAAATCAAAAATCTAATAATCTTGTTCCAAATATAGCATGGTTTAGGTAGCATTAATATTTTGACTTAAAGTGTTATCCACTTTATTTCCCTTTCCCAAATGGTAACGGATCGTGTAATCATAATCCTTAACTAATTCTAGCCATCTCATCAGTGTCATGCTTAATTATTTCTTAGTGAATATATACTAAAAACTTTTGTGATCAGTATATATTTTACATTTTACTCCATACAAATGATACCTCTAAAATTTTAAGTCAAAAAAAAATCAGTTAATTCCAAATACCATGTAGGGAAACTTAACTCATGAGGATTCAACTGACGTAAAGCATAAGAAATTTCCTGATCAATCTGTATTTGGACACAAACAAGTCCTTTAAATGAATAATCAGTATAGATAACTAATTTACTATTTCTAGAAGGCAAGGCCAAAACCGGATCAGTCACCAATATTCTTTTCAATTCCTGAAAACAATCATCAAATTATTATGTCCAAATAAATCTAAAATCTTTTCGATATAACATAGTCAGTGGGATAGATAACCATTCACCGTTTTCAAAAAACCTTTGGTAATAGTCTACCAACCAATGATTACTACAGATATCTGTGATATTGGTAGGTCTTGGACACTCTTCAACAACTTTTGTTTTAGAAGGGTCAATAGTTATCCCATATTTTGAAATAATATGACCAAAGAATGAAATTTTCTGCAACCAAAACTCACCCTTTCTAAATTTCCCATAAAATTTCTTTTCGTTTATTGTTTGAAAGAAAAACCTTAAAAGACTTTCATTTTTTTTATTTACTTTTGGAATATATCAAAATATCACCAATAAACTTAACCCAAAACTTATCCAGGAACTCACAGAAAATTCTATTCATAAGATCCATGAATATATTAGGTTCATTGGTTAACTGAAAAGGCATAACTAAAAATTCATACTATCCACATCTAGTACAAAATATGGTCTTCAGAATGTCTAATTCCTATACTTTCAACTTGTGATACCCCAACCTCATGTCAATCTTTGATAAATACTGAGCTATCTGGAGCTGATCAAACAAATCATCGATATGAGGCAAATAATAATTTTTCTTAACATTGATATTAGTCAAGGCTCTATAATCAATGAAAAGTTTCATTGAACCAGATTTCTTTTTAACAAAAAAAGTAGAGCACCCCACAGTGATGTGCTTGGTTGAATGAAACCTTTATCTAAAAACTCCAACAATTTTTTCTTTAACTCTAAAAGTTCAATTTGAGCTATTTGATGAAGGGTTTTTGAAATTGACTTAGCATTAAGAGTTATGTAAAGAGTAAATTTAAATTCCCAATTAGGTACAATACCGGGAAGCCCATAAGGAAAAACATCAAGATACACATTTACTATTATAACATCATTAATCTGAACAGTTCTTTTTTTATTTATATGAGAAAGGTAAAATTCATTTCCATCTTTTACTGGTTTCCCATCTTCCTGATATGTAATAAAAAATAAGGGTTCATTCTTTTACACAAACAAAAATTCTTTCTCAAAAGAAACCTATTTAGCTCTGCAGTTAATCTTAGCATTATAAACAAAAATCCAATCCATACCAAAAATAACATCATACTCTACTAGAGGCAAAACAATAGGGTTTTCATGTAGATTCTTTCCACGTACAAAGACAATAAGGCTCTTATAATTTCTTTTTGTCTCAAAAAATACTCCAAGTGTTTTTCCTATAAGTTATGGATTCATATCTTGAGATGGAATTCCTAATGTACTAGAAAATTTATCAAAAATAAAATAATGTGTAGACCATGAATCAGACAACACATTGTCATGATCTAAAAAATAAAACAAACTACATGATACCATTTTATTTGATTTTCCAACATCAACTATAGTAGTAGAAAAGGATTTTGGCACACAATTTTACTTTTAATCTCTCTGGTTTCTACCCTGGGTAATCAACTTTGGACACACATTGGCATAATTCCCAAACACATTGCAACTAAAACATCTTACCACTAGATTTTCATTTCCTTCTTGATCATCTAACTTATAGTTTTGAGAAATATGAAAAATCTTATCACACAAGAAGCACTTTCTAGATTTTTAAAGACATTTTCTATGATTCTTTTTACCACACTTCTCAAAAGATGGAAATTTAATTTTATTACCTCCAGACTTATTTGATGAATATTTTCTTCTTTCCTGCCAACTGGACCTCTTATTTTCTTGCTCTCATGGAACACCTAATCATTGAAAAAACTCCATTTCTACTTTTTGAACACATCTGAAAAGTTTCTCATAGATTTTTAATTCATGAGAGTCTAATTGAATTCTATATTGCAAATTCAATACTTAGTAAAACCTATTAATCTTACTATCAAGATCTTAGATGAAATTTGGAGCATACCCTTCCAGTCGAGTGAACTTTGCTTCATAAGCATCCACTGAGCCATCCTCATTCCTCAATTACCATAATTTTTTTTTCTATCCTATGTCAAACCTCCTTAAGAAAATATTTCACAAGAAATTTACCTTTGAATTCGTCCTAACCTAAAGCATAAATCTTCTTACTATACCTGATATTATTAACCATCGAACACCAGTAATCGACTTCTCCTTAAAAATTGTAAACAACAACACTAAAATTTTGATTATCTATAGACCCCATGAAATCAAGAATATTTTCCAGTACTTTGATCCAGTCTTCATCTTGCACAGGGTCATATAATCCTATGAATGATGGGGGATGCTGCCACATGAAATTCTCAACTACATAAATGTTCCTATGGGATTGATCTGGTTGATCTCATACCTGGAAACCACCACCATTTATTAGCTAAGTCAAATGATCCATCACTATAACAAACTGTTCAGTTCCACTTCTGACCATCTCAGGATGTTGATTTGGTAGGTTATTCTCTTATGTATGCCTTCCCAAAATAGCTGCTATGTTTCCTCTACAGAAAACCATTATGAACAAACATATCTCAGATGACACAACATGGTAATCTTAAAATTATATATCAGTTAAATTTGACCATAATGTAAAAATCCTTTATTGAGATTCTATTAAAAAAATCCTAACTCCTAAAGTTATCTAAAATGACCTATGATACCAACTACATGGCCCCAAACTTAAATATTACTTAATATTGAATTAACATAATAATTCACATTGAGAATCTTTTCGGGTTTAGAGATTTAGAAAATTAGGATATAACATAAATATAAAAACTTGAATATTACAAGTATACACTTCTAATAACTATCAATTTTTTTCATAAAACAAAAAATCTAATAAAATAAACATGTTTAGTTCCATGTTTTAGACAACATGTCTTTTCCTTGATCCCATCCTTGACCCTATTCATCTTTATGTCCTGTGAAAAACATTTCAAAAAAACATTGGACGAGCATAAAAATATTAATAAGGGATACCTAAAGAATGAAAGCTATTAGTTTATCGGAACAACATGTAAACCATGAATACTTTAACATAAAGTAATACCTTTTACCTTAAAGAAGTACCAAAAACACTTCACTGAATATAATCTCATTGCCTACACTTTTTTGGAACCCAAATATTACCATATAGCCCATAGAAAGCAACATATTACATATAAGGTAACATGAGACAAACATTTTTAAATGGAATAACCATACAACTGACTTCCACACATATAAAAAAATGGAATAGCCATATGACCGACTTCCATACCCAATGAATTGGAGGTTATAACATGACCACATATCCTTGGTTTATCAAAAAACACCCATAATTTGGTTTATCATGTAACTACCCATCATTGGTTAATCATGTAACCACCCGTCAAATGTACAAGTACCTTTATATAAGCATAAAACATAAAATATTGAAAATATCAATATTTCACTAATAAAATTTTATTTGAAATCACAAGAAATCATTTAATGATATTAAATTAATCAATCCATTTCAAAACCCATTTTGATTATGAAAAAACCCAAAAATGAATAAAGGATTTCTTTTCCTTTTAAAAACATTATGGATTATAGAGGAATCCAAATGACGATTATAGCAAAAGAGAGGTCATTGTCACTAATAATGTTAAAAACCTTCCTTTTTTCATTTAGTAAAAAACTTCATAGAAAAAATATTCCCTTTGAATGAAATTAAAAGTCAAAGGGGTTTATTATACATCGTATAAAAGAAAGAGGTGTATATTATAAAAATATGCCTCAATAAAAGGAGGTTGAGACGAAGTCCCTTACCTCGTGTCCGACATGACTCATTTGTTTATTAATTTACTAGATAATAAACATAATTTAATTTATAATTGATTTAGAACCTTTTTAATGTTTATTTTTCCTTCAATATCACTTATTACCACATTATAAAAATTATATAATTAGTTAAGTTAACGTCATCCATTTTATCAATATTAGGTACTTGAGTCGAAAATGATCTTGTTATAATCACAATTTATCCATGTGGTAAAAAACACATTATGTCAAGAATATAATTCATATATATCAAATATATCTAGTATATATGTATTTATAATATTCCATAACATTTGTAGATATGAAATGAAATTAACTGTTCATGGAGACAGTAGGCCGTACGCAATTATGAACACATATTTTTTTTATATTTTATATTTAATGGAATGAAAACTTAATGATACATAGGTATATAATAATTAAATTATAATATAACATTTTATATATGTTACATAGGTTCATTAACTCCATCCGTTATATGTTCCATGTATGACATGAACAAGTCATATGACTTCAAGGGGGCGGTAGTCCGCACTACCTCAAATGAAATTATCGTATTTATAAACTATTTAATCCATAATGGTATTATATAGATGAAAATTATAGAAGAATTGAAACAAAATAAATATAATATATATCACATATAAATACATTTCCATCATAATGGACACCATGAGAAGTGGTTGGTAAAAATCGAACAATCATCGTTTCGTGAGGCAGTAGTTCACCGTACATAGAAACAGTATGTTCGTATCCATTAGATGGAGGTGTGTGTAAGTGTAGTTAGAATAATTATAATAAAAAATTTCTATATTATTTAGGATACTTGTTATTTATGTAATAAAATAATAATAATATAATAGGGTGTAAAGAAGTAAAATATTGTAAAGAAACTTTAGAGAATACAGAACCTCTTAAAAAAAGTAACTTCCTTTGATTTGAGCTAAAAAGATTTCTAAATTTTCTTTCTGTATAAGGTAAGGCTTCGATGAAGAAGATAATGATTATGGAATATTATTGGATCATTTTTTGGATGAGACAAGGGGCTTGAGAGGTGTGAGTAATGGGTTAGAGGTGGTGTCCTTTTTTAAGAGGGAGGAGGGGTACTTTATGAATCCCTTGAAACATTATTTTATTATAAACTAGATTTTGATTTTAGAAAGGTCAAAAACTTATTTAAATAGAATATAATATGATTATTCTTCTAATTAATCGCAAAAAATATGTTTTAGACAAGTTTTAGTTTCAACTTTAACCTTATCATATAGCATTAACCCTTAGTTAACTAATGTAAATCTTACAATGTCTTCTTTTGTATTCATAATATATGGTTAATATAATTACCATAACATGCCAACTGAACCAAAATAGGTCCATTAATGATATTTTAAACATTAAATAAGTCATTTGGAAAATTTTAGATTTTTAGGACTATTATATCATTTAAAAAAATAGTGTTTGTTTAAAAAACTCATTTATGTCATTTTAATAAAATTAATATCTCAACTTTTTAAAAATTCATAAAAACGTTCTTCTTTCAAAAATAAAACTTCCTTAATTAGAATATAACATGTAATAATCATCCATAAAATTATTTTATGAAATAAAAAGTTTCAAAATAAACTTATTTTAATATTTATAATCTCATTTATTTAAATCATTCATTAATAAGGTAGTCACTACATCACCATTATGTCATAAATAAATAAGTTTATTTTATCTATAAAAATTATAAATAAAATACCATAATGTAAAAAATCTTTTTATCTTTCTAGTGACTATTTATAGTCTAAACTATCACTTATATAGGCCCAAATAATTTTTTTACTAAAAGATACATGTTTATGTTACATTTTTCTTTACTTTAAATTAATTCTTATTAAATGTTATTTTCACATCAAAGTGGCTCCATGGGGTCCCCAAATCTACCCAAGGATGCCCAAGGTCGGACATATATCATCCAATCGGAGTATGACACGTTTTAGGGTATATTTATATTATTATAATATTATTTTTTACCCTTATTTACCAGATTTACCCTTTAAACATTATAAATAAAATAATTACTGATGTTATTAATCATAATGTATAAAAATATAAGGTACCTATTTACACAATTTGGATCATTAAATTCCAAATATGGAATCTATTTTTACTAATTCAAAACACAGTAGTGGAAGAAACTAATTTAAAATTAATTCCCATTTCCAAAACTAAAAAGTAGGTTTTTAAGAAGTAATAACTATCAAAAGACTGACATGTGTTTATGTCTAATTAAAAATTGAAATTACTTCCAATGATCAAATTTGGATTAAATGATAAAAAAACTAATAAAACGTTAAAATTAATTAAAAAAATATAATCTAACCATATAAATAAATAATATGAAAAGACAATTTTTTACTTAACATGCAGTATTTTTCACTATTTATTAAAAAATGAACTTTATCATAAAAATACCAAAAAATCAAAAAAGGGGATTTTATGTCCTACTTTTAAATAAGAAGTTTATTTTTTCAAATAGAACATATAAAAGTGGAAAAACCAAGATTTAAAAAAAAATTCCATCGAAAGGCTGTAAAACTACCTTTTTAAAATATTAGAGCATTTAGGCTTAAAATTGGATTCATTATCATTTTAAGCCTCTAACTTTTATTAGATAAATTTAGAAATATTTAACAAACACTTTTATTCATAATATGGTTTGTCTTTTTCATTCCCTCAAATAAAATGGTTAGGCATTAACTTCCATTTAAAATAATAATAATATATTATTATTATTTTTCAGTATAAAGCAGTATTGTGTGAAACATAAGATTTTGGAGAAACCAACTATATCTTACCAGGCATGAAATCAAACATAGAATCACCTTTAATGCAAAATTAATATTTAATTTACAAATATTAATAAATATGACAATGTAATATTCGTTATTTACCTGTGATGTTGTAGGGAATCATACATATCTTGATTGTAGTAGACATTTAGGTTCTCATAATTCAATGATTGTGTCTTATGCACTGAGGATGCTATGGTAAATGGGATGAAAAGTAGGGATTACTCCAAAGTAGGATAACCAGATGTTTTTGGATCATATGGATTTCATTACCATAATCAACCTCAAAGTCCATGTGATCCATGCTTAGAGTTAGAAACAAGAGGAAACAAAAGATTTGGGAGACCACACAATCCAGTTTTCAATAAGATGGATACATGGAATTGAGGGATCATGCCTACGGAAGAACTATAAAGGAAGGTTAAAGTAATATTTAAAGGATGGTATTATTTGAAAACATGCATCCAACCATGTGGGTGCCCTGATTGTGGATATCCCCTTGGTTCACATGAGGTGGGATGAGTCATTATTGAATGTGATAAACAAAAGGAAGTCAAAAATATGGAAAATCACACACTTATTCTACTACGCTGGGGGAAGTGGCTGAGGATATGGAAGAGAGAGCAAGGGAATCCAATTCCCATCCCCTCTCTGATTTGATGGCTATGAGGCAGATAGGATCCCGGGTGAAACCTCCCTTAAGAAAGGATCGGGGCTTACTCTAGGAGGGATGCCCTAAAATTGGTTCTATAGTGAGGGAAGAGAATCCAATTCAATGTTGAATGGAAATGAAATCATAATCCTTACCCTCCCAACATGGAACAGGAGGCTCTAGTTCTTAGAGATGACATGGGTGGGACATGGTCCTAACCCTAGTACCTAAGACTGAAAAATTAATTACACTCTTCCTAGGGTAGGGATACTCATGGCCATGGAAATACAAACCCACAAAAACCCATAGGTTCCTAACCATCTAATTAGAAAAGTGTGGGAAACCTATAACCATAGGAATATAAATACAAATGGGAGACATGCTGCTGTGTATTTTACCACAAATTTTCAACTCAGGAGGTTTAAATGTAGGATTAAACTTGGTCCCTTCCATATAATGGAACCTGAAGATAAGATACCTTTCCCTAGGTTTATTTGAAGAGGGCCTAATTAGAGGCTCATATAGGGTGTTGTTTTGGAAAAGACAAGGGAGGCTCACTTTGATAGACATAGGTTATCTAGTGGTGGATCAAACATGATCGTTGGTGAGGTGATGGTACCATGGGTGACGAAAAACATCTGAAACTGCACATGGGAAAGGCTTTTCTCAAGCCTTCAGAGATCTCTATAGGTGTTCTCAGAGGTGGCTCGCACATGTCCACGATTATGGATGGGGGCCTCATTCTAGTGTTTTTCAACTAGGGATAAGTGAGTTCCTTGAACTGGTGTTTTTTATTTTAAACCATGGAAGGAATTTAATTTCCCTACACCCTTAAAATCTCTATTCTTTTAGTTTAGAAAGACACCTAAATTTTTTCAAAATTATTAAACAAAGGACTAGGGTGAGCATAGCTTCAAAAGTCCCTCAAGAAATTTTATCCTTCCAAATAAAGACCTTGGGGTCTTATTTATAGGAAAAAATGGTACCTTGGTTGAAGTAGCTATCTTGCTCAGGTGTCTCGCTTAGGTATCTCCAGTAGTCTCTCATGCAGGCCAATCGTGCAAGATGACACATAGGTACTCTGGGCGATGCTGGTTCTTTGCGGTACCTAGGATAATGGTCTTTGTTAGACATTGTGATTAGTGGAATTCTTCATTTATCTTATTCTTTTATTCCTAAGGTATTTCTATTTATATTCTTTATAACGATGTGACAAAATAGAGTGTCAATAAAATCACCCCCTTAGGATTGGATCTGATAGAAAGAAGATGGTTTGATCTTGATGTAAAGGGATAAAAAGGGTGGATGTATCACAAAGATAATAAACACATGTCATATGTGCTTACAGTCCACTTAGTTCTACTAAATAGGTGGGGTGAATACATGGTCCTCAAAGGGGGATTCCTTGTCTATAAATAGGTTCCTCATTTCAATGGAAAACTCTCATAACTCCGTACTTTTATGCCTCTCCACACTAGTCTCCCACATAGACCCATCTCTGAAGCATTTTTTCTAAAAGAATCATTTTTAAAAACATGGTATATATTTCTATGCATGATGAAATCACCTAGGTGAGTGTCTTGTTTAGGGATTATGGGTGATGGACCTACACGAGGCAGTTTCCTGAGGCCCTTGCGCAAGGAACCTAATAAAGACACCTACGTGATTTTATGCCATTACCAAATTTTCTACATTAATTATTGTTTTTTGAAATGGAGACTTATCTAATCTCAAAAACTTGATGCTTCTTTGTAGGTTCCATGTCCAGTCAAAAGAAAAATGTTTTTGATGAAGAATCCAGAAAGATGTTTAAAGATATGGTAAATGTTGTAGGCCATGATTTCAATGATTCTCTTGATACCACATTAATCGATTTAGCGAGGCATATGAAGAAATACCACTATGAATTTACAAAGTGTAATTATATACTCCTTTATGTCTATAGTCACCTGAATGATGTACTAATACCAGTTTTGAAGAACTTTACTCCTCTTTCCTGGTTTCAGGACTCTATAAATTTCATTGTTACCAACATTTCCAGCACAGGTGCATATATTAATGTTGGGAAATTTTGCACAACATGTGTCATGAACCATGCCCAGTGTGCTCAAGATATTAATCCCTACAAACCTAAATTGAAGCCACAATGTTATCCATCCATCTTCTCTGATTCCCTAAAAAATAATTTAAAGTGTTGGAAGAAAATGATGAGCCTTCTTCCTGGGTGGTGGTGTTAACTCTGCATGGATATGGGCGTACTGGGTACACCATAAATGTGCAGAGTTTAAGAAGGTGATGCAAGACATGAAAATATATGAGGCCATCTAGATAAAGAAAAACCTATTTATATAAGAATTCCAAATTCATGCCTGAGCTATTAAAATAGTGGAGTCCATATACAAACTAATTTCACTTGATGCATGGAGAAGTTGGTGTTAGCTTCTAGGTCACCTACCAGATCTCTGGGGACCCAATCCTTAGAGGTATGTATTGTGAGTTCCTCCCTATGAGGGTGACATAAGATGATGATGCCAGGATTCCACCATTGGTGCATGAGAAGCTGAAAATATCCAAGGGTATCATAATGGATGTCCCTCGCCTGAAAGGAGATATCCATCCTTAGGCCTTGATGAGTGCCTTTCTGGAGATATAGGGATAAGGTCCCACTTGAAAATTTCAAACTGGATGTACCATGATATAAATATAGTACTCTTGGTACATTCTGGCAGGTTTTTGAGAAATCAAAGTACATCAAATGGGGTCATAATCCCATATCCGGTGTTCTTGTGAAGACACACCACACATGATTTTTAAACACATGTCCAAATGCCTATTTGTTTCCTGTCTATGATTCCGAAGGCAGTTTATGGTTAGTGAAATTTTTCATGGAGGCCAAGTTGGACAAGAAAAAGTATATGGGGTTAGAAATCCACAACCTAGAGAATCTTTATTAAATCATGCTACATGTTCATGTAGAGAAGGCCTTGTTCTAAAATGCCGGACCATTATAGGTAATATAGAGATGGCTAGTGGCTCACTTTAGAGCCTAAGTCGTGTTAAAAGGGGTTGAGATTACAGTAAGCCCATTTCAACTGTATGTTCATGCTATTTTTGGTATTCTTACCTTGTCTCTAATGCCCAATAATATCCTATTATGCCAGATCCTATTCAAGGAGTTCAATTTATTCCTTTATGGGCCCCACCTAATGGGAGCTTTATCAATGATAGGACAAATAACACTGAGATAAGGTCATATATTATAGCCTTTAGAGAAGGTATAATGGAAACTCATATCTATGGTGTGGTTATATACATGGCCTATTTTCCATATAGGTTTAAAAAACAATTCAAGTGTTTGTAATAATTAACATCATCTCCTCCAGTGCATGTTCAATTAGAAAAGCATTTGATGGTAGCCTGACATCTATTGATGATTGCATCCATCGAGCTGACTCAAGCTATAGTCAACCTGCCTCCAGAGGATGTGACCAATGGATTAACTTCCTAGAATTCCAAATCATGAATTTCATCATACCTTGAAATAGTTTCCACCAAATCCATTCCTATAATCAGGAATATACCATCCACTAAGCGTAGAAAGAGAAGAGGGATGGCTTTCTCTCTAATAGATGGTGTTTCTTCTACCCTAGAGGATGCATCATTCTCTTCGGAGGATTAAGATGATGAGGTCCTAAGTAAACCCAAATGACCTTGTGTGAGGTTTAGTCCACCGATTTGAATCAAAAGGGCAATACAAACTAATATTACACCCACACGATCCAGTCATCACCATTAAGTAGATACCCATGTTTTGTTTTCTCTTCCTTCCTCTGTGACAGAGAGGGTCAATAAGCCTATGAAATACAAGGTTGTTGAATCATATTCACAATAGACTAGGAATTAATTATAGTTCATATGGCTTGAGGCTATCCAATTTTGGAAGAACATGTCTTATGATGTTGAAATTATATGGTCACCTCTTTATGCTAGATTACAAATTCCTAGGACAAGAGATCCCTGAGCCCCACCCGATATTCTCTTAGAGGAAAATACTTCTGAGCTGAGGATTTATATATGGGATCAAGATATTCTCATTTATGCAACTTATGACCAATTCCATGCAATGATATGGGTGAAGTGCAAGGTAAATTGGAGTGATAGTAAAGAGTTTGACCACCCAAATTATGAGGAACCAATTGATCATGTCATTCCATAAGATGTATGTTCACCTTTTCTCATCTTTTCCTTTTTTCCATCATTTATTTTTTTTGGAACAAAATGTTGTTTCTAAGGGGAAAATAATTTTTTTTTTCAGCAGGCTTGGGGGAAATCACATGAGGTTCCCTTTCCTAAATATAGCCAAACCGGCACCCTTCTTGGGACTGATGAATCAACTCCCAAACCAGGAGAGCTATCCCAAGGAAAAAAACAATTTATGATGATATAGAATGAGAATTTACATTTCCCCCAAGATACCCATATTTGAATACATTGGTTCTAGCCATTCGTCATAAAAAACACCAAAAATAAGGAATGATGAAGGGTGGAATATTTGGCTAAACATCTTGTCAGCAGTGGTAATTCATCACAGTACTGTTAAACTCTAACTTACCTGGAAAAAATGTCTAACCCTTTTTGTGATCACAGACTCTCATTCTCTCTCCTCTATCAAGGGGATTAAAAATGAGCCTCCAACAACTAAAGAGGGAGCTTTGGACTAAGCACTGATAACTACTAGTGAGTTTAATCCCTCAATAGAAGAAAAGTCAATGGTGGAGGAAATGTCATATACTCCCATCACAATTACTATCATTTTAGAGTGGGAGGATAAGTTAGATAATGTCAAAGGTGAATCATAATGTGTTACAAGATGATTAATTAATTTTTCCCTTATGATATTAAAGGTATATATCATGCACTAGAGGACCCAATGATGGAAGACGATGACCCACCGACTATCATTTAGTAATATTTTTAGGTTCTCATGTAATCGAAGAAGGGCGACATGACCGGTTCTAAGGTAAATATTTAGAGTATCTTTACAGGTGATATTACCATGGGGCCTATGATGTCAATAGATTCCATGAAAAATATTGGCATAACATTTGATTAAATACTGGAACATTTTAATCTTCTTACTAATTGAGAGGCACTTGATAGGGAATTGAATGGATGTGGATATTTATGTTTTTGTGGAACCAGTATTTTTATGATTGATTCCATAATCATGACTCATTAGATTGCATAGCTACAATAGTAGATAACGTCACAATGAAAACTCATGAATAATATGCTGAAGTCCATCTCAATTACACTAGGGGGGGGGGGTAGATCTGATGGACCTTCAAATAAGGAGTCTTCTTGATCCTCATTTGGAAAACCACGAGCTAGCCAAAGAGAGTTTCCTTCATCAATAGGTTCCAGTTCAAATAGACAATGTTGGGGATTATAGGGGGAAATATGACCCAATAGCTGGCCTGTTAAAAGGTAACTTCCACTGATTTATTTAATCATCTAATATTATTTCTCTAATCCCTTTTGAGGTTTAAAATGAATCTTTTCCATTATTCAGTTCCATCAACATCCATGATTGGGACTAAAAGTGAAGCCTCTATGAAGATACAGTCAGTACCACAATAGGAATCTATTATTAAATAGGAGGGGATGGGACGGTGTGCTTCAATAAGTTCACTGATCCCAGTGTACATTTCACCATCTGAAAGTAGCTCTAAGTTAGATTCAGGGATGAAAAATTCACTTCACATAACACACCATTGAGATTGGTGAGATATATGGATAATAGTTTCTGAGTCTCCCCTTGAAGAACTACCTTTATGAATCCATTTACTTTTATTATTATTTAGTATGTTGGGATACATAGGATTTTATTACCAGATGATTAATTCTATTATGAAGGAGATAATTCTAAAATGGGAGTCAGAGCATGATCTTCAACAAGAACTCATAAAGGAAATGATTCTTATCAATGATGATGATATTGAGGCTTTATTATACAAGGAGGAGGCCAACTATACCAATAAGATAGAAGAATATAAAAAATGAATTAATGAGAAAACCATTCTATTTTCATGCCTTCAAAAGGAGTTGTATTCCACTTTGGGGGAGCTCATACAACTATAACAATCATTAGAATAATCCAAACAGAAGGTTCAACTTCCATTGTAGTTGTAACAGAAGCACGTTGTAAATATAAATAGTATAAAATAATTCATTTTTCTTGGATTAAAAAGGTGGATAATTGGGATCAATATACCATTCAACAGATGAAAATATATTTTGACTATCTCTTGTTAAGTATGATAGAGAGACATCATCTTGTGGATTCTCCTTTATGTTTTTCCCACATAAATGAAAAAATTTTGTTTTCAATCATTTATGTGTCATCCCTATATTACTCCTATGATCATCATATAACATTGAAACTAACATTGATAGAAAAAAAATTATATATGAATCATCTAGTGGTAAAAATAGTGATAGGATGGGGAAATCCTATAATTTTTTTGTCTAAGAAATGGGTCCTAGAGAGCACAGTTTGACTATTTCAAGGGTTGTATAGACAACCTTAAAAAATTGTGTATTTTTATGAAATCTTCTTAATTTTTTCCTAAGTCAAATTTGGAGGAGACATAGTGGGCAAGACTTGAATTTTCTAAGTGCACCCTTTTCTGGTTTTCATCGTAACAAGTTTGGTGACTTCATATTTTCACTGCTCAATTTTTTCCAAAACCATAAAAATTGAAAGTCTAGTCAACTGAGAAAAGACTTTTCTCTAGGGTTCCTTTTTTATGGGTTTTCAATCTTTCGAGTACTACGTCCCTTTTTATGGACAGTTTAAAGTCATGCGAGCTAGACTAATGAGACTAGTGTTTTAGTTCAAATAAATTTGACCATATGTTTTGAAATGATAGCCCAAACAAGTCCTGGTGGACTAGAATAATCCAACATTCTTTAGGTACTTGATGGGGAATCTTGAACCACAATTTTTGTGGTTTCTGAATCTAAAATACGATATTCAAGAACAAAGTAGGTCTCTATTTAGAAAAAAGTTACCACTTGTTTTCAAACCCATTTTGCATGATTTTTCAAGAACTAATTAGGGTAAGTTACTGCATAGTCAATTAATTGAATCTTTTTTCTAAGAGGCCCTGAAATTTATTAGAAACACTTTCAAATCCAATTGGGGTGTATTAAAACATATTCAGGGAAAGACATTCTCAAGAATTCCAATATTCTATTAACAATGATCGTGTAAAGTTTATGGAGATTTAGATTTCTCAAGACCATGATGTGTGGTTTTTAAAAAGGAAGATGTATCAAAATGAAGAGAATATCTGTATTGCTATAGGCCATGAATGATAAAACACTCGTATATAAATTTTTCTCGAGTTACAGAGGGTACATTTTTTTATATGATTGATGTTAGTGGGTAAGTCCCATTTCTAAAAAGGTTAATGTATAATTCTGTTTAATGTCATGAGAATAGGATATTGGACATTTATTTTAACATCTTACAGAGAGGAAGCTATACTATGTAGTATACAGGCACAAAATAAAAATATTATGATATATAGTTTAATATTGTACAAGAAGGACATTATTTTTCGTAGTTTAAATTCACACAGTAAGAAAATTAGGTGAGATATAATTTGAGGTCTTTATCTTCGACCGAAAGGTTGATGATTCTCCTATTTTTGGTATTTTTTCTAGAAATGTGCTAGCATATTCATGTGTGAGAGGATAATGTTGTATGATGTGATTTTAGGATTCCATTATATGAATAGTGGTATGGGAAAGGAACTTATGATGTTATAAGAGATATCTCCCATGGAAAAATTTACCTATGTTTGACAAACCCATTTTTAGGTTGTCTAATACAAGGTAAACTAGGGTGCATACTGTATAGTCCATATTGGTATTCTTTGGCTGATAGTCCCTACAATTTTTGAGAATATTATGAAATTTCAACTAGGGAATTTTACCATATATTCAAGGAAATAATTGCTCAATAATTTTGACATTATATCACTAAAAGACAAAGAATGTTTGAGAAGAATCATATTTCCCTAGGCATAGAGTTTGGTTTCAGAGAGGAAAGCACATGAACACTGAAGGGTCCTTGGAAGTAAAAATTTCCAAAGAATATAAAGAATATGATTCTTATGAAGGTTTGATCAGAAAAATGTAATATGATGCCTTTATTTTGAGGTCGTATGACTAGGACCAGGGAAATGATAGGAATGTGTGACCTTTTAGACCAAGGTCATTCTGACATAATTCAGAAATGAAGAAGGAAATTCTAAACCAATATCTTGTGGGTTATCAGATCAGTAGAAAGAGAAAAAGAAAAATAATTTAGGGATGACTATAGACTATTTAAAATCAAGGGTTTCAACATATTTTTATCAATGCTCGTGTGGATAGAAGATTCTTCTTACAAGGGAGAAGTTACTACTGGACGACAAACCCATTATGGGTGTTGCTTTAGGAAAGGAAAACTATAGAATGTGCTGCATAATGAAATAGTGGTACCCTTTTTATTACTGGCCCATTACGAGGTTCCTTTAATGGAAGGCCAAATGGGGAACATACTATATAGTCAGGTAAAGTAGTCTTCAGGTATCAGACATTCTATCCCCAGGAGCCGGGGAATGATTATAAAGATCCAAAAGTATCTAGGACTGGGAGTATAACATGAATAAATGGTAGGTATGAGAACAAAATAAGTGTTTGTACCATTATTTTCCATGAATTTTATAGTCCCTTTCATAGATTATACTCGTATATAGAAGTGTTACATATCAGTTTCCTTGGAGGAACCATTGATAAGGGGACACAAAATAAGAGCTCCTACACTGCTCTTTGTCTGTATGTATGAGAGGGGGAAGAGCTCTTTATCCTATGGCTGGTACAAGGAAATAATGTCTAATAATCACTACGTATCTCAATGGGATGAGAATCAAGCCACATGTATTTATAAGGATAAAGGTACTCCTCTATGATTGAATTTATCTGTGGAGGACATGTGGGTTTTTAGATACGAGTTCATGCATAGGATGATAACTCGTATTAGATACACTTATATAGATCTAAATCATACATGAGAGAATTTTGGAATTTCTTATTTTGCGATTCAGATGCGCCTAGGATTAAAGATCAGAATGTCACTACACATCCAATTGGAATGTGAATAGAGACACACATAGATCTTGATGAGATAAGGAGTTTTGTTCTCATGCAATAAGGACATATGGTGTGCCTTTTATGGTCTTACTGTTATGACCAAGATAAACCCAATGTGAATTTATATCTCTTCATTATGTGGGGAACTCTATCACCATGCTCCTAATACCCCGTGAGCTATGATTGGTGTGAGAAAAAAGAGTCAGAAATGTTTTTTTCAATGGAATAAAAGGAATCACCTGTGAATGATATGGGTATTTAGATTTTATGGTGGCAAGTCAAGAATATATGATCTAGATGTCACTACATATCTCATTAGGATGAGAATAAACATACACGTAGTTCTTGAAATCCCATGTAGTTTAACGTCATGCAGAACCAACATGAAAGGAAGAAGATGTTGAGGCTATGACCATGAATGGAAATATGGGATTCACTATGTATGTCATGAGAAAGTGAATCAAACCACACATAGTTCTTGGGAGGTTCCCTATAAAAGTATGATATGTACACATGAAGTGGGATATTTTTTTGATTGTGGATGGACCCGAGTTTGGAGATTTCTGTGTCACTATATATCTTGTTGAGAAAGAATCAATACATTCATAGTTCTTAAAAATTGCTCCCCATACCAATCCAGCTTTAATATAGGAAAAAGAGAGCTTTAATATTTTCCAGAATGATGGCTGGGCCCAAGACATGTGGAATAAGAATCAATACATATCTTATTGTATTTATAATAATGTCACATGTTCTAGAAATATTTCCTATGCATATCTGATTCATACACAGGGAAATGAATTTTTCTTTGTGGTTGTAGCATGACCCAAGATTGTAGATCCAGGTGTCACTATGTATCCCATTTGAATGAGAAATAAGTCACACATATTTTTTGAGAAGTCCCTTGGGCTAGTATGATTTGTACAAAGGGAAAATGGTTTGTATATGTTTTGTTACGACTGGACCCAAGATTGGATATCCAAGTTTCACTACATATCTCATTGGAATGATAATCAAGCAACACATAGTTCTTGGATAGATTGTGCAGTTTTACATCATGCGTTGAGGTTGTTGGTCATGCAGTTAACTATATTATGGTAAGGACGTGATAATTTTAGGTATTATACCTATTAATGAGGCTCATATAGATTTATGGAGTGTCAATGATGTGATTGGGGATTACTCATGGGATCCACCAATCTTTTCTTCCTCATATATGGCTAAGAGGGCATCTCAACCCATATAAGGGTTAGAGGGATTTGTTTGGGACCCACATGTGAGATGGAGGCACATTTTGGAGGGACCATGAAGAGTATCTTGGATCATAATATTTGGGGTGGGGGGTCAAAACATCCAATGAGGGAGATGTTAAACATAAATTTTAATGTCATGTTGTTAGGAAGAACAATTTCTAGCAATTCTTGGTCATATGAATCTAACCCCATGTCATGCAGTTTATCAACCTATGAGAAGGAAGATGATGCCACATAGTTTAGAATTATGAGGCACATACATTATGTCATTAATTTTATGGTCATGCAATAAATACCAACAGTTGAGTTTAAAACCATGTACTTGGGATGTAAAAGGTTCTATGCAGTTTAAGGTGCTTTAGCTAGGATGTTCTTTTGTGTTATTACATGAGATAATTTTTTAGAACCTTGCATGGTTGGAGTTGTATTGATTTACCCATACATTGAGATGAAGGAATAAGCTCTATAAGATTAAATTTGTGTATATAGTAAGGTCCCTCAAACGTTGATTTAAGATTTAGATGCTTCATTCCAAGTATCATCAGAGTTATAAGGACATAAACAGGATCTACTAAGAGGAAATAACAGAGGCTGAACTTCTTCATAAAAGGTCACACTATCTGATTCTGATAAAATTTCAAGTGGTTCATGGTGTGAAATATATTTTCATCTAATTTCTAAATTTATCTAGTCTTTTATGGGATCGATCATCTGTGGAAACCTAATCACAAATGGAAACAGGGAGTGATAGAAACTAAATCCCAATGACCATGACTGGTTCTTCTCAACATAATAATGAGTATTGGGTCTCCCATGTGGAAGTACAGATTGTGGACTGGTAGGACCATAAGGCATGAAATAGCTGGTCTAGCCAAGAATTTTTATCGTTTTATACCATTTTATGGATTATGTTTGAAAGGGTATTATTGAATGACTTTATCCATCAATTAGCCGCTGCATAGTAGCATGATTAATGGTTTGATTTTAAATTGTACTCCTAATATAGCTTTTCTAGCATAGAAAAATAGAAATTTTTTCCACTTTCTATCAATATTGTATAAGGGACAACAAATATGGCGGTGATGTTATTTTTAATGAAGACGAAAAATATTTTGGCCCTGACTTATTTGAGAGGTATTGACTCAACCCATTTAGAGAATAAATTAGTAGTAGTAAGGATATATTTGAACTTATTTGTTTGTAGTAGGAGGGTATAATCCTACTACATCTATTCCCCATTTTGATAATGAATAAGAGTATTTGGCTGCATATAAAAGATTTGGGGTTTAATGAATGAAGTAGGCAGGAAATTGACATGAATGAAATTTCATGGTGAATTCTATGAAATCTTATATAATGGTTGGCCAGTAATATACAATCCTTTATATTTATAGGGAAGGATTGTATCCAGACTAATGGGCACTGTATGCCCCAACATGTACTTCATCCACAACGGCTGTAATCTCCACTCTATCGATACATCTAAGGACTCCATCAATTTCTAATTTGTAGGGTACATTCTGGTGATTTAGGCCATCTTATAGAGTGAAGTTAAATATTTTTCATTGTATTTGATATTTCTTGGCTCTATCCAGTGGGAGTAATCTATTTTAGAGGTAATCCATGATGGGTTTTATCCACCCAGTGGTAGGAGAATCTAGTTCAGGGATAGTAATGACATCATTAATCTCTTCCGCTCTAATTTGAATGAAAGGTGGAACCATTTTATGATGGATGATGTAGATGATGTTTTTGTACCGGTTTGGATCTATAAGTGCTATAGCTACATTTTACAATGTGTGTTCTTGGTAATTTTGTGATCGTGGGACATGGTTCAATGTTGCCTCTAAGGGGAAGTCTTCTGTCATTCATCAAGAAAAGTCAATTTGCGGACTCATTTCTTCTTTTATGATGACATGATCCCCATTTATATGTTTGATTACAAATTTTATGTGACCATTCACCTCTAAGTGGATCACTGGTATTTAGAGTTCCAATTCTTCACTAATAACAAGGGACTGCTATTCCACTTCATTGTTGGTACAACCTTTTGATAACTTGAAGAATTAAGGTATGACTACCTTTTTTGGGGAGATAAACATGACTCCTAACCCAATTTTTTTGAGCTTATGATCTTCCAAACTACTCTCTATTGGGCTCTTGGATGCACCATCCAAATACATTTCCAACATTTGGGTTCCATATTGAATAGAGAATATCACCTCACATAAAAATTCAATATTTTATAAGGTTTCCTCTCTAGAAAGACGTTCTTCATGGAAATCCATCATGGTACTACCCCTTACTACTTTATGAGGCACAAATTGTATATCAAAATGTTGTAAAATAACTATCCACTATGCTAGATGTCATGTTAATATAGGATGTTTGATTATGTGTTACGAGAAGGTTATTATGAGAGACCAATTTTCCCTTATAGTGATGCAGGTAGTGACTCAATTTATGATATTTAAAGATTAATTCTAGGAATATCTTCAGGATATTGAATAATAAGTATTAGCATCGATCATGGTGTAATTGAGATAATAAAGAACATATTTATTCCCAACATCAATATTTTTTGCAAGTAAGGCACATAGTGACTATTCCTAAGCCTTTACATACAGAATGAGTGGATTTCCCAAAATATATGGAATCAACACTGATGGGATCAAGAGGTATTTCTTAGGGCTATTAAATCTTCCTAATAGTCAATAGTCCACTGACATGTGACCCCCTTCTTCATCAATATGGGGAATGGAAAACACATTCCAATAGGGTTCGATACAAAGCACCCGATGGAAGCCAAATTTCCTTGAATTCCACTCATCTCTTTAAAATCTAGAGGGGGTGACATGCCAAGATTTATTTAGTTTTCTTAGGATCAAATTCGATATAGTTACAGAATACATCAATGTTATGAAACATTCTCTAGGTTAACCCAAAATCACATTTTTAGAGGTTCATTTTCAATATATTTTGTCATAGTTTATTGAATATTGTCTCTAGGTCATCCAAGTTGTGGGAACTTCTCTGTGACATGAACACTGTATCATAAATGCAGCATTAAAAAAACTTTCCAATGAAGGGTTTGAAGATTTGATGCACAAAACATTGTTATGTGGTACCGAAATTATTTAATCCAAATGGAATTACCCAACAGTTGAATACACCATGATGGGCCCTAAATGCGATGGCTTATTCATCTTATGAGGCCATATGGATTTTTTTGTATCCAGAATATCCATCCATGAAAGAGAGGGTTTGATAACCAACGCTCTCAATAATCAGGAGTATTGTGATTATAACTGGGTAGGAATCATTCAGACAGTGCTGGTTGAGATCTATGTTGCCAATGCAGAATATGATATTCGAATTCTTCTTCTTCACAGGGAAAATATTGGGTAGCAATTTTGGGTATTGTACCTCTTATATGAATTCTTACTTGATGATATTTTCTAATTTAGCCTTAATTTTATAAGCATGAGTTGGGTGTGTTTGTCATGTTTCCTCTTTCTATCCTTGAAGGTCTTCTGGAAAACCCAAGGGAATATTGGACATCTTCATGTCAATGATTTTTATCTCTATGTAATTCTAGGAGAACACATCCTAGTGATGATTTAATAAGTAGGTATATACCTCCTATTATTCGAATGTAATGGATGCATTATTCAGAATTGGTTGTGGATATTTCTTCGTACACATATTTATTTCTCTGAGCTCATCAAAAGTAGTGGAGACACCTTCATCGAATGCTGGTGGGGTGTCCCTGAGGGCTTATTCTTCTTCATATTCTCTATGATTTTTCTCATCTATATTTTCCTAAGAAGTAGGTGATGAAGAAAAATTCTCAGAGCTAGGGACAGATTCAGTATTTGGATATCCAGAAGAGGAAGTAACCATTTATGGATCAATCAATGGTGTAATGCCTCTGAATGTTCTGAAATAGATTCGAGGGATTGATAATGAGAACCCATGTCTTCTCCCATTTAAATGACAACTTATTACAACATATCTGATGAAATAGAGATTTTTTAAAGCACAGGTAAAGGAATGAAGACATTTTCATCTATGATTTAATTAATTCTTGGAGAGTTAAAAACTTCTCTTAAACTTTTGGGTTCAGTTTTCATGACTGCCAGTATAGAAGTCACTAACTATGTGATTAAATTCAAACCCAACCCTTAGATTTAATTTATGGGAAACATGTACTCTATACTAAGATTCTTTAGAGGGTTAGTTGGGAATATTTCTAGGACCTATGGTGGATTGATCTGGAAAAAATTATCAACCATGTACTACATTCCCTCCTTATAGTAGAATCTAAAATCAGTGTACTATAACTCAAATGATTTTAATGGGTATTTATCCCCATGATATGAACCAATTTAAAAATTGATACAATATTTGAGGCATTGGTGGTAAGACAAAGGATTGAAATCATGCATATATAGTCAAGGTCTTCCCAGCAGAACATTGAAGGTTGTATCCTACTAAAAAACCATGAATTCGGTGTTGGACATGAGATACCTGAACTGATTTTTGAGCATGAACTCATTGAGTGGATCTTGATAATTCTTGTCATAAGCATATAATATTATATTGGATTATGAAAAATGAGATTCATTTATACCCAGTTGAAAAAGTATCAAGATCGAAATGAGGTTGAGTGCATAGCCATTTTTTATAAAGGATCCTTGGATATCAATTTAATTTATCATACCAGATATATAAATTGGCCAGACATATCCTTTTATGAAAACATACCCATCATGTTCTATAAAATAAATTACTTCATTGAATTATGTAGGATCATTCTCTGCATGATATACTTCAGTAGCATCAACCTGGACTTCAAACTCTTAAGGGATTTACAAGGCCTCAGTGAGTGATTCACATGGGTATTTTGAGAGACTCAAAACATCTAGGTTTGACTACTTGGATGACACATAGGCCAGTTTCTTCAGAATAACATTATTCTGATCTAGAGGTATGTGATTCCTAGTATGGGGATGTTCTTTAAAAGGTGCTTTTGGAAATATTATTTCTTATGTAGATGGACCATTCCTTATAAAAGGAGTTAAATGATCCACCCTTCTATATGGATTAGGTCAGATGGGGTTTCCTACACACCAAGGTTGGTTAGGTTATGGCATAACCTCTCGTCAATCATCAAGTATAATTATGTTAGGGAGGTCCTTTTCATGTGTGGAGGAATTCCATTATTCTTGCTGAGATCACTGGAGGGATCTCCCATATGTTTTTGTGGTGTAGATGGTTTGAGTAGGGGTGTGGTAAAATTATTGACTTCTGGAATGACAATGTCTTCCCATGTAACCTCAACAATGATGTCCTCTTTCCCCAGCTCTCCAATCAAGTGTAGGAAATTTGGGTTCATAATCAAATTCATCATCTACAAAGAGATCCATTGAGTGAACAACATTAATGGAATTGAAGATCAACTCCTTGTCTAATGAAGATTCAATTTGACGGGTTTACTCTTTTTGTACCATTTGGTGGGTTACTGCACCAAATTTTGGTATTGTAGGCACGAAGTCAACTAAATTTATGTACAACTACAACTTTAGTGAATATCATCTTATTACGACGTCTTTTTACCCTTCTAGTGATGTCTATTTTTAGAGTTATGACCTTCGAAGGACTGATCTACTAGTGATGTTGGCTGTATTGTATTGAATGAAGCCGATGTAACATTGGGTTGTTTTAACAATGATCAGAGTATAACATGAGTCCATATGATCATTTTTATTACCATCCAATCCCCAAAACTCTTTGAACTCTTTCTCCTATATTAATTCCATTCATTTTACTCATTTTTATTAGTGGCGTCATCATAAACAACCTGGGAAGGTAAATTTTTTAGCTTCACTTGACCAGATTCCACCATCTTCTGCAGAAGGCCATTGAAAAAACTATCTTGGATGTGGTACCCTAGATATTTATAGAAGGGAAAATAATTTGGGATATCTTTTCACATTATTTAATGGGATCACTAGGATTTGGAAACTTGACCATGTTGTTTTCCAATGTGGAAATTACGTCTCTAGGGACTTGATCATTTCGAAAAGAATTGACACTTTTTTTATTTTCCTCACACTATTTCCACCATTATCCCTCTAGTAATCCTAATGAGGTTGATATTATTGATGGATCATAGTATCTACAACAACATAATATGGTGAATGGTTTAAAAAGGCAGTGGGTTCAATGTCTTTCTTAAGTAATACTTTCACGACCTCTACTTTCCCTTCTCTATTTCCGGTAGTTGATGGAATTACTCGAGCCTTGGATTTAGTCTCTAGGATGTAGTCTTCCACCTTTTGATAAATTTATAAAAGGTAAAAAAACTCTTTTGTATTTGAAAGGGATTAACGACCTAAAAAACATGTTATGATGATTCAATATTGAAATGGGAATCAATTATTCTTGAGGGAGAAGTAGGTTCAAAGATTATGTCAATTTTTCCAATAATCATTGAAATATGATACCATTTCATTCTCTTCTTGTTTCTAGTTCATGAGATTGAAGATTATATTATTTTTTAGTGATTAAATGGAATGTAAAAGAAACTTCTAATAGTGGTCTTCCCATATAGTTATTGACATAGACTACAAACTTGTTTACCAGACAAAGCCATGTCCTTACAGTGATTGCACGAAAAACTGAAGTTTTTCCACCTCTTGTTGTTCAAGGGTACAAATAATGGTATCACAAAGAAAGAAAAATGCATAAAATGATACTCTAGGTCTCTATAGACATTGAATATAAAAAATATAGGGCTCCCAATGTTTTTTGGGGTAAGATTCAGATCTACCAATTCAGGTTATGGCTTCTTTTCCAGCAATATTGGCTCATACCATTCCTCCATGGCTTATAATTAAGTCGTTAGTGACTTAATAGTGTTTATAAGCATTGAAGGACTATCTGCATGAGGCAGATCCTAAATAGGTGGGGTATCTTGTAGGTCTATTAGTGGAGGTACTGCTAGTATTTTACATGGGTAACCTATATGTGAAGGCCTATCTAGTTGTGCATGGACCTGTTTTGGTTGTGAACCCAACAAAGGGAACAAACGATCTGCTATTGTGGGATCCAAATATATTAGTGTCTAGCATGAAATGTTGAGAGGATTCTCCATATTTACTTCAGTTATTGGGGGAAAACCCTCTTTGTTCTGCTGTACTAGTTGGGGTTGTGATTTCAGGACATTCGTACAGAGTATATCCTTTGGAAAGATACCTTAGAGTACTTATATATTGAGTCTCCTCAATTATTTCATATCCTCCTCCTGTTGAGAAAACATTTATTCCATATAAATGGGATTAACCTCCTTAGGAGGCATATGAGGTACAATATGACCCTTTCCCTTTTCATTTTTGGATAAACTTTTAGGGGGTAATGATGGATTGTTTGAGGGAATTCCCTGAATCAGTTAAAGCCTATGGTTCTGGGTAAATAAATCTCCGTCAATTATTTCATTGTGAACCATATTTTTAACTGGTAATTATTCCTCTTACTCCTCGAACAAATTGGCCTCGTGTTCTGTAGAATCAGTGATGGGGGAATTGATGAAATTACCTAATGAAAAATTCATGGTAGACATTTGATTAGTGTATTTGTAAGAATGTCATCTTTTACATCCTATACAGGGCCTTGTCATATCCTTTTCTAATTATATGGGAGTTTCGTGGTGAACATTAATCTGAATGGAATCTATAGAAATTTCAATCAGGAAAATCCCTAGTGATGGTACCAGATCATGGAATGAGATGTACAAGGAGGATCCATTCTATGGTATTTTCCCTAATCAGGATAAGACTGATTCCCTTTGAGTATGGGATTGTAAAAGTGAAAAATCCTCAAGCCATGAGGGATGGGGCTCTTCCCATTCATCTTTTATAACTACTCGAGTCTAGTTTGCTGACCTTAGGTGTTGGGTTAAAAAATTCCCCAGCCCTATGGGATGGGGTTTCTCTTGAAATGCCGTGGTTTCTATTTTCACGACTGCCTATATGATTTTATAGAGTTTTTTTTACAAACATGGGTTGGGTGAATCATTTAGTATGAACTTAGAATAACAATTTTTGAATATCAATGGTCTATTTATAACATTGTCACTATTTTATATATAAAATTCTATACATGGAAGGATTTCTTATCATTCTCACATTCTTGACACAAAATTCTCTCAAAAACAATCTCACTTCTTGACCGATGTTGGTGAAAGTCGGTCGGGGCCTATTTTTGTTGATCATATCATCAGTTATCGATAAGGGCAATTACTTGAAGCCGACCTAAAGATATAAAATTTCATTCTACAACCTTTGGAGAAAATATTTCATTAGATAACACATTGAAATGTAATGCACCATGTGCACCCCATGCTCTGATGTGAACACAAGATGGGTTATTTGTGACTAGCCATCACAACATCATTAATCTACTGAAGCATGCATATTTAGTGGAACTTTGGTGTTTTTAGATCTTTTTATGTTGTGTTCCATCTAATCTTCAAAGTGGATTTGGCATTGTAACCCTTCAATTACACAAAAGTGAATGAGATACTCCTTATAGGGTAATAAGTTTTCTTTCAGCTGATGAAGAGTTTCCATATATCAAGCCATATATCATGCATACCATCTTCTGAAAATGTCTCCAGAATGTTGTATTGAGTTTTGGATAAATGACCAAACATGAATTGAATGTCATAGTTAGGAAACTATTTCCTCATATATATCATGTCTTATTCATCTTTTTTCGATAGGTTCCTCTACCTGGACCAAACCGAGTGGATGCTTTGTAGCTTCTTTATCATAAGAAGTGAGATTGGTTGGGATTTAATCCACTATATTGGAAGGTAGGAGATCGAAAGGAGGTTTGGATAATGGACATCTCATTGAGATATGTTCTGATTGAAAAAGTATTTCACCAACCAATAATAATGAATCAGAAATGATTGGACTTGTTTTCTCAAATGCCTCACGATAGGAAGGATTTATTGTGACTACATTACCAACTGGAGAATTCAATTGAAACATGAAACACTAATGTGGAGAGAAATTTCATATAGAACTCCATCATTATAAGTAACACTATAGTGGATTACATCATGGTGAAAACCCTCTTTCTCCTTGATATTCTTTGCCCACAGAGGGATTACATGGCTCTCATCTAGATACATGCTCTTGAGATCGACTAGATTACGACCATGAAGAAACACTTAATGGTGAAGTTTCCAGAGAGGACCTTCAGAATTACTACTACATCTCCTATAATTTGGTATCAGGAGACTAGGATCTTAAGCTACCACAAATTAGAGTATGAGGGCATCAATAACTCTAGTGTTATGTAGAGCCATATCATAGATTAGCCTTTTATTTTCCAATTGTCTTTGGTGAGCTTCTTCTTTGATGTATTATTTTATGTGAATAGGGCCACCTTCCTGGAGAAGTGGTTTTCATGGGAAGGTATCAGTACCATCCTTGGAGTGGCCATTGAGATAGGCCGACAATCTTCAGCTGGAGTGGGTGTATGTTCCCGATTGGGTTGTCTCTATATTATCAGTGAGTTTTCCCCATGGCCCACCTGGATGAGAGTAGAGATGTGTATCTACACCTAGGTGACATGTAAAAAATACACCACTTTTGTGAGGATAAAGTTGTGTATCCGCCCCCTCAGGTAATACTGTAATCACCGTTACAATTTCTTGGAAATTTTGAAGGATTTGGGTAGGGATTTTCATCTTCCCTTTACCATTGACAAGATATGCTTGTTTACTTCAGCTTATAAATAGGGATATATACCCAGTAAATATATGGAGTAGTTGTATGTGCCTTCTAATATACTCCCTTTCCTTCCAGTGGTTACTAAAATTACTCATGTGTGGGGGTGGAGAGTTGAGTCTTCCCCCTTCTCGTCATCGGGACATTCTGACCAACTTCCATGGGTGTCTTCAGAAGAAACTAGTGTTAGGCTAGGTGAATGAAGGTAGGTGTATGTTCCTACATGTAGGTTTCCAATGTATTTTTTTATTGTGATTATTTGACTGATACCATACAATTATTCTATTATCCTTGGTTGGTTCAGGTAGGTGTATATTCCTACTTCAATTTTCCACCAAACAAGGTCGATGGGTATCCTCGGATGTCACCGACCGAGTATGCTGGATGGTTGAATAAAGGTAGACATGTGTTTTTTTATTCTTTTAGGGGTTCTCTAGAGGGTAGAGGGTGTGTCCCTAATCCCTGGTGACCATTCGATACCCTTAGTGGGCTTTCTTGCAAGCTCAGGACTAAAGGACATAGGCCGGACAGATGAGGATAGCACCCTCATCATGTTGAGGGATTACTATCGAGTGGAATTGGCAGAAAAAATTGATGGTAGGATCCCTTGAGAAGGACACTTATTTATTATGGATGATTCCGTTTGCGATATCTATATCCACTTCTCTAAAATTTTGGAGGGACTTGTTATTGTGTTTAAGGAATAGGATCCCAAAATGGTTGAAGCTGGTGGTTATTTTTGTCTATGTTAGGACCACTGATCCTCACTGATCGAATGATAAATGATGATTTATGAGCTACTGCACATGTTGAGTGGACTCTAGGGTCAAAATCGTACACTTCTTATGGTACTTCATGACCTACGAGTTTGAGACCCAGTGTTGACGATGCTGGGTTTGTGATGAAATTCATCACATGGACAAAAACTAGGCCTGAGCAGTAGCTTGTGCATGCATTGGTGAAGGCTGTAAGGATGTCATTGGATTGATGGGGAGTTTTGAAATGATTTTCACGAGTATATGACAAAAAACAAGAAAACCCCATCATATAATCATATATTTTTTAATAATCACATGCATGATCGATTGTCTTGTCTGGCCCCGTTTTATCAAGTGAAAGGGGCCTAACAGATGGGTGAAACTATCATCTTGGTTAAGGATTTACATCAGGTTCACCATTTTTATGATTAAAAAAAATAAACTTTACATTTTCAAATGGTTTCTAATGGTTATTCCACATGGAAGATGAAACATATAATAGTTCTATATCCAGGATGATGTAGGGGCCTACTTTCCAAGGGTAGGAACTCATTGGGAGGTTTTTACCAACGATGATTAAGAACTCACATTAGTCGAGAGAATGGGAGATCAGTTTTATCTGACCATTTTTGGGGGAATTATTTCCTACTTTGGAACCCGATTAATGATTTAAGATATGTTCATGAATCTGTTATTAATTCCAAAGTATGATGTGGGTCACCCAAGAATTAATAGTCAATTATTAGCATGTATAAAATTTAGAATCTTCGATATGTATATGAGGTTATTATTCAATGGAGATATCTATATATATCTAATTTTCTCCATAAATGTTGTCCTTTTATATACTAATTATTGATTATTTGGTTGTAATTATGACAATGATGGTTTTATATCCACACAGTGGGGCACTCTGGTGTGTATCATCATCCAGGGAGATGAGAGTCTTTTTGATGTTGGGATCGAACCCATGTGTTGAGATTCCTACATATCCTCATGAAAGGAATCATAGCCCATGTAGTTTGATTATACTTAATGGGGAATATAATACAATTTCAGGACCCGTGGTTAGGACCTAGAGATACAATTTAATGTCATGTGGAAAGGATGTCAAAGAGAAAGGTTCCTGGTAAATGTTTGGTGTGAGACTTTTGATGAAGAAACCTAGTAATCCAGGAAAATATATGAATTTATAGATTATATTAGACCCTACATGGAATGTGGAACATGTAGAATAGATTTTATTTGGAGTATTGAGTTTGGTGCTTAGAAAGGCTCCCAATATGTCTCATTTGAAAGAGAATTAAATACCATGTATGTTAGTTGTGAGGACCTGAAACTATGGAGGCCCTCAAGTTATTATCATAGGGGAATGTATCCATTTAAGTGTATTAAGTTTAGGATTATTCCTAAAAAGGATGCCCGGTAAAGGGACCTTGAGAGTTGTCTCGAATCATGGTGATTTGGGGGCTTGTTTGGGGCTTACACTTGAGGAGGATTCCTGGTTTAATGGTATTATATATGATTGGGGATTACTCTTGAGGATGATTCTTATTGCGATCCGAACCATGGTTGGAATCCTAGATTTCCTGATTTAATCATAAATCAGAGTTCTCATTGTAAAATTATTGGTACTTATACACTGAGGATGCCCAAGTAAATGGGGTGAAAATTGGGTATTACTCCTAAGGGGATGCCTCAAAAATTTGGGATCACGTGGATGTCATGACCAACATCATCTTCTAAGCCCACGTGTGTCATGGTAGGTGTGAGAGACTAGAGGAATTGAACGTTCTGAAAAACCACATGATCCACTTTTCCCTCTGTTGGATACATGGACTTAAGTAATCATTCCTATGGAATCACTCTAAAGGAAATCAAGATGAAGATTCCATGTATGGTCCTCTACTGAAGCATGAATCTAACCATGTGGGTGACTATATTTTGGCTATCCCTTGGGTCCACATGAGTCAGGATGAGTCATTCCTTAATTTGATGAATAAGAGAATGTCAAATATCTAGACAACTACACAGCTGATTGTGGAAGAGGCTTGGGATACAATATAGAGAGGAGGGGAATCTGATGCCTATCCCCGCACTAATCTGATATCCAGGAGGCAGATATGAGAAAGGGTAAAACCTCATGTAAGAAAGGATAAGGGATTAGTATATGATGGATACCATAAAATTGGTTTTATATGGAGGGAGGAGGATCTCATTTCATGTTGAATGGAAAATAAAGAATAATCCCTACCCTCCTTCCCTGGAACTGTAGGCTCAATGTTTTATAGAAGACAAGGGTTAGACTTTGTCCTAACCCTAGTATCTGAGTTTTGGAACTCCCAGGCACTGCCACCTGAGTAGGGGTGCTCATGACCACTATAATACAATCCCACACACACCAAGTATCCTATCCATCTAGTAGGACATGTTCAAGAAAACTCTAACCATAGTAATGAAAATCCAAATGGAAGACATGTAAGTGTGCCTTTTCCCATGGTTTAAAAAATATAGATGTTCTAGTGGAGGTTTAAAATTTGAACCTTTTAGAGAAGGGATCTAGAATGGGAGAGTCCCTACCATGGGTAGCTTTAAAGAAAGCCTAAGAAAAGACTCATATATGTTAGTGGTTAGGTCTAGCCAATTAAGACATTCTTAGGTAGAATTGGGTGAGCCAAGGGTGGCTCGCACAAGTCTCTCGGTGAGTTGATGGTTACTTGGGTGATAAACCACATGGGAAACTACTTCTGGGAAAGTATCTTCTCAAGGTTCCAAGGGTCTCTAATGGTGTTCCCAAAAGTGGCTTGTTCATTTCAATAGTTAAAGAAGGGGGCCTCACACTAGTGTTTGTCAGTTTGGGGGTGATCGAGTGCCTCTCACAGTTGTTGTGGATTTTAAACCATGAGAGGAATTTTATTTCACCACATACTTAAATTCTCTCTTCATTAGTTTTTATAAATATACCTAGAAGTTTTTAGATTGCTTGAGTGAAGGAATAGGGAGATAAGTGATTCTAGAGGCCTTTGGGAAATTCATTCCAACCAAATTAATACCCAATGGTTCTATTTGTGGGAAAATATTTGACCTTGGTTGAAGGGGATATCTCACTCAAGTGTCTCACTCAGGTATCTTTCTTAGGCTCTTGTGAAGGCCGATCACACTGGCTGATGTGCAGGTACCCTGATAAGTGATGGTTATTCGGGGTACCTGGGTGAATGGTTTTTGTAGTCTTTTTTGATTCTTGGCCGTATTCATTTCTATTTTACTTTTCTTTCTAAGGTATTTACCTTTGTCTCTTTTTCATCTATGTAACAAAATTGAGTGTCAACAGCTGCCTAACAAGGATGAATATAAGGATGAAATTAATGTATAAATATTTTTTTTTTGATATCATTATGATTTTGGTATGGAAAATTATATAGGATATTAATTATATGATCAACAAACGATCATCAATAAATTAATCTTTTAGAATAAGAATAATACGAGGATAATATTTTATTAAAATTGTGTAATATTTTCATATCCATTACTTATTCTTCTAATTCCTTCCCATTTTGATATATTAAAATAAAAAACCCTAAATATGGGAATTATTCTTTTGATATAGTTATACTATAACAAAACACCTCATAATATTCCATTATAACAGGATATGTTCATACATGGATCGATTTAACCCCCGAATTGAACAATAAGATGCATTTCAATAATGAATGAACATGGAAAAGAAATAAATGTTATAATATAACATAAATTTTTAAATTTTTATTTGATTTTATTAAAGATATGTTATATAAATATTTAACTTATTAATTAATACGACAACCTTTTCTCATCCAGAATAACCAAAATATGTTTGTAATCGATTACTTATTAAAGAATAAAGACAAAAAAAAGCAATTTAAAATGCAATAAATAGCTATAAATCATCCTTATGATTAACATTAAATAACTATTAATGATGAACATTGGAATAATAATGAACCAAAACACCGCTAGTTTGAATCTATTACAAACGATAAAAAATATAAAGATCCAATGACAAAAATAAATAGAATTTCAATAAAGGATGACTATTTATAATGGGTATAGAAAAATGGGGTTTCATAAGGTTCTTAATTAAGTGAATACTATACGTATGAATGTGATACAAGGGTTTAAATTATGTTAATTTAATTGAGGATAAGTGGTAATGGTTTTCCATCTCTAATTCCTCCATTGGAGACATGATTTTTATTATACACCTAATTTACTTTATGTGGTGTATATATAATACCAACAAGATATTTTATATAATGAAATTACATTATTTTTGGGAATTTTAAAATCAATTTTAATCCCTCTCTTTCAGTAGGTTATGATTGAATTGCAACCAAAGCCATATGTTTGTATTTCCATCGCAATTTTCATTCTTTGGGACTTAGGTTATATTCACAACCCATTTACTATTATGTGGCACATACATTTCCATAGTATAAAATTTACCATGCCACTCATGAAATTTATGAGATTTAAAAGTCTATATTTATATCTATCTTACATATTACTTTGATTCTTGAGTTTCCAAAACTGTTGTAAAACTCAATCATTTCCATGGTGGAAAAACCATCCCATGTTTTGGTAAAGTAAACGTGTGTATAGTTTCTTTTTGAATACATTACTATATGGATACTGGAATGTGGAAATGGATATGGAGTATATTAACCTAGGGATAATCACACCAAAAAGGTTTTTATGAGAATTGTCTCAATCATTATTCTGATGCTTGATGAATGGTCCTAAGACTGGACACTTCTCTTGACACCCCAGAAGGATATTATTTAGAATATTCACACACACCTTATAAAAAGTGATGACTATTTGTTTCTTACCAATTTCATGGTCTCTTACCAAGTCATACTATTAAACCATTTTACTAGTGAATACATGCCTGTACGGATACTGTATGGTGGAAATGGATATGGAATAAATAAACATAGGGGTAATCACCCTAAAATAGATTTTTGAGCACTGACTCAATCATTATTATGATGATTGATGAATGAGACTAATATTAGAAAACTCTTTATAAACCCTAAAAGGATATGCTTTGTTATATTCATACACCCTTTATAAATAATGATGAATTATTTTTTCTTACCAATTTTATGGTTTCCAACCAATCCATACTATTGAACCTTAATACTATATTCCTAGGATACCTATAAACATTTAATGTACCTCACCTCTATATATATTTTATAAGGTTACTTCTTGTTACTCTTAAAATACCTCATTAATTCTAATTTGATTAAGGTATTTTCTACTATACATAAACATTATTATTTATAATGAGGAAGTATTCGATTTATGTATTTCTAAATATATATATATAGATATAGAATATTTAATAATAGGTTTTCTAGTGAATGGTATGAAAGGCCAAGACAACGCTTTTAGTTAATGCATTAGAATAAATGATGTCACAAGTGGGGATCAGAATTATATGGCTCTTTGAGGAATAAAAGGTTATCATGATACAAAATAGGTTGGGTTTTTGTGTATTCAACGTATCATAATAGTATAGTTTCTTAGAAAAAGGACTAGAAAACACGTTTTAATATTATTTTATTACAATTTCATTTATTATTATATTGATGACTATTATTATAGTTGTTTTCATTTATTATCATGAATATAAAATTCCCTCATTTTTAGTAGATTATGATTTCATGTTGTTTATTTATTGTTTCCACATAATTTTTTATATATTTATGTTATGAATGATTATACTATATACTACTCAATTAGAATTTGAGATCACTCTTATTTTTTTTCCTTTCCCTAGTAAACTTAATGGATAAATATATGTAATTATAAAGGATATTATAGAGGGGATAATAATTTTTTCATAATTCATTGACATTTTGAATTATGAATTTAAATCTAATATATGTATATATATTGTCTTATAAGAATACTGATTAGTTTGATCCTATGAGACTCTAGTATTATATAATAATAATGTAATATAACTGTCGGCAATGAAATTCAATGAAAAAACCTCATAATTTAATGGTAATAGTTTAGAAAATTTAATAATAATTGAATTTTACAATTTAATATCATGAGATGATTATGTGTATTCCATTATATAAATATATCTACTAATGGTAGTAATGATAGCTATATCAACACCCGTAGTTAATATAATGATTTTACATGGAACAAGTCAATGAATCTATGGACAAGGATAATAAATTCGTGATAATAATAGGGCAACCAACCTAGGTTATGATAAATAATCTGTCCCTCATAGAGGAACCTGATGATCAATAACATGGTGTGACTATGTTGGACAACTTTACATGACAACAAACTCCAACATTGAGTTTATAAAATAATCCATTGGTATCTAGACAATTGATAATTTTCCTAGAGAATATATTTCTCACTTTGTTATGTGGTGAAGTGGAAGAGTCATCATGGTGGTCTATTTTATGAAGATATATGTAGAGTAATGGATGTTTCTAATTCAAAATAAAAAATAGTAAGAAGAGATAAATTTCTTTCAATATGGAACAATAAAGGATTTATTCTATGAAAAATATATTCCTCAGGAATAATGAATATAATTCAACAGAAAGTTCTTCAATATTAGTCAAAAGGAGGAAGATAATGTTACTGAGTATACGAATAACATTACTAGTTTTACTATATATAATATGAATTATCTATATAGATAAAAAAACAAGATTGATAGTTTCTTTAATGGGTTAAATCCAATCCTTATAAGGGTGTTGGTCTCTCAAACCTTTTCTTCGTATGAGGATATTGTATCAAGTGAGATTAAGAGAAAAAAGTAGTTCTACAGGACATATGTATTCAATGGAAATCAAGATAATAAGAGGCTAACTGATCATCCTGGAAAGAAAAATTTGACATAGGGGATGAGAATAAGTATATGATTCTCCACATGTGATAACTATGTTAAGAAAGACCCATGGTATTACTGGAAGGTAATAAGATTTCATTACAAATGTGGTAAAAAATTCCATCAAGACTATTAATGAAAGGGAAAGGAAGATGCTGTTTATTTTCATTGATTTAACTATAGTGATAAGAGACATTATGTAAAACAATCCACCAAATGTAATGGTAACATCCCTAAAAATGTAAAAGGGATAAACTCATTGAATATGTGACTTCCATAGCTGAAATTAAAGTTCCTAACATCACAGTGGCATGTACATTGATCATTTCCTTAAAGTTATATAATAATTTATTTGATTTTGTATCTTTAAAATCATTTATATCTTATATGTTTTCCAAAAACATTAGTTATTTCCCTATAACCCTATATGAGAGTTATCAATTAAGACTCTAACTAAAAATATTATTTCAAAAAAGATGTGTATGGAAGTTACAATGATGATGCATTTTCATACCCTATTTTCAAAGATATTTATTATACTTATGGTTGAATTTGATATTATTATTATTATAAATTTTCTCTCAATGTATAATTCTATAATTTATTTCAAAGATTATGATATTATGATTCTCAAATGTGAGATGGAATATATTGTATTCAGAGGAATAAAATTAATCATCTAAATCAATTAAAGACACCCCGAGTATAACTACTTAATAAAATTATAGTAATAGTGGAAGATCAAGTGTGATCCATGGATGAGGATGATATCTTAATAATATAGGATGTACCTATGGTTAAAAAATTCATTGATATTTTTTTCAGAAGAAATTCTTTGTTATCCACCAAAATTTGAAGTCAAGTTCTCTATTGAAATCACTCCCGATTCAAGGACTGTATCTAAAAGTACATATAAAATATCACTAGTATAGTTGGTGGTATTAAAGAAATAGTTGTCGGAGTTTAGTGATAAGTGAGTTATAATACATATTGTTTCACTATGGAGAGCCACTATTTTATTCATGAAAAAGAAGGATGGGTCTATGCGATTGTGCATTGATTAAAGGGATATTAATATCATCACGATAAATAATAAGTATCTGTCACCATATAATGAAGATTTATTTGATCAACATAGAGTATCCCAATACTATTCAAAGATCAATATTAACTCTGGTTATCACCATCTAACAGTGAAGAATAATGGTATACTTAAGATGGAATTTTTTAAAAAGGTAATGACATTATTAGTTGACAATAATTCCTTTTGGATTTACTAATGAACCTTATATTTTTATGGATCTAATGAATAGAGTATTAAAGTATTATCTTGATAACCTTTGGTGGTATTCATTTAAAAAATCTTTATATAATCTAATATCTATGAAGAGAATGATATTTATTTTCAAATAATTCATGAAACCCTCTAAAAAAGGAATTATATGGGAAATATTGAAAGTGTCAATTTTTTCGCTATGATGTTCCTTTTCATGTCCATATTATATTTATGTATGGAATATCTATTGAATAATTAAAGATAATGGTAGTCCAACTATTTACTACACTAAGAAATATAACAGATACCCAAAGTATCATGAGTTTATCTGGTTACTATTAGTGAGTTGTTCCAGATTTTCGATAACTAGAAAAATCATTGACCATGTTAACATATAAAGGGATAAATGAACATGGTGAAGGGAAGATGAGTAATGTTTTGAAGATATTATTAATATAATGATTAATGAATTGATATTAACTCTACCATTAGTTAAGGAAGAACATGTAATTTATAGTGATTCTTCAAAGAAAGGTCTTAGTTTTATCCTAATGCAGAATGGTAGGGGTTTTACTATGAATCAAGGCAATTAAAAATCCATTAATACAAATATCCAAATCTTGATCTTGAGTAGAATGATGAATTCTTTTCTTTGAAAATATATATAAACAACCTCTTTGATGAAAGTATCAATATATATATATATATATATATATATATATATATTTCCTGACCATAAGAGTTTGAAGTATATATTCTATCAAAAGGAGCTCAACATTAGGAAATTAAGATGGTTATAAATACTCTAAGAGTATTATTTCTCAATACATTATTAATATGTGAATACTAAAATGGTATCTGATACATTAAGGTGGAGGGACCATGGAGTTCCAACTATGAATATGATTGACAGGGATCCTATATACATAGATCTAGTAGACATGGATATGATGAATTTAGGCAAGGGAATACATATCTAACTTTTCAGGAAATTTATAAAACATACATAATATAAAATATGGTGAAGTCCTAGAAGTACTCTGGTAAATTACAATGGAAGATTAAATTATTAAATGATGGAAAATTAACATAATTTATATAAAGTGATGGAGTGTTTATGTTTAGAAAGAGGTGATGTGTAAAATTAATACCAGAGTTGAAAATGGAACATAAGCATGACTAATTATCACCTACAAATTGTTCAAAGGTCTAATTCTCTACTATAATGTTTATAGTTTCAATTTGACCAAATCCTCAAAGATGGTATTATATTTGGGAGCCAATTTGTTTCTTTTGAATAGGGGTTTGTTTGCAGAGTTTATGTTAAATGATCGATTAATGTTTATGAATTTAGTATATTCATTTTATTATTATTAGGGTGATTTCAAATTTTTTTATTTTATTTTATAATATCCTTGTTATTTTCAAAACATCGCATTAAATTTATATGTACTTCACAAGATGATTCCGATTGGAATTTGTTATTGGTTTTTTTAATCTAAGCTTTAACTAGGGTTATTATCATTATCAAATCATATTTATGTAAGGTTCAATATTTCATGAACCCATGTGTGCTTGTGGTTCCAATAATCTATTTAATCCACATGTCGAAAATACATGTCATCAATCCATATCATATTATTTTGACATACAAAATATTATTCCTTATAATGTTAAATGACTGAAAAATATCAATCCCTTTATACCCCCAAATTATGAATCAACCCTAGGGAGATTTACTCATAAATTTGGGTGGTTACTAATCTTGTTGTCATGTTTTTAATTATTTTATAAATGAAAAAGGAAAATTAAGATATGAGAAAATATTTGTACGCTGAACACACACACAAGTGATGAAGAGAGGTAAACAAGCACTTTTGATTGAATATTATAGTCTAAGAATGATGTTTTCATTGTTATATTTAAAATATTTCAAGTCCATGCCGATTAAAAAATATAATATAGACTAGTTTGAGATATTATGATTCTGTGACATTCAATTAAATTCAAATTAAATTATAATGAAACTTACATGATTACAATAGGGAATATTTTAGGTACATGAAATAAATGAGTATAGAGAGGTATCTCGTGTAAAAAATTGAGTATGTAAGGTCCTTAAAAGATTTTATTGAGACTTTCGGCATGCCACAGTATCCTAGTAAGATCCAAAGTTCCATCCTCTTGCAAAAAGAATAGGATAATGTATTTATAACCTAAGGTGGTGAATTGTTTTCCTTCCAAAAATCAATTTCATGTTTCCTTGACCATTTTACCTTGTATAAATACAAATATTGAGAAATAATATTATTTAATGTTGTAAATATGTATTTGTGAAGTTTACCCTTCAAATTTGGTCTTTATCATAGTTTTTATCCAATGATATGGTTGTCTTCCTAAACAGTGTGCCAATATATAGATTTATCCTAAATTTATTAAAGGCCACAATGTGATTGAATTTATGGATTTTAATGTTTCTCCATATCAAATATAAATATTATAATGTTTTTCCCTATATCTTCAATTTATCCCAAAACAATTATAGATCAATTTTACATGTGGATTGGGTGGAAACCCAATAATTATTGACTATTTTCAAATCCTAATAAGAATTGTGGGATTAGAAATGTTGATTATGTTGGGACATTTATTGGTTGAGTTGGGCTTTAATTTATTTTCCAATATGTATTTTGATATCTTCAAATATATTATGGAGTTTCAGAAAATATTATCTTTTGGACTGATCACTTAAATTTAATCTTGAAAAAAGTTCTAGTTTTCTTCACAGATTCAATGAGCCCTTTTGTGTAGTCCATATGAACAATTAGATGGAAGAATTAGTCAGAGATCCAATTTAATGATTGGTTTCAATTTGAATTAGGATAATTTAGAAAATAAATCACATCATTTGGGTTAGTATATTGCAATATATGATTAAAATATAGAAAATATAGTGTAATTGATCTAATTATACACTACTCTCAAAATATGTTTTTGATCAAAATGTGAATATTGAACAGAAATTAAAATTATTTTGATAAAAAATATATTATATGAGTACCAAAAAATTATTAATTATTATATAATATAAACCTCTCCACAATTAAGATAGATCATGTCCTCAAGAACAAAAAAATAGACATACAAAAAAAAACATTTTCACTGACCAAAAAATATGAAAATTTTATTTTCACCAATCAGGGGTGTTTTAGAGAAGTTCACACATCCATAAAGAATTCCATATTTTATTTTTTACAATGATAATATTTAAATACAATTCCTGTTTCAAGATCAAATTTTTTTTAGAAAATGTGGGCACTCAAAACTCAGTCCTCCCAAGATAATGAAAATTTATGTGAGTAACTTCACTAATTTACCACCAAAAAATAAAAATAATAATGTGTTAAATTTATTTTATCATTTATTACTTATTAAAAAGTGTGCATGAACATAGAGGTATTTTTAGTGGGTTTAAATGCCTATGAGATGGTATGAATATAATGGAACAAAGAGAGGAAAAAGATTGAAAAAACCAAAATAGAAAAAGAAATGACATTGATCTTTTAATGCTTCGGTTCTCTACTAACATTTGTACAGAGGCACTCAATTTAAATCCTTAGTGATGAAACTAATTTTTGGATTAAATAGTTTTTGTTTTGACTTTTGAATGGGTGTGGTTTTTTTGAGATTAAGTGAAATGATTTATTGATGTTGATGAATTTAATTTGACAATTTAATAATGATTTTGTTGAATTCATTAATGTGGATATATGTTTATAACATGCATTATCTTTTCAAAACACTACAATAAATCAGTTTCAACTTCACAAGATGATTTTGATCAAAATTCACAATTTCATTGGCATTAACACAAGACATAAGTAGGGGTATAATAATTATAAATTTTTGTTAAAGGAATTTAAAATATTTCATAAAACCATGTTTACTTATGATTTTAATAATCCATTGAATCCATATTTTAAAAGTAATTTCATTAACCCATGATATATTTTTTTTGACATATAAAATTTTAATATACATAATGTTTAATGATTAAAACATATCAATCAATTAACATACCAAAATTTTAACTCACCCTAATGGGATATTTACTTATCCATTAAGTTGGTTAATAATCCAGTTGATATGTTTAATATGATTTGGTAAATGAAAATGGAAAATAATGAGATGGGAAAAGAGTTTTGTGCTGAACACACACACGAACAATGAAGATAGTTAAACAAGAGCTTTTGATTGAAATATAAAATGGAATAGAGAATATCTTTTGGTATATTTTAAGATATTTTAAAAAATCTAATATTAAAAAATAGAATGTGAATGAGAATAATAGATGACGATGAGACATTCATTAAAATTCAAATGATATTACAACCAAACATATGTGATTACAATTGAAAATATTTGAAGTACATGAAATGAAAGATTGGATGATAAGTCACTCAAGTATAAAATTGAGTTTGAAAGGTCCTATTAGGTCTTTTTAACATTTTTTCATGATAATGTATCATTATATGTGCTAAAGTGACAACCACTTATAATAAGAATAACAGAATGTATTTATAGCCTATGGTGATAAACTATTTTCCTTCCAAAAAATCGCTTCAATTTATCTCGACCATTTTACCATGAAAGCCTTAAATATATATATATATATATATATATCATCTTATATAAAGTTTTAGACATGTATATGAATAGTAAACTCTCTAAACATAGTGGCCATTGGTCTATTTTAGCCAACGATATGGTTGTTTTCCTAAACCATGTGTCCTTGCCCAATTTTATCGTGATTTTTTTTATGAGACCATAATGTTAATTAATTTATGGTAATGAATATTAATCCATTAAATATACAAATATTCTATTTTTTTAACAAATATATTTAATTTATCTGAAAGACATTACAACTCAATTGGATATGTTGATTGGGAGGGAAGCCAAAAATTGTGGGATTGAAAATACTGATTATGTTAGGACATTAGTTGGTTAAGTAGAGCCTTAAAATTTTCTCTCAGATGTATATAGAAATCATCAATCATATTCCTGAATTTCATCAAATAATGGATTTTTGACAGACCCTTGAAATTTAATATTCATGGCTGGTCCAATTCTCTGAAAATATTCTGTGGTCCTTCATGTATGGTTCATATGGCATTTTATATGGCTGAATTAGAAAATTCTATAATGGAATAATTTTTTTGTAATTTGAATTATGAAAACAAAAAAATAAGGATCACATCACATGGATCATTATATTGAATGATACGATTAATATAGTTAATTTTAGTGTAATTGAATGAATTCTAACAATGCTCTCAATATATTTTTATGATAAACAACATGAACATTAACTCGAAATAAATCAATTTTAGTAATAAATCCACAATTAATATAACATTAAATCATGAATAAATATATAATATCAAATCCCCTAATATTAATATAGTGAATTTACTAAAATAAAAAAAACAAAAACACAAAAAAATCATTTTCACTCACTAAAATATATTAAAATATTGTTTTCACCAATCAAGGGAGGTCTAGACTTGTTCAGTCATCCATTAATAATTCCACCACAATTTTTTTAATGAAATCATGTGTCTAAAAAAATCATTTTTATTAGTCAAAATATTTATTATAAAATGTGGGAACTCAAAATAAACTTATCTCAAGGGGATTTAAATTTATTGATGTTTTCCCACTCATTCAATAACTAGAAGTAAAAAGTATAAAATTTTCAATATATCTCAGATTTCATTCCCTAATCTAAAGTGCACAAAAATAAGGAGGTATTTTTAAGGTGTTATAAATGGATGTGGAATTGTATCAATATAATGGAAAAACGATAGAAGAAGAGGTGGAAAACACCAACAAATGAAAATATAGACTATCAACCATTCATGATACAATGCTATAATATAATGTGAATAGTGAAACACGTGTTGAATCCTCAATGATAATAATATATTTTAGATTCAATTGTTTTTGTTTTATATTTTTAATGGGGGGTGTTATTTATAGAGAGTAGGTGAAAAAAAATTTGACGTTGATGAATTTAGTTTAATAATTTAATAATGATTGGGGTGATATCATCATTGTGGATGTGATTTCATGATATCATTGATCTTTTAAAAATATTTCATTAAATTAACATCCATTTCACAAGATTATTTGGATTGAAATTTCTTGTTGTCTTGGATTTAATCTAATCCGTAATGACATTTATAATTTTTATTAATTATTATCCATGGGAGGTTCAATATTTCATGAATTCCTTTGTACTTCTAGTTCTAATAGTCCATGGAATCATAATGTATTTTTTTCATTAATCCACTGTATAATTTATTGGATAAACATAATATTAATTCAAAGAATATTTAATGAGTTAAAGATCACAATAAAATAACATCCCAAAATTATCAATCACTCAAATAAAAGATTTACTCATACAGTTTCGTGTTTAATAATCTATTTGGAATATTTGTGATGATTTGGTGATTGGAAAAGGAAAACAATGAGACAATAAAAGTGTTGTAATTCAAGGACACAAACAAATGGCTAAGAGAGTTCAAATTTTTTTTTACTAAATTATAAATTAAAATAGGGATGAGTGTTTTGGATTGTTTTAAAATATTTTTTAACAAAAAATATTACACTACATAAGGTGGATGATTAAAATAGATGATGATGATGATACATTCATTAAAAAAATGAAATTACAATTAGAATCACACAATTACAATTGAAAAAAATTTAAGTACTTTAAAAGAAATATTTTAAGAGAGGTATTTATAATAGAAAATATATTTTTTAAGGTCATCCATGGAATGTTCTTGGGATTTGGTAGTTATAATGTATCCTTGTAAGTGTTAAAGTGCGAAAGTCTTGTAAGGAGAAAAGGTGAATACACCTATAGACTAAGGTGGTGGTCTATTTTCCTTCCATAAAATCCCTCCATGTTACCTCAATAATTTGACCATGAATACATAAAATATGAATAAATATTCTTATGTAATGTTTTAGTTAAGGTTGTTTACAGTATAACATCCTAATTTGGTGTCCATTGGATGTTTGGAGCAAAATATATATTCTTTTCCCTAAATGATGTACTGATTCCCGATTTTATTTGGAAATTTTAAATGTTCAAAATGTAAATGAAATTAAATCTTTGAATATGAATCCATGTATAATTAAATATTATAAAAAAATTTCTTATATATTTCATTTTTTCCTAAAAATTATATCTTAATTAGACATGTGGATTTGGTGTAAAATTCTGAATTTTGGACTATTTTTAAATCCTGAGTAGAATTATGTGCAAGAAAATATTGTTTCTCTTGGGACATTTATTTATTTCATTAGGCCATAAATATTTTCCCATGATTTATTTTGATATAATATAACAAATTTTCGAGTTTAATGAAATATTCATCTCTTTATTGATCCCATAAATTTAATATTCATGGCTGGTGAATTTTTCTCCACAAATTAGTTGTGAATTATTTTGTGGTCTTTATAGCCCTTTAGATGGAAAAATTATCCAAAACTCTAGTTGAATGATTTCTTGTAATTTGAACCAAGAGTAGTATAAAACTAGTATCAAATCATTTTGATTATTATATTGAATTAATGATTGAAATTGTAAACTATAGTGTAATTGAATCAATTAGAATAAAAATATCTATATAAGTTTATGAAGAAAATATGAATATTTACTGGAAATGATTCATTTTTAATGAAAAATATGAGATGATGGTATTATAATATAATAAATTAACATGAAATATAAAAACGTCTAGGATAATCAAATAACCCATATTTCTTTATACACACTTTTTGCACAAAATATTTATATGGATTTAAGAGTACATTTTTGGTGGGATGGTATGAAGTGAGAATTGGTGAACTATGTATCCATATGCTTAGTGTTCCAGCATGTAAAGTTTTAAAGATAAATTCATAATGGATTAATAAAACTTATGACTATACTAATATGGAATTGGGACAATATTGCAATGGATTTTTCAATGGAATCCCAAAGACTCTAGGGAAAAATGATGGAATATGGCTCATCATTATTCGTATTACTAAGCCTACTCATTTCATACTGATAAAAGAAGATATAAACCTTAAGATCCTTTCATAGATCTATATCAATGAAATAATAAGAATTAAATGTGAATCTATATATATTGTATCTGATCATGACCCTCTATTAACACCACAATTTTGGATGAGTCATAAAAGATATCTTGACACTGAGATGCATTTAAGCACCACCTATCATCCCCAAACTAATGGGAAGTATGAAAAGACTATCTAGACTTTGTAAGACATGTTAAGATCATTTTCTCTTGAATTCAATGATATGTGTGATATATATAAACCATTGGTTTAATTTTCATAAAATTTCAACTTCTATTAGGGAATAAAAATGGGACCATATAAAGTATTGTATATGAAGAGATTTAATACTCCAACATGTTAGAATGAAATTGGAGCAATAAATCGATTTGGGAAATATCTTGTGGATAAGATGGTTATTAATATATGAACTATTTAGGATCATATCAAAGCATTCTAGAGTAGAGAAAAATCTATGATGACAATCAAATGAAAGGCATGAAATATCATGTTAGGGATCAAGTATTCTTGAAGTTATCACCATTGAAAAGAGTTTCATGATTGGCAAAATGAGAAAGCTAATCCCTATAAACATTGGGACTTTTCAAATACCATAACAAATTGGGGATATATATTACTGATTGGCTAAAATACATGGGGACTTCCATATTCATTTACCAAGGAAATACTGGAAATATCCAACATATGTTAAAATTAATCTAGTAATATAATTGGGGAATGAACTATATTATAATGAATAATCTTTCTAGATTCTTGAAACTATAGAGAAAGGGTTTAAAAAATAAAACAACTCGATCGATGAAAATCCTTTGGAGATATCACAAACTAGAAGAGTAAAATTGGGATCTTGGAGTATCAATGAGGAAAGAATATCCATATTTTCTAAATATAGAATATGTAACTCAATTTTTATAATGAAATTATAAAATTATGATATTTTATGATATATATACGTTTATATAAATTTTATTTCTTCAATACCTTACGATTTATACAAACCCAAGTCTCAATGAATGACAATACAATATATCATTATATCCTACTTGTTAATTTAGATTTATGAATAGAAATAACTATATTTTAAAACAAATTTATAAATTTTTATAGAATGAAAATATATTGGTTAACAAGTCCTAAATTTTTTTAAAAGTTATTATATTCCTAAAAAATACATCTTTCCTCCTTAATAATCGTTATTTTTTTGTAAAAAAACGTAGCTAATTTACACCACTTTAAAAAAATATGCATGGAAACAATTAAAATTATTTTTGAAATCATAATGTAAAAATTATATTAGAGTGATTGTTTTTAAAATTTTCTATAATGATATCTTTTTAAATGAATCGTGAAAATACTGATTTTTATTGAATATTTTTTTTCTCAAGAATTTTAAAAGATAAATTTGTTTTAAATTTGTTTAAAAATTAATATTAGTTTAATAATATTTTCAATAATAAAATTATGGTCATTGGAATTAATTTTTTGTGTATTTTAGTATAAAATCATTTTATACTTAATGAAATATTTTTTTGGAAAACCAATTATCATCACATTTTTTGAGTATGATTTTTAATTCTATTGTGATGCTTATGTGAATTGAATTAGATAAAATGTATCAAAATTTATTAATCAACATGTATAAATTTATTAATGAGGAAAATTTAAAACTTTTACAAGGAATATGAAAAAAATTAAAAGTTTCTCACATGATTAAAGTTAAAACATGTTTACTGGGGGGTGGGGGTGGGGTCGACCATGTGATAAGGATGAGTTTTCCAATTAATAATTTCTAAATGCTATATTATGGCCATATTTAGACCTCATAAGTTTTAACCATAATACCTCTTTACATTTGGAATCATTTTACATGAGAATTACATTATAATATTATAATATTTTAAGAAATACCAAGCGTACCCTCTCCCCCTGATATAAAATACGACCCCTAACCTCTCTTCCTTTTACCAATTTGAGCCATATATGTTTAAAAATACCTTACCAATTATCTTATAAATTTAACTAATCATGAATCATACATGATTATCCTCCCAAAATACCAACTATAGTGTCTTTAAGAGGAGATATAAAGGATATATTTCAAATAAGAGGAAACCACCTTAACCAATCCCATTCTTTTTTACTTATTTCTTAAAAACTATAAATTTATGGGATTTATCATGAAATTAAAAAAATTAGTATAAAAAATATATTGAAATTTTATTATTATTATGAATCAAAAATTATCCACCCTCTTTTATATCAAATGAGAATAAAATGTTTCACTCCCATGTACGTGAGGACTACTTCCACCACATACCAATACAATTCATTTTTCATTACACAATTTAATACATGTTTATTATGAAGAGTTTAACATTTATATATGATATCGATTAAATAATTATGATTATGTAATTATAATATCATATATAAATTCTTACCTTCTCATATTTTGAATGATGATAATGTCACTCATGTGTACGTTTGAAAAACCACCTCTATTAAGTTATAAGATTTGATTTTGATTTTTAATTTATATGGATGGTAATAAGGAAGAATTTAATAAATATATATGATATATATTATATAATAACTATTTTTAATGGTAAACTCTTAATTACCATTCTTTCATTACATCCAACAAAAATTGAACACAACATTCATGTGTACATAGGACCTACCGTCTCCATGAACAGTGTAATTCATTTTTATATCTCTACATTTTATGAAAGATTATATATATATAATAAATATCTATTTTTTTAGTATCATTATTTACAATATGAATGTGATGAAACCAAAATCAAATTACAAGGACAAAAACTACTGATCCAAAACATTCATGAAAAATGAAGTAGTAATCACCCAGAACAATGACTTTAACAAAGAATTATTAATAAAGTGGTGATAAAATGTTAGAAGTATAAAATATCTCATATGAAGTATATTATCATGGTTATATAATAGATTTATAATATATCTATATTTATTATACAATATTTTTGAACATGAAGGAAGTTGTAACTAAGGTAAGGCTTTATTTTAGTGTCGTTATTATTCGGGATTATTTATGTTTAAGTCACCACTGGAGAAATAATTTTTAATTCTATCAGAAAACCAATATATTTCATTATAATCTTTTAATTTATTTATATAACAAGTTTTCCATTAATATTTATATCATTTGGTACAAAATATATTGAAATAATTGTTTTATGGAATACCAACTTTATTTCTCTACTTGCTCATGAATATTTTTATTCCATGTCCATATATTCCCAATTTTTTTGACTAATTATTTTTTAATATTATACATTTATTTATTGAAATAATTTTACCTATTTTTAATATTTAATATTTTAATTTTTTAGAAAATAATCTTTCGATAATTTTCCAAATGAAGTTCTTTTTGACTTTTTATCAAAAATATGAAAAAAACATTATTTCAATACACATAAAACGAATAAGATTTTAACCCATTAGGTTAAACCAATTATTTTGAGAATTATATTAATACTTGCAATGATTTATTTCAAAGAATGTTTTCTCATAATAATTTTGAAATTTTTAGATTCTAACTAAGTGATTTCAAATGGAGAAGGGTATTTTGCTCAATAAATTATCCAATGATATTTTTAATGTATTTTATTATATATAAACATTATTTGTTTAATATTACGATTTAATAATTTTATAATCTATAGATACCATCCACTATATTTCTATGGGGAGTTTATGACCAGTTTTACTAGGGAAATTATTGACATTATGTATGGTAGTTCTTCAAATTCAAATAGTTATTGTTTTTAGGGAATGTAGATTAAGTGTATTGTTTATTCATATGTTTAATAAATTCGACCTATTGGGTAATGTGTGGGTCACAAAAATTAAATAGTCCCTAGATGAATCATTAGGTATGATGAGACAAAACATGTTGGGTACTTTACCAAGGCCTCACCCATTTTTAGATGTATTGGAAAAAGGCCTAAATGATATTTTTAATATGGCCGAAATTATATATTCAATCATTAAGAAATTATTTATTAATGTAAATGTTATTTTTTTAATTGTAATTATATCCATATAAAAGTTACAAGATCATGTGATTATTCATAAGGAATTATTTGATCATCACTTATTCCTTCCATATTATTCATGCATTATATATCCCGTATTATCTTCTATTGTATTAATACCCTTACTAAGAGTCTGAGATTACCCAAATATTATTTTTTATTTCCCTAAGATTCTAGGAAATGTATTATGATTGATATATAGGGATATTCTAGAGAGAATAATAATGTTCTCAGAGAAAATACTATGTTTTATTTTATGTTTTTATATATAATGTTCGATTCAAGTATGTATACTTTTTAAACAAGAATATTGAACTATTAGGTCCTTTTATATATAATCAATTGTTTATATTTGAAATGTAATAAAGTAAACAATAACTCTGGGCTATTAGAGTTTAGATATTTATAGTCGGTATCTGAAGAGGTTTAGAATAAACCATTGAAAATAGATTTAGTAAAATAATGTTCAGGGAACATAAAACTATGATTAAAATTTAGGATAAGTCTAATAATATGATAACATCATAATGTTTCGGTATAATTATTTTGTTTTTCTAGTAAGAAAACCTTTTTTAGACACTATAAGTGGATGTGGTTTTGGAATAGATGCATCAGTGGGTAATAATTATAAAAAGCGTTGGTCATGTATATTTCATCCATAATTATGGGAAACAATTAGTGTTCCCTTACTAATCAAATGATTTTAATCACTTAGTTGAATGATTGGGTTAATTAAAAATTTATTTATAAACCATCATGAATGATTTGAATATATTTTAATCATTTGATAATATTTCCAAAGAAATCAAGTTAATGATTAGTTATTTATACATTTTCAATTTATTTTAAGAATTTATTAGTTTAAAAATTTTACATTTTTATTCATATTGTTATGATATAATATATTGAATGCCATTTTTAGAAATAGTGAATAGTGGATGGAATAAAAAATATATAAATACACATAATCTTTTTAGGGATTTCCATCCTAGGGATGATAATGAATATGGATTGAGATTTGTAGTTGGAACTAAACAAATTATAAGTATATTGGGGTAGATAACATAGTTTATAACCCATAAGTTTTCCTATATTGAGAATACTAATGATCAATAAGGTGGTGGAACTATGTTAGACTATTTCATGTGAAAACAACCTCCATTATTCAATAGTACCAAAATATAATTGTTTTGATAAGAAATGGATTTGTTCAATTGGAAATATTTTTCTTTCTTTAGAAAGTAATAAATAAAGAAGGATGCCATCATAATTTATTGCATCAAGGGAGGGGGGGGGGGTGAAGTTCAGTGGTGTACATTGATTCAAAACAATACTAATTAGAACAAAATAACAATCATGGAGTAGAAGTATTCTTAGGTACTTTTCTTTGAAAAATATTTTCATTGTGTTCAATGACTGAATATGGGGAGAAAATTCGTGAGACTAAATAAATGGAATAAACAATTGTCTCTATGTATGAAGTTAACATTAAATGGTTAATAAGGCATGTTGTGGATGACATACATTATCCAAAGATAAATACTTATTGATTCAATTATAGGATTTCATCAATCCTTTTATGGTAACTACAATTCTAATAATTATTATTAGATGAGGTTAATGTTTCTTATTCTATAAAGACAAATAATGAATTATCCATGTCTTTTGGATTGGATGTAATACAAGAGAAAAATAGGATTAAAGAGAAAAAATGGATAATGCGAAGAAAATATGGTAGAATTTTCTAAAATGTGATATTTGTTGAATGAAACACCTTTGTAAATGCTTTAAAATATTTTTTTATTCATTTTTGGAGAAAAAGGACATCATGATCATTATTGAAAGGGAAAGAGAGAATCCATAAAATTATAGTACTTTAACAATAAATAGACGGGACATTATTCCAACCAATTTCCCAAAAATCATGGGAAATTACCAAAAATGAATTTAAGGGGAGAAGGCCAAGCTTATGGAATTATTACAGTCATGGATGTTTCAAGTGATGTAGTGGAAGGTAAAATTATCATGCACTTCAAGATTGAAAATATTTTATTTGATTCTGGTTCTTCCCAATCATTTGAATCAGAATAATATTCTAAGGGTATCACATTTCCACATCAAGGATTAGATGTTGAATTGGTGGTGAAATGTCCTTATGGCAGGATGATAACATCTCAATTCTATAGATCCTCTCTATTATAAGTTTGTGGTAATGTACTTCCTGTGAAAATTATTGTTCTTCCATTAGTGGAATTTTATGTAATTTTGGACATGGATTGGATATCTTGGTGTAGATCACGTATCAATTGATGTGGAAGAGAAGTTACATTTGATATCCTGAATCTATTTATGATCATCTATCAGTGCGAGGTTAAAACTCAACTCCCAATGGAAATTAATTCTATCATATGTGTTTTTCTACCTATTAATGTGAGATAATTACATCAAATGGGTAGGGAGAAACTCAACATTTAAAATGTGCCTAATATTTAATAATATTTATACTTATTTCCTGATGAAATTCATTACCTAACCCTGAATCATGAAGTTGATTTTTCAATAGAAATCATACATTGTGCTACACTTGTTTTGAAGACTCCATATAGAATGGACCGAGTTAATTTATATGTATTTTAGAAGTAACTCAATGATAATATATATAGAAGATTCATTCAAACTGTTTATTCACCATAGGGTTCAAATATTCTTTTTTGTTTAGAAGAAATATGGGTTAATGTATATTTCTATTGATTCTCATGTACATAAAAAGTTCACTATTAAGAACAAGTATCATATATCCCATATCAATGATATGTTCGATCAAATTGAAGGTTTTCTATATTTTCCAAGATTTATCTTCGATTTGTATATCATTAAATAAGGACAAATATGTAGGATATACCCAATATATCATTTTATACAATTTATTTTCATTATGAATTTTTATTAATTCCATTTGGACTTACCAATGCCATTTCTATCTTCATTGATTTAATGAATAGAGTATTTAGATAATAAGTTGATAATTTTTGGTTATTTTTTATACTATCTTCATATATATTATAAGATAAAGGAAAAGTATGAATAATTTTAGGTAATTGTGTTAGAGACCTTGAGGAAGAATAAATTTTATGCTTAATTAACCATATGTGAATTTTTTCATCAGAATGTTTCTTTCTTAGGTAAAACAATCTCAGGTGAGGGTATATATGTGAATCCTAAAAAAGTCATATGTTACTGAGTAATGGACTAGAATAACCATTGTAACCTAGACACATATTTATCCTGGCTTAGCTCAATACTACAAATTCTTTATGAGTGGTTTCCCCCAACTATCTATTCTACTCACCAAGTTGACATGGAAGGGGGTTATGTTCTTATGAAAAGATGAATGTGTTGATAATTTCAAATAATAGAAGAAAATTTCAATTAGAACACATATTATTACATTACCATATAGAATAAAATATTTTTTTGATATATATTGTTGCTTAAAATAAGGGACTAAGATGTTTCCTCATGCAAAAAGACATGGAGAAAGCATATTCTTATCACCAATTTATTAATCATGAAATTTTTTTTACGAATCATGATTTGGAGTTAGCAGTTGTATTTCTTTCAATGTTGATATCAAGGAATTATATATATGGTTAAAGGTATGATATATATTTTAATCATAAAAGCTTAAAGTATATATTTATATAGATAGAGTTGAATATTATCTAGAAAAGATGATCAGATTTGATTAAGTCAATAGATTACCACACTAGGATTTTGAAAAAGGTGGATAATAATATGATTTGGAAAGACCATGCTAGTTTTTCCATGAAGAGGATTGACATATATATAATATTTATGAATTTACAAAAGAAGAATCTTGGAATCCTAAGGAAATGGGAAAGATCTTATCTTTTGTGGATGAATGTTTTACTATCATTCCATGAGAAGATAAGGAAGGCACAAAGGGAAGATTTGGAATTATAGAAGAAGGTGATGAATTTATTTGAGTTCAATCATGATAATTGTAGAATGATAAGGATTAGGAAATGAGTATGTGTCCAATCAATAGTAGACTTAAAGTAAGAGCTGGTAGATGAATCTCATAGTTCATATTTCATTATTTATCATAGAAGCATAAAGATGTAGAGAGATCTGAAAGTGTATTTCTAGTGTGATAATATAAAAATGGATATTTCATAGTATATATCTAAAGGAATAGTAATTTAGTAAGTTAATTATAAGAGACATAAGTATAAGGGTATGTTACAACCCTTATCAGTACTGGAATAGAAATCGGAAAATTTCACCAAAAATATTGGAATCAGACTCCCCCAAACATTGAAAGGCTATAATGATATTTGGGTTTTAGTTTATTTAATTATGAAGTCATCACACTTCATTACTACGAAATAATATTTCCTACTTAATAATATTTCCATAATATATATTAAATAATCTATAAGGGTCAATGGAGTACCATATTCAATTGTATTTGATCAGGATTTGAATATTACCTTGAAGTTCTAGCAAAGTATTTTGCACACTCTAGAAACAAACTTGAGTTTCAAAACTACTTATCACCATCAAATAGATGGTAATTATGAAAGAACTATTCAAACTCTATAATACTGGTTGATATCATACTATATTTACTTTAAATATGGTTGGGATGAACAACATCCTTTGGTGTAATTTTCTTAAAATAATAACATTCACTCGAGCATTCAAATGAATCCTTATAAAGGCCTCTATGGTATTAGTTGAATAAATTCAATGAAATGGGATGATGTTAGAGAAATAAATATATTGGAACCTCATATAGATAAGTAAATTGTAGTGAAGATTTGTTCCATTTAACAACATATAAGGTAAGCTTAGATTTTGCAAAAAAACAGTATGATGAAAGTCAACAGAGAGATATATAATTTAGAGTTTGTGAGAATGAATTTAAATGAATTTCTCCATGGAATAAGGTAATGACATTTAGAAATTAGTAAAATATAATCCCTAATATATTTTCTCTTTTGATATTCTTGATTATATCAGGATAATATCTTATCGAATGGTGCTTTATCCAAATCTCTCTCAATTTCATGATGTGTTCCATGTATCTATCCTGAGGAATTACATGCCCAATATTTCACATGAAGAAAACTCAGAGGCCATACCATGAGATAAATATCGTTATTATGGGGAATAACTAATGGATATTCCTAATCATAGGAAGAATGTTCTATGAAATAGGGCCACTAATCTACTCAATTTTTTGTGAAATAACCATAAATTTAAGGAAGCAATGTTGTAACTTGAGGTTGGGAAGAGGTTAAAGTATCCAAAATAGTTTGTACTGAATTGATTAAATTTGAACTGTGAAAATAATCTTAAGGGGGTTAGAATATATCACCCTTATATTTTAGGATATATTTATCTTTAAACAAGTTCAATTTCTTTGATAGTTTCGGATATACACAATAACGAGTCATAATAAAGCATACTATAGTAAAATATTATATCAGATTCATCAACTTTTTTTATAAATATGAATAATGTTTTTCAAAAAAATTATAAAGTTATTTTCAATGAAAATATATTGATAAATAAGTACCTATGTTTTTAAAATAAATTATATGCAAAAAAACTATATTTTTCTTAAAAGAGTTTTTTTTTATTTTTGTTTGAAAATAATATAACCAATAAAGAACACTTTTAGAAAATTTATTTTAAATAATATTGTTTATTTTTTAAATAATAATTAAAAATTTATTTTAAATTTAATTATTTTTATACTTTGAAAAGATTGATTTTTTGATTAATACTGAAAAGTATTGACATTTATTGAAAATTGTTATATGTCGGAAGAATTTGTAATGTTATTTTTTGAAATGGTTTTAAAATTTAAATTAATTCATTTAAATTAAAAATGATCTAATTAAGGTCATCATAATTAATTTTATGTGGATTTTATTATAAAAAATCGGTATACCTAAAACACATTTTTTTCTTCTGGAAAACTTGTTTTTATCACATTTTGTGAGATACATTTTAAATTATTTTCTTCTAATATTGGGAATTGAATTTATTAAAATGGATTCAATATTTGGAAACATATTTTATAATTTTTTTAACAAGTCAAATTACAATTTTGATTATAATTAATAACAAAAATAGTTAAACATTGTTATTGAAGTTAAGGTTAAAACAAGTTTACTAGGAGTTAAACCTAGAGATAAGGATAATATTTCCAAATAAAATTGTCTAAATACAATTATATGTCCATATTTCAACCTCATACTACCCAAAATTTGACCATTTATCCTTTTTGAAATATTTTGCGTACGAATATCATTATAATTGGTTAATACTTTAAGAAATCCAATGGGGGTCGTCTCCCCCACTCATAAAAAGACACCCATCCCCTCTCTTTTTACACCACACTGAGCCATATATCTCAACTAAAACCATTCCAATTCAATTATAAACATAATTATACATGATTTAGAGGTTATTTTATTACCAAAAGACCAATCCTATGGTTCTTAAGAGGATATCTAACGGAGTTCTTTCAAAGAAGTGGTAATCACCTTAGTTAATCACATTATTCTTAATTATTATTTACCTACTTTAATATTTTCAATTAATAATAAAAAAATAAATTTATTATCCAAAATAAACTCAAATTTTATTATTTTTATGAAATAACAATTACCCACCATTTTTTTCATCAAATGGGAAGAAAAAGTATTGATCATGGGTATATATGGACTACTGCCACAACGTAGTGATACAAATAATTTTCCATCACCATATTTATTGCATTTTTATTTTAGTGGATTTAATGTTTATATATGATATTTACAATATAATTATTATTTTTGGAATTAAAATATCATATCTACCTTCTTACATTCCCATCCATTGAAAAAAGACAACGTCGCTCGTGTGTATTTGTGGACTACCACCTCCACAAAGAGATGTGATTCATTTGTTGTGTCTGATTAATATGCAAGGTAATAAGGATATAATTAATAAATATATTATATATATATTATAAAAAAATTAATTTTTTATAGAGGTATTATTATTTACCCTTCTTTCATTCCGTTCATCGAAATGTGAGAATGATATTCAAGCAAACACACGACCTACCGTCTCTATGAATGGTGTAATTCATTTTTTATATATCTATATTTTGTGGATGATTATATAAATATATAATTATTATATTTAATATTTATATAATTATTCAAAATATGGTTATGATAGTACCCCAATCAAAGTACAAGGACTAAAACTACCGAACCAAAATAGGCAAGAAAAATGTATCATTTATCACTTAGAAAACTGATTTTAATAAAAAATTATTAATAAATATGTGATAAAAGGTTATAAGTAAATAATATATGAAATGAAATATATTATAATGTTTCTGAAATTTATTTATAAAAATATATATATATTACACATGAGGTTCTAACACACATGACGAAATTCAAACCTATAGTAAGGGTTTAGTTTACAATCTCATTATTATTCATGATTGTTTTTGATTAAGTATATGTAGGAATATTATTTTATCCTTCTATATTAAAAACAGTATATATATTATTATAATATTTTTATTTTTGTAAATTAAAAAAATATCTTTAATTTTTCACTATTTAATTTCTTAATATACTGAAATAATATTTTAAGTAAAATCAACTTTATTTTTATACTCATTCAAGAATCTTTTTCTTCTATGAATATATTTTCCTTTAAATGTTTTAAATAATGTATTTAATATTTTTCCAATGATTTATTAATGAAATTTATACCATTCTTAATTTTTTCCAAAATGGTTTTAAAACAATCTTCTTATTAATTTTCGAATGAGGTACTTTTGACTTTTTATAAAAAATGTCAATGGAATTTTTATTTTAATGTGAAAAACATGAATGAAATTTCTCACTTCCAAGAAAACCTAATGTTTTTAATATTAATTTAAAATTTAAAAGGTACCTTTTAAAGAAAATGTATAATTAATATTTTGAAAATTTATAGTTTTTAAATTAGTAACTCTAAAATGAAAATGGGTGTTTTCCTCAAAAAGTTTTCCTATGATATATTAAATGTATTTTCTTCTATATAAAAATCTTATATTGTATCTTATTATTTAGTAAAGATATAATCAAATGATACCATCCATAAAATTTCTTTCAATTGTTAATAATTTTTTATTAGGGAATGTATTTAAACTCTATAAGATAGTTCTTCTAATGGAAATAGTTATCTATTTTTAGTCATGTTGATTATGTTTTATTCTTAATTAAACTGATGAATGAATTGAAATTATTAAGAGAAATGTCTGTCCCAAAATTACATATCCCCTTGATTCATCCATAGTTATCATGATAAAAAATAGTTCAGATATTTTCCCCAGTCCTTATACATTTATATTGATGTCTTGGCACAAGGCCTCAATGACAAGTTTATGATGTCAGTCATTATACATTCCATCATTGTGAAATCATTTTCTAATGACCATGTAATTATTGGAATATTTAATATATCCATGGATAATTTTGAACATCATATTATTATTTATATTGAATTATTTGATCATTTTTTATTCTCACCATATTATTCATTCTATATTTATTCCATGTTAGCTTCCTCTATACGCATATCCTTACTAAGAATCTGAGCATCTGAGCACAAAAACTTATTAAATTTCATTTTCCAAGGATGTAAAGAAGTGTTTTATGATTTATATGAAATTATTTTTTGCAGAGTTAATAATTATTTTATCAAACAAAATAATTTGTTGTATGTTATGTTTTTAAATTTATTATGAGATTCAAATATGTGTCTTGTTTCCCTAGAATACTAAAGTATTATGTTATTTAAGATGATATCACTTATATATAGTTCAATGCAAGGAATTAAAATTAAAATTTTAGATTATAGGTTAAGGGTATTTAAAAAAATTATTTGCGGTGGGATGTAATACCTGGGATCCAAGTATTGTATGTTTACACAATATCCTAATTTATCATGTAATTCACACTTTAAAGAGACTTTAGTCATGAGTATATAGTAAAGTGAAAATTATAAATAGTATAATATTTTATTAATATTTTTTTTTTAATTTTTCATAAATATATTATCTTAAGAATATTTTTTGGGATTTTTCTAAAAAAATTGACCTTTAGGTGAATAGTTTAATATACTGTTTTTACTAATACTTCAAATTTTATTCCCTCATTAGTGTATACGTATTACTTATAAATTTATGAAAACATTTTATTAAAAAATATGTATTATTTAATTTATAATATAAATTTTAAAATATTTATTAAGGGTTACAAACCTATAATTTATATTTTGGAAGTCAAGTAATTTTTTTCTTCAAAATTTATTTTTTATATTATATATTTATTAAAATAAAATTAATTTTGTATACTTAAATAAAATTAATTAGAAATGTGATTTCAAATTTCATTATTAGTAGGTCAAAATTATCTATTAAGTACAAATTTATTTTTTCTCATAAGGATTTTGTTTTATTTGGTATAAAAACTTGTTACTACAGTAAAAGGTAAAATGATAAAAGTAATAATTAAAGGTGTAAAGAGATTAAAAATGATAATAACATGTCTAGAATTGATTAGTTGATATATTATTGACTATATATCAACATGAAATCAATTATTTCCAATTTTTGGATCAACATGACATGTTTGACATGTTGTCCCTTTATATTAAGTTGAGATATTTATTAAAATGTTATTCTCACCACATATAAATGGGGTGTCCCACCACCCCTTAATTACCAATTTATTAATTCAGTGTACTCCTAAAACTATGACATATTTTATTTCTATATGATCTTATTTAACTCTCATAAGATCCTATTTAAATTATATTATCTTAATCCCTTCGTTTCAAAGAAACATTCTAAGAGAAACCCAATGTTCTCAAAATAAGTTAAATATTTTCTCTAATATATTTTCATTTTATCTTCCTATTTAAAATTTTTTATTCTCAATAAGATAATATTAATTCATTATTTATAATATAATTAATTTTTTATACTTTTCAAATAAACACGAACAATGTTTTCTATTTCTCTTAAGGAAAACAAAACCATCATTTATGTGTTGTGTAGACTATCGCCTCCATGATAGAACATGTTTTGTTTTCCTTCACTGACATAAAAGGATATATTTAAGAAAGTTATTAAAGGATAAATATTATTTTTTATTTATAATTATGGTTATGGTATTAAAAATTAGAGAACATTATAATGATATGTCGAAAAATAAATCATCGTTAATTAAATCATTTAATATAAGCATACTAAGAGGATAATATTTTTATTCCAATTGTATAATATTTTAATACATATTAATTATTTTTTTATTAACTTTTTATTTTGATATGTCACGTTATGAAACAATAATTATAATCAATATTGTTTTATAATTGTATTATAAAAAATCCACATAATAATTATTCATTACATCAGGATATGTTTGTGCTTGGGTAAATTTAACATCCTTCATGAAGAATATTATTGATTTATATCATGAATAAATATTATATCATAACTATTGGTAAAATATTATTTTTTATATTATAAAGAGATTATATCCATATTTAATACATTAATTAAGGAAACAAGCATTGATTGTAAAGAATTATTGAAACATGTTTGTTACCAATTAAATATTGAATAATAAAGACTAAAAAATCATGAAAAGAATTATAAATACCATCAATAATTATAAATAATACCGAAAATTATATTTAATTACCTATTAATTATAAAATTTTTAATAATAATGAATACAAGAACCACTTTTAAGAAACTAGTATAAACGATCAAAACACTAAACATCTGATATAAAAAATGGTTAAAATTCATATAGATAATGAATATTTATGAAAATTACAAATGGAAATAGAATATATAAAGGTTATTAATTAATTTATTATGATACCTATGTTTTTTATATATGATGTTAAATTATATTCATGGAATTATTGATATAAAAAAAGGGTATTTTGTCTCAAATTTCTCTTTTTGAGGCATGTTTTTTATTATGAACCAAATTTACTTTATGTAGTGTTAATATATTTTATATTTGATATTTTTATTTTTTTAAATTACATTATTCATGGTGTTTTAAAAATAAAATTAAATTACTCTATTTCACGTAGTTATGATTAAATTGCTCCCAAACCCATAAGTGTGTATTTTCATTTAAATTTATATTCTACGGGACTCATGTTGTATTAACCACCGATTTACATTTTTGTGGTTCATACATTTTCATGAAAGGAATTTTACCATGTTACTCATGAAATTTAATGGATTTATAACTCTAAATAATTATCCATCCGACATATTCTTTTTTGTCAATGGTTACATAAACTATTTTAAAACTCAATTATTCTATAGTAGAAAAACCATCCCATGTTTTGGATAAGAAAACATTTGTGTAGCTTCCTATATAATTCATCTCTATTAAGATTGTCTAATGTTTATGTGAATATGAGATAGTATAAACTTGGGTTAATAACATTTAAATAGTTTTTTATCATTAAATCAATCATAAATATGTTGCATGATTAATGTTTTAATTATTGCACACATAACTAGTCCCTCACAAGAGATATGATATTGAATATTGACATGCTCTTTAAGAACCACGATGAAGGATTTTTATTATAATTATCTTGGTATAATACCAACATATACTAGTAATCCCAATTACGATCTTCCATGGATAACAAAACACATTGAAATTACCCCACAATTTTTTATAAGAGTACTTTATATTATTATGATGACACCCCACTACTTCTAAGTTGATTAAGGGATGTTCTCCTAGAAATTGACATTATTCTATTGATTGGGGATGTATTTGATTTTTTTATTTTTGATTATATAGTTATCCATATTTTATTCCACAATATGTTCCTTATGGTATGGTACTAAATGATTTGATTATATGTATGGTGAATTCACTGGTCTTAATCATTAGATGGGAGGGGAACAAAATAATATAGCCCCTTGATGCATTAATATGTCTAATGAGACAAAATATTTTGTATTTTAGTGTATAACTCCTCCTATAATAGGATATTGTCTTGGAAAAATACATTAGATAGTATTTTTTGATGTTTTAATTTTTTTCATTCCATAGATAAGATATTAATGAGTATTGTTATCCATATTTTAATTTATTTTCCTAGATATATATTTCCCTCAATTTAACTTGATTATGGATTCATGATGTTTATTTATTAGTGAAATATCATTTTTTCAATGTTTATGTTATGAAATATTCTATTTTATGCTACTCTTTACTAAGAATCTAGGATCACCCTTAATTTTTACCCTTCCCTAAGAAAAATAGAGGGTAACTATGTATAAATTTCAAAGATATTATGGAAGGGATAATAATTCTCTAACAATGAGTTCATGTTGTGCTTTATGTTTTAAAATATAATATATTTATATATCTATTCATTAAATATTACTAAGCTATTATATGAAATGGGAACATTTACATTTTGTTTCAATAATATAACATGAATACTAGCTGTTGGTGTCTGGAGTCTATGATGTTACATTAATATCATGTATGAATAAATTCAGGACATGAGGTAAGTGTTTCTCATATCAATTTTATTTCTCTGATATATATTCTACATTCACCACCTATTTCATTGTGTATTCAATATAATACACATGAACTTCATTTTTTATGATATTATTAAAAATTATAGGTATTTAATAATCCATATAAGGTTTTCTCTTTATGATGTTTTGATCTAGAGATTACCAAAACAATAAGGGTTCTTCATCTCAATAGTTTTCCATTTATACTTCTTTATATTATGAACCTATTTGTGTTTATATAGTGTATATACAAAAAATTGTATATACTATAGCACAGAAACACACACACAGATATATATATATATATATATTCATGGAATTTAATGATATATTTTATGTTATTTATTTCATGGGTTTCATGATTTAAAAGATACCAAAATTGTATGGCTTTATATTATAATATCATTTCTTTTTTGGATTATCTATTATAAATTTGCATTAAGAAAAATTATATGATCCTATACTTGAAACCCCTCTAATTTTCTTATAATATTTTTATTTATGTGGCTTTTATTTTTTTTATTATCCTCTATTTTTTACCTAAACAATTCCAGAATTTGTTTTAAGAAAACATGACCTTATTTATCCTCTTTGGGAAGAAATTGTTTTTAGTCATTCCCATTGTATTTAAATGGTTTTAAAATAATGTTTTTACATGATTAAATGAATTTTTAAATTCAACTCTATCCATCTTTTATTTTCCACAAAAAGGGTCTTAAGAGGAATTTTTATAATGTTTTTTGAACAATCAATTTATTAATATTTACAAAAAGTGTGAAAAGAATATTTATTTTAATATTTACCAAGTGAATGGATTTTTACCACTATAATGGCCATTGATTTCATTGAATAATACTTTATAATCTCTATTATTATCTTAAAATAAAATATTCATCTTAATATTCAGGGGAATTGTTTGATTTTAATGAAAACAAATGAAAATAATAATTGCTACATTTTTTATAGAAATGTTTCTATTTTCTTTTAAAGGTAATTTATATATAGTTCAACATACATAGTGGTTTATTATTCCTTATTAGGGATATTTTCTAATGAAACATTCCATGTTATTTCTCAATATTTATTACGATGATAATGTTTTATACATTTTTTTATGAAAAACATTTCTTTCAATATGTCAATTAGGATTTGATGAAATAATTAATGGTTTTAGATTACCATCCAATTACTTTTTATAGACATAATATGATTATTTCTTGATGAACTAGTTATCAAACCCATTTATTTTTCATGAGTTGTGATATGATTAAATGAGGAATGTTTTTATCATTTTGTGGAACAATTATTCTTGGTTTACCTTATATTATGGATGGTCCCAAAATTATATAGAACTCCAATGATTTATGTAAATATTTATATCTTATAAGATAATATTAAACTGAATGGGGAGTGAACCCAATCCATTATAGTACATTTTCAATTATGAAAATCTTAGAAGTGAGGCTTGAGTAAGGAAAATGATGGAATGAGGAGTGAAACCAATCCAATATGGTAGTATATCCACTATTATAGTCTTGGAAGTGATCATTGACTATGGAAACTATTTTTTATTATTATGTGTTTTCCATAAACACATCTATTGTTATAATGATATGTTCTCATGGATGATGACTGATTATTTCAGATTCCCCAATTTTATGACCTATGTCTTTTATTTTGAGAAATACTTATTGAAAGACTACTGATTAATGATATTTGGATTATTGGATATGAATTTCATAAGTTAATATCAAAATATTACTCAATTATTATAATAATATTCTTATATATGATCATCAATTAATATCTCCCTTTCTTACCTTTATTGAGCTGTTTATGCACACAATTTCTTATGTCTCAATTTATCAAGATTATGAAGAAATATATTATATAAGATATGACTAGAAGCATCTCATTCATTTATATTTTTTGTGGGATACATAAAGTATTCTTATGGAATAATAAAATATAGGTATAAAGATATATATATATATTTATATATAATGATAAAGATATGGGTTTTTTTATGTAAATGGTTTTTTATAACTCTCTATAACACTAAACCTAAATGGTATTGTGTATTTTTATTATACAATGTTGGATATTGATATTTTAGTTATCGATGAATAAATTTGTGTCATTTTCGTTAGTATGAATGAAAGTTGTGTAAATATTATGTTATTAGAACTAGTTCTAGGTGTATGAGTTTGGGACAATCTCAATTGGTATTAGATCATGGTATTGATAATATTATGGGATTGTTTATGAGGAATATTTAAGATACAAGTATACCATTGTGGGTTTCTAATTTAAATTATAATTATATGTTTAATTCATAAATACCCTTTTTATGTTTTATGTTAGTGTATTTTTAGGTGATTATAGAAATTTCAAAAAATTTAATATATGATTAATGTATATGTATTCCCAAGGTTTAACAAGTGATTTAGTATGAAGTTATATGGGAATAATTTTTTGGGGGACATAAGTTGAAATGAACACAAAACCATTAAGGGTAATACATTGTTTAAAGATGAGGTAAGTGTGGTTAATGTGAATAATGGAGTTATCAATATTTTGGAATATATGTTTAGATAACTATGTTATTGAATAGTGGTATGATAAATAATTGATTAAATTTATTTTGGTTGAAGTAAACTATATTTGGATCATTATATGAATAAGGAAAACAATAAATTGTTTTATATGATGAATTTTTTTGATGAATAAATATTGACTTTACTTATGGACACATATATGATTTTGTTATTATTTTATCGTGAATGTGGTTATTTTAAAAGATTATTTGTACAATTTGGAGAATATATTTTTAAGATATACACATTTATGGTATATAAATCTATAAATTGTTAATGTTCCTTTGGGATTAATGTTAATATTATGTGGGAAAAAATATTTGATGAAATATTTTGGAATTATAGGTTTTGAATTAAAGAATATATATTTTGGAAGAGTTTTAAAGTTAATTATTTATCTAATTATTTAAGATAAACATTCGGTGTTATTTTTTGAGGATTTAGATATTAATATATTTTTTTAATAATATTGCACATTATCTTATCTTGTGAAAACATTTTTTGGTTTTGGTTAATGGGTAGATGTAATATTAATCATTTTTCATCCTTTTGTGGATCTTGTGATACATTCAAATATAATTTTAGCTCATTAGGAATGAAATATTCATTATGGTGATTTATCTTTTGACATGAAGCAACAATGGGAATCTGATTAAAACACAACCAAATGTTTAAATTATGGGAAGAAATAAATTAATTATATTATCACACATTATATATCATGATTTTAATATAATACCTTAATGACAATTGATATAAAGATAAATATATTGAGCCATATAAGAAAAATATTTCTCAATTATGAATTTATGATTTACGAAACTCTTTCTTAAGCATGTGTGTCACAATGGTAAATTCATGATTTATAAAATATTTAAGAAATGATAATTTTAAATCTATTAATATATAAAAAATTGTCCTTTTTTAACATAAATTAATTTATAAATATTCAAAGGTATCTATTTCCACATATTCATATTTTTCTCCCACTCCATGTAATTGTTTTTCAAATTTTTTTAAACCCTTTTTATTGGACATGAGGTAAAATTGATATGAAACTATTTCTTGAAGGCTATAGTATATAACGACCTAAGAATATATAATGTATTTTTATTTTAAATAAATACTATGTTTTATAGAATATGTAACCGAGTTTAAATTAACCCTGATATACTACAAAGATATTATTATTTTAATATGATTGTTATAACCTTACTATTGGTTTGTAATAAATGTATATGAGTAGCCACATGATGAAATATATTTTGAAAGGTTTTAATTATAGAAATTTATTTCTTATTTACTTATATATATGATTTAAATTTAGAATGATAACAATTAAATAACATAAGGTTAAGTATAGTTAAGGTTTTAATGGGCTATTTTTCTATAAAAGAGATGTTTCCTCATATTTTTTATTTTTCCTTTTAAGGATAAATTTATGAATTTAATAATTCGAATTTTAATAAATTAACCTCATTTTTTTATTCAAAATTTAAAAATTATCATAGAGTAAAATTTTTACATTTTCGAAAATGTGTTGATTTTAAGGTGAATAGTGGAAAATATTGATTTTACAAATAATATCACTTATGACATTATCATGATTTAAGAATGAATTGAATGTTTATGAAAAAATTTATCAAATAAAAAATATATACTTAATAATAAATATATTTAATTTCAAAATATAATCTTGATCTTATAAATCAATGATTGAAAATTTTAAAATCGAAGTTCTGTTTTATTCAAATACAAACAATTTTTATTTGTTCTCTTTTAAAATAGTTTTTACAATATGAAATTCAAGATTGGTTTTTTTAAAATTAAATAAGTATATTTTTATATAAAATAATTTAAATCAGTCATTTTTGATCAAAATTTTACATTTTTTTTGTATAAAAGATTTTAATATTCTTAAAACAAAAAGTTTTCCGAAATTAGTTTTTCATTGATTATTGTGAACTTATATTAGAAGTAACAATAAAATTATGGAAATTTATTCATCATAAAAGTTATTACATATTTGGGATCATAATGTTGTAATTTATTAATGATATCTACTTCCTTTTTAGTCAAAATTAATAGTAATAATAGTTAAGTTTATCTCTTAGGTAATGGGTAAAATAGGTTAATCGGGGTTACAACTATGGGAAAAGGTTTCATAATATCTAAAAAACATGACTTTTCATTTCATTTTATGAGTTCATTTCAACGAAACCCATATTTTATTCTAAAATATTTAAATGTTATCTCATTTTTCTTTGACAATGACCTTTATATTATTTTTATCAATGAATAATTACAAAAATGTCACTCTCTTTCTTATAGTATCACTAATATGTTTTAATAATAATAAAAAATTATATGAATGTATATAAAATTTTATTTTTAATATATTTGTTATTTTTAAAATTTTAATGCTATAATTACCTAAAATGCTTACGCATTGCTGATGCAACGCTTGCGCATGGAGGTTAGATATCAATATAAATAGTTTTATAGTAATAAATGAGATATTTTAGGATAATTTAAAGCATTTCATGATTTTTAAGGATAAAAATTAAATCTATGTAATTTTTTAAATATTAAAATTCTAACTCCCCGGTAATTTAGATGTTTTTAATGTCAAAATATCAGAATTATCTCAAAAATTTATTTAATGATATTTTATATTAAATAATTATTTTAAAAATAATAATTTTTTAAAATGTTTAAAAATAAAACTAAATGTTATATAATATAAAAACATATATTCTTATGATACAATTTACCTTTTAGAATGAAATTATTAACCCTTACATCAAATTGTCTTGTTACTGTGGTAAGTGTAAAAATGGTCGGCAAGGGGTTGAACTAATGAGATAAGGGTTAAAATTATGAAAACATCAATAAATATTACAGGTTTAATTAATTTTGATCGTATATAATAAAAAAATAGAAATATATCCAATTATGGGGTTCTTTTAAATGAAAATGACCTTATATTATATTAATTTTTCAAAAAATACAAGTGGGGAACTCCCCTCACTTAAAAAATGGAACTCCACTCCTCACTTCATTACTCCTTCTTGAGCAACTAATCTTAGATAAAAATTCCTTGATATATTAATAAATTCCATAGAAGCATTTTATAGGGTTTTTTTATCTTAAAATACCTACCCAATAGTCCTTAGGTAGAGATCCAAATAAGGTTTATCAAAGAATACATAATCATATTCATCGAATCCTATTTTGTTTATTTCGTACTCTCCCTCCACCAAATATAATTTAACAAAATTAGCATAATTAAATCAGTAAAACTATAATAATTAAATATTATAATGTAAATATACTAACCAATATCTATTTTTCATCCATCAAAATGGAAAATGAAAACTTCAACCTGCGTACATACCGACTACCGTATCCACCATCGACATATTTAGTTTTTCATCACCACCTACCAGGGATGGTTATACAGGATTATTTAATGATTATAAAATATTTTTATTAAATAATTATGATTTTTTAATGATAAAATATCATATACCATCTAAACCTTATATTATTGGTAGGATTGTAGAATCTCCACTGCCTAAATGTGGACTACAACCTCGTTAAAGTGATGTGATTCATTTTCCATTTCTAATTTGTAAAGATGGAGATAAGGATAAATTTAGGGAATATATATTATATATATATATATGACATAATTTTGATCCTATAAAGGTGAATTATTATTTAATTTTCTTTCTTTCCATCTATCAAATAATGAAAAAATCAGTCATGTTTACAAGCAGAATACAACCTTCATGAAGAGATATAATTAATTTTATATTACTACCATATATGAATGGTTAAAACAATATATATATTAAATAAATATAATTATTATAAAATAATTATTATTCTTTCAATGATTAATCTACGACCAAGGATTAGGTACTAGAACCATAGAATAAAAACACGCTTGAAGAAAGAATAGTAAACTTCCCGAATTATGATCTTAAGAAGTAATTATTAATAAAGGGGTAATTTTAAATTATAAGGGTATCATATCCTGGAATATAAGTATATATATTAATATTTTAAAAATATATTATAAATATAAAATATTTTAATGGATTTTAACATTACATATAAAGAAATTCATGACCCGAGGTAAGAGTTTCTCATCTCACTTTCCGTTTTAGAATACATCTGCTCTAATCACAATTTTTTTTTATTTTCTGTGGAATATATAGTACCGATGGATTTATTTTATAATTATTTTTGTGAAAATTATATGTATTTAATAATACACTTAATTTCCCCTCTTTCATGAGGTTTGGATTCAGATATTACAGAAATTGTAAGGGTTCATAATTTCAATATTGTTTCATTTATAAATGTTTCTTATTTCTCACATCTTTGTGTTTATATGGTGTATATAACACCTATTTGTTAAATAATATCATGATTATATTCATATTAATTATATTAATTTTTATATTTCCGATTATTTCTTTCAAGGTTTTTATGATTCCAATGTTACCGAAGAGGTACTGGTTTATGTTACAATCTCATTGGTTTTCGAGATTATCGATGTTAAATTTACATTGAGGGAAATTCTATGATCCATATACTTTGAACCAAATTTATTATATTTTATTATATTTATTTCATTTATTTTCTTATTTTTCCTTCATTATCCTCTCTTTGAAAATTAAAATAATCTGGAATATATTTTTATGAAAATTCAACCTTATTAGTTCTCTTTAGTGTCTGAAATTTTTCTTTTATGTACATGAACATTAAATTTTTTTCACTGAAATTTATTTTATATGATAAATTTATTTCTACATTTTATATTCAACAATATTTTACTTTATATTCAATGTTTTTAATAAGAAAGTTTTACAATGTTTTTCAGATAGTCTATTCATGTTTTTTTACAAAAGGATTCAAAAAAGTATTTTTTGTCATGTTTATTGAATATATGGATTTCCCATCATAATGGCCATTCATTAATTTTATTCAAAATTGAAAATTGAAAATTTTTATTTTATAATAAAATCACATTCTCAATATTTTGGAAATATTTAATTTTTAAAAATACCGAAGGAAAGGAATATTTTCCCTTATATTCAAAGAATTCTTCAAATGAATTTATAATGGTATTTTTTATCTATGTAAAAATAATTAAATATTTATTACGAAACAATAGGGAAATATTCTAATTAAACAATATATTTTATTTCTATATGTGACATATGAGGATAATTTTATATGATTTTTTATGAAACACATTTCTTTCCATGGGTTAATTAGGCTATAATGAAATAATGAATGTTTTTATATTAATATCCAATTCAATTATCTAGATGGATTATGATTATGTAATGATAAAATCATTATGAACCATTTACCATTTCGTGGGTTATGTTATGCTAAAATAAAGAATTATTTTATGAATATTTGGAACACTTTTTATGGTTTACAATATATAATGGGTGAAACCAGAATTATATAGAACTTTAATACATTAGGTTTTTTTAAGAAGGATGAGGTGCAAAGGACCAAATTATTAAAATAGAAATTAATACAGGAAGAAAAGACAAAGGATCAAACACAACAATGCAGATTAAAAAAAATGACATCAGTGAACTCGCAATCGAGTGTTCATACTGTGATGAGATATCTGAGCACCCCTACCACATGGATGTCTCCCCCTCCACCCAAAATTTGCCTGCATCCAGGGACCTCCAACATCTTATGGGATAACAACAATTACATCAATGTTTACACAATTAACTCCATCCTGATCTTCCATTGTTTTTCCTATTCATCACTACTAGCAGATGCAAGCAATTCAAACAAATTATAGGTACTCACATTTTTCATAACTCTCTGAATTTGAGAATGAGGGGTGCCCCATCTTGGTGGAGTTTGGGGTGATATGTACACTTTTTTATTTTTATACCCTCCAAACTGGGAAAGAACACATGCACATCATTGGAGGTGGCTTGGACAAGTTACTTCAAGGAACATGTTTGTTCATGATGCCCAGTTAGAGTGGGTTTATGGAACAAGCTATGAGTATTCATAGCATTCAGTGTAATAGTCTATTTAATGTGGAAATAGGCTAGAATAGAGATGAATATATCCCTACAGTCCTTATCATGCATAATAGTAGTATTTATAGCACTAACCTTGTAGGTTCCGGGCACAGTGAAAGCGCATTGGTGGGTGTTCCCAACATTAATTTTTTCCATTAAAGGAGTTTAATATGAGATCCTTCATAATAATAAAACACCAGATCTTTGGAATAGAACAAAGAATTAATGAAAAGAGTGGTGTCCCAGAACCATATAGATGATCATCATGTGTTGGTTATAATTAATTTAATTAAAATACAAGAATTAAATTGATGGAATATTCTCTCTATTGATGTTTCCAGTTACGATCTGATGTGATCTTTCATTACATCATAGAATACAAGTGTAGGATTCCTCTATTGGTGATATAATTGTGCTCTATGTACCTCTAAATGTCTCTGAAAGGATCTCTGTGTGATAGCATGTAAGAAACATTGCTTGTGATGTCCACCTTTGATCACCTTGATCCGGTGGAGAAGGTTCTCTATCTAGTAGCATGAGAGCGTTCTTGGAGGAAATGAATTCTCTCTCGGCTTGGGCGATTTCTTTAGATCCGTTGTCTACAACCCCAAAAAATGGCTAGGCTAATTAGAATTATATAATTGGGATTTTAAATACAAAGAATAATAAAAGGAATTAATTACTTGAAAGAATTTATTCATTTCATTTAATTCTTAGTAAGACCCCACATCTAATAATAACAGTTGAATATTATTATTACTTGACATGCACCCAATGTCTTACAGGTAATGTTATTTAATTAAATAAATAATATTTTTTCTCACATGTCCCCCAAGAAACTACATGTCATGTATATTAATATACATGGCGTGTACATTTGTTTTTTCATTTTCTTTATTTCCTCCACCATATTTATTAGGCCTTGAATAATGGCTATTTATTTCTCAAATAAATATCCTTTTATTACACGTTAAAAAAATATTATTTCACCCAAAATATATTCTCTTGAATAACTAGTGTCGAAATAAATGTGATTAGGAATCCTTGAATAATTATTAAACCACAATCGTGAATAATATTTATTCACATTGTTAAATTAATATTTAACTGAGATACTTGGACACAATTAGTCTGTGACCCTCTAGGTGTCTTTATCAGTGGAATTTGGTGGAGCCTTCCTAAAGTCCAAGGTTATCATTTAGAAACATGCCTTGGCACCCATAGAGAAAGAAGTTAACACTATAATGATGTGTCACCTCCTATGAACACTTACTGTGTAATGTATTCCCTTTTTCTTGATATCTCGAATCAAACGGGTTGCATGCTTGTGAAATCAACCCATATACTCGATCATTCTTTATTTGACATTCCAGAATTGAAATCGTCCATTACTTACCATGTTCATGGATTTATTTAGGCTATATCAATTCCATCAAAGGGTCTGAGTTATCCGCTTCTGTTATGGAATAGAAGGGACATATCCTTCCCCACATTATCTATTAATGAAGTATTACTCATGACTCACCAAATATATCCTAACTCACTGTGAATAGTGTTTCATCATAGTTTTCGTCAATACATCTAAGTGCGCAAGTTTTAATACCCATTAATAATAATCTTAATGTATAAGTACCAATACACACGTCTAATGATCGGAATATCCAATGAAACAATGAAATGTGCATTTCTTACTGGCAGGTCTCGTTCTCATAATATACTCCTAGATATTACCAAGGGTGCACACCCTGAGAATGTGCCTCAAATTTATATGAGTCCTCATCCCTAATGGCTTGTATTATTTATGTCCCACAAATAACATCATCTGTCCATAGAACATATATTCCAGAACAGTGTTATGGAACATCCGGGTTCCCATCATAGTAGGGATCCGCTATGACCCTTTAATGTAACAACTATCCATAAGACATTATCACATTAATTTTACGGCAAAGTAACAATCAAGATGTGATAAGGTATTTATTAATGAATAAAGTACAATGTAGTTGGTTCTAGGCCCCCAATAGACTCCCACTTGGACTAGAAAAAACTGCTAACAACACTTAACCCACTAGATCTCACATGATATTCATGCTTCTGTTGAGATAGACCTTTAGTCATGGGGTCAGCCACATTCTCCTCTGTGGAACCTCTTCTCACTGCAACTTCACCCCTTTGATAGAAATCCCTCAAGAGGTGATACTTCTGGAGTATGTTCTTTGTCTATTAATGTGACCTTGGTTCTTTTGAAAGAGACACCGCTTTAGTATTATCAAAATATAATGTGATAGGATATTTAATGCTAGGAACCAAATCAAGCTCCTAGAATTTGTTTCAAATCCAGACGACTTCTTTGGATGCATTAGAAGTTTATATATATTCGGACTCTGCTATAGAATCAGAGAAAACTGGTTTATTTGAACTCTTCCATCTCAAAACACCTCCATTGAGACAAAAAACATATCCAGATTGTGACTTTAGATCGTTCAGATCTTTCTAAAAACTAGCATCAACATACCCTTTGATGACAAGCTCACTGTCTCCTCCATACACTGGGAACATATCCTTAGTTATTCTCAGAAACACAATGATAGTATTAATAACAGTCCAATTTTGTTCTCCTGGATCTTCTTGATATCTTCCTACAATGCTCAGTTCATCAACAACATTAAGCCCGATACATAACATGGCATATAAGATGGATCCTATATCCGATGTGTATGGGATATTACACATTCAATCTTTCTCCTATTGTGTCTATGGACACATTTTCATAGAAAGATGTATTCCATGTGACACTAGAACCAATCCACTTATGGATTGTTTCATACTAAATCTCTTTAGTATCTGGTCAACGTATGTACCTTTACTTAGTCCAAGAAGCCTCTTGGATCTATCATGAATGATATCTATCCCTAGAATGTAGGCTGCTTCTCCCCAGTCCTTCATATAGAAACACTTTTTCAAATAGTCTTTAACTAACTATAAGATTGGTACATCATTTCCAATAATTAATATGTCATTAACATATACTATTAGGATAACGACCACATTCCCATTAAACCGCTTATAAACACATGGTTCACATTCATTCTTAATGAAACAAAGATCTTTAATAGCTTCATCAAATTGAATGTTCTATAACCTTGATGCTTTCTTTTATTAATAAATGGATTTCTACAACTTGAAAACAAGTTTGGATTCCCCTAGTATCACAAACCTTTTTGGTTGTGTCCTATAGACATCTTCATGAAGGTTCCCATTAAGGAATTTTTTTTTGACATCCATCTTCCAAATCTAATCGTCATGGTAAACTTATATGGAAAGTATGATTCTTATGGATTTAAACATAAGAACTGGCATGAAGGTTTCATCATAGTCAATTCATTGATTCTATCTAAATCATTTAGCCATTATCCTTGTTTTATAGGTGCTAACATGACCTTCCATGTCTAGATTTCTCTTGAATGCCCATTTTCATCCAACATGCTTTACATTAAATGGATCATCAACCAGAACCCAAACTTGGTTCTGATACATGGAATCCATCTCAAAATTCATATATTCTATCCATCTTGAAACTTTTGAGATTTATACTACTTCCTTATAGGAAAGTGGTTCATCATTGTCCAACAATAATTATTCATCATTCTTAGGGACTAGGAAACCAAATCTCTCTGGTTCCCTTACCTCTCTTTGGTCCTACGCAGTACTTGTGTTTCTTGAACCACTTATATGGGGACCTGTAGAACATGTTCCTCTACAAACTTCTGTGTATCATGTGCATCAACATCATTGATCTCAGTCTTTCTCCAACTATCCTTTTTGAGGATGTTCTCCCTCTCTATAAAGACAGCTTGTCTGGCAACAATCACTTTCATGTTTGAAGGGTTATATAGGTAATATCATTTCGTTACCATGGTATATCCTATAAAGATACACCGCATGCCCCGGGGTGCTAGTTGATTCCCTGATAAGGATTTGAACAACATCTCGCATCCCCATAAATGTGTGTGTAGAAAAAGGGGTTTATTTCTATTCCATAACTCTGATTGAATTCCATTTTCCTCTTTAGTTTGTACTCAGTATAATGTGTATGCTGCAGTTTGTAATATATATCTCCAAAAAGATAATGTAAGATCAGCATGACTCATCATCAACCTTACCATGTTCAACAAAGTGTGTTTCCCCCTTTCACTAACACCATTCCACTGTGGTGTATAAGGAGGAGTGTGTTGAGATATAATCTCAGACTCCCATTGAAGATCGATGAACCATTGGTTCAGATATTCTACACCTTGATCCTATCGAACCTTTTTTATCTTCTTAACAAGCTCATTCTCTACTTCATTCATGAATTCCTTAAATTTCTCTAAGGATTCTGACTTATACCCCATTATGTAGACATATCCATATCTACTCAAATCATCAGTCAAAGTAATTATGTAAGAATATCTACCTCAAGATTCTACTGGGAAATGGTCCACACACATCTGTGTGCACCAATCCTAGAATCTCTGTGGCCCTTTCACCCTGTCCATTGAAAGGATTCATGGTCATTTTACGTTATAAACAAGTGTGACATCTATTAAGTGGTTTTAGACTAGTAGATTATAAATATCCATCTTGGTAGAGCCTTGTCAAGCACTTCTCGTTTACATAACCGAGACGGTGATTCCACAACTGAGTGATGTATGAGTCTAGTGAGGTTGTTTCATTATATATTTACAACACTTGGTTTTTGTAATTTACAACATAAAACCATTATTTAAAATTTCTATACCATAACATACATTGTTCTTATAAATGAAGAAACCCCTACTTCCAAATATGAAAATAAATCCATCCATATCCAAACATGATACCTAAATTATGTTTTTAGTGACACTAGGCACGTAATTACAAACATGTAAAACCAAAATCATCCAAGTTCAAAATGATAGGTGGTAATCACCAATGGCTAATGCAGTCAGCCATATGCCATTGGCAGCTTGGAGATCTATCTCTCCTCTAACAATATTTCTAAATATACTTGGTTCTTGAATTTGAATATATATTTGAGCCCTAAAAGCTGTATCTAATACCGAATGTGTACAAATGAAATTATTTGACTTGATAATGAACACAACTTTAGCATCCTCATGATTTTGGGTGCAGTTCCTCATCCAATGGGCTTGCTTGCCACATGAAAAACATACTCCCGCATGTTCCTTTCCATGCCTCTAGATCTTTCCCATCTGGGAGGGATGATTTTTGGGGGATTCAGACCATTTATAAGTCCTTGGCCCCATTTCCTTGTCCTTCCTCTTCTTATTCATCATAAAGACTACGGTTTTTTCATGACCTACATCCTTATCTACCTGGATAATTAAGGTAAGAAGTTCTTATAGAATCTTATAATTTTTTCTCATGTTATAGTTGAAAATAAATCTAGAGAAGGTCTTGGGAAATGATGATAGGATGAGATCTGTATGCAACTCATCTAGGATCTTAATCCCTAAGATGTCCAGGCATTCAATGTAGCCAGTAAGCTTGACTACATGAGTCCCAGCTAGCTCAAACTCTCTAAGCATAATTGTAAACAATGTGTTGGAGATATCATATCTCTCATGTCTGACCTTATCATGGCAGAGATCCATAAGGTGAGACATCATGCTATATGCATCCATTTTTTCATGTTTCGTCAAGAGATCAATAGTCATGGACGATAGCATGAAACATTGGAAATATGTAGAATAATCTTTACGATTAATATAGAGAGATAGTTCCTCATCACTGGTATCTTTTCTAGGTCAACTGGAACATCCACTTCTAGCACATACACTTTCCTCTTTTGGCGAAGGATGACACGAAAACGCCTATGCCATTCCAGGAAATTGGTGCCAGGGAGAAGGATTTACTTCTCAAGTATGGTTTGTAATGATATGTTTGATGTCATTTTTCTTTCAGTATCTAAAAATTAAGATGAGAAAAGGTTTAGTACTTTATTATGATATAAAATAGAGAAAAAAAATAAATTGTTAGTTATTAGTCTCCCCATATTTTATTGAAATCCAATAGCCCTCACCACAGACATCAGAATATTATGTTTGCTGAATATTTTAGTGGTTAGTATCCATATTTCCTTTCGCATTAGCCCAATTACAGTTGGTCAAGAATCTTGAAGGGTTTTAGGTAGGCATTCCAAATTCCAACTACATTTACTTGCATATCCTTGATCCGCTGAGTGGACACCCCAATACTGAAATCCTTTTGGATTTCCTCAACCTTTACCTCCTGGACACACCATGTCCTACTATGGGAGTCAACCCCTGATGTGAACCAAGTAAAGTCAACCCAAAACCTTGAATTAGAATTCCACGATAATTGAAAGCACCCCAACTAGGGTTGGTCAAGCACTTTGAACTATGGTTCGATTCTATCCAAGATTATGGAAGGCTATACCGACATTATATTTTCCTTCAGGGATTTTATCCTTATAAATAAATTTCCATTTTATTATCTTTGATTACGTGATTTTTAATATTATGTGGGATATACATAAGTAATTAACCATGTATAAGATAATATTTACACAAAATCTATTCTTATTTTAGTACCATCATTCATGTTTGTTTAATTTATTAATTATGTGATCCTGAAAATACACCACAACAAATAAACCATGCAACTGCCAGAAATAAAATAAATAGTATAATCATGATCTTGTTCTATTGGTTAGTTTATATAGCGGTTGATAAAATTACCGATGACCTGGGGAAGTAACTCCTTGAACCTTTCTGGTTCAAGTTTAAATATTTCCACCTGTCTACCTTTTTATCTCCTTGGATTGGTTTCACCTTGGCTCCTAACTTGATCCACCTCCACTAGCTTCAGAGCTCCATCCAATACATATACTTTTATCTTAAATGCAAGTGAGGGGTAAAATAGTATTTTACATAAAAGAAACCATGGGCACAACGACTCCACATATTAATGAGGAGATGGCTCACAACCCAAAAAATTTAATTTAAATAAATAAATTTAAAGAAACCAATCACACACAAGGGTCTTGGTCTAGCTCATGATCATCCATACATGAAACGATATTTACGCATAAATAAAACTATCATTAAATTATTTAATCATTATTGTTTAAGATAAATCACCCACGAATCAATTAATTACCTTAAATTAATAAATCCTTTTATCTTAAACCCTTTTCTGAATTTCCTTGAGATTCTCATCTATCATAGTTTTTAATAAATAAATTCATTTAAAATTATCTTTGTATGTAACTTGTACCTTGGAGGCAACCTAGTGAATTCCCATTCATAACTACCCAATGAGTAGAAATGAATATTACACAGATGTTAAATTAAACATATATGTAGAAAAAATCTATCACATGTTGTGCCTCAGCTTTACACCTACACTATGATACACATCTCAAGGCTTTGTATAATATTATAATAAATTTTAATAAATCTGTGTAATTTGGATGAGTACACAGCATGTAGTTTTGACTATATGACATGTACTTTTTTTTACTGTCCATCTAAAGTACATGCTCGGGGAAATAGCATGTCAATGTACTTTGGTAATCCTTGGAGTACACTATGTGTTCATTGGGACACACGCCATGTTGTATCTGCGGTACATGGTTTCCAGCCGGGCGACCCATATATGGGGTACATGGTCCAACCCTAACCCAAAGGTACTACAAGACAAGTTCAGTGGGACACATGGTCTGTAATCCGGAAACAATGTGCCACCTATTCCTCGTCAACACACAATGTCTTAGAAGACTTAGATAGGATCCAATGAAACGACCTGGTTCGGTGGACCATCCCGGTGCATGGAACCTATACTACACGACATGTACTACTAAATTCACGATGTGTATTCTGGTGTTGTAAGGCTAGGAAGCTTTGGCACCTCTGGATGTGATCCTCTGTTTTATTTTAATCAAAATTAAAATACAATTTTTTTTCTGTAAAGTAATAGAGAAACGAAAGAGGAGGAATAGATCTCGAGATTCATATTTAAAGAACAATTAATTTGAATTGAAACAACTAAATTATTAAATGCATAAATTATCAATGAAAAACTAAATTATTATAATCAATGATATGACCCCTCTGATACCACTTGTAGGTTCCGAGCACAGTGGAAGTGCATTAGTGGGTGTGACAAACATTTATATTTTCCATTAAAGACATTTAATATGAGATCTATCCTAATAATAAAATGAAATATCTTCGAAATAGTATGAATAATAAAAGCAAATAAGGGAGTCCTGGAACCATAGAGAGAATCATCATATGTTGGTTATAATTAATTTAATTAAAATACAAGAATTACCATGATGAAATTTTCTCTCTGTTGATGTAAATCCCCGACCCTAGTTACCTAATGTCAGTGCATTATTACATAACATTTGGCATGATCACAAGGGATCAAATCCCAAAATACCGATCATTTTAGTAGCGTTGGAAGTACTAGATACATACATAAGTTTCACATTACATTATAAAATAAAAAACAACATTGTGTCTCCTTTGAACACACTCATATCCTATTGTTTATCCCTTCAGGTCAATCATAATATACTTCTTCACATCCTAAAAAACATAAGAAAGGGGTGAGATTAGATTCTCTATAAGGATAAAAATATAGTGAAGAATTTCCTAAATAAGCATAAACAAGGAAGGAAATGTATTAGACTTAAACAAAAAACATTGAAAAGAAAACTTAAGTATAATATGGAAAAGATAAATCAAATAATTCCATTTAATTATTCACATGGATATTATACTAGTCGAACAATCACATGTAATATCAATAGATAATTTCATAAAGATGGAATGCATAATGCGAGACATCATAACCGCATAGTCAAGGCCTCGTGCCAAGACTATAAATAAGATTTATCAAGAATATATTAAAAATTATATTTTTTAATTAAAGTGTCCCATACCACATTGAAAATTTTAAAAAGAATTTTAATTTTAAAATATTCATCTCCATATAATTAAATCCTTAAAACTATTTTTAAAACATTGACGTTAATGAGAAAGATTTAGAAGAATAAATCATTAAAGCATTTAAAATGATATCTTAGTTAGAGTTCCTAACCAAATGAGAGACGCTTGAATACAAATAATTGAGGTAATAAAAACCTTATAATATCATGAGAATTAATGGATTCATGATATACTATGTTAAAGTACAGTATATACACCATATAAAAGTGAATGGGCACATAAAAATAATGAAGTCTCAATGGAATGTAAATTGAGATGAAATCCCATTAAAAGACAGTATCATTAGGTTATGGATAAATAAATGACATAATTAATTGTGAAAAATATAAATACTATAAATATTATTGGATATTAATTGTAAATAAATCAGAGGACATTCGCACATATTTTGGTAAAAACCACACCAATGACTTGGATGTTTAACTAAATGAATGGAAATTGAGTTAAGATTACTCTTATCAAGTTCATATCGATGACTTGAGAATTTATAAATGGAGTGATTATGTGTATCAAATGTATATCCAAAAAAATGGGCGTGAAAATTACAACATAATTAAATAAATAGTTATTTTACACATAATCTTGGAGTAAAATAGTCAATGAAGTTTGTGTAAAACCCAATGAGTGGAAATTGAAATTAGAAATTACCTTACCGATTTGGTAACTTACAAAACATACATCCCATGAAAGAAGGATCATACAATGAATATGTAAATACCCATAAATTAAATTATATTATACAAATAATACAATCATGGGTAGTATATACGCAAAACAAAAGTAAATAGTGGAAATATAACATGAATCTCACGTGAATAACAATTGAGATGAAAACCCATTGCCTTATAATTTTCCTTAGAAGAAGGTAGGTTAACCTACTTTATAATGGTGAAGTAATTTTTATTAAATTTTAAATGAACCACATACATAAATATGATATCATATATGATCTTGTAATATTAATTTGTAAATAATATTTCAGTAGTATCATTGTTTTGGGTGTTAAATAATTCATTTTCCTTTATAAGTTTTGTTAAGTAAGTCATGTTTGATATGAATAGGATGTATTGGATTCATATAAAGAATGATATTAATTCTTAGACATTATTTTTTATCATAAAATGAAAATTATTCTTGAATGGTTATGATGAGGAATGAAACTCATCGCGTTCGTGGAGACGATAATCCGTACACACACACACGAGCGACAATACTATTCTATTGATGATGAAATTGTATTTAATTAAATTTTATATCATAAATTCAGAATCATTAACATGTTATATTTATTATTTACATGAATTATACTTATTATTATACCCATAAAAATGAAAAAGTGTTTCATAACAAACTAGACCACGATGTGGAGATGGTAAGCCGTATGTACACACGTATGGTGAATTTATCATTCATAGGATGGATAAAATAATGGATATGGTTGTAAATTTTTTATAATAACATAAAAATATGTATACGGTACTGGAGTTATTATTTTTGCATGGAAACAACAAATAAAGAGGAAGTGGAAGAAGAAATGAACACTGAAAGAGGTGATGAAATCATTACATCTTCTTTGGATGATTCCTTTTGATTTGATAGAAAGGGATAATTAGGTTGAAGTATGATCAAAGTAATTCCTCTAGGTTGAAGTGATGGTAGTTGGGAGGATATTTGAGAAGGGGTTGGAAGAGACAGATGGCTTTGGAGGTGTGATTCTAAGTGAAGGGGAAGTACCATTTTATAAGAGAGGTGAGGGTCACTTTAGGAAAAGCTTGAAATATTATTTTATTATAAAATCATATTCAGTTTATAATGGATCAAAAAAAGATTTATTTAGAGGATAAGGTAGGGATGGGTCTAAAACCTCTCAACCAATAGGTTTTAGATGGGTTTAGGTCACCATATTAACCTTATCTTTAAGATTTTACTCTTAGTTAAATGATTTAACTCTTTGTTAAATAGTTTAACTTGTGCCATGTATTCTTGTATTATTACCATAAATGGTTAATAAACATACTATAAAAATAAAACGGAACCCCGGGTGGATCATTATTTATATATAGAACCTTATCTATGTCCTTTTTCTAATGGGTTGTTTTTTAAGAATATTATATTAATTAATAATATAGTATTTGTTTTAAAAACTCATTTATGTCAATTTTGAAACTATTTAGTATTAGGTTTTTTAGAAAGTCATAACAACATTATAACATAGAATTTTTTTTAATCCACCCTAAAATTTCATATTAGCCTAGAAAATTTGTGGAATACATCCAAAGTCTCAATGTTAAATTATATTATTATTTATAATATCAATTATTTTAATCTTTCAATAATAATGTAATTACTGCATCATCATTGTGTCATAAATAAATTTAATTATTTTTTGTATAAAAATTAAAAACCAAATACCATTATGTAGTTAATATTTTTATCTTTCTAATGAATATTTATAGTAGAATGTATCTTATATGTAACCTTATATTAAAAATAGTTCAGTTATTAAACTTTGAATTTAACACTTTTAACTCTTCTTTAAATAAAATAATATTAATTTTCCTAATCTAATCCAAGTGGACCAAAAATATCAACGTTTATTCTTAAGGTTGATTTTGGTTGAAATAAACTTATCCAATAGAATTATTAAATTTTTTAGGGTAATTATAATATCATATTTTACCTCTTATTAATCTATTTATTTTAATCGTGATAAATCAAATTTAAAAGTTACTATTTTCAAAAACTTATTTTCATCCTATTTGACCACGTTTTTCTTACTTATGTCAACCATGTATCTAAAATTTTTTAAATTCAATTCCAAGAAGCGGTAAAATTATGTTTTATGAAAATTTGCAATTGTGCCTAGAAGGTGAGTAAAAGACGGTAAAAAGTTCAATAAAATTTTATATATAAAATCTTAATATAAAATTAATTCAATGAATTAAATTGGACTAATATAGGTATTATGTATCAATTTTTACAAGAAAATAAATTTAAATTAAAAATAATCATTTAAATAAAAAGTCGGATTTATACAATAATGAAATGTTTTTCACTATTAATAAAAAATTAAATGTTTTTAGAAAAATACAAAAATTCACCAAAAGATAATTTTGATATTAAAAATTAAAAAATGATGTGTATTTTACCAAATTATAAACATAAAAGTTGTATTAATTAATTTAAAAAATAATCTCTTTGTTAAAACCAGAAAGCGGGGTTTTAAGAAGTAAAACTATCAAAATATTGATATGAGTTTATGTCCAATTTAAATGTAAAATTAATTCAATTACCAACATTGTATTAAATGATAAAAATTTAATCTAATTATACTTCAAAACCATTCAAATTTATAATTTAACACTATAAAATATTTTTATTAAAAAAGTTGTTTTAAATTAAAATTTAGTATTTTCACTATTCATAAAATATGAAAGTTATTAGAAAATTACCAAAAATTTATCCAAACTAAATTTGTATGTACTTCTTATAATAAAGATATTTATTTTAAAAAATTGAATATATAATAGTGTCAAATATTGGATTAAAAAAGGGCTCTCCATTAAAAGGTGTTAAAATTTTATTTTTGAAAAATACTTCTTTTATTCAAGAAATTGAATTTGTTGTTTTATTATGTCTAAGAAACACATTATATAGATGTTAAAATTATATAGAGTATATGAAATTCAAAATTTGGTTATTACTATTCATAACTGCTTTTTAAACGGCTAGTTTGATAGGTCGTGGTGTGCTTGAACACGGTGTTGCGTACTTCGCATGCTATCGTATTATTTAAAGGGAAATGTACCATGGAAGTTTGTGGTGTCACAGTTGTTGTTTCCGGTCATGATCTGATGTTATCAATCGTTTCATCGTAGAATCCAAGTGTAGGATTTCTCTATCAGTGATCCACACCTGCTCCACGTATCTCTGGATGTCGCCAAAGTGATCTTCGGGTGCAAGTGAAATAGATCCTCCGCTTGTGATATCTTCCTTCAATAGCCTTGATCCGGTGGAAAATGATCCCTCTCTCATATCATGAGAGCAATCTTGGAAGAAAATAATTCTCTCTTGTCTTGAGAGCTTCCTCTAGAAATTTTTTGCACAACCCCCCCAAATGGTTATGCTTATGATAATTATATAATCGAGATTTTAATTACTTAGAATAATAAAATGAATTAATTACCCAAAAGCATTTATTCATTTCATTTAATTCCTTGTAAGGACCCATGTCTAATAATAACATTTGACTATTATTATTACTTGACAAGCTCCCAATGTATTATACCAAATATTACTTAATTAAATAAATAATATTATTTCTCACATGTCCTTAGAAAAAACTACGTGGCGTGTATATAAATATACACGGTGTGTACTTTTGTTTTTCCTTTTTCTTTATTTCCGCTACCATATTTATTAGGCCTTGAATAATGGCTATTTATTTCTCAAATAAATATCACTGTATTAATTGCTAATAAATATATTATTTCTCCCATAATATATTATCTCGAATAACTAGTGTCGAAATAAATTCGATCAAGCATCCATAAATAATTATTAAACAACAATTAAAAATAATATTCACTAAACTATTTAAATTAATGTTTAACTGAGATACTTGGATACACTTAGTGTGTGTATAACGACCCATAATTTACATACATGGTTAATACTTCAAAATTGAAGCATACTTGTTACAACATATAACAAAGCGATGAAAGGACCGTATAGGTATAGTGTCTTTAGAAACTGGGAAACATAAACAACTGGTTCATAAAGCATCTACACTGTCTCCCAATAATTTCATCATATCTATAGTCCCTTCTTGTCATATCTTACTTAATAACCTTCTTCCTGACCTGGGGAAAGAAAACATACAAAAGGGTGAGCTCAAATGCTTATTAAGGGTAAACAAAAAAAGATATCAATTACATCATATTCATAAGAACATAACATTTTGGAAATCTTAACCTGCAAAAGAGATCATAATTTCATAACATGGGATAAATTATAGTGGTGAAATGTAATCCCAATAATCATAACATAAAACATGATTCTTTGTGGAATACACACATAATCATAGAAAATCATTTCATAGTAGTCAAGAATCATTGCCAAGACTATCTTAGTGGACAATGTCCATTTCTGAACTGAGTTCACTCCTCGTTTCAGTCTTGTTTCACTGAACCGGTTTAACCTGCCATTCCAGCCATGTCTATCTCATGAGATATAAATCTTTACCCAATGCATTTGAGGGAGATATAAGTCCCACCCATCTCTTAATGATACCATTCTTATGTGTGCCACAAAATCATAAACCATACATCATTGCATAACCCATGTAATAAAAATGGGATTCTTAAACATCGTGACATCATAAAACAATTCATATAAGATAAATGAATTAATAAAAATAATTCCATCACAACATAATCAAATCAATGTAATAATAGGGAAAGAAATAGAACCCTATATTATCTTGGATGGAAAATAATTTTGATAAAACACTTGAACTCCATTCTTGAGGAAAACATGCTTTCTACTTCAAAAACACTTTTCCTTTCTTAACATGTCATACAATTTTAAACTAAAAGAATTTGATTAAAAATAAACTTGAAATCTTTTAAAGGAAGATTCTAGGAAATAATTTTTTAAAAATCCATTCATGTCGTACAAGTTAAAAAAACATTCTTCTCGTACTTTGGCTGGAAAAGTAAAAAGTACCTCGTACGAAAAACGACAAAAGATTAGTTTCATATCTTTTACTAAAAACTCACCGAAGGGAAAAATAGGATTTAAAAAATTTTAGGAGGATAGAAATAATATTACATACTGAGGAAACATGTATGTGGATGATAAAATACACCCCAGTAAATACCAAAATATAAACAATCTCGGATAAATATGAGATTGTGCGATTTTCCCTTACCTTAGGTCCGATTTGCTTTGTAAGTGTCCGAACCTCTTGCATAATGATTTAAATAATGTTATTGACTTATTCCAGAATCATACTCATTGTTATGATGTCATATATGGTCATATTTCTAGCTTCTTATTAGTAATATTTCATTGCTACTTGTTATTCGGGTGTTTATTACTTTCTGTTCTTATGCGTGTTTTGTCGAATAAATTCTTATTCTTTTTTTAGGTTATAGATAAATCATTTATAGAATGTTATTAGTGTAATATATATCATATTTATTCACTCAATTCATTTATTTAATCATTATGCAATTAAAATCATGTAGAACAAGTCGCATCACATCGTGGAGACGATATTCCGTACGTACGCACGAGCGATGATATCATTCCCATGATCGTGGAATTGAATTGGAGTGTAGGTATACTATTTCAGAATCAATATCACTTTACAATAATCATATATATTCTTTATTTACACCATTATACCCATCCAAGTAAGGTGGTGGTGGAAAATAGATTACACTATGGTGTGGATACGGTATTCCGTCCGTACGCACGCGTGGTGATTTCATTTTCCGTAGGATGGATAGATGGTGAAATCGGGTTGTTTCATACTTATAAAAAAATATCAGTATATTATTGATACTGATTTTATTATTTAATAATTAAAGAACTAAATAAGAAGAAGTGGAAGAAGAAATAAAGTTGAAAGAATCTGTAACGGTCATTACCTCTTCTTTGAAGCGCCTCTTTGAGACCTCCTTTTAGGGCACTAAAATTGGTCTTTGAAGAATACCAGGACCTCTAGGATGTTTCTAGGGAAGTGTAGAAGAGAATTTGGCAGGGTTTGGCCGATCTTGAAGGCTCAATGTGGTGTGAGGAAGAGAGGGAGGAGGTTCTATTTTATAAGGGAGGAGAGGGGCACCTTTGGAAAAAAAATATTATTTTATTATAAAGCCATATTCGGTTTTAAATAACTAAATATTTATTTATTTATAAGCTAAGGTGGGGATGGGTCTAAATAATCACATAAAATAGAATTTGGACAAGTTTAGTTTACTATTTTAACATTATCATTTAGATTTAACTTTAAGTTAGATAATTTGACTTTTACCATGTCTTTTTGTGTTCTTACACTATAAGGTTAATAAACATACTATAAAAAGCCAAAAGAACCCCAAGTTGTTAATTATTAATATATATAACCTTATCTAAGTCATTTGGCTGAACCGTATATTTTTAGGAATAAAATAACAATTAAAAATATAATATTTGTTTTAAAAACTATTTTATGTCAATTTTGACACTATTTGGTAATTGATTTTTTTGAAAATCATAACTGAAAGATTAGTTCTAGGAAAGTTAATTACAACAATACTAACATGTCATATTAACATATAAAATTATTTTAATTCATAAAAAGTTTCAAATTACATTTATTTGGGTATTTATAAAATCAATTTTTTTCAATATTTCATTAATAAGATAATTAATGCATCATCATTGTGTCATAAATAAATTACATTATTTATTCTCTAAAAATTACAAATAAAATACCATTATGTATGAAATTTGTTTATCATTATAATGAATATCTTTAGTCGAATTTATCTTATGTATAACCCTATATTAAAAATTATTTACTTATTAAACTTTGATCTTAACTATTTTAACCCTTCTATAAATAAATTAATAATAAATGTCCTAATCTAATCCAAGTGGACCTAAATGGTCATATTTTATTCTTGAGGTTGTTTTTGGTCGAATTAAACTTGTCCAATAGAATTAGGACAAGTTTAAGGGTAATAATAATATCATTTTTACCCATAATTACCCTATGTACTTTTAACCGTGGTAAAACAAAAGTAAAAAGTAACTATTCACCAAAAATTATTTTTATCTCATTGAATGACATTTTACTTACTGAAATCAACCGTGTCCCTCGGATTTTTGAAATTCCACTCACAGAAGTGGTAAAATTATGTTTTATGTAAATTTTCAAATTCTTCTAGGAGGTGGGTAAAAGATGGTGAAAAGTTCAATAAAACTTTTTTATATCTAAAATTATTATAAAATTACTCCAACGAATTACATTGAACTTATATAGGTATTATGTATCAATTTGGACCTAAAATTAATTTAAATAAAATAAATAGTAATTTAAATAAAATGTCGGTTTTTAAATAGTAACCTAGTGTTTTCACTATCATCAAAAATTGAATGTTTTCATAAAAAAACCAAAATTTCACCCTAGGCTAATTTCGATATTCCGAATCCAAAAATGAAGACCATTTTGAAAAATAAAATTAACAAAATTTCAAAAAGTGGTTATTACTATTCATAATAGCTAGTTTTAATAATATTTTAATAGCATATCATTGTTTAAGGAAACTCAGTATTGCGTACGACACAAGCTATCGAGGAAGGTCGCGATTGCGTGTAAAGCAAGCCAAGATAGTGTTGTGTGTAGTGAAAGATTCCTTTGATTATTTATATAAAATAAAAACAATATATTTCTTATAAAAGTCTCGGGTGTTACATTCTACCCCCCTTAAAAGGAATTTCGCCCTCGTAATTCGTCACTTTGTAATAAACAGATGAGGATACCTCTCCCTCATCGTATCATGAAGCTCCCATGTAGCTTATTATAATTGGTGGTTCCTCCATAAAACATTCACCAAACGAGTGGTTCTGTTCTGTAGGACTTTTTCGCTACGATCCAGAATCTCTATCGGCTATTCTTCATAAGAAAGATCTTGCTCCAGCGGTACAACATCTGAGCTGAGAACATGTGAAGGGCCAGGTATATACTTTATCAGGAGAGATACATGGAACACATCATGAAATTGGGAGAGATTCGGTGGAAGTGACAATCGGTAAGCTACCTTCCCAACACGATCCAGTATTTTGAATGGACCGATATACCAAGGGATCAACTTTTCCTTCTTTCCAAATCTCATTACTCTCTTCCAAGGAGATATTCATAAGAACACTTTATCACCCACTTCAAACTCTAAGTCTTTTCATCGGTTGTCGGCATAACTCTTTTGTCGCCTCTGAGCTGCTCTTATGTGTTCTTGAATTGATCGATCCTTTTCTGCCATCTCATCAACAAGATTAGGTCCTAATAGATTTCTTTCCTCAACTTCATCCCAGCAAGTTGGAGTCCTGCATTTCTTTCCATAGAGAGCTCTATAAGGAGCCATATGAATACTGGAGTGAAAGATATTATTATAAAAAAATTATACCAAAGGTAGGTGTTTATCCCAGACACCTTTGAAATCCATTGAGAAATCTCTCAACATATCTTCTAGAGTTTGAATCATCCTCTCAGACTGACCGTCTGTCTGAGGATGATAAGAAGTGTTGAAACTCAACTCTGTATCCAGAGTATGCTGAAGACTTCTCCAGAACATTGAGGTAAACCTCAGATCCTGATCAGATATAATGGAAAGTGGTACTCCATGAAATCTTACCACTTCCTTTACATATATCCTGGAAAGCTGATCTATAGAGAAATCCTCTCTAATAGCGATGAAGTGTGCTGACTTTGTAAGCTGATCAACTGTGACACAGATAGAAATATTGCCTTTGGATGTTTTAGGAAGTCTAGTGACAAAGTCCATAGTGATGTTTTCCCATTTCCATTCTGGTATGGGTAATGGTTGTAATATCCCCTTAGACTTCTATCTCTCAGCTTTAACTTGATGACAAACCAAGCATCAAGAGACATATTCAGAAACATCTCTTTTCTTGTCATCCCACTAGAAGTACTCTTTCAAGTCCCTATACATATTCGTGCTTCTTGGATGAACAGAGAATGAGGAACTATGAGCCTCATCCAGCAGCTCCTTCTTTAATTCGGGGATGGGAGGAACACAAACCCGATTCCTGAGATTTATTATCCCATCACAATCAAGGTTGAATTCAGGAACATTTCTTACCTTCTTTTGTAACTCAACATCTTCTTTTTGTGCCTCTTTAATCTTCACATGTATAGATGGTTGAACATTCATTTGAGAAAGATAAGATTTTTCCCCTACCATTATAATTCCAAGATCCATCCTTTGTAAATCCATAAATATTGGATCTTTTGTGATCCTCATCATGGATAATCTAGCATGGTCTTGTCGACTTAATGCATCTGCCACCTTGTTTGATTTCCCAGGGTGGTAATGAATTGAGTAGTCATAATCCTTAATCTGTTCCAACCATCTTCTTTGGCGCATATTCAACTCCTTTTGTGTGAAAATATACATCAAACTTTTATGATCAGTATAAATGTCACACCTCTCTCCATAAAGATAATGCCTCCAAATCTTTAATGCAAAGATTAGCACAGCTAACTCCAAATCATGTGTTGGGTAATTTTTCTCATGGATTTTCAACTGTCGTGAGGCATAATCTATCACCATATCATTTTGCATAAGAACACACCCCAATACCTTCTTGGATGCATCACTATAGATTACAAACCTTTCTCCACTATAAGGAAGTGTGAGCACAGGTGCAATGGATAACCTTCTTTTCAACTCCTTGAAATTATCTTCACATTCCTCCGTAAAAGCAAACTTAACTTATTTCCGAGTCAACTTGGTGAGTGGATTAGATAATCGTGAAAAATCTTTCACAAAACGTCAATAATATCCAGCCAAACCAAGAAAACATCAGATCTCAGTTACTGTTGTTGGTCTCGACCATCTTTCGATAACCTCTGTTTTTGCTAGATCCACACATATCCCCTCTTTTGAGATTATGTTACCCAAAAATGCAGCTTCTTGAAGCCAAAATTCACACTTGGTAAATTTGGAATAAATCATCTCCTTTATTAGGGTCTTTAATACAATTATCAAGTGATCTTCATGTTCTTCCTTGATCTTTGAATAGACAAGAATATCGTCTATAAAGACTACCAAAAACTGATTGAGATAGTCTCTAAAGACTCTATTCATTAGATCCATGAAGATAACAGGGGAATTAGTAAGACCAAATGGCATCACTATAAATTCATAGTGTCCATACCTTGTACGAAAAACCGTCTTTGGTATATCCTCCCTTTTTTACCTTAATTGATGATACCCTGAATGAAGATCAATCTTGGAAAAGTATTGAGCTCCATGTAGTTGGTCAAATAATTCATCAATGCACGGGAGATGATATTTGTTTTTGATATTAATCTTGTTAAGTTCTCGATAATCAATGCAGAGTCTCATTGATCCATCTTTCTTCTTAAAAAACTGAACAAGTGGTCCCCAAGGTAACGCACTAGGGAGTATGAATCCCTTATCAAGATTCTCTTGGAGTTGATTTTGAATTCCTGTAACTCAATTGGGGCCATTCTATAAGGTGTCTTTGAAATAGGCAAAGCACCCGGTAAATGTTCTATTGAAAACTCTACTTCATGATTTGGTGGAAGACCCGGAAATTCCTCCGGAAAGACATCATCAAACTCCCGTAGAATGGGCATATTCATAATCGTGTGTTTCTCTCCAACCATTTGAGATAAATAACCTTCATTTAGTGGAATCAAGACCCATAAGATGGATGAAATTTCCACTAGAAGGTTATGTTCATCCTTGCATCGATAAAAAATCACAGATTGATCTGGAATATGAAATGCGACTTCAATTCTTTGGAAATTGATATGAGCTCCATATAGAGAAAGTCAATCTATGCCAAGAATCACATCAAATTCTACTATTGGAAGGATCACATGATTTTCTGGAAGCACTTTCCCACAAACTTCAATCGGAGAAGAATTATAATCTATTGATGCGACTGTTGTGCCATTAAGGGTTTTCACAGCTAACTCAACATCTAATTGTTGAGGTAATACAGTGATACCCTTAGAAAATTATTCAGAAATAAAAGAGTGGGTGGATCCAGAATCAAATAAAACATTTGCTACTTTAGAGTGGATGGTAAGTGTACCTTTCACCACTTCGTTATCATGCTCCACATCGCTGATAGAAATTGCATGTGAATTTCCTTTGTCTTTAGCCTTAAGAGTTTGTTGACGTCGATCATCATCAAAAACCCTTGGATTAGGGCATTGATTGGCATAATGCCCCATTTCCTTGCACTTTTAACATTGAAGTGTAAGAGGTGCACTCTGTGTAGCCTTTTCATTGTTCACATCCCTAGACATCTTTTTCCCATCATTTTGGCATTCAAATGCCTGATAAACATCCATTACACATTTGAAACAATTACTTGTCCCTTTAAGACAACTCCCTTCATGTTTCTTTCCACACTTTGAGCATAAGGGAAAACTCATCTTCTATTCATTGTGCTCTTTAGATTTTCCTTTCAATTCCATTTTCCTTTTCTTACCGAACCCATATGACTGATGGGTTACTCCAATCTCCATCTCAACTTTGAGAGCACATTGAACGATTTCCTCGTAGCTATTGAAGTCCTTTATGGCTAACACCATTCGAAGACTTGGTTTTGAGCCACTAAAGAATCGATCGATCTTACTCTCAGGTTGGATAATAATCCCAGAAGCATACCTTGCAAGTCTTGTAAAATTTTCTTCATAGGTAGAAACAGATTCATCATCCTTTTTCTTTAGTTCAAGAAACTCCTTCTCCATCTTTGTTCGAAGAATACGAGGGAAGTACTTGTTGAAAAATAAGTTCTTGAACTTGTCCCATTCCATGGAATCAATTTCATCTCTTGGCCTCGTATTCTTGATAGAATTCCACCATTGATCAGCTTCAACATCCAAATGATAAACTGCTAAGATGACTTTATCAGGTTTAGAACATTGAAGAACTGAAAATATCTTTTCATTAGTACTATTCCATTGTTCAGCAACTAATGGATCAGTAGACCCGCTGAATGAAGGTGGACGCTACCTCATGAAGGATTAAACAGAATGTTTCTCCTTCCTTTCCTCGTTTGGAAGTCCTGCACAATTCATATCTTGAGAATTTTTTGTGATAGTGGCTACAAGATTTTTCATTCCAGCTCCCATAATTTTTGGTTGCTCAGGGGGACAATCATTGCATTTCCTGTCATATTCCGTATTAACATGGTTCCTTCAGGTTCCATCCATTGACAAAAACCAAGAAGAATAGTGTGAGCAACACTCATTATAATAGAAAAAACACATAATCAAGAATAAAATTTCAAACATAAGGTCTTATCATAGGTTGTTCATATCCATTTTTAAAACACTAAGATCATGTTCTATGCTGAGACTTATCCCTAAGGTTCTTACTAAGGCTTTCACATCCTAGTTTCCAAAGGTTGACTATACCTTTCCTATGATACCAACTATAACGGTCTAGAATTACTTCCAGTGGACTGTAATTGATACCTATCAGGGCACTCCATGGGCGGATACACCCCCTGGGCAGGACACACCACCATCCCCAGTGGCGGCCATTTCCTCATGAAGCCCTTGGGCGGAGAGCCATGCTTCATCCAACACTCACATGTAGGAGTTCCCAAAGATCTGATACATTCCTACCTCCTTTGCCTCTGATACCAACTATAATGAACCATACTTTACATACATGGTTAATACTTCAAAATTGAAGCATACTTATTACAACATATAACAAAACCATGAAAGGACTGTATAGGTATAGTGTCTTTAGAAACTGGGAAACATAAACAATTGGTTCATAAAGCATCTACATTGTCTCCCATTTATTTCATCATTTCTATAGTCCCTTTTTGGAATATCTTACTTAATAACCTTCTTCCGGACCTGGGGAATGAAAACATACAAAAGGGTGAGCTCAAATTCTCAGTAAGTGTAAACAAAAGAAATATCAATCACATCATATTCATAAGAACATAACATTTTGGAAATCTTAACCTGCAAAAGAGATCATAATTTCAAAACATGGGATAAATCATAGTAGTGAAATGTAATCCCAATAATTATAACTTAAAACATGAAGCTTTGTTTCATACACACATTATCATAGAAAATCATTTCTTAGAAGTCAAGACCCATTGCCAAGACTATCTTAGTGGACAATGTCCATTTCATAACCGAGTTCACTCCTCGTTTCATTCCTGTTTCACCGAACCTGTTTAACCTGAATTTCCATCCATGTCTATCTCATGAGATATAAATCTTTACCCAATGCATTGAAGGGAGATATAGGTCTCACCCATCTCATAATGATACCATTCTTATGTGTTCCATAAAATCATAAACCATACATCATAGCACAACCCATGTAATAAAAATGGGATTCTTAAACATTATGACATCATAAAACAATTCATATAAGATAAAGGAATTCATAAAAATAATTCCATCACCACATAATCAAATAAATGTAATAATAGGGACATAAACATAACCCTATAATATCTTAGATGGAAAATAATTTTGATAAAAACTTGAACTCCATTCTTGAGGAAAATATCCTTTCTACTTCAAAAACACTTTTCCTTTCTTAACATGTCATAAAATTGTAAACTAAAATATGTTGATTAAAAATAATCTTGAAAACTTGTAAAGGAATCTTCTTGGAAATAATGTTTTAAAAATCCATTCATGCCGTATATGTTAAAAAAATATTCTTCTCATACTTTGGCTGGAAAAGTCAAAAAGTACCTCATACAAAAAACGACAAAAGATTCCTTTCATATCTTTTACTAAAAACTCACCAAAGGGTAAAATTGGATTTAAACAATTGTAGGAGGATAGAAATAATATTTAATATTGAGGAAACATGGATGTGGATGATAAAATACACCCCATTAAATGCTGAAGTATAAACAATCTCAGATAAAAATGAGATTGTGAGATTTTCCCTTACCTTAGGTCAGATTTGCTTTGTAAGTGTCTGAACCTCCTGTATAATGATTTAAATAATGTAATTGAATTATTCCAGAATCATACTCATTGTTATGATTTCATATTTGGTAATATTCTTAGCTTCTTATTAGTAATATTTCATTGCTACTTGTCATTCGGGTGTTTATTACTTTTTGTTCTTATGCGTGTTTTGTCGAATAAATTCTTATTCTTTTTTTTAGGTTATAGATACCTCATTTCCAGAATGGTATTAGTGTAATATATATCATATTTATTCACTAAAGTCATTTATTTAATCATTATGCAATGAAAATCATGTAGAACGAGTTGCATCACATCGTGGAGACGATATTCTGTACGTACGCATGAGCAATGATATCGTTCCCATGGTTGTGGAATTATATTGGAGTGTTTGTATACTATTTACAAATAAATATCACTTTAAAATAATCATATATATTCATTCTTTACACCATTATACCCATCCAAGTAAGGTGGTGGTGGAAAATAGATTACACCACGGCGTGGAGACGGTATTCCGTACGTATGCACACGTGGTGATTTTGTTTTCTGTACAATGGATTGATGGTGAAATAGGGTTGTTTCATACTTATAATAACATATCAGTATTTTAGTGATACTGATGTTATTAATTCATAATGAAACAAATAAAGAAGAAGAAGTGTAAGAAGAAATAAAGTTGAAAGAATCGGCAACGAACATTACCTCTTCTTTAAAGCGCCTCTTTAAGACCTCCTTTTAGGGCACAAAAAATGGTCTTTGAAGAAGACCAGGACCTCTAGGATGTTTCTAGGGAAGTGGAGAAGAGAATTTGGTAGGGGTTTTCTGAGAGTGAAGGCTCAAAGTGGTGTGAGGAAGAGAGGTAGGAGGTTCCCTTTTATAAGGGAGGAGAGGGGCACCTTTGGAAAAACTAAAAATATTATTTTATTATAAAATCATATTCGGTTTTAAATAGATCCAAATTGATTTATTTAGAAGCCAAGATGGGGATGGGTCGAAATCCTCTCATACAACAGAATTTGGGCAAGTTTAGTTTACTATTGTAACCTTATCATTTAGATTTAACTTTCAGTTCGATAATTTTACTTTTACCGTGTCTTTTTGTGTTCTTACACTATAAGGTTAATAAACATACTATAAAAAGCCAAACGAACCCCAATTTGTTTATTATTAATATATATAGCATTATTTAAGTCATTTGGCCGAACCTTATATTTTTAAGAATAAAATAACAATTAATAATATAATATTTGTTTTAAAAACTATTTTATGTCAATCTTGACACTATTTCGTAATTGATTTTTGTGAAAATCAAAGCAGAATGATTAGTTAAAAATAAGTTAATTAAATCAATACTAACATGCCTTATTAACATAAAAAATTATTAAATTCATAAAAAGTCTCAAATTACATTTATTTGGGTATTTATAACATCAATTATGTCAATATTTCATTAATAAGATAATTACTGCATCATCATTGTGTCATAAATAAATTAAATTATTTATTGTCTAAAAATTACAAATAAAATACCATTATGTAGGAACTCTTTTTTTATTTCTATTTAATATTTTTAGTCAAATGTATCTTATGTATAACCCTATATTAAAAATTATTTACTTATTAAACTTTGATTTTAACTATTTTAACCATTCTTTAAATAACTTAATAATAAATGTCCTAATCTTATCCAAGTGGGACTAAATGGTAATATTTTATTCTTAAGGTTGTTTTTGGTCGAATTACACTTATCCAATAGAATTAGGACATGTGTAAGGGTAATAATTATATCATTTTTATGCTTAATTACCCTATTTACTTTCAACCGTGGTAAAAAAAAGTAAAAAGTTACTATTCACCAAAAATTATTTTTATCTCATTGAACCAAATTTTACATACTGACATCAAGTGTGTCTCTTGGATTATTGAAATTCCACTCACAGAAGCAGTAAAATTATGTTTTATGTAAATTTTCAAATTTTCCTAGGAGGTGGGTAAAAGACGGTGAAAAGTTCAATAAAAATTTTATATATCTAAAATTATTATAAAATGACTCCAATGAATTACATTGAACTTATATAGGTATTATGTATCAATTTTGACCTAAAATAAATTTAAATAAAATAAAATGTTATTTAAATAAAAAGTTAGTTTTTAAATAGTAACCTAGTGTTTTCACTATTCATCAAAAATTGAAAGTTTTCAGAAAAAAACCAAAATTTCACCCTAGGCTAATTTTGATATTCTGAATCCAAAAAAGAAGTCCATTTTGAAAAATAAAATTTACAAAATTTCAAAAAGTGGTTTTTACTATTCATAACGGCTAGTTTTAATAATATTTTAATAGCATATCGTTGTTTAGTGAAACTCGGTATTGCGTACGATGCAAGCTATCGACGAATGTCACGATTTTGTGTAAAGCAAGCCAAGATTTTGTTGTGTGTAGTGAAAGATTCCTTTGATGATTTATATAAAACAAAAACAATATATCTCTTATAAAATTATCGGGTGTTACAGTGTGACCCTCTAGGACTCTTTCTTAGTGGAATTAGGAAGAGCCTGTAAAGACCTGGAATTTCCATGAAATTGTTTTCTAATTACATGAGAATTTTACGAGTCTGTGAAAATTTACGGTGCATGATTCTGAGGCCCGGTGTTCCCAAAATGAATTTATGAACGTTTTTTTCAGGTACGTTTAGTAAACATACCAGTGGGTTTTTGTATCTTTTAAATTGGTGCTCGAAATTGAAATCCAAGGGCACCGTTGAACTCGTAGTGCCGATATTCACTTAAAGAGACCTACACCTCGACCGTAGTAGGTCTAAGGTGAACGATTAATTTTTTGTAGTTGGTGGAAATGAAAAAATAAAATAAAATAAACTTTTATTTTATATCAAATAAAACCTCCCATATGAATGTTAAAGTGGTGGGGACCCCCTAAACTAAAACCCCCATTTTGAATTCCTTATGGTGGGGACCACCCGAACACTCTTAATGGGAGAAACCCCTTGAACTCCCTCATTAATGAAGAGTTAACCCATAGACTTCCTTCAAATTTATTATTCCATCATGGTACAATTATTTGAGCGAACAAGTAATTGGGCCGACATAAATTAAATTGATAGACTTAATTTAATAAGTTGGCACCTCTCATTTTTCCAGGTTGGAAATTTTTGGCAAAGGGAGAAGCTTGGGAGAGCTTGGAGAAACTAATCTCCAATGAAGAACTTCTCCTCCAAAGGAAGAATGCCATCTCCATCAAATAATGTTCTTTGGAACCAAGAAAGAGGACGATGCACGAGCCTGACATCGAAAGCATGTTGCAGAAGCAATGAATGTTGGCACCTTCTTCGCCTTTACCATTTTCATCTCGCAACACAACAATAAAACCTCGAGGAAGGGTTGTTGTTTTAAATACCCCCCTTACCCATTCTTGATGTTCTTCATGATTCAAAAGTTGTGAACCGCTTGCTACCGCTCTAACAAGGAGGGTGCGGGACAAATGAACATGGCCCGACCTCTCCACAATCCATTGTGGTTTTTGATGAAATCTTTGTGATGTGGAAGACAATAACTGGACGTCGGGCGCACGACGGAGGTGGCGGCGCGCGTCCGCACTGCCCGGCGAACAAGGGGCTGCGGCTTGTTCTGCGGCAACGAAGGGAGGATGTCTAGCTGATCTGGCCGCTGTCGAAGGCACGACATGTGACTGCGCCACGCAGAGAGGATGGATGACCATCTAGCAGGTCGTAGCGGACCGTCACAATGTGGCCGCCCCGCCACACCGCGTCTGCCCCGCTGTACCGCGGCGCCTCGCCGTCCCACCACACCACGGCCACCCCGCACTGTGGGCCACCCAGTGTGGGTCGACCAGAGCTAGCGGGCCGATCCGGACCCAGCGGGATGGACCGGACCCAGTGGGTCGGGCCGGGTCAGCCAGACCGGGTAAGACCGGACCCGGACCAGTTTCGACCCTATACTTTCTTTTGGCCGTAACTTTTGCATCAGGCGTCCTTTTGACGAACCATCTGCGAAGTTGGAAAGCTTTTAGAGAGGAAGTAATTTTGGTATAACCCAATTGATATTTTGATATATTTGGGGTATGTCCGGATTGGATCGAACACGAATCTAACCGGGCCGTTGAGATTAAAAAGCTAATAACTTACAAAACAAGCGTCCGATTGATGCACCGTCAGTTGCATTGAAACCCCTATTACAAAGAGGTCCTCTGGGATACTTCTTCATGGGAATTTGTGGAATTTTCAGAATCGACTAGTAGCATGAGGAGCAGACTCTCCTAGAGATGAGCAGGCTTAGTGCGGGTACCCTAAAGTTGGTTGTGATGATGTATTAGGATTTTTTGTGGGTCTGACGATGTACTAGGATCATGTGTGGGTATGAAGATGTTCTAGGATCCTGTGTGGGTATGAAAATGTACTGATGATGTACTAGGATCTTGTGTGGGTTTGACGATGTACTGATAATGTACTAGGTTCCTGTGTGGGTCTGACGATGTACTAACAATGTACTAGGATCCTGTGTGGGTTTAACGATGTACTGACGATGTACTAGGATTCTGTGTGGGTCTGACGATGTACTAATAATGTACTAGGATCCTGTGTGGGTCTAACGATGTACTGACGATGTACTAGGATCCTGTATGGGTATGTCGATGTATTGGAGATGTACGAGGATCCTGTGTGGGTCTGACGATGTACTGACAATGTACCTGGATCCTGTGTGGGTCTGACGATGTATTGACAATGTACTAGGATCCTATGTGGGTCTGATGATGTACTGACGATGTAATAGGATCCTGTTTGTGTCTGATGATGTACTAACATTGAACTAGGATCTTGTGTGGGTCTGACGACGAACTAGGATCCTGTAGCTGGCTCTGACGATGAACTAGGACCCTATGTGGGTCTGCAATTTGGGATCCTTCATGGGTCTTCCTCTTAACAAAGTAAGATGATTCAATAGTAACATTTAATCATCTCTACTGCTATACCTAAGTTATACCTGGTATGATCTGAGTCCTTTCCTTCGTGGAGATACCTTTGTGGTATTCTTCTATGTGGCGTACCTGTGTTGTACTTACCTTCGTGGTATTTCTACTGGTGTGGAATAGTTGAGCCTTGGGATTTTGGGTTGGACCCTGTGTTTCCTCATGGTTGAGATGGGTATACATGATAAATTAGGTATATGTATGGGAATATACCTAAGTAAGGGTGTCAGTTGATTTCATGCTTTGTGGTTTTTCCTTTGTAGATTTTGTGAGACCTTGAGGGTCTCCGGGTCCCTACTATGTATCATCATACTCACCCCTACATGGGCTATGCCCGCACCTTGTTGTGTTCAGTGCAGAAGACGGACAACGATGACTGGGGATGAGAGTACCAAGACTGGAGGTAGCTCAGATGTAGACATTAGACGAGGGATACCTCAGAGAAGACCATTCGAGAGCTGTACATACCTTTAATGTAGGATCCTTGGTGGGTGTTCACATAAGTTGTTTCAGTTTACTTATACCTTTCTGTTTTCTTGTAATTTCTTATTAGGATTGTATTGTGGCCCCTTTTTACGTACTTTCACCACTCTTTTTCTATAAAGTTTACTCATATTTGTATCTTTTTGTGTGCTTCGATGTGTGTGTATTTACAGTATATAAAGGAAATGTCTTCCCAGTTTTAGGGAATATGCCTTCGGTGCTAGTCGCCAGCCCCTGGCCTATGAAAGGTGGGCTTGGGGTAGTCATGGCACGGGCCCCGGGGTACGGGTCATGAAAAAGTGGTATCAGAGTATTCAGTTATACCATATAACATTGGACTCTGATCTTTTTAATGGAAATAGTGTTATGTGTAGTGAGTTTGGTTATCAGTTTAGGGAATCCAGTGTTGGTGCACCGGCTAACGTATCCATACATCAAGACCATGACTTCTGATTTTTGACGCACTGCACAAAAACACTAATTGCATGTGTGTTTTTAAATGTTTATTGTATTTTCTTGAGTCATATCACCAGGTATAACTAAATGACCATGACACACCTATTCTTTATCAGTATGCTGCTACATAGACAACCACCTAGGATTCCTGAGAGAGTTCACGATGAGGGCCCACTGAGTGACGAGGCTTCAGTGTAGGTCCCTCTTACTATGTTGGCACCTTTAGGTGGTCAACCAGCAGCAACACCACCCATTGGGTAGCAGATACCACCAGACGAACTGAAGGAAGGTTCACACTAAATGAGCATGTTGCACGAGTTCCAATAGCAGAGGACTCTGAGGTTTCAAGGTGAGAAAGTTTCCCAAGCAGTTAAGGGCTGGATGGAGGCGGTTCCTAGAGTTTTCCACCTAGTTGAGACAACAGTAAAGCAGATGGTGATCCTAGCTACTAGGCATTTTCATTGAGTGACCATGAGGATGGTCCGCATAGTAATGAGTCTTCGGTACGTGGACCATTATCTGAGATAATACCTTTGTGTAGTGTATCAGCAATATCACTACCCATTGGTCAGTAGTTACAACTGGAGGTACCGGTAGAGGACACATATAGGCTTAGTGACCTACATGTGATTCGGCATCAGATAACCCTCAAGTTCTGAGGTGAGCCCGACTCACAGGTGTCTGAGGACTGGATTGAAGAGGTGGCTGAGGGTTCTCTAGAGCTTCTACAGCTTCAGAAGGATGACATGACAGTAGCTGAGCATTCATCGAGGTGTATCGATCATTCTTGTTACTCAATGAATACGATACGATCTGTGCTTCAAGGATTGGACTTTCGAGCACAGTGTGTTTAAGGACGTCTGGGCTAGCACTATTCTTATTTTCATTCCTAATTAAGTTTGGGTGCTAGAGAGTACCTTAATGGTTGAATGTTCTTTGGCTGAGCGGATACATCCAGTGAATGTTGGTAGTGGGAAAACAGGAAATTGGCACCAGTCTCAGAGACTTGGGCATGTAAAAAGGTTTCAAGAATAATAAGTGTTAGGGATAGATGAATTTTCAGGGTTTCAGACATGGAAGTAGAGAAAGGAGATCAACATAAGGTGATGTACGTTTTGACACTTTACAACCAACCCCCTATGTGGTCCTCACCAGGCATAGGGAGTTGGATGAAAAGGGAAGGGATTAGCTGTATGCGTTCACAAAGTGTGACCCAAGGGATCTAAGAATGATTCAAGGTATGGTCTGTGTCTACTACTAGCTTCTATATCAATAGACATAGGTACCGATCATTCCTTCTTTCCATGAATCATGTTCAAGACCTAGAGTTTCTGGTTAAGCCGTTGACTTGACCCACACATTCGGTGATACCTTTGGGAGGAGACTCAATAATCACACTTATGACGATGGTGTTATCTAACCCTTGAGACGAGAGTTTCAGTTGTAACCTCTTAGTGGTAGCATCGAGGTCTTACGAAATTAGTTTGGGTATAGACTGGACATCCACAACTCATAATCATATATACTTTATTAGACAAAAAGGTTGTGGTTTCTCTACAACGTTGGAATGGGGTTTTCCTTGGTTGGAGAAAAGGAATCTAGGCAGCACAGGATGAACTCATGTATAGGAGGGTGTGACCGATCACTCATGAGTCAGCCAGACTTACCCTTGTGGAAGCAGGAGTTTTGAGTTTTCAGTTCCAAATAGGAGTGGCTGAGTATGGGGAAACCTTTTCAAAAGATGTTTCCAGGATTACCTCCCAAAAGGGAGAGGTATGTCTGCTTTGTCTAGGTACTACCACAGATTTCTACTCGAATTCTCCAGGGTAGCGACACCCTTGTCAGCTTTGAAAAAAATGGGGAGCCTTTCCGGTTGATGGAGAAGTGTCAGCAAATATTTCATGAGATGAGACAGAGACTGACAAGTAGAACTATGATACCCATGACTTAGAGTTAGCATCAGTGGTCTTTGAGCTGAAGGTGTGGTGGAATTACTTGATGGGCGAACATTTTATAGTCTACTAGGACCACAAGAGTCTCAGGTATATCTTATCTTAGTTGGACCTGTACCTGAGACAAACAACATTAACTAGAGTTCCTGCTAGACTATGACATTGATATAGTCTATACTCTTGGGAAGGGAAATGTTGTAGAAGATTCACCCAGCAAGAGGTTTGGTATAAAACTGCTAGGTGAGGTGACAGAGCAGCTGTCTACTATACGGATATCCTTTATGGACTGATGTAGAGAATTTTTTTATCAGTATCTCACAGTCACTCCCCCACTTCTTCAGTGAGTCAAGGAGGCATAGCATGGGGACAGTGACTACAAGGCTCGACGTGTTCTGAAATCCTCCGGACAGGCACTTGATGGATTTCTTGAAGATGGGGAGCACGCCGACTGCTTTAGAGGATGTACCATGATACCAAGACCTTCAGCGTTAGTACTAGTGGCCAGGGATAAAGAAAGTAGTGACAGATCTTGTATCTTGATGCCTCACTTGTTAGTAAGTAAAACCTGCTCAGATCTAGCAGAAGTCTTATGCTAACAGGAGAAGGAGACCTCTGGAGTTCGAGGATGGGGACCACATATTTCTACAGGTCTCCTATCGAAGAGGTTTGTGGAGATTTGGTCAGGGAAACAAGTTATCTCCATGGTTAATTGGACCCTTACAGGTCCTCAGTAGAGTTGGAGAGGTAGATTACCACCAATAACTTCCCTCTAAGTTGCACCGGGTGCACTGTGTCTTCCATGTATTTCAATTGAGGAGATACGTGGATGACCCAACTCACGTCATCGACCATGGAGAGCTGGACATCGAGGATGGGACGACGTTTTCAGAGGTTCCATTTGAGATTGAGGATCGATAGGAGAAAGTCCTTCATGGGAAATCGATACCTTTGGTGCGTATGCATTGGCATCACAGGATCCTCTAAGAGAGAACAAGGGATCGGGAGGCTCAGATTCATGCTCAGTACCACCACATGTTTTCCTAGTTTTGTGATGTTGCTTTCGGGGATACAAAGCCCTAAGGTGGGGAGAATGTAATAACCCGTAATTTCAATGTATTTTTTTAATTTTATGGGAATTTTATGAGTCTGTGAAAATTTACGGTGCATGATTCTGAGGCCCGGTGTTCCCGGAATGAATTTATGGACTTTTTTCGGGTACATTCATTTAACGTACAAGAGGGGTTCTATAACTTTTAAACCAGTGCACAAAATTAAAATCTGAGGGAACTATTGAACTTTCAACTTCGGTATTCACTTAAGGGGACCTTTACCTCGAATTTAGTAGGCCAAGGGTGAAAGATAGATTTTTTATTTTTCGTGGAAATGAAAAAATAAAATAAAATCAACATTTATTTTATTTCTGATAAAACCTCCCACATAAATGTTAAAGAGGTGGTGACCACCTGAACTAAAACCCCCCATTTTTAATTCCTAAAGGTGCGGACAACCAGAACCCTCTTAATGGGAGAAAACCCTTGAACTCCCTCATAAATTAACAGTTAAACCATGGACTTCCTCCAAATTTATTATGCGAAAGTGGTATAATTAATTGTGCCAACCTAAATTAAATTGATAGAATTAATTTAATAAGTTGGAACCTCTCATTTTTCGGTGTTGGAAATTTTTGGGAAAGGGAGAATCTTGGGAGATATTGGATAAACTCATCTCTAATGAAGAACTTCTCCTCCAAACAAAGAATTCCATCTCCATCGAATAACGTTCTTTGGAGCCAATAAAGAGGACAATTCACGAGCCTGATTTGAGAAGCATGTTGCAGAATAAAAAAATGTTGGAACCTTCTTCGCCATCACTATTTTCATATCGCAACACAACAATAAACCCTCGAGTTAGATTTGTTGTTTTAGATACTTTATTTACCCATTCTTGATGTTCTTCTTGATTAAAAAGTTGTGAATCGCTTTCCACCACTCAAACACGGAGGGTGCGGGAAAAACGAACATGTCCAGACCTCTATGCAATCCCATGTGGTTTTTGACGAAATCTTTGTGACATGGAAGATGGAAACCGAAGGCTGGACACACGACGGGGGCTGCGGCGTGCGTCCACACCGCCCGACAAATAAGGGGCCACAACCTGTGCCGCGATGACGAAGGGAGGATGGAAGGCCATGCCAGTGAAGGAGCGGTACGTGGCCGCACCACACGGAGAGGATGACTAGCCTTCTAGCCAGCTGCGGTGCCCCGCCGCCCCGCGGCGCCCTGCCGCACCGCAGCCACCCCGCACCGCGGGATTCCAAGAGCGGGCTGGGGCTGAACCAAGGGACCAAGACAGATCTAGTGGGATGGTTCATGTCAGTCCGACCAGGTCGAAATGGACCTGGACCAGTTTTGATCTTATACATTCTTTTGTCCATAATTTTGGCACCAATCATCCGTTTGACGAACCCTCTATGTCACGAGAAACCATGGAGCAAGAAGATCCTTTTGGTATACCCCACTTGAGATTCATATAAATTTGGGGTACGGCCAGGTTAGATCGAGGAAGAATCCACCCTGGCCCTCGGGACTAAAAGACTAATAACTTAAAGACCAGGAGTCCAATTGACGTACTGTCATTTATGTGGAGACCCCTATTACATGGCGGTCCTTTTGGGATACTTCTTGGTAGGAATTTTTGGCAGTTGGAGTATCAACCAATTGTTTGAGAAGCGGACTCTCCCGGAAACAAGCAAGCTTAGTGCAAGTACCCTGTATCTGGCTGTGAAGATGTACTAGGATCTTGTGTGGGTCTGATGATGTTCTGACAATGTACTAGGATTATGGAATCCCACCTTTTTATTACATAACTTTTCATTACATTTTACATGCAGTGGATCTTTAAAGTCTAGTGTATTGGAAATCAGGAACATAAAACATGAAATAAACATAAAAAAATATTCTAATATACTTGTAAGGCTTCATCATATGTTCATCCTACATACAATTACTAAATCTCAGATCCTAGAGGCATACATAAATGTAATGGGTGAGCAGAAGTCCCAGTGAGGGTGAACAAGGGAATCTATGTACTTGTGATATCAATACAAACCTGAGTAAAATCATAAGGAAATGAGAAATTAATGTATAGGAATATAATTATTAAAATAACTAGAAACATAACTTGAATATGTGGCTACAAAATTTAATTATACATTCATGAACATATCACCAAGGTCCATCCCCAAGGTATCATAAAAATTACCATGGTTATTCACCAAGGTATCATGAAACTTGTCATCTATAGAGATTAATTTCTTAACCAATGCATTAGAGTGATATCAGGGAGAACCCTTAATATGTATTTAATTTTATGTGATCCACATATATCAAAATCAAATATTTCATTAATAACCCATAGAGATTAAAATAAATGGGTTTTATTTCAAAATTGTGACGTTTTAAGAGTGCTTAAAAATAAGATCATTATATCATTTATAACCCATGGAAAGGGAGTGAGGGTTATATGTATGTCAATTCCAGAATCAAATATATCATATTTATCTATTTATGGACACACATAAAAACGAAATAGGTCTGGGTATTCACATAAATGAAATAATATAATTTTTTGAGAGAAAGAGATAGAAATTTTGAGACAAAATTTCTGTACCATAACATCTATATAATATGGTTTTAGAGAAAATTTAAAAGAGAGGGGGAAAGGGTAAAAAACTCATTAATAATTCATAATACAGCATGGTTATGGAATAAGCTAATGGTATGGATATTTTAATTACATACCACTTGAAAATGAAACATAAAAGAAAAGAGAAGATGTGATTTCTTTTATGTGAAATTCGACAGCATAACAACGTGCCTAAAAAAATTCAAAAAACAAATTTATGAGAGAGGAAAGGGTTTCTCAAAAAATTTACATGAAATTGACTTAAATGAGAACATATAAGAACATACCATAAACATAATGTGATGTAAGTTAGAATACACAACCTAAAGGAAGTCATGACCTAAAAGCGGAGGGTGAAAGATTCCCTTACCTTGAAGAGTAACTTAGAATGCTTGATGGTCGGGACCTTGGGAGGCTTGAGGGAACATTGGAAGGACTCATTAGGAGGTAAAGAGACCATAACTTCGTTGGGTAGGATCTGGAAATGAAATTAATGAGGGAATGGCTTGGTATTTATAGGACAAGTGAGGGGATAAGTCATTAATGGACAAGGGACACCTCATTGGTGGTATTGGAAAAACCATGGGCTTGCCTAGGGTATTTTCCCATGGTAATGTCCACTTGGGACACCTCATAGCTTATCTTAATATTCATAAATAGACCAGAATGATTACATAATTATTACATCCTTAATGGTGTCATTAAACACCCAAAACAAAAAACTGTATTTTCACTATTCACCGAAAATTCAACATTTTCAGAAAAACCCCAAAAATCACATTATTATAATATCGATCATTTGAATTCAAAAAGGAACTAAATTTTATAAATATAATTTTCTAAATATTTTTAATTTAATTTTTAAATAAACACACTATTCACTCAAAAAAACTAATACTTAACCAATAATTTATGAAATAGTTATTTACCTATTTTATTGAATCACATTACTTAATAAATGTGCCTAAATTATATTAATACTTTATTTGGTGGGGATAATAATATATTTGGTCACATTACTAATCATAATCATAAAATCACTATTCATAATTTACGATTCATCAAAAATTAAGCTGATCTTATTAGACTCTAATTTTTTTTCTGAACATAAAAGTAGAAGACCATTTTTTTAAAATCATTAAAAATTATTAATTATTTAAGGTTTATATAAATATTTTAAAATATCCTTTTTCCAAGATTCATCAATAATATACGTCCTATACTTATTCAGAAATTTTTGATTCACAAACTTCCCCATAAGAAGAAATAACATTTTTTGTTTATATCAAAGGATTTCATAAAGTAGCTAAGGTATCATTACATAGCCCCTTATAACACCAGAATAACATCTAAGTGTAAGGTGTTATATGGTGATAGAATCTTGGGGCGACTCGGCTAACATTGCCTGAGTGGTGATTTTTATCTGCTTGAACTTATCCCATAGGCGATTCCATTCCAGCTTCACACGATGAAGTTTGGCTTGTGTTTGGTCTAGAGCAAAGCCCAGTGGTGTTACCTCCTTCCCAAGTTTCTTCAGATGGGCTTAGATCAGCCTGAGACTACAGGATGAGGCAATGTAATCTTCTTTCTATATTAATTAACCAAGATCACATGTATTTATAGGAAATTAATCGCAACATTAAGAGTTTAGTTTCCAACGGTCATATTGACCCATAGTCATATAACAGTCGAAACCCAATAGTTTCATTTTAATTATATTCATTTCATTAAATGAAATTGTTTTGTTGACTATAAAATTAAAAATAGACATAAAATAGGAAACTAAAATTATTAAAATGTTCGTATCTTTACATTCTACCCTCCTTAAGAATTTTTATCCCCGAAATTTTTAACATGTACTCCATGAAGAGAAAATGAGTTGGTACTTTTGCCTCATAGACTCCTCGGGTTCCAATGTGACTTCTTTGAATTTTTGGTTCCTCCACAACAGCTTAACTAGGTGGGCAGTCTTGTTGCATAGAACCTTGTCTCTACGATCCAAGATCTCCACCAGATGCTCCTCATAAGAGAGGTCATGCTCCAGTTGTACCACCTCTGGATTTAGTACATGTGAAGGGTCAGGTATGTACTTCCTCAAGAGGGATATGTGGAAGACATAATGAACTTGTTCTAGATTTGGAGGAAGTTCAAGCTGATAGGCCACTTCTCCTTTGCGATCAAGACTTTCATAGAGGCTAACATACCTTGGGCTGAGCTTTCCTTTCTTCCCAAATCTCATTACTCTTTTCCAGGGTGAAATTCAAAGAATGGCCGTGTCACCAACATCAAAATCAAAGTCCCTTAGACAGTTGTTGGCATAGGTCTTTTTCCGACTCTAAGCAGCCTTAATGTGTTGTTGGATGGAATGGACCTGTTCTATCATCTCTTACACAAGATCAGGCCCAAGAAACATTCTCTCACTAGCTTCATCCCAACAAGTAGGATTTTTACATTGCTTCCCATATAGAGCTTCATAAGGTTCCATTTGAATGATTGAGTGGAAGTTTTTATTGTAAGAGTACTCACCTAATGGGTGATGTTGATACCATCCACCCTTAAATTCCATTGAGCATGTTCGCAGCATGTCCTAGAGTGTTTGAATAGTCCTTTCAGATTGGCCATCAGTTTGGGGGTGATAGGCCGTAATGGAATTCAATTCAGTGCTCAGAGCATGTTGAAGAATTCTCCAGAATTTTGATGTGAACCTTGGATCATGATTAGATACGATAGAAAGTGGAACTCCAGGTAGCCTTACCACCTCCTTCACGCAAATCCTGACAAGTTGATAAAGAGATAAATCTTCCTGAATAGAGATAAAATGGGTAGTCTTGGTGAGACATCCCATAACAACCCATATCACATTGTTTTCTTTGGAAGTTCTTGGGAGACCAGTGACGAAGTACATAGTGATATTATCCCACTTCCATGCTGGTATGGGAAGTGGTTGCAATACCCCTTTAGGAAGTTGTTTCTCTTCCTTCACTTGCTGACATACTAGGCACCTTAAAGTGTAGTAAAAAATCTCCCTTTTCATATTATCCCACCAAAAATGATAATGAAGGTCCCTATAAATTTCTGTTCTTTCAGGATGTATAGAGAAAGTAGAGCTATGAGCTTCATCCATAAGCTTCCTCTATATTTCCAGAATAGATGGAACACATAGTCTTGTATGAAATTTTAGTACACCTTCTTGATCAATATTGAACTCAGGAAACATCCCATCCTTCACAGCTTCAGACTTATTTTGTAATAAAAGATCTTCTTTCTAAGATTTCATGATCTTCTCTAGTAATGACGGTTGAGAAATAATTTTGGTTAGGTTTGATGATGTCCCTTCCCTTATAATTCCCATAACCAACTTTACTAGGTTATTGATTAAAGGATTTTTTGGAATCCTCATCATGGAAAGAACAACCGGGTCCTTTCTTCTTAATGCATTAATAACTTTGTTTGCTCTTTCGGGATGATAATGAATTGATCAATAATAGTCTTTAAGAAGATCCAACCATCTCCTTTGTATCATGTTCAATTCATTTTGTGTAAAAATGTACTTCAAACTTTGATGGTATTTGTATATATCACATTTCTCCCCATAAAGATAGTGCCTCCAAATCTTCATAGGAAAAATGACCAAAGCCATCTCCAGATAATGTGTAGGATTGTTATGCTCACGAGTCTTCAACTGTCAAGATTCATAAGCAATGACTTTGTCATTTTTCATGAGGACACACCCCAGCCCTTTCAGAGATGAATCACTAAAAATAACGAATCCTTCTCTACATGGGGGAAGAGTTAACACGAGTTTAGTAACCAATCTCTTCTTCAGCTCTTGGAAACTATCATCACACTCCTTTGTCCATAGAAACATAACCCCTTTCCGAGTTAACATATTTAATGGATTAGAATGTCATGAAAAGTTTTTCACAAACCTCCTATAATATCCTATTAATACAAGGAAACATCTAATCTCATTTACTGTTGTAGGATGAGGCCACTCTACGAATTTTTTCTTTGTAGAGTAAACTATGATTCTTTCATTGGTTATAATGTGCCCCAAGAAAGCAACTTGTTGTAACCAAAATTTACATTTACTAAACTTTCCAAAAATCCTCTCCTTCCATAGAGTTTGTAGAATAACCCTTATATTATTTTCATGATCCTTGTGACTTTTCGAATAGATCAGAATATCATCAATAAAAACAACCACGAAGTTATCAAGGTAGTCCTTAAAGAATCTATTAATCAAATCCATAAAAAGAGAAGGTGCATTAGTCAGCACGAAGGGCATAACAACAAACTCATAATTCCCATATCTTGATCGGAAGGCAGTTTTGGGAAAACATTCTTTATTCACCCTCAATTGATGATAATCGGATCGAAGATCAATCTTAGAGAAGAATTTATCCCCAAAACGTTGGTCAAATAAGTCATCAATTCATGGAAGATGGTATTTGTTATTTATTTTGATCCCATTAAGTTTTATATAATAAATGCATAGACACATCAATCCCTCCTTCCTCTTCACAAAGAGAACTGGTTCTCCCCATGGAGACACACTCAGTTGGATAAACCCCTTCTAAAAAAGATCATTGAAATGTTTCTTTAATTCTTCTAGTTCCACATTTTCCATTATATAGGGGGTTATTGATATTTGTTGAGATCTAGGTATGATTTCAATAAATAACTATACCTCTATTTCTGGGGGAGGTATATGAAACTCCATAGGAAATACATCGATGTATTCCTAGATGATGGGGACACTTTCTATCCTTAAACTCTCTTCTCCTTCTTCTTCTTCACCGATAAAATCCATAAAGAAGGATATAGGGGGTTCTTTTAGACAAAGATCCGATTGAGATATCTCTCCATGGAAGATAACTATAGGATTTCCATTCAAAATTAATGATATTTCGTTGCTTCTGCAGTTGATCTTAGCATTATACTTTGACAACAAGTTCATCCCTAGTATAATGTCGAATTCCATCATGTGAATGACTACTAGATTTTCAATAAGATTGTGCTCACTAAATTAAATACTAGATTTTCTAAACACTGAAAATTATTGGATAGTCCCACTAAGAGTCTTGACAGATAACTCTACTTTTAGAAAAATGGGGTTTGAATCTAAATTCATTTCAAACATAGAATAAATAAAGGAATGTATAGAACAAGAATCAAACAAAGTACTTGATAACTTTTAGAGGAAAACAAGAGTACCGACTACCACATCATTCGGAGCATCAAATTAAGTTGTCGTGATAGCAAAAGCACGACCTTGCTACCTTTGCCTTTGCCAAAGTAGATGGTGGTTCCCCTCCACTACCCTTGGATATGGAAAATGATTGTAAAAGTTCCCACGTGGTTCACACTTAAAGCACTGGACATCAGGTAGGGCCTACACCATCTTCCCCTTGTCATTAGTTTTTGGATGTTTAGGTTTCACCTCACTACAATAATTCTTCGCAATATGATCATATATTCCACAATTATAGAATCTCTCGCTCTCAAGCAGGCTGTTCCCGGAATGTATATTCCCACATTTATTACACGTGGGAAGTTTCACTTGCATTTCTCCTCTTCCCTGATCAAATGTACTTCCTAAGCTGGGCTTCATCGATCAATTCTTGTCATTGGATTTATGAGACCATTACATCTCACAAAACTCCATCTCGACATTCATGGCACTCCGCACAATATCCTCATATATATCATAGTCTTGGTTGTCTAGATTCATCCACAGAGGAGGCCTCAGTCCACCGAAGAATCTGTCACCCTTGCCATTTAGATCCATGACAAAGATAGAGGTATATCATGGAAGCCTTGTGAAGTTCATCTCGTAGCTTCCCATAGATTCATTCTCCTTCTACTTCCGCTAGAGAAACTCTTTATCCATTTTTGTTCTCAGGTAATGAGGGAAATAATTACAAAACAATATCACTATGAACTCTTCCCACTCCATATATTCAACATCCAATATTGTCCTTGTGTTTTTAATCAGTTCCCACCACTGATCAGCTTCTCCTTCTAAGCGATAGACAACCAGTTTGACCTTCCCTTTCCCTGAACAGTAGAGGACAGAAATGATCTTCTCGATGGAGATGATCCACGGCTCAGCATTCAATAGGCCAGTCGATCCACTGAAGGTTGGTGGTTTTTTATGCATAAAGGACTCAATAGAATATTTTTCCATTTGTGGTGAGATTGGTCTCTCAGCTTGATTCAAGTTATTTCCCATAACTTGAGTCATTTGGTTCATCATTTTCATGAATGTTTCCATCCCGGCTTCTATCAGAGGGTTGTCATCCCATAGTCCATTGTAGTCACCACTTGCACTATTCCTCATATTGCCAGCCATTTTCTAAAAGGATAAAACATTAGTGAGAAACTTATTTCATTTACAAATATTTTAACAATAAAGGATTTTATGACCTAAAACTTCATGCTTAGACAATTACATTTCTCTATAATTCCTTCATAATGATTCATAAAAATCTTGAGATTAACCAAACATATCCCCTGAGAGTGTTGTAACAAAAAGTGTATCAAGGCCCGTTTTTGTGTACCAGTTCCCGTTCGAGTCTAACTTAAAGAGGTGTTTTTGGGTTTTACCCATTTGTACATCTGTGCCAAAGCCACCTCTACCTGCTCTTATCCAGATATGGATGTATTTTCTTGATAAACCACTTACTCAATACTCAACAAAATACCTAGAAGTTTTCCTATATTTAAACTTTTATATAGGGTTCTTCCTAAATTTTCATATCCTAATTTCCATAAATAAATAAACTATCCTTTTCTACCAACTATGGAATCCTGCCTTTTTATTACGTAACTTTTCATTACATTTTACAACCAGAGGATCTTTAAAGTCTAGTGTCTTGGAAATCAGGAACATAAAACAAGAAAACAACATTAAACATTATTCTAATCCACTTGTAAGGCTTAATCATAAGTTTATACTATGTACAATTACAACATCTCATATCCTGGAGACATACATCAACGTAAAGGGTGAGTAGAAGGCCCAGTAAGGGTGAACAAGGGAATCAATATACTTGGGATATGAATAAGAACTTGAGTAAAAACATAAGGAAATGAGCAATGGAAGTATAGAAATATCAAAATGAAATTAACATGAAACAAAAATTTAATATGTGGCTACAACATTTCATTAGACATTCATGAACATATCACCATGGTCGATCCCCAAGGTGTCATAAAAATTACAAAGGATATTCACCAGGGTATCATGAAACTTTTCATCTCTAGAGGTTAATTATTTATCCAATGCATTTGATCTCTATTAGGGTTCACCATTAATATGTCTTTACTTTAATGTGAGACACATAGATAATAATCAAACATTTCCTAAATAAACCATTTAGAATAAAAGAAATGGGTTTCATCTCAAAATTGTGACATTTTAAGAGTGTTTAAAAATAATATCATTACATCATTTAAAACCCATGGAAAGGGACTAAGGGTTATATGTATGTCAATTAAAGAATAAAATATATGATCATTATATTTTTATTAACACCCATAGATACTAAATAGTTCTGGGTATTCACATAAATAAAATGAGAGAATTTCTTGAGGGAAAGAGATAGAAATTTTGACACGAAATTTCTACAGCATAACGACTATATAAATGGTTTTAGAAAAATTGAAATGAGAGGAGGAAAAGGTCACACACTCATAAATAATTCATAATAAAGTATGGGTACTAAATAAGATCATGGTATGGATATTTGAATGACATAACACATGAAAAGAAAATATTAAATAAAAGAGAAGATGTGATTTCATTTATGAGAAATTCGGCAGCCTAACGACGTCACTAAAAAATTTCAGAAAAGAAATTGATGAGTTTGGAAAGGGTCCCCAAAAAAATAGGAATGAACTGGAAAAAATGAGAACATATAAGAACATACCCTAAACATAAAGAGATGGAAATTAGAAGACACAACATAAAGGAAGTCATGACTTAAAAAGGAGGGTGAAAGATTCCCTTACCTTGAAGAGTAACATTGAAAGCGTGAAGGTTGAGACCTTGGGAGGCTTGAGGGAACCCTGGGAGGAATCTTTGGGAGGTAAAGAGACCATAAATTCGTTTTTGAGGATTTTTAAATGAAATGAATGAGGTAATGGCTTGGTATTTATAAAATAAGTGAGGGGACAAGTCATTAATGGCCAATGGACACCTCATCGGTGGTATTGGAAAAACCATGGGCCTGACCATGGTATTTTCCCAAGGTATTGGCCACATGAGATACCTCATACCTTATATTACTATTCATAAGTCGACCAAAATGATTACATAAATATTACATTCATAATGATGTCATTAAACACCCAAAACAAAAAACTACATTTTCTCTATTCACCAAAAATTCAACATTTTCAGAAAAATCCCCAAAACCACCTTAATATAATATCGATGCTCTGAATTCCAAAATAAATTCCATTTTATAAGAATAATTTTCTAAATATATTTAATTTAATTTTTAAATAAAACACTATTCATCTGAAAAAACTAATACTTAACCAATAATTTCTAAAACAGTTATTTACCTATTTTATTGAATCACATTAATTAATAAAGGTGCCTAAATTATATTAATACTTTATTAGGTGATGTTACTAATCCATTTGGACAGATTACTAATCATAAGGGTAAAATCATTATTCATAATTTACAATTCATCAAAAAATTATGTTGTACTTATTAAACTCAAAATTTCTTACTAAACAAAACTGTAGAAGACCATTTTTTTGAAAACCATTACACATTATTAATTATTTAAGGTTTACATAAATATTTTAAAATATCATTTTTTTAGAATTCATCAATAATAAATGTCCTATACATATTCGTACATTTGAGATTTACAAACTTTACCATAAGAAGAAATAAAAAATGTTATTTATATCAAAGAATTAAATAAAGAAGTTAAGGTCTCGTTACATATCCCCATATAACACCAACAAATGACCTAAGTGTAAGTTCTGCTAAGGTGATAGAATTTTGGGGCGGCTTGGCCAACAATTTCTGAATGATGATTTCTATCAACTTGAACTTCTCCTGAAGGCAATTCCGTTCCAACTTCACACAATGAAGTTCGGCTTGGGTTTGGTCCACAGCAAAGCCCAATAGTGCTACCTCTTTCCCAAGTGTCACCAGATAAGATCTGATCAGCCTGAGATTATGAGATAAGGCCATCAAATCTTCTTTATGTATTAATTAACTATAATCACTTGTATTTAAAGGAAATTAATTGCAACATTAAGAGATTAGTTTCCAACAATTATATTGACCAATGGTCATATTGACCAACGGTCATATTGACGAATGGTCATATAACAGTCGAAACCCAACGGTCACATTTTAATTATACTCATTTCATTAAATGAAATAGTTTTGTTGTGTATAAAATAAAATAACACACAAAAAAATTCAAACAAAAAATATTAAAATTTTTGGGTTGTTACAAGGATCATGTATGGTTCTAATGATGTACTAGGATCCTATTTTCCTCTAACGATGTACTGACGATGTACTAGGATCCTGTGTGGGTCTGAAAGTATACTGAATATGTACTAGGATCTTGTATGGTTCAGATGTTGTACTGACGATGTACTAGGTTCTTGTGTGGGTCTGACGATGTACTGATGATGTACTAGGATCCTGTGGGGGTATGATGGTGTAATGATGATGTACTAGGATTCTGTGTGGGTCTCATGATGTACTGACGATATACTAGAATATTATGTGGGTTTGGAGATGTACTGACGATGTACTAGGATCCTGCATCGATCTGACGATGTACTGAAAATGTACTAGGATGCAGTGTGGGTTTGACGATGTACATACAATGTACTAGGATCATGTGTGGGTTTGAAGACATACTGATGTTGTACTAGGATCATCTGTGGGTCTTAAGATGTACTAACATTGAACTAGGATCCTGTGTGGGTCTGACGGTGTACTAGGATCCTGTAACTAGCTTTAACGATGTACTAGGATCCTGTGTGGGTCTGCAATTTGGGATCCTTCATTGGTCTGCCTCTTAACAAAGTAATATGGTTCAGTAGTTTCTCTAATCATCTCTACTACTGTACCTAAGTTATACCTGGTATAAGATAAGTCCTTACATTCGTGGTTATGACTTTGTGGTATTCTTCTGTGTGGCATACCTATGTGGTACTTACCTTCGTGGTATTCTTACCTTTGTGGAATAGTTGAGCTTTGGGGTTTTTGGTTGGACCCTGTGTTTCCTCCTGGTTGAGATCGGTATAATTGATAACTTAGGTATATGTTTGGGCATATACCTAAGTAAGGTTTTTAGTTGATTTTATGCTTTGTGGTTTATCCTTTGTGGATTTTTTGAGAACTTGAGGGTCTCAGGGTCCCTACTGAGTATCTTCATACTCACCCCTACACGATCTATACCTCCACCTTATTGTGTTTGGTGCAGATGACATACAACGCTATATAAGGATAAGAGTACCAGGACCGCAGGTAGCTCGAAGGTGGACATTAGATGAGGCATACCATATAGATGGCTGTTCGAGAGCTTTACTTACCCTTCAGGTAGGATCCTTGGAGGTTTTTCACAGGAGCTGTTTCATTTTACTTGTACCTTCCAGTTTTCTTGTACTTTCTAGTTGGGTTAGTATTCTGGACCGTTTTTACTAACTTTCAACACTCCTTTTCTATACATTTTAATCCTGTTCGTATCTTGTTGTGTGATTGGTTGCGTGTGTTTACATGATATAAAGGTAATGCCTTCCTGGTTTTGGGAATACACCTTCGGTGCTAGTTTCCAGCCCTTGGCCTATGGAAGATGGGCTTGGGGTAGTCACGGCATGGCCCCCAAGGGACGGGTCATGACAAAGCCTACCTAAAGTCCAAGGTTAACATCTAGAAACACACCAAGGCACCGATAGAGTAAGAAGTTAATGTTGCAATAACGTTTCACCTCCTATGAATGTTTACCATGTAATGTAATCCCTTTTTATCGATATCAGGAATCAAGCAGGTTGCATGCTAGTGTCATCAACCCATGTACTTGATTATTCTTTATTTGACTTTCTTGAATTGAACATGCCCATTCCTTACCATTACCATGTATTTATTTAGGAAGTATCAATTCCATCATTGGGCCTGAGATATATACATCCATTGTGGAATAGAAGGGATAAATCCATTCTCACATTATCTATTAATGAAGTATTACTAATAAAGAACCCAGCATATCCTACCTCGCATCGAATAGTGTATCTTCATAGTTTTCGTCAAATCATCTAAGTATGTGAGTTGTAATACCCATTAATAATAATTTTAAAGTCTAAGGACCAATATACACGTCTTCAGATAGGGACATACAATGAATCTATGAAATGTCTATTTCCTACAGGCGGGTCTCGTTCTCATAATATCATCCTGGATATTACTAAGGGATCACACAATGAGAAGGTGCCTCAAAATTTTATGAGTCTTCACCCCTAATGGCATATATTATTTGTGTCCCACAAATAACATCATCTTCCCATAGAACATATATTCAAGAATAGTGTTATGTAATTTCCGAGTTCTCAACATATGAGGGATCCACTATGGACCTTTAATGCAACAGCTATCCTTAGGACATTATCACATGCATTTTCATGCATAAAAATAATCAAGATGTGATAAGGTATTCATTAATGAATAAAGTAATAAGTATTTTGTTCTAGGCCACCAACTACAAAAAACCTTAAGTAGGAAAGCCATGAAATAAATTGGTCTTAACAAGGAATCTAGGAGTACCTTTCATAGGGGAGACCTGCTTATTAGTGGTGTAGGGATCTATAGAAATAGAGGCTACTTCCCTTTCTGCTATAAACAAAACATAGTCACTTCAATTTCAATAAAAAGATTGACTACGGGGTTGTAACTTTTTATTTTCCTTTGCCAAATTATAGTTACAAACATTGGTAACCTATTTCCTATCTTTAGATTTCCTTGATATAAGAAGACCCATATTTTCCTTGCCCATTCTTCTTTTGGTATTGACCAAAATCAGTTCTTGCCTTTGGGAAGAGTCTGCATCTTCTTGAGTAGTAGTTTCCAAAACATCAAGTCTATCAATTGATTCGTCTTCTTCATAATCTTTGAATCCCCTTTCCAATATATCTTTGAATGAGGCTCTATTTATATCATCTATATCATAACATTCGTCTACAGATAGATGAATATCATCACCAAGATCTTCCTAGGATAAGAGAACTCTCTTATTTATTTGTGTAGAAGAGATGGTATTGATAGGTTCTTTAGAACATCATTTTTTTGCATTAGTTTCTTCATCAAGATACCTTTGATATTTTCCCACAGACTCAATAGTCATTATATCAGACTTCTTCAAAAGATCAGAACCAACTATAGCTGCATTGTTATTCTGCTTAGTTCATTGTGCCATATATTGTTTAGTTGGCTTCCTATAGTGTTGTAGATCATTCCCATTAAGTTGATAGATTTCAAAAATAACATTTATTATACATTTAGATTCTTCCATCCGAATAACTTGATAAGAAAAACAAAATGGATGAGTGTTTTCATATTCAATTTGAAGACAAAGACCATCCTGTTGAGTAGATAAAATCAACTTATCTATTAAAGTAGTATTAAGGTCATCCTCTATTAGGACTCAGGGAAAGTTACAATAACTTACTAATTTTGTAAGATGATCCATTCTAATCAGAATCCCAATAGCATATGAAATATTGAACAAAATCTCAGCCTTCCACAATACCCAGTTGAGAGCATGTATTTTTCTCCATACTTGCACACAGGTATCCTTAAAATAAAGAAAATTGAATTTCAATTTCTATTCCTGAAGTCTAAGAGTTCCTGGCCTGAAATTGATGGAACTAATACCCCATGATTACCCTTTGAGCTCCACCAAAAGAATTAAGATACGAAAAATTACTCGACTGAGGGACACACAATTGAATTCATTGAATCCCCAAATATCAGCCAATCGAGAGATGAGATCTGAAGTCCTCTAGGGTTTCTTACCTTTCACTAAGGGGATGTGAGCGATAAACGAATGCTTGCATAGATCAGTCCAAGCCGATATTTCATCCTCATAGGATAATACATGCATTGTTTACCATTTACAAATTATTCGATGGGGTGCAAGATTTTCAAGAGGAATGAACAATCCCCCTGAGAAACCCTTGAAAGAGGATAGATTATTTAGATCTTCATGGTACTTCTTATTTTTCTCTGGAGCCAATGTAATTTGATATGAAAGTAGAAATGCATCAAATGAGTATATATTGACACTACATGGGTGAGTTAGGGAAGAGGAAACTATGGGGTGCGGTGACAAAGGTTTCCTCTCCTACTCCTCCAAGATTCAGATATTCTCCATAACATAAATTTACCAAAACATGTTGAATATTGATCCCTCTAACACACTAGGTAAATATTGATATATCATGAATTAAAATGAACCCAAATTGGATGTGAAACCAATTTAGTAATCAAGTTTTTCCATTATGATATTATTTTTAATGATCTTTGATATGTGGAACAATTGAATAGGGTGTGAATCCATTCCACTACGGGTCTCTATCAACTATAATATTCTTAAAAGTGATCCTTGAGAAAAAAACGACTTTCAATTATAATTAGTATTGAATAATGTTATTCCTTATACATATGATATGTTATCATGGATAATAATTGATTATATTTGACTCCACACTCTTATTATTCATGTCTTTTTATATGATAATGCATTATGGAATGACACTTGATAAATGATTGATGAATAATGGGGTATGAATTGAATACATTATGACCATAATATCATAACCCAATGTTTATCTTATACTTACATATGATCATAAATTGATATCTCACACTTTTTTCCTTAGAGAGTATTTAGATCACTCTTTCATATGTTTTTATTCCCCTTTGTTATGAAGAATGATATTATATAAGATATGACTATAAGGGTACGTTGTGTGGAGAATTTGTTTGGGAGATGTTTAAGTCTTCTCATGAAATATGGAAATCTAGTTATAAAGGAAAAAATACCCATATAATGAGAAAGAGATGGATTTTTTTGAAAAGGGGTTTTTCTAACTCTCTAAAAATATAAACATAAACTTTCTTGCATACTGACCCAAAATTTTATCAATGAAATTTACCCATTGAATATATAATTGTGTCATATTTATTAAAATAATATAATTTACTCTTACCACAGAATGAAATATTTTTTTATTATAATAATTTTAACATTAAATTTGGAAAATAAAAATTGATATAAAAATTGAAAATATCACACTTGCATAAAAATAGAAAATAAGATAACTAAAATATGAATATTTAGATATTCTCTATTTACCAGAATAACTCCACTCACAGAAAATTGTGTAGAAATGAGACAAAATATTTGTAATACAATGGTCATATTTAAAATTAAAATAAATGTAACCTTAATATAAAATATAATATAATGAATAAGGAATAAAATTATAGTTATTTATAGAAAGTATTGAACCCATATGATTGCTATAATCTTGACCATTAGAATAGTAATGTGAACATTGGAATAGTAACCTGACTGTCAAAATTTTAATATGACCATTTAGAATAGTAATATTATAATGACACAACCTTTAAACATTACATAATATTGAACTAAATGATTAATTTACATTGAGTATCTTTTCAGGTTTTGAGTATTAGAGAATTAGGCCATAACTATTACATTACATCTCAAAAATTACAAAGTATACAATTCTACTAAGTTTCCATTTTTTTTAAAAAATTAAAACTCTTTAAAAAAGGATTCATGTATAGTTCCATGTTTTAGACAACATGGCTTTCCCTTGATCACATCCTTGACCCTATTCATCTTTAAGTCCCATGAAAAACATTTCAAAAACATGGGATGGGCATAAAAAGCTTAGTATGGGTTATAAAACAAAGAAAGAAAACATTAGATAATAAAAACATACATAACAGAATCTCTTTAAAATACCTCATGAAATCATAATATTTATGAAATATACATAGAAATCATAAATCATAAAGGTAACTTGTGGCATACATAACATACTTACATTATAGCTTTCATAGCTACGTATAGAGTAACATTTGGAATACCCATCACAATATATTCCCTAAATTTCTTCGGAGAAGCATTTGAAATTTACCTTCTCTAAATTACCCAATGCATTGGAGAGCTATCTCAGGCTCACCCAACCTAGATTTATCATGGAACCACCCTTATACGTAAACAATTCCCAAGAACCATAAAATATTTATAGCACAAAAAACATAAAGAAAGATAACATTTCAACATTTTAATCAAAATATATAATTAAAATATATTGACATAAAAAATCCATTATAAAAACCATTTTCAATAACAAAATACGTAAATGGTATTAATTTTCCTTTTAAAAACATTACGACTTTTTAAAAAAGCCATAGATCAAATAATACTCGTGGTGGAAGAAACGGTCATTGTCACCGCTTACGTTAAAAAGATACATCCACTTTTTCCATTTAGTGAAACTCGTTGTAGAAAAATATTCTTTTTGAAAGAAATGAGAATTCAAATGTTTTTATAAACCATATAAAAGAAAGTAATGTATAAAACAACATATACTTTAATGAAAGGAGATTGAGACAAAGTCCCTTACCTCATGTCTGACTAGACCCGTTCGTTCTTTAATCTCTTGAATAATAATATAAAGCTAATTTATACTTTTCTAAGAACTTTTTTAAAGTATATTATTCCTTTTATATCAATTATCACCTTATTATAACAATTAGTGAATTATTTGAGTCCATATCGGACATTTGGTCGATGTTCAGAACTTGAGTTAAAAATGAACTTGGTATAATTATAAATTGTCCATGTGGTTGAAATTACACTATCTCTATAATTATATTAATGATTTATATATCATATATATCATATATATCTTGTATTTATATGTATTTATAATAGTACAAAACATTAACGAGTAAGAAATGAAATGAACCATTCATTGAGACGGTAAGACATACGTAAGAATGAACGCTACATTCATTTATATTTCATATTTAATTGAATGAAAACATAATGATACAAAGGTATATTATAATTCCAGTATAATATCATATATAATTTTATTAACTCCATCATTTATACATTCCATGTATGTCATGAACGAGTCATATCACTTTGAGGGGGAGATAGTCCGCACTTTCTCAAATGAAATTATCATATTTACCCACTTTGGAAATCCTAAAGGTATTCTAAAAATGAAAAATAAAGAAGCTTAGAAACAAAATAAATATAATATATATCACATAAAAATATATTTCCATCATAATGACCACCATAATATATGTTATGAGAATATTGAACAATCATCATTTCATGAGCTAGTAGTTCGTCATCCACATAAACAATATGTTCTTTACGAATTAGGTGGAGGTGTGTGTAAGTGTAGTTCTAATACATCTAATAAAAACAACCTAGTATATTTAGGATACTTGGGTTTTTATAAAACAAAGGTATAAAGAGATTTTATGGGTATGGATAAGTAAAATAAAACAACAGAACTTAAGATAAGACGTTACCTTTAAATCGGGTATCTCCCTTTGGTTGGAACCAAAAGGATTAATTGAATTGCCTTTTGCCAAGGGAAATGATTCTAGGAGACATATAGGGATGTAGTGATATTAATTGGGTGGATTTTGGATGATCCAAGGGTCATTAGAAGTGTGTTTAATGGGTTATAAGTGAGGGATTTTTATAAGGGGGAGGATGGTCTCTTTACGAAAGTTTAAACATATTATTTTATTATATAATACTTTTCGGTTTCTAAATTTCCAAAACTCTTTAAAGTCAAAGATATGATGACTATTTTTCTAAATAAAATCATCCAATAAAAATTTGATATTGTTTGGATATTTTTTTGATCATTATAATCTTATTTATTTAAATCATTCATTAATACGGTAAACACTACATCATTATTGTGTCATAAATGATTTTATTTATTTGATGTCTAAAATTTATATAAAAGATATCATGATATAGGATATAATTTTAGCATTCAAGTGAATATTTATAGTTGAAGTGATAACTTATATAATCCCATGTAAGAATTGATATACTAAAAGAAATATGTTTAAGTCATTTTCGTCTTTTCTTTATATTAATTAATATAAAGTGTCATCATCACTCCCAAGTGGATCCATGGGGTCCCTAAATCTACCAAAGGATGACCATGATTAGAAATGTATCAACCAAAATAATTATGACAATATTTAGGGTAATTTAATATTATTATAAAAATATTTTTTTATCCTTAATTACAAGATTTACCCTTTAACTATGGTAAATAAAATATTTACAAATGTAAATATACATAATGTTTGAAAATAAAATATACATATTTACAAAACTTTTACCTCTTGATTCCAAATATGGAATCAATTTTTCCGAATTCAAAACATAGAAGTTGTTGATATTAATTTCAAATTAATTCGCACTGTCAAAACAAAAAGTGTGTTTTTCAGAAATAATAACTATCAAAATATTGACACTAATTTATGTTCAATTTCAAAGTGAAATTACTTCAAATGACAAAATTTTTATTAAATAGTAAAAATATAATATAACTATACTTTTAAACCAATTAAAAAGATAATTTAACCAATACATAAATTAGATTAAAAGGAAGTTGTGAATTAAAATACTGTATTTTTCACTATTCATTAAAAAATGAATTTTATCAGAAAAATACAAAAAATATACCCAAAGTAAATTTTGATGTCCCGATTCTAATGAAGTCGATTATTTTGTCAAATATAACATATAATAGTAACCAAAACTAGATTTAAAGAGGGTTCTCCCTTAAAAGGTGGTAAATCGACCTTTTAATGAATACTAGAGTATTTATGGATAAAATCAGATTCTTTATTATTTTAAGCCTCTACAATTTATTGGATAAATGAAAAACCATTTAATAAATATATATATTAATATTGTAGTTAGTTTTATACATTCCCACGAATACAACGAATAAGTGTTAACTACCATTTAAAATAATATTATATTATTATTTTTCAGTATGACCCAATGTTGTGTGAAACATAAGATTTCCCAGAAACCCATTGTTGCATTTCGAGTACACTATCGAACATAGAATCTATTTCAAAATAAAATTAATATTTAAATAAAAAATATTAATAAATATGAAAATGTTATATTCTTTATTTACCAGGGATGTTACATCCTTCCCCCCCTTTTGGAATTGTGTCCCTGTAATTCTATTCACTTATCAAATAAGTGGGGGTATTTATCCGTCATAGAATTTTCATATTCCCATGTTGCCTCTTCAACCATATGGTTTTTCTATAAAACCTTTACCATATTAATTACCTTATTACACAACAATTTCTCTATTTGGTCAATAATCTGGACATGTTGTTCCTCATAAGAGTGATTGTATTCCAACTAAACTACCTCTGGGCTCAAAACATGAGATGGATCTGGCGTATACTTTCTCAACATTGAAACCTGAAAAACATTGTGCTCATGGGATAAACATGGAGTTAAATCCACTCTATATGCAATTGATCCAACTTTCTCCCAGATTTAATAAGGTCTAATGAACATCGGAATCAAGTTTCCCTTATTAACAAAACACATCACACTTTTCCATCGAGAAACTTTGAGAAAGACATGATCACCTACCTCAAATGAAAGATCCTTCCTTCGATTAAGTACATAACTTTTCTGCCTACTCTGAGCTTTTCTCATGTGCTTCTGAATCAATTGAACTTTTTCTTCCATCTCTTCAACTAATTTTAGCCCCATCAGCTACCTTTCACCTTCTTCTTCCAAAAAATATAGAGTTCGACATCACTTCCCATATAATGCATCCAATGGATCAATCTATATAATGGAATAAAAACTGTTATTATAAAGAAAATTCAATGAAAGAAAGATGTTGGTCCCAACGTCCCTAATAATCCATCGAGCAAGCACATAACATATCCTCGATGGTTTGAATTGTTCATTATGACATCCCATATGATTGAGGATGAAATTATGTACTAATATTTAATTCAGTACCCAATGACTTTTAAAGGCCTTTACAAAAGTAATAAGTAATCCTGGGATCACGATCAGATACAGTGGAGAGGGAAACACTATGTAACTTGACTATCTCATTAACATATAACTGAGAATGTTTATTTAGTGAAAAATTTTCTCGAATAGGAAGGAAATGAGTAGATTTAGTCAATCAATCAACAATAACACATATTGCATTATTACCTCAAGATATATTTGGTAATCCCACAATTAAGTCCATGGATATTTTTTCCCATTTCCTCTCTGGAATTGGTAAAGACTGAAGCATCCCTTTTGGTAACTTCCACTCTACTTTAAAATATTAACAAGTCAAACACTTCATAGTAAAATCAACAGTATCTCTTTTCATTCCATCCCACTTGTAATACTCTCGAATATCTCTGCACATCTATGTACTGCAAGGATGAACTGAAAAAAGAGAACTATGAGATTCACATAACAACTCATTCTTAAACTCTGAATCACAAGGCACACATAATCACTTCCCAAACCAAAAAACACAATCACTATCAATGTTAAAATTAGGCAACTTACCCTTCTGAACAAACTCAACCTTTTTCTTTAACTCACTGTCTTCCTTCTAGGATTTCTTAATTCTGTCTAATAGAGATGATTTCACTAACACCTGAAACAAAATAGAGAAATTTCCTTCACAAATAACTTATATGACAATTTTCATCAAATAAAAAATGAAAGGATCTCGTTCCAAATGTAACATGGTTAATGAAGCATTAATTTTTCAACTCAAAGAATCAGCCACTTTATTTTATTTTCCCAGATGGTAACCGATCACGTAGTCATAATACTTGATTAATTATATCCATATCCTCTATCTCATGTTCAATTATTTCTGAGTGAATATATATTTCAAACATTTGTGGTTAGTATATATTTCACATTTTACTCCCTATAGATGATTCCTTAAAATTTTTAAAGCAAAAACAATAGTAGTTAATTATAAATCATGTGTTGGGTAATTTAACTTATGTGGTTTCAACTGAAGTGAAGCATAAGCAATTACCTGATCATTATATATAAGTACACAACCATGTCCTTTCAATGAAGAATCGTTGGGGATAAAAAACTCACAATATCTGTAAGGCAGTGCCAAAACTGTAGAATTCACCAATCTTCTTTTCAATTCCTGAAAACAATCATCACATTCATTTAACCAAATGAACTTAATAACTTTTTGAGTTAACTTTGTCATTGGGATAGATAATTGTGTAATTTTTTCAACAAATCTCCACTAATAACCTGCCAAACCATGAAAACAATGAATATCAATCATATTTGTGGGTCTTGGATTTTCTTCAACAACTTTTGTTTTAGCAGGATCAACAATTATGCATTTTTTTGATACAATGTGATTATGGAAAGAAATTTGATGTAACAAGAACTCAAACTTGCTGAATTTACCATAAAATTTATTTCCATTTAATGTTTTCAAGATAAAACTTAAATTACTTTCATGATTCTCTTTAATTTTAGAATAAAACAAAATATCATCAATGAACACAATCAAAAACATATCCAAAAAATCATATAAAATTCTATTCATAAGATCCATGAATACAGCAGGTGCATTGGTTAACCCAAAATCCATAACAAAAAATTCATAATGGCCATATATATTATGAAACACCATCTTCAATATGTATATTTCCTTTAATTTCAACTGATGGTACCCCCCTCAAATCAGTCTTCAAAAACTACTGAGCTCCTGGGAGCTGATCAAACAAATCATCAATATGAGGAAAAGGATACTTGTTCTTAACAATGATGTTATTCAATGCTCTATAATCAATGAAAAGACTCATTGAAAAATATTTCTTTTTAACATACAAGATAGGATCACCCCATGGTGATGTGAAAGGTCAAATGATACCTTTATCTAATAACTCCTATAATTAATTCTTTTACTCTAAAAGTTAAATATGAGCCAATAGATAAGTGGGTTTTGAAATTGGCTTAGCATCAGGAACTAAGTAAATTTAGCTTCTTGATCAGTTATAATACTAGGATACTCATCAGGAAATACATCAAGGTAATCATTTACCACTGGCACATCATTAATCTAAATAATTACTTTTTTTTCAACAATATGTGCAAGGTAACATTCATTTCTATCTTTTACCTGTTTCTCAGCTTCCTAATATTTTTTTTGAAGAAAGAAGGATTATATTAATGGTGAATATCAGCAGCCGTACATAAGAAGAGCCAAGATGGGAAATTGTCCAGCCATAGTTGGATGACATCGAAGGGGCCTGAGGTTTCCTTCTCAGCTTCCTAATATGTTATCAAAAGTAAGGGTTCATTATTGTACACACACTAAAAATCTTTCTGAAAAGAAACCACTTTAGTTTTGCAGTCAATATTAGCATGAAAAACAGAAAGCCAATCTATATCCAAAATAAAATCAAAATATATTAGGGAAAAAACAATAAGATTTTTAGGTATATTCTTTCCGCACACAAGGACAAGAAGGTTCTTATGTTTCCTTTTTGTCTCAATATTTCCTCCAGGTATTTTTACCATAATTTCAAGATTCATATCTTGAGATGGAATTCCCAATTTACAAGGAAAATTATTATAACTTAAAGAGTGTCTAGACCCTGGATCAAACAACACATTGGCATAATCTGAACAAAAAAACACTGTACCAAATAATACTTCATTTGATGGCCCAACATCTACTGATGTAGTTAAAAAGGATTTCCACACCCCTTTCTTCTTGTAGTCTGGCTACTTTCCCTCAGTTTATTTCTTCGTTGGACCCTCATTTGCATAATGACCCATTTCATTGCACTTAAAACATTTTACTGACTGTAAATCGTATTTTGTCTTACCATTACCTAGATATTTTTCAGTGAAATTAAGAGCCTTATGTCCAATTTTATCCCATTGGTAGTAGTTACCATAATTCAGAAGACCTTCCATAGCATGGTTTTTACCACAATTTTTACAAACTGTAATCTTATGTTTCTTACCGTATGAATTTTTTAAAGAGTTCTTCCCTTTTTCTTGCCTCTACACCCTCTTATTATGTTGTTTGTCAAAGACCACCTGATCATTGGTAAACTCCATTTCCACCTTCTAATCACATCGAACTAATTTTTCATAACATTTGAGCCCACATGAAGATAAATCCCTTTGATACTTTGGATTTAATCTAGAGTAACCAAGGTTGATTTTTACTATCAAGATCTCTTATGAAATTGGGAGCATACCTTTCCAGTCGAGTGATTTTTTTTCATTAGAAGCCACTAAGTCATCCTCATGCCTCAATTCCAGGAATTTTATTTCCATCATAAGATAAAACACCTTAGAAAAATATTTCTCAAGAACCATACCTTCGAATTCATCTCAATCAAGAGCATCAATCTCCCTATTATACAAGATATTTTTCACCATCGACCACCACTGATCGGCTACACCTTCAAAACGGAAAACAATAAGAATAAAATTTTGATGTTTTGAACCCCCCATGACCTTAAAAATCTTCTCCAGTGCTTTAATCCACCCTTCAGCTAGAACATGGTCAGATGATCCCCTGAATGATGGAGGATGATGCCTCATGAAATGCTCCACTACTAACATGTTCCTCTGTGGTTGATCTGGATGATCTCGTGTATGGATACCACCACCATTTATAGCCTGAGTCAACTATTCCATCACTACTACAAACTATTCAGTTCTGATTCCAACAATCTCAAGTTACTGATTTGGATGGTTGTCTTCCTCCTAATGTTGTCCCATCACAGCTGCTCCATTTCATTTGTGGAAAACCATTATGTTCAGATAAATATCTTAGGTGAAGCAACATGGTAATATGTTAATGATATATCATTTCAATCCTAACATAAACTAAAAATAATTTATGGATATTAATTTAATAGTATCCTAACTCATAATGGCGTCTAAAACGACCTTTGATACCAATTATAAGTACCCAACCATAAAACATTACATAATCTCAAATTAAATGAATAATTCAAATTGAGGATCTTTTCGGGTTAAGAGTTTTAGAGAATTAGGCCATAACAATTACATTACATCTCAAAAATTACAAAGTAGACAATTATAGCTAATTTCAATTTTTTTTCCTAAAATAAAAACTATTGAAGAAAGGAGTCAGGTCTAGTTCCATAATTTAGATAACATGTATTTCCATTGATCCCATCCTTGACCCTATTCATATTTAGGTCATGTGGAAAAAATTTCAAAAACATGGGATGAGCATTAAATCTTAGTAAGGGTTATAAAACAAAGAAAGAAAACATTTGATCATCAATACATACATAACATAATCTCTTTAAAATACCTTATTAAATAATAATATTTATGAAATATAAATAGAAATCATAAATAATAAAGGTAACTTGTGGAATAATAACATAATTACATTGTAGCTTTCACAGCTACATAGGGAGTTACATTTGGAATATGCATCATTGTATACTCCCTAAATCTCTTAGGAGAAACATTCACGTTTACCTCCATCACGTTATCCAATGCATTTAAGAGCTATCTCAGGCTCACCCACCAACGGTTTATCACAGAGCCCCCTGTATAAATAAACAATGGCCAAGAACCATAACATATTCATAGCACATAAAACAAACATAAAGGAAAGATAACATTTCCATATTTCAATTAAAATATATAATTTAAATATATTGACATAACACATCCGTTGTCAAAACCATTTTCAATACCAAAATACATATATGGTATTTAGTTTCCTTTTAAAAACATTACTGCTTGTTAAGGTAGTCATAGATCAAATAATACTCGCGGCAGCAGAAAAGGTAGTTGTCACCACTTACGTTAAAAAGAAACTTTCTTTTTTGTCGGTTATGAAAATGCCTCATAGAAAAAGATTCCTTTTGAATGAAATGAGAAGTAAAATTTTTTTATACACTGTATAAATGAAAGTCATATATAAAACAGAATATGCCTCAATTAAAGGTGATTGAGACAAAGTCCCTTACCTTATGTCCGACTTGACCTATTCATTCTTTAATCTCCTGAATAATAAAATTTAGTTAATTTATAATTTCATAAGAATATTTTTCAAATATATTATTCCTTTTATATCAATTATCACCATACTATAACATTTATTTATTATTTGAGTTCATATCGGACATTTGGTCGATGTTTGAATCCTCTGTTAAAAATGAAGTTGTTATAATTATAAATTTTCCTTGTGGTAGAAATTAAATTATCTATAAAATGATATTCATGATTTATACATCATGTATATCATATATATACATTATATATATGTTTTTGTAATAGTACATAACTTTTGGATGTAAGAAATGAAATGCACCGTTCATGGAGACGGTAAGACGTACGTACACATGAATGCTACTCTCTTTTTTATTTCAAATTTAATGGAATGAAAACATAATGATACAGAGGTATATAATAATTATAGTATAATATAATATAATATTTTATTAACTCCATCCATTATATGTTCCACGTATGGAATGAACAAGTCATATCACTTTGAGGGGGAGGCAGTCCACACTTCCTCAAATGAAATTATCATATTTACGCACTACGGAAACTATAAAGGTATTATATAAATGAAAAAACAAGCATATAAACAATATAAACATAATATATATCACATATAAATATTGTTCCATCTTAATGAACACCATAAGAGGTTTTATAATACGATTGAACAGTCATCATTTCGTGAGGCAGTAGTTCACCGTCCACAGAAACAATATGTTTTTTATCCATTAGATGGAGGTGTGTGTAAGTGTAGTTCGAATACTTAAAATAAAAACAACCTAGTATATTTATGATACTGGTGTGGTTATAAAATAAAGGAATAAAAATATTTTATGTTGTTGGAGAAGTAAAATTAAACAAAAGAGCTTAAGAGAAGAAGTTACCTTTAAATCGGGTTTCTCCCTTTGGTTTGAACCGAAAAGTTTAATTGAATTTCTTCATTCCTAGGGAAAGGATTCAGGAAGGAGGATAGGGATATAGGGAGATTAATTGGGTAGAGGATGGATGATCCAAGTGCCTTTAGAAGTGTGTGTAATGAGTTAGAAGTGAGGTCTTTATATAAGGGGGAGGGTGGACTCTTTAGGAATGTTTAAAAATATTATTTTATTATTCAATGATTTTAGATTTTTAAATGTCCAATACTCTTCAACATTGAAGATAAGATGGATCATGTACGAAATAAATTCATCCAATAAAAATAGGTCATGTTTTTCATATGTTTTTAATCATTATATTCTTATTTATTTAAATCATTCATTAATGAGGTAAATATTGTATCATTATTATGTCATAAATAATTTTCTTTATTTGATATATAAAATTTATAAAAAAATATAATTATGTAGTAAATATTTCTATATTTCAAATGAATACTTATTGTCGAAGAGATAACTTATATAACCCCATGTATGAATTGATTTACTAAATGATATATGTTTAAGTCAATTTTGTCTTTTCTTTATATTAATTAATATAAAGTTTCATTATCACTCCCATGTGGCTCTATGGGGTCCCCAAATCGACACAAGGATTCCTATGATTATAAATATATCAAAAAATTGGATTAGGACACATGTTAGGGTAATTTAATATTATTATAATAATATTTTGTTACCCCTATTTACAAGATTTACCCTTTAACTATGGTAAATACAATTTTTACTGAAGTAAATATTCATAATGACTAAATTTTTTTTACCTATTTATAAAATTTGGAACTCATGATTCCAAATATGGAATCTATTTTTCAAAATTCAAAACACATAAGTGGCAGAAATTAATTTAAAATTATTACCCCCTGTTAAAACAAAAAACGTGTTTTTAAGAAATAATAACTATCAAAAGATTGACACTTATTTATGTCAAATTTCATAGTGCAATTACTTCCAATGAAAAAAATCGGATTAAATTGTAAAACTATAATCTAAGTATAATTTAAAACCAATTAAAAAGATAATCTATCCATATAAAAAAATTAGATTAAAAGGTAGTTTTGAATTAAAATACAACATGTTTCACTATTCATCGAAAAATGAATTTTATCAGAAAAGTACTTAAAATTCACCCAAAGTATATTTTGATGTCCCAATTCTAAAGAAAAATTGTATTTTGTCAAACAGAATATATAAAATTGACCAAAACTAGATTTAAAGAGGGTTCTCTATCAAAAGGCAATAAATCGACCTTTTGATGAATATTTGAGTATTTATGTTTAAAATTGGATTTTTCTTATTTTAAGCCTCTAAAATTTATTGGATAAATATATAAACACTTAAAAAACATGTATATTCTTATTGTAGTTAGTTCTGTCCATTCCCCAGAATACAACGACTAAGTGTTAACTACAATTTAAAATAATATTATATTATTATTTTCCAGTATGACCCAATGTTGTGTGTTACTTAAGATTTCAAAGAAACCCATTGTTGTGTATCGAGTACTCTATTGAACATAACATCCATTTTAAATTAATATTAATATTTAAATTAAAAATATTAATATATATGAAAATGTTTTATTCATTATTTTCTTGGTTTGTTACAAATAATGACGGTTATAATAGTATCCATCTTATTAAAGTGTAAAATAAATTTTAAGTTTCTTATAAAATGAACATATGATATATTTTTACCATGGTACAAGTAAAATATTGTTTTAAAAATGATAAATTAAGTGTTCATGTTTTTTTAAAACATAAATGATATAATTACACATTTAAAATAAATATAATTATTTAAAAGAAGTTTTATTCTGATTAAATATATTTATTAATAATTATTAAGTTATAAAATTGTGATAATATAATTTTATGAGACCATAAATAAATTGTTAACTAGTTATAAAAATGATTATAATATAAAAATTGATATATTTTTTGAATAAAGTAGGATTGTATTTTAGAATTCAGTTTCTCATATTTTGAAAATTCATTTAACAAAATTTCATTATTTTTAAATCTACACCGCAAGAATTTTTATGGTTACTTTTTTGGTATTTTTATAAAATAACTGATTTTTTGGTGAATAGTGAGATATAGTAAAATACGGTACACAACATTATAAGATTAGTAATTGATTTTTTTGAGTCAGGGATACTGCAAACATACACTAGTTCTAACTAACATGAACCATTTGTTGTATACAGTCACAAATATTAGTTCTACTGATATTCTTGATCCAAAATAATAAAGTAATGAATATAGTATTTAAAAACAACCCGATCACCCCCTAATAAATACGACATGTCACCACCCCTTCTCCTAACACATTCCAGACCATAAATTTTGAACAATTTTAGACCAAAAAATCTCCAAACAACTGTCCCAAATTTACTAATATCTATTTTTTTCTAAAAACTCCAATACCAAAGTGACCCAAGGTGATTCCCAGGGATACGAAATTCAAGAGGTGAAATTCCAAAACATTCTCTTTTAATATTATTTTCTTCTCCTATATTTTTTTTCCTACCTAATACAACATTAAATACTAAATATATTATTTTTAATATATTATAATGTTATATTTAATGAAATTTTCATCTTAAATCCCACTTATTTCTTTTTTTGAAACGAAAGAATTTTTTCCAATATGGTTGTCTCATCGCCTCCATGAATGATACAATTTATTTTCATACACCACCTTAAAGGATCATCATAAAATTTTCATTATGCTGAAATAATATTATAATATGTATATTTCAAATTATTTCATATATTTTAATGAATACATGTCCACAATTTTAATTAAAATTAACCTTTTTTGGGATGGTTGGTAAAATATCATAAATATACTAAGTGTATAATGCTACCTTTTTTACTAAATGAATCATCCATATGTTTTAATGAATATGGGTTTTTAGGACCATTTAAGCTTCAATAAGTAAATTATTACCATATCATTTAACTTATGGTGTTATATTCCTATTTCAAAAGAACATCATTAATTATATGCAAGTGATCTGACCTTGGAACTATGAAACAAATACTCCCAGAACAAAAAAAATTAAAAGTTATATCTCATTGGAATGAATATATAATTAATGTAATAAAATTATTATAATTATAATATATATGGAAAATTATTTTAATTAATTAGTTAATTAATGTAATTTTATTATTTAGGATGTTAAGTGAAAGTAGAGAATGAATTCAGGCATAAGGTAAGGGGTCTCTTCAAATCACCCTTTTTCTTTGGGTTATGGGATTTATCACTCAAACTAAAATTATATATCTCATTAACATTATGAAATAATTTTAATTTTTATTATATATGTCTCTAACATATATACCTAGTTTATCCTCTTTTCCATTTATTGAGTAATACATGCCTTATTTTCAATTTTCAAATTGTTTTTATGAAATCTCATTAGATTTCGATATGAGGAAAGATTAAGAAACAAATTTATTTCAATAAGTAACTCTTATGTTTATGCATTATCATTGATTTAATTTTGGGGAAAACATAATAATGTAAATGTTATTATGGGTTCTCCTTGATAGCACTCTAATTCATTAGGTAATGTTTTTTGTCTCATGAGACGTTATATATGTGATTAGGGAGAAAACGTAATCCATGATGGAACTCTATCCACCATGTGATGTATTCTTGGTAGTTAGCCATGAAATATGTTTATTTAACTTTATATTTTACTTCCATATTCTAATTTTTCCATGCTATTATGATAATATGTTCTTAATGTGACGATCCCATATGATTATTCATTTTTTATGAAATCATGTTATGCCGGTAGACTTACATGTTATGATGAATTTTCATACTTTTTACCTTAAAAATAATTTTATCTCACCCCATTGTTTATGTATTTCTCTAGGTTATCCTATTAATTAATTAAAGTTTAAATAGATTTATGATCTCATTATAGAGATTTAAATAAATTCATTTTATTTTAGTTTCACTTTGATGTATTATGAACATATTATTACAAATATACATGTATTTTCGATTATTTGGTTTTATTTAATGTATATTTAGGTTATAAATCATGTAATGGTTTTTGTAAAAGGTTTGGGTTGGTATAATTTGAATCATAATATGGTCTAGTTTTTCTGGGTATTAAGACTAGAATACTTTAGTGATATCTATCAGGATAAGTCTAAGTATAAGAGAGTATCCATTAATTTTGGTGATGTATAAAAAAGTGATTTACAATAAATTTCATCCCAATGAAGACACTACAAGTTTACGTGGATCTAGAAAAATTTTATATAGTAGAAATAACCCTGAAAGGGAGCATTGGGAATTGAGTTGATCATCTCTCGGGGCATGGTAAAGAGGTCGTGACTCACAAATCATTTTACACTCTTAGAGGATATGATTTGGAAATTAATAAACATTTATGATCCATTGTGAATGACTTGTAAAAATTATTAGATTATAAAAATAACTAAAACAAATACCATGGGTAAGCTAAATAGAAATCACAAACACTCATTATGTATGTAAATTTTGATATTCTCAATCCACCAGAATAACCACCCTCATAAACAACATCTTAGAAATGAGAACAACTGTTAGTAATACAATATTTATCTTGAAAATAAACATATATGTAACTCTAAAAATAAATATATGTGAATGAAGAATGAATTAAACGATAGTTATTTATGGAAAGTAAGGAACCCATATGACCATTATAAATCTAACCGTTGGAATAGTAATCTGACTATTTGAATAAGAACATGAATTTTTGAATAGTAATATGAACATTATGAATATGAAACTAACTATTAGAATAATATATTCACCCATGGAAGTTTAAAATAATATTTGTTTGTCTTATAAAATGAATATTTTATATATTTGTACCATGATACAATTAAATAAATGTTTTAAAATTGATAAATTATGTCTTCATGTTCTTGTAAAAGATAAATGTTTCAATTACACTTTTATAATAAAAATAATGATTTAAAATAATTATAATTAATTTAGATGGGTTTATTAATTAATATAATGTTATTTCATTAGGATAAGATAATTTTATTAGACTAAAATTAAATGTTCAAATGGTCTTAAAATTGATCATAATAATAAAAATTGATATTTTTTGAATAATGTATGATATTTTTAAAATTTAATTACAATATTTATTAAATTAGTTTCATAATATTGATTTAATTTTTTAAATCTACACATCAAAAAAAATTTAGGGGGCAGTTATTTATTTTTCTAAATTAGTTTCATTCTGGGTGAATAGTGATATTCGGTAAAATACAGAATTTAACATTATAAGCTAAATAAATGATTTTTTGAGTCATAGATTATGTAAGAACACACTATTTTGAAATAAAAATTACCATATATTTTATATACTCACAATAATAAATAATTTTGGTAGTTTTGAGGGACAATAAGAAATTGATGAATATAGTATTAAAAAACACCCCTCTCATCCCCTTATAAATACCACCCTCACCACCTCTTATCCTCAAACATTAAAAGTCATTATTATTACCAAAATTATAAAAAATTTATTTTGTAAACACTCTTCTAAAATCCCTAAAATAATGTTTAATTGAAAAACTCCAATCCCAAACTGACCTATGATGTTTCTCAAGGTGACGATATTTAGGAGGTAAAATTCTAAAATCACGTCTTTGAAAATTATTTTATTCCTCTCCCTTATTTTTTAATCCATAATAAAACATCACATAAGGAATCTAGTGTTATAAATATACTATAATATTATTTAATTTAATATCCATCTTATATCCCCTTTTTAGATTCATAAGACAAAGTTGTTGTTTACAATATGGTTGGTTCACTGCCTTTATAAAAAACAAACTTCATTTTCATCCACCGCCTTCAAGGATAGTAAAAAATTAGTATTATTGTTATATAATGTTATAATAATTATATTATAAATTAATCCATGTTCTTGAATTAATATATTTCTATAGTATTAATTAAAATGAAGGTTTTTTTGTGATGGTCGGTAAAGTCGCATAAATAATATCTTTATACAGCTAAATTTTTCATAGATAAATCATAATTATGTAAAATTGAATATGGGTAATTAGGAAAATTTAAATTTATTTATAAACATAAATAATGTAATATTTTACTTCTGGATTTGTTTTCCTAATTGAAAATAACATCAATAATTATCCGCAATTTATTTGACCTTGGAAACATGAAAATAATTCCCCTGGAACAACAAAATTAAAAATTACACCTCCTTGAAATGATTATAAATTTAAATAATAATATTATAAAAAATAAAATATACGTTTAATTTTTTGAATTATGTAATTAATGAATCTAGTTTTATTATCAATGACATTAAGTGAATGTGCATGATGGATTCGAACATAATGTAAGGGACATCTTTAAAACACCCTTTTTCTTTGTGTTATGACCTTTCTCTATATAACTAAAATCATATCTCTTTAATGTTATGGAATGATTCGAAATTATATATATTTTTCTCACAAATATTTATCTAGATTATTCTTCTATCCTTTTATGGGGTAATTCATTCCTTATGTCCATTTCTCAAATTCATTTTTATGAAATCTGCATTCATTAAGATATATGGCATGATTATGCAACCCATTTCATTTGATGGGTAATTCTTATATTTTTTCCTTATTATTTATTTACTTTTGTGTCACACATAAGAATGTACATGTTATGATAGATTCTCCAAACTAGTGAACCAATTCATTGGTTCATGTTTTTATCCCAGGAGATGTTATGTATGGAATTAGAAGGTAAACCCAATCTGTGATGGGGCTCTGCCCACTATGTGATGTTGTCTTGGAAGTTATCCATGGATTGTGATTTTTTTCATATTATATGTCGCTATTAATTTTTTTGATTCCATGATCTTATGATACCATGTTCATCATGTTATAATCCCATGTGATTATTCATGAACCTCCTTTTTTAGATATCATGTTATTGCATTTGACTCACATATTACGATTCATTAGGATATTTATTCCCCTACCAATAATTTTATCTCACCCATATGTTTACAAATTTCTTTAGGTTATCCTTTGATGTTTTAGGAGATAAAATTGATTTAGGATCTCACCATGAATATTAAAATTATTTCGTTTTATTTTAGTTTCACCTTGAGGTATTATGAACCCACATTTCAAAAAACACTTGGTTTTTCAATCCTTTAGTTATATATAATGGATATTTATATAAGAAATTATGTCGAAATATATGTAAAATTCAGTGATGGCTATTGATATTGTAATTATAGATTGTTAATGTTTCAGTTCTTTAGTTAGTATTAAATCCAATATGTACATACTGTGTTTTTACCATCAGATCCCAGTATATAGGTCTCATACTGTCTCTTTGCATGAAACACATGAAAGACTCTATCACTGATGCATAAGGAACAATACACAACCTTTGGGTTTATTATTATTTACAAGGACAAATTTTTTTATAAAAATGTATAACAAATGACATTGGAAAAAATTTCTCCCACTAGACTATTCCATGCCAAATCTCTTTATTATCTTAACAATGTATATGCCCTAACTTAGTCTAAGCATCCTCTAAAATTTATCAATATAGATATTTATCCTAAAAATGTAGGCTACATCACCTAAGTATTTTATAGTGAAGAATTGTATTAAACATGTATTAATTGAGTATAAGACTGGTATCTCATTTCTTATCAATAGTATATTGAGAATATATGGAAATATGAAAATAACTCTACTCCTATAAAATATTTTTTGGAAATAAGAATCACATTCATTTTTATGAAACCAAACCATATTATGGATTCATAAAAATGATTTTCTATGACCTTGAAGCTTTCTTCAACCCATAAATAGATATTTGAAACTTACATACCTTACTTGAATCCTTTGAATTCAAAAATATTTCTGATGGGGTCATATAGATATATTTCACAATTTTTCTATCTAGGGAGGACATTTTGATATCCATTTTACAAATAATATAATCATGGTAAACTATTATAAAAATTATAACATTGATGTATTATATTAGAGTGAATGGTTAAAAGGTTTCATTATATTTATGCAATAATGTTTCCCAATACCTTATGTAACTAAATTTTCTTAATAGGTACTGAATTTATTATCCATGTATAGTTTCTTCTAGAATACTCATTTTCATCCATTAGTCTTTACATCCACCATAGGATCCACCAAAACCCATACTTGGTTATGGTTCATGGAATCTATTTCAAAATTCAAGTGTTCTTTCCACCTAAAAACTACTAAGATGGTCACCACTTCCTTATAGGATATATGTTCATCAATATAAACTATTAAGGATTCACAATACTTGTTTTTTCAAAAATCATATCTCTTTGGTTACCTAACCAATATAGTGCCCTATATAGTACTTGCGTATTTGAAATAAATTCTTCTATGATGATTTGTATATTTTTTTTCAGCCACATCCCTTCCACACTTTTTGGTACATATATTATTATTTTTAGAATATTTTGTCTTGAACCATTTCTGATCTATTTTGGGGGATTTCTGGGAGATTTGGTGTTTTCTAGGAATGTTCACAGATTGCTCATGTTTTTTCCAAACCATGCATCATTCCAAATAAACCCTGTGTCATGAAGTGGTTTGGGATAGTGGATGTTTTTTACTATAATAATGTGGTTAGAAATATCATGCGATCATAACGGTTGTATAATTGAGTGAATAGAATTAGACACTCAGTTAGAGAACAAATACCAAATCCATTTTACTACACCATGTCGTTTCTCTACCTTATTGAAAAAGGCACCAACATTTTTTAAACCATGTCACCAAAACAAGTGATATAAATTAATTAATCTATGTATTTATTTTAAAAAATTAAATATCTTTGGTCGAACATATTATATTTTAAATATCATAGGATCCTAACCCAATAGATTCCTATTAGAAATTTTGGGGATCCCAACCACTCAGGAGAGCGATTCAGATGGATATTGAGGTGTTTAATCTTGGAAACTCTAGGTAAGGGACCATTCTTTATTTTTTTAATGTTATTCTCAATCTCCTAACTTTTGATTAAAATTTTTTCAGAACGAGTAACACAAGAGGGGTGAGGGGTGAATTTAGTTCTCAATAAAAATTCTATTGAAAACATGTTCCAATAAAATACCCCACTTTTTTTAAAAATTTCTGCGTTAATTATAGGTTTTTTTTATAAATGTTTTATATTTTAGATGATTTATCAAAACTTTATTAGTGGTAATTTAAAAAAATATTGTAAATTTCTATAAATTATGAAATTAAATTACTAAAAAAAATTCCTTATACAAGCACTCATTAAGAATAAATATCAATATACCAGTTTTGTTTATAGTTTAAATAAGAATTTAGTTTAAGTATTTGAAGTAAATAAAATGAAACACAATCAAACAATAGTGAAAAAAATGTTTTCAGTATCAAGATGAGACCTAATCACCTCCACTTGGAAATTAAATACAAATAAGAAAATTATATAACAATAATCTTCTCCACATCATGGATCAACTATACCACCAACAACACAGAATATGTCATGGCTGAAAGCCTCTTCCATAGTTATATATATGAAGAAAATAAAATCACAGGGTATACATGGACCTCTTCCCTCAACTCAACTAGTAAGAAGATGAAAAGAGATATAATAGAATACCAGAATTACATAATTCTAGTGCATGAGATAGCATGTGTTGATCAATAGATAAAATGACACACTTCATAAATATGAAAGAAAAAAATAACGGAGCATGAAATAAGATATAGAAAAGGTAATTCTTCTCAGTCTTTAGTGATTCACATACTCGAGTGTCCTCAAATGCACATGGTAAAGAGATCGAACCATTTCTCTAAATGTTATAGTAAAATAAGGTGTCATAAATCCCTCTTCTTTCTTTCTATTGGAAAGGGTATTGATCTTCAATGAGTACCAATATTTCTCAGTTGAATGTTAGTGGGAATAAATTTCTATGTTTTCTTTATGATGATCCTTCCAGTATTAAGTAATTCCACTTATTGATCACACATGATCACTCACAGATCACCCACACATGAGGTTGTATTCTGAGAATATAAAGCACTGCAGGAACCTATTTAAGAATAATCATATAGATCATCTAGATCCTTATAATAAATATTAACTTTTGTTTATTAAGTCCCTAGATTAGTTACGAAAATAAAAATAAAATAAATTTTTTCATTAATTTCATTAATATATCCATTAGGATCGTTTAATTCAAAATAGCATGAATAATGATTGAAGCAATTATGATGGTATCTCATTCAGGAATTGAATTATTTTAGTGGTGATTCATTCTGATGGTGAGTCAATTGAACTAATTATGAGTTTTTCTTGAGGTAATTCATTCTAGTGGTGACTCATTTGAAATAAAAATCACTCAAGTTGGTGGTGAATCAATCTAACAGTGAGTCATTTTAACTAATGATTACTCATGTTGGTATATAATTAATAAGGAAAAGAGACTTTTTTACTAAAACTGACTCATTTCTGGCTATGATTCATGTCTCAGAATGAATCATTTGAACTAACAGTGGGTCATGTCTAGTGGTGACTCAAATTAACTAATGATGAGTCATTTATGACACTTACCCAAATTTTTATCAAACTTCCTTATAAAATAAATTCTATCATAAAATGAGAAATTTAGTTGAAACATATAAAACATGATTGTTGATCATTATGATAAATATGTTCCAAAAATATCAGCCTTTTTGGTGATAAATAATCATATAATTTTTATAAAACAATTATAAAATAAACTTAGGTATACAGTGTTGGATTTAAAGGATAATAGTTTTCATAGCATTTCAAATGTCACATATGAGATATAAATAATCATGGTATCAAATATAAGTGCAATTAATTTGTCAAATATAATGTTAATCATATCAAAATATTGATAATATCAATTGAAAAATAATAATGGGATAAAAAATGAGTCCAAATAATATGTATCAAAAAATAACATCCAAAAATATATGGTACGAAATGATAAGATAAAGTCATCCAAATAAGTAATGTATTGAAGAAAAAATTGGTGTTAAACATAAACTAGAAAGAAAAAGCATCTCAAAACTACAAGTTTCAAAAGTAACATATCAAAGGATAGACAAATGTGGTACTAAATTATAGGAATGAAATAACAAAAGGAAAAATGAAAAACCATTCCAAAGTATGTATAAATGTCGTTAACATTATCTCCCTTTTTAGGATTATAAAAAAGGTTAAATAAGAAACGAGAAATATGAAGATAATAATAGAGATAGATGTTATTAGGGAAAAAAATTTATGGATATTATATCCAAAAAATTCAAACAAGGAAAAAGTAGAATAAAAACCCTATCAAAGACTATGGTCTAATTAGAGTTACTCTCTGCCCGTGGGTTAGAAGTAGAAAGACATTTTCCCTTGTCAGAGTTAGGAGGAATGGATGCAATGTATAAAGGTGTTGTAGTAGTGGATGAAGGCAATAAGATAATAACTGAAGGAATATAAGGAGGGTTCAAAAACTATATAATAATCATTGGAATAAGATGTCTGAAAACTTCCACGGGAGACAAGATGAACGTGTCGTACTATAGAGGTAAAGGGTTTGAAGAAGGAGAAGCTATGACAGTTGAAATAGGAATTTCTTATAGAAAAAAAATATTTTTCCAAAAACATATAGGAATGGATTCATAAAATTGAAAAATTCTATGATAATATTGCCTCTATGCTTTAGTAGACTAAATAAATATGAATTTTCCTCCTTAATGAGCTCAAGAAAGGGTGATAAGAATATCAAATTGGTGACCTATTCATTGAATTCCCTAGTAATAGGTGATATCATTAAATTATCTTATAAAAACAATGAAATGATAATTCAATTCATTCTATGTATACATCCTAGAAAGATAATATTTAATAGACATAGTAATAGTTTACCGATCAACTTGAGCCACCTTTAAACATTATATGACCAGTTCTTATATTTTCTCACCATGCTGAAGAATCTACCTCAAGTCCTCCTCATGAGTAGTATGAACATCACCCAAAATAGCATGAATATTTCTCAAACTATGGACCAGATCTACTTAACACCAACTAAAACCGAGGGAGGTTAAGGAATTTAAGTAGAAGTCACTAAAGGTAAACTCTCTAACCTCTCCATCACAATAGCCTGAATAGCATCAAACATTGCTCTCATCTCCTCCATAATAAATATCAAGGTTTCCCTATCACTGGAAAACTTTAGTTCTAAATATCAATTTCATTAACATGAAAATTTATCTCCTACTAGATATGATATACAACAATATCAAACATGTGTCTCACATCAGCTTCATTGAGTTGATTGATAGGAAGTTATTGAGACCTTAAAATTAGTCCAACATCAACAATGAGTCTCCCTGTTAATGACTATAAGTCTTCTCTAGAAACAGAATCCGAAGGCCCTAGAACACCAGTAGGTCTCTCAACACTAGGAAAGTAGCCTCTTCCAGAACTAAACTAGAAAAAAATCGGAACAAAAAGATTGAAGATCACTATTATGATTAATCTTCTCAACAAGGAATCATTTAAGATCTGTCTAAATTCAAATTTAAATAGAGGGTCTAGAATGATTTGGTGGTCATCTAACATCATCATTTGAATCTTAATATGCCAAACCAAGAAAGATGGTACCTAGGAAGGAATCCCTTTAGAGGATACCTCACTGTATGCCAAAATAAAATCATCTTAGGAATCTCAACACTCTCCAACATATTTCTAACAATCGTTGGACTTTGAATAGCGCAAACCAAGAGGAAAAAACCAGGATATTTCTCACAATCATCTTGGTAACGTAATTCCACTCTAAATGTAGATGTCACAATAGTAGGGTCAACTCTGATGTAACAATCCAACCCATTTTTCCACTCGAAAAGTGCTACAAGCTGAGTGTCATTAGGCCTTAGGTGCACCTCCCCATACGCCAAAGGATACTAAATAGTTGATAGGTCTTGATGAGGTGATAATGGGGAGACTATATTCTCTAGTGATAAAATAAAAAATGGTCTATATAAATATAAGTAGTGGAAAATAAATAAAAACATACACTGGACCTGTAACTCGGTAATAGAGGAAGCGCCAGAAATAGTAGCAAAAGAAAAATATAAATTAATAATAGATCCCAAAATTAAATTTTTAGAATTAAACATAAAAAATGTATTATTTTTAGATCACACATCCAATAAATGTCATATGATATAACAAAAAAAAGGAGTGTCACCCAAGGCTGACCTACTGAAGTACACACACACACACACATATATAACATGATGATATAGAAAGAATATAGAAAAGGAAAACATGGATTGAGGAAAGAACTCATTGTATCTTTCCTTCTATCACATGCTAACTTAATCAGTAAGACAAGGATCTTGAGCCCAAACACTTACCTGATCATAAATCTATAAAGTCTATATATGTCCCGAAGGGCGCTTGTATGGTGTGAGAAATATTATTAGTAGGACACCCACAACATGTGCCTATCCTAAATATATTATTAAGTAGTTGAGTATCAATGAAAAAATAAATAAAATATCACTATATAAATGAATAACAATAACCTTTCCCCATTGTTCTTAGTATCCATAAGGAAGAGATCACCGACTTCATACATCACTAGTATTATATAGTGGAGAGTATCCTTAGCCTAAGACCAAGACATCCCCTACTATTAATCATTCTAGGTGAACCCTAAGGTTTTTACTATATCGAAATCACCGGGAACCTCATGCTAGAAAACACCTCATGTCCAAACAATATCCAACGTCTTGATGGAATGCCCAAATAATCAGTGCATTGTCCTTCAGAACTCAGCACATATGAAACCCCTTCATCTCAACCTGTGATTTATGAGGCACAGTGATACCTATTCTTCAATTAATAAAAATTTTAGCTTTATAGATGACACCTCGAGGAATGATGATGTCCATCCTTCCAAATATTTCTAGGATAATGACCTCAAGTATGGTGAGACTCAACCCCCAACCGAAATTCTGAACACTATCAACCGATGGATCCTCAGCATCCTTATGGATTTATATGGAATGAACCTCCATCCACCATCCTAAAATGAAACTAATTGTGGACTCTGCCCATATGAGTAGTAAATTACACCTCACCATCTATGTCCTAATGTGTACAAATGACACAAAATGGTGCAGTTTCCATCATAGATAAGTGTAAATCACCAAATATAAATATAAGGCACATCTTATGAAACCTAATTCCAATGTGGCCATGTTTCCACATATAGAGTTCAATAATTTCCAACATCACACAAGCCTTTCTCATAGACTTATGACATCATCACCTCATCCTGACAACCATCTCACCCAATCTATGACCAACATCACACATAGAACCTATGTCTCACCCACCTTGATGATGACATCTCCTGAAATCAGGTAGAAATCACCACCTCAATACTCTTTCCAAGACCATCAGGTTCTCATGTAACCTATTAATGCATAGTAGTAGCATAATAAAATTCTGTTTAATAAAATTAAACCACCTGACCAAACCTACCCAAGTGGTCTACAAACTCTAACACAAAATCACACAAATAAATATGGTCAGGGTATTCTCAATGACATACATGATATCATAAAAATAATTTAATGAAACTTACAACCTCACTCATTCCACACAATCGCATACTCAAAGACACACCACCAAAACAACCTCTATTTCTAGAAGATAGATAAGAAACACCTACCTCATGTTGGTTGACATACGCTAATCCAATATTATTATCTAACTCAAGACAATTTAGGATAAATTGAAATTTTAGTTGATTTCCTTTAAAATAGTGTAAATCAATTCATGTAGATTTTTCCAACTTTATAGTGAGAGAAAAGAAGAGAAGAGTATTTTCGACGATTTCTCCAGGGCGCGCGCATCCATCTCATTCGGGGACGAAGGACGTGGCTTTTTGTTACCCTGAATTCCTTCTTTGCAATAGCGGGTGACATCTGCTCCTTATTTAGGGGAGTCTTCTCCTTGATCAAAACGGGTTGATGGGATGTTGGTTCTACCTTCCGCGGATTCCTCCTCGAAGCTCATCACCTAGTCCGGGTCTCCTTCTTAGATTTGATACATTGTTCATGAAACTCTTCCCAGCACGATATGTTCATGGACACCAGTTAATTCTGCTACTTCTGTCGGGACATTCCAAGGGGTCCAATCAGGGAAGCAACCTTCGGTTAGGAGAGCAGTCACGTTGGGGCATCTATGGCGTGTCTAGATGCTAGGGAATTGGCATTTCTGTCTTGTGTCCCTTATTATAGGGCTTCTCGATGGCGTGGAAGCTTGAGGAATCTCACATCGAATGTGGGGAATCATATTCCATGGGCATGTATCTAAGGTTTTCCTCAGCTTCGTATGCTTATCACAGGGTATGCCGCAAGTTTAACATCTAGTGGAGATGGATCGGACTGATAAGAACACAGATTAGAGTGGATCAGATTGAGGATCCCCCTTGAGGGAACACTGATATTGGGGCCAACACATGGGCGCCTTCCCGAAATCTATATAGGGGAATGGGGTGGCATGATCTCACAGGGATGTGGCGGCCTGGGTATGAATCGGGATGGAGGATGGTTTTGGGCTTGAGCCTCGAAGAGACTTCCTATATATCCCCATGGCAGGGAATCAAAGTCCACGTAGTTCATCTTACAACAGCTTACCGCCAAATGAGGTTGAAAATGAATTACCGCCGAATGAGGTCACAATGGATTACCACTGGATAAGGATGTGAACGGATTAGCACTGGATGAGGTGACAACGGCTTACCACGGAGGGTGGACCTCAGGTCCATTGGTTGTTAGGCTAGAACCTCCGGGAGGCTTACTATGTACCATGTCATGGCATTGATCAAAGTCCTCTTAGTTCGGGTAAAAAAGGGGGGCTTGGAACACTGACACAGAGGCATTCAGGGACAATGTTGGTTGGGCTTGAAACTCATGGAGGCTTTATACATATCATGCATTGACATGGATCAAAGTCCACGTAGTTCAGGATGGGTGTGGGGCTTACACTCTAGGTTGACCAAGTGTTGGTGAACCGACCTGAAGGGGGTCGTGAAGACTAGTGGATGGTGGGATAGAACCTCGTGGAGGCTTCCTACATACCATGCCTTGACATAGATTAATGTCCACGTAGTTCAGATGTTGTCATGTCAGTGAACCAATGTGAAGATGGACCGGGGGACTGATGGGTAGTGGGCTTGAACCTCGTGGAGGCTTCCTACGTACCATGCCTTGACATGGATCAAAGTCAACGTAGCTCAGGTGTAAAGTTTAGCATCAGGAGGGATGAGGATGGAGTCAGTGAACCAACGTGAATGAGGACCTTGGTCCAGGTGGGAGGTGGGATTGAACCTCGTGGAGGCTTCCTACGTACCATGGCTTGACATGGATCAAAGTCCACATAGTTCAATTGTACAGTTTAACGTCATGCGGGACGAGGATGGTGTAAGTGAACCGATATGAATGAGGACCTTGGTCCAGGTGTTTGGTGGGCTTGAACCTCATGGAGGCTTCCTACATACCATTCCATGACATGGATCAAAGTCCACATAGTTCAGGTGTATAGTTTAACGTCATGCTGGATGGGGATAGTGTCATGGTCGAAGCTTACTCTAAGCCCATGTGAGTCATGCTCGGTGTGACAAACAAGGGGAATCAAAGGCCTGACAACCATGTCGCAAAAGGTGCATCCATGGGGAGTGAAGAGGAGTGGGGATTACACTTTTAGGTGGCCCAAGAAGTCATGACTTACTCCAGGATGGACGCCCATGGGCGACAAAGCGCAGCGGGAGAGGGACTTGGGACCGAAGAAATGAGGAGCCTCATTCCCTATCACACCCTCCGCTGGCCTTGGCACTGAGGAAGTGAGGAGGGGAAGGGGTGATGCCTTGTAACACCCCGACCCTAGTTACCTAGAGTCGGTGCATTATTACATAACATTGTCATGATCACGAGAAAGATCAAGTCTCGAAAGACCGATTAGTTTAGTAGCCTTGGAATAACTAGATACATCCATAAATTTTTACATTACATCATAAAAAAAACATCTTGTCTTTATATCCCCTCATACTATCCCTGCAGGTCATTCATAAATTACATCATCATAATCCTGGTAAAAAATAAAACATTGAAAGGGGTGAGCTCAGATGCTCAGTAAGGATAACATTATAGCAGAAGCTTTCATAAATAAGCATAAACACTTAAGGCAATTTATAACTAAAATAAAAGCCTTTTAAACTTGAACTTTAGCATAAAATGGCAAAGGTAAAATTAAATAATGCCATTTACTTACTCACATGGATATTCTACTAGTCGAATGATCACATGCAATATCAATAACCACTTTCATAATGATGGAATGCATAATGCCAGACTATCATAACCACATAGCCAAGGCCTCGTGCCAAGACTACAAATAAGATTTTGCCAAGGCCTTGTGCCAAGACACTAGTTTGTCTCATGAGACCTACCGATGCATCGAGGAGCTATAGCGGGCTCCACCCGTCACTTATTAAGTCCAATGCATTCCTCATATGAACATGTTTAAACATAATATAAACATTCGTATTAAAACTAGCATACGAAATGTCAATACTTTTACCACAAACCACGAATGGTATAAAAACAGCACATCCACAGTCAAACATAACTCATTCGATACAATATGGAAGATTGTATTGTATCACATTAACCTCAATCAAGAATAATGAAGGATGTTGACATAGATGAAAATAATCATCAAAACTATTTGAGAGAAATATCCCCCTTTTCTTGAAAACATTTAAAAGTCACACTATTTGTCAAGAAGCCATTTAAAAGTAGATTTTGAATCAAAGTGTCCCATACCACTTTGAAACTTTTTAAAAGGAGTTTTGATTTCTAAACATTAATGTCCATATAAATAAATCATTAAAACCATTTTTAAAACATGGACATTAATGAGAAAGGTTTAGATGAATAAGTCTTTAAAACATTATAAAATGGTATTTTAGTTAGAGATTCTAACCAAAAGAGACACTTGAATACAAATAATTGAGGTAATCAAAACTTTTAATATCATGAGAATAAAGGCAATCATGATATACTATGTCAAAGTACATTATACACACCACATAAAAGTGATTTGGTGTATATCATTAAAGAAGTCTCAATGGAATGTAAATTGAGATGAAATCTCTCATAAAGGTTGTATCCTTAGGTTAAGGATAAATCAATGACATAATAATGTGTGACAAATATAAATACACTAAATATGATTGGATATTCAGTGTAAAACAATCAAAGGACATTCACACATATTCTTGTAAAAACAATACCAACGAATTGGATGTTTAACTCAACAAATGGAGAATGAGTTAAAATTACTCTTATCAAATTCATATCAATGACTTGAGAATTATCAATGGAGTGATTATGTGTATCAAACTTATATACACAGGAAGGGGAATGGAAATTATGACATAATCAAATGAATAGTGATTCCACACATAATCTTGGGGTAATATAATCAATGAAATATGCGTAAAGCCAAATGAGTGGAAATTGAAATTTCAAATTCCCTAATCGATTAGGTAACATACGAAACATACACCCATGAAAGAAGTATCATACCCTGATGATTTAAATACCCATAAATTAAAGTATATTACACAATGAATGCAATCATGGGCAGTACACATACCCCACATGCAATAATTAAGTGGTGAATAATGGAAATCTCACGAAATTAAAAGTGAGATAAGAAACCCCTTACCATGTTAATCAACTGAGTCGTATGGCCAAAAGTTAATAACCACCAAATGATTTACAGAATAACATGAATATAAGAGAATCATGATAATATATATCAAATGGCCGTACACAATACACCACATTCAATAATTTAGTGGCGAACAATGGAAATCTCACGGAATTGAAAGTGAGATAAGAGAATCCCTTACTTTGTACTTTTTCCTTGGTCGATGGTAGGTTTACCTACTGTATAATGGTGAAATAATTGTTATTGAATTATTCAACAATCATTTACTTTAATATGATATCATATATGATCTTTTAACATTGATTTGTTAATAATATCTTAGAATTATCGTCATTTCGGGTGTTAACGGGTTCATTTTACTTTATATTCTTTGTTATGTGAGCCATATTAGTTATTAATGGGATGTATATTATTCATATCCAGAATGATATCAAGTCCTTAGATACTATTTTTAAATCATCAAATGATAATTATACTTGAATGGATATGATGGACAATGAATCTCATCGCGTTCGTGGAGACGGTAGTCCGCACGAGCGACAATATCATTCTTTTGATATTAAAATAATATATAATTGGATTTTATATCATATATACAGAATCATTATCATGTTATATTTATTATTTACATGAGTTACACATAATTATTATACCCATTCAAATAATAATATATTGAATAACAATTACACCACGACGTGGAGACGGTAAGCCGTACGTACGCACGTATGGTGACATGTTATTCAAAGGATGGATAGAATACTGAATATGGTTGTACCATATTTATAATAACATCACAGTATATATATTATACTGGAGTTATTATTTTATAATGGAAATAACAAAGAAAAAGGAAGTGGAAGAAGAAAGGAACTTGAAAAGGGGTGGTGAAAACATTACCTCTTCTTCAGGTTCTTCCTTTTGATTTGATCAAAAGGGCTCCTTAGGTTGGCTTTCTGATCAAACTAAGGCCTCTAGGATGTAGTGAGGGAAGTTGAGATAGTATTTGGGCAGGGTTTGGCCGAACCAAAGGGCTTTGAAGGTGTGAAGAAATGAGAAGGAGGAGTGCCCTTTTATAACAGGGGTGAGGGGCACCTTTGGAAAAGCTAGAGATATTAGTTTATAATAAATTCATATTCTGTTTCCAATGGCTCCAAAGTTTACTATTCAAAGGTTAAGGTGCGGATGGGTCGAAACGAACTCAACCAATATAATTTAGACAGGTTTGGGTAATTATATTAACCTTATCTTTAAGTATTAACTCTAAGTTAATTAGTTTTACTTTTACAATGTCTCTTTGTATTTTTATATTATATGGTTAATAAACTAACCATATACATACAAGAGACCCCCAAGTGGTCCATTAATGATACACCTATCATGATATAAGTCGCTTGGCCGATCCTTAGATTTTTAGGAATTTAATATCAATTAATAATATAATATTTGTTTTAAAAACTCTTTTATGTCAATTTTGACACTATTCAATAGTTGATTTTTGTGAAACTCATAAAAGATTGATTACTTAGAACAAAGTCAATTACATCAATACTAATATATCATATTACCCTATAAAATTATTTTAATTCATTAAAAGTTTCATATTATATTTATTTGGGTATTTTTAATATCAATTATTTTGATTTTTCACTATTATAGTAATTACTACATCATCATTGTGTCATAAATAAATTAAATTATTTAATGTCTAAAAATTATAAATAAAATATCATTATATAGGAAATCTTTTTATATTTCTAAGGAATATTTATAATCTAAAATCAAACATATATAACCCTCTGTAACAATTGTTTTGTTAAAAGATATATGCTTGTGTCATTTTTGTATTTATTTTAACTTAATTAAAATAAAGTGTCATTATCACTTACAAGTGGATCCATGGGGTCCCAAAATAGACCCAAAGATTCCCATGGTCGACCATGTATCAACCAATAGGGTGAAGACACGTTTTAGGGTAATTTAGTATTATTATAATATTATTTTTTAACCCTTATTTACCGGATTTACCCTTAACCATGGTAAATAAAATATTTACCGCAGTAATTATTAAAAATGTCTAAAGATAAAAGTTACCTATTTACACAATTTGAACATCCTGATTCCAAATATGGAATCCGTTTTTCTAAATTCAAAACATAGAAGTGGCAGAAATTAATTTAAAATTAATTCCCGCTGTCAAAACAAAAAGCGTGTTTTTAAGAGATAATAACTATCAAAAGATTGACACTTGTTTTGGTTCGGTTTAATTGTAAAATTATTTCCAATGACCAAAATTATATTAAATGGTAAAAATATATTCTAAATATACTTTAAAACAACTCAAATTCATAATTTATCACTATTAATTATTTTGATTAAAAAAGTTGTTTTTAATTAAAATTTAGTAATTTTCACTATTCCTCAAAATATGAAAGTTATCCAAAAAGTACCAAAATTTCACCCTAGGCTAATTTCGATATTACTAATCCAAAAATGAAGTCCATTTTGAGAGATAGAATTTATTAAATTTCAAAAAGTAGGTATTACTATTCATAACGGGTAGTTTGATTGGTTATGGTGTGTTAAAATCTCGAAGTTGTGTACAATGCACGCCATTGCATTATTCGAAAGGAAACATACCGAGGAAACATGGGGTGTTACATTCTCCCCTCCTTCAATAAATTGCGTCCTCGCAATTTTTAAAATTTTGCTTCGGAATATAATGGAAAGTCTCACATCAGAAAAAGAGCCAATAAAACTATCACTTTAAAAGAAAGAAAGAGAGGTATAAGGGTCATCCAAGATAACCCATACTAAGATTCCATTTAAGAAAACATGGATATGGATGATAAAATAAGTGTCATGTTCTGATGGAGAGGGATAGAAATCATGATCAGGAGAAAGTTAACAATGAGAAAACCACAAACTTGTGTTGGGACAAACGACCATTAGTCTCCTAGTAGGAAAGTAAATGGACAACATTTTTTTAAAGTTACATTACATAAGGAAGAGGAATTCATTTATGATATTGACTAATATCATTATGAGATATACTTAAAATTTAAGTAAATTTTCATTCTTTAATAAATTTCCACCACTAACTCAATTTTTTTTTAAACGATGAGTATTCAAGAAGACTTGGTCACACTAGAAGAGCTAGAATAAAGTTCTATAGAATCACATGATCCATGAAGGATGAACCATATATTTACATTGTCTTTGAAGATTAATCAAAACCAAAATGGTTAGTGAATGATCTAATGATCCCCCAAAAGGATATTCATTGAGATAAATATGCACTAATCTTAATTTCTAAAATTAAACCAACAATACCCCAAAGCTAAATAGATACCATTCAATAACCAATTGTCCTCAAAATCCTTTAATATAATCCAAACTAATATTGAAACCCAAATCATAGAATAATTTGATTATGTAGTCTCCCATGTTACATTGTATCTCTAAATGACATCAAATACTCTTAAAGTCACATACTTAAAAGTAATTAACATCATCACATATTCTCTGTTATAGGTTAATAATTTCCATAAAAAACCCAAATCACTATAAATCAACAATAAAAATGTAGATAAAAATACACCATTACTCTACAAATGAAACCCCATTGTATTCTATTTTCCTTGGGCATATAGTGTTTCCAACAAAGCGAACATCTTCCAAAATAACATTTATCACTTAATCACCAAATCATTTTCCTATACCAAGGGTATTCATTTGATAAGACATAAGAACCCAAATCATCTTATTATTGATAAATAAAATCATTTAACAACAAAAAATAGTCACATTAACCTAGGGACTTCACGTAGTCCAGTGGTAGGCGATAAATCCCAATCGCACTTTGGTTGTGGGTTCGATTCCCACAGCTTTGTCCGACGCGACGGGTTGTCACACGGTCTACTTGTTGTCCTTTTTCAAAAAATATATTTTATAATATTACCAAAATGAGATAAATTCCTCAAAATAACATAATTTAATCACAAATGTTATATCATACTTTGCATTTTTATCCCAAATTATAATAACTTATAATTTTCTCAAACCCCAATGATCATATAAAACCAAATGGTTATTTATACCTATATCCACAAGAGAAGAGACAATTCTTCTTCAAATATCATTCTCACATGGCAAACTGCGGGGTTACAAATACAAGAGAAAATTATTCCAAAGTACCCATCAACAAGGAGTGCTAATACTTTTTAAGTTTTTCTCCAACCATTTATTTCCACATATCTTCTTCTTTGACCAAGAAAATATCCTATAGAATAGGACATTCACTCGGGTAATGGCCAGGTCCCCTATATTTACGGCAAATGACTGTAAATGGACTCTTGGGACCATTTTTATCTTCATCCATAGTACTCTTAATTTTTCTTCGGCAATTCTTCACTTTATGTCCTTCCTTCCCACACGTAAAACATTTCATTGTCCCATTGAGACACTTTCCTGGGTGTCTCTTTCCACATTTCCTACATGATGAAAATTGAGGTTTCCTTTCTCCATGGTCTCCATTGCTGGAGATCTTATCATTTATCACCTTTCTCTTCCTTGTTGAGTCTGGGAGTTGGTTAATATATATGTTGTTGATCATATTTTTGGAAAACTGATTTGGCATAAAGACGATATCTTTTACGCCTATCAACATTCCATTTTTTTGCTCATTTCCACCACCATTCCCACCTTGTACATCATTCTCAAAGTCGCTATGACTTCCTTGGAATCCATCCATTGACTAAAACCAGAAAGCATTGTGTGAGTAATAGTAGTTGTAAAATCATTTAGAGATTAAAATGTCACCATATTCTCAATTTGAAACATATTAGGATTAACCAAGGTCATTTACTCCCATCTTATGTATATATTACTTAAATCAGTTTGTAAAGAAAATGTAAATTATCCTAAGCATATCCCCCGGGAGTGTCGTAACCAAGAGTGCAGCAAGGCCCGTTGTCGTGCACCAGTTCCCGTTCGAGTCTAGCTCAAAGCGGTGTTTTCGGGTTTTACCTTTAGGTACATCTGTGCCAGAGCCGCCTCTACCTGCTCGTATCCAGACAGGGATGTATTGCTTGGAAAACTCACAAAATCTCTACAATACCAAAATTCTCGGATGTTCTTTTATACTAATCCTCAAAGTTCATCTTAGGTATACGTGCTCTAATCAGAGTTTATCTAAATCTAGCTTCCAAGGTTTGTACTAAACTTCCTCTGATACCAACTGTAACGCCCCGACCCTAGTTACCTAGAGTCGGTGCATTATTACATAACATTGGCATGATCACGAGAAAGATCAAGTCTCGAAAGACCGATTAGTTTAGTAGCCTTGGAATAACTAGATACATCCATAAAATTTTACATTACATCATAAAAAAACATCTTGTCTTTATATCCCCTCATACTATCCCTGAAGGTCATTCATAAATTACTTCTTCATAATCCTGGGAAAAAATAAAACATTGAAAGGGGTGAGCTCAGATGCTCAGTAAGGATAACATTATAGCATAAGCTTTCATAAATAAGCATAAACACTTAAGGCAATTTATAACTAAAACAAAAGCCTTTTAAACTTGAACTTCAGCATAAAATGGAAAAGGTAAAATGAAATAATACCATTTACTTACTCACATGGATATTCTACTAGTCGAATGATCACATGCAATATCAATAACCACTTTCATAATGATGGAATGCATAATGCCAGACTATCATAACCACATAGCCAAGGCCTCGTGCCAAGACTACAAATAAGATTTTGCCAAGGCCTTGTGCCAAGACACTAGTTTGTCTCATGAGACCTACCGATGCATCGAGGAGCTATAGCGGGCTCCACCCGTCACTTATTAAGTCCAATGCATTCCTCATATGAACATGTTTAAACATAACATAAACATTCGTATTAAAACTAGCATACGAAATGTCAATACTTTTACCACAAACCATGAATGGTATAAAAACAGCACATCCACAGTCAAACATAACTCATTCGATACAATATGGAAGATTGTATTGTATCACATTAACCTCAATCAAGAATAATGAAGGATGTTGACATAGATGAAAATAATCATCAAAACTATTTGAGAGAAATATCCCCCTTTTCTTGAAAACATTTAAAAGTCACACTATTTGTCAAGAAGCCATTTAAAAGTAGATTTTTGAATCAAAGTGTCCCATACCAATTTGAAACTTTTTAAAAGGAGTTTTGATTTCTAAACATTAATGTCCATATAAATAAATCCTTAAAACCATTTTTAAAACATGGACATTAATGAGAAAGGTTTAGATGAATAAGTCTTTAAAACATTATAAAATGGTATTTTAGTTAGAGATTCTATCCAAAAGAGACACTTGAATAAAAATAATTGAGGTAATAAAAACTTTGTAATATCATGAGAATAAAGGGAATCATGATATACTATGTCAAAGTACATTATATACACCACATAAAAGTGATTTGGTGTATATCATCAAAGAAGTCTCAATGGAATGTAAATTGAGATGAAATCTCTCATAAAGGTTGTATCCTTAGGTTAAGGACAAATCAATGACATAATAATGTGTGACAAATATAAATACACTAAATATGATTGGATATTCAGTGTAAAACAATCAAAGGACATTCACACATATTCTTGTAAAAACAATACCAACGAATTGGATGTTTAACTCAACAAATGGAGAATGAGTTAAAATTACTCTTATCAAATTCATATCAATGACTTGAGAATTATCAATGGAGTGATTATGTGTATCAAACTTATATCCACAGGAAGGGGAGTGGAAATTATGACATAATCAAATGAATAGTGATTCCACACATAATCTTGGGGTAATATAATCAATGAAATATGCGTAAAGCCAAATGAGTGGAAATTGAAATTTCAAATTCCCTTATCGATTAGGTAACATACGAAACATACACCCATGAAAGAAGTATCATACCCTGATGATGTAAATACCCATAAATTAAGTATATTACACAATGAATGCAATCATGTGCAGTACACATACCCCACATGCAATAATTAAGTGGTGAATAATGGAAATCTCGTGAAATTAAAAGTGAGATAAGAAACCCCTTACCAAGTTAATCAACTGAGTCGTATGGCCAAAAGTTAATAACCACCAAATGATTTACAGAATAACATGAATATAAGAGAATCATGATAATATATATCAAATGGTCGTACACAATACACCACATTCAATAATTTAGTGGCGAACAATGGAAATCTCACGGAATTGAAAGTGAGATAAGAGAATCCCTTACTTTGTACTTTTTCCTTGGTCGATGGTAGTTTTACCTCCTGTATAATGGTGAAATAATTGTTATTGAATTATACAACAATCATTTACTTTAATATGATATCATATATGATCTTTTAACATTGATTTGTTAATAATATCTTAGAATTATCGTCATTTCGGGTGTTAACGGGTTCATTTTACTTTATATTCTTTGTTATGTGAGCCATATTCGTTATTAATGGGATGTATATTATTCATATCCAGAATGATATCAAGTCCTTAGATACTATTTTTAAATCATCAAATGATAATTATACCTGAATGGATATGATGGACAATGAATCTCATCGCGTTCGTGGAGACAGTAGTCCGCACGAGCGACAATATCATTCTTTTGATATTAAAATAATATATAATTGGATTTTATATCATATGTACAGAATCATTATCATGTTATATTTATTATTTACATGAATAACACATCATTATTATACCCATCCAAGTAATAATACATTGAATAACAATTACACCACGACGTGGAGACGGTAAGCCGTACGTACGCACGTATGGTGACATGTTATTCAAAGGATGGATAGAATACTGAATATGGTTGTACCATATTTATAATAACATCACAGTATATATATGATACTGGAGTTATTATTTTATAATGGAAATAACAAAGAAAAAGGAAGTGGAAGAAGAAAGGAACTTGAAAAGGGGTGGTGAAAACATTACCTCTTCTTCGGGTTCTTCCTTTTGATTTGATCAAAAGGGCTCCTTAGGTTGGCTTTCTGATCAAACTAAGGCCTCTAGGTTGTAGTGAGGGAAGTTGAGATAGTATTTGGGCAGGGTGTGGCCGAACCAAAGTGCTTTGAAGGTGTTAAGAAATGAGAAGGAGGAGTGCCCTTTTATAATAGGGGTGAGGGGCACCTTTGGAAAAGCTAGAGATATTAGTTTATAATAAATTCATATTCGGTTTCCAATGGCTCCAAAGTTGACTATTCAAAGGTTAAGGTGGGGATGGGTCGAAAACAACTCAACCAATAGAATTTAGACTGGTTTGGGTACTTATATTAACCTTATCTTTAAGTATTAACTCTAAGTTAATTAGTTTTACTTTTACAATGTCTCTTTGTATTTTTATATTATATGGTTAATAAACTTACCATATACATACAAGAGACCCCCAAGTGGTCCATTAATGATACACCTATCATGAAATAAGTCTCTTGGCCGAACCTTAGATTTTTAGGAATTTAATATCAATTAATAATATAATATTTGTTTTAAAAACTCTTTTATGTCAATTTTGACACTATTCAATAGTTGATTTTTGTGAAACCCATAAAAGATTGATTAATTAGAACAAAGTAAATTAAATCAATACTAATATATCATATTATCCTAGAAAAGTATTTTAATTCATTAAAAGTTTTATATTATATTTATTTGGGTATTTTTAATATCAATTATTTTTATTTTTCACTATTATAGTAATTACTACATCATCATTGTGTCATAAATAAATTAAATTATATAATGTCTAAAAATTATAAATAAAATATCATTATGTAGAAAATCTTTTTATATTCCTAAAGAATATTTATAATCTAAAATCCAACATGTATAACCCTCTGTAACAATTGTTTTGTTAAAAGATATATGCTTGTGTCATTTTTGTATTTATTTTAACTTAATTAAAATAAAGTGTAATTATCACTTACAAGTGGATCCATGGGGTCCCAAAATAGACCCGAAGATTCCCATGGTCGACCATGTATCAACCAATAGGGTTAAGACACGTTTTAGGGTAATTTAGTATTATTATAATATTATTTTTAACCCTTATTTACCGGATTTACCCTTAACCATGATAAATAAAATATTTACCGCAGTAATTATTCAAAATGTCTAAAAATAAAAGTTACCTATTTAAAAAATTTGAAAATCCTGATTACAAATATGGAATCCATTTTTCTAAATTCAAAACACAGAAGTGGCGGAAATTAATTTAAAATTAATTCCCGCTGTCAAAACAAAAAGCGTGTTTTTAAGAGATAATAACTATCAAAAGATTGACACTTGTTTATGTTCGGTTTAATTTTAAAATTATATCCAATGACCAAAATTATATTAAATGGTAAAAATATATTCTAAATATAATTTAAAACAACTCAAATTCATAATTTATCACTATTAATTATTTTGATTAAAAAAGTTGTTTTTAATTAAAATTTAGTAATTTTCACTACTCATCAAAATATGAAAGTTATCCAAAAAGTACCAAAATTTCACCCTAGGCTAATTTCGATATTAAGAATCCAAAAATGAAGTCCATTTTGAGAGATAGAATTTATAAAATATCAAAAAGTAGGTATTACTATTCATAACGGGTAGTTTGATTGGTTATGGTGTGTTAAAATCTCGAAGTTGTGTACAATGCACGCCATTGCATTATTCGAAAGGAAACATACCGAGGAAACATGGGGTGTTACTTGCCTCTTGCAAGAAAAGATAGGGGCTTACACCAAGGTGGCTTCCCTTCCCCCTTGGACAAATTCCACTCCCAGGAGGAAGATATCATTCCCTGTGGAGACCAGGGGGCATGGAGAATGTCCAAGGTGGGAGAACCCCACGTGAGAGGCACAAGGCGATGTCATAGTTCAATGTCATGTGTTGAGGACGAGGGTGCATGGAAGTTTAACGTCCTGTAGCTCAGACGAGGTGGGTTTACTTCACACCCCTAGGATATATATAGGTGGGACCCTCTGATCCTTATGGGAGGGAAGGCACCGACAATGTCGTGGTATAGGGGTGTCGCGGAGCGAACCATCGAGGGGTCCACATTAGCGTGGAACTGCAATGTAACAATTTCTATTAGCGTGCCTATGCGAAGAAGCATTATGCGAAGCAACTCTACAGGTGGTATCATCTAGGGGACTTTGAATTCACATTGTGAAAACCTGGAGGGTCGCACAAGAAATGGAATTTCAAAGCATAGGGGTCCGTAGGCAGGGGCCTTGTGGAGATCTATTGCTCCACGTGGCGAAGGGAACTTGCGAAGGGGTGTTCTTCTCCAAGTGGTGTGCCCTAGCCATAGCATGGGGTGGAGGTGTAAATAGGAGGTACTTCGTGAAGTGGAAGGGCACTCACAGAGCATGGTCTCTCAGAGCAAAGGTTCCTCGCAGAGAAAGGTGTCAGGAAGCAATGTGCATCACGAAGTACAGTGATCCTGTCTTAGAAAATTGATCATGCATACATGAAGGGTGTTTCACGAAGCATAAACGCTCTGTGATGACTCGGGTCCCCTTTGGGATCCCCTTCCTTCACGAATGCCCTTAGGCTTCGTGAAAGGCATCCCTCTCAGAAGCGGTGATCAAAACGAGACAATGGGGAGGAACTTATTTAAGCGGAACTACCTTTCATAGCTCATGGTTCACCGAGAGGAAGAATGTTATCCGATTCGGGAGCTGAGAAGCTGAAAGGTCATATTGTCCATCTTGAGAGATCTGGGGGAGCCCAGTATTTATAGGCAAGAGGCGCCATAGAGTGGAGCTCACATAGAGTGAAGAGGGGATATGTAGCTTCATGGTGGGCTTGCGAATGTCAAATTGGTTCACGGAGCGTCCCACCTCCTCTGCTTCACGGCAGGTTCGCAAACGTCAAATCCGTTCACGGAGACTCCCGCCTCCTGTGCTTTGCAGTGGGTTAGCGAACATCAAATCTGTTCGTGGAGCATCCTGACTCCCTTGATTCGAGGCGGCCGTAGTGTTGGGGGGACTCCATGAAGTGGCTTTACAAGGTTTTTTGTGGGTCCGTCATGGGGCCTTTTCTTCATCCCGAATTTGGGCGCCAACAAATGCCCCCCCTAGACTTGGAGCCGCAGAGAGATCAAGGGTCGAAGTCTAAGGTAAATCGCCAAAATCCTTGGCCGTTAGCGGTGCTGACTCACGACAAGGGCCCATGGGGCAGATCAGGAATGCGGGGGCCGAGCGCGTAATGAAGCTCTGCACGGACTGGACGCTCCACGAATCTCCAATAGCCGTCGCCTATAAATAGGCGGTATGCCCTCTGTTTTTTCCTTTCCTTTGTCCAAAATTTTGTCATCTTGGGCTCTCAATTCATGAAGATCTACATACTATGTGAGTGGTCTCTACGAATCTAGGATTCGCAGGGCACAACAAGTCCTCGCCTCCACGTTTTCGCTCTGTGATCCGGCTTTGAAAGCTGAGGCAGTGCCCTGCAAACAGTCTTCGCGAGCGGACTTCATGAACGAGCTTTGCGGACGATCTTCGCGAACCAGCCAAACAAAATACCATGTTCCAAAACCAAATGGCCCACCAAGAAGCTGCCCTGGGGGTCCTTACAGATGTCGCCTGGAGGGACAAAATGGCGAACAATCTTGGGCTGGGGGAGCTTGTCCGGAGCCAGTCGGACCAAAGTTCTTTGGTGAAGCTACTGTCAGAGAGCCAGAAGAATTACCCGTTGTGCAGGAGGTTGCCTCTGTATGGATTCGGGATGAGGGATGACGTCTTTATCTCTACAGCAGGTAGGGATGAGCCATCTTACTGGTTCTAGATCACACCATGTCAGCACCGATGGTTCAAGGCACCCGATGGTCATGCCCGGGAGGACTTCACGCCTATCACCGTCGACTGCCTGTACAATCATCTAAACAAAATCGATGGTATGCCATTGCAGCCAGAGACATCCCCTCCCCTGTACCGAACCATCCTTAAGGAATCACTGGGGAACTAGAAGATGTTGTGGTCCAAGGAATGGAACCTGCGCTAGGGAATAAACTTTATGGACGATTGGGCTTGGGCCTATTGGGTAGGTGCCTCGTGCGAGGAGTTTGGGGTGGAGCTAAGAAGAGTGGGCTTGTATGTGGAAGCTTGGGGTTCTCAGTTCTATATCTACCAGTTGAAACAGCTAATGCTGGAGCTGTTGAGCTGATGGTCACCGAGGGACAATACATTCCACCTGCATCACAGCGAGGTCGGCATCAGCCTATGGGACGTGCATTAGTTCTCGGGGGACCCAATACTGGGGGTAATGTGTGAAGAACTCCTCCTGGCCATGGGCGCATGGGAGGATTCGTAGTAGATGCCAAGTCTGGCAATGGCATTGATGGAGCTCGTGCTCGGGGAGGACAAGAAGGCCATGAGGGATGTCCAATTAAAGAACTGGTTCAAGATGTTTTTTGAACTTCCCAAAAAAATGGCAGTTCCCGGAGAGCCCTCAAACAAGCCCAAAGGGTTCTTGGAGTATGGAAAACTCATACTGGTGGATGATAGAGGATTGCCAGTGGAAGACCTGGGGGTTCAGTGTCAGCACTGAACAATGACCAATAGTCAGGCTGGCGTAATTCATCACAACTCTCATCTGCAGTTGGATCTTGCCGGTGAGAGATACAAACATGGAAGTGTAGCCAATAACATTCATCCTAGAATCCATATTGGTGATAGTAGGGTGGTTCAACCTAGGTTTCCCGATGGTCTCCAAGTTGTACAAAATTTTGTGGCACAAATGCTAGGGGAAAAGGCCACAGAGGGTATACAGGCCATTCCACCTCCAGTATGGATGGATTGCAGTGCACATCCTAGGGATTTATGAGTATCTGAACCCCATCTCGCCACCAGGGTTAGACTTCCGTCCCTCGATCTTGAATGCGGTGGGGAGATTTCCCACTAAGTTGATAGCACCGTCGGTTCTGAACCGGCTGTGGAGGGTGGATGAATTCCAATTCCACCCATTCCCATTGATGACAGGGGCCTTCACTGACGACGGCCAGGAGACAAAAGAGCATCAGGTCTACCTCCTGGCCTTTCGAGGTGGAGTCCTGGTGGCCAGGGTGGAATGCGAGTATCTCTGGGAGCCGTACACCCCACACTAATTCGCCCGGAAATTCCGGTGCTTGCAGTGGATGACCCCGTAGGTTTACCTGAGGGTGCACTCCAAGGAGCATCCGTGTGTGATGAGGCAGATGTGGATCATGTTCACACGGGAGGACGGGAAGATGCGGAATGCACTACCTCCCCTGACTGCTATCGTTGGGATGGTGAAAGAATACACCCATAGTTGGGAGGCGGCCTACCCAAGGGAGATACTGAAGCGGCCAACCGTCCTAGTTAGTGAGGGTGAGCTTCCTCGATCTCGGGGCCCAGGCCGAAAGGAAACAAGGGCATCCCATAGTGGCAGGGCTGTTATAGCAGCGGCACCCACACCAATTGTGGAGGGTGCAATGGTAGCGGATTCGGCAGCGGCCGCATAGCCGGTGGTCCCAGGAGGACAGAGTCATTCAGAGGGGTGGCCACCGAGGGGATTCCGCAAGATTTCTACTCAGGCCCCGGCGAAACGACTGTGCCACATTGACATGCTAAAGAATGATATCTTGTCAGAGACCTGGGACATCTGGGAAGACGTTCAGTAATTCCTTGGCCCATCCAAGTTATGGAAGCACCTAAACCGCCTCAGGATGGACTTGCCGGGAATTGGTATCATTAAGGCCAGTTTTGCAGTATCGCAGGCTGAGGTAGAGTAATACATAGCTGAGATGGAATACTTTATCCACATTCGGGGTGCCCTACACCCGATGAATGACCAGGTCAAGGTGTTATTGGGTTGTACGGTCCTTCTGCAGCTGTCAACTGCTGACCTGAGGGAGCGCTTCCCCCTCCTGGAAGAACCAGATGAGTCCTCCTAGGGAAATGAGGCCGGTAGAGAGAGTCCACCAGAGGAGGGTGAAGTCAGTGACCAATCCTTTGATATTTAAGAATTCACAGAGTCCCTTGAGGTGAAATCCCAAGTTCCTTCTTCAGAGTCTCCCCTTGGGTTACTCTTGATTCCTTATCATCATTTTCACTGTGCAGGAAGACATTGTTCATAGACCTCATTCTCTCCCCTCAGCGGGTGCCGACACGGGACTTTCAGGGTCCATGCTCATGGATGCACCAATTTCCATGTCTGGAAATGCTAGGATAGCCAAGGAAGCTCTCTCGGAGTCTCTGGATCTACCAACCATATAAAGGGGGCCGCGTCTTGGGGTTCCGACGACATCAGCCCAGAAGAGAGACGAGGGATTTGACCTCTGTATGTCTTCTGTAGCGAATTCACAACTACTGTCCCCCAACCACGTTAACTGACATTCATGCCCCCTACTTGGCGTGTACAGTCCTTCAATTGTCCTGGGCTGCTGGAGAGAAGTTGGTTGGGGTTTCTAGTAGCGCCATTCCCAGGGGAATGCCAATGGTTGTGGTGGTGGATATCCGACCTGACAGACCTGAAACACTCTCAATCACTGGAGGGTATGATAGTGGGGCGACATCCAAGATTATCGAGGTGGGATCTGATGATGAGGATCAAACAGAAGATTTAGGCCCTGCCACGCCCAATCCGACGCCAGATGTGGACCTGAACGAGGAGTTCCTGGGGGCATTCCATACATACGAACCTACCAATCATGCCGACTAGGATGAGACAGCCTCTGACAAGGAGGAAAACAAAATATTACATTTCTGATAGTGAAATATGATCACACACTTCATCAATAACATCCCCCATGAACTATGGTTGGATGAGATGGACAGACTTCGCTTGCGACTGCGCGAACTGTGTGTCGGGGGAGTGGATGCCCAGCACCCTCACATGCTCGTCCGAGATATTATAGAGGATAATATTCAGGATTATGAACGTGGCCTTGGTGTGGGTTGGTAGTAGAGGAAGGCGGTGAACATTATAAGGCTCTGGGAGACCGAAATCGAGGTAGAATGGTTGCAGGCCCGGGTGGATGAGCATTTCGCTTCTCTCGATGCGCAATCAAAGCTCGTCTCGCGGATAAAAGTTCATCTAGCGGAAGACGAAGAGGGATTGATGCGGGATTTTGGGGATATGATCGCCATCTATGCCGACATGGAGCGAGTGCAGATTGCGGCCAATGAGTTGAACCCTCTTGCTGTTGAGGAGGAGCGGGAGGTAAACAAGCAACATCAACTCTGGGACTCCACCAGCCAGGGGGTGGTGGAGCTACAACGTTCCGTTGACGAGGTCAATCTATCCGTGGGGGGAGTTTACCCCTAGGTAATATAATGATTACAAACCCTTAAACATACTTTCATTATTTTATTTTTTGAAGGTCATAGAACGCATTAGTTCCGTTGTTTGAATTGGTTTATTTCATCCTTATGATGTTCGCAGAGCGTCCAACAACAAATCCCTAAGCTCACGTGGGTTACGCCCGATGTGAGAAACAAGGGATGGCCACTCATCACCGCATTAAAACGTAGGACTGAAATCCAAGATTAGGGCATCCAGGGATTGGATAAACGTTCCGTACATCCCGGAAGAAATGGGAGAGACCAGACTAGAGAATTCAGCTCTCAGAACAACCAAAATACTATTTTACTAGCGCACTCTTGGGCACAAACGGGGTAACACCAGGGGCACTAAAATATATCCTAATAGATGGGAATGGGAAGTGTGAATCATGATACCCAGGATTCAGAACATTGTGGGGTTGGCATGACAATAATGAATGGTTTTTGATCGCATTTTAAAAATAGTGTTCTTATTGCATTAGCCTGGAACGGGGACCGGCAAATGATGGTCAACCATTGACCATGTTCAAAACACGGGACCTGTCACAAATGTCATCTGTTAGTCTTCCGGAACGTTGGCCTAGGACTATAGGCGGGCCATAGGCTAAGTATCCATACTGTTAGGGGGGTCCTCCAGACATGAAAGAGGAAGAGGTTCTGGATAAGGGGCACAAAAAGCATGGAATGTGGAGTGAGGGTTTGATCGAAAAGAATCCAACACTCTTGAAATTACGCCACCATGGTGGAAGCACATTAGGTGGACGCATCGGTCTGATCATGGATCATTCTTTATTTTAGACAGGGCCTCTCTGGCAAGGGGGTTGTCTCTTCCCAATTTCATTTTGGGGCATCCCGAACTTGTTTGGGGTAAGGTCGCAGTTACGCGGTTCCTCACAAGGAGTCAGGCCATGGGACATTAATGGGGAGGAATAGGACTTACGATTCATGTGGCTGGAACCTAGGTGAAATACCAGGGTGTCTCTACATATCCCATGAGGATGGGAATCAAGCTATATGTAGTTCTTGAGGCACAGTTTAATGTCATATAGGATGAGGAGAAGCCTGGTTGTGTCAGTACACATCCCACCAAAACTACTAAACCCACGTGAGTCATGCTTGATGTGGGAAACAAGAAGTAATGGGGGAATATACTAACACCAGAAGGGGAATGTTAGGGTAAAGGGACACTCATTTAATGTCGGCCCAATGATGCTAACTCGTCCATGTAGTGCACCTAGACGCGCAAATAGGTGAAGCTGAGTATGTCAGAATTCCACTTGAACATGAGGAAGTGGAAATGCATGAATCATGATGATCGCTATCTAGATCACAATGATGGCGGCATGGTGATGGAGGATAACTATTGACCATGGCGGAAATGCAGCATCCATATCGAATTAGCCTGGAATGGGGACATACAAATGAGGGTCGACCGTTGACCATGTTCAAAACACTGGACCTGTCAAAAATGTCGTCCTAGATCCTTAGGGACGTTGGCCCAAAACGATAGGAGATCCTTTAGGCCCAACATCCATGGAGAGCCCTTAATCCTAGCATCCATGAGGTCTGAGGGTCCTTTTGGATGTGGAAGAGGATGAGGAACTAAATAGCGAGCCCACGAAGCTTGGACATCTAACGAGAGGAATGTCTCCATTAAAATTCCACACTTCGGGCTCTTTGTCAAAACACATCTGAATAAAAAAATAAGTTGAATTAGATAGAGGGAGTCAAGTCCCTTCCCATAGGGAGATCTTAGTTTAGGGTGGTAGAATTTGGACCATGGATGGGAGGAAACATGGGAGACTCGTGGTGAGTAATTACAAAAACCCGACGTGAATGGGAACTAGGGGTCCCGACCACAAGGTGTTCCTTGGGAGAGGTTTTAGGTCAAGGGACCGAAAACGAGACATGAGATGGGTTGAGTCAAAGTGAAAAGGCATTCCTATATACCCCATGAGGATGGGGATCAAGATGCACGTAGTTCTTGAGGGGGGGGGGGTGGGCACATTAAGGTATTAGTGCCAGAGAAAAAAGGGGTGTTGGGGTGTGGCCCTCGTACCAAAAGAAGCAGTATTTGATAAATCTTGTATATACTTAAGGTGAGTGTTTTCTTTGTGAAGCAATAGACCTAGGGTAACAGGCCCTTGCATTGCCACAAGAATCAAGCCATAGTAGGCATTGAAAAATGGTATGGCGCACGACCAATACCAAACATGGCATCTCTTTGGGAGAGGACGTCACAATGCAGTTCCATTTATTGTCGTGCATCCAAGACAATAATATCACAGTTTAGGGTCTTGTGATGGGACCAAGCATGAATTTTAACGTCATGCAGCACAGACATAGTAGATACTATGCTAGGAAGGGAATGTTTACGGTGCAATAATGCATACCCAACATGAATGGGGACATGATCTCATATCACACCATGCACAATTATGAGAGGGGAACCTCGGGCCAAGGGGCACAAATAGATGTATGAGGGAAAGGGGAAGGATAAACAAGCTCCCAAATGAGCTGGTCCTGAAAGCACAATGTCTGGGTGACCCCGGGTATCCCATAAGGATGAGGATCTAGACGCACATAGCCCTTAATGAAGATCTTAGTTTATGGTTTTAGAGCATGGACCATGGGAGCCCTGAAGGATGTCGTATTGCAGCTTTGTCACCTTGACGTGCAGAGGTGCATTGAGGGGAAGATCCAAGAGTGTCGAGATTCCACCAGGACATGATGGAGTGGAACATAATGTGAATCATGCAACCAACATTCAAGGCCTGAAGGGGATGGCGTGATGATGGAGTATTATTGCTAACTATGTTCCCAACACAGTATCATGTCGCATTAGCCTGAAATGGGTACAAACAAATGAGCATCGACTTCTGACCATATTCGAAATGTGGGACTTGTATCAATTTGTTATCTGAAAACCCTCAGGGGCATTGGCCTGTAACAGTATGAGAGCCCTTAGGTGTGGTATCAATTTCGTTCTTGGGGGTCCCTCTGGGTGGGATAGATAACGAAGGCCCGAATGAAGGGACGAAGCTTGACAAGTGGAAGGAACTTGCCTAAGTTGAATCTGTCACTCCAGGTCCTAGACCAAAGTACTCCTAACACATTGGAAAACAACTTCAAGGGGTTGAGGGACTCAACTTGTGGATGACCAAGATATGGAGGATTCCTGGGAGAAGGGAGGCATGGTTTGAAAAACCCAAAGCGAAGGAGGGCATAGCCTTGTACCACAACTATATACACCCCTCGTGGAGAGGGATAGGACAAGGGGCCTAGGTGACTAGGAGATCGGGAGATCTATAAGAGGTGGGTTTGTACCTAAAATTTAAATGTTCAGTCGATCCTACGTATCCCGTCATGATGGGAATCAAGCGACACATAGTTCTTGAAGACACCCGGGGGTAAGATAGCCTATAAATAAAGGGGGGTGTATAGAATGGCGAACAACCCGATGTAAATGAGGACACAATCCCACACCACACTGTACAATCTAATAAGAAAACCTGGGGTTAGGGCCTGAGAAGGCCAAGGGGCCTAATGATGGGCCTCAGTCAGGAAGGCCAGACTAGTTTGTAGTTTAACCTCTTGCTGTGCGGACGAGGGCCAGGGGCTCGGGAAGGCCAAGGGGCCTGAGGCTGGTCGTCGGTCAGGAAGGCCTAACCATTTTTTAGTTTAACGTCTTGAAGTGCGGATAAGGGCCATGGGACTGAGAAGAACAAGGGGCCTAAGGTTGGGCCTCGGTCAAAAATGCCTGACCAGTTTGTAGTTTAACATCTTCCAGTGGGGACATGGGCTAGGGTCCCGAGAAGGCCAAGGGGCCTGAGGCTGGGCCTCGGTTTGGAAGGCCTGACCGGTTTGTAGTCTTACATCATGCTGTATGGACGGGGGCCAGGGAAGGTCTCATCCAGGGATATGTACGACACGATGAGCAACCCGACGTGAATGAGGACATAATCCCACACCACGTTGTACAATCCTAGAAGAGAGAACCCAGGCCGGGGGCCCGAGAAGGCCAAGGGGCCTGAGGTTGGGCCTCCGTTAGGAAGGCCTGACCAGTTTTTAGTTTAACATCTTGCAGTGCGGATGAGGGCCAAGGGCCCGTGAAGGCCAAGGGGCCTGATGTTGGGCCTCTGTCAAGAAGGACCGACTAGTTTGTAGTTTAATGTCTTGCAGTTAGGACGGGGTCTAGGGAAGGTCTCATCTGAGGATGTGTACGATACAGTGAGGAACCCAATGTGAATGAGGACATAATCCCACACCATGTCATAAAATCCTAGAATAGAGAACCCAAGATGGATTGATGGTCATACACCCTCTTGTATGGTTATTGTCTCATCACAACTCCAAAGCCCACGTGAGAGGTGCTCAGTGTGGGAAACAAAGAGCCAGTCTTGGATATCTCCATCCAACGGGGCCTGATAGCTTGCATCACCTGAAGGGTGTGCTTCTCTTAGATAAAATGGGGCAGAATGAACTACTACTCTCAATTTTTGGGACATATTGGGGTGGTCCTAACGATCCAAGATGACTGTTGACCATGTTCGAAAACAGCATGCCTATAGTGACCTGAAATTAGAGCAACAAACGAGCATCGACTGCAGAACATATTCGCAACAACGGACTTGTATCAATTTGTTGCCCGACACCCTCGAGGGAGTTGGCCCGTAGTGGTAAGAGATCCCTTAGGCCTAGCATCCTTACCATTCACGGGCCCTTCCAGATGAGGAAGGTGATGGAATCCCATTCAAGGAGTGGGTGAAGCAAAGTTGTATCCATCTATAAAAGAGGAGAACGTCTACAAGGAGTGGGAAGTACGGCCTGATCAAGGCTAGATCGACGTGAATTGGGGAAAAAGTAGGCACCCTGCCATATGTATTGACCCGAGGGGAAGATTCTGGAATTTGGGCTAGGCCAATAGACGAAATGTCTGGGCATTCCTACGTATCCCATGCGGATGTGAATCAAACCATAGGTTGTTCATGAAGGCCATGCAGTTTAACATCGTGCAATGAAGACGTGAGAGGATAGAAAAATGGGAGGGGGGACATGGTGTGAACATTATAACCCTCGTATGAGTGGGACTAAGTAAGCCTACTCTATATCATGTAAGGATCCTCTGAGGAATATATACCCATGGGGAATAGTCAAAGAGAAGAGAACATGGTTGGGATCAAGATGAGGCGTCTGAGCATTCTTACGTATCCCATGAGGATGGGAATCATGCCTTACAGAGTTCTCAATATGCAATTTAACGTCATGCAGGATGATGCATAGTCTAAAGTAATGCAGGACCAGACATTTTAAGTTCATGCAGGACCGACATGCAGTTTAGGGTCGTGTAGGACCATCCAGTTTAAGGTTGTGCAAGACCATCCAGTTTAAGGTCATGCAAGACCCTGGGGATTAGGAATAGTATTGCTTGAGAACTTGGCATTGGTGTGAGGAGTTATGCACTCACCATCCATGGTCACCAAGGAGTATGATCCATTCGGGTAAACCCTGTGGACTATGTAAGGTCCTTCCCACTTGGGCTCTAACTTGGGTGGTTTCCTGCCAGAGATCATTGGCGCTCGGAGGGCCAATACCAGGTCACCTTGTAGAAAATAGTGGAGGCAAACCTTCTTGTTTATGACTCTAGCTATATTATTTTGATGCCTTTACATATTTTTCAGTGCAAAAATCCTATTTTCATCAAGTGCTTCCAATTCAGTTAGACGAATTTCGGCCACCTCATCTGGCTTCTGCTGGTCATAGACTGTAGTGCGTAACGATGGAAGCTGGATCTCGATGGGTAGGACAACCTCAACCCAATACACCAGGGAGTATTGAGTCACCTGGGTAGAATTGTGAGTCGTCGTCCAATAAACCTAGAGGGTGTTTGAGAGCTTGTCCGGCCAAATGTTCTTGTTTTGGACAACTATTTTCTACAAAATGTTAGAGAGGGTTTTGTTTAATGCCTCGACCTATCCATTTTCCTACACGTGATAGCGGGGGGTATGGTTTGAATGGATATTGTACTTGGCATACAATTTATTCATCTTAGTCACTCGGAAGTTGGTGCAATTATCGGTGAGGATAGTGTGAGGAACTCCAAACCGGTGGATGATGTTGGATCACACAAAGTCAACAATGGAATGATCCTTGACATCCCTGAGTAGAACTACCTCTTCCCACTTTGAAAAGAAATCCATACCGGTCAGGATAAACCAGCACTAGTGAGATGTCGCCGGTGGGTATGGTCCCAAGATATCAAGTCCCCACACCGCAAATGGCCAAGAATACTTGGTGGAGTGGAGAGGTTCTGGATACCGATGCAGGAAATTATCATGAACTTGGAATGCGTGACATATCATGGTGAACTCGATACAATCGTGGATCATAGAGGGCTAGAAGTACCCCAGTCTCCAGATCTAATGGGACAGCTTTGGCCTAGCCTGGTGGGCACCGCAGGAACTGGCATGAACCTCTTCATGTCCTAAGAAATCTCGACTCCTTGAATGAAATGGAGGAGAACATTGTTGAAACTGCGCTTATAGAAGATCTTCTCAAGACTGGGACCACTCTGGAGGGTAAACTGCAGCGCACGACATCGGATTCGCTCGTGCGCAGCCTGATCAGCCGGGAGGCAACTATTTTTGAGATTCTCAACAACAGGGGCTCCCCAGTTGGGAGGCATTTCAACCACTGCATTTGATGAAACTGGGGCTCCTGACGTCGATGATCCAGTGGTAAGATGGATTACTCGCCATCCATCTTCATCCTCTTAGGTGACGGGGGAAATGACTCTCCGGTGTGCCACATGTATAATCAGATCACCCTTCATGAGCTCTGAAAGTGACGCAGCTAAGCTGGCCAAAGCTTCCGATCGACCATTTTGTGACCGAGGGACATGGGTATCCTCCGGTCGAGAAGGGAACTGAGCCATTAAATTGAGGGTGCACTCCAACAACAACATGAGCTCTGGCTTCTTGACAACATAGTCACCATTTACTTGCATGATGACTAGTTAGGAATCCCCATTCATGTGCAAATGGGGCATATCGATCTCAAGGGCCAGCTCGAGGCCAGTGATGAGAGCATGATACTCTGCCTCGTTGTTGGTGCAACCTTCTGACAAGTGTAATAAGTATGACAGAGCTGCTTGCACCGGGGTGATGAAGACGATGCCCAATCCCACTCTATTGCGCCTAAGATCGTTGAGCCTCCTACTAGTGGGGATCCGAGAGGCACCGTTGAAGGGAGTTTTCCAACATGGGACGACATGATGGACTGAGGGGATTGACTCATCAGCAAAATCCAGGTCCAAGGACTAATCTGTGGAGGTTGGATGGGCAGCTAGGAAGTCTGCCAATGCTTGCCCCTTGATAGCCTTCTATGGCACGAACCATATGTCAAACTGCTGCAGGGGTACCGCCAACCTCGCTAGTCGTCCAGTCAACATGGTGTGTTTCAGAATGTACTTTAGTGGGTCTACCCGAGAGACCAACTGTAACTCATGGTACTGCAGGTAATGCCACAGTTTATGCACCGCAAACACGAGTGCAAGGAAGCTCTTCTCAATGGGGGGAGTGTCTGGTCTCCATATCGAGGATCATGTAGATGAGGTAGTAGAGATTGTTTTATGTCCCCTCGTTGTTCTTCTGGGTGAGAAGGGTGCCGAGGGAAAATTCCAGGGTAGTGACATAGAGGACTAGCGGCTTGCCGGAGACGGGTGGCATCAAGACCCGAGGCTGGAGAAAATATTACTTGATTTCCTCAAAGGCGGTCTGGCACTCCTCGTCCCACTCATAAATGGAGCCTTTCTTCATGAGCCTAGAAAAGGGCTTACACTTGATATCCAGATTTAAAATGAATCAACATATGTAGGCTAAGTGGCCTTAGAGACCTCGAATCTTCTGAATATTTCTCGGGGGAGGCATCTGGCTGATGGCCCTGATCTTCTCTGAGTCGATCTCGATTCCTCAGTACCTGAAAAAAAAAAGCCAAGAAACATCCCGAAGGTGACCCCAAAGGCACAATTAAATGGGTATATCTTAATGTGGCATGACTGGAAGAAGCCGAACACTTTCTCAAGATCCTTGATATGGTCCTGGCACTAGTGATATTTGACCACCAGATCATCCACATAGCATTCCACCAATGTGATAAGGATTGGATTAAATATGCGATGCATAGCCTACTGATAGGTGGAACCTACATTATTTTCATCAAAGGGAATAACCTGGTAACAGAAAGTACCTTGGGGAACACTGAAGTTCGTGGAATCTTCATCCTCAGTGGCCATCTGGATCTGATTATATCTATAGTAACCATCCATGAAGGAGAGGGCTTGGAATTCAGTCGTAGCGTCAATCAACAATTTTGTCACAGGAAGGGGAAAATCATCATTCAGATAGTGTCAGTTGAGATCGCGGAAGTCGATGCAGACTCTGGTTTATCCATTCTTCTTCATGACTGGCATGATGTTGGCTGACCACTTTGGGTACTAGACCTCCTTGAAAAAGTTGGCTCTCATGAGCTTGTCAAATTCAATCTCGACCATGGCACCGTGAGAACAATGCATCTTTCTGGGATGCTGCTCGAACCTGTGATGGATTTTAAGGAGACCAAGGCGGTGGAAAGCTACATGGGGATGTAGTCTTGGCATCTCATCGTAACTCCGGGTGAACACATCATGATGTTGCTTAAGGAATTTCACGCACCGCTACTGCTTTTCGAGGGACATGGAGGCACTGATCAATGTGGGTCTCGGATCTTCCTTACTACCAAGGTTCACCTGTACCAGTTCATCGACCATGTTAGAGACGCCTTCTTCAAAGGTAGGGTAGAACCCTCTAGATCATCTTCTCTACTTATAGAGGAATATTCCACGGGGGAATTTGCTTCCGAGACACCAGACCCCGATGGGATGCTAGTGCCGGCTTGAGAGGAAGTGGTCATCATATCAGGAGACTCATGCGCCACTGAGACCATAGCGATGAAGGCAGTTGATCCAATCCCATCTACTCTCCAGTCCATGGGGCCCCACATGATAACATCCAAGCAGTAGTGGTGTGTCAGCTTGAGCCAGTTAATTCCAGCCTGACAAAACAGACACGTATGATGTACCACTGTTTCCATGTGCTGGACGACCCGATACTATACATGGTTAGGAGGTTCTGGGATCACCCGAGCTTGGTTTGTGTAGGAGTATGAGTTGATTTTCTTCTATCACTTGGACTTGGGAATATGACTTCCTCTTGTACCCGAAACGACAAACCACTGCCCCATTTCGGGGGTCGTGGCCCCTAACAGATGGATATGGGAGATGTAGGCATCATCTAGACCTGCCTAGGGATCACTTGTGACCAGGGTGGGTTCAACCTCACTTTCCAAAATCTACTTATTGTTTCTCTTGTAATAGTTAGCTTCCAGATAACGGGCTTCACAAGTGGTGAAAGGGGATGCATCACCTAAGATTAAACCTACTAAAACATTAAGGGAGTACTTGAGGAACTTGTGATTTGATGAGGGAACCACCATGTGTAGGAGAAGCAATGGTCTACCCATCAATGCATTGTACACGGTGTCCTGGGAGACAACCGTAAATTCAGTACTGGCAACTAAGACACCAAACTGAATCATAAAACAAATCTTTCCGACTAGGGTCTGTTATGTACTGTAATATATCTAGATCCTTAAATCAGATGGAGTCAAGCCATCTTCAGATAACCCTAGCTTCTGAAGTGTTTGTGTTGGGATAAGGTTGATACCGGAACCGGTGTCAATGAGACAACAACGAACCTCTACACCATTGAATTGTACGGTGATGTACAGCGGGCAGATTTGCCCCTATATGGGAGAGCCTTATTCTTCTCTTGGGAATGAGATGATGGCCTGACATTCCGTATCCTCAACTGCTTCAGCATGGAAGGATTCTGCAGCTACTTCCTCCGTCTCGAACTGGAGGGGGATTCTTAAAGCCTCAATGAGGTCCTTGCGCATATCTGATGACATGAAGAAGGCTTCAATGATGGAAATCCTCATTGGGATGCCAAAAAGGTGCTTGAGGACATCATACCTCTGTCATTGGTGTGAACTTCATCTTACTGGAGGCTGATCTGCGATTGGAGGCATGGTGGGCACTACCGGCTAGACTGGCGACTGACTGGTACTGGGGATATCTCGTTTCACACTAATCGAAACTTAGAGAGTATCTGCCAGATAAAAACTAGGTGATTGATATTGTCCTATAGTGGGGCGAAGTTGGTCGCTGTATGGACGAAGTGGTTTTGCCTGATCAAGCAGCACAAACGGTGGTGGAGGCGGTCTTGTCGACGCCCGTTGAAGAGGCTGCACATGCTGAGATCTGCACTGGGCCTGCTGTCTGGTCTCAATGGCATGCACGACCTGGCTGGAGGTGCCAACTAATGCACCTCGACGACCCATATAGTCGCAGTTCTATCGACGTTGGCGTCGGCTAGGGAATTGGGGAGGTTCTCCTGGCGCTCCACCTCGTCGGGAGTCATATAGGGGTTTACCAACTCAACGGTGTTAACCGAAGCATACACTTGACTATCGGTTGAAAAGTCATCCACCACTGCGTGGATTATAGGAGGAATCCCCATCTTAAGGGGCATGAATTCCCTAAGAGTGAGAGATGACAATGGAATTGTTGGAGCGTGTCGCTTCTTCTTGAGCCACCGATGCTTGCACTTCAGAGACGAGGCCGACTGAGATGATGAAGTAGAAGTGATGGACACAACTTTTGAAGGCTCCATATGATTTAGGCATGCCCGAATGATTCCATGGGCATGAGCAACAGTTTTATGAGCCATCCAGTCACAGCACTTCTGAAATCCGTGGCTAGGAACCTGCTACCACTCGCCTTCACTGTCTCTACCGCTACCTGATCCTACAAAGACACCAGCCACTTGTGCCATGGCTAGCCCTAACCTGACTATGTTTTTATCAAACTAGTCCAGGATCTAGTCTTTAAACACATAGCACTTCTTGAGGGTGTGCCCCAGAATCGATTGATAGAGGCAGTAGTTGGGGATATCGATGAGATTCGCCTCTTCAAGCCTTTTGCACTCAGGTAAGCATACAATCCCCTATTCTACGGCACTACAGAATTAACCATGGAAATGATTCTCGCTGAATGAGTATGTTTGGTTTCTTTTTTGTGGATAGGGAGACCTTGGAGCCAGGCCTTGACGAGGATCCAGAGGGGCTTGTCAAAGAGGTGGACCCTGATTGTCCCACCTGGGCGGTGGTGGTGCATTAAGCGGAGGCGCCTGCTGATTCTGAGGGCGCTACAGAGCTGGAGGTTGTGCCTGAGGTGGAGGACCTCTGTGAGGATGCGGGGTTCGTGCTACTGGTAGAAACTCCAGCAGCCCGGGGCCTCTATCTGGGCCACCTCGGTGGGCTCAGTTCTGGAATCCCTCCTTGCTGGGATTACATGGGGCAATAGATGTGCCTTCCTGGCCTATTGCATGGCTTACTCAAGGTGCTGAGCCTTGTTGGAGAAGTCTTGGAACCATTCGGGATAGTTCTAAGTGATCAGGGAGAGAAAAAATTCCGTCTTGACATTCCCCACGTAAATCGTCAGTAATTTCTCCAAATTCAGTGGCATTTCAAGGGAGTAAGTGAGCCCCTTCCACCAGGCGATGAAGTCTGCGACTCGCTCATCAGGCTTTTTCTTGCACATGAAGAGTTCTGCGATGCTCTTTTTCTGGGTGGTAGTGCTGAATTGGTAGAGGAACTTCCGGCGAAGGTCCTCCCAGCTGGTCACAGATCTGACGGGGGTCTGGCTGTACCAGACGAACACCGGAACCTACAGCTTCTGAACAAAACAGCAGATCTTGGCAGCCTCCTGCTATGCTGGAGTACCCAGCATAGGGCCACACCTTGAGTTGAAGTGGGCCAGATGCTGCGGTGGGTCCCCCATCCCGTTAAAGGGGGAGAAGGTGAGATTCCCAAAACTCGGAGGCACCATCATATCATCCACCCACGCCGGCTATGGCTTGTCAACAGGTGGGAAAGCCACCTGTCGTGTTTCCAAATCCTCGAGGAAGGCGATGAGCACTGCCATTGGATCATCCGGGTGGGGTTCCATGTCTTGATGAGGATCCCTAACCACAAGTGCATTGTCGGGTTCTTCAACATGGTAAACAGCCTTAGCGGCTCATGGATCGGCTGGTGGAGCGGCCTACAGGGTAGTTGGGGGAACCCGGGCACGATTCCTTGGATTTCCATGCCATTCGGGAGGGTTTGGTGAGACATACCACTCCCTCTTTTTGTGAGTTTCAGCTTCAACCCTGTTCATAGGAGTGGTATGATCAGGGTTTCCCGTAGGCATCTCGTCGGGGGGAAGTTGTTCATGCCCCTGCTAGCCCAGCCTAGGATCACCATAGACTGGTCGTCGCTCTATAGAGCGTTCAAACAGGAGTCTGTCAGCTAATCACTTTTTCTCAGAATGTTTCTAGTGTAACGCGGGCTTCTCAGGGTCCTCCTCCATTTCTGCACTGAGGCAGATGGGTCAGAGTGCTTGACAGCCCCAACGTGCTCTTTTCCCTTGCTGACGTTCTAGCTAAGTACCAATAACTTGATGGGCGCAGGGAGACCTAGGAGTTTCCTCTGCTGATGGGTAATTCTCTTTGATGGGTCCAAAATTGTTGGTACACCCTCAGGGGGTAATTCTCCATTGAGAAACTCCAGCTCGTCCTCATTTTCCACTATGTCAGCCATGTGGACCATGACCCTTCTTGGGGGCATGTCCTCAATATCGCATAGCGAGTCGGTCTACCGCTGGATAGGACTAAAGAGGAGGGAGGCATACTATCCCCAGCCACATACTTACACGTGGGGGGTATCCTCCCTGATATTTTTGTAGAGTACCTTAATACTCAGAATGCATTTCTGCTAGAGAGCCTCATGACGACCTCGTGACTCGGGAAGTCGGGCCTGAGGGAGTCTAGCCAGATCGACTAGACGACACTACTCGCTGACATATTTGAAATTCTCTTGGCTCCTTGGATAAACCACGTCCTGATGATGGAGGATGAAATGCATCACCCAGAGGGTGTAGTCGAAGCACTCATCTTCTTCTGGGGTGAGAGACTCAGGTATGCAGAAATCCTGTGGTGCCACGGGCCAGAACTCCTTGGGGAAGTGGTCTACTACAAGAATGCTCCAAAATATCCTCAACTCAAATTCAGGGCCTGGCACTTGATTTCCCCACTCTCCAACTATGAGTGGTTGAGGAACTAGTAGCGGTACTGAGGCAGACTGTTGGGACGACAGGTTGGCCGACATAGAATACGACGAACATGCTATCTGGCCACCGATTCTTGGGCTGTCCCCTGAAGAGTGGAGCGACCTGGCCTCTACATTGCAGTAGGAGGGGATGACAACCATCGTTCCTGGCTCAGGGGCCAAGGTAGCTTGTGGCAGGTCGCGATGATGATCTATCACAATTGGTCCCCAAAAATCTCTCCATGATCTCTCGTGGAGGTAGAAAGTGCTTCCGGCGATGATGGTGGCGACTGCACAACCGTAACCTGCGGGGTCTCCAAGTTTTCATCCTCCTGGATAAACCTGCGTAGGGAGGTAGGAATCCTGTTGAACTCACATTATGGGAGCACCAGCCAGATGCACCTTGTCCCTGCTTTGACCCTTGACTCGGATTAGCAAGGGGAGGGCTCCCGAGCTAAGTCATACTCCACTTCAGAGTCTGAGAAGCAGACCAGTTTGATCTCCATCCGGGCCTTCCTAGGATTCTTCTTGTGGAGACGACGACCCGCTTTCCTGCCTCTGGGTGACTCCTCGGGACAGGGTCGATTCCCGACATAGGTTCCTTTGGCCGCACTGGTGCCGAGGTGGAGAGGGCCTCCACCTAAAAAAGGCGAGGTGTGAGGAGCACCGGGAAAAATGTCGAAGGGGACATGGGGAGGACCTCCATGAACAACACTAGAGCATGCAAAACCTCTACTATAACTGGAGGGAGCATCGGTAGGACCTCCATGCTTGGTGTGAGTGGAGTAAGGCTTTCCTTCAACCTTCAGGTTTCCAGGGCGAGGAGGACCTTATCCAGCTGTGGAGAGGAGGTATGGAGGATCCCCACATTGGAGAGGGACCAGATGGGAAATGTCTCCACATCGATGGTCAGGGGAAGGAGGATGAACTCCATACCCTGTGTGGTGGGCACGGTAGAGGCTTTCGTGCCGAGCATCACTGTCACAGGGCAGACCTCCATTCGAGTTGGGGGTAGCACGGGGCGTACCTCTATGGTGAGCTTCGGAGCGAGGAAGGCCCCCACTCTATGTAATAGTTGTACGAGGAGGACCTACATATGGGGGGCATCACCGCGGGTTGGTTCACGATGACCATTGCTCATGCCTGTGACCAAGAGAGTCGACCCAGCCTACCCGTGGGGTGGTTGGGGCCTCAATCCCGGTTGGGCATATAAGTACCCCTGCTCAGTGTGTGTAGTGACTTGATGATATGAATCGGCGGTGGCTCGGGACACAATAGTCGTTGATGTTGATGCACCTTTGTGGGCGTTCTCCTCAGCCCGTGCCCGACGCTCAATTTAGATCAGGCGAGCCGATGCTGGTGGTGCAGGCGCATAGCCTACCTGCTCCTCTGGCAAGGCCGGACGATAGTGCTGATGCGAACGGGTGGGGGCCCTTGCCTGTAGCCCCTGGATCGAGACTCTGAATGGGCTGAGCCGGAAGTCACCCACATCATCAGCGTAAGACAGGGAGTTGTCAAGGGGTTCCAGGGACAAGCTCCCGAAACGATTGAATGTTGGTATGGTGAGCAGGGGCTCCCTGCGCGGCCCTTAGGTGCGGCATTGAAGGTGGGTCCTTGAGGCCTCCAGGTCCAGGAAGGCCATATCTCGAGTTGGGATTATGCCTTTCTCCTCGTACCTGTGTACAGGGTCATTAATTACCCTTCGTTGGATAATTTCTAAGGGGGAGATGGGGTGTGGGTGCCCAACAATCGAGGTGGTCGAAGCCATCATGAAAGAGGCAAGGTCGCGTAGGGTAGCCGCATCGGTATTGCCCATACCCCTGCACTGGTGGGCAGGTGATTGGGCTCCAGATGCAACGAATTGGTTCCTAAAGGCAGGGAGGTGAACACATTAAGACTCCTAGGAAATGAAATCAACCACCAGTGCCCCAACGCCATTCCGTCTCCCATGGCTGGTAAGAGGGATCCACGCTGACCATGTCACAGAACGGGATGTCCAACATTGTACTGCCCCATGTTCAAGTGAGTTTCATTCCCGGACAACTATTTTCTTGGCGGACCCAACACCAGATAGCTGGATCCAGTGACACATCAATCTATGGATGCCCCGAGTGCTACCAATCTCCATATTGAGGAGAAGACCTTCACGTCGGGTTCACCATTTCTGTTTCCAACACTTTCAACGGGGCTTGAACATCTTTCTCATTCGGGGAAGAAGGACAAAACTATTTGTTACCCTGTATTCCTGATTTCCAAAGGTGGGCACCATACGCTCCTTATTCAGGGGCGTCTGCTCCTTGATCGACACGAGATGATGGGATGTCAGTTCTTCCTTCCACAGATTCCTCCTCGGAGTTCATCACCTAGTACGACTCTCCCTCGTATATTTAATACATTTTTCGTGAAACTCTTCTCGAAGCCACATCTTCATGGACACCAGTTAATTACGCTGCTTCTGTCGGGACATTCCAAGGGGTCCAGTCTGGGCAGCAACCTTTGGTTAGGAGAGTAGTCACGTTGGGGCATCTCTAGCATGTCTGGATGCTGAGGAATTGGTGTGTCTGTCTTTTGTCTCTTTTTATAGGGCTTCTCGAAGGTGCGGAATCCCAAGGCATCCCACATCGAACGCGGGGAGTCATATTCCATGGGCATGTATCTAAGATTTTCCTCAACATCCTACGATTATCACAGGGTATGCCCCAAGTTTAATGTACAACAGAGATAGATCAGACCAGTCAGAACACTGATTAGAGTGGATCAGATTGAGGATCCTCCTTGAGGGAACACCGATATTGGGGCCAATACACGGGCGGATTCCCGAATGATGTAGAGGGAAATGGGGTGGCATGATCTCACCTGGATGTGGCGGCTTGGGTAGGAATCATGATGGACGATGGTTTTCGGCTTGATCCTTGAAGAGACTTCCTATGTATCCCCATGGAAGGGAATCAAAGTCTGTGTAGTTCATCTGACGACAGCTTACCGCCAAAAGAGGTTTACAACAACTTACTGCTGAATGAGGTCAGAATGACATATCGCTGGATAAGGATGGCAATGGATTACCATTGGATGAGGTGACAACGACTTACCGCTGAGGGTGGTCCTGGGGTCTAGTGGTTATTAGGCTTTAACATCAGGGAGGATTCCTACGTACCATACCTTGAAATGGATCAAAGTACTCGTAGTTTAGGTAAAAAAGTGGGGCTTGGAACACTGGAACAGAGGCGGTTGGGGCCAATGGTTGTTGGGATTGAACCTCATGGAGGCTTCCGATGTACCATGCCTTGACATGGATTAAAGTCCCCATAGTTCAGGATGGGTTTGGGGCTTACACTCTACGCTGCCCAAGGTTTGGTGAACCAATGTGAAGGGGCTCGGGACCACCGGTGGATGGTGGGATTGAACCTAGTGGAGGCTTCCTACGTACCATGACTTTACATGGATCAAATATCACATAGTTTGGATGGTGTCGTGTAGGTGAACCGACGTGAAGATGGACCAGGGGTCTGATGGGTAGTGGGCTTTATCCTCGTGGAGGCTTCCTATGTACCATGCCTTGACATGGTTCAAAGTGCATTTAGTTCAATTGTACAGTTTGACATCATGCGGGATAGGGATGGTCCAGGTGGGTGGTGGGCTTGAACCTCATGGAGGCTTCCTACAAACCATGCCTTGACATGGATCAAAGTCCACGTAGTTTAGGTGTATAGTTTAATATGATGCGGGACAGGGATGGTGTCAGTGAACCGATGTAAATGAGGACCTTGGTCCAGGTGGGTGGGGGGATTGAACCTCATGGAGACTTCCTACGAACCATGCCTCGACATGTATCAAAGTCCACATAGTTCAGGTGTACAGTTCAGCATCATGCAGGATAGGGATGGTTTCATGTTTGATTCTTATTCTAAGCCCACGTGGGTCATGCTCAGTGTGAGAAACAAGAGGCAGAAAAGGCCTGACGACCACGTTGCGAAACGTGCATCTGTGGGGAGTGAAGAGGAGTGTGGCTTACACTCTGAGGCGGCCCAAGAAGTGGGGACTTACTCTGGGATAGAGTCTTGTGGGCGAAAAAGTGGAGTGGGAGAGATACTTGGGACCGAAGAAAGGAGGAGCCTCGTTCCCTATCACGCCCTCCACTAGCCTTGGCATCGAGGAAGTGAGGATGGGCATGGGTGATACCTCCGGAATGAAAATCTAGGGCCTTACACCAAGGTGGATGCCCTTCCCCCACGGAAAAACGCCACTCCCAGGATGAAGATATCATCCCCTGTGGAGACCAGGGGGCATGGAGAATGTCCAAGGTGGGGGTACATTGCGTGAGAGGCATGAGGTGATGTCACAGTTTAATGTCATGTGTTGAGGACAAGGGTGATTGGCAGTTTAATATCCTGAAGCTCGGACGAGGTGGGTTTACTCCACACCCCTAGGACTTACATTGCCAGGACCCTCTGCTCCTTATGGGAAGGAAGGCACCAACAATGCCGTGGTTAGGGGGTGTCACAGAGCGAACCATCAAGGGGTCCACGTTAGAGTCACTATGCGAAGAAGCAATATCTATTAGCATGACTATGTGAAGAAGCATTAGGCAAAGAAACTCTATGGGAGTTATCATCTAGGGGGATTTGAAGTCACAGCGTGCAAACCTGGAGGGTTGAACGGGAAATGGAATTACCAAGAAGAGGGGTCCATAAGTAGGGGCCTTGTGGAGCTCTGTTGCTCCACGTGGCAGAGGGAACTTTCGAAGGGCTGTGCTTTGTGAAGTGGGGTTCCATAGCCTTAGCACGGGGAGGAGGTTCAAATGGGAGGTGCTTCATGAAGTTGAAGGGAACTCGTGGAGCACAGTCTCATGGAGAAAAGCTTTCTCACAGAGAAAGGTGTCAGGAAGCAATGTGCTTCATGAAGTACAATGATCTTTCCTTAACAATCGGATCATGCATATATGAAGGGTGTTTCGTGAAGCAGAAACACTCAGCGATGACCCAGGTCCCAATGGGGATTCCCTTCCTTCACAAAATTCATTAGTCTTCGCGAGAGGCATCACTCTCGGAAGGGGGATCAAAATGAGACAATGGGGAGACACTTCGCGAAGAGGAAGTACCTCGTGCAACTCATGGTTCACCTAGCAGAAGAATGCTTCGTAATTCGGGATATGAGAAGCCAAAAGGTTGGATTATACATCCCGAGAGATTAGGGGGATCCCGATATTTATAAGCAAGAGGCACCACAGAGCGGATCTCACACGACACGAAGAGGGGCTATGTAGCTTCGCAGCGGGCTTGCGAACGTCAAATGGGTTCGTGGAGCGTCCCGCCTCCTGTGCTTCGCGGTGGGTTCACGAACGTCAAATCCATTCACAGAGCATCCTACTTCCTATGCATCGCAGTGGGTTCGCGAATGTCAAATCCATTCGTGGAGCGTCCCGCCTCCTCTGCTTCGCGGTGGCCATGGTTTTGGGGCGACTCTGCGAAGTGGATTTGTGAGGTAGTCCGTGGGGCTGTCTTGGGGCCTTTTCTTCGTCCTGAATTTTGGCTCCAACAATGAAGAATGTGTATTAATGGCCTTACTAATGTAGTTCCAATACCGTTAATTGATTATGAAACCGAACATGGATGGCTGAATCAATATAAAGCCTAAGGTAGAAGGTAATGGGAGAGTTACCTGAATGATGTGCCTGATCAAGAGAGGAGAAAAAAGGAGAAAATAATTTAAATTGAAGGAAGGGGATTTTTTTTTAATTTTTCCCCTTTAAATGTGGTGCACAGTTGGCTCATACGGATTTTCTAACCATGTTCCAATCATTAGACACCCACTATCCAGAGGGGTACCTCTCATATTTGAATTTCACAATTTTCCAAACCATACGTAAAACATACGAATCACCTATGACAAAAACTGAAGAGGCGTAGTATGACCATGATCCGACTCAAGTACAGTTTTAAAAACCATGTCTAGTACACCTAGATTGATGCACAATTTATCCTTGGTTTTCACACAATTTATGAAAACCATGCATCTCAGTCTACACACCCCAGAACGTTTGATTTTTTAGCCTCTGATTCACCAGAAACCCAACCCAAACCCTGAGGAACTTTCCAGGCCTCTAAAACTATCTAAAAACATGGTCTTGGGTTAAATAAACTCTAAAAATTATGTTTTGATAAATAATAAAAGAGATGATTTACCCACTAAACTTCAAAAATTCTATACTTGGGATGAATTAAGCCCACTCCAAATAACCTAGGACAATATAATCTCCCCAAGTTAAAAAAAACCAAACCCGAGCTATCAATGAAAACTAGAAGATTATACCAAATGAGCCCATCCTATTAAAAACATTCCAATCATCAATAATCACAAAGGCATAGGTAAACTCGCTTAAGAGATCCCCACCTTAGGAGTTACCTACCCCAGTTTCATAACAATCTAATATGAAAATCAAACAGATGATCTATTGACCATCCCTAGAATCAGAAGTCCTCTTGAGATGCATCTTCACTTATGTACTTCCTTAGTTTATCCTATGTCATACCTGATACCCATCGTTTCCCACATTTCACCTGATGATCACCTCATATATATGCCTCACATTAAACATATGAGGACTTGTATCTCATCAGATGCTCAAAATTCATCCCCAATGCCTTGAACCTCAAACATGCCCCACATCTCAACTATGACTAGATTCTAACACACCTAAAAAAGACACACATCCTTATTTTCTCACAATAATCCAGATTCTATGAACCTCATACATATATATAACAGTTAAGAGAAAAATTAAACCTACTAAATAGAATTTGGTTAGTACTTAAATACATCATGTCAACTACATGCATCAAAACAAAAATTATTCTAAAATTCCAAGTCAAAATAAAAAAAGTGACCGTTGGTCATGACCATGAATTACCACTGAATATCTTCATCTCACCATTATGCCATGACCCTACAATCTTTATTAAATGCACATGAATTCAAGCCCAAATTCTTGAAGCCTAACCTCCCAGTGGTTCTTCACAAGACACCTTCCGCTTAACCCACTACTGGATGACACTTTCACTACCATGACATCTACATACAATTGAATCTTGGATGGTTTCTCTTTCTACCACTCGTGGTTGGATATTAGAACCTAGAGTTTTTCCCAATCCCTGACTACCATCTGCTTGGGAAGGCTTCTAGAAAAACCTCTTGAGATGATCGATCTATATGCATGCTCTATACTCCTTAAGAACCCAATAACATGACATCCATACTTGACCTGACTACCTGCAATGAAATCACACTATTGATGATCCACTCTGAGGTGGTCTGATCAAGTCTCTGGCATGAATTCCATACCAAGACTCCTCCTAGAATTTTCTTATTTCTATATGAAGTGTTACCATTGACATCACCTGATTCGATCCCCCGAATCAAGTAAGACCGATCTGTTAAATTTCCCTCTACTATGAGTGCCTGATTCACCACCTCTAAATCTAAAGTAACCTAAAGATGATTACATTCACCTAAAAGAAATAACAAAAACCATCCTCAAAACACCTCACCCTCGAGGTGACGTCACCCACCATACTGAGTAAAAAATGCGATAACATGGTGAATGTCACTGCATATTCCATGACAAACAAATCTCCTTACTATAGGCTTAAGAACTCTCGAGCCCTTTCATCCCATATAATCACCAAGAATATGTGATCAAATAATCTAGCATGAAAATACTTCCAAGCTAGTCCCTTGTGTATTTGTTCCTTGACCTACACATCCCACCAGTTCTTAGACGGTCTACCAAGAATGTAGGTATCTATCTTCACCTTTTTCCCTTGGGCTATCTCATGTTTCTTGAAGATCATCTCCATCGACATGAACCAGTTATAAAATGCTTGCGGTCCTCCCTCACCCAGGAATAGTGGTGGGTGCTGTGACTGGAGCTCAAGGCGTCTAGAATTCCATGGAAGTATCAAATCCCTGAGCTCAATTTTTAATCCAATGGATAAAACATACTACTGTCACACTGATATTATTTTCAATACACAACCCAAAAGTTTTCAAATATTGCGGCTTCCAAACAAGCACTAGAACCTATACCTAAGCCTGTACCTATGGCTCCAGATCTTCGTGACCCAAAGGTTCCTTATCCCGAACATTAGTGGTCTCAACATGTGGTCATTCAAGCATCACCGAATTGCCATACAACCAATACTCCATTATTTCCCATCTAGGTGGCATCTTATTCAATACCGATATATGGTCTGATGGACAAAAAACACTCACACACACATAACATAGATAGGGGAAGAAACATATAGAAGTGAAATCTCACTACCCTTACTCTCACCCATCGCAACCATCTCTCTCAAAATCCTATGTCTTACCCCCTTACCCAACTGTAAAAATTCTAGGTATCACATATAAGTCCAGCCCCATGTCCCCTCACCTACACACAATGGAGTGAGACATCAAAATTAAATCTAATGACCATGATTCCCAACATAGTGACTAGAATCACCCCATAGCATCATCCTTTATTACTCCATAGGACCCATACCCATACATATAGGTATCACATATCTCAAAGAAATTTTTATCATGGAACATACATATACAAATAAATTTCTATTATAATATAAAAAAATAAAAACATCTTCTTGACATACTAGACCAAGGGTCCAAAGATCATCCGTTAATGCAGCAGGCCAAGGGTCCAAAGATCATCCCTTGATGCACCAGGCCAAGGTTAACTTGTACAAATTAATAATAACAACATAAAAGTGCCCAACTCATGGTGTAAATCATCTCAACTATAAAATTTGAAAAGAAGAACAGAAATTATCACCCATGGAAACTTGGTCTATCTCTTGAGCTTGGAGCTGTAAGAAACCAAAAAAAAGTTTTGATCCTCGTTATGAAAACATGATAATATGAGGTCTAACATATCACAAATAATTAGATAAATAAATAGGTAAAAGGATCTCATTTTATTCTATTGGGACCATGCAAACTAGTTTGTCTGTCTGAACTTTTCTAAGACCTGAGTTCCACTTGGCCTTAGGCATGCCTCCCCGTATGCCAAAGGTCACCGACTAGCAGTGAGGGTGTGAAGAGATGATAGTTTGGAGACTATACCCTCCAGTAATAATCTAATAATGCTCTTTATAAATATACGTAGAGAAAATTAAATTACAATAGCCACTGGTTCAATAACGCACTGATGGAGGAAGCAGAAGAAATAACAGCTGAAGCAAAAATAAATAAATAATGGAACCAAACATACAAATTTTAGAACTAAACATAACAATGAACAATTTTTATAGCATAAATCCAATATATTCCATACGATAAAATAAACATAATGGTGGTTTTCCCATGGTATACCTTAGTAAGTACACACACAAACACATATATATCATATTGATACCAAAATAAGAAAAAAAAGGAAAAATCCATCTCATGTAAGAACCCATGGTCCCTTGACTCCCATCACTTAATTACTCAATCACTAAGATCCATGGCCTGAGCATGAACATTTACCTTATAAAAAATGTATAATATCTACACATGTCCCAATGGCCTCATGTAGGGTGTGAGGAATAATCTTAGTAGTCTACCACTAACATGTGCCTATCCCACATCTGTGATTAGGAATATGTGTATCTAAGAGTAAATAAATAAAACATAACTCTATATATTTATAACTATAACCCACTTACCTTATTCTCAACAAACACAAGGAAGCAATCACCTTATTCGGCTAATGATGGTATACCATAGTGGAGTGTATCCTTAAAATTAGCCCAAGGAATCCCTTAATATAAATCAATCTAGGTGAGCCCTCATGATTCACCTCTAAAGAAATCACCCGGAACCTCATTCCAACCAACACCTCATGCCTAAACAATATCTAACATCCCAAAGGCATGCATAAATAATATGTAACTGGTCCCTCAGACCTCATATCATAAAAAAATGAATTGTCTCAAAGAATGATGTCTAAGGAACATCAATACATGTCCTCCTTTTAATAACACCATTGGATGAATAGTTGACATCCCAGGTTATGACGATGTCCATTCTCCCAAACATCCATAGCCCAATGGCCTCAAGTACCGTGAGACTCAGCCTTTAATATATAGTCTCTACATTTTCTTTTGATCGATCCTTACCATTATTATGTATTTTTATGGAAATAACCTCAATAACTAATCCTAAACCATCACCAAAAGAGGCTTGTACCCACACGAGTGGTCAATACCACCTCATTATCTATGTATTACTATAGAAACAAAAAAACAAATTGCCTATTAGTAATCACAGGTGAGAAATAATCACCAAATAAATACCTAAGACACATCACCCAATAGCTTGTTCCCTTGTGAACACGTGGCTCCATCCAATCTTCAACACCATCCAATATCCCATTGGCGTTTACCTTAACATGATTACATCATCTCTTTATCCTAATAACCATGTCACCAAACTGGGGATGAAAACCAAACATAGAATTTGGGCCTCTCCCAACCTGACGATCACATCACCTCATCTCAGGTGGTCATCACCAACTCAATACTTTGGGAAAGAAAATATAGTTCCCATGGAACTCACTAATTCATAAAAACAACATAATATAATTAAATTTAATGAAATCAATTTTCTTGACCTAAACATTCTAAGTGAAATATAGCCTCTCAAATAGACTCACATGAATAAATATGGTTATGGAATGCTCAATATCATCCCATGATCTTACAAAAATAATTTTGAAATAATAATTAAATTTATTAGTGTATCTATTGGTCAACATAATGGTGGACTCAATTTCACACCCCCCAAAAAATATCAAAATAACTATGAAAGATAAGAACCAACTACCTCATGTTGGTAGATGTACGGTCAATCAATATTATCATCTAACTAGATAAGATTTGGAGGAAATCATCATTTTATATGAATGATTTGAAAATTGGCTAAATTGGATCACATAGATTTAGTGTACCATATAGTGAGAGAAAAGAATAAAGATACTGGAGGACTAAATGCCTTACTAGAAGGTTCCTAATGCACCCACCAAACCATGAAATGGAGCTTTGAAGGAGGAATAATCTCAAAAACTAAAGGAGGAGAAAATGGGAGAGTTCCCCCAATTATATGCATGACCAAAGGAGGATAGATGAGGAGAAAATAACCTAAATAAATGGAATGGGGGGAAATGTAATTATTTCTCTTTAAATGAGGCACATGGCTAAATTTCTTGGTTTGGTTAAATATAGGACAATCATGCAATACCAAATATCCAAAGGGGTAACTCACCATGTTCCCATTAAGAATAGGTTTCCAAACTACGTCTAGTAGACCTAGAGGGATGCATAGTTTCTCCTAGGAGTCCACACGGGTTTTCCAAACCATGCACCACATTCCTTGTACCCCAAAATGTTTTTGTTTTAGGCATCTGATGCACCTAAAACCAAACCAAAACCCTAAGTATTTTTCCATAATCTGTACCCATATAGAAAAGGCATTAGGTTAAATAAACTTTCATAATTACGTTTTGATAAACAAGAAAAGAGTTGTTCTAACCACCAAACTCTGAAAATTCAAAATGAGAGAGGAGTTAGAACTACTCCAAAAAGAACATGGGATATTACAAATGGTATATATTGGGGATTAATACCCATTATAATCTTCTCCAGTAAGTCCTCTAGATGATTTAGTATCACCAACATGGTTCTCTTGAAATGATCTCTCAAAAGATATAGATTTGGTTGTACCAGGTCCCTCCAAAGAACTACTTGACGTTGTAAAACCAACAAGGTATGGATAATGATATTTTTTCCTAAGAGAATCAGCCAAATCATGAATAAGTCATCCTCAATCAATATCATCATCATCATCATCACCATCTTCTCCATTTTCACAATCATAGACCAACAGAACCACTTTAGAAGACTTAAAATAATAACATCTAATCTGATAATCTCTAGAAAGTTTGTCTCTACATCATCATCATTTATTTAACTTAATATAATTTCCCTAGCATGTAGATAAATTGGATGACCAGAATCCCCAAAAGTTATTGTAGGTATATTTTATATATCAAGGTCACTACCCACCCCAACTAAGGTATCCACCTCCTCATCCACATTAGAAACAAATTCTTCCTCATCTGAATACTTAACTATCTCATCTTGCTCCATTACAAAGTCAACTTGGTTCTTGGGTCTAGTAGTATTATCTATATGAGTAAAATCACCATATATCTTATCATAATATCTAACCCACATTTTCATCCAAGGGTTCTAACTCACCCTTATTGTTATATAGATAACTTTTATTAAGCATAAACCACCATATTTAATAACACACTCCTCCTCCTTCTCAATGAAAATCTAGGTTTCCTACATAGATTAAATTAATATATTATAAATAAGATAATTTTATATAGATGAAGACGTAAACATTTCCATCATGTGTACCATGAGGTATATGTTAATGTTGAATTTGTACACTCATTTCAGAAGTAATAGGTTGTTCACATCTTGATATATCATTATAATAATGTCCCTTTTTAGGGACATAACATGTACTAAATAAACGTAAATATAATATTGAATTCCGCATCTAACTAATTATTAATAGGCCTTCTCAGAGTTCTATCACAAGATATCTACAAAAAATAATTTTCATAACTAAAAAATTCACAATCATTTTCTATCATACCTTAATAGTCTTAAAAATATCCTTAATGAAACATCCTTACCATTATTTTGAATAAAATTAAATCTTGTTACCATCTATCATGTTTCAAATCAAATTTGTATTCTTTCCAAAACTGAAGTTGACGTACTGATAGAAGTGATAAAACAACATCGGTTAGAAAGGTATATCATATTGGAAAGGAAAGATTGACCATCCTTAGTCATGGATCACCATTAACACTAATGAATTACTAGAATTAAACCACTGATCATCAACTTCATTTTCAGAAGCAAGCACGTGATTTACAAGATACGAGTTCTTTGGCTCGATAGCTGCGCATCCCAGTTCTCCTTTATAATTATTCCCAAGAGTCTATTCCTCACGAGAATACATAGTAGGTCACTTAACTGTAACCATTTTAGTGAAATGAATAGAAAATGGGTGAATGAAGGCTGAAATATGGGAGAGAATAGGGAAGGTGAAATGGCTTGAAGGAATAAGGCTCAAGCAAGAGTTAACCAGGTTGCAAATTAGATCATGATATTTCATTTAAAGATTGAAAATAATAAAATATAATAAAAATAAATGAATAAATAAAATAATAATTCAAATTTGAAAATTAGTAACTACCGAAACACTAGAAACATAGACTAGTTACTTGTCTAATGGTGACCCACTAATAGCGACTTGTCAATGAAAATTTCCAATAAGGACTCATCCAACATTGACTCACCAGTAAGGAATCTTAAATGGTGATTCCTCCAGTGGTGACTTGCCAATGGAGAATCACTAATAGTGAATCAACATTGGGGAATTTTCAAATAGACACTCATCCAATAGTGACTTGTCAACGGTGACATGCCAACAGTGACTCTTCTAATGATGACTTGTCCAACAGTGACTTGTTAACAATGAATCATATAAGATTGAAGAATAACTAAAATTTATCATTTATAATAAATGTTTTATTTAGTTTAATCTCTAATAATTCAATGGTTTTGTAAAAATATCAGCAATCAAATGTTTATTTCTAATAAATTCAAGAGTTATACCACCCTTTTTAATGTGTTTCCTAAAAAATTGAAGTATTACATCAATATTATTTTCCCTATAATGAGACACAATATTCTTTGAAATAATTCTAGAACTTGGGTGGAAAAAATTTAAAGGGACATATCTGAACTGATATCAATATACTTGTAATAGGCGTTTCATCCACAAAATATGTTCACAACAACTCCCTGCACCTACGTATTTAGTTTCAATAGTAGATAGTGCAACAAAATTTTGATTCATACTACACCAAGACACTAGAGACATTCAAAAATATTAAATTTTCTAGATGTTATTTTTATATCTATATTAAAACCACAAAAATCATATTTTGAATAACTCAGTAAGAAAATTTATTTTCCTCTAGGGAAGAAAAATCCTAAATTGGTTATATACTCAAGGTATTTAAAAATAAATTTATCTGAAATTAAATAATACTATTTAGGGTTTTATTGAAAATAATAACACATAAAAACACTAAATATAATATCATGTTTCACTATAAGTTATGTATAATAAACATTCAATCATACCTATTCAACTGATGTGATTGACTGATTCCCCAGCTTCATCAAGATCCAACATAAAGATGGTACTCTTGTGAGTGTCACTACTTTTAGTGCTATCCAAACCAAAAAAATTTATAAGGTATTTAGTGTACTTACTTTGATTTATGATGATTTCATATTTATGTTTAAAAATTTAAAAACTATGAATGAATTTATGCTCAACCATTAAACTCCTTTCAAGTTCATTTTCATCATATCTGAAAAATCAGTACATTAATAATTTTTCGAAGACCCAACGAAAATATCATGATCAAAAATTTGAAAATTTTAAATACCTATCTAAATTATTTTTATAAAAGGAGTAGGATCATCTATGCCTTTTGATTAACCTTTAGAAATTAAAAAAATGAATGATCCTATCATACCATGATCTAGGATAATGTTTTAATTCATGGAAAGATTTTGTTAATTTGAAAACATGATATTGAAATTTTTTATTTTGAAATATAAGGGGTTTTTAAAAAAATCATCAAAAATATAATAATTTATGAATACAGTTTTGACTTCCATTTGAAAAAGTTTGAATTTTTTTCATAGGAATAAAGTATTCTAATGGATTGAAATCTAGCCACAAGTGCAAAGGATTCCTTATATTCAATATATTATTTTTGACTATTTCCTTTTGAAACCAACCTAGATTTATTTCTTATGATAGTTATAGATTTGTCAACCATGTTTAAAAACACCCACATTGTGCATATAGTGGGGGTGTCTTTATGTCTAACAACAAGTTCCCAAACAATATTCCTTTACAACTAATTAATTTCATATTACATATCCATCACCTAGAATTCATCATTAATTTCATCATTGATGTTATTAGGTTTAATATGGGATATTAAATATTGATATTCTACCTTATTTCTTAGATAAATGAAAATTTTTGCACCTATATCTAAGAATCCAATAATAGAATCTAGATGATGGTTTTTATGAGTCTAAAATCTCTTGGAAAAGAAGGGTTAGAAATCTCATGGTCTTCTACAGATTCATGTTAGGGTTCTAGATGCTCCTTACAGTTGGATGATTTTTCTTTTGGTTTTACAGATGTTTTAGAAATCTTGGAATTTTTTCCATAATTGTAAATGCATCGTCATTGCTTCCCAAAGAGGTTTTAGGATCATGTAGATCTATTTCCCCAAAATTTACATGAACAAACTCTTCCACAGTATTGGTTATTTTCGTAAACACTATAAACAATTTACCAGAAGTTGAATAAATAGGGAAAATTCCCTCATCAACCATGGATTAACATTTTAAGATTATACATAGTATTAACAACAAAATATTTTTAACCAAGAAATCTAAAGTAATTAACCGTTGGATTTCTACTATTCCAAAATTCATAAGTGGTTTTATTTAAGATAGGTTTTATAAAAACACTATTAATTATATAGAATGATGTATTTGGAACATATTTCTAAAAAATAAATTGGATGGTCATGTTCATTAAGAATACTCTAGGAAAATTCTTAAAGGGTCATATTTATTCTTTATACAACACCATTTTGATGTGGGGTCCTAGGAATAGAAATTTTCTCATTATAGCCATTTTGTGAGTAAAAATATTCAAGGTTGTGAATTTCAAATTCATAGACATGATCACATCTTATGGTATTAATATTATGTCCACTAATATTTTCTATAAATTTAGAATAATTTGTAAAATAAGAGTAGGATTCGCTTTTGAGAGGTATAAATAATACAAAATTATACCAAGATAATTAATCTACAATGATATAAACATATTTCATACCATTTAGACTAGGAAATAAATATAATTTAGACATGTCCACGGAAAAAAACTCTAGGGTTTAGAAGTTGAAATTTTATTCTTTGGTTTGAATGATATCATGTGTTATTTCCCTTTTTGGCATGGATTAGAGTCATTATCATTTGGGAATTCCATTTCAAAAAAATATATGGATTAACCCTTTTCTTATAGCTTTCTATGTGAGTGAATATTCCAATGGCCAGTATCCTATTCCAAATCCACGATTCTTTGTGAAAGGGACCTAGAAATTATTATTTTTGTAAAAATGATGATTCTAAATTAACAGTATAAAAATTTTCATTTCTTATGGAAGTAAACACTAATAAATATTCAGAATAAAAAACTACAATAATTATTTTCAAATTTCACTTAAAAAATCATCAGATAACTATGAGATACTATGTATATTATGCTTTAATCTATGTACAAATAATACTTATAAATTAATACAGTGTTATAATTACCATCTTGGACAAGGGATTTTTTTTCCATTTTGGTATTATCACAAAAGTGATATGTCCACCATTTAATTTTATCATATTCTTGATGCTTGAATAATCTTCTATCAACTATCTAGAAGATACACTTTTAGGTACCATGGGTTTTTACTAGAGCTCTTCATCCAGGTTTCGTAAAAAACAAATTACACCAAAAATGATTTTGGTACCCAAATATTCTGGGGTATAGATATGTTATTAATTATGGTTTTTGGAAAACATACTTTCTTAATAGTTTTCCATTGATATGGTTTACAATTGTTTGAAAGAATGAATTTATTAGGCCTATAAGAGTAAAAACTAGTAGCAATATATAAACAAGGAACGAATTAATTTCTTGCTATTCTCCTCTGTCGAGGTTGGTACCTATACCAGTAGTGTATTTTGGTTGAGTTTATTTTCCATGAATTTAGGTAAGAGTGTTTCTCCCATTTTTTAATATTTTTAAATCCATATTTAGTTTGTTTTTATTTTATTTAAATATATTATTCTCTTTTAACAGTTGATCATTTTACACTTTTTAAAAAAAATGATAGACATACAATTAGTTGTTGAAGCATGATATTTATTTAGAATTTTTTATTTATCCTTAATCTCAAGGAAAATATCTTCCATCATGTTATATTCTAAGAAAATTTATTAATTTTAAATTTTCTCATCATTATTTTTATCTCCATAATTATTTTAAATCTATTTGGGAGAACCAATAAAGTCTTTGGATACCTCAAATGTGTTTTCCATGAAACACATGTTAGCCCTGTCATTTTTTTCCTATTAGGTAGCGTCTAAGTCACTTAAGTTGCCTTTAGAAGAACTCCAAGTTACATAAATTTATATATTTTACTTTTTATCCTTGTCATCAAATTTATTTTCGTATTTCATCTTAGGACAATCTTTTCTGACAAGACCTTTCCTTTTACACTCATAAAAAACAATCTCGTTTTAAGAATGATCTCTATTCCAATATTTTCTCCAATTTACTATATTGTAATATTTACCTATATAATTTAGTTTTCTAATGGGTTACTTTATCTTGTAAAACATTTTAAATATTCTGTCTAGATGGGCTATCTCTTCATAACTTTCAGCTTGTGATTCCTCTTCAGTTGAACTTTTAGCTTGAACATTCTCCTTTTGTTTTTGAGGCCGTGGATTTAAAGGATACAAAAATACTTTTTGGTTCAACCTTACTTTATATACTAACTTTATGTTCTTACTCATACATAATTAGTATTCCAATCAGCTCCTTGATAGATAATTTAATAATATAACATTACTATATGATTAATATTGATGTTCCCCTAAATATTTCTGGTAAACACCTGAACAACCACATCACTTGGTATTTATCCGAAAATTTGTTCCCCAATAAGTGAATTTTATTAACTATCTCATTGATACTGAGATACATCTCAAAAATAATCTCAAAAGGTTTCATCAAAAAAGTTTCATATTTAATTGTATAATTATTTAACCTGATTTCTTGACATTAGTTGTTATTTCATGAGACCCAACCAAAGTGTCCTAAATCACAAAAGCTGTTTTACATGAAAATATTCTATTGATTTCTTCATCACATAAAGAAAAAAATATAATATATAGATTTATATTCATTATAAAAAAAATTTATAGTAGAAAAACTCAATCAAACTCTAGTATTTTGACATAATTAATATTTATCTTATAATATATTCTAGATATCTAAACCCATGAACTGAAGTTGTATTTTAATTTTAATTTACCACTAAGAATTTTTAGTGACATTAAAATAAGGTGGTATGTTTCTAGAAAATCCCACATTTATATTATCCATAAAGAAATAAATTTAGATATATCATAAATTAGAGATCTTTAAAAATAACTCAAATTACTTTTAAATTATATTTAATTTACTATGACACCAAATAATGTTCAGAGTTAGTAACTTCAGATGGGGGGGAGTGAATTTATTTCCCAATAAAATATATGTTAAAAATATGGTATAATAAAATTCCAAATTAAAAAAATTCTCATAGATAATAAAAATAGTATTTTGATAATTATTTAATCTTTTAAAAGATTTCCCAAAGCATGATTAGTTTTTAGTTAAAACAATAATGGAAATTACTTTATATTTTTAAATTAATTACTCAAACAAATCCTTATACAAATACTAGTTAATAAAAACTATCAAACTATATTTTCTGTTTAAATTTTAAACTATAATTTAATTTAAATCATTCATGTGAATAAAAAACACAATCAGATAATGGAATAAAACAGGGTTTTGTCTCAAGATGGGACCAAATACACTCCAATTAAAAATCATCCACATCCATGAAGATTATTTAATAATAATATTATCCATAACCCAGATCAAGTATAAAAATAATTGGTTACAAGATGTCTAGGCTCAGAGCCTATTCCACAATTATACGTAGGGAAAAAACAGTCATGGGCCAACCGGTGACCTATTCTAGAAACACTGTCGGTAAGAAGATAAAAATAGATATAAGTTTATATCATGTATTCTCTAGTTATAGAACATGATATGGTGTGTGATCATTAATAGAGAGAAAATCACTACTATAATGAATACAAAACAATATAAAGAGAAAGAAATAATATATATAAAAGTTATTTCTACTCTGTATGTAGTGATTCAGATGCCCGAGTGTTCTCAAATAATGATTGGTGAGGATCTCAAAATATTTCTCTGAATGTAATAGTAAAAGAGAGCATCAAAAGCTCCCTTTTTCTGTATGTAGGAAAGTAGCTTGATCTTTAATGATTTACAATATTTTACACATTAAATTTAGTTGGAATTCAATGAGTATGTTTTCATTAGATGATCATTACAGTATTTAGTAAGGGTGATTCTTGATCACATGAAAACGTTTATAGATCTCCTGCATATGAGGGAGTCTTCAGAGAATATAAATCACTATATTCACCCTTTGAATAATAATATTAATAACCCAAATCCTCTATATTCTCATTTTAAATCGAAAATTTAATTTAATTATATCTTTCAGTCATTGTAAATAATATCATAAATAACCCCTTTCACTAATTGAATTAATATTGTTGTATAGAGAATTTAATTCAAAACAAGAAGAATGGAAACAAAAGATCCTCTAATGGTGACTCAATCAGGGGGTGACTCATTCTTATGATGAGTCATTTAGGTTTTTATTTAGTTTAACTAATGTCGATTCATTTTGTTGGTAAGTCAATTTTGGAGTGTCTTATTTGATCTAAAAGTCACACCATATGGTAGTTAATCAAGCTAGCAGTGAGTAATTTGAACTAACGGTCACTCAATATGGAAGAGACTTAGGATAGCAGTGAGTCATTTGAACTAATGGTTATACATTCTGGAGGTGAGAAATATGTACAAATGTTTACTAATTTCTAGTGGTGAGGAATTTCTATAGGTGAATCATTCAGACAAGTTATGAATCATGTATAACGATGAATCATATGAACTGATGACGTGTTAGGTCTATCACATAAACAAATTTTAATCAAATTTCTTTATAAAATATTATTCTATCATAAAAGATCAAATTGATTAGAAACATAATAAAAATTATTTATGTGAATTAAAAAAATAATGTTCCAAAATTAAATTTAACCATAGATTGGGGATTTTACGTATAGATGTATGGGATGGGTCATGATTTAATTGATTTTCATATAGATCTATTGAGATAATGGAATGTAGACACTATATATACATAATTCTTGTGAATTTATTCATGAATTTCCTTTGTAAGAGGTTTTTATTGTCTCCATTGATCTAGAGATTATTGAATATAGGTTTCTGAACACATATTCAAGGGATTATAGTATTCTAAAGTAAACTAAGAGCCATTTTTCTCTATGTCATAGTGATAAAATCTGATTTTAATAAATTCCATGTTTTTGAGGTAGATGGATTTATAAAAATCCTTTTGTTTTATAAACCATGCTTTATTTCTCATTTTAAATTAGTTATATAAATTCTTTAATTGAATGATCAATGATTAATGAAAGGTTAATGTTTGTGGTTATTACAAAAAAATGTATTTCCCATTATTTATTGAAAATGAAAATTTATTTCAAAGTATGTTTTATTTCTGATTAGGGTAATTTTTTATTGATGTATAAATTACCTTGAATGATTTAACGTATGAAATTAAAATCCTCCAAGTGTGAGATATGACACATGGGAACCTAGTGTACTTAAAAGGATGATATATTGGGATAATAATGCTAGTATGTCTTGTGATTACCTTTTATGAATTTATGATATATCTCTAACCAAAATATTATATTATAGAGGTTTCACTTATTTGAGTGTTCTATTACCCCTAAGCTTATTTTTCTTTGAATTCTTGTGCACATATTCATCTACTCACTGAGGTGTAAGGATCCTAGATAACCTAGAACTAATGTATCTTTGGGATTTGTTTTCATGTAACTCTATTTTGAAATGGTTATTTATGAATTATTGGAAAAATGGATTTATTTGGTAATGTTTTATAATGTTCTATAAAAGGGTGAAATTATATGTTTTTTTACTATGAGAAATTTAATTTTATTCCTTTACATTATTTAAATGATTATAATTTCTTTATTTGTTAAATAATTCCTTTAAAACACATATTGGGATCCTACATGGCTTATTTTTCTTACACCCTACAAAAAACATTGGGCGTGTGAAAATATTATTTTATCAAACACATGTAATGGAAAGGCACATAACAACGGTGGTATGAATCCATTTTAGGATGGTGTGGTAGTTTTAGTGTCATATAAATCATATCTTATCAATTATATCAATATTTATTACCATAAAATTTATTTGGTGATTAAAGTCGAAACTTATCACTTCATGGAGGTGGAATTATGCACTTACACACGAGCAAAGGTTTCATTTAACATTATATTTTAAAATTTGCATAACATTAAATTATAATAAATATAATTATTTAAATAAGTTAATGTTATTATAAATTATTTTGAGGATGTGGATTAATAAAAAAAATTTGAAATCGATCGGCTAAAACCTTTACCTCTTCCTAAATTATCTTCCTTTTTCTAATAGCTTAAACCTTATTGTGTGGGTATTTTAGTGAGAAACATACATCTAGGACAAGGGGAGGAGAGTTTAAATGTGATTTTGGTATATAATGATCAAAATAAGATGCTCAATTGTTGTTTATATGTGATAAAAAAATGTGACCTTTAACAAGTGATGGGAGTGACACCGTGGTAAATATTAAGAAAATTTAAATATAATAAACATATTTATCAAGGAAAGCATCTCTAATTTAGTCCAAATTTTTTATAAAGTTACCATAGGTGTAAATAAAATGAAAAAATATGATAAATACCATTATTATAATATTACAAGAATCATCCTTTAGTTTAATTTCTTTTAACTCATTTTAATCTTAATTGTGTTAATGCGATTTTTATCTTGGAAACTAATTGTTATGTAAAAAAAATTAAAACTAGACTTATAATTTTTTTTGAATATGGTGATTCCAAATATGGAATAAATTATTCAATATTGATTTCATATAAGTGATATAAATTAATTATAATATAATCTTACAAAACACATTATAACCATTTTTGGAATGAAAGGTATTTTTATGTTTAAAAAATAATTTATACTTATTTAGGATAATGATTATTGAGTAGTGGTGATTTCAAAGAATATTTTAGATTACTATTATTTAAATTAATTTTATTTTCCATTAGAACTATAAAACATCTAGAAGGAGTGAATCGGGTTATGACTAATTTAAAATTAATGCCCGTTATTATCTTGTTTCACTATTAAGAAAAACACTCTTCTCTCTCTTTCCTGTTTCACAATATAAACAGAAAGTAAAGCATGCAAAGGACACAAAATTTTTTACTTGGTTCACCCTCACTAGACTACGTCTAAGGAGAATACACCGACAATGTTCCAATGTACCAAATCCACTATAAGCACATTGCTGTTTACAAGGTTTGGGATAGATCACTTCTATTCTCAGGCTCACTGCCTTTACAATGTTTAGGGCCAGCTCACTACTTTCCTAAGGGTCACTCTCTATTTCTCTCTCTCTAGCTCACTGCCGGTTGAGAGGATCAAATTCTTCCTCTTCCTTTTCTCACTAATCTAGAAATAATCCACTCGTAGTTTATAGACCTGTAGGTATCTTCATTATCACTAAGGAATACATCATCTTTTGTATGTGGATGCTCTGTTGAAGTCCAACTTTCACCTGTAGATGAATCTCTCTTTGCACCGAAGGTATCAGGAAATATTCCAGCTTCCACGCAAACCTGAATCACTGCTGTACATCAACCATACCTGGAGTCCTTCTCCAAGATGGCATGAAAGTCTCGGCGCTCAAGTTATAACTGGCGAGCAAGTCCACCTCAACCACTTGCGTGACACAAGCTTCTGCAACTCCAAACTTGCGCTACGCACACACTTTTACGCCAAAACCATTTATTGCGTGCAACCAACAACATTCGTGCTTCTTCAATACCTGGTGTGTAAGTGTCACCAAACCACTTTCACCACACCCCCTTCTTCAACTCAAAACTTGGGAGACACACTTCTTTCCTCGCCCAAACCACTTTAGGCCCACAACTATCACCTGGCGCGCAACTTCTACTTACGCGACCACAAACCACTTGTGCGACCACCACACCTACGTGATGAGAGATGTGATTTTTCTAAGTGTTTAAATCTTCACCGAAAGAGGAGGGGTCGACCTGTATTTATATGAATTTGGACACCCTAAGCGACGACGTGCAAGTCTCCCCTCGGTGCTCAAGTTTCAGCGCGCAAGTCTCTTCCGCGCAAGTCACTTGCACGACAAACCCTAAAACTTGGGCGCCCCTTTATCACTTTTCCATATTTTGATGTTATGATTTTAAAAACATATGGAATGCATGTTTCTCCTCCTTCAATTACACTATGTGCAAGTCCCGTTTCCAAAATCCAGTTTTCTTCATTTGTCGATTTTGAGGCCCAAAAATTTGACAAACACTGGAGAACGGCGCCACCTTGTATCTTCTCTTTTTGTACTTCCTGCTGATCATCCATTCCTTTTTCGGCGTTCTTGAATCAAACATGAATCGTTTACCACGTCCCTTGAACTTGACATGACACCATGAAATCCCCTTTTTCAAGAAAATTGTATGTCATGGCTTGCTTTGTCAGTAATCACAACCAAGATGTCCACATTGTCAACAAACACAATCATCTCAAAAATGCTTCAATGATACCTTGAGGGATTTTTTCCCAACAATATCCCCCTTTGGGTTTGTTAAAAACTCTTCCATAAACAGATACATCGTTAATTCTTTAGCCACCATTCGCCTATTGTGATTCTGATAGCGATCAAGGATTTACTCAACACAAACTCTAAGACAACATAAGCAATGATCAACGTGAGAAACAAGAGTAAATGAAACAGTCATCAATGAATCACTTCAAATCTGACACCCACTTTTGACACCAAACTGATAACAATTTTTGGAAATATTTTCACCACATTCCAACACCACTCTTCTACACAATCCTCAGATGTCATGATATCGATTATTTTGATCGATCACTTCTAGAATCGTTAGATTTAAAATTCTCCCCCCGCCTCATTACTCTCCCCCTATCTCACTGCTCCACTTGTCAACTTCTCCCCATATCATTCATTATTTATCAATTTGCATCACTATCTCCCCCTTAAAAAATCACTATTTTCTCCCCCTTTGTCAACGAACCCAAAGGGAAGTCCTACATGGTCTGTACCAAAGTAGAGAATACATATCAGCACATTAGGAAAACACAGACAACATACCTCGAGTAGAGGGGGTGTTCCACATCCACACTCTTTCAAGTGCAAGGAGTCGACTGAACTACCAAAGCCAATCGATGTCTCTCAAAATCATCCATGGGTAAGTCCTTTATTGAAATGTCTGCAACCTGTAGCTCTATAGTCATATACTCAAACTTCACAATTCCATTCTCAACCTTCTCCTTGATAAATTGATACTTTATCTCAATGTGATTTTTCCTTGAATGATGGACGAGATTTTTTCTATGATGTATAGCACTTGAGTTATCGCACTGGATTCCGATCAGAGACTTCACTTCAACTCCCATATATTCAAGATGCTGCTTCATCCAAAATAACTATTTGAATGCTAGATTGGCCGCAATATACTCATATTCCGTGGTGCACAATGAAATGAAATCGTGATTCTTGCTTAGCCAATAAATACACAATCCACCAAGATAGAAAGAACCTCCTGAAGTTGATTTTCTGTCATCTGCTGATCCAGCCCAATCTGCATCTGTGTAACCCAATAACACTGATTGAGATTTGTCATTATACATCAGACATAAATCAATGGTTCCGTTTATATACCAAATTATTATTGTCACTTATAGCATGTTGCTTTCGTTTGGATTACTTTGGTAGCGTGCTGCTTGGAATGTGGAGAAAACAAGATCAGGTCTTATTACTGTTATGTACAGTAGACTACTGATAATCTACCTATATTCAGTGATATTAACTACCCTACCACTGTCATCTATTGATAATTTCATCCGGGTTGTAACCAGAGTCTTCATATCCTTGTAATTCTCCATTAAAATCCTTCTTAAATCCTCCTTGGCATATTTGGATTGAGAAATGAATGTTCCATTCCTTCTTTGTGTCACCTGTAGACCAAGGAAAAACGTTAGCTCTCCAATCATTGACATTTCGAACTCATTTTTCATGAATTCGGAAAATATTCTAAATTGAGTTTCATATGATCCGCCAAATATTATCTCATCGACATAAACTAGAACCATCATCCTTTTATTACTATTGTTTTTGAAATATAGATTGTAATCAACTCCACCACGCTGGCAACCAAGCTTCTTCAAATATTGGTCAAGCCTTGAGTACCATGCTCTTAGTGCATGTTTCAGCCCATACAATGCTTTCTTCAGCTAACAAACATTATTATCATATTCATGAATGAGAAAACCATCTGGATTCTCAATATACACCTCTTCTTCCAGAACCCCATTTAAAAATGCAGATTTGACGTCCATTTGGAACACTTTGAACTTTCTTTGCACTGCTATGGCTAAAAATAATCTGATTTTCTCCAGCCTTGAAATTGGTGAAAATGTATAATCAACATCAATACCACCTATTTGGGAGTATCTTTTTCACACTAGTCGTGCTTTGTTTCGAATCACTATGCCATCTTCATTAATCTTGTTGCAAAAGACCCATTTAGTCCTGATGACGTTCTTATGTGCTGGCCCTGAAACAATCTGAAACGTATGATTCTTCTCAATCTGGTCTAATTCTTTATTTATTACCTGTACCCAATAACCATATTTATCTAGATCGGAAAAACATTTTGGCTCCACCTGAGATAAGAATGATGTTTTCTGTAGTGATTTCATTATTCGAGTCTGAACTCTAGCTGTCTGATCACTAATAATATGTTTCCCATCAATTTCTGCTCGAATCTTTGGCTTCTTAGCAGATTCATATTTTGTATCCTCTTTCTCATCATTAGTATCTTCTTCTGAGTGAGCCTCTGCCACTTCTACTACCCCTGTATTGCTTAAATCCTCATCAATTTCATCCAGAAACTGTTCACTGTGTTGTTGAGTATGCTATTCATTTTCAACTATAGTGACATCATTGCTCTCAACAAATTTTCCCAGCCTTTTGTTGAAGCATTTATATGCTTTTATTTTCCCAGATTAGCCACGAAATATCCCCTCATCTCCTCATGACTCAATATTACTGTGATTTTCTTTGTTGAAAATGAAGCACTAAATTACAAAGATTCGAAAGTATTTCAATGTTGGGTTCTTTCTGTACAACATTTCATACAAAGTCTTCCCTTCCTTTAGACAAAACAGTGACTTCTTTGAAATATATACTGATGTCAAAATAGATTCCTTCCAAAATTTCTCTAGTATGTCCTTTTCAATAAGCATCATTCTGGCCATGTTGTTGATGATCTGATTTCTCCTTTAAAACACTCCATTATTTTTGGGAGTTCTCACTGATGAAACTTGATTCCTTATCCCATGTTTCTCGATATAGTCTTCAACTTGACTGTTTGTGAATTCTATACCATTATCAGTACGAAACACCAGAATTTTTTGCCAAAGCATCCTTTCTGATTCCCTCCTATACTGCTTTATAAAACTGAACACTTCTGTCTTATGGGTAATGACAAATACCCAAGCCATTATGCTATAATCATCAATGAAAAGGACATAGTACCTTTCCCATTTATGGCTCGTGGTGAGATAGGTCCACAAACATCATCACGCACTAATTCGAGAACTCTGGTTGATTTATGTTCCTTTGGCTTGTATGTATTTCTGATTATCTTCCCTTGATGGAAAGCACCAAACGTATGAGTGCGATCACGTGATAATTTGGGAAGGTCTCTAGAAGAATCACACTTTACAAGATCTTCCATAAATGGTTGACATAGATGACCAAGTCGATTATTCCATAGCTTGTTTTCTTCCTCTCTGGATGAGAGACACATATCTTCTTCCCCACTTATAAGGTAAAGATTTCCCTTTTTTCTTTTTCCCTGTAGAACAACTGCTCTATATTTTCCTTTCACAACACACATCTTCTTGGTAAATCGTATAGAGTTCCCAGAGTCACATAGTTTACTGACACTGAGAAGGTTATGACTAAGGCCCTCTACTACCAAGACATTAACATGTCTCATTTATTTTCCCCCGAATTTCGCTTTTCCGGAACCAATAATCTTCATCCCTTCATCATTCCGAAACATAACAATACCTTCTTTGTCATATTTAATGCCAGTAATGAGGTCCTTTTTACCTATCATATGGGATGTAAAACCACTTTCAAGGATCCATACTCTTGAATAATCTAAATCATTATGGGAAATTTATGAAACTACTACCTTATCATCCTTTCTTTGATCCATGTCTTCGACGTCACACTTGGTGTGTTTTGGAGAAGTTGATCTTCCTTAGAGAGCGACGGACCAGCTTCATCATCTAGAGCTTCAAATCGATTTTTTGTTTTCAGTTCACTTGTCGATTCCTTAACTTGCTGCTTACGACTGCTTGAGTTTTGTTTTGGCACATTTCATTGAATGATTGATGTGCAATATCTAGCCATGTGACTAAATCCTCCACACCAAAACCAATGACCTTCAAAGGATGTTCTATAATATTGAGCTTTGTTTGGATGCCACTGTTGTTCTTGTGCCCCTCGGTATCTCTTGGCTAAAGAACACACATTCTGTGAGTGTCCCATCTTTCCATAGCAATAACACCTAATGTAAGGATCATTATTGTGTGTCACTTCGGCACTACTGCTTTCCCCTTGGGATCTTCAAATATTATGATTTTTTTTGTACCCAAATCTATCTTCATTCTCAGAGAAGGTTCTTGTGGTTTGTCTTCATCCATGACCACTTTCTGTTTTCATTCATGTCCCATACTAGTCTTATCATTGGAACACGACTGTTGCTTATTTTCCGCTGGAGGTATGTGCTCCAATTAATTCTTTTCAGTCTTCTAAATAATTTGTTTTACTAGCACTGTACTGGTTGTCACGAGTTTTTCTTGATCCTTAATCCTTTGTCATAGACCAACAACTTCTTTTTCAAGTTCGTTGATATGTTTGACCTGCTCCTTTCCCGATTTAGTCAAAAAATCGATTTCATTCTTTTGTTCTTCAATTTTAAGCTTATACTCAACTATATTTTCTAATCTCATTGGTGTTGAAGATTTTACTTTTTCAATTTCTTCTAATAGATCAGACTTTTCTTCATCCTGTTGTTGCATATAGAGTTTGGCATCACAAACCACTTTATTGGATTTCTTCGTTTTTTCTCTCCAAACATCTATCTCCTCAAGAGTTGCTTCCAATTTGGCTTCCATATCAACTCTTCCTTCAACATCTTCCTCTTTTTATCCAGCGTCAGTTTCTTATTTTTCCTGAGAACTACCGATGACCACCACCATGGAATTTTCCCCATGGTCTTTGCAATTTTCTATCTCTTCAAACTTTTCAACCTTAGACGCATCTGATCTTTCATAGTCTTTTAAAAGAAGATTCCTTTTCTTGAAGAAATCCCTCTTGAACTGTTTATTTCCTTTCACATAGGATGAATACTTCTTTTTGAGAATTTAAACATCATCCTCTTCATCATCTTAAGAATTCTTTTTGATTCTTACTATGATATGTCCAACCATTCGACATCTAAAGCATGCAAGCCGAAGATTCCCTTTAAACTTTCCTTTTCCTCTTTGAAGGTTCGAGGAAAGGAATGACATCACTTCATCTGTCTCTTCATTCACCTGAGATTCCTCAATGGTGATATGTTTCATGGCCTTAAATGCCACCTCCTTGGATTTCACCTTTTCCATAACATCATTGTCATCATTCCTCATTTCATATGCTACAAGGGTGCTGTGCAAGTTATCCAACGTCTGCTCCTTTGGATCTTTATCTTCCAAGAATGATACTTTCAGATTAAACCAAGGTGGAAGTTTCCTCAAGATATGCTTAATGATATTCATATCTTCGTTGACTTTTCCATGAACCCCCATGTCTTCCACAATAACATTTACCCTGTCAAAAAATGCATCAACAAATTCATTCGGGCTCATTCTCAGATCTTCATACTTGTTCCATAGAACTTGCAGCATTGCCTCTCTGACTTTTGTATCCCCATAATATATATTCAAAAGATTTTCCCACATATCATGTGACATTTTTTAGGTCATCACCATTGTAAATATATCATTTGAAAGGGATCCACCTAAAGCATTAATACCCTTCACGTCAGCATCTATCTCCCTTCCTTCAGCTTCTGATAATGTTCCACTATTGATGTCAGCTGAGATACCATGCATAGCTGCTGAAGACACATCCATTCCCAAAGATTAGAAATAGTGTTGCATTCGATTATTACATATCTAAAAATTACTTCCGTCGAAGATCAGAATCCCTTTATGATTAGTGACCTCCATTGAGAGAAGAACTAATATCAACCATTGCATATTATTCCAATTGTTAGGTCCACATGGCAGAATACCCTGAGGGGGGGGGGGGTGAATCAGGGTATGACTAATTTAAAATTAAATCCCGTTCTGATCTTGTTTCTCTATTAAGAAAAACACTCTTCTCTCTCTTTATCGTTGCACAATATAAACAGAAAGTAAAGCATGCACATGAAACATAAATTTTTACATGGTTCACCATCACTCGACTATATCCAAGAATCATACCCAAAAAATGTGCCAATGTACCAAATCCACTATAAGCACACTACTGTTTACAAGGTTCGGGATAGATCACTTCTATTCCCAGGCTCACTACCTTTACAATGTTCAGGGTCACCTCACTGCTTTCCCAAGGGTCACTCTCTGTTTCTCACTCTCTTGCTCACTACCGGTGGAGAGGATCACCTTCTTCATCTTCCATTGCTCAATGCTCTGGAAAGAATCCACTCATAGTTTATTGACCTCTAGGTCTCTTCATTATTAATAATGAATACATCCTCGGTTGTATGTGGATGCTCTTTTGAAGTCCAACTTTCACCCATAGATGAATCTCTCTTTGCACTGAAGGTATCAGACAATCTTCAAGCTTCCACACAGCCTTAAATCACTACCGTACATCAACCATAACAGGTGCCCTTTTCTAAGATAGCGCACAAGTCTCGGTGTGCAAATTATAACTGGCATGTAAGTCCACCTCAACCAATTGCGCAACACAAGCTTCTGCTACTCAAAACTTATGCGACGCACACCCTTTTACGCCCAAACCAATTTTGGCGCACAACCAACAAATTTCGCGTTTCTTTAAATCCTGGTGCACAAGTTTCACCAAAAAACTTATGAGACACCCCCTTCTTCAACTAAAAATTTGGGCGACACACTTCCTTCCTCGCCCAAACCACCTTAGGCGCGCAACTATCACCTGGCGTGCAACTTCTACTTGTGCGACCACACACCACTTATGCGACAACCACACCTGCACGACGGGAGATCTGATTTTTCTAAGTGTTGAACTCTCCACTAAAAGTGGAGGGGTTGACCTGTATTTATAGGAATTTGGAATCCCTGTGCGATGGCGCACAAGTCTCCCCTCAGTGCTCATGTTTTGGCGCGTAAGTCTCTGTCGTGCAAGTCACTTGCGCGACCAACCCTAAAACATGGGCGCCCCTTTATCCTTTTTCCATATTTTGATGTTATGATATTGAAAAGAAGATGGCTTGAATGTTTCCCCTCCTTCAAGTACACGGTGCGCAAGTCCCTTTTCTGAAAATAACTTTTCTTCATTTGTCGATTTTCAGGCCCAAAAAATTGACAAACACTGGAAAATGGAACCACCTTGTCTCTGCTCTTTTTGTACCACCTCCAGATCATCCATTCCATTGTCGACGTTCTTGAATCAAACATGAATCTTTAACCACAACCCTTGAACTAAACATTCCACCATGAAATCCCATTTGTCAACAAAATTTAATGTCATGGCTTTCTTTATCAACAATCACAACCTAGATGTCCACTTTGTCAACAAACACGATCACCTCAAATATTCTACAATGATACCTTGAGGGATTTTTGCCCAACATTTAATTATATTAAAATATAACCAAGGACGAAATAAATCAAGCATGGGCTTATAAATTCAAAACAATAGTTTAAATTTCACTATTTTACTCCATAAAATATATATTTTCATTAGGAAGAGGTTTAATATTTTCTAAATTTATTCCTAAATCATAGTGAAGATATCAAAGTTATAGTATTTGTAAAAATGGTATTCTTCACTATAAAAAATCTACATTTTCAGAAATATCCCAAACTATCATCTATGATAATTTTAATCTTATAATCTAAAAATGAATTTCATTTCATGAAATAATATTTATAAAATTTTTAGTAAATATTTATAATATTAAATGCATCAAATGCATAAAACCATTAAACAAACGTATTTTCCAAGTGTAAAATTAATTTATTCTCATTATATAACTATTAAAACCAAATATATGATTATTAATTTTTTTATTTAAAAATATTATTTCTATTTCATCAAAATCATTAAAAAATAATGACTAATTTAATTTTTTATGATAAAAATACATTAATCAGTTGAAAACAGTTTTTAGAAATATATCCCTTATTACCATCAAATGATTTTATCTTCATTTCTAAACAATTGATAACAAATTTATGAATTATTATTTTTGGTTTTAAATTTATAAAAAAAAAATTATATTTAACTTTTTAATAAACTATATAGTATATAAAAAAAATGTTTTTAAAAAGGAATTTTTGTTTATCCAGGAATAATTATAGTAATTCATATAATTATTTATTTGAATAATTATGTTTCATTTAATTATATTTTAATATATTATAATAAGTATTTATTCAACTTATTTCTTTATTGTGTGCACAAAAATATATTGAAAGAACAAAATTCAATAAAGAGAGATATATTTTAAAATCATAAGGTGTTACATATACCATTATTCTTATCATGGAAACATTTTTCTAATGTTTAAATATTATATAACATTTACAATCACATGAAAAAATATGTGAATAATATTGCGTATATTATAAATTCTTAGGGTGTTACATGTATCCCTATGCTTCTACCTTAAACTAGTTTCTAGAGAATAACGGTTACATGATGTTTACCAGTACATGACACAATGTGTGAATAACATTGTGTTTTTTCCTTTTCAGTTTTAGTGTACTTACATGGCATGAATTCCAATAGGGAGAGTCTTGATATACAAGAGGTTTTATTTTTGGAGACAATCTGCATGATCTTCATAGTGTTTATGATTTCATGATACAACTAAAATATAAATCACATGTACCTGAAGTAATTCTCGTGAAGTAAACAACATGTAAGATTACCACACACAAAGTATAAAATAAAAATAATGTATAATTTTTTTTATAAAGAATTTAATGTAACACATGACACATTATATTAATTAGTGTGAAATTTCTAAGAAACTCCCATTTCACATGATGTGTACCACTATCTATATGTCTCATAGTTCAATTTTTATTTTACTAAGTAATTTTATCCTTATGTTAAATCACACAAAATGCCTATTTTGAAATGTGATATGTGTGAGTTAGCCCAGATTACATGACATTTATAACTAGGTACAAGGTGTGTTATCAGTCAATGTTTAACCAAAGTACTCACCTAGGGAATCAAAATTCATCTCACGTATGATGTTATGTGTTACAAAATGTGTACATCCCATTACAAGTTGTGTACTATATTTAATTCCATGTCTCTTGGATGGTTGTCAAAACACCATGTGTATTAATTAAACTCTATTTAATTTGACCACATGGCTACTATGATTCCCATGGGGTAAAATTAATTTGGGATACATGGAATGTATTCAAGTTATAATATATTGATCATTTTTTCATATCATGTTACAATTATTAGTAAATATGCGAAATTTAATGATACTGAACCCCCCAAATGACATTCCATTTTTTGCGAGTCTCGTCTTTGTGTGGTTAACCATGAATACATTATATGTATATTTCAGAAAGACACGGCGTGTCCAAATCACTTGAGTAGAAAATTTGATAGAACCAAATGGAATCATCTATCATTTTTTAACTATTTTTATCACATTCTTGGTCATATTAAATCAAAAGATCAAAATATCACAATATTTATATTAAATAATTAAAAACTAAAAAATGAATTCCATATAATAAATGATTAATTGATAAAAATCTATGTAATAATTATAAATTAATATGTGATAGATCTAAAAATAATTGGGTTTTCTAAGGAATAAATATAACAACCCCCAAAAAATTATCTTAGATATAGTGGTTACATTATTAAATTGGAACTATAGACAATTGATCTCATTCTGAAGGATCAATTAGTTTATTTGTTTTGGAAAACTAGATACATGATTGAATCTCACATTACATTTGAAAATGTAAAATAATGAATTATATATTTTTTGAGAACATCATTATTCCCTATATTATATCCATGCATATCATACCTTGTACACTTTCTGGAATCATAAGGAATGTGAAGAAAATAAAACGGTGAGCTCAAATTCTTCAATTGATAATCCATACATTGGAAGCTATTATAGAATGAGTATGGAATAAATAATATGGAATTAATAACTTATGATAAAATATTCATATAAATAACCACATGAGATTTAAATTATCCATGGATTTAATAACTATTAAAATAATCACATGGATACAAATACTTGATTCTCTAATGATGGATAGAATAATTTCAGGCATCTTAAACTTTCTATCGATGTCTTATTACAAGAAATCATACATAAATGGGTATGGAATATTCTAAATTACCAAAAAAATATTTATTACGAGACTTACTGATTCATCAAGGTTCTATGTAATTCCATGTCGCACCCATCATTTAATAAGTCCAATGCATTGGTCACATGAATAAACAATTCAACTTAATCAAATTTCTTTAATAATCAATAAGTATTTGTATTGGAAGAACAATAATAAAAAATTTCAATACATTCCACAGTAAAAATGATCATAATACATCTAGAGAAATATAGTGGATGGTATCATTAATATATAACCTCGTTAAAATATAATATTTATCAAATTATGTTGAAATAGATGAAAATAATGTTAAAATAACACTAGAACATTTCTTAAGGAAAATACCATTTTCATTTTAAAAAAAATTATTTAAAATGTTAAAATTTAAAAAATATTTGTAAAAATAGTTTCATTGGAAATAACCATTGAAACTTTTAAAGGAATCCTCAATGCAAATTGTAGTCCTAAAATCATGAAAAGCTGTTTCTATGGTGTTTGTTGAAACAAAGATTTTGTTCATGCCATTATTAAAATGTAATTCATTTAGAAAATGAATAGAAATTTTTTTTGTAAGAATTGATATCAAGAATGGGTAAAAATTAATTGAATAAATAATTCGAGAATACTGAAAAAATCATTGAAATCATTTTAAATAAAATATGGACATGTATGAAAAATATTCCTAACCGGATAGAAAAACAAAGTCGATTTTCATTTCAAACACACTTTTGGATTGTTGAGTAATTAAATAGAGAAAAATGAAAGGAAAACTTATAATTTTTAGAGATAAAAATGGTGTAATAAAATATATTTGGTTTAGTATATAAATATCATACAATTACACTAATAGAAACTATGACATAAACAATCCTATATAAGGATGAGATTGTGAAAGAAACCCTTACCTCAAGACTGAGTTGATACATAAGTGATTTTAACTGCATATATATTAAATATTATTTTATTATAAATATAAAATTTAACCATATAAAAACTTAAAATATCAGATAAGATTGAATTATAATTTTGAAACACTCTTTTTTAATAAGTATTCATTAAAATCATTGTTTCCTAGTGTGCACTATTTAGTTTTTCAGGTAATTTTTGGATCAGTAGTTTCTTTCCAGGCATCCAGCCCATGGTTCTATCATCTCTAATATTTTAATCATGATATAAATAATATATATATATATATATATATTCCCTAAAAATTTAAAATCATCCTTGAAAAGAGGACATGAAAAATTAATCACATCACTTTGTGGTGGTGGCTTTCCACACGTACACATGAGAGGTGCTATTATATTTTAATGGGTGGAAGGTTAAGAAGTTAAATTCCATATTATATTTTCAAAATCATAATTATTTCACAAATATTATATAAATTACTTAGTTTCATCCATATATCTATCTAAGGAAAATGGTTATGGATAAACAAATTCTTAGCTATGTGGATATGGTAGACCATACATATGAAGGAGAGATGTTTCCATTTTGTATAAGATGGAAAGGAGGTGAATAAAGGGATTTACTCTAGAACAATAAAATGTTGGTAGATATAATAATAATGATGTTTTTATATGAACACGGTTATAGAATGTTTGGTGTAGGTAGAATAGAAAATAAAATGATAACATGTGGATAAGAGTTATAGCTCTTCTTTAGAAAACCACTATTGGATTACACATTAAGCCTTATTGGTTGTTATATTAATAATACTAGTTTTAAAACAAAAAGGTTTTAAGATGAAATTTTTATATGTGAATTTGAAAAAAAAAATTACGATATTTGATTGGGTGTGTTGTATTTTGTAGTCAATACATAAATTGGGTTCAATGTAAAATCTTGAAATTCTATGTGAAATGATCTTTATTTTTATTAATATCATTATTTGTTCATCATGTTTATGTAATTTCATGAAGTTATGAACAGTCAAAAAATATTATTGAATCCATATAAGGCCATACCATTAGTGAAGGAGTTTTGTAAAGGAATTTCCCAAATCGGGCAAGGCAACAAACTACTGGTGGTTGTAGTGAAAATGAAGAAGATCCTGGTATGAACACACCCATTAAAGCGGGGGGTTTTTATTGGTGTGGTACATTAGTAGTGTTCCTATGACAAAAAACATTTCAACAACATATGTGGTGGTTTATATAGTCTTCTTTGATCATACCAATGTGAAATAGGAAATCACACTATGCCCACTGTTTTTTGAAGAAAACCATGGTCATAAAATGTTCTTTCAATCTATATAAGGATAAGTAAGAGAAAAATACCCATAGTGTACTATGATACAGTCAACAGGTCATGTAGAAATCCAAAATGGATAGATGCCATGGTGGATTCTATTTTGAAGGAAAAATGACATTGTGTTTTGTACGTCATCATGGTGAATGCTATGTCAGGGGTTTGTTTCATTTACGAAATGTTTTTCTACTATGGATTATTATATTTTCTAAGGAATCCATATAATGATATATGAAAACGTTTTTGGAAGAATAGATGGTATTTAAGAGTCTTAAAAAGATGAAAAGGATAAAAATTAAGTCATTTTAGCTGAGTTAGTTGAAGGAAGGAATTTATTTGAATTCAAACTGTCAATTTTTATTTGATATTGCTTATGAAAATAGTATATATTAAGTGTAAAAATAATTAAATAAGAGAGATAAATATGAGAATAACAAAGAATAAGAAGAATTGAAGTGGGAGAAGAATGTATTGTACAAATTCACACAATGTGGTGAGGTCATACCTATGTTTTAATAGGCTGAATATGTAGAGGAATAAAAACATTCATAAAAAATTTAATGATATTTTTATAAATGGTTTATTCTTATTTATATCAAATTCTCTATCTTTATAATACTATGGGGAGTACTATTACATTCTGGTGAATTGTTGTAACATGAGTACAAGGTGTTGGTCAGAGTGTATAACTCAAGATGGGGTTGAATTGAGTTCCCAATAAACTTGTTTGTTTTAAAAATCATTAATACTAAATCATCCAACCTAATAAAAAAGAACAGTTCATAATAAAAGTAGAATAATATTAGTTTGATCTTTAAATTAATTTCGAAAATTTGGATTAGTTCTCAATTAAGATAATGATTTAAATAAATTTAACTTTTTTAAGTAAATTAATTAATCAAACACATTATATAAAATTAATTAAGACTAAATATCAAATTAATAGTTGTTTATTGGATAAATAAAACAATTTAACATAGAAATGTATATAAATAAAACTAATATACCACAATGTAGAAGAAACATGGGTTTAAGTATCAAGACAAGACTTAATCCCGTCCACTTGGAAATCACCTGCTATCAAGTAGTTTATCATAAAAATAAACATAGCCTCAACTTGAATTGATTTTAACACTCAATAGTGGAAAAAAATGTTTAGTAACAAATCCCCTTCCATTATTCTTTGTAGGATTTACAAACAAAACTAGTCATGAAAGACATCAACCATAGTTATTCCTTGGAATACAAACAAAATTGTTTGGGATAATATCACATATTCTCCAGTTTGAGTACAAGAGATAGTGTGAAAAAATATGTAGAGTACAACAACCAACTTCTTAAAAGAAATGAAAAAATGGAATGAGAAATATATATATATATATATTTATAATGTTATATAACATGATCTGTAATATTTTGATTTTTATGATACTTAAAGTACTTCTTTGTAAGATATCAAACAAGTTTTTAGTAATTCCTTGAATATATTGTGTCATATAATCTTTTTTCAAATAATTGGACTATTATTCTCTATGTTTTATCCAATTTGTTTTGTTATTACATCACCTATTTTTGATGATAAGATGAATCTTTAAAAAAAATATTCATCAGAAGATTACTATTAAATAATAATCATACTTCATTATTTATTTTATTCTTTATTTAATGAATCAAACATAGTTGTTTTATATATTAAATGCTCCAAAACTAAGTTATATATGGTAGTTTTTCTTATCCAAAGGTATACTCACCTGATCTGTAGGATGAATATCACAATCAACTGATGGGGTAAGGTGAGGTTGTAGGTTCATTTCTTCATGCGATTATCTAACTTTCACAAGAGGTATGTTTAGGAATTTATGTTATAATCTTGTTATATGTATGATAAATATATTTGAAACATATAATATGTACATCTCTTTATGAATATTTACACATACCTTAGTATAATAACATTATTTCATCATTATGTCTTGTAGTTTCATTTTGGTGGTAAGGTGAGTTCCTTTTCGATGTATGGTGACGTCTATCTTAAAGAAAGGTTCTTCAATTATTTTGTTTTTGAATAAATGGGATATATTTAAATCAATACTTTCATGGTAATAAGTTCATTAGCATATGGTACGGTGAAACAAAGAATGTAGTAAGGTGATACGATCACCTGGCCTTCACATGGAAAGGTTTTAATGTATTCTCTACACTTAGCAATTTTTGAGACATTATCCAGCAAACTAGTTTCTTGCAGAAAATAAAGTGAACTATAATAATAAGATAAGCATGATTTCAGATCATCAAAATAAAGATGTTCTAGTATAATCCATCAATCTCCCCCTTTTTTATGAAAAAAAATCTGGATATGTAAATTGAAATGAAATGAATACGTCAATGTAATATTTTAAAAGAATTAAAAAAACTAGAATAAATTTTTTAAATTTCTCCAAGTGTTTCTATATTAATGAATGGAAATAAATTATCATGGTACATAATTCTCGCTATTAACATTGTACATAATTCTTTGAATTTTAATTTATCGTAATTCACCCTATTTTGATATTATTGAAAAGAAATAGAAAATAAACCAAATAAACAATGAGAGAATGTTAGTAATATATCAAAAGAGATATTACAATAGAAGATTAAAATAAAATTAAAAAATATCCCGATAAAAAAAATTAATTATAATATGACTGAGGTTTATCTCTCATATATGTAGGATGGAACTTATTCCTTCCATTAAAATCATAAGTAAGAGTATATTTAGAGAAATTTAAAAATGTAAATACAATCTATCCAATTACCACACACCTAGTAACTGGTATTAGTGATTTAAATGCATGTGAAAGAGTTATTCCAAAATTATTTATTATATAAAAGGTTATAGGATGAGATAACGGAACAACTGAGGGTGCTAGAATAGTAGTATGAGCTGTATAAAGATAGGGTTCCATCAAGAAGATAAAATAACTGATTAATTGAGAACAATTCTCCAAGAGATGAATGAAATCATCTCAATTATACATGATGGCTTCCAAAATATGGTTCATAAATTTTGGATTCTCAAATTGAGACTTAAAATCTGAATTCAACGGATTATTTTTTAAATCCAATGCACGAGTTCTGAACATTTCATTCAAATATGTCTTTATAAATATCATATGGAGATAATAATCAATTTACATTTTGGTTGTTTCCCTATTATGACAAGATTTATTGGAATCCTAAAAAACCAATGTGGGGTTATTAGTATCTTGAGTATGAAACCAATCATATAAAACATCATGAGTTTTGTTAAATTCTGCATACAAATCTTACATCTAATCCCAAATGGACTGTATTATTTTTTATTTAACAAATGTATAAGAAAAAGACATAGTATCCACATAGAAAACAACATACATGAATCCATGTTCTAATTGAATCATCATCTATTAAAGAATATATTGTAAAAATACCATATTATATCTCATTTATCAAATATCATTATGTGACATTTCTATTCTAAAATTAAATTTGGGTTGGAGATGACTGATGACCATAATAACATCTTCCAAAAACCATCTTGTCTCACATTATTTTAAGATTTATGAAAATTATTGAAATAAATTTAATGTATCCCAAATTATATTTTTTTAATACAACCTATCCTTATTTAGTTATATACAATTATTATTTAATAGAAGGTTCATGAGAATAATGAGATGGATCACTGGCTGAATGACCAATATATACTTTTGGTAAAAATTGTATCCGAAAATTTCCCATAGTGTGGTCCAAAACTCTAAAATAATATTCAACTAAATTATTGTTTGAATATTATGAAATATCATCATGATAAATAAAACAATTTTCTTCAATCAGATCATAAATATTTGGTTCCACAACCAATTATCCTTCTAGGGTTCATTGAACAGAAATAGTGGAACATTCACCATGTTCTGGTAGACTGCCTCCAGGATCTTCATCATCTAAATTAGGATAATTTATGACTAATCCAAAAGATATACAGGACTTATACCTCTGAGATGGTTCATATAGTAAAGGTTGTCTAGAGGAACTTTCAATAATAGCATATCAATCTAATCCATATCATCAGTACGAGAACCAACTAATTTATCCCTTATTGGATCATCATCCATATCATTTACAACTTATTCATCTTTAAAAAATTACACTTCTTATTCTTATTTAGTAGGAGAAAAAAATTAACTGAATATTCATAAATTTCATCAGGTCCGAGATCTAGAACTACGTGATCCCTTAGTCTGACTGGATACTTTACTAGATTAAATATCAAAAAAAATTTCTCTGGGTTAGCTACCCATTTTAGTTTCTAAGTGTTCAAATTAACTTTCATATTCTTATAAATATTTTTTGTAATATAGAATCTATTTCATGTAGTTACTTTATTATTTTCATGAGAAATAATAACTTAAAACCCTAGTAGATCATAAATTATTATTGGATATGGTAAGTAGAAGAAACATGATGTTCACCTATATAGATGAACCAAATTCCTCATAAAAAGTATACACATGTTTATCTGAACACTATTCTTCATTAAAAAGAGAAAAAAATATGGATACCTCAGAATACTAAATTATCGATTTCATAGAAAAATAAAATGCTAAATAAAAATAACTATAAATTTTCATTTACTACTTAGCTCAATAATAATGGATCTTATGGGACTTCCATTCTCATTGAGATTATACATGGAATTATCAAACTCAAAATTTTGATGATTTATAGGATATGAAATTTTATAATATTCATACTTATCCTTAGGTGGCATGCCATAATTTGTTTTGAAAAGGTTCATTGAAAATTTAAAAAATTCAACAGTAATCCTTGATTTTACAATATAATTGTTTTAACATTGAAAAGAATTCAAGATTCAGATAAAACTATTCAAGAAGATTCATTTAGAAGGGTCTACCATTCTACATAAACCATTCAAACCAACCATGTTTCTAAATCCCATTCCACACTACTGACTGACTTGACCTTAACCACAAATCATCAACTTCATTCTCCATAGAAACTAGAAAATTTGCAATATATAGGTTCATTTTATCAACTGAAACACTTATTACATCTATCATCTTTTTCAACTTCTTCAAATAAGGTGACTAAAATAGAAAAGAAACTTCTAAAAAACCCTTCATCCTTGACATATTCATTCAAATCTTGATCTCTAAAAGATATAAAATGGAAGGTAAAATAAAGATATTTATGATTAAAGAGTGATATGTGAAAGATGATAACCAAATGATCTTTGAAAATGTTCATAAAATTATAGAGGATATAAAAATGAAAATTAAGGTACAAGTTTCAATAAATATTCAAAATTTTAATTTAAATAATTTAAGCATTATATTTACAATCTTAAAAGAAATCATACAAAAATATTTTCCAAAAAATCTCAAAATACAAATAGTCATGGTAGGTCTAATTACAATATAACTATAAATATCATAAGTACAATAGGTTTGGTTCTTGTAATGCGTGATAGGTTGCTAACAATACTACTAAGAAATTCAATATATATACATATTATATTTTTTTATTGTAAGGATAGTTTTTTTGTGAGATAATATGATAACACATGATAATAGTAAGCATGTTAACCATAAGAAAAAATTCATCATCACCATAATGACTATGTGAAATAAACATCACTGATTTATTAAAAATAATTTGAAAATATAAATTTAAAGATTTTAACATTAAAATTGAAATCCAATAATCAAAATATAATTTATCATTACTAATTCATGTCTCATATAGTTCAGTCTCTCAACATTTAATGTCTTTGAAACAATATCATCAATATAATGTTCTTTTCCAATGGATTGAATAGTTATATTACCCTTATTATAATGATATCTTATAAAGTGATGTCTTATATCAATAATATTTTATCTGGAAAAAGATATAGGATTCTTAGAAATATTTATCACAGTACTATTAAAACCAATTATAGGGAGATGTTTGAATTGATATTCATAATCTAGTAAATTGTTTTTAATCTATAGAATCTATGCACAACAACTTCCCGCAACTATGTAATCAACTTCAAAAGTGTATAATTCCATAGGGTTATACTTTTTACTAAACTATGACACTAGATATTTTTCAAAAAAGTGGAATGTTCCTGATTTTCCTTTTCTATTTAACATACAACCCCCAAAATTCACATCATAATAATTAAATAAATTAATTATTAATCCTCTGGAGTAAACCAATCTTATGTCTGTTTCATTATTTAGTAATTTAACTTTTTTTCACAAGAAATAGATGTTATTGTTTTGGGTTTTGATGAAAAATAGCACACAAACACTAAACATAACATCTATTCAGATACTAGTTAAGTATAGTAAGATTCCATAATTCCTACTATAAGTGGTTTAATCAATTGATTATCTAGCTTTATCAAGATCCAATTTGAAGATAGTTCTCATTATAGTATCACTACTTTTCATAATATCCATAAATAATATTTTTAAGATATTTTTTGTTCCTAATTTTATTTAAAATAATTTTTTCCTTATTTTGAAAATCTGAAAACAAAGAAAGAATTTAGGTTCACCCATTAAACTCATGATAATTTCACTTTGTGTAATTTTTGAAACGTTAGTACACAAGGAGTTTCTAGAACATCTAAAAATTATATCATCATCATAAATTTGTACCACTAAAGGATCCTTTTATATTATTTTATTAAATAATGTAGGGTTAAGTATACATTTAGTAAAACCATTATAAATTAGAAAATTGTTGACCATATCATACCAAGCGCTAGGAGAATTTTAAAAAATATATAATTATTTGGTTAATTTAAAAACATGATTAAAAAAATTGAAATCAAGGGGATGGTTAAAAAAATCCAAAAAAATACAACCATTTAAGAATGAACTCTTGACATCCATTTGATATAGTTTGAAATCCAAATGTGCTACATAGGAAAGAAAAATTGTAATAAATTCAGGTATAGTTATCGGTGAAATGGATTCCAAAAATCCAATGTCTTCCTCTTGAATGAACCCCTGTGTGACAAGTCTACCTTTATTTATAACTATAAATCCAGATTCAGAAAACTTATTTCTAAAAACCCATTTAGTACTAATATCATTGTGGTATTTAGGTCTATCCACTAATTTCCAAACAATTTTTTTTAAAATTGAATAATTTCCTATAGAATTTCCATCACCCAAAATTCATCATTAATTTCATCATTGATGTTCTTTTGTTCAAGATGTGATATGAATTATTGATTTTTAACCTAACTTATAAGATAATCACTAGTCTACGTTCCCCTATTTTGGTCACCAACTATAACATCTCAAGTATGGTGTATTATTACTAACTACTCTTGGAATATAATTTATTGATATATCAGTACACACTAGAGGTTCAATTTTAGGTTTTTCAACATAACTAGAATTTTTTATACATGGTTCACAAAATAGTCATAAGGTTTGGTATTTATATTCAGATTTTATATATCTACTTCATGGTTTTTTAAATTAGTATTAGGCACAATTGGATATGTTTCATCAAATTTTATATGTACATATTTATCCACAATCCTTTATTTTTAATTAATAAGCTTGTATTATTTACACAAAGATGAATATCCAAGGAGAATTCTTTCATCACTCATGGATGAAAAATCTCAAGATTATCCTTTGAATTAAGAATAATGACTTGGAAACAAAAACTATCAAGTAATTATCCTTTTGTTTTATTCAATTCCTTAAATTATTAAAGGTTTTCATTAAGATTGGTCTAATAAAGACTATTAATTATGTAACAAGATTTATTCACATCCTCTACCAAAATATAAATTTGTATGAAATACTCATTGATATTAGTTTAGTTTAGGAGATTTATTAAATGTTTCCATTTCTACTTTCTACTACATCATTCTACTATAGGGTTCAAGGAGAATAGAAGTTATGATTATAGAAATTTCTTGTTAATAATGATTCAAAATGTTTATTTTCAAACTCATAGCCATGATCATTTCTGAAGGTGTTAATTCTATGTCCACTAAGATATTCTAAATATTTATAATACATGAGAAAATTAGAAAATGCTTTAATTTTATGAGCTATAAATAATACCCAAGTATATCAAGAAAAGTCATCTACTTGAATATATATATATATTGATTATATTTTAAGCTAGAAACTCTAGAAGGTCCAATCAAATCCATATGAACGAATCCTAGGAGTATATAAGTTGAATCTTCATTCCTTTATTTGAATGATATTTGGTTATCTTTCCCTTTTTGAAATGGGTTGCAGAATTCATCATTTGGGAATTTTAGTTTGGGTAGATCCCTGAATAACCATTACCTAATTATATTTATAAGTGAATGAATATTTTTATATCATAGTCTCCTATTACAAATCCAAGATTATTTATGAAAAGAAGTTCAGTATTATATTTTTTTAGAATACACTGTATCTAAATTAACATCATAAATATTATTATTTTTATGTAATAAGAAGTAAATAATTTTTATAATTATAAAAATGTTACGAATTGTTCTCAAACATAAAATGAAAAACATCACCATATAATTGAGAAATTCAAATTATATTGTTTTTCAATCCATCCTAAAATAAATCTTTAGAACTTTTTAAAATTACCAATTTTTCCTAGAAAATTTATATTCTATTTGGAATTATAACTAATGGTGACATATCTACCATAAACATTGATTATTTTCTTGAAACTATAAGAATCACTAATCACATGTCTAGAACTTTCACTATCTTTATACCATAGGGAGTTTTTAGAACTTTTCACATAGGTTTCTTAGAAATTAAATTTATACAAAAAATGACTTGGTAGCCTAAAGTTATTTGGTAGAGAAAAGTTAGTAATAAATTATTTTAGAACACATAATTGATACATTAGTTTCATATAAATATATTTCATAATGTTTGAAAGAAAAATCTTCCTAGGTCCTAAATAATAAAAACTAGTAACTGAATTAGAAGAACAAAAGGTTGGAATAAAATAATTTTTCAAAATCGTTCTTTTTCCAGGATGATAACCAATTCTAGTAGTATGTCTTGGAGTATATTTATTTAGAAGAATCTAGGTCATGTTATTTCCCCCATTTCTAAATCATTCTAGATCTTTTTTAAATTATCATTAGGAAATTCCAGCTCATTGTTTTATTTTAAAAACTGAGAAATTTAATTCTTTTCAATATTAATAAATGTTTCAATGAGAGATGATAATATATTATTTTTTTTATAAAAATTATATTTACCATTATGTTCATTAAAAGTGTTTTGAAAAATATTATTATATTAAAATAGTTCATCATTAGACATGTTTTCTTCATTGTTTTCATTTATAGAAATATTGGAAATATGAATAGGGAGTATAAGAAATAATTTAACACCTCTAATAAGTTTTTCTTAAATAATATGTTGGCTCTATCGTGTTTTTCTATTTGTGTTGAGACTAAATCACACGTACTATATTCTAAATAACTCTAAGGTTCTTTCTTTTCTTTCTTATACATCTTATCCTAATCCTCAAATTTTTTCTTAAATTTAAACATAGGACAATGCACTCTTACATGTACTTTTCCATTACATTCATAGAATATTATTTAAATTTTAGTATCACCCTTTTTTCTATCCTTTCTCTAATTAATTATATATTTCATACATTTCTTTAAAACTAGGTTATCTAAAAATATTCTTTCATTTATATAACTTCTTGAAATTCCTAGATTGATCGGAAATTTCCTCATTAGTTTTATCATGGGACTCTTAATCACTTGATCTATCAAATTTAATCTTCAATTTTTTGTATTAAAGAAGTATTTATGAATGAAACATATTTTATTTTGGGTTTATCCCTATCTTCCTTGTTCACATGCAGTTATTCTTCATACATCATTAAAATTCCAATATTTTCTTTAAATATAAGTGTACTAATATCGCCTGATTCTCTTATTGATAAAGATGTTCCTCTCCATCATTTTGGTTATCATACGAGAATTATCATAACATGATATTTTTCAATGATTTTCCTTCCTAGTGAATGCATTGTGTTTAGTATCTCAATAAAACTAAGATACATATCAGATATAAATTCATTAGTATTTTTCTAAAACATATCATATTTAATAGTGTATGTATTTAATCACATTTATTTGGCATTATATGTTACTACATGAGAAGTATCTAGTGTATCCAAAATTTCAAAGGAAGTATTATAACTAGATATTATATTAAAGTTATATTTACCCAAAGAAGAAAATACAGAATTCATATATTTAAAATTATTTTCATATAATGTTTCAGTATCATCACTCTATGTAACTCTAAATGTTTTAGGATTCTCATATTTATCCTCAATTATGGTCTAGATATCAAAATCCAAACTCTCAAAATAATTTTTCATTTCAATATTCTATTGATCATAGTTAGTTCCACCAATATAAGGAGGAAAATTACTGGTATTCACTTCCTATATATTATTATACATAAAGATATAAATTTATTAAAAAATATAAATTTAAGATCATTGTAGACACCAAGAAATATGTTCAATGTGCTTTTCTATAGAGTGAAGATATGATTCTTGCATAGACAACAAACATCAAGTATGAGTAAAGATGATATCACTAAACAAAGAAGAAGATGTTGGCTAGATTTTGATTTGCCAAAACACTACTCCATACCAATGGATAAGCGGACTGATTCCCCCATCCAAGAGTATGCATTGGATTTCCTAGAATTATGATGAAAATAACTCAACATATTAAATTATATTTCAAAGTTTATTTTGAGAAAACACGGTGTAATTACGATATTAAGATGTGTAGATATATTCAAGACCTTTGATTTGACTGGTCGCGGAACACAAACGGACATACGGATCCAATGTTATGGCACTTGGAAGATGGATAAATTTCATAAAGGGACTTAGACGAAGGACCCACATGGAAGATATACTTGGAAGACCTACGTGGTGGGCCAACGCTGTGGACCTATATGGTGGACCTATGTGGAAAATGAATTTTGACACCCCTACGTGGATGACCTACGCGGAAGACCTACACGGAGGACCTATGTGGAGGACCTACGTGGAAAACCTCCATTTGTCTAGGTCCCCTCCTTTCCTATAAATAAGAACCTTGGGATCTCCATTTCCAGACTGAAAAAAAGTGAAAGACTCTTTGAATCTCCCATTGCATAGCTCTTTCACATAGATCCCTCAAATTGTCTCAGGTAGCTCTCTAAATTACGAGATAAAAGATAATTAAATGGGATAGACAAGTTCAGAAGTTCTTCACATTCTGCAGTAATCAGCCATACCTGGGCGGTATACATGCATGCCATACCTACTCGCTATACCTGTGCACCATACCTGCGTGGTATACCTACGCAGTACATCTATGTAGGGTACCAAATGGTACATCTACGCGGGGTACCTATGCAGAGTACTTGTACGAGGGACCTATGTGACCAACTTAGGCACTCTTTCTAAAAGACATTCCAAATAGGGTATATCCTTCCTAGGTTCCCTTTTCTTAAAGGGGCTAAGTTCAAGCCTCCACCAAAAACTCAGGACTTCTCAAACCTTTGAGAAATGCACATCAGCATGTCTCCTATTTGGGTTTGTATTTCTACAGTTTGAGGTTTACCACATTTGTTTCACAATGGGGTTAGGATTCATGGGATGTTTGTGGGTTTTTATATGCACAGTCTCACAGAATTGTCTCTTTGAAATAGTGTTGGGAAGTTCCCGGTTTGGAGGAGGGTTGGCTACCAGCCTCGCCCTTCTCAAAGAGGGGACCCGGAACCTCATGTCTTTGGTAGATAAGGTACACTTCACACTTGCTATTCCGCACAAGCATATGAGAAGTCTCCCTCTCCAACCAGAACCAATTTCATGGCATCCATCCCCGTACAAGACCCTCACCTTCACCCCTTCTTCCTTTCATTGGACCATTGTCCAATGTAAATAGAACAGAGGGTAGGTTCGTCACCTCACCCTCTTCTATGGTCAACGCACACTCTTTCATCAGTATGGAGGAAAAATTAGGAAATGGGAAGTGTCATTGTTCAATATTTAACATCCTCTTGTTTCTCACACCGATCATGACTCATGTGGGCTTATAGATACGTGATGGTTCCAATATGTGCACAAAACCTTGTTGGAAGGAACTACGAGAACTCTGATTCCTGTTCAAACCAGGATATGTAGGAACCTCTTTTAGAGCCCGAGCTCACTGGATATCCTACTCAGGAATCCAACCCTAATTCCCCCAATTTGGGCATCCTACTTTGGAAATAAGCCGAAAATTCAATCCTCAAATCATTAAGGCATCCTTTTTTAGAAAGTAATCCCAAACTCATCTCTCTCAAAAAACCATACTCCCCTACGAGAGACATGGAACTATGTGTTTTTTGATTCCCATTCATATGGGATATGCAGGAAGCCACCTTGAAGTTCAAACCCAACATTTTAAATCAACCCTATTCTCTTTGGGCCATATTCCCAACAGGGTATGATCTTACATCGAAAGCCATATCCCTTAAATGGTCTTTGGGATACTTCAGCATAAGTCCTACACTAAGTTTCAACTATGTACCACCCGCATAGAGGTCCTTATCACATGACCTTAAAAGGTATTATGTGTCCTATTAAGCGACATCAAATTACAAGGGTTCTGATTCCTTTCACAAGGATACTTAGGTAGCCCATTTTATGGGCACAATCCCAGGATCAAAACAAACCTTCTTCTCCCTTGATGACAATAAATTTCAGAGTGCACCACCGAGAGGCTTAAAAACCAGTATCATCAAAATGATGATTAAAAGAATATCTAATCAGAATATTAGAGGTTACCATTGATTGAAAACCTCAAATACATACAGATATTTCCATTAATGAAGATCCTTGAATAAATACCAATGACTCTAAAGTCATACACATGTTAACAAGTGATTATAAATTCTAAGGATACTTATGATATAATTGGTGAATTAATAAGGATTCATGAAAATAATTTAATTTTAAAAAGAGTGTCCTAGAGTAGAGAATAATTCCCTACAAAAGGGTGTGATGAGTTTGACCTCCCATCCTCTAGACCAATACATGTTATTAAGTCTCATAAAGATCAAAACATTATGAACACTTTCCTTTTGAATTGAGGCCCTCTTTGGATAAAGAACTATTGGTGGATTCTAATTCCATGAATAAATCTAATGGAAACCACCTAGAAATAGTGATTCATAAATCTAGAACACAAGTTTCAAGGAACTACAAAACAAAAATGGTGAAACCAACATGAATACTTAACCAAGTTAATAATTTTACCCACCAGTTAGGCCCCTATCAATTGATAGAGGAAGGCCAAAAAAAGGAATTAATCATAGATGTATCCATCTAGAAATTTTTTTCTTTAATAGAGCTTGTTGTTGTTCTCAGTTTTTCATAGAATTCTCTTCAATCAAAAGAATGGATTTCTCCAAGACAACATATTTGAATTTACCAACTACTGCTCAAGATAGATCTCCATCCACGGGAAGGATGTTATCACCAACCCAACATCTTCTTTGTTGGGTCTCTAATGTGCTTGTGAAGGAATAGCACCAGCACGGTAGAATACTAGATTTGGAGACTTCTCGATAGGCCCTCCAGGTCAAAAACAATCTTCGATCATCTGGACAATGACGACCAATGATCCAGAAGCAGATGGTACCAACCACTATCTCCGAACATTTTGGGTCCTTATCCCTAGAAAGCAACAACCAGTCCCTCCCATACTACAGGGAGGTGGATTAAGAGGTCACTAAAGGCCTCAATTAAATAATTTAGGAGTCCTTCCTGAGAACTCAGAGTAGAAATCACTGCCAAAATCATGTGGTAGTGAACCCCCAACATGATGGGGGTGTTGCGGCAGGACGTTCGGGCCAGGTATCTCAGACTCGAGCACACAAGATGAACTACCTAGGACAACATCCGGTTAACAGGGAGCAGGTTCTCACCTCTACCTCTTCCATAGACGTCCATCAACCTAACTCGATGGCAAACAATGAGTGGGTATATACACCTGTCGGTACTAATTTTGTTGCTCAGTAGGTTCATCTGATAAGAATTCATAAATCCCACCAGATAAACCTGGTGGAGTACTATGAACAAGCACATACACCTACTCACAAGTTATCTGCCAGTCAACAGGCTTGTATGATGCATTTAAAGAAGCCCTCCAATCAAATAAGGTGGAAACTGGTAAATAGTAACATACCCTTGTTTACAATCACCAATTCTATCAGTAGTCTCATCTACAAGTAATGAAGAACGTCTGTCAACTATACATGATGGAAAACAGCAACCAGGCACATACACCTCCCAATGTTAATTATGCCTATCAACAGTCTCATTTGGTAGCACCTAGAGAAGTTAGTCGGAATGCTCTGATGAAAAATTTGGGGCAGAACCAACTCTCTGCCCCCATGCGTGAGTACTATAAATATCCATTGACAGGAAAATGAGGACATTAGGAGGCACATACACCTACTCCAGATAAGGAATGGACATATATTCTTATTCTGTCTATTGAAGTCACCAAACACATCTCATCAATTTCGAAAGGGAAGACGCATATCCTTGACCATATTTTGGAAGCATTCCAGGATATTATTACAACAACTTCAGTAGTATCAAGGGAATAGACCTATAAATCTGTCCCCACACATGGGATGACACATCGACATGCCATATCAGAGCAGATACACACCTCTATTCTAGTCTAGGAGGGTCATGGGGCATATTCACCCATATCATACAGACAATGGTATTGGGAACATACACCCTTTCCAATTGGAGTTAATCAGTCTGTTCTAGTAAGTACTCCAATGTAGGCACATACACCTTCCCATTATAACTACTTCTCCTAGAAGGTATCCCAACTAGGTATAATAGGACATCCAAAAATAATTCTCACCAAACATCATTGGAAAATCAAGAGTCAAGATGTGACATAGCTTCTCTTAACGCTGGAGTTCTTGAAGCCCTCAGACATTTATCTATTGCTGCTCAAGATCCTACCCTCTCATTACAAAATTTTTGGAGTGGTAGTTGTAATTCAGAAGTTTTTCATCAGAAACTTCATCATGAAGGCTTGCTTCATGAAAATTCGGTCAATCTAGAGTTCTTATCTCCAGATGAGAGCTACGGAAACCCTTTATGTTTCTAGAAGAAAAAGGCGTAAGATGCTTTATCCCTTGATATAATCCACCATGGTGATCCTCCCAATGATGTCATTCACTGTGAGAGTCCTATCTGCAGTAGTATCTCGCATTGTTAAAAAAATTCCATAGTTAACAATATAGCAACAAGAAAGCCCTCCTATCTCGAGGCATTTGCAAACACAATCCCAATCATGTCTGATGCCTTTTCATTTATTGGTGAAACACTTTCTCATCTAGAAGACATCTTAAGGGAAAAATCATTCTATGAACCTCTATTGAGTCATTTATCTTCTAATACATAGCATCCACTTTGGATAGACCAAGTGGAGAAACCTCTAGTGAAAGATGATGAAGACGTGTTATACATGAATAAAAAATTAGACAAAAGAGAAATACCAGCCATGTTATGTCCTTCGGAAAATTCTCAGTATGATATTATAGAATTGATAACAGAAGATTTAATTCTTGACATTTTTCCCAACATATGGAAAACTATTTTTCATTTGAAAACAAAATTATTACCATATGATGAATATCAATATAATATAAAGGTAATAGAAGGATTTCAACACCAAATTGACTTGGAATCTCTCTTAGTTTCCCAACATCTAATGTTTGAAAAACAGTAGAGAACCCTTCAACATGCATGTATTAATGCTCTAAAGAGGATACACCAATTGATTTTTTATTTTTCATCTATTGTTCGCATCAGAGGATGGGGTGCATATGGATCATTGCATTTCACTACACTCTAAAATATGTAATGTCCACCAAATGTGGTTTCATGCAATGTTATTTCCCATGGCCAACCCCAATCCATAGGTTTTGTATATAATCAAATGTATGATCAAGAACAGGCCTCAACCAGTTCTCATCAGAATATTGCCAAAAGAAAAGAAATAGTTGATATACTTTTACATCAAGCCTCTGAGAATCTTGAGTAGGTGTCCCGTTTAGAGGATTTCATGTGTCATAAGATGAAAATGTTTGAAATAGCACATTGATCTTCTAAAACATATGATTTACGTGATTGTCGAATGATGCACCAAGCAAATGTCCCAACCAAAATCCTCAAAATCAGAAGAGGAGTTCCACAAATTTTAGCTATAATGGTTCAATAATCCCCCAACTTGTCAGGCTGGGGGCTCATTTAATTCAACCTTCAAATTCATTAAACAATGTTCAAATATTGGAATAATAAGAACATGATCAACCCCTTTCTGCAAGGCTGGGGCTTTTTCGCATCTACAATCCCCTCCCCAATGGATATCCGTTTTCTCTCGATTAGGGAAGAATCTACAAGGAAAGCGTACAACTGAACAATCCAATGATTCCCTTCATATTACTATCCTCAAAACAGTTCCAGGTATTTCTTCATATAGGATAATGGAGTCTTGTGAAGGAAAAAAGGGAGATGATCTAGTAGAAACACTGATAGAATTCCATCAATGCATTAGGTGTCAGTGAATGTTATCAATAAAATTGCAGAATATCCTCTAGAAAATAAGTCTAGTTCAGAGGAATTAGAAGATAAAGTTCATGTCCATAATAAGGTACACACTGAGGTAAATGAAGAAAGTGTGCGTACTTGAAATCAGAAGCTTACCCAGAATCTAGGTATGCCTTCAAATAACAAACTCCCCCTCTACAAAAAGCATCTACTAAGGGGAAAGGAAAAAAGTCAAATTTCATCTCACTATTCCATTAGATATGGTCAATCCCTTTCACATGGAGAGATATTTTCAAATCAAGAAGTGGAAATGAAGGAGTTGAAATGACTCAATACAGAGTTGCTTTGAAACAACATTTCTGCGAGACATACTCCCTAGGAAGGTCGTCAACTTGAAAATCTTATAGGAGATCCCCAGTAAAGGGGATTTGTAGTAAGTATAGGTGCATATAATGAATTCCATTCATTGGGAACACAACCGAGATAGGATCATATACATCCTGATAGACCTATTTCTCTGGGATATCCAAGGAAGATTTCTGCACCACTGTCAGTGGTCTTACCAGTCGTTGCACCAGCTCAAACTCTAGTTGCTATACCTACAAAAAATCCATCTCATCTGGATATTCCCTAAATTCTTATGAACCCAATTCTGGAATTAAAGACTCAGGTGGAAGCTATGGAGAAATGACATGCACCAGTTCAGTGGGAAAAGAAAGCTTACCGTGAATGGGTGGATGCAATTCTGCCCCCACCAAATTTTGTGAATACCACATTCCAAATTTTTAATTGTTCGAGAGATCCAGAACAAAAAAAAAACAAATTTTGTTTCTCATTGCTATCCAATGATGGGAACATCTCAACAATAAGAATCAGTTAAGATTAGTTGTTTTGTGCCATCATTACAAGGACAAGCTTTTTTCTGGTATACAAGGTTTGCAATCTCTATCAATTACTGTGTGAGAAGATCTCTGTCAGAAATTCCTTCTTTAATTTAGCTCAACACAACCAAAGACGATAGTTTTTGATCTTGACAATTGTAATCAAAGGGATAATGAAGGAGTTTCAGATATTAATTGCTCAATGGAAGGGATTAACAAATTACATAAGTTTATCACTCCCTCAAGAAGAGTTGCTTCCAATCTGTGGGGAAAATATGCGCGATGAATTATATACACCATTAATCCCTGTGAAATACATAGAAGGGTTTCAAGACCATACTTTAATTTCTCAGCAGATAGAAGAATATAATATTGAATCTAAGGCTATAACTCGTGTAATTTCATCATCTCCAAGAAGGATGATAGGAAAGGTAGAAAGTGCTACAATCACACTCAAACAGGCACCTGTACGTGCTTCTACTTCAAGACCTTCATCATACCGAAGGGCTCCGCCTTCTAAGAATCAGAAGCAACGACCGTCTCATCAAGATGAAAAAAGAGATCAAAGGAGGAAACAATTTGAGGAATTAAAGAATAATATTTATTCTTTCATGAATGAAAAATGTATTGGTTACTTCATCCCAGCCTTAGAGAACAATTTCATTCAGTTTCCATGGCCGAAGAAGTCAAACAAAGATGGAGAAAAAGATCATCTGAATTATTATCCCTTTCATCAGATATTGGGGAACCCCCTTTAGGAGTGATTTGTTTTTATAGACCTTCTACAAAAGATGGTAGACTCTGGACATGTAAAATTGAAAAGTTCATCATCTCAAGTAGAATGTGTTAATATTACTGATCCAGAGGAAGAAGGATAATTACAAGAAGATAAAAGTAAAATTGTAAAAAAATATGATGATTGGATGATCCGGAAAATGATCAACCAGACTCATGCTATTTTACAAACACAGTTGAAAGAACAAATTGTGTCTTCTACCACACCTACCACATCAAACCCATCTTCATCAAAAGGTCGTTCCTCAAATAAACAAAGTTTTCATAAGGATAAAGTGTAGTTGGAAGAAGAAGAGACAACATCAAGGCCAAATTTGTCCTTAACACTAAAAGATTTTGTGCCATCTATTTTAAAATCACAGGCACCGCCCAGCCAAATGGTACAACCAGAAGTAACCTATCAGGCAGAATCCTCATCAGACAAAGAATTGATCTTTGGTTCTATTAATGTTATCCATTTAATGGATTCTTATGGAAATAGTGATTCTATTTGTATTAATCCTGAATTATTTATACCTAATTGGGGAACTATAGAAAGAGGCCAAAGTTGAGGATACAAGGGAAGACGTGGGAATTCAAAAAACCACCAGTTTTAATTCTACACCTGCTGGAACCATATTTGCTATAGAAACCCGTGGAAGAGCCCTTTAACGGGCTAAACGAGAACATTGATTTGCTTCTATGAAAGACGGGCTCGATTATAAAAAAATTATTTTGGAAGACCGATTATAAGTAAAGCCATCTTCCTCTCAACAAGTGAATAGACCTTGTCAGTCTTTTCTTCTAAAGTCAGGAATATCCCTCGCTTCTATTTCAACACAGAATACATCTACAATAGAAGCATCAACTTCCAAAGTGCCTCCAAATCTACATCTCTATGCTGGGAAACGCAGAACATTGGATCAAAAGTATGGAGTCCTAAAACAATTGGCCCATGTACCAGCCATGTTTTCAATTATGGATGAATTGAATCTATCAAAAGATCTTCAGTATGAACTCATTGAGGCTTTTTCAAGTCCTCAAAAGTTTGAAACCAAAGTTGCTACTGCTGAGGTTTACCATATTATGATTTTGCAGAATGTCATACAGTCATATCTTTTAAAGATGAAAATAAAGACCCTGTGGTACATGGTCATATTAGACCATTGTATATGTATGGTAAGGTCAATGACATAGATATCTGACGAGCCTTCATTGATAACGGCTCTGGGGTCAACCTCATTCCCATTCGTACACTTTGTCAATTGAGCCTAACTAAATCTGACTTATCTCCTTCAAATTTAATTTTTCAAGGATATGACAAGAATGAACAAGAACCTCTAGGAGAAATTACACTCAAAACTTAGTTTTGATATCTTGTGTCTAATTCAGATTTCATGGTTGTTAGTTAGGACACAACATTCAATATTCTGTTTGGAAGGCCTTGGTTTCATCAACATGCAGCCATACCTTCTTCATACCATCACTGTCTGAAATACAGTTTCAATGGTGAAATTGGTACATTGTATGGTGATAAGGATTCATTCAAAACATGTGAATCTGAATACATTGAGGTATAATTTTATCACACAAAAGGAATGATGTCCATGATGAAGGAAATAACCAGAGTTAATGATCCAAATGGATTGGAAAAGATTCCAAAAAATCCATTCATGCATTTGAGTATAGATTATGTGTTACCCATCAATAAAATTAAAAGGGTACAACCAAATCCATACAATCATCCAATAATTTCCATAATGTCAATTGCGGTGATTGATCATGATAACATGGGAGAAATTATTGATACACCAAGCAATGATGGAAGCTTGAATGGAGATGTTTTCATTTCATCTGTTGAACTACAATGATCCTCTACTTCGTCAATAAGAATAGAATAAATTTTAGCAATGTTAGAGGAATACAAAGATGTTGATTCTCAATCCATTAACCCCTCTTTACCGTAGGAAGACCCTTCATCATCAGTAGGGTTAGATATGGTGGCTTTTTGATCAGGATGTTCAAATACTGACTCCCCTTAATCTGGGAGTATTCCCTTGTCATTTACTATTCAAGTGGACACAGAAGAGGTAACACATAATGAGGAAGAAGAGGAAGATCTTGAGGATGCTCCTCCAGAACTTGAAGAAGGTGTCTCTACCACCATGGATGAACTCACAGAAATAAATCTGGGTACAGAAGAAGATCCACACCCCACTCTAATTAGTGCGGCCATAACCTCTAAAGAGAATTATTTGTATACTTCCTTTCTAAAGATACATCGAGATATATTTTCTTTGAATTATATGGAAATTCTAGGTTTTAATCATGATGTAGCCACCCATCATTTGGGTTTTCCAGATGAACATCATGGATTCAAGAAAGTAGCAAGGAGAACACACCCAACTCCTACCTCTAAAATTGAAGCTGAAATCGATAAGCTTATAAAGGCTAAATTTTTTAGGGAAGTTCAGCATCACAAATGGAGGGCCAATATGTACCCAGTGAAAAAGAAGAATGGGGAAATTAGAGTCTGCGTGGATTTTAGAGATCTTAACTGACATTTTCCTAAAGATGATTTTGCAGTCCCAATTACAGAACTTCTAATTGATGAAAAAGATATCTATGAATCTCTTTCCATAATGGATAGATATTCTGGGTGTAATAATATTTGTATGGACTATAGGATGAAGAATCTATAGCCTTTAGATCTCCGCAAGGTGTATTTTACTATAGGGTAATTCCCCTTGGCTTAAAGAATACATGAGAAACATACCAGCATGCCATGCACCATATCTTCAAACCCTTCTTAGGAAAATTTGTTGAATGTTATGTGGATGATTTGGTAGTCAAATCCAAACAATTTTCTAATCACTTGGCTGATTTGGAAACCATATTTTATAGACATCAGCAACATAATTTGAAGATGAACCCCTTAAAATGTGGTTTCAGAGTAACCTTAGGAAAGTTTCATGGATTCTTTATACACCCTCGTGATTTTAAAGTTGCTCTTGAGAAAAAAAATCATTCCTTGTTATGTAACCTCCTCAAAATTTGAATGAATTAAGAGGACTTCAAGGACACTTGGCCTATATTTGGCACTTTATCACCAATTTGTTAGGAAAATGTTTACCCTTTACCAGATTAATGAAGAAGGGAGTTACCTACTATTGGACTAAGGATTTCGAAGAAGTATTTGATATACTAAAGAAATATTTCTTGAGTCCACCAGTATTGTTGCCAAATGTTGAAGGAAGACCACTTATTCTCTATGTGACACCTTTATAGTGATCACTAGGTGCCTTCCTTTCCCAAAAGAATGATGTTGGGAATGAAAATAGCCATTTTTATCTCATTAAAACTATGCTTGATGAGGAATCTCAGTATTCATGTATTGAGAAGTGCTACCTGAAATTAATATTTGTAGTTCAGAAATTGAGACACTACCATCAATATCATGAGGTCCAACTGGTATCTTGTAATAACCCTCCCAAATTTATCCTCTATCGCCCTATTCTTATATGATGTTTAGTATGGTGGGTTATTATTTTGCAATAGTCTGATATATAGTCTGTGACTCAAAAGGTAGTAAAGGGACACACTCTGGCAGATTTCCTTGTTGAGAACTCATCTGCAGAAGATACATCGTTTAATAATGAAATTTCTGATGACAATTTCTTCTCTATTCAAGATAATTCCCAAACATGGGAAATGTATTTTGATAGTGCTTCCAGAAGTCCAATAATAAAGAGACTGGAAAATCCTAAAATCAACAAGGTTGGATTAGGAATTTTCCTTATTTCCCCGAAAAAGACAATATTTCCTTATTATTTCTTATTATCGGAATGTGGTACCAACAATGAAGCAGATTATCAAGATCTTATCACAGGTTTTGAATTGGCCCTTCAGGTGCAAATGGATCATTTAAAGGTAATAGATTATTTAGAATTGGTAATGAAACAATGAAATGGGGAATATTCTATTAGAAAATAAGAGTTAATCCCGTTTTGTGATTACATTAGAGAGTTAATGGATGAATTTCTCTTTGAGCCTACATTGTCCTATATCCTGCGATCGCAAAATGCCCAAGAAAGTGCACTGGCTAATGCAACTATAGCCTTGGCAGATCCATATCAGGATGAGACAGTTATCGGCATAACCCATCATCGTGTGGTCTTACCTTTTGTTCAAACCATAATGAAGGAAATTAATGAAATTTTCCCTATTTCTGAACCATATGGGAATACAATGGGATGGATAATATCCATCATGGAATATCTTAAAAATGGGGTACTTCCACCAAATAGGGATGAGAAGGAGCAGATCCAGTGATGAGCGAATACATTTACTCTTTATGATAGTCCAGACGACCAAAAGATCCTTTACATGTGAGACTTTGATGGAATTATCTTAAGATGTATTGATTGAGAGGAGACCGTAACTGTCATGAATGAAGTACATTTATGAGCTTGTGGTTCCCACCAATCTGGGCATAGACTCTCCGATCATATCTGAAGGCTCAGATTCTTTTGGCCTTCAATGACATAAGATTGTACCGATTTAACTAAAAAATGTCAACCCTATCAAGTGCATGACAACTTCATTCATAAACCCCTAGAGTTGCTACATACAACTAAATACTTCTAGCCATTTTCCACATGAGGAATGGACTTAGTAGGGCCTTATCTTTCCACCATGGCTATGTAGTTCAATTATATTCTCACTGCTACTGATTTCTTCTTTAAATGGGTAGAGACAATAACTCTCAAGGAATTCAGAGCCAAAAGCATTGTTAGTTTTGTCAAAAATAATATCATCACCAGATTTGGAGTCCCTTATTCTATTTTGACAGACAATGGAACCTATTTTTGTTCACATGAAGTAAAAAAATCTATATCAGGAACATAATATCAAGTCCATCCACACATCTTTCTATCATGCAGCAGCCAATGGATAGATAAAATCCTTCAATAAGACTCTATCAAGTATACTCTAAATGATGGTGGATAAATATAAGAAATCATAGTCTGATAAACTTTTGAATGCTTTATGGGATTATCAGAAAACTACCCATACTGCTACCCAAGAAACTCCTTATTCATTGGTATATGGAACTGAAGCAGTTTTCCCAATTGAAATATAATAGCCTTCACATTTATATGAAATCTATGATCAGTTTTCAACTGATTAAAGATCTCAGAAATGGTTCAATGTGTTGGAACAATTAGATGAGAAAATATTTCATACATTGCATCATCTAAACGTCTATAAGAATAGAAATACACGTGTTTTTAATATGAAAGTTTTCCTTTCTCCATTCATTTAAGGAGAATTGGTATTGGTGCTAAGGACTCCAATGATACCAGGAAAGAAACCTGCAAAACATGAACCAAAATAGAAAGGACCTTATTCCATACATAAGGTCTATTCAAATGGAGATTATGATTTAATCTCAATGGATGGAGAGATCAATACATCTCCAACCAATGCAAGATTTTTTAAGAAATAATTTGTGTAATTTTAGACCATAGTACTCACTGCAATACTTAAAACTATATAGCCCCCAGGTCCTAATTGCAAGATATTAAACTGCATAACAACCACATTAGTCCTCATTGAAATACTTTAAACTGCAAAGCATATAGTCCTCACTACAATGATTAAAACTTCAAAACACCCATGTCTTAGCTTCAAGACATTAAACTACATAAAAACCATAAGTGTCCATGTTTCATTATGTTAAAGTGTAGAGAATCATCGTCAATGTCGCATGATGTTAAACTAGATGCCATTATATGTACAACTAATGTTTTCTCTATTTTCTGTTAGAAGCTTCCATAAGCCAACTTCATTGATGTAATCACTACTTATTAGTATTACATGATTCCCTCTCATTATTATGTAAGATTTAGATCTGCATAGAGACCATGTTTCAAGAACTATATATGGATTGATTCTCATTTTCAATGAGATACGTTGAGATGCCTGAATCTCTAATTCTGGTCCCAACCACAATCACAAAAATGTTCTTATATTCTTTTTCTCCTCCTGTATATGAATCAGATCTATACACACCATTTCCGTATGACATATGATTTGGTCCTTATACCATCTTATATTTTAAGATTTAATGTTCTCTCAGAATGAGTAAAAAATCCACCATTTTTCATGTCAAACTCCATTAGCTTGAGGAATGAATGTTTCAAGAACTACGTATGGCTTGATTCTAATTTTCAATGAGATGCATAGAGATTCCTAGATCTCCAATCTTTGGACCAACTGTATGATAGAAAACAACCATTATTTCTTATATAAAAATCAAATCTTCATAGGGATTGTTTTAAGAACAATGCTTGAATTGATTCTTTCCCAAGAAAGACATATAGTGACACTTGGGTTTTATCCCTTAATGCAGTTACAACATGTTTTTCTTTTCATATCAGTTCATTGTCATCCTTACAATATGATGTTTAATAGCATGGAAATCTAATACCCCTATTCTCAATTTTCATCACCTTTGCATTATAAAAAAACCCTTACTGCTCCCTGTTTATCACACCTAGCATAGCTCATATGGTCTTACGAATTAGGTAAATGTCTTCTTTATATAATGTGTTTTAATTTCTTATGGGGTCAATAATGCCCTAACTACATGACACAAAACTACATAGTATAATGTCCTCACTGCATGTATAAAAACTACATAGTATAATGTCCTCACTGCATGGCTTAAAACTGCGCATCATCGTATTCATTCAAATGAAAAAAAGAAAGTCACCATTTTAAATATGAGTCATATCTATGTAATGAACATAAATCTCATAAACAATATTGATTCAAAATTTTATCATATGCGTTAAGAAGTGAAATCTTCCACATTTCACACTCTTAATCTTGAATATTTCTAGATTCTCATAATCTTCTTTATGGTTTCTGGTGACAAAGTTTCTTATATTTAAGAGCTCTTTTTCCTAACTATGCAGCATGTGCACTTAGGCAGCCATGCATAAGTGGCCTACATAATAGGCCTATCGGACCAAAGATTCCATTATTTGGATATGCAGCATATTCCCTAGTTGGCCCTGCTTAATATAGCGCCATAATGGGTTTTTCAAATAATGGAAATTTCATTCTTGGTTATAGTATCTTTGTCCCCTTCAAACATTGGTGATAGTATATAAGAATTTGTATTTTAAAACAATCATTCAAGTTTACTTGTCCCATTATCTTTCTCACAATATGAAAATCTTCAAGACCATGGTTTACTCATTTTTTTCACCATATGTTTGATGAACCAGGGAAAACCCTTGAATTCACTTGGCCATATATTATATATTGTTTCCATTTCTAGTACTCGTTTTATGACCTAAAACTATGGACACCATATCTTTTACGTTTGGGTCAGACCTTCATAAAATTCATGTTCATCTGATTTGTTGGATATCTTGATGGAAATAACCTTCCCATATTCGGGTACCTTTCTCCATAAATCAAATTCTATGCTTTGGTAAATCATAATCTCCATAAACTTTCATTGACTTTTAGAAATAGAACGTCAAACTTCTAAGAGTTCATTTGCCTAAATATACAGCACATTCCCTTAGGCGGCCTTGTGTAAGTTTCCAACATAACAGGCATGTTAGTAAAAAGATGCCACTATTTGGCTATGCAGCATATGCCCCAGTTGGCCCTACATAATACAACCCCCATAACAGGTTTTTTAAGAAATGGTATCTTCGTTCTTAGAAAAGACTTCCTCTAATGCTTTCTACCCTTTTCCCATATCATTCCTCGATTATAGAAATTCCTAAATCTAAGTTTACAGTTTTCCCTTCCATACCTGAATATGATTGTATGTTTCTAAACAAATTATCAACAAAGTTGGAGAGTTTTCTCATACCATTGGTTAGAGCTAAAGACTTTAAATTAAATCCACACAATGTCCTAACTAAATGAATTAAAACTACACAGTACCAATGTCCTCACTACATCACTTAAAACTGCACAATACCAATGTCCTCACTACATGACTTAAAACTGCACAGTATCAATGTCCTCGCTACATGACTTAAAACTAAACAGTACCAATGTCCTTAGTGCATGACATAAAACTGCACAGTACCAATTTCCTCACTGCATGTTTTAAAACAACATAGTACCAATGTCCTCACTACATGACTAAAAATTGCAAAGTATGATATTAAAAAGCTCCCCTTTTTTTGATAAATATTTAGAAATTTCTCATAAACCCAATTTGTATAAAAATGATTTTCCTATTCATGACTTATGTTGGTCTAAAATAGCTCCTTTTTATTCTCAAAATTCATTTCCATGGAAAAACCACTTGCTGTGGTCTTGAGTCACCCAAAGATTATTTCCCCCAATCTATCGACAGAAAATGATAAATTCATAAAGAAATATTTTTCTTGACTATGTAGCATGTGCCCTTAGGTGGCCTTACATATGTTTACTACATAACAGGACTGTCAGTCAAAAGATACCACTATTTGGCTATGTAGCATATTCCCTAGTTGGCCCCACATAACATGGACCCTATAATGGGTTTTTAAATAATGGTAACTTCATTCCTGGAAAAGACACCCCTTATATTGATACAAGTTTAGATTTGGTCACCATAAATATCATGACTCAAGATTCCCCTAGTAAATGTTTAATGAATATTAAAGCAATTCTTAGCCACTGATTCTTGTTTGGAATCAAATTCAAAATTTATGATCAAAGAGATTGGAACCTAAATATTAGCCCTTTATAGTACAAAATAAATGACTCTAAACTACCAACAACAAGAGACGTGGCAGTCACAAGATTAGAAGCCCATATAGGGAAATCAGGAAAAAAGTCAAGTCCCAGCTCACTAAACATACATTTTTTATCGTTTAGTTATTAATGTAGGGTTGTTCATATGACCATATCAATATTCAAACTATGCTTACTAGGCCCCAAGGAATAGGGAAAAAAATTGATCATCATTCCAAATATGACGTAGCTTGAAATCTAACCAAATAATTTTGGAATGCGTCAAAGTGCCATAATTTTACCTTAGAACAAGATTCTTTTTGTTCTGAACGAATCAAATTCTACAGCGGGGGGGGGGGGGGGCTTCTTTAGACACCCTGAAATGTATTCAATGCACTTTTCCAAAGAGAGAATATATTATTCTCTAATATAGAACAAAAATCATGTATGAGTAAAGATGTTTTCACCAGAAAAGAAGATGATATAGGCTGGATTTCAATGTGCCAAAATACTACTCCATACCAATGGATAAGATGACCGATTCCCCCATCCAGAAGTAGGCAGTGGATTTCCCATAATGATGATGAAATGGTATCGACAAATTAAGTTTAATTTCCATGTTTATTCTAAGAATACATGGCATAATTATGATCTCAAGAAGTTTAGATCTCTTCAAGACCTTCGATTTGATTGGTCGTGAAACAAAAACGGACATACGGATCAGACGTTATGACACTTGGAAGATGGATAATTTTCAAAAATGGACCTACATGGAGGGCATACGCAGATGATCTATGTGGTAGACCTACATAGTGGACCTATGTGGGGGACCTATGTGGTGTACCTACGTCACAAATGAATTTTTGTACCCCTATGCGGATGACCTATGCAGAAGACCTATGCAGAGGACCTACACGGAAGACCTACATGGAGGACCTATGCAGAAAACCTCCCTTTAGCTAGGTCCCCTCTTTTCCTATGAATAGGAACCTCGGGCTCTCCATTTCTAGACTGAAAAAAAGTGAAAGACTCTCTGAATCTCCCATTGCTTAGCTCTTTCGTCTAGATCCCTCAAATTGTCTCAAGTAGCTCTCTAAACCATGAGAGAAGAGATAATTAAATGGGATAGGCATGTTTTGAAGTTATTCACATTATTCATTCATCATCCATACCTGCTCGGTATACTTGCGTGCCATACCTACCTGGTATACATGTGCGCCATACCTGAGTGGCATACCTACGAGGTACATCTACGCGGGGAACCTACACGGTACATCTACGCAGGGTACCTACATAGCATGCATGAGTGAGGGACCTACCTGACCAACTCAAGTACCCTTTCTAATATCCATTAATGGAAGGTTATCTCCTTACTTGGTTTCCTTATCTCAAAGGGGATAAGCTGAAGCCCCCAACAATACCTCTTGACTTCTCAAACCTTTGGGAAAGGCACATCAGCATGTCTCCTATTTGGGTTTGTATTTCCACAGTCAGAGGTTTGTTACAATTTTTTCACAATTGGGTTAGGATTCATGGGATGTTTGTGGGTTTGTATATCCAAAGTCACATGGAATTTTCTCCAAAAAACAATGTTGGGAAGTTCCCAGTTTGGAGGAGGGTTTGCTACCAGCCTCACCCTTCTCAAATTGGCGACCCGGAACCTGAGGTGTTTGGTAGGGAAGGTACACTTCACACTTGCTATTCTGCGCAAGAATATGAGAAGTCTCCCTCCCCTTCTTAAACCAATTTCAGGGAAGCCATCCTGGTATAATACCCTCACCTTCACCCCTTCTTCCTTACATTGGACCCTTTTCCAATGTAAATTGAATAGAGAGTAGTTTCGTCGCCTCACCCTCTTCCAAGGTCGACACACCCTCTTCCATCAGCATGGAGGAAATATTTGGGTGTGAGAAGTGTCATTATAAGGAACTAGCCTTTAAAAATTATATAATCTGTAATTAAATGAGTAATTCAAATTGAGTATCTTTTCAGGTTTAGAGTTTTAGAGAATTAGGCCATAACTATTACATCTCAAAAGTTACAATGTAGACAATTCTACTCAGTTTCAATTTTTTTCAAAAAAATAAAAACTCTTTGAAAGAGTCATGTCTAGTTCCATGTTTTAGAAAACAAGAGTTTTCATTGACCCCATCATTGACCCTATTCCACATTATGTCCTGTGAAAAACATTTCAAAAACTTGGGATGAGCATAAAAAGATCAGAAAGTGATACAAAAAGAAGGAAAACTATTAGTTTTTCAAAACAATAAGTAAAACATGAATAATTTATCATAAGTAATACTTTTCACATTTATGAAGTAGTAAATACACTTCAATGAATAAAAGATAATTTATTACCCTTTTTTAACCAAAATATTACAATAAAACCCACATAAAGAACACATAACATATAAAGGTAACTTGGGACATAAACATACTTAAATGGAATAATCATACGGTCAACTTACACACATATCACTAAATGATATAGCCATACAACTAACTTACATACCCAATGCATTGGATGTTATAACGTGACCACCCATCCTGGTATTCACGACAACACCTGTCATATTGTTTCTCATGTAACCACTCGTCAAATGTCCAAGTACCATTATTAAATCATCAGACATAAAAAAATATAATGGAAAGAAAACACTTCTAAATTTAAATAAAAATGTATCACATAAATATATTGACATAAAAAATCCATTATCAAAACCATTTTCAATACCAAAATACATAAAAGAGTATATGGTATTTATTTTTTTTAAAATTCATTACGACATGTTGAGGAAGCCAAAGATCAAATAATACTCATGGCGGCAGAAAGGTCATTGCCACTGCGTACATTAAAAAGAAACATAATTTTTGCCATTTAGTAAATAAATTCGTAGAGAAAAGATTCCTTTTGAATAAAAGCAAAAGTCAATGTGTTTTATAAACCGTATAAAAGAATGTTTTGTATAAAACAAAATATGCCTCAATGAATGTAGATTGGGACAAAGTCCCTTACCTCGTGTCTGACTTGACTCGTTCAATCCTTAATCTCCTGAATAATAAACTAAAGTTAATTTATACTTTCTTAATAACCATTTTCAAGTTTATTATTCATGTTATATCACTTATTATAATTTTATAAACATTATGTAATCATTTACGTTAATAATGTTCATTTTTTCGATATTTGGTACTTAAGTCAAAAAATTAACACCTTATATTTACAAGTTTTCCATGTGGTCAATAGTCCATTATATATAGAATGAAATTAATTATTTAGATATCATATATATCATATATATATAGTATATAAATTTATTTAAAATATTACATAACATTTGGAGGTAAGAAATGAAATGCACCGTTCATGGGGACGGTAAGCCGTACGTACGCATGAAGGCTACTTTCAATTTTATTTCTTATTTTAATGGAATTAAAACATAATTACACATTGGTATATTATAATTATAGTATAATATCATTTATAGTATCATAAAATCTATCCTTTATACATCCCACATAAGGCACTAACGATTCACATCACTTTGAGGGGGCGGTAGTCCGCAGTTCCTCAAATGAGATTATCGTATTTACCCACTATGGAAACCATACAGGTGTTCTATAAATGGGACATAAAAAACCATAAAGAAAACATAAAAATAATATATATCATATATAAATACATTTCGATCATAATTTCCACTATGAGAGGCGGTAGAAGATAATTGAACAATCATCGTTTCGTGAGGCAGTAATTCGTCATCCACAGAAACAGTATGTTCTTCAACCATTAGATGGAGGTGTGTGTAAGTGTAGCTCGAGAACTTCTCATCACAATATCCTAGTATATTGAAGATACTAGTGTTTTTACAAAATAAAGGAATAACAATATTTTAGGGGGTTGGAGAAGCAAAATAAAACAAAAGAACATAAGAGAAGACGTTACCTTTAAATCGGGTAACTCTTTTTGATTTGAGCCAAAGGCTTCCTTGAGAAGAATTCTGCCCAAAGTGAGGCTTCTAGGAGTTGGATATGGATGCAAAAAGATAACAGGAGCAGAGTTTGGATGATCCAAGGGACTGAGAGGTGAGGGTAAGGGGGTATAGGTGAGGTCCTTTTATAAGAGAGAGAAGATACTCTTTTGGAAAGATTGAAAATATTATTTTATTATATAACGTTTTTCGGTTTCTAAAAGACCAAAAATCATTAAAGTATAAGATAAGGTGGCCCAGGTTTAAAATAAAACCATCCAATAATAATTGGACAAGTTTTGTATATTTTTTCAAACATTATCTTCTTATTTATTTAAATTATTCAATAATGACGTAAACACTGCATCATCATTTTGTCATAAATAATTTTATTTATTTGATGTCTAAAATATATAAAACAGTTACCATGATTTAGGAAATCATTTTAGATATCTAATGACTATTAATAGTCAAAGATATCATTTATATAAACAAAATTAAAATAGTTTTATTTAGTTATTACATACTTTGCTTATATTTTTCTTTCTTTAAAAATAATTTGATAAAAGGTCACTATCACACTAAAGTGATTCCACGGGGTCCCATGGTTGGCCCATGGCATCCCATGGTCGGTCATGAAAAATCCAAGAGGATGTGAACACTTTTTGGGGTAATTTTATATTATTATTATATTATTTTATTACCCTTAACTACCATATTACTAATCAATTACGAAAATTAAAGATAATTACCGTCGTTACTATTCATAATGTGAAAAAACAAAATGGTCTTAATTACATAATTTGGACCTTATGATTCCAAATATGGAATCCATTTTACCAAATTCCAAACAATGAAATTTCAGTAATTAATTTAAAAATAATTCCCGTTGTCAAAATAAGAAGTGTGTTTTTAAGTAACAATATCTATCAGAAGATTGATAATTGTTTATGTCCAATTTCAAAGTGAAATTAATTCTAATGACCACCATTGGATTAAATGGTAAAAATATATTCTAATTAAAATTTAAAAACAATTAAAAATATAATCTAAGTATAAATTATATAGAAAATTAGTTTTGAAGTAAAATGCAATATTTTCAACTATTCATTAAAAAAATGAACATTGTCACAAAAATGCCAAAAATTTATCCTAAGAAAATTTAAATTTACCAATTATAAAGAATAATTTTATTTGGTCTAATAGAATGTATAAAAGTGACCAAAAATATATTTAATGATGGTTCACCATCAAAAGGCGATAAATCGACCTTTTAGCGAATATTAGAGTATTTATGATTAAAATTGGATTCATTCACATTTTAAGCCTCTAACATTTATTGGATAAATGTAAAAACATTTATCAAACATATATAATAATATTTTATTTATTTATATTCATTCTTTCCAATACAACAACTGCGTGTTAACTACCATTTAAAATAATAATATTATATTATTAGTGTGCAATGTATGATTTCAAAGAAATTCATTGTTGTGTATCGGGTTTGCTATCGAATATTGCAACCCCATTAAGGAAAATATAATATTTTATTCAAAAATATATGAAAATTTTTTATTCTTTATTTATCTGGGATGTTACATCCTTCCCCCCATTAGGAAATTGTGTCCTCACTATTTTATTAACGTATCAAATAATTGGGGGTATTTATCTCTCATAGCATTTTCAGGATTCCCACATTGCCTCTTCAACCATATGGTTTTTCCAAAAAACCTTCAGTTGATTAATTCCCTTATTCCACAACACTTCCTCTATGTGGTCAAGAATCTAGACTGGTTGTTCCTCATAAGAGATATTCTCTTCCAAAAGAACTACATCTGGGCTCAAAACATGAGATGGATCTCGCATATAATTTCACAACATTGAAACATGAAAAACATTGTGTACCTGGGATAAGCCTGGAGGTAATTCCACTATGTATGCAACTGATCCAACATTCTCTAGGATTTAATAAGGTCCAATGAACCTCGGACTCATCTTTCCTTTCTTTCTAAAATACATCACAGTTTTCCATGGAGAAACTTTGAGAAAAAAATGATCACCTACCTCAAAAGATATATCCTTTCTCCGGTTATCCTCATAACTTTTATCCCAAATATGACCTATTCTCATGTTCTTTTGAATCAAATGAACCTTTTCTGTCATCTCTTCTACCAATTCTGGTCCAATCAGCGTCCTTTCCCCTACTTTATCCCAAAAAGCTGGAGTTCCACACCGCTTCCCATATAATGCCTCAAACGGAGCCATATGTATACTGGAATGAAAATTATTATTATAAGAAAATTCAACCAAAGAAAGATGTTGGTCCCAAATTCCATGGTAATCCATCATATAAGCACGTAAAATATCCGCCAAGGTCTTCATTATTCGTTCTAACTGCCCATCTGATTGTGGATGAAAAGTTGTACTAAAATTTAATTCAGTACCCAACGAATTCTGAAGTCCTTTCCAAAAGTTAAAGTAAACCTAGGAACACGATCACATACAATAGAGAGGGGAACTCCATGTAACTTCACTCTCTCTTTAACATAAACAAAGAATGTTGATCAAGAGAGAATGTATCTCGAATAGGAAGGAAATGAGTAGATTTAGTCAATCGGTCGACAATAACCTGGATTGTATTTTTACCTCGAGATGTATATGGTAATCCCACAACTAAGTCCACAGATATGTTTTCTCATTTCCACCCTAGCACCGGTAATGACTGAAGCATCCCTTTCGGTAACTGCTTCACTTGTTTAACCTGCTGAGAAGTCAAACACTTCATAGTAAAATCAACAATATCTCTTTTTATTCCATCCCACCAGTAATACTCTCGCAGATCTCTGTACATCTTGTTACTACCAGGATGAACTAAAAACGGGGAACTATGAGCCTCACATAACAACTCATTATTCATCTATGAATCACAAGGCACACATAATCTCTTCCCAAACCTCAAAACATAATCATTATCAATGTTAAATTTAGGAAACATACCCTTCTGAACCAGCTCTACCTTTTTCTGCAACCCACTGTCTTCCTTCTGCGCTTGCTTAATTCTGTCTGATAGAGATGATCTCACTGACACCTGAAACAAAATAGAAGAACTTACTTCACCAAAAACTTCTATTCCAAATTTCACCAAATCAAATACAAAAGGATCTCTTTCCAAACGTAGTATGGTTAATGAATCATTACTTTTTCGACACAAAGCATCAACCACTTTATTTTATTTTCCCAGATAGTAATAAATTGTACAATCGTAATCCTTGATTAATTCTAGCCATATCCTCTATCTCAAGTTCAATTCTTTCTGAGTGAATATATACTTTAAACTTTTGTGATCGGTATATATTTCACACTTTACTCAATGCAAATGATGCCACCAAATTTTTAAAGGAAAAAAGAACAATAGCTAATTCCAAATCATGTGTAGGGTAATTTAACTCATGAGTTTTCAACTGATGTGAAGCATAAGAAATTACCTGATCATTCTGCATAAGGACACAACCAATTCATTTCAACTAAGCATAATTGTAGATAAAAAACACACCATTTCTAGAAGGAAGTGCCAAAACTAGAGCATTCAACAGTATTATTTTCAATTCCTGAAAACAATCATCATATTCTTTTGTCCAGATAAACTTAACACCTTTTTGAGTTAACTTAGTCATTGGAGTAGATAACCATGCAAAATTCTGAACAAACCTCCGGTAATAACCTACCAAACCAAGAAAACTACAGATCTTGGTTATATTTTTAGGTCTTGACCATTCTTCAACAACTTATTTTTATCAGGATCAATAGTTATTCCATTTGTTGAAACAATGTGACCAAGGAAGGAAATTTGTTATAACCCAATATCACACTTCCTAAATTTCCCAAACAGTTTCTTTTATTTTATGTTTTGAGAGACAACCCTTAAATTACTTTCATGATCTTCATTAATTTTGGGATAAATGAAAATATCATCAACAAAAACACCCATCATTTTTCACCTGAGTCAACTGAGCCATCACTGCAACAAACTGTTTATTTCTGATTCTGACCCTCTCAAGATACTGATTTGAAAAGACATTTCCCTATGTATGCCTTCCTAGAAAAGCTTCTCTACTTCTTCTATGAAAAACCATTCTTAACACAGAAATATCTTAGGCAAAGCAACATGGTAATCTTTAAATTCTATATCATTTCAACTGTAACGCCCCGACCCTAGTTACCTAGAGTCGGTGCATTATTACATAACATTGGCATGATCACGAGAAAGATCAAGTCTCGAATGACCGATTAGTTTAGTATCCTTGGAATAACTAGATACATCCATAAATTTTTACATTACATCATAAAAAAACATCTTGTCTTTATATCCCCTCATACTATCCCTGCAGGTCATTCATAAATTACTTCTTCATAATCCTCGGAAAAAATAAAACATTGAAAGGGGTGAGCTCAGATGCTCAGTAAGGATAACATTATAGCAAAAGCTTTCATAAATAAGCATAAACACTTAAGGCAATTTATAACTAAAACAAAAGCCTTTTAAACTTGAACTTCATCATAAAATGGCAAAGGTAAAATGAAATAATGCCATTTACTTACTCACAGGGATATTTTACTAGTCGAATGATCACATGCAATATCAATAACAACTTTCATAATAATGGAATGCATAATTCCAGACTATCATAACCACATAGCCAAGGCCTCGTGCCAAGACTACAAATAAGATTTTTCCAAGGCCTTGTGCCAAGACACTAGTTTGTCTCATGAGACCTACCGATGCATCGAGGAGCTATAGCGGGCTCCACCCGTCACTTATTAAGTCCAATGCATTCCTCATATGAACATGTTTAAACATAACATAAACATTCGTATTAAAACTAGCATACGAAATGTCAATACTTTTACCACAAACCATGAATGGTATAAAAACAGCACATCCATAGTCAAACATAACTCATTCGATACAATATGGAAGATTGTATTGTATCAAATTAACCTCAATCAAGAATAATGAAGGATGTTGACATAGATGAAAATAATCATCAAAACTATTTGAGATAAATACCCCCCTTTTCTTGAAAACATTTAAAAGTCACAGTATTTGTCAAGAAGCCATTTAAAAGTAGATTTTTGAATCAGAGTGTCCCATACCACTTTGAAACTTTTTAAAAGGAGTTTTGATTTCTAAACATTAATGTCCATATAATTAAATCCTTAAAACCATTTTTAAAACATGGACATTAATGAGAAAGGTTTAGATGAATAAGTCTTTAAAACATTATAAAATGGTATTTTAGTTAGAGATTCTAACCAAAAGAGACACTTGAATACAAATAATTGAGGTAATAAAAACTTTGTAATATCATGAGAATAAAGGGAATCATGATATACTATGTCAAAGTACATTATATACACCACATAAAAGTGATTTGGTGTATATCATCAAAGAAGTCTCAATGGAATGTAAATTGAGATGAAATCTCTCATAAAGGTTGTATCCTTAGGGTAAGGATAAATCAATGACATAATTATGTGTGACAAATATAAATACACTAAATATGATTGGATATTCAGTGTAAAACAATCAAAGGACATTCACACATATTCTTGTAAAAACAATACCAACGAATTGGATGTTTAACTCAACAAATGGAGAATGAGTTAAAATTACTTTTATCAAATTCATATCAATGACTTGAGAATTATAAATGGAGTGATTATGTGTATCAAACTTATATCCACATGAAGGGGAGTGGAAATTATGACATAATCAAATGAATAGTGATTCCACACATAATCTTGGGGTAATATAATCAATGAAATATGCGTAAAGCCAAATGAGTGGAAATTGAAATTTCAAATTCTCTTATCGATTAGGTAACATACGAAACATACACCCATGAAAGAAGTATCATACCCTGATGATGTAAATACCCATAAATTAAATTATATTACACAATGAATGCAATCATGGGCAGTACACATACCCCACATGCAATAATTAAGTGGTGAATAATGGAAATCTCACGAAATTAAAAGTGAGATAAGAAACCCCTTACCAAGTTAATCAACTGAGTCGTATGGCCAAAAGTTAATAACCACCAAATGATTTACAGAATAACATGAATATAAGAGAATCATGATAATATATATCAAATGGCCGTACACAATACACCACATTCAATAATTTATTGGCGAACAATGGAAATCTCACGGAATTGAAAGTGAGATAAGAGAATCCCTTACTTTGTACTTTTTCCTTGGTCGATGGTAGGTTTACCTCCTGTATAATGGTGAAATAATTGTTATTGAATTATACAAAAATCATTTACTTTAATATGATATCATATATGATCTTTTAACATTGATTTGTTAATAATATCATAGAATTATCGTCATTTCGGGTGTTAACGGGTTCATTTTACTTTATATTCTTTGTTATGTGAGCCATATTCGTTATTAATGGGATGTATATTATTCATATCTATAATGATATCAAGTCCTTAGAAACTATTTTTAAATCATAAAATGATAATTATACTTGAATGGATGTGATGGACAATGAATCTCATCGCGTTCGTGGAGACGGTAGTCCGCACGAGCGACAATATCATTCTTTTGATATTAAAATAATATATAATTGGGATTTTATATCATATATAGAGAATCATTATCATGTTATATTTATTATTTACATGATTTACACATCATTATTATACCCATCCAAATAATAATATATTGAATAACAATTACACCACGACGTGGAGACGGTAAGCCGTACGTACGCACGTGTGGTGACATGTTATTCAAAGGATGGATAGAATACTGAATATGGTTGTACCATATTTATAATAACATCACAGTATATATATGATACTGGAGTTATTATTTTATAATGGAAATAACAAAGAAAAAGGAAGTGGAAGAATAAAGGAACTTGAAAAGGGGTGGTGAAAACATTACCTCTTCTTCGGGTTCTTCCTTTTGATTTGATCAAAAGGGCTCCTTAGGTTGGCTTTCTGATCAAAATAAGGCCTCTAGGTTGTAGTGAGGGAATTTGAGATAGTATTTGGGCAGGTTTTGGCCGAACCAAAGGGCTTTTAAGGTGTGAAGAAATGAGAAGGAGGAGTGCCCTTTTATAAGAGGGGTGAGGGGCACCGTTGGAAAAGCTAGAGATATTAGTTTATAATAAATTCATATTCGGTTTCAAATGGCTCCAAAGTTGACTATTCAAAGGTTAAGGTGGGTATGGGTCGAAAACAACTCAACCAATAGAATTTAGACAGGTTTGGGTACTTATATTAACCTTATCGTTAAGTATTAACTATAAGTTAATTAGTTTTACTTTTACAATGTCTCTTTGTATTTTTATATTATATGGTTAATAAACTTACCATATACATACAATAGACCCCCAAGTGGTCCATTAATGATACACCTATCATGATATAAGTCTCTTGGCCGAAACGTATATTTTTAGGAATTTAATATCAATTAATAATATAATATTTGTTTTAAAAACTCTTTTATGTCAATTTTGACACTATTCAATAGTTGATTTTTGTGAAACTCATAAAAGATTGATTACTTCGAACAAAGTCAATTAAATAAATACTAATATATCATATTATCCTAGAAAATTATTTTAATTCATTAAAAGTTTCATATTATATTTATTTGGGTATTTTTAATATCAATTATTTTGATTTTTCACTATTATAGTAATTACTACATCATCATTGTGTCATAAATAAATTAAATTATTTAATGTCTAAAAATTATAAATAAAATATCATTATGTAGGAAAGCTTTTTATCTTTCTATGTAATATTTATAATGTAACATCCAACATATGTAACCCTCTGTAACAATTTTTTTGTTAAATGATATATGCTTGTGTCATTTTTGTATTTATTTTAACTTAATTAAAATAAAGTGTCATTATCACTTACAAGTGGATCCATGGGGTCCCAAAATAGACCCAAATATGCCCATGGTCGACCATGTATCAACCAATATGGTTAAGACACGTTTTAGGGTAATTTAGTATTATTATAATATTATTTTTTAACCCTTATTTACCGGATTTACCCTTAACCATGGTAAATAAAATATTTACCGCAGTAATTATTCAAAATGTCTAAAAATAAAAGTTACCTATTTACACAATTTGAACATCCTGATTCCAAATATGGAATCCATTTTTCTAAATTCAAAACACAGAAGTGGCAGAAATTAATTTAAAATTAATTCCCGCTGTCAAAACAAAAAGCGTGTTTTTAAGAGATAATAACTATCAAAAGATTGACACTTGTTTATGTTCGGTTTAATTGTAAAATTATGTCCAATGACCAAAATTATATTAAATGGTAAAAATATATTCTAAATATACTTTAAAACAACTCAAATTCCTAATTTATCACTATTAATTATTTTGATTAAAAATGTTGTTTTTAATTAAAATTTAGTAATTTTCACTATTCATCAAAATATGAAAGTTATCCAAAAAGTACCAAAATTTCACCCTAGGCTAATTTCGATATTAATAATCCAAAAATGAAGTCCATTTTGAGAGATAGAATTTATAAAATTTCAAAAAGTAGGTATTACTATTCATAACGGGTAGTTTGATTGGTTATGGTGTGTTAAAATCTTGAAGTTGTGTACAATGCACGCCATTGCATTATTCGAAAGGAAACATACCGAGGAAACTTGGGGTGTTACATTCTCCCCTCCTTCAATAAATTGCGTCCTCGCAATTTTTAAAATTTTTCTTGGGAATATAATGGAAAGTCCCACATCGGAAAAAGAGCCAATAAAACTATCACTTTAAAAGAAAGAAAGAGAGGTATAAGGGTCATCCAAGATAACCCATACTAAGATTCCATGTAAGAAAACATGGATATGGATGATAAAATAAGTGTCAAGTTCTGATGGAGAGGGATAGAAATCATGATTAGGAGAAATTTAACAATGAGTAAACCACAAACTTGTGTTGGGACAAACGACCATTAGTCTCCTAGTAGGAAAGTAAATGGACAACATTTTTTTTAAAGTTACATTACATAAGGAAGAGGAATTAATTTATGATATTGACTATGAACATTATGAGATATACATACATTTTAAGTAAATTTTCATTCTTTAATAAATTTCCACCACTAACTCAATTTTTTTTTAAACGATGAGTATTCAAGAAGACTTGGTCACACTAGAAGAGCTAGAATAAACTTCTATAGAATCACATGATCCATGCAGGATGAACCATATATTTAATTTGTCTTTGAAGATTAATCAAAACCAAAATGGTTAGTTAATGATCTAATGATCCCCCAAAAGGATATTCATTGAGATAAATATGCACTAATCTTAATTTCTAAAATTAAACCAACAATACCCCAAAGTTAAATAGATACCATTCAATAACCAATTGTCCTTAAAATCCTTTAATATAATCCAAACTAATATTGAAACCCAAATCATAGAAGAATTTGATTATGTAGTCTCCCATGTTACATTGTATCTCCAAATGACATCAAATACTCTTAAAGTCACATACTTAAAAGTAATTAACATCATCACATATTCTCTGTTATAGGTTAATAATTTCCATAAATAACCCAAATCACTATAAATCAACAATAAAAACGTAGATAAAAATCCACCATTACTCTACAAATGAAACCCCATTGTATTCTATTTTCCTTGGGCATATAGTGTTTCCAACAAACCGAACATCTTCCAAAATAACATTTATCACTTAATCACCAAATCATTTTCCTATACCAAGGGTATTCATTTGATAAGACATAAGAACCCAAATCATCTTATTATTGATAAATAAAATCATTTAACAACAAAAAATAGTCACATTAACCTAGGGACTTCACGTAGTCCAGTGGTAGGCGATAAATCCCAATCGCACTTTGGTTGTGGGTTCGATTCCCACAGCTTTTTCCGACGCGACGGGTTGTCACAGGGTCTACGTGTTGTCCTTTTTCAAAAACTATATTTTATAATATTACCAAAATTTGATAAATTCCTCAAAATAACATAATTTAATCACAAATGTTATATCATACTTTGCATTTTTATCCCAAATTATAATAACATAAAATTTTCTCAAACCCCAATGATCATATAAAAACAAATGGTTATTTATACCTATATCCACAAGAGAAGAGAAAATTCTTCTTCAAATATCATTCTCACATGGAAAACTGCGGGGTTACAAATACAAGATAAAATTATTCCAAAGTACCCATCAACAAGGAGTGCTAATACTTTTTAAGTTTTTCTCCAACCATTTATTTCCACATATATTCTTCTTTGACCAAGAAAATATCCTATAGAATAGGACATTCACTCGGGTAATGGCCAGGTCCCCTACATTTATGGCAAATGACTGTAAATGGACTCTTGGGACCATTTTTATCTTCTTCCATAGTACTCTTAATTTTTCTTCGGCAATTCTTCACTTTATGTCCTTCCTTCCCGCACATAAAACATTTCGTTGTCCCATTGAGACACTTTCCTGGGTGTCTCTTTCCACATTTCCTGCATGATAAAAATTGAGGTTTCTTTTCTCCATGGTCTCCATTGCTGGAGATCTTATCATTTATCACCTTTCTCTTCCTTGTTGAGTCTGGGAGTTGGTTAATATATATGTTGTTGATCAAATTTTTGGAAAACTGATTTGGCATAAAGACGATATCTTTTACGCCTATCAACATTCCATTTTGTTGCTCATTGCCACCACCATTCCCACCTTGTACATCATTCTCAAAGTCCCTATGACTTCCTTGGAATCCATCCATTGACTAAAACCAGAAAGCATTGTGTGAGTAATAGTAGTCGTAAAATCATTTAGAGATTAAAATGTCACTATATTCTCAATTTGAAACATATTAGGATTAACCAAGGTCATTTACTCCCATCATATATATATATTACTTAAATCGGTTTGTAAAGAAAATGTAAATTATCCTAAGCATATCCCCCGGGAGTGTCGTAACCAAGAGTGCAGCAAGGCCCGTTGTCGTGCACTAGTTCCCGTTCGAGTCTAGCTCAAAGTGGTGTTTTCGGGTTTTACCCCTAGGTACATCTGTGCCAGAGCCGCCTCTACCTGCTCGTATCCAGACAGGGATGTATTGCTCGGAAAACTCACAAAATCTCTACAATACCAAAATTCTCGGAAGTTCTTTTATACTAATCCTCAAAGTTCATCTTAGGTCTACGTGCTCTAATCAGAGTTTATCTAAATCTAGCTTCCAAGGTTTGTACTAAACTTCCTCTGATACCAACTGTAACGCCCCGACCCTAGTTACCTAGAGTCGGTGCATTATTACATAACATTGGCATGATCACGATAAAGATCAAGTCTCGAATGACCGATTAGTTTAGTAGCCTTGGAATAACTAGATACATCCATAAATTTTTACATTACATCATAAAAAAAACATCTTGTCTTTATATCCCCTCATACTATCCCTGCAGGTCATTCATAAATTACTTCTTCATAATCCTGGGAAAAAATAAAACATTGAAAGGGGTGAGCTCAGATTCTCAGTAAGGATAACATTATAGCAGAAGCTTTCATAAATAAGTATAAACACTTAAGGCAATTTATAACTAAAACAAAAGCCTTTTAAACTTGAACTTCAGCATAAAATGGTAAAGGTAAAATGAAATAACGCCATTTACTTACTCACATGGATATTCTACTAGCCGAATGATCACATGCAATATCAATAACCACTTTCATAATGATGGAATGCATAATTCCAGACTATCATAACCACATAGCCAAGGCCTCATGCCAAGACTACAAATAAGATTTTGCCAAGGCCTTGTGCCAAGACACTAGTTTGTCTCATGAGACCTACCGATGCATCGAGGAGCTATAGCGGGCTCCACCTGTCACTTATTAAGTCCAATGCATTCCTCATATGAACATGTTTAAACATAACATAAACATTCGTATTAAAACTAGCATACGAAATGTCAATACTTTTACCACAAACCATGAATGGTATAAAAACAGCACATCCACAGTCAAACATAACTCATTCGATACAATATGGAAGATTTTATTGTATCACATTAACCTCAATCAAGAATAATGAAGGATGTTGACATAGATGAAAATAATCATCAAAACTATTTGAGAGAAATATCCCCCTTTTCTTGAAAACATTTAAATGTCACACTATTTGTCAAGAAGCCATTTAAAAGTAAATTTTTGAATCAAAGTGTCCCATACCACTTTGAAACTTTTTAAAAGGAGTTTTGATTTCTAAACATTAATGTCCATATAAATAAATCCTTAAAACCATTTTTAAAACATGGACATTAATGAGAAAGGTTTAGATAAATAAGTCTTTAAAACATTATAAAATGGTATTTTAGTTAGAGATTCTAACCAAAAGAGACACTTGAATACAAATAATTGAGGTAATCAAAACTTTGTAATATCATGAGAATAAAGGGAATCATGATATACTATGTCAAAGTACATTATATACACCACATAAAAGTGATTTGGTGTATATCATCAAAGAAGTCTCAATGGAATGTAAATTGAGATGAAATCTCTCATAAAGGTTGTATCCTTAGGTTAAGGATAAATCAATGACATAATTATGTGTGACAAATATAAATACACTAAATATGATTGGATATTCAGTGTAAAACAATCAAAGGACATTCACACATATTCTTGTAAAAACAATACCAACGAATTGGATGTTTAACTCAACAAATGGAGAATGTGTTAAAATTACTCTTATCAAATTCATATCAATGACTTGAGAATTATCAATGGAGTGATTATGTGTATCAAACTTATATCCATAGGAAGGGGAGTGGAAATTATGACATAATCAAATGAATAGTGATTCCACACATAATCTTGGGGTAATATAATCAATGAAATATGCGTAAAGCCAAATGATTGGAAATTGAAATTTCAAATTCCCTTATCGATTAGGTAACATACGAAACATACACCCATGAAAGAAGTATCATACCCTGATGATGTAAATACCCATAAATTAAAGTATATTACACAATGAATGCAATCGTGGGCAGTACACATACCCCACATGCAATAATTAAGTGGTGAATAATGGAAATGTCACGAAATTAAAAGTGAGATAAGAAACCCCTTACCAAGTTAATCAACTGAGTCGTATGGCCAAAAGTTAATAACCACCAAATTATTTACAGAATAACATGAATATAATAGAATCATGATAATATATATCAAATGGCCGTACACAATACACCACATTCAATAATTTAGTGGCGAACAATGGAAATCTCACGGAATTGAAAGTGAGATAAGAGAATCCCTTAATTTGTACTTTTTCCTTGGTCGATGGTAGGTTTACCTCCTGTATAATGGTGAAATAATTGTTATTGAATTATACAACAATCATTTACTTTAATATGATATCATATATGATCTTTTAACATTGATTTGTTAATAATATCTTAGAATTATCGTCATTTCGGGTGTTAACGGGTTCATTTTACTTTATATTCTTTGTTATGTGACCCATATTCGTTATTAATGGGATGTATATTATTCATATCCAAGATTATATCAAGTCCTTAGATACTATTTTTAAATCATCAAATGATAATTATACTTGAATGGATATGATGGACAATGAATCTCATCGCGTTCGTGGAGACGGTAGTCCGCACGAGCGACAATATCATTCTTTTGATATTAAAATAATATATAATTGGATTTTATATCATATATAAAGAATCATTATCATGTTATATTTATTATTTACATGATTTACACATCATTATTATACCCATCCAAATAATAATATATTGAATAACAATTACACCACGACGTGGAGACGGTAAGCCGTACGTACGCACGTATGGTGACATGTTATTCAAAGGATGGATAGAATACTGAATATGGTTGTACCATATTTATAATAACATCACAGTATATATATGATACTGGAGTTATTATTTTATAATGGAAATAACAAAGAAAAAGGAAGTGGAAGAAGAAAGGAACTTGAAAAGGGGTGGTGAAAACATTACCTCTTCTTCGGGTTCTTCCTTTTGATTTGATCAAAAGGGCTCCTTAGGTTGGCTTTCTGATCAAACTAATTCCTCTAGGTTGTAGTGAGGGAAGTTGAGATAGTATTTGTGCAGGGTTTGGCCGAACCAAAGGGCTTTGAAGGTGTGAAGAAATAAGAAGGAGGAGTGCCCTTTTATAAGAGGGGTGAGGGGCACCTTTGGAAAAGCTAGAGATATTAGTTTATAATAAATTTATATTCGGTTTCCAATGGCTCCAAAGTTGACTATTCAAAGGTTAAGGTGGGGATGGGTCGAAAACAACTCAACAAATAGAATTTAGACAGGTTTGGGTACTTATATTAACCTTATCTTTAAGTATTAACTCTAAGTTAATTAGTTTTACTTTTACAATGTCTCTTTGTATTTTTATATTATATGGTTAATAAACTTACCATATACATACAAGCGACCCCCAAGTGGTCCATTAATGATACACCTATCATGATATAAGTCTATTGGCCGAACCTTAGAATTTTAGGAATTTAAGATCAATTAATAATATAATATTTGTTTTAAAAACTCTTTTATGTCAATTTTGACACTATTCAATAGTTGATTGTTGTGAAACTCATAAAAGATTGATTACTTCGAAAAAAGTCAATTAAATAAATAATAATATATCATATTATCCTTGAAAATTATTTTAATTCATTAAAAGTTTCATATTATATTTATTTGGGTATTTTTAATATCCATTATTTTGATTTTTCACTATTATAGTAATTACTACATCATCATTGTGTCATAAATAAATTAAATTATTTAATGTCTAAAAATTATAAATAAAATATCATTATGTAGGAAATATTTTTATCTTTCTAAGGAATATTAATAATCTAAAATCCAACATATATAACCCTCTGTAACAATTGTTTTGTTAAAAGATATATGCTTGTGTCATTTTTGTATTTATTTTAACTTAATTAAAATAAAGTGTCATTATCACTTACAAGTGGATACATGGGGTCCCAAAATAGACCCAAAGATGCCCATGGTCGACCATGTATCGACCAATAGGGTTAAGACACGTTTTAGGGTAATTTAGTATTATTATAATATTATTTTTAACCCTTATTTACCGGATTTACCCTTAACCATGGTAAATAAAATATTTACCGCAGTAATTATTCAAAATGTCTAAAAATAAAAGTTACCTATTTACAAAATTTGAACATCCTGATTCCAAATATGGAATCCATTTTTCTAAATTCAAAACACAGAAGTGGCTGAAATTAATTTAAAATTAATTCCCGCTGTCAAAACAAAAAGCGTGTGTTTAAGAGATAATAACTATCAAAAGATTGACACTTGTTTATGTTCAGTTTAATTGTAAAATTATGTCCAATGACCAAAATTATATTAAATGTTAAAAATATATTCTAAATATACTTTAAAACAACTCAAATTCATAATTTATCACTATTAATTATTTTGATTTAAAAAGTTGTTTTTAATTAAAATTTAGTAGTTTTCACTATTCATCAAAATATGAAAGTTATCCAAAAAGTACCAAAATTTCACCCTAGGATAATTTCGATATTACGAATCCAAAAATGAAGTCCATTTTGAGAGATAGAATTTATAAAATTTCAAAAAGTAGGTATTACTATTTATAACGGGTAGTTTGATTGGTTATGGTGTGTTAAAATCTCGAAGTTGTGTACAATGCACGCCATTGCATTATTCGAAAGGAAACATACCGAGGAAACTTGGGGTGTTACATCAATATTACCCTAAATTAATTTATGGACATTTATTTAACAATACCCTAACTCCTAAATTTATATAAACCTCCCTCTGATACCAACTATAAGGACCCGACCTTAAAACATTACATAATCATGAATTAAATGAATAATTCCCATTGAGGATCTTTTTAGGTTTATATTTTTATACAATTAGGCCATAACTATTACATCTCAAAAGTTACAAATTAGACACTTATACTCAGTTTCCATTTTTATCAAAAAAATAAAAACTCTTTTAATGAGTCATGTCTAGTTCCATGTTTTAGACAACAAGACTTTTCCATAATCCCATCTTTGACCCTATTCCACTTTATGTCCTGTGACAAACATTTCAAAAACATGGGATGAGCATAAAAATCTGAGTAAAGGATACACAAAGAATAAAAAATGTCAGTTTTTCAAAACAACAAGTAAACCATTAATAATTTATCAAAAGTAATAATTTTAACCTTTATGAAGTAGTAAATACTCTTCACTGAATAAAAGATAATTGCTTACCCTTTTGTAACCAAATGATTACCATAAAACCCATATAAAGAACACATAACATATAAAGGTAACTTGGGACATAAACATACTTAAATGGAATAACCATACGGTCGACTTCCACACATATCACTAAATGGAATAGAAAAACGACTGACTTCTATACCAAATGCATTAGAGGTTATAACGTAACCACCCTTACATGTATTCATAACACCACCTGTCATTTGGTTTTTCACGTAACCACCCTTAAAATGTCCAAGTACCATTATAAAATCATAAGACATAAAACAAATATATATGAAAGAAAACATTTCCACATTTAAATCACAATATATCACATAAATATATTTACATAATAAATCAATTATAAAAACCATTTTCAATACCAAAATTCATAAAAGAGTATATGGTATTTATTTTCTTTTAAAATTCATTATGGCTTGTTGAGGAACACAAAGATCAAATAATACTCGCGGCGGTGGAAAGGTCATTGTCACCGCGTCCATTAAAAAGAAACATACTTTTTGTCGTTGAGTAAATCACTTCGTAGTGAAAAGATTCCTTTTGAAGAAAGGTAAAAGGCAAAGGGGTTTATACACCGTATAAAAGAAAGTTTTGTATAAAACAAAATATGCCTCAATGAAATGAGATTGAGACAAAGTACCTTACCTCATGTCCAACCTGACTCGATCATTCTTTAATCTCATGAATAATAAACTAAAATTAATTTATACTTTCTTAACAACCTTTTTATAGTTTATTATTCTTTTTATATCACATATTACCATGTTATAAACATTATTTAACCGTATAAGTTAATAGTTCTTGTTTTGTCAATATTTGGTACATGAGTCAAAAATGAACACCTTATATTTACAAGTTGTCCCTGTGGTCAATAGTCCATGATATCCCGAATGAAATTAATTATTTAGTTATCATATATATCATATATATCCAGTATATACATGTATTTATAATAATTCATAACATTTGGAGTTAAGAAATGAAATGCACCATTCATGGAGACGGTAATCCGTACGTACGCATGAACACTACTTTTATTTCTATTTATAATTCTAATGGAATTAAAACATAATTATACATAGGTATATTTTAATTATAGTATAATTTCATCTATAATATCATTAACTTTATCCTTTATACATCCCACATATGGAACTAACGAGTCACATCACTTTGAGGGGGTGGTAGTCCGCACATCCTCAAATGTGATTATCCTATTTACCCACTATAGAAACTATAAAGGCGTTCTATAAATGGAAAATATAGAAGAAAAATGAAAACATAAACATAATATATATCCTATATTAATATAGTTTTGTCATAATGGCCACCATGAGAGGCGGTTGGAGAAAATTGAACAATCATCATTTCATGAGGTAGTAGTTCGACGTCCATAGAAACAGTATGTTCTTTACCCATTAGATGGTGGTGTGTGTAAGTGTAGCTCGAATACTTCTCATAAAAACATCATAGTATATTGACGATACTTTTGTTGTTACAAAAGAAAGGAATAAAAATATTTTAGGGTGTTGGAGAAGCAAAATAAAACAAAAGAACATAATAGAAGACGTCACCTTTAAATCAGGTAAATCTTTTTGATTTGAGCCAATGGCTTCCTTGGGAATACTTATGCCCAAAGTGAGGATTCTAGGAGTAATAGAGGGATTTGGAGAGATAATATGATTAGATTTTGGACAAACCAAGGGCTTGAGAGGTGTGGGTAATGGGGTAAGAGTGGGGGCCTTTTATAAGGGAGAGAAGGGGCTCTTTTGGAAAGCTTGAAAATATTATTTTATTATATAATGTTTTTCGGTTTCTAAAGGACCAAAAATCATTAAAGTCGAAGATAAGGTGTCCCATGTTCGAAATAAAGTCATCCAATAAGAATTAGACAAGTGTTGGATATTTTTTCAAATGTTATCTTCTTATTTATTTAAATTATTCAATAATAACGTAAACATTGCATCATCATTGTGTCAAAAATAATTTTATTTATTAAATGTCAAAAAATTATTAAACAATTACCATGATGTAGGAAATCTTGTTAGCTTTAAAATAACTATTTATATTCAAAGATATCATTTATATAAACACAATTAATATAGTTTTACTTGGGTATTACATACTTTGGTTATATTTTATTTTCTTTAAAAATAATTTGATAAAAGATCACTATCATACTAAAGTGATTCCATGGGGTCCCAAGGTTGGCACAAGGCATCCCATGGTCGGCCATGATAATGCCAAGAGGATGTGGACACTTTTTGGGGTCATTTTATATTATTATTATATTATTTTATTACCCTTAACAACCCTATTAGTAATTAATCATGAAAATTAAAGATAATTACCATCGTTATTATTCATAATGTTGATCGCGTTGTTAAGAGTGTCAAATTAGATGTTTTTTAACTATAATTTCTGCAGTATTGCAGAAAACCTAGGTCGTCTCTCAGTGGAGCCTTAGATCATTAATTCCAAAATGTGGTTCTAATTGTGAAGGTAAATAGGGAAATGGGGTTTTATAATACTTTGGTTTGATGATTAAAGATGACAATAGAAAATGAAAGCGATAAAACAAAGTAGAAATGAACAAGATTAATTAAGTGTGATCAACCCGGGGTACTGTCATGATGTTTATCCTTCATCGATTCATGATATAGGGTTATGATATTTTAATCCCTGGTTTGTAAGACCTAGAACCAGAATTTTACTGAGTTTATACTAAGATACCTCCCATGGTTTAGTAAAAAACAGACAATGATTCACCGGATATCGTCAATGATTGGGTGATTTGTGTTCGACATCATAACTGAAACTCAGCAAGGAAACACACGAAGAATTTGATGTGCTATACAGGTTTGTATGATATTTCATTATGATACCATGACGTAAATGTACATAACCTTGACAGTTATTATCTGAGTTCAATTGACCAATATGAACCGCACAAACACTGCAATCGGAAGGGGGAAAAGAAAGTGGTGAACGGTTTGTGAAACATCACATGAATGGGTACCCCACATACATGATCATATGAGTTTAGCATGACATACCAGTACATAACTAAATAAAATAATAATATATGATGATGAAAAAAAACACAACAACCTGGAATTTAGAAGATCATTCAAATATTAAAAACATGAAGCTTGGGATTTTCATCACATTCCTCCCGAGGAGATCACAAGGGGTTTAGAAACCCATGGGAGATGAAGAAGAAGAAGATGTTGAAGTAGCACTTACCATAGCCTCCAGAACTTATAGGGATGTTGAGAAGACTCCTTGGGGTCTCCAAAATGGAAGCACCTAGCATCCTGGCCGTACTCCCAAATGGGGAGCCCAAGGTGCCATTTTATAGGAAAATTTGAAGGTGGTTTGAGGCACACAGATTTCTTCAATCCACTTGTACCACGCATTTCGACCAATAGACACCAGAATATCACTTTTGAAAAACTGGAAAGTTGTAGCCCCACATTCTGAATATCTCCATCGAAATTTTGGCATTAATTGGAAATCTGGATCCTGAGATATGGACAGATTACAGAACACCGCAATTGAATTATGCAGATTTGATTCCTTTGGACAAATCAGTTCTGTTGGCCCAAGGAAAGACGAATTGGGCTTGACTTCCTTCATAAGATTTGTAGAACATTAGATTTTGTACCAGAACACAAAATATGAGCACATTTAGATGCACAAAATTTTCAATACAATCACAACAGTGGACTAGTCTTCATGGATCCAAGCAATTTTGGCCCATTTTTCTTCCACTTCATCAAGGGCCCTCCAAATCATCTCCTCCTACATTGAAATAATAAAAAAAGTATCATTTCACATTATAATATTGATTAATATTAATTAATTGGTCTAAACCAAAAGTGAAATTTATTATTATATTTGTAATATTTATTATAAAACTAGTTTAAAACAGTAGTGTAAGGGTGGAATTAAACAGTGAGTCATGGTACGATCACACCCCCGCACCTAAACATTTGCACTCTTGGGAAAAGTCACATATCTAAATAAAATGATGCATAAATATATTCACAAAATCATGAAGATTTAACATTTTTGGAAATTTTAATAAACTTAATGTGATCAATGAATGAACCACACCCAGGAGTTCTTCCTAGTGAAAATAGAAAAAGATATCTCATAAATCATATCATAGTGAAATTAAAAAAATTCATGAAACCAAATTGATCAAGGAATTCAGAAGTGAACCATTAAATTAACTCTCCATGTGTGTGTTTTAAAACCATTCCATGATATTCTTTCCACTTGCTATCTAATAAATATATGATATTTTAACATTTTTAGCTTAAATGATTTTGTCCACCGAACCTACCCTACATCCTTTGCAATCATATTCAAAGACCCAATCACTTAAGCATTCCCCAAAGTCAAACCATAATCTCCCGACCTACATATCTCCATATGTTTCACATTTCATCACTCCCCTCATTTATTTATTTTTTTAGAAGTTGCATTTGGAATAAATCTCACACTCATATCTCAACCCTTGTTTGATCTCCTCATGACACTAATTGGAATAGTTATAACAAGATCAATGGTTGAGGAGGAGTGGTTTTTGACCTACCCAAGACACAACCAATTTTTTTTTAGGGCGCACAATAGTCAGAAATTAGGTACACAAGCATAGGTCAATCTGGTACAGTAATGAAACAGATCGGATAAGGAACGAACATCTGGAAATATCATTTAAAGCTGAAAAATATTAACCCAACATATATTTACCATATATTAAGTAAGAAATATTCACACTTCATGGTTTGGTGCCAAATTTTGTGGTGATATTAGTGACACAGTTTTCCCAAAAACTACTCACACAAGGGGCATAAATCATCTCAAAGGTTCCACATATATATGACCATTTATATCATTGACAGAAAACCAATTCACTAAAAAAAACTCCATGATGTTAAATTCATACAAAAATTCTATTTGTCCTTCATTATGGTATTTTTACTTTCCACCCTTTATGGTCTCCAAATCATGGAACTTTGAAACTGTTGATGGGGAAAAATGAAAATGCCATAATGAAGGCCAAAAAGACAAAAAAAAAAGATAAAAATGATGAAAATTACTAAGAAACCCAAGATTGTACCCACCCCCACTCCTAGAATGTGTTGTTTCCTCACTGAAATAATTGAGAATGTGAGAAGGAAGGATAATACCTGGTGTGTTTTATTGGTATGATGGCTCGAGAAGGTGGATTTCCTACTTCAGATTCTTTGGAAAATCCTCATAGAAGTGTTTAGGTCGCTTCCCATTGATGGTAAGACTTCGTCCACTATACACATGAAAAATCTGTATTGCACCAAAAGGGTAAACATTAGTAATAGTATAAGGACTGAGTTATCAGGAATGAAGCTTACCTGGTTGAAGCTTAAGCCTGGAATTTTACATAAGGACCTTCTCACCAGTATGGAACCTCCGCTGCTGAATCATGCTATCATGAATATCCTTTATCTTCTCTTTATAGATTCGGGAGTTCTCATATGCCTCACATTGAACTTCTTCATACTCTTGAATCTACAGCTTTCTTTGTTTACCTGCATTAGAAAGGTTCATATTACGTTGTTTAACAACCAAATATGCACGATGTTCTACCTCCACTGGGACATGAAAACCCTTCCAAACAAAATTTTGTATGGTGACATTCCGATTGGGGTTTTAAATGTTGTACGGTATTCCCAAAGTGCATCAACCAAGCACAAACTCCAATCTTTCCAATTGGGTTGTACCGTTTTTTCCAAGATTCGTTTAACTTATTGATTTGATATTTCTGCTTGTCCATTAGTTTGGGGGTGATATGTAGTGGAGACTTTATGATCAACCCCAAACTTAGGAAGCAAAGTTTTCATGTTGCGATGGAAAAAATGTGAACCCTGATCACTAATGATGAATCTGGGTAAACCAAACCTACTGAAAATTTGGGACCTCACAAAATCAACAACCACTCATGAGGCATCAGTCCTGGTGGCCTTTGCATCCACGAATTTAGATACATAGTCAACAGCCAATAAGATGTACAAAAATTCAAATGAATTTGGAAAAGGCCCCATGAAGTTAATGACCCATGCATCAAAAATTTCACAGAATAACATGGGTTATTGGGGAATTTTATTCCTCTTGGAGATATTCCTTGTGAATTGACAACGACTAAATGACTTGAAAAATATATGAGCAGACTTATATAAAGTTGTACAATAAGGTGATGATTCAAGGGAATTTTGAGCTATAAGTTGAGTGCCAAAGTGGCACCCACAGGCCAAAGTGTGGCAGAAGGTCAAAACAGAGGTGAACTCATAGTCAGGGACACAACGATGAACTACTTGGCCACTAAAAATACTCCACAAGTATGGGTCATCCCAAATGTACCAATGAGAATCATGCTTAGGTACCTGGGATTGTGAAAATATGAAGTCAGTGGGGACCCTAGATGTTTCTAGAAAATTCACAATGTTCGCATAACAGGGGGTAAGGCCCACAACATCAAAACAACTCTCCTGAGTGTAGATTTCTCCAATGGGTAGGGGTGAGTCAACATTATGGTCTAATGGTGGGGAAATCCTACTAATTTGGTCAGCTACCACATTCTCCACCCCTCTCTTATCTCTAATGTCAATGTCAAACTCCTAAAGGAGGATCATCCACCGAATGTGGTGGGGTTTTCCTTCAGGTTTCTTTAGGAGGAAATAAAGGGCAGCATGATCTGAGAAGACGATGATTTTTTACGCGAGAAGATATGAACAGAATTTTTACAAGGCAAACACAATTGAAATGAGTTATTTTTCAGTGGTGGTCTAGTTTACCTGGGTAGTGTAAAGGGTATTCAAGGCATACACAATGACATGAGGAGACTTCTCAACCCTTTGTGATAAAACCACCCTAACTGCAAAGTTAGAGGCATCACACAAAAGTTCCAAGGGGAGATCCCACCTAGGTGTTTGGATGATGGTAGGTGATGTGAGATTCTTTTTTAGTGAATTGAATTCATCCTCACAATTTTTATCAAACACAAACTCAGAATATTTTTGCAATAACCGGGACAATGGAAGTGTAATCTTACTAAAGTCTTTAATGAATCAGTGGTAAAAACCTGCATGACCCAAGAAAGATCGCACCTCATGAACACATTTGGGATATGGAAGGGTTGAAATTTATTCAATTTTAATTTATCAACTTGAATTACCTCATTTGAAATGACATTCCCAAGAACTATCCCCCACTCAACCATAAAATAACATTTCTCATAATTCAAAATAAGATCTTTTTCAATGCAGCGGTGGAGGAAAGAACCTAAGTGTTCCAAAAAATCATCAAAAGAAGATTCATATATCGTGAAATCACCCATAAAGACTTCCATACAACTCTCAAGGTACTCAGAAAAAATACTCAACATACATCACTTAAAATTACCGGGAGAATCACATTGACCGAATGGAATCCTTCTCAATGAAAATGTGCCAAATGGACAGGTAAATGTTGTATTTTATTGATCCTCATGGGATATATGGATTTGTAAATAACCCGAATAGCCATAAAGGAAACAATAATGGGACTTACTAGCCAGTCATTCTAACATTTCGTCAATGAAAGGTAATGGAAAGTTGTCCTTCCGCGTGGCTTGATTCAGTCGACGGTAGTCAATACAGATTCGCCAACTGTTTTGCACATGTGTTGGAACCAATTCATTCATTTCATTTGACACAACTTCTATTCCTATTTTTTGGGCACAATTTGCACTGGGCTAACCCATTTATTATCAGATATAGGATAAATGATCTCTACAGCAAGTAATTTACTGACTTCCAATTTTACCACTTTAAGGAGAGTGGGATTCAACTAGAATTGAGATTGTTTTATAGGTATGGCCTCATCATCCAAAAGTATTTGGTGCATAAAAATTGATGGGATAATCCCGGTAATATCATCCAATGTCCATCCTATTTACTTTTTACAGCCTCTCAAAATTTTTAGTAGTTTTGATTCCGGTTGTGGAGAGAGGTTATTGGCAATAATGACGCGCAATTGGTCAATTCCCTCAACATATGCATATTTTAAAATAGAAGGAAGTTGTTTTAGTTCCAACACTAGTGGTTTCTGGATTTAAGGAGGGGATTTAGGGGGATTGAGGTCCATTAATATGTCTATCTACTCATTTTTATTCTCTAAAGATAGAGAATCTGTTGAAATGAGATTTGCAGAATCAACTATGGTCATGGGTTCCTCAGAATGAACACACTCATCAATTAAAGCACAAAATTTACACTTTTCAGAAACCACACAACACTCAAAACATGAATCAAAACTCAAATCATCCAAGGGTGAAGAAAAAAAAAGTAATCAGAGTTTTGGTTGAGGAGAGAATTGTGTGTGTGTGTGCATAGTTTGAGAGAAATTCCATATAATAGACATGAAGAGTGGAGTGCTCTTCAACGGTGTGTTTCATAGCCTCAAGGATGTTAAAATATACCTTTTATCCTTTTAATTCCATGGACAACATACCATCGTGAATATTGATGATTTTATTTGCTGATTTTAGGAATGACCTCTAATGTATGAGAGGAGAATATCCTTGGGTTCAGGTATCTTCCATCTCAAGAATGTATAAATTAGTATGGAAGATGAGATTCTTCACTTGTACAAGGACATCCTAAATCAATCATGTTGGATGCGTTGTACTCTGGTTGGAATTTTTCACGACAATTCCAGTTGGTTGAATCTCTCCAACATGTAGAGAAGTATACATAGAGTAAGTCATTACATTAATGGAAGCACCTAAATCTAGCATAACATCAGAAAATAAAGTCTCCCCTATGGTACACGGTATCATGAATGTTATCGGATCCTTGCATTTGGTTGGCATTGCTGTTTTAATCAAGGCTAAGACATTCCTAACCTTGTTGACTCTCTCATTCCCCTCCAGCCTTCGTCTATGGGTGCAAAGTTCATTAAGAAATTTGGCATAACGGGGAATTTTCTTGACTTCATCCAATAAAGTAATATTAACATGAACTTTTTGAAATGTATCTATTATCTCATTATCAATATCATTATCATAATATTTCTTAGATTTAGAGAGTCTTTGTAGGAAAGGAAGAGGAATGGACTGTACATTTGATTCCTTAACGATAATTTAATTTCCCTTTTTATTTTGTTTTTCATTACATGGAATTTTTGAGGGTTGGGAAAGTGTTTTTTCAAGAGGGGGACGTACATGTTTCATAGAATCAGAAGAATGAGAAGCTTCTTTACCACTAAGAAGTGTAATTGCACATACATTACCTTTGTCCTTCGGATTGGCAATGGGTTGGGATGGCATTTGTCCATAATCATGTATCTTAAGCTCACCGATGGTGTTCGCCAATCGTCCCACTTGAGTTCGTAGGTCTTGAATTTCCGATTGTGTGGTCTATTAGAACTGGAGGTTCTGAGTTTCCCTTTGATTCACCATATCCTCAATGCTTGGTTCAGATTTGGGAGGAGGAGGATCGTTTTGAGATGATGATGGATAAGAAGGTTGCATACCTTGGAATTGTTGATTCCAATTATTCTTGGGGTAGCTTGAGTTTCCTCCTTGTTGGTATTGGGGTTGTGCATGCCACCTTGGATTTGGATTTGGCCTGAATTGTTCATTCCTGAAGAGAGGTGCTTGTTGGAATGGATGCCTTGGGAACACAGTTGCACAAGACTCAGATGAATATTGACGTTGTGGGAACTGGTCAGAAAAATTAGTGTTATCATAAAAAATACCACAATGTAATGGAATGGAAGTAGAGTGTGAGTTACCTTGTGCTTGAGATAATTGCCTTATAATGGTATGAATCTCATCATGTTTAGTATCTACCTTTTTTTCTAGGGCTGAATGACTTACCTCATGAACACCTCGGGTTGGTGCAATTGATCTTGTACCAAATTGTTGTGCATTTTGAGCCATGTTGACTGTTACGTCACAAGCGGCGGAATGCGTTTTATCAACTAGGGCACCACCAGTTGCAACACCAATCATTCCACTATCTATGGGGATATTTCCCTCATAAAAGTGTTGGATTAATAGTTGTTCACTAATATGGTGGTGGGGGAAGCTTGAGCAATGTCTTTTGAATCTTTCCCAGTACTCATGAAGGGTCTCTCCTTGTGATTGCCTAATTCCGAAGATTTCTTTCCTAATTGATGTTGTTCTGGAGGTAGAGAAGAACTTCTCTAAAAAGAGTCTTTTAAGGTCATTCCATCCCCCAATTGTGGTGGGAAGATAGTATAGCCAGTCTTTGGCTACACCATCAAGGGAGAAAGGGAATCCCCTAAACTTAATTAGGTCCTTAGAGGCATTTTGGGGTTTCATGGTAGATCACACTATATGAAACTCTTTCAGACATTTTTGAGGGTCATCACAGGGAAGACCATGAAATTTAGGAAGAAGGTGGATGAGACCTGATCTCAGCTCAAAGTTGGCTGCTTCTTCGGGATATTGGATGTACGCAGGTTGGTACTCCACATCAGGGGTGGTCAGTTCTTTTATAGTTTGATTATTTGCAGCCATGTTTTTTGGCTTTGATTGGGATCAATTTTGGATTGGTTTAGAACCACTTGAGTTTCCAAAAGGGGTTCTTCAATGTTACTTTGTTGAACTTCTCTAGATGCCTTGAGTTGTGTGTGAAGTGACTTTTCAATTTCAAGGTCAAATTTATGTTGTGTTTCTTTAACAAATCGGGTCATGCAAATAATTTATGATGTTTTTTTTGAATATGGATAAAATAACTTAATAAAGGTGAGAATATAATATAATGTTATAATACAGAATTATAGGGAGGGAGATGGAGAAGAAGAAGAATGAGAAAGAGAGATAAAGAACACACCAAAAACAGTAAAAAATAAATACAATACCCAAAAAAATCAAATTGGGGAGGGATATTAAAAGGAGTACTAATTGAGAAGTAAAATAAATAAATAAAAAGAAATAAAGGAAAAAAATATCTTGGCTCCCTAGAAACAGAGACAAAATTTGATCGCATTGTCGATTGCGTCAAATTAGATGTTTATTTTTAATTAGAATTTCTGTAGTATTGTAGCAACCCTAGGTCATCTCTTGTCAGAGCCTTAGATCATTAATTCCAAAATGTGGTTCTGAATATGAAGGTAAAAAGGGGAATTGGGTTTTATAATACTTGGGTTTGATGATTAAATATGTCAATAGCAAATGAAAGCGATAAAACAAAGTAGAAATGAACAAGATTAATTAAGTGTGATCAACCTGGGGTACTCTCATTATGTTTTCCTTCATCGCTTTATGATATAGGGTAATGATCATTTAATCCCTAGTTTGTAATAGCTATAACCAGAATGTTACTAAGTTTATACTGGGATACCTACCAGGGTTCAGTCTAAAACACGCAATGATTCACCGGACATCATCGATGATTGGGTGATTTGTGTTCGACATCATAACCGAAACTCACCAAGGCAACACATGAAGAACTTGATGTGTTGTCCAGGTTTTTATGTTATTTAATTGTGATACCATGAAAAAAATTTACATGACCTTAACAGTGATTATGTGTGTACAATTGAAAAATATGAAGCACACAAACACCACAATTGGAAGGGGGAAAAGAAAGTGGTGAATGGTGTGTGAAACATCACATGAATGGGTACCCCCAAACATGATCATATGAGTTGAGCATGACATACCTGTACATAAATAAATAAAATAAAAATAGAGGATGATGAAAAACAACACAAAAACCTGTAATTCAAAATATTATTCAAATATTACAAACATAAAGGTTGGGATTTAGATCATGTTCCTCCCCGGGTGATCACAAGGGGTTTAGAAACCCATGGGAGAGGGAGAAGAAGAAGATGTTGAAGTAGCACTTCCCATAGCCTCCAGAACTTCTAGGGATGTTGAGAAGACTCCTTGGGGACTCCCCAATGGCTGCACATTTTTTCTTGGCCGAACTCCCAAATGGGGAGCCCAAGGTGCCATTTTATATGAAAATTGGAGGGTGGTTTGAGGCACACAGATTTCTTCAATCCACTTGTACGAAGGGTTTTGACCAATAGACACCTGAATATCCATTTTGACAAAACTAAAAAGTCATAGCCGCACTTCCTTTCTTTCTGCATCAAAAGTTTGGAATCAATCGGACAAGTGGGTCCGGAGATATGGACAGATTACATAACATCTCATTTGAATTGTGCAGATTTGATTCCTTTGGACAGATCAGTTCTATTGGGAACCTTGAAAGATGAATTGGGTTTGGATTCCTTCATAATAGTTCTATACCATTACATTTTGTACCAAAAAACAATATATGATCCCATTTGGAGGAACATAATTTTCTATACAAGCACAACAGTGGACAGTTCTTCATGGATCCATGAAATTTTGGCCCATTTTTCTTCCACTTCATCAAGGACCCTCCAAATCATCTCCTCCTACTTTTAAATAATAAAAACAAGTAAAAGTTACCATTATAATAATTATTAAAATTAATTAATTGGTTCAAACATAATGTTCAATTTATTATTATATTTTAAATATTCATTACAAAACTAGTTTAAAATAGCAGTGTAAGGGTGGAATAAAACAGTGAATCGCGGTACGATCAAATGTCCAAAAACAAAAAGGCCCTAATTACATAATTTGGACCTTCTGATTCCAAATATGTAATCCATTTTACTAGATTACAAAAACAAAAATTATATTAATTAATTTAAAAATAATTTCCGTTGTCAAAACAAATAGCGTGTTTTTAAAAAAACAATATCTATCAAAAGATTGATAATTGTTTATGTCCAATTTCAAAGTGAAAATAATTATAATGACCATCATTGAAAGAAATTGTAAAAATATATTCTAATTACACTTTAAAACCAATTAAAAATTTAATTTATCAATATAATTAAATTATATGAAAAAGTAGTTTTGAAGTAAAATGCAGTATGTTTCACTATTCATTAAAAAATGAACATTGTCAGAAAAATGCCAAAAATTTATCCAAAGTAAATTTCAATGTCCCAATTCTAAAGAATAATTTTATTTGGTACAATAGAATGTATAATAGTGACCAAAACTATATTTAAAGAGGGTTCTCCATCAAAAGATGATAAATCGACCTTTTAGTGAATATTAGAGTATTTATGCCTAAAATTTGAAACATTCGCATTTTAAGCCTCTAAAATTTATTTCATAAATGTAAAAACATTTAACAAACATATATAATAATATTTTAGTTATTTATATTCATTTATCGCCAATACATCGGCTACGTGTTAACTACCATTAAATATAATATTATTATATTATTTTTGTGCAACGTAAGATTTCAAGGAAATCCGTTGTTGTGTATTGGGTACGCCACCGAACATAGAAACCCCGTTAAGGAAACTTTAGTATTTAATTCTCAAATATATAAAAATTTATTATTCGTTATTTACCTCGGATGTTACAGTCATTTTTAATTCTTTCACATCCTTTTATTTCTCACACCGAGCATGACTCACGTGGGCTTAGAGATACATGATGGTTACAACATGTGCTCAAACACTCATTAGAATGATCTATGAGAACTCTAATTCCCATTCAAACTAGGATACATAGGAAGCTCTTTTAAAGCCCAAGCTCACTGGATATCTTCCTCAGGAATCCAACACTAATTCCCCCAATTTTGGCATCCTCCTTAGGAAATAAGCCCCAAATTCAATCCCGAAATCATTAAGTGATCCTTTTTTAGGAAGTAATCCCAAAATCATCTCTATCAAAGGACCATACTCTCCTACGAGACACATCAAACTATGTGAGCTTTGATTCCCATATATATGGGATACGTAGGAAGCCCCCTTATGGCTCAAACCCAAAATTTTAAATAAACCATATTCTCTTTGGGCCGTATTCGCAACATGGTCTGATCTTACATTGAAACCCATATCCCTTTCAAGTTCCTTGGGCTGCTTCAGCACAAGTCCCAAACTATGTTTCAACTAAGAACCCTCCGCTTAGAGGTCCTTATCACATGAATTTAAAAGGTATGATGTGTCATATCAAGCGACACCAAACTACGAGGGTTCTAATACCTTTGACAAGGATACGTAGGTAGCCCATTTTACGGGAACGATCCCAAGATCAAAACAAACCTTCATCTCCCTTAATGAAAATAAATTCCAATATGCCCCACCGAGTTTCTTAAAAACTAGTATCATTACGATGATAATTAAAAGAATCTCTAATCAGTATATTAGAGGATACCATTGTTGGAAAACATCGAGTACATACAGATATTTCCATTAGTGAAGAATCTTGATTGCATACTAATGATTCTAATGTTTTACACATGTTAATTATTGATTATAAATTCCATGGGATAGTTATGATATACCTGGATAATTAATAATGATTCATGAAATTATTTTAATTTTACAAAGAGTGTCTCAGAGTAGAAAATAATTCCCCCCAAAAGGGTGTGATGAGTCCAACCTCCCATCCTCTCGACCAATGCACACTCTTTAGTATCGTAAAGTTAAAAACATAACGAATGCATGTCTTAGGAAAAAAGGTCCCCTTTGGATAATTAATTATTGGAAGTTTCCAGTTCTATGAATAAATCCAAAGGAAACCACATGGAAACTGTAATTCTTAAATCTAGAACACACATTTCAAGGAATTCTGAAAAAATAATTAAAAATAAACTAAATCACAATTGAATGTATATTTTGAAAAATTAATATGATAGCAAATGTTGGTCAGTGTGAATGACTCAATAGGGGGTGATTGAGTCTCCAATAAAAAAATTCTATTTAAAACAATTTAAAACTAAATCCCCCAATTTAATAAAAATTTCAAGTTAATAAAAATAGTAAAATAATATATGTTGGCTGTTTTAAATTATTTCCCAAGTAGGATTATGGATTAGTGAAAATAATATTTGAAACCAATATATATTTTTTAGAATATTTATTTAATCAAAAACTTTTTTATAAACAAAAAATAATACTAACTATAAATGTAATGTTTTGATTTTATATTCAAAAATAGATAAATTTTCATCTTAGAAATTCAGAGAAAACTCCTACACCACACAGTGATATAAAACAAGGGGTTCAATCTCAAGGTGAAACATAATCCCCTCCAGTTTGAAATCACCTATTTCCAAGAAGTTTATTATAACAATAAATAGATGCAAAACCTCAATTAGGATTAACACTTGTCATCGCACATGGCTATCTAGGCATAAAGTCTCATCCACTGATCTTTGTGGGATTGGAAAATAATACAGGTTAAATAGGACCTCTTCCATATTTATTCATGGGAAATTAAATAAAATAGTTTTAGAGAATATAATGTATTCCCCATTTATAGTACATGGTATATCATGTACAAATAACCCATGAAAAATAACACACTTATCAAAATTAAAGCATAAAATGGAGAAAAAAAGGAATATATAGATAGAAAGTGTGATGTACCATGATCAGGGATGCTTTGATTATTATGAGTCCTTGTATTTTTCATTGGTAGGAGATCAAACAATATATTAATTAATTATATGAAAACAGATTGTTATAGAAAATGTTTTCAAAAAAATCCTCTATTTTATCAATGTGTATTCAAATTTTATTGGTAGTGCATCATCCTAATTTTTTCACAATTTAATGAATTATTTTAAAACTCTTCCTTCATCATAACAATGATTTTGAGGAATAACTATCCTCAATTAATGACTTGATGCTTCATTTAACATGTAAAAAAAGATGTTATATATTTTAAATGATCCACTACTATGTCTGACGTGGTAGGTTTTCAAAACTTGATGTATGTTAATCTGAGCTCTTCAAAACTTATATGTCAGCTGATGTGGAAAGGGGATATAGAAGGTTCATTACTTCATGTGGTCAGATAATTAGGCATGAAATATGTTTATTATTTTTAGGAAAGATGATTATATGTCTTATCACTACATGATAAAGATATCATTAGTACATCACTTTATGAATGGCTACACATGCCTTAACACAATAACAAGATTTCTTCATACAACTAGATAGTTTTCTTCTTACATTAAGGTGACCTCCATCTTATGGTAAGGGGAATTTATTATTATGGTATGGTTTTCTATGTCTTGTGGTACGGTCTAGACTTGGATAAGGTTTTTAACAGTTTCACAGTAAGAATCTTGTGAACATATGGTAAGGTGTATAATAGAATTCGGTAAGGTGATACAGTCACCTAACTCTCATAGGGTACGGTGTTACGTTAAGATTTATACTTATAAAAATTTTCTACTTTTTTCTTGTTAATTAGATTCTTATTTTGAATAGAAATTACATTAACAATAATATAAAAATGATTTGGGTTCTTTTAAATGTGGAGGTGATAGTCTAATCCAACCCAAGGACAAACATAACTCATTACACTTACATGTTGAAACTATTGGATTGTGTGGTCTTGGTAAAATCTAGATCATGCTAATTGTAGGTCAGAGATAAATAAATTGAAAGAGGGGGGGGGGGGTTAATTAGATAGGAAAAAATTGAAATAGTAAATTTTTAAAAACATTTCTTTAAAAGAAATAATACGATAAATAAAATAATCAACATTTGAAAGAATAAAAATTTAATTATATATATAATAATAAAATATGACGAATATAAATTAATATATATTTAAATGATTAAGAAATTCATGAATTAAAACGATTAAGTTATAATGTTTGAAGTGATTTTACAAAAAATTAACAAAACATTGAATGATCAAAATAAATAAAATTGAAAAAGGTAATTGAGTAAATTTATTTGTTAACGATATTTGGTAATATATCTTAAAAATATCCCTTATTTCTTTAATACCAATCAATTGGTTATTTAATGTATTAGTCCTTTATGTTTATTGTGGGTCGAGATACCAAAACTATCCCTTTATTGTTTTAGTTATAACAAGAAACTATATACAATAGACACTATCTCTTAGACGGTAATGATAGAATCTTAAAATGAAATATCCCCTTTCTTTTCAAAATGAAATGGAAAGAATAGTATAGTCCAATAAATTAATGTTCATAAGAACCAAATGTATAATAAATAAGAATAGGTGGATATTCCTCTGATGTAATTACTTTGAAGCATATTCTAGATTCTCCCAAAGAATATGTAAACGAGTAAGAGAGAATGTGAATATTAAAAGAGGGTGAAAGGAAGTATAATTATATCTCATATTATAGAAAAAGTGATAGGATTTAGAAAGAGTTATATTTGAGATAAATTTAGTGTGTCAATGTAAAATTTCATATGAGATAGAATGTCATTATATAATTATGTATATTTCCATAGCCATAAAAAATCTTTATTTATAGGAACCAAAAGATTTAGTACTATTTTTTAATCCATATAGGGTTATTAAGGTAAATAATTACATATATGATATACTTTAATTGCATTAAATTCCATCATAATATTTGATTTCACAATGCCACTAGGTACCCTGTGGCCTCCACTGGGTAGCCGATGGCCTCCTTGGAAGTAGGTGCCTTCCGTATTCTACAATTGGCTGGCCGGTGTACCTCTATCGATTGGTTGGTGGAATAATCTAGAATACATGAACTCCTTTTTTTATCAATGATGTTTATATGATACTCTTCTACAAGTTATCTAGTGGGATTCTTCTATATGGGAATGATATGGGCATGCAATAGATTGGTTGAAGGAACTGCACCGGCTAGCAGATGCTTCCACTTTCCTTTTTTCACAATGTGGTTCCTCCACATCCTTCAACACACCTCCATTAATATTGTGGATATATTCCAAGGATTATAAGCATCCATTAACACATGATAAAGGTTCCTTAAAAGAGTTATATTATGTTTTTATAATCCATATTTTACACCACATAAAAGAAAATATTAAACATATTAATAGTGTTTATGATCAATAAAACCAAATAATAGTGAGAAGGGAAAGAGTATCCCCTTTTTGATGATAATATAAACGTGAATAATAATTAAAATAATGCAAGTATATAAGGTGAAAAAGATAAAAAATTACTATGATATTGAGATACCAAGATTTTCTACCCCTTTGAAAAATTTAGTAAACTTCTCCCCACAAACATTATAAAAAAATATACACCTCCTCTAAAAATAAAATTTATCATTTATCCATATATAAAACTATAAAATTTATCCTCCTTTAATATTATAAAAAATGAGTTAATAATATGGTCATGGAATAAATAGATAAAATTGAAAACAATTTTTTTTTCATTATTAGTTTTTAGTTCAGGGAGATGAATAATATTTAGTGAAAATAGTTGTAAAATGTTTAATTGTTTAAAAATTATATTTCTTAAGAACTTCATGAAAATAAGATTTATTTTTGAAAAACATTAAGTGAAACATTTAATTTTTTATGTAAATATATATTTTAAAAAAATTAAAATTTTAATTTTATAAATTGATGTTAGAAAAGAAAATGAATCTTATATAATTGTATCCTTATTAACAATATTATATCCCATCAAATAATTCATCAAGATAGTGAAATGGATCATCACTATTAAGAAACAAAGTAATAAACAAAAAGAGATAAAAAAATAAAAAATTTGAAAAATCATTCCATTATTAAGGTTTATCAAATATTATATTAAATAAATAATAATTAATTCCCCTAGAGGTTTTAACTAGGTGTGCAGTAAAGACCCCCTCGATATGTACATGATGTAGAAGGTGTTATAAACCCAATAAACTTTTTTTTAGGATAAATACATAGAATTATATATATATATAACATATAAAATTTTTTCTATCTAGAAAAAATATTTTTCTTAGAGTATGACACTCACTTTACTTTTCCAAATTATGAATATTTTTCAAAAAACACATCTTTTTTTTGGAAATCAATATTGAAAAAACTTTTTAAAAAACTTTTTTTTAAATAGAAAACTTTCTCTAACATTCCATGCAATTATGTGATTATTATCAGAAGTAAACCCTAACTAAATAATAATTTAATATGTGAAAATGATCAAGAGGAAGGAGTATAGTGAAGATATTAAAATGTTAAAGGTTAATGACAATAATGTTAAGAATTATATCACCTTTTTAAGGAGTTCTGGTTGAAAATGGTTTCTCATGTAAATATTCTTAGTGCGATTGTGCAAGATAAGATTTTTAGAAATACTGATCACACTTTCCTTGTCACACTTGATAGTAATATAAGTATATGTTAGTTCAAATTTAAAAATAATATATTTCATCCATAGAACATGGGCACACCAAATCACTATAGCGATGTATTTTGATTCAGTTATAGAAAGAGACATAGTTTTTCTTATTACGACTCTATGATATGAGGGATATTCATAGTATATGACACATTTCTCTAATAATTTTCTTATATATTTTTAATCCTCTAAATACATAATAAAAAACAATGTTCTAATTAGGATTCATTATGATATAATAATCCAAGGTTTTTATTTCGATTAAAATAACTGAAAATTCTTTTGAGCGATTTAAAATTATATTCCTTTGGACTGGATTCAAAATGTGAAAAATAGAATATAATAAAAATGTTTTCTAGATGGCGCACTACAAGGTAATTTAAACATCCAATCATACATTTATAAATCATATGATTTAAAAATTGACTAGATGTATTAAACATTACCTTATTGGTTTTACTCTAGATTTTTCTAATTTCTGTTTTTGAACTATGAGAAGATACTTATAATTTCATCAATGTATTTAATTTGTACAAAAAAATAGTTCAATTAATGTATTTTTAAAAATGATGTCTACGGAATAATTTATGTTCTAAAATCAAAATAATTTCAAACTCTTTTTTAAATAAATATAAAATCTGATTAAAAAATATTTTTTTAGTTGAGATGAAAATAAAATCATCAATATAAATTTGATTGATTGATAAATAATTTGAATATTTTTTGAGAAAAAGGGTGGAATTGAGATTTCACATTTTAAAATCATTTTATAAAGAAAATTTAGTTAACCACTCATATTAATACCAAAGGGTTTTTTTAAACTATATATAGATTTGGTTAACGTGAAAATAGAATTTGGAAATTCAGTATTTTCTAAATTGGGTGATTGATTCACACCTGGTTTTTTTGAAATAAAACCATTTATAAAAGAACTATTAACATTTATTTGAGAAAGTTTTAAGTTAAATTTAGTGTAGAATTCCAATTATATTCAAATTTATTTGAGTCAATTGAAAATAGAAATAAGGTTTACCATAATCAATACATTTTTCTTGATTATAGAATTTGGAAATAATTTTATAATTGTTCAGGACAATATTTCATTATACATCAGGATTTTTTTTGAAAAACCAAATATGTGATAATAAAAATATTATTATATATATGATCCACAATTTTCCAAAATTTATTCTATTTAAGTCGGTTTGAATCCGATTTCATAGTGAGTATCCAATTCTCATCATTAATAGAATCATCAAGGGAATGCGGTTCAAGTTGAGAGATAAAATCTTGATGTTCAACCTCTATTAATACCTTCCTTTGAGAATAATTTCCAGATTTTAAGGCATTTATAACATTCTCAATAAGATGATCCTTGGATTGAATCCATGAATTGGGTAATGCAGAGGATGTATATTATATAGTGCCTTTAATTACATTTGAAGATTGAGGTTTGGGAAGGGAAAAATTGGTTAGTCCACCTAGTCATAGGTTTTTTGGATGTGATTAAGTAATATTCTAATCAACATTGAAGTGAGTTGATAGTTTTATGGTCTTTCTTCCCTTATTTAAGACATTGATGGATTTACATGAGTTTGAGTTCCCAAGGAATATTACTCATCAGATTTAGGATCAAACATTCCTAAAATATCCTTGGTAGTAAGGATAATAAATTTCATACATAAGACTCCAAAAAAGCCCACCTTTTCAATTTTTCCATTCCAAAGTTCATAAAGTGTTTTTGCTAAGATAGGTCTAATGAGTACACAATTAAGAATAATGAAAGCGGTATTAACCACCTTGATGAAATAGAATTGAGGAAGGTAAAATCATTTATGAAATACATAAAAATTTATTTTAGGGGTCCTATTTCATCATTCAACAACACCATTATTTGAGGTATTATAAGAGAGGTAAATGAGTGATGATAAACTTGAGAATAAAAAAAAGTTTCAATGTATTTGTTATCAAATTAACCACCATGGTCACTTATATAGGGAAAGAGTTTATATAATTATTTATTTTTAACTTTTCTTGAATGGTTTTTGAAGACCTTATAAGTCTCATTATTATGAGTGAAGAAGAAAAATCAGGTAAATCTAGTAAATATTTCAATAATTACAAAGGTATAATTTTAACTTTTATAAAATAAATTTTAACTGGTTGAAAAAGGCCAAGGAATAATAATTATAAATATTTAAAATAAGTAGCAAGGTTTTTAGGATTTAAATATTATTTTTACGGTTTCCATTTTAGAAAGGTTCTTAAAATAAGTTATCTTTAAAAGAAAAGATTAATAAATCTCATACTAGAATGTTATGGTTAATATTGGAATATGTGTGAATATTACCATGACAATGGAACTGATTCTAAATACATGAATAATTTTCATACACACTTTCTCAAATATAATTTTTACTTGTTATAAATTTTAGATCTGCTATTTAAACATTTTTAAAAAAGGATGAATAAAAATATTATTTCCTTTATAATTTAAAATACTAAAAAAGCATCCTAAAAAGAAATTTTGAAACTGATTTCATGTAATGGTATAATAATCATTAAATTGTGATTCATTGTTTTCATAAATAAAAATTTATATTTATATTAGAGTTATAAATATCAATCATACCAATACCAATAATTTTATATTTTGAATCATCTCTAAACCTGGAATGTCCTTGGTTAAAACCTTCAAGATGATTGAATTTAGAAGAATCACCATAGAAATTACTTGATCACCCACTATATATATACCATGAAACTTCTCATGTTATTATCTTTTTATACAAAATACTAATCAACTAATGAATTTTCTACCAATATATTTTGTTCACATTTGTTATCTGATATATATTTTGGAATCCAACATTGTTTGGAAAAACGCTTCAATGTAAAAAATGATAAAAAATTATGAATTCTTTTAGTTATTCAAAATATATTATTTTTGTGATTTAATTCATATAATAGATGAGGAAACTTCATAAAATAATTTAAAGAATTATTTTGAGACATTTCCCTTATAGAATTAGTACTTTTAGAATTATAGGGAAAACTAGAATGCATTGAGACACCCAAAAAATAATTTGTTTTTAATAGGTTTTTTTGAAACCATAAACGTTTTTAGATCATATTCCCCTTGGGTAAAACTATAAATTGATTTATGAATATATGAAATCCTAAATTCAAAATATTCATCTTTTGGTAGATTTTTTAATTATAAAATAAAATCATATTTTTTCTTGTAAAAGTTGATAGTTTTAATAAAATATTAATATTTTTTTTATTTTTAATACCATTTAAAATTTTATAGAAGATATAAAAATCCATTTTAAATGTCATTTTTATTATTGGGAAGATATTTATAATTTAGAGAAGAGGTAAAAGAAGTAGAAGAGTAAGAAGAGGGTTGGAAAAATCCATCTTAGTGGCTTTTTTGGGTTGATTGTGTTTGTTTATAAGGATTGTGGTGATTGAAAAAGGATGTTAGTCAAAGGATGATGAATTTTTTAATTTGATACTATTTAATTCCTAATATATTATAGAATTAGTTGTTTGATCTCATGGAGCACAAATGTCTTATCTTGATGAGTGTAAAATGTATGATTATCTCAGAATGAAAATGTCTGATCTCACAGAGAATGAATGTCTGATCTGATATCATGGAACAAATATATAAGAACTGATCTTGTGGATAAGTCGTATTTATCAACACATTATTGTAATAATATATCACCTTGAGATAACACAAAGCATCTAAATTTTCATAGGTTGTCTTGGAGAGATCATGAAAAGCACTTGAAGAAACTATAGGATTGTTAGAGGATATCATTGAGAGATCATTATAAAGATCATGAATATAAAGAGTAAGGAAATGATGATGATATCATGTACTAATTCAAAATCATGAGACCATATGACTATTTTTGAATCTCAAAGTGGGATCCGGAGAAGCGCTTGAAGACAATTTCATTAACACTACTTGATTATCATTTGATCACACAAAGTGGTTACATGAATCACTAGAAGGCAATAGAATTGGCCAGATGACTGTATTTAAATATTGTGATGAGATAACACATATAAATAGAATATGATGATGATCCCATAAAGTAAATGTGATAAGTAATAGTTGATCATGTGAAGTGATCATGTAAAGAATGTGATACCAATTGATGAAGAGGTGAAACAGATAGATAACCATGTTAATTAGAGTTAAAGTGATGGATTAATTCCTAAAAATTTGTCCTAATACATCCTTAATATGTTAATAAGTTTACTTATGAGATTTTATTTGATGAATCATTATTTCAGATGATGTGAACAAATTTTTATGCTAGAGTCTAGTGATCTGCGTAATTAGTAGATTGTTTTGAGAAAGGATCTCATGAAAAAATCTCACAACATGAAGTGTGCATTGGGTGTTTTCAAACATAAGAAGATATGTTGATATCATTTTATCTTCATGAAATGAACAAGGTCTTGGTATCTCTATGATCTGAACGTGGTCACATGATGAAGCCCCACAGAGAGGTCTCACAAATGAGTCTTATAGTGGAGCCATGTGATCCAAATGATTTGAAAGTTGTCTATGTAAAACCCTGACATTTTATGAGAAATATTTTGTTTTTATGTATTATGTTATACGCAACACCCAATAAATCTTTCACTACACACAGCACTCTCTTGGATTGAATTACACACAAGAGCAACCTTCCTCGATAACTTGCGTTGTACGTAATACCAAGTTTCACTAAATAATGATATGTTATTAAAATATTATATAAACTAGCTGTTATGAATAGTAATACCCAATTCTTGAAATTTTATAAATTTCATCATTAGAAATGGACATCATTTTTGGATTTGGAATATCGAAATTATCTTAGGGTGAATTTTTGGTATTTTTCTTAAAACATTCAATTTTTGATGAATAGTAGAAAACACTGAGTTATAGTTTAAAACTGAATATTTATTTAAATATTTATTTATTTTAGTTAAATTTAATTTAGGTCAAAATAGATACATAATACCTATATAAGTTCAATTTAATTAATTGGAGTTATTTTATAATAATTTTAGATATATAAAAATTTTATTGAACTTTTTACCGTCTTTTACCCACCTCCTAGGAGAATTTACAAATTTACATAAAACATAATTATACAATTTCTGTGAGTGGAATTTAAAAAATATGAGAGACACGGTTGATATCAGTATGTAAAATTTGGTTAAATAAGATAAAATATTTTTCGGTGAATAGTAACTTTTTTACTTTTATTTACCTCAGTTTTAAGTAAATAGGGTAACTAAGGGAAAAAAATGACATTATTATTACCCCAACATAGGTCCTAATTCATTTGTATAAGTGTAATTAGACCAAAAATAAAATTAGGAGTAAAATATGAACCTTTAGGTCCACTTGGATTAGATTAAGAAATTTATAAGTATTTAATCCAAAGAAGAGTTAAAAGAATTAAAATCAAAGTTAAATAAGTAAATTGTTTTATACAGGGTTATACATAATATAAATTCGACTATAAATATTAATTCTATAGCTAAAAATATTACCTACATAATGTTATTTTATTTATAAATGTTAGACCTTAAATAATTTAATTTATATATGACGCAATGGTGATGTAGTAATTACCTTATTAATGAAATATTAACATATTTGATATTATAAATACCAAAATAAATGTAATTTGATAATTTTTATGAATTAAACTAATTTAATAGGTTAATATAACATATTAGGGTTATTTAGATGAATTTATTTCGAAGTAATAATGCTGTTATGAATTTAACAAAAACAAAATACCAAATAGTGTCAAAATTGACATAAAAGGGTTTTTAAAACAAATATTATATTATTAATTGTTATTCTATTCCTAAAAATCTAAGGTTAGGAAAAAAGACTAATATAATAATATATATGATATTAATGAACCAATTGTGGTTCTATTTGTAGTTTATTGTATGTTTATTGACCATATAGTGTAAGAATACAAGAAGACATAGTAAAAGTTAAATTATTTAGCTTAGCATTAAATCTAAATGTTAAGGTCAAAATGGTAACATAAACTAGTCTAAAACCTATGGGTTGAGAGGATTTCGACCCATACCAACCCTATACTACAAATAAGTCAATTTGGAGCCATTATAAACTGAATATGAATTTATTATAAAATAATATATTATGTCTTTCCTAAGGTTCCCCTCTCCTCCCTTATAAAAGGGATCCTCCTCCGTCTCCTCCTCACACCACTTTGAGCCTTCAAACTTGGCACAACCTACCAATTTATCATCTCCACTTCCCTAGTAACATACTAGAGGTCTTGGACTTTTTCAAAGACCATCTTTAGTGCCCTAAGTGGAGGTTAAGAAGAGGCGCGTCAAAGAAGAGGTAATATCCTTTACCAATCCTTTCCAATTTATTTCTTCTTCCACTTCTTCTTCTTTATTTTTTTCATCATAAATTAATAACCTCAGTTTCACTCATATACTAATATGTTATTATAAATATGAAACAACCCTATTTCACCTTCTATCTGTCCCATGGAAAATGAAATCATCGTGCGTGCATACGTAAAAAATATCGTCTTGATGCCGTGGTGTAATCTATTTTCCACCACCACATTACTTGGATGTCTATAATGGTGTAGATAATAACTATATATTATTATTATAACATGATACTAATTCTAAGACATTCCATAATTCACTCTAATATCATTCAATAATTATGGGAACAATATCGCCGCTCATGCGTACGTACGACTTATCGTCTCCACAGTGCGATGTGATTCGTTCTACATGATCTTCATTAAACCATGATTATATAAATTAATTGAATGAATAAATATGATATATATTAAACTAATACCATTATCCGAATTAGGTATCTATAACCTAAAAAGAGGAATACGAATTTATTCGACAAAACATGCATAACATAAAGTAATGAACACTCGAATAACAAGTAGCAATGAAATATTACTCATAAGAAGATAATAATATGACCATATATGATATCATAACAATGAATAAGATTATAGAATATGAAAATGAAATTATTTAAATGATTATATAGGAGGTTCGAATACGTACAAATCATATCAGACCTAAGGTAAGGGAAAATCTCACAATCTCATTTTTTATCTGAGATTGTTTTTACTTCAGAATTTACTGGGGAATATTTATCATCCACATCCATGTTTCCTAAATATGAAATATTATTTCTTTCCCCCTATAATTGTTTAAATCCAATTTTACATATTGTTGAATGTCTAGTAAATGATAATAAAAGAATCTTTTGTCATTTTAAGTACGAGATACTTTTTGACTTTTCCGGCCAAATTATGAGAAGAATGTTTTTATAACATATAGAGAATGAATAAATTTTTATGATTTCATAGAAAATTATTTCCATGAAGCATCCATTAAAATTTTTCATGTTTATTTTTAATTAACATCATTTTTTTAAATTGTATGACATGTTAAGAAAGGAAAAATGCTTTTGAAGTCGAAATTATATTTTCCTCGAGAATGGAATTCATGTGTTTTATCAAAATTATTTTCCATCTAAGATAATATAGGGTTCGGTTTCTATACATAGTTTACATTTATTTGATTATGTTATGATGGAATTATTTTTTTATGAAGTCCTTTTATCTTATATGGATTATGTTATGATGGGACGATGTTTAAGAATCCCATTTTGATTACATGGGTTATGTGAGGATATATGATTTATGATTTTGTGGCACACATAATAATGATTTGATTGTGAGATGGGTGAGACCTATATGTCCCCCCAATACAATGGGTAATGATCTATATCTCATGAGGTAGACATGGAAAGAATGGAAAGTTAAACTGGTTCAGTGATACAGGATTGGAACAAGGAGTGAATTCGGTTCAGAAATGGACTTTGTCTTCTCTGATAGTCTTGGAAATGAGTCTTGATTAATAAGAAATTATTTTATATGATTATGTGAGTATGCCACAAAATATCATGTATTATGTTATTATTATTGGGATTACATTTCACTACTATGATTTATCCAATGTTATGATATTATGATCTCTTTTGGAGGTTAAGAGTTTCAAAATGTTATGTTCGTATGAATATGATATGATTGATATTTACTTTTTTTACCATTACTGAGCATTTGAGCTCACCCTTTTGTATGATTTATTTTCCCCAGGTCAGGAAGAAGGGTATTAAGTAGGATACGCCGAAAGGGACTATAGATATGATGAAATAAATGGTAGACAATGTAGATTCTTTATAAACCAGTTTTTTATGTTTTCCCAGTTTCTAAAGACACTATACCTATACAGTCATATCATGGTTTTGTTATATATTTTAATAAGTATACTTTAATTATGAAGTAATAACAATGTATGTAAATTATGGGTCGCTATAGCTGGTATCAGAGGAAGGGTATAGTTAACCTTCAGAAACTTGGATGTGAAAGCCTTAGTAAGAACCTGAAGGATATGTCTAAGTATAGAACACAATATTAGTGTTTTAGAAATATCCATGAATAACCGATGATAAGACCTTATGTGTGAAATTTTATTCTTTATTATGTGATTTTACTATTATGATTAGTGTTTCTCACAGTACGCTTATTGGTTTTAGTAAATAGATAGAACCCGAAGGAACCATGTTAATGTTGAATGCGACGGGAAATGCAATGATTGTCTCCCTGAGCAAACAAACATTATGGGAGCAGGAATGCGAAATCTTATAGCCATGCTCACACAACATTCTCAAGTTATGAATCATGCATGACTTCTAAACGAGAGAAGGAAGGAGAAACATTCTGTTTAATTGTTTATGAGGTAGCGTCCACCCTCATTCAGCAGGTCTACTGATCCATTAGTTATTGAACAATGGATCAGTACCACTAAAATGATATTTTCAGTTCTTCAATGTTCTGAACATGATAATGTCATCTTAGCAGTATATCGTTTGGAAGCTGAAGCTGGTCATTGGTGGAATCTTATCAAGAATATGAGGCAAAGAGACGAAATTGAGTCCATAGAATGGGTCAAGTTCATCAAAATATTTTTCAAAAGTACTTCCCTCGTATTCTTAGAACAAATATGGATAAGGAGTTTCGTGAAGTAAAGAAAAAGGATGATGAATCTGTTGGTACCTATGAAGCATCATTTACAAGACTTGCAAGGTATTCTTCCAGAATTATTATCCAACCTGAGGGTAAGATCGATCGAATCTTTAGTGTCTTAAAATGGAGTCTTCGAAGGGCATTATCCATAAAGGATTTCAGTAGCTATGAGGAAAGTGTTTGATATACTCTCAAGGTTGAGATAGATATTAGAGTAACCCATTAGTCATATGGGTTTGAGAAGAAGAGGTAAATGGAATTAAAAGGGAAATCTAAAGACCATACTAAAGAAAAGATGAGTTTTCCATTATTCTCTAAGTGTGGGAAGAAACCTAGATTAAATTTTCTTAAAGGGACAAGTAAATGTTTCAAATGTGGAAAAGAAGGTCCTCGGGCATTTGAATGCTGGAATGATGGGAAAAATATTTCTAGTGATGTGAACAAAGAAAAGGCTACACAGAATTCACCTCCTACACTTCAATGTTACATGTGAAAGGAAATGCGGAATTATGCTAACCAATTCCCTAATCCAGGGGTTGTTGATGATGATCGACGTCAAAAAACACATAAGACTAATGAAAAAGGAAAGTGACATTCAATTTCTATCGGCGATGTGGAGTATGATAACGAAGTGGTGAAAGGTACACTTACCATCCACTCTAAAGTAGAAAATGTTTTATTTGATTTTGGATCCACCCACTCTTTTATTCTTGAATAATATTATAATGGTATAGCCATACAACCTCAACAATTAGCTGTGACAACTCGTAATGGCACAACGGTTGCATCAAAAGTTTATAATTCTTCTCCAATTGACGTTTGTGGGAATGTGTTTCCTGCAAATCTTCTGATCCTTCCTATAGTGGAATTTGATGTGATTCTTGGCATGGATTGGATTTCCTTATATGGAGCTCATATCGATTACCAAAGAAGGGAAGTCACATTTCATATTCCTGATCAATATATGATTATCTATTGTTGCAAGGATGAATATAACCTTCCAGTGGAAATTTCTTCCATCTTATGGTTCATGATTCCAATAAATGAAGGTTATTTATCTCAAATAGTTGAAGATAAACTCATGATTATGAGTATACCCATTGTACGAGAGTTTGATGATGTCTTTTTAGAGGAATTTCCAGGTCTTCCACCAAATCGTGAAGTTGACTATTCAATAAAACTCTTATCGGGTGCTATTCCCATTTCAAAGACACCTTATAGAATGGCCCCAATGGAGTTGCAGGATTTAAAGAAGAAACTCCAAGAGAATATTGATATGGGATTCATACGCCCTAGTGCATCACCTTGGGGAGCACTTGTTCTGTTTTTTAAGAAGAAAGATGGATTAATGAGACTCTGCATTGATTATCAAGAACATAACAAGATCACTATTAAGAAAAAATATCCTCTCCCACACATTGATGACTTATTTGACCAATTACGTGGAGCTCAATACGTTTCCAATATTGATCTTCATTCAGGGTATCATCAATTAAGGGTCAAAAGGGTGTATATACCAAATATGGATTTCCGTAAAAGGTATGGACACTATGAATTTATAGTGATGCCATTTGGTCTTACTAATTCCCCTGCTATCTTCATGGATCTGATGAATTGAGTCTTTAGAGACTATCTTTAATAGTTTATGGTAGTATTTATAGATTATATTCTTGTCTATTCAATGAGCTTGGAAGAACATGAAGATCACTTTGGAATTGTATTAAATACCCTAATAAAGGAGAATCTTTATGCCAAATTTACCAATTTTGAATTCAAAAACGTTCATTTTGGGGTCACATAATCTCAAAAGAAGCGATATCTGTTGATCCAACAAAAACAAAGTTTATCGAAAGATTGTTGAGACCAACAACAATAACTGAGATTTGAAGTTTTCTTGTTTTGGAAGGATATTATTGAAGTTTTGTGAAATATGTTTCATGCTTATAAAATCTACTAACCAGGTTGTCTCAAAAAGGAGTTAAGTTTGTTTGGATGGAGGAGTGTGAAGAGAATTTCAAAGAGTTAAAAACAAGGTTATCCAGTTCACCTGTACTCACACTACATTGTAGTGGAGAAAGGTTTGTGATCTACAGTGATGCATCCAAGAAGGGATTGTGGTGTATTCTCATGGAAAATGATATGGTGATAGCTTAAGTTTCACGATAGTTGAAAATCCATTAGCAAAATTATACAACTCATGATTTGGAATTAGCTGCGGTAATCTTTGAATTGAAGATTTAGAGGCATTATATTTATGGTGAAAGGTGTGATATTTATATTGATCATAAAAGTTTAAAGTATATTTCCACACAAAAGTAGCTGAATATGCTCCAAATAAGATGGTTGGAGCTGATTAAGGATTACGACTGCTCAATTAATTACCACCCTGGGAAAGCAAACAAGGTGGCCAACGCATGAAGTCGACAAGACCATGCTAGCTTATCCATGACTAGGATCACAAAGGATCCAATATTTATGGATTTACAAAGGATGGATCATGGAATTATAATGGAAGGGGAAAAATCTTATCTTTCTCAAATGAATGTTCAACCATCTATTCATGTGAAGAATAAAGAGGCACAGAAAGAAGATGTAGAGTTACAAAAGAAGGTGAGAAATGTTCCGGAATTTCAAATTGATTGTGATGAAATAATAAAGTTCAGGAATCGGGTTTGTGTTCCTACCATCCCAGAATTAAAGCAGGAAATATTGGATGAATCTCATAGTTCTTCATTCTATATTCACCCTGGAAGCATGAAAATGTATAGGGACCTGAAGGAGAACTTCTGGTGTGATGGCATGAAAAGAGATGTTGCTGAATATGTCTCTCGATACTTGGTTTTTCAGTAAGTTAAATCTAAGAGACAGAAGTCTAATGGGATGTTAAAACTATTACCCATAGCAGAATGGAAATGGGAAAACATCACTATGGACCTTGTCACTAGACTTACTAAAACATACAAAGGCAACAATGCTATCTGGGTTATAGTTGATCATCTTACGAAGTCGGCACACTTCATTGATATTAGATAAGATTTCTCTATTGATCAGCTTTCCAGGATATATGTGAAAGAAGTGGTTAGATTGCATGGAGTACCACTTTCCATTATATCTGATCGGGATCCAAGGTTTACCTAGAAGGTTTGTTGAAGTCTTCAGCATACTCTAGATACAGAGTTGAGTTTCATCACTGTTTATTATCCTCAGATTGATGTTCAGTCTAAGAGGACAATTAAAAATCTAGAAGACATGTTGAGAGCTTGCTCTATGCATTTCAAAGGTGGTTGGGATCAGCACCTACCTTTGGTAGAATTTTCTTATAATAATTTCTTTCACTCAAGTATTCATATGGATCCTTATAAAGCTATCTATGGAAATAAATGAAGAACTCCAACTTGCTGGGATGAAGTTGGGGAAAGAAATCTATTAGGACATGATCTTGTTGATGAGATGGTAGAAAAGGTAAGATCTATTCAACAACACATAAGAGAAGCTTAGATTAGACAAAAAAGTTATGCTGACAACCGAAGAAAATACCTATAGTTTTAAGTGGGTGATAAAGTGTTCTTACGAATATCTCCTTAGTAGAGAGTAATGAGATTTGGAAAGAAGGGCATGTTGATCCCTAGGTATATTGGTCCTTTTGAAATATTGGATCGCGTTGGCACGGTAGCTTACAAATTGACGCTTCCACTGAATCTCTCTCAAGTTCATGATGTGTTATATGTATCTCTCCTGACAAAGTACATACCCGATCCATCACATGTACTATGTTCAAAAGTTGTACCGATGGACCAATATCTTTATTATGAAGAAAAACCAATAGATATTCTGGATCGTAGTGAAAAAGTTATACGAACCAAGGCCACTCACTTGGTTAAAGTATTATAGAGGAACCGCCAATTAGAAGAAGCTACCTGGGAACTTGAGGATACGAAGAGGGATATGTATCCTCATTTGTCTTTTACAAAGTGACGAATTTCGAGAGCAAAATTATTTTTAAGGGGGATAGAATGTAACACCCTGAGATTTTATGTGAAATATTTTGTTTTTATGTATTATGTTATACGCCAAACCGAAGGAATCTTTCACTGCACACAACACTGCCTTGGCTTGCGTTACATGCAAGAGCAACCTTCCTTGATAACATGCATTGTACCCAGTACCGAGTTTCACTAAATAATGATATGTTATTAAAATATTATATAAAATATCCATAATGAATAGTAATAATCAAATTTTGAAATTTTATAAATTTTATCTTTAAAAATGGACTTCATTTTTGGATTTGGAATATCGAAATTAGTTTAGGGTGAATTTTTGGTATTTTTCTGAAAAATTTCAATTTGTGATGAATACTGAAAACACTGAGTTATAGTTTAAAACCGAATTTTTATATAAATAATTATTTATTTTATTTAAATTTATTTTAGGTCAAAATAGATACATAATACCTATATAAGTTCAATGTAATTCATTGGAGTTATTTTATAATAATTTTAGATATATAAAAATTTTATTGAACTTTTTACCATCTTTTACCCACCTCCTAGGAGAATTTTAAAATTTACATTAAACTTAATTTTACAGTTTCTGTGATTGGAATGTCAAAAATCTGAGAGAAATGGTTGATATCAGTAAGTAAAATGTGGTTCAATAAGATAAAAATAATTTTTGGTGAATAGTAACTTTTTTACTTTTATTTACCGCGGTTAAAAGTAAATAGGGTAATTAATGTTTCAAATGATTTTATCATTACCCGAACACATGTCCTAATTCTATTTGATATGTGTAATTCGGCCAAAAACTACCTTAGGAATAAAATATGACCCTTTAGGTCTACTTGGATTAGATTAGGACATTTATTATTATTTAATTCAAAGAAGAGCTAAAAGAATTAAAATCAATGTTTAATAAGTAAAACTTTTTTAATATAGGGTTATACATAAGATATATTCAACTATAAATATTCATTAGAAAGAAAAAGGATTACCTATATAAGGTTATTTTGTTTATAATTTTTAGACATTAAATAACTTAATTTATATATGACACAATGATGATGCAGTACATACCTTATTAATGAAATATTTACATATTTTATATTATAAAAAAACAAATAAATGTAATTTGGGACTTTTTATGAATTAAACTAATTTTATTGGTTCATATAACATATTAGGGTTAGTTATATTATTTTTTATTGAAGTAATAATGCTATTATGAATTTAACAAAAATAAAATATCAAATAGTGTCAAAATTGATATAAAAGAGTTTTTAAAACAAATATAATATTATTAATTGTTATTCTATTCCTAAAAATCTAAGGATCGGCCAAAAGACTTATATAATAATATATATGACATTAATGAACCAATTGGGGTTCTATTGGCAGTTTATAGTTTATTTATTAACCATAAAGTAAGAATACAAGAATACATGGTAAAAGTTAAATTATTTAGTTTAGAGTTATATATAAATGATAAGGTTAAAATTCCATCTTAAACTTGTGTAAAACCTATTGGTTGAGAGGATTTCGACCCATCCCAACCCTAGCCTCAAAATAAGTCAATTTGGATCCATTATAATCTGAATATAAATTTATAATAAAATAATATGTTAAGTTTTTTCTAAGGTGCCCCTCAATTTCTCTTATCCACTTTACTAGTAACAAACTTGAGGTCCTAGTCTTCTTCAAAGACCAACTTTAGTGCCCTAAGAGGAGGTTAAGAAGAGGCGCGTCAAAGAAGAGGTAATATCCTATACTAATACTTTCCAATTTATTTCTTCTTTTAATTATTCATCTTTATTTGTTTCATCATAAATTAATAACATCAGTATCACTAATATACTGATATGTTATTATAAATATTAAACAACCCTATTTCACCTTTTATCCATCCAACGGAAAATGAAATCACTGCGCGTGCGTACGTACGGAATACCGTCACCACATCGTGGTGTAATCTATTTTCCACCACTACCTTACTTGGATGGGTATAATGGTGTAAAGAATAACTATATATGATTATTATAACATGATACTAATTCGTAGACATTCCATCATTCACTCCAATACCATTCAATAATTATGGGTATCGTCGCTCGTGCGTACGTACAGCTTACCGTCTCCACGGTGCGATGTGATTAGTTCTACAAGATCTTCATTAAACCATGATTTTATAAATGAATTGAACGGAAAAATATGATATATAATACACTAATACCATTATGTAAATTAGGTATCTATAACCTAAAATGAGTAATAATAATTTATTCAACAAAACATGCGTAAGAACATAAAGCAATGAACAACCGAATAACAAGTAGCAATGAAATATTACTCATAAGAAGATAAGAATATGACCATATATGATATCATTACAATGGATATGATTTTGGAATACGTCAATGACATTATTTAAATGATTATACAGGAGGCTTATATACGTACAAAGAATATCGGACCTAAGGTAAGGGAAAATCTCACTATCTCATTTTTATCCGAGATTGTTTATACTTCAAAATTTACTGGGGCATGTTTATCATCCACATCCATGTTTCCTCAATATTTAATATTATTTCTATCCTCATGAAATAGTTTAAATCCAATTTTAACTATTGGTGAATGTTTATTAAAAACTAAAAAAGTAATCTTTTGTCATTTTCAGTACGAGATACTTTTTGACTTTGCTGGCCAAAGTACGAGAAGAATGTTTTTTAATTTATACAACATGAATGGATTTTTATGACTTCATAGAACATTATTTCCACCAAGCTTCCATTAGAAGTTTTAAAGATTATTTTTAATTTACTTCTTTTAGTTTAAAATAGTATGACATGTTAAGAAAGGAAAAAATGTTTTTGAAGTAGAAATGATATTTTCCTCAAGAATAGAATTTAAGTGTTTTATCAAAATCATTTTCCACATAAGGTAATATAGGGTTCTATTTAGATACCTATATTTACATTGATTTGATTATGTTATGATGGAATTATTTTTTATGAAGACTTTTTATATTATATGGATTATGTTATGATGGCATGATGTTTAAGAATCCCATTTTTATTTCATGGGTTATGTTATGATATATGATTTATGATTTTGTGGCGCACATAAGAATGGTTTAATTATGAGATGGGTGGGACCTCTATCTACTTCCAATTCATTGGGTAAATATTTATATCTAGTGAGCTATACATGGCTGGAATGACAAGTTAAACCGGTTCAGTGATACAGGACTGGAACAAGGAGTGAACTCAGTTCTGAAATGGACTTTGTCTGCTATGATAGTCTTGGAAATGAGCAGTGACTAATAAGAAATTAATTTCTTTGATTATGTGTGTATTCCACAAAGATTCATGATTTATGTTGTGATTATTGGGATTACATTTCACTACTAATATTTATCCCTTGTTATGATATTATGATCTCATTTTCCGGTTAATATTTTCAAAATGTTATGTTCTTATGAATATGATATGATTGATATTTCCCTTTTTACCCTTAATGATAATTTGATCTCACCCTTTGGTATGTTTTATTTTCCCTAGGTCAGGAAGAAGGGTATTAAGTAGGATATTCCAAAAGGGACTCTAGATATAATGAAATAAATGGGAGACAATGTGGATGATTTATCAACCAGTTGTTTTTGTTTCTCCAGTTTATAAAAACACTATACCTATACAGTCCTATCATTGATTTGATCCATATTGTAATAAGTATGCTTCAATTCTGAAGTAATAACAATGTATGTAAAGTATGGGTCATTATAGTCTCACAAAGGGGGTCTTGTGAAGGGGTATCATGATTGTATCTTTTAAAGTTAGTATGCACTTGGTGTTTGTGCACATAGGTAACTTGTTGATATCACATGATCCATATAACCTGAACAAGGTCTTGCGCCAATGTCATATAATCTTCTTGAACAGTACTACATCACACAAACTATATGAATAGAAAAAGGTCAATTGATCCACATGAAAGGAAAAAATTCCTATGAACCAAAAAATAGAACAAATTCTCATGATCCACCTAAAAAATCATAGTATTTCAATTTGTGATAACATAATAGAGTTTTGTGATTTGAAATAGAAGAACAAGATTTCATGGAAGGGTCTCGTGGTAAGATATTGTGTAAGGGGTTACATGTTAAGGTCTCAAGCATGGGTAACATACCAGGGACATGTAAAATGAAATACATTATATCCCACACTATTAGAAATATCATTTCCATATCAATATTTATAAGAATATGAACAAGAGGATATATTATCTGAATCATTCAAAAATACAAGACAAATGAGTTTATTCACTAGTATATCCAAAGGAATAAAATGAAGACTTGGAATATCATGAATGTTTTACCAAATTGATAATGATTTTCCATGATGTTTTTTTGTAAATATGATGATCTAGGTGATATTCACCTCATGGTTGTGAAATAAAATGTGATGTTTAAAGAAATATTTCGTACATTTACTATACCTCTCAACAATATATGGTATTTTCAATGGGATTATATTCCAATTGTTCTTCCATTAAATATTTTCAGAAAAAGATATAAGTGTGAGTTACGTGATCCTATGAAGATAGTGCATCTATACCAAACATATTAATTTCATGTCCCGACCCTAGCTGGGGCATAAGCTGCAACTACCCCAATCCGGCCATCATAGGCTAGGGGTGGCGACAAGTGTTGAAAAGAATATCCTATATGGGACCCTTTTCTTAATGTACATATATGAACACACTTGACCATATAAAGGCATATGTATAGGGGAATAATAATAAAAATTCGAAATTAATAGAATGTAATCCAAGCATTAAAAACCTCTAGGGTGTATAAGAGTACGACAATGAAAACTGAAAAGTAAAAATAGAAAAATAAATGCCCAACAAGAAGTGCTACCCAACCTAACCAAAAATGGAAAGTAAACTACAGAGAGAACCTAGATCCTGATCTATAAATTTTTACCACTATACATGGTCTAGTACACCCATTATCTTTAAGCTCCTATGAAGTCACCATAAACATTAATTTCATCTACACAAGAAATGACACATGTGAGTAAAGCCTATATTGGGGAACATATATACATACACAATAAGATTCCCTGAAATCTGGAAGTGGGAGTTGTAAAAGACACAAAAGGAAAGGAATTACTGTAGATATAATACCTTTATCATCTCAACCCAGTTAAATAAAAACTGTAACATTGTGTAAGAATAAGGGGATTAAAATGGTGTGCAGATGAACTACATTTTGAGTCTTTTCAACCCATAGAATGAAAGTAACTTCGTCCAACCACGAGATGCTAAACATGGAAAGTATGTGGCATACCCCACTTGTCTTCACAACCCATGGAAATAGAGAAACCAAATCAAAACACACACACACACACACACATATATATATATATATATATTCTAAAAAAACATGAGAGAAAGGGGTTTTCCTTCCCACATCATAACCCAGGAAAAGAGTTGTCAACAGTTCTAGAAGTCCAACTATAATTCCAAACATCTCGCATGTTAGCCCAGTAGAAAATATCCAAGTAAAATCATGCCTTTTCACTATGCCACACTATAGAGGGGCCACAATATCGAGGTTGATGACCCATTACCTAGTAATACAAGATGGTTCCACTCAATTGATAGATTGAGGACCGATACCCCATTCCAACAGATGGGTTCCACTCTAATGGTAGATAGAGGACTCGTGACCCATTCCAATCAAAAGGTTCCATTTTGATATTATATATTGGACCCAAACCTTTCCAAACAGAAGGGTTCCACTATTATGGTAGATGAACGATTCCCCACCCATCTGGAGGGTTCAACTCTTGAATTTGATATAGTACCCATGCCATGTCCAACATGAGGGATCCACTATAATGGAAGTGGATCCATGCCTATCCCAACTAATGGGTTCTACTCAGAATACCAGTGGCGATCCTGTGTGATCTCAAACATCATCGAGTGATACATAAATAAGTGCCCATACTATAAAATTTTACATCATATCTCAAAATACACATCCTAGGGATCCATCATTTTATAAATGAAAAACACCCAGGATAGGCTACGAGTGGGAAAATATTTGAGTCTAAATGAAGGGGATATGAGATCATGAAGGTTCCCCAAAAGGAACCAAGGGGTAAACGATGTGTGAGGGGATCCACATGGAATATATCTCAACTAAATCACATGGTCATGTACCTATAGGTAGATGGATCACCTACCATATAGGGATACACAATGTGTACATGATATAGATGATGTGAAAATCCCACTCGGGGTATAGACCGTGCGACTGATCAAGTCCATGTTTCCATACCGTGTCTATGTACATTGGTATATGGTCTTCCTAGACATTCACTGTCCTATGTACTGTTTGAGTACATTAATAGTTTTCTAGTATGAGATAAAATGGCACATCGGGGTCCCACATGGCATGTTATACTTAAAAATCACTGAAGCCCTATAATCAGGGTCTAACACCACATGTGTTATTCAAAATACACAGTGTCTCATTGTGATTTTTCCAGAATCTAGATCCACTCTCTAAGATTCTTATCTAGCTGTCCACTAGGTATCTGACCTCCACACCATCCACAACTAGTGGATCTAGTCCTGATTTTTTTTTCTAAACATCTAGTGGTTCAAAATCCATTTTCATTTGCCTTTGGATGTTATTTTCACATCCGCTATTACTATAGTCCTTCATAATTTGAATATTTGATCTAAAATTTTCTAAAAAATCACACACATATATTAATCTGTATGTAAACACCATTTGTTTTTGATATATTCCTCACATGGAGATTCTTTGGGATTCATGCGGTCCGATCAGGCATGGTACCGCCCAACAATATCGAACATGGACCGCAGGGGCCAATAAGTGATGAACATGAATAAATTAATCGGAAAAAGAAAAAAAATTAACTAATCATTTCCAAATTTTTTTGAATAATGATCAATAATATTGATATCCTGGGTTACAAAACAATATAATAATAAATTAAACCATGACAAAGGTGCATGAAAAGGAAACAATTGTTTCAAATAAAAAGAGGGGATTGATATTCTCAATCAATTTAATCAAAAAGTATGTAATGGAAGTCTTGATGATTACTACTTGGAGATTGGTTCATTTTTTGAGGAATAAGTTTCTCACCAATGATTGAAGGAAGTCATTGCGTTCAATGTGTTTTAATCTGCTCTGATCTAGAGTTTTATTATCCTCTGATATAATGATCGAAAGATAAGTGGAAGTAAAATGTCTCTATAGTCCAAGTAATATGAGTATAACCATTATTAAATTAAATTAAATAAATTAAACATTTATTTAATTCACTTAGTTTACCTATAACGGGTGAGATATCCAAACACCTCTTGCCGACTTATTTTAGGTTCCACCTAGGGTAAACGTTGCATTTCAAACTCAACCATGGTCTCAAATTTTTAATCTAAGATTCTATTTAATTTTATCCTATTTTAATTAATAAATTGTTTTCACACAATATAAAATATTTTTAATATTTTTGAAAAAATAATTCTAGGAACATTGGGCCTTGGAAGAAAATGCTATCTTAGCACCTGGATTTTGAAATATATGCAGAAATATTTCAAAGTCAAAAAATAAAAAAACTGGTATCTACATGTAAGAGAAATTATCCCATTAATGGGAGGAATAATATAATTCAATAACAATGCACTTTAGTGGTTTTGGAACATTTCCACATTGCCTTTGTATGATCTGTGAATGTAGCCTAGTGAAGTTGAACTATGTCAAACACTATGTGTACTTGTTCTTGATTACTTGATTTACTTCATTAACATAATATTTAGTTAAATATATAATATATAATATCATTATAAATTGTAAAGGGAAAAATAATTCACCTTTATAATAAATAGGTCATGATCCATTGTGGCAGGAGGAAGTTTGGAATGAAAATCCATTCTCTAAGTCACCCCGCTGTTAGGGTATCTAAGACCCTTTTACCCATAAATAAGAGGAATAAATAGAATATGTGGAATTCAATTCATCACATACCTCAACCATTCCAATTAATAACTTTGTAATTTTATCACATGAATCATATGTTGAAATAGTGTTCCTTCCAGGGATCCAGGCCATGAAATTTAAATCATTCTTTACATGATTCTTTTATTTTTTTTCTGGTTCAAGAGATAATCCTATATGATTTGGCCCATATTTTTACAACTCTGGAATGTTACATAAAAATATTTATTTTCATTCAAATGTTTTGAGTGAATCATTTATTTTTTATTTTACTTGTCCATCATGTGGTAAATTTTATAACAAAAAAGTAACTTCTAGAAGAGTAATAATTATTTTATTTGAAAATCATTATTCTTTTAGTTTATTTTTCATCAATTACTTCATTGTCACCTTTCCTACTAGTAGTAATATCATTGATCATGAGAGATCCATAGAGTTTTGAAACTTCTATGTTTTAACTATCTTTGGGTTCATGGATTATGGTGAATTTAGGTTCCCAATTACATGGTATCATAAAAATTATTTTAATGAATGTTTTTATAGAAAAACAATCCCTATGATATTTTAAACCATTATAAATATCAGTAAACTGAGTAAATATTTTAGTGATAGATTCACTAGGATGCATGGAAAAACTCTCAAAGCCCTACATAATATAACCAATTGAGTATATTCGACTTTTCTAGTTCCTTCATGAGTTACTTCTAAAAGTTTCCCAATTTTATGATAAATTTTTCATGTTGAAATTAGATTATATTTAATTGTATAATCCAAAATTCGAATAATTAATAGATTTACCAGCTAATTACAAAAAAATCATTTGAGGTCTATTTATCTTATTTTTCATTAGTAGGACTATAACCATATATATAAATGTTTTAACTAAGATATCCAATAGATATAATAATATTAGTTATTTGATTTTTCTAATAACCATAATTTCTATCACAAAAAATAGAGCATGGCCAAATAATTTCCCTTTTTTCACAATGAGTTCCTAGAAATTCTATTTAAGAAATAAAATACTTATTTGTAAAACAAGATAAATATTTCCAAAAATAAGAATAATATATGGAATAATATTAAATAAATAAATTTTAAAATAAAATCCCACTTCATACCAAATATAAGTCAAAGATTAATAAATGGAAAGATAATTGGTGGTGAATTTCCTTTTAAAAATATAAAGGGAACCAATCCGTCCTTATAATTTTTTCTTTAAAACAGAGAATAACATAGTTAAATGAAAAAATGTTATAAACCACAATAACATAATTATTAATATAATAATAAACTATGAATAATAAAATGAAATAATTATTAAAATTATTACGTAATTTGAAAATAAAAATGATTAAGCAATTAAGTCTTAATTGATGGATTAAACAATTAATGTACAATTTAAATATACAAATTAAAGAAATTGAGGAATGTAAATGATAAAAGATATTTAGTAAATAATTTTAATAATATTTCATAATAATAACCCATACTTCTACCACCCGAATCTCATTAGGATTTAATGTATTATAACCTTTGACATATTGTTATCCAATATAACAAAAATATCCCTTTATGTATTAGATTATTATATGAAACAAGATACAATAGACAATATCTATTTAATGGTAAATAAAAAACTCAAAAGTAATTCTCCCTTAACATTCTAAAATGATATTTTTTGAAAACCATGATTAAATTATTTAATGATAGTAAGCATTAAATATAAAAGAAATAGGAATATGAGGATATTTTAAAAAAGATGTTACTTTATATATTAGTCTTAATTGTCCAAAAGAATATAATGATTGTTAAGAGAGAATGGGAATATTAGAATACAGTGAAAATATATACAATTTTTTCACACACTCTATAAAGAGAGAAAAGATTTATAAAGAGAGATTTGTTAGTGTAATTTGAGCACATTTAAATTGATGATCAAATAAGAAAGAGACGCATTATATCATTAATTATATTTTCATGTTCACCCAAGGTCTATATTTTTAGGCTGCTAAGGATTTGATAATGTTCTAGAATCCATTGGGTTCCATTAAGTACAATACATCCTCATTCAATTTATTTTAACAATATTAAATTACAACTTCATATTTTACATCTCAACACTACTAGATAGTGAGTAAACACTGTAGGGTAGTCAATGAGCTCCTTGGATATAGGTGCATGCTATCTTCTACAACCGTCCAATTAAAGAACATCCATCAGATAGTCGATGGATTCTTATAGATGACCTTAACACTATCCTTAAACATTAGTTATCTGGTAATCCCTTATCAAGCAGTAAGTTTGGTTCTTCTACATTGGTGAGGATCTTGATATGCCATCGGTCGACCGTTTCTATCTTTATCCTTTAACTTGAAAAAGAAACTTCCCAATTTTTATTTAACGTGCCTTAATGGAACTTATATTATTTTTAGAATTCTTATAAACAAAATTTAATAAATTTTTTTACATCACATCAAGGACATATACTATGAGGTTATGAACCTGGATGTACACAAATTTAATTAAAATATTACACACTTTAAGAGAATTTTTACCATTAAAATTAAATAATGATGAGAAGAACAACATGATGGATTAGTGTTCTTTTTTTTGGGAGGTGAACCTTATAAATTTAAATTACCCTTTATGTAGGTGTTCTATAATGGTCAAGATTAACTCTAACTATTCACAAGAGTAGTATATTTAAGGAATCATAAACATAAATTGGTTCACTGGTGAACCCCTAATTATATTTATTTTTTTAACAATCTAGGAGGTGAATTTTAAAGTGGTATGAGAGAAACATTCCCCTTAATTGGTGATTTTTATATGATGTTTGGGGAGTTTCACATTGTTGAATGTTTCTGTAACTGAATCTCTAGCATACATCATGGAAATTTATAATTAGGTGAATTAAAAGTGTATTCCTACATTTTTATTGTGAAAATATATCCCACATGGAATGAAAACAAGATTAAACACTTGTTATTGACAAGTCAGGATGCATTAGAAGTCACAATTGATGGATTTATTCCCTATTACATGTGAGTTTCTATTAATATAAAATATTATAGGAATTTTAATAATTATGGTCATGAAAAGAATGTTATTATTTTACCCCTATGAGAAAGGGTTTTTTGAAATTCAATGGACTTAAGACCACTGATAACATATGGGATAAAATTTAGAATATCAATGATGGAAAGACCAAAGGGATGTGAGATAATTTGTAGTTATTGAGACATAAGTGTGAATATCTATAGGTTCACATTGATGATAATATTTATAATTTCCTTAGAAGGGTGAATAAAGTGGTGATCAAAATTAGAGAATATGGTGAGTATCCAAAAGTTACTGATATTATTGGGAAACATTTACCCATATTATGAGATATGATTGATTATAATGTATCTATATTTGAAGAAAAATACCCATGTGATATTTCTATTAATTATTTTAATAGTTTTATAATATTATATGAAATAAATAAAGAAAGTTCTATCAAAAAGTTGGTTAAGGTTAAAGAATAAATATATTTCAAAGCCACAAAGTAATAAAATTTAAATAACAGTGTTGTTGTTAAATAAGAATCATGTTTTTCTAATTATAATTCTTTATTGGATCAGAAGTTTGATAATATAATTCATATAACATCTAAAATTTGTGAATTGTCATGGTAAGGCTTAAAAGTGAGTTTCCACTAAGATGGTTTAGGTGTGGAGTTTCTAGAAATATTGGTATAAATTTCCCTTTGTTAAAATATGATGAAGCCAGTGATGGAGAAGAAGAAAAACCAAATAGGTTCTTTAAGAGGGGATCATGAATATTCTAAAAATCAAGGATTTCTTCGAAAGGACATAGATATTATTTCTCAAAATTTTGGATTGGAAATTTATTATCTATGAAAGAAATAAGTGATAATAGTGATGATAAAAAGGAATTTGAAATTCTTAGATATGTTGATGTAAAACTTTTCTTTGCTAAGGTGAATGATGAAGAATTCAGTAGTGAACGTTGTAGTGAAGTGGGGGGAAATAAATAATATGAGATGTAATTATTTCATAAAATATAACTGAAGGAGAATAACTCAAATATTTCTAAGTTGGAAAAATTTATATTTAATCTGGAGAAGGAAAATCAATCGTCTATAAGCAATGAATCAATTCATCTTGAAATGAAAATGATGTTGTAGAAAGAAGTTAATCTGTTCAAAAAACTTTTTACCAAAATGAATAATTAATTAATCAAGATAGGGGAATAAGTGGAAGATAAATATAATAATTTCAATCACTTACAAATAAAAATGGTTAGTATTGACAAATAACATGAAAATTTTAATTTTAATTTTCAGAACTATGTTTATGAATTTAGGGAAATATTTGGAAAATAAGTCTCATTATCATAAATAAATATCAGTAAAAATGATGAAAACAACAAATATAGAACTTTTTACCCTTATGATAATAGGTATAAAATCAAGAATACCATGTTTTTAGAAAAAACTAAGTGATTTTTCATATTCTATAAAATATCAGTGCTGCAAATTTGATAAAAAACTGCTAAAAATATTGATGTAAAAAAGGATTAAAAAAGAATAAAGTTAATAATAAATATTCAATAGTTCACCAAATGTTTTCACATTAATATATAATATTAATAGTGAGAATAAGTTTTAAAGTCAGGTTTATATTTCTAGACAACATGATGGTTTTAATAAAGAAAATGTCCTTCTATGTATATTATTGGCACTGTAGAGGTTTTGGAAACATAGAAAGGACTTCTTGGTTTATATACCTAATACAATGAAGAGTTTTTAAGTTTTGGAAGGTAGAAATATGTAGGATCCCAGAACACCCTGAGAGGGGAGGGGTGAATCAGGGTGTTAACTTTGCCTTTTTTATGATGTGCATCTTGTTACCACATTGGTAGGAACTTGTTAAATACATCAAACACATGAAAGCAGGAAGATGATGCAACACTTTTATTTGGTTCACCATAAAGGGATATATCCAAAGAGCATACGACGAAATTTTTTTGTTCGTACCTAAATCCACTAATCTTTACTAGTTTAAGGATTACAAGTTTTGATCACAGTCACTCTGTGCCAGGAACACTGCCTTTACAAAGGTTTAGGGATAGCTCACTACGTCTCTCAGATCACTTCCCTCGACTACCCCTTGCTCAATACCTTTAGTGAAGTCAAACTCATTTTATTATTTTTATGGACTCTTCAATAGATTTACATTTATGTCTTTGTCTCCATTCAACATGAGACAATACTTGCATTGAAGTCCATAATTGATGCACTTGAAATTACTAAACCACTGAACTGAATATTCAGAACATGTATTCTTCCTACACTAACAATTTCACACAACACCTACCCATGCGCGTAGGATCCAAATTTTGTGTGAAATTTTTTTTTCACATGGAAAGTCATTATGATAACTAAACCATTTACTTGTAATTTTATATTTTTCGCAACATGAAATTTTCCGCGTAACTTTATCTTTTTTATGGGACTTCAACTTTTCTAGGAAACTCCCTTTTCACACAACTTTTACGCACATCAGAACATGGATATTCTCTAAGTATTGAGTCATGCTAAATGAGGAGAGTTACCTCTTATTTATAGGCATCACTGGCCCCCACAGGGAAAACCCACAATTTCGTGTAAAACCTATCATTCTGCACGCAAATACTTTTCTCACAGGAACCATTTTCCACAAACAACTCTAGATTTTCCACACATATCACACCATTGCTATTTTTCAACATACTTATCCTGAAAAATTCCTTGTGTACAAGTTTCCATAATACCTATAATTTTTTGCGCATCTTCCTTTTCCATAATACCTTTTATGCACCTTCAGTACTGTTGTCTGCTTGAACTGTATGATTCTTTTCCAAGAAAACATTCTGAACATCCAATGATGACTAACAACAAACAAAAACCAAACACATTTTCCTGCATAGAATAGTCATGGTTCCAACAATATCCCCCTTCGGGTTTATTGGAAATCACTATATAAATTATATAGAGCACCACCAATAATAAAAACCTAAAATGCAAGAATCAAATCATCCTACACTCTAAGTCTACGTGATAAACACTCAGTGTATAAAACAAGAGGGGAAGTGTTAATTGGGATCCCAGGTTTTGGAAATCATAAAGACACCATAAAAGACATTCTCTTACCATTCCACAAAAGCATTACATATCCTGAGTGTATTCCTTCTCCCCCTAACACCAAATTCTTATCATGTCAGAGAATCATGTAATTACAAATCCTGAATGAATTCCTTATCATACTAACACTAAATTAACATAGTGTCACAGAAGAAATATATGATCATTACATGTACATTTCCTGAATCTAGAATTTATTTCATTCTACCCCATTGAAAATAAACTCAATGTCTGGTAAAAGTTCGTTGAATAGATGAAAACACCCCTAGATAGTATCTCCCCTATAAACCTGCATAAAATCCAACAAAATATTAAAAACAGTTAACATATCTGAGGAGAGGGGAATTTTGTATCCTCTTTATGCACAAGGAGGTGGCTAAACACCGAGGTTCAAAAATTATTTCTCAAACACAGCTAATGAAAGTGGTTTGGTTAGGATATCAACCACTTTCTCATTATTTCCCACGTGATCCATTTTAATCATGCCTTGTTCAACTTTTTCCCTGATAATGTGATATCTTATTTTAATGTTTTGTATGGGAATTCTGAACATGAATGTTCATAAGATCAATGGTGCTCTTGTAATCACAGTTTACCACCATTGGTTGTTTCACCTCATCACCAATATCTGTCAGTTGTTGCTTCATCCCTAATAGTTGAGTGCATGCATTTGTAGCAAATATATACTCAGCTTCAGTAGTACATAAATAAGTACTTTATTGTTTCTTGCTCAATTAACCGACACATTTATACCCAATATAGAATGCTCCACCACTGGTAGAATTTCTGTACACTACATATCAATCCCATTTTTTCATCATAAAATTCTAATAATTCCTTGGTTTTTCCTACAACAATGTGTAACCCAAAGTTATGATTACCCTGAATGCGCCTCATGATTCTTTTTAGTGCTTTCATTTGTCCTTCCTTTAAATTACTATGAAATTGGGCCGCAAAGAAATTTTCAAAGACAATATCAGGCCACGTTGCCCTTAGGTATAGAAATCTTCCAATAATAATCGTATACATGGTGGGATCTACATAGGGCTCATCCTTATGCTTTCCGTGTTTAGTTCTAACCACAATCGGATTTGACATTGGTTTGGAATCATGCATATTCAATATATTCAACAACTCTCTAGCATAATTTTCCTAAGAAATAAATGTCTAATATCTATTTTGAGTCACCTAATGCCCCAATAAATATGTGATCTCCCCAATCATAGACATTTCAAATAATGATTTCATGTGATTGGAAAATTCATCCACTAATATCAACCTTCTTCCACCAAATACAATTTCATCAACGTAAACTAGAACCATGAATTGATATTTTGGAGAATTCTTCACATAGAGATTGTGATCATCTCCTCCTCTTTTGAATTCCAGATTCTTATGATAATAAACTAGCCGAGAATACCATGATTGTGGTGCCTACTTCAAACCATATAGTGAATTCTTTAGTTTACAAACCTTTCATTCATCAGTACCCAGAAGAAAGCCCTCTGGTTGTTCGATGCAGACTTCTTCTTCAAGAACACCATTTAAGAATGATATCTTGAAATCCATTTGAAATACTTTATATCCTCTTTGGTTTGACATGGAATAAAAAATCTGGATTGACTCCAGTCTTGACAATGAAGCAAAGGTTTCTTCAACGTTGACACTTTAATCTATGAATATCCTTTACATACCAGTCATGCCTTGGTTTTGATAACACTTCCATGCTCATCAAAATTGTTATTGAAAGTACACTTTGTAGAAAACACATTGTGACTTTTGGGTCTCTTGACTAGATCCCATGTATGATTTTTGTCAATCTTATATAACCTATCATTCATGGAATTCACCCATGATTCATCCTTTGTAGCTTATATAAATGTGGATGGTTCCAGAACTGACATAAATGTAGATTGTGTGTTACTCCTCATTCTCTATGTTTGTGTGGGTGTAGTCCAATCCAAAATAATTTTGGATTGATCAATTTATGCTCATCGATTCTTCCTTTGATATTCACCCTCATTCTATCCAGACAAGGTTTCCTCTTCAGATTCTTCTTTTGAGTCAAAATCATGATGTGACTCTAGAATATTTTGTACACCTTCCTCTATTTATATATTTTCATTTACTCCACATTCACTTTCTTCCTCATTTTTTATCACATTATCATATGTAATCCTTGAAGCATTTTTTCACTATTTAATATTCATAACATCACTGCTTTCCAAAATCCTTCCTAAGAACTTGTTGAAACAATTTTATGCTTTGATGTTCATTGAGTATCCAAGGAAACTTCCTTCATCTGTATTTTCACCATACTTCCATTGATTTCCTTCTTTGTTTCCGATGAAGCATTTACTTTCAAATACATGAAAGTACTTTAAAGAGGGATTCCTTCCATTCCATAATTCATATGCTATATTTGTCTCAGCCATATAAATCCCTGTTCTATTTTTAATAGACACTAAAAATTGAACAAACTCTTTCCAGTAATGTCATGGAATAAGAACCTCAATCAGGATAGTTATTTCCTTGCTATTTACCTATCAATTCCTATGCTCAACTACTCCATTTTTATGTTGAGTTATAATAGCAGCTACATTATGTTGTATCCCATGCTTCTCTAGGTAATTTCAAATTTAATGGATGTGTATTCCCCTATTTTTTAGATAAATTCACATTGATTGTTCACCTAGAATCATTCTTGATGATTCGTCGATATGTGTTCATGCAGTCAAGCTCTTGTCATTTCCTGTGTAAAACCATTACACATTCCATTCTTTTGTAATCATATATAAAAAGGATGAAGTACCTTTCTCCATATGTTGCAGCAACATTTATTGAGCCACATACAATAATATGAATGAGATCAAGAATATGAGATACCCTTTTATTCTTTGGATGATATGAACTGCGGATCAACTTCCCCCAAATGAAAGCATCACAATACTTATCACGTTAACACTTCAGGTTGGAAATGTATATGAAAATAATTAGTTTTGATATTTATTCCATGTATTTTTTTATCTACCCTAATATTCCATGCCCTTATTTATTTTAGTCCTCAATAGTCATGTAGAAAATATTTTATTTACTGGCAACCTGATATAGGTTTTCTTCTTTTCTACATCCCTTCATAAGTGAATTTATTGTCTTTCCCTTAATCATTCATCCTTTCTGATTTAAAGTAACTATAAGTCCTGAGTCACATATTTGAATCACAATGAGGAGATTATGATGTTGGAAATCCACATAAAGGACATATGTTTACTTTAACTCTCAATTAGCTAGTTCTGTACATCCACTACCTTTGATTTTCAGAGCTCCATCCTTACCAAACTGTACTATTCCATAAAACCTCCTCTTGAAATCCATTAAAAAGCATACATTACCTAACATATGAGACGAAAAACCACTATCCAGAATCATGGTTCTGTTTCTTTTTGTAACTTTGAGGGATACCTCTACAATGTTGGATTTATCAATTTTATTATTTTCATACCATGAGACATTGTATTGAGTGTAGAATTTTGATGGCCTTTCAATTCTCTCTTCTGTGTATATGGATTCTTCCTAGTAAAAATATTTTTCTAGAGGAGAAAACCTATTTTTAAGAGCAACACTATGTTTTTGAAAATTGTTGACCTATCTCAGACTCTGGTAAGAGGTTTCTATATCCCTCCTCTGCCTGCAATCTATGACCTTATGACCAAAGTTAAACAATGAAAACAATATCCATAGAAATTTTTTATTCAAAAAGAATTGGGATATGAATTTTTTCTCCTTTATTAAACTCCAAAATTTTCTCCATTAAAATAGATTCTTACATTTTTTGCAATAAGACATGGTATGAAACAAATATCTATAGAAATGACACTTCATGAGAGGAAATGTATTCTTACTTCTGTTTATCCACATTCCTTCTTCTGTGGGATAATAGTTTGAGTACCACTTATTACTGGAGGCTCGATTATTTTCATCTGTTCTTATTTCATATTGAATTGGGGGTTTCTTTTTCAACACTTTAGGTAACTATTCTACATGATCCACTTCTAGATTTCTTTTATTTTGGTCACCTTTATTTTTAGCTTTTGACGATTTTATCTCACAACTAGTTCCACTATTTCCCATGTAAGCGAGTCTTTGATCATTCAAAAACTTTTCACCTCTATTAGATCTATGTTTTTCTCCCTCCAACATCTCAACATCTTATAACATTCAAAACTGTATTTTCTTCCCTGATTCTTTTGAAATTGATTCCCTCCAAAGTTTACTCCTTAGAGTAGCAACTTTTTCATCAAGAACCTTAGCAGTATATGATTTTCATTGAGTCTGGAGGTGAGTTCATTGATGAACTTTTCCTTCTCTTTAATTATCATCTTTAGATCTACTATATCAATATTTCTTTCAAGTATTTTAGACTATACTTTTAGAAATTCATCCAGTCTTTCAATTTCATCTTTGAGGTGATCAGGATATTTAAATGATTCTTCTATAAATCATTTCCACTTATTGAAACTCTTAAATTTAATCTTAAGATTAATAACATCATTCTTAGTTTCATATCGGGATTGGAACTAGTTTTAAACAAATTTTTCTCCCCCATTATCTTCTAATTGTTTAATAGTGGCCATCATGGAAGCATAGTTTCTAGTATCAAATTTTTGTTTTTCTTCTTCACAGAATTCATTATCATCATCTTACTCTTTATAGAAAAAACACTTCTTCAATACTTTATTTCAATATTTGTAGTATCCCCGTTTAAAAAAACTTTTCTAAGGAGTCTCAATGTTTTCAACTTCAGTTTCTTAATCATCGATCTTTCTTAAGAACTTAGAGGAAATGTGCCGAACTTTTCCACAATGAAAGAAATCTAGAGGTAACAACCATTTGAATTTCTCTTTTACCTTCTAGAACATTTTGGAAATGGGAAAAGAATTTCTTTTTTCCTCTTCATGTTCACCACTAATTTATTTTGAATGTTTTTGTTTCTCTATTTCTTGAATTCCATTTCATTGCTCACTTGAGTCATAACATATTCTGGTTTGACTCTCATTTCAAATGCCACTAGGCTTCTCAATAGATCATCGAGAGAAAGATGGGAAAGATCTCTTTCCTCAAGGGATGACATATTTGTATTGTATATAGGTGAATTTATTATCAATATCTTCATTATAATGTCAATGCCTTTGATTTATTCACCTATACCCCGAATTGCTCCAACCACTGTAGTTATTCAATTGAAAAAGGAGTCTAAATTCTCATTAGGATGCATCTTCTGATCATAAAACCTATTGTGCAAGACTTTTAGTTTCGCCTCCTTAACTTGTTTATCTCCTTTATAAATATTTTCTTGTTTATCCCACATGGAAATTACTAAGGTGAAACTCATCACCATTAGACATATTTGATTATAAAGGACTGTGGTGAGAGAATTTTGTGCTTTAGAATCTTCATCCTGAATTTTCCTGTGTGCACCAATCATATCCAGCCCTGTTGGATTAGTAAATTAGATACCTTACATAGTTGAAAATAGGAAATCCATTCCAAGGGATATTAGATGAGATCCCATTTTGTTATATCAAATCTGAAAACTACTTCCATCAAAGAGGGGGATTTACCTAACACATGCTAAATTATCCATGATGGTATAAGTCCTATCAAACACTAGAAACTTCCCTCTGATACTATTTTAAGGACCCTGAAACACCATGAGGGAAGAGGGAGAAAGCAGTGTGTCACCTTTCTATTTTTAATGTTGTGTATCCTGGTCCCATGTTAGTTGGAGCTTGTTAAATCTGTTAAATAAATGAAATCATGGAGATAACACATCACTTTTACTTGGTTCACCGCAAAGGGCTACGTCAAAGGAGTATACACCGACAGTGTGTCGGTCATACCTAAATCCACTATTCTTAACTTGTTTGAGGAATCCATGACTTGGTCAAAGTCACTATGTGCCAAGGACACCACCTTTACAAAGGTTAAGGGATATCTCACCGCATCCCTCAGATCACTTCCCTTAACTCCCCCTAGCCCACTGCCTTGAGAGAGGCCAAAATCATTTTATTGACTTAATGTTCACTTCAAGAGATTCACATTTAATTCCATGTCTTTGTTCAGTATAAGACACTACTTGCATCAAAATACGGAATTGATTCACATGAAAGCACTAAACCACTGATATGGATATTCAGAATATGTATTCAGCCTACACAGAATGTTGCGTGCAACACCTACCATGTGTAAGAAAGATCCAAATTTTGGGTTCAAGATTTGACTTTCATGCAAAATATCTTTCACGAAACTACACACTTTATATGCAACATTATATTTTTCCCGCAACTTAAACTTTTCCACGCAACTTGAACTTTTTGAGGAATCTCACTTTTTGTGAAACTTTTACTCACATCAGAACTTTTATATTCTCTATGTATCAAGTCATGAAAAATGAGAGTGTCACCTTTTATTTATAGGTGTCACTGACCCCCATGGGAAAAACCCACCGTGTCGCGAAAAACCACTCATTCTATATGAAAATGTTTTTCACACGGGAACTGTTTTCTGCACACAACTCTGGAGTTTCCACACAACTCATGCCTTTGATATTTTTCGATTTCCTAATCTTGAGACATGGCTTGTGCACAAGTTTTCATAATACTTACAATTTTGTACACAACATTCTTTACCAAACACTCTTTTCCCCAATTTCTGATTTTTAGGCCCAAATATTTGGAAAACACTAGAAAATGATGCCACCTTCAGTATTGTTGTCTGCTTGAACTATATGATCCCTTTCATGGAAAACATTCTGAACATAAAATGAGGATTTACAACAAACACAAACCAAACACCAATTTTGGAATATAACGGTTTTGGATCCATAAAAATTGAGGTGGATTCACCTCATTCAAATAAAAACAATTCATATACAACTTGGGGAATATACATTGAAAACAAAAAATAGATTTCAACCATTCGAAGTGTCACACCGCATAATTTTTTGAAATATATTTTTATAAAATAAATTTTATCTTTTTAATATTTTTCATTACAATAAAAACTAATTGTATCTTATGTTACATCAATAATGAATTTTAAAAAACTATGATATATTATTAATATTATTATTTAAACATGACCATTTTATCCTAGACATTAAACTTTGATATAGTAATAATGATAATTAGTTTTTAAATTTTATGTATGATTGTTTTATATAACTAAAACATTTTCGTAAAAAACTACTTCATTTTTTGGAAAGTATTTATATGTATTGAAAACAATATTTTCTTAACAAATGTTGTTATTGGATTTTTAGAACAAATAAAAAAAATTAACAAATATTAGAAATTTTATTTTAATAAAAGTCTTCCTTTTTTGAAATTTAAATTCAAAATTATATTGAATTCATTTATTTTCTAATTTTATTAAAGGTAATATTTTCTAGGAATAGTAAAAAATGACAGGTTTTATTAAGAATATTAGTGTATTTTACAGTATTAAAACACATTCAAATTGTTTTAATATGGTTTTCAAAGTTAAAATAGTTCAATTATATACCTATTAATTAACATTAGGAAATCATAATAAATTTTATTTAGAATTTGGATATAAAATCTCCTCAAACGTTTTCAACATTTCTCTATGGAAAACTAATTTTTTCATCACTTCAATAAGATTAATATTAAATTATTTTTTTTAACATATTCGCATTGAATTTAATGAAATTTATGACATACATAGAATGAGAATAATTTATATTATCTAATATGGTTAACATAATTTTTTACAATACTGAATAGTTAAAACATGATTTTTTTTAATTACCATGGTAATGGTAAAAATGGATTTACCAGGGGTAAAATTAAAAATGTAAGTTGTAAAAATACCTAGAAACTTTTATAAAACCCACTTTATAGAAATTTTCAATGTGATAACCTCTAAGGATTGATAATGGATGATTTGGGATCCTTTATTCTTTAGAAAAATGTGGGCACAACTTTTTAATTTAAAATACAAGTATTCCATTCACCTCTTTTATAAAAGGTCACCCCTCTTATCTCCTATTAACACTTAAAAACCATTTTCTTATCAAATTCCAGAAAAAAATAAAATAATTAATTCACTTATTTAATAATATAATCCTTATTTTTTGTATAAATACACATTAACAAGGCTTTTGGTGAAAACCAAATGAAGTTGTCTGATGAAGAGATAATGTCCTTAACTAGACATTGTATTTAATTTATTCCTCCAAATCCATCAATTATTATTAAATAATGATAATATAATAAAAATATTATCATCCATATATTTAGATTTTTTTATGTTATGTGATTTACTTACAACTATCTACACTTCCTTCAAATGTGATACCAAATCATTATTCGTGGGTACGATGGGCAACCGCCCCACAAACTGATATTATTCATTTTTCATCACCACCTTTCATGGATGGATACAATAATGGATTTAATATTTTTATATGTTAGGTATGATATTATTATACCTATTATATTATAATACCACATCTAACTTCTTACCTCCTAACTCATTGCAAAACAATAATGTCTCTCGTGTGTGCAGAGGACTACCGCTTCACAAACTTATGTGATGTGTTTTTATTTTTTGTTAGACTCAGATGGTAATAAGGATATATTAAATGAATACATATTATATTAATAATATAATTATTATTTTTAGTTACAATATCTCATATAACTTATTAAATTAAATTCAATGAGGGATACAATAACTTCTTTTATGTGTACAGTGGATTAACACCTTACAATGCAATGTGATTCGTTTTTCACAAATGCCTAAAATGGAAGGTATTAAAAAAATATTTAAATAATAATATGTAATATATATTAAATATTTTTTTGGAATGGTAATATATTATTTACCCTTATTTCATTAATTCTATCGAGAAAAAGGAAATAATGTTCATGCGTATGTATGACATACATTCTCAGAAATGGTTTATTTATATATATATATATATATATTTTATTGTAAAATATATAGTTTCATGTAATTGAACCTTTATTTATTTATTTTAATTATATATAATATACTAGTAATGTTTTGGGAAGCTCACAGGAGTTCTAACTTGCTATGGAGGCTTTTCTAAAGGTTTTAGGTTTGATCATGTTTAGTAGAACCCATGAAACTCTTCTAAGAAAATATGTAAGGGAAAACTGAGATCATTGGGTAGATGCACTATTGGCACATGGTTTGTTCAATCAATGATGATTCTAAAGAAAAACCCTGAAACACTTATATCATACGTATGCATGTACTAATAAATTTTAGATCATAATGTTGTGGATTTAACCTAGTTTATCACATTAAGAACACTTTTTTCTCTAATCCAATCATAACTTCAATTACTCTTCCTCTGAATGTTAGAGAGACAATTCATTTCAATCAAATAGAATTTCCTAGAAAAAGAAAAGTGATTTGGAGGCTCATATTCATCGATAAGTTTTTGTTCTTCATCATTCTTTTTAGATATCTTCTTCTTCCCTCTCTTTGAATCATTTATGTAAAATTTTAGTGATAGATCTACAAATTTTTTATTTCAACAATGATGGGATATGATTGTTTTTATTGAAGGTAACTAGATCTACTGTTAGATCATGACTATATAAGTTGGGGTTTTAACGTTATTTTGTTCTTATATGTTTTCACCAAATTTTGAGAGGTAGGTGGATTCTCTACCAATTCTACTTGTTTAGAACATTATGTATCATATGAAATGAATGTTTTTATTAATTTAAATTTTGAAATTTATGTGTGATTTTTGATGTAAAACATCTTTAGTGATAGTTTTGAGAAATGGTTGAAATTGGATGGTTTTATAGAAAGTGTTCCTAAATTAAAATATTAAAATGATGATTTTAAAATTATGGTTTTATTTTGAAACATGTAAATTTTTTCTTGAAATGTTTTAAAGAAATAATGGTTTTATGTTAAATGGATTTGAATAGATGTGGGAATACATGGTGTACATGTGTTCATGCGTATTTGAGACGGATAAGGGTAGGAAGTTTCCCCCACGAGAATGTGACAAATAAGGGAATGATGTTTCTCACAAAAACAATGGTTCAACAAGTGATGTATTTATGAATATATGACTATCCTATCATGTGTATATAAAAGTTCACAGTTAATATGAGTGTATGGTTGTGTGGTATATTGGAAATATATTTGGTATACCTAATAAAATTGGGAAATGTTTTAATGTCTTGTTTCATTACTTTCCTTGGAATACTATTTTGGTTTGGAAATCTATTTTATATTTTCTGTAATCTGCATTAAATTTATTTTAAACTATTTTAAATAAATTTTTTAACAATATTTATCCTAGTAGTGTGGGTTGGGAAGTCATTGGGGAAATCCAAATGTTTTTAAACTGACCCCCTTCTTGGGAAATGTTGTATATTTTAGTATGTCATCCATCAAGATAGAAGTAATGAAATGTATCCCAGTTCTTTAGTGATGCTTCATGACACCGTGGGATGTGCATCACTACAACAAAAAAATCCTTTAACATCACTAGAAATGGCCTTTATCAGTGATAGAAATGAAATGACTACCTGAGTGAGGTAAAAATCACTGGTCTTTTATCAGTGCTAAAAAAGAGCTGATAAAGGGGTCCTTTATTTGTGAAAAAAAGAGCTCAGAAATGGAAACTTTATTAGAATTTTTAAAAGAACTGATAAGGAAGAATTTATCAGTTCTTTTTTTAGTTTTTATAAAGGCTATATATATCAGTACTTCTAAAAGGGATGATAAAGTGTCTTTTATTAGCAATTATTGAAGTGATGATATAATTTCCCTTTAATTGTTCTTTTAAAAGTACTCATATAGGGCCATACTATGGTGTTCTATAACAAAACACTACAGCTCCACTACATTATGCTGTAACAACACACCATAACACAAACAACACACCATATATCAAAAAAAGAAATTCCCAATATAAGATTTAAAGGAAATGAAATTTACAACAAAAACACAAGAAATAGAAACTATATTAAAGACTTTTCAAAAAAAATTTATAAAATTACATAAATTAAAATTATTACATACATTCAAAAACATTAATGTTCATTTTTATTTTAATCCTGACCCGATTCGTGAAATTTCCAAACAAACCTCCCCTGCCCAAGAAAATTAATGCACCGATATAAGAAAATAATTATCATGTTAGTAATAATATGGAGAAATAAATTAATATAATATGTTAATTTAATTAAAATTGTTGTCAATTTTAAATAAAAAGACTCACTTGGATTCATACCAGTCACAATATGGAACAAATTGAGGTGCTACTGATTCCAACACATCACAAATGACTTTGGTATTGTTTTCCTATGTATCAGAAAAATATGAATGTGTTTGATTAGTTTTGAGTAAATCAATGGTCCTTTTTACTAAAATGTTATTTTAAAGTGGGAACAAACAATTTTTTCTCATTATGGTCACATAGTATTTCATTTTTATGTGAAATAGATTCCCACACATCACAAATTACTTACGAATCATTGTCCTAAATTATCCACATCTGATCATATTTGACCAGTTTTGAGTGAGTGACACTTTTTCAACAAAAATGTTGATTTTAAACTGATAATGGATAATTTTAGTCATAAAGGGAACAACCTATAGAAGATTGAAGTTTTTTTGATTCTTACATGTCCCAAATGACTTATGGATATTTTTCAGATGGTATCAAAACAATCCAAATGTGTTTTTTTAGTTTTGTGTTGGGAAGTTTTCTATTTCACAGAAATTGATGACAAATTTAAATAAGAAGATGAAATTTGAGACAAATCAGCCACACTAAGCACTTGATTGAGGAGAGGATGATTAAAACATCTACCAAATTAAAAATGTATCATTTTCATAAAGTACCAGAAAAATAAGAATGTGTTTTCTATGTTTTGAGTTATTCACTTTTCTTTTTAACTAAAATTTTATTTTAAACTAGAAACACATAGTTTTGACTCATTCTGATCTAATAGTATATCATTTTGATGTGAAATGGATTCATACACATAAAAAATTAATTATTAATCATTTTAATAAGTTATGAATAATATCGGAGTATGTTTGATTGTATTTTAGTGAGTGAGACTTTTTGAACTAAAATATCAATTTTAAACTCATAATAGACACTTTGAGTCATACTAGGCTCATCGTGTATTAGATTGAGGTGATACAAATTTCTACACATAATAAATGACCTATGGATCATTATCGTAAATTCAAAAAAATATATGAATGTTTTTTCTCATTTTTGAGAAGGATAGTAATCAATTTACTAAAATTGATGAAAATTTTAAATAAAAAGACGCCATTTAAGTCACAAAGGTCACCCCATGCATCATATTGAGTTGTGTTTGATTCATATATGTCCCAAATGATTTATGAATCCTTTACCTAAAGTATCAAAAAAAATATTATGGTTTTTATTAGTTTTGAGTACTTAACATGTCTTTTTTACTAAAATCTCATTTTAAAATTGAAACACGCACTTTGACTCATACAGAACACATTGAGTATATGATTGAGGTGAAGATGATTTCTACACATAAAAAATGACTTACGGATCGTTTTTTGTAATTATTTATACAATTTAAATGTGTTTTAATAGTTTTTTGTAGTTCAGTTGGGTTTTTTAGTAATCCCTTTGTTAATTTTAAATAAAAACATGCACTTGGAGTCATACCAGTCACACCATGCATATTATTAATGTGTGAATGAATCAAAAATATCTAAAACAAAATACAGACCATTTTGTAAAAGTATCAAATAAATATGAATTTGTTTGTTTGTTTTTGAGTAGGTTAGTTTTTTTAGTAAAATTGATTTTAGTTTTAAATAAAGAGGCACATAAAGACATACTGGTCACAACATGCATCTGACCGAGGTGTATCTGATTCATATTCATTCCAAGTAACTTATGATTGTTTTCTAAATATATTTAAAATATACGAATTTTTTTATTGTTTTTGAGTATAGCACATGTATTTTTTTTCAAATTTCATTTAAAACCTGAAACACACACATCGACTCATACAAATCACATCATGTATCAGTTTGAGGTGATACCGATTCCTAAATGTCACAACTGATTTATTAATAGATCCACTATAATATTAATGAATTGTAATTGTGTTGTCTCTATTTTCAGTGAATGAAAATTTTAAATTTCTAATTTTTATTTTAAACTAATAACATACCCATTGAGTCATATAAGGCACATCATGTATCCGATTGATGGGAAGCGGATTCCTACACATCATTAACGACTCAAAGATCATTGTATTAAATTACAAAAACAATATTATTATTTTTTCTCAGTTTTGAGTATGTTAGTTGTATTTTATACTAAAACTAATGTCAATTTTAAATATAAATAAGTACATGGAGTCATACCCATCACATCGTGTGTCAAATTGAGGTCCAGTTGATTCATACATGTCCCAAAGCTGCAAAAGAATCTTTTCTGTCAATGTTACCTTGATTTTCAGTGAATCTATTTTTCAAAATTCCAACACTGCATGGGAAGCTTCGAACAAACCACATCAACGCAAAAACATAATCCACCTACATATGAAAAAAATACTATGAGTAATACTAAAATGTAAAATATTACACATAAATATGAAATAATACATTAATTATATGGACAATGATTTTACTATGAAAATATCAAGATGAAATATGTGACATTGCAGTGGAGGGAACTTGAAGGAAAGTGATAATGTTCTATACTCTAGGGGTGAACGGTTTTGAGGGAGAAGAAGTTTGTGGATGTTATGGTGAAGAAAGGCATTAATGATGGAAAACCACCCTAACACGAACAAAAGAGTTCACTTTTATAAGAAAACTATTATTATGTGAATAATAATAATAAAATATAAATTAGACATAAATATGAAACAATAAATTAATTCTTTGGACAATGATTTTACTTTGAAAACATCAAGATTACCTCAAAAATTGTTCAGAGGCAGCGACATTTCTCTTCCTATAAATGAAATGAATATAACCTAATAGAAAGTGATAAATGAAAAACTAAATAGGTTGAAACGTTTTGAGGGAGAAGAAGTCTATGAATATTTTGGTGTAGAAAGGCATAAAAAATTGACAGATTACCCCTAATCAAACAAAATAATGTTCTAATATAAGAAAACAATTATTATAATAGTATTACTAAAAAGAAATTAATTAAACATAAATATGAAATAATACATAAAGTATTTGAAAAAATATATTAATATGAAAAATAAAGGCTACCTATATAATTTTTTAGATGAAGCATAATTTGACTTCCTACAAAGTAAGTGGAGATAACTTTATATAATGTAATAAATGAAATAGTGCCTGGGAGAAATGGTTTTAGTGGAGAAGAAGTATATGGAAGTTTTAGTGTAGAAATCCATAAAAGATAGAACAACCACCCCAACTCAAACAAAAAAATCCACCTGTATAAAAAAAATATTATTGTGTGAGTAATAGTAAAATGAAATAAATTAAACACAAATAACAAATAAAACATTAATTATTTGGAAGATGGTTTTACTATGAATACATCGTGATTACCTCTGTTATTGAGAAGAGAACAATTAATTTTTGTTCTTGAAAAGGAATAAAACATGGAATGAAATATTCAAAAATAAACAAACACTACAAGGAATAATGAAAATTAAATCAACATTTCATTATTTTTTTAAAATACAGAAATTATATCATAACATTACCTTTACATATTTCCAAAGGGTTTCATCTATTATATTTTATTCTTCTGAGGGATTAGTAACATTATCATGTGTAGAGTAAATTGTTTGCATGAGTAGTAAAACATTCAATTTAGACTATGTTATTGTAGTTGATAACATATAATATTAGGAAAAACATAATATATTAAAAACAATTTACATTCTCTTTGAACTCTTTTCCTTTTTATAATGTTTTCAAGGATTTGCTTCCTCTATAGTGAATCCAAATCACCACTTTGTGGTCCCCTCTAACATACAAGACATTCTACAATGGAAACAACATGAATTGATTTTTATTTAATAATGAGGGAGTCATCATCGATTGAATTATTATTTTGCTCAGCATTTTCTTTAGCCACTAGTAGGACAACTGCCCAATTATTATTTGTTGGGTTAGAGACATAAAATACCTACACTACTTGTGATGTGATTGTTAGTGGCTCATCTTTTTTCCCTTCCAAAATGGAATTCACCTCCAAAAATCCAATTTCATCATCTTTTACGCCATTGATATTTTCATCCTATTTATAATAGAAATGCAGCAGGTGAAATGTTGTATAATTCAAATTGTATATTTGTTTGATAATTCCAAATTATTACATATTTTAATAAATCATATTTCTATACTTGGAACTAGATATGTGCATCACATAGTCCATAAGAATAACACCACTATTTTTCATTATACAGAAGTAATCATTTTATTTTCTATAGAACATATAACAATTGATTATAAAACCACTGTAATATATAAAATTTTCATTCAGCCATCTAGCTAGCCATTGATGTTGTTCAACAATTAAATTATGATTTTTAGATAACTCATTATACATTTAATCTCTGAAGTATTATATAAATATTTGATTATCTATATTTTATATCCATCCTTCAACATTTGATGGATTCAAATATCTACGAATTTGTTTTTGGGCTTCAATGTATGGATCAAAATAATCACTATTACATTATATGAAATGGTGTGCTGGCTCCCATTATATAAATTTAATTTTAACTACATCTATTCAAAAAAATTCATTATCCTATAATGCATTCACTATGACAAGACATTAGGATAAATATGCTTTCAACATTTGATAGTTAGTCAATATAGAATTTAATAGCTTCTCCAGTAATAAATTGTTCTGCAATACAACATTGTAGTTAACATCTATTCTTGACATACCCTTTCAAAATATTCATATACTGTTCAATGTTGTACATCCATCTATAATGGAAAATAACGCATAGTTAAACTTCTCTAACCAAGAAAACCATCAGGTGGACCGTTTTATCAAATAATAGTGATGTGAAGAACATCTCTAATCAACATAATATGACTAAAAATCCATTATTCATGATGGGAAACTTCTCCATGTCTAAAACTTTTCTATATATGTATTTGAAAAAGAAGCCGAGTCTGGTGAAAGTATGTCTTAAATGTTTAGGCAACATGCAATGGAAATCAACATGCATTAAATATTGGATCCAAACATGACAGTAATGTGATTTTAGTCCTTGTAACTTTAAATTAGTCCTTCAAATGAAATTATTGATATTTTATGAATTCCATTTTGGAAATTATACAGTAGTAAGGAAAAGAAAAAAAATCAATTTTTTATGTCTAAATAAAGTGTAAGAGGTCAGAGGAAGAGAATTCTAACTTTTACCCTTCGCCCATGCCAACCCTTCCCTTATTCCCATTTCGATCAACTCCGACCTAGACTTGATGCCATCATTTATTTTTCTAGAAACATTTAGTAACACACCCTTAACAATATATAATAATTTTTCCGCATGTATAACAATAAGAAAATTGATAACATACAAAGTATTACAATAATGTAATTTAAATAAAATTAATATATTCTTCCAACCTGTTTTTTGTAAGGTTTTCAAAAATAGTTAATTGAAAATAGAGTCAATATTATTTACTCTATTGTACAGTTTATTTCCCATTATTGCAGACAGTGTTGTACCTTGATCGATATTCCCATTGAATATTGTTTTCTTGGATCAGTATTTTTTCTATTGAGTTAAAAAATTCAGATGTCTTAAAATCATATAAATTGAAGACTGTTTCCACAAAAACTGAGTATATGTGTTTTTCAAAAATTTGACATACCAATATTCCATTAATCCTATAGCCTGATTAATTTATGTGAGCGGGGAATTCATTTATCATTCTGTACAATATAGCCCTCAATTTGAAATCTTCACTTCTACAAGCATCATACATTATAACAACTATATCCCACATCAATTTTAGATCTTCAATCAATGGATCCAAATATATATATCGATATGATTAATTATTTTCTATGGACTAAACATTAGCACAGATAACATAATGTATATATTCTTCATGTATAACCATGGTGGCAGGTTATAATATACCAACGTGACGTTCCATATACTATGAGTACTAATCTATGAACTAAAAGGATTTATCCAATTTGTAGATAACTCAAGACACATGTTTTACAACTCATTTCCAAATTTAGGAAACTCATATTAAATTTTCTTCCACTATGGAGAATCTACTAGATGATATTGGTTACCATATTAAATTATTTTATCAACAATCCATGATAACTACCTCATTGTTTCCTAAAATACATATAGACTTCTAAACTGTGGAATGATAAGAATGTATGATAAATATTGTGAAGGAATGGATTCATTTTTCTGGTATCGATCCATGACACACATAAGGAATTTTATGACTGATTTATGGAACTTTTGAAATAATATTCATTCATTTAAACAAGCATGTATTTTTTTAAATTTCATTCCCAATGAACATAACATTCATTTATCGTTATATGTTCAGAATAGTAGTTCATTTTCTTCTAGTAGCATATCATTCAGGAGAACATGTAGTTATGTAATGTTCTTGTCACTCTATCTACTTCTATATTTCAAATTATATTCGTCCAATATAGCTAACATTGTTGTTTATTTAGTACAACAAATATACAGTCATTTCTTAGAATAAATATTTAATTCCTCAAAAAACATTGGACAATCTCGAATGTCAACATAAATTTCTATTTTCATTTCATCAATGTGATCTCCATCATCATTTACAAAGGTATTCATATAAAATTATTCATAAAATGTAGTATCTTCCTAATCAGTTTCCAAATTTTGTTTTTTCCTCGTGTTTAGTTGAACATTTATAGGTTTGATCTATTCTGTGAAAAAAAAATTTTCTTGAAACTCTTCCAAACTAAATTGTCCTTAATAAAAACAACTTAATCCCAGCCAAATTATTTTCAAAGGGTTATCTGGATACTCTCTTGAAATCATGATGAACTCTTTACCTCCATCTTCATAGTAATTTGTCAAACTATTAGAATAAACCCTCTTTCCATTCATATCCATCCTATTTGGTTCATAAAATATTGATTCTGTATAATATATAAATAATTACAGATAATATATACATTAACAAAGGTGAATTTTATAAACAATTATATCAAGGGAAACACAACATTTGATTGATACAAATATTTTTAGTATATTAAATAAAATGGGTAATTGGGTTTAAGAAAAGAATTACACTACTATGGAAGGTGTTATATTATGAGTTCATTTAAAGGTGAAAGTTATAATCAACTCATACTCATTTCATTTTCTATGTTTCATACAAATCCTTAATATTTATAGGTAACACACCAAACATATCTATTATTTATTTACATTTCATCCACATGAGATATATATTTTTATTTATCACACATTAAAGAATGTGTATTTGAGAAAATGACATTCCTTATCAATTATATAGAAACCCTCCACCACTCTTTCAGAACAACAACTAAAATTATGATCCCTCTATATAATAAAGGAATATTTTTTATAATTTTCATCCATTAAACGTTTTAGAGGTCCTAGTCTTAGTAGGATGTCCAAAATTATTCAATACAATGAAAATTTTCAATAGAATATATGATTTAATTTTTGTAATTAACCATTTCTTATATTTCTTTTCCATTTAACTTCTTCAACTACCTATTTCCAATTCTAATTTACCACTTTAATAACATCAATATAAAATAACCATACTTATGTAAAAAATATATTACAATTAAATTAACCTCATATTAATTATCATCCCTCAATTATTACATGTTAATTTTTGGGTCAATTTAACCACAAACATGAAGTAAGATATAAAATGTTATCATGAATTTTTATGTAAACATAATTATTTTTTTTTTGATATTTATAATTAACAAATTTTTTATTATGGTTCTATAAAGGCAACATTAAAATATAACCCATTCCTAATAAACCACATTATTTTTTTCCAAAATTATTAAAATAAGCATGTTATAGATTCCGTGTTAGGGACCATACCTAAATCATCCATGGAATTAACATGGAACATATTATCTCATAATAGAACTATAATTATAATACCTTTAGTATTAATAAGAATATGAAATCTTGAATAGGGATAAATGGCCATGATATCTATATTGAAATAGATAGGGAATAATTGGAACTATTATCAACCAATGATCAATAAAATTAAAAACTAGGAATTAATCTTGAGGAGAAAGCTAGGTTAAATATGTTGAAATCAATGAAATTTGATTCAAAATAACAATTTCAAAAAGACAAAAATTGGATTCCAAATCAGGTTCCAATCACCCAACAGATCATAAAAAATCATTCTATTCATAATATAAATGAAAAATAGTATACTTGGACCATACCAAAAATTACTCATGACATCATCGAACAAGAAATAAAAAACAAAAAGAAATATAAATAAATAAGATCACAAGCCCTATCTCATTTGGTTGAAGAAAATCCTCTTCCGAAACCCTAACTACAACCAAACATCATATGCCTAATTATGTTCGAGAAACTAGAGGTTGTCGAGTGGTGTGATTCGATATTAAATTAACTAAGGAGGTGTTCAGGTAGTGGGTGGATTCTGTCGAATGAGTCTGATATCGTGACAGGTTCGAAAATGGTTAGGGTTTTTTAAATAGATTGGGACACGTTTATCAACGCTTATAAATAAGTGCTCTTAAAGAGTCCTTTTATCAGCGCTTAAGTGATAAGTGCTGATAAAAGGAATATTTATCAGTTATTTTATAGACCTGATAAAGTTTTGTCTTTATCATCACTAAAAAAGTTCTGATAAAATCCATATTTATTAGTGCTAATGTTTTAGCGCTAATAAACCATTATATTTATTAGCTAGGAAAAGCACTGATAAAGACCTACCAATATTAGATCTTTTTTAATTAAGCACAAATAAAATATTTATAATTATAGTTATATGAATGAACTTGAAAAAATATATATCCATAATAAATATCTAAAATTATAAATATAGTAAATATATTACTTTTTAAATATATTTATAATAATTTTATAATTATTTATTTATAATTATAGAAATATTTATAAAAAATAATATATATATCTAATATTAAGTGGATGAATATACATATATGTAAAAATGAGTGAAATTGAATAAATTAAAAATAAGTAAACATCAAAAATATTGAACAAAATTGATATGTTTTGTGTGTCTAGACTGTATATAGAAATATATATAATATTTATACGTGAAATAAATATAACACAAATTTTATCATTTTAAAATTTAAAAACTCAATCAACATAATCAATTATATGTTCATTACAATATGCAATTAGTCAATATTTTTAATTTATATAAATTTTTATTTATAAACCATTATTCACTAAATATATGACTATTTAATGTAAAGGACAAAAAAATGTTGTAATATATGAATCAAATTTATATACATTAATATATATATCTATATATTTAATATATACATTTTATTAACTTTAATTATCATAATTATCTACTTAATAAAATATTTAATATTTAATAATGTATAATCAATTTATTCATTTTTATCAAAAATTATTCAATTAATAAAATTTGAAATTTTTTTTTAATATAATCATTTTTATTTTATATTTATTTAAAATTTCATTTTATTTATTCAGACCATTATTAGTGTTAGAAATGTATTGATAAAATCTATCTTTATTAGTGTTAAAAATAAATCACTGATAAAGGGTACCCTTTATCATTTCTTGTAAAAATGTGATGATAAGGGGTACCATTTATCTACTCTAATAATAAAGCGCCGATAATGGTTTTATTTATCAATGCTAAAAAAGAACTGATAAAAGATTAAATTTAGCAGCGCTTTCTTTATCACTAATAATGCTTCCATTTATTAGTACCTTATTGTATCATTGATAAATAACAGTGCTATTAATCACCATTATTCTAGTAGTGCATATTGATTTAGAGCTTGTAGCATTTTGGGAGTTGATGGTTGGTGTCTTTGGTGTCTCTCTATTTTGTTTTGTTTCTGTTCCTCTGGTTTTGTTTCATTTTTTCCAATATCACACTGATACATCCTTTTCCCCTAGTTTTGTATTAGATTATATTTATGTACTCATACATTATACAATGATTTGGTTTTTTATTGTTATCTTGGTTTGGTTGTTTTTTCTTTAAATGTGAAATATTCTCCCAATTTATTATAAATCCCTTGAAATTTATTTCCAACCTTTTCTTTATTGTGGATGTCACATAAGGATAGTAACATCCAACACCTCTTCCCAAGAAAATTAGTTATGGGTGGGATGTTACAAATGGTGTCAGTTTGTTTGATCTGTGGGGGTTTTAGTTGTTCAATTCTTGATTCCTGTTTGTTGAGTAGAGTAGGATTAATGGAACATTAAATTTAGAGCATTAAAATGAATACATAACCTATTTTTTGAACTTGAAGTTACCAAGAAGTTTGGGCACTTTAGACTTTTGAGACACTTCATGGATTTTTCACCTCATCATTATGGGTTTAGCCGATGACAAGTTCATGACTTGAATTGATAGTAGGAATTCCAAAGAAGAATTCATAGTTAATTTTTCGTTAATGATTTATATAAATGGAAAAAATAAATTCTTTTTGAAATATATTGTAACTATTTTCAAAGGATTTAATTTTAAAAAGGCTTGATAGTGGTATTTTTTAAACGTTTAAAATGGTTTATTTGATAAACATGATTTACAATTTATTGAATTCTTACTTCAAAATAAGTAATCCTGAATTTTCTATAATGTTAGACTAAATGGGGTAATTTTGGTTATATCTATGGTAATCACGTATACTTCCTAGAAACCTACCAGAAGAGGCTACTGAGAATTTGGTTTCACTTGAGCCATTGGTGAACCAATAGTTGTTCGAAAGCATCATTCAAGATTTTACAACCCATTGAGTAAGAACTACAACTATATATTATTTATATTATATTTTCCTCTTTATTATAGATTTTACGGTGATGGTGAATATATATATATAATGGTAGAAGATATCACTATTGTAAATCCATGTGGAGGAAGTATGATTGTCTTCATGAGACTATGTAGGAACACTAACACTAATAGAAAGGGGATGAGAGACACCTATTCCCAAGGAGGTGGTGCACCTCAGACTTTAACATCATTATAAATTAACTTTCCTAAAAAATAAAAAATAAGTGGGGGATGTTTTTTATTTTTTTTATTATAGAATATCAAGATAAATTATATAGAATTACCTAGGCCTTATCTTAATTCAAACTAGATGTTTCATATTTAGTGTTATAGTCATAGTGCAGCAAGGTTGGGTGCTAGAGACACAACTCATTCTTCTCAAGAAATGTATGGTTTGATGGGATGAGTGTAGAAAAATATCCCCAATCAATTGAATCTAGAAATCCATGCTAATTCTATGAATATCATGAATCATCAACTAGTGTAATATCAAAAGCGGAACGATGACCCATGTACAATGAGTTAGAAATTGTATTGAGCTGAGAAAGTGATTATGGATTATCAATCATGACCATTATCATCAAGAGGTAAAATTATTATAAATTATACCCCTTTAATGACTTCTTTTTTGATTTGGGTGCATCATATTCAGCTATTACTTCTCATATAATTTATATTCTAGGTTTACATGTTGATATGATGCCTAATATTTTGATACTCTAAAAACCATTGGTATAATGAGAGTGACAAACCATGAAATGTACATAATTTTTGAAAATTTTAAATGAAATTGATTTTGTATGGGATTTCAATGGGATAGACATGGTTATCTATGAATTGATTTTTGGAATGGATTAGATGATGATTTTTGAGGCCTACATCGAATATTATGCATAGAAAGTGACTTTAAAATTATCTGAGGTTGTTATAAATCTTTTTAAAAAAGATTGGGTAATGAATTCCAGAAGAGTCAAGACCTTATAAATGGTTGTTGGAATTATCTCTACCCAGTTAACAAAAGTTTCTTTGGAATCCATAGATGACATTATCAATAGAAATTTTTTTAGCCACTGTCGACAAGTTCCTTGATGTTTTTCCAAAAACAAATATCTTTGTTTCCTCCCAAAACAGAAGTATAGATTAAGATTGATCTTCTACCAAAGACCAATAATATTTCCCTTAATAATTCTCAGATAAATCCAATAGTGTTTAGGGAATTGAAGGATCAGTTGGAAGAATTGGAAAATAAAGGGTTCATCCAACTGACTACATATTGTTGGGAGGAACCAGTTCTTTTTGTAAAGAACTTCCATGAAAATCATATTATTTGTGTAGATTATAATATTCATGCAAAATTTATAATAAATAATAAATATTAACTTATATTAATTAATTATCTATTTTATAAATTTATATGGTCCAATTGGTTATCTAAAATTGAATTTCATTTGGGATATCACAAATTGCAAGTTCTGTAGGAGGATTTTCTAGAAAAACAATTCAGATGTAGATGTTTCCATTATGAGTAAGTTTTTATTTCTTTTGGTCTTATGAATGTACAATATGTATTTATGGAATTGATGAATCATGTTTTTAAATGGTATAAATATTCTTTTGTGGTGGTGTTTGTGGATGATATACTAGTGTATTCAAGTACTAAGGAGAATTATTAGAAACATTTATCTATAGTATTGGGAATCTTGTGGTAGAATTTTATGTATCCCAAGTTATCAATGTTTGATTTCAGGATATAGGAGGTACATTTCCATGGAGATGTTATTTAAGAAAAAATCATTTCTATAGAGCCAGCAAATATATAATCTGTTATCTCTAGGAAACCATTGAAGATTGTTTTTTGAGATACTTAATTTCTTTGTCTTAGTGGGATACTATAGAAAATGTTTCATGTTTTTAATGATTGGAATCACTGATGATAGATTAGATGAGGAAAGTAGTTTCTTTCCAATGGAATGAAAAATAACATAAATCATTTCGTGATTTTAATGTTAGAATTACATAAACACCAATGCTAATGTCTCTAGAATCTAAATAGGAATTTCTAGTCAATTGTTATGCATTAGGATTTTGGTAGGGATGTGTTCTGAAGCAGGGATATCATGTTGTTGCTTACAGTTCATGGGATTTACAGTTTCATAAGATAAAAACAATGAAATAAAAATTTGAAATTGTATGTAATCATCCATTCTCTGAAGACATGGTTTCGTTAATTTTTTTTGGTGAGAAATCCACTGTGATTATAGATCATAAGGCTTTGAAACACATTTTCTCAAAAATATATTTGAATATAAGGAAAATAAAACATATAAAAACATCCGAATGGTCAATTTATACTTGATGTATACACTGGATAAATGAAATTAGGTGGAAAATAAATTAATAAGGAATTAATATAATCAGTTGTCTAAAGAATCTTCAGATATGTGGATGCTAATGTCGGTTATTACAAACATAAAATTTTATTTTACCAACCAGGGTGATGTTGTAGTTTTCTTACCATTTACATTTGTTACTAATCTAGTTAATAATGTGAAATATGATTATATATGTGATTTTTAATGTGCTTATATATGGTAAATTCTCAATGGTTGGAAGACCATTGAGAGATGAAAGCTTGATGGAAGTTCAGTTTAGTGTTTTACAAATCAAATCATGGTAATTTTGTCTCTTCAATAAAATATATTAATTATTACCACCAATTGAAATGGGATATTCATCCCGGAATTGAATATATATATATAAATCATTAAAAAAAGCAATTTTTGTGATTTTAAGAAATATTTAGTGGTGGAGTTTGTTTCAAGATGCCTTACATATCCATATTTAAAGGTGGAACATCAAACACAAGTGGGAATATTGAAGTCTTTATGAATTCTATTATGTAAGTGGGATAAAATAGATATGTATTTTGTTATATGTATACCAATGATGTTTTTGGAAACATGATTCCATATGGGTGATAGTGGATCAGATCACTATGTTAGCATATTTAATCTGTATTCATGAATCTGATAGGGTGGACGACTTGTCCAAAATTTAAATCTGAGAATTTTTAAAGAGTCATGGGGTTCCATTCTCCATTATATTAGATATAGACCCAATTTTTATTTATCACTATTGGAATACAATAGTGCAAGCCCTTAAGACTCATTCCAATATGAGAATGACATATCATCCTCAAATGGATAGACAATTTGAATGGATAATCCAAACATTGAAGTACATTCTTAGGGCTGGTGTGATGGATTTTTGTGGTTCATGGGAGGATCACAAAATATTAGTGGAGTTTTCATAAAAAAATAATTATTCTCCCATGATACATATGGCTTCGTTATAAATAGTTTACGAGTATCATTTTTGTTCTCCACTCTTTAAGCGGAAACAGATGAGACATCACTAGTTGAACCATTCCAAGTACAAGGGACAATGGGAAATATTTAGTTGATTTGAAAGAGAATGGAGATGACACTATGTCACAAGAAATCGTATGGAGATATTCTTTGATATCCTGTGACAGTTGAGGTGAGTAATCTTCTGTACTGATAATCCCTCCATGGTTTATTAATTATCATTTGGGGAAGTAGAAAATGTGATCGCCTCAATACATAAGCCCTTTTTAGATACTTTAATGGGATTGAGAGGTAGAATATTAGTGGTATTTCCCACCAAGTTACAATGTATTGTATAATGTGTTTCATGTATCTCAATTTAATAACTATCAAATTGATCTAGACCAAGTGATTTGATGGGATCATATTGACCTAGAGCAGGATTCTACGTTGGTTCATGTGTTGGTTTAGATTATTGATAGGATATTGAATGTCTTGTGTGGGAAAAGCATATTTCTAGTGACTGTTTTATGGAATAATGGTCTAAATTATGAAAAATGTGGGCATGTGATAATGAAATTCTAGAGAAATTACTAGAACTCCTTCAGGACAACTCTGGTTTTCTACATTCAAGGGAGGGAAAAAACAATGATGAGGAGAATTTATCACTATTTATTTCTAGTAATTAAGAATTTATTTATGTTCTATAAGTATCTATAATATCCAGGTTATGTTTTGGTAAGTTTATATGAGTCTTTTATTGATTTGGAGGAATTTATGAAGGTGAACCTATTGATCACATTTAGTAGTAATTGTAAAGTACTTTGCAGAAACTAATCAAGGGAAAACTAAGGGTCACTGGGAAGGTACACTATCGGTGCAAAGTTTGGAATAAACATAAAGAATCACAAGAGAAAAATTCATGTCTACTTCCATTTGACATATTGGATACTATGTGGTTATTTCATGATTTGTTAAAGTATTCAATTATACCATGAGAGGGTTTTCCTATGGCAGTATCTCATGCATGAATAGTGTACAGTTTTCCTAACTAGGCACCGTAACCATGCACTTTTAAAATTTGGATGAAAACATTAATGATTTTAATTGATTTATTCCATTAAGTACTACTTTTTACCTAATCCATTCATAAGACAAATTCCTCTACATCCCAAGGTAGTATAGACAATTACTTTCAATATGGGATCTATTCCAAGGTGAATCAAAGTTCATTGGAGGCCCAGACACAACGATAAGTTCTCATTCGTCATTATTAATCATAGATCTCTTTTTATTACCTCTCTTGGAACCATATATATAATCCATTCAGGATAGATCTATTTTATGTCATGTCAATAATGACGATATATATTTTTTTAATTGTATATAAAAAGATATAATGTTCGGTGTAAAATATCTAAGCTGAATTAATAAAGATATTGCGTTGTCATATATTTTCACCAAATTTTGAGAGGGGGGGGGATTCTCTGTTAATTCCACATTATTGAAACGTAATATAATAGTTAAAATGAATGTTTATTGATTTTAATTTTTTAGTTGATATGTGATTATTGAGGAAAGGAATCAATAGTGATAGTTTTGAGAAATAGTTGAATTAGATGCTTTTGTGGAAGGTTTTCAGAAATGACAATTCTAAAATGATAATTTTAAAATTATGGTTTTTTTGGATACAAATATATAATTTGTTGAATTTTTTTCAATAGATATTTGTTTATGTGAAAAAATTTTCCATTGATATTGGAATACATGGTGTTCTTGTTTTCATGTTCATTTATGAAAAATAATGGTGTAAGGATTCCATTGTCAAAAGGGGAAAAATAATTGTATAATATTTCCACAATCCAAATGGTCCACCCTATGATGGCTTGGTAAATATTGAATCATCACTCATGATTATAGGTAGGTACATTGTTTGCATGAATGTATAGATGTGTGGCTATGTGGAAATGGAGTGGGTATGCCAAATGAAATTTATAAACTTCTTAGTAAAATATTTTATTCCTTACCATGGAAAACAATTTAGGTTTATAAAACTGTTGGTGTATTGTTATAAAATTAATTAAACTGATTTTAAACTATTTTAAATTAAATATATAACATTTATTATTTTATTGGAGCAGTTTGGGAAGTTATTGAATAAATCCCACTAAGAATAGACTCATCCCTAGCTTTGGAACTATTGTAAATTTGAAGATTCTATCTATTGAGACACTTATAAAGAAAAGGTATCCCAGTTAATTATTGAATCTTTTTGATACCTTGGGATGGGAATGTGTATTTGGAGCTTTGAGTAGTTTGGTATTTTTTTGGTTGGTGTCTTTTGTGTCTATGGGATTTGTTATCTTTCAGTTTATGTGGTTTTGTTGCATTTTCCCACCTATACTATGATGTTGTCATTTGGATTGGTTTTTTATGGGCTTTAATTTATGTAGCCATGGTTCATACACAAATTTTTTGTAACGTCCCAGACCTGGGTGCCACTCAACGGGTGCCCTAAACCATGTTCACCACATTACCTCAAGCACATCTCCCCAAATTCCAGAGGCTGCTGACTATCAGCGGGGGCCCATGTCTGATAGTGGGGAAACTATGCCCTAATTTGTCAAAGTGTAGCACAGCGGAATTGAAATAAAACATACAACAAACAGCAGAAGCAGTAAACTGTACAGAACTGAAATAAACATTTTCAGATGATATAACCAACAGTATATGAAAGATGCAACATGTCACAAGTTCCAAGAAAACAGCCAGAACATGAAATACATCGATACAACACAAAAAAATACAGAGTACAGAAAAACAAGGAAAACAGCTAGCAGCGGCATCACGAGCCTAGGCTCGGTCCCATGCCCTCCTACTCCTCAACAATAGTCAAGTACCTGTATAGGGACACTTGCCCCTATCTACACCTACAGCAACATAATCTGTTTGAGCCAAAAAGCATGACCCAAACAGGGTGTGATAAATATATCTCAGTAGGCACCAACCAAAGGCTCGTGCCCAACTACGTGTAAGCATGCAGCAACAGTGTGCAGTTGTAAAATGCAATAAAGTAATCAGTACTCAAAAGTAACAAACTACCAATTATTTTTCCATTTTATTATTCATTTAATCCATTTAATATAAGAAATCACCACAGTGTATTTCTAGTAAACAACTAATATCCTCAGACACATAAACTCCTACCCTCGGGTAACAAGTATCCAACAAAAGAATTTTCCCTCAGGCATAACAGAGTTTTCCCTCAGTCATAACAGAGTTTTCCCTAAGGCATAGGTAGTGTCGCCCATAGGCACAGAATTAGCTTCCCACAGGAACAAAAGTAGTTTCCCTAAGGATGAAATAACTACTACCCACAAGCTAAATAGTGCAGTGGCCCCAGGCTAATCACAACAACGCACTCAAGCTAACAAGTAACCGGGCCATGACCAACATGTCAAAATGCAGTAAACAAGCAATTCCTCTCAAGGAAATTCTACAGTTACTACTTTAAAGGCATACCCTCAGGTATCCTTGTAACACCCTAGGTAAATAAAGAATATGACATTTTTATATTTATCCATATTTGTGAATAAAATATTAATATTACTTTAAAGGGGACGTTATGCTTGATGGCGTACCCAACACGCAACAACGAGTTTCTTGGGAATCTTACGTTGCACTCTAATAATAAAATAATATTATTTTAAATGGTAGTTAACATGTAGCCGTTGTATTGGTGGGAATGGATATAAATAACTAAAATATGATTATATATGTTTTTTAATGTTTTTACATTTATCCAATAAAAGCTAAAGGCTTAAAATACGGAAAGAATTCAATTTTAGGCGTATATGCCCTAGTTTTCACTAAAGGTTCACTTATCGCCTTTTAATGGAGAATTGTCATTAAATATAGTTTTGATCACTCTTATACATTTTTTTGGACCAAATAAAACTCTTATTAAGAATCGGGACATCAAATTTTACTTTGTGTAATTTTTTGGTATTTTTCCGATAAAGTTCATTTTTTTAATGAATAGTGTAAAATGTTGTGTTTTAATTCAAAACATATTTTTAATATAATTTATTTATATGATTAGATAATATTTTGAATTGGTTTTAATGTGAAATTAGAAAATATTTTTACCATTAAATCCAATAGTGGTCATTGGAATTAATTTCACTTTGAAATCCGACTTAAACTAGTGTCAATATTTTGATACTTATTGATTTATAAAAACAAGTTATTTGCTCTAACAGCGGGAATTAATTATTATATTAATTAATGTGACTAATATGTTTTGAATTTTTTAAAACGGAATTCATTTTTTAATTCGGAATATCAAATATAGCTTAGGGTGAATTTTTGAGATTTTTCTGAAAAACTTCAATTTTTTATGAATAGTGAAACCCCTAAGTGGTACTTATAAAAACTGATTTTTCTGCTTAAATGAAATTTTTCCATCTTTGTGTTTTTAATTTTTAAAATCCGACATACATGGTTGTCATTAATAAGTAAAATGTGTTTCAATGGGATAAAAATAATTTTTTTGGTGAATAGTAACTTATTAAGTTTTTAATCGCGATTAGAGGTAATTAGTGTAGTGTAAGGTAAAAATAATGTTTTCATAATATGAAATGAACATGAAACATGTACTAAACTCATTGGATGTGTAATGGCCGACCAATACAAGCCATGGGTCAAATGGGGACCCCATGGAGCTACTTTGGTTGGGAAATGACATAAATAACTTTTTATTTAATGTAAAAGTAAAAAATGAAACATCATATGTTTTACAAAACATTTTTTTACATGGGGCTATAAAGATCAGATTTTTGATTATAAATAGTCATTGGAAATATAAAAAGATTTATTACATCATAGTAATTTTTTTATAATTTTTAGACATTAAATAAATTAAATTAATTATGACATCATAATGATGCAGCGATGACATCATTATTTAACGGTTAAAATAAAATGGAAAGATAATGTAAAATCTATGAACTACACATGTCCAAAACTTATTGGATGGGTGGATTTCGAACCCTTATCACCTTATCCACGAATTATATCAATGTGAGACCTTTTAAAACCGAAACACATTTTCAAATAAAGTAATAGTTCTTACTTTCCAAAAGTGCCCCTCCTCTCCTCTTATAAAAGGCCCCCACCTCTACCTCATTTCACACAATCCTCAAGCCTTTGGCTCGGCCAACCCCTGCCCATTTACTCCCCCCACATCCCTCTCCTCATACTAGAGGATTCCCTTTGGGCATAATCCTTTCAAAGGACGCCTTTAGGCTCAAATCAAAAGGAGTTACACTTTTAAAGGTAATTCATTCTCTCATGTTCATTTGTTTTATTTTGCTTCTCCAACCCCCTAAACTCATTTTATTAAATCTTTTGTAACAAAAATAGTATATTCAATATACTAGGATGCTTTTATAAGATTTATTCTAGCTACACTCTCACACAACTACATCAAATGGTTAAAGAACATACGGTTTCCGTGGATGGCGAAATTCTGCCTCCCAAAACGATGATTGTTCAATACTCATTTAACACCTTAAAAGGTGGCCATTATGATGTCAATATTTCTATATATGATATATAATATGTTTATGTTTTACTTAAGCTTCTTTATTTTACATTTTGGGCATACCTTTATGGTTTCCATTATGGGTATATGCGATATCTTCATTTAAGGAAGTGCGGACTACCGCCCCCTCAAAGTGATTTGATTCGTTAAATAACATATGTGGGGAGTATAAAGGATGGAACTATGATATTATATATGATATTATACTGGAATTATAATATACCTTTATATCATTATTATTCCATTCTATAAAATACAAAATAGAAATGAAAGTAGCGTTCATGCGTACGTACGGATTACCGTCTCCATGAACGGTGCATTTCATTTCTTACCTCTAAATGATTATGTAATGATATAAATGCATTCATGTACTGGATATATATGACATATATTATATATACATCATGAATACAATTCTGGATATAATAAACAATTGTCCACACGAACAACATGTAATTGTAAGAAGTCCACTTTCGACTTAAGAACCAAATATCTGCAAAACAAATATTATTAACTTAAATGATTACATAATGTTTATGACATGGTAATAAGTGATATAAAAGGAATAATGAACATGAAAAAGGTTCTTAAGGAAGTAGAAATTAACTCAAGTTTATTATTCAGGAGGTTAAAGAATGATCGAGTCAAGTCGGACCCGAGGTAAGGGATCCTACTCCTCTCTTTCTTTTTAAGTACACACTTTTATGTCATTCCTTTTAAAGCACATATTTCTTGTTATTGGGATGATATTTTATATTACACTTACTGTAATTTTTATGTTCATGTGATGAGAGACCCTATTCTCTCTCATCAATCCATTTTGGAAGTTTTGAGTGGCGCCGTTAGGCTGCCGAACTTTCGTAAGAGATCTAACCTCTCTCTTTCTTTTTAATTACTCTCCTTTATGTCACTTCTTTTCAGCTTCTCTTTGTAATGTTGGGGGATGTTATTTTATATTCCTCTTTCTGTAAATTTTATTTTAATGTTATGAGATACCCTATTTGATCTCATCAATCCATATTTGGAAGTTTTATGTGGCGCTGTTAGGCTGCCGAGTTTTCGTAAGGGATTTTTCATCTCACTTTTATTCCTGTGAGATTTATGCAACATTTTCCAAAAATTCCATTGAGTGGTGTATGTACTGACAATTATCCTACTCTTTCTGTAATATAATTTCGTTTATGAGAATTTACAACAATGATCTATTGTCCTTCTTTCATGGGGTGTATGTCTTGAAAGATACCCAAGTCGGTAAAGGAACCTTTCACCCTCCACTTTTTTTTTTAAAAGACTTCTTGTGTTGGGTCTTTTAATTTACATATTGTTATGTTGGGATATGTTCTCATATATCCTTATTGATGTAAATTTTATGTCCAAGTGACGAGATACACTTTTTATCTCTCATCAACTCATTTTGATGTGATGCCGTTAGGCGGTCAAGGGAACTTTTTAACCCAATTTCGATTTCTTTGGGTTCAACATGTAGTCATTGAATATGTCATCCATTGAATATGTGTGAATGAACTTTTATTGTTTTACACTTAATATCCACTTATATTGGGTCTATTTATATTTTTCACACATATTTTTGAGATTGATTTGTCCTTAATTTAAGGATACCTTCTTTATAAGGGATTTCATCACATTTGACATTTCTATTGAGGGTTCATTGTTGTTATGCACCAATTCACTCTTATATGGTGTATATACTGTCCTTTGGAGTATTATATCATGAATCCATTTATTCGCATGATATTATAAAGTTATGACTAAATGTTATTCCTCATTTATTGTATTCAAGTGTCTCTAAATTTTCGTAAAACCCCTTTAACCAAAATATCATTTTAAATGTTTTAATTATTTGTTCTTATTAATATCCATGTTTTCAAAATGGTTTTAAGGATTTATTTATATGGATATTAATGGTTTAAAATTTTAAGCTTCAAGGTGGTATGGGACACTTTTATTCAAAAATCTCTTTATTAAAATTTTTTAATGGTTTTGGAAATGGTTTCTTTTTGAATGGATTCATTATTTCAATATACTAAAGTGTTATATTGTGATTGAAATGTGGAAATGTTATGTTTCCTTTATGAATGTTTTATGTGATACATTTATGTTATGGTTCTTGGTCATTGTTATGAAAATGGGTGGTTTCATGATAAACTAAGGGCGGGTGAGCCCGATATAGCTCTCCAATGCATTGGGTAACGCGAAGGAGTGAAACGTTAAGTTTTCTCTGAATAGATTTTAGGGAATATACTATGATGGGTATTCCAAACGTAACCAAGAGGGTTACTCCCTACGTAAGAATGTTATGAATTCCTCAATTTACCTTTATGTCATATGATTTCTATGATTTTATGAGGTATGTTAAAGTGCCTATGTTTTATGGGTAAAGTATGATTTCATTATTATGTATACATGTACTCATGATTCCTTTCCATATTTTTATATCCCTTACTGAGCTTTTTATGCTCATCCCAAGTTTTTGAAATGTTTTTCACAGGTCAAGGGAAGGGTACATGATGTGATGATAGTGTCAAGGATGGGTCAAGAAAGAATCCATGTTTTATTTTAAATATGTTTTCGTTGATGGGAAGAGTGAATACTGTCTTTTCTGTAACCACTTTGTTTAAATGTGCAATGTAATGAAAGTTTCATTATCTAATTCTCTAAAACTCTAAACCTGAAAAGATCCTCAATGTGTAATCCTGTAATAACTCAAGATTAAGTAAGGTTTAAGGCCGGGGCCTTATAGTTGGTATCAGAGGTTGGTTTAGACAACTTTAGGGATTCGGAGTTTTTGTGAGGCACATGATTAGTCCCTATAACTATTATTTCAGTTAAATCCTTGTTTTAATTTTTTTTTTCAGGTCAAGTAAAGTCGGTTATGAATGGAAAGAGGAGGATCTCAAACGACATTCCTATCTCTTCCTGATGACATGCTTGCAATAATTATTGCAAAGTCATCTTCGGATGATTGTGAAACTTTTTCTAGCATACAACTCACTTGCAAGTATTTGTTTGAGATATCAAACACCTCCGCTATACCTCGTTATCATCGTGGATCATGGGTTGTTTTTATAAAAATACTATTTTCAAAATATTCTCTTGTTTTCAATAGAGGTAAATATTATCAAGGTATTTTCAAATATTTTACCTTATCACAAGAATTTGAAGCATATTATGATTTTCAAAATGGTGCTGAGGAAGGAGACCCTTGCGCAACCTATTTATATTTTCTTTTAAAATATAGTCTCACATCACATACTTATGGTATTTTAAAAGGACCAATGATTGAAAGTTTCAACTCAATTTCGGTCCGACTATTTTTTAGAAATCATGTTTTATCAGATGTTTTGGAATTATATGTCATACGTGATTATTTTCCAAAACTGTTTTTTCTATAAACACCCATATGACCTATGTTTCACGAGGTGTATTTGGATGGAGGAAGCAAATGATTTGGAAGGATCTCTAAATCGTTGTTGTAATGCATGGGACTTCTACCTACGTGAGCAAGATGATGATGAAACCGGGTGGACGCCGTGATCAAGGTATGATGTTATTCATTTTGGGAATTGTTTTATTTTATCTTATGGTGGTGAAATAAGACTTCAAGAATTAAGGTGTTGAGATCATAATGAATTTGGATGAAAATTAAAGGTATAAGGAAACTATTGAGGTTAAAACATGTTAGAGTTATTTTCGTAGTTTTATAAAATGGACAACATGCAGACCGGGTGACAACCTGTCGCATCGGACAAAGCTGCAGGAATCGAACCCACAAAAAAAGAGCAACTGGTATTTTTCGCCTACCACTAGACTACGTGAAGTCCCTGGTTAGTTTGAACGATTCTTTTTAGTTATATGATTTTATAAATTAAGAGTAAGTCGATTTTGGGTTATTTATGAAAATGATTAACCTATCATGGAGGATATGTGATTAGGTTAATTACTTTTCAAAACGAGACTTTAGGAGCAACTGATATTGTTTGGAGATAAATGTTACGATTTATCTTGGAAGACTATGCGACTAAATCCTTCAAATATTTGGGATTCAATCTTAGTTTGGTTTTATTTGAAGAATTTTATGGACAAATTGATTATAGAATGGTCCTCGTTGAACTTTGGGTATTGTTGGACAAATTTTGGAGGTTAGGAATAGATTTTCTTTTTATAAAGGGTTATCCTTTTCTGGATTATCTAACCTTGTACTAACTTTTTCAGTTTTGGTTATGGTTAAGGTCTAAAGATATGGGAAGTATATAGTTCTATTTTTTGGATTAGGTGATTCTCTAGAAGTTGATTATAGTACTCTTAATGCGAACAAGTCTCCCTAAATACTCGCCTTTTGGAAAAAAAATATGAGTTTGACTAAGGAATCTAGTAAAAGTTGAAAGTCAACATGATAAGTGATTATGTTTCCTTATGAATAAATTCCTCAACAAAAAGTAACTTAAAACAAAAATTCTGTCTATTAGCTTTTCCTACTGGGGAATCGAATACCGTTTAACCCATCACAAGTTTGTGATTTTCTTATTGTTAACTTTCTCCTAAACATGTTTTCTATCACTCTCCATCAGAACATGACCCTTTGTTTTTTCCTCCATGTCCATATTTTCATACTTGGAATCCTAGTATGGGTTAACTCGGGTGACCTCTATACTTATCTTTCTTTATTTTAAAGTGACTGTCTTACCGACTCTTGTTCCGATGTGGGACTTTCAAGGATGTTTCCAAGCCCAATTTTAAAATTGTGAGGACGCAATTCCCAAAAGGGGGGAAGGATGTAACACCCCAGGTAAATAAAGAATATGACATTTTCATATTTAACCATATTTGTGAATAAATATTAATATGACTTTAAAGGTGACGTTATGCTTGATGGCGTACCCAACACACAACAACGAGTTTTTTGGGAATCTTACGTTGCACTCTAATAATAAAATAATATTATTTTAAATGGTAGTTAACATGTAGCCGTTGTACTGGCGGTAATGGATAGAAATAACTAAAATATGATTATATATGTTTTTTAATGTTTTTAAATTTATCCAATAAGAGCTAAAGGCTTAAAATACGAAAAAAATTCAATTTTAGGCGTATATGCCCTAGTTTTCATTAAAGGTTCACTTATCGCCTTTTAATGGAGAACTGTCATTAAATATAGTTATGATCACTCTTATACATTGTTTTGGACTAAATAAAACTCTTATTAAGAATCAGGACATCAAATTTTACTTTGTGTAATTTTTTGGTATTTTTCCGATAAAGTTCATTTTTTTAATGAATACTGTAAAATGTTGTGTTTTAATTCAAAACCTATTTTTAATATAATTTACTTATATGATTAGATAATATTTTGAGTTGGTTTTAAATTGAAATTATAAAAAAAAATTACCATTAAATCCAATAGTGGTTGTTGGAATTAATTTCACATTGAAATCACACTTAAACTAGTGTCAATCTTTTGATACTTATTGTTTTATAAAAACACGCTATTTGCTCTGACAGCGGGAATTAATTATTAAATTAATTAATGTGACTAATATGTTTTGAATTTTTTAAAATGGACTTCATTTTTTAATTCGGAATATCAAATATAGCTTAGGGTGAATTTTTGGGATTTTTCTGAAAAACATCAATTTTTGATGAATAGTGAAACCACTAAGAGGTACTTATAAAAACTGATTTTTCCGTTTAAATGAAATTTTGCCATCTTTGTGTTTTGAATTTCGAAAATCCGACATACATGGTTGTCATTATGAAGTTAAATGTGGTTTAATGGTATAAAAATAATTTTTTGGTGAATAGTAACTTATTAATTTTTAATCGCGATTAGAGGTAATCAGTGTAGTTTATGGTAAAAATAATGTTTTAATAATATGAAATGAACTTTACACATGTCCGAACTTCATTGAATGTGTAATGGAAGACCATGAAAAGCCATGGGTCAACTTGGGGACCCCATGGAGGCACTTTGGTTGGGAAATGACATAAATAACTTTTTATTTAATGTAAAAGTAAAAAATGACACAAACATCATATGTTTTACGAAAACAATTTTTACATGGGGTTATAAAGATCAGATTTTTGATTATAAATAGTCATTGGAAAGCTAAAAATATTTCCTACATCATAGTAATTGTTTTATAATTTTTACACATTAAATAAATTAAATTATTTATGACATCATAATGATGCAACGATGACATCATTATTTAACAGTTAAAATAAAATGGAAAGATAATGTAAAATCTATGAACTACACATGTCCAAAACTTATTGGATAGGTGGATTTCGAACCCTTATCACCTTATCCACGAATTATATCAACTAGTACTCGCCCGTGCAATAGCACGGTGATATAACAAAATTCTTAGTTTTTGAATACGCACAATGATAAGGTTCAATGCTTATTTTTTAGAAGACAATAATATGTTTCAAAGTTAATAATGAACATGAATATTCAATATATTGAAATCACAAAATAATGATACTTATTATTGGAATAAAATTGGTCATAATATAGAGATGTCAAGACAGAGATATTTAAATAAAAATAAATTAAGTTAATCAGCATCAATCACATGAAAACACTTCTTTTAAGACTCCAATTTCATAGTGTCTTAATTAAAATAATACTACATGTTTAATGAAGTTCATAGAGACATGTTAAAAAATGTGAAGTATTCAAGAGAGTTGATGCTGAAGCGTTTTCCCACACCTGATTGTTGGATTCACATTTTAGTCCACCTATACGGAAAAAATTGAAAAATCAGAAAATGGGAAATCATTTTTACTGGAAATAATGATATGGATGAAAATAAAAAAAAATATCCCTACAGATAATAAAGATGAAATCACCCATGGACTGTTGTACAATATAAATAAATGATAAAATTTTAATTTTAAGAAAATTAATTAAATCATTCTGGATTTATTTTAAGAGTATAAAAATTATTTTACGCCATAAGCATGGAGAAAAATTCCATAGTAGCCAAAAAATGGAAATTTTAACTTCAAACACTCTCATATTCATTAGTAAATGACGTTTTTTCGGTATAAGGTAGTGCCTAAGCACACCCACTAAAACAATTCAATATAAAACAGAAGACAACCCAGTCAATCGAGTTATGAAACATACATTCACCTGAACGGGAGATATTGCTGAGCAGATTTGTCCTTTTTTCTAGAAAAATAGAACACAGTCCATTCAACCGTTTTTTGTATGAAACTTACTTCTGTCAAGCTTTAGTGAAACCTTCTTCCATTGAACATTGAATTTTAAAAATTCATATGCTTATTAAGAGAAATTAATAATGTTAAATGAATAATGTGAAATAAAGTTATAAAATAAATGAATAATGTGAAATGAATAATGTGAAATGAAGTTACAAATAAATAAAAAATGGAAATATAACCTATAAATAATTGAAGTAATAGAAACATTGAAACATAAAAATGGAAACAAAACTTCCAGATGGAATGAATATAAAGGTTCTTTTTAAGAAAATAAACATACCACATTAATTTACTATAACAATCAAAATATAACTATGGAATGTTTTTTCACCATTGAAACATAACTTATATACATTTTCAGTAGCAGAGACAAGTTTAAAAACTGTATCTGGAACCATGATTTTTAGTAGCATCATATTTGTCGTTCTGCATCAAAATCGTGCAATAGATAATTAAATCTGAATGTGAGTAAATGATATATAGTAGTATGAAAAAACAACCAGTGAATCTTGTGAACTGCGAAAAAACATGTCACATGCAATTGGGTATGATGTTCTACAATAACCAAACATGAAAAATCTGCTGAAATAATAATTTCACTAAATAATAATGTGTAATCAAGAAATGTGAAATTTGAAACTTACAGATTACAGAACATGTTTCCAGTATCATGGGAATGTCTGACAAACATTCAGTCAAGTTTGTTGATGAAGATCATTGAAATTATTTGATTCTCGCGTAGAGTCTCATGACACTGAGACATTGAGTTTGATAGCATCTTCAGTATCAAATTTAGTCAACAAAGTTTCTTACATGAAGATATGAGTATAATGAATGAGCTACAATCAATGATGAAAACTCTAACCATTGAACCAGCAATGTAAAATTTCAAAATTTCCAATTCAGAAGAAGAAATTCATTAGTTTTATAATCACAGGTAGAAATGAAACGATATGAAGGAAAGACAGTATTGAAAGCATACTTTATAAATACAAAAAAAACATTGGTTATGTGTTGTTTTTGGAAGGTTTTTCTAAACAGACCCTGACCATCTTCATCAATACTTGGAATTTTCATCTTGTTCAAATTCAAAACATTGATATACCAATACCTGGGGATTTATGTACCAAATGATCATAAGGGGCAGGGGCCTGTTCCAGCCTTGCTGTAGTATTTAACAATCCTTAGAAGACCCCAAATGCCTCTCCTCTTACAACATGGCAGGTACTATCTCTGCCATTTACAGACAAATCCTGCAACATAAATCAAACATAAACAATGATGTGATGAAAGTAATAATCATTATTAAGAATAATATAGTTATAAGATGAATGTGAAAAATTCATTATGGGATAAAAAATCTAGAAAACATCATTCAAATTTATTGAAAAATAAACTGTTCTTTGAACAAACATAGGTCAGTTATCATTATAAACATGCTTCATTTTTTATAGAGCATTATTCATTTGACAATAGAATGCTTGAAGTAGTAACAAAATATATTTTGGGTATGTAACACACCTTCTAAATACAAACCTGAATAAGTTCTGTAAGCTGTTTTTGGAAGATTTTGTCAAACAGAACCTTACCTTCTTCATCCAAAAATGGCATTGTCATATTGTTCAAATTTGAGACATTGATATCACATGCTTTAAAGACCATCTTGAAATAGATCTTGAAATTATGAAAAAAAATGTTCTATGACATGCCGACTCTCTTGATGTAATGAATATAAGAGTAGACCATTGTTCTATTTAACATATGTTAAGAAAGAGGAAACATACCATTACCTATAAAAATAGTGGTGAATAAGAGTAGAACATTTTTCTATTTATTAAGAAATGAATCGTACATGCAAGAGGTAACATACCATTACCTATAAAAATAGTGGTGAATGAAAATAGAAAACACACACTTGACTGTTTAAATTATTTGTTGTTGTTGTAAAATACCCAATCGTATATATGAACCTGAAATAAATATTTCCCAAATTTAAATAAGAAAAACAATGATACTGACATCATCAAAAACATATGGACATTTTAGTATACAATTTCACGATTATTTACCTTACATAATCTAAATGAAACATTTAAAAATTTAAATAAGGAAGAAGGTGAATCTCACATCCATCATAAAAAACAAAGACAACCAGTCTTCATGTTTCCAAATTCAGGATCTCCATCATTCCGAACAGTATTGCTGTGAAGGATACTTTTATACCATTTCACATGGAAACCAACTCTGGTTTTTCTGTGTCGTAAACCCAAATGTGTTTCTGTTTTTATTCATGCAACGTTAAGAAAATTATGTTTGATCCATATACTGTAAATAATCCAAGATTTCTATTGTACTTCATGCCTATGAAATTCTATCATGACAGTAAAGTCATCCATAGTTTCATTTAGACATGTTTGTAAACATTTCTATGAACATATTGTTACATAATAAAAAATGAATAGAAATGAAAACAAATTGTTCTGTTTAATATATGATATGAAAAATATACTAACATCAAAAAAATCCTAAATAAACTAAATAGAATAAAACACGTTGCAAAATATTTTCATAGAAAACTGTATTGCAAGTAAGTTTTTATGAATAAATCGCTAAAGAAAAGATGTGCTTTATAATCTTACAAAAAAATGGTGAGATGTAGTTTAAGAATGTTTGGGAAACTGATATGAAACAGGAAATATGAATTGTCGGAGTGAACTACATTATGTTCGTGGAATATAAGAGAAAACACCTGTTTAGGTTAAGTGATATTGAAATATAACTGTACTAACTTTGTTTTTGGAAGTGATACATAAGCAGTAAATATCCAGCCTTTGTAGAGAAGCCCTTTTGTAATTCATAGATGCTGCATCTCAGCCCATCTTTATTCATCATCGAGGTGTTATTTCATCTTTTTTAAAAGAAATCAATGAGTTTTGAGGCAACAATAGGCAACATATTATTTAAGTAAATATTAAAAGATCCATCCATATCCAATTTTTTTTTATTAAAAATAGAAAGCTGAAAAAAAAACATGACAAATCTCCAGCTCCATTGCTTCTCACCCAGCTCAAATAATGGAAAGTCAAACCATGTAAACATCAACTGTCATAATATTACAGATCCACCATTCTAAAAAAACAATCCATCATAGTAGATAAGCTAAAAATTGGATTGCAGTTTTGCAGAAATTGAAAGTCAAGGAAGTGAAGAGACACCTATTATCTGATATTGATCACTTCAGTGGGTGAATTTATAGTCCGAGGAACATTGCGACAGAAGGCCCCTGACATCGCGTCATCAAACAGGATCCTTGTACCCATATGAAAGTAATGGGGATGCTCCAATCAATGGTGAAAATCACAACTATTTTTCTATGTTTTTTTACAGTTAAACTTTAATCAAATAAGCTGATTAAAAATTTGTCTTAATATGAAAGAATATAGAAAAAGATAAAATATATAGTTGAAGTAACATAAATATGAAAACAGATATATTGTGAATGAACAATGAAAGTGTAATATAACAAAGTTTCAATGTCAGCAAACAAATAGATAGTATGTCGTTTCCTGAAACTGGAAAAAAACCTGAATTACTGTTTTAGTACTACTGAATAGTATCATAACAGATACACGAAACCAGATTGGAAGCATCATAAGATAAGTCTTGAAGACTATAGATGTTGTTAGGTAAATGTGCAATATTCAGCCTCGACAGACCCAAGGATCAGTAGTTAGTTGCTGCAGTCTGTCCCCTTGTTGAATTTTTCCATTGTTGGGATGTCGAGGTGAGTACCATGAATTGATGATCCCGGGGTGTCATCACATTTATGTTGATTATGTTGAGTTTGTTCTTCAATTGAAAAATCAGACAGGAGGTTTTTCTACATGAAAAAAGGCACATTAATATTTAGGTAACCATCACGGAGATTTGTAATTCGTGAAACAGTTTAAAATAGTGTCTAATAAGAGTGATTGTCATTTGATAAATCTAGAAAATTTAAAATTGTAATTCCAGGAAAAAAAATTACTTGAGTAGATGGGACATCTGAGACCGATACAGCTAATCATGTGCTATCATAAGAAGTAGAACACCCAGCATCATGAAGTTTCTTTAAGGGAAAGCAAGAAAAAGTATTAGAGCGAGGTGTTTCATGTTTTGGATTATAGTAATGGAAAAAATGTAAATAAAATGCACCGTCATATTTTCAATCTGAGTACCCAACTCTGAAGACCCAGTTCTCTGATCTGTCTGTGTTGTCAGAAAGACAACAAATAAGTTTGATATAAAAATTGGTATAGTAAGTTGAGAGTGATGAAATTTATTACCTCTTTTTGGTCTAAGGTGTGACTGAATGTACGAACATAAATATCATTATCGCAGATATAAAGAACTTTTTAGCTATTATATTCAAATGAATGATAACGGTTTTGAATTTTAAATGCAGTTAAATCAATTGCGAATAAGAAATTCTTTGACTTGAATAATTCCAACTGTTGAGGGAAACCAAACTCATCATCAACCTAATTTAAAAATGTTAAAAAATGTTAGTTGTTATATAGCAGAAATTTGGTTAGATTTTATAAAAAGATGCTCATAACTGTATCAGAGAAGTTCTTAAATTTTCAGTTGTTTCATGTATGAACTGCATAACTTGTTTGTCGAAGAGAACTACTGAAAATGAGGCTGTCTTATCTGCAACCATGAGCTGTACCCTAAATCTGTTCATTGTGTTTATAAGAATTCATAATTAGTGGAAGAAAGTGTATACTATCGGTAGCACTTATTTGAAATTTCAGAATATTGACAAATGAAAGAGTTGCTGACCTCACAGAGGTAGTCGTAGGAGATAACTTTCATTTATGGCACTATAGTTTTCCATCTAATTCGTGAACTGTTTTCATGCAAGAGTCACAGGACTCATAAAACCAGCTGTGGGTTCTTTAAATTTTTTGTACTGTTGCTGAAATTAAGCAAATTGTAGGCTACAATAGATTGTGTATATCAAATAATTTTTAATAAAATAGAAAATAACTTCAAAGTAACAATAACTAAAAATTGACATATGAAAAGTAAGTACATAGTTTTTACCTGTTCAATCTTTTTTACATCAGAAATGTATTTTTTTGTTATTCCAATATAGTACTTCTATAGAAGGGTCTGGATTAGTTGACGGTGGACTACGTAACTGGGATGGAACTATGAACCCAAACCTAGAGACATCCGGTATAGGAAAAAAATTAATAGAATCAAACAATTTATTATAGCAATGAAAAATGAATAACAGAGAACTAAATCTACTGACATATTAACAGTACATAGTTAACCTGTTTCTAAAACTATCAACTTCTAAAATGTCCAGGTTATACAAAATTTTTGTTTCTTGATTAGTACTTGTCACAATAATAGTTAATGTAAATTACATGCAAACAATTTTAGTCAACCAAAGGTTGAGGATACATATAAAAAAACTGATGTAACAACATAGAATTGGTAAGTTGTGGAAAGATACCGTACTGCTTAATTTTTTAACCCGGACGAGTTGTAAGATCAAAACGTTAGGTGAGTATTTCTGTTATTCCAAATAAGTTGACATTTCAGTAGCATAATTTCCCCATAAGCGGCAGTGAACTTGCAGACCTATATAAGGTAGAAAACAACAGTTAGTTATGTGTAGCCTCATTTGTTTGTCTTCTTTTAAGCATGCGAAGCTTTAAGTTCGGTACATATTCATGATTAAGGACATCTTTTGCTGATATGAATTGTTGAGCTAAAGCATTGACTTCATGTAGAATTTGTTTCAAATTCTCAACAATATTAAAATGAATAATTGAGTGAAGATTTTTGCCATCAAAGTTGGAAGACAATTTTGTATCAGAAATATTTAACGAAAAGTATGAGATTGATATTCATAGAATTGGATTTGATAATTACCTCATACTACTAACTCTATTCTGGCACTCATGCTCTGTGTCAAACACATAAAGTTGGGAAAACTTTGGGGGTTGTTCATCTACCAGAAACAAACTACCTATGTGATGGTAGTTTTGTCCATTTAGTCTGAATATAGATGAGGCTCTACCATTGTCCAATGACCTATCAACCTTCCCACCCATAGACGTGAATGCAAAAATAGAATTATAAAGAAGCATATTTTCTTGGAAAGCTCATGCTTGGGATTAAGTTCTATTAAAAACTAACATCCATAGGTATGAAGGAGGTGAAGGGAGTAAATCCAAAGTAATCTTGCCCATCGAGCAACATAGAGCAAATCGTGGGGTTTGTTGGTTGTTGTATTTCCTATTTCTCTCATTATACCACATAGTAGACTTACAGTATTGGAATATATAAGTGGGGTCCCCAATATCGGACTAACCTGATAGATGGGAAAAAAAGTATAAAAAGAAAGTACTCATTCTGCAGAGAAGACCAGCGAATAACATTTCATTAATGATATTAATAATGCATGATTATTATAAACAAAAACATGTGTTCTCCGCTTTGTCTAGTTCTATAGAGTTTCCTGCAAGAAGTCAATGAAATGTAAATATAGTGTGTCCTAACCTGTATATTTATTACTAAGTAAAGATCAATTTGTTAGTCAACAAACTTGTGGTGTTTGCAGTTGTGCTGACGAAATCAGTAATGTTTGTAGACGATACTGAAAAATGTTTAGGGAAATATTGTTGAATAGAATATCACGGTCAAGAAAGTGTAAGAATTTATAATAAAAAAATGAATAAATTGATATTAATGTAGAAATAACTAATAACTTACCTATCATTGATGAATTAGTGTACTTTGGTGCATTCATATTTGGAAGACAGAAGATGTACATAGAGGACAGAGTAAGAAATGAAATTTAATTGACATGTTTAGGCATATTTTAGGGTTTCAATAATGCATACTCTGTCGAGTTGAGTACTACAGATTCAGTGGTACTCTTATCCTAATTTTATAGACCTAAAGTACAAACAGTGACTGAAGTGTTAGATCCTTGCAAGTAAAATGGTTGATCCAATGTATGGCCATAAAAGTTCACAGACATTAGATATACAGTAAGGTACAGGGGAGAGGGTTTGATGTATTTGTTTCCGTTTTTTTTTCATCAGACAGTGTTGAATCACTACGACTTGCATTTAGTACTACAAACAAATAAGTAATCCATGAAGATTAGATTAAGTTAGATGGAATCAGTAAGAATCGGCTTGAAATTCACACACAAAAATACCATTAACAGATAGAGGTGATAATGGTAATCGTCGGGCTGTATTGACAATGTCAGTTTTTGAAACAGGATGACTAATTGGAGTAATGTTGCACACTGTAGCAGGCATTGGAGTACCTAGAGTACACGATATCATTGTTATTATAACAATCGACATGAAAATAATATAATGATAGAAACAAAGTTAGTAGTGAAATTATAAAAAAACTACTCACAATATTGTTGACGTTGTTGCATGAGTAGTATTTTGTAGATCCTTGAGTCTCTAGAGTTTGACGGGGTATGCATTGTTGTGTTGGTTTTCTTTGTATATAATTGTCAAGGTGGCATCGTAAATATTTTAAGAATAGATGATAATTGAATATAAAATGTTTATCAATAGGCAGACAACAAAAATATTGAAGGTAAGGTGGCATGGTAAATATTTTATGAATTGATTATAATTGAATATAAAATGCTTATCAATATGCAGACAACAAAAATATTAAAGGTAATGTTTAAAACATTAATATGAACACAGTAGACAGGTAAATGATTCATAGAGCACAGATAAATTAAAATACAAATATTCAATATAATTAGTATGTAACGGTAAACATAATGTAAAAATAATGCTTTTAAAGTAAATTTATTAAGAGGTACCTATGTGACATGATTTTATGCCCTTAAGATTAAAGATGCAAAAGGTTGTTGTCAAATTAGTAGTATATTATCACCGAGAAGACTTGAGCTATATGTGTTGAGTTTCAACGAAGGAATGGAGAATGTAAATATGTCACATATCTGAACACTGCCTACAGCAAATATCTATTATGAAACAGTACAGTGAAAGCCAATAAATATGTAATGACTGTAACTTTCAGTGTCATGTGGAAATGATATTTCAATTTACTTGAAATGAAATAAATTTTGCAATTAATGGTGAGTGGATAATAAAATTAGAAAATATTGTAGAGTTGTTTCCATATTAGTGTAAAATTATAAGTCGTTGGTATATGCGGTTATATATTGCAGAATGTAGAGGCCTGATACTGTATAAGTTGTTAAAATGAGTAAAGTGGGGGAAAAAATAGACCCGATCAAAGCACCTAAATACGGAAAGTAAAACATGACGTATGATGCACGGTAGGTATGTGCGGTTATATATTGTAGGAAGAATAGGACTTATACCTTATTGGTTGATAATCTGTGAAAAGTGGGGCTAAAAATAGAGAGTCAATCAAAGCACCTAAATGCCGGGAGAAGAACTTGACATATGAGGTAGGGTTGGTACTGAGTTAGCGTTAGTAAAATTGAATGAAATATATCATAGATGCAGTGTGAGGTGACAGAGAATACATTACATAGATAGTAGTCAATGAATGTGTATTGGTAAGTTGTGGCAAACCAATTCCCAAAAGAACTCCTGATTCTACTCCCAATTGCAGTGAAAGGAAAATGCAATGAACAAGAAGATGAAGAACGCGTCACACTGCCTGGCCCCAGAAGCAGTAACCTGGCGTTGTTTTCTTCTAAAACAGATACCCTGAATGTTAGAGAGCTATGTTAAAATAAGTGGAAATCGAATGAAATAATTGAACCGCATTGAATGGCTGATCGGTACGAAGGACCTCTTCATCACGGGTTTACAGAAACCCTAGTCGTGAGAACAGATAATCGAAACTGGCGACTTGAGCGCATAACCTATGGATTTGTTATACGGAACAAAGACAAAACCTATTTACGAGTTAAGAGCGTAACCTCTGGATTTGTGATACCGAATAATGAGAAATGGTAGCCGCGATTCTGTCGATGAATGGGTCGTCTACTCGTCGGTGGTATGCTTGGCTAAGCCGGCAGATGTCTTCGAGACTAGAGATGGTAACTCAGATGATGAAGCAGGAGGTGAAGTAGCTGAAGAGGAACACATGGAATGGGATGAGCGAATTGAAGTTGAGGAAACCCTAATGTCGGAGGATGAGAAGCAGGAGCGGCTGTAATGTTTTGTGTTCGGGTGGAGATAGTTTTGGAGGAGGGTCGTGAGCCGGGAGGGGTACAATTGGGAAAGAAAAAAAAATAGGAGACATGGTGTATTGTGGAGTGGACACGTCACCTGGGAGGTACCCAGAATTAGAATTTATAGTAGATGTGGGACCTTTTAAAACCGAAACACATTTTCAAATAAAGTAATATATCTTACTTTCCAAAAGTGCCCCTCCACTCCTATTATAAAAGGCCCCCACCTCTACCTCATTTCACACACTCCTCAAGCCTTTGGATCATCCAACCCCTGCCCATTTACTCTCTCCACATCCCTCTCCTCATCCTAGAGGATTCCCTTTGGGCAGAATCCTTTCAAAGGAAGCCTTTAGGCTCAAATCAAAAGGAGTTACACTTTTAAAGGTAATTCATTCTCTCATGTTCATTTGTTTTATTTTGATTATCCAACCCCCTAAACTCTTTTTATTTACATCTTTTGTAACAACACCAGTATCTTAAATATACTATGATGTTGTTATAAGATTTATTAGAGCTACACTCTCACACAACTATATCAAATGGTTAAAGAATTTACGGTTTCCGTGGGTGGTGAAATTCTGCCTCTCGAAACGATGATTGTTCAATACTCATTTAACACCTTCAAAGGTGGCCATTATGATGTCACTATTTTTATATATGATATATAATATGTTTAGGTTTTCCTTAATCTTCTGTATTTTACATTTTGGGCATACCTTTATGGTTTCCGTTATGGGTATACGCGATATCTTCATTTAAGGAAGTGCGGACTACCGCCCCCTCAAAGTGATTTGATTCGTTAAATACCATATGTGGGACTTATAAAGGATGGAACTATGATATTATATATGATATTATACTAGAATTATAATAATCCTTTATATCATTATTATTCCATTCTATAAAATACAAAATAGAAATGAAAGTAGCGTTCATGCGTACGTACGGCTTACCGTCTCCATGAACGGTGCATTTCATTTCTTACCTCTAAATGATTATGTAATGTTATAAATGCATGCATGTACTGGATATATATGACATATATGATATCTACATCATGAATACAATTCTGGATATAATAAACATTTGTCCACACGAACAACATGTAATTGTAAGAAGTCCACTTTCGACTTAAGAACAAAATATCGGCAAAACAAATATTATTAACTTAAATGATTACATAATGTTTATGACATGGTAATAAGTGATATAAAAGGAATAATGAACTTGAAAAAGGTTCTTAAGGAAGTAGAAATTAACTCAAGTTTATTATTCATGAGGTTAAATAACGATCGAGTCAAGTCGGACCCGAGGTAAGGGATCCTACTCCTCTCTTTCTTTTTAAGTACACACTTTTATGTCATTCCTTTTAAAGCTCATATTTCTTGTTATTGGGATGATATTTTATATTACACTTACTGTAATTTTTATGTTCATGTGATGAGAGACCCTATTCTCTCTCATCAATCCATTTTGGAAGTTTTGAGTGGCGCCGTTAGGCTGCCGAACTTTCGTAAGAGATCTAACCTCTCTCTTTCTTTTTAAGTACTCTCCTTTATGTCACTTCTTTTCAGCTCCTCTTTGTAATGTTGGGGGATGTTCTTTTATATTCCTCTTGCTGTACATTTTATTGTAATGTGATGAGATACCCTATTTGATCTCATCAATCCATATTCGTAAGTTTTATGTGGCGCCGTTAGGCTGCCGAGTTTTCGTAATGGATTTTTCATCTCACTTTTATTCCCGTGAGATTTATGCAACATTTGCCATAAATTCCATTGAGTGGTGTATGTACTGTCAATTATTCTACTCTTTGTGTAATATAATTTCATTTATGAGTATTTACAACAATGATCTATTGTCCTTCTTTCATGGGGTGTATGTTTTGAAAGATACCCAAGTCGGTAAGGGAACCTTTCACCCTCCTCTTTTTTTTTAAAAAAAAAGACTTCTTTTGTTGGGTCTTTCAATTTACATATTGTTATGTAGGGATATGTTCTCATATATCCTTATTGATTTAAATTTTATGTCCAAGTGATGAGATACACTTTTTATCTCTCATCAACTCATTTTGATGTGATGTCGTTAGGCTGTCAAGGAAACTTTTTAACCCAATTTTGATTTCTTTGGGTTCAACATTTAGTCATTGAATATGTCATCCATTGAATATGTGTGAATGACCTTTTATTGTTTTACAATTAATATCCACTTATATTGGGTGTATTTATATTTGTCACACATATTTTTGAGATTGATTTGTCCTTAATTTAAGGATACCTTCTTTATAAGGGATTTCATCACATTTGACATTTCTATTGAGGGTTCATTGTTGTTATGCACCAATTCACTCTTATATGGTGTATATACTGTCTTTTGGAGTATTATATCATGAATCCATTTATTCTCATGATATTATAAAGTTATGACTAAATGTTATTCCTCAATTATTGTATTCAATTGTCTCTAAATTTTGGTAAAACCCCTTTAACCAAAATATAGTTTTAAATGTTTTAATTATTTGTTCTTATTAATATCCATGTTTTCAAAATGGTTCTAAGTATTTATTTATATGGATATTAATGGTTTAAAATTTTAAACATCAAGGTGGTATGGGACACGTTGATTCAAAAATCTCTTTATTAAATGTTTTTAATGGTTTTGGAAATGGTTTCTTTTTGAATGGATTCATTATTTCAATATACTAAAGTGTTATATTGTGATTGAAATGTGGAAATGTTATGTTTCCTTTATGCATGTTTTATGTGATACATTTATGTTATGGTTCTTGGGCATTGTTATGAAAACGGGTGGTTCCGTGATAAACTAAGGGCGGGTGAGCCCGATATAGCTCTCCAATGCATTGGGTAACGCAAAGGAGTGAAATGTTATGGTTTATCCGAAGAGATTTTAGGGAATATACTGTGATGGGTATTCCAAACATAACCAAGAGGGTTACTCCCTACGTAAGAATGTTATGAATGCCTCAAGTTACCTTTATGTCATATGATTTCTATGATTTTATGAGGTATGTTAAAGTGCCTATGTTTTATGGGTAAAGTATGATTTCATTCTTATGTATACATGTACTCATGATTCTTTTCCATATTTTTATATCCCTTAATGAGCTTTTAATGCTCATCCAAAGTTTTTGAAATGTTTTTCACGGGTCAAGGGAAGGGTACATGATGTGATGATAGTGTCAAGGATGTGTCAAGAAAGAATCCATGTTTTATTTTAAATATGTTTTCGTTGATGGGAAGAATGAATACTATCTTTTATGTAACCACTTTGTTTAAATGTGGAATGTAATGCAAGTTTCATGATCTAATTCTCTAAAACTCTAATCCTGAAAAGATCCACAATGTGTAATCTTGTAATAACTCAAGATTAAGTAAGGTTTATGGCTGGGGCCTTATAATCCTGGCCAAACGGCTAAACAGTGGAATACACCCCCAGGGTGGTTCTGGATCCAAGCAACGATCCCAACCAGTATTTTATTATCACAATTAAATCACCTATGCAATTCTTGGCATTAAATATAGCGACGAACTGAGCCACATGACACCCCAATATGGGTTCGTGGCACGAAAACACACAAAAAACGCATGACAGTTGGAAATTTACACCAAGCCACCTACCTTATATGCCAACGAGCGTTATACATGAACGCTGATCCAAGAAACACCTAAGAACGACGTAGATCCGACGAAGAAGAAAACCCATTCAAACGTAAATAACATCCATTAGGGGAAGGATTGGAAAAAACTATACCAGGAGAGGAGAGGGCTTACCCACGCGGTTCCAACGAGTTCGTCCGAGGTGGAATCAGATTCCAGACGAAAACTCAGTGGATCTTCAAAGGTTCGGCCTCCTCATTGGGCTCCAAAACAGATCAAATGCCTCCTCTGCCAAATGAGGACGATACTGCCTGTTTTAAGCCAAAAAAACAAAGCACACAGTGTGTACTCCCAAGTACACGGCGTGTACTCCCTTCATTTAACTGTTCCTCTGGTGGAACCACCACATCGTTCATTCGTCAACATGAGTACACAGCATGTACTCCAGAGTACACGCCGTGTACTGTCGCCCACCTGGCGGCTACTCCACCACCTTACTGTTTAGGCCTGCCGACTGACTACACGGTGTGTAAGGTACTACTACACAGCATATAGTCGGTTCCTATACCCTTCATCACCGACATGGCTACACGCCCTATGTACCCATCCCACACAGCAAAAAGTACACGGCGTGTAGTTCCGAAAATTATGATTTTCCCCATTTTCCCTATTTTCTCAAAAATGCATAAGTAAAAGAGAAAAGAAGAATCTCATACCTTAAATATAAGAACTGGGTTCTTACAAACTTCCCCCATTATATAAATTAGTCCCCGAATTTCCCTTCCAAGGGTAGAGAAGATAAAGCTTACAATAGATCTAGCCACTGAGCACGTACATCGGTTTCCCACTCCTAGGTCCCGTCCTGCACCCGACCATGCTGCCACAGCACCCGTACGAGAGGAACTGACTGGCCTCGAAGAAGCTTCATGATCCTATAAACGATACGGATTGAATGCTCCTCAAAGGACACATCGAATTCCAGCTCAACTTCCTCAGGATGAAAGATGTGAGACAGGTCTGAATGATAGCGACACAACTGAGACATGTGGAAGACATCGTACATGGCTCGGTACTGCTGCGGTAACCGAAACGGATAGGCGACCAGGCTGACTCTCCCCAGAATCTCGAATGGCCCCACATACCTCAGTGAAATCTTACCATTTCTCCTGATCTTCTTGTGTCCTAGCCTCGTTGAAATACGTATAAAAACCTGATCCCTGACCACAAACTCCAAAGGTCATCTGCGGCAATCAGCATAAGACTTCTGAAAAGACTGCACGGTAGTCATCCGCTTCTGAACCAACTAGACCTTCTCAGATGTCTCCTGCATGAGATGTGGTCCCTGTAAAACTACCTCACCAGCCTCTAGCTAGCACAAGGGTGATCAGCATGGCCTACATATAAAGCCTCATATGGTGACATCTCAATAGTAACCTAGATGCTATTGTTGTCGGCAAACATGACTAAGGGTATATGCTTCTCTCAAGATCCCCCAAAGTCTATGACACATGCATGCAGCATGTCCTCAAGCACCTGTATCATACGATCCGACTGGCCATCGGTCTGAGGGTGGTATGCTGTGCTCAGAAGCACCTTTGTAACCAGTGCCCTCTGAAAAATATGCCTGAAACGAGACGTAAAGCGGGCGTCCATATCCGAAACGATAGAATGAGTTACCCCATGAAGACGTACGATGTCTTGGATATAGAGCCTTCTGAGCTAGTCAACTCTGAAGGTCTCATTGATTGGAAAGAAGTGAGCTACCTTCATGAGTCTGTCCACAACAACCCACACGAAGTCATTGCCACGAGGTGACCTCTACAATCTCGTCACGAAATCCATCACGACATCATCCCATTTCCACTCTGTAATGGGTAACTGCTGTAATAGTCCAGCTGGCCTTTGATGCTCTACCTTAACCTACTGATAGGTGGAACATCTCGTAACAAACCCAGCTACATATCTCTTCATACCCAGCCACCAGTACAGACCCCTCAAGTTACGGTACATCTTGGTAACCCCGGGATGAACTGCCCAAGCCGAAGCATGGAACCTTCTACATCATCTCCCCGTGTATATCCCCTGGAACCCATTCTCGTCCATGGAAACATAGGACCTCGTCGTCGCCTATCGTCCAAGAAGGAGAAGTGTCCTCACTTGCCACCAACTCACGTAGAACTGGGCCTTCTGGATCAGATAGCTGCCTCATCCTCACTCTATCTAGGAGGGGATATGTCAAATCTATAGAAGAAAGATAAGTTTGCCCCTGACTATCATGAACCTCCAGATGCATCTCAGAGAAAAAAGCCATGAGCTGCCACTTACCACTGGCCTCCTGCACTGCCTGTATCTGAGTCTTCCTGCTCAGTGCATGAGCTACTGCATTACCTTTACCAGGTGTATAGGCAAGCTCAAAATCGAAGGACTGTAGGTACTTGACCCACCTTCTCTGCCTTAGATTCAAGTCACATTGAGTAATGATATACTTGAGGCTTTTGTGGTCGATGAAAATAACAAAATTCTCTCCCAACAGATAATGTCTCCAACAGCGCACCACATGAACAACTACAGCCAACTCGAGATCATGTGTCGGGTAATTTTTCTCATGTGGCCTCAACTACCGAGACCTGTATGCAACAACTCGGTCTCCCTACCTCAACACTGCTCCCAGCCCAATCCAGGATGCATCACTGTAAACTATATATATCTTCCCCTTCTTTGGGAGTATCAAGATCGGTGCTAATGTCAAGCTTACCTTTAGGTCCTGAAAAGCTGCCTCGCAAGCTTCTGACCAAACAAACTTCACACCCTTATTAGTCAGCCCCATAAACAGTGCTGCTAAGTGGGAGAAGTCTTGTATGAAGCACCTATAGTAACCAGCCAACCCTAGGAAACTCCAGATCTCAAATACATTCTTAGGATGCTCCTAGGAAACTGCTTCCCTCACCTTCTCTGGGTATACTGCAACTCCTGCCTCTGAGATAATGTGACCCAGGAAGTTAATGTGGTCCATCCAAAAGTGGAACATTGAGATCTTAGCATATAGCCGATGCTCTCTCAGTGTACTCAATACGATCTCAAGATGGTTGGAATGGTCCTGTCGAGTACGAAAGTACATCAAGATGTCGTCCATGAATACTACAACAAAAGAATCAAGATACGGATGGAACACACAATTCATTATAGCCATTAAAATTGTTGGCACGTTCGTGAGTCCGAACGACATAACCAAGTACTCGTACAGACCATATATGCTCTGAAAAGCTATAGGTGGTATATCCGATGGTCTCACGTGCAGCTAATGATATCCAGATCTCATGTCAATCTTCGAGAACACTCATTCTCCACATAGCTGATCAAACAGATCATCAATTCTCAGCAAGGGATATCGGTTCTTAACCATCAACTAGTTCAGCTTCCGATAATCCATGCAAAGTATGAGGGTACTGTCCGCCTTCTTCACAAAAAGGACCGGAGAACCCCATAGAGAAGTACTGGTTCGGATAAAACCATTCTCCTGTAGCTCCTCTAACTATCTCTTGAGCTCTTGCAGCTCAATTGTATCCATCCTATAAGGAGGAATGGACACCGGTGCTACTCCTGGCACAAGGTCAATAGAGAAATCCACCTCACGCATCGGAGGTAGACCCAAAAAGTCATACGGAAATACATCCCTGAAATGATCAACAAGTGGAAGGAAATCCTTCTAACAAGTCCCCTGGTCATCCAGATAAACACTCGCAATCTGGGTTGTGACTCCACCTCACCCATGATGCTCTGGTCCATCTCAACTCTCCTAAACATCCCATTCACCCTTGTATAGAAACTATCCACCCTATGGTGACATGAAACTCACCCTGCGACGATAGAAGTCTAAAAAGTCTCGATAGGGAACCAACCAGTCCATCCTGAGAATTACATCATAGCTCCTAATCTCTAAGACATAGAGGTCCCAAAGGAAGTGACACCCTCTAAGATCTAGGGGGCACTCCTTACACTAACGCACACCAGCCGTTCTAGTACCCAACAGAGTGTCTAGTGTCATGATATCCGAAGAAGTTGAAACACAGATCCCAAGGATCTTCACAACAGGTACAGATATGAAACTATGCGTAGCACCCATATCCAAAATCACTAAAGATAAGATAGAAGCTACTAGAATAGTACCTATGACTATAGAAGGTCTGAGATCCTACTCTTTCTGGGTCTATTGCACTGCGTATGCCTACCCAGTGCCGCAGCCCTGCGACATAGCCTAGCTAACCTGAGCTGTCCCACCCTTCTACCTCTGCGATCCTGGTGTCTGGCTACCACGGCCACGAACACCATCTCTGCCTGCACGCCCTGACGTATTCCAGTTCCCTGACTGGTAAGAAGCCACTGGCCCTTCTCCTGGATGTGGAGTCTGCACAGAACCCCTCTCACTAGCCACTGGTGGAAATGCCCTACAAAAGCGCTGCAGATGACCCATCTTGTCACAAGCTCGGCACTCTACTGGGTCTCGTGGAAACTACGGTCTCTTGTGCCCCACTATACCACACTGGTAGCACATAACCTGAACACCTGAAGCATTCTTCTGACTATTATTTCCTCCATGAGAGAAGTACATATGTCTCTTCCTCTCGCCAATAGAAATAGTACCAGTAACTGGTGCTGAACCACCCTGGCCCACACCATTCGATTCCCACAGGTTCCTCTTAGTAATCAGTGCCTGGTTCACAATAGTTTGTTCTGAAGGAAACCTGAAAAAATTCACCAGTGCTCGGATGTCATAATGAAGACAATCCTCAAAAATTCTAGCTCTCAACATCTCATCACCAACCAACACGAGTGCAAAATGCTGAAACTCCATAAAACAAGCAGAATAGTCCATCACCGACTTAGTGCCCTGCTGCAGATTCATGAACTCTCAAGCACTATCTTCCCTCAGTGTCTCGGGAAAGAAGATGTCATAGAAGACTTCGTGAAAATATTCCCATGTCATGTTTGTGTGATGCTCTGACTGGGTGGTAACATCCCACCACCTCTTAGCAGAATCACGTAGCATGTAAGTCGCGAGCTTGACCCTCCACCCTGGAGGCATCTCAATATGCTCGAAAATAGTCTGCATCGATCCTAGCCAAGACTCCACAGCCTGTGGTCCGCCATCCCCTGAAAACGTAGTCAGATGTTGCTACTGAAAGATACGCTTCAGCTCATCCATAGATGTAGCATCATGTGGTGATCTCTGAGAGGTCTGCATGAACCACTTAAAGGCTTCACGGAACTGCGCCTCCGCGCCTATGTCCGGTATAGCAGCTGGTGCCACATCTGGCTCTGATGTAGGATCAACTGGTAGCCCATGTCCCACCATCTTCGGAGTATAATCGTCGCCGCTCTTCTGGCGAACAACTCGTGTTCATCTAGGCGGCATGTCACTACAGGGTCAAAAGCACGGCGCATATTCAAGATTACTAAGACGGAAACAAAGGAACCACAAAGGAACAAGAGAAATAAGGCATTTCAAAATTTTCAAAACAAGACTACACGAAGTGTACACTGACTGCACGTCATGTACTTGACTTCTCTTCCCCTACCCGAGTCCAAATACACAGCTAAGCCACATGGCTCTCATTGAACAAAAACTACATGGCGTGTATAATATCTACACGGTGTGGAAGCTATTATTTTCCAACTGCCCGTGTCGTCTGTGACACGGCCGACTACTCTGCTTGTCACTACAGGACGTGTTACACCCGTACACGGCGTGTACAACACCCCGTTTTCCAGCCACATAGCTAACACCAAACGGTCTTCCCTCGGACAAGACTACACGACATGTCCCACACGTACACAGCGTGTTCAGGGAGTGGTGACACTGGCCCGTGTTGTTAGTTACACAGCCAAGTCCCCAGGTCACACTACACGGCATGTCCATCATTGACATGGCGTGTTCTGCCAAGGAGTTCACCGACCCGTGTTGTTAGTTACATGACCGAACTCCGGGTCTCAGTACACGGCATGTAGAAAAGCTACACATCATGTTCTCCCCAAGCTCTTCCCTTCCCCGTGTCTCTGCCCACATGGTTTGTGACACGGGAAGAGACTACATGGCGTGTACTCAGAGTACACGACATGTACTTCAAAATTTCATTTTGTTCCCAAGCAGAAGATCATACACAGAGTGTATAAAAATACTACACGGCGTGTATACTGGGTTTCCAGATAGTATGCCTTAGAAACTTTCCTGAAACCCAGAAAATACTGAAACCAACACCTGAGTGTCAAATTCCAACCCATGGGGTCCTGTACTCCCCATGAATCGAAGTTTGACATCTTATATGTGTTATAACCAATAAACAGCCAATGATCCACCAAATTTTGGTCAATGGGGGCCAATACTCCGCAAAACCAAAGTTTGGTGTCCATTCTATAAACAAGCTCACAAAAAGAATACCCTATCACAGAGCAGGTATTTATCAAGCAGCTATCACAACAACATCCTTTTCTAGTACAACAACTATCACAATAACATGCTATTTCTAATGCACCTACATGGCATGGAAAAAACGCATGGCATGTGATTTCAATCATGTGCCTATATGATGCATGGGATGGAATACCCTCATCTCATCAGGTTGCAACTAAATAGAACCCATAGATAAAATATAACAACACAATTCCAAGTGCGTCACCCAACGGTGAAATAAAATCAACTGTAAAATTTGAAAAATCAAAAGCATTGAAAAATACTAGGTATACTGGATTTTCCCTATACACGAATTAGCTATGCCCGAGCACAACTTATTACCAACTGCTGTTCATCCTATCCCTGACTATGGCTCCAAATAGTAAGTCAAATAAAATAACTCCTTTGATACCACTTTGTAATGTCCCGGACCTGGGTGCCACTCAACGGGTGCCTCGAACCCGGTTCGCCACATGACCTCAAGCACATCTCCCCAAATGCAAGAGGCTTCCGACTAGCAGCGAGGGCCTAGGTCTGATAGTGGGGAAACTATTCCCTCATTTTTCAAAGTGTAGCGCAACAGAATTTAAATAAAACATACAACAAATAGCGGATGTAGTAAACCATACACAACTGAAATAAACAATTGCAGATGATATAACCAACAGTATATGAAAGATGCAACTTGTCAAATGTTCCAAGAAAACATCCAGAACATGTTATACATCGATACAATACAACAAAATATAGAGTACAACAAAACAAGAAAAACAGCTGCCAGCGGCATCGCGAGATTAGGCTCGGTCCCATTCCCTCCAACTCCTCAGAAACAGTCAAGTACCTGTACAAGGACTCTTTCCCCTATCTACACCTATAGCAATGTAATCTGTTTGGGCCGAAAAGCATGACCCAAACAGGGTGTGAGAAATATATCTTAGTAGGCACCCACCAAAGGCCTATACCCAACTACGTGTAAGCATACAACAATAGTGTGCAGTGGTAAAATACAATAAATTAAGCAGTACTCAAAAGTAACCAACTACCAGTTATATTTCCATTTTATTATTCATTTAATCTACTTAATATGAGAAATCACCACAGTGAATTTCTAGTAAACAACTAGTGTCCTCAGAAACATAAACTCTTACCCTCGGGTAATGAGTATCCAACATAAGAATCTGCCCTCAGGCATAACATAGTTTTCCCTCAGGCATATGTAATGTCGTCCACATGCACATAATCAGCTACCCACAGGCACGGAAGAAGTTTCCCTCAGGCTGAAATAACTACTGCCCACAGGCTAAATAGTATAGTTCCCACATGCTAATCACAAAAAGGCCCTCAGGATAACAGGTAACTGGGACATGCCCGACATGTCAAAATGTAGTAAAAAAGAAATTCCTCTCAATAAAATTATACAGTTACTAATTTAAAGGCATACCCTTGGGTATCCTGTCCAAACGGCTAAACAGTGTAACACACCCCCGGAGTGGTTCTGTATCCAAGCAATGATCCCAACAAATATTTTATTATCACAATTAAATCACGTATTGAATTCTAGGAATTAAATATAGCAATAACCTCAGCCACATGACACCCCAACATGGGTTTGTGGAATGAAAACGCACAAAAAACGCACGACATTTGGAAATTTACACCAAGCCACCTACCTTATATTCCAACGAGCATTATACACGAATGGCGATCCAAGAAACTCCCAAGAACGATGTATATCTGATGAAAAATTAAACCCATTAAAACGTAAATAACTTCCGTTAGAGGAAGAATTTGCAAGTACCATTCCAGAAGAGGAGAGGGCATACCCGCGCGGTTCCAACGAGATTGTCTTAGGTAGAATCGGATTCCAGACGAACACTTGGCAGATCTTCAAAGGTTTAGCCTCCTCCTTTGGCTCCAAAATGGCTCAAATGCCTCCTCTTCCAAATGAGGAGGCTACTACCTGTTTTAAGCTGAAAAAACAAAGTACACTGCATGTACCCCCAAGTACACGGCCTGTACTCCCTTCATTTAACTGTTCCTATGGTGGCACCGCCACACTGTTCATCCGTCGACATGAGTACACCACATGTACTCCCAAGTACACGGCGTGTACTATTTCCTAGCTGGCGGCTACTCCACCGCCTTACTCTTTAGGCCTACTGAATGACTACATGGTATGTAAGGTACCACTACACGGAGTGTAGTCGGTTCCTACACCCTTCGTCGCTGACATGGCTACACGCCCAGTGTACCCATCCCACACGGCCAAAAGTACATGGTGTGTGGAAAAGTACACGGCGTGTAGTTCAAAAAATTAAGAATTTTCCCCATTTTCTATATTTTCTAAAAAACACTTAAGGAAAAGAGAAAAGAAGAAGCTCGTACCTCAAATATAAGAACTAGGTTCTTACATTTGGTTAGTTATTTTTATCTTGTTTTGGTTACTTTCTATTTAAATGTAAAGTCTTCATCCAATTTTTTATGAGGCCCTTGACATCTATGGCTAGCCTTTGTTGTCCTGATGACACCACCTAAATCAAATAACACCCACTCCCTCTTCCTGAGATAGTGGGTGAGGGGATTTTTTTTACATTTATGGATAATGATAGACACATATATAATAAATACATGTTATATTAATTTCATTTTTAACATTCTAGAGATTATGGAACCATGATCAAAGTAAGAGGATTTAAAATAATAAATTAAAACATACACAAAAATATAATTATTACCCAAAACATGAATTGATAATGAATTACTGATAAATTGTAAATAAAAGGCCATAGGTAAATAATATATTGTAATAAATATAATTATGGTTATATAATATATTTATTATATAGGAGGTTCAAACATGTACAAAGGAAGTCAAGACTTAAGCTAAGGGATTTCCATCTCACTTTTTACATAAGTGAGACACAATCCATATAAAAACATATTTATTTATTTGGTGTATATAATACCTATGAATTTATTTTTTGGTTCTTATAATAAAAATTATGTGGATTTTTTTATCCATTTGAGGACCTTTGTATCAAGGGGTTTATGGTTCAAAAGTTACAAAATTGGTAAGGGATTTTTGTCTCAATTTACCTTCTTTGAGAATTATGTTGTGTTTTGAAACTATATTACTTGATGAAGTATATTTACTTACCCTTTTACATGTTATATCACTAATATACTTATATTAATGATATTTTATGTTAAATTTAATGGTAATCTTCATGGGGATTACAATTCAATGTTAATAATGTGGTAATCGTTTTATGATACAATCTCGTGGTTTATCAAGATTGTTTGTGTTAATGATTCAGATAATGAAATATTATTATCCATCTCTATTGCAGCTCATTAAATTAATCCTCCTTTGGTTATGTCATTATAATACATGTTTTCCACTCATTTACCCATCCTTATACATTAAATAGTTCAATGGAATGTTTTTAAATTAAACTGGATTTATTACTCATTTCAGTTTAAAACAGTTTTTCTTCCCTATCTAGGTTTTCTAAAAATATTTTAATATTTTTTAAAAATTTATTAATAAGATTTGTTATTGAATTTTTACCTATTTTTTATTTTTTACATTTTTTTAAAAGTAATATATCTATCATTTTCACTACATGGATCATTTTTATTTTAAGTAAAATGATAAATATATCTTTTTTTTAACATTTATGAAATTTCCCACCATAAAGGGACTGGACATTTTATTTACTCCTCTATATGTTTTGAAAATTAATTTTAAATAAATGGATTTATGGTTTATATATTGTAAGAAGTCTTTTTAAAATCCTAAAGGTTTTATTCCTCTCTAAATGTTACAAGGGATGTTTCTAAATAATTCTCCATCCATGATGAAATCCTCTGGTTCCATTCATGCTTTACTAATGATATGACCAAAAGGTACCATTATTATTTTTAGATAATGGTTTTTTATTATGAAATGTTATTTATCAAACCCGTTTCACTTCCACAGGCAATACAATGATTAAATTCTAACGAAATCCACAAGTTGGGATTTGATTTTATTAAGGAATTACTAGGATACCTATTTATTTTGAACATGTTATGTTTGGATAAAATTATCATAAAACACAGTTATTTTTATGCACTCTAATATGATGATTTTTAGGGTGTTTTGGTACACATATGTATGATTTTAAATATTTGATGGGTGATACTTATATATACCTCCGATGTATTTGGTAAAGATTGGCATCTCATTAGATAAAGTAAACTAGAATAGGGAGTTAAACTATTCATTAAAGGATTTTCTCTATAATGATAGTTATGGGAGTGAACCAAGACAACTAAGTAAGTTTTAGGAGTGAACCCATTGCATTGTGACTACCTTCTTAAAGAGTCTCTGCTACTATGGAAATGATTTTTTATGTTTTTGTGTATTCCAAAAATCATTGTATTATACCAATGTTAGCTCTCATGGATAATGTTCTTTGATTTCCTTATGTTTCATGTCTTCTGAACTACAAATATTTGTTCCATGACTCAATAATATGATGTTTCATATATAATTTATGGTTTTTAAATGTTATTATCATGTTCTCATAATCATTTGATCATGTTATGCTTGTATATCTCAGTTGTTTACACTGAATGATCATCTGATCTCACCCATTGTTATGTTTCCTTTACCCACGTTATGAATAAACTTATTATGTATCATATGTATAATAAGGGTTATAGTTATAAGTAACTAATTAGAGGACAATTTAGTACTCTTATAAACTATATGTTTTCATTTGAATGTTTCCAAATGCACTATACCTTTATGATCCTCAGGTAGGTGTTTATGTAATATAATTAATATTTGTACTAAAAGATATAATATATATGTATGAGAAGTTTGAGTAATTATAATTGTTATTGGAAGATAATAATTTTTATCCTTTGAAATATTATATTGGAAAAAAACAAAGTGATCTCTATGGATAGGTCTAAACATGAGTCAATGTATTGGAAAATATATTGGAATTTCGGAACATGGTAGAGTGAGTGGTTTCTAAGAAATTAAATCCCTTTATGGATACTATAAGTGAATGTTGATATATAATAGAGATACCTCAGGGTAATTAATCTGAATAGGGATCATTTAGATATACACAATTGTCACCTCTTGTATGAAAATAGGATTTACAGCAAACCATGTTTGACACTCCCTGAGAATATAATTTTGGATATTTACAAAATCCTTATGAACCCTAATAAAAAATTTAAATTATGAATTAGCATGACCAATGATAATCGATTGTCATCATATATTGAAAATAAGGGGTCATGATTTTTAAATACTCTAAGTGATTTTTCATGATTTTGTTGTTTCAACTATGAATATTGTTACTTATACTATGATTTTTGGTTTTAGGTAATTATGGGAACCAAAAACAAAAATGGATTGCTATTTAATTTGATAGAAATTGTTTTTATTAGAAACTATGAAATATGATTACTAGATTGAATGATATTCTTATTATGACTAATTAGTTACCTTGGTATATTATTTAAATTTTCACCTTAACCAATACGTAGATACACCAAAGTAGAGAAGGATAGAGTTTTTTGAGATCGTTGGTGGTGGAAAACATGGAGGAAAAAGATTTAGTTTTCTATATGTCAATAATGTATGAATAATAACCTTAGTTAATGTCTTATAAGAGTGATAATTTATTTTTTGAGTGGGGAAAAGGACACAAAGAAGGTAATTAATAGGGGAAAATGATAAGTTTGGGCAATGTAATGGTTGACAATTATGGTCTGCTTATGGTATTATCAATTGTCGAATGTTTGAAATGTAGAAAATATGGGGATTATACAAATCAATATCCTAGGAGGTATATTTTGAAGAAAATAAAAATGTTGTATGAGTAATTGTCATACATAAAATGATGAAGAGAATACGAATGACATATAATTGGTACAACCAATTCTAATACTATTTTTTATGTTAAACATAAGCTTCATGATTTAATTGAGGGTGAAAAATGTTAATACATGATCATATTTTATGTTGTTGAAAAAAATTATTCAGGAATAATATGGTTAAGAATAGTTAATGGTTTAAGAATGATGTTTTTTTATTTAAGTTTAAATGTATTTTTATTAAAGAATTATGGTATATTAATTAGGAAATATATAAGGATCATTTTGTAAAAACAAAATCAGTAAGCATTTTTAAAAATGTGTTCAATGGTATAGACGATTTAGAAAAGTGATTATATGGAAATGTGATATTTTATAGAAAAGATATTATTAATGGAGGATAACCCTTAATATGTTCTATATATTGTGATAATGATGTTGGGATGAAGAGTTGATAGAGCTAAATAAATTAATTTAGATAGTATTAGGGACCTTGGAACTGATTAATGATTTGTGGACAACATGGTTTATGTTTTCCTTGATGGATTTTAAACCATTATTGAATTTATTGAATATATTTAATAATATATGGTTTTATTCAAGTAATGAGGAAGTATGTTTATTTTAATTAGTTTATTATGGTAATTATTATTATTACCAAGTTTCATGAAAATATATAACTAATTTATTCACGTATTTGGTATGTGAAAAATATGAGTGGCCTTAGGATAATATAGGGATTAATATTTGTTTGATTACCCTAATTTTTAGACCATCATTATATGTTTTAAAATTTTCAGGTTCACGAGGTTATCGATTTATGGAATGTTTTAATTATATATTTTGATTCCTTTATGATATTAATGTATTACTATACCATATTAATACTTATGTTTATTAGATAACAGATGGTAAATTTTTTTTTGATGATATCTAGATTTAGAAGGAATGACTTATCATTCAATTATTTATCTTGTGACCTGTTAGTTTTCGACATAAAAACATCCATCTTCATTTCATGGAGTATGAGATGAAGTGGAAATTTGATCAAAGCATAACCAATGGATCAAATATTTATTTTGTTATAATGAAATTCTAAACTCAAGGTATATCATTCCATTTTAAATTTTTGACCATATCATAATTATAACATATTGAATGGTACTTCCATTTAACATCTCATAATTTCTTGTTTTGTTTTTTGTATCACTCATGATAAAGTACATACTCATTACATAAATTGTAATAAACTCAAATTTCATACATCTTGAGCATGATCATCCTTATAAGTAAAAACTGGTGTAGATTCTAGATCGTATAGATAAGTTCCTATGAAAAATTACTATTCAAATAGTCAATGTTTTGTGATGAAATAACCACTTGGGGAAGCTACTTGGGTAATTGAGGATGTAATGAGACAGAAGCGTCCTACGTTGTTGGGACTAAAGTGATGAATATCAAGGGAAAAAATTCAGTTTAATGGTGGTAGAATGTAGCACCTTGATATTTTTTGATGTATTTTATTTTTCAAATAAATTTTTTCTTTTGTATATTTTGGGTTTCCAGAAAAACCGAGTGTATATTTTCTTACATGAAACACCAAGTTTATCTTGTATTACACGTGATATTGAGTTTTAAAAAATTAAAATATATTATTATTATTATTATTCATACATTACCTCTATAACATAGATCCTAAAAATAGATATATTAATAGTAATAAATAATTTTTAATATTATGTATAATTGTAATATGTATAGAAAATATATTGATAAAAATGTACATAACTCTTAGAAAAGTATTTATATGTTTTGAAAATAATATGTTCTCAAAAAATATTTTTATTGCATTCAGTGAAAAAATAAAAAATGTAATTTTTACCAATTTTAGAAAGATTATCTGAAAAAATAAACTTCATATTTTAAATTTATATGTAAGAAATTTAAATTGGAGTGATGTTTTGAAAATTTTATAAAAATATAACTTTTTAGTGAATGGTAAAAAATAATGGCTTTTATTACGAATTTTATTTTCATTTAAAAGATTTTAAAAATTAAAAATTATTTTAATATGGTTTTAAAAGTAAAATTATTTCAATTATATAGAAATTAATCCAATTTATTACAATTTTATAGTTTTAATATTGAATTTTTATATAAAACCCATTTGAAAATTTGAATCATTCCTCTTTGTAAACTGTTTTTTCATCACCTCTGTAGGATAAATTATAAAATAAAATTTCTCCATTATGTAAATGAAAATTAGAAAAATGAATTAAATATTATGAATCCTAATTAATTAACAACATTATTCTATCAGCCTCGGATAATGAAAACCCACTGAAGGTGGTGTATGAAATAATTCTGGAATTTTTTTCAAACTATCAAACAATTCGTCATGTAATTAAAATAAGATGTAAAAACGTGATTTTCTCATTTTTCATATTACAAGGGAATCCTGGGAAATCATGTAGGAAGAAAAAGAAGAAGAGGAAGATAGTGCTGTGTGATGTGGATCTTGTTGGTGATAGGCACACATCTGGGAAGAGATCTCTATCTATGGTGAGGGTTGAGACTTTAAAGTGTCAAGATTACTCCATAGTGATGCGGCTTGGTATTGATATTTATGTTGGTAGGGTAATCCCAAATATAGAATGAGTTCTAGCCCTGAGGAAGATTCATATAAAGTTAGGATGGTGAAGAAAATAGGGACTAGTTCTGTCTCGGACATGAATGTGTAGGTGGAAACATCTTCTATTGAACATAGTGATGAAGGTATGAAAAATGGAACAATAATTGAAGATGATGTCCAGAAACCATAGGGTGCATTAAAGGATTCTGTTACATGGTCTCATTTGGAGAAAGGATGCATGCATCTGGTTAACTATGACTATTCTATCCTTCCAGACGATATTCTCGATCAAAATGATGCCCCACAAAATGTTGATTGTCTTTAGGAAAGTCATATAATATTTCATTCCTCTGGAATATTTTAGAAATGGTGACACTTTTCTAATAATGAATGGTCAAATATCAGCATCCCTATCAAGAGGATGGATTCTTGGACACTCTAAAGGAAATATCCAGCGACGGTTAGGAATTAGTTAAGGATGCATTATTACCTAGAAAAGGTCAAGAAGATGACAGTGAGGGCTTCACTCCTTCTCCCCCGAAGAGAAGACTAAGGAATGAGTACACAAACCCTCCTTGAACTGTTTCTACCCAACCATCTTCTAAGTTGTCAGGTAAGGTCAATACACATATTCTTAAGATCTTAAAATAGGGTAATCTTCAATATAAATGGGAAACTATGGATGATTTAGATTATATAAATGACATATATTATAATGATCTGTAATTTTCCTCTTGACGGAAGATGGCACATCCCACTGTCTGGCCCCACCCATCTCCCTGGTATTATTTCTTTTATCATTAATAAATGGTAATAATCTAATATTCTTGACATTTGTTTTTAGTATATTAACTAATATGGTCAGCATAATGTATCACCACAAATAATAGTAAGAGAAATAAAAATTAGTTACAACTGTTAAGGTTAAAACAAGTTTACCAAGGGTTAAAATAAAAAAGATAGGTGCTAAAATGACCTATAAAATTTTCCAAAAACCATTAAATGGTCATATTTCAAAATAATCATCTCTAATTTAAAATAATGTTCCATTTTGGATCCTTTCGGTATGTGAAAAACTCGGGGACAACTTTTTTCCTTTAAAAATTAGCAGTGTGCCACTCACGTAACTTATAAAAGGCCACCCATATCCTCTCCTCTTAAAACGTCTAAATCCAATTGGTTTAGATAATACCTACCCAAATAACCCTTCTTACTTCCCTCAAATACTCATAAAAGCCTTTTTTTTAGAAATCCAACCTAAGAAGGCTATTGGTGAAAAAAATATGTTTTCTGATGAATGGTAACATCGCCAACAATGGGATTTATTTTCTTTCTTCCTCCACCTACATTTTTGGGAAAATTACGCATGGTGTAATATCATTTTTTATGGGTTTAGTTTTTTTAAAAAAATTATTTCCAAAAACATTTTATTATAGTTTCTTTCAATGAAGATGTTTTGAAATCGCATAGTTTCATAGTGTTTTGTAAATTTTTAGGACTCAAAATCAGGATTTGTTTTATGGAAAAGGAACGATTTATGAATATAATTTATGGATAAACACAAATAATATAAAGGATTTCACAGAACAAATTTTTTTAAATGGATTTCATATACTAAAATGCATCTAAAATCATTCCTATATTGAAAAGATTATATGATAGTTTCCATATCTCACAAGAAGTCGTCATTTGAAAAGAAAAGAGATGAATTAAAAAACAAAATAGAGGTTAGTTAAGGGGAACATAATTATTTCATGTAAAATGTGGTGAATTTAAGGCCACCAAAAATAGATCATCATTTTTGGAGAGAGATAGTGTTTTAAGGGGAACTGAAAAATAACAACAGTTTTATGTATTCAGCATAAGAAGTTTAGTACACGGTGACAACTAATTCATAAAGGAGTTTATGGTAAATATGATTAGTAGTTTTTTTGGATTTTTATTCCCATATAAAGGTCCCCCAATTAAATTATCGTAGATAAAATTAAATTAGAAAATATTTTTACTGGATGAATTCATCTAGTTTGAAAGTGGTTTACAAAGGAGGTATTCTGTCAAGGAGGGGGTTCACAAAGGAAACAGTTCTCAAAGTCATAACTTGGGAAGGAGGATTTCCATAAATAAAGACCAGTTTGTTGAAGGTGATTATGGGTTACTTTAGTCCATAATGAAAAAGGGGATCATGAATAACCTAAAATATGTAGTTCAATGTAGTTTGCGTGGGGATTAATGCGATTTAAAAAGGAACTGAAATAGGTTATGAAAGGTCTATCCACAAAAAATGAGATGTGGGGATGTGTACATCATCTTTCAAGTGAAAAAAGAGATCAATGGAACACTCATTTTTTAATATTTTATTAGGTGTTTCAAAACAACAGAACAATCATCTGAAGATGTAGTGAGAACACTTCAGTTGAGAGAGAGTAGGGAGCTTTCAAATTTTAATTGGTAGTAATCATGGAGATACAATGAGTTAGATCCAAACCCTATATTGGTAGAAATATTTATTTGATTTGGTATATAATAAAATTTCATTTTTGATGATCCATTAACATATCCTAGTGAGGGAGAACCAGGTAAACATAATGCGGCCTATTCATGTTTTAATTCTTGTTTGAATCCATGCTATGGGAAGAAGAGAGAAGATTGTTTTGTTTAATATGGAAACAAAATCTGAAGAGACATTTATTTTAATCGTTATTACCCTTAATCACACCCTCCCATGTAATTTATCCTAGTTCAGATAACAATTTTTATTAAAGTGAAAGGTTAAAATATAGTGGTTCTCGTTGAGGAGAAGAAGTGGAAACTGTTAATAAAAAAAGGATTCTGATATTAGATGGAAACAATTTTCCACTATGGAAGAATCATATGAAACACTAATTTTGATCATTGGGAATGTATGTATTTACAACATCAATGCATGGAATTTCATCTACTATGGAATGTGATGTTTTATCAGATACATAACATATAGTTTGATGCTGATGCCAAAGGAATCAATTCATTATGGGGATCCTTGTCAAACACAATTTATATAAATGTGACGTCATGTAAGTCATCACATTATTTAGGGGAAAATATTAAAAATATATATAAAGACCATTAAAATGTAAGATAATCAAATTATATTTTTTAATTGAACTAATATGAGCACTTTAAAATACACCCCAATGAGTCGTTAGATTCATTATTTGGTTAGGTGAATTTTACCGTGGAATACATTCATGGTATGGAGAAATTATTAATGATGTGAATATTTTTATGCACATCATGAGAGGAGTCCCACCTTGATTCAATGAAATTTTATCTATATAGTAGGACCAAGATCATATGGAACTATCATTGGATAGCTTATACAGTGCTCTTATCTCATACGAGATGAAAAATAATGACAAAAATGGTGTGGTAAAGGGGATGTACAATGAAGTCACATTCAAGGATTTGGGGAAGCTCACTATTTAATATAGTATTGATAAAGACAATGTGGATGAGGTCATGAAATTTCTGTACTCAAATATTTAATAGGAAAAGAAAAGTTGAAAAATAAATATTAAATTTCATGCATTAGTTGTGTTAATATTGGACATATTATGACAAAGTGTGTTAAGAATTTTCAAGATAACACATATCATGTTGATGAAATTCATGGGAATAAGTATTCAACCAATGTGAAAGGATGAATAAGTGCCAAGAGAATTTTTTCAAAAATTGGAATCCACTTTCAAAATAAGATGACAGTTCAGAATAATATAAGGTAGGAGAGTTGGTGGACTGTAAGGATCAAGAAGCAAATGATATGGTTGAAGTTGTTAGAAATTCCCAAACAAGGGAAGAAATAAATAGTAATGAAGTAGAATTAAAAGAAATATTTTAACTTTAGACTAAATGAGATTATTTTATTGAAGATATAAATATTTGGAGAGAGAAAACCATGAAATCCAATAGGGTGTTTAATGAAGACAAACTCTATATACAACACCATTCTGAGCTAGATGCTAAAATTTAATGGATTAAATTTTAAAATATGTAATACTCATAGAATATCATTGTGTAAAAGATGAATATTGATGAAGATACCATAATTTTCAAGATTTTGTCCAATATAATAAAATATTTAGTCTAACACATCATAGCACATGAGGAGGAGGAGGTTAAAAGTATCTCAAAAAAGGTAAATGATAGGAGAAACAATCGAAATGGATTAAGTAGGATATAAATTCTACAAAAAAAAGGAAATATATAATTCAGAGTTGTTGTCAAACAATCAGTTGAATATACAGTAAAGAAAATGATATATCAATAAGATCAGGTTAGTATGGTGCTTTATCAAAAACAAAATGTAGAAAAGGTTGAAGATAGATTGTAATAGCTCAAACATCTCAGGTCCATTACTCTGTGAAAATATGGTGTTTGAGGTGTTTCAGGAGGTCACAGTGACTTATCCCCCATAATTTTCCAAATTTCGATTTTTTTGAACAGTTCCATCAGTGAATAGTTCTATTGGTAACCTCTAACAGTAACCTATCTTTCCTTTTCAAAATTTCCAATTTTGTGGAAATTTCCATCATTGATTAGTTTTATCAGTAACCTCTTATGGTAACTTCTATTTCCTTTGCCAAATTTCCAATTATGTGAACAGTTCCATCAGTGAATAATTCTATCTGTAACCCCTATCGGTAACCTCTATCGGTAACCTATAACGGTAGGTGAATGGTATTCTATCTGTGATGTTCAGTGAACAGTGTTCCATTAGTGAGGTTCATTGAAAAGTGTTCTCTTAGTGAGGATTTTGTGAAGAATGTTCTCTCAGTGAGAATTCATTGAACAGTTCTCTATCAATGAGGTTCAATGAATAGTGTTATATCGGTGAGGATTTAGTGAATAATGTTCTATCAGTGAGGTTTAGTGAACAATGTTCTATCAGTGAGGATTTAGTGAACAGTGTTCTATTAGTGAGGATTTAGTGAACAGTGTTCTATTAGTGAGGTTCAGTGAAAAGTGTTCTATCAGTGAGGATTTAGTGAACAATGTTCTTTTAGTGAGGATTTAGGGAACTATGTTCTGTGAGTGAGGATTAGTGAATAGTGTTCTATTAGTGAGGATTTAGTGAACAATGTTCTATTAGTGAGGATTTTGTGAACAGTGTTCTATCATTGAGGTTTGGTGAACAGTTAAACCAGTGAGGTTCTAACAGCGAACTTCTAATAGAGGACTTCTAACAGGAGACTTCTAACAGGGAACTTCTAACAACAGACTTCTAACAGTGGACTTCTTACAGCGGACTTCTAACAACGATCATCTAACAGTGGACTTCTAACAATGGACATCTAACAAAAGACTTCTAACAGTGGACTTCTAAGAGAGGACCTCTAACATGGGAGTTCTAACATTAGACTTCTAACAGTGGACTTCTAACAGTGGACTTTTAATAGCGGACTTCTAATTGCGGACTTCTGACAGTGGAATTCTATCAGCATACTTATAACAGCAGACTTCTAACAGGGGACTTCTAATAGCAGACTTCTAATAGAAGACTTCTAATAGCAGACTTCTAAGAGTAGACTTCTAACAATGGACTTTGATCAGTGTTTCCAACTTCGTATAGTTTCACCCCATTGAAGTTTCCTTTAACATAAAATGCATTTATATCCTCGTTTTAAGTACTGTAAGGCTGATTCAAAGGACATAAATCCTATATTAATTATTCCGATGGATCGAGATGTTTTTACTTGGTCAAACCACGTGGGTTAATGTGATCTGCTTTTAATGGGGAATTGAGTGTATCTTAAACCGTCACCCAATTAAATCATCAAATGGGACAAGATATCTTCATCCCTTGTTATTCCTCTTTGTTCTCAGCTATGAGACACTAGAACCTTTCAATCCTTCCCATAGGAGTTGCACAATCAAACTTTACTCCTCGGATTGGTTACACTCTATTTTGATGCAACCGAGCTCTATCGGTCAATCATCGCTATAAGGTAAATTTTATAGTCATTCCTTTGAGTATCATCTCTTCTTGTTTCTCCTTTCCATGTTATATCATGTAATCTCCATGCTTCTAATGGGGTTTTTCTTGGGGTGTGGTTGGTGCTGTCATACCGCGGCATCCTCAGGTGGATGCAGTTTTTGCAAGAGGAGGATCTTGACCCGTTGTGTGAATAAAGAACATGAAGAACTATTTGAGGTAGGGGATTCATTGCTTCTCTTTTCTTTTATGTGAAACTATATTGTTAGCATGTTTTATCCCACTTTACCACAATGAAATTTACATAATAATTATATTAATTGGATAAATAAATTGATATCGATCATATGTTATTGCCTCATGTTTTGTTAGATAGTGTGATATCTATGCTTGCATTGATTAGCAGTTCGTTCTTGATGGAAATCAGCAAATAACGTAAATTGGGAATAATTGATAATTTTTTGGCCAAAGATAAAGAGGTATGTAAAATAATCTGGTTCTAGTTGTAGTTTTATGTTAATCAAATTGACATAGTAAGTATGTCTAATTATTTGTGATAGATTACTTATTAGGTTTCCCGAAGGTGGAACATACGAACAACAAATATGTTAATTCAATATTTCTTAAAGAACTGATTGTTTAATAATTCCTTAAGGGGTTCTGCGTTACCCTCTTGATTGTTAAAGGGCCAAGAGCCCAATTAATGTGGTGTTTTATTTCCTGCTTCTTGTGCAGTGTTGTGATCCTGGAGGGCTGTTGTGCTATGTGGGGGCATGGAGACATTTGGTTGTGGGAGAAGATGCCACCTAGAGTGGGTAGATGTATCTGTTTATGCATGTGGGTGTTGGGGAGGATGCTAGAGATAATGGAATGGGATGGATGTGATTGTTGGATGCTTGGTAATTTTGATTGGTAGATTATATGCTTTACTTTTCCCCAATACTCAAGGTAGCTGGTCTTACTTACCATTCTTCCGAGAGAGTAAAATACACGTGGGATATTCTATATGCTTTCCGTGTTTAGATTCTCAAGGAAGGATGGGTATATGCTCGTGATATAAGCGGAAAATTCTCGATGGGTAGTGCATCTACTAACCATGTTGAGCCCCCTTGTGTTTAGTAGCATATAATGTTTTTTCTAGAATGCCTGGGAATGTGGGGAAGTATTTCTATAATGAATAAATGGTGTTAACCCATGGGGATGGAGATGCAGGAACATAATGATGAGGTTGTAATTATTTAAGGAACAATTGACATTGGGTGTGATGCTAATGAAATTTAATCTGGAATTGTTCATGGTTAATTAACATTTAGAGAATTAATTAATGTAAAGTGGAACAGATAAAAATGGAATGATGTAATCTAATAAAGCTCTTTAAATGGTTGTGTTCTTATAGGATAGCTAGTCTTAGAAGTAGCATCCTGGAGTCTGAGAGACGTTAGCTGCAGTAGTTTCTACGACTAGGTTATGCCCATAGTCTGGTTGTGAGTTATAATATATTATGTACTTTTTTGTTTCTATACGCTACTCGACCCTATGAGTAAAGGAAAGTAACACCCTGGGGATTCTATGCCCTGGGGGGTGTTTTCTACCAACATTCCGGTGGGAGGATGGATGGATGACTACCCCATTTGGCCCTGCTCACTTCTCTTGATAGTTATTTGTGTTGTTAGGCACATTGGAGAGTTTTCCTCATATATGTGTGTAGAGGGCTATAATGGCATGTGGTTATTCACACACATATATTCTGGATATAGTTTTCTATGGAATACAATAGGTGTAACGTGTATAGGCTGTGATGGCTTGTGGATCCTTACTCGGTGTATGGGCTGTAATGGCTTTAGGAATAATACCCGACGTATGATACATGTTATGTGAGTCGTGGTGGATTATGGAAACTACCTGGTTACTTTGGTGTGTGGTTGTGGTGGTGTTTTTTCATGAGGTTCATATTGTGGTGCTTCGCCCAGGTCTCTACGGGCAAGCCTTTTTGGAGAGAGATGCTTAGGATGTGCGATGTTTTGGAAAAGCGGAAAACCAATGGGGAAGTAGTAGCCGTGTACCCTTGATATTCATTATTATATGATATATTATTGTATGCGTTACTTGGGGAGTGTAGCCTTGGTGAGGTTGGGAACATAGTATACCTATTTAGGTGATGAGTTAGTTTCACTTGTTGTTCCCTATGCTTTAGCATGCTTTCTCTACTCTGGAACGAGAGGCTTTAGGGAGGATCCTACTGAGTATACTGTTATACTCACCCTATGTATATATAAACTGTTTTTCAGGTCACTTGTTGCCGGTTGAAGATCAGGCTTGTGTTTACTAGCTTGTGGTTGCAGGAGTTGTTCGGGCTTGTGGTTGCTGCAATTTTTACTTTCTTTTGGGTACTTGTAGTTTTACCCTTAAGTTGTAGTACTTTTTCATGGCATTACATATGTGCAATTGGGTTTCTTTTATATTACAGTTTAGAGTTGGAGTTGATTGGTTTCTATCTTATCTCTCTCTTCCACATGTGTTCTCTTAGAGGGTAATGCCTCCCATTTGTGTGTTTATTATACCCTTGGTGCTAGTCGCCATCCCAGGGCCTACTAGTGTTGGGACTCGGGGGTCATTATCTCACTTTTCACATTGTTGACCAAGGAGGGGTACACTTTGTGGGTTGGGGGTCATGACAGAGTGTTATTCGAGGTCTACTTGTTGGATAGGATGGATTTTGGATTTTGGCACAGTTGAGGTAGTATGGGTTGGTAGGGAAATAATTTCATTCATGTTTAGAAAGTGAGGTAAAAAATGGAGACAGGCTGAGACATACATGTTTAGGTCCCCCTATGATCTGAGGTACATACCTTTATGTTTACAATGGCTACTAAACAAGGTGATTCTAGTGGCACGGAAGAGACCTAGGAAAGGATCATGCATAATTATTCTTTGTGACACTGTTTGAATTGGTACACCGTGGGATAGGTTGACCTAAAGTGATTAAATGAAAACAATTAATTAATTAATGTTGAGTCTTCCATATTCCATGTTTAGGAGCTCTAACGGTTGTTATTTTATAGGTATTTCTCTAGTTCAACATCTTCATCAGGTTTGTGAAGAAAATGTCTAGTAGGCTGTTCCAGCAGATCGCCACAGGGTAGAGGTTGAAGATAAAGACACTTGGAAGAAGACACTCTGAGAGATTCAGAGCCAGAGTCAGGATAATTATGAGGGATATTTTTCAGATGCAGTTATATAAGACTGGTTAGAGGAGGTCGAGATCAGCTTTAGTTCGATTCGTGCTCATAAAGAGCACTGGGTTTCCTTTATTGTGACAATTCTGCGTGGATCAGCGAGGCAGTGGTGGTTCTTGTTCTTGAGGGATCATGAGGAGTCAGTGATCTCATTAGAGGAGTTCCGAGACAGGTTTGGAGTCGAGTTTCGTTCTTCACCTGCGAAGGGGTCTAGTTTCCATGAGCTTCTTACCCTTCTATAGGGGAGCTTCAGTGTTTGAGTGTTTGGAATCCGTTTCATGAACCTTTTACGATATTCTTCAGACCAGTTGCCAGATGAGGAGTCTAGGGCGAGACATTTCGAGGAGGCTTTGCGTCCAGAGATCCTGAGCCAAGTTACACCATTTATGCTAAAAACATATCGTGAGTTACTGGAGAGAGAAGAGTTTGTCAAGACGAATTTGTCCATGACCGGATAATCATGAGAGGGGAATTTGCATGATTCCTCCCGAAGTAGAGATGTGGTCCAGGGTTCTCAGTTTTTAGGGAAGAAGTGTTTTCGTTCAGCCGGGGGTAGGTCTCAACCCTTCACATGTCATTTCAGGAGAGGAAAAAACTCTCAGGCCTATTCCAAGGGATCAGACACTTGTTTTTCTTGTGGTGGTCATGATCATCAGTAGCGGGAGAGCCCGACCTTTCAGAGAAGCCATCATGCACTAGGCGATACGCTCTAGGTTCCTCCATTGAGACAGTTCCAGCCAAGGCAGAAACAGTAGGTTGCACTAGCTTTAGATCAGCAGAGGGTAGATGGGGCAGGTATAGGACTACCCCATGAGACTCCTCATCCTTAGAGAGCATATTTCGGCCATGGTGGATGTCATCATCTGGGTCCGATAGGCCGTGGCAGAGGTCATGGTCAGCTTCGTGCTCAAGCTTTTCCAGCTCCAGGCAAGCCAGACATCGTTCGAGGTACCCTATGATTGTTTTCTACCTTGGTGTATGCCTTATTTGATTTAAGAGCGACACACTCCTTCATATCACCTACCCTTGTCCATGCTTTGGGACTTGAGGTAGAGAGGCTTCCAATGCCCTTGGCATTGACTACACCAATTTGAGGTCGAGCTGACTTGTTTGAAGCATGTAGAGATTGTGAGCTTGTGTTGGTGCAACACTGCTCTTGGGGAGATTTCCTATATTTACGAATACAACCATATGATTTCATCCTCAACATGTATTGGTTGTATTCGATGCAGGCTATCGTGGATTTCTTTAGGAAGGAGGTTGTCTTAATTATTGTGGATGGAGAGCAAGTGGTGTTTGGTGGTGAGCGAGATCCTCAGATGGGTTATTGGAATGTTCCATCCTTATCATCCATCATGGCTGAGATGATGCTGAGTTCTTCATAGGTTCTGTAGTTGGCGTTTTCTAGGGTTGTAGACGAGTACCCAGATGTCCTTCCAGAAGAGGTTTTAGGAATACCCCCTCGATGAGAGATCGAGTTTGGGATCGAGATATAGCCAAGAGCGTCTCCTATATCTGTGTCTCCATATAGGTTGACCCCTTCTATGTTACGAGAGATACAAATAAAACTTGATGGTCTATTATAGTTCGGTTTTATTCGGCCAAGTGTTCCACAATGGGGTGCACCCATTTGGTTCGTGAAAAAGGCTAACGGTAGTTTGCGGTTGTGTGTCAATTATTGTCGCTTGAACAAAGTGACAATAAAGAATCCTTATCCTCTTCCATGGATTGATGATTTATTCAATCAACTAAAAGGTGAAAGTTGGTACTCAAAGATCAACTTGCGGTCGAGATATCATTAGATGTGGGTGAAGGATGAGGATATCCTGAAGACTGCTTTCCGTTGTCGTCATGGGCATTATGAGTTTGTTGTAATGCCCTTTGGTGTGACGATTGATTCAGTTGTATTCACAGGATTGATGAATTTTGTGTTTCGTGAGTTCCTAGACAAGTTCGTGTTAGTTTACATCGACGAAATCCTTGTGTACTACACATCTGAAGAGGAGCATGCATAGCATCTACAAGTCGTTTTGGGAGTTCTTTTCCAACATCAGCTGTTTGAGAAGTTGTCAAAGTGTGAGTTTTTGGATTGAGAATCCCATTTCATGGGGCATGTTGTGTCCCAACAGGGAGTAGCTGTGGATCCATCAAAGATAGAAGTAGTTGTGTCTTGGGCAGTCCCCAAGACAGTGTCAGAGGTTCAAAGTTTCCTTGGTCTCGCAGGCTACTATAGGAGGTTCGTAGCCAATTTCTCACGAGTTGCGACTCCGTTTAAATATTTCACTAGAAAGGATCATGCATTCATATGGACTGATCAATGTCAGGCTGATTTCGAGTATCTAAAGGAGAAGTTAGTAAGTGCTCCAGTCCTTTTTCTTCCAACTGTGGGAGTTCAGTTTGATGTTTTATATGATGCATCACATCCGAGGTTGGGCTGTGTTCTCATGCAGTAGAGGTCAGTTGTTTCATATGGGTCTCGGTAGTTGCGTCCCCATGAATGCAACTATGCCACCCATGATCTTGAGTTGGCAGCCGCGGTGTGTGCTCAGAAGTTGTGAATACATTACCTCATTGGTGAGCACTTTTTGGTTTTCATTGATCATAAGAGTTTGAGGTATTTTTTCTCCCAGCGTGACATGAACTTACGACAACATCTATGGATAGAGTTATTACATGAATATTACTTTGAAATATCATATACACCTACAAAAGGGAATGTTGTAGCAGATGCGCTAAGCCGAAAGTCACGTAGTGATGTTGTGCATGAATTCGGTGATTCCTGGAGAGTGATATAAGAACTGTCAGCATTGCATCTTGATATGGAAGAAGTTGGGGGTAGAGGTTGTCTTTTTAGATGATGGTACAATCATCTCTGATGTAGAAGGTGGAAGAGTCCCAGTTGGGAGATCTAGAGGTGGAGGTCTAGAGAGACCGAGTTGTTTGTGGCGAAGCCCCTGATGGTTGGTCAGAGGATGAACAAAACTGAGTGTTGTATCATGGAAGGATTTTTGTTCCCTTGACAATGCACGAGACGGTTCTCAGAGAGTTCCATAGTTCTCCTTTAGCAGTACATCCTAGCATGAAAAATATGTACTGATCCTTGAAGAGCTAGTTTTGGTGGCCTGGGATGAAGTGTGTGGTTGCGGAGTTTGTGTCTCGATGTTTAGTCTACCAGAAGGTGAAGGTCGAACACCATGTTCCTGGTGGTCTTCTCTAGCCATTATATATTACTTAGTGGATGTGGGAGGACATCTCAGTGGAGTTTATTACTAGTTTACCTCAATCTCCAAGAGGACATGATTCTATTTGGGTGGTAGAGGACCATTTAAAAAAATCGGCCCACTTCATATCAATCAAAGAGTCAAGCTCGGTGGATGTTTTGTTGAGAAAGTATCTAGAGGAGGTGGTTAGACTTCATGGAGTCCCTATGACGTTCATTTCTGATCAAGATCCTCATTTTACCTCCAGGGTGTGTAGAGGTCTCCAACATGCTTTCAGTTCTCAACTATGCCTTAGCACTGCTTTTCATCCTCAAACGGATACTCAGACATAGTGAACCATCCAGACTCTTGAAGACATGTTACGCTCTTGTGTTCATGATTTTGGAGGTTCAAGGATGAGGCAATTAACCTTTGTGGAGTTTGCTTACAATAATAGTTTTCACTCCACCATCGGTATGGCCCCGTTTGAAGACATGTATGGCTGACCTTGCCGTACTCCGTTGTGTTAGACTAGGATCAGAGAGTCCGCAATTCTTGGACCAGAACTAGTGCTGAATACAATAGAGATGGTTCAGGTGATCTATGAGGGGATGAAGAAAATTCCAGATCGTCAGAAATCTTATGTTGATTAAATAAGGAGGCCCTTAGAGTTTAATGTCGGGGATCATGTGTTTCTGAAGGTGACTCCCTGTTGTGGGAAGTGAAGGATTGGTCATGGAAGTAAGATTTATCCTCGGTTTGTTGGGCCTTTCGAGGTGTTAGATTGTATTGGAGTCATGGAGTATCGAGTAGAACATACCCCACATATGAGTCAGATACATGATGTTTTATATGTATCATATCTCCATCGTTATCTTCATGATGACTCTAACATCATTGATTGTGGAGAGATTGATGTTGATGATGATGCAACCTTTGAGGAGTGGCCTGTGGAGATCCAAGACCGCAAGGAGAAGGTGTTGCGCAAGCATTATATCCCCTTAGTTCATTTCTTGTGGTGACACAGTAGAATAGAGGGGAGTACCTGGGAACGTGAGTCACATATACATGATCAGTACCCAGAGGTGTTTGATGTTTAACTCTTTTCATGTAATGATGTTCCGTTTGTGGTTAGACCTTTTATGTTTTATTTATGAATTTCTATTTGTGATTTTGTGGCTTTCTCTCTTTTGAGAGGTATCTCAATGGGTGGTTTTTCAGACCCCATTTGTTTGTCTCTTTAGGTTGTTTTTTAATTCTCGAGGACGATAATGTATCGAGAGGTATTTGATGTAATGGCTTGGACCTCTTCGGTCCATTACTTTGTGAAAAAATGGTGTTTGAGGTGTTTTGGGAGGTCAAGGTGACTTATCCCCAATAATTTTTCAAATTTCCAATTTTGTGAACAGTTTTATCAGTGAACAGTTCTATCGGTAACCTCTAATGGTAACCTCTCTTTCCTTTTCCAAATTTCAATTTTTGTGAATAGTTCCATTACTGAACAGTTCTATCGGTAACCTTTAATGGTAACCTCTCTTTCCTTTTTGAAATTCCCAATTCTCTGAACAGTTCTATTAGGGAATAGTTTTATCAGTAACCCCTAACGGTAACCTCTATTAGTAAACTATAATGGTAGGTGAACAATGTTCTATCTGTGATGTTCAATGAACAATGTTCTATCAGTGAGGTTCAGTAAATAGTGTTCTATCGGTGAGGTTCAGTGAACAGTGTTCTATCAGTGAGGATTTAGTAAACAGTGTTCTATCAGTGAGGATTCAGTGAACAGTGTTCTATCAGTGTGGATTCACTGAACACTATTCTATCAGTGAGGTTTAGTGAATAGTGTTTTATCAGTGAGGATTTAGTGAACAATGTTCTATCAGTGAGGTTTAGTGAACAATGTTCTATTAGTGAGTATTTAGTTAATAGTGTTCTATCAGTGAGGAATTAGATAACAATGTTCTATCAATGAGGTTCAGTTAAAATTGTTCTATCAGTGAGGATTTAGTGAACAGAGTTCTATCAGTGAGGATTTAGTGAATAGTGTTCTATCATTGTGATTCAGTGAAAAATGTTCTATCAGTGAGGATTGATTGAACACTGTTATATTAGTGAGGATTCAGTGAAAATTGATCTTTCAGTGAGTTTTTGTGAATGGTTCTACCAGTGAGGTTCTATCAACGGGCTTCTAACAGCAGACTTCTAAAAGCAGACTTCTAACAGCAGACTTCTAACAGCAGACTTCTAATAGCGGACTTCTAACAGTGGACTTCTAACAGCGGAATTCTAACAATAGACTTCTAACAGTAGAGTTCTAACAGTGGACTTCTAACAGATTAATTATAACAGTGGACTTCTAATATAGGACTTCTAACAATGGACTTCGAATTGTGGACTTCTAACAGTGGACTTCTAGCAGTGGACTTCTAACTGTGCACTTCTAACAATTCTCTTTGAACAGTGTTTCCTACTTCCTACAGTTTCACACCTTTGAATTTTCCTTTAACGTAAAATGCATTTAAAGCATCTTTTTAAGGGATCTAAGGCTGATTCAAAGGCCATAAATCCTACATTAAATATTCCTATGGATCTATATGTTTTCACTTGTTCAAAACGTGTGAGTTAATGCGATCTACTTTTAATGGGGAATTAAGCGTATCTTAAACCGTCCACCAATTAATTCATTTAAAGGGACAATATATCTTCTTCTGTTTTTCTTCCTCTTTGTTCTCAGCTATGATACACTATAACCTTTCAATCCTTCCCGTAGGAGTTGAACAATCAAACTTTACTTCTCTGATTGGTTCAACTCTATTTTTATGCAACCGAGCTATATCAGTCAATCATCGATATAAGGTATGTTTTATAGTCGTTCCTTTGGGGATAATCTCCTCATGTTTCTCCGTTCCATGTTATAGCATGTAATCTCCAATCTTCTAATGGGGTTTTTCTTGAGGTTTGGTTGGTGCTGTCGTACCGTGGCATCCTCGGGTGGATGCATTTGTCGCGAGAGGAGGATCATGACCCATTGTGTGGATAAATAATGTGAAGAACTGTTTGAAGTAGGGGATTTGTTGCTTCTCTTTTCATTTATGTGCAATTGTATTGTTATCATTCTTTATCCCATTGGACCACTATGGAAATGACATAATAATTATTTTAACTGGATAAATAAATTGATATCGATCGTATGTTATTGCCTCATCTTTTTCTAGATAGTGTGATATCTATGCTTAATTTGATTAGTAGTTCTTTCTTGATGCAAACCAGTAAATAACATAGATTGTGAATAATTGATAATTGTTTGGCTAAAGATAAATAGGCATGTAAACGAATTTGGTTCTAGTTGTAATTTGATGTTAATCAAATTGGACCGGTAGGCATGTCTAATTATTTGTAATAGCTTACTGATTAGTTTTCCCAAATTTGGAACCTACGAACAAAAAATCTGTTAATTCAATATTGATTAATGAAATGATTGCTTGATAATAAATTAAGGGGTTCTGAGTTACCCTCTTGATTGTTAAAGGGACAAGATCCCAATTAGTGTGGTGTTTTTTTCCTGCTGCTTGTGTTGTGTTGTGATCTTGGATGACTGTTGTGATATATGGGGGCGTGGAGGCTTTTGGTTGTGGAAGTAGATGACTCCTAGAGTGGCGAGATGCATCAGTTTTTGCATGTGGGTGTCGGGGAGGACACCAGGGATAATGGAATGGGATGGATGTGATTGTTGCATGTTTGTTGATGCTCCTTTTGTCACAGAATCTAAAGATCGGAAATGGGGAATATCATAGCTCAAAGTGATTCAACCTTTGGACAAATATCAAAAATTGACAAAGGAAGGAATAAGAGAAGATTTCCCATAAGTCGTGCAAGTTACCTCATAGTCGCTCAAGTCCACTTGCGCGACACATTATGGTCGCACAAGTGACTTACACGAACTAAGTGATAACCGCCCGGGGTCTTCTATTGCCTATAAATAGACCCTGTGGGACCCCCATTTGAGGAGGATTTTTTTTTCCAAAAACTCAGATTTGAGATCTCGGCACCCTAGTCTCTTCTCAAAGCTTCTGAAACACTTCTATGGTAATTTATTACCTTGAAGGGAAGATCTAAAGAGGGGGAGGAAGTCCTAAGTGTTGAAACTCATCAACACTTGCGCGCCGGAGTGGCCAGCCCCTAAGGGAAAAGGCCACACTTGCGCGCTGCCTTACTCCTTCAATAGAACTTGCGCGCCCCTCTTCTGGAAGAACCTCAAGAGGATTATAAAGGATTTAATCAAGAGTATCTCAAGTATTACCCTGCTGGTTAACTGTCGCGCAAGTACACCATGTGTTGCACAGACATACCTGCGCGACCCGGACTTGCACGCCCACGCAGTACCTGCGTGCCTGCCAGGACTTGCACGCCTCAACCTTTTTGGGTGCCCTTCTTTCCCATTTCACCCCTCTTAAGCCATTACACCTCTCCTATTCATGATTCAATCTTCAAGACACTCTTCAAATCCATTTATGGCATGATTTCTTGATATTTGATTCCTTAACTGAAAGAAACTCTGTAGAATATCTCTCAAAACCTAGTGATTTACACATCTTTATGTCACTAAAGATTGAGATTTCATTCATTCAACCTCATCCTTTAAGATGAGAGAACTCAATCAACCTGGTCCTCTTTTTCAGGAGTAAGTCCTAGTCATAATTCTTAACATGGGATTCCACTTTAGCAGTAAGCCCCAATTCTTAAAATTCCCAAATCTGGGTATCCTCCTTAGGAGTAAGCCCCAGTCCCCAAATCTAGGCATCCTCCTCCGGAGTAAGCCCCAAACCTTAATTCCCATAACCTGGGCCTCCTTTTCAGGAATAAGCCCTACTCATAATTCTCAAATCTAGGCATCCTCTTTAGGATTAAGCCCCAAGTCCTCATTAACATGGGCCTCCTTTTCAGGAATAATCCCCAGTCCCCAAATTTGGGCATCCTCTTCAGGAGTAAGCCCCAAATCCCTTAATTTTTCAAGTCTCTTAACCTAGGCCTCCTTTTCAAGAGTAAGCCCCAGTCTTAATTTCTCTTAACCAGTCCTAATTTACCTTTGATCTGGGATTCCTTCTCAGGAGTAAAACCCCAATCATAAGTCCTCTCGTAATTTGGGCCTCCTTTTCAAGAGTAAGCCCCAAGTTAGAGTATTCAAAATCTCCATGAAGCACATATACCTTTATGGACCATGTTCGTGGATTTATTCCTTAAAGTAAATCCTAACCTTCATTTATATGGGCAGTCATACATACGTAAGTCCCACCTTATTTCTTATGATTGCATCTTTCATGGAACAATTGTCTGATTTTTACCAATACCTCTTGTTTCTCACACCGAGCATGACTCACGTGGGCTTAGAGTGTAAAAGTAATTATGACATCCTTCTTTAAGCCATCAGTCATAAACATCATACTACCTTACACGAACTACATGGGTTCTGATTCCTTTTCTAAACAAAGGATATCTAGGAAGCCCATCTGCAGGTTTGATCTGAACTCTAAAATAATTCATGTCCTTCTGAATGACAATAAACTTCATGTGCCCCACTGAGTGTCTTTAAAACTAGTATGGTCATCATAAGGACCAAGAGACTTTTACGTATCAAAGGATACCATTGAATAAGAATATCTAAAAAATACAGATGATTCTCTATCAATGAAGAACCTTGAATACATAAAAAAGATACTCTAAATTTCCTACATATAGATCATTGATTGTCAGATTTGAAGGAAAGCTCATTTTATACTTGGTATGTAATAAGGATTCACGAACATAACTTAAATCTACAAAGAGAGTCTCGGAGTAGACAATAATTACCCTAAAAAAGGTGTGATGAGTCAGACCTCCCATCCTCTTGACCAATGCAAATTCCTAAGCCTCATCAGTCCACAAACTAATGAGCACCTACCTTTGGAAAGTAGGTCCGAATGGATGTGGAATCATTGGATGTTTCCGGTTCTATGAACAAACCCGTTAGAAACCGATCGGAATGTATGAACCTCCCATCAAAGGAGGTCATCCCTGGAATTCAAGGGAAAAAAATTGTAAACCTGAGGTGAATCCTTAACCATGTTAAAATGATGTTTTTTTTATTTTATTAGGCCCCTATTTAAAACTTAAATGAGAGGTCTAACAAAAACAATCATTGACATATGTGCTCATACAAAAGATGTATTGGCTGAATTTATCTCGATTACGTATGTTATATCAAACAGGCACTCTATTCCATGATCTTCTGTATTTCTAGAATGGCTTCTCTCAAGTTCACATCTGTGAATACAGCTGCTGCAAATGCCACTACTGCTACTCCTGGTGGATCATCGTCCGCTCTAAGGACTATATCACCTACTCAGCATCTTCAACGCTAGGTATCAAATGCACTGGTTAAGGAGTACCGTCAATATGGTACCATCCCAACTCTGGAGGCTTCCTGACAAGCTCTCCATGTAAATAACTCACATTGGTAGTCCGGAAAATGACAACTAGTGATCAAGAAGCAGGCGGTGCTGACTACCGTCTCCAACCGATTCGGGTCGTTATCCCCAGAACGCAATCACCATTCGCTCCCATATTCTGGGGAGGTGAATGAGCAGGTCCCTCAGGACCTTAATTCAAACAAATATGAGTCCTTCTTGAGGGCTCCCACCAACAATCGCCACCAGACTCGTGCAGAAGTGCACCCTCAATATGTTGAGGGTACCGACTCCAGGCGTTCGGCTCAGGTTCTCAAACCCGAGCAAGCAAGACGAACCACCAGAGGTGGAATCCGGTCAACAGTGAGAATGTTCTCATCTCTACCATCTCCGAAGAAGTCCACCAACCTATCTTGGTGGCAACCAACGAGCAGGAACATACACCTTCCCGTTTTAATTCCGCTGTCCAGCAGACTCATCTGGCAGCATCACGCCAATACCGCCAGGAAATTCTGGCAGAGTACTATAGGCAGGAACATACACCTGTTTATACATCATCAGCTAGTTAGTAGGCTCGTTTGACTACATATGATGGATCTCGTCAACCACATTCGGTGAAGTGCAATCACCAGGCACATACACCTGCTGGTATTAATCAAGCCTACCAACAGTCTCTCTTGTTAGCATTCGGAGAAGTTAGTTGGAAAGCCCCGACAACAAGTAGGAGGCTGACTCAACTCTCTGCCCCCACACCTGAGTACTGTCAGGATTCACTGATAGGAAAAGGAGGACAGGAGCAGGCACATACACCTGATCCAATCCCAGAATGGACGTATATTCCCGTTTCGGCAGCTGAAGTCGCCAAGCATATTCTATCAATGGTGAAAGAGTAGAAGAAAATCCCTACTCATATTCTGGAGGCCTGCGAGGATATTATAACAACTTTATCGGTATATCAGGGAAAGACACATAAATCTATCCCTACCAATGGAGTTATACATCAACAATTCACTCCAAAATAGACACACACATCCGTTCCAGTCCAAGAGGGTTGTGGGGCATACTCCCCCATGTCATACGTACAACCAAGTCAGGCACATACACCTGATTTGAGTGGAGATCATTAGCCTAACCTGGCCATCTTTCCGAATCAGGCATATACACCTTCTCAGAGCAACCACTTTCATCAAAAAGTGGTTTCCAAGGTGAGTAAGAAGGTGTCTAAGAAAAATACCTACCCAGCACAGTCAGGAGATCAAGAGCCAATCAGTAACAAGGCCTTGCTCGATGCTGGAGTTCTTGAATCCCTCAGACAATTATCTATTGAAATTAGAGATTTTACTCCCTCATTTCCCAATAGTGGGAACATTAATTCTAAAGGTCTTCAATAGAAACTTCCTCATGAAAGCTTGCTTCATGACAATTTGGTTGATCTCGAAGTTTCATCTTCGGATGAGAGCCATAGGAACCCTCTGTGTGGTCAGAAGACCAAGGAGCAAGAGATCACATCTTTTGTTGTAACCCATTATGGTGGTCCTCCCCATGATGATGAATTTCGCTGCAAAATTCCTCTCCGCAGTAGTGATGCACATTGCCTGGAAAATGATCCAGTGGACAATGTAGTGCCGAGAAAGCCCTCTTATCTTGAGGCACTTGTAAATGAGAAACCAGTCATGTCTGAATCTTCATCGCTAGCAGGTGAAATACTTTCTCAATCAGAAGATATCCTAGGGTGTAGGTCATTCTCCGAACCACCCCTAAGTCATGAATATTCTAGTTTGATCAATTATTTCGCTACCAATCCTTTTGAATCCAATGAAGCAACAAGGAAACACCAACTATGGTCAAATCCGGTAGAAGAATCTTCATCAAATGACAAAGAGGAAATGCTAAACATGAGGAAACAACTGGCGAAAGGTGAAGTGCCAGTCATGTTTTGGCCTTTGGCTGACTCTCAGTATAATATTCCAGAAATGTTGACAGAAGATGAAATTCATGATATTTGTCTCAACATATGGAAAACTCTTTGTCAGTTAAAAAAGAAAGAATTATCTAATGATGAATATGAAAATCATTTTAAGAAAATATAAGGGTTACAATGTCAGATTTATTTGGCTTCTCTATCAGTCTCTTGATATCCGAATGCTAAAAATAAGTAGATAGCCCTTCAACGTTCATGCCTTGACGCACTAAGAAGATTGCGTCAGTTAATTTCCAATTCCCCATCTCGTATTTGTGTCAAAGGATGGGGTGTTCATGGAGAACTGCATTTCACGGTGCTCTCCAGTCATCAAAGCCCACCGAAAATGGTCTCATGCATTGTTATTGCCCATGGCCGCCCAAAGTCAATGGGCATTGTTTGTAATAAAAAGCTTTACCAAGAATAGGATTCAACTAGTTCCTCTCAAAATCAAGAATACAGATAAAAAGTTGTTGAATTACTCTTGCATCAAGAAAATGAGAATATTAAACATGCCTCTCATTTGGAGCAAGTACATCATCAAGTGACAGAAGTGTCAGAAATCATCCAACGATATTTTGAACCGGGTGATAAAAGCAGATACAGGTTAATGCATCCAGCTAATTTCAAGACCAAGGTTCACAAAATCAGGAGGACTTTCAATAAAGTCTCATACAAAGCATGTCAAGAACCACCCTAGCTCACCAGACTGGGGATTCTTTTAAACCAACCCTCGGAATCAACAAAAAGGATTCGGGGAGTTGAGCGAGAACAGCAGGAATAGCCCCAGTCCACTAGACTATAGAATTTTTCAAATCATTAATCCACTCCCTTGATAAAGTCGGTATTTTATCGATTGTGGAAGAAACCTCAAGAGGAACGAAGAACCAAATTATCAGGAGATTCCCTCCAAATTTCGGTTCGTCGAGAAGTTACTGAGGGATCAAATCAACAAAAGGCAATGTCTCATCAAATACATGGAAGAAGACAATATCACAGAAATGTTTATATAAGGGATGTGATGAGTTATGCATCAATCAATGTCATCAATGCCGTTCTTGCTGATGCACCAAATGAGGCTCACTCAGGGGACTCAGATGAAGAGGTTCCTGCTCAAGAAGATGTACGCACCGACACAAATGAAGAAGGTGCGCGTACACAAAGTCAAAGGATTACTCAGAACCTAGGTAATCCATCGAGTAACCCACTTCCACCTCTTCGAAAAGGATCTAACAAAGGGAAGGGAAAGAACCAGGTTACATATCCTTCCTCTGGAGAAGGTCAATCGCTCTCACTAGAGAAAAGGTTTGCACAAAAAGAGGAAGAAATGAAGGAATTAAGAAGGTTGAATGCAGAACTACTTCAAAGTAGTCTTCTTCTTAAGCATGATGGAGTCAGTCAGCCAAAGGAATTTTTTGTAGCTACTGAGATGGATCAAGAATATCCTCCTCTCTCAGTACACCCTCACAGGTCTAATCCTACGGGTCAAGTGTAACAATAGTTGTCAGTGCTACTATCAGTTGAAGCACCAATCGCCACATCTATCCAAGCTCCAATCATTGCACCTATACAAGTCCAAGTTCAACCGGATGTTTCTCAAAAGTTAATAACTACTATTGAGTCATTAACATATCGGTTAGAAACTATGGAAGGGAAACGTGTGGAAGTTCAACCAGAAAAGAAATTTTACCCTGAATGGGTAGATTCAATTTCGCCTCCATCCAGTTTTGGTAACCCTGTATTCCCTATTTTCAATGGATTAGGCGATCTTGAACAACATTTGACGCATTACATGTCTTGCTGCAATCCTATGATGGTAACTCCAGAGCAGCAAGAAGCTGTGAAACTCAGATGCTTCATGCGAACCTTGCAAGGACCAGATTTTTTTATTATAAAAGCTTGAAATCCTGGTCAATTACTGGATGGGATGATCTTCTCCAAAAATTCTTCCCTCAGTTTAGCTCAACTTTTCCAAAGACAAAATTTTTCGATTTTACAAACTGTAAGCAAAGGGAGAATGAAAGGGTCTCTGATTTCATTGCTCGATGGAAGGGATTAACATATTCCTTGAGTTTAGCACTCCCTCAAGAAGAATTGTTACCAATCTATGTGTAAAATCTGTGTGATGAATTACGCACGCCATTAATCCCTATGAAATACACAAGAGGGTTTCGAGACCTTACATCAATTGCTCAGCAGATTGAATATTCCCTTATACAGGCTAAGCCTAAATCTCGTGTAATTCCATCAGCTCCATGAATGAGAATGGGTAAAGCAAAAACTGCTACAATTATGATTAAACAAGCACCTATACATATTTCCACCTCAAAACCTTCATCTTCTCAAAGGTATCCTCCTTCTGAGCGCAAAAAACAAAGGCCTTTTCATCCAGATGATTAAAAAGATCAAAGACGAAAACAATTTGAGATCTGAAGAGAAAAACATACTCTGTCCGAAGTGAACAAGTTCCTGGTTATTTCATTTTGGCTCTGGAAAACAATTTGGTTCAATTGCCAATACCCAAGAGGCCGAACAAGAAAGGATGTGAAGACCATCCTAATTATTTCCCTTTTCATCAAATGTTAGGGAATCCCATCCAGGAGTGTTTCGTCTTCAAAGAACTACTGCAGAAGTTGGTCGACTCGGGACAAGTCACATTAAAAGGCTCTCAATCCAGGTAGTATGTGTCACTACTACAGTTCCAGAGGAGGAAGGTGAATGGCAAGAAGTCAAAAGCAAAAATGCACTGAATTATGATGATTGGATGGTCAGAAAGACAATCAATCGATCTCGTGCTATTTTGCGAACACAATTAAAGAATCCAATTGTGTCTTCTACCATGAATGTTGTGGCAAACCCCTCTTCTTCAGAGGGAAAGTCCTCAAAGAAATAGCATGATTCAAAGAAAGAAAAAGAATCAGAAGAAGATGAGTATGTGTCAATGTCTAATTTATCTTTGACTTTGGCAGACTTCATGCCATCTACTTCAAAGCCACGGGCACCGCCCCACCAAACGGCACAACCTAAACAGGCTAATAAGGCAGAGTCTTCATCAGACGAAGATTTAATATTTGGTTCTGTTAATATGATTCAATTTCTAGATCTATATACCAGTCGAAGTTTCAATTTCAATGATCCTATATTCCCTGTATCAAATAGAGGAATCAGAGGAAGTTTCAGGGGCTTAGGATACAGAGGAAGACATGGATCATTCAGAATCCACTATTCTAATTCTACCCCGGCTAGAACTGTGTATGCAGCAGAAACTCATGGTAGAGCCCTTTAAAGAGATCAGCAAGAACAAGCAAGTTCTTCTTCCAATATCAAATTCAGTCCTGGCACATTTATTTTGGAAGACCGGTTGAAGGTTACATCTTCTTCCTCTCAACAAGTAAATGGATCTAATCGGTCTAATCTTCTAAAACCAGGAATATTGCTAACTCCTATCCCAATACAAGATGCATCAACTTCCAAAGCATCTGCTTACAAGGTACCTGCTAAACCACATATTCATATTGGGAAACGCAGACCTCTGGATCAAAGGTATGATATATTGAAACACTTAGTCCAAATACCTGCCAAGTTATCAATTCTGTATGCTCTGAATCTGTCAAAAGATCTTCGAGAAGCACTCATCGAGGCTTTGTCATGTCCTTAGGAGTTTGAAATTGAAATTGTTGCAGTTGAAGTCTCTCACATAGAGAATAATCCTGCAGAATGCCATGAAATAATATCCTTTACTGATGAAGATGAAGATGATGTTATGCATGGACATATTAGACCATTGTACTTGTCTGGAAAGGTCAATGGCGTGGATGTTCGGAGTGCTTTCATTGACAATGGTTCAGGAGTCAACCTCATGCCCATTCGTACACTTCATCGATTGGGCCTCACAGAATCTGATTTATCTCCTTCCACCATGATGCTACAAGGATACGATAAAAATGAACAAGAACCATTGGGTGAAGTTACACTCAGAACCTAGTTTGGAGATCTTGTATCCAATTCAGATTTCATGGTTGTTGATCAAGACTCAGCCTTTAACATCTTTCTTGGAAGACCCTGGCTACATTAACATGCAGATATCCCTTCATCATACCATCAATGTCTCAAATATTGTTTCGATGTTCAAGTTGGGACATTTTATGGTGATAAGGCCCCGTTAAAAACATGTGAGTCTCAATACATTGAGGTGGAATTCTATCACACGAAGCAAAGGGAGAAATCCATAACAAAGTAGATTACAAAAGTTAATGCTCCATATGGTTTGGAAAAAATTCCAGTAAATCCATTTACACATGTGAGTACAGATTATGTGTTTCCTATCAGTCAAATTGACAAGATATAACAAAATCAAAATACTCTTATTGAAAGATCCATAATTTCAATTACGGCAATCAAGCCAGACAACATGGGAAAAATTGGTAATTTACCAAGCAGTGATGGAAGCACAAATGGTGACATCTTCATTTCATCTGCTGAAAATACAACAAGTCTATGCTTCTCCAATTAAGCCAGAAGAAGTTATAGCAACATTGGAGGTGAACAATGATGTCGATTCTCAATCCATCATCTCCTCTTTATTACCCAAAGAATACCCTTCATCATCAATCGGGTTAGAAATAGAAGCTTCTTCTTCAAGATATGAAAATTTTGACATCTCTTTGGATCATGGGAATTCTACTTTATCATCTACTATGAAATTAGAAAAGGAAGAAATAACACAAGATGAAGAAGAAGAGGAAGATCTCAAAGATGATCCTCCACCATTTGAAGAGGGTATCTCTACCACTGTGGGTGAACTCAGAGAAATAAATCTGGGTACAAAAGAAGATCCACACCCCACTTTAATCAGTGCGGCCATTACTCTTGAAGAACAAGATATGTATATTTCTTTTTTAAAGAAAAATAGAGATATATTTTCTTGGAACTATACAGAAATTCCCGGTCTTAATCCTGATGTTGCTACTCATCATTTGGGTTTACCAAAAAAACATCGAGTATTTAAGAATGCCGCGAGAAGAACACACCCAACTTATGCTTCCAAAATTGAAGCTAAAGTGGATAAGCATATCAAGGCTAACTTCATCAGAGATGTTCAATATCCCAAATGGTTGGCTAATATTGTCCCTATGAAGAAAAATAACGGACAAATTAGATTTTGCATCGATTTCAGAGATCTTAATCGGCATTGTCCTAAGGATGATTTTCGAGTTCCGATTAAAGAACTTCTAATTGATGAAACAGCTGGCTATGAAGAACTTTTCTTTATGGATGGATATTCCGGATATAATCAGATCTAAATGGCCCCAGAAGATGAGGAATCTACAGCCTTCAGAGCCCCTCAGGGTGTGTTTTACTACCAGGTAATACCCTTTGGCTTAAAGAATGCAGGTGAAACTTATCAGTGTGTCATGCATCGTATCTTCAAACCCTTATTAGGGATGTTTTTTGAATGCTATGTAGACGATTTGGTAGTTAAATCCAAACAACTTTCTAGTCATTTGGCTAATTTGGAAGTCATATTATGTAATCTTCGACAACATAATTTTAAGATGAACCCCTTAAATTGTGCTTTCGGGGTAACCTCAAGAAAATTTCTCATCTTTGTTGTACACCATCATGGTATTTAAGTCGATCCTAAGAAGACCAAGTCAATCCTTGGTATGTCACCTTCTCAAAATTTGAAACAATTAAGAGGACTTCAAGGACACTTAGCCTATATTCGGCATTTCATCGCCAATTTGGCAGGAAAAATTTTACCCTTCACAAAATTGATGAAGAAGGGAGTCACTTACTAGTGGACAAGAGAATGTCAAGAAGCATTCGATATTCTGAAGAAATACCTCTTGATTCCACCAGTACTCATCCCACCTTTTGAAGGAAGACCACTTATCCTGTACGTGACATCTCTAGAGTGATCATTGGGTGCCTTTATTGCTCAAAAGAATGATGCTGGGAATGAAAATAGTCTCTACTATCTCAGTCAATCCATTCTTGAAGCAGAAAACCGATATTCAAGTATTGAGAAGTGCAACCTGGCATTAATCTTTGCAGTTCAGAAGTTGAGACACTACTTGCAACATCACGAGGTCCAATTGGTATCTCGCAATAACCCGCTCAAATTTATCCTTAGTCGTCCAATGCTTACAGGACATCTGGAAAGGTGGGAAGATATTTTGCAGCAATTCGACATTCAGTATCTGTATCAAAAGGCGATAAAGGGCCAAGCTGTGGCTGATTTCCTAGCTGAACACCCTTCATTAGAAGACACATCTTCAGATATTGAACTCCCTGATGAGGAAGTATTCTCTATTCAAGAAAGTCCTCAGGCATGGGAAATGTATTTTGATGGTGCTTCCAGAAGTCCAACAGGGAGGAAAATGGAAAATCCTAAATTCAACAATGATGGCTTAGGAATTGTGCTCATTTCTCCAAAAAAGGCAGGGTTACCTTATTCCTTCTTATTGTGGGAAGGTGGTACCAATAATTAAGTAGAATACCAAGCTCTCACCATAGGTTTGGAATTAGCAATTCAAGAACAAGTGAATCACTTAAAGGTGAAAGGTGATTCAGACATGGTAATCAAACAAGTCAATGGGGATTATGCCATCAGAAAAGATGAACTAATCCCTTTGTATTATTATGTCAGAGAGTTAATGGATGAATTTCCTTTGGAACCGACATTTTTTTATGTCCCAAGATCACAAAATGCTCAAGCTGATGAATTTTCTAATATAGCCATAGCTCTGTCAGATCCAAATCGGGACGAGACAACCATCATTATTGCTCACCGTCATGCAATTTCACCTTATGTTCAAATCAGAACAGAAGAAATTAATGAAAATTTTCCCATTCCTGAACCGTATGATCATACTACAGGATGCATGTCACCTATCAGGGAATACCTTAAAAATGGAACACTTCCACCTGATAGAGATGAGAAAGAACAAATCCGGAGACGTGTGGTTAATTTTAATCTTTATGATAGCCCAGATCACCTAGAGAAAATTCTCTACAAACATGGTTTTGATGGAGTTCTCTTCAGATGCATTGATGGTGAAGAGACAATGGCTGTCATAAAAGAAGTGCATGCAGGAGTCTGTGGTTTCCACCAGTCTGGACATATACTGTCTGATCAGATTCGAAGGCTTGGATATTTTTGGCCTTCAATGATATGAGATTGTGTCGATTTCACAAAGAAGTGTCATTCATGCCAAGTACATTCCAACTTCATTCACCAACCTCCATAGTTTCTTCATACATCTAAATACTCATGGCCATTTTCCACATGGTGAATGTATGTGGTGGGACCTTACCCTTCGGCTACGTCCAAGCAGTTTAAGTACATTCTTACTGCTACTAACTACTTTTCCAAATGGGCAGAAGAAATACCTCCCAAGGAAGTCGGTTCTAAATGCGTTGTTAGCTTCATCAAGTCTAACATCATTACCAGATTTGGTGTCCCTCATACCATATTGATGGAAAATGGCACCAATTTCTGTTTATTTGAGGTGAAGAAGTTGTATCAAGAATACAACAGAAAATCCAACCATTCTTCTCGGTATCATGCAGCGGCCAACGACTAGATAGAATCCTTTAACAAGACTCTTTCAAATATACCGCAAAAGATGGTGGATAAAGATAAGAGGTCATGGCCTGATAAACTCTTTCATGCTTTATGTGCTTATCGGACTACCACCCGCACTACAACTCGGTCAACTCTATATTCATTGGTATATGGAACGGTAGCCATCTTGCCCATTGAAGTTCAACTACCCTCGCTGAGAGTTTCCATTTGTGATCAATCATCTACAGATGAACAATATCAATAGCGATTGAATGAATTGGAACGGTTAGATGAGAAAAGATTGTGCACTTTGCACCACTTGGAAGTCTATCAGAATCGAATAGTACAAGCTTTTAACAAAAAAGTTCGTCTTCGTTCATTTACTTAGGGAGAATTGGTATTAGTTCTCAGAACTCCAATGATACCAGGAAGGAAACCTCCCAAACTTGAGCGAAAATGGGAAGGAACATATTCAATACACATGGTCTACTCCAATGGAGCTTATTCATTAATCTTGATGGATGGAGAACTCATCACTACTCCAACCAATGCCAGATTTTTGAAGAAGTATTTTTTATAAACTGAAAAGTACCTACATCGCCCTAGCTATATGACGCTAAACTATACAGAAGTCCTTTAATACGTCCTACATGACATTAAACTATACTTCGTCCTAGCTACATGACGCTAAACTATACAAAAGTCCTTTAATACGTCCTACATGACATTAAATTGTACTTCGTCCTAGCTACATGATGCTAAACTGTACAAAAGTCCTTTAATACATCTTAAATGACATTAAACTGTACTTCGTCCTAGCTATATGACGCTAAACTGTACAAAAGTCCTTTAATACATCCTACATGACATTAAACTTTACTTCGTCCAAGCAACATGACGCTAAACTATACAAAAGTCCTTTAATACGTCATACATGACATTAAACTGTACTTTGTCCTAGCTACTTGACGCTAAACTATACAAAAGTCCTTTAATACGTTCTACATGACATTAAACTGTACTTCGTCCTAGCTACATGACGCTAAACTGTACAAAAGTCCTTTAATATGTCCTACATGAAATTAAATTGTACATCGTCCTAGATACATGATGCTAAACTGTAAAAAATTCCTTTAATACGTCCTATATGACATTTAAAATTACTTTATCCTTGCTATATAACATTAAATTATACAGAAATGGTCCAGTATGACCTTAAACTGCAAATTCGTCCCACACGACGTTAACATTTGAAAAAGTTCCCTAAATGGTCCAGTATGACCTTAAACTACAACTTGGTCCTGTATGACCTTAAACTACATCAATGGTCCAGTATAACCTTAAACTACAACTTGGTCTTGTATGACCTTAAACTGCATCACCAACGGTCCATGCATATGACCCTAAACTATTTGCAAGTCCCTTACGTCCAGCAAGACGTTAAACTGTGACGTCCTAACTACATGAATCTAAACTATATAAAAGTCCCTTATGTTTGGAAATACGTTAAACTACATAATCATTAAAGTTCCTGTATGACCTTAAACTACACTTTTGTCCAGTATGACATTAAACTGCACCATACACGGTCCATGCATATGACCTTAAACTATTCTCACTTTCGTCCAACATGATGCTAAACTATGGGAAAAAACCCCAATGCATCCAACATGATGTTAAATGGTGTACACTTTTGTCCTCACTACATGACATTAAACTGCACAGTCCTCCTTTCGTCCAACATGACATTAAACTCTCTTTTCCACATCATATTAACTACAAAATGCTAAACTATATAGAAAGTACTTGATACGTCCTACATGACATTAAACTATGCATCGTTATGATTGTTGTTACCTCTTGTTTCTCACACCGAGTATGACTCACATGAGCTTAGAGCAAACATCAACCATAACACTCTCTTTGGGCTGCTAACAATGTGTAAGTCCCAACATCATTTTTAGGTCATTGTCCCCAAGAACAACTTGATTATTAATTCATTCTTTAATTGAACTACACGAACTTTGATCCATGCCTTCTAGGCTGGGTATGTAGGCAACCTCCCAAGGTTCAAGCCCAAAACAATTCTCTTCACATCGGTTCACCTACATCTCATATGATGTTGATTCGTGAAACCGCCCCTAGAATCAGTATCTTTACATTGGTTCACTTTCGTCCTTGTTATACGACATTAAAATATACAACATTTTTGTCGAGTATGACAAAAAACTATAATACTCTTTGATACCCTCACCTAAGAGGGAACCATTATTTACATTGATTTTTCAATCATGTTTCTTTTCAAAGACTACGTGCATACATGGCAATGCCCAAACCTTTTATCTTGTGTTAAACCATCATTGTACTAAAGTCCCCTTTCACCCTTCATATGTACAAACCAAATTTGTACAAATGGAATTTTTAGAACTATGTGGGCTTGATTCCCATCCTTATGGGATACGTAGGAACGTTCGAGTGTCCCTAAAATCCAGCCCCATGTGTTTGGGCCTATCCCCAAATTCCAATTTCAGTCCCTTGGCTATAAAGTCCCCATGAACACACACACTGTGTATTTCTTACAATGGTCCAAGCTCTATGACCCTAAACTAAGATCTCTAATACTTTTTCCCCACACGACATTAAACTGTAGTTTAAGAAATACGTATGGCTTGATTCTCATCTTTATGGGATACGTAGTGCAGTCCATCATTTCAATTCAGGACCCAGCCACAACATGATTATGGTTAGCATTCATCTGTGTATCTCTGTATACATTAAACAATATCCATCTTTATGTGTCATAATCCTAACCTTAAATATTTTCAGATCCTCATAACCCTTTTCATGACTTCTAGTCACAAAAAATGTCAAACTTCTGAGAGTTATTTTTCCTAACTATGCAGCACGTGCCCATAGGAGACCCTGCATAAACAGTCTACATAACAAACATGTTAGCCAAGAGATGCTATTATTTGACTATGCAACCAATTCCCTTAGGTGGCCCTCCATAATTCAACCCCCTAACGGGTTTTGGGATAGTGGTAACTTCATTATTGGGAAGAATGCCTCTTTTGTTCTTATTTGACTTAAACAATAGTATGTATGGACCCGCAAAAATAGCCATCCATAATATATTTTTCCCATATCCTTTTTCATGGTCTGAAAGTATTCAAGTCTATGGTTTATATTCTCCTTCCCTAAGTTTGGGTCAGACCGTCAAAGGAGTGATATTCATCCAGTTCTTCGATAATCTTGTTTGGAAATATCTTCTCCATATTCAAGTACCTCTTTCCATATAGAAAACTCCATACTTTGAAAGATTTGAATCTCCATAAACTTTCACTCGATTTTAGTACTAGGAAAGTAAATTTCTAAGAGTTCTTTTGCCTGACTATGCAGCACGTTCCCATAGAAGGCCATGCATAAATAGTCTATATAATAGACTGGTTAGACAAAAGATACTAATTTATTTAACTATGTAGCTGATGCCCTTAGGTGGCCCTGCATAATTCAACCCCCTAACGAGTTTGTTAAATAATGGTAACTTCATTCGTGGAAACTACTTATTCTAATGCCTTTTAGCTCTTTTTCATATCATTTCTCGGATTCAAATATTCTTAAGTCATAACTTACATATTTTCCCTCATATTTGAGTATGGTAATATGTTTTTAGATGAATTTTCATGGAATTGAGTCAATTCTAATCCATTTTGGTCAAAGCTATTTCGACCTTAAACATTAGCCTTTTTATTTCCAACATGCATGACTTTAAACTTCCCACAAAAGACAAGGGAACTCTAAATAAAAGTCATGTTCCCAGCTCACTAAACATACATTTTTTATGATTTAGGTAACATTGAGCAATTAAAAGGTTTGAAGTTTGTAGGGTTATTTACATTAATCCTAGTAAAAATCAAACTATGCTTACTAGGCCCATTGTCGTAGGTAAAATTTAAAGCATGTAGAAAAAGATAATGTAGGTAAAAATGAGTGAAGTTGAAAGTGTTTTTCATTGATTCACAAGAGTTAGAAGGACATCCACATATTGGAGTCTCTTATCTTTTCCAAGGATATTACAAGAGGCTTTCAACATAACTCTTCATTTGATTTACAGCATCCCGAGATTCAACAACAACCACCTGGAATTTATTCATTCAACTAGATACAATAAGAGATACAGTGATACTAGCTCTTTTTGGAACAATTGTAAAAGGATGTTCTTGAGTGCGGTTTGAGAAAATTTTCTGTTGATCAAACAATGACTCTGTTTCTATCCAAGAGACTTGGAAGATGGATACATAGATTTGATAATTGATCATTGGAAGTAAAGAGTCATTTGGAGAGTACTCTCTTCAGATATTGCTCTAATTCCATGTTTGTCTTCTCTCCACCAACCGACAGCTGAAAACATTTCAGCCCATGTGTTTGCAATTTTCATATCTGCAAGAAAATGACATGGAGGAAGAATTTGAAAGTTCACACCATTGTTGTTGCTCTTAATGCATAGCATAACCGAAATAAAGGAGTAGCAGTGCAGCTGCATTTCAGGTTTATAGTTCTTTGCATTTAGAACATTGACTCTTTGCAGATGACCATGACCATACAGGGACAGGTAGAACCTCTATGGGAAATTAAGATGAAATTTCTTCAAATACTTAGCCAAATCTGGGACAGTGCTATAGCAGATATCAAAATAATCATGGCGAATGATGTTCATCATGTCATCAATCCTCTTGCTAGCCATTTCATCAGCCGTTTTAATTCCCTTGGGAGCCATTGAATCTTCACAAAAGTTGAATAAACTAACTCTTAAATGGGTTTATTTTTCATAAAATTTGTGAATGAATTCAGAAAAATGGCAAAGGCATTAAGATGTGAAAGTCTAAAACTTGTCGCGCATGTATGAATGTGTCGTGCAAGTATTTTATATGCAAGTATCACCGCGTAGGCCCAGATAACATGACAGCAGCGCGCCATCAAGGAAACACCGGAAAATAGAGCAACCTGCACGGCTAAGGTGAACTGCGCGGTGAGAGCTCGAAGGTTTGAAATCCAGAAATCCTGATGCATTGTACAGAAGTGAGGCCCTCTATTTATAGACGCGGCCAGGACCCTGCGCGACGTACCCTACACAATCAAGGGAAATATCCCTACGCATCAGGCCTTGCGCTCCCAAAGCTCATTTGTGCGCCCTACCATGCACGCCCCAATTTACTTGTGATTCTCGATTTCCTCAGAGTGAAATCCTCTATTCTCTCTGGATCCAACTCTGAGGGGGGGGGACTTTTGTTGCCGCTCCTTTCCCCACAGAATCTAACGATCGGAAAAGGGGAATATCGGAGCTCAAAGTGATTCAACCTTTGGACAAATATCAAAAATTGACAAAGGAAGGAATAAGAGAAGATTGCCCATAAGTCGTTCAAGTTACCTGATAGTTGCGCAGGTCCACTTGCGCGACGCATTATGGTCATGAAAGTGACTTGCATGAACTAAGTGATAACCACCTGGGGTCTTCTCTTGCCTATAAATAGACCCTGTGGGCACCCCATTTGAGGAGGATTTTTTCCAAAAACTCAGATTTGAGCTCCCGGTGCCCTAGTCTCTTCTCAAAGCTTTCGAAAGAATTATTAGGTAATTTCTTACATAGAAAGGAAGATCTAAAGAGGGGTAGGAAGGCCTATGTGTTGAAACTCATCAACACTTGCGGGCCTAAGTGGCCATCCCTTAAGGGAAAAGGCCACACTTGCGCGCCGCCTTACTCCTTCAATAGAACTTGCACGCCCCTCTTATCGAAGAACCTCAAGAGGATTCTAAAGTATTTAATCTAGAGTCTCTCAAGTATTACCCTGATGGTTAACCGTCACGCAAGTACACCATGTGCCACGCGGACATACCTGTGCGACCAGGACTTGCGCACCCACACAGTACCTGTGCGCCTGCCAGGACTTGCGCTCCTCTACCTTTTTAGGTGCCCTTCTTTCTCATTTCACCCCTCTTAATACATTCTACCTCTCCTATTCAAGATTCAATCTTCAAGACACTCTTCAAAGCCATTTATGGCAAGATTTCTTGATTTGTGATTTCTTATCTGAAAGGAAGTCTGTATAATATCTCTCAAAACCTAGTGATTTACACATCTTTATGACACTAAAGATTGAGATTTCATTCATTCAACCTCATTCTTTAAGATGAGAGAACTCAATCAACCTGGGCCTCTTTTTCAGGATTAAGTCCCAGTCATAATTCTTAACTTGGGAATCCTCCTTAGCAGTATACCCCAGTCCCCAAATCTGGGCATCCTCCTCAGGAGTAATCCCCAAACCTTAATTCCCTTAACCCGGGCCTCCTTTTCGGGAATAAGCCCCAGTCATAATTCTCAAATCTGGGCATCCTCCTTAGGTGTAAGCCCCAAGTACTCATTAACCTGGTCCTCCTTTTCCGGAATAAGCCCCAATCCCCTAATTTGGGCATCCTCTTCAAGAGTAAGCCCCAAATCCCTTATTTTTTCATGTCTCTTAACATGGGCCTCTTTTTCAGGAGTAAGCCCCAGTCCTAATTCTTCTTAACCAGTCCTTATTTACCTTTGATCTGGGATTCCTTCTCAGGAGTAAAACCCAATAATAAGCCTTCTCCTAATTTGGGCCTCCTTTTCAGGAGTAAGACCTAAGTTAGAGTATTCAAAATCTCTATGAAGCACGTATACCTTTATGGACCCTGTTCCTGGATTTCTTCCTTAAAGTAAATCCTAACCTTCATTTATCTGGGCAGTCATACATACATAAGTCCCACTTTATTTCTAATGATTGCATCTTTCATGGCACAATTGTCTGATTTTTACCAATACCTCTTGTTTCTCACACCGACCATGACTCACGTGAGCTTAGTGTGTAAAAGTAATTATGACATCCTTCTATGAGCCATTAATCATAAACATCATACTCCTTTTCTTGAACTACGTGGGTTCTAATTCTTTATATAAACAAAGGATACGTAGGTAGCCCATATTTGGGTTCGATCGCAACTCTGAAATAATTCATGTCCTTCTAAATGACAATAAACTTCAAGTGACCCACTGAGTGGCTCTAAAACCAGTATGGTCATCATAAGGACCAAGAGAATTTTATGTATCAAAGGATATCATTGACTAATAATCTCTAACAAATATAGATGATTCTCTATCAATGAATAACCTCAAATACATATAAAAGATTCTCTAAATTTTCTACATATCGATCATTGATTGTCAGATCTGATGTAAAGCTCATTTTATACTTGGTAATGTAATAAGGATTCACGAACATAACATAAATATATAATGAGTGTCCCAGAGTAGACAATAATTCCCCTAAAAAGGTGTGATGAGTCCGACCTCCCATCCTCTTGACCAATGCAAATCTCTAAGCCTCATCAGTCCACAAACTAATGAGCACCTACCTTTGGAAAGTAGGTCCGAATGGATGTGGAATCATTGGATGTTTCTGGTTCTACGAACAAACCCGTTAGAAACTGATCGGAATTTTTGAACCTCCCATCAAAGGAGGTCATCCCCAGAATCTGAGTGAAACAATGGTTGGTAATTTTTATTGGTTGTTTATCTGCTTTACACTTCCCCACTACTAAAGGAAGATGGTCTTGCATACCCTTCCCCGGAAAGAGGCGAATACACATGGGGTATGCGACATGATTTTCGTGTTTATCGTCTCAAGGAAGGATGGGTATATGCTCTTGCTATAAGTGGAAAAGACTCGATAGGTAGTACACCTACTCATCGGGTTGACCCCCCTTGTGTTTAGTAGCATATAATGTTTTTCTAGAATTCCTGGTAATGTGGGAAAGTAATTATATAATGAATAAATGAATAAATAATGTTATCCCATTTGGATGGAGATGCTGGAACATAATGATGAGGTTGTAATTTTTGAAGGAACATTTGACATTGGGTGTGATTATAATGAAATTTAATGTGGAATTTTTCATGGTTAATTAACATTTAATGAATTAATTAATGTAAAGTGGAACTGATAAAAATGGAATGAAGTAATCTAATAAAGCTCTCTAAATGGTTGTATGATTATAAGATTCCTAGTCTTAGAAGTAGAAGCTTGGAGTCTAAGAGAACTTTGCTGTAGTAGTGTCTAAGACTAGGTTATTCCCATAGTGTGGTTGTGAGAAATAGTATATTCTTTAATTTTTTTTATACACTTCTCCACCCTGTCAGTAAGGGAAACTGACACCTCGGGGATTCTAATCCCTGAGGGGTGTTTTTCCCCAACATTCTGGTGGGAGGATGGATAGATGACTTCCCCCTTTATCCCCACTCTCTTTTCTTGGTAGTTACTTGTGACGGTAGGAACATTGGTTAGTTTCCGCCATATATGTGTGTAGAGGGATGTAATGGAGTGTGGTTATTCAAACACATATTTTCTATAGATAGTTTTCTATGGACTACTATAGGTGTAACATGTATAGGTTGTGATGGCTTGAGGATCCTTACTCGGTGTATGGGATGTAATGTCTTGAGGTATAATACCAAACATATTATACACGGTATGCGAGCTATGGTGGCTCTTGGAAACTACCAGGTTACTTTGGGGTGCAGATGTGGTGGTTTTGTTGCACGAGGTGCATATTGTGGTGCTTCACCTAGGTTTCTGTGGGAAGCATTTTTTGGAGAGAGATGATCAGGACGTGAGACGATGGGGAAAAGCGGAAAACCAATGGGGAAGTAGTAGTGGGGTACCCTTGATATTCTTTATTATATGATATTTTCTTGTATGTGTAACTTGGTGAGTGTATCAATGGTGAGGTTGGGAACATAGTATATCTATTTAGGTGACGAGTTAATTTCCATTGTTGTTCATTGGGCTTTAGAATTCTTTCTCTACTTTTTCATGAGAGGCTTCATGGAGGAACCTAGTGAGTATGCTGTTATACTCACCGTATGTATATTTAATTTTTTTCAGGTCACTTGGAGCAGGTTGGAGATTAGGATGGTGTTTACTAGCTTGTGGTTGCAGGAGCTGTTCGGGCTTGTGGTTGCTACTGTTTTTACATTCTTTTGGGTACTTTCAGTTTTTCCCCATTCAGTTGTAGTACTTTTTCATGGTATTACATATGTGCACATGGGTTTCTTTTATATTATAGTTCAGAGTTGGAGTTGATTGGATTATATCTTAAGTCTCTCTTTCGCATGTGTTCTCTTAGAGGTTAATGCCTCCTATTTGTGTGTTTATTATACTCTCAGTTATAGTCACCAAACCGGGGCCTACTGGAGGCAGGACTCGGGGGTCATTATCTCCCTTTTTACATTGCCGACCCAGGAGGGGTACACTTTGTGAGGAGGGGGTCATGACATAGATCACAAGCAGCCACTCTGAAGTTGAAAATTTATTTGGGTATGAATAATAACTAGAATATATAGATAACCTATGGGAGGACCAATAGTAATGAAGTGACACTTAATAATTCACCCTGTATTATATTTTATAACTGGGGAATTATGGACACTCTCAAAATTGTTTCTCCATTGCTAAGAGGTACCGAGGGGAATAAGAGAATTTATTGAAACCAAATTGACCTCAATTTTCTTGGATATCATTTGATGGTAATTTTTTTATGTGTAGTATTTTTAAATAAGGAAATATACTATACATCAACTAAACCAATGAATTTTCCAAAACATACTAAACGTTTTCATAAACAATAACTCAAGGAATCATGAAATGAGATGAAAATGAAAAATATATCTTCATCATTATAAGAAGAATGTGGTCCATCATACTCTGGTGAAGATAAAGAATTTAAATAGAAGGAATGGATTAGAAGTAAAAGAGATGCGTAGGTAATAATTGAATAAATTGATTTTAAAGCATCAGATCACTCTATAATGTCGATTCATTACAGTGGATTCACATCTCATATGATACAAAATAAAGATCTCATTGTAGAAATCAGGCATGAGAATTATGGTATCATAAGACTTCGTAATGATGGAATCCAAAAGAATATTACATTGGGGAAAAAATGAGTTTTGGGGAAGAGATATGAGATACTCAAATATTATGGCTTTTGAAGGTCTAAGTTATATATTGATAAGTGTTTGTGAATTGCATGACCCAGGACATTCCATACTTTTTTTGAAGAAATTATGTGTCATCCTATAAAAAAATGGGGTATTTGTTTTTCAAGGAATGAACATGAAGGGAAATCAATATCTTTTCAGTGGGAAAAAATATATGTTCTTTCTGTCTAAAGAATATGAAAATAGGTTTTGGAATAAACACCTTGGTTATTTGAGTGAAACATCCTTTAAAGATTTGGTCAGATGTGATGCTGCTCGGGATCTTCCTAGGTTATCATGTGAGCATACCCATATATATAATGCTTGTCCATATTATATTATCTTCATTGACGATGTTAGTAGAATGTCATGGGTTTCCATCATCACCCACATGTTTGAAGTCTTAGGTTTTATAACACATCATCAAATAGAATATTCTATGTCAAAAACCGTAATTATTCAAAAGATAATGGAATAGAGTTCCTAAATATCCAAGTGGAGGATTATCTAGAAAAACATGCGATAAGGCACTATGTTTCAACAGTAAGAGCTCCAAAACAAAATGAATTAGTTAACAGAATAAATTGGATTATCAAAAACATGGAATGATAAATTATATGGGTTGGAAAGAAGAAGTGATGAAATAAGATGAGACGAAATCAGTCTACACATCAAATAGAGAATTATTTTTTAAATGGAAGACAATACATTATACAAGAAATGGATTCGAATGAATCCAGGGTTTAAGTACATTCTTGTATTCAAAATCAAGTGTTTCATTATTAATAAAAAAGGAACACTAAATCCTATGGATATGAAAGGATATTTGTTGGATACTCAAGAAAATTAAAAGCGTATATATTTTTCAATAATTATCTATGAAAGGATGTATAAATTAAGGATGTTGTTGTGAAAGAAAATGAGCAGAATCTTCATCAAATAAGTGAAAAGATTTTGGAAGATTCTCAACAAGTGATGGGAAGATCATATAAAGTTTCCTTAATAGAGGTAGAATCATTATAAGATTCATATAATGAAAAGGATGACCATAATGTTGTATTAACATAGAGGCTGAAGAGTCAATATAAAATGATAGATAAAACGAAATCGATTATTAGAAAATGCCAATGTGGACAAGGATGATGAAATCTCTATAGTAAGAATCTTTCTTATCACTGGTGGATCCATAGTGTTTGGAATAATAATCAAGAGATGTGATTTGGGTTCAACAAATTAATGAATAACTTGACCAAAAAGAAAAGAATCTGACATGATATATTATTTAGAGTAAAAATAGATTTGAATTCTATCAGGACCGAATAGGCATTCCCAAATAAGATAATTGAAGATGTTATGGTGAAAAGAATGATAGTGTGACTACTATGAAAAGGGTATTCTCAGATATATGGTATCAATGTTGATGAAAAATTTTCTCATGTTGTGAGGCTAAAGATAATAAAATTATTCTTGGCCATAACAGTGAAGAGAATGTTCATATTTTTCTATATAGATGTAAATTCCACATTTCTTAATGGGGTTCTAGAATAATAAGTGAATATCAAAAAATACAGATGGATTTATCATTCATGAATATGTGAATATATTTTTTTGGCTGTGGAATTAACTATATTGTTTGCAATAAGAACCATGAACATTGTATTGAAGACTTGATCAATTTTTGAGGAAGATCAGTTTTCGGCATCATGATGTTGATTAATATATATATATATATAAATAATGATAGAAATAAAATAATTAGGGTGCTGGTGTATGTTGTAGACATAATATTAGGTGGATTAGATGGAGAACAATTTAAACAATTTTATTAATTCATGAATTGTGTGTTCAAAATTTCAATGATTAGAGAACTGAAATTTTTCGTTGATTTAGTCCTAACAGAAGGAAGGAATTTAATATTTATTTCTCCATAAAATTATTCCAAGGATGTTTTGACAAGATTTTCAATTGATAATTCCAAGTAGATCAAGCCTTTAGTGGCTACCCAAATAGAACTATCATGAGATTATGAATGTAAAGAGATTAATTTCATAGAATATAAGAAAATAATTAGTAGTCTAATGTACTTGATAGTGACAAGGATTGATATTTTTTTCCAAATTCCAGGCATCTTGGTATCATTGAAATCCAAAATAAGGACACTTCGTTTCAGTTAAAAAACTTCTTTATATAAAGGGCACTGTGTATTATGGTTTTATATATAATAAAAAATATCATTAAAAGTTACGGGGCAGTAAATATGAAAATTGGTATAGATCAGTAGATGATATAAAATAAACATTAGGTGGTGCATTATATCTAGAGGTATTGTGTATTTCTTGTCTAATAAGGTAAAAAATTTCATTCTTATTAGCACCAACGAAGGTGAATATATTAATATTACTCATGAATTCATGAAATTACTATGGATGAAATGATATATTGATGATATGGGATTTGATGTGTAGTATTCGATCAAAATCCATTACAATAATTCAAGTGCAATAAATCTCAGAAAAAATATATTCTATCACTGATGGAAAAATAACATTGAAATCAAATATCATTTTCTCTTGGAAAAAATGTATCATGGGAATTTGAAGTTGTATAATAGGAATAAAAATCTATAGGTTTCATACATTATGAAAAAGGCCTTACCTAATGAGTCATTTGGGTGGAATTGACACACTCTTGGAGTTCAATCGACTCCCCACATGTGAAAAAGTGTGGATGTGGGACCCCTTCTCTCCATGTATGTTTTGTTTTTCTTTTACGAACTGATATGTGTTCTTTAAAATGTTATATCCATAAAAGAGTAACCTTTGGGTTCGTTGAAAAAGGGGAGAAAAAATAATGATCAATATTGGGGATAATAAGATCACTGGAGTAATGATGTAGGGGGGGGGGGTTACATCTAGTGATGTTAAATATGATTTATTGAAAGTTACAATTTATGATAGAAATGGATCACGATGAAAACAAATGTCTAGTAAGGGAATGAACTAATTCATTAATGAACTTTTCATGCTACTATTTTTTCTCACATTGATCATTCATCAAGAGGTCTTAGTGTGTGTGTGTGGAGTAAATCTTTGATCACTACCTAGAGTCGTATGAATAGAATTTGGTAGATGTGTTAGAGAAATTTTAAAGTGCTTCAACACACCAAAAAGAGAAGATTATGTTAAAAAATACCTCAATTTGTCGTTTTATGGTTTTTGGGTTGTTTGTGTTTGTTATCAAAGTAGGTTTACAACATTCTAAAATGGTGATTTTGAATGTAGTTGTTTTGAAGGTGGCATAGTTTCCATGTTTTTTAAAAACGTTTTGGCCTAAATATTGGGATTTGTTTTATGGAAAAGGAAGGATTTATGTATACAGTTTTTGGTGAACCATATAGAATATAAAGGAGTTCACGAATAAAAAAGTGTCTAAAAGAGTTCATGGACCTTAAAGTGTCTAAAGGAGTTGACAAACAAAAATGTTTATAAAAGAGTTTATAGACCCCAATGTAGCCCATCATTTGCGGACTAAATTTGTTAATTAAGAAACCCACCGAGGGGGTCAATTTGCGGGAATCCCATCATTTGTGGTCGAATATGGTAAGTTTAAGGCTTAAATAAAGGGATCATAATTTGGGGAAGGAGGAATTGTTTTAAGGGTAATTGAAAAAAAATAAATGTTCTATGTAAAATGAATAATTGGTTTAGTATGTGGTGACAGGTAATTTAGAAATGGGTTCATGGTAAATTTTTAAGAGGTTTCTATAGGATTTATTTTCCTATATAATGAAATGAAAATAAAATTATTTTATAGATAATTTCGTTAGAGAATATTATTTTATGAATAATTCAGCTATGTATGAAAGTGGATTGTGAAGGAGTTATTCTGCCAAAGAGGTGGTTCATGCTGGAATGAGATCACAAAATATCAGCTCTAGAAGGAGGGTTTCCTCCAGGAAATATCAGTTTTTGGAATGTGTTTGGGGGTGGAGAATAGTCCGTATAGAAAAATTGGATCACAAAGAAATAAAGATACGTCGTGCAAGGAATAAATCAAAGGGATTAAGGAGTTTCACTAAGGTGTGTAAAAAGTTTGTGAAATGTATCTATCCAAAGAAAATTCCACACGGGGGTGTGTACATCATATATTGTGTGAAAAAGAGCTTCATGGAACACTAATTTGTGAAACTATTATCCAGTATTTTAGATCAATAGAAGAGTCATCTAAAGGATTTGTAGGAACTATTTATTTGAGAGAGTGTAGCGTGCTTTGAAATTGTGATTGGTAGTGAATTAGGATGAATCGTGAGCCTGCTGAAAACAATGAATTGGTTATGAGCTTTAGAAGATTTTATACATATGAAAATTGATTTTTATGCCTTTAAAATGTATCATAGTGAGGGTGAAGAAAGTAAAATTGTTGTTTCCTATTCATGTTTTAATTATTTTATTATTCTATAATACAAGAAGGTGAGAGAAGAGTGTTATATTTTATGATTAAATAAGATCCAAATAGAAAATTGTTTTAAACTATTATACATTAATTCACCCCCCTCTTATGGTATTTAACCTATTTGGGCTAACAATAATCAATTATTATTAAATCATGAGGATATAATAACATAAATATCATCGATATAATGATATTTTTTCATGGTAAGGTCCTGACCCAAAATCGTATCTACTACCATCAAATGGAATACAAAATAATCATTTATCTGTACGGAGGAGTACTGCCGCATCAACCAATATAATTCATTTTCCATCCACACCCCTAAAAAATTTATATAATGTTGGATTTAATTTTTATATATGATATTTATTTTATTATTATACCTATGGAATTATAATTCCACAACTACATTTTTACCACCTAACTTGTTGGAAAATAATATCATTTCTCATGTGTATAGCGGACTACTGCCTCACGAATCGATGTGAAGTGTTTTAAAGGAAACATTAAATGGAAGGTAATAGAAAAGGTTTAAATAAAATTATCTAATATATATGAAATAAAAATTATTATGTAATTGAAATATATTATTTATCATATTTATTTCATTCCATCAAGAAAAAGGAAATGACATGCATGCATACGTATGACCCACCATCTCCACGAACAATGTATTTCATATTTTATCTCTAAAATTTATGGATTATGATTGACACAAATATACTTAATATATATGATATTTATATCATAGTTACAATTATGTTTATGATGAAACCATGATAAATTAAAGAGGTTTGGAAATAAAAAATAAAAAAAACATATGAAAAAAATTAAGTAGTTATTACATGAATCATGATTTTAAGAAGGAATTACTGATAATGGGGTAATGAAATTTTATAAGTAAATAAAATATGGTAATATATATAAAATTATTTTTAATTTATATATTTATAATACATTTATATTTATTATTCTTGAGGTTTTAATGTGTACTAAGGAACATGAGAATTAAGGTAATTGATATCGGTATTACTTTCTACTTCTGTGAGACACATCCCATACCCCGACCTCTTTAATTTATGTGGAATATATACAAACCAAGAATTATTTTCATGATTATTCTGTTAAAAATTATTATTATTTATATATCCATTTTATTATCTCTCTTTCATGGGGTCTGTTGTTCAAAAGCTACCAAAGTGGTAATGTATTTTTGACTCAATTGTCCTTCTCGGAGACATATGTTGTGTTATATTCCTATATTATTTTATGAGGTGTGTTTAATTTATGTATGACATGTTATATGATGATTCTAATTATATTATTTATATTTAAATTTTAATTTAACCTTACAATTTCTTGGGGATTATGATTCAATGTTTCCAAAGTGGTAATGGTTATATGATACAATCTCATCAATTATTGGGATTGTTTATGTTTATGCCTATAATGAAGAAATATTATGAACCATATCTCAATAAACTAACTAATTTTAGTATTAAATGGTAATGTAATGATATTAGATGTTTTCCCTTAATTTTCTCCTCTATATACACTCAAGATTGTAAATAAATGGTTTTAAGGAAAATAATATTTATTTCTTATTTGAGGTGAAAAAACTTTTTCATCTATATCAAAGTTTTCTAAAAATGTTTTAAATTTTTTTTTCAAATTATTAAAAGTATTAATTAATTAATTTTTATCTTTGTATTAATATTTACAAAAAAATTAAATAGAATCTTCATGTCATCTCAAAATAAGCCCCATTTGACTTCTACCAAAAATGGGAAAGGAAAATTTCTTTTAACATGTATAAAATTCCATACCATCATGAAAACTCAATGTTTTAAACATTATATTATAATACTCAAAGATTTTATTCAATGAAAAGGATTTTATTTATATTTTTATGCTTTAAAAAGTATTTTTCAATGTTAAAATTCTATTTCCCCCCTAAAATGTTCAAATTTATATTTCAATATAATTTTCCATATAATTTGAAATCCTTTTATGTTTCTTATGATTTAATGGGGATATGATCTAAGGATAGAATTATTACCATTTCAATGGATATTTTATGTTTTGGATGATAATATGTTTATGAAACTCATTTCACTTCAAGGGGTTAAACCATGATAAAACTCTTATGAAACCCGCTTACATGTCCATGTTTTATGCTTTGATGAAATGATGAAATAACTATGAAAACCATTTATTTTCCACAGGTGTTGTTATAAGGAAATTTTTATGAAAGTCATTTATTTTATTGTGTTAATATATAGGGAATATTTTATTTTATTATGGCACACATATGTATTATTTTCATTATGTGACATGTGAGACCTATATCTACCTCTAGTGAATTAGGTAAATACTGATATCTCATGTGATAAATGGGATTAAATTAGGGAGGAAACTCTATTCAGAAATATAAATCATCTATAATGATAGTATTATGAGCGATCCAAGTCTACTTAGATATTTTTCAAGTAAAAACATCCAACAATTATATCCTTGGAAATGAGCATTAAATATTATAGAAATGATTTTCTATAGTTATGTGTATGCTAGAATTCTATATCATATGCTAATGTTATGCCCTCATAGATCATTTTCATTAATTTCTGTGTGATTCATATTTTATGAACTTCCAAACATTTTGACTTAACTCACGATTATGTTCTTTGATATATAGGGTATAGTTTTCAAATGTTATTATCATGCTCTCATACCCTTATTCTCATGTTATGGTAAGATATCTTTCCTATTTCCCCTTAATAATCATCTGATCTCACCCTTTCTTTTGTTTCCTTTCCCTGGGTTATGATGAAATGTTTTATGTATTATATGTCTAATAAGGGTTTTAGTTATGAGTAACTAAGTGAGAGATGATTTAGAACTCGTATGAAGTAGTTGTTAATGTTTCAATGTTTCTTAAGGCACTATAAATTTATGATCCTGATGAATGTGTTTGTGTAATTTAATTAATATTCATCTAAAAATATGTAATATCTATGTATGACAATATTGGGTCATTATATGTTGTTTTTTGAGTTATTTGATTAGCTATGCCATCTTTCAAATGAATATCTTATTATAAGACCAACCCAAATGTGCTCAGAGATATTGCTTAGATGTATCATATGTGAAAGGTGAATGAAAATGGAATAATATAGCTTTTAAAGATTCCTATAAAGTATCCAGAGAGAATATACATGGACTTTCGAAAGAGGATTTCCTTTTCATATGTCACAAGATTTTAATATCCTTAAATATGTTGCCATATGTAAAGAAAGACCTTTTTCCTTTTGAAAATGATTCTTCACTAACAATATTATGAGTTGGTTCATTATTGACTGGTAAATATTAATTTATATCCAAGAGTAAATTTTATATTGATATCTTGAAACACAATCTTCTTAGAGTTTCTCTGTTATGTAATAATGGATATGAGGTGGTCTTTCAGAAATACAGGTTTATTTTGAAGATTTTTAAAGATGTATATTCCTTGATAGAAGACAATGAATAAGAGATAGTTTGATTCAGATGGGTGATGTTGAAAATTCCTTTTCCTCATGTATTAAAGAATAAAATAAACTATGGTATTGAATTTTGTCCATATTTTCTAAAAAAAATATTTTTATGCTTATTATTGGATATAATGTTTTTGATGTTTCAAAATTGAATAAAGAATAGAATTGGATGTGTTCCACTTTCCTAAAAAAATATTTGAAAAAATCTATATAAAAATCAACTCATCCATCAGGGTTAGTTCACTATAATGTTTTTGGTCACATGATAATGAAATAAAAATATAGAGATATGAATTTTATTAAATTTATTGACAACTATACTTGCATTAAATTTATTATGTTTATGAAGAATAAATTAGAGGCTCAAAAAAGGATCAATAGTTTTAGAAGAACTGAATAGAATGAGTGTGGTTACTCTTTTAATAAGAATAGAATATATAATGATGTTGAGTATAATAGTTTAAGATTTGATGTCTATCCTGAAAAACATTGTACCCATTATGAAATATATTCATCAAACACTCCTCAAGAAAATGATTTGGTTGAAATTAATAATATAACTAATATAGATATGTCTCAATGATTTTTGTTAAGAGAAAGACACAAATAATTATTTCTAAAGGCAATCTATTAGAGCAGTGGTTAATATTCAAAATCAATGTATTCACAAGAATAACTAAGATATGTTAACATATGAAATTTATTACACGAAGTATAAATGGTTAAAGTATCAAAGGGTGTTTTGGAGACCTTGCGTTATCAATGTTAAAGGTGAAAATATTAGAAAAATTAAATGTAGTGGTGTTGATGAAATCTAACCACCTTATCCACTAAATGAAATATGATATCATTGTTACAACTAAAAAAAGTGAAATTTTATTGATTATGTTGATTTGAATGTGATATAACTCACAAATCAAGAGAACTCAAATGATGTAGAATGTTCCAGAACTGATGAAGATGAATGTTTTTATTTTGAAACAATACGGTGAATTTTTAGATGGTGGTGAAAATTTTGAATAAGTTAATGTGGAAGAAGTTGATTAAACAAATTATTGTGATTAAGAGCAACATTTTTCACTTCTTGTAAAGCTTCAAAATAATTTCATATCAAAAGATATAATATGAAGTCTTGGATGATAGATTAAAACTAGACTAAATTTTTTTATAGCCTCTCATATCTCATTGTTATCTCATATAGAACCAAGATATTTGTAATAAAAAATTGAAAATCAAGAGTTCATTGATGCACTTCATGAAGATCTGGATAAAATAGAGATGTATGAGACTTGGGAGTTAGTAACCAGTCTTAATATGAGAATATTATTTGAACCATGTGGTTTTTCCAAAATAAGAGAAATGAAAAGGTGAATTTTTTAGTAGTAAAGAAATATTTGTGTATAAAGTCTATTCACAAGTTGAAGGAGTTCAATTCAATGAGAACATTGCATGAGTAACAAGACATGAGACCATGTGTATATTTATTTCCATTATAGAGAAAACTAAAAAAATGATCTCTTAAATGGATATTACATCAGGCTTCTTCAATGGTAACTTAAAATAGGATGTGTATGTTGAGAAAGGATGTGGTTTGATGCATTATAAATTTTATAAATTTATTTACAGGTTTAAGAAGGATTCATATGGGCTATATCTATCCCCATGAGTTTTTATTCCAAATTTGACACCTATTTAATTATTTTTAAATTTAATAAAGGAATAGTTAAAACAAATATCTATATTAAGGATGATATGAATATAATTATCAATGATATTTTTTATGTAGATTATATTAGTATTTCTTTAAATGATGAAGGATTTGGTTAAGTGTTTTATAAAGAAGTAAAAAAGATTTTAGAAATTTTTACTTCGAGTGATTTGAGATACATTATTAGATTACAAATATCTAAAGAAAAAAATTATATTTGTCTACCTCATGATAGGTATTCTAATGAAATTCTGAAGATGTTTGGCATGGATGATTAAAATATGATTTCTAAAGAATTTTTAGTAGGAATGAAATTCTCTAAAAATGTACAAGACAAATATGTGAATTTGGGGGAATTCCAGTATATAATTGGTAATCTATTATACCATACAACGTCATGATTGGATATTATGTATACTGTTACACTTTATGATGAGTATCAATGTGACCCAAAATTTTCTCATTAAATAGTCAGAGAGTGAGTAACTAGATACATCAATGGAACATCAAACTATGTATTGAAATATTTCTACAAAGGGAAGCTTGATATATTTTATATTTAGATGCATATTTGAAATAAAGTGTTTATGATAGAAATTTCACATCTGGTGGATATTAATTTCATAGTGAAAGATGATGTTTTGGCATTCAAAGAAGATGAATTTACTTGAGTTGAGCATTGTTGAGGATACATATATGGTTCCAACCCATTCATCAATAAAAATTATAATATTAAAATCTTAGTTACGGGAAGTATAATTTTATGTAACGTTTCAACTACTATTGGGATGTGATAATAAATGTTATATTAATATTTAAAATATTACAGTTCAATATTTATTATCAAAGAGCATTGATACCAAATATAACCTCATCAAAGATCTAATGGAGAATATTGAGTTAACATTGGATTTTCTTTCTACAATAGAGTAGATATTTGATGTGTTCACCATATTATTATCAAGGGAATCATTTCAAAATCTATGGTTGGTGTTTGGTGTCTAAAAATATTAATTATAGGGATACCGTATTGTGTTTTCTTCCTCGAACTCATAATTTTTAAATGTTTTTTTCAAATGGGGAGAAAAATAGAAAACATAAATAAATAAATTATATATATATTCCTATTTTTTTAAAAAGGGGAGTATAAAATTATGGCAGAGTGGATAATGATATCCTCTACCTTTAGGAGTACTATCACTTCAAAGTGAGCATGTATTTTAAGAGAGTTGCTAAAAGTGGATGTATGCGATTTTAAGATGATAAAAATGTTCTAAATTCTTGTTATATGTGATTGAATAAAATTTCAAGATTGATGTGTTGATTATTTTTTGATTGATCTTTTTTAAGTCTCATGTTTATGATGTTGAATATATATCAATATCTTATGGATATAATGATATTATTTGATCAATTTTATTTGTTCATACATTGAGTTCACTCACAACATCTTAGAATTATTGGGTGATGATATATTACTATATTTTCAAAATAATACGGTGATTTATTATCCTTGGTTGATTATTAAATACAAATTGTGATATTGTTATCTGAAGCAGTGATGAGATTATTTATGTTATATGTGATGTTGGATAATTGGTGATGATAATATGATTGAGTGTGTTTGATTTTTTGGTAAATACATATATCATATTCAATATAAAATTAGATGATTACATGTGAAATGATAATCAAGATTATTAAAATAATGATTTGTTTATGATGATTTACAAATTTCATGATGTTTTAGGTACATTGAAGATTGATGAATCCATCAATGTCCACACCCATTGTGGATGGTGTTTTATGAAGTCAATTACTTATATGGGAAATGCCACACCTTAGTGTGTGCATAATGAAGATGGAGAAGTGTCTAAGAAGAAAATTTCAATGTTAGAAAGAATTTTGAGGGTCATGGGGAATTGGTAGTGTTTGTTTCATAAATATAAAATTAAAAAATGTCTATGGTGGTTTCTATAGTGTTCGTTGTGATTACCAGTGTGAAAATAACATTTCCACAATTAAAATAGTGGGGAATGAAAAAAGGCATGGTATTTTGATGATATTTAAGGAAAAACAGTATAAGGAGTTGGACTATTTCTATATTGATCCAATACATAGAAAATAGGTAATGCAGTGAGATAAAATGGTAGAAACAAAAGATCTATTCCATGGTTGTTTCTATTCTTTATGAACAATGGATCAGTTCTTCTAACCAAGCCAAGGTGCAATCCTTATCAGTTTGTTTTCTAAATTGTGAGATGTTTTTATGTTTTTTTAATTATTTGATGATATAATGGATCCCTATATTAATGTATTTGGTCATTTTGGAAGCATCAATGGTATCTAAAATAAGCATCAAGAACCAATGGTTTAAAATAAAGTTGGGGTAATAGAGTTTATTAAAGGAAGTTATTATTTTTAAATAAAATTTAAAAAAAATTAATTGGAAATTATGATTCTATATTATTGTTTTGAAATGTAATAAACATAAGTAAGAATATAAATTAATATTGAAAAAGAAGATAATATATTATTATAATAAGAAGAGAAGTGATAGAATACAGAGTTGTGAAAATTGTTTTAGTGTGAAGAGATCATACCTATGTTTCTACCTGTTGAAGAAGAAGAGGAATAATAACAATACATTAAAACGCTAGCTATGTATGGAAATGATTTATTCATTTTGATATAAAATTACTTAATATAGTAATAGTGTGCTAACAACTATCACATTAAGAAGAATGATTTAGAAGAATTACTAGGATAATCCCTAATAATTGTGCCTACATATGAAAACTAGTGGGTCGTACGGTCTTAATGAAACTAAGACCATGCCACGGGATAGTATTATCTTATTTATAGTGAAACCCTATAAATATTTAATTCCATTAGTGTGTGTGTGTGTTGTACAGTGATAAAAATTCAATCTAACTGGTGATGATGGTTTTTTCATAAAGGAAACATAAAAAGAAATTGGATCAATAATTCACCTATTGTCTTCATGATTGACTACTAATTTAGGAGGTTCCTTTTCCATCATAGACTCTAGGTAATCAGGAGGTAGGTGTGAAGAAGTGATGAGAAGTGGTTCTGTTATATAAGTGAGGGAATGGAAGACCGAGTAATTACATAAAATATTTAAATATAATATAAATAATAGTCATTTATAGTGAAATTAAATGGATATAATTTCAAATTTAGTACACAATATGGTCAAAATACAGTCTAATAATAAAACTTATCCAAGATTAAGTTGTATTTTAAACTATATATTCATCTTTAAACCCATGTTAATCATTTTAAACCTTAATCATGGTAAAATATATTTTTTCTTTTAAGGGCCATAAATTTACCTAAGATGAAATTCATATAAAAAAGGTCCATTTTTTAACGTTCTTAAAAATTTCCCACCCCACATTCCTGATTTTAATTTTATTTATTTTTAAATCAATTAAAAAATATTTTTTATCATAAAATATCATTAAAGTACTCTTTTGGGAAATTCATTTAATTTGACTTTAAACCCATAAAGAAATCCATTGAATGAAAATATTAAAACATTTAACATTAATTATACTTTATAGTTACCAAATAAATTCATGAAATAGAACAATTCATCCGAAACATATTAAAGTTAAAGTTTTTAAATTCATTATTCTTGATTTTTCTACTACTTTCATAAGTACTATATCAGGGTTTCAAATGAGTTTAAGGTAGTTATATCTTCTATAAAAATTAAAAATATATTACTAATTTAAAAATAATGGATTAGTCTTGTAAACAACTATTTATAACATATCTTAAATTATTTTTATTATAATGAATATATGTTATAGATTAAAAAAGCATGATATTTTGTATACATTCATTATATAAAATAATATATATGTCATTATCAGAGAAAAATGAACCAAAATTCTATATATTCAAATTTAGGTTTGATATGGTAGAAATAATCACATATAATGAAATAAATTCTAGTGTTGTTAGGATTTTGAGACATTATACAATAGCCTTAACCTTAATTAACATGTTTGACCAACTTACATGGTGGAAAATATTTACCATAGTTACTTTTCATTATGACTAAAAATAAAAATAAACTATATACTAAAATTAAACATCATGATTCAAAATATGTAATAAAGTTATCATTATTAAATTCCTAGAGTTTTTACAAATCGATATTAACATAAATTCATAAAATTAAAGGAAAAATAGTTTTCTAAAAAATGCGTTTTTATGAATAAACACTAGACATATACAAAAATAAAATAAAATGTTGGTAATTATAGAAATATTTATATTATTTACATTTTTATTAATTAAAATTTTAAACAAATTAAAAAGTACAATTTTACTTTTAAATTACTTGATTTAAAAAAAAATAGACAAGAATTTCATTAAAAAACTCAATATTATCACTATTCCCTAAAAACATAATCTTTTTAATGAAATGGTTAAAATAACCCATCGTTAAAATTGAAATGATTGTTTCAAAAATTTTATTAATTCCTTAAAATTAAATTCCTCAGTGTGGTATATATTAATTATAATTTTCATATAAAATAGGCATTAAAAATTATTTTTGAAGAAAATATATTTTTGATTCATAAAATAATTGTACTAAAAATTGATCTCATATTTACAATGACTTAATAAATAAATTTTCAATATTTAAAATATTTATATTTATTTTTAATATTTTTTCTATACATTTTCATTTCTCCAATTTGGAAACTAGGTTATAATGGTCACATTTAAATAATAGTATTTTATAGTACATCATAGTTCCCTTAAAGTTAATAAGTTATTGTTAAAAATGATATCGAGCGAAGAATTATTTTAAACTAAATTTTAAGGGTTCTACTATATCCTTCATAAATAAATCATGACCTCATAATTTTAATACCAGTAATCAAAGGATCATTATTAAAAAATACATTATTTGAAATCTCACATCACAAAAATGGATAGTAAAAATTTAATTGAAATGGGAAAGTGAGAAATAAAAAGGTTACATGTAATTATAAATTATCAGTTTCCCAAATAAAAAGAACAATAGTGATAAGTGAAGCTATGTATATGGATGAGAAAGAAAAATTTAAAATACATAATAGAAATTGCTAAATAGCTTGATCCTGTGAAAAATAATGAAAAAAATATAATAAATAAATAATGGGGAAATAATATAATGATTTTATCTGAAATGGTGATAAAAGGCTTACATTATTTTTTGAAGAAATTTTTAATATTTTTAGTATTTAATTTAATATCTATAGGAATATAATGTGAAAATATTTGTACTTGAATTCTTTAAAATTTCAAGAAACTTATCTTTTGATTTTTTATTTTAATTTCATACCACATTTGATTTTAATGATTAATGGATAAAATGAATTCTTCTTCAAAAAAAACCTTTAATGGATCATGAGATCCATAAAAAGGGAAAATTTATTTCACTGATCTAAAAATTTATTAGGGAAGGATAAGAGAATACACAGTATGAATAACCCTCCTTGTGAAGATTCAATACATTAATTCCAAATACATAAATATTAAATAACATAAAAATATATAAATATATTTACTTTATATTATAATTCTACTAGTTCAGTAAAGATAATTTTATTCTTCTTTTATTAATTCATAAATCACCAAACTAATTAAACCTCAAAATAATTACTCCAAATTCAAACATCAACACAATGACAATGTTTTCTATTAGTGAATATATGAATATATCTATAACGACTTACCATTATATTCTCATTAAAAATTAATTCCCATTAGTTTTTTTGATTATAAAATCCATCATCTGACTGTTAGGGGATGATTCATTTCACTTAATAGATATAAAAGATTAATTAAATCCATAATAAAATAATGAAATAACTAACTTTGGATGTACGATCAATGTACCATTTATCAAAACAAATGGTATTTAAACTTTATCTATTCTAATTTAATAAGAATGGACTTTTTCTTTATAATTTTATAATTTATGTTCCCTTGATACTTGGGGAATTCATTTTCAAAATTCCCTATATCCTTGGGGTTGAAGAACTGGACATTAGAAAAAACTTTAGTTCCCTTACCATCATGTGTATAATGGATATTATCTCCTATATTATTAAAACTAGCATTACCCTGAAGAAAGCACCATGGTAATTCATTCTAGAATTATTATATGTATTTAGTCCCACTCTTCGTATCCCCTTTTTTTCACATTTCCCTTTATATAGAAATCAACCCTTCTCATTTCCCTTTCAAGATATTTGAAAATATATTACTTTGCAAATTAATTCCTTTCCTTTGGGGAACATAATACTATAAAATCAAATGTCAGAAAATATTGAGAGAGTAAAACCCTTTAATGTCATGGGTTTATCCTACCAAATAAACATTAAATAATACTATTTGGATTATATTTTTATTCAGGAACATACAATATTATTCATTTAAATATTAATTCATTCTTAGCAATAATTTTCCTCTTCCATTTTGGAAATTTTTTAAAACCAATTTTCCAAATCAACTCATTATAGATGAATACTATCTTATTAAAATAATAGATCAATTATAGTATTTCATTCCATATCCAGAAATTTATTATCCTCATTAATATTTTGAATCAACATCCTCTAATGATTATCGTATATATTTATAAAAACACTCATAGAATCCAATTTTTCCTTTCATTATGTCATAAGTCCCAAAATATATTTTCATGTGTTGTGATCCATTGTTCATCTACTAAAAAATTATTCATTCCATTAGAGTATTTAAGATTCTACTATATGATGTTTGAAACCAATGTAGTATTCAGTGGAAAAGAAACAAGTTTCTCCATACATCTAATTTTACTAGCCATAACATTCCTTTATTTTTTTAATAATTTTATTTATCTGCAACTATATACTTATTGATTATCATACGATAGAAATCCCTATGAATATTTTAGGTGTTTATTTGTTTTCCATTTCATATAATCGGCAAAATTTCTAAAAAATTTCTTAAAATATATTAGAACATGGCATTATGCATCATACTGTATAATACGAAATATAAATTGAAAATTTTTGAATATACAATCTCAGAATCATATGTTTAGTTTCTAGGGGAATATATTTTAGTCATGAAAATATTTTAAAATAATTCATAATGGTTTGTAAAGGGATTTTGAATCAAACATATAATATCTCTTGAATATATTTAGAAAGGTATTTAGTCTTAGTCCCCCTCATCATGTCCCTTGTTAAGATAAAGTTAATAATCAACTAGCCATTTTTAGGTTTTTTACCTATATATTCATTACTTCCACATCATCATCCAATTTTTAGTATCTAAATAGGGATTTTATTTATTGGAAACCACACATTATATAGCTTACAAAACAATTCTTGATATTATCGTATTCAAATACATAAACGTAGAATCATTCATAGGGTTATGTTCTCTAATTTATGTTTTTCTTAAATACAGTTCACAAGTGTCATAAATCCATCCCAGAGTTGGTTGTTACTATATTAAATTGGCTTAAGATAAAAGTGATGACATCACAAAGGATCAATTACTTTAGTAATAATGGAAAACTAGATATATTCTTGGATATCAATTTAAATTTCACAACATAAAATGAAAAATTGTGTTTTATTTTTGAACATTATTATTCTATCAAGAATTTCTATTAAAATCAATTAGATTACAATTACTAGCATATTTCGGAAGGAAAAAATAAGAGGGTGAGATCAAAAGAAAAGTAAGGGAATGATTATAGTGGTAGGTATCATCGAATACGTAATGATTACAGAATATTGTATTAATAATTGATGATAAAATAATTCCATATAAATATTCACATCAACTAAAATCTTATCCATGGGTATCATAACTATTTGAATAATCACTAGGATATCAATAAATTATTTCATAATGATGGACTGTATAATAGTTGACATCCTAAACAACCAATCAATGTATCATACCAAGATATCATAAAAAGTGTGTAATCCATATGAAACATTCTGAACCATCTTTGTGTCATGAGACCTATCGATGTATGGAGGGGATAAATAATTTCCATATCGACTTCTCATATAATAATTCCAATGAATTCATCTTATTAACTAATAATAAAACATAATGAACGTGAATTTTTAATCAACAACTATTCAAATTACAAGAAATATCATGTGAGATTTAAAAACATCCCCTAGTTAAAATTATCATATTCTATATAGAGAAATATGGTGAATGGTATAATTAGAGTATTTCATTATTAAATTATAATATTCATCAAATGATGTTGAAATATATGAAAATAGTTTTAGAAGATCACTATAACATTTCATAAGTAAAAAACATTTTCACTTTGAAATCACATATTTAGATTATAAAAATCTAAAAAATATTTGAAAAAATATATATTTGCAAATAAGAATATAAAATTTTAAGGAATATTTCAATGAAAAGTGTATTCATAATAGCATGGATACTGTTAATAATATGTATGTTAAAATAAATATTTCATCTACACCTTAATTTTAAAGTGCCTCGTTCAAAAAATGAAAAAAAGACAACTTTTAAATAATTTTATACATATTATAAAATGTATATAAATCTCTTTAATTAGTTATTTATTAATTTTAACAATATTCATGAAAACATTTTAATTATAATGTGGACATGGATGAAAATGATTCCTGACTAAACAGAAAACCAAATTGGTTTTTCTTAAAAACATTCTTTATGTATTTTAAGGACATAGATAGAGGAAAATGAGAGAAGAAAAATAAAATTTCATTAATGAAATGAAGAATATGTAAATAAATGCGATTTAGGATTGAAGATAAAAATATTATACCAATATAAACTTAATAATAGATAATCTCAAATAAGGATGAGATTATGAAATAAACCCTTACCTCATGCAAAATATTCTTTTTTTAGTTATTTTAATATACAATAATATAAACATAAACTTATTATATTTATATATTTTAACCATATACATATTTATAAAATCATGTATAGTCTATTAATAACATTTAAACAATAATTTATCCATAATTCTTTAATAAAATCTCTATTTCTTAGTGTTAAATCTTTCTTTTTTTATGTAATTTTTTGTTCTGTGGATTGGATAATTGAATTTATACCATAGTTATATTATAAAAATAACATTAATAATGATTTAAATATAATATATATTTATTATAGATATTTTTATAATCATCCTTGAATGTGGACATGAAAATTGAGTCACATCCCATTGTAGAGGTGGTTGTCCCCACGTATTCATGATCAATGTTATCATTTTGAATGGGTGGAAAGGTAACAAGGTAAATGATATGTTATATATGAAAAATAATAATTATGTAATAAATATAATATATATTTATTATATTATTCATTATAACCAGCTAAGGAAAATGGTTAAGGAATGTTAATTATACCGCAATGTGGAGACGACTAGTCGTACACACGTAAGTGAGATGTTACCATTTTTTAAATAATTAATGAAGATAGATTAGAGTTTTTAAAAAATTATTTTTTTATGTATATGTAAAAATATTTTTTAATTATATGATCAGGTATAAATAATTTTTTAATAAGGTAGAATATGTGATAATATAAAGACACAAAATTATGAGTTATACCTCTTTATTGGAAAATCACCTTTGGTATACACATTAAGCCTTATAGATAAAATATTGAATGAGAACAATGACTCGTGGTCATGGGAATGAATGTTTATAACGGATTTGGGTTGGTATTGGTTGAGATAATTCTTTTTTGAGGTGTGAATAGAATAGTATAATTGGTCACCATTTATAAGTTATTAAAGGACACACATGGAATTTCCTAAAAGATTTAAATAAAATATATATCATAGTCACATCCTGTGAATAAAGTGTTAATTATGTGAAATTAATTTCATAATAAGTTATAAATACCTTAAAAACAGTAAATTTAGTCATGTTTATGTATCATTTTATACATTATCCTTTGGTTTAACCCCATTGTTGACCCTTTTTTATATTAACTTTGGTAACAACTATTTTAGCCTTTAATGGTCATAAATATACTTCTACGGTGAATAGTATCCCATAAATGTCCCATGGATGAACCTATATTCCATTTAACATCCCAACTATAATGATTTTTTATATTTTTAAAACATTTAATAAAAAGAATTATCATAAACCATCAAAACTGTAATTTTTGGGACTATTCATTTAATTTGAATTCAACGACAAGAATACAATATTGAAATTAAAATATAAAAAAATTAAACATTAATTATATTTTATAATTACCTATGAATGATTTTTTATACAAAAAATCATTGATGAAATATTATTTTTAATTTTTAAAATCATTTACCTTGATTTTTCTACCACTTTCACAAGTACTATACTAGTCTTGCGTAAAAATTTAAGTAAATTATCACATCAACTAAAATTAAAATTAAATATATATCTTGAAAATAATTTATTATAAATGAAAATAAAAATTTATAATCAATCATAGGTTTATTTTATTTTAATTATAAATCATGATATATTTAAAAGAATGAGTTGGACATTTTGTTTTAATTATTTACATAAAATAATAATAATTTCATTAACAAAGGAAAATGAAAAAAATTCCATATATAAGGATTTAGTTTGTACGGGGTCAAATAGATCACATTTAATGAAATACAATAATAGTTTTGGAGGATTTTGAGACCTTATCACATAGTTTTATAGTTAATTACACATGTTAACTCATTATCGTGGGGAAAAATATTTAACAAAGTAACTATTCAATATAACTAAATATAAAATTAATATATTTAAAAAAATAAAACAACTGCATATAAATATGAAATCAATTTTCAATATTCCTTCCCTATATTTGGTAAAAAAAAATTAATGTAAATGCGTAAAACACAATGAGAAATAGTTTTCATAAAAATGCCTTTTAGGAATAAAAATGAACATATACCAAAATCTAGAATAATGTTGTTTAATTTGGAATTATTTATGTTCTTATAATAAAATATATTTTATATTAAATTAATTCCAAATACATATAGAATAGGTATTTTAAATTTATTTATTTAACAAAATTAAATTATAGTGTTATTGTATATCAATGTTTTCTTAAATCTAGGTTTTTGGTGTTAAAAAAGATATCATGGATAATATTATTTTTGAAAATATTTCAATGTAATACAACAATTTAAGTTGTTATAACAATTCCAAATATTTTTTTTTCATATTTTTATTTTGTTAAATTTTTAGAACTGGATGAATGCAACCCTGGAATTTTGTTACATATTATCATTTCACATATAATTGATAAAACATTTATAGAAACGATTTTACTAGGATTGATAATTCATTATTTGTTAATTAATATTGTTGGAATTAATATAATACTATCATTTTAATGAATTATCCAATCTAAAACTCCCTTATTGGTATCTACACATTCTCCATGAATCATAGAACGTCATCGGTGGTAATCCAGGTGCTAGTTTGGAGGTACTGATCATCTTGTTCTATTCACCATTGATCACATCACTGATTTTTTTGGGATTGAAGAATTATTCCTTATATACTTACTCTTGAGTGGGAGGATGAGGATGATCATCACAAATTATTGAGACAGTTATTAGGATAATTTTTTTGTCATGATAGAGTTATATAGATAGAATATATTGTGCCCAATAATTTTCAGGGCCCTAGAAATGATTTGAGATAGCTTATAGAGTTAGGGTTTGATAATTTTTTATTTCACAAAGGATATTAAATTTATTTTTTATTTATATGTAATTATCATGTCTAATAATAATAAAAATATTATTATTATTATATTTCAGTACATTTAAAAACTCATAGATATTTAAAAATCATTTATTAAATAAATGAATCAATATTTACTTAAATGAAATTTAATAAAATATATCATTTACATCTGAGCACTTAACATAGACCATAAATCCTCCTATACATTTATTAAACATAAATAATAAATATTTTTTAAATAAATAAGTATAATTATACTATTCAATAAATAAATAAATAAATAAATATTATATTAACTAATTGGTTAATAAATATATTTTTTAACATTCAACTAATATATTTTCCAAATTTAAATAATTGGTTATCAAATATTTGAGATCAGAATTACCTAAATGAATATTATTCCTTGGTTATAAGAACAATATTTATTCTAATATTAAATATCGATAGTATTTAAATGAGATTCTGAAAACAATTCTTGTTTTACCATCTATATATCCATATTTTTGGAATTATATAGTCTTGATCTAATTTCAAAATTACCATCTATCAACATGTAATGTCACCTATAAAGAAATAACTTAATGATATGATCACAAAAACCTTATATAGTATCTTATTATGTAATATAATATATTTTCCTCAATATATCCTTAGAAATGTTGCATACTTTGGAGATTAACCTATATGATTGAATATATTTCCTTGAATATGAAAAATAAACTCATTTATAAACCACAATGGTCATGGAAATAATTATATAGTTCTATTTCAAACAATGTGACTGAGATATAATATTCCATTTTGGTAAATGAAACATCTTTTTTTACTTATTCAATCAATGTTATATCACTTATGATGCACCCAACATGTCCAAATTCACCACCAGAATATGTCATTGCGATTTTTTATAGTAAATAAAAGTATAAAATTCATGATATGTATTAATACATATATTAAGTCTAAGGAAAAATATACACATACATAGATAGGAATATATAATAATGCATATAAAACGTTGAATTCTTATTGGTGGGTCTATCCTCATAACATTCTCTCCTAGAGATTGAAAGTGCACAAAAATCAACAATCAAATCCTTGTAGACCTATATCGAGAAAAAAGATAGTATAATCATAATCTATTGACTATCAGAAAAATATCATCTAGACCATATGATATATGTTAAAGAATATCATTATAGTACTTTGAGGATTTCATTATATAGAGGAACTAATGAGACTTTTTTATGTTACAGATACTCTAACGACATAATAATATTAATGTTATGTAAAATAACACTCATAATTTGATAAGATATTTATTAATATTTAGTTATTTAAATATATATTAAATCAAAAGTACATTGTAGGTTTATTATAGGGAATTAAATCCATCAATGAGAATGGAATCTCATCTCAAATAATCTAAGGAAAATGAATAGGATAATATACATATTTGGGAAACAAAAATTAGAATCCATGGGAACCTCTGATAATCATTTTATGATATTTTATAGCATATGATTTTTCCACAATAAGTATTTTGATCTTTCTAGAGCATATAACCATGTTTTATATTCCTTCATACCCCCTTGATCTTATAGGGACCTTGGTTACATTAGTAAAAATTATTAATATTTAATGGATGAAGAGAAGAATATAGAATCAATTAATTTGGATAAAATCAAGTGGAGTGTTTTAAATCATGGTATATTTTTCAATCCCAGAATAAAATATTGAGAAATGGAATTTAATGGAATCCATGTTAAGTGTATAGTGACTAAATCTATTTAAACATATTTTTACATTATTTTTAATATAAATATCCATTAAATACAACCAATTTATCAAAAATAGAAGTTTCTTTTGAAGACTAGGTTCATAATACATCAAAGTAAAATGAATATAAAAATAATTATTTTAATATCCATAATTAGCTGTAGACACTTAGGTTTCTCCTTGTAAAATATTGGAATATTTCTACAAATATTTTTGAAGCTTGGTGTTTTTCTTGGTAAGATTTTAGGGCCTTAAGAGACTTGGTGTAGTGATATTAAATATAATAAATATATTTTATCATGTGTGCGCAATTTATTTTGGAAAAGTGGACTAAATATTGATTAGAGTATCAGATCAAAATATAATACTATGGTTGAGTTTAGAGAGTCTTGTTTACCCATGATATGGCATAAACTTTTTCAGTGTTGTGTGCCGAATAAGAGGTCATTTGATAGAAGGGTTTTATTTGCGGGATATTGTTTTATTAAAATTAAAACAATATCACATACCTCCCTCCTCACAAGTGCACATGATTTCAGGATCCCTCTACCCCTCTTCAAGTAATGGATGACCTAGGGACCGAATCAATTAAACAAGGCTTGAAAAACTCAGAACCTGATGACGATCCCTCCCATGATTCAGAACAATTGAATTTGAGTATGGTTCTAATCTAGATGATTTATAAATTATCTATGAGGTAGACATTTTTTGAGTTTTACGTCCCGGTCACACTTTTTATGCATCGTTTTATGGTTTTATAGACCATGGTTGATTTCTTGGGACCCCTTGAGGGTTAATTTGTGTATTGTTTGGTATATAGAGGCGATTTGGGTGGATTTCAGGGACATTCCTATACAAACTCATATCTACAAGGTGTGTAGTGAAATGGTGCACCCTTGTGTTATTCCCATTCATGGAAGATGAGTTTTTAGGACAACACATCATCTACCAGGGGTGAATTCAATGTTGTGACCCCATGTTGTGTGGACTGAGGATATGGATTGGAAGTCCATGTGATAGTACATGGTCATTTAATAGTACATGACCTGAGTACAAGGGCCCAGGGTATTGAACATAGACAAGTGAAAGAGACACAACCAAGGGTCCATGTGGTTGGGATATGTCGTGTACCATGGGTACACACCATGTGGTTGATATGAATCGTTGAGATGTGTAAAGGGAATAAATGGTTGGATCCTAGGTGAGGTGATACATGCTATGTAACACCAATACAAGTTGTGTGATCCCTCATTCCTATCCAAGACATGTGTTCAACGGACATGGATGATTATCTAGGCAGTGTCATACACTATGTAGATCGGCTTACATGTCGTGTTGTCTCCTTTTTGCGGAGTTTCTACCTAACGTTTCTCTTTCACTTGGGCTCAGATTCTAGATTGCAAGTAGCCAATCCTGGTTAGTTTTTCACATAGAATGCTAATTTGGCCATGTTTGTTTCTAAGGAGATGTGATGTGGGGTGATATTTTGGGTTTCTTGGGTTATCGATGTTTGGACTTGTAGTGGTTGAGTGGGTTACATTTGTCTATCCTAATGAGGATACATGTGGAATTACACCCTTAGTACATGATAGTGATCCCCTTGATAAGATGTTCCCAGATAGAGTTATAGTATACATATGGAGAGGTAGAGGAAAAATTCTCCATCGTTTGATAGAGTTAAATCATTCATCTGGAGATCCTGAGGTGAGATCTCCTAGTATATCATATCCCTAAACAAGGTTCTTGGTATCTTCATGACCAATTCTACATGGTCGGTGATCCCCTCTCTAGCAAGATATCCCCTATGGTTTTTGGTATCATTAGCTGTACGATCCCCTATGTAGTGGTATATTTTAGTAGGGTCGTGTCATCGTTGGGTCTATGATACCTTACTCAGTAGTGGGTACCAGTAGGGTTGAATCATCATCAGATATACAATCCCCTATTTAGTAAATCGTTTACAAATTTATTTTTGGTATCATTTGAAGTATGGTCCCCAACATCGTGATTTGTACTAGATGGGATTTGTGGAATCATCATGTCCAAAACCACATCGGTGGTCATCCTTTATCTGAGTGATATGATCTCTAGTGTGTGAGATTAGGTTGTGGGGTCCCCTAGAAGATCTTGGGTGTGATACAATATCAGAGAGAGATCCTTGGGTTACTAGGATTGGTAGGTGGTGTCCTCTAGTGGACCCTTAGAGTTTTCCTCTATCTTAGGAGGTCGTCTTTAGTATTCCAGACATGGTTTGTAGGGACCCCCAGTGGATCCTGGGAGGGTTCCAAATTTTAAAGGTAAGATATTTTGTTTTTCCAGAATATGTTCTTACTACCCCCCAGTGGTTCATGGGAGGTATCCCCATTCTTAGCAATGACAACATTCATGTTTCCATACTATTTTTATAGTGTCACCAATGGATCTTTGGAGGGATCCCCATTCAGAGATATGAGACCTTATATATTTCTAGAAAGGATTGTAGTTTCGCCCATTAGGGATGGGTTGTATCGCCTATTTGGATATCGAGATCCATTAAGATCTAGTGTGACCTCCATCCTGGAAACATTCAATGAGAATATTCTCCCAGATTTATACCTCTCTAGGATAGATGTGTTTTACCATCGACTTTTTAATACTCAATTGAGTGATATCTATCAGCTGTTCCATCAGGGATGGTTGGGTTGTACCTGATGGAGTGATATCTATTGGACAACTCTCATCTTGGATGAAAGGTCTCATGGAGTGCGTGTTGTTGGTCGAGTGTGGCCATTGAGCTTGGAATATGAATATTTCATTCATTTTGAGGTCAGAACCTCAAGACATTTCGATTATTATAGAAGTATATCTGGGTGTATTTTTGGGTTTCCTTATGGTGTTATCATTTATATGGGTTGACACTCCATGCGGTATGAGCTGACATGTTGTGTATTTATAAGGGTTGTCTCAAAATGGAGTTTTTTTCTATTTTAGGTTCTCTTTGGTTGGGTCGATTGGACAATTACCTTTTTGTTTCACACTTTTCATTTGGGTATTTGGGGTTACTACTAGGTATTGTTATATTCACCTATGTGTGGTATTTACCCACATGTGTTGTGTCTATTGAAGAATATAAGCCTTTTGACTGTGTCCTAGGACGACCCAATGCAGGAGGAGCTTAGCGACCTAGACCGCATGGTGGGTTTACTGGAGCATGGATGAGGAGTTTCATATTGATTAATTTAAAATTTATCCATTCCTTCTAATCAGGTCACAGTATTTATATTTGTTTAGTGGTTGTTTACTTTTTCCTTTTTTACTATTGATATACTATGATTTGAGATAGTGGTATTCATGAATTTTATTTTTAGTTTATATATATCTCTACACTGTTACATAGAGGTGTATGTGGTTTCATGTGTACAGGTACCATAGGATAAGGCATCCCATGTGTGTCATAGCCTACTCAGAGATGGATGCCAGCCCCTAGAATATAGAGGCACGATTAGGTTGTCACGACTTGAGCATCATTGGGTCGGGTCATGAAAGTGTGGTATCAGAGAAGGTTCTACTTTGGGACTATAGTTTATTAATATTTATTTAGGTTTCATAGATAAATGTTTAGGGTGATTTGATTTTAGCGTTCAGGCTTGGGATCCAATATTAGTGTAGAGGATGATATATCTATTCCCCAAGACTGTAATAACCTATTTCATGACTTGGTACCTTAAGACACTGGTTATAGAGAAATAATGGAACATGAATTATATTAGACCGGGTTTTTGGATTTTCATGTCCTTATTGAGTTATATCCCCATATATACTCTTTAACTATGGTGAATCTTGATTTTAATTTATGATTCCTCTATGATAGTAGCATGGTAGGTTTCCATGGCATTTTTGGGGTTCAAAATATACCTTTAGATGAGGCTTCATTGTTAGGAAATGGTTCTCATGTTGGGACTTCGGGTGGTCCAAAACATGGGCCACCACCCATCTAGTAGTAGGTTGTTTCAATAGTGATGGATGACGATGTGCATAGGTTGAGTGCACTACCCAAGGTCTATAGGTAGCGAACACTATGGTACATGGGTGATCTAGACCCCCAGGAAGCAGATGACTTGTTCAAGGTAGTCATACAAGTTTTTTACCCTATGAAGACACCCCCTAATTAAATGGTGGTCTTAGCAGTGAAAACTCTATAGGGTTCAACCAAGAAATGGTCGAGTGTTGTGACATAGACCCATGATGTCGAGATTCACCTTTGGGATGAGTTTGAGTAGCTCTTCAGGGAGGATTTATATCTCTCCATGATGACATAGTGTGTATCCCGAAGCTTCTACAGCTTCGACATGATAGCGTGAATGTGGAAGAGTTTTGGACAATGTTTAATGACTTATGACATTACTCCCTGTATATGGCTCGATATCCATTTTTCAGAGAAATGAAATTTGACCGGGGGTTTCTTTAGGAGATCAGGTCATCATTGGTGCCACTATATAGGCCCACCTATGCTAGAGTGCTAGAGAGGGACTTGGTTGTGGAGGGATTTTTTTGTGGAGTAGATGCCAACCATTAGTTTTTGGAATCTAGGAGTTGAGACCTCGAAAGTAGGTAGTTGGAAATAATCTTAGGGATCCAAGCATGTGAGATACTTTAGTAGGGAATCATGGGATAAAGGCTATGAGTCTCAGGGTTTTAGTCTTGTTTTCTCAGCTATAGGAGAGGCGATGTTATTCTTGTGATGACTGAGTACACACATCAAGAGATTGTACGACTTACTGAGCTACTAAAAGGGACCTGGTTGACCGAGCTCCTAGGAATAGTTATCATTTCTAGTGCGATCTGAAGTGTAGAAAAGATGGTAGAAGAGTGGTTAGAGAAGCAAGATGTGGAAGACGATTCGAGTTTCCACCACAACCGCCCAAGTTGTTCATACTTGGTGTTTGGATCTTGAGGGTGAGGGAGAGGAAAACAACAAGTCACAGAGGCTTTGATGATGGATAAAAATACACATTATATCTTTTCTATTTTATTTATTAGTATTGATAGACACTATTGTGAGATACACTTTTCTTTCAACTTCTTTCTCAATTTTTTGGGGGTGATGTAGGGTGTCAATGTAACCATGTATAGGTATTTTTTGATGTATCATTGAATTCATGAGGAAGAGGGGTCCTTCACCCACCAAGAAATGTTTTTTTCTAAAGAATGTAATACCATAAGTGTGATCCCATTCCCCCTAATAAGATAATGTTGAGGTGCGGTGGATGGGTCCCTATTACTTTTGTGTTTGATGCGAGGTTCTGTGTTAGAGGTTTTAGAGGAAGGCCCTATAAGACCCACTGTTTGCACCATAGAAGCCATGTTTATTCATTGGTACTACAATGTGTTCAGTGTAATCTTTGTACACTCGATTCATAATGAGGGTGTGGTGCAGTTTGACATGCCTTTAAACTCAAAAGAATTAGGTGCACATTCCCCATAGAGATGTGTTCTTGAAACATGATGAAAAACAATGTGGCCAAGAATGTACTGCCGAAAAATATTATCATCAAGGTGCGGTGGATGAGTTTTTTTGAATTTTGTGTTCTTAGTAGTGTTTTTGGGTATCTATGCTAGGTTAGAGAGGTGTTGTATCACTATAACCAAAAACTAGAGATGGACCTGGTGTTTGGTGCTTTCACCCCTACCATATATGATGAGACATGTTCCCTCTTAGTTTCATAATGATGACCTGGTTGTGATAAACATCAAGAGTGGTTGATCCATGATGCTCCCATGAGGGTGTGATCATAGGTATCACAAGAACCCTTGGTGGGATTTGTGGTGATCTTAGCGACATAGCATGTATGGAATAACAATATAAGAGCTCAGTTTTATTCCATGTTCCAAGGATTTATTTTTTTGGGGATGAAATGTTTTAATGTGGGGAAGATTTAGTTACTTGGGTTATCCCCTGAAAGACATTGGAATACTTCTATGATTATTTTAGAAGATAAACACTAAGTCAGTGTGGGATTCCAAGAATTAGATATCCTCGATAAGGTGATATTAAAAATATTAAATATATTTTATCACTCATGTACAAATTCTATTTGAAACGTGGAATAACTATCGAGAGGAGTCTTAGATTAGAATTATGAGATCGTGGTTGAGTTCATAACTTTATGATTACCCTTGGTGTGACATAAAATTTGTTGGGACCAAGTGCCGGGTTAGAGGTGAGTTGACATCGAGGTACTAAGTGGGGGATATTGTTATAAAAAATAAAAAATATCCCTTACCTCACCCCTTTAGATCACACAATGGTAGGATCACCTCCACCTCTTCCTATTTGACAAAAAGATGACCTACAAAACAAATTAATGAAATGATTCATTGTCTATCTCTGATCATCCCAGTGATTGCTCTCAGATCATGGTGTATGGTCTTTAAAGTGAATATCTAACATTTATGCTTTATAGATTCACCGTGAGGTAGGTCATTTTTGATTTTGAAGTCCAAATACCCCCTTGTATGATTTGTTTTAATGTTTTAGATCACATAAATTCTTCAAGTTACCCCTTGAGGGTCGATTGGTGTGTTTTGGGGTAAACAGGGGTGATTGGATTGGCTCGTAGAGAAATTCCTAGTGGAAATATCATCAACACTATCTGTCATGTAGTGGTGAATGTCGTGTGTTCATACCATTCAGGGAAGATGAGTAGGGTAGACTAATCACAGAATACTACGGTTAAATTCCATGAAACTGGGGGTACACACCATGTAGTGACACCTTGTCATTTGTAATGATGGCCTGACCATGGATGCCATGTGATAGTACGCGACCATGTAACAATACATGAACATCGTACACAGGAATAGGGTGCCAAACACAGACATGAGAAAAAGGCATGGCCATGGGGTTGTGTAGCAGGGACACATCATGTACAATATGGGTACACATCCTGTGGTTGACATTTCTAGGTGAGCCGTGTGAAGAGATTACACATCCATGGCTCAGGTGAGTTGATAGATTCCATGTACCGTCAGTACACACTATATAGTCCCTCAAAACCATCTAATCCATGTGTTCATAGGACACGACTGGGTGTTCGGGAGGGGTCAAACTCCATGTAGACCCCCTTGCATGTTGTGTAGTCTTATCGCAGAGGTGATTCCACCCTATATATTTCCTTCGTTGAGGATCTAATTCAGGATTGTGAGTAGCATATCTGAGGAAATTTTCCACATAAAACATGATGGTGGCCACAATTTGGATCTTGGAGATGCAATGTATAGAAATTTTGTGGGTATATTGGGTTGGTTATATTTGGACTAGAAGTGGTCGAGTGAGTTCCCATGGCCTATCCATATGATGGTATGTGTGGAACTATAGCCTTGGTACAAGATGGAGATCCCATCAATAGGATGATATTGGATAGATTTTAAATATCTCCCCGAAGAAAATAGGTTGATATCCTCTATGATTTTTTATAGTTGTAGCATCCCCCCAGAGAGGCTAGGATAGGTTCCTCTAGGATATCGTTTCCCAATATTGGGATCTTAGTATCATCATGAAAATCACTACATAGGTGGAGATCCCTTATCTATAATGATATCCTTATAGGGGTTTTGAAATCCTCAGTTGTATGATCCCCTATGTAGGTGTAATCTTAAATAGTGTTGTGGTATCATTGGGTATACGATACCCTACTTTGATGTTGGTACTGATAGGGTTGTGGGGTCATTAGATATATGATCCATTAATCAGTAGGCAGTTTATGTGTGGGTTTTGGTATCAAAAAAATTATGATCCCCTAATTTATGAGTTATACCAGATGGTGGTTTTTGGAATCATCGTGAACTTCACAATAAGGTTTGTGATCCTCTATCTATGAGATACAATCATAAGAATGATAGATTTATGTGTGGGGGCCCCAGTTGACCCTCAATGTAATCCCTTCTCTATGAAATATAATTTGGTTACCATATTCGATTCATGTTGTCCCTTGGTAGGCCCTCGGAGTGATCCCCAATTCAAGGAGGTGGTCTTTAGTATTCCAATCTAGGTCGTAGAGTCCCCCAATGATTTCCAAGATAGATCCCCTTTCTGAGAGATGAGGCATTCTATGTTTCTGAACTATGTTTGTAGTGTCCCCTAGTGGTTCCTGGGAGGGATACACTTTCTTAAGGATGAGACCATTCATGTTTCTAGAATGGGTTAATTGGGTCCCCCAACATATCCTAAGAGGTATCCCCTATCTTATCGATGATTCATTTTTTGTTTCTAGTAGGGTTTGTAGCACCCCCATTAGGGATGGGTGGGATACACTACTTGGATATAGTCATACACTGAGTTCCATTGTGACATCCTTTGTGGAATGATCTGACCAGTGTGTTTTCTTGTATGTAGTACCCACTGGGAGGGTAGTGTTTTTCTATCATCTTTGTGATACCTAATTGACTGATATCTCTTGGATGTTCCATCAGTTATGGATGGTTTTTAACTGATGGAGTGATATGTCTTAGATGAGAATCATTTGGGATGAAAGGGCTCATAGAGTGTGTGTTCCTAGTCGACTATGGATTTTTATCCATGAGTAAGAACCTATCCATGGATATGAGGTCAGAACCTCATGAGACATAGAGTCTGAGAAGAGTATATCTAGGTGTATTTCTGGGTTTCATTATGGTGTTGTCACCTACCTAGTTTAAAACACAATTTTGTATGAGATTACTAGTCATGTATTTCCATGTATGGTATCAAGACGGAGTTTCTATCCAATTTGGGTTCCCAATGACTATGTTGAGAGTACCTTTTCAATTTAGTTACTCACTTTTATATTATGTATTGGGTGATCCTACATAGTATTATCATACCCACATAGGAATGGGATTTTCCAGCACATGCTTTTTATTATGTGAACATGGTCCTTTTGAAAGAGTCACAGGAGAACTCAGAGTAGGATGATAATAAGTATATTGACCGATCTGGGTGTTTCCCAAATCTTGGCTGAGGAACGTTTTAACCGGTGTATTTTAATGGGATCCCTCCTTTTGAGAATGTTGGATGCTTTACATTTTTCTTTTTGTGGGAATTTATTTTTCCCATTTTGTACTCATGCTATGCTTTGGTTTGGGATAGTTTTATCCATGAATTTTCATTTTTGTTTATATATATCTCTACACTATTACATTTAGGTGTATTTGGGAGAGTGAATATTGGTTCCTTAGGCTAAGGCATCCCTTGTGTGTGATATCCTACTCGGTGCTATATCCCTGCCCCAGGCCTATGGTGGTGGGCTCGGGGAGTCCTGACATGAACCCCATTGGGTCGGGTCATGAAATAGACTCCTAAATCCATTTGAGATACAAAAACTACATTTTATAACCTTGAGAAATATATAAACATTGCGGTGACCTAAAAACCCCATTAAGGGACTAATCATGATATTGAATCCTAACACTTGAGTCAAATGATACAACATGATATCATAAAAAAGAAAGATCATGAATTATCATAATGGATAATATCATAAAGAACATGGTGTCATATGATCAGGGAAATAATTAAAAGTGAATGAAACATATAACATGACATGAGCATAATTTTGGGTTAAATTACATGCCAATATTACACAGTGGTAAGAGTCCCATTATGGATTATAATTACTCACTTTTCTGATATATAAAGTCACATGGGACAAAAAACATTACCCAAGGCTTTCGAGGATTATATAGGCTCACTAACCACAAAATGTACCCTATTATGTGTTATAGAAAAATAAATCTACCATAAGGGATAAACATAAGAATTACGCATGGAATTAATTGGGTTATATAATCCAACCTTATATTACAATAAAATTTGATTTAATAAAAAAGGAATTTTAGAAATGAAAAATAAAGAATGTATTACACCATCAAGGGAGGATTTAATAATTTAGGTATATATATGAGATACATATATATAGAATATATAATAATTCCATAACAGTAATGAGAGATAAAATGTGTGTTTTAGAGACATGGTCATAAACCACATAAAATAGAGTCGTTTATAGAGATCCCTTACCTTATGTTTTGATCTACTCTACACATGAAATAAAAAATCATGTATAATGAAATTAGTTTCAATAATTACATAATTCAAAATAATTTCAACAAATATTTCATTTATAATAATTTAATTATGTTCATTTATAAACATTTCAATGATACATTGTTTAATTTTGTGGTTTTAGGGGTGTTCATATCATGGTTCCAAGGTTGGATGACATGAAAAATATTTTTGATTTTCTTTTCAAAAGATAATTAAATAATATAAGTAAAAATAAATTGTATTTATGAAATTAAAATAAATAATACGGTCCAAAATACCCATATTCAATCAAATATAGTGATGTTGTTTATTAAAACCCATAGTGTTATATTGTTTGTTCTTTTAAGTGGGTTTATCGACCATTAGGAACAAGTTTATTTTTAATTAAAAACATGGGAATATATTCATTATATAAAATTAATAAAGTTATAATATACTTGTTATAATAATATCTAACAATATAAAAAAGATTTACTACCATACTTGAAGGTAGTTGTGGGAAATGAAATGTGTTCTTCATGGAGGAAGTCAACTGATCATACTGTAAACGACACGTTCACTTTAGACATGAAATGGGGGGAGGGAGTTGTGATGAATATTCCATTAAAAAATTAGTATTAATAAATAATTATAACACTGGAGTCATTATTTCATGTTTCATTATGTAGTAAATGAGAAGATAGGATAAGAAAAGAATTCCCAAAATACATTTTTAATTTCTTACCTCTTGAATGTTGTCTCCTTGAGAAACAACTCATATGAATTTGGGAATGTATATTTTGGAATAAAAAGGATTCAATGGACATTGGGAGAATGTTGAATAGGGGGTTTTGTATATATTTTGAAATCTTAAAGGCTTAGAGGTTGGGAGGATAACAGTGGTGATGTGTGGTATTCATAAAGGTAGTAGAGGGGTGTTATTAAATATTATATTCATTAGTTTATTATTTTCCCTCAAGAATATCATTAGTATTAAATCATGTTACTATATACAGTAAATTTTGTATGTTTGTATGAACTAGTGTGTCCTTACATCATCCATGACTCAAAAATTCATGTATTTTTCTTATAATGCAAAATTCAGTATTTTACTATTTTCACTATTCACCAAAAATAACACTATTCTTGATAAATACCAATTAATATCCAAAAAAATGTCTAAATTATAATATATTAGAAATGAAAATAATATTCTTGAATCAAAATTTATAAATACGTGAAATTTAATTTTAAAATAAAATCCTCCATTTTAAAAAAATAACAATTTTTTTTATTAAGATCAATTTTGGAACACTTTGAAAAATTACTTATTATCTCATAAAAATATCTTATCATAATAATATAACTTCATATTTATTAATAGATCCATTTAATGAAAATAAAAAATCTTTTAAATAATTATATTTATTATAAAAGTGCAATCAATACCTTTATGTTTTACTAAAATATGATCACTTAATTGGGAACTTCATAACATTTTTATTATTATACCATTATAGAAATATATCATATTTAAATATATAAGCTACTAAAACATTATTTTACACTTACATAGGTTAGGATACTATTCTAATTGTCAATTAACTATTTCTTATGGTAAGATTACTTTTCCAATGATTAGGTTACCATTGCAATGACCCAATTAATATTCCAACGATCCGATTTGTAATCTTAATATGGTTAAATCACTTCTCATTAATTAATAATTCACTTATATGTTCTCTTAAGGTTACATATATTTTCATTTTGTTGATTAATGTATTATTATTGATATTTTTTATCAATTATATAGTGTTTTTTAGTATAGTTTTTCTAGTGGGTCAAGTGATTCAAATTTTCATATTTTAGTTATCTTATTTTCTATTTTTTATCCCACAGTTTTATTTTTATTTCTAATGATTTTTTTGTAAAATGTAATGCTAAAATTGTAATATTGAAAATTTTATGGTTTCTACATGTGACTCATGTACATTATATTATATTAATAAATATGAAAAAAAATTATATATTCAAGATTAAAATTTCATCAAAAAATATTCTTGCTATATATATTCATCCCCCTTTATGAAATTTTTCCCTCAGAATTTTCTTTTAAAAACTAGGGTGAAGAATTTTTGGGGTACTTATTCTTTACGGATTCCTCTCGTTCCCATGCCCCTTCCCCACACAAACAGTTTCTCTATAGTACATTGACTATTGGAGATGTCTTGTTGTATAGAACATTATATCTATGGTCCATGGTCTTCACTAACTACGCATCATGAAAGATATCATTTTCCATCAATAACACATCTAAATTAAGTACATGTGAGTGAGATGGTATGAAATTCTTCTAGAGGGTTACATGGAATACATTAGGTACATGAGAAAGGGATGGTGGGGGTTCTATCTGATTAAACACAACTTCAATGTGATTGAGAATATCAAAGCGAAAGATGTACCTGGGAAAAACATATCCTTCATCCCAAATCTCATGAATCCTTCCATGGATACTGGTGGAGGAATACATTATGTCTAAACATGAACTCCAGGTCTCATCGATGATTTTCAACATATCACTTCTATCGAATTTGATGAGTTACTGAATGGTATTGACCTTTTATATTATTTCCTCTACCAGTTTGAGACAAAATATTATGTTCATCATAACACACAATTATTCTACACCTATTATCATAATGGAATTTATATATAATAATATGTATTGTTGAGTGGAAACTATTATTGTAAAAGAACTTTACCAATGGAGGATATTGATTCCATCATCCTATGAAGTCCATTAAGAATGATGTTAACTTTTACTCAAGTTCCAGGATAGTTTTCTCACATTGCACATCCATTTGGGGTGACAATACATAATAAATTTCACCTAAATGTCTAGATCATATTTGAGATTTTTCCAAAACTTGGAGGTAAACCTTTGATCTCAATCAGATACAATCAATAATGGTATACTATTACACCTAAAAAAATATCTGATGTATATCCATTCATGTTGATCAAGTAATATGTCTTCTTTAGTTTCGATTAATTTTGAAATAATTAAAGGATGTTCCACCATAACTTATATATAATTAATTATTATTAGTGTATTCAGAAGGAAATTGGCAATTTATATAGTTATGTTTTACTTATTCAATGTAGGAATGGATAATAATTTCATCATCCCCTAATACTTATTCCCATTAGTCATTATTTACTAAACAAGATGATTTTTTATGTATATTATATGACTTCTTAATTAATATTGTCCCACCAATAGTGCTCCCAAAAATCTCAATACTTCATTTTTCTCCCTAGGTAGACTGAGAAGGACGAGCTACGTGTATTCTTAAACAAATCCTTTATCTTAGGATTAGAAGGTACACATATTCATGAATCAAATAATATGAATCCTTCCCTATCAATTTTTAACTCTAGTAATTTAACTTCTCTTATAGATTCCTCAATCTTTTAGATTCCCAAATCATCTCTTTGTGTATCCTTTATCTTCTCTAAAAGTGATCATTGAGAAAATATTTGTGGAAGGTATGATGATATTATTTAATTTATAATACCAATGTACATCATTTTCAATATTATGAATATTGGATCCTTCTCAATTTTCATTGTTGATATGTTCATAGGAACCATTCTATATAGAAAATCTTCTACATTTTTTTCATTTCTTGGATGGTAGTGGATTGAGTAATTATATTCATTGATCAACTCTAACCATATTTGAATGTGAATATTCATCTCATTTTGTTTTAATAAATATTAAAGTCTCTTATGATCTTTATATATTTAACCCTTCTCCCTATAGGTACAATTCGATGTGATTTTCAACTTGAATAGTACAACCAACAACTAGAGATTATTTTATAGATATTTCTTCTTATGAAATTTCAAATACATTGACATGATGTATATCAATTTCTCAGTTCACATCAACACAAATCCCAACCCATCCCTTCAATAATCAAATATTACCAAAAACGATTCACCACATTAGGGATGTGTTAGGGATGGTTCATTTCTATAAGTATTTTTTAATTCCTTGAACAATTTTTTAGATTCATAAATATTGATAAATTTTACTCCCTTTAGTTTCATCTAGGTTATCAGGTTTGACATTATTGAGAAGTTCCACACAAATCATAGGTAATACTTATCAATTCCAAGGAAACTACATAAATATTTTACATATGTAGTATTTAAATATTCCTTAATGTCCATTATCTTAATAGAGTCCAAAAATATCTATTTGTCGATGATAACAAGAAATAATAATGATACTTCATCTATATCGAACTCACATTTACTATTATTTTAATAAATTTTTTCCCTTCAATAAATTTTTAGTACTCTCTTTATATTCTGATCAAGCTCCTCCATTCATTTATATTATATGATAATATCATTTATAAAGACAACTAAAATTATTTCTAGGTAATCTCTTAAGAAACTATTCATAATGTCCATAAATATTAATATAGAATTAGTGAGTCTAAAGGGTATCACAATGAATTCATAGTGTCCATAACTTTTTCAAAAGTAATTCTACATAATATTTCATTATTAACATTAAATAACTAATATCTCATATTAAGGCACACCATAAGAAAATATTGTTCCCCACATAGATTATGGAAGAATTTAGCTATCTGTTAAAGGGGATAATTGTCCCATATTTTTATTTTTTTGAGTTTATGATAATCAATGAAGATGAAAATTAACATATCCCTCTCATTGATTAAGAGGGCTGGTACACATACATTGAAGCACTTAGGAATTCGAAACCCTTGTCCAGATTCTATTGTATCTACTTATTCAGTTCCTCTAAATAAATGATGGTCATTATTTTTGGTTTCTTTGACATATAATGTAATCTAGTTATATGTTCAACAGAAAACTATACCTCTTGGTCAGGAGGAATACTAAGAAATTCTTCGGTAATTAACTTAGTATAGTCCCTCATAATGGGGATGTATTCAAGCATGATTCTATCCTTGGCCTAAATCATCTGAGAAATATATTCTTACTAATGGGGAAACAATATCCACATTGAAGATTAAGGTTACTAATGTGATTCATCCCATTCCTTACTATTTTAAAAAATCATAGGGAGAAATGGGATTTGGAGTGTGATTTGCCTCTCCTGAAAGTTGATGTTTCATTTATATGAGGACAAAAAATACGAGCCCAATATTGCATCAGAACCCACTAATGGAAGTAAGGTATGATTTTCAAAAAGGTTTAGTTTATAATCATTGAACAAGAAGGAGGTATATACATGGGATTAAATAATTGATTAACATTCTATTCCTATAGATAGATCAAACCCCATGTTCTGAGGTCATGGTAGAATAGTCTATCGGACATGTAAGAGAATCGAGAATGCATCAACCATGAATAAAAAATAACAATTCTCTATTCTGAAATAAATAACATGTGTACCTCTCACGACATCAGTATAAGTATCCACCTTAGCAGTCGTGATATCATATTACATTCCTTTCTCTCTATCCGTAGGTGGTTATTATCATTTATTTTCTATAATAACCATTTAAATAGATATTTCGTTTGTATAATTCTCATGTTACTTATAGTTGAAAAATTGGACCATAGGATGATAATTTACATAAATATTTTTTCCATATGTGGAATTATTATGTTTATTCATATACCTACATCATTTATTATTCTAGGGTCCCTCTTTTCCACACATGATTCATCTCCCAGTTCAATTGAGATAGTTTTCGAGAGGTATCTTCCCACACTTTTGACATGTGGTAAATTGATTTTTCTTCCATCAATAATATATATATATTGATCCTTAAAAATAAAACTCCATTTTACACTTTTTTTCAAATATCACATGAAAACACTGAGAGTAACTAATCTCTTCATCAAACTAAAAGAATAATATGAAATATCTTCATAGGTTTCAAAGTCTCAAATCTCTTAATCATTTCAATCATGGATTTAACCCAATAATTATATGGTCTAAATTTCTTTTACTGTTAATGTAAAATCTATTGGTGTATTATGTATGATTTCTAATGATTCACTCATATAACTCAATTTAATCATATTATTTTTAATATAGTATGAAGAAATCCATTTTCATTTTATAATGGAGAGCTCGAGTAAAGTATTTACTGAGAAATGATTTCTTTAATTATTACAATTCTATAGTTTCAAATCCATATTTGGAATATCTTTTCCTTGATTAGTTTCCACAACTTATAAAATTCCTCTTGCAAGATAATATAATTCTATTACAGTGACACACCTATTGTTGGGTGACCCAAAAAAAATTATTTTCCTAGAATCTCATAGTGTCTAACTAGGGTGAACTAACTTGAGGAGCTGTGAAGATGATTAAATTTCAATTTCTAATTTTCCTAAACAACTTATTTTTTTTATTTTATTAAAATAATGAATTATTTTTTTTGGGTTTCCAAATAGATAATCTTATAAAAATCTGAAACCTAAATGCACATGAAATTATAATCCTAATTATGTTAGGGAAGTATGATCTTGGTCCTATGTTGGGTGACATGGGTTCCTTAATTATATATTATTATTAGATTATATTCAATTTAGAATTCAATACCACAATAAATGCATTGATATTATTGACAATGAGTTGGATTTCAATCATTCTAAGGAAACCTATTTATTACACATAATTTATCCACCTCTTAGTAGAAAAGAGGAATAAATTTAGGGTTCATGTAATGGTGGATGATCACCACACCCAAGTAATTACCTCTAATTCACTTCAAATAAATTTATAACATATTCAAATTAATGAAAAAATAATTTATAAATTTTGTAAAACCTCCACCATGTCCATGCCTCAAGCAAGTCTCTCTTTATCATGAGTGTAAGATATCTTTGAGAAACGTGGGATGATATGAAGATAAATAGATTCGAAGAAGAAATTTTAAACAATTATATTAAAAATAACGAATTAAGGTTTACATAAAAGATAAAAACCATAAAAAAACTAGAAAAGAATTCCTAAAAGAAAAAAACACAATTCCTTAGTGTAACAGTCAAATATGTAGCTTGGATGATGTAATTCATCCACCACTCTAATCCATTTATGGGATTTAATCCTACTTAACTATGAATAATTTTTGATAAATTTTATAATAGATATCATTATATTTGAATCCTAAGGCTGTTCAAGGGTTTTGGGTTATTAATTAAGGGTTTCCCTTTGAGTTCACTCATAGTTGATACTAAAAAATCAAAAATATGGAATAAATAATTGTTTTTACACTATAAATGTTTTGAAATCCCCCCAGGATATGTTTTTCACATCCCGAATCTTCCTTTTAGGCACCAAATATCATTTTCCATCCCTTAATTAACAATATAAAAATTCTCACATCTCAAATTAGCATTTTTTGTATTTTAATTGACACTATATAAATATTTGACAAACTAAATTGAATTTTTATGACTTGAATTTACCCCATAAAAAGTATGAAATCCTTGGTTTTACTTTTCCGGACTTGAATTTCAACATTTTAGCTTGTTCACTATATTTTATCTTAGTTATTTTGTTTCATTCATTGGGATTTTCTTTACTTTCTGTTATGTCATGGGACATTTTCTATATGATAAAATTGTCTCCATTTTGCTAGTTTAAATAAATGAATATATCATACCATGTTATAAATTTGATAAAATAAAATAATAATTATTCATTTATATTGAATAAACATTATGTATAATATTATAAAAAATATTTATAATATTTATTTTTCAATTCCCCTATATAAAGATCATTATTTTCCTTAGTCATGTAATCTCAACAACATTGAAAGAGAATTTCCTTCAACCAGTATTTAAAATTCATAATGAAATGTTTTTCAATGGAAAATAAAATTTCAAATAATGAAATAATCTATTTAACTCATAACCCTTTAATTAAAAAATCTAATCATGAATCTTACTTTGCATTATTAAAATGGAAATAATGTTCTTTCATTTTATTTTAATTTATTTATTTATCATTAATATGATTTACAATTTTAATATACCTGACGTTAAAATATGTTTACTCATATCTCAAGGTAATTAATATAATGAATTTTTTCTCATAAATAAAGTAAAAATTAGAGACCAATGGATTCAAATTCACCTAATATCTCCACCGTGTAAATATAGATATCCAAATTAACCATGAGGGCCTCACATTGTGGTTCTTATGTCTCTATGGATTACAGTAGGTAGATAATGAATAAAATAATTCCCATAATAGAGCTTTTGATCTTAAGAATACTGCATGACATCAGAAGAAAAGTTACATGAAATACACTAGTATTTACTTCATCTACCCAACTATAAAAATTAAATGTTTACACATGATACAATTAAACAAAAAAAATTCATCACCCACTCATTTTTTATTTTCATTTTTTTTCATTTTCTCGTTATTTTCATAGAATTATGTTCATAAGGAAAATATCACATCCACACCTAACCCCATATGTTCAATAAATGATCAATCTGTCAATGGTGATTTTTTATCCTTTAAAAAGACAACCCATTATTTATTGTTTTTTAATTTTTTCACAATAATGCTGAATATTAATGAATTATAAAGAATGATCACAAGTAATCTATCTAAAAACCAATGAAAGCCCCCAAAAAGATTTCATCATAGACTTAAATTAACATCAAAAGTGGAAAAACTCTTCTCCATACATAATTCATTGAATACAATGAATTATACTGAGAGTATGATATGAATGGATATAATTGGGTTGTAACATGGGTCATTTCATAATAAGGAAAACATGGATTCTATGTGAAATAATAGGTTAAAATATATGGGTAGGTCTATAGATAAAGGGATACACAATAAAAAAAATTCATCATATGAAAAACTATTTTCATCAATCATTTCTTTATTAATATTGTGTATATGTTCTAGAATAAAAAATTACCAAGTCTCTTAAGAAATTTTATAAATAATGAATGGGAAAATGAAGTTCGAAAAATTTATCCAAGATGAGAACATAAATTTTAAGAAAATTATACCTAAAAATTAAATAAATAAATAAATAAAACAATCCATATTAAAATTATAAATTTAAAACATTACTATTCTTAAAAGTGTTCTTTCTATAATTTTTAACTAATTCCAAAAAATCAAGATATTTTTATGATCCCCTGTTGAGTTCACCATTTTTTCACAAAATACATATATAAAAATTAATTTCATATTGAAGATTGATTGTGTGTGGGGTGGGGGTCAAATGTTTTTTATAGCCACTATGGCTGATTTTACTATTTCCACCATTTGTATAAACTCCCAACGGTTCCCATATCCATAATGGAGTATAAACCTACATTTCCAAGGTAGGTGGTCCATTGGGGTTTCAAACCCAATGGAACTTGAGAACTCACATTGGTCAATATGATGGGAGGTTATTCCCATCAAAGCCTTTGGGGAGGGATATCTTTACTACAATGAGACTCTATTATAAATTTGAGATATGTTTGAAAATATCTTCCTAATCTCGATATGAGACATGTAAACCAAATAATGTGATCATACATTAAATTATTTTATATTAAAATGGGTAATCTTATTAGTGAATTATACTATATATATTTGAGGTTATTCAAATGTTTCCCATTGATGGGTAGCTGTTTATATGTAGAATCCTTATAACCAAGCACTATGAAGTTTGTTTGCATCAAGGGGAAGAATTAATATTTCTAGGAATGGATTGAGCCATTATGGGGTGTCCTATGTATCCTGATATTTAGTAGTAAACAAAACCCATTTAGATCATTATAACCATGAATTTTAACATTATACCAAAAGAAATTATGTTATGGATCTTAGGAAATATTTCTTTGAGCTCGATATCCAGAGAGGTGTCCTATGTATCTTGGTTACAACAAGAATCAGAGTCATTGTAGTTTAATTACGCCCTTGGGATTGATCATGAGATTGATTCCCTTTAATGGGGATAGTTATATCATGCCACTAATCAAGTCATGCACATTATGTTTTACCTTGTATTATGGTCATATCATATTATTCCATTGACTTGGGATTAACCAAAGGTGATAACATTATATTGATGAAAATATCATGTGATGCCACAGATCATGGATTTCATATGTAGGTTTCACTTATAGTGGGGATTATAAAATGTTATTATGTCCTAGAAAATCTTTTTGACCCCCTATAGTTTTCTTCCTGACCCTCATGATTGTATACATGACATGGTTTGATTGTTCGCTTGACATTTCAGATTATTTCTAGGTGTGTATGGTTGTATTGTGGACATCTCCAATGACAATCACATGTTCCATTTAAGTTATCAGAGGAAAATAACATAATCTGATTGGAAAGTCATTGGTCCATTGAATGATCAAGGATAACTAGTCATTGGGGAATCCATAGACTTGTATGGCTTGTCTTGGATGCCATCACATGATCTTGTCTTATATTCTTGGAGGATGTTGCAAGATCTAGCTGATCTATCCTAGCGTTATGATGAAAGGTGGTTGACATGCATAAAGGGTGTCATTAGATCTATAAGGTGGGTTCGAAGGGATTTTTGATCCCTATATGACACACACTAGTGTCTCCACATGATTTTAGTGACATGTAAAATGGCACTTTAGGATATGGATGGTGACCCCAGAGGGCTTCATGAGACTCTGGTGGCATTCTCCGGGGGTTCTGTGTGAATTGTGATGGCATGTTCGAGGTACATCACATGATCTAAATATTATTCCATGGGTTCCTAACAACATATAAGTGACTTGTCCTAGGGTTCCCACAAGGACAAAGATGATTCTTGCAAAGCACATGAACATCAACAGACATGTTCTTCACATAATTATTCCTTATTTAGCCTTTATTCTAGTTTTTATTGAAAATGATTCTTAGATTTAGTCATTGAAATCTTGTTTTAGGTTCATATGATCCGGATGGTATATAGAATTCTGTTCATATAATCTGATTGAAATGCAAAAAGTTATTCATGTGATATTATAAGGAATCAAATTAAGCACATATACTCTCTAAATGATCCTCATGATCATTCCATATATTTTTACCTGGTGGCAGACATTGAGATTGCATGATTGACTGCTCTGAGAATCCCACACTGATTCCTCGGTGCACTGGCTTATGGATCCAAATATGAAATTTTTATGCTGGGGTAGAGGGATTTGTAGGCTTTTCCCACACCCTAATTATATTATTTCTTGTGTATTGTGTATCTCACAAATTGAGGCTATCATCAATGGAGGGCTTTGATGTCACATGCTTCAATTAATCATTTAATAAGTGTAACTTGATATTCACCGATTGTACGACCATACCATTAATGATACATATATCAGATTTTTTCCAATGACATTAGTCTATCCCAATCTTATGGAAACACCATGTGGATTATACATAGTCAGGTTGACATGTCTAATAGCCATTGTGAGATTAGGATGCCTATTGAAAGTCTTTCTCATGATCTGAGATGCTTTTCAAAGATTTTCCATGAGACAAAGAAATATTTATATAAAGCCTTCTTGTGACAAACATGGCTTATCGATGGGGGTCTCCCATGACCAATTGTGTTTAGTTGGGGAATATAAATCCCTTCATATAAGATCAGTGCATCTTCCCCTCATAGGATTATATCATTATTTCCCTTTTTTATTTCCTAGTTTATTTGACAAGTGTTGGGGATCTCATGAATTTGAATGAGTGTTGTTGAATAAAATCACTCTCCCCATCAGTGATGTATAGCATGATCAACAAAATTTCCTATGTTGATTCCTGAGAATTATCATGGAAAAACTGTTCTGTTTTTCTTATGGAGTAGAAGGGGTTGAGTAAGACTTCATAGACATGGCTAATTCCCTTCACATGATGAGGGTGACATGCTAGTGGCCTCCTATGCAACAAGGTAGACATGTTTCTAAAGATTATATGATGCCTTTTTAAGCACATGAATAGGTCATATGAAATTTTATAACTGATGGAGTCTTCTAAAGTTTCCATATTTTCTCAATATTTTACCAGGATTTTTGGATAGTTTGAAAGAGTCTGCCGATTGACAAGTTGTGTGACTTTGCAGAGCACATATGGCAGCTACAACATGATCATAGAGTTCCTTATACAACTTTATAAGAACAATGATTATTTTTCAAAGGGGCTATACATGATCTTCTATCTGGTTATGTGAAGTTCATTTCCATTCACCTGACCATATGAAGGTCATGCAATCACATTTCTTTTTGTAAGTTACATGATTTTCATGTCATGGTCACCTTTTATTCTATTAATTTGTGGTGGGATTAATACCCATAATTTAATAATTTCTTCCATTGTGAAAATTATAAATCCCATTTTGTGGGAATCAATAAATCCCCCCTAATGAGAAAGGTTCGCGAGAGAAACTCCTCAGTTATGAGGAATATAAATGTACACTTTAGGCTTTGGCACAATCGCCTATTGGAGTTTTTGGAAATTCATGATCATTTGGAAAATATTTGGTATTTTATGTAATTCCCTTTAAATAGGGAAATATAGGGTGGCCCATTCACTGGATACCAAACTCTCAGACCTCTTGTGGTCTACCTTTATCGCTTGACTCTCCCACAATAAGCGATTTTGATATCTGTCTGCGAGATAGTTTTTTGTGAACTAAATCTCTAGAATTTCATTTCCCAATAATTTATTCAAACCAAATATGAATATATCTTCATTAATTGATTGAATTTTAACATGTATAGGCTCAGTTGTCTTTGAATGTTTCACATGATATTTTTGGAATAGCTGCATGACCACACAACTACTAATGTGAGTCATGCGACCATATCAAGGTCACACGATCATGAGTCTCATGATTATCTAAGTAGTTAAGGGATGTATTTATTGGTTTTTCATGGTCCATGATATCTTTATGAGCTAAGAAAATCATGATTCCTTTATATGATCATGAATCCACTTAAGAGTAATTCGATGTTTATTGGGCTACTAGAGTTATGCAGTCCTTTTGATAGAATTTTAACATTTCTGATATATACTTTTTCCTTTTTGGAAGATGGATTCAAGAACTCATCATAGTTCTCACAAACCTTCAATGAAAGAGGAAAAAATATTGATGAATCATCGGGATTCTATTATTGGAGTGTGTATACTACTTTCAACCATGATATTTTCTTATTTAAAATGAGTTTGATAGACCAGATAGGAGTGAGACATTGGGAATATCCCCTTTAAGATTGTTTACCCCACTATGGGTATGGACATAATAATGATACCCCCATTCCTTCACAAAAGTCATCATTTATAACTCTTTACTCAGTTATGAAGCCCCATAACACCATTTGGTAGAACATATCTCATGTGTGTGATTTTTTCTCCATGGAAGGTCACCCAGATGGGAATGTATTGACGTTCATGCCCATATAGTTTCCTTGAAACTATCATGAACCTGATTAAATAGTCCATATGTATAGTTCAATAATGAGGAAGCCTTCTTCAAGCTATAGTTTTGGGCAATTTCCAAATTGGGACATTAGATGAGGAGAAAATCATGGTATGAATTGGGGTAGTCCCTTATGGGTGAAATATATCGCTTCCATGTCTTCCATGAAACTAAATCAGATAAAAATTTATGAGGCTATTTGGAACCAATTAACTTTTTCATATTGAAACAAGGGTATGATGTTAGAATTATTCATAAGTTAGATCCTTAACACAAACACATTGCACTTAACAAATAGTGACATGGGCAGTTGTCACTTGGATTTTATGCAAATATATAGCCCACCCATATTAGGAGAGATGTATGATGAGTTTTCCCCCCACAGTCTGTATGGGATAATGTATAGAGGACTCCTCCTTTCACTTGAGAGAATATCATGTAGGCATAAAAGGCCCTCACAATGGATCTACATCATATATAAGATATCCCGTTCAATACCTGGGTGTGAAAATATATCAAGAAAACTCATTTTGAGCAAGATGTCAAGGATCTAAATGCCCATCCTTTGTAGGGATCCAACAATTCACAGGTTTTTTATTTTCATACAGATGAGGACGGGATATTTAATGACCAGTGATGGGAGGTTGTATCTAGTGTTGAACAGACTAATCAGCTTTCTAATTTCTTTTCAATATACCTGGGTGGGTACATCCACCTAAAAATGATAAGGGTGGAGTTTGGATATTCAGTTTTTTATGGTGAACTCCATGGAAGGAGGGAATCATGTTGGGTAAGCCATCCCTATGTTAGAAACACTCTATCTCCTTCTATGCCACATTTATAGTGGAAAATATCTTCATATAATCTCAGGCCCTTCCAAGTGTTATAGGGTTTGAAGGGGGTATCATCTAATATGGTATGATTATCTGAACATCTATATCATTCCCAATGTTTGTTTCCAATAATTTATATAGTGCAATGGTAGGGAAAAACCTATGACAATAATGCATTGTGAGGTCAGGGACATTATGAGACGTTATGACAATTTCTTTAACAGACTATATAGGTTAGTCCCCTCAGGTAATACAGATGGTAATGATGGGGCCTATCTTGATGCGTGATCCTATACGATGTCACTTTTTGAGGGAACCCTTTCCTCTCCCACTAACGGGGACCTCCTCTATGAATAGTGCATACCCTTCCTATTTAACTATCAGTTCCTATGTTTCCAGTCGAGATGTGCTCCTCCCATTCATGTTCTATCAAAAGAGCATTAGATAGTGTCTTGTTAGTTTTGGATGATGTTTACTAGGGATGAGATAAGAGACAAGATAACACTCAATTCCCATGATGCATATATTAGTTTATACCTACAATATACTAAGGTTTGGACATACCCATATCCCAACTAGAATTTGACAACACTACTATGTGATATTACCCAATTACAATAATATGATGAAGAAATTATTAGGACTTGAGAATAGATAGATTTAAGATGAATAATTTCCCTATAATAACCTCATAATGAAGTAAGTAATTTACCATTACCTTCATTTACAATAGCAAAGACAACAAATGTGGCTGCAGAGAGCGTGGTTCTAGAGAGTGAATCCACATTGGCATTATTATTACCTGTTACATCATTAAAGTGGTTGTTTTGGGGATGGATGAACTTAGGGGATGATATCATGAGAATAACACACCAATCATATTCACTTTTGGAATGTTCTCTCACAACATCACCCCCTTAGGAATCACATTCAATTATTGACTTGAAGAGGTTAGATATTTTCTATAAAACCGTGCTTTTATGTTGGAATGAGTAAAGGGTCATGTTTTTTATTCCACATTGGTTCATCAAATGGTGTTTCAGGGTATGGTAGAAATTACCAAAGATGAACAATGATATCCCCTATCCATCGCAGCTATAAAGTGGGACTTACATCTATTTTTATGGAATGTGGTTTCACTAAAACCCAACTGACATCATTTTAATTATTTTTAAATGTAGTGGTAGGCCGTAAAAGGTAAAACAAATCCGATCATACCTAATATATTATCCTAAGGGTAAAACTGTCATAGATTAATTTTGATGTGATTGGGGGACCAATGTTGAGGGATCCCTAGGTCAGTTGGTCATGATGAAGGTGTCGACTTCAATATTCTTAGTAGAAAACTCTACTTCAGTGCTTCCTATGGGGATTCACAAACACTCTTAGAATCAGTACATTATAATGAATTTTCTTGGAGGAGAAGGGGATAAAGATGTGATCCAAATTGCAATATTACACTCTTCTAGAATCTTTAATTAAGTGTGACATTTCACCCTTACCCTGTTTTAGATTATTCCTATACGACATCCGCATTTCTAAAGAATTTGAATGCCCCAACTAATACCTCAAAGGATAGTCTATATTCCCATTAGGATGGATACATGAATTCAATTTATATACTAGACCCTTCAATGTAAAGAAAAACTCATTAATGAGTGGAGACAGTTGAGGTTCCTACTACGTCACACACGTTGCCTACTACAGATGTCCCAGTATTTACACCATTTGGTCCAGAAAAGGGAAGCCATTCTTTTTTAGGATACTGATACATGAAACTATTATGAAACTGAGTTGTCCTTGATGAAGACAGTTTTTTAGAGTACTTGAATAATTTTTTAGAAACTAGATACCTTTTTCACATTCTTACACATCAGTTAACATTATATTTTGTTCCTACAGCCCTCATGGGTGGTGGGTGAAGCACATATTTGGTGAAGGAACATGAGGTTCCATGAATACGCTCGTTGCAAGAGGGCATAACTTCTCCACCATAAAATGGGGAATGGGAAATGGATGCCACCAATGATGCAACTGAAATTATATGTTTCTTATATCAATTATATCCATCAATTAAATGGTTGTATCATATCATTTATCCTATAAAATATAAACTACTACATCCCTATTTTAGTGTATTCACACCAAAGCTCAGAAGTTCAGGTCCTTTCATCCTGGGGAGTTCATTCAACTAAGTCAAACATAATGGAGGTATGCTCACCTCCTTTTTCATCAAAGACCATCAGAAGAACTCTTTATCTGAGAAAACTAGTCCCGTAATATCATACCATACTGAGGATTATCTTTGAAAAAAGGCCCGATTTCTGCATCATTTGACATCTGATAAGGTGGAAAATATGGATGGGGATCAGGACATTAGTTTCGGAGTCATATCTCGAAGGGATGAAGGACTAGATGGGTTACCTTGGATTTATGTTTACCACCCTTTTTTGTTAGGGGTTTGACTATACCTACCTTTATTCATTGTATATAGAGATGTTATCTCTAAGATATCTAAATAGTACCCTTGAATTAAGATTGGTAGCCACTAAAGCCTCCTCTTCAGTAAATAAAAGATGTGATGATGCCTGGAACAAAGCTTCCAAGGGTGTGGTAGAGGAAAAAACTCCTTGTTTTGTGGTTAGTGCTAAGAATATTATAATTGACCATTTACAGTATGTAATTGGTCTTTTCAATAAGAACTATCCCATTAATGGAATGTACTTTAGATATAGAAAAAAAATTATTAGAGAAATAGGGACTCGATGACATGGATGAGAAAGCCAGGAATGATGCCATAACCTAGGTAGAGGAGTTGAAACTAGTTGTGGAGGGGATACTTAATCTATTGATCAATTATGCCAATACAATAACTCCATTGTGTATCATATTACAGATAACAATTAATCCACTAAGAAAATTCTATGATAGAACCCTAATATTTCATGTTTTCTTTAGCTCGTATATATAGGGAGATTATTTGATATGTGGATATTCCCCCTTTTGTGTGTTATCAAGGATTGGATCTACCAAAATCTATATGTTGTTGATCAGTTTTAATTTATTCATTATGTGAGTGAAATTATTTAGATCTAATTTTGTATGACCCATCAATAATACCCATACTTTTCATAATTTCATGTAAACCCAAATTCATGGATTTGAGTGTTTAAATTCTAATAGATTCCGTATAGTAAATGATCATTAATTCCCATCAATATGAGATTCATCACCAATATACATGCTCCAACTATCTTGATACATTACAATTCCCAAAAGGATGATTTGGGGAGAGTGTATGTCAGGAAGAGAGAATATTCTATCTTTGGATAAATTCAATGGAATTGGTGAGTGTAGCATGATTTTTTGAGGCCCTATAGTGGGGTTAACAATTTTTTAATTATTAAAAACTAAATAGTTAATGTTATATAGTTTTTAGTCATTTATCTTGGACATTATGTTACAATAGTTTCGGTTCTTTTAACTCTGACATTACATTATTGTATTTTAGGGTTATTTAGCTCAGACGGTCTATCTATTTAGTTTAGTGTCTATATATCATACATTATATCACTATAGTTTCAGGTCCTCATCTCATATATTCTATCACTTTTTAGGGTCTTTTAGCTCAGACATTCTATCACTATAGTTTAGGTCCATTTGGCTTGAAAACTATATTTTTGTAGTTTAGGAGCTTTTATCTCAGAACTTCCATCGATGTAGTTTAGTGTATTTTAACTCAAATATTATATAATTTTATTTTTGGGTGTATTATCTCAGGCCTTGTATCATATTAGTTTAGGTTATTTATTATCTTGGACATTATATTGTTTTAGTTTAGGTTCTTTTAGCTCATTCCTTCTATCACTATAGTTTAGAGAATTGTTTTCTCAAACATCCTGATAATGTGAAATTTAATGTCTTATTGGAAGAACATGATTAACGAGTATTGGATATGGGATGGAAATCCTTGTAATGAACCAAGATATCATATGGTTATGATTTACACCTAGGTTATGATAGGGCTCACTAATATTGGATTTCATTTACTACAAGGAGAAGATGCCTCTTGTGGGTTGATCAAATCCCTTATCCCTCGATTGCATGATCAAAAAGTGGTTTCCGCACTATTTTATAATGGATATAGAAGATTTATGGGGGTAAGTTTCATTGTGGATAAATTCTATGGAAACCAAGTCCACCTAGATAGTTGGATCATGGGTTGAATAATTTATAACCCAAAAGTTTGACTCGTAGAAAATGGGATGGGGAATACATTCTAGGGATGAACCATAACACCCTGAGGTGTTGGGCCCCTCCATGTTATTTCAAAGGATAATATGGATCAATGTTTCATTATTTCATGAAGGGGGTGCATATGGTTGATAGTTCAAGGCCCTTATACTTAGATACAATGGTCAAACCAAGGTGTCCCCACTATTTTTTTAAGGGGCATGCATGGAGTTCAAAAACTAAAAGTCAATATAAAGATGTTGGGTATGGAGGAAAGGATACTAATAAGTGTTATATAACCCTAGGTAAGGTTAGATCTTAAATTATGAAGCTTATACCCTATTCCCTGCATTTTTTTGTCACAAGGTGTGGGTCGTTAAAGGTTTAGGAATGGATTGTCACATTCATTCTTTGAGAAAGGGTACAAAACAAGATGACGTAACATCAAGGTTGTAGAATCTAATTGGATAGTCTCTTTATGGTTATTTTAAATTAGGTTAAAAAGTGTTTAAGTCATTAATATGGGGTGGGAAAATCATGCTGTAATGGACCAAATCCCAATAAGGTGCTGAGTTCTTCCACAATGACACAACATGTCACAAGGATCAGAACCTTTTTTAGAAAAGTGAGACGAGTTGAAGACCATAGGCGGATGTGAATGATCCATAGTCATACATGCATAGTCAAACAAAGGGACCATTGAGGCCATGTATCTTTTTCCAAGGTACATGTAATATTTATGGTGATCTGAGGTACTCCAATAATGATGTGTGATTTTTTGAAAGTGTAATATCCAAAAAGTGTTTGAGCACCCTAAAAGTTGTGTCACTGCCGAGAGAGCATTTTCTCAAAAAAAGGATGTTTGAAAAACCTCTAGTCTATATTTTACATGGATTAGTGGGTCTAGTGATCATAGTTGGGATTATTTCAAGTCGAGTTAACAATTTTTGATTTGTCGGAATATACATTGTTGTACATTCAGTTCATCCTGTTGATTGATTATGGGGGGGGGATGTTTTATAAAATCATTTATATTGGCTTCACCGTTTCCACCCTTAATAGTAGATCCCAATGATTCCCACATCCATAAACATGTTCCATTATCATTTCCAAAGTTGGAGGTCCTTTGGGGTTTTGGACACAATGGAACATAAGAACTCCCATTCGTTGAGAGGATGGGTGGATGGGCTCATCAAATCATTTTGCGATGAAATTTTTCATACTCTAAGACTCTCTTATAGATTAAGTGTTTGTTTAATAATCTATTTCTAATCATGATATGGGACCATTTACCCTAAAAATATGATCATTAGTTAAATCCTTTTATATGAAATGGGGGATTATTATTAGAGAATCTATTTGTATGTATCTTAGGATCTATATACCATTCCCATTGGTTTTTAGATGCATATATGTTAATGATATATAACAAAAAACATTGTATTTTTCTTCCTTCTAGGAAGATTGTTAATATTTCAAGGATTTTATTGATCCATTATGAGGTAGCCTACATATCCTATTTTATAACAGTAATCAAAACCCATGTAGTTTATTAAACCCATAAATTTTAAAGTCACATGGAAAGGAAATATATTTGGGAACTTAGGCATTTAGTGTTTGATCTTAGACCTTAGGGATCTATCCTATGTATCCTGTTTATGAATGAAATTATATTTATCATAGTTCAATGACACCATTGGGACTGACCCTAATATGGATTCCCATGTACTGGGGTAGTCATATCATTCCACTGATTGAGGAATATACCTAGAGGTTTCCCTTATATTGGGGGACATATCATATTATGCCAGTGATTGGAGATTAAACATAGAGGTTGTACTTATATTGGGGGGAATATCATATTATGATTCATATCAGAGAAAATACATAGAGTATTCCCTTATATTGGGGGTTGGAAAAGGTTATTATGTCCTGAAAGGCCCGTTCGACATAGTCTAGTTGACTACCTGACCAACTTGATTTTCCTCTTGACATGACTCTATTTCCTTCCAAACATTCCAAATGATTTCTAAAGAAGACTAGTTATATTGTGGACATGTCCAAAGATGATAATAAATTCCAGTTTTCTTTTCTGAGGGACATCACCTAACCTGAATGGGATATTTGAAGGCCATCATATGATCTAGGCCGATGTTTCTAGAGGAAATCACAAGTATTCATTGCCCTATACTGGATCCCATCACATAACCGAGGCTAACATTCATGGAGGGTGTGGCATGATCTAGATTACCTATATTTGTGTTATCATGATTGATAGTTGATATTCATGGAAGGTGTTATGAGACTTGGATGGTAGGCTTAGTGGGCTACATGAGACCCGTTTGACATACAGTAGTGTCACCACATGATTTTGAATACATGCCTGAGTACACCAAATGCTCTCGATTGAGAGACCACAGGGATTCACAAGACATGGGTGGCATTCCTGAGAGTCACCATGTTGGATGTGATGACATGTTCGAGGGACATCATGTGATTAAAATAGTTTTCCAAGGGAACACTGCATAATCTTTGTGACATGTACTGGTGTTGTATCATGACATAGATGATTAATGAGAAGTAAATGAGGATCATAAAATATTTTCTTTCAATTAATTCTTCCATATTTAGTATTTATTCAAGTTTTTATTGAATATGAACCTAATATTTATTCAATTTTATCCTATGTTAGGTATTATGTGATCTAGATAATTTGTGGGATGCCATTCGTATAATCAAATTAACACAACATAATTCCTTTTATTGATCTTATGAGTTATCATTAAAATCACATATGCGGTTCAAGTGATCCTCTAGGTCATTCCCCTGATTTATACATAGAGGAAGACCTTATGATCATATGATCGGCTACTCTGAGAAGTCAACTATGCTTAATGGGTGTGATGGTTCAAGGATCGAAAGATGCATTTTTATTCTATAAAGGGGTAAATTATATGCCTCACCACCATGATTATACAACTCATTTTGAGGAGAAAATATCTTAGATCTAAGAAGGATTTAGTGGATGGATTTGATGTCACGTGCTAAGCGAAATCCTACCGTCGGTGTCACATGATTGTTTGTGACTGCAAGACAATTAATTCCACATTCTATCTAATAAATGTTGTCCAATAATCCCAATCTTGAATAATAATATAGACATTCACAAGGGCTTTGAAAATGTTGTTCCAACATGTCTAATGGACTTTGTGAGATCCAGAAGCATGTTGAAAGGATTTAAAATGATATTTGATGCCTTGTGTGGATATTTTGCTAGACCAAGGATTCTTGATTATAGGCCATTATGAGATCAAAATGTCATGTTGAGGGGGGCCTTATATTATAAATGGTGATCACCAAGGTACTATAAATCCTTTCTTATAAGATTATTGTTTATTCCCCTCACAATAATCTAACATTATTTCCATTTTTCATTGTTTATTTTACAAGTTTTTGGGATCTCATGAGTTTGAATGAGTGTTGTTGAAGAAAATCACTCTCACATATGCGATGCATCATGTCAAAAATAGTGTCCTGTGTGATGTGTGATAATTATCTAGAAACAAAACTTCTATTTTTAACATGGAGGTGAAGGGGAAGTGAATGACCACCTAGACATGTATGTAGAAATTTTTTGTGATTACCGTGACATCCTAGTGGGATCTTTCAAGACATAGAGGAAATGAATCCAGGGTCTCCATGATGTATTTCAAACCCCATAAATGTATAACATTATGGTTCATGACCAAAAGAGACACCCAAATGTTTAATATTTTCTCCTTATTTAACAAGGATATTTGGATGGTTTTCAATCATCTACTGATTTACATGTAACATGACTTGGGGAGCTCATCTAAAAGCCACCGTAGGATCCATAAGTGTATTTAATGCATTTTAACGAACAAGAAGGATTTGTTAATGGAGATCAACATGATTTTATAGTTGGTTGTGTGAAACACATTGTTGTTTCCATAACCTTATGAGGGTCATGTGACTGAGTGTCTTCTTGCAGATTATGCGATCCTTGCATCTTTTCCATCGTTTATTCATTTTCTTTATGCGAGAAACACTATATATACTTCATGTTTTTTTACCTTGTGGAATTTCCTATTCTAATTTGGAATGAATCAAAAGGAGTTTATCAGTTTTTTTAATATTATAGTATGATAAGATCAACTAAAGGTATGAGGAATTTGTGGCGTAATGTAATTGATCGCAACTGGGACTTTCATAGAAGATGGAGAACATTACACATTTTTCAAGTTATAATTAATATCATGAGTTATCAAGACCAATAATTCCATGTAGTTCAAATATATCAATCCTATAAGGTTTGGAATATAGTTAGGTAAATAATTATATTTCATTTCACACTAGTTGTTGGAACTATTTCTCATATTCCCTACCATTATATAAAATAAAGGAATAATCTGATGAGAATACGTTATATAGAATACTTATAAAAGGGAAAATATGAAATTATAATGAATAACATATAAATTAAATTTAATTATTAACTTATGATTTTCTAGGTTTTCAATATAGACTATACATTGTAATTTTTCATTTAGGTTTTCTAATAAAAAATATTTATCAATTCCTTGATAATGGTTTGTAAAGAGTTTATGAATTTATAATAAATATCCCCCAGGAGTATCAAACAATGTCTACAATATAGAATCATTATCATGAATTAGTTGATGATGTAGTCAATTACCATTGCACTATTTTCAAGGTCATTATTCCATGATACAACTATGAATCATCTATATATACTTGTAGTATCCAAATAGGGATGTAATTTAAAATAACCTTGCTTTTTATTACACACTAATACTTGATTTATTACATAAAAATAACTTGATAAAACATAAATGATCGAGGGGTATATTGTTTATGGGGATTAGGAACATTACATAACAACTTAGAACATAAAACACACAATATATTCGTTGAAAATGTCATTTACAAGACCACTACATTCCCTTGAACTTAGTATTGCATGGGATAACCTAAGGACATGAATAAGAGAAGGGTGAGATATAAAGCCTAGTAAGGGAGTAAAGAAGGCATAACATAAAGAGTAAAATATATGTTAGAAAATAGGCATATCAATGAAGCATAAAAGAATATGAACATAAAGGCATGATATAACATGATTATCATGACACCGAAATGTGGGAACAACACTTAACATGGAATTAGCATTTAGCCAATGCTCATTGCACATGGAGCATGAGTAAAACATCACCGCACATGATGTATCATGATACTATACTTTACCTAATCCATTGGAGCACTATAATGGCATACCATCCTTTATCAATTCATTTCATGCATAAGTGTGGCCCATGGATCATAAAACATTGATTCATTAAATGTCATTATTTATTCCACGATAAAGGAGTGTGGAATTAATACATGAAACTCTTTAAAAAATAAGTATATGATCATAAAGGTGAATACCCTTTATAGAGAAATGGGCATGGTATTCACTACATAATGACTTTGGCTTGGAAAATCGTGGTGTAATTTCGGCAGCATAACGACGTGACATAAGAACTCATAAAAATAGTTGACGAGAGAGAAAGTGGTATCTTATTATATGAACATGAAATGGACAGTAAGGGGTTCATATAGATACATGTCACAACAATTGTAATGGAATTTATATTAATGATACAAAATAATTACTTGAATGTAAATGAGGAGGGAGGAATTACTTATGGAATTTTAGCATGGTAACGAGTGCAAATGGAAGGTATCTATGAGAGATAAAGGGGTATCTCATCACTCAATAATAAAGAGGAAATTACATGGGAGGTGTCGAAATCATACCCAAATATCTATAATATATAATAAAAGGAATAATAATATTAAGAAACTTGGATAAAAAGAGAAAGGAAGGAATCACTTACATGGATGTGTGATCCAAAGGCTCGGTGCGATGTAGCTTCTCAGATCACTACAGCTAGGCTAGGGTTTGTGCCGCCTCCTACTCCAGTGCCTCTGCCTCTAGATTCATTTCTCAGCTCCCTCCCACGATGCTCTGGTCTGATCTGTATGTGGGATCAGCCAGCATCGTGTGCTCCGCGATTCGTTCAGCTTCCCACATAAGCGTACGATCTGACGTCCTGTGTTGCTGTCCCATCCTAGATACAGCTAGCGACGTTGACCCCACCTGTTCCTGACAATAGGAATCTCGATACCGATCCCCGAGACTCTTCCCCAAGGGTGGTATCCTCTTCTTCCCATGCCTCTCCCGTCTGCACGAGGCCGACTGAGTCATGTGCCCCTCAGCACCTGGATCCCTTGTGTGTGGCATGCGATGTCTCCCGTGGAAGCGATGTTGCGGGTGATGTCTCCCCTCTTCCCATATCTGTTGATATTTGTTGTGTTTGTTCTCTTCTGCTTTTACACTGGGTTGGCCCTTTTGATGCGTAGGATCATTGCCTAGGGTTTACGTGGGTAGTTGTGGTGCGGGACGTAGGTCGGCGCTTGCACGGACACTAGCCATTCATCATGGGACCAGTTTGTAGCTAACGTGGATGTCATGGATTTATGAACCTGGATGGTTCATCATTCCTTTGGTTCCCTCTTCCATTGCATCATGATCCATCGCGCATGACCTTAATTTGGTTGGGTTCGATGGATTCCATGATTCTTTGGATTTTGCAGGTAATCATGGTTATGATTGAAATTTTAGAGTGCTCTTTTGTTGGTTGTACATGTTGATGTGTTTTGATAGGATTTGGTTGTTGTCTGGTTTCTCTTTTGGGTGGGTCTGGATTTGGAAGCGGTACCAAATCCCACCCACATGTGGTTCTCATTGATTGTGCGGTTCTCACAAACCCAAAAAGTGACTTATTAAAACAATAGGTTTTAGTCAGTGATCCAAAGGCTCGGGAGAGGATTCATGGGTGCTTGAGGCTCCTTGAGAGGATTCTATTGAGATGAGGGTATAGGTTGGATGAAATTCAATGGCTTTAAGTGAAGAGTTTGTGGGAGCAAGGGTGGGTTTGTATGAGAAAGGAGAAGGAATTCTTTATTATTTTAGTTTGGGACACCACCCAATATTCTAATCAAAACCACAAACCATCCCATGGTTTTTGCCTATGTGTTTTGATAAAGGGGAGTGGAAAACAATATTATATAATTAAAATGGCCTAAATTATTAAAATAATAGGGTTTCTTATGTAGAGTTGAGTCACACTCTCAAAGAAGTCAATTTAAAAAGCTAAAATGTTTTATATGTCTTGGAGGGTCCACTAACCCTTTGTAAAATAAATCAATCAAACCTAAAATCACATTATTTTAATGATAAATAATATATTGTCCGAAGATAATGTTTATAGTATTTTATTACATCACTATTGGGTAATTATGATGTCATAAAACACATCATATAATTAAATGATATTTACTTTTTACCCAAAAAATTTGACTGTCTCAAAAAAATTAGAAAAATTCATTATTGCATAATTTCAATGTCCTTATTCCAAAAATAATATTAATTTTATCTATATAAATTTCTAAACTTTAGAGTTTTCACTTGTAAAATAAAAACAGGCATTTATCGAAAAAACATTTGTTTTGACAAAAACAACTTTCAAACCTTAATAAAAATTTAAAATGCATTCATAAAATTATACGATAATTTATATTTAATAAAACATAATTTAATAATAATATTAATAATTTATTAAAATATTATTTAATTCCAAAAATCCATTAATTCATCATAGTATATTTCTTAGTTGAATATTAATTAAAAATACTATTTGTGATTTAAAAACAATGTAAAAAGTAACAATAATAAAATGAAGGTATATTATTTATTATACACCAAACATTAATGCACATAATCATATTTCTAGGGTCTTGTTACATAACACATTAAAACACTCTCATAAGACCTAAGGGTATGGTGTGGGATGGTGACATACTCTTCGGGTGGCTCAGATAACATTGATCTAGTGGTATTCTCTATCAACATACACTTCTCCCGTAGGCAGTTCCACTCTATTTTAATGTATTCAAGCTCATCATGGGCTTGGTCTTGAGAAAATCCCAATAATTCTAACCCTTTTTATAGCTCTGACAAATCGGCTTCCTATGTGGCAAGTCTACTAGATTAGTCCTTCGGTTCTATTGTACGAGTAAATCGGATTTGTTAAAGCCCTATATTTATACTAATCATGTTATCACGATTCAATAGAAATATTAGAAATGGTCACAATTCCTAACTGTATTTTAAAAATACTAAATCATAAAACCAAAGAACCGAATATGTTATATAACCATTTCACATAATAATACATTTAATTAGATCAAGAAGAATTTTTCATTGATAGATGTTTGAGTTGTTAAAATCATTATACCTTAAGAAATTTTACCCCTGAAATTAACTTTTCCCACACTAAAACAGATGCGGGTAACTCTTCTTCATCACTTCCTCTGATTCCCATTTCACTTCTTCAAACTTGTGGTTTCTCCACAACACCTTGATGAGGGGCACTTTCTTATTTCATAGAAGCTTTTCTCTAAAATCTAAGTTCTTCAATGGTTGCTCTTCATAATAAATATCATCCTCTAATTGTACTACCTTTGAATATATTACATGTGAAGGGTATGATATATACTTACTTAAGATAGATACGTTAAAATGATCATTTACTTTGGCCATGGTGGGTGGAAGTGCATGTTTATAGGCCACAACCCCGACACGATCAAGAAATCTCGAAGGGGCCGATGTACGTAGGACATAACATCCCTTTCTTTCCTAACCTCATGAACTTATTCCATAGAGATATGTATATAAATACAATGTCTCTAACTTTTAATTCATGGTCTAATAGACAGTTGTCTACAAAACTCATTTGTCGACTTTTGGATGCCTTGATTTTCTGCTGAATGGTTTTCCCCTTCTCCAGACATGTTTCCACCATTTCACGTCCTAGAAGATTACACTCACTGACTTCATCCCAACACACTGGTGTTATACACCTTTTCCCATAATGGGCTTCATATGGTGCTATTCAGAGGCTCATGTAGAAACCGTTATTGTTGGATAATTCAACCAGGTGAAGAAGTTAGTCCCATCCTACTTTGAAGTCCAGTGAACATGATCTTAACATATATTCTAGTGTCTGAATAGTTTGCTCAGATTAGCAATCAGTTTGAGGATGATAGACCGTACTGAAGTTCCATTCAGTTCTTAGAGCATGTTGGATAATTCTCCATAACTTCGAAGAGAATCTCAGATCGTGATCAGATACAATAGATAGTGGTACTCTATGCATCCAACCACTTCTTCGACCTAAATCCGTGCAAGTTGATCCATTGAGAAGTCCTACCAAATCATAATAAAGTGAGTTGTCTTCATAAGAAGATCCACAATTACCCATATATAATTATTTCCTCTATATGTTCTTGGAAGTCCAGTGAAAAAGTCCATGGTAATGTTTTCCCACTTTCATTTTGGTATGGGTAGTGGTTGCATCATCCCATTAGACATTTTCCTATTAGCCTTAACTTGCTGACATACCATGCACTTGGATGTATATTCAGCAATCTACCTTTTCATATTGTCCTACCAAAAGTTTTCTCAGAGATCCTGATACATCTTTGTGCTGTTTGGATGAATAGAGAAGGTTGAGCTATGTGCATCATATAAAATCTCCTTCTTTATATCCGGATTGGATGGTACACATAATCGTGAGCCAAATCTTACAATTCCATCCTCGTCGATCACAAACTCTGAGGATTTCCTATATATGATAGCCTCCACCCTTTTCATAATATCCAAACTCTTTCTTTGAGCATCCTTTATTTTCTCCACGAGGGACGACTGAGAAATCATTTGAGAAAAGATTGATGATGTTCCTCCATTAATGATTCCCATGTCCATCATCTAGAAATATAAAGAAGATTGGATCATTTTAAAATCTCAGCATTGATAAAGATGCATGATCCTTTAAATGTAGAGCATCTGCCACCTGGTTAGCCTTTTTGGGATGGTAGTGGATTGAGTAGTCATAATCGTTAATGAGTTCTATCCATCTTCTTTGGCGCATATTAAGCTCTTTTTGTGTGAATGTATATTTTAGGCTCTTGTGATCAGTATATATCTCACACTTCTCCCCATATAGATATTTCCACCAGATTTTCAATGAAATGATCAAAGATTCCAACTCCAGATCAAGATTGCGATTGTTTTTCTCATGGATTTTCTTGTACCTTGAGTCGTAGGCTATCACTTTATCATTCTGTATAAACAAAAAACCCAATACCTTCTTTGAAGCATCACTAAATACCAGAAAATGCTATCCACTTGTGGGTAATGTGTTCACGGGCGTAGTGATAAGCCTCCTTTTAAACTCCTTGAATATTTCTTCACATTCATCACTCCATGATAACTTGAATCCTTTCTGTGTTATCTTGTTAACAGGGTCTGACAATCATGAGATATGTTTCACAAATCAGTGATAATGTCCATTTAACCCCAAGAAGATATGGATATATGTTACCGATGTTGGCCTTGACCATCCCTCAATTGAAGTTATCTTGTAGGGATCCACAGATATCCCCTTGATTGTGATGATATTACCCATGAATGAGACATCGTTCAACCAGAACGCACAATTTTTGTACTTTTCATAGGGCTTCTCTTCCACAAGGAATCTAGTACAGTTCTTAGATGCTCCTCATGATCCTCCATGGTTTTACAGTATATTAGAATATTATCTATAAATAATTACACAAATGATTTGTGGTAATTTCTAAATACTATATTAATCAAGTCCATGAAGATTTTTGGATCACTAGTGAGTCCAAAAGGCATTACTATGAATTCGTAGTGCCTGTATCTTGTATGAAATGCATTTTTGGGGATATCTTCCTTCTTCACCCTTACTTGATAATATCCCGACCAAAAATCCACCTTGGAGATGTTTTCGGCTCTTTTCAACTAATTGAACAAGTTATCAATTTGAGGCAAATGATACTTGTTCTTAATCATGATTTTTTTAAGTTCACGACTATCGATGCAAAGGTGCATTAACCCATCCTTATTCTTGTCAAAGAGAATTAGTACACCCCCTGGTGAAGCAGTTGGGCATATAAACCTTTTATTCAGATTCTTCTATACTTGTTTCTTTAGCTCCTCAAGCTCCACAATAGCCATTCTATATAGAGTCTTGGATACTGTAAACACTCTAGTTATAAGATCAGTTAATAATTCAACATATCTTCAAGGAGGAAGACAAGAAAATTCCTTGGGAAACACTTCTGCAAATTGCCTCGCAATAAGAATGTATTCAAGGATGGTCGCCTCCTTAGACTCAATCATCTGATCCAAATATGCATGCTCATAGGGTAGTAATATCCACACTTGAGATGATGGAACTAAAGAAGATTCATTTTCCTCCTTTCACTTATACAGAATCAGGGGTCGATTCTCCACATGGAGAGTGATTTCCATCTCACAACAATTTATGTTGGCTCTATAGGGGGAATGCAAATCCATGCTAAGAATGGTATCAAATTCCACTATATGGAGTATGATGAGGTCTTCCGAGAAGTTCAATCCACTGATTATGACTGGGGAAGAGTTAAATTCATGGGATTCAATGATTACCTCATATACCGTACTGACTGACATCTTCACTTCCATGATTTGTGGTGGTGTTCGGATAATTCTAATAAACTATCCTCATAGAAAAGAATGTATAGAACCATAATAAAAAATCATGTTCGCTATTTTTTTAATGAATAACTAGCGTACCTATCACCCCTTCATTTTCAGGGTTCACTCTGGTAGTAGTGATGGAAAAATCTCACCCATACTACCCTGGAGGTTGTTGGTTGCCTCCTAAAACCCTTGGCATAGGGCACTAATTTTCAATATTCCCTAGTTCCATGTAGTTGAAGAAATGAACACCGTTTTGAGAGACAAATGTAGCATTACTCACCTCTTTCGCAGGCATGGGGTTTTCCAGTCTGCATTTAACTACTAGGTTCCCTTCTCGTCCACACCTAAATCATTTCATCATCCCCTTTAGGAAATTTATGGGGTGCTTCTTTCCACACATTTGTCATGTGGGGTGCCAGATTTTCTTGGCATTATTTCATTTATCCATCAGACAAACAGAATTGAAGTCCACCTTATGCTTCTTATCTCTCTGATACCCTAGAGATTATCTGCTCTCCAATTGGACCTTGAGGGAACATCAGACAATTTCTTCATAGTTGTCAACATCACAGATCGCAAGGGCATTCCACAGGCTAGGTTTCAGCCAACCAAAGAAGTGGTCAATTTTTCATTCAGGGGTAATGAAAAATCAAAATGTATATCATGTAATCCTTGTGATGTTTTTCTTGTATGCTCCAATGGATTTTTCGTCTTTTTCCTTGAGGGAAAGGATTTCCCTTTACATCTTATGTTGGAGGGTGCGTGGAAATTATATATCGAAAAACATCATCATGAAATCCTTCCATTATAACACCTCGATCACCTTTTTAAGCTTCGTATTTTGGATCAATTCCCACCATTGATCTAATTCACCCTCCATACAATAAGCATCCATAAGAACCTTCTCTTGTTTAGAACATTGAAGGATGGAGATGATCTTTTCAATGGATTTGATCCATTGTTCAGTGATAGAGGGATTAGATGGTCCATTAAAAGTATGAGGCCTTTATCTCATGAAGCTCTCGATAGAGACTTGTTTATTATTAGGGGGTTGAACATTTATCTTGACCCATGTTTCTATTCAAATAATGAGTTAACTAAGAGAGTATTATGACAAATTTCATGATTTATGCTTCCATTAAGATTGAGTATATCATTAGAACAGTCATCACATTGGTCTTCACATTAGTTGTTAGCCTGAGTCCTCCGATTACTGGCCATTGGTTGGAATAAAGGGAAAGTTAGGGGAAACACATAAAGGGTAATCCATGGACCAAACAGATGACTTATAAATAAATTTTATTTCTGTAGCTTATGAATCTATAGGCTTCAATCTATGTTATCCATGATCTAATTTATAATATATATTATTATGGGAATTTTTTGAATTCCCTTAATAATGGTTTATACTATGATTTTGAATTTACCAAAGCATATCCCATGGGTGTTTCGTAACCAAGAGTGTTGCAAGGCCTGTTGTTGGGTACCAGGATACCCCGGGTGAAGCTCGAAACTCCTTGTTAGAGTTTTCACTACTAAATACATATGTTCTAGAGCCGCCTCTACCTACTCGTATCCAGATAGGGATGTCTTTTCTTGATAGAACACTTAATCAATACTCACCAAAATTTAAGGATTTTATTATTATACTTAGTGTTATAACTAAATCTTTTACTAGGGTATCCAAATCCTAATCCAAAAAATAACTAAACTTATCCTTTGATACCCACTACAACAACCCTGTATTTTATTACACACTTAAACATGATTAATTAAATAAAATTCACTTGATACAACAAATAAGATCGAGATGTATAGTGTATTTGGGGATTATGAACATTACATAACAACTTAGAACATAAAACACAGAACATGTTTTTTGAAAACATCCTTTACATGACCACTACATTCTCTTGTACTTATCATTGAATGCGATAACCCGAGGACATGCATAAGAAAAGGGTGAGCTATAAAGCCTAGTAAGGGAGTAAAAAAGGAAGAAAATAATGAATACTATATATTTTTGGAAAAGTTATATCAATAGATCATAAATGAACATGAACATAAAGGCATGATATAGCATGTTTATCATAACATGGAAATGTGGCAACAACACTTATCATAGAATTAGCATGAGCCAAGGCTTATTGCACATGGAGAATGAGTAAACCCTCAATGCACATGAAGAATTTGTAAAAACTATTTTCACTTGAATTAGAAATAATCAACACTCATTTCACATGATGTATCATGATACTGTACATTACCCAATCCATTAGAGCTCTATCAGGGCACACCATTATTAATCATTTCATTTCATGCATATATGTTCCACATGGATTATAAGGCCCCAGCCTTAAACCTTACTTAATCTTGAGTTATTACAAGATTACACATTGAGGATCTTTTCGGGTTTAGAGTTTTAGAGAATTAGATCATAAAACTTGCATTACATTCCACATATAAACAAAGTGGTTGCATAAAGATAGTATTATTCATTACCATCAATGGAAACATATTTCAAATAAACATGGATTCTTTCTTGACACTTCCTTGACACTATCATCATATCATGTACCTTTCCCTTGACCTGTGAAAAACATTTCAAAAAACTTGGGATGAGCATAAAAAGCTCAGTAAGGGATATAAAAATATGGAAAGGAAACATGGGTACATATACACATAAGAATGAAATCAAACATTACCCATAAAACATATGCACTTTAACATACCTCATCAAATCATGAATGAATCATAGAAATCATAAGACATAAAGTTAACTTGAGGCATTCATAACATTCGTACATAGGGATTAACCCTCTTGGTTACATTTGGAATACCCATCATAGTATATTCCCTAAATCTATTCGGAGAAACCTTAACGTTTCACTCCTTCACGTTACCCAATGCATTGGAGAGATATATCGGGCTCACCCGACCTTAGTTTATCACGGAACCACCAGTTTTCATAACAATGCCCAAGAACCATAACATAAATGTATCACATAAAACATGCATAAAGGAAATATAAAATTTCCACATTTCAATCACAAGATATCAATACAACACATTGATATAAAAACATTATGAAAACCATTATCAATACCAAAATAAAGGAAAATTAAAACATGGTATTTATTTTTCTTTTAAAAAGAAGGTATGTCTTGTAGAGGAAGCCGAAACTCAAATAACGGTCATAGCGGCGGAGAAGTCATTGTCGCCACATATGTACGACAAAAATATTCCATTTTTTCGTTTAGTAAACGCTTCGTATAAAAAATATTCCTTTTGAATAAACGTAAAAGTCAAAAGGGTTTATACACCATATAAAAGAAGGTTGTGTATAAAATAAAATATGCCTCAATGAAAGGAGATTGAGACAAAGTCTCATACCTCGCGTCCGACTTGACTCGGTCATTCTTTAATGTCCTGAATAATAAACTTGAGTTAATCTCTACTTTCTTAAGAACCTTTTTCAAGTTCATTATTCCTTTTATACCATGTTATTAACATCATGTAATCATTTAAGTTAATAATGTTCATTTTGTCGGTATTTGGTTCTTAAGTCAGAAATAGACTTCTTACACTTACATGTTGTTAATTTGGTCAAAGGTTCGTTATATCCAGAATGATATTAATGATTTGGATAACATATATATCATATATATTCATCATATACATGTATTTATAATATTACATCACATTTAGAGGTATGAAATGAAATGCACCGTTCATGGAGACGGTAAGCCGTACGTACGCATGAACGCTACTTCAATTTCTATTTCGTATTTTCTGGAATGGAATCATAATGATATAAGAGTATATTATAATTCCAGTATAATAACATATATAATATCATTAACTTTATCCTTTACACATCCCACATATCGTATTAACGAATCAAATCACTTTCAGGGGCGGTAGTCTGCACTTCCTAAAATGAAGATATCGTGTTTACCCATAATGGAAACAATAGTGGTATGCCATAAATGAAAAATACAGATGCTTAAGGAAATAATAAACATATTATATATCATATATAAAAATAGTGACATCATAATGGCCACCTTTTAAGGTGTTAAATGAGTATTGAACAATCATCGTTTCGGGAGGGAGAATTTCGCCATCCACGGAAACCGTATGTTCCTTAACCATTTATGTAGTTGTGTGAGCGTGTAGCTCGAATAAATCTTATAACAACATCCTAGTATATTGAAGATACTGGTTTTGTTACAAAATAAGTAAATAAAAAGAGTTTAGGGGGTTGGAGAAGCAAAATAAAACAAATGAACATGAGAGAATGAATTACCTTTAAAAGTGTAACTCCTTTTGATTTGAGCCTAAAGGCTTACATTGAAAGGGTTCTTCCCAAAGGTAATCCTCTAGGATGAGGAGAGGGATGTGGACAGAGTAAATGGCCAGGTGTTGGCTAAGCCAAAGGCTTGAGGAGTGTGTGAAATGAGGTAGAGGTGGGGGCCTTTTATAAGAGGAGAGGAGGGGCACTTTTGGAAATCATGAAACTATTATTTTATTTCAAAAGTGTTTCGAATTTCTAAGGTCCCACATTGATATATTTAGAAGATAAGATGATAAGTCTTCGAAATATTCCCATCCAATAGGTTTTGGAACTGTGTAGGTTTTAGATATTACATTATCTTTCCATTTTATTTAAATTGTTAAATAATGAGGTCATCGCTGCATCATCATGATGTCATAAATAATTTATATTATTTAAAGTCTAAAAATTATAAAATAAATACTATGATGTATGAAATATTTTCAGATTTCTAATGACTATTTATAATCAAAAATCTGATCTTTATAACCCCATGTAAAAATTGTTTTCGTAAAACATATGATGTTTGTGTCATTTTTACTTTTACATTAAATAAAAAGTTATTTATGTCATTTCCCAACCAAAGTGGCTCCATGGGGTCCCCAAGTTGACCCATGGATTGTATTGGTCGCCCATGACACAACCAATTAGTGTAGTACATGTATCAAACTCATCTCATACTATTAAAACATTTTTTTTACCTTAAACTATACTAATTACCACTAATCGCGATTAAAAACTTAATAAGTTACTATTCACCAAAAAATTATTTTAATCTCATTGAACCACATTTTACTTCTTAATGACAACCATGTATGTCGGATTTTTGAAATTCAAAACACAATGATGGCAAAATTTCATTTAAACGGAAAATCAGTTTTTATAAGTACCACTTAGTGGTTTCACTATTCATCAAAAATTGATGTTTTTCAAAAAATTACCAAAAATTAACCCTAAGATATATTTGTTATTACAAATTCAAAAATGAAGTCTATTTTAAAAAATTCAAAACATATAAGTCACATTAATTAATTTAATAATTAATTCCCGCTGTCAGAGCAAATAGCGTGTTTTTATAAAACAATAAGTATCAAAAGATTGACACTAGTTTAAGTCTAATTTCAAAGTGAAATTGATTCCAATTACCACCATTGGATTAAATGGTAAAAATATATTCAGATTACACATTAATACAAATTCAAAAGATAATCTAATCATATAAATAAATTAGATTAACAAGCAGTTTTGATGTAAAATGCAGTATTTTTCAATATTCATTAAAAAATGAACATTGTCAGAAAAATACCAAAAATTCACACAAAGTAAATTTTGATGTCCCAAACATAAAGAATAAGTTTATTTTGACAAACATAGCTTATAAAATTGTAAAAAGATATATTTAAAAATGGTTTGCCATCAAAATGCAGTAAAACAATCTTTTAAAAATATTAGTGTATTCCATGCTTAAGATTGGATTTATTTTCATTTTAAGCCTCTAAAACACTATCTAGTTCATTAATAGTCATAGATAAAAATATCTATTATTCATTACTTACTTGGGATGTTACATCCTTCCCCCATTTAGAAAATTGTGTCCCCGCAATTTATTTACTTATCAAATAAATGGGGGTACTTATCCCTCATTGCATTTTCAGATTCCCATGTTGCCTCTTCCATCATGTGGTTTTTCCACAAAACCTTTACCTGATTTATCACCTTATTCCGTAACACTTGCTCCCTGTGGTCAAGAATCTGGACCGGTTGTTCCTAATAAGACAGGTTCTCTTCCAGCTGAACTACCTCTAGACTCAAAACATGAGATGGATCTGGCATATACTTTCTCAACATCGAAACGTGAAAAACATTGTGTACCTGAGATAAACTCGGAGGTAAATCCACCTGGTATGAAACTGATCCAACTCTCTCCAGAATTTCATATGGTCCAATGAACCTTGGACTCAGCTTTCCTTTCTTACCAAATCGCATAACACTTTTCCATGGGGAAACCTTGAGAAAAACATGATCACCTACCTCGAAAGATAGATCCTTCCTCCTGTTGTCCGCATAACTCTTCTGCCTGCTCTGAGCTGTTCTCATGTGTTTCTGTATCAACTAATCTTTTTCTGCCATATCTTTTACCAATTCTGGTCCCATCAACTTCCTTTCACCCACTTCATCCCAGAAAGCTGGAGTTTGACACCGCTTCCCATATAACACCTCAAATGGTGCCATATGTATACTGGAATGAAAACTGTTATTATATGAAAATTCAACCAAAGAAAGATGTTGGTCCCAACTTCCCTGATAATCCATCGAACAAGCTCGTAGCATATCCTCCAAGGTCTGAATAGTTCGTTCTGACTGGCCATCTGATTGAGGATGAAAAGCTATACTAAAATTTAATTCTGTACCCAACGACTTTTGAAGGCCCTTCCAAAAGTTAGAAGTGAACCTGGGATCACGATCAGATACAATGGAGAGAGGAACTCCATGTAACCTTACTATATCTTTTAGATACAAACGGGTAAGTTGATCAAGAGATAAAGTATCTCATATAGCAAGGAAATGAGCAGACTTGGTCAAGCGATCAACAATAACCCAGATTTCATTATTACCTCGAGATGTCTTCGGTAATCCCACAACAAAGTCCATGGATATATTCTCTCATTTCCACTTTGTCACTGGTAAAGGCTGAAGCATTCCCTTTAGTAACTTCCACTCTGCTTTAACCTGTTGACATGTCAAACACTTCACAGTAAAATCAGCAATATCTCTTTTCATTCCACCCCACCAGTAATACTCCCGCAGATCTATATACATCTTAGTACTGCCTGGATGAACTGAAAACGGATAACTATGAGATTCACATAACAACTCTCTCTTAAACTGTGAATCACAAGGCACACACAATCTCTTCCCAAATCTCAAAACGCAATCATTATCAATGTTGAATTCAGGCAACTTACCTTTCTGAACGAGCTCTACCTAATTCTGCAACTCACTGTCTTGCTTCTATGCTTTCTTGATTCTATCTGAAAGAGATGATCTCACTGATACCTACAAGAAAACAGAATAAATTCCTTCACCAACAACTTCTATGCCAATGTTCATCAAGTACTTAACAAAAGGATCACGTTCCAAACGCAACATTGCTAATGAAGCATTACTTTTTTGACTCAAGGCATCAGCCACTTTATTTTCTTTTCCCGGATGGTAATGAATTGTACAATCATAATCTTTGATTAATTATAGCCATCTCCTCTGTCTCATGTTTAACTCTTTCTGAGTGAATATATACTTTAAACTTTTGTGATCAGTATATATTTCACACTTTACTCCATACAAATGATGCCTCCAAATTTTTAAAGCGAAAACAAGAGCAGCTAATTCCAAATCATGTGTAGGGTAATTTACCTCATGAGTTTTCAACTATCGTGAAGCATAAGCAATTACCTGATCATTCTGCATTAGGACGCAACCAAGTCCTTTCAATGAAGAATCACTGTATATAACAAACTCACCATTCCTGGAAGGTAGTGCCAAAACTGGAGCATTCACCAATCTTCTTTTCAGTTCCTGAAAACAATCATCACATTATTTTGTCCAGATAAACTTAACGCCCTTCCGAGTTAGCTTAGTCATTGGACCCAATAACCGTGAAAAATTTCTAACAAACCTTCGGTAATATCCTGTCAAACCAAGAAAACTACGAATCTTGGTTTCATTTGCGGGTCTTGGCCATTCATCAACAACCTTTGTTTTTGCAGGATCAATGGTTATCCCATCTTTAGAAATAATGTGACCAAGGAAAGAAATTTGTTGCAACCAAAACTCACACTTGCTGAATTTCCCATACAGTTTCTTTTCTTTTAAGGTTTGCAAGATAACCCTTAAATGTCTTTCATGCTCCTCTTTACTTTTTTAAAACACCAAAATATCATCAATGAAAACAACCACAAACTTATCCAAGAACTTATGGAAAATTCTATTCATTAAGTCCATGAATACTACAGGTGCATTGGTTAGCCCAAAAGGAATTACTACAAATTCATAATGGCCATATCTCGTACGAAACGCGGTCTTCAGAATATCTGCCTCCTTTACCTTCAGCTGATGGTACCCCGATCTCAAGTCAATCTTTGAAAAAAACCGAGCTCCCTGGAGCTGATCAAACAAATCATCGATATGAGGCAAAGGATATTTGTTCTTAACAGTGATATTATTCAAGGCTCTATAATCAATGCAATGACTCATTGAACTATCTTTCTTTTTAACAAACAAGACAGGAGCACCCCATGGTGATGTGCTAGGTCGAATGAAGCCTTTCTCTAATAAATCTTTCAATTGCTCCTTCAACTCTAAAAGTTCAATTTGATCCATTCGATAAGGGTGTTTTGAAATTGGCTTAGCATCAGGAACTAAGTCAACAGTAAACTCAACTTCTCGATCTGGTATTATTCCAGGAAACTCATCGGGAAAAACATCAGGATACTCATTTACCACTGGCACATCATTAATCTGAACAGTTCCTTTATTTTCAACGATGTGTGCAAGGTAACATTCATTTCCATATTTTACACGTTTCTTGGCCTCTTTATATGTTATCAACAGTAAGGGTTCATTCTTGTACACAAACTGAAAGTATTTCTGAAATGAAACTTCTTTAGATATAAAGTCAATATTAGCATAGTAAATAGAGAGCCAATCCATACCCAGAATAACATCAAACTCTACTAGAGGTAGAACAATAAGGTTTGCAAGTAGGTTCTTTCCACAGATAAGGATAGGAAGATTCTTATAAATTCTTTTTGACTCAACATTCCCCCATGTGTTTTTACCACAAGTTCAGAAGTCATTTCTTGAGATGGTATTTCCATTTTACTAGAAAAGGTTTCAGAGATGAAAGAATGTGTAGACCCCGAATCAAACAACACACTGGCATAATCTGAAAAAACAAAGTACCTGATACAACTTCATTTGACGGCCCGACATCTGCTGAAGTAGTTGCAAAGGATTTCACCACCCCTTTCTGCTTGTAGTCTAACTGCTTCCCATTACTCAAGCTCTTTGTTGGAAACTCATTTGCATAGTGACCCATCTCATTGCACTTAAAACATTTCATTAACTGTAAATCAACTTTGGTCTTACCTTCACCTTGATCTTTTTCAGTGCAATCACGAGCCTTATGTCCCATCTTACCACATTGGTAGCACTTTCCAGAATTCAGTAGACATTCCCCAGCATGACTTTTTCCACATTTATCACAAACTGGAAACTTAGTTTTCTTACCATCAGACTTTTTTGAAGAATTCTTACCTTTCTCCTGCCACCTCGGTCTCTTCTTCTGCTAGTTGTTATAGAACACTTGGTCATCGGAAAACTCCATTTCCACCTTCTCAGCACAACGAACAAGCTTTTCATAACTTTTAAACTCACGAGAATCTAATGCCCTTCGATATTTTGGCTTTAATACTGAGAAAAAACAATTGATTTTACTATCAAGGTCTCGGATAAAATTTGGTGCATACCTTGCCAATAGAGTGAACCTTTATTCATAGGTAGCCACTGAGTCTTCCTCTTGCCTCAATTCCAAGAATTGATTTTCCATCCTAAGTCAAACAACCTTAGGAAAATACTTCTCAAGAAACATACCTTTGAATTCATCCCAGTCGAGAACATCAATCTCATTAGCGTCCCTGATGTTTTTAACCATCGACCACCACTGATTTGCTTCACCCTCCAAACGGTAAATAGCAAGACTAACCTTTTGATTGTCTGAACACCCCATGACATCAAAAATCTTCTCTAGTGCTTTAATCCACCCTTCATCTAGCACAGGGTCAGATGATCCTCTAAATGATGGAGGATGTTGCCTCACGAAATGTTCCACCACTGACATGTTCCTCTGCGGTTGGTCTGGCTGATCTCATGCATGGATACCACCGCCATTTATCGCTTGAGTCAACTGTGCCATCACTACAAAAAACTGTTCAGTTCCAATTCTGACCATCTCAGGATGCAGATTTGGAAGGTTATTTCCTTCTATAAGCCTTCCTAGCACTGCTTCCCTGTTTCCTCTGCGGAAAACCATTCTGAACAAATATGTCTTAGATGAAGCAACATGGTCATCTTCAAATGCTATATCACTTCAAATTGAGCAAAAAAAATATTTTTGGATAATCATTTAATAGAATTATAACTCCTAAAGTTATCTAAACCGACCTTTGATACCAACTATAAGGCCCCAGCCTTAAACTTTACTTAATCTTGAGTTATTACAAGATTACACATTGAGGATCTTTTCGGGTTTAGAGTTTTGGAGAATTAGATCATAAAACTTTCATTACATTCCACATATAAACAAAGTGGTAACATAAAGATAGTATTATTCATTCCCATCAATGGAAACATATTTAAAACAAACATGGATTCATTTTTGACACTTCCTTGACACTATCATCATATCATGTACCTTTCCCTTGACCTGTGAAGAACATTTCAAAAAACATGGGATGAGCATAAAAAGCATAGTAAGGGATATAAAAATATGGAAAGGAAACATGGGCACATATATACATAAGAATGAAATCATACTTTACCCATAAAACATATGCACTTTAACATACCTCATCAAATCATGAATGAATCATAGAAATCATAAGACATAAAGGTAACTTGAGGCATTCATAACATTCTTACGTAGGGAGTAACCCTCTTGGTTACGTTTGGAATACCCACCACAGTATATTCCCTAAATCTCTTCAGAGAAACCTTAACGTTTCACACCTTCGCGTTACCCAATGCATTGGAGAGCTATATCAGGCTCACCCGCTGTTAGTTTATCATGGAACCACTCGTTTTCATAACAATGCCCAAGAACCATAACATAAATGTGTCACATAAAACATACATAAAGGAAATATAAAATTTCCACAATTCAATCACAAGATATCAATACAACACATTGGTATAAAAACATTATGTAAACCAGTTTCAATACCAAAATAAAAGAAAATTAAAACATGGTATGTATTTTTCTTTTAAAAAGAAGGTATGGCTTGTAGAGGAAGCTGAAACTCAAATAACGGTCACGACGACAGAGAAGTCGTTGTCGCTGCATACGTACGACAAAAACATTCCCTTTTTTCGTTTAGTAAACGCTTCGTATAAAAAATATTCCTTTTGAATAAACGTTAAAGTCAAAAGGGTTTATACACCGTATAAAAGAAGGTTGTGTATAAAACAAAATATGCCTCAGTGAAAGGAGATTGAGACGAAGTCCCATACCTTGGGTCCGACTTGACTCGGTCATTCTTTAATGTCCTGAATAATAAACTTGAGTTAATCTCTACTTGCTTAAGAACCTTTTTCAAGTTGATTATTCCTTTTATACCATGTTATGAATGTCATGTAATCATTTAAGTTAATAATGTTCATTTTGTCGGTATTTGGTTCTTAAGTCAAAAATAGACTTCTTACACTTACATGTTGTTAATTTGGTCAAAGGTTCGTTATATCCAGAATGATATTAATGATTTGGATAACATATATATCATATATATTCAGAATATACATGTATTGCTAATATTACATCACATTTAGTGGTAAGAAATGAAATGCACCATTCATGGAGACGGTAAGACGTACGTACGCATGAACACTACTTCCATTTCTATTTCGTATTTTCTGGAATGAAATCATAATGATATATGAGTATATTATAATTCCAGTATAATAACATATATAATATCATTAACTTTATCCTTTACACATCCCACATATGGTATTAATGAATCAAATCACTTTCAGGGGGCGGTAGTCCGCACTTCCTAAAATGAAGATATCGTGTTTACCCATAATGGAAACAGTAGTGGTATGCCATAAATGAAAAATACAGAAGCATAAGGAAAGAATAAACATATTATATATCATATATAAAAATAGTGACATCATAATGGCCACCTTTGAAGGCGTTAAATGAGTATTGAACAATCATCGTTTCGGGAGGCAGAATTTCGCCATCCACGGAAACCGTATGTTCTTTAACCATTTGATGTAGTTTTGTGAGAGTGTAGCTCGAATAAATCATATCCGAACATCCTAGTATATTGAAGATACTGGTTTTGTTACAAAAGAAGAAAATAAAAAGAGTTTAGGGGGTTGAAGAAGCAAAATAAAACAAATGAACATGAGAGAATGAATTACCTTTAAAAGTGTAACTCCTTTTGATTTGAGCCTAAAGGCTTCCTTTGAAAGGATTATTCCCAAAGAGAATCCTCTAGGATTAGGATAGGGATGTGGAGGGAGTAAATGGGCAGGGTTTGGCCGAGCCAAAGGCTTGAGGAGTGTGTGAAATGAGGTAGAGGTGGGGGCCTTTTATAAGAGGAGAGGAAAGGCACTTTTGGAAATCATGAAACTATTATTTTATTTTCAAAAGTGTTTCGAATTTCTAAGGTCCCACATTGATATATTTTGAAGATAAGATTATAAGGCTTTGAAATATTCCCATCCAATAGGTTTTTGACATGTGTAGGTTTTAGATATTACATTATCTTTCCATTTTATTTAAATTGTTAAATAATGAGGTCATCGCTGCATCATCATGATGTCATAAATAATTTATTTATTTAAAGTCTAAAAATTATAAAAAAAATACTATGATGTAGGAATTATTTTTAGATTTCAAATGACTATTTATAATAAAAAATCTGATCTTTATAACCCCATGTAAAAATTGTTTTTGTAAAACATATGATGTTTGTGTCGTTTTTACTTTTACATTAAATAAAAAGTTATTTATGTCATTTCCCAACCAAAGTGGCTCCATGGGGTCCCCAAGTTGACCCATGGCTTTTCTTGGTCGTACATGACACAACCAATTAGGGTAGGACATGTGTCAAGCTCATCTCATACTATTAAAACATTATTTTTACCTTAAACTACACTAATTACCACTAATCGCGACTAAAAACTTAATAAGTTACTATTCACCAAAAAATTATTTTAATCTCATTGAACCACATTTTACTTCTTAATGACAACCATGTATGTCAGATTATTGAAATTAAAAACACAATGACGGCAAAATTTCATTTAAACGGAAAATCAGTTTTTATAAGTACCACTTAGTGGTTTCACTATTCATCAAAAATTGATGTTTTTCAGAAAATTACCAAAAATTCACCCTAAGCTATATTTGATATTCCAAATTCAAAAATGAAGTATATTTTAAAAAATTCAAAACATATAAATCACATTAATTAATTTAATAATTAATTCCCGCTGTTGGAGCAAATATCTTGTTTTTATAAAACAATAAGTATCAAAAGATTGACACCAGTTTAAGTCTAATTTCAAAGTGAAATTGATTCCAATGACCAAAATTGGATTAAATGGTAAAAATATATTCAGATTACACATTAAGACCAATTAAAAATATAATCAAATCATATAAATAAATTAGATTAAGAATAAGTTTTGATGTAAAATGTAGTATTTTTCACTATTCATTAAAAAAGTGAACATTGTCAGAAAAATACCAAAACTTCACACAAAGTAAATTTTGATGTCCCAAACAAAAAGAATAAGTTTATTTTGACAAACATAGCTTATAAAATTGTCAAAAGATAGATTTAAAAATGGTTTTCCATCAAAAGGCAATAAAACAATCTTTTAAAAATATTAGTGTATTCCATGCTTAAGATTGGATTTATTTTCATTTTAATCCTCTAAAACACTATCTAGTTCATTAATAGTCATAGATAAAAATATCTATTATTCATTACTTACATGGGATGTTACATGGATCCTAAAACATGGATTCATTAAACATCATCATTTATTCCATGATAATGTAATGTGGAATTCATACATGAATCTCTTTAAATAGTATGTAAATATGTATAAAGGTGAATACCCTTGATAGAGAAATGGGCATGGTATTCACTACACAAGGACTTTGGCTTGGAAAATTGATGTAAAATTTCGGCAGCGTAACAGTGTGACATAAGAACTCATAAATATGGTTGATGAAAGATAAAGGACTGTCTCATCATATTTACATGAAAGGAATAGTATTAGGGTCATATAGATACATGTACCAAAAAAATTAATGGAATTTATATTAATTATACAAAATAATTACTTTAATGTAAATGAGGAGAGGGAAATTCCTTATGGAATTTCGGCATGGTTACGTGTATACATGGAAGGAATTGATGAAAGTGGAAGGGGTCTCTCATAATACAAACATAAATAGGATAGTATAGGGTAGGTTCAAAATCATACCCCAACATTTATAATTGAATATAAAAGGGAATAACAATATTAAGAATATTTGGTAAAAAGAGAAAGGAATGAATCTCTTACATTGATGTGTGATACCAATGGCTTGAGAGAGGTTTGAGAGAGGATTATTGGGTGCCTGGTGCATGTTGGGAGGATCTTAGAGTGAGTAGGTAAGAGTATGGAAGAACTCCAATGCCATTGAGTGAAGTGGAATTGGGATATTGGGTGGGTTTATATAGGAAATAAGAGGGAATTCATTATTATTTAGGGTTGGGACACCACAAATTAAACTAATAAATACCACAAACCAGTCCTTGGTTTTTCCCTAGGATTTTTCCAAAGGGGAGTAGAAAAAAATATTATATTTGTCTAATGGCCAAACTTCATAAAATCATAGGGTTGACTATGTGGAGGTGAGTCACACTCTCCAGGAAATCAATTTAAATTTTTAAAATGTTTTATATGTCATGGAGGGTCCATTGAGGCTTTGTTAAATAAATAAATAAAACCTAAAATTACATTATATTAATTCTAAAACATATATTGGCCGAACATTATTTTTTTTATTACATTACTATTGGGTCATTATGATGTCATAAAAAACATTATATAATTAAACGGTATTTAATTTTTACCCAAATATTTGACTGTATCACAAAATTATTTAAAATTTACCATTATTTAATTTTGACATCTAGATTAAAAAAATATTCAATTTATCTAAATAATTTTCTAAATATGTAAATTTTGACTTTTAAAATAATAATAAACATTTATCGAAAAATTATGTATTTTGACAAAAAAACAGCTTTCAAACAATAATTAAAATTAAAATTTCATTCATCAAATTATTCAATCCTTTATATTTAATTGAAAGCAATTTAACAATAATAATAATATTTTATTAAAATATTATTTATTTTAAAAATCCATTAATTCATCAAAATTGATTCTGTTGTTGAATATTAACTAAAAATACTATATGCGCATTAAAAAACTATCTACAAAGTAACAATAATAAAACTTAGGTATATTCTTTATTCTATAAAAAAATAACGCACATAATCATTTTTCTAGGTTCTTATCATATAACCCATTAAAACACTCGCATAAGAGCTTAGGGCAATGTGTGCGATGGTGACAGATTCTTGTGGTGTCTCAGATAACATCGCTCGTGTGGTAATCTCTACAAACTTCTACTTCTCCCGTAGATGGTTCCCCTCAAGTTTAACATATTCAAGATTAGCTTGGGATTGGTCAAGAGGGAATCCAAATGACTCCCCGTAATTTCTGATCACAGATAATTGGGCATTGTATGGGGAAATTGTACTAGATGAGGCCATAGAATAATTTTTATGAGTAAATTGGATTTGTTAAAGCCCTATATTTATACTAATCATGTGACCACTATTCAATGACTATATTACCAATGGTCACAATTCATAATGGTATTTTAAAAATCCAAAATCATAAAACCAAAGAAGTGCATATGTTATATAACCATTTTACGTAATAACAAATTTAATTATATCAAGAGGAATTTTTCATTCATAGAAGTTTGGGTCATTACAAAATTTCTTGGAAACCACTTGCAGTATACTTCAACAAAATTCTTGGACATTATCCTATAATTAGGATTATCCCTATGGTTCTCACTAATGTATTCTAGTAAAAATCCCCAAAATTAACAAGACTATTTCTCTTATATGAACTATAGAGACCCACTTATTTTACACATATTTGTTAATTGATTTGAAACATTAATATGCATTAAATACAACCAAATTATTGAATGGGCTAGTGTATTTGGAATACTGGGTTCATAATACATTAAAGGGAAGATAAAATAAAACATCCTTATTTTATTCTCCAAATTGAGAACCCAAACCCCTTTGATATCATAAAACTGCATAGGATAACTAGATTAAATATATAAAAAAATTGGCGAGCTAAAAAATATCTATAATGTAATAAACATGATAATGAATCATAATATTTTTGTTAAAATACATAACAAGATTTCATAAAAAATGAAGGCTCATGAATAGTCACCTCAGTAAATAAGATATAAAAAATGCAATCATATTGTCATGGAATCATAGGAAATTTAAAGACACATTATCATGTCATAAATATATGTCAAGAATAACATCCAAGAAAAACTCACATGGTAGACAGAGTCCCATCTTGGATTTTTCTTACCCTACGATCCAATATATATCCTCTCATGAGACAAAAACATTACCCAATACATTTGAGAGAAATATGCATGCACCTATTAGAAAATGTACATTCTTATGTCTAATATAGATGAAGATTAATCATAGTGCACAAACATAATAATTTTATATAGAAATAAATGGGTTCAAAATCATTCCTTAAATAATAATCAAAGTATATTTTATAAACAGAGAATTTGGGAAACGAACATAAGGCAAGTATTACACAATAAAAGGAAGAAAGTATAATATTGATATATATTTGAGAGAAATATATATAGAATTTTTAAACATTAAATAACATTCAATATAGGTATAATGTTATTTAGATTGATATATAATTTAAAACCATTACCTATATTTTATTTGACACCGGGATGGTTCTTTTAGTAAAAAAGTTAGCGTTATACAATTGTTTCATTTAGTGCATTTCTCCGACCATCCGAACATGTTTCATTTTAATTATTATTATGGAAATATATTCCCTAGAGAATATGAAATATGATATAATATAATTATTATAATAATATTTTACAAAAATAATGATCTTAGGATCATTTTTAAAGGTGGTTGAAGAAAAATGTGCATTGTTTGTGTAGGCGGTGAACTGACCTTATTGTAACCAATTATTTCTCTTTAGTAATGAAAGAATGAGGGTGTAATATAGATATTAAATCAACATAATAACATTACAGTTTATTTTTAATAATTGACTAATTATTTCATGTTGGATTGTTGAAGATAAGGTAGAAAATTATTTTTTAATGAGACTATTTAATAATTTAACCTCTTGAATCTCTTCTCTTTTAGAAACTCCTTAAGTCACTTTGGGATTAGATTTTTTTGAAGAAAAAGGAATATAGGGACATATAGAGAGTGATTAAGATATATTATGGTACATATCTATCAATATTAATGTCTTAGAAGGTATAAGGAGAAGGGGTGGTGAGGAGTGGTATTTATAAGAGTCTGAAAGGGGTGTTGTTGAATATAATATTCCATAGTTTATTTTTTTCACTTTGAATATCAATAGTAATTATTCTAGTGACTGAATATAATAAATGTTACTTGTTAGTTAAAACTAGTGTGTTATTACATCATTAAAATCTCAAGGTTTTTTTGTTTAGCTTATAATGTTATGTAATGTATTTCACTGTATTTCTCTATTCACAAACAATACAACTATTTTAGTAAATTACAAAAAAAATCACCCTATTTTTATAAGATGTGTAGATTTAAAAAATTAAATAAATTTTATGATAATAAGATTTTAAATATCTGAACTTTAATTTTAAAATAAAATATTTACTTTTTTGAAAAATACAAATTTTTATATTTTGATCATTTTTATGACCCTTTGAAAAATTACCGATGCTATAAAAATTATCTTATCATTATAATATAACATAAAATAAATTAATAAATCCATTTTAGGAAAATATAAATTATTTTAAATCATTATATTTATTAAAATAGTGATATTATAACATTTAGGTTTTTCAAAAATACAAACTCTTAGTTTACCATATTTAACACAGTTTTATACTTGAACCATGGAATAAATATATAATATTTTCATTTTGGATAATACCTAAATATTATTTATCCCTACCATATGTTATGATACTATTTTAAATATTATATTAAAACTCATAATGGTCATATTACTATTTAAATGGTTAGGTTACTATTCAAATTGTAAGATTATTATTCTAATGGTTAGATTATTAATTGTTGGATGATTTCCCAACATTATATAAATACAAATAATTTCATTCATTATTCATTAAATTGTAATTTCTATCATGGTAATATATATTTTAATTTTCATTATGAATATTGTAAATTAAATTGTGTCTCATCTATACATCATTTTTTATGAGTGATGTTATTTTAATGGATCGAGCTAATCCCAAGTTTCATATTTTAGTAATCAAATTTTCATGTTTTTATAACATTTTAATATTTCCAATTCAAATTTTCTTTTTTATTCTCTAAATTAAATGTTCAATTTATTATAAAAAAAACGTTTTTTTTCTCATCATGTGGTGCGTTTTTATTATAACATATTAAAAAATATGAAGCAATTAAATATTAAAAAGATAAATTTCATTGGTAAAATTAGGGGTTGTTATAGTGAATATAAAATAAAGAAATATTTTGGAATCCAGGTGGAGAATCATGGCCCAAGGAATTTTAATGAAACAAATAAGATATACACCACAGAAGAAATATTTATGAATCCAAGATGAGAATATCAACCCTATGTATTTACAGAAACCAAGAGGAGTATCTTAACTCATGGTGTTTGAGGAAATAAAGAGTATTATATCAAGTCGAGAATTTTGAGGAAAAATAAATATATTATTGAATCTAGTTATTATTGGGGGAAATAGAAGTATCTCAAATCAATGAGTTTTGACAATTGAAGAGGAAGATCTATGCTAGAGGTGTTATCTAAGATAAATTTTTCTATTGTAGGTATCATAACCAAAATCATCATTGACATGGATAAAAAAGGACACACTCAGATTTTCTGTTTTTCATGGGCTGTAGTGGTCAAAACATAGGTATTGGGAGAAAGGTTTGAGACTGTATATTTCATTGATCGAAATCATCAGTACATGGTTGGATACTCCATGGTATGGGAAAATAGGGTTTTGTTGGATTCCAAGGTAAGTTACCCTATTGAATGTCTATGTAGATATAGGGCTAGAGTAAATAGATTCCCAAGTAAGATGCCTATGAAAATAGGCACCCAAGTAGGTGAGTTGGGTGAATGGTAACCTAGGTTTTACCTTATAGGATGGTTGTGATCTAATTTTAATGGAAATAAAAAAATAGATTTATCACTCAGTTAAGGTGTTGAGGGTTAAGTGAAACACTATTTTTAGGAGGGGGTGTGAGGGTATTTGAATAATTGTATTAGGTTATCCCATAAGGGCTGGTTGTGAGTGTAATATTATAGAGTATGAGGGGATACGTGTTTCTCCCTAGTGATGGATATAAATTACTTTGTGTGGACCTAATTAAAAAGGTTATTGGTACCAAAATATTTCCCACGTTTTCTTTCTCATCCCCCTATGTTATCATTCAAAAAATTGCTATGGGATTATATAGTGGACATGGGTACATAATATTGTGCTTTGGGTACACTAATGATGCAGTATCTCTAGGGAGTTTGAATTAGTCATAGAAATGGGATCCAAGGGTGTCATTTAATAAGAAATAAAATGATGAGATCCTTTATATACACTCATAAATCCTTTGGGTGTGTAGATAAGGTTATATGAATGGAAATTAGGTAATGAGGCACATAGATCATGGAATGGTGCATGAGGTGGGTGAACATGGTAGGGAACGTTCATAGATTGGCATGAGGTTGAGTATGTTCCTTCTAGGTTCCTATAGGGATCGTTGTGAGGACGGTTGAAGGACGGCTTAGAATATGTGAACTTTTGTGAGAGGGTTTACATGGTCTATTTGGATTTATATGGTGATAGGTTTGAGGCTTGGGGTGGGACTTGAGTGCACTCAGAGCTTTGTGTGGGATCTGTCCAGAATAATATTCCATCATGAAATACAAAATTCAAATAAACATAGCATTTGATATATATGACTGTTTTATCTCATTGGTCTATCAAATTGATGAATAAAAAATTTAATTCTACCATTGGATTTAATGTTTAACATTGGTATGTGTTTTAATAGATATAATATGATAATAGTGTCTTTAACAAGAAATCTGATAATCGGAGTAACATTTCCCCGAATAATAGAAATATCCATATACTACTTGTGTTAGGGGTTTATCAAAAGGACACCATCATAATGGGAACTTTTTGAAGGATCTTTACCCCTTTGTGTTTAATAATCCATGAAAAATATAAATATACCATTTTTTAATTTTAATTTAATATAATACTCCATTATTTATAACTCAACCCATGTTATCAAAGTGAGTCTCATATTATGATCATTATGTAAAAGTGCATACCACATTTTTTAGTACCAACACCTACCCTTAATCTACAAAATTTTCCTGAATTTTCATTTATAGGAGTGCTAGAGATGGCCTTTATATGAATAATTCGAGAGGCATCAATTTTTTGAGGGAAATATGGGGGTGTTATCAATAATTTTTCATTGGATTTATATAGAGGGGAATGAGTCTATCATTTATTCCATCATACATTGGAATACAATTCTCTAAAGAGATGAAAATTTAAATTCTTGTAAATATAAATATATATATTAAAAAAAGAGAGTTAAATAAGAAAGGAATAAGTAATAAAAAATGGGAAAATGAATTTAAATAATTGATTATGTTTACTTATAGACTCACGACCAATTTAAAAACAAATAAGGGGTATTATGATGGTATATTTTTGAAAGGAAGAATTTTCAAGTTACTTTAAAATGAGTAATCATGAATAATGAATGAATTTATTTATGAGTAAAACCATCTTCATTTGGAATTAGGTTTTAACTTTATACCTGCTACCACTTAGCCCACAATACAACCATGGAAAAATCACAATGATTCCTTTGACTCTCTCACGGAAAGGTGTGGAATTAATCTGAATTATGGTTTATAATGAAATTCATTGAGAAGAGTCTAACCTTAAATATCAAGTATACATAAGAAAAGAGTTCAATAATTTTCATGGTATTTAGTTTAATAAGTGAGCATGGATGGATAATTATGGTTTGTTTAATTTGAGTGTGATAGAAGATAAAAATAATGGAATTAATTTTATAAATTAGGAATGGTGTTTTTTTTAAAAAAAGATCGAATTGTTCCTCGATTTGGGATTTTTTATAATTTCTTTTAGATATTACGTTTTTCCCAAGAGTAAAAAACTAGGTGTGGGGAAGTGATCTTATGTGTTTTGTTGAATTTTTATTCTGAATTTTATTTTTTATCCAACTATAATTAATTTTTAAATATGGGAAAATAAAATTTTCTTTTTCTTTAATAATTATAATTTTTATTTTTAAATTCATACTTTTTTGTGATATTTTAGACCTAAAATAATTAAAAAACCTAATTTCTTTTTTGTAATTTTAAATATAATTTCGTTGTTAAATTCATAATTATATCTCCAAATTTTTGAATTATTTATCTAATTAATCTAAAATTGATATTTTTATTATTAATATAAATATTTGATAAGTAAGTGAATATATAATGACCATTGAAATTAATTTTGTATGATTTTACTGATTTATATATAGCTATATGTGATTAAATTGTGGTTTTTCATGGTTGTGTCATATTGAAGTGAAGAATTTTTATCATGCACTTCATTAAATAAAATTTACATGGACTTGATTGAAATTAAATAAAAACTATTCCCACAATATGTGAATGCATTAAAAATACATGATATATAGACGGTGATATTGGATAGGGGAACCATCATGTTAGAATAACACTATGTCTCATATTTCTTGTATAAGGTGAACCAAACCACTCTAAGTGGTACATATGGTGAATTCTGGGGGGGGTGGGGGTAAAACCACACATCAGAATCACTCATCTTCCATATATCTTATGATGAATTTAAAAATATGCATGTACCTTGTGTGTGATTATATGGTCATAAAGTGAAGTTTTGTTATATTAATCAGGACAAGAAGGGATATTTTCGGAAAATATATATTGACCCATTTCCTGCAAAAGATTAAAATATTGGTGTGCAATATTACGTCAATGGTAGAAATAACCATGTGAGAATAAATGTGGTTCATGTAAGACTTTATTTTCATAAGTCATAGTGTGTAATATTTATTTCTATATCCATTTGAGATTAAATAATTTTTGGGCTATGATTAAACAAATAGAATATTCATTTAGGGATGGAAAATGATGGCCACTAACATTTAAGGAGCTATAATATGAAAATAGATAATGATGGTTGTGAATTGGGTTATGATTTTATTTAATTATATATGGGTTTATTTTGGTTTTGTAACACCATTTAAATTGTAATACATTAATTCAACGATATTAGTTTTCACAGGAAAAACGGAATAAAAATAAACAATGATACTTTTAAAAAATAAGATGTTGCTGTCATAATGTAGTTGTTAAATTGATAGATATATAGAAGAAACATTGTTATGAAATATTTATAAAAAAATATAATTTTAAAACATATTTATAGATAAAATTAACTTAAAAAAGCTAAATGACAAACAAAATCATTTTGGTGCTTAAAATGCATTTTATTAAAAATTATCTGTTTATGTGTTATGCATGATTATAATAAAATTAATCTTTATAAAATATAATTATTTTTTATAATAAAATGGTTTAAAACATTTAATCAATAAATTAAATTTAATTAATAAAACTGTAATTATTGTTCTAAAATATAAAGATGAGTTACCAATGTCGGTATTATTTCCCATGGTAAAATAGTAAATTTTCATTGTTTTTTTAATATTGTGTAATTTTAGTCTATATAGATTATATTAATATAATATAGGTAATTAATGTTAATATATATGTATATATATATTAAAAACTATTTAATTGGTAATTGATATGATATTAGGGTAAGAACACTAATCATTAAAAAGCATTTTTATATAAATTTTATTCTATATATATATTTAATTTAAAATATTTTTTTATCATATTTTGAAATTAAATTTGAATAAGTTGAGTCCAAATTAATACTTATAACATGAAATATGGTATTTTTTGACATCTTATATTTAAAAAAAATATTAATTACAATGGCTATTTTTTAATCAAGTTGACTAAGTATAAAAGTGAGCTATTCTGGTGCATAAAATTTCTTTATTTTTTCATGATAGTTGATACATATATAAGTAACATTTTAATTTTTAAATATATACCTCATGTATTAGAAACCATTTCTCACTTAACTCATATAACACTTAGGTAATTCTTTTCTTATCACTAACCTAACATTCTGTTCCAAGGAAAAGTCCCTTGTTTTTGGTTATTCAAGTAGCTCAATTAAAAACTCCTCAAGATACATATATCCATTAAATTATTGATTAAAATATCCAAATTATAATTATTATATGACCCTATAAAATTTTCATAATCCTTTTTTTCTAATAATTTAACATAAGTCCACAATTTTTAAGAAGACCTTCAATGGAAGAATTAAGTTTTCAGCGTGAGTAATATCGTCACCCAAGCCTTTTTATATTTATAGTCCTCCTAGAATCCATTTTTAAAAATATTATTAATAATAAATATTATATTTTTTATTCAAAAATAATATTATATTCATGGTACAACCATCATCTATCCCCCTCTCATCCATTAAGAAATTGAAGACTTAGTCTATCCTAATGTGCATAATACCACCTCCATGAGCGACATGCTCAATTTTAAATAAAATAATTACCTTGATAGTTCAATTATGGTATTAAATGAATAATTATTCTATTTTTATAATTATTAACTTCCTAAAAATATAAACAAAATTCTACATTTCTTATATTCTTTGGGAAATGAAATCTTTATCCATGAGTACGTACAAATTACTTGCCTCTATGAGAAACATATTTAATTTCTCATAACTAAATTACTTGGATGTTGAAAATGGTATACTTAATAAATAAATATTATATTTATAAAATTATTATTATTTTTAAAATATTAATCAATTTTACTTTCTTTCTTTCTGTAGGAAATGAAATCATCGTTTGTGTGTACCTTCAGACCATCGCCTCCATATAGTGATATATTCATTTTTTTCGTTATCAAATATGTTGGAGGAATATACCTGACATTAATGAGTAATATTTTTCTCCAATATGGTATTTAATGTATAAAAAATTAATGGCTCTTATAATGTAATACATTAATATTGGTTAATTTTTCAAAAAATGTTTATTAAGTATCCAGTTCTTGAAAACCATGAAAATAGTTTCCATAAAATTAACAAGGGGATATATAAATCCATTGAAAAACACTTTAAATACCTTTTATAATATGTTAATTACGATCATCGTCTCAAATAATGTGGTTTGACATCTCCATTACAAAACTTCTGCAAAAAAATCAAAATTACTAACATCAGATGATGGAAATAAACATTAATTAACTAATACATATGCATTGAAATATTATAATTGCAGAATATACAAGGAAAAAGATATGAATAATTTTCTGAAATAAGTTATTAATATAGTCATATTTCTATTACATGTTGTAAAATATTTTTCGTGAATGTCTATAGTTGTGATTTGGGTTTCCATGAATCAATTTTCAATCCTTTAGACATATACCCATTCATCAATTTTTTTATTTTTAGTAGTCTATATACTACGTTATGTATCCCTTTCATTAAAAATATAATGAAATTAATTGCATTTAAAAATCAATTTATAATTTATATTTCCAATAAATTTGAATGTAGTGTGACTAAATATTGATGGTTTTTACTAAGTCAATTTCATACAATTGAGTTTTGATTATTCTTATAGAACATTATTTTTATAAGTTGAGTAAATTATAAGTCATTTATTAATTATATTTATCATAAATTTCCTTTTTGTATTCTAATTTTTTCACATGAACTATTTTTTAAAGGACTTTATTTCAATTCAAATCCTTTAATGGAAAAATTTCTTTTTAAAATACAATTTTTGTTAGAATAGACCTATTATTATTTTATGATAGTTCTCCCTCCATATAAATTATATTACATTACATAAAAGGTTTAATTCTCCTTTTATAATAAAAATCATTTATTATCCCTTGTAGTCCTCTAAAATTCCTGTAAATTAATTTGGATATATGTTTTGTTATCATTTTTATAATGTGGGATTCAATATAGGTATTTTAATAAGGGTTCCCTTTTAAAATTTTTATATTTTATCTTAATATATGAATTTCCCCTAGAAAAAAATTATAACTCCTTCAATGATCGTTATTTTATTGTCTTATAATTTTGTGCTTTAACAAAAAAAAATTTGATGTTATACTAGAGAAAATGATTTTTGTTAGTGGATATAACTATAAATTTTTAGAAAAATATTAACAAATGCTTTCTAAAATATATTTATATTGTTTAACTATAATTTTCCAAACATTATATTAATGTGAAAACTCATTTGGATTAATAATTCTTGAATTATCCTCATAATTATATTATAATATTTTTATTTTGTTATATTAACTTCATGGTATAAAATAAACTAATTCTTTGTTAGTTATTTTTTGATACCATTTCGTGATTTCTTATTATGAATATTATTTTCATCTATGTAAATATCATTAATAATTATTATGTTTCATGTGGTATATGAATTAATAATACTAATCAACTTCTTTATCTAGATGTATTATGATTATACTTTTTTATTTATTTACTATGTAAAGTATTAAAATCCAGAATGTTTGTTAATATAATATCGGCGATTATTGAGTACAATGGAAAGATAATTATGAATTGTTTTTTTATTATTTTATTTAATATTATGAATGCATTGAAATTAATTTGGGGATAGGTGGGCCTCATAATTATATACACCCTTTATAAATTCTTAGGTATCATAATATAAAATTATTTTTCATTTGCTGTATGACTACACAAATAATAATGATATATTTATTACAGGATCGATAGAAAGAATGATATCTTGGCTATGGGTTCATCTTACCCATTCCTATGATGGAAAATGTGTTGTATTGAAATAATTACTTGATGGTAAGATCATAATGTAAAATATTATGTATCCAATCTCCATGAAATCAGTTTTTGTTATCCATGTGATTATTTATATTTTTGTGTCATCTATTTTTTTATAAGAAGATAATGTTATTAGTTTCACGAATTTTTTGGATTCTTATTCATTCCCAGAATTTTATTCATACCTTGTTTGTTACATGATATGTTCTTTTATATGTTTCCCATAATTTCACCTTTGATCTCACACCTCTTATGTTTCATTTTCTAAAGATTTAAAATAAAACAATTATAAATTAAATTACATTATGAGTATAATGTGTGGTTATTTTTTTGAGATGTTAATGATATAGTTTTAAATAAGGTACTCCTACAATATTAATGAAAATTCCCATTACATGGGAAAATATAGGTTTTATTTGTTTATAGTTTTAAATAACTCTCAAAATAACTAAACCTAAAAGGTCTGTTTGTATAGGTTATAACCCCCATAATGATGAAGGGTTAAATAAAAAAATGAAATGACTCATGTCATTAGGGGGAACATCTCTATTTAGGAGCCTACCTGATTAGACCACCATAGTTAAGCGTGTTTGGCCTAAAATAGTGATCATGGAGGGTAAACATCGAGGAAGTTTCCAGGGTGTGTGTGAGTGAGGAAAAAGCACACCGGAATGAATATGTGTTTGTCTGTGTATACATTCATTAGTTGGATTGCCAATTCAGAAATGTAGGTTGGCCCCAGGGTGGGGACAACATGTTTGTTGGGTAACTGGTTATACCTGGAGGGGTAGGAACTGTTGACCATTTTATGGTAGGGGTGTCAGCGCTGTCAGTGGGGCCTAGTTATTTCATTTTGTATCAGAGGTTATACCCAGTCTTAAGTGCGGTGTACTGCCTGGGATGGGATGTAGGGTCCAAAATCTATATGTTGTGCTATAAAGTTGAGGTGAATTCAACACCCCATAATGGTAAAGGGTTAAATGAAAAAAATGATATGACTCATGTCAGCAAGGCACACCTTTCCTTTTGGTACCCTACCTAATTATGACTCAATAGTTATGTGTGATTATCCTGGAGTAAAGATCTATATGTGTAACCTTCTGGTAAATTTCATAGGGTGTGTGTGAGTGTGAAAAAAAGAGCACTAGAAAGAACATGTTTTGTCTTGATGGGAAACTCATTAACTATATTACCAATTTGGGGATGTGGGTAGGCCCTTGGGTGGAGACTGTGTGTGTGTGGGTCAATTGGTGGTACCTAGGGGTCCAGGACTAAACCACCATGTTAATGTGGGGTATCTATGCTGTCAGCGGGGCCCGATTGTTACATAGGCGACTCATTATTTGTTCATGATAATTTAATTATGTGACTTTATGATTGGGCCATATTGGTTGATTTCATAATAGGTCTGTGATGTTTGTATCTATCAGTACAAAATCCCTGAGTTTAGATTTAGAGTTTCAGTATTGGTATCAAATCAAAGGTTTAGATATCTTCAATTTTTTGGGCATAGTATGACTTTGGGCCTTTGGGTCATGTATTGTGAGTCAGGTCGGGACCTGTACCTTGGGCTTACAGGTCATGTTCAGGATCTCCTACTTCTCATACAAGGGGATTATCAATAATAAAATAAAAAAAGTCCATCAGGCCATTCAGACTATAGTGATTTCATGTTATTTTGGAAAAATGATAATATCCTTCGAGAGTTTATATTATTAAGATATATATTTATTATCATAAGAATGATATTTGTTTGGGATAAGGGTTACATTGAATTCTAGGAACATTGGTTTCCATTAATTTTAAATAATGGTAACAGTATGAATGATCTTTATTTAATTATTTTAAGAAAATTGGAGATGAATAAATTAGTGGAAATATATTGGATAAGTCTAAATATAGGAAAATATAACAACAATTTGGCACTATTTTGAGTCTATGGTTTACTAGAAATGAAATCTATTTCTAGATTAAACAATTGGGTGGACGTTTTAATATAGATATACATAGGAATAATAACACTAAAAGAGATGTTTGGGTATTAACATGATCTTAGACTAGTGCACAACAAAGAGACCTAACTACAGACCAGGATTGAAATTCCTTAGGGATATTATTTACTAAAATAACATGATCATTATGAACCATTTGGAATGATTTCAATATGTTAGGTTATACAACCTAATAGGAACATTGAAATAGATAACCTATGTTATACTGAATGTGTTATAGGATTACCCAATTATATCATAGTAGAATAGAAATTATCATAGGTTTAAATGAAGGTTTCATATGAGAAGACACCTAAATATTGAATTTTCATATATATATATATATGAACATTTATTTTAATTTTATAGGACATTGTTATAAAAATTTTGGTTTTAGTATTTGATTAGTAACAGGATAATGAAAATGAATCTTAGAATGGTGTGTATTTATAAATTCTTAATAATTATAGCCATCTAAAGGGACATGATTGAAAAACATTATTGAGTGTCTCAAAAGTTCATGACCCCCATGATAAAAAGGTACACTTATCTATCCATAAATGAAGGATTAGAGATAATGACCCTTGATTCCTTCTCCCAGTGGGCCCTGGGTTGGAAATAAGCACTGGGGGTATAAAAAATCACAAGCATCTGAGGAATTACCATAAAAAATATAAGACCATGTGATATGATAAATAAACTCAAAAGAATCTCCAAAACATAATATAAAAATAAACCAGAACCATCAGGAAATGAATGAAAAATTTCAACAAACATAAATAAAAGTCTCCAAAATAATACCAAAAAGACAAGTCCTATGATAGAAACTCAAGAAAATCTTTAAAACACAATACTGTAATAGCCTTTTGATCCTCTAAGTAACATTGGAAAAATATAAAATAGTTTGTGTATGTATAGTGTGAACATTACATTTATAATCATTATGATCATACCCATGGTCTCTTGTTCACATGTGGAAAGAGTATACTAATGTACAAGATAAAAAAACTAAACCAACATGCACCTTAAAAGGTGAAAAAACCATACACATCCTCAAGATGGAGCAGTATCCAAATAAATCAAAAAATATAATAAAATAGTATCTAATTAGTATGAACAAAGGCTCATTGCAATGAAATTCCCTTTGGCTAGCCTATATCATTCCCAAACATCAAACCCCCATGCTCTCATCCCTTACATTCATATTTTATAGAATCTCCATCCATCTCTAATGTGGTTCGGGATGTATCCATAGCCATAACAACCACTAAAAGGTCTATCATCTGATGATATCACCATTCACATCACAGAACAAAACCTCAACATCAAAAACATGTCTCATAACCAAGGATACAATACATCACAAATGTGAATGACATCAACCTCATTCCCATGTCCAACCACACATTAACCCACAACATATCACATCTTTATAACCAAAAGGTAATATCTAACACTAACCCATATCATTATTGTAGAATGTTAAAAAAACCCATCATCATTACTATTAAAAGATGAGTGGGAATGAGGGGTGGTTAGCCATCTGATTCACCATTATCCTGATTGCATGTGAAAACAAACGAAACACAAAACATTTTGAAATTTTTAGTATTATCTAACAGGATTGGGGAATGTAAATATATAACAATATTCAAATAAAAGATAAATAACACATAATACACATCCTATGGGTTGACATCAATTGCACTTGCATACTCCACATCACCCCAGCTACACCACACAATATCTGACACAATCCCTTCCTCCACAATATGAGTCATATCATACAACCAACACACATGGCCATATAAATAATATTTCAATTAAAGGTTCAACCATTTTATATAATTAATGAGTTAACTCCAAGTTTCCATTTAATATTCGATTTAATTTCAAATTAAAATTTTTCACACACATATCATATAATTTATTTAATCCAAGATACTCATTAGTCATTATAGAACATTCATTTATTTAATTGAAACAATTCTTATTCTTTTACAAAATTATATATTCTATTTTCACCTTTTCCTATTCATTTAATGGATATCTAGAAAATATAATGACCACATCACTCAACATCTCATCAAACCACAACAACCCTCACCACAACACATCCAATGCCATCCAACCATATCTTCACTACGAAAATCATTACCCACCCAAAAATGTCACCACTATAACTGTTCAACCCCTATAAGGATCGAATAACCACCATAGTAAACATACAAAAAATAATATATTACTCACAAAAATCCATTCTAAATTCTATATAAGGGGTTTCATTACATTACTTCTTTAATTAGAAGGGTTATTGTCACAAAAATATGAATTTATTTATGAAAAATATATTTAACTATATATAAGTTATTATCCATTTAATTATGCATGAGTTCAAAATTCTAAAATTAGAAGGAAGTTCATAAAAAATAACTAGAAACCAAGAAAGGCTCCCAAAAATCATGATTTTTAACATTGGTAATAAGCATTCATAATCATAAAGTCGGTATCATAAATTTTTTAAAAAGACGAAGCTTCTCCTAATTGCCATCACATTTTGATTCATATAAATAAGAATATTTATTTAGATAACCTTTAATATCCACCAGAAAGAATTCCAAACTATAAAATCTATACATATACACAAAAACATGGAGAGACTAAGGTGCCTTTAGCCTTAAGAATCATTCCACACATGATCTACAAAAAATGAGTAAGAAAAATGAGTTGGTGTCACTATATGGTTATCTTGAATGTAAAAAATAAATAAATCATTCAACTGTCTCTTTTTACGGGAAAATGAAAGTTAAAAAATTATTCCTCAGACAAAGCTTATTATAGTTGAAAATATATTGAAAACCTAACTATTAATACACCTAGAAAAAATAAATGTTGTGGATTCAGTGGATGTAGATGAATCATTAAGGTTTATTAATAAGATTTTGGTTTATGTAGAGCAGATGAAAATACAGATTAATTAAATGGAAAATGTTACAAACTTTTAAGATAATATAATTTTTTTTCTGACAATTTATATAGTTTAATTTTCATTTAATTTAAAAGTGGATCAACCATATTTAAAGCTTCATAAATTTAAGAAAAAAGTATATAAATATCTCATTTGAGAGACCTTTAATTATACTTAATTAATATCATAAAAAAATTATATTAAAAATGCATATTTATGACATTCTAGGACAAATTGGAAATATTGATAAAAAATGTAAATTTTTCAGAAAACATGAAATTTTGAATAAAAATGATTTTCTTCTTTTTCTGCCATCATTTTATCTTTCTGCCACATGAACAAATTTCTATGGCATAAACAACTTTCTACCACCAGAACAAATTGCTACCAAAAGAACAACTTGGTACTGCCATGAAAACATTATACCTCTAGAACAAATTGTAATCACAAAATCAACATACTATCTTTATAAAAAACATTTTTACTCCATACCAACATGATATTGCAAGAACTACTTGTTATAGTCAGAAAAATATTCTTCTTCCAAAACAACATTCTATCGCTATACCATGGAAAAACCTCAGAACTTCATGAAAAATAAGACCCCAAACAACCCATTGGAAGCTCCAGGCATAGGGAAAACAAAATGAAATGGTTTTTGGAAACCACAGAATTATGTCAGATTCCTCTCAAACAATAATCATCATCATGAATTAAAACCCTACCCAAAATGAAAGGGAAGGGTCTGAAAAAACCATAATATGAGATACTAATCAGGGATCTCATCAAATCCCAAGCACTACCACAAGAAAAGAAAACCATGACCTGAAGAAAATCGTCAAAACATCATACCCAACCACATCACCACCCCACACAGAATAACACTAAACCATTTCACAATAGCTACAATAATCCTATCCTCTATACCACTATTCATACTATAATTTCAACCTCTTAATAGCCCAGGCCAAAATCCACCACATATTCTTAAGAAAAACTTCCTCCAATCCACAAATCAAGGAAACCCAAATCCTAAATCAGGATAATTTTATATTTTGGTTGCTCTAACCCACCCACATGGCTTTAAAATATTTAGTTAAAATAAAACATCTTTATTGGGAAGGGGTTTCCTCTATTCATATATTGGAATCCATATCAGACATCATTATAAGGGGAAAATGCCCATATATTAAATTAGAATCATTGATATATCACATAATGAATGGAAAATAAAACAATGAAAAAATGTGGGTTCTAGGTTTGGATCAACGTCTCACACTCCTAAGTACTACTCTACAAGGAATCATGCCTCTACATCACATGAACCAAGGGAATGGTTCACTTAGGCAACACTTTCTCTTGATGATCTTAGATCTCTACTTTCCGCATCATGAACATTTCCCCATACTTGATATCCAACTCTCCACTATCAATGATGTGGGACTAATTGTGAAGATACATAATAAGATAAGACACATATAATACATTTTAAATCCCATTTAACCATGGTGGAAGAGAGAATTGACACACCAACTTTCTTACACATCCCAATAACTGAAAAGGCCTACGGAATTAGGGATATAGAATACTCTCTCTACCAAACATCCAATGCCACCATGAATGGGAGACTATCATGAAAACATGTTATCTAAAATCAAAATATATGGTTGTCCACATAAAATCATCATAGTCCTTACCTCCCACATCCACTCTGAGATCATCTAGGACTTCTCTGTCCTGCTCTGCACTACAACAAGACCGAGAATTGTGGAATCCTTCAAATACATCCAATATATTATAGAATGATAAATATTACCACATAAACTCATCTAGAGAAATGAGAATGGATCAATGATTATTGTTTTCATTGGAGAACTCATCCATAGGAAGGCACTTTACTCGTGATATTCCAAAATAAAATATAAAATATCATAATGTATCCTCTATCATCTAGATGGCCCACTATATATTCCCATTAATCTGAAGGAAAAAATAGTTCTAATGAAAAATTGGAATCCAATTGGATATCGCAATTCCCTCCAGAATTATAAGGTAATTTGAGGATCTTAATTAGATATAATGGTCCTTAGTACCCCAAGAATCATAACCTAACCATAACATACTACAATTAAAAAACAACCCTGAAAATCGATTCATGTATTTCCCTAAATATAGTAGACTTAATCATCTGATCCAAAATTAGAAGAACTACATCAAATACCCCAAGATACTAGGGTAACCCAATGATGAAATCCATCTAACCTTTATCCCACTTTATCTCAAAGAAATCAAAGGGATGAAAAGAACCTAAAAAAATTTGGTGTTTGGACATAACCTGCTAACATACTAGACACTAGGCTAGTTTTTATGGTGGCTTGTGGTGAAGGGTATTTACCCCCATCCTAGACACACTTTTGAAGATTTCTGACAAGATCCACCCCCATATGGATTAAAATAAATTTTTATGGTGATTTTAAAGGAAACATGGGACCTTCAGGTTATGGTGTGATCTACATAACCTTTTTTTAGCAAAACAACTAGTGTGATTTTATAGTAGTTGTGGTGCCACATCATCTTTGGAATCCAAAATGATGTGATTGATCCATGCTATCTATTTTTTTGAAGAAACGTGGATGGAACAATATATGGATTCAAAGTGTATCAATAACCATTGAGCAAGCTCATTGGATGTGTGTAGGGAAAATTGCATAGACAATTACTTCATGTTGGATGGCCAGTCTGCATTTTCATATTGATACCAGCTATATTGTGACTCATACCATTCGTGAAGTGAACAATGTTGAAATAGCCTTGCTAATATGGGATTCAACCATGACATTACATGGCTAAATGAACTCCATTTTGATTTATTTTTCCTTTATGATAGGGATTGTAAAAAAATACCATCTTTCATACTCATGTAATACTTTTCTTTCATAAATTTAGTGTTTTGGTCTTTGACCAAATCACCACCTTTTAAAATAGAAAAAAAAATCATTTCCTGAAACAACATCTGATCATATCTGTCCTCCGACCATCCCTCTCGAGAATATTCATAACCAATGTGATTTCACATCACCAATACCACAATGTATATCCTTTGTAATCCTCTTCATTATCAATTTGAGATGATTAAACTTCCATAAAATACATATAACATCAGTCACTACATCTTCACTCATCAAGATGCATCACAACAAGATCCAAATTTCCATTACAAACACATATGGACTACTGACCCATATCCCCTTGGGAATTTTGACTAAGTGCATCAAAAAATACATTCCTCTTTTAAAGGGTGATTGTGATCTCAAAATTGTAATCATGGAGAAACATCTTCTATCTTTGATAGAATATAATCAAATACAGATTAGAAAAGGAATGTGTTAGATCTTGTGGATTGTTAAAACCATAATGAACTCACCATTAAGTCAATTCCATAATTGATTCAGTAAAAACAAAATAACTGGTAATTCTAAATCATTGGTAGAATTGTAACGCTCATGGGTAAATAATTTCCTTGACCCATGGAAGACCACCTCACTCTATTTCATTAAGATGCATCCTAATACCTAAAATGGTGCGTCACATAAAACATTTAACATCAAACTCTCCTTAGGAAACTGAATCAGTGGGGAATTGCTCAAACTCTACTTTTGGTACCAATTTTTTTTTGAACCTCACTATTACAAAAAAATCCAATTCCATCATGGTCATAACTATTAGTGGAACCAAATTAAATTTCAAAAATAAAACCAACCACTGACTGTAGATTGTATGAAAAATAAAGAATAGAAATGTTTCTTCATTCTAGAGTGATACAAAATAAATAAATGACTATTTTTATGGTTCCAAAACGTCAATCCTCTATAAATCTACATTCTGAATTAAATAATCCTCTAACATCCAAAAAATACACTTAAAAGACATTCCATTTTAATTGGGTCTTGAAGGACCAATAAGACAGATTTGTGACAATTAGTATGTCCCTCCTTTGAATTTGAGTAGATAAAGACGTCAACGACCATGAACTAGTCTAAGAACTCATAGAATATGAATTTCGTGATCACTATGAACATTTATGGTTCATTCATTAAATGAAATAACATACACCTGAACTTAATGATCCCATACCTGAACCTAAAGGATGCCTTTTGGATATCCCAATCATTCACCCTCATATGCTGATGACCTAACCAAATGTCGATCTTTGAAAACTGATGGGATCCCTTTAGCTGGTTGAATAGATCATTGATCCTTGGGAGGGGTCATAATTCTTGAATATCACCTGATTCTACCTCTGGTAGTCTATGTACAACATAATATTTCTATACTCCTTCTTTGAGAACAACAATGGAGAACCCCCTTGAGACATAATGTGTTAGATGAAACCAATATGCATCATATAATCAACATAAAGTCTTAATGAACACAACTCCATAGATTCCATTCAATAAGCAGCAACCAAAATCAGAGATATACCTAGTTTTCACACTATTCCAAACATGACATCACATTGAGTAGGTAATGATTAAAACTCATTTGAATAAATTTTATGGAACCCCTCCACAACCTTGGACGCACCCTTAAAGTAATATTTTATTGAAACCATTGCCAATTAGGATCACAGTGCCTCCACCTTCCATCAACCCAAATGATAACTCCACTCTATAATGATGAAATATCATTGTCCCTACAAATTAGAAATAAAATTCTCTTTTGATTGAAGCTAATGAGTACACACATAGAATACATCCAATCTATTCCAAGGATAAAAACCTTTTCTTGTATCTATAATAATAGAAAATCCTACACTAACAGGTGCTAATGCATCACCTGTATTTATCCATAAAACACCTAAAAATGATATCTAACTACCAAATGGAATGGATTATACTAGGGGCATATGATGTATATCCACATCCATTCCCATGTATAGGTCAAAGTTGGAGACAATAAGATATTTAAGGCTCTCAAATCAAATAAGGTCGAAAAAGGGTAGATGATATAAATATTGTACTCAAAAAACCTTTAAAACTACTACTGTTTCCCCCTATATCAAATGCATCTTCCCATGTCCATCTCCTATATATCTCTGTTAGAGGCCTCCACAAGCACACTCTGGCATTGTTTTTAGAAGATGGGGACATTAAGAGACTTCATTATGCCAATGAACCTCAAATGATGATAAAATGAGGGTGACCCCTATGGTTAGTACTTCATTAGTGGAAAACATTTATGTTACTAGTTATGGTATGAACTACTCATAGGGCACTTTCATTATTATATTGTTGGGAATTGATCCTGATGGTTACCCTGACCTCCCCAAACATAGAAAGAAAATAGGAACCAATGATTTATGATCTTGATCCACTAATTCTATATAACTATATGAATTTATTTCACAGTTGGATCTATACTGATCATAACTCCACCCATTTAGTCTTCTATGATATACTTTTTGATGTTTTTATCCTCATTATGAACTACTATACACTCCCTTAGTGATGAACTCCTAATGAAATAATTAACTCCAGAACCTCCAACTTCTTCTGTAACTCTAAACCTGTAGTAAGTGTAAAAGGGGTGAATGTATACCTTATTGTTGGGAAAACACCTCCTCCAAATGTCACAATTGAGAATCCTCATTTATATGGATATTGGGAGAAAAATATTGGAGATCCTTGAATATGATCCCATATTAAAACATAATCAATTTCCCTATCAGAATAGAACATAGATCTTACCCCTTCTATACTTTCATCATCTATGAAAATCAATCTATAAAAACTATATTTGGATGTCAACCTATGAAATATATACATCCTTCTACCCATTAAGATACAACATCCAATGCTGATGCACATCTCTTTATATTTTAATGACCACCAATGACACCCAAAAATTAACCTAATATTGAATCAGACTGAAAGTGAACTTAAGATCCTCTCAAAATCTTTCGATATCCATATTATAGATGATTACCTCATACTTCTCCAAGACCATTCATTTAAAGTCATTCAAGGACAACTTCTATGACTCATCTTTCTTTGTTGGGTCAATCTCTTGATGATCAACTAGATCAACCTAATGGAAAACTATTACCTGATCTATATGTGGATGATGACCATTATCTGTTCTTGATATACAAGAAGAATACATAAGAATGGTATAATATACTTTTATAAAATTTTATTTAATCATTTTAATTTTAATTTCCTAAATTCACCATAATTAATTCACAAAATAAAATAAGAATAATACATATTTCTTTCATAGGTATCTATTATACAAATATGAATGCTTCAATTTGGAATTTAGTATGCACATATTCCATCCATATGATCTATGGGGACAAGAAAATAACATATCCAAAACCTTAAACTTGAAATCCATCATATCTATTATCCAAAACATTTCTTACCACTCTATAATGACCAACTCCACCAAATGTTACCCCTACTAGGATGAAAATGATGGAAGAGTTATATGGTACTCTAAGTTCCACCTCTAGCAGGCCTTAGGTTGGAGATAAGAACTGAAGGTATAAAACATCTCACATATGGGATTCATTACCCTCTTTATAATATAGGATCAAGTGATATGATAAATCATCCAAAAAATAACTCCAATATATAAAATAAAGGTATAAAAAATCATACAAAAATATAGTAAAATGGAAATTAATAGAAATAAAATTATTTAAAAGAATACCAAAAGAAATCTCCATGGTCAGAGACTCTACAACAGATCTAAAACTGAAGATATTAATGAACATCGTTGTCACCAAGGTCCTCTTGGAAACATAAAAAAAAGTTTTTTTATATTTATGTTGAGAATAACATGTATATTTAGTTAGATTTCCACTCTCACAATCCAATGTTATACATACTATGGTGCCTTCCCTTCAGTATATATCACATCACATGTCCATCCATCTTTGATGTTGGTTGGGATGTATCCCAACATATCCCCACAATATGTAGTGTTTAGTATCTGATGATAGAATTGGTCAGGTCACCCAAGATAGTCTCAATATCATAAACACATCTCATAACCATTAAATTTGGGTATCAGAACATAAAGGGCATCAAACTCATTCCCTCCTCCCACTATGAAGGACCCACCACATATCAAATCCTCATAACCAACGGAAAATTTACAACACCCGCCGTATCATCATAAAGAAATATCCAACAAAAACCTACCATATATAATATTAATGGTAGATCAAGAAATATGGGGTAGTCAATTATATGATTCACCTCCAGAATTGATGTTGGGGGAAATAAGTAGAACCCAAAACAGTTGGGCATTTGTAGAATTATCCAACTAAGGAGTGCGTAAAAGAGAAAAATAGTATACATGATAGATAGTAAACACACAATAACCAATTATTGTATTGACATAAACTACACTATCGTAATCTATACCACCTCTAATTCACAAAAAGCTATCGAGAATAACAACAACCTCCACAATATAAATCACACTTGGAAACTGTTACACCTAGTCAGACAATACAGCTTTTAAGTATAGTTTCCACTTTTTTTTAGAAAAAATGTGTTTTCTAAAAATATTGTTTACTGAACCAAAAAATTTCAGAATAACACATCACGTTTACTTATCAAAAAATTAATTGAATATAAATACTAAATTATCATTCCATCCCATTATTTTATTTAAATTTAACACATGAAAATTATTTTACCATCCAGTATCACGTTATTTTCAACATTTTGATTTCATTTCATTGTTAATTGAGAAACTTTCATGACCATACTACTTAAAAAATCATCACCCCACATCTTCAATTTACACAACACCTCCCAATGCATTCAACAATTTCTTCACTGTCAAACATATTACACAATTATCAGAGTCACCAGCATCACCATATATAACCCAACAAAGATTACAAAACTAAAATATTAAAAAAAACGTAATCTAGTTTTCATAATACTTTATTCCAGATTCAATAAAAGGGATTTAATTACATTACTTCGTTACATAAGAAGGTATTATCAAAAAAATTAAATTCTTTGGGGGAACAATTATTTAACCATATATAATTTATTATCCATTTCATTTAGGGTGAGTTCAAACAAACATATCAATAACAATTTTAATAAACAAAACTACTAGAACAGAAGAATTGATCCCAACAGTCATTGTTTTCATTAATGGAAAAAAGAATTCATAATTATAAAGGAAGAACAATAAAATTAGTAAAAACATGTGAACTTTAAAAAATATAATCACAATAATATTTATCCAAGTTATAATTTTCATTATGTAGACACTTAAAACCCACCCAAATGACTTCAAAATCATGAAATCCACATATATGAACAAAATAGGGAGAGAACATGGATCCCATACCTCATGGAATCTCTCCAAAAAATGTTCACTAAAAATGAGTTGGGAAGGTTAGATGGTTTTACATCCAATATATCCTAAGGGTAAAAAAATTATTAACTATTTAAACTATTATATATTAGTTAAAAATAATGATAAAAAATGATACATCAAATGAAACTCATTACAATAGAAAACAGAGTGTGATCTAACTAGTTAACAAACCTAAACAAATAACATGGTTGTTATAATGGATGAAGATAAATCTTTTATGTTCAGTAACATGATTCTGGTTTGTTTGAATATGATTTTAAAATTAAAATTTAAAGGGAAAAGTTTATTTAGTTATATGATATGGGAATATTTTTTTACAATAGTAAACACAACATAATTTTGTTTATTTTACCCTTAGAATAACTGTATTAAAATTAGCATACTTTAAGAAAGAAAAGATATAATTATAACCCTTAAATTGGCCTTGATATTCCCTCAATTTGGGAATTTAAACAATTTTTTTGTTAAAATTTATATTTTTGACATTCATTAAAAATTTGGAAATTTTGTTTTTTATTTTTAATTTTTTTAAAGAAATAGAAATTTTGAAAAAAATGGAAATATTTCATTTATTTCTACCAGAATGGATTTTTATGGGTTGAAAACTACCAACAAAACAACTTGATATCACTAAAAGAACTTTCTAATTCCAAAATAAATTTCTACCATCAGAAAATTCTACTACCACTAGACCAATATTCCACCATTAGATCAACATTATACAGTAAAAATAACATTCAATGCCCAAAAAAACTTTCTATCTCTAGAATTTGTTTTTGATTATTTCATGAAAAGAAGACCCCAATCAACCCTTGGAACCACTAGGACTAGAGAAATCACAAAATAATAGTTTTTAGTAATTGGTGAATTACGCAATTTATACTGATTATGAATAAAAATATGTGTTTCCTAGACATTTGTGATATGGTAATTTTTATTTCTTATTAGAAGTAAAATATTATGTTTTGACTATCTTATGGATATCAAAAACAATTTCACATTATTGAAAAGTAATTAATGTTTAAAGGATGAAAAATTTTATTGGGAAGAATGTAACTCCAAGGAAATTATAATACCATAAATTTATCAAATCTTGTTTCATATGAAACATCAAAAAAGTGAACCACGATACATTTTAAGTATTAAATGTGATATTTATAATATAGATGACGAATTGGTATGTATAAATTAAAGAAAAAAATTATAAAATATGTATTTAAATAAAATTAATGATATTTTAAATGAAAATTTATTTAAAAAATTCAAAAAATATATAAATATGACAGATAAAAAAAATTTATGATTATAAATTCATTTTAATAAATATTACCTATTTACGAACTATGCACACTTATATTAAAATAAATCTTTTTCAAATTTAAAAATTCTATATAATAAAAGGTTTTCTCAATTTTAATCATTATATCCAAATTTAGTAATAAGGTCATTATAATTTTTTATGTATATAAAATAGAGATACCAATGTATGTATTATTTACCATGGTAGAACAATTTTGTTTTGAAAATATTTTTATAAACATTATGTAATTATATATATATATAAATAAATTAAATCGATCTATTATAGATAATTCATATAATATAATATAATAATATATTTATATATAAATTGGTTATAAACTATTTAAATATTAATTTATATGAAATTTGATTTAGAACAGTTACTGATTAAAATTTACATTATTATAAAGAAATTTTTTTGTATTATATTATTTAATTTAAAATATTATTATAATATATTAAGAAAATTAATTATATTAAATGGATTCCATATTTGGAATCATCAAAATTGAATTTTTTTTAAGTGGTTTCATCTAATAAGTTTAGAAAAAATGTAATTAATATAGCATATTTTTAGTCAAAGATAATAAGGTTAAAAATGAGTAATTCAAATGGATCTAATTTTTTTATGTTTTTATTAAACATATAAATTATTTAATTCATTTTTTAGTTTTAAAGATATATATATATTTCTAAAAAAACATTATTCAAAGAACTCTTATAACAGTCATGAAATTCTATCATTTACTATCACTTACTATTCAATTGAAATATAAATTTCATTGTTCTCACTTATAAATGGAGATCATTCATACCCTCCCCTTTCCACACATATCCATAAAATTATTATTTAAAATAATCTAATATAAATTATCTTAGAAACATCTTCCACATTAATAATCATTCAATCAAAATAATATAGCCCAATTATTCCATTTCTAAGAAGACCATCAAATATAAAATCAAGTTATCAACATGACAAATACCATCTACCTAGTCTTTTATTAATTATCATAATTTTAATATCCTATTATAAATTATTAATATTCTAAAATAAATATATTTATTTTAGTGTAAATTTACTATATTCATAGTAAAAACATTATCTATTTACCTATCATTCATTATAAAAATGAAGGCATCATCCATGCGCACGTCCTAACTTTTACCGACATGTAAAAGATGTTTTATTTTACATAACATTATTACATGGATTTGTTTAAAGGGGGAGGGGATTAGGGAATAAATATGATGGTTATACCATTATAATGACCCTTGATAGATAAATACATTTCTATGTTTATTCTTTTCAATGGGAAATGGAAATGTTTTATTTATTTATATGAAAAAAACAACCTCCATGAATGATTTATTAATTTCTCACAACCTACCTACATGAATAACTGAAATGGGGTATTTAGTTTATATGTATGGTCATTATAAAAATATTAATACTATGAGATGATAAATAAATTTTATTTCATTTTTTCTAGTAGAAAAAATATATTGTTCTTATATACTTTAGACTACATTTTTTCATGGATGGGTATGTTCTATTTCTCATCACAAAATTACATTGATGGTTATAAAATATATTTTATGAATAAACAATAAATTTAGTGTTAATACATTTCATGAATATTCTTATGAAATTGTAAAACAAAAACTAAGGATTATTATAATATAATCTTTTAATATAAGTAAATTACCGAAACAAGTTCATCATGTATCTCATTCCCATGAACCATGCCCATGGTTTCTCCCAAATAAACATGAAAATATATTAATAATTTAAGAATATTATGTAAATATTTATTCTAAAATGGTATTAATATACTAAGTATCAGATAATTTTGTTTTTCAACACCATTAGAAAACATATATGAAGTAATATTAATTACAATCATTCGATGGTAGAGATAAATATTAACTAACTAGTAAATGTTTAGTGAGAAATTATAATTAAATAATATAAATGGTTGAATATATTTATATCATTTTTAAGTAATTAAATAATATAGTTATATTAATTTTATATGATATTGAACCCCTTTCATGGAATTAGTAATTTAATATAAGTTTTTTAGTTTCTCAATTTTTTCCTCCTTGGGAGATATTTTATATTAACCAATTTCATTTTTGTTTTATATATATTTCATTACACATAAATTTCATTATAACTATGTTCAAATATAGGTGTTTTAAAAATCTATTAAAAATATTTATTTTTATAGTATTTCATGCCAAGAGTTACTAAAGTCATAGGGGATTTTCTAACTCAATTTCTTTGCATTGAGTCATGGTCATTATTTTATAAATTTTTTAATATAAGTAGAGTATACCATATATTATGATTTAAATATATTTTAATTCATGTATATTTTCTATGGATTTGAATTTCATCATAATAAACTCCTTTTCATGTATTTTTATGTTAATTTTTATCCTTTTACAGATCAAATTATTTATAATAATATAACAAGTTTTAGAATAATCCTCATTTTCTTTAAAAAAATATTTCCCTTTTATTTCCATGTTTTTTCATTAAATAAAATTTATAATTGTTTAATTTGAAAAAAAATATTTATAATCTCATATGGTCTTATAATTTTCTTTTAAACATATCAAAATGTTTTTTTGAAATCAATTTATAATGTGGGGTTCATTAAAGATATTTTAGAATGGTTTTTCCATTCACAGTCAGATATTTTTTCATCAAACACAAATTTCCTTTTGAAAAACTATATTTATATTTGAGGGATCTATTTATTAGATTATATATAATTTGGATTTTTTAAAAACTTTTTCATGTTAATTTATTGAAAATGAATTTTTAAAGTCTCTACAACTTTATATTTTTACGAAAATGCTATTAAATGTTTTACAACATCCTTTTTTATACTTTTTCTTATAAGTTTCTATAAAACCCTAAAATTTATATTTGTATTGGAGTAATTTTCCATGAATTACCATTTAAATTCTCTTATTATATTTTTATTTTGTAATATTAAACTCATGTTATAAAATAATATAATTTTTGATAACTTCTAATGTAATATCATTCATAGTATTATTTTCATGATGGGGTTTTTCATCTATGTCATCTTCCATATAATTAATTATGCTTCACTTGGTATGTTACCTAATAATGGAATCCTATTTCATTCCATGGATGGATTTTGATCATGTTTGACTATTTATTGATCTGGTAATGTATTGACATCTCATATATTTGATTTTATTATATGAATATTTATGGACTAAAAAGAAATGATCACAATGAATTGTATTATTATTAATTTCTATCATGTTTTGAATATATTGAAACTATTTATCTGATTTGACGGAACTATAATTAAAAATCACCTTGATTCTTGAGTAAGTATCATTAAATAATAGGTCGGGGTATTATTTGTTTACTTACCCAATTAATAATGATATCTTAGATACTAACATTATGGACATAATGATTTACTAGAAATATTCTTGATAGAATGAATTATTTACTAGTTGTGGTCATAAAAAAATAATGATCACTTATTTATTTCAATGATCGAAAAAATTCCATCCTTTATATGGCCTTGAAATAAATTTATATGTATTGGATTAAGGACTTATTATTCTGACTAACATGTGTGACACAATGCATTTCATATCTATGAAATCAGTTATTACATTCTCTGTGATTATTTATATTTTTATCTCATCAATGGATTTAATTCAATATTCTGTGATTAGTAATATGAAATTATTTGATTATTATTTATTGCATCTGTATTATTCATTCCTTCTTTATTTAAATATATATTTTGATAATTGATACCCCTTACTAATAATTTAATAACACCGCTCTTATAATTAAATTTACCTAGTTTATAAATAAAAGTATCACATGTGATATGTCTATAATAGTATAATGTGTTAAAATATTTATGGTATATTTTTAAAATCAACATTAAAATAATGATTTTCTTTGAATGGGAAATATATAGTCTTTATTAGTTAAAAATTTCACATAACTATGTAAAACAATAAACATAAAAGGACTTTTCTGGGTAATTGAGTCATTATTTATAATTTATATTGTTATTATGGGACTCTATGTATGTGACACTTGGTTTAATTTCAGAAACTATATTTAATGTGTGTTATTATTTTTCCCTAGTCTGTGGGTATAGGCATATGGTGTCACAGGTTTCATATCCAGAGGATTATATTTATTAGAGATGATTTTTATCTCCATGTTATTAGACTAATATATAATCATGGGCACTCTACATTTTAATCCCCTTGATGATATCTTGATGGAGAATGTTTCACATATTATGAAGTGTCATGATATAGTTTGAGATCCCCAAAATCTATAGATTTATAATTAAATTCTGGTTCTCAAGTTTATCTTGTCAGATACTAGATATCACATTTTGTGTACTTAGAGGTTAAATGATGAGGTGGGGTTCTATAGATATATTTTGAGTTCTAGAAAAGGATTAGATTCTAGATGAAATTATTCACTGATTAAATATATGATTCCACCCAAAACCATGGATTGAATGGACCGAGACACTCATTCAATGAATTAGATGCCATACGATGAATTTTTTCAAGCTGATACCACCATATAAGGATTTGGTTACAAAATAATTTCACATGGGAAAAATTAGTGAATTTAGGGGAAATATTCAAGTAGGAATTTTTTCCATGTTTTACTATAAGGGGTTTGGATTCTTTTAATTCAAGGGGAAGGGGTATCAAGAATAACCCCATGACTGGGGGAGTGGTTGAGGACTGTTTAGGACTCATCTCTTTACCATGAATTATATTACATTATGGTACTGTTTATTCACTTTTATTTATATTCCTACACTTATCCTCACCTTTCTAATTTTTTACCCTTTTAGCTATGAAAATTTTCCTTATAATTAGTATTTATGGGTTATGTTTTTCTTATTTTTCTATTTATTGCATCATTTTATCATAAAATTAAGTTTCAATTTTCTTCTTCCAACATTTTATATTCATATCCATTATGGTTTCCCTATTTTTAATTTTGAATGGTCTGTTTCTTCATATGTTGAGTGCATTATCCTTTTTTATATATTGTGTGTCTAATTTATTTTGGTTTATCTACTTATTATCACATTTTTCTATTATTGTGCAATAAAATAAAACCTCATTTAAGGGATTTCTTAACATAATTTCCATTTTAATAATCCTATTAGAATATATTTTTGATTTATGTATTCTAATTTTACTTCATTTTTTCCATTTTTTCTCTGAGGGTTATAATGAGTGGTGTGAAAAGTATAAAGATAGAATACGGGTTCTCAAATATATTTTTCATTCTTATAATCTCTCCAAATTAGTAAATATTACATGGTAATTAAAAATTATTCCACATTTAGATAATTATCCTTCAGGTTAATTTTAAATTCTACAGTATCATGTGTTTGTAAATTCTAACGTGTTATGAATACCCTTGGAAAAGATCACCATGTGTTCAATGATTGTAAATTGAGGGTGATTTTCCCAAGTTTGGCCCATCATGAACTATGAAAAAATACATGTGTGATAATCAAATAAATGACCTCATTACCCTTATCTGTTGGGGTGGTTGGGATATGGATATGTAATACCATATAACTTTTTTATATATATTTTTTAAAAAATACCATATAGAATAACATTTTCATATGAAACACGGAACAAAAATAAATCACCATACTTTTTATTGAGATAAAATATTTCAACAGAATATAAGAATTAATAAATTATTAGAATACAATATGAAAAATAATTAATAAAATTATAAATTGAATAAATCCTCATTCAATTAAAAATATAAAAAAAGAAATATTTTTTAATGAATGTTATTAAACTATTTAAAACTATAGAAATAAGTTATATAATTAGAAATATAGTTTAAATCTTGAGAATGGAATAAATTAATTTTATAAATGACTCCTATAATGCATGAAATACTATATACAAGAAGTAAATCTAAATGATAAATATTAGTTCGTTGGAAATGTTGATGTTGGTAATATTGTTATTTGGTATGCATGTATCCAATATGTATATCGATATTATGATTTGTTTGTAAAAAAATAAAATATTATTCAAATCATAATCCTAGAATTAAAATAAAATATAAATTTTAATTAAAAGTTTGTTATTATAGAAATATATTTATTTGTACATTTCCTAATAATAATTATATTGTTGTTATTAAATAATAATTTTAAGTAAATAAATATTTCAATGAAATAATTAAATATAAATGTATTGATAAAATTATATAGTTATAGGATTAATAATTAATTTTAATAAGACCTGGTTAAAATAATTTAATATAAATAAATGTTATTTTTTTTAATAAAGGATATTTTGGTGGATTTTTTTATGTTTTTTGTGTTATTATATTTACTAATTAAATTTAACACTTTTAAATGTTGAATCTCTTTTAAATGTAGAATTTATAAAAAAATTTAATAAAAATAATTTACATTATTAGCTTAACATATTGGATTTTAATGTACACTATTTTTTAAGATATTCTCTTTAGAGTTCAGAGGTCATGAGAGTTTTTATAGGGTATCTCTATAGAACATTGGTCTAAGAATGCATTCTAGACACTTTTAATATTTTTTATTTTAGTGTGAATGTTCTTTGATTAGAACCAACCATAAAAGGTATTATGGTGTGACATTATTGTTTATCATAAATTCTTGTTTTACCCCATAAATAACTGATATGCCATAATAATTTTTTTACTCTATAAAATCATTGATCATGAAAAATTTAATATGAGGTGATATATTTTTTGATGTGTGTCAATTATGGGGATTTAACACCATAATGCATGGTTTATGATGTAAATTCTCATGGACAAATTTGGTTTATAATTCCACATGCATAGTATTTTGCTTATTCCTGACATAACCCTCCATTATAAATCCTTAGGTAGTTACAGTAAATTTTGGGTTTCTCTGCTCCTTCTAGATCACATCGTCCAATGCTTAATCTCCATGGGGTGTGCGTCCCTTTTCACAAGGTAAGTGGCATTTCTAGTTATTTGTTCTCATTGTTCATGAAAATGGTTTTTCACTGCATTAGTGGGTTGATCGATCTTATGTTAAATGTTTTTTGATCCTTTCCATTACTTTCAGAAGATCCTTTCTTAGAGTTCATCCCACAAGTTGGCTGTGGTGTAGAAAGCGTGTTTATCAATGTTTGTAGGATCTATCCTCACCAATATCTCTTGTTTGTTTTTTATTTTAATTCAAAGAAGTAGGAATCTATTATAGGTCCTTTTTGGTTGTCCTTTCATTCCTTTTAGTTTTAGGGGATCCCATTGCAGGTGTGTGGGACTTGATTTTTAGGTAGGTGGTTCTATATAGATCTTTTGTGGAATGAACCCCAATTTCTCTTATTTTATAAATTATTTTATGAATGAATGGGTATGATTGGTTTGTGTGTGTAAATGAATTTTAAATAAAATATGGTTTTTTACATGGTATTGTTAAAGGAAAATGGTTGTTTTCAATGAAATTTGAAATGTGTTTCAAAAACTGGTTTTATAATAGGAAATGGTTGTTTTGGGAAAATCAAATTTGATATGATTTGGGATGTAACAACCCAAAATTTTATTAATGAAAACTCCTCAAAATCTAATTAAATGTATTGTTATTTAAATTGGTAATATAGCTTATAAACTTTATTGGTTTTATGTTTTTGGATTTTAATATACCGTTATGAATTATTACCATTTCTAATATAGCCGTTGAATAGTAACCACCTGATTTATATAAGTATAGGGCTCTAAAAATCCAATTAACTTAGATAAAGTAATAGATGGCCTCTTCTAGTATAATTTCTTGATATAATTCCCATTTTTCTAATCTTAGAAAGGAGTTGGTATCACTGGGATTCGATCTTGACCAAGCCCAGGCTGAGATTCTACACATTAAGCTCGAACGGAACTTCCTTGGGAGTAGTGAAAGTTGATAGAGAATACCACTTGAGTTATGTTATCTGAGCCACCCAAAGAGTTTTTCACCATCTCAAACCTTACCCTTTGGTGATATGTGGGTCTTATAAGGGGTTATGTAATAAGACTCTAGCACTATGATTGTGTGCATTATTTTTTACAGAATAAAAAATATAAATCCATTTTATTATTATTACTTTGTAAATATTTATTAAAGAACAAATATTATATGTAGTAAATAATAAATTATGAGATTTTTTTTTGAATTGTTGGATTTTTGAATGAAATAGTATTTTAATAAAATATTATTACAAAATTTGTTTTCATTAAATATAAATGATGGTATAATTTTTATGAATACCATTGTGATTTTAATTAAGGTTTGAATTCAATTTTTATCAAAACCCATGAATTTTTGATAAATGTCGATTTTTATTTTAAAAGATAAAAATCAGATATTTAGAAAATTATTTAGATAAAATGAATATTATTTTTTGAGTCAGGACATCAAAATTATCCAATGGTGAATTTTTTATAATTTGTAGGGACAATTGAATATTTCAGTAATAATTAAATACCATTTAATTATAAAAAGTTTTTAATGACATCATAATGTCCCAATAGTGATGTAATAAAATAAAATAAATGATAAGTTCACCCAATATATGTTTAACAATTAAAAGAATTCTATTTTAGGTTTGTTTTATTTAATTTACAAATATTTAGTGGACCCTCCAAGACTTATAAACCATTTTGAATTTTTAAATTTATTTCCTTGAGATTGTGACTCAACACCACATACGCATGCCAAATATTTTAATATGTTTGTCCATTGGACTTATAATATAATTTTTTCTACTCCCCTTTCAAAAAAACCATGGGAGAAACCCATGGTTGGTTTGTGGTTGTGAATAGTTTAATGTGTGGTGTCCAAAATCAAAATAAAAATGAATTCCCTCTCTTTTCCTATATAAAACAACCCAAGATCCTAATTCCTCTTCCCAAAAAACCTTCATATATCGACCATCATCTTCCATACGCTTTCTATAATCCCCCAAAGGTGGCCCAATCTATCAATAAGTCCCTCTATATCTCCTCCCAAGACTTTGGGATCACACCTCCAAGTATAGGATTTCTACCATTGTCATTTTCAAAATATTTATTCATGTTTTCTAAACCATTTTATTTTCAACTAAAAATGTTTTGGTATGATTTATAACTTCCAAAATACTTCCCTCCTTATTTTGTAATGATGAGATACCTGTTTTTTCCTCATTAATTCCTCACATTTACACTAGTTACCATGCTTACATTCATATGGTATTTCTCTTTCCTCATTAATATTCAAGAAATTCTTTTTTATTATTCATCTAAATTCCCTGAAAAATGTTGGGACATGTATGTATATAAACCCCTTACTCTCCATTTCTTTTAAATATTATGAGATACCCCTTTTTCTCTCATAAACTAAGTTTATTAATTTTTATGTCACACCGTTATGCTGTGGAAATGGTACCACGATTTTCTAAGCCAAAGTCGCAGTGTAGTGAATACCATGCCCATTTCTCTATAAATGGTATTCACCTCTACAAACATTTAATTATTTATTATATAGTTACATGTATATATTCCACATTCATTTGTCTTGGAAGAAATGATGATGTTGAATGATTCATTGTTGTATGACCCATGTGCAAAAGTTATGCGTGAAGTGATATTATTAAGAACGGTGCACCCTGATAGCGCACCAATGCATTGTGTAAGGAATCGTATCATGATACATCAGGTGAAATGAGGGTTTACTCATGATAATTCACATTCAATGATGATTTACTAATAATCCTTGTGCAATGAGCCTTGGCTCGTGCTAATACCATGTTAATTGTTGATGCCACATTTCAATGTTATGATAATCATGCTTTATCATGCCTTTATGTTCATGTTTTTCTTATGATCCATTAATATACCTATTTTATAACATGTACTATATTATTAATGTTATGCCTTTTTCATCCAATATTGGGCTTTAGAGCTCACCCTTTTCTTATACATGTCCTTAGTTTATCCCATGCCATGTTGAGTACGAAGGAATGTTTGGGTCATGTAAAATAAGTTTTCAAGAAAGATGTGTATTTCATTTTTATGTTGTTATATAATGTTCCTAAGTCCCAAAGACACTAGACCTATCTATATTATATTTTGTATCAAGTGAAGATTTTATGCAACAAAACATGTTTAATTGTGTAATAAAGTGAAAAGTTGTTATAGTTGGTATTAGAGAGAGGATTAGTTATTTTTGGGATTACGATTAGAAAACCACAGTGAAAGACTTAGGGTTAAGAATATATATAATATAAACATCCCTAAATTTTTTTGAGTATTGATTATGTATTTTATCAAGAAAATACATTCTTGTTTAGATATGAGTAGGTAGAGGCAACTATGGCACAAATGTTTCTAGGCATGAAACTCAAAAACACCACATTGAGCTAGACTCGAACGGGAACTGGTGCATGAAAACTAGCCTTGCTGAACTCTTGGATATGACACTCCCTGGGTATATGATTTGGTAATTCATTAGCATAGTATGAACCATTATTAAGGAAAAAATGCCCCTATGTGTATATGTTGGGAAGTATATCATGGATAATATTGATTGATTCCTATAAATTTATAAGTTAACGAATTAAAAGTAATTTTTAAGTAATCTATTTTTCTCATTAGATTACCCTTTATGTGTTACCCCTGAATTTCCTTTTATTTCATCCAATGACCGGTAATAGGATGACTCTGGATAGCAACTGATGCGATGATCAATGTGACTATAGTTCTAATGAGATGTCAAATCATACGGGAGAGGGAATCACGAAAATTATGACAATACACTCTTAGTTAACTCATGTTTTAAATAGAAACAAGGGTCAAGAGGAAACTTCAACCCCCCTATAAAATAACAAGACTCAATTGAGAGCTTTAAGAGACAAAGGTCTCCTACTTTTAATGGATAATCTGGTCCCTCAATTGCCAAACAATGGATCAAATCCATTGAAATGATCTTATTCATCCTTCAATGTTCCTAACAAGGTAAGGTTTTTATGGCTGTTTATCATATGGTGGGTGATGCTGATCAATGGTGGACATTGATCAAAAATACGAAGCCTGAGGAAGAGATCACGACATTGGAATGGAAGGATTTTCATAAATTTGTTTTCAAAAAATAGTTTCCTCACACCCTCCAACATAATATGGAAGGGGACTTCCCTAAAATCAAGTAAATATATTTTGAATCCATTTGATCATATGAGAAATACATCACAAGGTTTTCATGATATTCCTCCATCTTAGTTGTTACCCCTAAATGCGAGGTTGATCACTTCTTTGGTTGGATACAACCTAACCTATGAAAATCCCTAGCGATCCGTGACTTTGAGAGCTCTGATGAAATTATATAATGTTCCCTCAAAGTTGAAATGGAGATAAAAGAATCTCAAAGGCACCATGGGAATAAGAAGCATATGGTGTACTTTATGTTTGGTGGTCCGATGGATAAATCCAACTGTGCGAAGAAAATCAAGAACCCCACTCAACAATGGTTTGGAAAGAAGAACCCCATATATTTCCTGAAGCAGATGAGTATATACATTAGGTGTGGTAGAGAAGGAAACCTATATATTAACTATCAAAATGAAAAACCCTCTATTGCGACAGAGGAGTGGAATTCTCTATTTGAACCTCAACACCTTGTTAATTGCTTTAACTGCAAAGAGTTGTGGACCTTTTCAAACCAGTTCCCTAAGCCAAGGGTTTCTTGAGGAAACCAAAAAAATCCAAGGTAGAAAGGGAGAGATTTTTCTATCACTACTGCCAATGTGAACCCTAAAAAAATGTTGTGAAAGGTACTCTAGTTATTCATTCATGAATGGTGAACGTAATTTCTGATTTTGGATAAATGCATACTTTTATATCCAGAAAGTTTAGTAGAAAAATCGCAACACCACCACAAATCCTAGAATTAAAGATGTGAGTGAGAATGGAAAATAGGGTAATTATCGCATCCCATGAATATAACTCCTCCTCTATCATAATTTTTTGATTTAACTTCCTAGAGAACATATTCATACTCCATTTGGTGTAAATTGATGAAATTCTTGGCATGGATTTACTTTCCTTAAGTAGAGCCCACACAAATTTCTGTGAGAGGTAAATAACTCTCCATATGGAGAATCAACCCCCGATTCTATACAAGAGAAACGAGGAGGATGAATCATATTTAAAACCATCATCTCAAGAGTAGATATTACTACCCTAAGAGCATGCATATCTTGCTTAGATGAATGAGTCTACGGAAGCACCCATCCTTGATGACAATCCTATTGTGAGGGAATTCAGTGAAGTATTTCCTGAGGAATTCTCTAGTGTTCCTCCTACAAGGGATATGGAATTATCAATTGATCTTATAGCTGGGCTAATGCCAATATCCATGAATCTGTATAGAATAGATGTTGTGGAGCTTGAGTAGCTGAAGAAAAAACTACAGGAGAATCTGGATAAAGGGTTTATACAACGAAGTGCTTCACAATGGGGTGAACCAGTCCGCTTCATTAAGAATAAGGATGGGTCAACGAGGATTTTCATTGATTATTGCGAGCTCAACAAAATCACGATAAAGAAATAGTATCCTCTGGCCCAAATTGATGACTTGTTCGATTAGATATTTGGAGCACTAGTACTTCTCCAAGGTGGATCTATGGTCAGGATACTACCAATTAAGTGTGATGAAGGAGTATATCCCCAAGGATGCTTTTCGTACAAAATACAGGCATTATGAATTCATAGCAATATTTTTTGGACTCACTAATGATCCAGAAATCTTCATAGACCTGATGCATTGAGTCTTTATAGATTACCTTGAAAAATTTGTGGTAGTCTTTATAGAGTATATTCTAATATACTCTTAAACCAAGGAGGAGAATCTAATAACTGTACTAGAGACCTTTCGATAGGAGAAGCTTTATGCAAAGTACATCCAGTGTGAGTTATGGTTGGAGGAGGTCTAATTCTAAGGTCATATAATCACATGAAATTGGATATATGTTGGTCCTTCTTAGTGAGATGAAATAGAGGAATGTATGAGGAAAACATCTGTTCTATATATCCACAACTTACCTCGGTTAGCTGAATATTATCACAAATTTTTGAGAAATATCTCACGGCTATCAAACCCCATTTCCAAGCTAACCCGAACGGTATTCAAGTTTTAATGGAGTGATGAATGTGAAGCGAGCATCAAGGAGTTGAAAATGAGTCTTATCACTGTTCTTGTGGTCACACAACCCACATGTGGGGAACATTTTGTGGTATTCATTGATTCATTAAAGAAGGGCATGGGTGGTGTTTTGTAAAAAAATGACAATGTCATTGCATATTCTTCTTGGAAATTGAATGTTCGTGAGAAAAACTATCAAACGCATGATCTAGTGTTAGATGTAGTAATATACAATCTAAAAAATATGATACATGACTTCATGTGAAGAAGTTTCAAATATACATGGATCAAAAAAACATCAAGTACATATTCACATAGAAAGAGTTGACTATGCCTCAATGAAGATGGTTAGAGCTGATCAAATCCTACAACTTCTCAATCCATTACAACCCAAGGAAAGAGAATTAGGTGGAAGATGCTCTAAGTAGAAAGGACCAAGAAATTCTATCATTGATGATAATTGAAAAGGATCATATCTTCTTTGATTTCATGAATATGGAAATTGGAATCATAAAGATAGGACCATCATTAATCCTTTCACAAATGATTGCTAAACCACCTCTTTTGGGAAGGTTAAAGGATGCTAAAAAGGATAATGTGAGAATTTTGAAAAAAGTGGAAACTATCAGAAAATGGAATTCCATGGATTTCAATGTTAAAGAAAAAGGGATTGTGAGATTTGGGTCAAGAATATGTCTTCCATCCAAACCATAGTTAAGGAATGAACATTGGGGTGATGCACATAGTTCAAAATTTTCTATTCACTCATAAAACAAAAAGATATATTGAGATCTACAATGGCCTTATTGGTGGGATAACATGAATAAGGAGATCACTAAGTATACCTTGAAGTGCCTGGTATGTCAGTATGTGAAGGCTGAGATGAAGAAGTCTAAGTGGATGATGCAACTATTACCTATACTAGCATGGAAATGGGAGAAATTCACCATGGATGTTGTCACCATACTCCCAAATACATCCAAAGGAAACAATTATATCTTTGTTTTCTGGATCATCTTACAATGACAACACACTTCATTGAAATTTGGGAGGATTTCTCAATTGATCAGCTAGAATGGATACATATCATAGAAGTTGTAAGGCTGCATGGAGTACCACTATCTATGGTATCTAATCGAGATCCGAGATTCAACTCTATGTTATTGAGAGTCTTCAACATGCCCACTGATCTGAACTTTTGTACGTTTTATCATCCTCAAATTAATGAACAATCTGAGAAAACTATCCAAACACTTTAGGACATGTTGAGAGCATTCTCAATGGACTTAAAAATAGGATGAGATCAACATCTTCCTCTGGTTAAATTCTTTTACAATAATAGTTTACACTCAATATTTCAATGGATCCATATGAATACCATTATGGGAAGAGGTGTAGAACACCCACACGTTGAGATGATGTTGGGGAGAGAAAACTTTTAGGTCCAAAAATTATTGATGAAATTGTGGAGAAGGTTAAGATAATCCAACAGCACCTTAAATCTCCTTAGAGTCGGAGAAAGAGATATGCTGATAATCATCGATGAGACCTAGGTTTTGATGTTAGAGACACGTTTCCTCCTAAAATCACTTTGGAAGAGAGTTATTAGATTTGGGATGAAGTGAAAGCTTAGTCGAAGGTACATCAGCCCTTTTTGAGATCCTTGGTCGCATTAGTGTAGTGGCCTATCGACTAACACTCCAACTGAAATTATCTCATGTACATTATGTATTCCATGTATCACTCTAGAGGAAGTATGTACCTGACATATCACATGTACTCAATCCAGAGGTGGTACCATTGGAGAATGAACTCTCTTATGAAGAGAGGCTAATGAATATCTTAGATCGTAGGGAAAATTTCTATGAAATAAGACAATGAACCTTATCAAGGTGTTGTGGAAAAACAAAAAGTATGAACATGAAATATGGGAATCGGAGGAATTGATGAATTAGGGTTACTTTCATCCATTTTAGTGCAGGAAAAGAAAATTTTGTGGGTGAATTTTTTATGGGGGGAAGATTGTAACTACCCAAACATTTAGTAATTAATAATTATCTTGATCAAATTAAAAGTATTATTATTTAAATTTTTTATATTACTTATGAACTTCCTAGTTTTTATGTTTTTTGGTTTTAAAACAGCATAAAGAATTGTTACCATTTCTAATATAGTCATTGAATAGTTACCACATGTTTAGTATAAATATAAGGCTTTAACAAATCCAATTTAATCATACAAATGAAGAGAAGCCCTCATCTAGTAGAATTGATTCATACGAATCCCATTTTTCAGAGCATGGAAAAAAGGTTACATCAATTAGATTCACTCTTGACCAATCTCAAGCCATGATTTAACACATTAAGCGCGGATGGGACGACCTACAGAAGAAATAGAAGTTGATAGAGATTACCACCCAAGATATTTTATCTGATCCACCCCCTGAGTCTGTCACCACCTCACACCTTATCCTTATGTCATATGTAGGTTTTATAAGGGTCTATTTAACAAGTCCCTAGAGATATAATTATGTGCAATATTTTTTATTGAATAAAGAATATACATTCATTTAATTATAGTTACGTTGTATATAGTTTTTAAACCACCTATAGTTTTTTAGTAAATATTCAATTAAGAAATATATTGTGATGAATTAATAGATTTTTTAATTAAATAATATTTTAAAAAATAAATTATTACAAAATTAATTTTTATTGAATATATATTATCGTAAAAATCCTGTGAATAAAATTGTAATTTTTATTAAGGTTTGAAATTAGTTTTTATCAAAATGACTGAATTTTGGATAAATGTCGATTTATATTTTATGAGTAAAAACCACATGTTAGTAAACTTATTTTGAGAAAATATATATTATTTTTGGAATCAGTACATAAAAATTATCCAATGGTGAATCTTTCATAACTTTATGAGATATTCGAATTTCTGGGTAAAAATTAAATACCATTAAATTATATAATGTGTTTTATAACATCATAATGACACAATAGTGTTGTAATAAAATAGTATAAATGTGATTATCAGAAAATATATGTTTTACCATTAAAATTATGTGATTTTAGGTTTGTTTTATTTATTTTATAAAGTAGTAATGGACCCTCCATGACTTATAAAACAATTTAACTTTTTAAATTGATTTACATGAGACTGTGACCGACCTCCAGATATGAAAGAATAATATTTTATGATGTTAGGAAATTGGAATTATAAAATAATGCTTTCCACTCCTATTTGGAGAAAAAAATTTGAAAAAACCCTGGGTCGGTTTGTGGTTTTGATTAGTTTAATGTGTGGTGTCCAAAAATTAAATAATAAAGAATCCCCTCTCTTTTCCTATGTAAACAAACCCAGGCTCCTACTTCCTCTTCACTCAAAACCTTTGGATATCTACAAACATCTTCCCTAATCTCTCTTTAATTCTAAAAATGCTCCCAAAGATCCCATGAAGCATCTCTTAAGCCCCTCTCAAGCCTTTGGGATCACACTACCCAGTAAGGGATTTCTTCCTTTCTCATTGTTGCCCAAATTTCATTATGTTGTCATAACATTGTTTCAATTAATGAGATTGGGGTATGATTTCTCACCTCCCCCATACATCCCTCCATATGTTGTAATGATGTTATATCTTATTATCTCTCATTAATTCCTCCCATGTACAATAGTTACCATGCCGAAATTTAGTAAGGGTTTTCTCTCTCCTCATTTACATTCAAGAAAATATTTTTTATTATGCATCTAAATTCCATTAAATATTTTGAGACAGGTATCAATAATACCCCCTTAATTTAAATTTCATGTAAATTTTATGAGATACCCCTATATCTCTTATCAACCATTTTTATGAATTCTTATGTCATGTCATTATACTGTCAAAATTGCACCACCGTTTTCCAAGAAAAAGTCATTGTGTAGTGAATACCATACCCATTTCTCTTTCCAGGGAATTCACCTTTACAAAACATTACATATTGATTATATAGTTTCATGTATGTATTCCACATTACATTATCATGGAAAAAATGATGATGTTAAATGATTTCATTTTGTATGATCCATGTGGCACACTTATGAAAGATGTGAAATGACAAAGATGGGTGTACCCTAATAGCACTCCAATGCATTGGGTAAAGAATATTATCATGTCAAGTCAAGTGAAATGAGGGATTACTCTTGATAATTTATGTGCAATGAGGTTTTACTCATTCTCCTTGTGCAATGGTCATTGGCTCATGCTAATATCATGTCAAATGATGATGCCACATTCCATGTTATGATAATAATGCAATATCATGCCTTTATGATCATGTTTCTCTTGTGATCCATTGATATGACTATTGCCTAAACTGTACTATATTCTTCATGTTATTCCTCATTTACTCCCTTATTGGGATTTATATCTCACCCTTTTCTTATACATTTCCTCATTTTATCCCATGCAATTCTATGTACGAAGGAATTTTGTGGTTTGGTAAAAGGAGTTTTCAATAAAGATGTGAATTTCATGTTTTAAGTTGTTATGTAATGTTACTATTCCCCAAATAAACTATACCTAACAATATTATATGTTTTATAAATTGATTATTTTATGTAATAATTCCTTTTTAAGTGTGTAATAAAGAGACGGGTCGTTATATGTAAAATGAAACACTTTAGAAGCCATGTGTTCTTATGTAGAAGGTTTTGCTTAGGGTAATGGTTCAAATTATTATTTGGGTGTTCAATTAAGGGGTGTTCTTCTATTTCCTAGTCCTACTATTCTGGGGACAAGATATTAAAATAATTTTGGTTTTCTCTATAGGGGTCTTCTAATGCTCCTTATTAATATTTTTTTAGGATATTTACTATGAACTAGTCATTGATTTAGGAATGGAAAGTCTGCTAGCCTGAACTGTTGTGATACTTGGTATGATTTAACTATTATTAATATTTTATTGTTTTAGATTAGATATACCTTCTTTTAATTTGATAATTTTTTAGAAATAATTCATTGAAACTTTTTTACCAAGATTTTTATGGAATTGGTGAAAAAGGTAAATATTTACCATGCATTTGAGATAAACTACATTATCAATTTACTGTCTATGTTTTCATTAATATGAGAATATTTTGATTGTTTGTATAGATAATTGATATGGAACACCTTGGTTGGATCCTACTGATACAATTTAGTTCTCAACATGTACACTAATTCTACTTTGTGTAGACTTGGTTATGTTTTTGATGTAGTAAGAATTAAAGTTCTCTAGTGAGGCAATGAATTTTTAGGTCAAATTGGCATGGATAGTTGGTGGTGAGATTGTGATATGTTTCCCACAATATCAAACGGAGTAGTCATATTTATTTTAGTTGTCATTTGTTTGTGGATTTGTCCTTTGGGTTCATTTTGACTACATATATTTATATCATTTATGTTTACTTCTTTTAGTAATGACACATATTTATTATAGTTTTTATTATGTTGTTTTTCCTATATATATATATTGAATTTATCTTTTTCAAGTTGGTTTAAATAATTCCCTTTTGTTATTTTTTATTTTTATCGCTAGTCTTCTACCTGTGGGGATCAGGAACATCATTTGGGTATGTAGTGAATTGGTTTAGGTGACTACATGTGAGTGTATTCATTGTAGATTTATTAAAATTTTGTATCAAAGCATGGTTATGATCATTAATGGGATGTTTTTAAATTGGTTATATGATAGTTGGGCCTTGAGATGTAGTATGCGGTGAGTGCTTGACTATCGCTTTTTATGAAGAGATTCAAGTAACAATGGGAAATCAAGATGTATGTATCATGTGATGAGTTAGGGTCTAAATCATATTTATAACTTATGGTTTTATGGTTTGAAAAGAAAATATTCAAACTGTTAGATTGTTGTTTATATTTTTGGTGTGCATTTATATGTATATTATACACCATCCAAGGGATCCATAGTATTGTAAAGTAGATGCTCTATAAGGGAATCCACCTTTGGATTTGAATATTATAGAGGATATCATGTGAGAAGTTCATTCCATAGACTAAATTGGTACATAAGTCTATAATGTATTTGTTGAGGTATAATCAGAACTTTGAGGAGAAATGGAACAAACTCTAGAGTTTGTCCAAGAAAAACCATTTTTTTATAAGATAGAGCACCAATAGGTTGAAAATTGGATGGCAAAGATCAAATAGATATTTGACATCTTGCATACACCTATGAAAATATAGGTGAAGTCTATAGTGTTCATAATTGAGGGTCTTAAAGACCGATAAAGTGATTATTTGGTATAGGTAGATAGGCATATGGTCTTGGATTGGAATGGTTTCCAAACACCCTTCTTCCAATAGTTTTATCCAAAGTCTGGAATGGAGGAAATGTCTCTAAAGTATTTATCTTTGTATAATAGAGTGTTTTTGGTGTCTGATTACCCCAAAAGGTTTGTGATGTTGTTCATTTTTTCCTAGAGGTGGTAAATAATGACCAGTTGAAATCATTGATGTACCTTAAAAATTTAGGACTATATATTGGATCACATGTGTTTTTGAAGAATATTTCTACTTATGTGGATATAGTAGACATATTTAAAAATGTATAGATGAGTATGAAATAAAACATTGGTAATCAATCTCGTTCTATTCCTCATAGTGGTATATTTAGTGGTGCACATGGAATGAAGATAAAGATGAATGATCCTCACATGATATGTGGAGGAATACCTCAGTAGTGATCCTCCTATGCACTATACATTATAGTTTTCAGTATGTACTTAACATTCTATCAATGCGAAATGGATGGGAACAACTAATATTTTTTTCTGTGTATGTAAATATGTACAATATTTGTGGATTATATAATCATATTTATTTATTTTACTAGGCTGTGTATATTACTAATTATGGTTAGGGATTGTCTGATCCATGGGTAAATGTAGCATTGTCAACAGATTCAAATTCCAATGTCCTACATCCATAGGCCTTAGGAGTGATGTATCCAAACAGAGTATATGAGTTTCTAGTAGTGGCTTATGAGGGTCCAAGAATGGTGAGAGTTACCATTCCTGATATATCTTCCATGGATACTGATCAATTTGTTAGAAGTTACTCCTTCAAGAATAAATCATCCATTTTATAGGTGTTAACACACATAAATAATATTGTTTACATTATCATGGAGTTAGTTATTCCTCTCAAAAAGATGAAAGAGTTGGGATTTTAGTTTAGATTGTATTTTTTTTATCGATAACTGATATAGAGTCAGATTAAGATTTCCTTCACAATTCAGGTCTATTTGAAACCATCAGTAGGATGGATGGTCTCATCAATCATCAAGTTGAGGTTGATTTTTATCATCATATTGTTATATTACATGTTGTCGATGGGATATCTCAGATGTTTCAGGGATAGAAGTATCAAATTTTTGGTCATTCATTACCTTCCCACCCAGAGTCTAAGAGTTTGTTGTCCACCAGTCTAGTTGAGCATGATGTCATTATTTCTTCTGGTGAACATCCCTTGGTTGTTATGTAATTCTATGATATTCTCCTATATGAACTTTACAGTAATAATCCAAATAGGTATATGGAGTTCTCAATCATTTTTGTGATGGGTACAGAACTAATCTAAATTTCCTCTAAACGCACGACACCAGTAGAGATGAAATATTTCATGATTTCATTGGATGATCTGATAGAGGATGTTTTTTCTCAACCAAGTGTTTCCCCATTTCACTCTCATGAAATATTTTCCAAGATGACAGATAGTTCACTTGGATTGTGAATGGACTATAAGAAGTTTAAGTAGGTGAAAGTAAGAATTAGTTTCTTTTACCATGTGTGGATTATTTATTCGGTCATTTGAAAGGAGTGAATTGGTTTTCAATGATTGATCATTTATTGGGTAATCATCAGCATGGGTTTTGGAGTTTGATATATCAAAGATTGATTTAAGGATTAGGTAAGGACATTAAAAATATGGTGTGATACCTTATAGTTTGACTAATGATTTTATAGGTTTAAAATCATGGATGAACCAAATATTTCATTCCTATATAAAAACTATTATGGTTATGTTCATAAAAGACATTTTTTTATTTGAGGTGTAAGAATGGGAACGAAAACCATATGGACATGTTTCTTTGAACCTAGAGGAATCAATATATTATTGAAATGTTTTCAAAATGATGTTTTTGGATCCAATAAGTGTTATTTTTGGGGAATGAGATTTTTAATCATTGATGTTATGTTGATCCTGAGAAGGGGAATGATTTATATTCATAAAGGATCCACAAAATTTATTTGATATATATATAGATTCATTGGAATTTCATGATAATATTAGTGGTGTATCATGGATTTGTAAAAGTTAGTATTTTCTTTGATTAAATACAACAAAATTGAATTGAAATTTATATTGTAAGAATAGTGTCAGGATTACATGGACGAGATTCAATGACTTCTGACATCAAAACCATTTTTTGATCTTACTCGATCTCGATAAGGGGTATGTGGTATACTCTAATGCCTCTAGAGATGGTCTATGTTTCATGCATATACTGAAGAATCATGTGCTTCCCTATGTTTCTCATTTTCATTGGCCTCCAAAAAAGAATTACCCCAATGATTTGGATCTTTATGCGTTTATGCAGGCACTTATATGTTATAATAATTATCCTTTTGGTGAGATATTTATATTATTTTCTATCCAAAATATCTTGAGCAATATATTTTCTCATTAGGAAATAAATCCCGAATAGATGTGTTGGGTGTAGTACCTTTAAATGTTCTATTTTGACATCACACACACCCAATGGAAGAGGATTGTAGTATTGGACACTCTTAGAAAGAATGTTCCATTGAGGGTGTCTTCGAATTTAGGGAATAGTGTAACATGATTGGACTCTTCCCTCATTTACATCTAAATGATATAGTGGATGATTCAGGTATAGTTCTGAATAATGTATAATTTTAATCATATCTTATTGTGTCTATTCTGCAAATTCGGTAGCTGGAAGATGTGTTCAGTGGAATTAGATAAATCCTTGATGATAGAGAGACCATTTCTAGTTAGTATCTCCTTCTAGATAGTATATATCACTTTAGGAATTAGGTTGGAAACCTAGAATTTGAAAGGATTTTAGTCTTTTTTATTATCATAGTTTTTCATGTGATGTTAATCAAGGTACTATAAAGGTATATTATGTCATGACATGATGATTTTAGTGGCTAGGAATGAATAAAATCATTTCATATTAGTTTTCCCACTACTATATATGACAAGAGGTAAAAGAAGAGCATATGGAACATTCTTATTTTCTCCAGCCTCTTCTAGTAATAGTTTGGAAATGGGATGATGTTTATATATACCTCAACGTGGGATTACCATGTTTATTTATGGTGATAATTTTATATAGGTGGTGGTTTATTGGTTGAAAAAATCATTCCCTTTTAATCCAATCAGGCACACCACTATAGTTTCTGAACTGGGTAAGCTATATTGGTAGGTGATCATTGATTCTCAGGTGAGAGGCTTTATTGTAAATTCTATCACATTTTTCACAGTTTTATTATGACATAGATCTGATTCTCATGAGATGCGAGAGCCCAAATTGTTGGTGAGGGTGTAATGCCCTCACCTATTTATTGAGAAACCTTCTTTTTTCATGATTTCTCGAGATGTAATGTGTGATGGTGGGGAGATTGTAATTTTTTAGGGTATACTATTTTTTTGATTAAGAGATTTTATTTATGGTTTTGAGGGAATGATAGTTGTTTTGGGTGGATTTTGATAGATCATGGTTTGAAACAACCTAATAGACATGTTAGCATTTTATGTTTTGGATTACTGTGTCTGCTATTTACTAGGAACCAATCATAAAATGGTTTAGTGTCTAAAATTGTTTGATTCCATATATTTTTTTACATCAAAAATTAATTTTAAGATATAATAATATCTTTTATATTATAAAATCATTGATCATGATAAATTCAATCTGAGGTGATTCATTTTTTTTGAGTATGTTGATTATGAGGATTGAACATCATAAATCTATGATTTATAATGTATATCCCTTTATCCCAATAGGTTTTCTCAGGTATCATGCTATATATTTTTCTTACTCATCCATCAACCCAACACTCTCAAACCCTAGGAAATTATAATTAATTTTATGCGTCTCTTATCCTTCTCTTTCACTTCATTCGAAATTCGATCTTAGTGGTGGGTGTGTCGCCTCTTTCCTAATAAGAGATATTTCTACTTCTTCATTTCCATTGGTTGTTGAAGAAAAATTGAACTAAATTTTTGGATTCAACAATATCTTGGTGATGTTTTATAATAATTTCTGGACAGGTTGGGTGATATAATCCTTAAGGTTAGCCAAAATGTTAGGCGTTTTTCATTGGAAGTTATTATCATGATATATAAGACCTAACCTCACTACTAGATGTATATTGATTTTTATTTTGATTCTAATATGTCTGAATCAATTTTATAACTTTCTTTATTGTATTATGTTTCTTCAAGTGTTTGTGGATCCCATCATAGGCATGTGCGACCAGATTTTAAGGTAGGTGGTTCCATCACTATACTTTGATGAATGAACCATGATTTATTCTATATTTGAAATTGTTTTAAAAATTAATTGGAATGACTATTTTGTGTGCATAAATGGATTTTAAATAATCAATGTTTTTTACCTAGGACTTTGTAAATGAAAATTGGTTTTTTAAAATAATTGATAAATGGGTTTTCATATTAGGTTTGATAAAACATAACGGTTATTTTTGTAAAAATAATATTTTAGTGATTTGGGAAATGCATCACATGGGAATCCCTTGGTATATAAGTAGAATTTTTAGCTTAAGACCATCATCTATTTTATTATCATGGGTTCACTAATGGGATGTTCTTATTCTCCTAGGGTCTTCTGTTATAGGGATATGATATTGGAATTGTTCGGGGTTATCAATAATGGGGTGATCCAATTCTCCCTAAGAGTGTTGTTCTAGGGGATTTACTGTACACTGGTAATTGATTTTTAATGAGTTTTCTTCTATCCTAGCTTGTTATAATCAATTGTGTGACTTACCTATACATTCTATTTTATTATTCTGGATTTGATATAACTACTTTTACCATGAAAAATAATTTTGGAAATTATTCTTTTAAAATATATTTCCTAGATTATATTGGAATTGTATAAAAAGGGAAATATTTACCATGATTTTGACATAAATTTCATTATCATAATCATTCCATGTTTTCCTTAATATAATTATATTTATATTGTTTGTATGGATACTTATAAGGAAAATTTGGGTGGGATCCAACCAATCTTATTTTTCTCACACCATACACAACACTTTGAGGTTTTGTAGACTAAGATATATGTTTATATACCTAAAAAAGGAAAGGTACCATTGATTGGTAGTGAGGTTTTAATTTAGCTGGGCACAAGTAGCTACTAGTGAGTTGGGGGATATTTTCCACATTAAAATATAGAGTAGTTATATTTGTTTTATATATTCTTTACAATTGGGATGTTACTTTGGGTTTTTATGACTACATATAGTTCAATCACTTATATTATCGTGATATAGGGATAAAATGTGTTTATTTTAGATTTTTTCATAGTTGTTTTTCATATACATGTATACCAAGTATCTTGTTCAGGTTATGAGAAATCATTCCCCCTAGTTTTTTTGATGCACATGAGCTTGTTTCTAGCATGTGGGGATTGGGAATTCACTTCTAGTTTTGGAAGATTGAATCTAGTTCTAGTTTGTTTTGGTGTCTTAGGTTGGTTCACTATAATCAATTTATATAAAATATACTTGAGAATATTTAGGTTTTAAAATGTTATTTGTTTTTATAAAAAGTATTTCCTCTATTTATCTATATATATATTATTTTCAATTACAAATTAAAATTATCATATATATAAATTTTATTACTTTATAGAAATTCAATATTTATATTCATTAAATTAAAATTTGGAAAATTGGCCAATTTTAATTTATGGGCATAAAATGATGTTATTAAGGAAACAATTGAGTAACCATTGTAATGGTTAAATATGGTAAGTATTATTAAACATAGTTGTTTACAAATAAAATATCACTAATCATTATCAAATGTTTTTAGGATTGAGGGATGAATAAATCTTATCTATTATTATCAAATTTTTATCAACCTCTATTTTAAAAATGAAAACCTTACAAATTAATGAATTCGTATTTGAGGAAATTCCATTAAAAATAATAATATAAAATAACCCCCATATAAAGTTCCTAGACCACTCAATTGTTTAAGATTATATATAATTATATATATATATTTCACCTTTCCCAAAATCCTTATCACAGTTTTACTGGAGTTTGGTTCTTATATTTATGCCTCAATACATCATTATGGAGGAGCCTGTGTTGAGAATGAGAGAATTCATAATGGTTTGTACACTGTTCATTTCCATCCTTTAAAATTATCTTATATTTAAAATTTAATTATCTAGGTTATTGATCTCTTATTAAAAATATTTTTCTTCTCTATAAAAAGTTACAATTATATAAATCGATATGTTTACTCATTCATTAGAATAACACATTCTTGTTTCATTTGGTTCAATCACATACATGAATGATCCTATACTATCTTCCATGTTTATAAAGTATCCTAAAAAACAAATTGTAAAATATTATATTAAATATTAATTTAAATTAAATTTTTATTTCTGTAAGGGTGAAAAAAATTAATGATCCATGTTATGTAACTCATTTTATCAGTATATTACAAAAAAATATTTGTCATGTATTCTGTTCTCATGAATCATACCCATAACAATGATAAATCAAATAACTAAATTATAAATAATTGGAAAACTTTTATTCTAGTAACTAAAAAATCTATGAATGATGAACATTGTTTGAAAGAATATTTATTTATACTTCCTTTTCAAAACTAGTATGAAATAATCAATATTACAAACATCATTTGATTAAAATAAACTATAACTAAAAAATCTCATTGTAATTAAAGAATATAATTATAATTTGATAGAGAAACGTTTTATTGATATTTTTATCTATAATAATTTATTAAAGTCTCAAAAAAGTTCATATATTTGAATATTTAAGAAAAAATTATAATTTTTTCATGGAGAATAAATCAATACGGAAATTTAGTTTTTACCATGTTATGAGAATTCTAGTATTGTTATCTTAAAATAGTATCTGTGATGATTTTTTGTATCATTTTGTTCTCCACTTTTTGAATAATATATCTATATTTTTTCATGAGATAATGTAAATGGGATGCACCAGTTTAATTGCATGAAGTTTAGATGAATTCAATGTAGAAGTGGACCTGATGGGATGGGCCCCATCATTATAATTCAGCCATAACATTTTACCCTTACATGGATTGGATTGAAATTTTGGTAGATATTGGATGAAATTATATAGATCATTTATTCCAGATGGAGTAACTTATACTTCATATGCTATCATGGTCTAAAGTTTTTGTGGTGTAAATGTATCCAGATTCAATGAATATTCATGGATGAAAATTTTACCATAAATAGTTTAACAAAAATCCTTTGGTACATTGTTAAATAGGATAATAATTTTATGGTGGATGTAAAATATATTGTAAAAAAAATTCTTCAAATACCACAATCCAATATTCTATCATTATTTCATTCAATAATGCATGGTTATTTGGTATATTTAATCTAGATAGTCTGTAAAGATAAAAATATTTTATTTAATGATTTGGTAGTAATATATTCAAAAAGTTTCCAAATAAGATGGAATTTGGATGGAGAAAAGAGACGTAATGGAATAAGAAATTTCAATAACACCATGTTATGATAATATAAATTTTATTGGGTCAACTAGTCATGAATTTTATGAGGATAGAATTGGAGAAAATATTTTCCAACTTCCATTCATAAAAATATGTAACTTCTACACCCCTTCAAAGGACCGAATTTATATTAGACTATTTATTTGTATTTTTGAGTTTTCTATATTTTATTTGTTACATTCATATATTTATATATTCGTTTATCTCATTCTCTTCCTTCTCTATTTTTATTTTATATTAACTTTTTACACCACAACACTCTTTCTCAACTCCATGAAAATAGAGAACTATCTTCATATTTTGTTTGTAGTGGAGGGATGTGTTACTTTGAATTCATTTCAAATTAACATATAATTTTTATTTTATTCATAGATTTTCAATATTAGTAAAAATGGATTTGGAATAGGTTTCACCACACAATCTCAATTATAATTTTATTCTTCTCATTCATCATTATTCACTACCTTTTTTATCATAATGCTGCATAATAATGGTTAGTGGATAATTATGATAGTGATGTGAGGAAGATGATCAGACCTATAGAGGGTTGGTGAGGGATAATAAAAATTCAAATGGGAAGGTTTCATGTGATAATGTTGGTCTCAAAACATTAAAAACTAATGAGAACTAATATTTTTAAGTACAATAATATCTTCACCACAAAATCATATGAGAAATTGCGTTATTCGTAGTAACTTTCTATAATATTTTTCTATAATTTGTGTGAATTTATATTTATATTTTTAAATATATATATATATATCATTCATTTAAAAAACCCAATTCACGTAATTTTGTTTTTATTGAGTATTATATTAGTTTTTATATAAATTGTGACAAAATAAAAAATAATCTATGTGAGTTGAATCATTGACAGATTGACACTTTGTGTTTCAATATATTGTATACTTAGTGAAATATGAATTTATTGATGTTGGGTTCTTTAAAAATATCACAAATTATTTTGGTTCAATTTATAGTGAGTTTAATAACCTCTATACATTATTTCCCTTAAAATTTATTAAATTTAACATTTTAAAAAATAAAAAAATAACAAAAAAAGAAATTCAATGATGATAAAATCCCCAGTTAATTAAATTTTTTTTCAATTTCTAGATAAAATGTTAGAGGGTTCTATGAGTCTACTTTCAAGGAGGATTTTTTTTCAAGAGTTGATTGGAGAAGTCAAAGAATTCACTAAACAACCAATTTTAGAATACTTAGATGAGGAGCATATAGAATTCTTACACTATATTTCAAAATTTTATTAAGTAGAGGTTGATGCCTTGAAATAGCTAATCCATCCAATATTTGAAGATTAAATTATGGAAGTTGAAATTAAACTACATAAGCCTTCTCTCCAAAAGAATTCAAAAATATCCAATTGTCATAGAAAGAAGAACAAACACATGATGTTGATCTATTTAACGGATAATACCTGTGATTGGATTGTATTTTTTATTTTACAATGATATCAAAGTCAATTCAATATCCACATTTCTATTTTCCAGTTTCAACACCTAGTCATACCCTTGAGGGTAATCATGATAAGGTTGAACTGACAACCATCTGGGATAATATGGTGTTATAATTCCAAAATGAAAATTTTCTTGGGCCAATGAAATCTAAATTAGAGCTTATTATAATCAAGATGATCATAATGAATTTAATTCTTTTAGTTTTTAATATTTATTATGGGAAATTTCTTACTAATTTTTCATTTTTGTTTTCATGTAGACTTAGAACCTTTTATATAACCCTAAAATACTTTTAAAGATTCTTTTTATGTGGTGGGTGAAGTGAAATAGTAGAAAACATTCATTTTCCTTTCCCCACATTGTAATAAATATTTCATCACTAAGGGTATATACTAATATTAATTTATTCAAGGGTTCCTCGAAAACCTATTTGAAGGAGTTTACATTTCAAAGAATGGGATGTGGTGGTTAAAATCAAACAAACCACACCAACCTTCTGGTTTTGGGACTACCTACTAAAGGAAGTCAAAAACCAATTCCCACTTTTGGGGTCTATACAAATTTCAACCCCATTCATACTTACCATAAACTTTATTTTTTTTAATTTATATTCACTAAATTTGTTATTTCACTTCTAAATCCTTTTTGGTCTGAAGTGACTGTAACTAGGATCTTAACTCAACGATGATACTGAAAATACAATTTTTAGTGGTGTATTTTCAACTCTTGGGTTTTACCCAAAAGCTACGATTTTTTAATCATAAATGAAGGGTAGTAATATTTTGTGTTTGGGGAGTGTCATACTGATTATAAGTATTTGTGAAATTTGTGTTTTCTTTTTCTTGTTAAGAACATTGGGCTTCTTTGAAAACAAATTTACCTTTTTATCTGTTGAAATGAAATTGAGAGAGATTTATTGATTTTGGATTAAATATAGTTTAAATTATTGTTTATGTGATAAAATTTTATTGGATTTTAATTTTAAATAAATTTTATGAGTTTGACTGTTTTAAGAAATCAATATCCATGAAACACTAACATAAATTATTTTTTCACTACAATGAGTAATTCTAAACACTTTTGATATATTTTTCATAATTCCCTCCCTTTTTAATGTGAAATTTTAATTTGTGTGAACTCTATAACTTTTTATTATTATCTATCAAATAATTAGAGTTAATAAAAGTTTTATAATGTGATTTAATATTTTTATTAAATTCCAATTTTCTAACATGATTTCTACCTTTTACATGAACCCCTATCAGAGCTTATAAATCTGGAATTTTTTTATACTTTTAATACACATTATAGGATATTTTTTACATACCAAGATTAAATCATAATATTTTATCATGGATGTTTCATGTTTATGTGTGATTGAAGGAAATTATGGTTTTGTTATTTGGGGTGAAATTCATTTTTGGGAATGTGTTATATGTTTTGTAAATGGAGAGATATAAATTGGCCTGATTCCTTTTTCATTAACATTTATTTGTATCATCCTATTAATAAATATAATAAAATAAAAACATGTGTTTTTTACGATGTAGTTAAAAAATCACTATTATCCAAATGAATATCATTAGATCATATGTGGTTAAATGGTAGATGCAGTAATTTTATATGTACAAAGTTTAAATATATAGAAAAAATTAGAAAATTATGATGATTTCAATAATTGTATTCATTTATTGACTCATGAGACATGTTATTTAGAAAATCTTGTGTCTTTTCATAAATATATATGGAATTATGGGAGTTATAATTCCTATGTTTCACATTAATATTCATACATTGGTATTTAAGAGTTCGACCTCCAATTTTTAGAACTAAAAATCTAAATGTCCAAACCCAAAAAAAAAGATCCATAAAATTAACCACGAATAAGACTACATGATCAATAAATTATTTTTTCTCCTTTTTTGGAGAGTTTAGAATTTTTACAAACCTATGGTGACACAAGAAATCTACATTTATGATCGTAACTACAGATTTAATTTCTCTTGACTGAAGAGTGACTTAAATTTCAATGTGAGGTAGGTGTGATAATTTCATGGATGGATTATTGAGGTTGAATAAATTTATATTTAAGATAATTAAATGATTGGAAGATGTTTTTTAATTAATATTATGTGACAAATTTTATTTTTGGATATATATTTTAAATTTACTCATTATATTTTTTTTTGTTGGAATTTGATATATATATCATATAATTTTTTCTATGGTGTGAATAATTGGTATATGTAGGGTAGTAATTTTCATGATTATGTTATTTATAATAAATCATTAAAATTATCCACATTATTTTTTATTTGAATATTTCATCATAAATAATAATTTGAGCATAAGGATGAAATTTGCATGTAAATTTACTTTTTACCCTTTTAATAGTACTTCAGTATTGTGATAATAAAATATTATTTGTGAGGAATTATGTTGTAAAATTTTATGGGTTTATTATTCAATAATATATCTAATTTTATGATTTAGATAAATAAATATGGATGCACCATTTTTGGGAGAGAAGTTAGCGTAATGTCTATGTTGATGTTGATGTGACTAGATGGGTCCCACCAAATAATTCATCCATTAAATTTTTACCCTTACATTTATTGGCTCATAATTTATAAAAAATGTTTGTTGAAATAGTTTGGATAATTTATTCCAATTGGATGATCTTTTGGTTCACAAGATAGGATATTTGAAAATGCAAGTGATTTTGGTGCATCTAGATTAAATGAATTTACTATGTAAGAAATATTATCATTAAAGTTTCAACCATAACTATTTAAATACATTGTCAAAGAGGATTCAATTTTTATGGTATCTATGAGATACATCAATATAAAATTTCACAGATGACCAAAATCCAATATTATAATGACTCATGCTTTTAATAAACAAATATATCATCTTTTTAATATGAATATTAAATACATTTAACAAATACATGCCTGAGGACCATAACGGTTTTTTCTATTTCATGAAAATGTAAAAAAAATTATTTAATGAATAATATCAAACAACGCCCATGATGACCTTTCCCATTTTATGCTTCATAAAAATACTCTACTTGAAACTATTCGTCATAACCTGGGGAAACTATTTGAAAAGGTGTTCTCAACTACTAAAAAAGGGTAAATATGGGATATGTCATTCTATGGCCATTTAAAATAATAATACATGCTTAAGGTTATGTTATAATGAAAATAAATTACAATTTTCATACCCAGCCAATGATAGATCAACAACATGATTCATGGAATAAAATATTTTCATTCATATTGACGGGATTTACAAGAGTGTGAAATCATCATAATTCATGAACTATACGATTATTTCATTATTGTGTGGCCGCAACCTAGTTATATAATCTCTTTATTTATCAAGGTAAACTACAAATACCATCAAACAAAATGGATTGAGTAGTATCCCCTATTTATATTTTTTGATCAGGCAAATCGACTTGCTTCCAATTAATATCTCTTTATATATAAATCTTTACCAAATGCATTAGAGAGATATATAGGTCCCTCCCATCCTTGTTAATAATGTGACCACCATCCTTGGTTATAACGTAACAAACATCATTGGTTAAAACCATACCATTTTTTTTAGTTATAATATAACCACCATCTCATAATAAAAACCATACATAAGTGTCCCAAAAGATCACTAAAAATGAGATTATCATGACCCATAGAAAAAGGGTCTCATAATCATTCAATCGTAATATAAACTATAGAAAGGATATGAGGCACATAATCATCTCATAAATTCACCATAATATAACCCATGGAAAAAAGGGTTCCAAAATCATTACTTAATCATAACAAAAAACCATCAAAAAATGAATAAGGATGCTAACTTGGACCATATCCCCATTAAAGAATAAGTAACATCAATGGATGTCATCTTAGATGAAAAGTGATTTTGAAATATCACTTGTAAAATTTCTTGAGGATTATATCCTTTCCACTTTGAATATAACCTTTTATAACACAAATTTTAAAAAATTATTTCAAAATACTTTTCATTGAAAATAACCTTGTAAAAATTTAAATTCATATTTAAATAATTATTTGGTGATTAAGGTGGTCAATTGTTTTCATGATGTACATGTTAAAACATATACTGTTTTTACATTTCTGTAAAATCCTAAAGGGCCATATTTAAAAAACCATGATAATTAATTTTAAACCATTTTATAAAAAATAAAACATGGTAAAAAATTTATTTAAAAAATAATTCTATAATTGTATATAAATTATTTAATTTTATTTAAAAAATATAAATATGGAAGAAGAAGGTTTTTCAACCAAAATGAGATATAAAGACTATTTTTATTAAAAATATTTTTTTGGTTTAATTAACTATTTAAGAGTGTAAAATGAAAGGAAAACATTTATTTTATAAATAATTTATAGAATATAAGAAATTAAGTGTATTTCTCGAGAGGTAGATCACATGATCTAATCATTGGAAGAATATCATAACAAATACTATTAAACAATGAGATTGTAACATTAAACAATTACCACATTGGTATATTTTGTATTGTAATCCCCAATAAATAAAAACACTTTATATATATATATATATCACATAATTATCATGATAAGGATTAAAAAATAAATTCATGGGGAATATATACACAACAAAAAATAATCAATTGGTGTATAAGGCATGTGTTACATAGAAATAAAATTGAGATGAAAATCTATTACATGCTTTGGTAACTTTTGAATACTATTCCAAATGAAATAATAACTTTAAATGAAAAATTAAATATCAAGATAATAATAAAATTCATCATAAAATATTTCATAGGAACTGAATATACATGTTATAAAATAATATAGGTGCACAACATAACATATGTATTAAAGAAGACAATTTGGGACAAAATATCTTACCTTTAATCTGAAAACCCATCATAAATGTTTGAACCAACAATATACTAAACAAGGTCTTATTATAAATCTAATACGTAATCAATTCTTATATATATAATACCATATACTACTTACTTATTACCTTTTATTACCCATTTAATAGCAATTCCTTGTAAAAAACATGTTTCAGGCATTAATGACTTCGTTTTTCATATATGATTTGGTATAGTATTTTCAGTCATTTTATTTTGATAATTATTCCATATTCACAAAAATATTAACCATATAATAAATAAAATATATCTTCACTATATATGTGTCTATTGTAATCCATTAATATATGAGATATAAAATTAATTACATCTTTCATGGAGAGTGTAGGCTACATGTACACATGAACACCATATCCATTTTATTAATAGATGGAATGAAAGAAATTTAATTTATGTATCCCAATCATTGAAGTGTTTTGAATATATAAACTTCACACATATAATAATTAAATTTATCTTTATTAACTTCCATGTAAATCATAAGTGACAAATGAATCACATCACTTCATGAGGAGGTAGTCCAACGTACACATGAGGGACATTGTCATATTCCAATGGGATAGAAAGTAATCAAGTATATATAATGTTATAATTATTTAAGTATAATTATTTTGTTAAGATCATATATTTAATTTAAATATATCATTATATCTTTAATTGAGATGAGGTGATGGTAAACGAATTACATCACTTCGTGAGGTAGTACTCATCTGTACACATGGTCAACAGTTTTGTTTCCCACTAAATGTAAGGGTATATATATATATGTTATTTCATTAAAAATAATAAGATATATGGAAATGATAAGTACATATGCTATTATATATTCATATTTTATGATGTTTTAAATGAGGTGTAAGAATAAATAAAATTAATATGATCATTTATGGAAGTAACCACTTATTCAATAAACCTCCTTAGGTTTAAACTTAATTCCTTTTTAGGAGGGTTTTATAATAAAATTAAGGCTTATGGGTAGTAGTGAGGGTATTAATTAAAATTATTTTGTAGTTTTTTACCATAAAAAGTGTTCTTGATGTGTGAATAGGAGAGGATATGGGGTGACCTTTTATAAGTAGGTGAGAGGAAAGACATTGAATATTTTAAAAGAAAACTTTTTACACACATTTTCCACATAAAAAAGGATAAAAATGTATTATTAATGATACATTGATGATAAAATGTATAATTATATCAACGCAATTGGGTTTTGATAAGTTCCTTGATCATTTTATGACATATCATTTTAGTTTAACCCATAGTAAACATGTTATAACCTTAACCATGATAAATAAACTTCCACATTTCTTATTAATTTTTAAATCAACCATGTTAAAAATATTATAAAATATCAATTATTATTATTAAAAATATGGAATCCAAGTTTTTTGATTTTCTTCCCATAATTGGTAAAATATTTTTTAAAATTAAACTCGTAGACATGATGAAAATGTTTTTTTCCAAAGAGAAAATTTTCAAATGTTTTAAAAGATATTTTATAAAAATTCAATATCACATTTACACGAATGAATTAATGTTGATAAATTATAATACAATTTGGATAATTTTTCTTTTAATTCTATTGAAAAAATGGATCCTTATAAAGATTTTTAAATAAAAGGCAGTTTCTAATAAAATCTACTTTTTTCACTACTCAATGAAAAATTAATCTTTTTGGAAAATTTCAAAAAATTCCCTATAATATAATTTTGAAAATATTTTTTCAAACATTATTATTATTTGGAAAAATAAATTTTCTAAAATTATCTAAAATTCGTTATAAAATAAGTTTTAAAAAAATCTTGAAATGCGATATTCAGGGAAATGGATATTTCTCAAGGAAAAAAGGATTTTATATTAAAGATATGACAATTAATACTCATTATATGAATTTAATTGAATATATATTTATATATGATATATAAGCATCATTTAAATCCTTTCTAATTATAGGAAATTTTATTTTAATAAAATTAAATAACATTATTCACATAAAAACAATATTAATAAAAATGTGTTTTAGGTATAAAAATAGATTTATACAAAAATTATGACAATTTATAATATAAATGAAATTCATTATATTAATATGAACAAAATAGATTATATTTTACATTATGAATAAGTGATAAAATACAATTATTCCTCATGTTACTTGATATAATGAATTAAAATGACAATATTCACAAAATACAAAATTTTCACTAACAACAAAATCACTAAAACATATTTAAACATTATACCGTAATATAACTTTGATATGTTGTTTTAAAAAATAGTTTAATTTGTAAAAATTAATATTACTAAATTTTTTAGGAACTAAATATAATATCCATGGAAAATATTAATAAAACACATTTTTGAAAGAAACATATTTTTTAATTATAAAATGATGTAATTGAAAACTTTGTTTTTATTTCATAAAAAATAATCTATACAATTTTTATGGAGTAAGAAATATATATGTATATTTCATAATATTGTTTCATAGAATTTTTTTTTCATTTAATGGAAGATATGAAAAAAATGTAATAAAAAAATAATACATAAAATTTCAATGTATTTCATTATACCCCTTAAAACATATCATCCTCCAAATTTGTATTTGATCTTTTTAATAATATGTTTAGAATTTTATATTTTTTTGAAATCCCTAAAAATAAATGTTTTTATAAATATATGTCTTAAAAATAAATGAAAATATAGGTATGAATGTTATCTATAATAATACATAATAAGGTTCCCTAATATGAAAGAAATAGTGGTAGGTGAAGATATATGCATTAAAGAAAGGAAATTTCAATAAAACATTAATCAGAATAAAGTAAATGATCTTGATAAAGATAACAACCCCAAAATTTTAAACCATAGAGGTTTGGAAAATACTATAAATTCATCATTAATTAATGTAATAAGAAAACATTTTTTTCTCGAGTTCCTTTTTCATAATGTTGATGGAATTATTTACTACCAGTATTTAGATCCTTGGGAGATATACATACTTAATTTCATTCTATTTTATAAGAAAAATAACACAATTTACGTGTTCATTTAAAAATTTATACTTCATCTATTACTCCAAGAAATGGGGATTAATTTTTCATGTTAGAAGTCTTAATGGATCATAAGCTTCATAAAAGAATGATGAGTTATTCTTTATGTCTTTAGTTATTTATTAAACTAAAATTGTTAGCATGGGATAGGTGATATGGAAAATTTCATATGGCTAAATAATAAAATAATTTTTAAAACTATATCCAAAGTTAAACATAAACCATTCAATATATTGAAAACCTTATAACCCATCCAAAATAAAAAATATCATAAATAAAGAAACTAAATTCCTCAAAATCAAAATAAAATTAATCTTCAACATATCATAAAGGTATTCTTAATTTTCAAATATTATATATGTTAATATATATGTGATATATTCTTTAAAAACAAGGTAACAACCATAATTACCATAAAACATCAGGTAAAAACTACATGATTTATCATAAATTAAATAAAACAATGACTATTTGATATATTTAATAAATCTAAAAAATGTTATAAACTCAATAAATGATAACATAACTCACATTGACAATAAATCAATTAACAGTTATAAGGTTATCAATACTATTAAATATACTCCATCCATATCAATAATAAATTTATATAAACAAGATAACATTTTCACATTATCAAGAACATATTTAGGTTTATTGTTCCACAATTATGAATTTTTCTATAAAATGTCACCCTTCCATAAAATCACTTTTCTAGGTCATCTGTACTATTTAACATATTCTTTTAAATCATAAACTCAAAATATCTATGTAACAATCCTTATATATAGTTCATGATTCACATAACATAATTATGTAATTCCAATACATAAGCACATAAATAAGTACACTTCATCCTCAAAGCATTTAACAGATTTCATCATGTTATTCTTTAATACCTTCTACCTTTCATATGCTATTTGTAGTCTCTTACTCATAAAAATAAAAAATATTACTCATGTAATATTATTGATCCTTTTTTTTGAGATTTCATCCAGATGCATCCATTTTTCTAATACCCATAAATCACACATTTAAAAAATTCAATAATTGATGATTCTTTAAAGGAACCATTATTCTCATTCCTTCTATTAACTATAATTTTCAATTTCCATTGTCAATTATTTATTTTGTTACATTTTATCTGCACATAAAATATCCTATAATTCATTTTATATATTCCATTGAGTTATTATTCCAACATTCATAATGTATAAAAAATATAATCGTCTTTCCTAAAAGATCCTCACCACTTTAGATCACTATGAACTCTATCCTTCAATTATTTCTTTAGTCTAGGAGTTGGTAAAATGGGAAGATATGAATTATCTATCATTATAATTGATAAAAAATAATACAAAAATAATTCTACCTCATCATCAAACCATTTGGATTCTACATAACCTATTGTATATTACATTCATTGTTAATCCAGCTTCATCAGATTCAATCTATTAAGTAAAACCAAAAAACATATTTTCGGTAACATTATTTATAGTGGGAGACCTCATAATCATGAAAATGTATTTATCAGATGTCAAAATCATGACACTTTTTTATCAATAAATAAAACCATATTTTTAACCTAGGTCATTCATGAATATCATATATTCAAATCCTTCATGATGATTACTAATGAAAAAGTGAATTAACCAATGCATATCACTTATGTGTGTCAAAACTGGTGGATAGTAAGGACCATTTTTTATATACTATGTAATTATAGATTTAATAACAACATGACATTTCAATGTTATTACCACTAGGTAATATTTTCTAAAACTGCATCCACTTATAGTATCCATATTGGTATGTATTTCTATGTAAATGATAAAATATATTTATTACCTAAAGTTTAGGATGTTATCCAATACACAAGCCTATTATATGGTTTCTCACAAAATTTTTATCAAAATAATTTTAAAAGGTTAACTCTTCTGAATGAAAATAAATTTTTTATTTTCAATCACTTTTAGGAAAAGAGGGAAACACAGATTCACTTTAAGGGAAAGTGATAAACCGAAACAAATCACAAACAGCACTAACCATAATAAAATATCACAAAATAAAATGACAAGGACATACCAGCACATCCACTACCAATTGTAATATCCATACTCATCACCACACCCGACACAAGACTCTTCCTCTACTATAGATGACTCCCATTCAAAATATGGTTTATACTACCACAAGAGATTATCACCTTGGTTATGACTGTTTATTTGATCCAGAGAGGGCTTCCCTATATAAGACTTCCTGGACATATTGTATTTTTCAAAACCAAGGATCAACCTGTGATCTCTCTTAGATGAAACTCTAGTATTTACTGGACATGGTAGGTAAGAATAATCCTTCCTTTTTTTTCTTCTTCAGTTAGTGGACAACATTTCGTCATCCTCAATCATTCACTTTTCCCCAACATTGTACAATATCACTAAAGTACTTGGTGGCCAATCCACTCAGATTTTATTTATCACCCCATGAAATATACCCTTTCATGTCAATGCCATTCTCTAAAATAGGTTCCTTGAACCACTTTTAATTTCACCTCCTCGGGCCAGGCATGTTGAATTCGATCACAAAAAGACACATAAACACAAATCCAATGTCTTTATAAGTTTCCTTCACCTCACCCTCAACATCTATCCTATGTGCATCTTCATTTCCTTGAATATTGTTGGTATCCCAGCTTGGAAGCACCACCATAGCCATAATGACCTCTTCATTGTGACGCCGCTGGTTTTATAAACTGGTCCAAGTGAGCAATGTTGTGCTTTTTAATGATGTCTCTTGTTTATTATATTTTTATGCTTTGTGTGCTGATAAAGAATTCTAGTGGAAATCAAACATGAAGAATATGATAAACTGTTATATATTTAAAAGATACATTACAACAAGACCCATCTAATTGAAAGTACCCTGCACAAGACCTAACACGGCCACATCAAGACTACAAAGAACCACAACATGGGAAATCGGATAGTCGTTGTCTTCAGGGTCCATCAGTGTGAAAAGTATAACCGCCAGAATCACCGCACACGCACTCAACACCAGAGGTATGAGGAGAGCTATCCACCAAGGGTCCGGTGTATTGAAAATATAAAACATCCTACCCCTTGCTTTTATAATGGACCTCTAAAAGGAATATGACCGTTTTTTTGACCGTTGGGTTCCAATGTATAAAGTGCATCATTTTATAAAACTTTTTTCCTTATAATGCTTTTATAATATTATAGTATTTCAATATTTTAATAAATACAAAGTATCAGAATTATAACTTCAAGTATTAAAATAAAATATTATTCTCGCAAATGAATCTATTTTGATCATGATGATATTTATATGATGGAAAACATGGTATTTTTTTTAAAATGTGTCGAACAGGGTATCAGCAATAATTGAAAAATGTATCTTTTCAGACCTCTAAAACCATGTGTTTTGAATTAGAGAAAAAAAAACTACGGGTCTTTTAAACATAATTTTATAAATCAACAAGTGAAGTAAGTTATAAATTGGATTTTAATGGTTATAAAATCCTAGTAGTTATAAAAGTGTTGTATTAAATATATATATATATATTTTAAAAGAAAATAATAGTTATATCAAATAGTATCATTTGTTTTCTTAAACAAAAATGGGATTTTGGATTTGAAAATTATGAGTTAAAAGTACTTATTATGTTTTATACAAAATCAAATTATAATGTTCTTCTTATATATGTATTTATATTAAAAAAATTGAACTAGTATAATTTCTAATTTTAGCATTTATTAAACTGTTTTTATTAACACACTGTTTATACCCGGAGAGGCAGTTGCTGGCCGCGCGATGGTCTCCTCCGTCCGATCTCACCATGGAAAATCACAGCCGTTGATATGTTTTAAAACTCTCGTTTCTTTTCATCCATCCGATCATGCCAAGGACGAATCTCCTTCGTTTTTTTTCCTCTGCGTCTTCTTCTACCTCGCGCCAGGGACCCGCGAACCAGACTTGGTTTGCCCGAGACGCCACCTCTCCACTGCTCACGTTGACCTCGTGCACCCACCTCCGTAGGCTCGGCCTAACCTCCCCCAGATCGTCTCCCTTTAAGAACCGAGAAACCCCAGTGAAAACGGGGACCTCCGGAGCCAACCCGTGCCACCGCGACACCAGCCTCGCCGCCGCCTCGCCGTCGCCTCGCCACCACGAACCACCTCCAGTTTCGCACCTCACCCCCATGCACGACCACACTAGTTCCGGCGCAACACTGCTGGACACCAGTTCGTCGCCTCGAAGCGTCTCCAAGTGGTCGCGACCTCACCGGACCACCACCGGCCACCAAAGCTCCTCCCGGTTCTCCAGCCACCCAGCAAGCCTCCCTCCGGCGAGCTCCTCCCTTGAGCGGTAAGGGTGTTTTGGTGTTTTTTTTCGGTTTGAGGTAATACAATATATATACTCGGTATATATATATATGTATATATATGTATATACATATCCAAATTATTGTTATACGCACATATTCACCATGCAAACCCCTCGGTTTAAGAAGAGTACTCTACTCTAAGGGTGTTCTCATGTTGTATGAAACCTAAACTATTATAACCACAATATATATAGAATATATACATATGTGTATATACAACTCATATTCTTCGGTTTTTGAACAATTTTCAAGGGGTGTTTCCTTCGTGATATAAAAAGGGATATCACTTTTAAGTTAGTTTTAATGATCCTATTTTACAAACCTAAAACTCAAGTTTACGTGTATAGTGTTTTTATGGTTTTGAATATATATATATATATATGTATATATATGTATATACATCACTCAAACCCATATTTTTTTAGGGTATCCAAGATTATTCAGTATTTTTATACTAAGAATTATACTTTTGAAAAAGGGGTTTTCTAAAATCAATTCCTAACAGGTTGGATTTTATGTAAGTCGTATATATTTATATAACTATATTCTTATGTAAGGTAATATGTTGGAATGGAATTCAGTTTTTATGTTTAAGAGATAAATAATTATCTTTGGAAAAATATTTTTAATGCGAACTTGGTTTTTGGTTTAAGTGAAATTATGTTATGGTTAAAAACAAAGCTTTTACATGTTTATGTATTTATAGTTTCACGAACATTTAAACCCCCATGTGGTTTTGAATTTCAAACTGAATAAATGATAATTATTTAGAGGTATTAAGATTTTAATTGTACCATGTTTAATTTATGAGGAAACCTATATATATAATTTGTGTATATATGTCCTTATGTATATATGTATTTTTAAGTTTAATATCTGAAAACCCTAGTTTCAAGAAATGGTTATTAATATATTTATGCATGTAGGATTTTAGCGCTTGCCTATGCTATTTTATAATTTTGTGTCTAAGGGTACAACAATGAACTTGTCTAAGGTTGCCCCTGAAATGATTTATGTTTTTTTAAGGATATGCTTATGCCTGTTTTAAACTCATTTTAAAAGGATAGGGGTTTAAGGGTTATGTTAATATGTAGAAATCCTCTATTATTTTTATACCAAACTCACTGCAATGATTTTTAGTGAGCAGAGTGTAACTGCAAATTCTATGACCAGTGAAGAATAATAATTAATGAAAGGTAATATTTTTTTATAGTGGTTTATTTCCAAGTGTCGGAATTTTAATGATTGCAAGTGTTTATTATTTTTATACCAAGAATGCCGCAGTAATCATTAGTGAATGGAGATTTGTTTCAAGTACTGTGACCTGTGAAGAACAATAGTTAATGCCAAGTAGTTCATTTCCATGTACTGGAATTTTAGAAACTCATCATTTAATAACCCTTAGGAGCAAGTCTCACACATTAATCATTTTATGTGCTTAAATAATTGTTCTACGCACATAGTATGCTTGCTTAACCATGCCTTCTTTTATTCCATATTTTCTAGTTTATCTGTCATATCATGTATTTGTAAACCATTTATGTAATTTTTACCTTATTCATATTATTCATGCATATGACTCAACATGAAGAGGGACTAAAAACCAATTACCCAAAGTGGTATGGGACACCTTGGGTAATATGAAATGAAAATTAAATATTCAAAGTGGTATGGGACACCTTGAATATCTGACCTTATCAACATCTGAGAAATGTATTGGACTACCCGGAATGGGGTCCGGTAAGAAGAAAACCCTCCAGGTTGGGGACTGGTTAAAGTAAGCCCTTCGGGTTGGAGACCGGTAAAAGTAAGCTCCTCGATGCATCGATAGTTCTCGAGACAGTCAGATTTGGTTTTTACCCTTAGGTAATGGAAAAAGGCCTTGACACAGAGACCATGAGTCCTTCAGCATACATTTCTTTGTTTATGACCAACCTAGTGATTATTCCGATTAGAGGAATAGCCATGGTTATAGAACCTTACCTATGAGTATCAGATAAAAAAACACACAAGACATATGATATGGAAATGTTGATGCACGACCAATTTCTTTTCCAGAACTTCATTCCAAATGTTGTATTTCAATTATCATGTCATGATGTGCATATTTTGTGTAGATGATGAGCTTGTACGCGACTCTGATGACATTTTCATCTTGTTATTCATACACACCTTTCTTGTTTATGGACACTTTACTTCATGCAACCCATGCCTTTTTATTATTATGCTTATCTTTTTTACTAAGTGAGTTACCGCTAAGTGTTCTAGTGCATAAGTATGAAGTACTTTGACTCTGATGTATCAACCTTTGTTTAGTCTTGATGTTTTTCTTTTAAGAAAACTTTCTAAGTATAGAAAAGTATTTTTCAACGTAGTTTTCAAAACCTGTATTTAAGTATTTTCAAAAACCCCTTACTGAGTATTTCAATACTCACCCTATGTTTTATGTTAAATTTTTACAGGTTGATAGAGCCTTTCTAGGACTTGGATGTTTGTTCTTAGCTCAGAAAATAAGGAAGCAAAGCTGTTGTCTCTGATTCTCCAGGATTTAAACCAGAAAGTTCCTCCTGATGGGTTATGATGTGTGACTTATTTGTTTCATTTGTTCGAAATAAATTTCACACCATAACCATAGCACCGGCTCCGGGCTACCGGGGTCGGGGCGTCATAGTTGGTATCAGAGGAATGGTTTAGGCAACCTTGGAAAATTAGGACAACACAAAAACATTAATAATGTTTTACTAAGTAGGGTTTGTTCTTAAACTTCTCAGATGGAAAGACAGCGAACCATGCCTAGACTCTTGACTCTCCCTACAGAAATCATAGAGACTATTTTAGTAAAATCCTGCTCAACAAGTTATCAACCTTTTGTTAGCTTACGACTCACGTGCAAAACCCTCTATGAAATATCGAAAAACTCGAATGTCCTTCGAATCTTCCGAGGGTCAGAAGTTGTGTATAACCTAATGGCTAGTGTGCTATTTGAGAATTATAAAAAGAAAGGGAAGTACTATGAGGGACGCTTCCTGTGTTTCACCATGAACAATAAATGGTTGGCCTTCCCGGTATTTGGAGAAGCTGCAAAGCAGTTGGACTTCCGCGCAGTCATTATGTACCAAATCCTGGGCTTCAGCATGCTTGGAGAGCTCTGCAATTTTGGATCTTTCATCGAATCCTTCAATTATGAAGTGGTTTGAGAGATATTTAGGAACCAAATCCAAGCAGATGTCGCGAAGCTTGATGTAACTCGTTCCCATCTCTGGAAAACCACCTGTATTAAACGGGAGCTTGGCTTCAACCACGATCCACTTTGCCAAAAATGTATTTGGGAAAAGGAGACCCACAATCTTTGTTCTGCCCTAGGGATTGAGTTGAATAGTAACTTCTTCCATGGGCCGTGGAGGTAAAGGGACATCACCAAGGGTGTCAGAGAAGCGGTGTGAAGAAGTCAGTGTATGTACACCGATTGAATTGCGGGGACGCAATTCTTTTAAGAGGGGGATAATGTGACGCCCCAGGTTTTATAAACTGGTCCAAGTGAGGAATGTTGTGCTTTTTAATGATGTCTCTTGTTTATTCTATTTTTATTCTTTGTGTGCTGATAAAGAATTCGAGTGGAAATCAAACATGAAGAATACGATAAACTGTTATATATTTAAAAGATACATTACAACAACACCCATCTAATTGAAAGTAACCTGCATAAGACCTAACACGGCCACAGCAAGACTACAAAGAACCACAACACGGGCAATCGGATAGTCGTCGTCTTCAGGGTCCATTAGTGTGAAAATTATAACCGCCAGAATCACCGCACACGCACTCAGCACCAGAGGTATGAGGAGAGCCATCCTCCAAGGGTCCGGTGTTTTGAAAATATGAAACATCCTACCCCTTGCTTTTATAATATACCTCTAAAAGGAATATGACCATTTTTTTTGACCTTTGGGTTCTAATTAATAAAGTGCATCATTTTATAAAACTTTTTCCCTTATAACGCTTTTATAATAATATAGTATTTCAATATTTTAATAAATACAAAGTATCCGAATTATAACTTCAAGTATTAAAATAAAATATTATTCTTGCAAATGAATCTATTTTGATCTTGATGATATTTATATGATGGAAAACATGGTATTTTTTTTAAAATGTGTCGAACGGGGTATCAGCAATAATTGAAAAATTTATCTTTTCGGACCTCTAAAACCATGTGTTTTGAATTAGATAAAAAAAAACTACGGGTCTTTTAAACATAATTTTATAAATCAACTAGTGAAATAAGTTATAAATTGGATTTTAATGGTTATAAAATCCTAGTAGTTATAAAATTGTTGTATTAAATATATATTTTTTTTAAATGAAAATAATAGTTATATCAAATAGTATCATTTGTTTGCTTAAACAAAAATGGGATTCTGGATTTGAAAATTATGAGTTAAAAGTACTTATTAAGTTTTATACAAAATCAAATTATAATGTTCTTCTTATATATGTATTTATATTGAAAAAAATTGAACTAGTATAATTTCTAATTTTAGCATTTATTAAACTGTTTTTATTAACACACTGTTTATACCCGGAGAGGCAGTTGCTGGCCGCACGATGGTCTCCTCCGTCCTATCTCACCATGGCAAATCACGACTGTTGATATGTTTTAAAACTCTCTTTTCTTTTCATCCGTCTGATCATGCCAAGGCCGAATCTCCTTCGTTTTTTTTCCTCCGCGTCTTCTTCTACCTCGCGCCAGGGACCCGCGAACCAGACTTGGTTTGCCCGAGATGCCTCCTCTCCACTGCTCACGTTGACCTCACGCACCCACCTCTGTAGGCTCGGCCTAACCGCCCCCAGATCTTCTCCCTTTAAGAACTGAGAAACCCCAGTGAAAACGGGGACCTCCAGAGCCAACCCGCGCCACCGCGACACCAGCCTCACCGCCGCCTCGCCGTCGCCTCGCTACCACGAACCACCTCCAGTTTCGCACCTCACCGCTGTGCACGACCACACTAGTTCCGGCGCTACACTGCTGGACACCATTTCGTCGCCTCGCAGCGTCTCCAAGTGGCCGCGACCTCATCGGACCACCACCGGCCACCAAATCCCCTCCTGGTTCTCCGGCCACCCAGCAAGCCTCCCTCCGGCGAGCTCGTCCCTTGAGCGGTAAGGGTGTTTTGGTGTTTTTTTTCTGGTTTGAGGTAAAACAATATATATACTTGGTATATATATATATATGTATATATACGTATATACATATCCAAATTATTGTTATACGCACATATTAACCATGCAAACCCCTCGGTTTAAGAAGAGTACTCTACTCTAAGGGTGTTTTCATGTTGTATGAAACCTAAACTATTATACCCACAATATATAGAGAATATATACATATGTGTATATACAACTCATACTCTTCGGTTTTTGAACAATTTACAAGGGGTGTTTCCTTCGTGATATAAAAAGGGATATCACTTTTAAGTTAGTTTTAATGATCCTATTTTACAAACCTAAAACTCAAGTTTAAGTTTATAGTGTTTTTATGGTTTTGAATATATATATATTTATATATATATATACATATGTATATACATCACTCAAACCCATACTTTTTTAGGGTATCCAATATTATTCAGTATTTTTATACTAAGAATTATACTTTTGAAAAAGGGTTTTTCTAAAATCAATTCCTAACATGTTGGATTTTATGTAAGCCGTATATATTTATATAACTATATTCTTATGTAAGGTAATATGTTGGAATGGAATTCAGTTTTTATGTTTAAGAGATGAATAATTATCTTTGGAAAAATATTTTTAATGCGAACTTGGTTTTTGGTTTAAGTACAATTATGCTATGGTTAAAAGCAAATCTTTTACATGTTTATGTATTTATAGTTTCACGAACATTTAAAACCCCATGTGGTTTTGAATTTCAAATTGAATAAATGATAAGTATTTAGAGGTATTAAGATTTTAACTGTACCATGTTTAATTTATGAGGAAACTTATATATATAATTTGTGTATATATGTCCTTATGTATGTATGTGTTTTTAAGTTTAATATCTGAAAACCCTAGTTTCAAGAAATGGTTATTAATATATTTATGCATGTAGGATTTTAGCGCTTTCCTATGCTGTTTTATAATTTTGTGTCTAAGGGTACAACAATGAACTTGTCTAAGGTTACCCCTGAAATGATTTATGTTTTTTAAGGATATGCTTATGCCTATTTTAAACTCATTTGAAAAGGATATGGGTTTAAGGGTTATGTTAATATGTAGAAATCCTCTATTATTTTTATACCAAACTCGCTGCAATGATTTTTAGTGAGTAGAGTGTAACTGCAAATTCTAAGTCCGGTGAAGAATAATAATTAATGACAGGTAATATTTTTTTTAATGTGGTTTATTTCCAAGTGTCGAAATTTTAAAGATTGCAAGTGTTTATTATTTTTATACCAAGAATGCCGCAGAAATCATTAGTGAATGGAGATTTGTTGCAAGTACTGTGACCTGTGAAGAACAATTGTTAATGCCAAGTAGTTCATTTCCATGTACTGTAATTTTAGAAACTCATCATTTAATAACCCTTAGGAGAAAGTCTCACACATTTATCATTTTATGTGCTTAAATAATTGTTCTACGCACATAGAATACTTGCTTAACCATGCCTTCTTTTATTCCATATTTTCTAGTTTATCTGTCATATCATGTATTTGTAAACCATTTATGTAATTGTTACCTTATTCATATTATTCATGCATATGACTCAACATGAAGAGGAACTAAAAACTAATTACCCAAAGTGGTATGGGACACCTTGGGTAATGGGAAATGAAAATGGTATTACCCAAAGTGGTATGGGACACCTTGGGTAATATGAAATGAAAATTAAATATTCAAAGTGGTATGGGACACCTTGAATATCTGACCTTATCAACATGTGAGAAATGTATGGGACTACCTGGAATGGGGTCCGGTAAGAAGAAAACCCTCCAGGTTGGGGACTGGTTAAAGTAAGCCCTCCGGGTTGGAGACCGGTAAAAGTAAGCTCCTCGATGCATCGATAGTTCTCGAGACAGTCAGATTGGGTTTTTACCCTTAGGTCATGCCACAAGGCCTTGACACAGAGACCATGAGTCCTTCAGCATACATTTCTTTGTTTATGTCCAACCTAGTGATTATTCTGATTAGAGGAATAACCTTTGTTATAGAACCTTACCTATGAGTATCAGATAAAAAAACACAAGACATATGATATGGCAATGTTGATGAACGACAAATTTCTTTTCCATAACTTCATTCTAAATGTTGTATTTCAATTATCATGTCATGATGTGCATATTTTGTGTAGATGATGTGCTTGTGCGCGACTCTGATGACATTTTCATCTTGTTATTCATACACACCTTTCTTGTTTATGGACACTTTACTTCGTGCAACCCATGCCTTTTTATTATTATGCTTATCTTGTTTACTAAGTGAGTTGCCGCTAAGTGTTATAGTGCATAAGTATGAAGTACTTTAACTCTGATATATCAACCTTTGTTTAGTATTAAAGTTTTTCTTTTAAGAAAACTTTCTAAGTATGGAAAAGTATTTTTCAACGTAGTTTTCCAAAGTTGTATTTAAGTATTTTCAAAAACCCCTTACTGTGTATTTCAATTATCACCCTATGTTTTATGTTAAATTTTTACAGGTTGATAGAGCCTTTCTAGGACTTGGATGTTTGTTCTTAGCTTAGAAAATAAGGAAGCAAAGCTGTTGTCTCTGATTCTCCAGAATCTAAACCAGAAAGTTCCTCCTGATGGGTTATGATGTGTGACTTATTTGTTTCATTTGGGCGAAATAAATTTCACACCATAACCATAGCCCCATCTCTGGGCTACCGGGGTCGAGGCGTCATACTCGTGACCCCCACCTTCATCCATATGGTTCTCTTGGTATCCCAAATCTACATCTATGTATTCCGCATGATCTGTGATCAATCTTACTTCTGAGAGACCATCAAACTTGTTTCTCAGTTGAAGTAAAGTCATGGCCGAGTGGGCAAGACCCCAAATGTTCCTAGTTCTAACTGGTTTGGCCACATCCAAGGCATAAAATACCCCACTCCTTTTTCCAGTTGCACCCTTGCCTCCGCATCTCCATTCCTATGATGTTCCATGTAACGCCCCGACCCCAGCTACCCAGAGTCGGTGCATTACTTCGTAACATTGGCATGATCACAAAAGATCAAGTCTCTAAAGACCGATTAGTTTAGTAGCCTTGGAAACACTAGATACATTCATAATTCTTTCATTACATCAAAAATTAAACAAACTACAATAACATGGTCTTCATAGTCCACACTCATATCCTCACTGACTATTCTTGCAAGTCAGTCATAATACTCTTCTTCACATCCTGGAAAATATTAAAACATTGAAAGGGGTGAGATCAGATTCTCAGTAAGGATAACAATATTGCGGAAGCTTTTATAAGAAAACATAAGCATTTAAGGCAATGTATAACTAAAACAAAAGCCTTTTAAACTTGAACATCAACATAATATGGCAAAAGTAAAATGAAATAATGCCATATACACATTCACATGGATATTCTACTAATCGAATAATCACATGCAAAATCACTAACCACTTTCATAATGTTGGAATGCATAATGCCAGACTATCATAACCACATAGCCAAGGCCTCGTGCCAAGACTACAAATAAGATTTTGTCAAGGCCTTGTGCCAAGACACTAGTTTGTCTCATGAGACCTACCGATGCATCGAGGAGCTATAGCGGTCTCCACCCGTCACATATTAAGTCCAATGCATTCCCATATGAAAAGGTTTAAACATAACATAAACATTCGTATTAAAACTAGCATACAAAATGTCAATAATTTCACCATAAACTATGAATGGTATAAAATAACACATCCACAGTCAAACATATCACAAAACCTTCAATACAATATAGAAGTTTTGTATTATAATAAATCAACTTCAAATAAGCGTAAAATCCATCAAAGGATGTTGACATAGATGAAATCAAAACACTTTTTAGAGAAATATCACTTTCTATTTTTGAAATCATTTAAGAGCCATATAAAACAAAACATTTTCTTGAAAATATTCTTATAAGCTTGTAAGGAAAGCTTTGAAGATTTTATAACGGCGGAAAGATTCCTCTTATAAAAGTCGAAAAGGGTATAAATGACTTTAACCCATATTCTTGTAAATAATAAAAATGTTTTGAAATATATTTTGAAGAAACATGGATGTGGATGATAACGAGGTCCCAGTAGATAATTATGTATAAACAACCTTGGATAATGAAGAGGTTGTGAAGTAAACCCTTACCGTGTACTTTTCCTTGGTTGGGGTAGGTTAACCTCTTGTATAATGGTGAAATAATTGTTATTAAATTATACAAGAATCATATACATTCATATGATATCACATATGATCTTTTAACATTGCTTTGTTAACAATATCTTAGATTTATCGTTGTTTCAGGTGTTAACTTACTCGTTTTCTTTTATATGTTTTGTTACGTAAGTCGTGTTTTTCATGGATAGGTTGTATCTTATTAATATCCAGAATGATATCATGTCCTTAAACATTATTTTTAAATCATCAAATGATAATTATACTTGAATGGATACGACGGAGAATGAATCTCATCGCGTTCGTGGAGACGGTAGTCCATACGTACGCACGAACGCTACCTTCATTTCAATTTCATATTTAATGGAACTAAATCATAATGATATAAATGTATAATATAATTCCAGTATAATATAGTGTATAATACCATTTACTCCATCCTTTATACATCCCACACATGGCATTAACGATTCAAATCACTTTGAGGGGGCGGTAGTCCGCACTTCCTAAAATGAAATTATCGCGTTTTACCCATAATGGAAATCATAAAGTATGCCATAAATGAGAAATACAGAAGCATAAGTAAAACATAAACATATTATATATCATATATAAAAGTAGTGACATCTTAATGGACACCTTTGAAGGTGTTATATGAGTGTTGAACAATCATCGTTTCGTGAGGCAGAAATTCGCCACCCACAGAAACCGTATGTTCTTTAACCATTAGATGTAGGTGTGTGTAAGTGTAGCTCGAATACTTCTTATAAAAACATCCTAGTATATTGAGTATACTGGTGTTTTTACAAAATAAATTAATAAAAAGAGTTTAGGGGGTTGGAGAAGAAAAATAAAACAAAACAAAATTAGAGAAGACATTACCTCAAAATCGGGTAACTCTTTTTGATTTGAGCCAAAGGCTTCCTTGGGAAGATTTATGCCCAAATTGAGGCTTCTAGGAGTAAGGGATGAATGTTGGGAGAGTATTTGGGTAGAGGTTGGCCGAGCCAAATGGCTTGAAAGTGTAAATGAGGTTTGAGAGTTGGGGGCCTTTTATAAGTGGAGAGGAGGGGCACTTTTGGAATGATTGAAATGTTACATTATTTCACAATGCTTTTCGGATTATAAAGGTCCCACACTTATATAATTCTAGAATAAGGTGATAAGGGTTTGAAATATCCTCATCCAATAGGCTTTGGACAAGTGTAAGCCTTGGATTTTACATTATCTTTTCATTTTATTAAAATCGTTAAATAATGAGGTCATCGCTGCATCATAATGATGTCATAAATAATTTAATTTATTTAATGTCTAAAAATTATAAACAAAATAATATGATGTAGGAAATCGTTTTAGATTTCTAATTAATATTTATAATCAAAATTTGGACTTGTTTAACCCCACTTAAAAACTGTTTTAGTAAAACAACTCATGTTTGTGTCATTTTTTACTTTAACATTAAGTAAAAGGTATTTATGTCATTTTCCAACTAAAGTGGCTCCATGGGGTCCCCAAGTTGACCCATGGGTTGTCTTGGTCGGCCATGACTCATCCAATAGGAGTAGGACAAGTGTCAAGCTCATATCATATTATTAAAACATTGTTTTTACCTTAAACTACACTAATTACCTCTAATCGCGATTAAGAACATAAAAGTTACTATTCACCAAAAAATTATTTTAATCTCATTGAACCACATTTTACTTCTTAATGACAACCATGTATGTTGGATTTTTTAAAATCAAATCATAGAAGTGGTAATATTTCATTTAAACGAAAAATCAGTTATTTAACTACCACATAGTGGTTTCACTATTCATCAAAAATTGAAGTTTTTCAGTACAATGCCAAAATTTCACCCTAAGCTATAATTGATATTCTGAATTCAAAAATGATGCCTATTTTACAAAATTCCAAACATATAAGTTGCATTAATTAATTTTATAATTAATTCCCGCTGTCACAACAAATAGCGTGTTTTTAAGAAACAATTTATATCAAAAGATTGGCAATTGTTTATGTCCAATTTCAATGTTAAATTAATTCTAATGACCACCATTGGATAAAATGGTAAAAATAGTTTCTAATTATAACTTAAAACCACTAAATAGTATAATTTATCAGTATAAATTATTTTGATTAAAAAAAGTTGTTTTTAAGTATTTTTCACTATTCATAAAAAATTAGAAGTTCTCAGAAAAATACCAAAAATTCAACATAGGCTAATTTCGATATTACGAATACAAAAATGAAGTCCATTTTGAAATATAAAATTTCTATAATTTTAAAAAGTGGTTATTACTATTCATAACGGCTACTTTGATAAGTCGCGGTGTTTTAGAACTCGAAGTTGCGTTCAATGCAAGCTATTGCATTATTGAATGAGAAGCGTATCGTGGAAGCTCGGGGTGTTACATTCTCCCCTTCTTAAATAAATTGCGTCCTCGCAATTTGAAATTTTTCTTTGAAAATAAAAGGTTGAAAAGAGAAAATACCTTTGTGGAAAACCCACATCAGAATTAAGGTTAAAAAAATTAGCCTTAATAAGAGGGAAATGGAAATAAGAAAGTCACCACCAAATTATGATCTCGATAAGGAGAACATTGGTGGCAATTAGAGACATATAATTGGAGGAAAAACGTAAATATTTGTAGGGAGTGATTGAGGTCATCAATCACAATCAACTGTCAAATTGAGGGCCTCAAAGCCTTCAATCTATGTTGATTTAAAATATCATCAGTTCAACAAGACATAAGGTATTAGGATAACACATTTTTTGTTTTAATATCCCTTTACTAAAGTTTAAGAATTAATTTATTCATTGAATAAGAGATAGGTATATATATATTTATGCTTGACAATTAGTGTTTCAACCTTCAACTCATCTTTCACTCAAAAAGTTAATAGAACTCAAAAATATTATTATTATACTAATTGTATAAGGTTCCAAATGTTAACACATACCATTTAGATTAGTAAAATTATATTGTAATAACCAGGGACTTCCTGTAGGCTAGTGGTAGGAAATAAAGGCCTGTCGCACTATGATTGTGGGTTCGATTCCTCCAGCTTTGTCCGACGCGATGGGTTATGCCCCACCCTGCAGGTTGTCCTTTTCCTAAAACTATAGTATCATAATATTCCAAAAATAATCTTCATAAATTTTTTAACCTTAAACAATACTATCCAAAGTTCAACTTAATCCATTCCAACCTTAATAGTTATCCAAAATACCTCCGTCCAGACTTTCTCTAAAAGGTCTCTAAATTCCAAAATCAATTTATCAGATTCCCCAAACAAAGTAAAGTTTCTCTTATTGTCACATACTAAAAATATGATTACCTTAATCATATTAAAACCTTACTGAAAAAAACAAGTACTGCAGTACAATCCTTATATATATCACATTATTTTTACAACCATAATCTAGTTCTTGAGTCCAAAAACACAAATAAAATAATTATTCCGCTTCAACTGTAGTCACAGCATAAGATTGGCCTTGATCCCTTGGCCTTTTCTGAGGTAAGTTTCCCTGATGCTTAGGACATTCATTTGCATAATGACCCATTTCTCTACAATTATAGCATTCAACTTTGATAGCATCTTTCTTTCCCTTGGAATCACGAGCCTGGTGACCCTTTTCTCCACATTTATAACAAACTCCCATTCCTTTTAAGCAAGTACCAGGGTGATTCTTCCCACAATTATCACATAATGGAAAATCCTTCTTTCCCTTTTTCCCTTTATCTGTCTCTTGTTCCACCGTTCTCTTCTTCTCTTGCTTTACTTTGTTGTCATAAGACTTAGAGAATTCTTTTTCTGTCTTGATAGCACACGAGACAATATATTCGTATGATGAGAAGGATTGTGATACTAAAGCTCGACGGAGAAATGGTTTTATCCCATCAAAGAAATGATCAATCTTATTCCTTGGGTTACGTATATAATCGGCAGCATGCCTCGCTAACCTTGTAAAGTTAGCCTCATACTTTGCGACATTCTCATCCTCCTTCTGCCTCAAACTCAGAAATTGCCTTTCCATATCTGCTCGATGGTCACGAGGAAAATATTTTTCTAAAAACAGATCTTTGAACTCCCTCCATTCCATATTCGATACGTCATCATCTTCCTTTGTGTTTTGAATCAGCGACCACCACTGATCGGCATCTCCAGTGAGGCGGTAAACTGCCATGACAACCTTCTCCCTTTCGCTACTCCCCAAGGCATGGAATATTTTCTCTAAGGAGTTTATCCATTGCTCAGCTACTAACGGATTTGTACCCCCATTGAAGGTTGGTGGTTGTTGCCTCATGAAATGGTCTAGCATTGATCCTCCACGTTGCGGATCAGGGTGCTCCATACGAGTAAGGTTATTTTTCATAACCTGAGTAAGTTGTCCTAGTATGGTGATTAGCTGATCGGCCCCAGTTGCATCACCAGCCCCACTATAATTATCTTGAGCAGGAGGTCAATCCCTACATGGAGTGCATGCATTGATATGGTTTCCATTTCTTCCACTAGGCGCCATTTCTAAACAATGGCATAAACTAGATTAGTTTATGAATCAAAATACATAATCCCATACTTATAAAACACTTAACATAAATTGAACTATTTATGGATATAATCTATAATCATAAAAAGAAATGTTTCCTTTGAGGAAGTATATACTCATAACCCTTCATAGTGGTTTGTAAAGAAAATGAGAATTATCCTAAGCATATCCCCCGGGAGTGTCGTAACCAAGAGTGCAGCAAGGCCCGTTGTCGTGCACCAGTTCCCGTTCGAGTCTAGCTCAAAGCGGTGTTTTCGGGTTTTACCCCTAGGTACATCTGTGCCAGAGCCGCCTCTACCTGCTCGTATCCAGACAGGGATGTATTGCTCGGAAAACTCACAAAATCTCTTACAATAACAAAATTCTAGGAAACTCTTCTATACTAATCCTCAAAGTTCATCTTAGGTCAATGTGCTCTAATCAGAGTTTATCTAAATCTAGCTTCCAAGGTTTGTATTAAACTTCCTCTGATACCAACTGTAACGCCCCGACCCCAGCTACCCAGAGTCGGTGCATTACTTCGTAACATTGGCATGATCACAAAAGATCAAGTCTCGAAAGACCGATTAGTTTAGTAGCCTTGGAAACACTAGATACATTCATAATTCTTTCATTACATCAAAAATTAAACAAACTACAATAACATGGTCTTCATAGTCCACACTCATATCCTCACTGACTATTCTTGCAAGTCAGTCATAATACTCTTCTTCACATCCTGGAAAATATTAAAACATTGAAAGGGGTGAGCTCAGATGCTCAGTAAGGATAACAATATTGCGGAAGCTTTTATAAGAAAACATAAGCATTTAAGGCAATGTATAACTAAAACAAAAGCCTTTTAAACTTGAACATCAACATAATATGGCAAAAGTAAAATGAAATAGTGCCATATACTCATTCACATGGATATTCTACTAATCGAATAATCACATGCACAATCACTAACCACTTTCATAATGTTGGAATGCATAATGCCAGACTATCATAACCACATAGCCAAGGCCTCGTGCCAAGACTACAAATAAGATTTTGTCAAGGCCTTGTGCCAGGACACTAGTTTGTCTCATGAGACCTATCGATGCATCGAGGAGCTATAGCGGGCTCCACCCGTCACATATTAAGTCCAATGCATTCCCATATGAAAAGGTTTAAACATAACATAAACATTCGTATTAAAACTAGCATACAAAATGTCAATAATTTCACCATAAACTATGAATGGTATAAAATAACACATCCACAGTCAAACATATCACAAAACCTTCAATACAATATAGAAATTTTGTATTATAATAAATCAACTTCAAATAAGCGTAAAATCCATCAAAGGATGTTGACATAGATGAAATCAAAACACTTTTTAGAGAAATATCACTTTCTATTTTTGAAATCATTTAAGAGCCATATAAAACAAAACATTTTCTTGAAAATATTCTTATAAGCTTGTAAGGAAAGCTTTGAAGATTTTATAACGGCGGAAAGATTCCTCTTATAAAAGTCGAAAAGGGTATAAATGACTTTAACCCATATTCTTGTAAATAATAAAAATGTTTTGAAATATATTTTGAAGAAACATGGATGTGGATGATAACGAGGTCCCAGTAGATAATTATGTATAAACAACCTTGGATAATGAAGAAGTTGTGAAGTAAACCCTTACCTTGTACTTTTCCTTGGTTGGGGAAGGTTAACCTCCTGTATAATGGTGAAATAATTGTTATTAAAATATACAAGAATCATATACATTCATATGATATCACATATGATCTTTTAACATTGCTTTGTTAACAATATCTTAGATTTATCGTTGTTTCGGGTGTTAACTTACTCGTTTTCTTTTATATGTTTTGTTACGTAAGTCCTGTTTTTCATGGATAGGTTGTATCTTATTAATATCCAGAATGATATCATGTCCGTAAACATTATTTTTAAATCATCAAATGATAATTATACTTGAATGGATACGACGGAGAATGAATCTCATCGCGTTCGTGGAGACGGTTGTCCGTACGTACGCACGAACGCTACCTTCATTTCAATTTCATATTTAATGGAACTAAATCATAATGATATAAATGTATAATATAATTCCAGTATAATATAGTGTATAATACCATTTACTCCATCCTTTATACATCCCACATATGGCATTAACGATTCAAATCACTTTGAGGGGGCGGTAGTCCGCACTTCCTAAAATGAAATTATCGCGTTTTACCCATAATGGAAATCATAAAGTATGCCATAAATGAGAAATACAGAAGCATAAGTAAAACATAAACATATTATATATCATATATAAAAGTAGTGACATCTTAATGGCCACCTTTGAAGGTGTTATATGAGTGTTGAACAATCATCGTTTCGTGAGGCAGAAATTCTCCATCCACAGAAACCGTATGTTCTTTAACCATTAGATGTAGGTGTGTGTAAGTGTATCTCAAATACTTATTATAACAACATCCTAGTATATTAAGGATACTGGTGTTGTTACAAAAGAAATGAATAAAAAGATTTTAGGGGGTTGGAGAAGAAAAATAAAACAAAACAAAATTAGAGAAGACATTACCTCAAAATCGGGTAACTCTTTTTGATTTGAGCCAAAGGCTTCCTTGGGAAGATTTCTGCCCAAAGTGAGGCTTCTAGGAGTAAGGGAGGAATGTTGGGAGAGTATTCGGGCAGAGTTTGGCCGAGCCAAATGGCTTGAAAGTGTAAATGAGGTTTGAGAGTTGGGGGCCTTTTATAAGTGGAGAGGAGGGGCACTTTTGGAATGATTGAAATGTTACATTATTTCACAATGCTTTTCGGATTCTAAAGGTCCCACACTTATATAATTCGACGATAAGGTGATAAGGGTTCGAAATACCCTCATCCAATAGGCTTTGGACAAGTGTAAGCCTTGGATGTTACATTATCTTTTCATTTTATTAAAATCGTTAAATAATGAGGTCATCGCTGCATCATAATGATGTCATAAATAATTTAATTTATTTAATGTCTAAAAATTATAAACAAAATACTATGATGTATTAAATCTTTTTAGCTTTCTAATGAATATTTATAATCAAAATATGGACTTGTGTAACCCCACTTAAAAACTGTTTTAGTAAAACAACTCATGTTTGTGTCATTTTTTACTTTAACATTAAGTAAAAGGTATTTATGTCATTTTCCAACTAAAGTGGCTCCATGGGGTCCCCAAGTTGACCCATGGGTTGTCTTGGTCGGCCATGACTCATCCAATAGGTGTAGGACAAGTTTCAAGCTCATATCATATTATTAAAACATTGTTTTTACCTTAAACTACACTAATTACCTCTAATCGCGATTAAGAACTTAAAAGTTACTATTCACCAAAAAATTATTTTAATCTCATTGAACCACATTTTACTTCTTAATGACAACCATTTATGTCAGATTTTTGAAAATAAAATCATAGAAGTGGTAATATTTCATTTAAACGAAAAATCAGTTATTTAACTACCACTTAGTGGTTTCACTATTCATCAAAAATTGAAGTTTTTCAGAACAATGCCAAAATTTCACCCTAAGCTATAATTGATATTCCGAATTCAAAAATGATGTCTATTTTACAAAATTACAAACATATAAGTTGCATTAATTAATTTTATAATTAATTCCCGCTGTCACAACAAATAGCGTGTTTTTAAGAAACAATTTATATCAAAAGATTGGCAATTGTTTATGTCCAATTTCAATGTTAAATTAATTCTAATGACCACCATTGGATAAAATGGTAAAAATATTTTCTAATTATAACTTAAAACCACTAAATAGTATAATTTATCAGTATAAATTATTTTGATTAAAAAAAGTTGTTTTTAAGTATTTTTCACTATTCATAAAAAATTAGAAGTTCTCAGAAAAATACCAAAAATTCAACATAGGCTAATTTCGATATTACGAATACAAAAATGAAGTCCATTTTGAAATATAAAATTTCTATAATTTTAAAAAGTGGTTATTACTATTCATAACGGCTACTTTGATTAGTCGCGGTGTTTTAGAACTCGAAGTTGCGTTCAATGCAAGCTATTGCATTATTGAATGAGAAGCGTATCGTGGAAGCTCGGGGTGTTACATTCTCCCCTCCTTCAATAAATTGCGTCCTCGCAATTTGAAATTTTTCTTTGAAAATAAAAGGTTGAAAAGAGAAAATACCTTTGTGGAAAACCCACATCGGAAATAAGGTTAAAAAAATTTAGCCTTAATAAGAGGGAAATGGAAATAAGAAAGTCACCACCAAATTATGATCTCGATAAGGAGAACATTGGTGGCAATTAGAGACATATAATTGGAGGAAAAACGTAAATATTTGTAGGGAGTGATTGAGGTCATCAATCACAATCAACTGTCAAATTGAGGGCCTCAAAGCCTTCAATCTATGTTGATTTAAAATATCATCAGTTCAACAAGACATAAGGTATTAGGATAACACATTTTTTGTTTTAATATCCCTTTACTAAAGTTTAAGAATTAATTTATTCATTGAATAAGAGATAGGTATATATATATTTATGCTTGACAATTAGTGTTTCAACCTTCAACACATCTTTCACTCAAAAAGATAATAGAACTCAAAAATATTATTATTATCCTAATTGTATAAGGTTCCAAATGTTAACACATACCATTTAGATTAGTAAAATTATATTGTAATAACCAGGGACTTCCTGTAGGCTAGTGGTTGGAAATAAAGGCCTGTCGCACTATGATTGTGGGTTCGATTCCTCCAGCTTTGTCCGACGCGATGGGTTATGCCCCACCCTGCAGGTTGTCCTTTTCCTAAAACTATAGTATCATAATATTCAAAAAATAATCTTCATAAATTTTTTAACCTTAAACAATACTATCCAAAGTTCAACTTAATCCATTCCAACATTAATAGTTATCCAAAATACCTCCGTCCAGACTTTCTCTAAAAGGTCTCTAAATTCCAAAATCAATTTATCAGATTCCCCAAACAAAGTAAAGTTTCTCTTATTGTCACATACTAAAAATATGATTACCTTAATCATATTAAAACCTTACTGAAATCAACAAGTACTGCAGTACAATCCTTATATATATCACATTATTTTTATAACCATAATCTAGTTCTTGAGTCCAAAAACACAAATAAAATAATTATTCCGCTTCAACTGTAGTCACAGCATAAGATTGGCCTTGATCCCTTGGCCTTTTCTGAGGTAAGTTTCCCTGACGCTTAGGACATTCATTTGCATAATGACCCATTTCTCTACAATTATAGCATTCAACTTTGATAGCATCTTTCTTTCCCTTGCAATCACGAGCCTGGTGACCCTTTTCTCCACATTTATAACAAACTCCCATTCCTTTTAAGCAAGTACCAGGGTGATTCTTCCCACAATTATCACATAATGGAAAATCCTTCTTTCCCTTTTTCCCTTTATCTGTCTCTTGTTCCACCGTTCTCTTCTTCTCTTGCTTTACTTTGTTGTCATAAGACTTAGAGAATTCCTTTTCTGTCTTGATAGCACACGAGACAATATCTTCGTATGATGAGAAGGATTGTGATACTAAAGCTCGACGGAGAAATGGTTTTAACCCATCAAAGAAACGATCAATCTTATTCCTTGGGTTACGTATATAATCGGCAGCATGCCTCGCTAACTTTGTAAAGTTAGCCTCATACTTGGCGACATTCTCATCCTCCTTCTGCCTCAAACTCAGAAATTGCCTTTCCATATCTGCTCGATGGTCACGAGGAAAATATTTGTCTAAAAACAGATCTTTGAACTCCCTCCATTCCATATTCGATACGTCATCATCTTCCTTTGTGTTTTGAATCAGCGACCACCACTGATCGGCTTCTCCAGTGAGGCGGTAAACTGCCATGACAACCTTCTCCCTTTCGCTACTCCCCAAGGCATGGAATATTTTCTCTAAGGAGTTTATCCATTGCTCAGCTACTAACGGATTTGTACCCCCATTGAAGGTTGGTGGTTGTTGCCTCATGAAACGGTCTAGCATTGATCCTCCACGTTGCGAATCAGGGTGCTCCATACGAGTAAGGTTATTTTTCATAACCTGAGTAAGTTGTCCCAGTATGGTGATTAGCTGATCGGCCCCAGTTGCATCACCAGCCCCACTATAATTATCTTGAGCAGGAGGGCAATCCCTACATGGAGTGCATGCATTGATACGGTTTCCATTTCTTCCACTAGGAGCCATTTCTAAACAATGGCATAAACTAGATTAGTTTATGAATCAAAATACATAATCCCATACTTATAAAACACTTAACATAAATTGAACTATTTATGGATATAATCCATAATCATAAAAAGAAATGTTTCCTTTGAGGAAGTATATACTCATAACCCTTCATAGTGGTTTGTAAAGAAAATGAGAATTATCCTAAGCATATCCCCCGGGAGTGTCGTAACCAAGAGTGCAACAAGGCCCGTTGTCATGCACCAGTTCCCGTTCGAGTCTAGCTCAAAGCGGTGTTTTCGGGTTTTACCCCTAGGTACATCTGTGCCAGAGTCGCCTCTACCTGCTCGTATCCAGACAGGGATGTATTACTCGGAAAACTCACAAAATCTCTTACAATAACAAAATTCTAGGAAACTCTTCTATACTAATCCTCAAAGTTCATCTTAGGTCTATGTGCTCTAATCAGAGTTTATCTAAATCTAGCTTCCAAGGTTTGTACTAAACTTCCTTTGATACCAACTATAACGCCCCGACCCCAGCTACCCAGAGTCGGTGCATTACTTCATAACATTGGCATGATCACAAAAGATCAAGTCTCGAAAGACCGATTAGTTTAGTAGCCTTGGAAACACTAGATACATTCATAATTCCTTCATTACATCAAAAATTAAACAAACTACAATAACATGGTCTTCATAGTCCACACTCATATCCTCACTGACTATTCTTGCAAGTCAGTCATAATACTCTTCTTCACATCCTGGAAAATATTAAAACATTGAAAGGGGTGAGCTCAGATGCTCAGTAAGGATAACAATATTGCGGAATCTTTTATAAGAAAACATAAGAATTTAAGGCAATGTATAACTAAAACAAAAGCCTTTTAAACTTGAACATCAACATAATATGGCAAAAGTAAAATGAAATAATGCCATATACTCATTCACATGGATATTCTACTAATCGAATAATCACATGATAAATCACTAACCACTTTTATAATGTTGGAATGCATAATGCCAGACTATCATAACCACATAGCCAAGGCCTCGTGCCAAGACTACAAATAAGATTTTGTCAAGGCCTTGTGCCAAGACACTAGTTTGTCTCATGAGACCTACCGATGCATCGAGGAGCTATAGCGGGCTCCACCCGTCACATATTAATTTCAATGCATTCCCATATGAAAAGGTTTAAACATAACATAAACATTCGTATTAAAACTAGCATACAAAATGTCAATAATTTCACCATAAACTATGAATGGTATAAAATAACACATCCACAGTCAAACATATCACAAAACCTTCAATACAATATAGAAGTTTTGTATTATAATAAATCAACTTCAAATAAGAGTAAAATCCATCAAAGGATGTTGACATAGATGAAATCAAAACACTTTTTAGAGAAATATCACTTTCTATTTTTGAAATCATTTAAGAGCCATATAAAACAAAACATTTTCTTGAAAATATTCTTATAAGCTTGTAAGGAAAGCTTTGAAGATTTTATAACGGCAGAAAGATTCCTCTTATAAAAGTCGAAAAGGGTATAAATGACTTTAACCCATATTCTTGTAAATAATAAAAATGTTTTGAAATATATTTTGAAGAAACATGGATGTGGATGATAACGAGGTCCCAGTAGATAATTATGTATAAACAACCTTGGATAATGAAGAGGTTGTGAAGTAAACCCTTACCTTGTACATTTCCTTGGTTGGGGTAGGTTAACCTCCTGTATAATGGTGAAATAATTGTTATTAAATTATATATGAATCATATACATTCATATGATATCACATATGATCTTTTAACATTGCATTGTTAACAATATCTTAGATTTATCGTTGTTTCGGGTGTTAACTTACTCGTTTTCTTTTATATGTTTTGTTACGTAAGTCTTGTTTTTCATGGATAGGTTGTATCTTATTAATATCCAGAAGGATATCATGTCCTTAAAAATTATTTTTAAATCATCAAATGATAATTATACTTGAATGGATACGACGGAGAATGAATCTCATCGCGTTCGTGGAGACGGTAGTCCGTACGTACGCACGAACGCTACCTTCATTTCAATTTCATATTTAATGGAACTAAATCATAATGATATAAATGTATAATATAATTCCAGTATAATATAGTGTATAATACCATTTACTCCATCCTTTATACATCCCACATATGGCATTAACGATTCAAATCACTTTGAGGGGGCGGTAGTCCGCACTTCCTAAAATGAAATTATCGCGTTTTACCCATAATGGAAATCATAAAGTATGCCATAAATGAGAAATACAGAAGCATAAGTAAAACATAAACATATTATATATCATATATAAAAGTAGTGACATCTTAATGGCCACCTTTGAAGGTGTTATATGAGTGTTGAACAATCATCGTTTCGTGAGGTAGAAATTCGCCATCCACAGAAACCGTATGTTCTTTAACCATTAGATGTAGGTGTGTGTAAGTGTAGCTCGAATACTTCTTATAACAAAATCCTAGTATATTGATGATACTGGTTTTGTTACAAAAGAAATGAATAAAAAGAGTTTAGGGGGTTGGAGAAGAAAAATAAATCAAAACAAAATTAGAGAAGACATTACCTCAAAATCGGGTAACTCTTTTTGATTTGAGCCAAAGGATTCCTTGGGAAGATTTCTGCCCAAAGTGAGGCTTCTAGGAGTAAGGGAGGAATGTTGGGAGATTATTTGGGCAGATTTTGGCCTAGCCAAATGGCTTGAAAGTGTAAATGAGGTTTGAGAGGTGGGGGCCTTTTATAAGTGGAGAGGAGGGGCACTTTTGGAAAGATTGAAATGTTACATTATTTCACAATGATTTTCGGATTATAAAGGTCCCACACTTATATAATTCGAGGGTAATGTGATAAGGGTTCGAAATATCCTCATCCAATAGGCTTTGGACAAGTGTAAGCCTTGGAGTTTACATTATCTTTTCATTTTATTAAAATCGTTAAATAATGAGGTCATCGCTGCATCATAATGATGTCATAAATAATTTAATTTATTTAATGTCTAAAAATTATAAACAAAATACTATGATGTAGGAAATCTTTTTAGCTTTCTAATAAATATTTATAATCAAAATTTGGACTTGTTTAACCCCACTTAAAAACTGTTTTAGTAAAACAACTCATGTTTGTGTCATTTTTTACTTTAACATTAAGTAAAAGGTATTTATGTCATTTTCCAACTAAAGTGGCTCCATGGGGTCCCCAAGTTGACACATGGGTTTTCTTGGTCGGCCATGACTCATCCAATAGGAGTAGGACAAGTTTCAAGCTCATATCATATTATTAAAACATTGTTTTTACCTTAAACTACACTAATTACCTCTAATCGCGATTAAGAACTTAAAAGTTACTATTCACCAAAAAATTATTTTAATCTCATTGAACCACATTTTACTTCTTAATGACAACCATGTATGTCGGAGTTTTGAAAATCAAATCATAGAAGTGGTAATATTTCATTTAAACGAAAAATCAGTTATTTAACTACCACTTAGTGGTTTCACTATTCATCAAAAATTGAAGTTTTTCAGAACAATGCCAAAATTTCACCCTAAGCTATAATTGATATTCCGAATTCAAAAATTATGTCTATTTTACAAAATTCCAAACATATAAGTTGCATTAATTAATTTTATAATTAATTCCTGCTGTCACAACAAATAGCGTGTTTTTAAGAAACAATTTATATCAAAAGATTGGCAATTGTTTATGTCCAATTTCAATGTTAAATTAATTCTAATGACCACCATTGCATAAAATGGTAAAAATATTTTCTAATTATAACTTAAAACCACTAAATAGTATAATTTATCAGTATAAATTATTTTGATTAAAAAAAGTTGTTTTTAAGTATTTTTCACTATTCATAAAAAATTAGAAGTTCTCAGAAAAATACCAAAACTTCAACATAGGCTAATTTCGATATTACGAATACAAAAATGAAGTCCATTTTGAAATATAAAATTTCTATAATTTTAAAAATTGGTTATTACTATTCATAACGGCTACTTTGATTAGTCGCGGTGTTTTAGAACTCGAAGTTGCGTTCAATGCAAGCTATTGCATTATTGAATGAGAAGCGTATCGTGGAATCTTGGGGTGTTACATTCCATCTGATTCTCCGCACAAGTTGAATGACTCTCCAAGTCCAGCCTTAGCCTTTTAAACACTTCGGACACCATTGGGTTACCTTTGGTCATCAAGGATTCCAACATAACAGGACCATGAACATTTATCTCAAAAACCTTGAAAACACCCTCCAAGACTTCCTACTCCAAAATACATGGTGAATGATCCCCACCATAGCCATATGAACCATGCTCCCTCTATTATGGACCTATTCCTGCTACTAGTTTTACCCTCCCCACCGTAGCCATCATTCCATAAATTTCACAAATATAAGCCCATTGTCTGTAATGGTTTAGTGTTTTTAGACACTAGTAACAAAATATAATTATTTAATCTAATATCGTCAGAATATCTCATTGATAATATTACCTTTTTGTACACTTCAAAAACATACCAAAATTATAACATTTCTTAATAACCTGGGGAAAGGAAACATATGAAAGGGTGAGATTAGATTCTCATTAAAGTTAGACATGGTAGATATCGTTCTATGATAATATAAAGACATTAAATAATTTCACAGGTATGATATCATTAACATAACTTGTGATGTTCATACCCAACCCATCATAGATCATAAACATGACTCATGGAATAATGCATTACCATTCTAAAAGAAATGATCCATAAATTGTAAAATAATATTAATTAATAAACCATAAGCTTTTGAGGTGAATGTGTGGAAATAAAATAGTTAAATAAACTATTTAATTTTCGAATATTAACAGTCACCACTATAAAAAATAGTTGACCATACCTCATCACCTATTTCCCGTAGTAAATCAAACACATCAGTCTATTTCCCAATGTGGATAATTCCAATCAACATATTTCCCATTATTAATCAAGACTATCATGTTGTTTCCCATTCTAGATCAATTCCATCAGAATAAATTCCATTATTATCTCATGAGATATAATGGTTTATATTTTTTTGATGGAGATATAGTTAACAGATATCATTTTTTATAACGTAACCATTGTCCTTGGTTATAACGTATCCAACATCGTTAGATATATTGTTATGATCATCATTGGTTATAAATTAACCACCACCACATAATGAAAACCATAGATAGGTGTTCTTAAATATCATAAAACACTCATCATATCATTTCCATGAAAATCGGGACTCCTAAATATACTATCATAGCATAACCCATAGAAAGGAAATCGGTGTCATAATATTATCATAAATTCATCATAGAACAACTATTGTAAAATGAAAGTTTTTCATAAGAATCTCTAAATCATAATCATAAACAAAATAGAAAAATGGAAAGGATATTATAATTAAATCATTTACCAATTAAATCATAATTAAAAATAAATTATATAATAATAAATGGAAAATAATTTTGAAAGATCACAAGGAAATTTTTTTGATGAAAATTTCCTTTCCATTTTAAAATAAAATTTTAAAAGTAATATTTCCCAAAAGAATTTAAATATTATTTTCTTTAAAAAAACCAATAAAATTACGACGTATAGATTAAATGATTGATCTTTCATGATGGATGTAAATTTTGTTCATGTTGTATATGTCAAAATAATGATTTGGTCCACATTTTGGTAAAATCCAAATGGGCATTGTTTGTAAAATGACATGAATATCATTTTTAAATATTTTCATTAAAATTAAAACATGGGTAAAAATATATTCGAAAAATAATTGGGTAATAGTAAAATATTCATTGAATCATTTTTTAAAAATATTGAATGAGAAAAAAATAATTTTCCACCAAAGAGAGAAGTAGAGACAAATTTTTATAATAAATTTATTTTGGTCTATTCATTAAATTAGTATAGATTAATTAAAAGTAGATAATTTATTTTCCTTAAATAAAACAACTACAAGAAAATAAGTTAGTGTGTTGAGATTTATATCATTATATCTCATCATTGGAAGAATATCATAAAAAATCTCATTAAATAATGAAATTGTAACGTTAAACCTTTATGAATTTATCTACCTTTTGAATTTTATTCCCCATGAATAAAATCAAATTATATTGACATTTTTCTCTCATAATTCGCATTATAAAGAAAACAAAATACTATCATGGGTAGTATATGGACAATACAAAAGAAAGAAGTGATTTACAAGGCATGTGTCCCATAAAAATAAATGTTAGTGAAAAATCTAATGAATTCATTTGTAATTTTTAAATTATAGGGTGCATCAAATAATAAGATTAAATAAAACATTAAATGTCATTAGATTTTATGAATTCAGGGTAATTCATGTTAAATGGGATTTATATAAACCTCATTAAGGAAGATATATTTATTGTAAAACATATGTCCCAAAGAATACTATAACACCATTACCTAAGTGCCACATACCTGTGCCCCAAGATAGTTTAACACATAAACTCAGGTGTTTGTCCCTATAAGATGTATTCCTCAAACTAGTAGGATGATATAATATGTAATCTGGGGATACTATACTCTCTTTAACAAATTAAAAAAATTGAAAAAATTAATTAGCAATTTAACCAAGATACTATAATGATCAATAATCATCCAAAGAATACAAAAATAAATACAAAATAGGGAAAATGACTATTAACTAGATTAGTAAGAAATAAATTATGTATAAGATCGTGGTATCAGATGAGTACCCAATATAAGGACACAGTGAATACACCCGAGCGGGTCCTGGAATCATATCATGTTCTCTCATCCAATCTACACCCTAAATTTGAACTCATCCATCTTACATAGGATTATTTCCCTTATACTATCCTATAAACATTTAGCCCATTTAGGTATGAATCTGGAGACTTTATTAAAGATTTGGTATATCTCAGTAGTCCCCCAACAATAGTTTCTAATGTAATATCTAGTCTATAACAGTGTATACAGTCCTATAGATAATAAAGAAAAATGAAAAAGTAAAAATGTTTTTCAATTATTATTCTTTTGTTAACCATGAAATACCTTCTTTAGCTCATGATGGATTATGATAAATACACCAAATGGGTTTTATTTTGTACTCATTTCATGGTACTTCATTTATAAATTTAATTCTAATTTCTTTCAGTACCAAGGAGCATATTCTTAGGTACAATTATCATAGATACATAGAGAATCAGTAAAACGTCATTTCACATTCATGTTTAAGAGGCCTATAGAATCATTCTAGAACCCCATAGGTAAATAGAGCATCACTCCCCGACCCGCAATTCATTGTTCACAATTATATAAAAATATATATTGGGGGACTAGAGCATCATTTTGGAACCCCATGGGTATTAGAGCATTAGTTCCTCACCCACAAATCATTGTTCTCAACTAAATAAAGATACATATCATGGTTTGTCATAAATGGTTTTCATGTAAATATTTCAGAACATGGTGTACCTATAGCGACCCAATCCTTTTACATAAAACATTTCATGATTTAAATATAATTAATCATTAGAGTACAAGCCAAGGATTGTTAAGTATATTGTCTTGGAAGACTAGGTACATATAACATAAAACATAGGGCTAAAAAAAATTTCTATTTAATCTCCATAAAGAGCTTATAACATCTTTTGAGCCCTTACATCTACAGAGGGTACCTTAGGGAGCACATGAAAAAAAGGGATGAGCTAAAAAACCCAGTAAGGGAATGAACATAAGGATACTTCTCAAGCACATGAGTTAGGAGGCATGACATTATAATATCTAAAGAATGAAACTTATAAAATCATTTAATATAATCATTTGATCATATAAAAATGGAATAATATAATTATGGTAGAATCATAAAACATTTCTTTAGTACGGGACCAGGCTAACCCCCAATCTCATTTCCCATTTCAGTATGGGTCAAGGCTTACCGCCAATCCTGTTTCACATCGCATCTCATGAGAATTATCCTTACCCAATGAATTGGAGAGCTATCAAGGCGCACCCATGTCAAAAATTTCATGACTATTCTAGCCACATAAATATTCTTACCACATATACAATCATACATAATCAACCATACATAAACATAAGGGTACCCATGGAAAGAATTGGGTACCACAATCATGAAATAAATCATAACCATTGGGTGTATCATGGAAGTCTCCATGAAAGAAAAGGATTAGAACAAACATGGACATTCATAAGGTATTGTAGGCATATAAATATTTAGGTGGTAACAAATAGAAGTGACATCACATAAGAAATGTATTTGAGATACATTAGCATTAAAACTTTTTTGTGCGGTTTTAAAGAAGACACTATAGAGCTTTTAAAATATTAAAGAATAAATTATTTTATATAAAACCAGAATTGAACCATGAAGGTCTTCAGAATAAAAATACTGAATTTTCAAAGACAATGGATTCTTAGAACAGAAGATGTAGTTCACTTGAAATTTGGTAAAAGTTTGGGAAGTTCTTTTAAAACGAGTGTGCTTATTGGGAAGAATTGAGGGGAGCTTCAGTTAAAAGCTTGTATATCCCCAAAAAAGAATGAGAGATGGATCGTATAACATGATTTTGGATCATATAAACAGAATATTTATGTTCTACATAAAAATAAAATACAACTATATTTTGGTAAAAAGAAAGATAGAGAAACCCGAAGGAATAAGGGAAGTTCTGGTAGAATCCATAATGGTTTATCGGCATGGTATCAAGTGTAACTAAGAGGTCATTATGAGTGATATAAGGGGTTTATAATCACTTATAAAAAACTAGGGCAGTATGTGGAAGGTTTATAAACATACCCCATCACTTGGTATTAAACTGAAAGGCATAGAATATAGAACAATCTTGATTAAGAGTGAAAAGGGGTGGATCCCTTACCTTAAATCCATTGGTGTTCTCCACTTATTATTAACGACCTGAATAAAAAATTTGGATTATTAATTCATAAGTCTATAAAATATTATATATGTAATTTATAACCATTTTTAGTTCATTCAAATCCATTTTTATTAGTTATAAGGTTCAATTTCATTGTTCGAGCTCATTTGTATACTTGGCTTTAAAAGATTGGTTCACTTATATTCAAGTTTGGATTATATGGAATATGAAAGTGGTTGTCCAGAATTGAAGTAATATTATTTATGAAATTTCCAAGAGATTACATGGTTTGAATATTAATTAGGTTACTTATAGTGAAATCGAATTATTATATATATAACATTATTGATAACCGTTTTTGATAATCGGTGGATTTGATTATAAAGAATGTGTTTTGCATTATAACATAATTACATTTGTAACAATGGATTAAATAACCAAAAATAGGATATATGACATATATAATAATCTGGTTCAACCATAACACAAATGGTTTTATGATCAGAATTAATGTTAATAATGGAAATTGATAAACCATATTCCATGAATGTGCTAAACTAGCACATCTCAAACGGTGCTTTCATTTCATTCAAATAAAAGGGTCGGAGAAAGGAGAGAAGATAATGAAATATACCACTATCATGAAGACATTCCAGTACATGTATTTTTCTGATTTATCATACTTTTATGTTGAAAGGAGGTGAGAAAGAAAAAATAAAAGAACGTAAAAGAAAAGTTGAAATTGGGAAGAGGAATTTACCTCTTGAAACTTCCTCATTTGAGAACCTCTTAAGGGAATTGGTTTTGGTATTTTGAGGAGGATGAGAGATTTTGGATGTAGGGGAGGACTTTGGGGAGATATTTGGGCAGAATAATGGAAAGTAACAAGGCTTGAGAGGAGTGCAGAGAATAGGGAGTGAATGGGGGGTTTTTATAGTGGAGGAGAGGAGGGATTTCATAATATTATAATCATTAATTTATTATTTCTTCCCAAGATAAGGAATAGTAAGTATTCCATTACAAATAATAGTGATTTTATCATGTGATCCTGAAACAAGTGGGATTACATCAGCTGAAAATTATCGATGACTCAATTAATCCATTTTTTAGCATTTATTGTGAATATCGGATTCTACTATTCATCAAAAATTCATGTATTACAGAAAAATCCAAAAAATTCACCCTAACCATTTTTCAATGTGATGAATCCAAAAACGAAGTCCATTTTTCAAAAATAATTTTCTAAATATTATTATTTTAATATTTAATTAAAATAATAAATTATTATCAAAACCAGTTTTAAAACAGTCATTAACTTATACTAAAATATTGGTATATCATACTTCCAACATGAATATTATTTTTATACCACCATAGGTGAGGTTAATGTTCATTAGGGTATATCACTATTCATAAGGGTATGTTACTATTCATTGGGGCAGGTTACAATTCACCAAAAATTAAGTTTTCCTTATCAGACTCATAATAACTTATTGATTACAACCGTGAATGCCGGATTTTCAAAATTCCAAACACATAAGTGACAAAATTATGTTTAAAGTTCACTTATCACTAAGTAGTTCATTATGTTGTGTTTTCATGTGATTTTAAGAAATACTTATGAGAAGGGAATTTCCATTGAAAAATTTGGGTTTTTATAGTACCATTTCATTTATCAAACATATCCAATGATTCATTACATTCTTAAACATTTCCAACATGATAAACCCCCCCTTAATCCATTTACCAGAAATCAGTATTCATATAATTAGACCTTCCTGGTTAAGTCAATCTACCCTTTAAATTTCATTATCAAACTATGCAACAATGATTTAGTTCAAATCCATTTTGCTATTATTCACCTTTTTTACACTTCATGAATAATTATTTTTATGATGTTGGCATACACCATTTTTTCCATCATGATCGATCCCATAATCTCTAATAGGTCTAATAGGTTCTATTAATGGTCACACAATTACATGGGAATCATATCATTTTTCTAATTTTAAAGCAATTTCACAAAGTGGAAATGAAATTGTATAAATAAAAACATTAATTAATGATCAAGACAATAGGAATTATCAATTTGGTCACCTGAATTAAGATAATTTTTTTTCACTCTTCAAACCCTTAGCCCTCATTTTGATGTAGAATGGTAAAATTGGCATTGGGAGAAGAGATCTAGGATCATAACTAAGGGTCAAGATCCAAAAAAATATCTATTATAACCTATATCTAAAACTTTTACAATGGGTTTATTCATCCCACTCTAAAGGGAGATAATGATGAGGGACAATGGAAAATAAATAAACAAGAGATCATACCCTGATATTGTGCCAATTTCTCCAACCTGATCATCAATTTTCAAATAAAAGTGTTTAAAGAGCCTATAAATACTACCAGGGTCCTCTAAGAGAAAAAGAAACCATGTTAAATTGAGTGGGGTGAATAGGGAGGTAAACTTGTGGTTGATGATTTTTTAATAAAATTTATGGTGGTCTAAAATTCAACATGCACAGTTTCCTAGATGGGGTGCATGGTCAGAAAAACCATGTACCCCTAATATCTTTGCTTCAATGTTTCTAAAGTGATGGGGCATTGTTTTTGTAACCATGTTCCAATAATTTGAATCACCCCTATCACATGGTGAATTATTTTCGGTAGAGGGAACACTATTTTGGAAAATAGTGTAGCAATTATTCCCTTCCTAAAAACAAACCAAATCCACCAAAACAACACTTGGACACTTCCAAGACAATAATAATCCAAAAGATGATAAAGAAATGAGTAAATATATAACTTAAATGATAACGAAACATCTCAAAAAGGGAGGGATCTTATAATCAACTCACATTCAAAAAACTCATCCTCGAGTTTCATTCCCAAGAATTATTAATATACCATATTAAAAACATTAATATACTAATCCCATATATATTTCTCCCTATCCCATCTTTCCTTCTAAAAATGACCATTCTACCAAAACACTTGGACACCCGACATGGGTTTTCCCCATAACGCATTCTCACTAGAATCCATAGTATGAATCATGTGCTCCTTAAAGGGCACATCAACCATAACCTCAAAGTCATCAACCTAGATCACATGAGAAGGGTCTGGTAGAAACTGTTTAGCACGTAACAGAAGAAAAACATCATTCATATCACTATAACAGTGTGTAAGATCTAATCGATATTCCACTAGTCTAATTCCCACAAATATCTCAAATAGTCCGACAATCCTTGGCACCAACATTCCATACCTAAAAATCCTATGGTGTCCTAGTTTCAATGACTCATAGAGGAATAAAAAATCACCCATTATAAAAACAAGTGGTCAACGATTCCAATAAGCATAATAATTAGGTATACTCTAAGTTTTATCCATATGTTTCTAAAGGAACTGAACTTGGTATGATGTATCTTGCATGTGATTTGATCCCAAAAACATTGAGTCACCTGCCTCCATCCAACATAATGAATATCTACATGGCCTACCATAATGTGTGTCATATGGTGACATCTACATAGTAACCCAATAAATTTTATTGTAGGTGAACTCAACGAGTTTTAAGTATTTCTCCCAAGATATTTCAATATATAAGAATCATTCTTATAGCATGTACTCTAAAACCTCAATAGTATGCTCCAACTTCCCATCTATTTGTGGGTGAGTATCCATACATAGAAACCCCATGGTACAAAATAGATTCTATAATCTTATCTAGAAATCCAATTTAAAGAACTAATCATGATATAAAACTATACTCTATGGAACCCCATGATAATGGACTATCATACAATAATACATATCCATCAACTGATCAACTGTGAATAATTCCCATATTTTCATGAAATGGGATAATTTTTTAAACCACTCTAGATTCAACCATATCACATCATTATTTGGAGGGATCCTTAGAAGACCTTCCAAACAATACATGGTAACATCTTCTCACAACCATTCTGCAATGGAAAATAGATGTAATAGGCAACTGACTCATTGATTCCAAGCATTCACCTAATGATATGTGTAGCATAATGTCACAAAACCTAAAATATTCCTCTTCATTCCTAACAACCAATACAATAAACATAGGTCTTGATAAAAAAAAATTTCAATCCAGGATGAACCATCTAAATTAAGGAATTAAATTCATGCATAATCTTCTCAGGAAAACATGTAGGAACAACATCACAACCCAGAACATAGATGATCAAATCATCATATTTGGTTTAAACATGATGTGACACCCATACTTTAAAACTATCCCATAACATCATACACTCTAGGACCTCTTATTACCGTTAATTTTTTCAGTTTAAATGTGGGAAGTCAACTGATAATGATAAATGGGTCATTAATTCTATCTCCTCTTAAATATTCACATGCATCATTGAAAACAACACCATCATCATCAACTGAAATCTAGACTCTGAACTACCTAGTTCTATGTCTTCCAGCTCAAAGTATTAAAACCATTGTTTCAATTTCCCATTGTATAAACTCGCTCAAAATCAAATAACTACATATACTAAACCCATATAAACTACAAGATATTCAAATATCACTATAATGTTATTTAATTTAATCTTTTGGGGTCTGTATATACAATAAACCTTTTAATCAATAGGTAATTTGGCCAACACGTTATAGAATAAACCACCGTAGCCAACTTGAAATCATTTTTTTGGTAATTCCATTAATGTGGCCTCAAATATTATAACCCATACACCATGGGATGATCACTCTACATTGATACTTCTTGAAGTCTAATTTCAGACCCATTTCAAAATAAAGTATACACCTCAACTGGATTGGGTAGGATAAAAATAAGTCCAGTTGTCCAATTCTTCTTCAAATACTAGAAGGCATACTCACATGCAATAGATTATTCAAACATAGTATCCTTATTTATCAAGCCCAAAATTGGTTCTACTAAATGGGAAAATACATTTTTGAATCACTGATATTAACCAACAAAATCTGGACTGATTGAGATATCAAAAATATTATTATGATACTCCAAAGAAATAAATGCATGAACCTTCTCAAGGTCCCCTGAAATACCTTCCTCTAAGATGATGTTCCTTATGAAATTTACCTTATTGATATAGAAAATACACATGGATATCATGGTTTATAATTGTTTCACTTTTAGTGTACTCTGCATGATGTCAATATGTTGGGCTTGATCGTCATATGTCTTGGAGTACAAAAAAATGTGTTAAAAAAAAAAGCAAAAACTGATCATGGTATGGGTGATGATTTAGTTCATAAAAGAAATAAAAACAGCCAGATAATTCATCAACGTGAATGAAATCACAATGAACTCATATAGGACATACCTATTACTAAATTAAGTACACCATATATCAGAATATCTAAATCTCAACAAATGATACCCCAATCACGAGTGATTCTTGGTGAATGAAAAAGATCATATACGTCAAAGCGATCAACTGTACATCAAATAAGATACTAGTTCTTCAGTATAATCTAGTTCAACATCCAATAATTGACACATAAATGCAACTTCCCATCGGCATTCGTAGCACACAAACCATAGAACCCCAAGCAGAACTACATGGATGGGTAGTTCCATTATCTATAAATTCTTACAGAATATTATTAATCTCTCAAAGATATATTAGTAACATTATATAAGGTGGAAGATTAACTATGTCAGATCCCATCATGAGATCAATTTTAAACTCAAAATAACCCTCATGTGGTAGCCCAGAGAAGTCCCCAACAAATATATACTGACATCGATCCACTTTTAGTGGAAAGACACATTTATTTACACCTTCATCATATGTGAAAGTGTCGCAACCTTGACATTGATCTCCCCAAATTTAAAATTAACTAGTCCCGTATGACCTTCCAGGATATCCATTTCTACATGATGGATGTAATTCTTACCCTTATAAGATGTAATGATTACTCCCCTACTATAACAACAGTTGTGGGATTAACATGATACAAGATATTCTATATATAGAATGAAGGATAAAAACCTTAAATGTTGAGTATATAAAGTTCCCAATGGAAATGACTCTCACTAATATCGAGGAAAAATATCTTTAATAGATGAATTTCCTCTGACCATACACCCAGTTGTATGTCGATTTTCATATCCAAAATCCCAAACTCCTCCGTCAGACACAAACCATTTAGAATTAGTATATATATGAAATAATATTAAGATACTATATAAATTAAAGTGATATAAATAATATAATATATAGGCATAGTAAATCTAAATGTTGATGGTCCAACCTCTCTATTGACATGTGAAGTCTGAACTATGTTTAACTAACATATTCCTCGACCATGTTCTTTGGTCTCGGCTCAATGTGATTAACTTCTCTAATAATATAAAAATTATTGAACTGAAGTACCATATCTTCCCCCTCGACCAAAATGACTAGTAGATCTCCAACTTCCTAACTAGTATGGGGTAGAAGACCGCCTTCCAGTACTCTGGTTCATCCCAGCTCCTATATCACTACCCATTGGTCAAGGGTTTTAGAAGTACCTCTATAAGTTTCCCATCCCATCACATGTCCGACACTCAACTGGTAGTTGGGAACACTATTTATAAACATGAATTATTCTAACACAATAATATAAGAACATTTTATTACCTCCATGTGTTACTAATCATTCCCCCTAGCTAGTTTATTTACAACTACACTGGAGGAAGTTCTCATAATGATACTTTTACACTCATAAATTGTACATCCAAGTCCCAATGTTGTAACCACTTTTACTCCATTGGAAGCCACCTTTTGGTTCCCCTCATAAATGAGATCTTGATTCACTACCCTGTAAAACTTTTACAAAAGGAAGATATTAACCTTGGAGTTAATATTACATTTAATTTCATCCAAAAAATATCTTTTAAAAACTTATTTATCTCCAACCAATATCATAAAAATGAACAACAAATCTTTGTAGTGACTATTATAGTTCATCACTGATAAAATTTGGTAGTCCAATCTCATAAACACTATCATCTTCTCTTTCTTGAGTGTCTCTCGGTAAAAGTGTTCAACGAATTTTGCAAAAAATTCATTCTATACCATTCTCTCCAAATACGTATCCTGAGCCTAAAAATCCCACCTATTGTTTTGATGGAATTATAAAATAAAATATTTCTACATGACTCTTTTCTCCACATGAGTCTCCAAATGATACACAATGGTTTGGATATACTCAATCTAGAACTCGTCTAACCTACGTCTATCTTATCGGGTGAAGGTTGGAGGGTGATGCAACAAGAACTCTCAGATCATATTAGATATGTTCCACACAACCTTCTGTGGTTCACATACAATGAAATGTACAAAGCGAGCAATGTTCTCATCAAATTTTTCTCCAACCCATTTTTTCTAGAACTATCAGGGCCATAGGTTCTACTGATTGAGGCGCGTTTCAAGATATCTCCTACTGTCATCCCATAACAAGTCATCATCATGGTGACATGTCTTCAAATTTTAAGGAACACCTCTTAGTACATAGAAAAACCACTAAAACTTTTTCACAAGATAGTTTCACGTAAGGGAATGACACGTCATCCAGTATAACATTCCACGGTTAAAATGGAGGCACTATCACAATACTCAACCACTACAAACATGTCCTATTCCTAACACTAGGTAAATAACATTCCATAATTATAAGTTTATAATTAGAAACCTCTTCATAAACATTTTAAATTACCCCAATTTACATAATTTAACCATTATTATTTTATTATTTTTAACCAGTGATTTTATATTACTCAAATAAAGAAGCCCTTTTCCATTCCTAAAACCAATTCATCACTTGGTTTTCTGTGCATGAATAATATGATTTATGTTAAATAAATTGTTTAGTGTCTTGAATGATGAATAAATACAAAACTCTCTTGTTTCCCCAAACCATGAGTGAAGTCTACGAAAACAATAACACCATACAACAAGTGCATCTCGCAAGGTGAAATAGAATCCAACTATAAAAGAAAACATCATGAACAATAATTCCACCTCTGGTACTTGTAGTTTCCTCCACTCATGGTTTAGATAATACCATACACAATACCATGACTAAAGACTAACACATCATAGTATTATATATACCTTTAAAAAATAATATAAGGAATGAAAAGAAAAGAAACCCACCTATAGTACCACTTTTTTACACCCCAACCCGAGTGGCACAAACTAGTTCCCCAAGATGATTCTCTATATGGCCTCTAGTATCCTCCCCATACAAAAGAGGTTGTAGACTAGTGATGAGGGTTTAATATGTAACATGTGGATACTATACCCTATTTTTCATGTAATCAAAAAAATATAAATCAATATTCAATATAATCGTGACACTATAATAAATAATAATCAACCAAAAAATACACGAATAAATCCCAAAGAGGGAAAATTACTATGAACCAATGAATTATATATGTCTTGACAAATAATTATCACATGTAAAATGATAATCCAAAATAAATAGTCACTTACAACTACCAAGACGGTCCAAAAATCACATCCTTTTCTATTATCCTATCTCTATCCCAAATCCCAATTCACTCTACATGGGGTTATTTCCCTTATCATGTGCTTCAAACATGATGTATATTTGGGAACCAATCCGAATACCCAGTAGGGTCCGAATAAAACTTATTAGGCCACCACCAACATTGTATTTATTAAGGTCCATTCTATAACAGTTTCTGAATTTGTATAAATATTAACGATTAAATGAAAAAAGTAACTGGGATTCACATTTATTTTTCATTAGTCAACAACGTCATACCTACTTTGGCCCATTCCAGATTGTTAACCATACACCATAAGGGTTTTACATTTTACACCTTTTATGGGATTTCATTATTCAATTTATTTCAAATTTCATTTGATACCCTAGAGAGTGAATATGGGTACCATTATCAAAGATTGTTGGAGCATAAGTCCATCATCAATTCATATTCATGTATTAGGGGCCTATAGAATCATTTTGAAACCCCATGGATACTTGAATCATCAATAACTCACCCATAAATCATTATTCATATTCACATACAAAAATAAAATGGGTTCCTAGAGAATCAGTCTTGAAACCCATGGTTACTTGGAGCATTGATACCTCCCCAAAAACTCATTTTTCACAATTACATAATGATATATATCTAGGATCATCATAATTGATCATCTTTTAAATCATTCACAATATAGTTTGGAATTTCATTTATCAAAAATATAAATGGATTCATTACCTTCATTAGAAGGTACATCATGAGAAATCCCCCATTATTCCATTTAAGAAAAAACATCATTCGCCTCATTAAACATTCAAGGATAATCCAATCAACCATATAAATCCGATTATTGATAACATGGAGCAAGGATTCAGCTCAATTCCATATTATCATTATTCTCCTTTTTACATTTCGAGAATCAACATATAAAGTATGTTGTCATACCCCATGGGTTTTGCTTTTGTTGGAACTCAAAATTTCTAATGAATCAAACGTGATCCGTGAAGAACCACCCAATTACATCAGAATCATATATATTCTCAAATTTAATTGAAATTTAACAACAAGGAAATGGCAGGGTAAAACTATAAAAAATATTTCATGATCAAGAGTATGGGAGAAAAATTAAACCACCTACCCTTGGATCATTGAAAAATGATCGCCATACTATGGTGCTCAATTTGATATACATTGGTAAAATTCACAATGGAGGAAAAGATCTATGAAACAAACATGGGGTCACATCCAAATGAATCAATATCCATTAAAAAATAGATCTTAACCATAAAAAATGGGTCAATTTATAACTCTACAAAGGGAGAGAATGATATGAGAGAGAAGAACAAAAACAAAGAATATATCACATACTAGAGAGGTGTCGATTTCATATATTGGATTATTGATTCAATAATAAAATATTTCAATGATATTAGTAATCCTCTTAGGAACATCTAAGAGAAAATAAAATTATATTAGATTTAGTGGGGGAGATTAGAGGAAAAAAAGGGGTTTATGAATATTAAGTTGAAATTTGGGGGGTTCAAAAGTTCGCGCATGTGGTTTTCTCGAATGGCCACCTAGTTAGAAAAACCATGCCCCATAACCATGTACCCCTAATCTCTGGGGTTCATGTTTTCAACTATTTTAGTGCATGGTATGATTAACTATGTTCCTGTTATTTTATCCCCTTATGTCACATGGTGTATGGGTTTTGGGGATGGGCACATGGTTAGGGAAAACCCTAGGCCAATATTATACAGCCCAAAGACCCTAAAAAGATTATAAATCTCACATGAACACACTCAAGACAATCCAACACCAAAATGAGATAAAAAGGGTAAAGATATATTGATATTTATTAATATACCTCTCTATAAGTTTGGGATCTTACAGTGACAATTTGAGACAAAATAACTCACCTTAAGTCTCAACATTCTCTCAATGCATGGGAATGTCATTTATAATAAATATAGTTTCATTATATATCTATTATAGAATAATAAATTTATATATTGTATACTAATGACCTTTTATTAATTGTTTATAGATTGATAAAACCTTTATTTTTTATTCAATGATGAAGAACATTACATAGTACAAACATTTAAGGCTGTGTAAAATGATGAATCCCTATGTAATCCCTCATAACAATACCAATAAACTCCTAAGGTAAATATACCATCCTTGTGAAAACCACCAAGGGGTCATCATGTCTACTCCCCTAAGAAAGAGTTCTCGTAGCGAAGTTGGCCTCTCTAGGAATATGTCGAACCACAAATTCATTAGAAATATCCACGACACAGCCATGGACGAGGTAATTCAAACACCAAGGCACCTCAAATTTCCCTTGGAGGACATAAATCAACACCTCATAGTCCAATTCCACTTCCATGATCACCAATGATAACCTTTTTAATAGAATAACAGGATTTTGTAACACTCGTACATTCGCGCCCAACAAATTCTTCAGCCTATGGAAGCTGTTAAAGGTTGCTAAGTCTGATCCACTATTGTCACGAACCAGACCTCCCCCTCCCGTCATCCCATTCATAAACAAACCATCCACATTATTTAAATTCCAAAAATTGGAGGATTCCATCCTACCACGCCTCTATGTACCCTCGTATGAGCCACAGGTCTGTTAACAAATCTAGAGACCACAGTATAATTCCCCCCCCCCGTCAATAGAGACCCTAAATCATACACCATCGCCTATAATCTCTCATAAAGAAGAGAATATAAAGGTCGGACCCCCCATAATTCTTTATTCCTCACCTCCCATAGAGTCCATAAAATTGTGATTACAATGGTGTTGCGAACCTTGATCTCCATCCCATTCTACTTAACTATCGAAAAATCACCCTTCAAAAACTCTTGAAGGGAGTTGCATGAAGCACTATAATTACCCCATATATCTGATATAGAAAAGATATATCGTTTCCTTTCACATATAATGAAAAAATGGACTAATGATTCTGCCTGTGGATTAATGAAACAGTAATAATGGGATGCCATTTGTATACCATTTTTTGGATATTGTCCTCTGTAGTCAAAGCATGGTATCATTCTCTCCAGACTACAAAAATCATATCTTATGGGTCCTCTTTACACAAAAACTGATCACCCCATTTATCCCAGAACCCTCCATGTCAAATCAACCCACGATAGTCATGACTATTAAAGGACCCATAGAGAGATTCAGTAAATCATAAGCGGTCTTCATCCTCTGAGGGAACAATTTCTTTGAACATCTTCTTCTGCTTTGAGATGGTAATGGCCTCCATCAACCTGGTATGATTCCAAGACTCCCTTATTAACATATCCAGGCCAAGACACCCTGGGAAAAAGAACATCTCTTCATGATAATTACCCTTCCATAGGTTCACATCCCCACTACCAAGCTCCAAACAGGAATAATCCTGGAAGAAATCCAAATTATTCACCATTGTTTTTCCCAATATGGATAGTTTCCTTATATCCCAATCCTCCCAATCATTTCTATATTTTATTCGTAGATTTTTGGCCCACATAAATTTCCCTAAAAAATCACATGATAGTCGGGCCTGCATGGATTTCAAGGCTATATTTAATTCTTAGAGTGTTGGTTTTGTATTTTTGGTCCTCTTATTTTGATCTCGATTCAATCATCTGAAGAATTTTAACCATGATATAAATATCATTTATTTTCATTATATATGTATTTAGAGTAATCCATTAATTTTATTGATATATACTTAATTACAAGTTTCCTAGAGATGCAGGTTGTACTTACACAAGAGGAATGTTTCCGTTTTCTAGATGCATGAAATTATAGAAAGATAATAAATATAAAAAAATTATTAATTAAATAATATTCCTTATATATATCACTAATATTCATTAAATATATCCTTAATACCTTTATTGTTAAATGTATGTGAAAAATTAACCACATCACTTCACAAGATGGTAGTCCTCCGTACACTTGAACCACGTTCTCATATTCCCACAAAATGGAAAATAATAAAGTATATGTAATATTATAATATTGGAAATATAATTATGTTATGAATAATATATATATATATATATATATATATATATTAAGTCTTTAATTATATCCTTTCATGATAATTGGTGATGGAAAATGAATAACATTAGTTATTGAGGTGGTAGTCCATCGTACACACAATCGATAGTTTTATTTCCTACTTGATGAAAGAGGGGACACCTATACGTTATTTTATAAATATAATAAAATTTTAGTATATATTAGATAAATAATTTATTATGTCAACATAGATGAATATTATTTTAATTAGGTCGATGAATAAATAAAATAAAAATGCATGGTTAATAACATCACTTCTTCTTTAGAGAACCTATTCAAATTTTCTTTATACATCTTATTTAGGTTTATACATAAAGACTTATTAGGGTGGTTTCATAAAGAAAACAATCCATAAATGATTTTTTAGGTATTTAAGGAAGATATTTTGGCTGGTATTACCCAAACCAATGGATTTTGGACGTGGGAACTGGAGAGGATATGGGGTGGCCTTTTATAAGCCATGGATAGAACACATATAGAAATTTTGAGAATAAAAATGTGCACCCATGTTTTTCACCTTATGCAAGGATCCAAAATGGTTCATTATCTTACCTTAGATGATATAATATTGAAAATTGGAAATAAAATGGGTTTGGAAATGTTTTTGGTTCATTTTATCTATTATATATTATGTTTAACCCTTTTATTCTTGTGGACTATAATGATACTAATTAATTTTTATTGATTATTATAGTCATTTTCAAAAAAATATTAATTTGAACTAACTATAAAATATTAATTATTCTGATACAAATATGGAATCCATTTTTCATAATTTTATTCCTTTATTTTGAAATATTATACTCATAATTAAACCATTAGATGTGACAAAAAAGTTGGTTTCTAAAGAGAAGATTTTGAGAAGCTTAAAAGGGTTTTATATAAAAATTAAATTTGAAATTTATTGTAATAAGATAAATTAGATTAAATATAATGTAATTGGGGTAATTTTATATTTAATACATTTTTAATGAAAAATGATACATATGAATTATTTAAACAAAAGGTAAGTTTTCTATAAAGGCCTGTATTTTTCAATATTGATTGAAAAACATAACTTTTTAGAAAATTATAAAAAATTAACCCTAAGATAATTTTCATCTGATGATTTCAGAAATAATTCTTATTTTTTAAAATATATATTTTAAATCAATTAAAAAATAGTTAAATAAATATTTTTCAAAAAGTGATGAAAAATGATTTTCTGGAAAATTTATTTTTTCAAGTAGAAGATAACATTTCATTTACTATATGAATAGTATAATTAATTATAAAAATTTAAATTAATATAAATAAATATACAATATAAAAGTTATATTTATATTATCCATTATTAGCAGTTATTTTAGTAAATTTAAATTTAAAACATTATGTACAAAAAAAAATATTATCAAATAATGTGTTTTTGTTATAAACATGTACTCATACCAAAATCATGAAAATTGATGATCCAAAGGAAATTTATTTGATAATTAAAAAAACAAATCATATGTAACATAATTAGAAAGTCAAAAAAATAGTCATCATTTAAATTACTTGATTTAATGAATAAAAAATGATAGTATTTGGAAAAATGAAATTTTCACTAATAACTCAATATTTTCATATATCTTTTTATATTTCACCTTAAGCAAATTTTAATATGGTATTTTAATTTTTTTTTAAATTTTTATAAACAAATATTAATATAAGTGTTAGAAACTAAATATATTATCCATGAAAAAAATTAATAAATATCATTTTCGAATAAAATGTAATTTTGAGGCATAAAATGTATTTTAAGGAAATATGTGTGCTTATTTAATGATAATAAATCAATAAATTTGTATTTATTAAGTCCCAAAGATATATATTTCCTAATATTTCTAATTATTACATTGTATTTTATTTAAAGCATGATATCAAAGAAATTAAATTTATATGAAAAAATATTTCATAAAATATCAATGTGTTACAAATATTCTATAATTAATTAATCATAAAATGCATAAATATTTGTTAAATTTAACCAAGAGTGTATGTATATATATAAATATTTTCTTTAATAATTTGGTCAAAAACTTTTCAATACATGAATAAATAGAATGATTTTTTTAGTTAGAAATAGGATATGTGAATGATGAAATTTTAAGAAGACCGCATTTTAAGATTCTTTTTATTATTCTAAAAAGAATAATGGAATCCAAAAAGTTATTATTCTATAAAATATGTATATATATTGTGGGGATTTAATGGGATAAAATATTTCCAATCCCTAATTATAATAAATATTTACCCCCTCTTCCCTTTAAATGATCAAATATATAGTGAGTCATTTTTTTGGGATTTGTGTTCTTTTTCATATGTAAGAGTTATTACATTTATATATTTATATATATTCGGTTCTCCCTTTCTATTTATTTCTTTACTTTCTATTTCTCATTTTTGTTTATCCACCATTATCATTTTCAACTCAATGAAATTGGTTAACTAAATTCATCTTTAGTATGAATATGGAATGATGATTCTTTGTGTTCATTATACATTATCACATATTTTTATTTTATTCTAGGAATTTAAATAGAAGTGAAATAGTATTTGGTGTTGGGTTTATCCCTATTTCTCTATTATTGTGTTCTGTTTCTCATTCTTTATTATTCATCTCCTAAATTATTATATTTTTTTTTCAGAAGAGGGTGTGTACATAATTATGGTAGTGAAGTGAGGTATATTATCCCACATTTCAAGGTTCAGTGAAAGATAAAAACAATTCAAATGGTACAGATTCATGTAATATGGTTGATCTCAACAATTAATAAATTCTTTAGAATTAATATTTTCATGAAAAATTATTGAAACATCATGAACACGTAAAATCAACATATTTCATCGTACAAACATTTATTCACAATATTTTATCATTTGTGAACATCTATATATTTAATTTTAATCCAATGTATATTCATATAATTAATTTCATAACCCTCATCCAGTAATTATATTATTTTTTTAATTTTTATTATATTAGTTGTTAAATTGATTGTATAAATATTATAAATATTTTCTGATAGTGACCTCCTTAAGGGATTTACCCCAGTGTTATAATATATGGTATGCTTAGGAAAAAATTTTTTTGTTGAAGTGGTATTTGGAAAAACTCCGATGAATGTGATTATAAAACAGTTAATATAAATTAAAAAAATTCAAAAATAAGTTACTAAGATGATTAGATTTATTATGAAAGACATTCATGCACTTTCATGGATGTTGGGATTAATTTTAAGGGTTTATTTACCAATATCGTTTTTAAATCAAGATTGATTGAATTTGAATTAATATATTGGGTAAATGTATATTGTTTTTCTAAAACCCATATATTTTATCCTCCTTTGGATAATAATGTAATTTACAATTATTGATACCATGTAACCACATTTTTCTTCACAATTCAACATAAATAATATTTGTAAGTGGGCTGGGTCTTATATCTTCTTTGTGGTCTGTATTATTTCCCTCATATGTCTATATTTTCTTCATTATTTTATTTATTTACTTGTATAGAATTACATAATTATTTAGGTTATTTTTTAATGGAATGGTATTTATTAAATAAATAATATTCTTTTAGCGTTTTTAATATGTGGGTTTTTCACCAACATTGACTCTATTTATGTAATTCTAAAAGGAATATCATTTTTAAACATTTTCTATATGAATTTATTTTCCTATCATCATCATAAATTTTATTTAAGAATATTTCGCTTCATTTTTCCATGGTTATAGAATAAAATTTCTTTTCACATTGTTTTTTAATTTTATAAGATTAAAAGAAAAGTTATTACAAATATAAAATTATATATCATCCCATATTAAAAGTAATCTCATAATTTTGTTATAAAATATTGTCATTAATTTCAACATGCATTAATGTTTTATAATATACAATGGGGATATTATCTAATGATAATATCCCTAATATTTCCCTATATAGATTATCATATTATATTATAGAAGTTTTGATGAAACATGTTTATTTTCATTAGTTAATTAACATATTATGGAATTTAGAATTATTCTATGTTCATGTGGTATAAAAATGTATGTGTTTTCATTATGTGATGGGTGAGACTAGAATTATATATACCTCTAATTAATTGGGTAAATATTTGTATCTATGGAAATAACATGTAGAGGACTAGATGTGAACCCAATCCACTAAGAGACTTTTTCCACATGTTTATGGGAATGTGGGGTGATTCCAATCCACTATGTAAATCATTACACTTTGTTTTTGGGAATGAGATTTGAACCCAATCCACTATGGAAATATTTACACTATGTTAGAAATTATTCACAAGAAATGGGATGATCATAAATTGTGGATACTTTATCTTGGAGAGTGGAAAGAGGAAAATGATTTTTTGGATGTTTTCCTGATGGAGATCCATTATGAGATCTTATCATCAATGTTAAATGTGTAAAATATTTAGGATAAAAACCCCTTAAGAGAGGGGGACAATGTTTTTGGTATATCTCTGTTGGGAAAAATTATCTTATTTCTTTTACTCATGACCTTTTTTAGACATGGAGTTTCAAGCATAGTGTTTTTAAGAGGCCTTGCAACAAATGATAAGATTTATGGTATACTCATCTATAGTTACTACATTCATTAATGTTTTGAATAAGGTTGAAGTTATTGATTAGTTGTTGTATATGGAGGAATACCTCATGAGAGAGGACAAAAGAGTTACTCAAAAAATCAAGATTCATATAGGGTATCACATATTTTAGGGTAGTCAATGTTACCACTAGTAGGGATCTAAATGTAAATTTCTATTACGCTCTACCTTGGGGTTGGAAGTTCGTAAAAATATATATATGACATCTCATTTTTATGATATAACTATGCAGGATGTGGTCACCATTATTCTTTATACATGACTACTTAGTGAGGTAAGTATGGTATAGGTTATTTGGAACATCTCAGTCATAATAATAGTAGTTTTCCCCAATGCCTTGTCAGTTGTGGGGACTTCCAGTGTTTTTTGGTCATCTGATATTTTAGAGTTAAGTTTATTTTAAAGGAGGAATATATTTTTTGAGGTCATCCCTATGATATTCCTCATCTTTTGGGACATAGATATAAGTATGGTCGTAGAGTTAGACAACAATAATTCTGAGGAGCTGGGTGGGAACAAATGGATGCTTTAGAGGCTATAGTGATAGAGGGTATATTTTCTTGTCTGGGGTACCATTTTTTATAAAATATAACTTTATTATTAAATTGATTTACTTTGGAGCTTCACACTCTATTGTTTATTCATCTACGGTCTATTGGTTTTGACTAAAGTTAGAGAAAATTATAGTGACCTCAGTATTATGAACACATGTTGTAGTGTGAACTATATTGTTTTATGCATGTAGAGGGAGTAAATTGAAAAAGTGGGAAAATTATTCAATGGTAAATATCTTATTGTTATAAATCCCACTATACTATTTCATCATTTTCATGGATCACCTATAATTTTTAAATAAAGTTTTTGATTTCCTCAGTAAAAGAGTATAGTTTTCTATTGTATGGGGACTAGTGAGTGGTGTTTGTTGGAGAGTCAAATGGTTTGATGATAGAGAGTCATGTGGGGTAGGTTTTATCTAAATTAGTTGAGTTTTCAATTGAATACCTGGGGATTGAGGTTCCCAATGTTGTTGAGTTTTTTCATTATGTCTTTCAAGATGATTTTGTGAAACTAACGCACTTCACCTAATTTCTAGTTCAAGGTATAGTAAAAACCCGATGAATGTTAATGTTCAATTCACTATTGTCCTATAGAACCCATATTTATGTGGGAGATGAGGATACTAATTGAAGATCTATAATTAATGGGCTTCATTCATCGCATTTTATATCCTTTGAATGTTTTAATATTTTTTTAAATGGTCAATATTCTATGAATTTATATTAACTACCACGGATTGAACATGAATATAGTCAAGAAACATAGTCATATTATAAGGATTAAAAATAAAATAAACCAATAGAAGGGATCATATTGGTTATTAAATATTGACATATTGTCATGTGATCATCGTATGAGGGTAATGGATGTGGATATCTTGAATACTACATTCATGTGTAGGAATAGACACTTTGACATTGTATTAATTTTTTTTTCTGTGGAACTAATGTTCCATCTATATTCATGGGACTCATGAGATAATTTATGATGATTTCCTTAAATAGTTTTAAATCGTGTACATTGATGACTATAAAATATATTTGGAGTCATAAGATGATCACACTGATAACTGTATAGATATAGTACATGTTTTTTTTAAATTGTATACTCTATGGGAATCAATATTATTAAAAAATTAGGATTAAAAAGGAGAAATTATGTTGATATATAGTGTCTCAATAGGTAGGTTCCATGGACCCATCAATGATTTATCTAATTTATACTGGGAAATCACCCAATAATGTGTCATTGGTTCACTTATTCATTTTTTGGTCTATGATAATATGTTTTTAATTTTATTATCTTATATTGAATCCCCTTAAAATACCTTTACCAGGAAGGACCAAACCTTCATGTGTATGGATCAGTGTTATGTGGTGTTCGAATACTTGAAATAAAGAATTATCAATGAACTGGTGCATTATTTTGTTGGGGATTGAGTGGTATTTAATGTATTTTATGATGATTCATATAATGGAATGGGATGGTTATTGATGGAATAGAGGTAATTAAACTCTTATAAGTAAAAAAAATTGCATCTAGATGATGGTATCTAAATAACCCATGTTATATAATATTTGTAAGTAGTATTTACCCAAAAAATATTGAGACATTACATCAATGGATATAAATTTTTGGATTTCACAAACTAAAAGACTATAGGATGTGATTTATTTTAGTAGGAAAAAATCTATGATTGTGGAAGTAGATAGTGTTCCTTAATATTTATTATTTTGAGTCCACAACACCATAAGAACATAGAATGTTGTGACTAATGTGATATGTATGATGTTGTGGTAAAATTTCATTTGAGAGGCCAAAGATTATTATAGGTGTATGGAGGAATTATTGGTCTATTTATTTTATCATAGATGAGATTAATGATAGCAGGTTCTTTTTCCATATGTTGTTTTATTATTCTATGATACAAAATGTGGAGGAATATTAGTGGGAAGACTCATATATATAGGTTATCTGGGATAATGTTTTTCATGGTTATATTCTCAAGGGGTTTTATGACGATGGAAAACATTGGAATCAATTTTAGGGGATGATATATTATAGATAACCTATTTTTTCCTTGTAAGACTTCAAAAAATACCAATTAATATTCTCAAGTATAGGTACTAAGATGAAGTGATATTCTAGGTCCCAATGTGTTTAGATTGAATTTTATAAACATATTAAATATATTTTATATCACAGGAAAATTTTTTTTTTGAAATAATTTAATATATCATAATAAGAGTCACAAATCAGAAATCTGAGACCACAATTGATTATGTAGAAATATGTTTTCTCAAGCCATAACCTCTAATTGGTCGGTGCAGAGTGTTTGGATAAAGCGACCATTGGTATATTCCTGTAGTGGGTTACATAATAAAATAATTTAACTAAATCATTAAATGACTGATATTTGTTTCCATCTAAAAGAACATAATTAAGGTGAACTTCTTGGGTTATCTTCATAACTAAGTTACTATTGAGTGGAATAATCAAATAATATATGTTTGAAGATTGAGATCAGATGAAGATCACATTCCAGATCTAGGAAAATAGAGGTGCAGTAAACGCAATGGATCTTCCCCATTACTGGCAGCTAGATTAATTTACAATGAACGATCCATTCGTGAGGTCAGACTCTTCCTTTTTTTATTCCACCCTTATTATTAAATGATTTTTTTATTATTATAATGTTATTCCTTTATCATCATTAAAATTCATCCTTTTAATGTTCCCACACATTGGATTAAATTTTTTACTCTTGTTGTGTAGTATTTGTCACCTCAGATATCCCCAGTATATTTCATTGTCCCTAGATGCTCAGATAAATATTTTTACACACCTATTTCTTATGATTTTCTCCGATTGTAATTTTTGTTTTTCATCATTTTCCAATGAGGACCCTGATTTGATAATTATATATGGGATTAATCAAGATTGTACTCAATTATTCATTATAGATTCATGTGCAATGGTTTTGATGATGACTTGGGGATAAATAAGTGATGCTTTAGGAAATATTTTGGGATTTGTTTTTTGATTCCATTGTTGATCATAAATCTGGTTAGGTAATGGGAGACGGCTCGAGATGCAACAATTCCTGACAGTTTTAAATGGGGAATCAGAAATCTGATTTTGGACTGCCATAGGGACAGAAATGGCTAATGGAGGTGGTTAACACTAACATAAAGTAGTCAAAATGATGTTTTTTAAAGATAATAATGATATAAGATGTGAAGTTCATGTTTGAGTTTCTATTTATGTCCATACTACAAGGCCTACATTGGGAAGAATAGATGATGTTTAGTGACCCAAATGCAGTGGCTAGGGTTTTTAGGTGAGTTAAATATTACAGACACTTTGAGACATGCACTTTCCATGTGACATAGTACAGGTGACCTGGACTGATCTCTTGTAGTATGAAGCCATGAGACCGACCAAGTATATAGCTAGTGTACATGGACACAACCCAATGTTCATGGGCATGATAAAGAGAACATGACTTATCCCTGGGTTTCCAAGACATTACATGTCGGATCTGTACATGTCATATGGGAATACATGTCCCTTGATTATTAGTACGGTGAGGATAAGGTTATGCAATGGAGTGGGAACACATTCCATGTGGGCCCCTTACACACTATGTATATCCTTTAATTTAAACTCTTACCTCTCTTATGTCCTTTAATTTGACACATATTTTCTTTCATGAGTAGCCTATCTTTAGTTTTTTTTTCACATAAAATGATGTAGTGGCATTTGTAGTTTATATAGAGATATAGTGCGATATTTCCCAAGAATGATAAATCTTTGGACAATGTTCGATGATGGTAGAGATCGTGTAATATCATCAGAGATATTGGAGTGTCACCCTTCTACTGGGACATGGAATGGGTACTCTATCTACTTTTAGAGTGGCACCCTTCAGTTAGATTAGAGAATGGGTACTCTATCACTAAATTGAAACCCTCCAATATTGTTAGGGTATGAGTCCTCTATTCATATATTGACACCCTCCTCCTGGGATAGGGGATGAATCCTAAATCAATCTACTGAGTGACACACTCCTGTGGTTTAGGAGAATGTGTCCTCTACCCCATAGAACAACCCTAATATGATTTTCTGGAATGGTTCGTTTCCCATTAGAGTGTAACCCTCAAGTGGAGTTAGTGTATGGGTCCCCTTTCAATAGAGTGTATCGCTCATTCTGGGAAAAGAATTTTTCCTCTATCTTTTTACTAAGTGTCTCCCTCTTGAGATTTTATAGAATGGGTCCCCTACCCTCATAGTGGAACCCTCATGTGGTGTTAGAGCATTATAACTCTACCATTAAAGTTTCACCCTCCTTTACTACTAGGGAATGGTTCCTCTTCCATTAGTGTGGAACCCTCTAGCAATGTTAGTGCATGGTTTATCTACCATTAGAGTGGAACCCTCACGTGGTGTCAATAAATGGGTCATATACTATAATAGTGGGATCATATTGTTGCGTAAGTGCATGGATCCCCTACCATCATAGTGACAACCTCTAGCGATTTTAATGCACGGGTCCTCTACCATAAGAGAGATACTTTCTTATTGTACCATGAAATGGTTCCTATTACAAAAACTAGTGAACCTATGAATGTGTAACACATTTGTGAGATGCGTATTGACACTGATACTTATCCAAAAAACACATGAGATGATTGGAATCATTGATGGGACTCTTAGAACTGAAGGTAAACACTTTTCATTTGATGGACTATGAGTTAGAGATACCATTTCTATATTTTTTTATGATTCATTTGATGGACTATGAGTTAGAGATCCCATTTCTATCATTTTTATGATTATTGTTTATGAGAATTTGTTTCCTTATTTAACTTTTTCATATTACACTATCTTACTCTTGTAATTCCAATAGGTTGTTACATTAATTTTTGTTACTCTAGATGTTACATAATTTTCTTTTATTCTTATAATATTATAAATGGAGATGGTTTTCTGTATTCATACTGATACATAAGAAAATTACTCCCTTATTAGTTATTCCTTTTATTTATTATCACAATCCCATGGTCTGTGATGGTGAGAATAGGAGAGTTGATGCTCATGATCCTATATGTTGATCTAGAATGATTGTTTTCAGTGTTTTTTCATTACTTTGGATGGTGTTTGGGGTTTTATTCTTATGATGATTTTTTTGGGACATGGGGAAAAGTGTAAAAGTGTCTCGAGTGTAGCTTTCAGGCTATAGAACCCAATGTTGGTGTAGCAGATGACATATACATACATAAAAGCTATTACCACATTCTTCTCTAATTGGTATACCAAGAAAATTATTTCATGTATATTTGGTATATACATTATATAGGATCGAGTCTTTGTAATATCTCTACTAACTTTTCTTCCCATATATATTATGATTTGATAATTCTATACCTCGATTAAATTTTCATGATTCCACCATGATGATAGAAAGCTAGGTTACCGATTCAGAATTATGATGATGATCTGATTAGTGACGAGACCCAATTTCAAGGTCTATCACATGATATCCTCTCTCTAGGTTAATAGGTAAAAAACACCCACTATTTAATCTATAGATCATACAAACAGATTTAAGTGAGGATGTGTGTAGGATTATCACACTCAGTGAGTTCCAGTGCTAGAGGCCAATGGTGATTTCTTGTGAGAAAAATCCCCCATTACTGGATGATTGTCTAGAGTCAGTGATTTGAGTTTTCAGTGTAATCTAGAAAATGATTGATTAGGTGGTTTCTCTATGACACACCCTTTTCCATTGGTCAGTTGAGTACTTGTGGTGTGTATTCATATAGAGGCGTGGGGATTCGAAACACTCAAGGTCCAACTTCCATTAGTGGTTTCATGAGGAGTACTACCCGTCATGCTTGTACACAGTTCATCTTATATTATTATGGAGATAAATTAGAGAGGGATGACAGTATCTTTGTAATATATGTGGACACCAAACCATACATGGTACTCCCTCAACATGATTTGAAATACTTTATTATGAGAGAAGCAGACTATATAGAGGCTCTAAAAGGAAATATGTTCTAGTGTGGTACCCATATTCATTCCTACATATTATGGATTGTTGGATTGAAAAATGGAGGTAGAGATATTTCTATCCTAGAAACACCAAGTGGCCTGATCTTGTATTTGGAGTATTAGGGATGAGTCATATACAGGAGATAGAAGGATCCAATCTACCAGATATCAATGCAGAAGATCTTTCCTTGATTAGAAGAGAGAACATGGTGATGGAAAAATGGAATCGTGTAGGGGACTGTGATAGACTAAAAATGGGAGGTTATGTGATTGGGATGAGTTAGGTCACATGGTACATGATTTCCTTACCCGATGAGTAGTGGATGAAATACAAATAGTAGATAAACCGCCATGGTAGAGACAACACTATGATCCTGTGTATTCAAGGAAAGGGATGCATGATACCCATGGATAGAGAGATAGGAGAGGCGAAGGTGGGGATCCAATATGAGGATTTGAGTGTTTTTTATGATTTATGAGATACTCCCACCACCACCACCAGGAAATCCATATCTGGCTTAGAGGGTAAGGGGATCGAGGCCATGGGTACCTATTTTCTATAGGGTCATATGACCTGGTATCTTAGGAGATGATTAGAGGTATGATATTTTTTATTCTACTCTAGATTTAATGTTATTATAAACATTTTATAGTCATCACTTAATCTCTTTAATCCTGGTGCTTGAGCATGGGTTCATAGTCGAGGCTTTGGCATAGAGTCATTGACTTGAGGTACCTATGCTTAAGACATATTCAAGAACATTTATCTACTAATAGTGAGAGTTATCTCTTTCAGGAAATATTTTCTCATTAGAATTTATGGACATCATGATTCTAAAATTGGAAGAAATCCTAGGTATGGACTAGTTGTCCACAATTTGAGACCTGATTTCATATCACCATATATGAGTTATATATATTCGAACAGATGGGACAAGATTATAATTTTTGGGTGAGTTATATCTCATGGGAATACATTTTGTTTTTGGATTAGGAATCTACAACCCATTAACCATTACTTGGAAACAGTAACCCTTGGAATAACATGCTCTAAAGGAATATGGATTTTATTATTCATGGAGGATTTTATGTATATCTTTCCAAAGGATGTTATGGAACTACCTTTATGGAAAGAGATGGTGTTTTTCAAGGAATGACACCCTTGAAAAATATTTATATCTTATGTGTCATATCGAATAACCCCTACCATGATCTAGGTGATGTGATTATAGCTAGAAGACCTTGGAAAAAATGGTTTTATCAAACCCAGTCTTCTACCCTAAGAAGTTCTAATGTTGTTCATAAAAAATATAGACAATATATTATTGGTTTGAGTAGACTACCATCACCTTAACCTAGACATGTTAAATAATATGTACCCGTTTCCATGTTTTAAAGACATATTTGATCAGTTGTGTGGTGCATGATTGTTCTTAAAGATTGATGTCAGGTCTGGTGAACATCAATTGTGTGATTATGAGGTTAATATTTTGAAGCTTGAATTATAATGTCACTATAGAAATTATGAGTTACTGATGATTCTTTTCCATATTGAATATTCCCATATAGTGTTTATGTATTTGATTAGTTGTAGTTCATATCCCTACTTAGACTATTTTTTTGTTTCATTCATTGATGACATACTCAAATACTCTACTACTAGAGGAGAAGCGTGTAGCACACATTATTGTAATCCTAAATTTTCATCGTGAGATCCCTATTTTTGGTATGTTCTTGAAGCTATAGTTCTACATCCATAAGGTTGCATTTATGAGCTATTTCATTTTAGTGAATGTATTATCTCTAGACCTGTGAATTATCGATGAAGTGCATACATGGGATCCACCAAAGATCATGTCAATGGTGCAAAGGTTTCTTATTTTGGAGAGGTACTACAAGGTTATATTTAACAATTATCTAGGATTGTAGCCACATTGACCACATAGATGTGGAAAGGGAAGCCATTAACCTAGACTGATAAATTCTTGAGGTCCTTTAAGGATTTGAGGTAGAGGCTGATGATTGATATTGTTTTGATACTATTGTAGGATGGTCTGGAGTATCTACTATATTGTGATTCTTTTAGATATTGTATTGGCTGACTTTTGATGCATATGAATGTGGGGATCACATATGGGTCAAGTCAGTTGTGACCCCATGAGAAGAACTACATGACACATGACCTAGAGTTGGTAGTAGTAGTCTTTTTTCTAAAGATGTGGGGGATCTATCCTATGGGAGAGTTACTCATTATTTACATAGACCATTAGAGCCTCAGTTATGTATTTATGATGATATACTTTAACTTGAGTTTTATTTGATTATTGGAGTTACTAAAAGACCATGACTTTGAGGCAGTCTATATTCCTATGAATGGAAATGTGGTGGAATATTCCCTTAGTAGTAAGTCCTATTATTGTTTGGTGTATGAGTAATTTTAGTAGTTAGCTTTATTTCAGCCAGTCCACATTGATGAGGAGGGTTACCCTTTTATTTATTTAGGGTGTTGAACCCAATTCTTCTATAAAGAGTGAATGAGGCTCACTTGGGATACATTGACTATGAGGTCCAGCATCACAAGATATCCTCATAAGATTCAAAATATTTATTTTATGAAGGTGGGAATAAAATACTCTTTTTCTAGGGGTGTATGATTTTTCATGTCATGATGTAAGTGGAGGTGATTATAGAGCTTCACAGATCTCATTTGGTTATACATCCTGGTGTAGGGAATATGTACAGAGACCTTCAGTGGTAGTGTTAGTGGGATTTTATGAGACAAATCATGTTCGAGTATGTTTCTTGGTTCCACATGTGTCAATAGGTAAGCGATATGAAACATGTTATATCCAGATTGTTGGTGCCTCTTGGGAGCTTGGAGTAGAAATGGGATGACATATCCGAGGAATTTATAGAAAGGATTCTACAGACAATAAGATTCCATGACACTATCTCAGTGATAATTTCACGAATTATGAGGATGGAACAATTAATTTATATTATGGAGCAGAGTTATATAGATATTTTATAGAAGTGGTATGTTCGGTTGATCATTCAACTTCATGGGGTGACCTCCAAAATTAACTCTAACCATTATGTGTTGGTTACATCATGGTTTTGAAAATTCATAAAGGAGGAATTCAATACCCAGATGGGGGTGAGTACATCCCTTCACGTTGAGATATATGGGATGAATAACCACACTATCTAGGATCTTCATGATATTCTTAGAGATTTATTTCTAGAATCTGACTATTTTTTGAGATTCAAATTCCGTTATTGGTGTTTTTTCAATAATACCCACCACTATATTATAGTCACGAAACCTTTCGAGCTCCTTTAGAAGAGACCTTATAATTCACCTATATAAATGACTGAGATCAGTGAGGGATCTCATGTTTGGATGGAGATGGGGTAGATGATGAAGAAGAAGGTCTAGGTGACCTCCAAGTGGATAAAGATAACATATAACAATAATAAATATTAAACAAAATTATATAGTAGACCCTAGGATTTCAAGCTGGGGTAACAAATTTTCTTAAGAGTATCCCCATGATGAGGATTTGAGATGTTCGACTATGGAGGTAAACTACCCCTGAGGTTTAATATCCATTCAACATATTATAGATGGTTGGTGTAGCTTCCTACAACCTCACCATATCCATAAATATAGAGCTTGTCCACTATGTATTCCATTTATCATATCTGAGGTGATGCATGTATGATACCACACAAATCATTGAGTGACGAATGTGGGATTAGTATCCCTTATTTTTGAGCACCCAGGGGAGAGCGATGATCAGTAGTAGTTTATATTGGAACGAGAGAGCAAGATGTGGGCTTAGTATGTAGGATATATCATTGGAACGAGAGGGACGAATGTGGGATTAGTATCCCTTATTTTTTATAGGTTTTCTTATCATGGAAGAAAATATTAAATAGGGAATAATGTAGTGTCCTTATAATTGAATTATAAGACATTAAAATATAAAAAAATTGGATCCCTGTTTTGAGAGGAAATGTTATTCTGAGGCATGGTGTGCCAAAAAATAAATTTATAATAGTATTAAACATATTTTTTTATCCCCCATGCATGCTTTTTTAGAAATAATGTGAAATATCTTAAATGGATTCTCAAATCAGAAATATAATACCATAGGTGAATCCAAAACATGAGGTTTACCCTAGTTGTGACCTAATAATGGTTGGTGTGGGTAATTCCGATAAAGCGTCCATTAGTGGGTGCATTCAGTGGATTAATTAATTAATTAATTAATTTAATTAGTTCATTAAATGACCAAAATATATATCCCTCTATAAATATGTCATTATGATTAATCTTTGGGATATTTTCATAACCCTGGAATTATTGAGTGGAATAATCCACTGGCCAATATTGGAATATTGAGATTAGATGATGATGAGAATTTGGAACAAGGAAAATCGAGGTGCAGCGAAAACAATGAATATTCTCCATCATTGGCAGTGGTGTTGTTCACCAATTAATGATCCAATATCTTGGTAATACAAAATAGTTTTTTATTATTACCTTATTATTAAATGACTAATCATGATATTATAGTTTTTAATTGATCTATATTCAAATTCATCCTTTGCATGAGTCTACACATTAGATTAAATTTTTTACTCTTTATGTGTCATATTTCTCACCTTGTCTATCCCCAATAAAAATTTTTTGGCTCAGAAAACTTGTACAATTCAATTTCACCCTTTGTTATTCTTCGTTTCCCTCATCATTCTTCATTTTATTTATTATATCACTATTAGGACCACCATTTGATATTGGAAGTCATAATCTAGCTAGATTGAATCCACATATTCATGGAAGATTCACATACGATGATTTGTATAATGATTTGAGGAAGAATAAATGATGGATTTTGATAGATTGTTGGATTTGGGTGATTTCACTACGGATTAGAAATCTAGTGACGCTACGGGGGAAGGATAGATACACGACAATGATTGTGGGTACAAAATAGATAATTAGAACTATGATTTTCATCCACTAGAGGGATGAATGTGGTGGATAAAGGCGATTTAATCTAATTATGTCTATTCAAACAAAAGGATTTTCTATGGAGTATTCAGATATGAGTTGCAAGAAGTGGATAAGAGTATTTCTAAAACTATTGCAAACACCATGTATACTATAATGAACATGTATTATGTTGTTACCTAGCAATAAAAACTATGGTTATTGGGTAAGAGAAATATCACACACCATGTAAGACTCCCCCATGCTATGTGACTCATTGTTGGTGACCAGGTGTGTACATTAGGAGTACATAGATTGGAGAATAAGAACGAACATGGTCAGTGTATATAGACATGAAAAAAAGGACTGATTCATGAAAAGGAGATACTTCTCAACCCTATGTGGTCGAGACACACCATGAAGTATCCTTATATGCAACTTAGGACTACATGTACATTGATATATGTGCTAGTGGTGAAACAAACATGCAATAAAGTGGGACCACGTGATGTATGTGTCTCCTACATACCATGTATCTCTTTTTTCTTAAACTTCATCCATTCGTTTCTCCTTCTTTGGGACTGATATTTGGGCACACAAGTAGCAAATGCTAAGTGTTGTTTCACATAGAATGTGATAATATCCTTTTTAGTGTATTTTTAGATAAATGTGTGATTTTATAACTCTGAAGTATCTTTAGGAGATGTTTGATGATGGTAGTGATTAAAAATGATCATTATAGGGATTAGAGAGGAAACTTATTACTAGGATAGGGAATTGTTTCTATATTCACCATTAGAGTGTAACCCTCTTATTAAAATAGGGAATGGTTCCCCTACCATTAAAGTGGAACCCTCTGATGGAGTTAGGGTATGGATCCTCTATCTATAGAGTGGAACCATCATATTAGGGTAGGGCCTGGGTCCCCTATCTATCTACTTGGTGGAACCCTCCTGATGTGTTAGGGAACAGGTCCTCTATCATTATATTGGAACCCTATCATGTTGCCCAGGAATAGTTCCTAGACTATTAGAGTGGCATCCTCTTATAATGTTAAGGTATTCGTCTAATAGCTAATAAGTTGTACCCTTTTTCTAGGACATGACATAGATCCTCCATCTATATTCTGAGTGGAACCCTATGGTACTTTTAGGACATGGGTCCTCTACCATCATATTGGGACTCCCATACAGTGTCAGGGCATTCCTTTACCATCAAAGTGAAACCCTATTGAAATATCAGGGAATGTCTCCTCTACCATAAGAGTGGAACCCTACAATGGTGTTAGGGCATGGGTATTATACCATTAGAGTAGAACCCTCCTGTGATATTATCGCATGGATCATATACCACCAGTGTGTAACTCTCCTGTTGTCTTAGAGAATGGATCATTTATATTGAAATTATGTCCCCTGGACAATGTAACTCAATGGTGAGGTGTGTATTACCATGGATGCTTCTTTGGATAGATCTGCAGGATGATATTCATCATTGATAAGCCTCTTTAATCTAATGACATACTATTTTCTTGGGCTAGGATGTAATATTATGTTCCCATTTCTCTCATGTCTAGGATTCTTTTGTGATAATATTTCCCAATTGATTCATTTTCATTTTCAATTTATTTGGATTGAGAAACCAGTTTTTGTCACGTATCTTATTGTTTCCCCTTTATCATTCACCAAATACTACTCGGTATGTATATACACAACCCTATATGGACTTTGACTGTACATGCCATGTCTTATATAGATGATGGATTGGGCGGTGGAAATTACAGTGGAGCATAGGGATACCCTGGTGCATTTGGCTGTGTTTGGGGGTTGGGTTTTGATGATTTGGAGCCAGCCTCTCTCATAATTAACCTTTCAAGTTTTTATTCCTTTTGGGAAATCCTTCTAGTTAGATCTGTATATTTTTCTTTTTCTTTTTTATATTACACTATTATACTGATATATTTCAAAGAGGTTGTTACATTCATTATTGTAACTCTATATAATAATATGTGTTATTTTATTCCTCTATACATTTTCATGGAGATGGTTTGGTGTTTTCATATCAGTACAAGGAAAAGGATGAAGGTTTCAGGCATAGAGTAAGGATGGTTGGGCTGGCACCCAACTTTAATTTTTACCATGATAAATTATAATTCTGAGAAAAATACTATGATGAATGCCAATATCCATGGAATAGAATCAAAGGTTTAGATAAAGAGGGAAGAGGCCCATAACCAATAGATAGGATCTTAAAATTCAATTTTTTAATTAATTTAATTAATTTCATAAAAAATACCAATATATTTTTTATTTTATTCATTGATGATTTTGATCGTTTGGAATGACCATTCAGGATTAGCTATTTTCTCTTGAGAGGATTCAAACTAGAATCCTTCTAGTAGTGATCCACACATGCTACGATAGCCTCCGATCGACACCACTTGTTCAATATGTGCTAGTGAAGTGAATAAATTATATTGTGTCCGCCGTACTTGATTGCATTTTCTTCATCCTTGAAGAAAATCTTGCATTCTTGAGAGGTTTTATAAGAGGATTTGAGAGAGAAATTGTTTTTCTCAACAATTCTCAATTCACCTAGCATCTAGTGTGTTCTCTATGGCACCATATAAATACATGTTTATTTATATGAATGGAACTTTAGTTACAATATATAATTGCATAAAAACAATTAAATACATTCAAAAACTTAGATAAAACCCATCTTCATAATAGTAGAACAGCATTATTTATGGTGAACCAACTTGCGCAAAATGAAATAATGAATAAAATTCCACATCAAAAAATAATAGCGGCGTCATTATTATTTTAACTTGTGCCTACTAATAATTATTTACCATCTTGAAAATAATTATATTACTACCAGACTGGACTTGGTCCACTCGAACTCCACATGCATTTTTTGAAAACCCGAATAAATAAATAAATAAATTATTCTATTAAATAAATATTTTATTTACAAACTAATACATAAATATTTAATAAATATTCAATAAAATAAATAAAGTTATTTTATTTAATTTATGCTATCATATTATCAAAATGAAATTATTTCATAGTCTTGAGAATAATATTTACATCATTAATTAAATTAAAATAGAATTTAAGTAAGACCGCCTAACACACATAGAGTGTGACCCTCTGGGATTCATTCTCACTGGTTTTAGGTGGGATTGCCTAATCTCCAAAAGTACTATCTAGCAGCGGTTCAAGGCACCCAAGAGAAAGAATGTAAAGTTGAAAAAATGACATCCACATACAAATAATCATTGTGTAATATAACCCATTTGTCTCCAAATATCATCAAGAAGGTTTCATGCTAGTATCATCAACCATTATGCTTGATTTGTTGTTCTTTGAATACCATAAATAAACTAATTGTTACGCCATGGCCATGGAATTTCACATGAAGGTTCTATTTCAAATAGAGGGCCAAGATATCAATTTCCATAAATGGAAGGGAAAAATCCTTCCTCGACTTCTCTATTAATAACATGCCACTAATGACGCACCCAATGAACCCTACTTTTTTCCAACTGTCTGCATGATGGTATTCATCAGTTAATCAAAGCACGTGAGATGAAAAACATATTAATGATAATATTAAAGACTAAGGATCATTATACAAACTCATGTATTGAAATATTTGATGACACTGAAACATGCAAAATTTATACCGGTGTGTCTGTTCTCATAATCTCAATTCATAGAGATTACCAAGTGAGAACTTCATGAGAGGAAGACTCATCCTCTTACGAGTACTCACACCTGACGGTCTGCAAGCTATGTGCCTCTTCATAGTATTTCATCCAACTGTAGAACAATATTTAAGTATATTGTTATAGCATTTCTAGATTCTCCTCATAGCGGGGAACTGACATGACCATATCAATGCAACAAATAATCTAGGACATTATTACATCATAGTCATACAGAAAAATGAACAATATGTAATCAGATATTTAATATTTAAATAAATTAAATATCCATGTAATCAAAGTATAACCCGTTAGTTCTAGGACACCCACCCTTTACAAACTCCCACTTAGACTAGAGCCAACTGCCTATGACTTTCAGTCCCCTTGACCTCACATAGTGATTATATTTCTGCTGAGTGAAGGATTTAGTGAAAGGTTATGCCATGTTTTTTCTGTGGAAATACTTCTCACTACAACATCACCTCTCTGAGAAAAATCCCTCAATATATGATACTTTTGTAGTATGTTTTTCATCCGGTTATGTGACCATGGCTCGTTTGTGAGATCCACCGCTGTAGTATTATCACAATACATTGTGATGAGATCATTAATACTAGGTATCACATCTATCTATTGTACAATTATTCGCATCCAAAATTCTTCTTTATCTTCCTAAGAAGCTGTTATATAATCATACTCTACTGTAGAATCTGTGACCACACTTTGATTTCAGCTATTCCTGCTCACTGCACCTCCATTCAAAGTGAATATGTATATTGTTTGCGACTTCATGTCATCTTTATCAAACAAGAAAACTAGAATCATCATATCCTCTAATTAATACTTCTTCATCTCCTCCATATACCATAAACATATCCTTATTACACCTCATATAGTTTAGGATAGCCTTTACTGCCATCCAATGGTGGTCACTTGGGTCAGCTTGATATCTGCCTACTGCACTTCATGCATAAGAGACATCCAGCCTCATATATAACATGACATACATGACTGACCCAATCGCTGATGTGTATGTAGTCCTTGCCATTATCATTGTTTGCACATGTGTCTGAGGACACATGTTCGTGGAAAGATGAATGCCATGTGATGCTGGAAAAATCCCCTCTTGGATTGTTCCATAGTGAATCTATTCCATATATTATCAATGTATGTACTTTAACATAGGCCCAACTATCTCTTGGATATATCATGATGGATTTTTATCCCATGAATATATACTACCTCTCCCAAGTCCTTCATGTAGAAGCATTTATTCGACCATTCTTTAATAGAATGTAAGACTGGTATCTCATTTCCAATAAGTAATATGTCATAAAAATATATGACTATACTCCCAGTAACCATTTGTATACACAAGGAACACATTTATTAATTATGAAACCAAATTCTGTTATGGATTCATCAAAATGAATTTTCCATGACCTAGATTCTTTCTTTAATCCATAAATGGATTTTTGAAACTTTTATACCATATTGGCATCCTTTGGAATCAAAAAACCTTCAGGTTGTGTCATATAAACATCTTCCTGAATATCTCTATTAGGGAAGGATGTACTGAAATCCATTTTCCAAATCTCATATACATGGTAAGACGAAATTGAATATTTAATTCTAAGTGATTTCATCATTGTAACTAGTGAAAAGGTTTAACCGTATTCAATTCCCTAACACTTTTTAAACCCTTTTGCCACAAGTTGTGCCTTATAGGTATTGACTTGTCTTTCCATGTACCGTTTCTTCTTGAATATCCATTTGCAACCAACATTATTTACATAAACTAAAGTATCTACCAAAATCCATACTTAGTTTTTGTACATGGAACCCATTTAAGAATTCCTGGTATCTTGCCACTTGTCAACATCTGGGCCACTTACTGCTTCTTTGTAGGTTAGAGGATCCTTATTATCAACCTTATAATGAGTCACCATTCTTGGTAACTAGAAAACCGTACCTTTCTGGTTCTCTATCCTCTCTTGTAGTCTTATGCAGTATTTGTGTCTCTGGAACTAATTATTCTTCCATGGAGATTTGTGGAATCTATTCATGCACTAACCCTGGTGTACCTTGAACCTCGACTTCATCGAAGTCTCTCTCTCTCCCACTATTTCTTTTTTGAGATGTGCTCCGTCTCCTGGAATATGACATGTCTTTCGACTATAATATTTCTCTCTAAGGGGTTATATATATATTATCCCCTCGTTTCCATGGGGTATCCTATAAAGGTACACTTTGTGACTAGGGGTGAGAGTTTGTTACCTGAAGAGGTCTTAATAAATTCTTCTCTACCCCACACATGTAAATTTGAAAACATGGATTTTCTTCCACTATAGAACTCATATGGAATACCATTTATCTAGTTTTTTGGTACTTGGTTTAGTACGTTTCCCGTTGTTTGTAAAACATATCCTCAATAGGATAATTAAAGACTCTCTTGACTCATCATTGATCTCACCATGTCCAACAAGGTGTAGTTCCTCCTTTCGTTCACACCATTCCACTAGGGAATGTTTGGAGGAGTGAGTGGGGATAGTATCCCAAACACTTTTAAGTAATAAATTAATTATTGATTAAGTTATTCTCCCCCTCGGTCTGAGTGGAGTCTCTTAATCTTCTTACCATGATGGTTCTCAACTTCATTCTTGTATTCATTGGACTTATCCAAAGAATTTGACTTATATCTCATTAAGTTGATATATCCATATCTATAAAAATAATCATTAAAAGATATGATGTATGCATTCCCTCCTTTGGCTTCAAATAGAAATTTTCCACACACATATTTATGAACAAATTCTAGATGTTCATTATCCCTTTCACATTTCCTGCTAAATAGGTCTTTAGTTATTTTTCCTTGTAAACATGCATGGCATACTCCAAGTAATTTTAGTTTGAAAGAGTCTAAATATCTTTCATGATGAAACTTTTTCAAGAGTTCCTCATTCACATAACGTTTATGGTGATGTCAAAGTTGGGTGTGGTATGAGTCATTTGATGTATCATTGTTATCGATCGTCATTACGTGGTTTGGGTAATCCAACACGTAAAGACCATGGTATAAATGTGCCAAACAAAAACAAATCCCATCTTTGTAAAATAAGAAACATTATATTTTAAACATGAAAAAAACTCCTTCTATATCTATTTTGGATATAGAAATAATTTTTTTAGTAACATAAGAAACATAATAACAACCCTTTAATAGCAAGATCATTCCATTTTCCAATGTGAGGTGGTAGACCCTGATAGCTAAAATAGCAAGTATGGCTTCGTTTTCTGCTCATAGATATATCATTCCTTAGCCAATGTTCCTGAATCTACTTGGTTCTTATATTTGGATACATATGTGTACACTACAAGCTGTATCTAATAAACAATTTGTGGAAATAGATATATTTAATTCAATGAAAAAATCACATTAAGCTTCTCATTGATTCTTAGGATGGGTGTAGTTCTTCTTTCAGTGGCCCTTCTAGCCACATGATAAACAAACAACCTCCTCTTCATTTTCCTCCCCCTTGATCTTAATTTTCTTGGAAGGCCCTGAAGAAGCTTTGGGATTAAAGCTATTCACCTTCCCTTTCCTCTTATTCACCATATGGAAATAATGATTTTCATGCTTCATATATTTGTCAACATGGTGAATGAGGATAATAAGATCAGATATAGACTTCTCAATTTTGTTCATATTGAAATTGAAAACAAAGATAGAGAAGCTCTGAGGGAGTGATGTGAGAATGTGATCAATTCCCAGTTCTTTAGGGAGTTTAATCCCTAAAACCTCCTGATGATCAATGTATCCAATGACCTTGACTATATTTGGCCCAACTAGGGAACCATCTCCATGATTACTCTAAAAGAATTCCTTTGATATCTCAAATCTTTCCTGTCATTCTCTCTCCTAGTAATGATCAGAGAGGTGCTCGAACATGCTATAAGAATCTAGGTTTTCATGAGACTTTATGAGCTCAATAGACATTGATGGAAACATCAAACATTGAACATCAACCACATCATTCATATATTTCTCATAGGCCATGAAATCCTCATAACTCACCTACATGGTAGGTGGATGTGGTAATATTGACTCCATCACATAAGACATCCATTAATAGCATAGGATAACCCGAAGGCATCAAAACCATTCAATGGAAGTTACTGCCAGTGAGGATATTGTCTTTTTCCAGAATTGATTGTTGGGATACTGTGGTTGATGAGCATGTCATTTTTATTCTACAATTAAAATTGTAGATCAATAGTACTTTCTTAATTACATTTTACGAGAAATTATATATTCTTATTAAGTCTACCAATATTTTATCATGTCCAAATTCCCCTCACCATTGAACTCAGAATGTCCAATTTCCATGACATTCTAGTGGCAACGATCCATATTCACAATTTCATAACCCCACCAATGGTTGGTCAAGCTATTATAAAGTATTTAGGTTGGCTGGACATTAAAAACGGTGGGCTTGTAGCTCCTTGATCTATTGAGTGGACTCCCCTATCTGGAAATCATGACATTTGGATTTCCTCAACTCTTACCTCTAATATTACACCATGTCTAGAAAGGGAAAGTCATCTTTATATAATATGGTTTTGTCAACCGAAACCCTTTCATAAGGTAATCCTTTATAAAATTAAGTGTCCCAAAAATGGTTGGTCAAATAAATAGTTTTATTGATTTTTTTCTTTAATCAAGTAACGAAAGACTTCGTCTGACTTAATATTTTATTTGAGGGATTTTAATCTCTTACGAGTGAATTTATTATAATCATTTTCACAAGCTTGTTAATATTAAGTGGAAATTACTTAAGTTATTAACCATGTCTTGATAATATTTATGCATAAGTATAGTTTATTTTTGTTCCATCTTGCATACATTTTTAATTCATTAATTATGTGATTGGGAAAACACACCTATAATGATAAATCGTACAATTGATAATAATAAAATAAAGGGAATGATCATGATATTTTTAATAGTTAGTTTATCTAGATGTTGATAAACTAACCCCAACCTAATGGAAAAACAACTTAAACCATTTGGGTTCGTATTTATAGTTTTCCTCCTATACACCTCTATATCTCCTGAGATTGGTTTTATCTCGGATCCAACTTGAACCTCCTCCACTAGTTTGGGAGTTACATCCATTACATATGCCTTTTTTAAACTCACATGCATTTTAGGGGAAAAAAGGGGTTTTACATAAAAGAATCCATGGTCACACATGCCCTAAATATTAATGAGGAGAAGGCTCGCAAGCAAAGAAATTTAATTTAATTAAATAAATTAAAAGAAAACATCCACATAAGAAGGTATTGGTCTAGATCATGATCATCCATCCATGAATTAAAATTTATGCATAAATAAAACTAGAATTCAATTTTTTAATCATTCTTGTTTAAGATAAATCACTCATGAATCAATTAATTATCATCTTTAATTAATCAATCCTTTTATCTTAAACCCTTTACTGAATACCCTTGAGGATCACATCCATCTTAATTTTAAACAAATAAATTCATTTAAAATTATATTTTTATGTAACTAGTACCTTGGAGGAAACCTTGTGAATTCCTATTCATAAATACCCAATGAGTAGAAATGAACAATAAAGATGTTAAATTACTGTTTCCGATGCTTTCGCTGGGGCGCGCGCACATGCGTCCGTCAGGAGGACGCGCGGCTTTGTTGCCCCGCATTCCCGCTTTCCAAAGGCGGGCGGCATTCACTCCTTATTCAGGGACATCTGCTCCTTGATCGAAACGGGATGATGGGATGTCGGTTCTTCCTCCTGTGGATTCCTCCTCAGAACTCGTCACCTAGTCCGGGTCTCCCTTATAGATTTAATACGTAGTTCGTGAAACTCTTCCCAGTGCCATGTTTCCATGGATGCCGGTTAATTACACTGCTTCTGTCGGGACATTCCAAAGGGTCCAGTCAGGGCAGCAACCTTCAGTCAGGGGAGTAGTCACGTTGAGGCATCAGTAGCGTGTCTGGATGCTGGGGTACCTGGCATGTCTGTCTGTTATCCTTGACCACAAGGCTTCTCGAGGGCGTGGAAGCCCGAGGCATCCCACATCGAGCGCGGGGAATTACATGTCATAGACACGTATCTGAGGTTTTCCTCAGCTTCCCGTGTTCAAAACAGGGTATGTCGCGAGTTTAACGTCCAGCGGAGACGGATCAACCCAACCAGAGCATTAGATGGGATAAATCGGATTGAGGGATCCTCCTTGAAGGGATATCGACACCGGGGCTAGCCTGTGGGCGACAGTTAATGGAGTAGAAGGAGAGTGAAGTGGAACCATCGCAGGGGGGGCGACAGTGAAGTTGGGCTTGAGCCTTGACGAGGCTTCCTACGTATCCCCGTGCCAGGGAATCAAAGTCCGCGTAGTTCGGGATGGTTCCGGTAAACCGACGTGAAGATGGACCTTGGCCCGATGAATGTCGTCAGCGTACCGACGTGAAGGTGGACCTTGGTCCGACGGGCATCGTCAGCGTACCGACGTGAAGATGGACCTTGGCCCGATGGGAGTTGGGCTTGAACCTCTGGGAGGATTCCTACGTACCATGCCTTGACATGGATAAAAGACCTCGTAGTTCAAAAGGGGTTTGTCGGTGAACCGACGTGAAAGTGGACCTTGGTCCAATGGGTGGTAGGCTTGAACCTCGTGGAGGCTTCCTACGTACCATTCCTTGACATGGATCAAAGACCTCGTAGTTCGGAGAATACAGTTTAACGTCATGCGGGACGATAGTGAACCCTGACGTGAATAAACGACGGGTGGGCTTGAACCTCGTGGAGGCTTCCTACGTACCATGCTTTGACATGGATCAAAGACCTCGTAGTTCAGGTGGGTTTCGCCGGTGAACCGACGTGAAAGCAGACCTTGGTCCACTGTTGGTGGGCTTGAACCTCATGGAGGCTTCCTACGTACCATGCCTTGACATGGATCAAAGACCTCGTAGTTCAGGTGGTCACTATGGCTTACCGCTGGACTGGAATGGGACCCGACGTGAATGAGCGACGGGTGGGCTTGAACCTCATGGAGGCTTCCTACGTACCATGCCTTGACACGGATCAAAGACCTTGTAGTTCAAAAGGGGTTTGTCAGGGTCGGTGCTCACTCTAATCCCACGTGAGTCATGCTCGGTTTGAGAAACAAGAGGTTGCATGGACCTGACGATCACGTCGCGAAGGGTGCGTCCATGAGAAGCGAAGAGGGGCTTACGCGTTGGGCGGCCCATGGTGTTGGGACTTACTCCAGGATGGAGGCCCAGAGGGGGGTGCCTCGTTCCCTATCACGTCCTCCACTGACCTTGGTAGTGGGGAAGTACAGAGATGCATGGGTGAAATCATCCGTACCAAAGGTTAGGGGCTTACGCTCTGAGGCAGCCCTTCCCCTGCGAACATACACCACTCCGACAAGGAGGATCTTATTCCATGTGCGGAAGAGTTCCATTCCCGTGGAGACGAGTGGTGTAAAGAATGTTTGAGCTGGGGGGACCTTTCGTGAGGGAGACGAGGTTGGGTCACAGTTTAACGTCATGTGTTGAGGACGTGGTGCTTGGCAGTTTAACGTCCTACAGCTCGGATGAGGTGGGGTCACTCCACACCCCTAGGGCTTACATAACTGGTACCCTCTGGTCCTTGGGGAAGGGAAGGTGCCGGTAAGGCCATGGTAAAGGGGGGTAGTGGGGCGAACCATCGAGGGGTCCACGTTAGTGTGGCTATGCGAAGAAGCAATAGCCGTTAGCGTGCCTATGCGAAGAAGCATTAGGCGAAGCAACGCTACGGGAGGTGTTGTCCATGGGACTTTGAAATCACATCGTGCAAACCTGGAGGGTCGCACGGAAAGAGGAATCGCTAAGCAGAGGAGTGTGCTTCACGAAGTGGAGTGCCTTGGCCTTAGCATGGGGCATGGGTGTGAGTGGGAGGTGCTTCGCGAAGTAGAACAGTGTTCGCGGAGCACTGCCTCGCGAAGAAGGTGTGGTTCGCGAAGCAGGGTCCTGCCAAGCAATGTGCTTCACGAAGTGGAGCGATCCTGCCTTAGCATAGGGATGACTCGTATGGGTTGGGTGTTTCGCGAAGCACATGTGCTCCGCGGCTGCCCGGGTTCCCTTGGGAATCACCTTCCTTTGCGAATGCCCTTGAGCTTCGCAAAGGGCATCCCTCTCAGAAGAGGGGCTCAAAATGAGACAAAGCAGAGTCGTCTCGTGAAGTAGAAATACCTCGCGGAGCTCATGATTCCCGGGGCAAAACGTGCTTCCCGATTCGGGAGAGGAGAAGCCGAAAGGTCGGATTGTCCATCCTCGGGACTCAGGGGGAGTCCAGTATTTATAGGGAAGGGGCTCCGCGAAGCAGGGCTCGCGCGCCGCCTTCGGGGCTTCGCGGCGGCTTGCGAACGTCAAACGGGTTCGCGGAGGATTACCGCCTCTGGAGCTTCGCGGCGGCTCGCGAACGTCAAACGGGTTCGCGGAGGATTACCGCCTCCGGAGCTTCGCGGGGTCGCCATGGTTGGGGCGCTTCAAGGCGGGGCTTCGCGGCTGTGCTTCGCGGCTGTGCTTCGCGAGGCAGCGCGCCAGTTGTCTTTTTTCGTTCCTTCCTTTCGGGCCACATTTTTGGCGGCAACAAATGCCCCCCCTCAGACTTGGATCCGCGGAGGGCGAAGGGTCGAAGTCTGAAGGCCAATCGCCAAAACTGTTGGTGGTTCGCGATGCAGCATCGCGAAGGGGGGCCCGCGCTGCTCGCCGGGGCCGTGGATCCGGACGCGCCGCGATGCTTCACACGGGTGAGGCGCGGCGCGATGCTCCGGGGTCGTCGCCTATAAATAGGGGGTCTTCCCTCTTTTGTCTTTACGTGCCTTCCTTGTCTTTTTTGTGCTCTCGATTTCGCGAAGCTCCGCGTACTCCGCGACAGCCCTCCGCGAATCGAGCTTCGCGGCGAACCGCGGGTCTCCGACTCCGCGTCCGCGCCAAGCGATCCTTTGCTTGTCTGCCTTGGACGGACTTCGCGGTTTGAACTTGCGACCGACCTTCACGATCCGGCTTCGCGATCGAGCTTCGTGATCGATCTTCGCGATCCATCCGAAAGAATCCTTTTCTGAGGGCCAGAGTTAAAATGGCCCATCAAGAAGCTGTATTGGGGGGTCCTCGCAGATGCTGCTCGTCGAGATGAGATGGCCAACCGTCCAGGCCTGGGGGAAATGGTTCGGAGCCACTCGGACCACACTTCCTTGACAGACCTGATGTCGGAAGGTCAGAAGGATTACCTGCAGTGCAAGAAAGTTCCATTGTACAGCTTCGGGCTGAGGTATGATGTCTTCATCCCTGAGGCAAGAAGGGATGAACCAGCTTGCTGGTTCAGGAGCACACCATGCCAGCACCAATGGTTCAGGGCAGCCGATGGTCATGCACAGGAGGATTTCACATCTGTCACCGCTGATTTCCTCTACAATCATGTGAACGACATTGATGGGAAGACACTGCAACCGGAGACGTCCCCTCCTCTCTACCGCACCATGCTGAAGGCGGCTCTGCAGGATCCGAAGAAGGGATGGTCCGATGAGTGGGACCTACGCCAGGGCGGCAACTTTACCGATGACTGGGCCTGGGCCTACTGGGTAGGCGCCTCATGCGAGGAGTTCGAGGCCGAGCTGAGGAGAGTGGGATTGTATGAGGCGGCATGGGCCTCCCAGTTCCACATTTACCAACCAAAGCAGCTGATGCCAGAACTGTTGAGTAGATGGTCGTCCAGAACCAACACTTTTGACCTGCATCACGGGGAGGTGGGCATCAGCCTGTGGGATGTCTACCAGGTTTCTGTGGTCCCGATCTTGGGGGCCATGTATGAAGAGTTCCTCCCCGTTGCCAGCGTGTGGGGAGATGCTGAGCAAATGCCACGGCTGGCGTCAGCGCTGATGGCGCTTGTCCCTGGAGAGGACAAGGAAGCAGTGAGGGATGTCCACTTCAGAAGATGGTTCAAACGCTTCCTAAACTTCCCAAAAGATCGAGAGTTCCCTCCAAGGCCTCGAACTTGTCCGAGGGCAGCCCAGCGGGGCAAGGGACACTCGTACTGGCGGGTCTTGGAGGACAGCCAATGGAAGACTTGGGGTTTCAGTGTTAGCACTGAACAACAGCCAATAGTCAGGCTGGCGGCGTTCATCACGGCTCTCATCTGTGGGTGGATCTTACCGGTGAGAGATACAAGCATGGGGGTACGACCCAGCTCGTTCATCATGGCATCGATGTTGGCCATGGGGCAGCAGATCAACCTGGGGATCCCGATGCTCGCCAAACTATACAGAATGCTGCGGCGTATTAGCGAGGGCAAGAAGCCACCAAGAATATGCGGACCCTTCCACCTCCTGTATGGGTGGATCGCGGCGCACATCAGGGGGATTTACGAGTACCCAAACCCCATTTCGCCGCCAAGATCAGACTATCGCCCCTCCATTCTGAACGCAGTTGGGAGCTTCCCATTCAAACTGGCCATTCCGATGGTGCTGAATAGGGTGTGGAGGGCGGACGAGTTCAACTTTCATCCCTTCCCATTGCCGACGGGGAGACTTACTGATGATGGACGAGGAACAGAAGAACATCGGGCTTACCTCCTGGCCTTCCGAGGTGGAGTTTTGGTGGCTCGGATAGATCGTGAGCCAATCTGTGAACCGTACACCCCACATCGTTTTGCGAGGCAGTTCCGGTGCCTCCAACGGCTGACCCCGTAGGTACACTGGGAGGTGCGTCACGAGGAGCACCCGTGTGTGATGAGGCAGTTGTGGCTCATGTTCACACGTGAGGATGGAAAGATGCAGATCGCATTGCCTCCGTCCACAGCCGCCTTCGGCTTAGTGAAGGAGTACGCCATCAGCTGGGAGTCCGCTTATCCCGGGGAGATGCTGAAGCAGCCAACGATCCGGGTTGGTGACGGTGGGCCTCCTTTATCTCGAGGTCGGGGTCGGAGGGCAGCTAGGGCCGCTCGTGGCAGTGGGGCTGCCATGGCGGCGAGACCCGCACCGGCCGAGGGTATGGCAGCAGCGGCGGATCCGATGGTTCCGGGAGAGCAGGGTCATCCGGAGGGGCGGCCACCGAGGGGATTCCGTAGGATATCCACTCAAGCTCCGGGGAAGCGGCTGCGTCACATTGAAATGGCAGAAGATGTCGTCTTTCCAGAAGCTTGGGACATTTGGGATGTAAACCGGCAATTCCTCAGCCCACCTGAGATGTGGGCTCACCTGAATCGCCTCGGGATGGAATTGTCGGGCATAGGCCCAGTTCGGTCTGGATTCATGGTGTCTCCGACAGAGGCGGAGCAATAATTGAACGAGCTGGAGGATTACGTCCACTCTAGCGGTGTTCCTCACCCAATGACGGATCGAGTGAGGGTACTTTTGAATCAGACGGTGCCCCCGCAGCTATCGGCTGCCGATCTGAGGGAGCGCTTCCCCTTGCCGGAGGAATCAGGGGACTCTTCTCGGGGGGACGAGGCTGGAGGAGGGAGCTCGTTGGAGGAGGGCGAGGTCGGAGACCGAAGCTCAGAATCTGACGACTCCGCGGAGGCTCTCGAGGTAGCATCCCGAACTTCTCTCCTTACGACCCGTTTTTGGGTCCCTACGGACTTCTCACCATGTTTGAGCCATGCAGGAGGAACTTGTTCATAGGCCTCGTTCTCGCTCCTTGGCGGATGACGACGCGGGACCTTCAGAACCCGCGCCTATGGCTGCGTCCAGTTCTGCGTCTGGTGGGACCAGGGGGTCTGAGGCGGCTCCTCTGGAATCTCCAGACCTTCCAACAGTATACGGGGGGCCTCGTCTCAGAGTCCCATCAGTACCGGCCCAGGAGCAGCGCTCGGAGGTCGATCTTCGTAAGTCTCCTCCACCGGTCTCCTCATTGTCACATGTAGGCCATGCCAACTAACGTTTATGTCTCTCTGTCGTACAGTTCTTCGACTGGCGTGGGATGCTGCAGCGAGGCTGGTCGGGATGTCTAGCGGCGTCCCTCCCAGGGGCATGCCGGTGATGGTGGCGATAGTCCCTTCACCTCCTCAAGCTGCGGCGCACACCATCACTGGCGGGACCACCAGCAGGGCCATACCTGAATTCATCGAGGTGGACTCTGAGGAAGAGGATCAACTGGTCAGTCCCAATCCTGTCGTGCCTGCGCCGCCATCAGGTGTCGTACCAGACTCAACACCAGATGCCGATCCCGCTGAGGAATTCCTGCAGGCATATCCTGCGTACGAGCCTGCCGACCGCGCGGATTGGGACGAAACGGCCTCTGATGAGGAAGACAACAGCATAGTCCGCCGCCGGTCATGGAAGCTGATCACGCGCTTTATCAGGGACACTCCCCAAGCGCAATGGCTGGCCGAAATGGATAGGCTCCGATCGCGGTTGCGCGAACTGTGTGCTGGGGGAGTGGATGCCCAACGCCCTCACGCGCTCATCCGAGACCTCATGGCTGAGAAGATCCGGGAGCATGATCGTGGGATGAGCGTGGGATGGCAGCGGAGGAAGGCGACCAGCATTAGGAAGCTCCATGAGGCTGAAGGCGAGGTCCAACAGATGCAGATCCGGGCCAACGAGCTTTCAGCCACTCTCGATGCACAGTCTGAGCTGGTCTTACGATTGAAGGCCCAGCTGGCAGAGGCTGAGGAGCATATGGGGCAGACCTCTGGAAGGATGGTTGTTGTCCAGGCCGAGGTAGAAAGGGCCAGGGCCAGAGTTGACGAATTACGCCCCGCCGCTGCTGAAGAGGAGCAGGAGTTGAATCAGCGGCAACAGGCTTCGGACGCCGCAAGTCAGCGGGTGGAGGAGCTGCAACACTCTTTTGACGGGGTCAACCCGTCCATGGGGGAAGTCAACCCCCGAGTATTGTAGCGAACCCGAAAGAAACTTTTATTAACACTTTTGTGCTTCAACTCTTTCTTTCTCCTTTGTTTTGAGTTCCGTGGCACGCATGATTTCCACTGTTGAATTGCCTTGTTAAATCCCCACAATGTATGCGGGATGTTTGGCGACAATTCCCCCAAACCAGCCTAGATTCCCGAAAGATGGGGAAGGCTTGATCGGAGGAGGAACTTCCAGGATAGCCGAATTACCGTTTCTCCAACGTGCTCTTATGCACGAACGGGGCAACACCAGGGGCGTGCGTTAGCCTGAAATGGGGACAACAAATGAGCATCGACAGCTGACCATATTCGCAATGCGGGATTTTATCAATTTGTTGTCAATCAATCCTTCAGGACATTGGCCCGTAATGGTAAAAGAGCCCTTGGGTGTAGTATCCAAGCCATTATTGGGGGTCCCTCCAAACATGACCTGTCTTCCGGAACGTTGCCCCAGGACGGTAGGTAAGCCGATGCGGCATGTGACCAGGCCGTTAGGGGGGGTTCCTTCAGACATGAAAGGGGACGAGGGTCCGAATAAGGGGCACGCAAAGCGTGGAACATGGAGTGGTGGTTTGTTCAAACAGAATCCAACACTTCGGTAGTTACACCACCGTGGTGGGAGTACGCCAGGTGGGCGCATCGGCCTGATCACGGATCATTCTTTCTCCCAGATAGGGCCTCTCTGGCGAGGGCTGGAAATGGGGAGGAACAAGATTTCGTGATTCCAGGGGCTGAACCCTAGACAAGACGCCTGGGTGTCTCTACGTATCCCACGTGATGATGGGAATCAAGCCACACGTAGTTCTGGAAGCGTAGTTTAACGTCATGTGGGACGAGGAGCAGCCCGACCGTGTTGGTACACATCCATCCAAAACTACTAAGCCCACGTGAGTCGTGCTCGATGTGGGAAACAAGCAGTAGTGGTGGGAATTTCCCGACGCAGAGAGGGGCAGGTTAGGGCAAAGGGATGCTCGGTGACTACCGGCCCAATGACACTAACACGATCATTTAGCGCACCTAGATGCGCGAAGAGGAAGAGCCAAGCATGATGGAGTTCCACTTGAACATGAGGGAGTGGAAATGTGTGAATCATGGCGCTCGAGATTCGGATCACGATGACGGCGGCGTGACGATGGAGGATTACTGCTGACCATGTTCGCAACACAGCATCCTATCGCGTTAGCCTAGAATGGGGACAGACAAATGAGGGTCAACCGTTGACCATGTTCGAAACACGGGACCATGTCACAAATGTTGTTAGATATTCGTAGGGACGTTGGCCCGAAACGATTGAAGGGCCCTTAGGTCCAGCATCCATGGAGAGCCCTTAAGCTTAGTATCCACGTCGTCTGAGGGTCCTTTTGGATGTGGAAGAGGATGAGGATCCAAATAGCGAGCTCACGAAGCTTGGTCATGAGGTGAGGGGAATGTCCCTGTGAAAATCCCATGCTTCGGGCTTTTCGTCAAAACACATCTGAATACATCAACGAAACGTATTAGAGAGAGGGAGCAGATTCCTTTCCCTTGGGGAGATCTTAGTTTAGGGTCATAGAATTCGGACCATGGATGGGGAAAAGGGATCAGGGGATGCATGACATCAAAACCTGACGTGAATGAGGACATAGTCTTGCATACCATGCGTTCTCCGAGGAGATGCTCGAGTCGAGGGACCGAACACAAGGGTTAGGCTGGGCCCGCGGGGAAGTACCCGGGCGCTCCTACGTATCTCATAAGGATGAGAATCAATCCATACGTAGTTCTGGAAGGTGGCACGGTAACCTACCAGTGCCAGGGGAAAAGGGAAGTGTGGGCATATCCCTTGCACTAAGAGAAGCGGAATTTGATGTATCTTGTTTGTTCTTTAAGGTGAATGGGGGGTTTTTTTTTGTGAAGCGACCGGCCTAGAACAGTAGGTCGTGATGTCACCACAAGAATCAAGCCGTGATGGGCGTTGACAAATGGCATGGCACGTGACCAATACCCAACGTGATGTCCTCTACAACGAGGTCACCACAATGCAGTGCCGTTTTTCGTCGTGCGGCCAGGACGATAATGTCACAGTTTAGAGTCGTATGATAGGACCAAGCATGCATTTTATCGTCATGCAGTGCAGACGTAGCAGGGGCGATGCTAGGCGGGAAATGTGCGCAGTGTTATAAAACACAATTGACAGAGACATGATCCCACATCAAATTGTACGCCATCCAGATAAGGGAACCTTAGGCCGAGGGGCCTACACGGAGGTGAAACAGGGAGAGAGACTGGCTTCCTGAATGGGTTGTACCTGGAGACAGGGCGTCTGGGCGGTCCTACGTGTCCCATGAGGATGGGAATCAAGTTGAACGTAGTCCCGAATGGATCTTAGTTTATGGTCTTAGAGCTCGGACCATGGGAGCCCCAAAGGGTTCCAGATTGCAGCTTTGTCCCCCTAGCATGCAAAGGTGCACTGAGGGATAGCGCCAAAAGTGTCGAGATTCCACCTATACATGATGGGGTGGAAAATGATGTGAATCATGCAACCAACATTCAAGGACTGAAGGGGCTGGCGTGACGACAGGGGATTACTGCTGACCATGTTCGCAACACATCATCCTGTCGCGTTAGCCTGAAATGAGGACTAACAAAACGAGCATCGACCGCTGACCATATTCGCAACGCGGGATTTTATCGATTTGTTGTCTGAAACCCTGGAGGGCGTTGGCCCGTATCGGTAGGAGAGCCCTTGGGCGTAGTATCCAGGCCGTTCTTGGGGGTCCCTCCGGGTGTGAAAGATGATGGAAGTCCGAATACAGGGGAACACGAAGCTTGACAAGTGGAAGGAACTTGATCAAGTTGAATCTGACACTCTTGGTCCTAGACTAGAGTGATCTTAATACATGGGTGAACCACTGCAGGGAGCCAAGGGACTCATCCTTGAGGGTGATCGAGAGATGGAAGATTCCCAGGGGAAGGGGGCATGGTGCCCAAAACCTTGTATCATACCTACACACCCCCCCTGCTGGAGAGGGATGGACCAAGTGGCCTAGGTGACCGGGAAATCAGGAGATCTCCAAGAGGTGGGGCTGGACCTGAATATTAGACATTCAGGTGGTCCTACGTATCCCATTAGGATGGTAATCAAGCCATACGTAGTTCTAATGGGTGCCTTTTAACGTCATGCAGGACAGGGAATAGGAGGACTGAACCTCAGAACGGGGGCTTGCGTGGTGCAGTTGTTGCAAACCCGACGTGAATGAGGACGTAGTCCTACACTGCGCCACGCAGCCCAGTGACCAGGGTCCTGAAGGCAGGATTAGAGAGGTAAATTCGCTGAACTCAAGCTGGGTCCGAAGACAAGGGGTCTTGAACGTAGTTCCAGATGAGAGCCTTAGTTTATGGTCTTTAGAGCTCGGACCGTGGGTGGTGACAACTCCAGAGTAAGCATAGATGTCAACCCAATCCCTAAGCCCATGTGAGATAAACTCGGTGTGGGAAACAAGGGGGGTATCCTCATCACAATACTTGGGGCGTCCATCAAAGGGGAGTCAGCAGAGAATTTCGAAGGTCACCTTTGATGTAGCTTGTTCCTCGAACGCGCAGACGTGCACGGGGGAAAAGTACCAAGATTCCTGAGACTCTACTTGGACATGATGAAGTGATGAAGGGTGTGAATCGTGTACCCGGCATTTGGGCTTAATGGGTTGGCGTGACGACAGAGGAAAACTGTTATCCATGACGGAAACACAGCGTCTTTATCGCGTTAGCCTGAGGTGGGAACAACAAACGAGCATCAACCGCTGACCATATTTGCAACGCGGGATTTTATCGATTTGTTATCCGAAACCCTCGGGGCATTGGCCCGTATCGGTAGGAGAGCCCTTGGGCATTGTATCCAGGCCGTTCTTGGGGGTCCCTCTGGGTGTGAAAGATGATGAAAGCCCTGATGCGGGGATACGCAAAGCCTGGAAAGCGGGTGCGAACGTGTCCGAGTAAAGCTTGGCATTCCAGGTAATAAACCAGAGTACTCTTAAGCACATTGGTGAACCGCCGAAGAAAAAGGATAGACGAAACAGCTCAGTAGGGGGGGGGGAGCATGGCGTAGTCATTACGAGATCGTCGTGAATGAGTACATGATCCCACACCACACCATATGGTCCCCTCATGGGGGAAGGATAGGCCAAGGGGCCAAGATGGGATGGGGATTCCCGAGAGATGGGGATGGACCCGAAGCCTAGACGTTCAGGTGATCCTACGTATCCCATTAGGATGGGAATCAAGCCACACGTAGTTCTTGAAACGCAGTTTAACGTCATACTGGACGAGGGGGGGAGTAATATACCCCTAAACAAGGGAGGTGTATGGAATGGTAAAGAATCTGTCGTGAATGAGGACGTAGTCCTACACCACATCGTACACTCCGGGTAAGAAGGGACCTAGGATGTGACCTGGAAAGGCCAAGGGGCCTAAGGTCAAGCATCAGTCAGGAAGGCCTGACTTGTTTGTAGTTTAACGTCTTACATGAGGACGGGGGTCGGGGACCCGAGGAGGCCAAGGGGCCTGAGGCTGGGCCTCGTAAAGGGAGCTGCACGGCATGGTACATGATCCCGACGTGAATGAGGACGTAGTCCCACACCACACCGTACACTCCAGGTGAGGAATCCTGGGTCGTGGCCCGGAGAAAAGGGGAAGTTATCAGTCAGAAAGGCCTGACTGGTTTGTAGTTTAACGTCTTTCATGAGGACGAGGGTCGGGGACCCGAAAAGGCCAAGGGGCCTGAGGCTGAGCCTCGTAAAGGGAGGGCGTACGGCATGGTACATGATCCCGACGTGAATGAGGACGTAGTCACACACCATACCGTACACCCTTATGGGGGATCCTGGGCCGTGACCCGGATCGCTAGCACCACCTGAGGGAAGTTTGTCACCTTGGGATGGGGCAGAGGGGATCACTGTTCTTGATGCCTGGGGCATCTCGGGGTGGACCCGAAGATCCAGGACACTGTTGACCATGTTCGAAACACAGCGTTCCTATGGTGACCCGCATGGGGGCAACAAATGAGCGTCGACCGCTGACCAAATTCGCAACGCGGGACTTGTATCGACTTGTTGCTTAAGAAAACCCTCGGGGGCGTGAAAAGGTGACAGAATCCCAGTCAAGGAGTGGGTGAAGCTCAATTGCATCCATCCACGAAAGGGGAAAACACCTCCAGGGGGAAATGTGCAGCCGGGTCGAGGCTTGCTCGACGTGGGTCGGGGCAAAAGTGTGCACCCTGCAATGTCTTGACCCGAGGGGAATATTTTGGCTTTTGGGCTGGGCCAATGGACGAAATGTCCGGGCGTTCCTACGTATCTCATAAGGATGAGAATCAAGCCATACGTAGTTCTTGAAGGCCATGCAGTTTAGCATCATGCGGTGAGGACGTGGGAGGGTAGAAGAACGGGAGTGGGTGCATGGTGCGACCTTTACAATCTTTGCGCAAGCGGGGTTTCATGAGCGGGGCCAAGAAAGCCTACTCCCTGCTACATAAAGATCCTCCAAGGAGACTATCCCCAGGGGGAATAGCGGAAGAGAAAAGCTTGGGGCTGGGCTCAAGACGAGGCGTCTGAGCGTTCCTACGTATCCCATGAAGATGGGAATCAAGCCATACGTAGTTCTTGACATGCATTTTAACGTCGTGCGGGACGAGGGGCATCTCATTCGGGGATGTGTACGGTATGGTACATGATCCCAACATGAGGACGTAGTCCTACATCGTACCGTACGATCCCGTAAGAGGGTAAGTCGGAGAGAAACGAGGGGGCCTGGGGCTAGACCGCAGGGGAGACGGGGCCAGGGGCCCAAAGAGGCCGAGGGGCCTGAGGCTAGGCCTCGGTCAGGAAGACCTGACTGGCTTGCAGTTTAACGTCATTCAGTGAGGACAGAGATGCAGTTTAAGGTAATGCGGGACCTAGTCGCAGTTTAGGGTCGTGCAGGACCAATTTTTTCCCTAGGTAAAGTATCGCTTGAGGAATTTGGCATTGGTGGGAGGAGTTACACGCTCCCCATCTGTGGTCACCAAGGAGTATGCTCCGTTGGGGTAAACCTTATGGATGATATAAGGCCCTTCCCATTTGGGTTCTAACTTGGGTGGTTTCCTACCAGGAATCATTGGCGCTCGAAGGGCCAGTACCAGGTCACCCTGTAGAAAAGAGTGGAGACGAACCTTCTTGTCAAAAGCTCTCGCTATCTTGTCCTGATGCCTTTCCAGATTGTGCAGGGCACGAAGCCGGTTCTCGTCCAGTGCCTCTAATTCCGCTAGACGGATCTCGGCTACCTCATCTGATGTCTGGTGATCATAAACTGCAGTGCGTAGCGACGGCAGCTGGATCTCAATGGGTAGGACGGCCTCAGCTCCATACACCAGGGAATATGGGGTCACCTGAGTAGAGTTGCGAGTCGTCGTCCGGTAAGCCCAGAGGGCGTTGGGGAGCTTGTCCGGCCAACTTTTCTTGTTCTGACCAACCATCTTCTGCAGAATGTTAGAGAGGGTCTGGTTGAACGCCTCGATCTGTCCATTCGCCTGCGCGTGGTAGTGGGAGGTATGGTTCGATTGGATGTCGTACTTAGCGTACAATTTCTTCAATTCAGCTGCTCAGAAGTTGGTGTCGTTGTCAGTGAGGATGGCGTGAGGGACTCCAAACCGGTGGATAATGTTGGAGCTCACAAAGTCAACGATGGAACGGGCCTTGACCTCTTTGAGCGGAACTGCTTCTGCCCACTTGGAGAAGAAATCTGCAGCAGTCCGAATGAACCTACACTGGCGGGATGTTGCCGGTGGATACGGTCCCACTACATCAAGTCCCCATACCGCAAATGGCCAAGAGTACTTGGTGGGGTGGAGGGGTTCTGGCGGCCGATGCAAGAAGTTGGCGTGTACTTGGCACGCGTGGCATCTCTTGGTGTATCCAATGAAATCGTGGATCATGGAGGGCCAGAAGTACCCTAACCTCCGGATTTGATGGGACAGCTTCGGCCCAGATTGATGGGCACCACAGGAACCGGCGTGAACCTCTTGCATAACTTGAGGTATCTCTACTCCTTGGATGCAACGGAAGAGGACACCATCGAAACTCCATTTATAGAGGATCTTCTCAAGACTGGGGCCGCTCTGGAGGGTAAATTGAAGTGCGCGGCGCCGGATTCGCTCGCGCTCGGCCCGGTCGTCCGGGAGCTGACCATTTTGGAGATACTCGACAAAAGGTGCTCTCCAGTCGGGGGTGGTTTCAACCACTGCGTCTGACGAACCCGGGACTCCCGATATGGAGGGTCCGGCGGTGAGATGACTTACTCGCAGGCTATCACGGTCCTCTTGGGTGACGAGAGCAATGACTCTCCTGTGGGCCACGTGTATGACCAAACCATCTTGCTCGGGTTCTGCGAGCGACGCGGCTAAGCCAGCCAGGGCGTCCGCTTGGCCGTTCTGCGACCGTGGGACATGGGTAACCTCTGGCCGAGAAGAGAACTCGGCCATTAGGAGGAGGGTGTACTCCAGCAACGGTGCAAGCTCTGGATTACTGACGACGTAGTCGCCATTAACCTGTTTGATTACCAGCTCGGAATCTCCCTTCACATGTAGATGGGGTACATGGATCTCAAGGGCCATCTCGAGGCCAGTGATGAGAGCTTGGTACTCTACCTCGTTGTTCGTACAACCTTCTGACAACAGGAACGAGTACGGCAGGACGGCTTGCGCCGGGGTAATGAAAACAATACCCATACCCACTCTGTTGAGCTTGGGGTCGTTGAGCCTTCTACCGGTGGGGCTCCGGGAGGCGCCGTCGAAATGCATTTGCCAACACGGGACAGCATGATCGACTGAGAGGATCGTCTCGTCGGGGAAGTCCAGGTCCGAGGATTGATCCACGGGGGTTGGATGGGCAGCTAAAAAGTCTGCCAACGCCTGTCCCTTAACGGCCTTCTGAGGCACGAACCTGATATCAAACTGCTGGAGATTCACCGCCCACCGTGCTAGTCGGCCAGTCAGCATGGGGTGGTTCAAGATGTACTTCAGCGGATCTACCCGAGAGATCAATTGTACCTCGTGGTGTTGCAGGTAGTGCCGCAACTGCTGCACAGCGAAGACGAGCGCAAGACAGCTCTTTTTGATAGGGGAGTATCTGACCTCCGTATCGAGAAGCATGCGGCTGAGATAGTAGAGACTGTTCTCAGTGCCCTCGTTATTCTTCTGGGCGAGCAGCGCACCGAGGGATCTCTCCAGGGCGGTCACGTAAAGGACCAGCGGCTTTCCGGAGACGGGTGGCATCAAGACTGGAGGTTGGAGCAGATACTGCTTGATTTCCTCGAAGGCGGCCCGACACTCCTCATCCCATTCGTATGCAGCGTCTTTCTTCATGAGCCGGGAAAAGGGCTTACACTTGCCAGGCAAATTCGCAATGAATCGGCGTATATAGGCTAAGTGGCCTTGCAGGCCTCGAAGCTCCCGAATGTTGCTCGGGGGAGGCATTTGGCTGATGGCCTTGATCTTCTCCGGGTCGATCTCGATACCTCGGTATCTGACAACGAAGCCCAGAAACTTCCCGGAGGTGACTCCAATGGCACACTTCAGCGGGTTCATCTTCAGGTGATGGGAACGGAGGAAACCGAACACTTTCTAAAGGTCTTTGAGATGGTCCTGGCGTTGGCGTGATTTGACTACAAGGTCATCCACGTAGCATTCCACCAATGTCCCGAGGATCGGTTTGAATATTCGATGCATGGCCCTCTGATAAGTGGCACCTGCATTTTTCAAACCGAATGGCATTACCCGGTAGCAAAAGGTACCCTGGGGAGCCCTGAAGGCAGTGGACTCCTCGTCTTCGGGGGCCATCCGGATATGGTTATACCCGGAATACCCATCCATGAAAGAGAGGGCTTGGAACCCGGCCGTGGCGTCAATCAACAGCTCCGTCACTGGGAGTGGGAAGTCATCCTTTGGGCAGTGGCGATTGAGATCACGGAAGTCGACGCAGACTCTGATCTGCCCATTCTTCTTCCTGACCGGCACAATGTTGGCGAGCCATTTGGGGTACTGGACCTCCTTAATGAAGTTGTCTTTGATAAGCTTGTCAACTTCGGCCTCAACTATAGCACCATGATAAGGGTGCATTTTCCTGGGAGGCAGCTTGAACCCATGGTGTTTTGCCGGGAGACCCAGACGGTGGACGGCCACTTGGGGATCCAGCCCTGGCATCTCATCGTAACTCCAGGAAAACACATCGCGGTGCTGTTTGAGGAAGTCTACATACTGCTGCCGCTCCTCGAGGGACATGGCCGTACTGATCAATGTGGGTCTTGGATCTGCCTCGCTACAAAGGTTCACCTGTACCAGTTCATCAACCATGGTAGAGACGACTTCTTCAAAGGATGGGGGAGCATCCTCCAAGTCTTCCTCCCCAGCCATGGGGGGACTTCTTGCGACGGAAGATGCTTCTGGGATCTCAAAACCCGAGGGGCAGCTGGTGACGGCTTGGGCAGCAGCGGTCATCACATTAGGAGACTCACTTGTCGTTGAGACCATAGCAATGAATTCATTTGATCCTATCCCATCCGGCCTTCGGCCTAAGGGGCCACGCTTGATGATATCAAAGCAGTGGTGACGTGTCGGCCTGATTCGGTTAATTCCCGCCCGGCGAAATAGACACGTATGGCGCACCGCCGTTGTCATGAGTTTGACGTCCCGGTACCGTACAGGGGTAGGAGGTTCTGGGATCACCTGAGCCTGGTTGATGTAGGAGTACGAGGTGATTTTCCGCCGTCGCTTGGACACGTGAACATGCCTTCCTTGCGTACCCGAAACAACGAAACATTGCCCCATGTCGGGGGTCGTGGCCTCCAACCGGTGGATCGGGAGGATGTAGGCATCGTCCATGCTTGCCCAGGGATCACTTGTGATCGGGGCGGGCTCATCCTCACTTACCAGGATTTGCTTGTCCTTACTTTTGTAATAACCCGCATCCAGATAGCGGGCCTCACAAGAAGCGAAAGGGGACGCGTCTCCTTGGAGCACGCCTACTCGACCGTTGAGCGAGTACTTGAGGCACTGGTGATACGACGAGGGGACCGCCGCATTCAGATGGAGCCATGGCCTACCCGTCAATGCGTTGTAGGCGGTGTCCTGAGAAACAACCATGAACTAGGTGCTGGCAATTAAGCCACCGAACTGAGTCTTCAGGCGGATCTTGTCGACCGGGGTTTGCTCTGTTCTGTTTTACCCCTTGATCCTGAGGTCAGAGGGAGTTAAATCACCTTTGGACAGACCCAGCTTTCGTAGCGTCCGGGTCGGAATTAAGTTGATTCCAGAACCCGTGTCAATGAGGCATCGGCGGACTTCCACACCGTTGAAGTGGCCATTGATATACAGTGGGCGAATGTGCCCCTGTATGGGAGGGTCTTCATCTTCACCGGAGAACGAGATAACCGCCTGACATTTGGCATCTTCAATCGTCTCAGTATGGAAGTCTTATGCAGCTGCTACTTCCGTCTCGAACTGGAGGGGGCTCCTTAGGGCCTCGGCAAGTGCCTCGCGCATTTCAGATGACAGGCGCAGGGCTTCAAGGATGGAAAGCCTCGCCGGGATGCCAGCCAGGTGCTTCAGAACATCATACTTTCGTGCCAAACACGAACCTCTGCTTACAGGAGGTCTTTCGGCATTTGGATGCACAGCGGGTCCTGCCGGTTGAACTGGCGAGTAACTAGTACTGGGTACATCTTGCTGCCTACCAGTAGAATCCTGAAGAGTAGTCGCCGGGCTAGGATCGGACAGTAGAGGCTAGCCTACAGCCAGGAAAGACTGACCATGATACGGACAAGGCAGCTCCCCCTGATCCAGTTGCACGAACGGCGGTGGAGGCAGAGCCGAGGGTGTTGGATGGGTTTGCGCGTGCTGAGATCTGCGCTGAGCCTCCTGCCTGGTCTCGGCAGCGTGCACGGCTTGGCCACAAGTGCCTGCTGGCGTGCCTCGATGACCGGCGCGATTGCGATTCCGCTGACGTTGACATCGGCTGGGAACGTTGGGGAGGTCTGCCTGGGGTTCCCCCTCGTCGGGGGTCATATAGGGTTTTACCAGCTCCACGGTGTTAACCGAAGCGTACCCTTGACTGTCACTCGAAGATTCATCCACCGCTGGGCGGATTCTGGGAGGAATCCCCATTTCGGGAGGCATAAAGTCGCCGAGAGTGCGGGACAGTGACGGCACTGGCGGTGCACGTTGCTTCTTCTTGCGTCGCCACTGCTTGCCCTTTTGGGCAGAAGTCGACTGTGAAGACGACGCGGAGGCACCAGCTACTTCTTCTGAAGTTTCTGACTGCTTCAGGAATGCCCGGATGATACCCTGGGCATGGACGACGGTTTTTCGAGCCATCCAGTTGTCATATTTATGAGATCCGCGGCTAGGGACCTACTGCCACTCACCTTTGCTGTCGCTGCCGATTTCTGATCCTGCAAAGACGCCTGGCACTTGCGCTGGCGCTGGGCCCAACTTGACTATGTTGTTGTTGACCTGGTCCTGAAGCCATCTTTAAACACATAGCATCGCTTGAGGGTGTGCCCCAGGATTCGATGATAAGGGAAGTAGTTGGGGTGATCGGTGAGATGCGCCTCTGCCGGCCTCCTGCACTCAGGCAGACGCACGATCCCTTTCTCTAGAGCACTTCGGAAGTAGCCAGGGACCTAATTTTCGTTGAACGAATAGGTATGGTACTTTCTTTCCGGGTAAGGTGCCCTGGGGCCTGGTCCTGTCGACGGACCGGAGGGGCCTGCCGAGGAGGCGGCGCCTGGTTGTCTCGCCTAGGTGGCGGTGGCGCATTGAGCGGGGGAACCTGTTGGTTCTGAGGCGGTCGTTGCTGGGCAGAAGCCTGTGCTTGAGGTGGAGGACCTCTACGGGGTTGCGGGGGTGGTGCCGCCGGTAGCAATTCCAGCTGCCTCAGGTCTTCTATTTGGGCCACCGCGGAGGGTTCGGCCCTGGCGGCCCTCCTGGCTGGGATCATAGGGGGCAGTAAACATGCCTGACTTGCCTGTTGCAGGGCCTCCTCGAGGTGCTGGGCCTTATCCGAGAAATCTCTAAACCCTTTAGGGTAGTTCTGGGTAATCAAGGAGGGTACCAGCTCTGTCTTGACATTCCCCACACACATCGTCAGTAATTACTCCTGAGTCAGTGGCATATCGAGGGAATACGTAAGTCCTTTCCACCGGGCGATGAAGTCCGCAACCCGCTCATCAGGCCTCTGTTTGCACTTGAAGAGGTCCGCAATGCTGGTCTTTCGCGTGGTGGAGCTGAACTGGTATAAGAACTGCCGGCGAAGATCCTCCCAACCGGTCACTGATCCGATAGGGAGCTGGTTGTACCAGACGAATGCCGGACCTTCCAGTGTCTGTACAAAACACCGGAGCTTAGCGGCTTCTTGCTGAGTCGGGGTCCCCAGCATGGGGCCACACCTGGAAGAGAAATGATCCAAGTGCTGGGGTGGGTCCCCTGTCCCATTAAAAGGCGAGAAAGTGGGGTTCCCAAAACCCGGAGGCGCGGGCATGTCATCCACCCACGCGGGATAAGGCTTTCCATCCGGTGGGACCGCAACCTGCCGTGTTTCCAACACCTCGAGGCGGGCTGTGAGTGCCGCAATAAGGTCCTCCGGGTGGGGGTCCCTGTCTTGATGGGGATCCCTAACCACAAGCGCATTTCCCGGTTCTTCAACATGGTAGACGGCTTCGGCTGCTCGCGGGTCGACTGGCTGGACGACCTGCTGGGCGACTGGGGGAACCCGGGTTGGATTCTTCAGATTGCCCCGTCACTCAGGGGGGTTTGGCGAGACGTATCGCGCCCTCTTGCCGTATGTTCCGGCTTCTGCCCTGTCCGCGGCAATAGCATGATCAGGGTTTCCCGGAGGCATCTCACCGGGGGGAAATTGTTCCTGCCCCTGCTGCCCCGGCCTGGGATTACCATAATCGGGTCGCCGCTCTGCGGCGTACTCAGCCAATAGTTCGTCAACTAGCCTCTTCTGCTCAGCAAGCTGCTGGCGTAACGCGGCCTTCTCAGGATCCTCGTCCGTTTTCTGCACAGAGGAGGACGGGTCGGAGTGCTTGACGGTTCCGACGTGCTCTTTACCTTTGTCGGTGTTTCGACTGAGTACCAGCGACTCTGTGGGTGCAGGCAGGCCTAGCAGGTTCCTCTGCTGACGGGTGACTCTCCCTGATGGGTCGAGTAGTGCCGGTGCACCCTCTGGGGGGAAGTCTCCATCAAGGAGTTCCAGTTCGTCTTCCATGTCCACAATGTCGGCCATGTGGACCGCGATTCCTCTCGAGGGCATGTCCTCGATGTCGCATAGCGAATCGGGTTGTCGTCGAATAGGATCGAACAGAAGGGAAGCATAGTGTACCCAACCACGGACTTGTACATGGGGGGTGGATTCCCTGACGATCTTGCGGAGTGCCTTGTAACTCTGAACGCGTTTTCGTTGGAGGGCACTCTGGTGACCGGGCGACTCGGGGTGCTGGGCCACAATGAGCGCCGCTGCATCAATCAGGTGGCACTGTTTTCCAATCTCCTCGAAGTGCTCTCGACTCCTGGGGTATACTACCTGTTCACAGCGGAGGTGGAAGTGCGTCGCCCATAGGGTTCGACAAAAGCATCCCACTTCTTCAGGGGTAAGCGACTCGGGTACGCAAAAATTCAGCGCCGCCGTGGGCCAGAACTTCTCTGGGAAGTAGTCCGCTGCAAGAATACTCTAGAAGATCCTGGGTTCGTCCTCGGGGTTCGGCCCTACATTACCCCACTCATCAACCGGGGGCGGCTGAGGGACCGGTAGTGGTACCGAGGCAGACCTCTGGGATAGCAAATTCGGCGGTGGAGAATAAGGCGAGCGAGCAGACTGGCCACCGAATTCTGGGCCTTCCTCTAAAGAGCGAGGTGACCTGACCACAATGTCACGATAGGACGGGCTAACAGCCACTGCTTCGGGTATGGGAATCGCCATTACCGGTGTCCGGTCATGTCGTGGCTCTACCACCGTTGACCCCAAAAATAGCTCCTCGTGATCCCGAGTAGAGGTAGTGGGCGCTTCGGGTGACGATGGCGGTGACTGCGCGGTCGAAACCTGCGAAGTTCTCAGAATCTCTTCCTCCTGGATGTACCTGCGGAGAGAGAAGGGAATCCGGTGGACCTCAAATTCTAGGAGAATGAGGCTGACGCGTCTGGTTCCTGCCCCAGTCCTTGATATGGAGGATCTGGGACAAGGTTCCATCGCTAAATCGCATTCCGCTTCCGAATCGGAGAAGCGGGCAGGTTTGATCTCCACCTGGGCCTTCCCAGGATTCTTCTTGTGGCGGTGACGACCCGCTCTTCTGCCCCTGGGTGGCTCTTTGGGACAGGGTTGACCCCTATCAGGTAGCCTCGGGGTGGCGCTGGCGCCGTGGCGGAGAGGGCCCCCACTCGAGATAGCCGGGGTGCGAGGGGAACCAGGGAAAATGTCGAAGGGTACATGGGGAGGACCTCCATGAACAGTACCCATGTGGGCGGGGCCTCTGTTGGAACTGGCAGGAGCATGGGGAAGACCTCTATGGTCGATGCGAGTGGAGCGCGGCCGACCTTCACTCCTCGGGTTGTTGGGGCGAGGAGGACCTTCGCCGGTTGCGGAGAGGACGTAGGGAGGGCCCCCACGTTGGAGAAGGACCGGATGGACGGTACCTTCAGAAGTATGGACCCCATACCCCGTACAGCGGGCGCGGAAAATGTTTCTGCGCTGAGCATCACTGCCGCGGGGCATGTCCTCCTGCAGGATGGGGGCAGCACAAGGCATGCCACCATGACGAACCTCGGAGCGGGGAAGGCCCACGCTTTGTGGAGTAGTGGTACGGGGAGGGCCTCCGTACGGGGTGGCATCACCGCGGGTTAGCTCGCAGCGATCACTACTTGGGCCTGCAACCCGGAGAGTCAACCCAGCCTGCCTGTGGGGCGGTTGGGGTCTCGATCCCGGTTGGGTGAAGGGGTGCCCCTGCTCAATGTACGCGGGGTCTTCATAATGCACGTCGGCGGTGGCTCGGGCCACTGTAGCTGTCGACGTGGACGCGCCTGGGCGAGCGTCCTCAGCCCGAGCCTGACGCTGACGTCGGGTCAGGCAGGCCGGTGCAGGCGGTGCAGGGACGTAGTCCGCCTGCTCTTCCTGCAGGGCCGGACGGTGGCGCTGACGTGGCCGGACGGGAGCTCTCGCCTGGGGGCCCTGGGTCGGGGCCCTGAGCGGACTGAGCCGGATAGCGCCTGCCTCTTCAGCGTAAGGCGAAGAGTCGTCAAGGCATTCCGGGGATAGGCTCCTGAAATGGTTGAATGTCGGGGTGGGGAGCAGGGGCTCCCTGCGCGGCCTGTTAGGGCGGCGTTGATGGCGGGGCCTGGAGGCCTCCAGGTCCAAGCGGGCCATATCCCTGGTCGGGATGACCCCTTCCTCCTCGTACCTGTGCACGAGGCTGTTGATCACCCTTCGTTGGATGAACTCTGATGGGGAAAGGGGACGTGGACGTCCCGTATTCCGTGACGTGGCAGCCGTCATGGCGGTAGTGGCGCCATGTGGAGTGGTCGTCGTGGTGTTGCCCCTGCCCCTGCGCGGGCGCGGAGCGGATGGTGACCGCATCTCTAAAATAGCAACCTGGTTCCTGGAAAACGAAGGGATCAACTCATCAGTGCTGAGAGGAAAAGGATTGACAGCCAGTGCCCCAGCGTTCTTCCATCCTCCATGTCTGTGAGAAGGATCCACGCCAACACGCTGCAGAGCGGAGTGCCCCACGTTCTACTACCCTGACTGCCGGTGAGTTTCACGACAGGCCCGCCATTTGCTTGGCGGGACCAGGCAACGGATATCTGGATCCGGTGACACGTCAACCTACTGGTGCCTCGAACGCTACTAACCTCCATGCTGAGGAGAAGAATTTCACGTCGGGTTCACCATTTCTGTTTCCGACGCTTTCGCCGGGGCGCGCGCACATCCGACCGTCAGGAGGACGCGCGGCTTTGTTGCCCCGCATTCCCGCTTTCCAAAGGCGGGCGGCATTCGCTCCTTATTCAGGGACGTCTGCTCCTTGATCGAAACGGGATGATGGGATGTTGGTTCTTCCTCCTGTGGATTCCTCCTCAGAACTCGTCACCTAGTCCGGGTCTCCCTTATAGATTTAATACGTAGTTCGTGAAACTGTTCCCAGTGCCATGTTTCCATGGACACCGGTTAATTACACTGCTTCTGTCGGGACATTCCAAAGGGTCCAGTCAGGGCAGCAACCTTCGGTCAGGGGAGTAGTCACGTTGAGGCATCAGTAGCGTGTCTGGATGCTGGGGTACCTGGCATGTCTGTCTGTTATCCTTGACCACAAGGCTTCTCGAGGGCGTGGAAGCCCGAGGCATCCCACATCGAGCGCGGGGAATTACATGTCATAGACACGTATCTGAGGTTTTCCTCAGCTTCCCGTGTCCAACACAGGGTATGTCGCGAGTTTAACGTCCAGCGGAGACGGATCAACCCAACCAGAGAATTAGCTGGGATAAATTGGATTGAGGGATCCTCCTTGAAGGGATATCGACACCGGGGCTAGCCCGTGGGCGACAGTGAATGGAGTAGAAGGAGAGTGAAGTGGAACCATCGCAGGAGGGGCGACAGTGAAGTTGGGCTTGAGCCTTGACGAGGCTTCCTACGTATCCCCGTGGCAGGGAATCAAAGTCCGCGTAGTTCGGGATGGTGCCGGTAAACCGACGTGAAGCTGGACCTTGGCCCGATGAATGTCGTCAGCGTACCAACGTGAAGGTGGACCTTGGTCCGACGGGTATCGTCAGCGTACCGACGTGAAGATGGACCTTGGTCTGATGGGAGTTGGGCTTGAACCTCTGGGAGGATTCCTACGTACCATGCCTTGACATGGATCAAAGACCTCGTAGTTCAAAAGGGGTTTGTCGGTGAACCGATGTGAAAGTGGACCTTGGTCCAATGGGTGGTGGGATTGAACCTCGTGGAGGCTTCCTACGTACCATGCCTTGACATGGATCAAAGACCTCGTAGTTCGGAGAATACAGTTTAACGTCATGCGGGACGATAGTGAACACTGACGTGAATAAACGACGGGTGGTCTTGAACCTCGTGGAGGCTTCCTACGTACCATGCTTTGATATGGATCAAAGACCTCGTAGTTCAGGTGGGTTTCGCCGGTGAACCGACGTGAAAGCAGACCTTGGTCCACTGTTGGTGGGCTTGAACCTCGTGGAGGCTTCCTACGTACCATGCCTTGACATGGATCAAAGACCTCGTAGTTCAGGTGGTCACTACGGCTTACCGCTGGACTGGAATGGGACCCGACGTGAATGAGCGACGGGTGGGCTTGAACCTCGTGGAGGCTTCCTACGTACCATGCCTTGACACGGATCAAAGACCTCGTAGTTCAAAAGGGGTTTGTCAGGGTCGGTGCTCACTCTAAGCCCATGTGAGTCATGCTCGGTGTGAGAAACAAGAGGTTGCATGGACCTGACGATCACGTCGCGAAGGGTGCGTCCGTGAGAAGCGAAGAGGGGCTTACGCGTTAGGCGGCCCATGGTGTTGGGACTTACTCCGGGATGAAGGTCCAGAGGGGGGGTGCCTCGTTCCCTATCACATCCTCCACTGACCTTGGTAGTGGGGAAGTACAGAGATGCACAGGTGCAATCATCCGTACCAAAGGTTAGGGGCTTACGCTCTGAGGCAGCCCTTCCCCTACGAACATACACCACTCCGACAAGGAGGATCTTATTCCATGTGCGGAAGAGTTCCATTCCCGTGGAGACGAGTTGTGTAAAGAATGTTCGAGCTGGGGGGACCCTTCGTGAGGGAGACGAGGTTGGGTCACAGTTTAACATCATGTGTTGAGGACGTAGTGCTTGGCAGTTTAACGTCCTACAGCTCGGAGGATGTGGGTTCACTCCACACCCCTAGGGCTTACATAACCGGTACCCTCTCGTCCTTGGGGAAGGGAAGGTTCCGGTAAGGCCATGGTAAAGGGGGGTAGTGGGGAGAACCATTGAGGGGTCCACGTTAGCGTGGCTATGCGAAGAAGCAATAGCCGTTAGCGTGCCTATGCGAAGAAGCATTATGCGAAGCAACGCTACGGGAGGTGTTGTCCATGGGACTTTGAAATCACATAGTGCAAACCTGGAGGGTCGCACGGAAAGAGGAATCGCTAAGCAGAGGAGTGTGCTTCGCGAAGTGGAGTGCCTTGGCCTTAGCATGGGGCATGGGTGTGAGTGGGAGGTGCTTTGCGAAGTAGAACAGTGTTCACAGAGCATTGCCTCGTGAAGAAGGTGTGGTTCGCGAAGCAGGGTCCTGCCAAGCAATGTGCTTCGCGAAGTGGAGCGATCCTGCCTTAGCATAGGGATGACTTGTATGGGTTGGGTGTTTCACGAAGAACAAGTGCTCCGCGGCTACCCGGGTTCCCTTGGGAATCCCCTTCCTTTGCGAATGCCCTTGAGCTTCGCGAAGGGAATCCCTCTCGGAAGAGGGGCTCAAAATGAGACAAAGCAGAGTCGTCTCGCGAAGTAGAAATACCTCGCGGAGCTCATGATTTCCGGGGCAAAACGTGCTTCGCGATTCGGGAGAGGAGAAGCCGAAAGGTCGGATTGTCCCTCCTCGGGACTCAGGGGGAGTCCAGTATTTATAGGGAAGGGGCGCCGCGAAGCAGGGCTCGCGCGCCGCCTTCGGGGCTTCGCGGCGGCTCGCGAACGTCAAACGGGTTCGCGGAGGATTACCGCATCCGGAGCTTCGCAGCGGCTCGCGAACGTCAAACAGGTTCGCGGAGGATTACCGCCTCCGGAGCTTCGCGGGGTCGCCATGGTTGGGGTGCTTCGCGGCGGGGCTTCGCGGCTGTGCTTCGCGGCTGTGCTTCGCGAGGCAGCGCACCAGCTGTCTTTTTTCGTTCCTTCCATTCGGGCCACATTTTTGGCGCCAACAATTACATATATAAATATATAACATATCACGTGTTGTTCCTCACTTTTACTCCATCACAGTGGTACACATATCAAGGGATTGTATAATAATGAATTTTAAAAAATCTATTTAATTTTGACATCACATGCCTTGTAGTTCTGACTACATGGAATGTACTATTGTTCATAGTCCCTCTGAAGTGCACACCCAGGGACATGGTGTGTAAATGTACTCCAGAAATCATTCGAGTACACGGCGTGTTCAGTGGGCCACACATCTTATAGTATCTGCATTACACAGTTTCTAGTCGGTCAAGCCGTGTATGGGGTACACTGTCTAACCCTAAACCAAAGGGACTATACTCTGTGTCTAGTGGACTACACAGTGTGTAATCTAGAAACTGCATGCCACCTATTCTTGGTGAACTCACCGAGTCATTTGAGACTTAGAAATACTAGAACACATGGCTTGGTTTGGAGAACCGGTTCGATGCATTGAATTTTGACTACACAACGTGTACTGCCAAATACACACCGTGTGTTCTGCTGTTTTATGACCATGAAGCTTTGGAACCTCTGGATGAGATTCTATATTTAATTTTTATCAAAATTAAAAGAAATTTCGTTTCTGTAAGGTGAACAGGAAACAAAAGAGGAGGAATAGATCTCATGATTAATTTTTGCAGAACGATTAACTAGAATTTAAACAAATAATTTGTTAAATTTTTAAATCATCAGCTAAATATTTAAATAATTATAAACTATTATATACCCCCCCCCCCCCCCCGATACCACTTGAATGATCCAGGTGCAGTGGAAGGGTGGTCGGGCCGATACCCAACATTAATTTTTTCCATGATCAATGATTATTCCAGGAACTATAAAATTATGAATTCCATTCTCCATGGAATAGAATCAATGGTTTAGATAAAGAAATAAGAGACCTGAAAACTTTAGATGGGATCTTTCACGTCATGATTATAATTAATTAAATTAATTTCATAAATAAAATAATACCCTGATCTTTGGTATTTTCTTCGTTGATGATGTTGATCATTCCAAATGACCTTTCCAGATTATCTCATAATTCTAGAAAGGTTCCAAACTAGAATCCCTCTAGCGGTGATCCACACATGCTCTGATGGCCTCGGATCGACACCAATTGTTCTACGACTGCTAGCACGGTGAAGAGAGTGTCTTGTGTCAGTCATTCTTGATTTATTTTTCTTCGTCCTTGGCGAACATCTCTCATTCTTGGTAGGGACAGGAAGAGGATTCGATGGAGAAATTGTTTATCTCAACAATTCTCAATTCACCAAGTGTGTAGTGTGTTCTCTAAGGCACAATAGACGTACTTGTCTATATAAATCCATGAAACTTTAGTTACAATATTTAAGTGATAAAAACTATTAAATACATTCATGAAATTAGAGAAAACCAATGCTCATAACAATACTACGACATTTTTTTATGGTTCACAAACTTGCAAAAAACAGAATTATGAATAAAATTCAATGTCAAAAAATAATATCAGCATCATGATTATTTTAAATTATTCCAACAATTAATTATTTACCGTCTTGAAAATAATAATTTTACTACCAAACCAGACATGGTCCTCTTGAACTCCACTTCCATTTATTGAACACCCGAATAAATAAATAAATAATTCATTCTCTAAAAGAAATATTTTATATACAAACTTGTAAATAAATGTCTATTAAATGTTCAATAAAATAAATAAATATATTATTTTAATTTATGAGATCATCTTAACTTGAATAAAATTCTTCCATGGGATTGATAATAATATTTATTTCATTAAATAAATTCAAATACATTTTAACCGATACCACAAAAACGCTTAGTGTGGGACCCTCTAGGTTTCTTTCTTGTTAAATTAAGTAGGATTGCCTAATTTCCAAGAGTACTGACTAGCAACGGGTCAAGGAACTCAAAACAAAAAGACCATATAGTTACAACAAACACATCCACAAATGATTGCTCATTGTGTAATATAATACCTTTGTCTCAATATCTTATCTAGCAGATTTCATGATAGTTTCATCAACCTTTATGCTTGATATATCATTCTTTGACATCCAAAAAATAAATTCATCCTTACAGCATGGCCATTGAATTCTGTGTGATGGTTGTACTTCAATCAAAGGGACAAGATATTAATTTCCATAAATGGAAGGGACAAATACATCCCCATATTATCCGTTAATAACATGAATCTTATGATGCACGCAACGTACCCTACTCCCCGCCAAATGTTTGTGTGATAATTTTTGTCAGTAAATCAAAGTGCATGAAATATGACATATTTTAATGATAATCATAATGTTTAAGGATCATTATACATCATCATAGATAGAAATATATGATGAAACCAAATCATGCAAAATTCCTACTGGCAAGACTATTATAATAATCTCCTATATTGAAGATTACTAAGTGAGAACTTCATGAGAGGAAGTCCCATCTGCTTACGAGTACTCGCACTTGATGGTATGCATGCTATGTGTCCCTTTATAGTATGTCATCCAACCGTAGAATTGTATTTAATATTATTATTATTGCATTTCAAAGTTCTCATCATAGAGTGGACTGCAATGACCCTATGAATGCAACAAATAGTACAAGACATTATTAAATCATCACAATACAGAACAACTAACAATATGAAATAAGAGGTTTAATATTTAAATACATTAAATATAAATGTAACAAAAGTAGAAACAGTTGGTTCTAGAAAAATAACTCCTACAAGGGCCTCTCAAACTAGTTTTTCCAATTAGCAAAATTTTCACACTGCTAGCCTATTTTGGTGGGATTTGGGTAGTTGTGGATTGATACCCATTGGGATGGGTTGTGAAATATATGGTTTGTTTTCCCCGTGTGAGTGATTCCTATGTGACATTTACAACACACCCTTGGAGGTTCATCTGAGTATATCTAAGACATATTGGGGCTTGAGGATACCACATGGATGAATTTATATGAATTGGAAAATATTAGAGTTTTTGTAACAATATTTGGTGTATCTGTAGGAGAAACTAGTGGACTATGATTCTGTAGGGTTTGTGCAACCTTTAAATTTTCTTGAGTGGAATTGGGTGGATATCTTGGGTAATTTCATTTCTGGGATACCTAGGCCCAAGGGTGATTATGATGTTGTTTTGGTGAAAATTTAATAATATATTAATTCAACACATTTTATTCTAATTTAAGAGTAAAACATCATGGATGTTTTATAAATATAGTATATGGATGAGGTGACAGGAATCTGTGGGGTACTGGGGACCGTCATCTCGTATCACAATCCTTGATCCACCTCACAATTCTATATAGGATTACACTATGCCATTAATTCCAGATATTCCATATCATTACTTTTTATTATTAGATGTATGGTCAAATAGATAATACCATCTAGATGCTATATGATATTTTTTGGGTTTCATTCTTGTATTTCAGTGTTTCATGGTTGAAACACTAACCCTTAATAGAGTTCCCCTAAAACAATCTACAACATATCTATTAGTATAATTCTATTTGAGGGTTTTTATTTATGGTTGTTTTTATCCTTATTATACTTGAATATGGTTATAGGCTCAACAATCCTTGGTCTTTATATGGTTTAGAGTAAGACAAAGAATATCTAGATGGTTCCGGAGTGGATGGATGTAGCGAAGGTCCTACAAGTGGATTATTCTACTCGTAGGATAATACTATTAATATATGTTGTTGGAGACCATGTATTATTGTTTATTTAAGATCAATCAGAAGAATTATGTTTCCAATTGATTAGGATTTCCCCTTGGGTTTTAAGTTCATTTGAGGTGTTGGGGGCCCATTGGTGTGGTGGCATATTGGATGGAACATCCACTATGGCTAAAATGGTATATACAATCTTCCATGTATCCTAGTTCCATTGGTATCTCCATTATTAATATAATTTCATTATCTAGTTAGATTTAGTTATAAAAGAAAATAAAATGTCATAGTGCAATCAGTCATGATAAGTTTTCATCAATTGATGTTGTTTCATGGTTGTGTCATGACCTGAGTTCATGTGTTATGGAGTAATAATTATTTGGAGGAGAGTATTTGGTTGTGTGGGATACCGATTCATTATTAATACCCTGATATGTATTGAATATTATTTTTTAGTTTTGTTTTTATTTTGTGATGTGGTTTATGATTTGTTAATGGATTATATCACTTGTTTTTTCCTCTTTCTATTAGAGTTTTGATTGTTGTGTCTGTTCTCTATGTAACATGAACTCTGGGAGTTATCACGGATGGTGTTTTTTCATACCACCCACTTACACCTCTTTGTTTTTGGGTTTGGTTTTTTTCATGATAATTTAAAACATTTAAGGGTTATATAAAGTAATAAAACAATTTTTTTATTGTTTTTTACTTTTTGTGGTTTTAGGATATACGATCATTAAGAAAAACTTTTTGGTGAATAATGTAGAATTGGAGATAAAATAGAAGCTAGAGGATGATATTTAGATATAGGGAATACAATTTAACATAATTTTCTCCATAGATTATAAATTGAGGTCTTGTTACATGGGGGATTGAGGTGAAGGGTTATCAGTGGCTCTTTGAATAATAGAATTGCTACAACAAGGAGGAAAACTATGGTGATAAATGGTTATTTAGTGGAGAAATAGAAGTTAATATGGTGAAAAATCACTAAGAGTATGTATTTGTAATCTCTATCAATTTGGTGGTATCTATGGAATTGTTTTTGGGATGAACCATAGCATTACCTTATGATTATTAGATCATGGTATGATCTAAATCATGGATCCAAGATGCTAGATAGACAAAAGGTAGTTGAGGACTAAACAAATATATTTAATTATAGTATTATATTAATTATTAATTATTATTTAATAGGTATGGGTTCCAATCCATGGTGTTTTAATTTATATATTAGGTAAAAATTGGAATTCCCCTTTAGGCCTCATCATTATTACATATTTCCTCTCATATTTTGTGTAACCCAGGTGTGACCTTGAGAGTACATTAACCACCTTTTCAATGTATTATTTCGGTCAAAATATATTTGTTCTTGGTGATATAAGTTGAGTTCCTCATCTTCTATACCTATGATACCCCTTTTTTCTTTAACCATAGAAGGTATTGGTTGTGGGGATGGATGGTTTGGGTGATGGTATTGTTGAAGGTTTATAGAGAACTTTGTTTTCAATATTTATGATAAATTATTGATGTGATCAGTGTTTTGAGATCATATATTTATTTCTTATCTCACTTGAAATGATTTTGAAATCTTTTATTATCAAAGGGGAAACTATTTCTCACCTTATTTTTGTGCATCTCTGAAATTAACAAGATTTTGATTCCCTTAGGTGGTTGGTGAGGAGTAACTAATGAATCCAATCAACTATAACTATTTAAATTTAGGGAGATGCTGTATTGACATGATGTTAACATTTTTTTCTATTTAAATTAATGTATCATTTTTGGAACATGATTTATAAGGTAATTACCATGTTCTGACTACTGTAAATTTTGAACAGATATTGTGAATGATTATTTTAACTAACCTTTCACAAAATGTTTAGCACTTATATATTTTCAATAAACTATATGTTTTTCCATATATATATTTTTTTTGATATCCATGCTAGATATAGTGAAACATTATTGAAACCCTCCTTGAATTTAATTTTAGTGACTTGTGGAAGAGGGGGTTTCTACATTGATGATTTCACCGTGTTTTATCCTCTCTGATGTGTGGATCTTATGAGCTTTCTAGATAGATGGTGGATACATTATTTTGATGGAATATTTTTCAAAAGTAGGGATTTGGTTGTATTTGAATGGGATATGTCGACGGACAACTTATGGTGGTATGTTTATAGATATTGACTTATGAAGGTTAAGTTGTTCTGATGACCTTTGGATGTGGTATGGAATCATTATCATGTGACATGTTTTCTGCTATATTGTTCATGTGTTTTAGTTTACAAGTATATATGGGAAGAGGTTAATAATGATAAAATGGTAATGGTGTGGTATGTAATCAAATTAGTGTGGGATGAAATTGAAATATGGAAATTGGTTAATTAATGAAATGGTAATAAATATATTGGAATAAAATGGTTAGTCGTTGAAATTAATTATGAGATCTACATGAGAGTGGGTTTTTTTTTTCAAATATGGGATCATGCAGTTGAATAAATAGAAATTTTTCAATGACTAATGAAACTAGAAATACTCAAATATAGTAATAAATAAGGGAACATAGAGAGATGTTGTGGTTTTCCATTATGGTGTGTTTCATTTAGTGTTGGTAGAAGTTTTTTGTGGATTTAATAGGGTTGAGTTAGTATTGTGGGTTATGAAATTATTATATTATATAATCCCTTAGGTCCTATATTATGTGATACTATATAATATTTATTTTTTCATGATATTTCTATATTTACGCCACCTATGGTAAGAATTTCATATCAATGCCCAAAATATTTATTGGGTAACTAGTGTATTCCCCACCCTTTGTTTAATAGTAATGATGATAGGTTTGTTAGTAAAGATCACATAAATTGATAGATTATTTTGTGCTAACACCTAATGATGATGTCTAATTTGGTGGTGATTCTTAATGATGATGACTCAATTGGTGGTAATACATATAGATGATGTATTAGTTGGTGGAGAACCCTAGTGGTGACCAATTTTATGTTGGTGGTAGTCCAGGATGATATAAGTTGTGTGGTTCATTAATCATTGGAGGAGGTAAAGGGTTTGATATCCTTTTTTTAATGATACCCTTCTATTTGGGGTATGAGCTGTATGAATTTTGATGATGTTATAGATGTATATGGTCTATGAGAAATGTATTTAGGGTGACATTAAGTGCAATCAATTTTATATCATCATCTATTATGATGTTTTATTTTTTTAGTGATCCTATGTGAGGGTGGGTTATCCATTCGACTTATTTTGGTTGTAGTTTATTATAATATTATTCACTAGAGAATTATTATGCTATTATCAATTTTTAAGATATAAATTTGTTATTATATATATATATATATATTTAGGCTTTTATAAGGGTTCCATAGACCATTAAAGACAGTACTAGCGTAGAGGTTGGACTTTCTTTGTAATGTATACCAAATGATTTCCCCTTGTGGTTTTATTTGGTGTTTTTATTTTTATCAGTTTAAATGAGTTTTGAGTGATGGTTGTTTTATATTTATTACATGTAACTCTTCTTTATTACCATCCTGGAATTGGTCTTTGGGGGTGACAATATTTATGGATAATTTAAATTGGATGAATTATTGGACCTTTCTCACTTAAACTCCACCTATTTTCAAATTCTGTATTGCTATTTTTAGGCATTATATGTCATCTCAACATTTCCTCCTCTGTTTGTTTTAAAATCAAATGAAAATAATGCCTATAATAGAAACCAAACTTGTCTCTTCTTTTGGTACAGTAATATAATTATTCTACAACAATATTCTTTAAATTTTTTTAAGTAGTTTATTCCATAAAATTTATTGACTAGTTAAAGTTATTTTCACATATATCATACTTTTTTAACAAATGTTTAATAAAAGAATAATATCTACATTTTTCAAAGATATATATTTTCAATTTCATTAAAAATTAGTTAAAATAATATTTTTATAATAATTACTAATTCACCAATATTTCTCACAATTATGACAACTATTAATTTTCAAAATTTCATTAAAATTATAGATGTTTTTTGAAAAAAAAAATTATAATAGAAATTTTCTTTGAAATATTTTAATAATAAATACATTATTATAGTGAAGGGGTTTCTTCATAATTTTAAATTAATATATCTAATTTAATTATAATTTAAATTATATTATATAAAATTATATTTTAATGTTTCTTAAGTATTAATATGGATATTCTAAAATTATTCAATACACTAATATTATTAGGGTGGATTAGTATTTTTTATTGGCTAGAGAAAATATTGATATCCCATATGCTAGATTGAAATATGTATAGTTATTAGTTACTAATAAATGTTGATTATTTATTTTTTAATCATTTCATTCACATGATTAATGAAATAGACATGTGTAGTTGATCAGTGGGATATGTTGGTGCCCCTTGATGCATCAATAAATCTCTTGAGAAAAACCATCCATGGAATTCGGTGTAAGCTTAAAAAATCAATTCATCTTGGCACAAATTATTGATGATAAGAAAGATCTATTAGAACAAGACCTTCATAGTTTATTTGATTTCCTAACAAGTCATTGAAAATATGTAATATTTTTTGACATAAGCAATTAGTGATACTATTAAGATGTCTGACATTATGAATTTATTTAAAATTAAATTTGTAATTATAATGATTAATCTTGTTTCTGTATAACCCATCGATATAGCTCTCTTTCATGATAAATTTTATATGTAATATTTTATTACCATTTATGAACGCAGTGTTACCTATTCCCTATTAAATTCATGATATATTCTCTTTTAGGGAACTCTTTATTGGTCATCTGATCATTCGTGATCATTTTCTTTCCTTTCACCGGGAAATCTGAAAACAATATTTTAATGTATTTTAGTTATTTTCTTGAAGGTATTTTAATGTTCTTAATGAATATTATGTTTTATTTTATGATTCAAATATAATGTGACAATAATATTTTTGTCAAGTATCCCAAGACCACTAAGTTACTCAATTATGTGTAATGTGATTTCTCATACTATGTTACTAATTTAAAAAATTAACCACTGATTCTAGGTTATTATAGTTTAGTTTTTCATAGTTGGAATCAAAGATATTTTAGTATAATTCTTGAGAAATAGATTTTTGAAAATTTTTTAAGATAAAAAATAAACTATAATAGAACCTTTATATATAAAAAATATCCTAGTATAATTAGAGTCGTAAAAATTATATTTTTGGTTTAACATTCCTAATGTTTCTATCCAATAAATTATATTCAATTGATTATAATTGGCACTAAATAATATAAAAATTGTATCAACAACCAAAACCTAATAGGGATTCCCTTAAATGAAAGTAATTGATTACACTGATGATGGTGCGGGAAATGAATGTTTTATAACAGTATTGAGGTTTGTAGCTCGGGATATAAGAAATAACTTTGTCTACATAAAGAAACATTTTGATCCAAAATATTATGAAATCATGTTGGAATATTTTAAATGAAAAAAAACTCTATCAATAAATGGGAATACCATACCATTAGAAGCTATGCATTTGGTTAATTCTGAAAATAAATTATTTCTTATTATAGGCTATAGTGAATAATAGATGGTTATCATGGAGGTTTCTTCCCCAAAGAGATATGTTGATTAGGGGTGGTCATTTAATCAAAACACTAAATAGGTAAAGGAAATTATTAATATGGGATGGAATGTATTTAAGGTAATTTGTATAGAAATATAAATTTTTCTTGAGTGGTGACATGATATGATGTATGAATTCCTTAATCAAAGATAAGAGGAAGTAGAGAATGATGTTGGGTATGATACAAATGTTACAAGAATGAAATTATATTCTCCATAATATATATTTACTCCAAAAAATATATATTACTTACTTATTTAATGGTATAAACCCTATCCATAAAATGTAATTAGTCTCCTAAACATTCATATTATATGAGGATATTTAATGGCGTGTAATAACTAAATAAGATTATTTCTCCATGTCTTATACATTTTAAATAAAAAATTAAACTATGTTGGTAGTTGAGAACAATTCAATGAGAAAGGTGGATAAGGGGAAAAATAAAAATTTCCCAATATATAATAATTAAAGGAATAAACTATAACAACCCAAAATTTCATCATATATATTTTTCAAATGAATTTTACTTATTCGATAGCTTATGATACACACAACATAATGGTTAAATGAATGAAGTTATTCAGTTGAATTATTAATATTTAATTTTTCTGTTATAGTATTTTCATTAGATTGGTTGACATGAATAATACTAACTAAATTTTTAAGAATGTATTGTTACACATCTATAAAATGAATTCATTTTTTATCAATTTAATATAAATAAAATAAAAAATTATTTGAAAGGGAAATAAATGTTTTTTCCTGAAAGTAATTTCTTTATATGTGCAAGGTGTTTTTATGTTAATAAATTAAATTAATCACTATTGGGGTATTTTTATAATGAAATTTATATTTTTTATTTTTTATTATTTTGTTTGCAATTAAACTAATTTTTAATGAATAAGATAAAAATATATATACAATTTAATGGAAAAAATATATGTTTCTAGAAATAGATTTCATCACATTTCACTTATTTTGAAATGAATTTTTTCAAAATTTTGAAATTGAATTTTGAATAATGGATTCCAAATTTGGAATCAGAAGGATAAATTTTTATAAATAGGTTAATTTTAGTTTTTGGTCATTTTGAATAGTAATTTGCATAATTTTTCTGTCACCTCGGTAATTGTAAAATATAAAAACAGGGTTAAAACTTTGGGATAAGGATTTAAAATTTACATAAAACATTAATTTTCCCTGTTAGTTGATTGTTCTTCCTCCATTTAATCCAAATTATTTAATAATGGTACGTTGGTGCCATATTTATTTGATTATAACAATAATATCAATTTCTAAAATGAGTAAATACAAAATATAACTCTCTTGGATTTAATATCTATATTTTTTCATTATTTTAAAAATTGTATAAGTTAGGCTATATATAAATATATGATATAAAAATTAATTTTGTCTATCATAGTAATTTATTTTATACTTTTTACTAATTTATTAATTACCATAAATGCATACCTATTATAGAAAAAATATTTATTCAAATCATAGAAAAAATAAATAAAATATAAATGAAATATTACAATTAATACAATTTGTAAAGATTTTATTTTAATGGTATTATTGATTAATATATCATATTTTAGTTATGTGAAGGTTTTATATTTTAATTCCCTTACACTCATGTTTTCATTAAATTAAAATTAAATGAATAGTGTTAAGAATGATGTTAATGATATTTTTTGAAAATTATATTATATAATTATATTTAAAAATACAAAATATCAAAATAGGATAAGGTGGAAAATATATGGTCTAAAATTTAATTCATTTTCCATTTTTTAAATAATTTCACCTTATAAAAAATATTTTTACCCTTTAATATTGAAATAGTTATTACCGCGGTTAATGTCAAAATTAATTAATGAAGGAATTAATGAAAAAGATATGGCTAAAATGAGACCAAAAAATATATAACTTTCATTAGTTAGTTATAGATAGACCTTATAATAGGGTTATTTTAAAAAAAATCCATTTGGATGTTTTTTTCTTTAGAATATCTAAATTATATTTTAATCTTTTTTTCAAACCAAGAGTACCGCTCCCCTCATTTTAAAAAGGGAACCTCTTCTTCTATCTCCCCACCTCTTTTTAAGTCTTATAGATCAGCCAATTTCTACCAAAACAACTTCCTATATTTCTTCACGACATCCTATATAATATAGTATTTCTAATAGACTATCCCTTTAAGGATTAAGGTTTAAGAAAAAAGAGTTCTCCTAACAAAGAGGTATAACTCTTAACTTACTTTTATCAATTTTATTTGATCACTAAAATCATCTAAATATATGGATTCTATTCTAAAATAAAATCATAAATATCTCCAATAAACATAATTTTTATTATTATGATATAATAATCATTATCGACCACAATTCTATTCTATAGAAAATGAAAACTTCGCTCATGAATATGTATAGATTACCATCTCTATGTGGAAGTGTAATTCATTTTTTATCACCTATTTACATGAATAAAATAATAATGGATTTAATAAAAATATATTTTAATTATAAAATTTTTATTCAATAAATTTATATTATTATTTACTTTTATTTAATTCAATCCATCAAAATATGGAAGCAACGTTCAAGCGTATATTCAACCTACCATCTCTATAAATAGTGTAATTCATTTTTCTATTTCAAATTTTATATGTATGAATCTAAATATATATATAATTAACATATTTGATATTCATTTTCTTTTTATGATTTTCGAGAGGAAGTAACAATGATATAATTATTTACATTGAGACTTCTGAACTGAATTGTGAATGAAAAATGAAGCAATTATCACCCAAAAAATTTATTTTAATAGATAATTATGAGGAAAGTTATGATATGATTTAAGAATAAAATAATAGAGGGTATTTTATATATGAATAAGACTTTATAATACACAGATAATGAATATATATTTGTGATAAATTATTTTTGAATGCATATAAAAAATAAAAGACTCGAGTTAAGTATTTTATGTTACAATCTCATTTTCGGTTAGAATTATTTATGATTAATGTTACAATGATGAAATATTCATTATCTAACTCTTAATTATTTCATGAATTCTCAAATAATATGTTTATTTATATAGATTATATTTTTAAATTTATTTTTCCACTATTTATGAAATCAAGAAAAAAATTAATTTGTTTAAATGAAATACAACTTCTTTTTTATATTCAGGTGAAAATCATTTTTCTTCAATTTCCTTATCTTTTAACATGATGTAAATAATGATTTTGTTAATTAATTATTTTTTAATTAAAATTTTTCTAGTATTAACTTTTTACAATTAAAATTAATCCTTTTTTCCTTTTTTGAATGAGGGAATTTTTTCCTTTTATGAAAATTGGTATAGGAATCATTATTTTAAAATACATGAAATGAAGAGAGTTTCATGCTGTCAGAACAACAAATATATTTTATGCTTATTTTATATTTTTTCAAGTTTCTCTTCAAATAGAATATTTTCAATTAGATTTGTTTATTTTATTTTAAAAAAATTATTTCAAAATAAAACACTATTTTTTTCAAGAAATATTATAGATGTCCTTTAAAGGTATTTTATCTATATTGAGACAATTTGAAGTTACATATGATTTATTGGGGCTCTAATACAATGATATAATCTACGTTAATTAATTGGATTCCTTGTGATGATGCTTATTCTTAAAAAAAATTATTTTTAATGGGTTGATTATGTTATGAAGAAACATTTATGAAACCTGTTTCTTTTCCACGTGATATGCAATAATGCTATGATTAAATTTTTATAAAACCCATTTTATTTCCTCTATGTTGAATTGTTTAGGAATTTTTTGAAAAAATATGAATTATATTCATTATATGATGGGGGAAAATATGATTATATTGTCCTACAATGTATTGGGTAATGATGTATATCTCATTAGATAACAAGTATTGTAATGTGGAGTTATCCTAGTTCAGTAAAGTACTCTATCCAATTTGTTCTCTAGAGAGTAAAACATTATTGAGGATATGATGATATAGGGACTAATACTAAAATTATATTATATTCTTGAATGTGATCCTTGAATACTATGGAAATTATTTTTCTATACATATGTGTATTCCAAAACTTATGTCATATAAAAATTTTATTATTGCATGGATCATGTTCTTTGAGTCTGGTATGATTCATTTATTATAAAATCACATTAATTATTCCATGAATCATGATTAAGATATTTTATATGAAATATATCATTTTAAATTATTAAACTCATTTTTTTATAACCATACAATAATGTTATGATTAGGTGATCACTAATATATCAATCGTTTACCCTTACTGAGCAAATGAGATCACTCGTTATTATGTTTTCCTCCACTAGTTCTTGAATAATTTTTTTCATATTTATATATATATTAAGGGTGAAGTTTTTGAATAATGTTGTGGTTGATGATATTGATATTATACGAACAAGTTTTCAATGTATCCATGTTTTAAAAGTCACTATACCTCTGTGGTTTTTTAGCGTGTTTTTATGTTATGTAATGAATTTTCATATAATAAGATGTAATATATATGTATGAAATTTATGGGCCTCTATATCTGTAATAATATAATGGTTTAGTTACCATTGTAAACTATGATGAGAACATTTTAGAGGGAACCCTTAGAATAATTCTATTTAGTAGAGAACATTCTATGTTATGGTAACGAAAATGGTGATGTGTTAATTCAGTAACATCCATCACTAGATAGTACAAGTGGACACAGTTTTGGAATAAATGAATATCGGGATAATAAAACTAGCAAATTTTGTTCAATAACATATTTATCATTATTCTGTTGCTGGGTGAGTGTGACCTTACTATGCAACTAGTTTTACACTCCCAGGGGATATGATTGGGGTAATTGAAATTTTCATTAAGAATTATTTAAAAGAATTTATATCAATGATGAAAATGAATGACCAATGTAAACCCTAAGGTGTTAATGATTTAAAAGGATACTTTATTTAGAAATACATTAAAAATTCAGGATTATGATGTATCCCAATGGGATTATTTTTTCTCACACTAGGATTTTTTGTTCTCGTCAATGGATGGAACCTAAAGAAACCATGTTATTGTTGAATATGAAATACAATATAATGAGCTTACTCCTGGAAAACAAAATATTATGGTATATGGAATCAAATATATCATTTCTTTAATTATGCATGTTTGTAGGCTATGAATCATGCCGAGATTATAAATGAGATATGGAGTGAACTACATTCTATTGAGATCTTCAAAAGGAAACATCCACATTCTTTCAGTGAGTATGTTGATCCACTAGTTTCCTAGAAATAATTTAATACCACTAAAACTATATTTTATTATCTACAATGACAAAAACATGAAAAATTTATTTTGTATGTTTATCATCTAGAAGTAGAATTAGATTAATCATGTTATCTTTTAAAGAAAACTTGAAAACTATTCAAAATTGACTCCATATAGTGGTTTGACATTACAATATTGTACTTAAATAGGTAATTTCATTTTATTCTTCATAAAAAAGTGGAGATTAAATTTTTTTGAGCTAAATGAGAATAATTATGAATCCCTTAGTAACAAGGAGGAAAAATTTTCAAGACATTCAATTTACAATTATAGTATTATAATCCAATATGAATGTAAGATTGATCAATTTTCTAGTGGCTTAAAAAACATTTCTTGAGGGAATCAGTAATAAGATACTTTAGTAGATATAATGAAATCATTTCATGTGTTTTTAATGTATACATAGAGACTGGTGTTACCAATCAATATCATGTTTTAGATAATAAAATAAAGATTAAATTCAAAAGATATTCCAAAACCCATATAGTTAAGATGATGATCATTCATTTGTTTTTGAAGAGTGGAAGGAAACATAGAAGAAATTATCTTAAGGGAACTAGAAATGTTTTTCATATTGATAGAATGGTCATGGTGAAATTTAGAAATGGAGGGACTAAAAGTAAAGGATATCTAATTATAGAGGGAAAGTACCATAAAAAACACCACATAGATAAGAGTGTTTCAAATTGAAGGAATATTGAAATTAAACTCACCAATGATAAAACATGAATGATAATAAAGATGATTGACATCAATAACCACTTAAGACCAATGGTAAATATAAATATTATACGATCACGTCTACTAATGTGGAGTATGATAACACAATAAGGAATGTTTTACATACCATTCACTATAGAACTAATAATGTTTTATTTTTTTATGAATCAACCCATAATTTTATATATGTATAATTTTTATGGGTATGAAATTACCAACTCAATGAATCATTTTTGAATTAGTAGTGATAGGCCACAAGTGTATGACGGTCACATGTTATGTATATTATTCTTCTATAAATGATGTTTGTTTGAAATTACTTCTTATAAATGATGTTGTTATCACTCTAGTTGAATTCAATGTTATTTTGGGAATATATAATATTTCCTTATATAAATCCCACATCAATTACCAAGGAAATTCACATTGTATATTTTCAACCAACCATTGATTTTATATCAATTCAATGATAAATAAATACTTCCAGTTGAAATTTCACCCATTATATGAGACTTGATTAGAATTTAAAATAGTTTTTTATGTAATCTGGTTGGGTAGAAACTCAAAATAATATATATTACTAGTTTTTGAGAGGTTTTTGAAAATTTCTAAAGGATTTTTCCAGTGTTTCCCCAAGTCATGATGTTGATTTTTAAATAAAACTCCTACATAGTTCTAATTCTATTTTAAAGAATCTATATAAAGTAAACATGATTATGTAACATTAATTAAAGAAGAATGTGTAGGAGATTAATGGAAGGGGATTCATCCAGAAAAGGGAGTCCCCTTTGGGTTCACAAATTCTTTTTCTTAAAAAGAAGGATGGATTGATGCGAATCTATATTTATTATTGATAACTTAACAAGATCACAATCAAGAACAAGTATCATCTTCCATATATTGATGAATTTGTTTATAAACAACATGAAACACAATACATTTCAAAGATATAAATTCATTATGGATATCAAAAATTGAGGTTCAATAAGAATGATTTACTCAAGAAAAATGTTTATATAATGTATTGAAAATATAAATTTATAGTGATTTCATTTTTCCTAAAAATTCTACAATCATTATCAATTTATTGAATTTTTTTTGAGATTACATTAATCAGTTTATTGTAGTACTTATAGATGATGTATTTATATTTTTAATGATCAAGTAATAACATAAAGATCAATTATGGATTATAATTATGACATTAAAGAAGGTGGATTTATATTAAAAACCATAATTTTGAATTTTTGCTGATGAATGTTTAATTTTTGGGTCATAAAATCTCAGTCAAATGTACTTATATGGATCCATCATAGATGGAGGTTATTGAAGGAAGGACCAAACTAAACCAGTGTGTGTGATCCATAATTTTCAATTATTTGATATATATTATCAGTTATTTTTGCATAATTTCTCCTGAATTTCCAATCCAATCACAAATATAACTTGGAAGTCCACTAAGTTCCTTTAGAAAGATGAATCTGAAGAATGATTCATGGAACTCAATAGATCATTAGTCGTCATAGTTTTGTTTTCACTACCCTGTAGTAGAGTAGGGATTTTAATCTATTGTAATTCATAAATTAAGGTAATGGAATGTTTCATCATGTATAATGATATGGTTATGTCTTATGACTCATAATAATTGATGGTTTTGTGAAAAATAACAGAACTAATGATTTTGAGTTTGCTACCGTTATTCTTTCATCAATTATGTGGTGGTATTATCTTTATGGGGAAAACATTGACATATATACTGATTATTAAATTTTAAATTATATATTAACTTAACAGGTTTTAATATTAACTAGAGAAGAAACATATAATTGATTAAATATTATGAATGAACAAAACATTACCACACTGGTAAAAATAACAACGTGGAAAATGATTTGAGTTGAATGGGTCATGTTATATTTTATAGGAGGAGGATATAAAAAGATCCTATATTTCAGTATCTTCCACAGATACATGTAGAGATCTTGATGGAATAGAAGAAATATTATTGAACTAAAATGTGTGTCGTACCATATATCCATGTAAAGATTAAAGATATGTAGAATGAAAGTGTGGGGATATAGAATTAAGTGATAATTGTTATTGAGTTTGAAATTTATTATAATGGAATAATAAGGTTAAAGAACCATGTATGTGTTCCATCAATACAATATTTGATGAAGGTGATATTGAATGAGGTTCATATTTAAACATTCTATTTTCATCTTGGATGTGTGGAGATGTATAGTGATCCAAAAGAGTATTTCTGGTGTGACAACATGAATTGAGATATTGTGGAGTATGTATCTTTATGCTTGATATGTTATTATGTTTAGTCTAAAAAATAGATTTCTTAGGGGATGTTACAACCATTACCTTTACCGTAATAGAAATGGGAAGACATCACAAATCGATTTTTCATCAAAATCAAAAAAATATCAAATGGTCGTCAAGTAATTTGGGTTATAGTTTATCACCTTATGAATTCATTTCACTTATTTTATATAATATTTGATTTCTATATTGATAATCATTAATCAATATACATTATGTGTTTCCAACAAGCTTATACCCAAGTGGTACAGGCTCATTCATGGCATCCAAAAGACCCAGGATGAAATCCGAGTAGGGATGAATGTCCAGGGTACTGTATTAGGGCACTGTTGAAGTAATGTAGTATTGGAGTGGGCATTGTAGTTGGGACTGTAGTAGTAGTCTCATTGTAGCAGCACATGTACTATAGAAGTATTGTTTACCGAGGGGCCCTTTGGTTCAAAACATGGTCTTTAAAGCCTTATATTCTGGCCACTTGGCCTTGGGCCTTTGGGCTATGTAATGGGTCTCCCTCTACCTAGTCATAAAAGAGGTCTTCACTTTAATAATAAAATTAAGATTCGGCCCCAAACATCAGAAAAATACATTAAGTGATAATGTTTTATGGGGAATTATATTCTATTCAATCTGATCGGGATATGAGGTTTGCCTCGATATTATGGAGAAGTCTTAAGTAATATTTGGATGTAGAGTTGGGTTTTATTACTAAATAGATTCCTCAAACAGGTGATCAGTTTAATTGAACCATTAATACCCTATAGGATATTCTTATCTCATGTTCTATGGATTTTAATAGTGATTGGGATCTAACCCTTCTTCTATTCGAGGTTCATTACAATAATATCTTCTATACAAGAATTCATATGGCTTCTTATGAATCCTAGTATAGAATGCTCAGTAAAACTCCAATGTTCTAAAATGAATTTAGAGAAATAAAGATTTTTGGAAAATATCAAGATAAGGAAATGGAAAAGAAATGTAGTTCCATTAAGAAACACATTAAGGATTCAAAGAATTGATAGAAATGTTATTCTAATAATCATCCATGATATCTAGAATTTAATATCACTAAGGAAGGAATTCCTATGAATTTTTGTATAGAAAAATACAAGGATATTACAAAATAAAGGAATGTTTACCCATAGTTATATTGGATCCTTTGAGATTATTGATCAAATATGTAATGTATCTTATCACTCAGTGCTTCCACCAGACCTCTTTTAAGTTTACAATGTGTTTCATGTATTTATCATGATGAAGTGTATACCTGATCCTTCATATTTACAGAAATAAATAGTTGTAAAACTAGAGAATGATCATTAATTTGATGAAAAAACATTTCAAATCTTATATTGTAGAGATAAAGTGTTATGGAATAAGATTGGGCACATGGTTAATATTATTTATTTGAATCTGAAATGAGAAGAATCTACATGAGATCCTAAGGTTGTGATGAAATAGATATATCCACATTTTTTAATGATGAAACATAAATTTTATATTTAAATTAATTTTACTTGGTTATAATGTAATAACCTAAGATTTTATGATATATAAATTTTTCAAATAAATTTTATTTCATCGATAGACTGAAAAACACATAACATTATGTTTAATCAAACAAAAATATATTATTGAAATATAATAATTTATGGAAATTGTAACCTCCTCATAATTGGATTGGTGGGTATGAATAGAAATAACTTAATTTTTAAAATTTAAGGGATTACGCAAGTACAAAATGAATTTAGAGGTTATTAATTTATTAGAATGGAAAATAAAACTCATTTCAAAGTAAAATGTATCTTTTTTCTAGAAGAAAATATTTTTAATGAGAAAAATTATTTTTATCTCAAAAAATGGAATCACTATTTTGAATAGTTGGAATAAAATTTATATATTAAATATTCTATAAAATGTTTTAAAATTAATTTAATGTTTTTCTAACAATGAGATAAGAATATATATTCATATTTATGCTTCAAATATTTTTTTCTAAAAAATGGCCTTCATCGTATTTTAGATAACATTTTAAAATGATTTTCAAAAAAATATATAGAGAGTGACTCTGAAATAATGGATTGAATATTTGGAATTATGAGGATCAAAATTGTTAAATAGGTAACGTTTTCTGTCATTAAAAATAGTAACTTTAGTAAATTGATTTTGAATTGAATAACTATGAATCGAGTGAAATTAGGATAATACTTTGGGATAAAGCATTAAAATGTCTCTATCACATTCCATTTTCACATTGAATTAGAAGTGTATAGACATTCCATCTATGTCTTGAATGTATGGTCACTTGGTTAGATATTGTTTTTTATTATATACTTTACATTTATTTAGGAAATGAATAATTAATAGATGTAACTTTGTTGAAATTAATATCTCTATAATTTTTTCATAATGATAAAAATAGGATAATAAAAATTATAAATATTTATTTTAAAGATAAATAATTTTTTTACCACTGAAATTTATTTATAATTTTTTATACTTGAATAATAACTTTAAATACTTACGTGACCCCATCACAATATTAATTAAATTACTAGAAAAATAAAATAAATGATTTCAAATATAATAAAAGTAATAAATTTTTACTAAATGATTTTATCACATGAATTTAATTGACTAATATAAAATATCACCATTGCGTGGAACTTTTATATTCAAATTCCATTACTATATTTTTTTTCTCAAAATTATAATTAAATAAAAAGTGTCAAAAATAAATTTATAGATTTTTTGGAATTTTATATGAAATTAAATTATCTAAAAATAATAAGAATTTCAATGAATGAAAATTTGGAAAATATATTTTCTAAAATTTCATTTCACTATCTTCTATCAGAAAATTATTTTCTTATATATAAAATCATAACCCTTTAATATTTAAAATGTCATTAGCGCTGTTAAGGTTTAAATTGGTTCACCAAGGGGTAAATAAAAATTATTAGGTTTAAAATGCTACAAATTATAATCTAAATATAATAGGTTGATGATATTTCGTCCTAAGACTCATTTCTCTTGGATATATGTTAATTTTGATTCATTTTTCTTCAGAATGCCTCAATTATAATATAATACTTCTTATAATTTCAAGAGTTCCCATCCAATAACATAGAATGGGAACCTATAATTCTCTTTTTATCACATATTTTAAGCCTTATAACTCATCCAATACCAACCATAATACCTTAATGTTTTCTAACACTACATCCTATAGCTACTAGACATTCCTAAATAGCATTCCTTCATGGATTATTATGTAATCCAAAGGTGGTATAACAATAAAGGGGTGTAACTCATAACCGAGATTTTTAAGTTTATTTCTTCATAATCCAACTCAAAATCATTTTAATCTGTTATAAAATAATTAATTTAGTATCTTCAATATGCATAATTGTTATTATTAGGATGTAACAATCACTAACCACCTTTATTCCATCCTATGGAAAAACGAAACATCCCTCGTGGGTTTAAACAGGTTACCATCCCCATGTAGTGGCGTAATTCATTTTTCATCACCTCATTACATTGATGGTATAAATCTAGATTTATTAAATATATATTTTATTTATGATATTATTAGGTTTATTTAAATTTGAATTATTACTTTCATTTCTATTTTTCATTCTGTAAAAAATGGAAACATCTTTCATGCGTAAGAATGACCCACCGTCTCAATGAACAATGCACTTCATTTGTTCATCTAAATATTTTAGGGATGAATCTATATATACAGATAAAGAATATATAATATTTTAATATCTTGGAAAAAAATTTGGGGATAATAGAATCATGATCATAGTAAAAAGATTAGGACATCCGAATCGAAACAAGCATGATAAATGAAGCATTATCATGAGAAACAATATTTTAAGAAATAATTATTAATAAATAAGTGGAAAGAATTTATAAGAATATAATATGTGGAATAGTAGATACTATTATGATTCTATAATATATATATATATATATAATTTTTATTTAAATTACATGATTTCAGAATGTTCATGAAGAAAGGCCATACTTGATGTAAGGGTATTATGATACAATCTCATTATTTAACGGGATTATTTATTATTATGTTTCCAGTGATAATCCTTTATAATACACAACTCAAAAATGTCATGAAATTTCGTATTTTATAGTTAGATATGAATAATATATGTTTCACTTTTATTTTTTTAACTTTATGCACTCAAAATTCCAAAATAATGTTTTAGTAAAAAATCATCTTCTCTAATCTGTTCATTTTGATATTATAATTTTTTTTTCTAGGAAAATGTTATATAAAAATAATTTCAATAATTTGTTTTTCTACTATTGTTTTATAAAGTCATTTTTACCTATTATTTACTTCTCAAAAATGGTTTATAAGGAATAATCCTTTTAGTTTTCATATGAGGTTCTTTTTAATTTTTACTAAATAATATGAAAGGAATATTTATTTTAAGAACACAACATGAAAATAAAAAACCATTTTTATTAACAATCGATTATTTGAATCATCTATTACATGTTTTGAATGATATTTTTAAAGAAAAAATTTAATTAAAATATTTTGAATTTTATAGATATTAAAGATGTGATATAATTATAAAAGTGGTATTTTATTGATGAAATATTCTAGATATATTTTTAGGTATTTTGATCTAAGATGAAACAGTTTAATATTAATTATAATTTTCTAGGGATATGATCCAATAATACCATCCACTTTTAATATTCATATTTTCATGATGAAAATTGTTTAATAATGATTTAATGAAACATGTTTTTCACACAGGTTAATTATGCATTGATTAAACCTTTTTAAAACACAAATCTCTTCAATGGGATTTGATATGATTCTATAAAGAAATGATTATAAAACCCATTTCCTTTCTATATGTTATTATCTAATTAATGATTTATTATTTTTTATTGTCACACATGTGTATGCTTTTTTTTATTTTGTATATATGGGTTAAGATTTATATATCCCTCCAATGCATTGGGTAATGATAGATATCTCATGAGATAAAAAGGACTGGAATGGGGAGTGAACTCTATTGAGTAAGGGACTTAATATATAATGATAGTCCTGGGAGTGAACCTTGAATAATGTTATAATAGTTTTGAGAGTGAACATAGTCCACTAAGATTGTCTTCGTATTGAGCATTCACCACTAATGTAATGATTTACAAGAACCATCTATATGCCACTGACTTTTTAATTATGACAATTTCATTCTCTCATGAATCATTCCCATTGAAGCTTTTATGATTCAAGTCTTACAAACTACCAAGATTAATTCCATGACTCAAGATTATGATCTATGATATATAGGGTTTGGTTTTCAAATTTTAAGTTAATGATACTATACGACTATGCTCGTATTATGCTTATGTTATCATTGAAATCTCCCATGTTTTCCTATACTGATAATTTTAGATCAGACATACTTCTTTCCCATTCCCTAGAATATTAATGATTATTTTATGTATGATATTTATAAGAAGGATGAAATTTGTAATGAATTTAGTTGGATAAGATGTAGATCTTATAGTTATTTTTTATATAATAATGTTTCTAAATATAGTATAACAATAAAATTCAAGATGTGATTATTTTTTAACACCATGAATATTCATATAACAAGATATAATATCTATTTTTGAAACTATGGGTTTCAATAGACGCACCTTTTTATATACTTGAATAGAATGAGTATTTTTATAACGTGTGGAGAAAAATGCCATTAATCTTGTGGGTATAAAAATGAACAATCCAATTTTAGATGATTCAACTAAATAGAGATATAGAATTATTCAAATATAATCCCAATACATTCAAGTAATTTACCCTAGAAGATACTGTGGGAGATAGTCCATGATTATTTTATTATTATAGCTGCAATTAAAGTTCCAAAAAATATTTGGTCGGTACATTGACCATGTATTCGATTCTAGAAAATTAATTATTTTATTACAGATCTATACGCTATTTTTTCTTCTATGATTTTAGGAATATTAATTTATATACTAAACCACTAAGCCATTATTTTTTAATTAAAATTATTAGTTGGAATCTTATATGAACAAATGTACATATGGAAGTCTTTATTAATATTCATAGATATTATCTAATTTCATACTTGATTTTATTACTTATAGTTGAAATTGATATAATCAAGGATATGGATTGGATTTCAATGTGTAATGATAGAATTTATTACTCAGAGAAATATATTACTATTTTAAAAGGGGATATATAATCCCTTATTATAACGGATAAACTTCATTATTTGAGACTTTTCAACATCCACTTATAGCATCCCACCTTAATGAAATTCTTAGAGAAGAAGGGGAGAAAACAAAATATATATATATGGGAATAAAATATAATTATTGGAGGATATACCAATTATTTTTAAAAAAATTAGTGTGTTTCCATTTAAATAACCATGGAAAATATAATCCAATAATGTAAATAATAAATACCTTTATCTATACATTGATGAATTCATTCCTCAACTTGAGGAATCTCAATATTTTTCAAGGATTGATCTTCTCTTTGGATATAGTCATTTAATGGTGAAAAGAAATGATATACCAATGATGATATTTCTATAGGGTAGCAAAAAATTAGGATATGGTAATTCCCTTGGATTAACTAACTCATTCTATGTGCTTATGGATATGAGGAATATACTATTCAAACATTACCTCGAAAAAAATTAGTTTTATTTTTAATGATATATTGATATACTGTAGAAGATATAAAAATAATGGGAATAATTTATCTATCATTCTCATGAATCTATAATAAAAGGAATTATATGAGAAATTCAATATGTTTGAATTTTGGTTCCAAGAATAGTATTTTATCTTTATTGTATCTAATTATGGATTATATGTTGATAATATAAGGAAAATGAAAGTCAAATAATGAACCATAATAAAAAATATGAAATATATATATATATATTATTCACAGGTTAATATTTTCAGTTTGTTAATGTTTTTCAAAAAATAGATATCTGGTTAACCATGTTTACACATAAATGGGTTGCATTCACATGGTCGAAGGAATACGATGATTTGTTAGGAACGAAAGTTGAAATTGGTTAACTTACTATTATTGAGTTTACAATTTGGGATTGAAATATTTTTATATTTGTGGATGCATTAAAAAGGGTATTTTTTCCCTTTATTTTTAATGATAGATTGGTTTCCTATGAATAGAGCTAAATAAGGATCCATGAACAGAACTATTAAAATCATTTGATTCATATAGAAGCTATAATATTCTTCATGAATATATGGAGAAATTATATCTATTTAAAAAAATTTGATATATATATACCAATACTTTTTTTTAATTTCATATTCTCCCAGAAAGATATCAACTTGAGACAAAGGTCTTGGATAAATCTACTTAAAACATTGAATGTTTGATTTATGACCAACCTAGGAAAAAATTATATGATCAATGTTGTTGTTTTTATGTAGAACTATAGTGCTCTCAAAATGATAAGAAAAGACATGAAATCTATATTCAAGAATTTTGTATTGTTGCATATCTAAATAATTATGGAATGGATGACATCATTTCTTTTTCATGTAATTTGCAAAATGTTTTTGTAGTAGAAGATAAAAAATATAAATAAGGTGATCAGGGTTTTCATAAAAATATTAATGGTCAAAATGATGAAATATTATCAAACATAATTTATGAATATGATGTGATGAATTATAGAATAAATTTTTTTATATTCTATACCTTTGATGAATAAGGAATTATTATAAGAAAATAATTTTTAGTTGGATTTTCATAAGTGATAGACTGAAGAATATATTTCTATATTCATGGTGTGCTGGTAGGTAAATTCTAAAAGACAAAATCCAAAGGGAGTAATGTATTCTATCCCTGTACAAATATGAACGTGGACTAATATCATAATTGAATTTTTCCACTAGATTTATGAATAATCCTAGAAGGAATGAGGAAATACTTGTCTTTGTTGATTTCGTTAACAATTATACACATTTCACAGCTATAATGGAGGATAAACCCATTGAGGACACTGTTAAAATTTAAATGAATTCTATTTTGAAACATTATGTTGAACCTATATTAATTTCATCTAATAATAATATTTTTATCATATACAAATTTTATAGGAGCCTTTAAAATCATTCCATCACAAAAAAACATTTGATCCCCACTTATCACCCTAAAACAGATTAGAATACTAGATATAATATTTAAACATTTATTTGATAGTCTAAGATAATTCTTACTTTATGTTATGTTGGAGATGTATTTCCTTATGTTTGATTTTCATAAAATAATTTCTTCCATTAGTGTATTTTGTTAGTACATTATAACCAGTTATATATAAAGAGATATCATACTTCAACATGTTGGGATGTGTTAAGTAAAATGAATCTAGTAGGCCCAAAACCTGTTGAGCAGACAAATGTGAAATTGTGTGTTACTCGGGATCAAATCATGGTTTCTCGAAGCATATACAAAGGCTATAATTATAATCCAAGGAATGAACATGAATTTAAATTAAGGTATCATGTCTTTCATAAGGTGTTTACATGGAAGGGATTTATAGGATTGGGGAAAAACATGATGTTGATTCCTATGTACATTAAATGTTTTTTAATTTTTATAGATAATTTTAGTTGTGTCTTATAATTTTTCAATGACATTAATCATATATAAATTTCGAAAAATATTTAATATTTTATTGATGAGTAAATTAATTCCAAACTCGATGAATATACACACTAATGAGGAAATAGAATAGGAACATGACATATCTTATTATGAATTTCCTTTACAAATTCATTACATTAGAGAGCATGTTTTGTATAATTGGAAATATTGGAAAGTGAAAATACTTTGTAGGAGTCACAAGATTGTGCAGGAATCATGGGATAGAAATAAATAAATGATTAACAATTACACATATTTTTATATGAACTATAATATATGATACTTTTCAAGGATGAAATGATATTAGTTTATTGGTGGTACAATTACATTAAAACACACTCATACACATACCTCATACACAGGTTGGAATGAAATTACATAGCCCCCTAAGAGGATATCTTACACCTAAAGATATTTATTTTGATATGAACCATAGGTTCCCTGGTAATGAATCACAATACATGGACCAAAGGCCCAATAACTAGACTAAAGTCCCTATGTAGCTTCATGACTGTATCATCGTACATGTATCACCAGTGCAATGTCATTCCTATGTCCCTATCTACATCTGTCATGTCTACACCACCACTTGCATACGCCATCGTTAGCATCACCACCTACATTGTACTATAATATTACCTTCACCCATTAGGTATTGAACCCAGTACCTCCAAGATGTGCAGTCCAGTAGTGGTGTACCACTCATCCAGGACACTAGACACTATGGGGGTATAATATAATACCTCATCTTCTACTATAGTTGGTATAGAGTACATCTTATAACTATAACATTAAACATTTTAACATTGTAAAATATATATTGATTTTTTCATGGATTTATATAAAAATATTATTACTAATTTACAGGATGATTGGACTAAATGGATATATGTTTTCGATTCATCGTATTCAAAATATCTGAGGTTTATTTTTTTTCCAAAAAATGTGATTTTAGGTGCATAGTAAACAATACAGTTTTCATAAATATCATCACATTTATGACATCATTATGATATCTGAATGACAGGAATGTTTTTTAATCAGTTATATATATATAAATATATATTTAAAATTTATCATGTTTAATTTTAAAGTATAATGTTGAATTTATAAACCAATGATTACCATTTCAAAACCTCTGTGACGTATTATTCTAATAAATGAATTATGATTTATATTTTTTATTATTTAATCATTTTAAAGTCTACATTTAGATTTTTATTTATTTTGATTTTTAATGACAATAATTATTTTAATCATAAGAAATTAAATTTCTTGGGGATTAATTATATGCAATGGTTTGGTGTTAATTCATTTTAACCTTAAACTGGCCAGTTTTTGGAAATCCCGTTCTCATTTTATTTTCCAACATATATTAAAATAAAATATTACAAGATATTGAAATTTAATCACTCTAAATGTATTATATATTTTAAATCATTAAATTTAAATTGTATAATAAGATCCAAGACATTTTTTCCATAATGAATCGTTACTATGTTAAATGTTTTTCACAACAATAATGGTTAAAATTGTTAATAATAGGGTTAAACAAAGAGGTGTTTATTCAAATGTCATTTAAAATTTTATAACCTAAACTGTATTATTTAATTTAGTACCTAAAATATCTAATAAATGAAAAATTTTCAATATATCTCCACATACCCATGAAAATATCTTTATATTATTTAAATAAATCAACCATTTAAAAAGGATCCACCTCTCTAACTGATAAAAGATAATCTCATCTTCTCAGTTATCAAAAACCATTGAGAACATTATATTGATACCAATCTAAATATTCCACTTCCCAAATCTCCGACTCATTTCCTAGAGGTCAGTTTATCTTGTAATTACAACCCCAAGAAGGCCTATTGTGTATTCCAAAGGAGGATATCCAAGGAGGAGGTAAAAGTATTAATTAAGTCCTTTCCAATTTATATCTTCTTATAACTCCTGAAAATATTTTATAACCATACTAATATAGTGATATTAATTAATTTATTCTTTTTAAAAGTTATAATTTTGATACTAAAACCATTTTTATTTATCTATTCCATCATATGGAAAATAGAAACATCGCTCATGCGTACGTGCAGACTACCACCTCCATGGAGTGATTAATTTCATTTATCATCACCAAATTTAATGGATAGTTATATTGATATATTTAATAAATATATATTACATTATTATAAATTTTTAGGGAAAATATGTTATCTAATTTCCTTCCATATCATCAGTTATAAAATAGAAACATCGCTCATGTGTACGTGCAGACCACCGTGTCCATAAATTAATATATTTTATTTTTTTCATGACTGAAATATATGGTTTCTTGTAATAGTTTATGTAATGGATAAAATAAATAATTAAGATATTTTTTTTATTGTTTTCATAATTCATCCATGAATCCTTTGGCCACAGTAATCCAACAGAAATTGTTTCATATAATTTGAAATAAATTCCCTCAAAATGATCGATGTAGTATTAACCAGTTTGGAAACAAAATAATAAATGTTAATAAATAAAATAAAATAGCTAATAATAATTGAATGAACATAAAAAAATTATTTATAAAAATATTTAAAATATTGTTTTATCCTAGAGGGTAGAATTCATGCAATGCGAGTCGAGATATGATATAAGGGTTTCTTTTCCAATCTCATTTTATTGTAGTTCTTTATGATTAAATTTCCCCATGGATAGTTATATGACATTTCACTCTTAAACAAGAACTATTTTAACATTATATAGTTATTATTGGTGTTTAAAATTATTCTCACTATTTTCTACCACATTGGTTTGAAAATCAACCAAAAATCATAAAAGATAAACCAAACATATCCACTCTTTCCAGAAGGAAATTTTTTTCCTTCATATCCATGTCGTATAAATTTGATTAAAAATTTTATTCTATAAAATAAAATTATCATAATGTTATTTTCATCTACCATTGAAATTGTTTAATATACTTTAAGAATTTAACCGTTTAATATTTTCTTTACACATAAATTTTAAATTTAGTTATATAGGTGTGAACAATTTTTTGTATAAAAATAACTGGCCACATAACCTCCTTTTATAGCCACCATGATATTTATACATTGTCAATCATCTGTTATGAGTTTCTATGGATTTTCATAAAAACCATATTCAAAATTTCAGATAGTTTTTAATTTTTAAAAAGTTAGAAAAAATGGTGCTTTCCATATTTAACAATTAATAATTATACTGCCATAATATATTTATTTTTCATATATATCATCATATTTTATGGTTTAATATGATTTACTATAGATATTATATTATTATTCAATCCATCATCATTCTATGGGTGGATTAACATTATTTAATGATTATGGAAAATATTGATATTCAATATGCTAGTTTTCCAAATTGGATGGTTATTGATTTCCATGGAATATTGATTATATAGTCTATATTTATTTCTTTTACATGATGGATTTATTTTTTATTTTTTAATGATATGTGGGGTTCATTATATCCCTTAAATTAATTTATAGGTCACATGAGATAAACCAATCAAGGTATTTGGTGTTTGAATTATTCATTATTCATGATGTATTATAACTAGGCTTCGATATTAAAAGTAAGAAGCCCTATATTATGAAGTTAATCTCAAATAAAAAACTTATTTTTTCTAATAATCATATTTAAATTTCACTTGTCAATATAGATATTTTTTATAATTATTCTCATTTGGAATATTTAATTATCATTTACCCCTAACATATTATTCATTCTTGGTTAAATCCATGATAAATTCTATTGTACACTACTTCTTACCAAGCATTTAAGACCACCCTTAAATTTTGAGTCCATTATCCATGGATGTATGAAAGAAAAAATTGAATGAATTTTAGGGATTTTATATAATAAATATTTAATTCTTAAATTTTTTAATGGTTCATTTTATAATACATTTATAATTCTAGAATCATATATGTGTCTAGTACCCCAAGACTAATGAACTATTCTATCAAGTGTGATGTGATTTCTAGTATTTTGATACTAATGTAATAAAGTAGATACTAACCTTTTATTATTGGATTTGGGTTTGGTACATTTGTGAAAAATGAAGAATGAAACAAAGTAATATATTTTATAGTTAACTATAATAATTGGACTATATGATCAATTGATGAACATATGAAAATTTATAAGTGGAACTATCATGATCCAAGTCGGGGTGCCATCCTACCCAACACCTGACCTAGCATGATACATGGTCTGAAGGGAATTCATAATCCCAATTCGATGGAAAATAGTTCTTGGGTAATGAAAATACCATTTTGGGAATGATTTCACATTTGTATTTAACAATTAACAACCAACAAGAATTAAACATCATCACATAACTAATAACCGTAACCAAAAAGGAGATACCAAAATTTTAATATTCAACATTTTATATCTGTAACCGAAACGAAGTTACTATAATTGAAATGGTAACAAATGAACCACATGTCAAAAATACCCATGCAACAAGAGGGCCATCACCCTGAATCCACCACCACCAACACCTATAAAAAGTGGGACACAAGAAATTAGATCCAACATCAATAATACAAAAAAATCTTTCCATTACCTAGGTTATACATAATAATGTCTACATACATACAAGGTTCTATGTATGGTGTGAAAAAAAATCCCTTTAAATGCTACCCAAAATAATTATTTTATACTATAACATTAGAATAAAAATCAACATGCATATTTTCATAAGAACATTTGAGTCATTTCAAGGATTTTTTTATTCTAAAAAACAAGTTTATAGAAAACCATTATCAAAAGAAGATTTCATTGAATTTATAAAATGTCAAAGTTCCACCGTATACCAAACCTAAGTACCACAACATAATGAACAATGTCACAATAGATCACCCAGGGAAATGCCTACATATAACTAGCAGTAGTGGGACACTATGAACATCATACCTTAATGATAAGATCATCCAACCAAAACCCACAACACCCTTATGTATGAGGCACTAGAGGGAATCCCATACCATTTTCTAGAGGTCTCCACTCATAATATGGAACCCACAGTGTCCTCATGAATGAGCCAATATAGGCTAACTCATCCCAATGTCTAGTGTTCTCCGATCATAACACACGTTTATTCAGTGTTGTATCATCAATCCTACTTGAAAATACTAGTCTTTTTCCCCATCGAAGTAACTAACATACTAGTTCTAGTTCTCCCCCATAGATACTCAGGATTACCATTTGTGCTCAATTATTATTTCAAATGTCACATAAATCATTACATTCACATGAACCTGAAAACACACTTCTTTCACAAGAACATTCATACAACAACCAAAAATCACAAGGTAACCCACCATTTTCCATAATCAAATCCAAATACAAATTCACACGCACACCATATCAATTTAGAAACACATTTAATCCACATGAATAATTTATAAATACACCTTTGGAAACATATTAATAATAAAATACATGAAATACAACAATTTACATGTTAAAATCCCCTTTCAAAATCCACAGGAACACCAAATCCATTTTAAAATAGGATTCATAATACTTGAACAATTTATAGAACATATTTAAGAAACATAAAAAACTTTCTCACATGAAAAAACTATTTCTATTGTAAGACCAACATTCAACACATACATACCTCAAATCCTTTTTAATGTATATTTTTCACCTTCCACACAATGCATTGAACATATTTATAAAGACAAATAATATGGAACACATGAATCAAAATAAACACCATTTAGAAACACATATTCTACCATATACTCACATAAAATCACTTTGAAACTTTTTTTAACCTCACACATAATACATAGAACACATCTATATAACCATGCAAGAAAACCAAAATCATATAATAATGTAGAATAATGTAACCACATAACTCATAATTAGAAACATATAAAATCAAGTGGGAACCGACAACCACGCCACAAGTGAACCATATAAATGAAATATCAAACCAAAAAAAATCTATATGATAATCATCAAAATAATATTGAAACCTTATTAAATAAAACTACATGTTAAAAACCCAAAGAATAATGGAGAGAAACCATAGGTGAAGGATAAAATCAAGAGAAAATAGATTTACTTGATGATTTATTAAAGAACCAATGCCAAAAACACCAAAATATTAGTGTTCATGGGGTTTTAGAAAAAAGTACAGGGAGATCCTATGTCTATAAATCCAATATGGATCAGATTAGGGTTGATTAAGGGTTAAATATGATGAGGAAAAGTGTAAAGTTTCCATTTTTAATGATTTAGACAGGTCACATAGTTATCCAGAATAATCTTCAAAACAATGTTGAAACCAATCATCCCTATCTCTTTAAGAGGAATAAGGCTTCACGTTTTCCTAGAGGATGGAGCATGCTCCTGTAACTAGTTATGATACTATGGTCGTTCCACTATATATGGTACACAGGTTTCTCTTGGCTAATGCATGGTTTTCCATAACTATGCAGTAACTATGTGACACATTCTTTAGAGTCCAAAAATTATATTTTTCTCTAAAAACTCCTTGGAAAAAAAAAGAACTTTTATAATACCAAAACTAAAAATAGGATACGTCAAAATAAAATCACATATATGACAATTGTCCCACTATGAAAACATTCCTCCACAAAACATTACTCAAAATTATGATCAGAGAAAAAATGGACACTCCTCCTCAAAACCTGTCTTTCACTCACATATCTCATGAACATCACTACCATGCTTCCAATGAACTCGGACCAATAATATGGACATCCTAGGATTCACTTTCTCTTGGGAATTCATAATTTGTACTAGCCTCTCAAACACTAAAAAATATGGCTCGAACTCCAACTCTTCACAATTCAACACATGTGAAGGATCTTTATTATACTTCTTTGACTAAGATACATGGAACAAGTCATGAATTGACCTCAACTAGGAAGGAAAATATAATAGGTGATCCACCTCACCATCTCTCTTGTTAATCTCAAATGGTTTGTCATATTTCATTGTTAGATTCCCTTTCTTACAAAGGTGATGGTGACCCATGTGAGGTTCCACCATCAAAAACATTGTTTCACCAATATAAAACTAAAAATATCAAAGCCTATAAAATAAATAATATTTATGTAGACTTTGTGCAACTAAAACATTATATCCAATCGAATTAAAATTATTATAAATTTCATGCACAAGTATTGGTCCCAAAAATGAGGTCTCACCCACATGAGGACAAAACAAAGAAGACTAACATGACTGACCATAACATGCCTCAATGGTATCCATCATAATGGATGAATGATAAATATTTTTGTATATAAAATCAACCATCCACCAAATGGATTTCCCAAGAGCCTCCAAAATCCAACACACATTTATGGAGCATATCTTCCCAAATCTAATTTTCCTTTTCCATCTGAGTATCCATTTGAGGTTGTTATGTCATAATGAAACTTAGCCTCTAACCCTATTTTCATTTAAAGAACATCCAAACCATTAGGAATAATTATGATCTCTGTCTAAAACTACTTTTGATGTCACCCAATAAAGCCCGAATATTTCATGAATATAAAACAATCCCAAATCGTCCACTTTGTTTGAATCCCTAATCAGAATTAAATGGGATGATATAGTCAAACAGTCAATCACTACTAAAATATAATTCCATCACTGAGGTGTATGAGGTAGGACAACAATAAACCCCATGGAAATCACTTCCCATGTCTAGGTAGGAATAGTTAGAGGTTGAACAAAACTAGTGGTCCTTTGGTGCTCTACTTTAACCTGATGACTTATATAACACCACGATACAAACTGAGTTATATCTAGTCACAATCCTAGACACTAAAATATCCAACGCAGATCATAAAACATCATGCTGGTACAAGGATGAATTTCCCATTGAGACTTTTGGATATCCTACATCACCATCTTCCACAATGCAACAACACCATGAAGAAACCTCTGAAGCAAAAATCTCCCTCAAGAGACAATAACTATTCAAAAATAACCTCTCCAATATTTATTATTTTCATAGGATGCTGAAAAACACATCACTAGGCTTCTCTTACTGAATTAGCTCGATGTCATGGATTGGGTAATTCTTCTCATTTGATCGGAGATAGTGAAAACCAAAATGTAACCACATTCTCATCATGCATTATAAAACACCGAATACCCATACTTAAAGTATACAAATAATTTATATATCTATTTCTATATTCAGGAAGGATAGAAACATGGGACTTGGTCAATAACCAATTAACCCCCTCAAAGTTTTCTTGAAACTCAGAACGTCATTCAAACCGCTACCACTTCTAGGTGAGCACCTTCACGAAAAAGGAAAGCCAATGGAAATCTCAAAAAAGGCAACTGTAATACCCTATCAGGACAAAAAATATTTTAATTTTGAATAACTTATTCGGATGATCCTCTAACATCACTACTGTAATATTTTTATGGTCCAAGGGACCCCCCCCTGCATAGAGATCACATGACCCTAAACCCCCCTTATTCTAGAAGGTGAACATAGAATACATTTCATAGATATAATTATCCTGATGTGTTCTTAGAATAATCCCCAAATACTAGTCGTACTCCTCCTCGGTCCCAAAACAGAACATGAATTCCTCCCAAAAAATACCATGACAAATTAGTTGAGATACTAGTGTAACACTATGTTCATAAGTTCTATAAAGACCGTTGGAGCATTCATCTGCCTGAAATGCATAACCAAATATTAAAAATGACTATACATATATAAAATATGCATTTTCATAACATCCTCATATCTAAATCTAATATGATAATAGATAAAATGAAACTTGATCATGGAGAACCACCTTTCCCAATTATACTGATAAAAAAGTTCATCAATATAGGGAAAAGTTTACTTGTTATTGATTTTCACCTTATTTGACTTCTAATAATTGATACACAATAAGGGGTATCCATCAAACTTTTTTTCCAAATGGAATTGGGTTATCCCATGGTGAGATACTCAGTGGAATGAATCCTTTGGATTCAAAATTGGGATGTTGCACCATTAATTACCTCTACTAGATGGTTCCATACATTATGAGGGATATGATATTGGTTATTTTCTTGAAAAAATTTAACACTGAACTGCACATCCCACTCTGGAGGAAAACCAATGAAATAATCTAGAAATACATTTGGGAACTCATCGACCACATGAGGTAATCTAGCTTTCGGACCACTATCACTGCCCTCTAAAATGAGAAAAGATATTTGATAAATGAGATTGACTAATTCTATAAGTGGATGTCTGGGACATCATGACCAAGGATCCTATCCACAATGAAAAATAGGGGTACTTCGATTATGAGTCACAAAACATAGTCTTCAATGATAGAAATCTATGTGTGTACAAAAATGAAATATCCAATCTATATGGAGAATCACATCAAAGAGTTCCATTTCCAGAACGACGAAATCCAACTCTATATTTCCCCATACATGGTTAGCACACAAGACGGACACCTGAAACCCTGCTCTCACTTCATACCAAGAGGTGTTTCTAAATATATGAAAAAGGGATAATCTCACAAGCAAACATTAACTCATCCAAATGATAGGAAAAAATAAAAGAAATATAAATCACCACTATCAAAAAGAACAAAAGATAATAATAACCCAATAAGAACGAAAACAGGAATAGTTGCGGGCCCTTCATCTAAATAAAATGGTTCTTGATCTGCATTGTGAAGCTTCCACATCTCTGCCTGATCCTAAACAGGACCAATGACTTATACACCTTCCTTAAACCTACACTAACTAGAAGAATATCTAGCATTGCCACTACAAACATATAACTGGTAACCCACTATCCTGAATGATTCTTACTGGGATCGCATTGCTTTGAAAGCTTCATATCGTGTACTGGTCTGACATTGTTCTAGGAAACCATAATTTCCACAATTTTAATCTCTATCATCAATTCATGATCAACCACCTAGGCATAAGTCTTCATCTTAAGAAATAAATCTAGGGTTCGAATCTCTGGCCACACCCCATCTCGAAATTTTAATCCTTTAGCTCCTCATTAGAAAGCATCTTAGGTACGAACTAAACCACCTCTGAAAACAATTTAGTATACTTCAACATGGCCAAGTCTCCCCTGAGAAGTTCAAAAAACTCTATGGACATAGAGAATGAAAATTTATCAGGGAAATATTTCTCATTAAAGATGGACCTGAAATCCTTCTAACTCATCTAATTGTGCCTCCCAGCATTCACCACCTAGTCCCACCACTTTCTACTGGGACCTTCCAACACGAATGAACAACACTTTACCCATAATATCTCATGAGTTTTAAGAAACTCAAAAAACACTCAATTTTCTCTATTCAATCCTCATATCTATGGGTATTAGTGCTTCCCTAAAAGGAATTAGGCACTTTCATAAAGAACTCCAGATATTTTCACATTCCAAGATTTCATTTAGCTTCCCTGACCTAATATAGACTGAATCCCGCTCCAATTTTAAATTCATGGGAATCCCTAACTATTGATTACAATATTATTTGATCTATTTCTGATGGAAAAATCTCTCTAGACTCTTCTCATGTTTTAACATGAGATCATTGGGGACGTATATTTCTAAAATAAAAAACAATCAGATGAAAAAACCATTAACACACCATTCTGGAAATTTTCAGCAACAACAACAATTTCTAAACACTTAATTAAATGAAAAAGACATATTCACAATAAAAAGGACATCCACTTCACCCCTCCTTGTTTCTATACAAAATATATAAACTATACAAAAGAATTGAAGAATAAGTTAAACTATATTACCTAACATCCCATATAGACTCAATATCATTCGTACGGTGTGTTGTGGAGACACAAAATAGAAAACTGGAACCTCAATCCATAAAAATCATCGCTCTAGTGCATCCAGACTTTACACAAACAACTTGAACAAAAAATAGTGAAACCTTCTTGGATATAATTTCATCATGATCCAAGACATGGTGTCATCTAAAACAACTCCCAAACTAGTATGATACATATCCTGATGGGTGATCCTAATCACCATGGGCTGGAAACTAGTTCTTTGGTACCGATAATACAATTTTCGGATTTCCCCCCCCCCCCCCATTTATTTAGTAATATATAACCATCAAGAATAATACAACATCACATAACTAGTAACCAAAAAAATGAGCAATAACATTTTTAGATTCATCATTTTATATCATTAACCAAAAATAAGATACTATAATGTAATGGGGAACAATTGAACCACAACTCAAAAATCTCCACACAATGAGAGGTCTATCACCCTCATGTCACCACCACCACCATCAACAAGAAGTGGGAAACTAGAATCTAGATCCACTATCCCCACTGTTGAACACATTTTATTTACCTGGTTCATACATAACAAAATCGACATACCCACAAGGGTGTATGTCATGTGTAAGACAAATCAAAATAGTTTACCATATAAATGATAGATTTCATTATATAATAATAGATGAAAAAATTCCAATTTTCATAATAACAGTTGTAACATTACTATGAAATCATTTTCAAGAAAACACATTTATGGAAAACCTTTCTCAAGAGAGGCTTTCTTAGTTATTAAAATATATTCAAGGTCCACTGTATACCAACAGTAAGCATCAAATCCTAATGAACCATTCCAGAAGACAACATCCTAGCCAATCCCTATAGGCAACTAGCTCCATCGGGACCCTAGGAAAAATGTACCTTGGGAATAAGTTCCTCCAACCAAAACCCACAATGTCCTCATACAAAATTGACTAGAGTGTATCCTATAATGTCCGCCAATATGGAACTCCCTCAAGAGTCTAGAAAGGGTTGGTTATGGTACCTCAAGTGCACCTCCACATATTCGTGAGGCTTCTGACTAGTAGTAGGGGTGTAAAGTGTAAAGTGGAGAGACTATTTCCCCTGGTATAAAGTATCATTATTAAATAAAAAATCCTAATAAAATGAAAATAATCCAAGAAAAGTCATCAGAGAAGAATAAAATAAAATTCAACTAAATAATCCAATAAATAATAATGTAATTATGTAATTATGTACTAGAATGTAACTAAATTTAATGATAAAACAATACAAGAAGAGGAATATAAGTCTCAAATAAAAGACTCAATGTCTAGTGCCCCATACACCAAATAAGCACCACATCCAAACTCCATCCCATCCAAAAAGATTAAATCAATATCAAGGTCCCTTTGTCTTTTAAAAATATGAATCCATTTATTCTACGTGGGCAAAAAATGTCAGTCTAAAATAGGTGTGAGTATAACATAGATTGTTGACACAAAAAAGTCTAAAAACCAGTCCCATAAAAAGTGTATGAAATAATGAGATAAAAAATTGTATTAATAAAATATATAATTAATGAAACACAATAAAAACCTCCTTCAACTTCATTCCAAAATATCTATGACCATGTCTTACTGACATTCCAACCAGAACAATATATCCAAGGTAAACAACTTGCTTCAGTGCAATGATGGAATATCTCTGAGAATGCCTTATGACCATGCCAACCGCAACCATATAAAGATGGTACAATACTAATAATAAATCCTTGTTAAAGGCCTATATGCCTTACTACATTCCGTTTCAATTATCTATAAGCATTAAAAAATGGGGCTGGTCATAGACCACTCTCTATAACAATTACCGCATGAGACTAGGATGGGCCCGATAAATATTATAATTACAACGTATAAGTGTGAAAGTGTTGGGGAAGATCTTGATATACAAGAATTATTGAATGTTACACAATTCCTATAACAAAACATGGATACAACAATATCATATCACAATTCTCAATGTTCAATTATTTGAATTGTTATTCTTCTTTTATATTCCACTTTCAATTTAATTCTCAATTGATCAAAAATTATATTAATAAGTGATATCCACAATTTAGGAATTCTATCAAAAGAAATATCCCTAGGTCAAAAGACATACTAAACCTGATTTGAGCTGTTATCAAATTCAATTACATTAAATGGTTTTTTCACCCCATGGGTAGCCATAAACCATGTCAGAATCCAATTGGAAACAAAGGAAATCAAAGAATAATTCCATTTAGTGTTTAATAAATTTCGGTGAATGAAATTATTGTGTAATCATAATATTTCAAAATCATAGAAATTATCAACCACAGGGTTAAGATTTAGACCCCTACATTTAATCGATGGTCCATCAATGCATCCAACCACCAATACCCACAAGGAAGTAGGTAGAGACGATTATAAAGAGGTTCTTAGATAAAAAATGGTAATGATCCAAACTAGCCACACAATTGGGAAAATGATTTCATAGTAATGATTGGAGGATAAGGATGAGATGTAATAAACATGACCAAACCCACTAACTAGGGAACACCTGTTGTTTGATCAACTCAATCTATTCAGATGTCTCCTTCACAAGGCTAGGCCCCATGAGTGCTAACTCACTTACCTCCAGAAAAAAATAGGTTAATTACATGTACTTACAAACAAAACCTCATAAGGTCCCATTTTTATTTATTCTGGAATGTAATTATTATATTCAGACACCAAGAGCGACATGTGTTACTTCTATGAACCACCAAAATCCAAAACACATGATTGAAACACATCCTCCAAAACATGAACCGTCATAAAAGATTGATCATCAGCCAATTTATGATAAGGTATTCTTAAAATAACGTGTTATACAACAAGTTTCTGATTACCATTTCAGATATTTGATTTTAAATGTGGATCTCTTTCTCAAATGATACACATTAGAACACCATACAACCAAGCCACCTCAAGAATGTAATTTTTTTCTCGATAATAAACTATAAAGGTTTACCTAATATGTAATAAGTGGGATTAATTATTCAATAGATCCATAATAAACCATACATCATCATTCTTATGGGTTATCATTAGTAATCTAGTCATAAAATCCATCATGACATCTTCCCATTCCAACTAATGAATGGCTAAAGGCTGCAAATTCCTTGTTAGCCATTGACACTTGGTTTCACCTGCTGACAAGTTAGGCATGTAGCAAAAAATATTTCCTTCTATTTATTTATTTTTGAACAATAATAAATTCTATGTATACGATGATACATCATTGTTAAACTAGGATCTACTTCCCATATTGACGAATGAAACCCCCTCATTAGCTCATTTCACATGTCTATAAGAACCCATACTCAGCCTCAAAGATTAATAGTATTACTACTATAGAGAAACCATATTGGTGGAATATCCCCACCATATAATTTTTCTCTCATTATATTTTACTTTGGTTCAGAAACATTGTCGGTCTTAATCCAATCCAAATGTATGGGTATAATAGATGTTTAATTTAGAGCTACCCATCCCTAAAACTTCTTAAATTATATATGTATGTATTAAAAAACCTCTATTATCCACTACTCATCACAATACACTTGTACTTCTTCTATCTATGTCTTTTAATAGATATCGTTGATAATAGTGTTTCCCTTTTCTGTTCTATCAGCCAATTCAATATTGAAATATTGTAGATATTTGACCCACCTCCTCCATCGAAGGTAGAGGTCTCACTAAGAATGTATGTACATGAGGCTATTATGATCCATTTATATGAAAAAACTATCACCAATGACATAGTACCTTCAATATCTTAGGGTATATACCACTACCGGTTAATCAAGATCATGAGTAGGTAATTCCTCTCATTTGATCTCAGCTTCATGGTGAGACAAGCAAGAACATGATCCTCCTACATTAGAACTTCTTTGAGTCAAAATCTAGATGCTTCATACTACATGATATATACTTTACATAACACTGGTAAAGTGAAGATAGCATCAATTTCCATCCTACCTTTCAACTCTTGAAAATACTTCTCGCAAGAATCAAACCAAACAATCTTCACACCTTTCATGGTCATCGCTGAAAATTGTGCTAATAAATGGGAGAAATATTACATAAAATGCTGGTAATAACCTTCTAAACCCATAAATCGCTAAATTTAAATGAAATTATTTGATTGTTACCAGTATACCATGGATGCAACATTCTATGGGTCCACTGGAACTCCAACCTCTGAGATGATATTCCCCGTGATGTTCTCTTTATTCATCTAAAATATACATTTGGTTAGCTAGACCAAAATAGGATTCTCTCTCAATGTACTTAGGACAATTTCTAGATGTGTGTCATGATCATCTGTTGACTGGGAGTACACCATGATATCATCAAAGAAATATCAAAAACTAATCTAGAAAAGGATGAAATAACCTATTCATTAATATCATGAATACATTAAAAATATTAGTCAAACCAAACGACATCACAGAGAATTTATTTAAGACAAAGATGATCCTAAAAGAAAACCATGTTATGTCCGATAGTATCACCCATAATAGATGATATCTAGATATCATTTCAATCATGCAAATGATATTTTCACCACTCAACTGATCGAAAATATCATCAATACGTAGATGAAGATATCAGTTCTTGACCATTATCTGGTTTATCCCCTAAAAATCCAAAAATAAGGACAAAGATCCATCAGCCTTTTTGTCCAAGAGAACTAGATACCCCTAAGGATATGTACTCATCCATATGAAGACTTCATATTCTAGATCTTTGACCTAGACATTCAACTCCTGAAGATCTGCTGGTGTCATTTGGTAAGGTACGATAGAAACTTTCAATACTCCTAGCACCAACTAAATCATGAACTCGAACTCTCACTTGGGTAGTAATACATATAACTCTTCAAAGTAAAACATTATAAAAATGGTATACCACTAGTGAAAAATAATATTGCTTAATTACACCAATATTTAGAACAAGAATAGATATTTGAGCAATGAAACAATCTAATATTATAACGACCCATACTTTACATAAATTTTTAATACTTCAAAAATTGAAGCACACTTATTACAACATATGATAAAACCACAAAGGACCGTATAGGTATAGTGTCTTTAGAAACTGGGAAACATAAACAACTGGTTCATAAATCTTCTACAGTGTCTCCCATTTATTTCATCATATCTAGGGTCCCTTTTAGCATATTCTACTTAATATCCATCTTCCTGGCCAGGGGAAAAGAAAGCATAAAAGGGTGAGCTCAAATGCTCAGCAAGGGCAAATAAAGGAAATAAAAATCATATCATATCTTTTTGAAAATCAAAACCTGCAAAAGAGATCATAATATCTTATCATGGAATAATTCATAGAAGTGAAAATGAGATCCCCATAATCATAACATAAAACTTGAAACTTTGTGTCATGCACACATAATCATGGAAAGTCATTTCTTGTTAGTCATGACTCATTGCCAAGATTATCTTAGTGGACAAAGTCCCTTTCTGAACCGAGTTCACTCCTCGTTTCAGTCCTGTATCACTGAACCGAAATAACCTTCCGTTCCAACCATGTCTATCTCATGAGATATAAAATCTTTACCCAATGCATTGGAGGGAGATATAGGTCCCGCCCATCTTATAATGAATCCTTTCTTATGTGTGCCACATAATCATAAAACATACATCATCGCATAACACATATAACAAAAATGGGATTCTTGAAACATCATGACATCATAAATTAATTCATATAAGATAAAGGAATTCATAATTCCATCACAACATTAACAAATCAATTTAATAATAGGGATAAAAACATAACCCTTTATTATCTTAGATGGAAAATAATTTTGATAAAACACTTGAACTCCATTCTTGAGGAAAATATCCTTTCTTCTTCAAAAACATTTTTTCCTTTCATAACATGTCATACAACTTTAAAATAAAAGAAGTTGATAAAAAATAAACTTGAAAACTTGTAAAGGAAGCTTCTTGGAAACAATGTTTTAAAAATCCATTTATATAAGTTAAAAAAACGTTCTTCGTACTTTTGTCAGAAAAGTCAAAAAGTACCTCGTACGACAAAAGATTCCTTTCATACATATTACTAAAAACTCACCGAAGGGTAAAAAAGGATTTAAAAAATTGTAGGTGGATGGAAATAATATTACATTTTGATGAAATATGGATGTGGATGATAAAATACACCCCAGTAAATACTTACGAATAAACAATCTCGGATAAAAATGAGATTGTGATATTTCCCTTACCTTAGGTCCGATTTGCTTTGTTCGTGTCCGAAGCTCCTGTATAATGGTTTAAATAATGTTATTGACTTATTCCAGAATCATAAATATTGATATGATATCATATATGGTCATATTATTAGCTTCTTGTTAGTAATATTTCATTGTTACTTGTTACTCGGGTCTTTATAACTTTTTGTTCTTATGCGTGTTTTGTTGAATAAATTCTTATTCTTATCTTTAGGTTATAGATAATTCATTTCCAGAATGGTATTAGTGTATTATATACCATATTCATTCATTCAATTCATTTATATAATCATTATGAAATGAAGATCATGTAGAACGAGTCGCATCACATCGTGGAGACGGTATTCCATACGTACGCCCGAGTGATGATATCGTTCCTATGATCGTGGAATTGTATTGGAGTATATATATATATTATTTTAGTATCAATATAACTTCATAATAATCATATATAGTTACTCATTACACAATTATACCCATCCTTGTAAGGTGATGGTGGAAAATAGATTACACCACGGCGTGGAGACGGTATTCCGTACGTACTCACGCGCGGTGATTTCATTTTTCCGTAGGATGGATAGAAGGTTAATTAGGGTTGTTTCATATTTATAATAACATATCAGTATGTAAGTAATACTGATGTTATTAATTTATCTTGAAACAACTAAAGAAGAAGAAGTTGAAGAAGAAAGAAATTGAAAAGATCGGTAATGGATATTACCTCTTCTTTGGAACGCCTCTTTGAATCCTCCACTTAAAGAACTAAGATTGGTCTTTGGAGAAGACCAGGACCTCTAGGAATTTTCTATGGAAGTGGAGAGGATAAAAGGGCAGGGTTTGGCCGAGCTTGAGTGCTCAAATTGGTGTGAGGAGGAGGGGGAGGAGGTGCCCTTTTATAAGGGAGGAGAGGGGCACCTTAGGAATATCTCAAAATATTATTTTATATTAAAGTCAAAATCGGTTTATAATGGTTCCAAAGGGTCTTATTTCGAAGATAAAGTGGGGATGGGTCGAAATCCTATCAACCAATAGGATTTAAACAAGTTTAGGGTATTATTTTAACCTTATCAATTAGATTTAACTCTAAGTTAATTAATTTAACTTTTACCGTGTCTTTTTGTTTTCTTTCACTATATGGTTAATACACTTACTATAACATGAAAAACGAACCCCAAATTGTTTATTAATAATATATATATCCTTATCTAAGTCAGTTGGCCGAACCTTAGATTTTTAGGAATAAAATAACAATTAATAATATAATATTTGATTTAAAAACCTTTTTTGTGTCAATTTTGACACTATTTGATATATGATTTTTTTTAAAGTCATAACAGAAATATATGTTCGAACCAAGTTGATTAAATCAACACTAATATATCACAGTAACCTAGAGAATTAGTGGAATTCATAAAAAGTCTTAAATTACATTTATTTTGGTATTTATATTATCAATTATGTCAATATTTCATTAATAAGATAATTACTGCATCATCTTTGTGTCATATATAAATTAAATTATTTGATGTCTAAAAATTACAAATAAAATACCATAATGTAGGAAATATTTTTATCTTTCTAATGAATATTTACAATCGAATTTATCTTATGTATAACCCCATATTAAAAATGATTTACTTATTAAACTTTGATTTTAACTATTTTAACCCTTCTTTAAATAAATTAATAATAAATGTCCTAATCTAATCCAAGTGGGCCTAAATGGTCATATTTTATTCTAAGTTTATTTTTGGTCGAATTACACTTGTCCAATAGAATTAGGACATGTGTTAGGGTAATATTAATATCGTATTTACCCTTAGTTACCCTATTTACTATTAACCGCGGTAAAAATAGTAAAAAGTTACTATTCACCAAAAAATTATTTTTATCTCATTGAACCACATTTTACTTACTGATATCAACCGTGTCTATCGGATTTTTGAAATTCCATTCACAGAAGCGGTAAAATTAAGTTTTATGCAAAATTCAGTTTTTAACCTACCACTTAGTGGTTTCACTATTCATCAAAAATTGAAAGTTTTCAGAAAAATACCAAAATTTCACCCTAGGCTAATTTCGATATTCTAAGTCCAAAAATGAAGTCCATTTTGAATAATAAAATTTATAAAATTTCAAAAAGTGGTTATTACTATTCATAACGGCTTGTTTTAATAGCATATTGTTGTTTAGTGAAACTCGGTATTGCGTACGACGCAAGCTATCGAGGAAGGTCGCGATTGCGTGTAAAGCAAGCCAAGCAAGTGTTGTGTAGAAAAAGATTCCTTTGATTATTTATATAAAATAAAAGTCTCGGGTGTAACATTCTACCCCCCTTAAAAGAATTTCGCCCTCGAAATTCGTCACTTTGTAACAAACAGATGAGGATACTTCTCCCTCATCATATCCTCAAGCTCCCATGTAGCTTCTTCAAGTTGGTGGTTCCTCCATAAAACTTTCACCAAGCGAGTGGTCTTGTTTTGTAGGACTTTTTCACTACGATCCAGAATCTCTATCGGCTGTTCTTCATAAGAAAGATCTTGCTCCAATGGTACAACTTCTGAGCTGAGAACATGTGAAGGATCTGGTATGTACTTTCTCAGGAGAGATACGTGGAACACATCGTGAACTTGAGAGAGATTCGGTGGAAGCGCCAATCGGTAAGCTACCTTCCCAACACGATCCAGTATTTCGAAAGGACCGATATATCTAGGGCTCAACTTCCCCTTCTTTCCAAATCTCATAACCCTCTTCCAGGGAGATATTCGTAAGAACACTTTATCACCCACTTCAAACTCTAGGTCTTTTCTTCGGTTGTCGGCATAACTTTTCTGTCGACTCTGAGATGCTCTTATGTGTTGTTGAAAAGATCTAACCTTTTCTGCCATTTCATCAACGAGATCAGGTCCTAATAGCTTTCTTTCCCCAACTTCATCCCAGCAAGTTGGAGTCCTGCATTTCTTTCCATAGAGAGCTTCATAAGGAGCCATCTGAATACTGGAGTGAAAGCTATTATTATAAGAAAATTCCACCAAAGGTAGGTGTTGATCCCAACCTCCTTTGAAATCCATAGAGCAAGCTCTCAACATATCTTATAGGGTTTGAATTGTTCTCTCAGACTGACCGTCTGTCTGGGGATGATAAGCAGTGCTGAAACTCAACTCTGTATCCAGAGTATGCTGAAGACTTCGCCAGAACTTCGAGGTAAATCTCGGATCCCGATCAGATATAATAGAAAGTGGTACTTTATGCAATCTTACCACTTCCTTTACATATATCCTGGCAGGCTGATCTAGAGAGAAATCCTCTCTAATAGGAATGAAGTGTGCAGACTTTGTAAGATGATCAACTATGACCCAGATAGCATTATTGCCTTTGGATGTTTTAGGAAGTCCTGTGACAAAGTCCATAGTGATGTTTTCCCATTTCCATTCGGGTATGGTTAATGGTTGTAACATCCCCTTAGACTTCTGTCTCTCAGCTTTAACTTGTTGACAAACCAAGCATCAAGAGACATATTCAGCAACATCTCTTTTCAGGCCATCCCACCAGAAGTACTCTTTCAGGTCCCTATACATCTTCGTGCTTCCAGGATGAATAGAGAATGATGAACTATGATCCTCATCCAGCAGCTCCTTCTTTAATTCGGGGATGGGAGGAACACAAACCCGATTCCTGAACTTTATTATCCCATCACAATCAAGGTTGAATTCAGGAACATTTCTCACCTTCTTTTGTAACTCGGCATCTTCTTTCTGTGCCTCTTTAATCTTCACATGTATAGATGGTTGAACATTAATTTGAGAAAGATAAGATTTTTCCCTTTCCATTATAATTCCAAGATCCATCCTTTGTAAATCCATAAATATTGGATCTTTTGTGATCCTCATCATGGATAAACTAGCATGGTCTTGTCGACTTAATGCATCTGCCACCTTGTTTGCTTTCCCAGGGTGGTAATGGATTGAGCAGTCATAATCCTTAATCAGCTCCAACCATCTTCTTTGACGCATATTCAACTCCTTTTGTGTGAAAATATACTTTAAACTTTTATGATCAGTATAAATATCACACCTTTCACCATAAAGGTAATACCTCCAAATCTTTAATGCAAAGATTACCGCAGCCAACTCCAAATCATGTGTTGGGTAATTTTGCTCATGGATTTTCAACTGTCGTGAGGCATAAGCTATCACCATATCATTTTGCATAAGAACACACCCCAATCCCTTCTTGGATGCATCACTGTAGATCACAAACCTTTCTCCACTACAAGGCAGTGTGAGCACAGGTGCACTGGATAACCTTCTTTTCAACTCCTTGAAATTCTTTTCACATTCCTCTGTCTAGACAAACTTAACTCTTTTCCGAGTCAACTTGGTGATTGGATTAGATAATCGTGAAAAATCTTTTACAAAACATCGATAATATCCAGCCAAACCAAGAAAACTTCGGATCTCAGTTACTGTTGTTGGTCTTGACCATCTTTCGATAACCTCTGTTTTTGCTGGATCCATAGATATCCCCTCTTTTGAGATTATATGACCCAAAAATGCAACTTTTTGAAGCCAAAATTCACACTTGGTAAATTTGGCATAAAGCTTCTCCTTTCTCAGGGTCTTAAATATAATTCTCAAGTGATCTTCATGCTCTTCCTTGCTCTTTGAATAGACAAGAATATCGTCTATAAATACTACCACAAATTGATCAAGATAGTCTCTAAAGACTCTATTCATTAGATCCATGAAGATAGCAGGGGCATTAGTAAGACCAAATGACATCACTATAAATTCATAGTGTCCATACCTTGTACGGAAAGCCGTCTTTGGTATATCCTCCCTTTTGACCCTTAATTGATGATACCCTGAACGAAGATCAATCTTGGAAAAGTATTGAGCTCCGCGTAGTTGGTCAAATAAGTCATCAATGTGTGGGAGAGGATATTTGTTCTTGATAGTGATCTTGTTAAGTTCTCGATAATCAATGCAGAGTCTCATTGATCCATCTTTCTTCTTAACAAATAGAACAGGTGCTCCCCAAGGTGACGCACTGGGGCGTATGAATCCCTTATCAAGATTCTCTTGGAGTTGCTTCTTCAATTCCTGCAACTCAATTGGGGCCATTCTATAAGGTGTCTTCAAAATAGGCAAAGCACCCGGTACGAGTTCTATTGAAAACTCAACTTCACGATTTGGTGGAAGACCCGGCAATTCCTCCGGAAAGACATCATCAAACTCCCGTACAATGGGCATATTCTTAATCGTGAGTTTCTCACCAACCATTTGAGATAAATAACCTTCATTTAGTGGAATCAATACCCATAAGATGGAAGAAATTTCCACTGGAAGGTTATGTTCATCCTTGCATTGATTGAAGATCGTAGATTGATCTGGAATATGAAATGTGACTTCCCTTCTTTGGAAATTGATATGAGCTCCATGTAGAGAAATCCAATCCATGCCAAGAATCACATCAAATTCCACTAAAGGAAGGATCACAAGATTTGCAGGAAGCACTTTCCCACAAACTTCGATCGGAGACGAATTATAAACTTTTGATGCGATTGATGTGCCATTAGGTGTTTTCACAGCTAACTCAACATCTAATTGTTGAGGTAATACGGTGATACCCTTAGAAAAGTCTTCAGAAATAAAAGAGTGGGTGGATCCAGAATCAAATAAAATATTTGCTACTTTAGAGTGGATGGTAAGTGTACCTTTCACCACATCGTTATCGTACTCCACATCGCTGATAGAAATTGCATGTGACTTTCCTTTGTCTTTAGCCTTAAGATTATGTTGACGTCGACCATCATCATCAACCCTTGGATTTGGGCATTGATTGGCATAATGCCCCATCTCCTTGCACTTGAAACATTGAACTGTAGTAGGTTCATTCTGTGTATCCCTTCCTTTGTTTGCATCATTAGACATCTTCTTCCCATTATCGCGGCATTCAAATGCCCGATGACCTTCCTTTCCACATTTAAAACATTTACTTGTCCCTTTAAGACAACTCCCTCCATGTTTCTTTCCACACTTTGAGCATAAGGGAAAGTTCATCTTCTTTTCCGTGTGCTCTTTAGATTTTTCTTTGAATTCCATCTTCCTCTTCTTATCAAACCCATGTGACTGATGGGTTACTCCAATCTCCATCTCGACTTTGAGAGCACATCGAACGATTTCCTCGTAGCTATTGAAGTCCCTTATGGCTAACGCCCTTAGAAGACTTGGTTTTAAGCCACTAAAGAATCGATCGATCTTACTCTCAGGTTGGATAATAATACCAGAAGCGTACCTTGCAAGTCTTGTAAAATTTGCTTCATAGGTACTAACAGATTCATCATCCCTTTGCTTCAGTTCAAGGAACTCTTTCTCCATCTTTGTTCGGAGAATACGAGGGAAGTACTTATTGAAAAATATGTTCTTGAACTCGTCCCATTCCATAGACTCAATTTCATCCCTTTGCCTCGTATTCTTAACAAGATTCCACCATTGATCCGCATCTCCTTCCAAACGATACACTGCTAGGATGACTTTATCATGCTCAGAACATTGAAGAACTGAAAATATCTTTTCAGTAGTACTAATCCATTGTTTAGCAACTAATGGATCAGTAGACCCGCTGAAAGAAGGTGGACGTTGCCTCATGAACGATTCAACAGAATGTTGCTCCCTCCTTTGTTCGTTTGGAAATCCTGCATGATTCATAGCTTGAGAAAGTTGTGTGAGCATGGCTACAAGATTTTGCATTCCAGCTCCCATATCGTTTGGTTGCTCAGGGGGACAATCATTGCATTGCCCATCGCATTCTGCATTAACACGGTTCCTTCGGGTTCCAGCCATTGACTAAAACCAAGAAGAATAGTGTGAGCAACACTAATTATAATAGGAAACCACATAATTCAAGAAAAAAAATTTCATGCTTCTGGTCTTATCCTAGGTTATTCATGGCCATTTCTAAGATCGTGTTCTATGCTTAGACTTATCCTTAGGGTTCTTAATAAGGCTTTCACATCCTAGTTTCCAAAGGTTGACTATACCTTTCCTCTGATACCAACTATAACGACCCATACTTTACATACATTTTTAATACTTCAAAAATTAAAGCACACTTATTACAACATATGATAAAACCACAAAGGACCGTATAGGTATAGTGTCTTTAGAAACTGGGAAACATAAACAACTGGTTCATAAATCTTCTACAGTGTCTCCCATTTATTTCATCATATCTAGGGTCCCTTTTAGCATATTCTACATAATATCCATCTTCCTGACCTGGGGAAAAGAATGCATAAAAGGGTGAGCTCAAATGCTCAGCAAGGGCAAATAAAGGAAATAAAAATCATATCATATCTTTTTGAAAATCAAAACCTGCAAAAGAGATCATAATATCTTATCATGGAATAATTCATAGAAGTGAAAATGAGATCCCCATAATCATAACATAAAACTTGAAACTTTGTGGCATTCACACATAATCATGGAAAATCATTTCTTGTTAGTCATGACTCATTGCCAAGACTATCTTAGTGGACAAAGTCCCTTTCTGAACCGAGTTCACTCCTCGTTTCAGTCCTGTATCACTGAACCGAAATAACCTTCCGTTCCAGCCATGTCTATCTCATGAGATATAAAATCTTTACCCAATGCATTGGAGGGAGATATAGGTCCCACCCATCTTATAATGAATCCTTTCTTATGTGTGCCACATAATCATAAAACATACATCATCTCATAACACATATAACAAAAATGGGATTCTTGAAACATCATGACATCATAAATTAATTCATATAAGATAAATGAATTCATAATTCCATCACAACATGAACAAATCAATTTAATAATAGGGATAAAAACAGAACCCTTTATTATCTTAGATGGAAAATAATTTTGATAAAACACTTGAACTCCATTCTTGAGGAAAATATCCTTTCTTCTTCAAAAACATTTTTCCTTTCATAACATGTCATACAACTTTAAAATAAAAGAAGTTGATAAAAAATAAACTTGAAAACTTGTAAAGGAAGCTTCTTGGAAACAATGTTTTAAAAATCCATTCATATAAGTTAAAAAAAACATTCTTCGTACTTTTGTCGGAAAAGTCAAAAAGTACCTCGTACGACAAAAGATTCCTTTCATACATATTACTAAAAACTCACCGAAGGGTAAAAATGGATTTAAAAAATTGTAGGTGGATGGAAATAATATTACATTTTGATGAAATATGGATGTGGATGATAAAATACACCCCAGTAAATACTTACGAATAAACAATCTCAGATAAAAATGAGATTGTGATATTTCCCTTACCTTAGGTCCGATTTGCTTTGTTCGTGTCCGAAGCTCCTGTATAATGGTTTAAATAATGTTATTGACTTATTCCATAATCATACATATTGATATGATATCATATATGGTCATATTATTATCTTCTTGTTAGTAATATTTCATTGTTACTTGTTACTCGGGTCTTTATAACTTTTTGTTCTTATGCGTGTTTTGTTGAATAAATTCTTATTCTTATCTTTAGGTTATAGATAATTCATTTACAGAATGTTATTAGTGTAGTATATACCATATTTATTCATTCAATTCATTTATATAATCATTATGTAATGAAGATCATGTAGAACGAGTCGCATCACATCGTGGAGACGGTATTCCGTACGTACGCACGAGTGATGATATCGTTCCTATGATCGTGGAATTGTATTGGAGTATATATATATATTATTTTAGTATCAATATTACTTCATAATAATCATATATAGTTACTCATTACACCATTATACCCATCCTTGTAAGGTGATGGTGGAAAATAGATTACACCACGGCGTGGAGACGGTATTCCGTACGTACGCACGCGCGGTGATTTCATTTTTCCGTAGGATGGATAGAAGGTGAATTAGGGTTGTTTCATATTTATAATAACATATCAGTATGTAAGTAAGATTGATGTTATTACTTTATCATGAAACAACTAAAGAAGAATATGTTGAAGAAGAAAGAAATTGAAAAGATCGGTAATGGATATTACCTCTTCTTTGGAACGCCTCTTTGAATCCTCCACTTAAGGAACTAAGATTGGTCTTTGGAGAAGACCAGGACCTCTAGGATTATTCTAGGGAAGTGGAGAGGAGAAAATGTCAGGGGTTTGCCGAGCTTGAGTGCTCAAATTGGTGTGAGGAGGAGGGGGAGGAGGTGCCCTTTTATAAGGGAGGAGAGGGGCACCTTAGGAATATCTCAAAATATTATTTTATATTAAAGTAAAAATCGGTTTATAATGGTTCCAAAGGGTCTCATTTCGAAGATAAAGTGGGGATGGGTCGAAATCCTATCAACCAATAGGATTTAAACAAGTTTAGGGTATTATTTTAACCTTATCAATTAGATTTAACTCTAAGTTAATTAATTTAACTTTTACCGTGTCTTTTTGTTTTCTTTCACTATATGGTTAATACACTTACTATAACATGCCAAACGAACCCCAAATTGTTTATTATTAATATATATATCCGTATCTAAGTCATTTGGCCGAACCTTAGATTTTTAGGAATAAAATAACAATTAATAATATAATATTTGATTTAAACACTATTTTGTGTCAATTTTGACACTATTTGATATATGATTTTTTTGAAAGTCATAACAGAATTATATGTTCTAACCAAGTTTATTAAATCAACACTAATATATCACAGTAACCTATAAAATTAGTGGAATTCATAAAAAGTCTTAAATTACATTTATTTTGGTATTTATATTATCAATTATGTCAATATTTCATTAATAAGATAATTACTGCATCATCTTTGTGTCATATATAAATTAAATTATTTGATGTCTAAAAATTACAAATAAAATACCATAATGTAGGAAATTTTTTAGCTTTCTAATGAATATTTACAATCGAATTTATCTTATGTATAACCCCATATTAAAAATGATTTACTTATTAAACTTTGATTTTAACTATTTTAACCCTTCTTTAAATAAATTAATAATAAATGTCCTAATCTAATCCAAGTGGGTCTAAATGGTCATATTTTATTCCTAAGTTTGTTTTTTGTCGAATTACACTTGTCCAATAGAATTAGGACATGTGTTAGGGTAATATTAATATCGTATTTACCCTTAGTTACCCTATTTACTATTAACCGCGGTAAAAATAGTAAAAAGTTACTATTCACCAAAAAAATATTTTTATCTCATTGAACCATATTTTACTTACTGATATCAACCGTGTCTATCGGATTTTTGAAATTCCATTCACAGAAGCGGTAAAATTAAGTTTTATGCAAAATTCAGTTTTTAACCTACCACTTAGTGGTTTCACTATTCATCAAAAATTGAAAGTTTTCAGAAAAATACCAAAATTTCACCCTAGGCTAATTTCGATATTCTGAGTCCAAAAATGAAGTCCATTTTGAAAAATAAAATTTATAAAATTTCAAAAAGTGGTTATTACTATTCATAACGGCTGGTTTTAATAGCATATTGTTGTTTAGTGAAACTCGGTATTGCGTACGACGCAAGCTATCGAGGAAGGTCGCGATTGCGTGTAAAGCAAGCCAAGCAAGTGTTGTGTAGAAAAAGATTCCTTTGATGATTTATATAAAATAAAAGTCTTGGGTGTTACAAATATACATTGAATCGGTCTTGCACAACCAACCTAAAGATCTAAATAACCCAAGTGAGAATAAATGATTCATTATGAATATTTTAAAATATCTATCCTCCTATAACAATTTAAATAATCATGTTATAGAACTAACCAATCCATACAAAGAATCATGTCGAAAAGTTTCCAATCTAGCAAAAACTATTCCCAAAATAAGCGATAGCCACAATTTCATAGTTCCATGAAACATGTGTTCTAGTTTTAAGAATCATGGTATCCAGGCGGTTTATATAGGAATTATTTATAGAATAAGAAACTTCCAATAGTTCTTTATCCAAAGGGGGGCTGTTTTTCAAAGGCTCCCATTATTTATGATTGAACATTACAATACTTAAGGATGTGCATTGGTCAAGAGGATGGGTGGTTGAACTCATAAAACCCTTTTAGGAAAATTATTATCTACTTCAGGACTCTCTTTAAAAATTTAAGATATTTTCATGGATCCATATTTATTACCAAAGCATAACATAAGTTTCCCTTAGAATTTAAAATCACTTATTAACATGTGTAAAATTTAGAATCATCACTATGAATTCGAGGTTTTTCATTTATTGAAATATCTGTATGTATTAGAGGTTTTTCGTAATATTATCCTCCAATATACTACTTAGAGATTATTTTAATCATCATTGTGATGATAATAGTTTTTAAGCCATTCTGTGGGGTGCTCTGGAATTAATTTTCTTCCAGGGAGTTGAAGGTTTGATTTGATTTTGCGATCGTTCCCATAAAATGGGCTGCCTACGTATCCTTGTAAAAGGAATTAGAACCCCTGTTTTTTTGGTTCCACTGAATTTGAAAAATCATACCTTTTATGTTCTTGTGATAAGGACCTAGCCGTACAGTTTAATGTCATGTGGTATAGATGTCTAAGTGGAAGTTTCTTAATCAAAACATAGTGTGGGACTTTTACTAAAGCATCCCATTGAACATTGGAAAGAATATGGGTTTCCTAGTTGGACCAGACCCTATAGTGAATATGTCCCAAGGAGAACAGGGTTGATTTAGGGTATTGGGTTTGAACCACAAAGAGGCTTCATAGGTATCCCATATTTATGGGAATTAAACACCACATAGTTTGATAAGCATCATAGGAGAGTATATTCCTTTAAGAGAAATGTGTTTGGGATTAATTTTATAAAAGGATGCCTTGATGATTTGGGATTTAATTAGAGGATTATTTGTAATAAGGATTCTCATATTAAGGGAATTAGGGTTGGATTTATAAGGAGGATATCCAGTTAGATTGGGCCCTAAAAGGGATTCCTAGAAATCCTGGTTTGAACAGGAATCAGAGTACTCATAGTTCTTTCAATTTTGTGAATGTTGTGACCATGAAAAATCACTATGCTCACGTTAGTCATGCTTGGTGTGGGAAACAATAGGATGTCAATGATTTAACAAAGGCATTCATAGATTCAAATTTTTCCTCCTCCACTGGTGGAAGAGGGAAAACCTATGGGGTCTAAGGTGAACAAGGTCAAGGAGACCATAGAAGAGGGTGAGGCGATGAGCCTTCCCTCTATTCTATTTACATTTGACGAGTTTCTGATGTAAGTAATAATAGATAATGGTTATGGTCTTACACCCATATGGTTGCTCATGGTGACAAATCCCAACAGGAGAGGGAAAGGGTAATAAAATTCCCTCTTCCCATCTCTCCTCTAGTCTTTGGCACTGAAGAAGAGAGGATGAGTAATGATTCCACCTCATAATAGAAAATATAGGGGCTTATTCTAGGATGGGTTCCCTAAAATTGATCCTAGTACGGGAGGTAGACTTCTCCTTTATGTTTAAAAGGAAAAGTAGTTATGAACCGTATGTTCCCCTACCAGAGACCTAAGGTTCCAGGTCATCTCTTCGAGAAGGGAGAGGCTTGGACCAAACCATCCTCCAAATTAGGAACTTCCCAGCACTGTTTCTAGGAGAAAGGTCTATGTGATGGTGGATATACAAACCCATAGACACTCCATGAATCCTAACCCCATTGTGAAACAAATATCTGAAACTTCTGAATGTGGATATACAAACCCAAATAGGAGACACACTGATGTGCCATTCCCAAAGGTTTTATAATTCAATATGTTCTTTTGGAGGTCTCAACAGAATCCCTTTCAGATAAGGGGGCCAATGAAGAAGAATCCTTATCATGAATTTCTCTAATGAAGGCTTGATGGCTTGTAGACTGAAGATATTGAAAAAAGTAAGGTAATCAAGGACGGGGCCCAATTAGATAAGGGCATGCAAGTAAGGGTGCACAAGTTAGCTTGGGTGACCTTATGTTCACATATTCAATGAACAACCAGTATGATAATACTTGGGTGAGACCTTGCCCAAGCCTTCTAGATTATTCACAGGTGACCCAAGAAGTGGGGTGCTCAAGTTCCCATGAGAGGAATGGGCGGTGTGCAAGTATTTATGACTTGGGGAGGTTGGGTACTTTAGGCGCACTAGTGTTATGGTTCTCAAACACTAAAATTACTTACGTACAATGATCCTCCCTTAAATCCTCCTCTGAAGGAGTTGAATAACTACCTTGAATGTTTCAGAAGACTGGGGTGAAGTACTAGGGTGACCAGAGCAACAATTGGGCTTCGAGGAAATTTTTCCAAACAAATGAGGGCCCCAAGGGTCTATTTATAGCCAAATAAGTGACCTTGGGAGAAATGAGTGGGGCATTCAAGTTGTCTATGTGACATATGGGGGAACACAAGTAGGATTCGCGACATTTTGGGGTGCAAAAGTATGCTGCGCATCGACAATGTTTTGGAAAGACTAAGGCAGAAAAAAACTTATTCCATTGAAAATATTGAATTTTCATTATGTATTTTTCACATTTTTCATTCTAATGGATTCTATTTTTCATATTTTTTTGACTCTTTGACAGAATTGGGTGTCAACAAAAGCCCCCCCCCCCTCAGAATTAGAACCAAAAAATGAAAAGAAGATCCTATACTGAGGTAAAGTAATAAAAGAGAATGAAAAGATCACTGGGGCGCACAAGTATTGGTGCTCAAGTAGACTTTGGCATGAAAGTTTTCAACTTTTAATATTTCTAGCGCTCATGGTGATAGGCATCACTTATATATAATGGCTTCACATCTGTGAAATTCCTCGCTACTTCCGAATTTTCATCTCTCAGTGCACATGTCTTTTTATATTCAGGAACTTCTATTTCATTGTTCTTCTTCTGTACATATTTTAACTGCGCGCTATAAGTTGGGTGATATACTTGCATGCCTAATTATACTTGCACGAAAAGTTTTAAAATTTTGCGCCTTAATTCCTTTTCCAGTTTTTTTTAAAACACCTTAAATGAACTTACATTTAAAAGACAATCTCTATCTTTTTTTTAGGTTCAATGGATCCTAAAATAATTGGAACTGCTGATGATATCGTCATCTAGAGGATTGATGACATGATGAATTTCGTTGGTCATTCTTACTTTGACATTTTGGAAACCAGCCTTCCAGACTTTGCAAAATATTTGAAGAAGTACCGTTTCATCTTTCCTTGAAGCACCTATGTGCCTTGCAATAGCAATGGGAATTTTCAAGAAGCTATCATTCCTGATCCAATGAATTATATCCCACATACTTGATTTCAGGATTATACCAACTTCTCATCATCCAATGTTTCTATTGGGGGATCAGTTTTTTAATTTAGGGACAGTAGAGAAAGCCAATATCATGCATCATATCCCGTGTGCTCTAGATTTGAAGGTACACACACCCGAGCCCCAAACACACTACTATTCATCCATCTTTAGAGATTCTCAGATAGATCAGTACAAGGGTTGGAAGAAAAGTTGGGAATTCCTCCTAGGAGGAGATGTAAAACCTGCATGAATGTGGTCATACTGGGTGCAAAAGATATGTGAAGAATTTGCAGATGATTTGAGATTCATCTGGATTTATGAGGCTATCTAGTTTGGGAAAACCTATGTGTATAGGAATGGTGATTTTGTGCCAACATTATTAAGTCTATGGGCCCTAGAGACAAATCACTTCCATTTAACACATGGAGAGGTTGATATCAGCTTGTGGGATGTTTAAAGGATTTATGGAGCTCCAATCCCTGGAGATATGTATGACGAGTTTATTCCTCCCAAAGTGACATGGAATGACTTGGAGAAGACACCATATTGGGCTCATGAGTTGATGAAAATATTTAACCAACTCAAGAATTTAATCACCATGAAAACTCACACCAGGCGGGATATTCACTGAAGGAATGGATGGAAATATTTTTAATAAATAAGAAAGAGGAGGGCCCCACTTACACACGTTCGACTAGTTGTCCAAGGGAAGAGAAGAGAGGCACTCCTGGAAATTTTTGGACAAACTGGAGAATGGAGAATTTGATAAATGGGGGATATGAAATCAACCCAAAAAAAATTCAACAAAGACATGTCTGGTAGGTTTATTAGCCATGGGACTCAGTGTGTATTTATTACTAGTTTGAGACTCCAATGGAGGTGTGATACTGGGAACATTTGTTATTACTATTAAGTTGGAAGAGAGAAGGATGGTAGGGTTGGATACGCCTTTTTTGGTGATGATTCATATGATTTTTCTGCATATTAAAAAATGGGAAGTCACCCTTTATGTTGTACTAAATAGAGTACAAGTTTCTGGTTGTTCATTCTGACCATCTGTTCGGGGATTTTCTGGTATATCACCCTTGTCTTTTAATGCATATGATATCAAGGCTAAATGGATCATGTACAAGGAATACACTTTATTTTCATATGGGAATCTGCCTATATAAAAATTCATTTATGATGGTACTACGATTTGGGAATTGATGGAATATATTCTAGCTTGTAGAGATGGAATGTTGGCCACCATAATAGATGGAGAAATCATATGTGAGGCTTGTAATCCTTATATATTTGCGTGTAAATTAAAATGTCTACAACAGAATACTATATCACCTCTCATGTATGTCATATTAGAGAAAAAACAATGGTTTCCCAACAACTATGGTTTCTGACATCTGCCAAGAAGACTAGGGCAATATTTAATTTACGAGTTGCTGATGCAGTAAGAAAATTGATTGTCTATCATGATGAAAATTATGTTGCATCTTACCCTGAAAGGGTATTTAAACATGCCATCCCTTGAGGGTGGATACAGAGAAGTAGTAGGAATGGACCCCATTATTTGGAAGATAACTCTTCAACATCAGGGGCTGACTTGCAAGAATTAGAGGGTGGAGGTGATGATGCTCCAAATTCACCAAAGATACCTTGTTCTAGATATAACCCCACTGTCATAATTAAGAATGAAACTCCATAAATCCCTATCTAAGTCATATCAAGGCGATTGGGTTACCATCATTGTGAAGAGCGACGAGTTCTATTCTCTAATACTTCATCATTGACTGTGGGTTCTATAAAGAAATTCTAGTCCATGGTGGTAGGATCCTCCCCATAAATCTTGTACATACATTCAGAATATATACGATCATAACCAGTTCTAACATGGAAGAATATGTACTGTGATTCTGAAACCATGTGGATGGACCTGTGTGAAGGACTGTATATTCCAAGAGTAGGAGATTTGAGGGCTTCCTCTGAAATTATTTTTAAGGATAATCCCAATGAGTTAAGGACCAATATTTGAGAGCTTTAAATGCTTATATATGCCACTAATGAATCAATTCCTACCACAAATAGGTAAAGGAAATGATAGATCATGGTACCACTAAAGAGATCAATCCTTCATTAGATGAAGAGTGGCATGACTTTGTACATCCTAAGGGTTTAAGTTTCCTTTATCTTGCATTATCTTCCACTTTTAAACATGAAATTTAGTCAAAACCTTGTCACATAAAGGAAATATCATCTTATCATAAAGTTGGGTAAAGTGAAAAAATCTAGAGTTCCTTCACCACCGTATATCCTTGGAGGCACTACTCTTGGAGCTATTGGTCCACCCTATGAATTGGGAGAAATATATTCGTGCCCACAGGCCATGGAGGAAGAATATAGAGGGTACCAGAATCTCTGATACTTGTCTTTATAAATTATGATGCAATCCCTCCTAAAAAGGTGAATAAGCAAAAGCACTGATGAAAGAAGAACATGGTTAAGTTCTTTCTTAGCAGTGATAAGTCTCCATTATAATCATGAAATTTAGTCTTTATTATTGAAAAAGTGTTTAAAATTTTTAAGATTACAAGGAATTCTTTTGTTTCTTCTTTAAAAGAAACTGCTGATAAGATTCAAGGAGCTGTAGAAGGTGTTTCTGAGCAGATAAAAATTCTTGCAAATCCAATGGTTCCTGAAGAGGCATTGAAGGCAAAGGAACCAACATATGTTCCCTACACTAATCTGATTCCTTCTATTAGAGTAGAGGAATATTTTGGCAAATTAATAATAATTCATAAGGCATAAAATTCAAAAATTTCTAACTTACATTCTTTGATACTTTTTGGTTCACCACATGCACCAGAACATCTAGCAACAACTGACGTTGACCCCATAATAGTTGTTGAAGAAGATAAGCAGGGTCAAAGGTTTCCGGAAGAAGGTTGTGAAGCAAACATGCCAAGTGATCCCACATGTAAGTCTAACCTAGGATCTGATATATCATTGGATGAAATGATGAACCTTGGCATGTATTTTGAATAACTATTAGAACATGTTAATGTATAAAATGATTTAGTAGATTTTGGGGTTCCTTGTATAGAATGAATTGGATATGAGTTCTAATTATTCGTCCTATTAATCTTCTTATGATTAACCAGCTAACCATGGTTGATTGAAATATGCAGTTCCATCTAAAAAAACTATTACCACAAAAATACATGAAGGAAGTGTTGATATTAACGTCAACCCCACCATTGTGGAGACATTGTCTTAGATGGAACTTGAGATAGCAGGTCCTCAAGAGATTCAATCTTAAAAATTTTAGAATATTAAAGATAGCACTCCTTATCCATAGACATTAAACAAAATTACCGAAACTGAGAACATTGGGGATGATTCTTCTCATGCTTCTGACCTACTATCGGGTAAGAGATACTAATATTGTGATTGCATTAACTTTTTTTATCTCTTGAATCTAATCAGAAACATAATTCAAGATTTACCAAATTGGTATATTAACATCAGTGGCTTGGTCTAGAGGTGAAGCCTCTACATCAGCCCAAACAACATTGGAAGGGGGAGAAACCATTCTTCTAGAAAGAACAAAATAGGGAACTTCTTTAAGTGCATTAGTCCCAGTATACACACCTCATTATGACAAAGATTCTGAATTAGACTCAGAACGGCAGAAGGATCTTTTTCTTTCTCATCGCAAAGCATGGCCAAACATCTGGGAGATAATATCTGAGATTCCCCTTGAGGAACTACCTTCAATAATTCCATGACATTCATCTCTGTTTATTACACTAGGATTTAGAGGTATTGAATACCATGAAATTCATATTGCGGTGAATGTCATTATCCAGAAGAGGGAGCAAGAGAAAAATAGTCAATAATACTTGATAAAATCCAAATTCTTAATCAATACTGAAGAGTTACAAGCAGCATTTCCCCAGGATAAGGCTAATCATAATGCAATGTTGAAGGGATTGAAGCAGTTAATTAATGAAAAGATTGTTCAGACACTGAGCCTTTAACTGGAGTCATATATCATTACATGGGAGCTTGACCAGCTTCATAGCTCATTAGGAGAAGTCTAAAAGAAGGTTTGAAAAGCCATTGCAGATGATAGAGAATCACTTCCTCATGTTGAAAAGAGCGAGGGTGGTCAAATAGAGAATCTTGGGAAAGTAGTTGATGGGTCTCAAGTGACTGTCAAACAAATGAGGAATTATGTAGAAAGATTTTTCTAATTTATGAGAGAGAGAATCCAATTTTTGGATGGTCCTCTATGAAACTTTTTCATAAATGAAAATTATTTTGTCTTTAATCATTTTTTTCTACTTTTTCTAACTGATTTTGTATTACCTAGGCCATTGGGCACCGTAAGCATAGTTTTATTTTTTTCTTGGGTTATATGGATAACCCCATTAACTTTATATATCTTGACTTTTTATTGCTCAATATTACCTAAACCATACAAAATGCACGATTAGTGAGTTGGGACTTGAGTTTTCTTCAAAGTTCCCTTTGCGGGTTAACAATCTAATGACTACCAAGTCTTTTGTTTTTTGGTAGTTTAGAGTCATGCTTGTTGGACTAGAATGGGATACTATTTATCGTCGTATAGATTTTTCCATAAACATTGAATTAAATCCCAAAAAAACCTTGTGGCTAAGATTTGATTTAATATTATTTAAATATTTCCAGGGAGAATCTTGAGCTATGAATTTTATGGTCACCAAATTTAAAACATGTATCAACATTAAGGGATGTCTTTTCAAGGAAAAAAGTTACCATTATTTGAAAAACCCATTATAAGGGCTATGTTATGCACGGTCAAATGGGGAATATGCTTAATACCCAATTAGTGGCATCTTTTGACTGACATGATCATTATGTACGCAACTTATGAAAGGCCACCTAACGGCACATGCTACATAGTCAAGCAAAAGAGATCTTTGAAGTTTAACATTTTTCTACTTATATATTGGGGAAAATAAGATTTGGGTGACCCAAAACCACAATGGGTGGTTTTACCAAGGAATGGAATTTTATGAATGAAAGGGATATTGTATACCGACATATGTTAGGGATAGTAAAACATTTCTATTAAAATTTTTTGTATGAGGAATGGTTATGATTTATCATAAAGTAGAATTTATGATATCATATTGTGTAGTTTAAATTCATGCAGTGAGGACATTGGTACTACGCAGTTTTAAGTCATGCAGGGATGACATTGTACTATGCAGTTTTAAGTCATGCAGTGAAATAATTTGGTGGCTTAAATTTACGGTCATTACCTCTGTCCAAAGGTACAAAACTCTCCCAATATCTTGATATTTTTTTTGGAAACATACTATCATTTTCTGGTATGGAAGGGAAAATTGTAAACTGTGATTTGGGAATTTATGGAACCGAGGAATGATATATGAAAAGGGATCAAAGCATTAGAGGATATCTTTTCCGTGAATGAAGTTACCATTGCATGACAAAACCATTATGGGAGGTGTATTATGTACGGACAATTGGGGTATATGCTGCATAGTCAAATTGTGGAATCTTTTGACTAACATGCCTATTATGTAGGAAACGTATTCAAGTCTACATAAGGGCATGTGCTGCATAGTCAAACAAAATAGCTCTTTGAAATTTGAAATTCTATTGCTAAAAGTTGAAGAAAGTTTTTGGAGATTAAGATTTTCCTATGCATAGATTTGGGTTTATGGAGAAAGGTACCTAAATATGTAAAGGGTTTTTTCAACCAAAATCTCCAAAGAATCGGAGGAACAATACTTTTATGAGGGTCTGACAAAAACATAAAAGTTATGATTTATGTAGTTTTAGGTCATACAACTAGGACCAAAAATGCAAATAGTATGTGATATGAGGCCAAGTAATTCCATGGTTATTTCATATTGCATTTAACACATGGTGAGGGAAGTGTGAAAACCATGGTCTTGAGACTAGATCGAGAGAAAGATAATGAAGAAATTATACCAGAATGACTGTTTTAAAATATAGATTAATGCATATTTTAATCAAATTTTGAAGGGGATAAAGATACTATAACCAAGAACAAAGTTACCATTATGTGACAAAATCCATTATGGGGGATGTATTATGCAGGGCCAACTGGGGAAAATGCTATATATCCAAATAGTGGCATCATTTGACTGACATTCCTGTTATGTAGGAAACTTATGCAAGGACACCTAAGGGAATGTACTACATTGTCAGAAAAATGATCTCTCTGGTATTTGAAACTCTACAACCAGAAAATGTACGAAAGACTATGAGGATCTAAAAAAATTCAAGATTAAGAGTTTGAAATATGAAATGGGGTTATGACCAATTCATATGAGAAATATTTGAACCAATATTGTCCATGATTTAAATGTTATTTATATAGATCTGACTCATATGTAAAATAAATAATTTCTTTGTTTCCTCAGAATTAATATTGTGATGTGCAGTTTTAAGTCATGCAATGAAGAAATTATATTATGCATTTTTATGTCATGTGGTGAAGACATTATACTATGCAGTTTTAAGTCATGCTGTGAGGAAATTATACTATGCAGTTTTAAGTCATCCAGTGAAGAAATTTATTGGAATATAATATATTGAAACACATTATTTATTTAAAGAATCCATCTACCAAATTAATAAGCCCACATGAGCTATCCTCAGTTTGAGAAACAAATACCAGTAAGGATTTTTTTACAGTTCAAAGGTGACACAATTGAAGAATATGGATATTATATTTCCATGTAGTTTAACGTCATGTGGTAAAAAGTAAGATAAACCGATGTGAAAGGAAAGACATATTGTCACTAGATTAAGGGATAAATCCCAAGTGTCACTATGTGTCGTGTTGGGGAAAGAATCAATTCATACATAGTTCTTAAATCAATCTCTACTCTTATTTGATTCTTATACAAGAAATTATTGGTTTTTTATCGCTTTTGGGTCCAAGATTGAAGATCTAGAAATCTCTACGTTTCTCAAATAGATGATAAGGAAGCTGTATATAGTTCTTTAAATAGTCATTCCTCACTCTAATCGAGTTTGACCTAAAGAATGTGTGCTTTTGACCCACTCTGAGAGAGCTATAAATCTTAAGACATAAAATGAAATAAGGACCAAATGTTATATCTTATTGAAACATTCTATAAAGATCATATTAATTATTAAGAGGAGAAAAGAAAATAAGAAGATTTTGAGATTGTGGTTGGGCCCAAAATTGGATATTTAGGCATCTCTACGTATCTCATTGGAAAACAAGACTCAAGTCATACATAGTTCTTGAAATAAGATCTATATGCAGATCTGACTCTGACATAGGAAATAGAGGGATTCGTGTACTACTAAGGAGTAGTGATGATTTCAATGATGTTTTCTTATGGGATCTTTTAATTTCAAATAGGGGAAACATTAGTTGTACAAATAATGTCATGCGGTTTAATTTCATGTGATAAGGATGAAGATTTTATGCATTTTAACGTCATTAAACATGGATGCATATGGTTATTATATAGTTTAATGTCTTGACACAAGGACATGGGGGTTGTGAATATTTAAGTCTTGCAGAAAGGACATTGTACTGTACAGTTTAAAATCTTACACTGAGGAAAATACTGTGCAATAATAAGTCATGAAGTGAGGACATTGTATTGGGTAGTTTAAAGTCTTTCATTGAAGATGATATTGTGTACTATTAAGTCATGCTATGAGTACATTTTACTATGCAGGTTAAAGTCTTTTAGTGAAGATGATATTGTGTAGTTTTAAGTCCTTCAGTTAAGACATTGTATTGTGTAGTTTAAATTCTTGTAGTGAGGACGAATGTGCACAACTACACAATGTATTTCTTCAAGAATCGCACATTGGATGGAGTTGTAATAAGATCTTCATCGATTGATATTAAGGCATAAGCTCTATCTGAATAGACCTTATATATGGAATAAAGTCCCTCCCACATTGGCTCATGTTTTGGAGGTTTCTTTCATAATATCATTGGAGTCCTAACGACCAATACCAATTCTCTTTTAAGAAATGAATGGAGGTGAACTATCTTGTTAAAAGATCATGTTATTCTTTATTGATAGACTTCTAGATGACGCAAAATAGGAAATATTTTCTTGTCTAATTGTTCCAACTCATTGAACCATTTCTAGGATATCACATCTCTAGAAAATTGATCACAGATTAAAACTCCGAGTGATGGAAAATCAATTTCAATTGGAAAAAATACTTCATTTCCATATACCAATGAATAAGGTGTTGCATGGGTAGTAGTATAGGTAGTTGTATGATAAGACCATAAAGCATTCAGAATTTTATCAGGCTATGATTTCTTATCTTTATCCACTGTCTTCTAGAGTATATTGGATGGGGTCTTATTGAAGGCCTCTATCTGTCCATTGGCGGCCGCATGATAGAGAGATTAATGGTTTTATTTTATATTATGTTCCTCATATAACATTTTAGCTCAGCAGAACAACAATTGGTGCCATTGTATGTCAAAATATTATCCAGGATGCCAAATATATTGATGATATTAGTTTTGAAAAAACTAACAATGGTTTCGGCTTCAACTTCTTTGAAAGGTATTTTCTCAGCTCATTTAGAGATGAAGTTAGTAGCAGTGATAATATACTTGAACTGCTTAGCCTTGGCTGGAGGATAAGGCCCTATGACATCCATTCCCCATGTGGAAAATAGCCAGTAGTATTTAGCTGTATGTAGAAACTCTGGGGGTTGATGAATGATGTTAGAATACACTTGCCAGGGATAATCTTATTTAGTGAAATCTGTACAATCATTCCTTGTTGAAGGCTAAAAGTATCCAAGCCTTTGGATCTGATCAACAATTTTTTCCCCTGACTAGTGGGAAACACAAACTCCTGAATGTAATACTTTCCTGACAGCTGCAGTCTCTTCTCCATAAATACATCTTCATAGGATTCCATCAAAGCCTCGCTTGTTGAGGGTTATTTGGTGGCATGTACTATCCTAAACAGTGAAATTGGATGCTTGTCCTTGGATCTGTTCTTTTCATCCCTTTCTTGTGGAAGTCTCCCGTTTTGAAGATATTCTATGATGGATGTTCTCCATCCCGTGTCATGACCATATGGTTCATAAATATGGCTAATTTCATTAATTTTCCCCATTCTGGTATGAAACAAAGGCAAGACCACACAATGACGGGCTATGTTGATGACTGTCTCATCCTGATTTGGATATGATAAGGCGGTAGTTGCATTAGCCAGTGCATATTCATGGCCATTTTGTGATCACGGGACATAACACAATGTCATATCTGAGAGAAATTCGTCCATTAACCCTCTGACGTAATCCCACAAAGGGATTAACTGTACTTTTCTAAAAGAATATTCCCAATTTATTTGTTTGATTACATGTTCAGAATAGCCTTTATCCTTTAAATGGTCTATTTTCACCTGAAGGGCTAATTCCAAACCACCGATGAGAGCATGATATTCTACATCATTGTTGGTACCACCTTCTTTCAATAGGAAGAACTAATTCAATACTACCTTTTTGGGTAAATAAGTAAGATTCCTAACACAACGTTGTTGACTTAAGGGTTTTTCATTCTCTTCCCTGTTGGACTTCTGGAAGCACCATAAAAATACATTTCCCATGTTTGGGAATTATCCTTCATAGAGAAGAATTATTCATCAGGAAGGTCAATATTAAATGATGTATATTTCATAGATGGATGCTCAGCAAGAAATTCAGCTAGAGCTTGGCCATTTATTGCCTTTTGAGGTAGAAACTAGATATCAAACTATTGAAAAATAACCGCCCACTGTGCCTGATGCCTTATAAGAATAGGATAATTGGGAATACATTTGAGCAGATTATTGAGAGACACCATTTGGAATTCATGATATTGGAGGTAGTGCCTCAATTTCTGAACTACAAAAATTAATTCTAGGAAGCACTTTTCAATACTGAAATATCGAGTTTGCACATCAAGCATAGTTCGACTGATATAGTAATGGTTGTTTTCATTCCTAGAATCATTTTTTGGGTTATGAAGTCACATAGTGATCACTCTAAAGCTATCACATAGAGAATAAATCGTTTTTAAGAGGTGGCATTAATACCGGTGGACTCAAGAGATATTTCATGAGGGTATCAAATGTTTCTTGGCAGTCTACAATTTATTGGTTGGAGATTTCCATCTTCATTAATCTGGTGAAGGGTAAAAACCCACTTGATAAATTGGAAAAAAATCCTTGAATATAGGGAAAGTGTCCTTATAGTCCCCTTAATTATATCAAATTTTTAGGAGCTAACATACCAAGGATTGATTTTTTTTTCTCAGGATCAACTTTGATACCCCGATGGCATGCAACGAAGCCATGAATCATTCTTGAGGTTACCCCGAAATAACATTTTAAGGGTTTCGTCTTCAAACTGTGTTTTCAATGTTTATGGTATATGGTATCCAAATATTCTATGTGATTGGATCATTTTCTGGATTTTACCACCAAATCATCCACATAACATTCAACAAACTTCCATAAGAAGGGTTGGAAGATATAGTGCATGGAACGTTGATTTGTTTCACCTACATGATTTAAACCAAATGGAATTACACGATAGAAAATCACACCTTGATAGGTTGTAGAATCTTCATCCACTGGGGCCATATGGATTTGATTATACCCAGAGTATCCATCCATGACAAAAATAGCTTTATATCTAGTCGTTTTATCAATTAAAATCTCTATAATCAGTACTAGAATATCATGTTTAGGACAATTCCATTTAATATCTCTAAAATAAATGAAAACTCTAATTTTTCCATTCTCCTTTTTCATTGGGACAATGTTGGCCAGCCATTTGGGATACAGAACTTACCTAACAAATTTATCCTTTATATGCTTATCAACTTCAGCTTTAATTTTATAGGCATGAGTTGGGTGTGTTGTTCTTACTGCCTCCTTGAATCCACGATGGTATTATGGAAAACCCAAATGATGGGTGGTTACAATAGGATTATGTCCTATACGCTTTGTATAATTCCAATCCAATATATCTCTATATTTCTTTAGAAACTAATTATACACATCTTTCTTTTTAGAGTTCATGGCCGCACTAATAAGAGTGGGGTGTGGATATTCTTCTATACCAAGATTGATTTATCTAAGCACATCTACAGTGTTAAAGATGCCTTCCATAAAGGCCAGAGGAGCATCCCTGAGATCTTCTTCTTCTTTTTAATTGCTCATTACCTCTTCTGTTTCCACTTGCATAGTATATGATGAGGAAAAACATCCAGAGTTAGGGGAGGGGACTTTATTTGAACCTCCTGAAGAATACGCCACCAAATCGGACCCTACTGATGATAAAGGGTTTTCCTATGGTAATAAAGAAGAAATAATGTATTGAGAATCAACATCTTTGTCTTCTTCTAGAATTGATCCAATTTCTTATACTCTGATTGATGAAGTAGTGGCTTGTTTTAGTTTAGTGGATGAAATGATGACATCTGCATTTAAACTTCGCTCATAGCTTGGTGCATTAACAGCTTCTCCCATATTTCCGGGCTCAATTTCCATAATTGACATTATGGAAGTTACTAGATGAGTTCCAGGATTTGGTTTTATATTTTCAATTTGATTGATGGGTAACAAATAATCTGTACATAGATGTATGAATGGGTTAGCTGGGATCTTTTACAGTCCATATGGAGCATTAACTATGGTTATTTTTTTATCATGGAATTTTTTCTTTTTGTGTGTTAAAAATTTTCCTCAATGTATTGATATTCACATGTTTTGAAAGGATCCTTCTCGCCAAAAAATGTCTTGATTTGACCATTGAAACAATACTTAAGACATTGTAGTAATGATGATGGTATGGCTGTATGTTGATGCTACCAAGGAAATACACGAAAAATATTGAAGACTGTGTCTGGACAAACAACCATTAAATATGAATTAGACACAAGATCTCCAAACTGAGCTCTGAGTGTAATCCCACCCAGTGGTTCTTTCTCATTCTTATCATAAGATTTAATAATTAATGTGGAAGGAGATAAGTTAGATTAAGTCAGGCCCAATAGATGAAGTGTACTAATGGGAATGAGGTTGAATCTGGAGCCATTATCAATGAAGGATCATCAGATGTAAATATCATTGACATTCCTAGAAAAATACAATGGTACAATATGTCCATGTACAACATCATCATCTTCTTCATCTGTAAATGATATGACTACATGACCTTATGTAGGATCATTCTCTATACGGTAAACCACAGAAGCAGAAACATCGGTTTCAAGCTTTTGAGGACTTGACAAAGCCTCAATGAGTGCTTCTCGAAGATATTTTGACATATTCAAAGCATCCAGAATTGATAACATGTCCGGTACATGGTACAATTGTTTCAAGACATCATACTTTTGGTCTAAAGGTCTATGTTTTCCAGAATGGAGTTTTGGTTTTGCAGGTGATTCAAAAGTTGATGCTTTTGATATAGCTGTATTTTGTGTTGGGGAGAAGCTGTAAATAATTATGGATTTGGTAAATTAGACTAACTATTTCCATTCGTTTGCTAATAAAAAGACATTGTGACTTCTAATCGGCCTTCCAAAATAATAGTGTCAAAATCGATCCTCTCTTTCATGGAAGAAACTTTTTGTTCTTATTGAGCACACCGAAGGGGTCTTCCATGAGTTTCTGCCTCATATATGGTTCGATCAGGGGTAATGTTAGAATGGTGGTTTCTATAATTCCGGTGTCTTCCCCTATATCTTCGACCATGGCCTATTCCTCTAGTTCCCCAATTGGGTATAAGGAATTCCGGCTCATTATAATCAGAATTACCATTGGCGTAAGGATTAGTTAAATGGATAACATTAACAAAACCAAAGATCGATTCTTCATCTGATAAAGATTCATCATGATAGGATAATTATGGTTGTGTCGTTTCGCAGGGTGGTGCCCATTCTTTTGAAACAGATGGCATATAATCTGCCATGTTCAAGCACAACATTTTCCTTGACATGAGAGTATCTTTCTTTGACTTCTCATTGTCCTTAAAATCACTTATCTCCTTTGAAGAACGACTTTTTGATGAAGATTTTTTTAATGTGTCTAGAGTGGAAGAATACCCAATAGATTGTTTCAATTGTGTTCATAAAATATCATAATTCTAGTTGATCAATTTACCGATCATCCAATCATCATATTTCTACACATTTTTTACTTTTGACCTCTTTCCATTCAGCTTCTTCCCCTTGATCAGTAGCAGTAACACATGATACTAGAGCTAATGAACTTTTCAGTTTTACTTTACCAGAGTATACCATATTTTTCAAGAGGTCTTTGTAAACAAAACACTCTTAGATGGTATTACCTACCATCTGGTGAAAGGGAGAATAATTTGGAAGATCATCACCTCCTTCTTTATTTGGTTTCTTCGGCCTTGGCATCTGAATCAGATTATTTTCTATGGCTGATATGTAGTAACTAGGTAATTGTTCATTCCTAATAGAATAAACACTATTCTTTAATTCCTTAAACTTTTTCTGCCTTTGATCTCTTTGATCATCTTGATGAGGTGGTCGTTGCTGCTGATGATCAGGAGGAAGAGCCCTTCTGTATGATGATGGTATTGAAGTAGAAGCAGGTACAGGTGCCTGCTTGAGTGTGACTATAGTAGCTTCTTCCTTTCCTATCCTCCTCCCCGGAGTTGATGAAATTACATGAGTTTTAGCCTTAGTTTCTATAATATAGTCTTCAATATGTTGAGTGATTGAAGTAAGGTCTCAAAACCCTCCTATGTATTTCATAGAGATCAATGGTGTCCATAACTCATCACATAGATTTTCCTCACAAATTGGAAACAACGCTTCTTGAGGGAGTTCTTGGCATAAGGAATATGTCAATCCTTTATATTGAGCAATGAAATCTCAAAATCATTCACTATTCTTTTGTTTACAATTGGTAAGATCTAAAACTATCATCTTTGGAAGAGTTGAGATAAATTGAAGAATAAATTTCAAGAAATGATCTTCCCATCCAATAATTAATCAAGATTATAAACATTTATACCAGACAAAAGATGTTCCTTGTAATGACAGCACAAAACACCTAATTTTAACTTCTTTTTTTGTTGAGAACTTCTCATCATGGGATCACAAAGAGAATCAAAATTGGTTAAGTGTTGTTCCGTATCTCCCAAACCATTAATGATTGGGAAAAAAGTATTCATAAAATTTTGTGGGGGGGGGGAATTGCATCCACCCATTCAGGGCAAGCTCTATTTTCTGGATGAACCGGTGCACGGCATTCCTCCCTAGATTCGAATCGAGTATTGAATGCCTCAATTGTGTTTATAAGAATTTAGAGATTATCTGGATGAGTTGGATTCTGTGTAGGTATAGAAATTGGATCCTAAGCTGGTGCAATGACCAACAAAACCACTGATGGTGGTGTAGATATCTGCCTTGGATAATGCATGGGAACTAGCCTATCAGGATTTGTTTGATCCAACCTTGATTGTGCTCCCTATGGAGGGAATTCATTATCCACATCGGTAGTTACTACAAATCCTCTTTGTTGAGGATCTCCTACAAGATTTACAGGCTGAGGACCTTCCTAGGGAGAACGTCTAGTTGAAATGTTGTTTCGAAGTAACTCTGTATTGAGTCTTTTCAACTCCTTCATTTCCACTTCTTACCGTGAAAATCTCTCTTCAAGAGAAAGAGATTTACATTATCCAATGGAAAAGTGAGATGTGATATGACGTTTTTTCTGTTCTCCTTGTTAGATTCCTTTGATAGAGGGGGTTGGTTATTTGAAGGCATACCAAGATTTTGGATAAGACTCTAATTTCAGTTGCGCAAACCTTCTTCATTTGCCTCGGTATATACTATATTATGGATGAGAACCTCATCTTCTGATTCCCCTGAACTGGACTCATTTTTTGGAGGATCTTATATTGTGGTGTTAAAGGCATTTACTGATGCATAATGCATCGATGGTATTATGTCATTGATTTTGCAAGATCATCTTACATTGTGTCCTCCATGACTTTTTTCTCCTATATGATGAATTCCCTGAAACTTTTTGGTGGATAGTAACCCAAAAGTAATCCTCAAATAGTTCATTTGTACGCTCTCCTTATGTCTCTTTTCCTAATCGGGGGGAAACAGAATTTGGTTGAGTAGGGGATTGTAGATATGAAATATCAACCAGCCCTACAGGCTATGGCTATTACTATTCTTCTACTTCAAATCCTTGAACATTGTTGATTGAATTTTAAGGTTATATTAAATGAGCACCCAGCCATGCAATATGGAGTGATTATTGAACTACTATGGATAAAATTCGTGCAATTTCTCTTCTAATTTTGCAGATTTTGGTTCGGACATTAGCTGGGTGAACCTCCCAATAACCACTTAAATCACCTGTTTCGGAATATCGCTTTGTTATTTTAGACATTTTCATTCTCTGATTCCTGATATCCTCTAATCGAGATGCCTTATCAAGACTCTCATATGCTTGATGTAAAAGTAACTCAACAAATTCTTTTCTTTGGTCCTAACATTGATGAGAACTGGTTAAGGCCTATTCTTATGTGTACCTTTGATTACATTCAAAATCTATTCATTGTGGCTAACTGTGGGAAATAAAATGGCATGAGTCCACTTTTGTAAGACTTTTCTGATTTTGGAGTGCAGTGAAATGCAATGCTCCATATACACTCCATCCACTGATATGAACACTATATGGGGAATCAGAAATTAACTGGAGTAGCCTCTTTAGAGAATTGAGACATTCATGTTGATGGATTCCCTGCAGTTTTTCAACTTTTGGATGTTGGAAAACTAAGAGATATGCCAATTCAATTTGGCACTGCTACCCTTCTATTACCTTTACCTGATTTTGATATTCATCATATGGTAATACTATGGTTTTTAAATGACGAAGAGTTTTCCTTAAGTTGAAGTATATGTCTTAGATGCAATCTTCTTTCATCAATTGAGTAATTTTATATAGAGAATTTCCCAAAGTCCATAACATGACTGGTATTTCTCTTTTGGCTAACTGTTTTCTCACGTTTAACATATCATCATAGTATTTAACTAGAGGTTTCTCCACTTTGTCTAACCAAAGTGGATGCTCTGTATTAGAAGACAGATGAACCAAGGGAGGTTTTGATAATGGTCATTCCCTTAAGATGTCTTCTGTTTGAGAAAGTGTTTCACTCATAAATGAGATAGCAACAGACATGACTGACCTTGTATTTGTATGTTCCTTTAGATAGGAGGGCCTTATCACCACTACATTTTCAATTATGAAATTTTCATAACAATATTAAATACTACTATTGAGAGGACTTTTGTAGTGAATTACATCATGGGAATGATCCCCATGATGGATTACAGCAAGGGATAAATCTTATTTCTCCTTGGTCTTCTGGAATCATTGACGGTTTTCATGGCTCTCATTTAGAAACAAGCACTCTAGATTGAATGAATATTCACGAAGTAAGCCTTAAAGATGATATTTCTTATGAGGGACTTCAGAATTACTACTACCACTCCCAAAATTTGGTAATGAGAGGGTAGAATCATGAGCTTCAATAGATAAATGTCTATGGGCTTCATGAACTTCAGCATTAAGAGGAGCCAAATCACAGATTGACTCTTAAATTTCTTACTATTCTTATAATGAATTCTTTCTGGATGTTCTCTTATACTTAGTTGGGGCCACATTCTGGGAAAAGTGGTTATCATGGGAAAGTGTATGTGGATGCGTTAGAGTGGTTACCAGAATAGACAGATTACCTCAAATTGGAATGGGTGTATGTTCCTAATCTTGTTGTCTGTATGATATGGGGGAGTATGCCCTATGACCCTTCTAGACTAAAACAGAGGTGTTTATTTATTCCGGGATGGAATGAAGATGTGTCATCCCATGTGTGGGGACATATTTATGTGTCTGTTCACCAGATACAGCTAAACTAGTTGTTATAATATTCTGACATGCATCTAGAATATGGATATGGATTCGTGTCTTCCCTTTCACCATTGAAAAGATATGTTTGGGGACTTCAGCGACCAGAACGAGAATATACATCCATTCTGTATCTAGAGTGTGTGTTTGTGCCAGATCTTATCCTCCATTTCTTTTCAATGGGTATGGAAATTACTCATGCATGGGGGAAGAGAGTTGGGTCTGCCCCAAATTTGTCGTCGGAGCTTTCCGACAGACCTCTCCGAGTGTTACCAAATGTGACTGTTGGAAGACTTGATGAAAATTGGACGGATTATGTGTCTACTGGCTGTTTCTCATCAATTATGGTTGATATACCTCCATCAAAATGGGCAGATGATACTTCTGACAGAATTAGTGATTGTAAACAGGTGTATGTTCTTGGTTACCAATTTCCCCCACATTAGATTTCTTGGATTCTTTATATGAAGTCAGACGAGCCTGTTGACTGGTTGATAACTTTAAGCGGGTGTATGTGCTTGTTCACTACACTACATCGGGTTATCTAGTGGGTTTTGTATGTTGATGTCAGATGAGTCTGTTGAGTAGAAAAATTATGATGGATGGGTGTATGTGCCCACTCATTTTTTTCCATCATTTTAAGTTGATGGATTTCTCTAGAGGAGGTAGATGTGACAAACCTTCTCCATGTTGACTGGATGTTTTCCATGGAGGTTCCTCTTGCATGCTCGGGTTAGAGAGATATGGGCCAAACGTCTAGAGGCAACACCCCCATCATGTGGGGGTTTTACTACTGTGTGATTCTGGTAGCGATTGTTGGTGGGAGCCCTCATTAAGGACTCCTTCATTCGTGAATTGAGGCCTTGAGTGGCCTCTTGATCCACCTCCCAATAGAAATGGATGGATTGATTATTGCGTTCCTAGGATAAGAACCTGAAATGGTTGAAGATAGTGGTTGGCACCATCTGCTTCTTGATCATTGGTCATCGTTGGCATGATGATCGAGGATTGTTATTAACATGGAGGGCCTATCGAGCATCCTCCAAAGTATGGATTGTACAGGGATGGTGATATTCTATTACCAGAACATTAGAGACCCAGTGAACACCATGAGAAAAATAATTACTAATCCTTTGGCTAATAGGCTGGATGATGTGACTGGAATAATTATTTATGGGAACCAGTTTTGTTTTGTTAAGGGCAGGAATTTTCAAGACTCTCTTCTTACGACCTCAAAATGCATCAATCATCTAAGAATGACACTGCAGGAGGCAATTTGGCTTAGGTTTTTGACATAAAAAAGGCTTTTGACACAATGGACTGGGGCTTTATTAAACATATTCTTCTATGGTTTTGATTCAGTGAAATATTTTTTTCAATGGATCAAAATGTTTATAAAATTTGCCAACATTTCAATTATGATTAATGGGTCACCAGATGGATAATTAACTTGTTCAAGGGGTGTGATACAGGGTGACCCCCTCTCTTCAATCATTTTTTCAATTGGATAGGATTACCTAAGCCGGATGCTCACTAAGATAGTCGACAATAGAAAACTTGCAACCATCACAGCAGATAGAGGTCTCTTTGCTCCATCTCATTTATTTTTTTCTGATGATATTTTCATTTTTATGTACGGTGATAGAAATAAAATCACTCATCTATGTTAGGGACTTTTTCATTATGAGAAGGTGTCTAGGAAAGAAATCAAATGGAGTAAATCCTTCATTTACATTGGAATGAACATGGTCATAGCAAGGAGTCCTCACCCAATGAGTTATCTTGTCCTTAGGCAGGGATCCCTACCTTTAATGTATCTTGGTGTCCCCCTATAATAGGGAAAGCCTCATGCCTCCCACTTTGAGCAAGATTTAGCCTGTATAAGAAATACTCTTTCATCTTGGAAGGGAAATTCTCTCTCAATGGTAGGACGAGTATGTCTTGTAAAACATGTGGTTATTTCAAAACTTGTTTATTCTTTCATGGTATCCATGTGGCCTTCCACTATAGCGAAAAAATTAACTTCATGAAGGAAAACATTTTTTGGAGTGGGAATGTGGTGGAAAAGAAGCCCATCACTGCTAAATGAGACACATTCTACATGCCTACTATGCAGGGAGGTCTAGGAATTATCAATTTAAACTGTTTTAATTAGGATTTACAAGCCACGTTTATATGGGGCCTTATTCCATGAAACTCGGCCTCTATTGATTTATTAAGGAGGTGAATTTCACAAAGGCCCATTTATGGATGTTATGGATACATGTATTCTTAAATCTAGATGGTTTTGAGTTCGGTGTTTAGCATAATCATGAGGCACTCACATTGTGTAGTCTATACAGATTCATGTCTGAAATTCTGGTCCACTAACTGGACTGACACACTTCTTATAGAAGGGATAAACAGTGAAGAGTAGGTCATTGACAATAGATTATCCATCAAGGGTCAGATTCAATGTAGAGGTTACATTCCAGATGAAATCTACTCTATGATTGACAGCTACGATTTCATCAAGTAGGAGGATATGCTATTATGGGAAGGGTCTCAATCTGGCCTGCTTAATTCTAAAAGCTACTACAATTACATGTTGAAGGGTGAGGTAAGTTGGATTGGCTCTCTGAACAAAAACTGGATACTTCCCTCTAGATTTTTACTTATCTGGAGTCCTTATCATAATAAAATCCTAGTGGACACAAACATTCAAATAGTAGGGATTTCATTATGCTTGAGGTGTTCACTTTGTTGTCAGTATAAGGAGGACACCGATCACTTGTTCTTGTCCTGCAACACAAGTTCTTCACTATGGAATGCATTTCTTAGCATATTTGAGATGTAATATCTCAATATTCCCTTCGTTATACAGTACATACAACATCTATTTATAGTTCAGCAATCCAAACAGATAAATGCATTGCTGCAGGTGGCATGTGATGAACAAATACATGTAGTGTAGAAGGATCACAACAACTCTATTCAATGCTAAGAAGGTTTAAATGAAACCAATTCACATAGAAACATTCTGGTGGCCACTCAAAATTCCAAATCACTGATTAATGATCAGTGTAACACATCATTAGGGAGTTCATGATACTTAGAATATTAATGGTTGGGGTTACAATCCCAAACCAAGGGGCATGATAGAGGTGATATGGACTGTCCCCTTTAAGGGATGGCTGAAATGAAACATGGATGGAGCCTCCAAATGAAACCCTGTGCCATTCATATCTGGGTTAATCATTAGGAATCAGCATGGTGAGGTTGTGGAATGAAAATATGGCCTATTCGGGCACACTACAGCTTTGGAAGTTGAAATGATGGCACTCATCAGAGTGGTGGATATCGCATTCCAACAACAATGGAAAACATTTGGTTATAGTGTGACTCAGCCATGGTGGTTCATGCAATTAGGATTGGTCAGACAAGAGTGGCATGGAATCTTGTAGGTAAATGGGTAAATTTCATTGAAAAAATCTATTCCCTAAACTCCTTCATCATGCATACCTTCTGGGAGGAAAACTACATTGCGTATGGCCTTGCAAACAATGGGGTGCTAGAAGAGAGATACATCCACATCAACACCATTCCTAATGACACAGTCCCACATCTTACTATGGAAAAATGTAAAATGTATTCTTTCTTTCTTGTGTAATGTTTTATGTTTCAATTTAAATCCCACATGCTCAACTTTCTAAAAAAAGTGGGTAACATTATTAACATGGTTAAGGATTCATGTCAGGTTGACCATTTTTGTTTCGTAGTTCCTTGAAACGTGTGTTCTAGTTTTAAGAATCACTATCTCTAGGAGATTTCCATTGGATTTATTTATGGAACTAGAAACTTCCAACAGATCTTTATCCAATGGGGACATGCCTACCAAAGGTAGGTGTTCGTTATGTTTGACCATTATGATACTTAAGAACATGCATTGGTAAAGAGGATTGGAGGTCAGACTCATTACACCCATTGGGTGGAATTATTGTCTACTCTGAGACTCTTTTTTTAAATTTAAGATAATTTCACGAATCCTTATTAATTCACCAAGAATAACATAAGTTTCCCTTGGAATCTATAATCACTTATTAACAAGTGTAAAATTTATAATAATTAGAATGCATTCAAGGTTCTTCATTAATGGAAATATCCATATGTATTCGAGGTTTTCCATAAATGATATCATCTAATATACTAATTATAGATTCTTCCAATAATCGTTGTGATGATACTTGTTTTTAAGCCACTCTTTGGGGCACTCTGCAATTTATTTTCATCCCGAGAGACAATGGTTTGATTTCACTTTGGGATCACTCACATAAAATAGGCTACCTACGTATCCTTGTAAAACGAATCAGAACCACATAGTTTAGTGCCATTGAATGGGACACATAATACCTTTTAAGGTCATGTGATAAGGACGTAGACATACATTTTAATGTCATGTGGTATGGACATATAAGAGTAAGATTCTTTGTAAAAACATAGTGTGGGTCATATACTGAATCAGCTCAATAAACATCGGAATGAATATGGGTTTCCATGTAGGATCAGACCTTATTGGGAATATGACCCAAGGAGAACATGTTTGATTTTGGGTATTGTTTTTGAATCCAATGGAGGCTTCCTATATATCCCATATGGATGGGAATCAAATCCCACATAGTTCAAAAAGCCTCATATGAGAGTATAGTCCTCTGAGAGAAATGAGTTTGGGCTTACTTCCTGAAAAGGATTCCTTGATGATTTGTGGTTTAATTTGGGGAATAATTCTATGGAGGATTCCCAAATTAATGGAAGTAGGTTAGGATTATTGAGGAAGATATCTAGTGAACATGGGACCTGAAAGGGCTTCCTACGAATCCTAGTTTGAACAGGAATCAGAGTTCACATAGTTCATTCGATTGTGTGAATGTTGTGATAATGAAAAATAATTAAACCCATGTGACTCATGCTCAGTGTGAGAAATATGAGAATGTAAAAGATTCAACAAAGGAATTCACACATTCAAATATTTCCTCCACTGCTAGAGGAAGAGGGAAAACCTTTGGGGTCCATGGTGAATGAGGTCTAGGTGACCGTGGAAGAGGGTGAGGCGAAGATCCTTCCCTCTATTCTATTTACATTAGACAAGGGTCAAATGTAAGGAGAAAGGGATAATGGTTTGGGGCTTACACCAAAATGGCCTCCCATGGGGACAAAGCCCAACGAGAGAGGGAAAGGGTAACAAAATTCCTTTTTCCCATCTCTCCTCTAGTCTTTGGCACCGAAGAGGAGAGGAGGAGCAATGATGCCACCTCCTTCAAGAAAATCTAGGGGCTTACTCCAAGACGGTTTCCCAAATATTTATCCCGGTAGGGGAGGTATACTTCTCCTTTAATTGTAAAAGGAAAATTAGGTATGAACCCTATCTTCCCCTATAATAGAACTGAGGTTTTGGGTCATCTCTTTGAGAAGGGAGAGGCCAGGACCCAACCCTCCTCCAAATCGAGAACTTCCCAACAATGTTTCTAGGAGAAAGGTTCATGAGAATTTAGATATACAAACCCATATACACTCCATGAAATCAAACCTCCTTGTGACACAAATGTGGGAAACCTCTGACCGTGGATATACAAACCCAAATAGGAGACACGCTGATGGGACTTTCCCAAGGGTTTGACAAGTCATGAGGTTTTGGTGGATGTCTCAACAAAATTCATTTCATATAAGGGAGCCGAGGAAGAATAATCCCTGTCATGAATGGATTTCATGATTTCTTGATGGCTTGTAGATTTAAGAGAGTGAGGAAAGTAAATGAATCAATGAGGGGCGCCCAAGTAGAGAAGGGCGTGCAAGTATGGTCACACATGTTTGTTTGAGTGACCTGATGTTCACTTAGGCGATGAACAACCTATATGGTAATACATGGGTGAGACCTTGCTCAAGCCTTCGAGATTATTCACAGGTGATCCAAGAAGTGGGGTGTTGAATTTCTTATGAGAGGAATGGGCACTGTGCAAGTATTTTTGACTTGGGGATGTTGGGTGTTTTAGGGGAGCAAGAGTTATGGTTTTCACACACTAAGAGGGCTTAATTCCAACGATCCTCCATTAAATCCACAACCGAAGGTGTTCAAGAACTACCTTGAAAGTTATAGAAGACTGGGACAAAGTACTAGGGCGACTAGACTAGAAATTGGGATTTGATGAAATTCGTCTGTACAAATGACGGCCCCAAGGGTCTATTTATAAGATTGTATGTGACCTTGGGTGAAATGAGTTGGGGGCGCATGTTGGTTGCGTGTCATATGGGGGCGTGCAAGTAGGTTGCGCGACATAGTGGGGTACGCAAGTTGGCTATGTACCGAGAGAGCTTTTTCTAGACTAAGGTGGCTCAAAACATATGCCATTGAAAATATGGACTTTTCATTATGTGTTTTCCCCTTTTTCTTTCTAATGGATTCTCGTTGTCATATTTTTAGTCTCTTTGATGGAATAGGGTGTCAACAACCACCAATTTCAAGATTACATGACTTAAAATGTTGGATATTCTAGCACCACACTCACATGGGAATGCCAATGGTTAAAACACTATCTAATATTTCCATATATAATCATAATCAATTTTCAAATTGAAAAGATAGAAAATAATTTGAATCTCCTAAATAAAAAAAACAGAAGTTATGGTAGATGATACATGAATCCTACATCTGATATTAGACGATCCTATATCAATGATAGGAATATTAGTGTATATAAAGTGCAACCTATGTTTCCCTCTTACATGGGCTCTAGTTTGACAAACTTGAGCTATTTTTATTTCTTATTACTGTGGATCATACCCTAGGGTACCACATACCCTACCTCAGCTTAAAATTCCAACTGAACACTAGCTACCAGCCGTCTAAGAGGTAGTTGAGCCCCTCCCCCACCCGGTGAATTTCCTGATCCACTAACGTGGGTCTGCTATAGAATGTTTTCCTAGAAGCACATATTATGACCCAGTCCTCCATAGATATGATACTTGACTATGGTGTAGGGACACTATGGGTGCATGTAACCAAATAATCAACACTGATTGCAACGAAACATAACAAAACATTGAGGTGGATTTCCACTAACCTGAATCTTATTCCCACTACTGATTTATTAGAAACTATCATAATGAATCATATAACCATTCTAAGAATAACTCCCAAATTTTCCTAGTGAAATATCCTAGCTGCTGCTTGGGGCCTCTCTTAGATTCCATTCTGTGATGAGTGATTGATTCTTTACGACTTAAAAGCTGTTTAAACATGAAAATTTTACTTGTAACTTGAAATAATAGTGAACAAAATCCTAAAAATGTCTCATCCTGGAGATCTCATTAGCTTCATAAAATTGAAAAAATTATTGTAGGTCATTAAAACATCCAGAATATTCCAAATATAAAAAACTCTCAAGCATCAAATGCATGAACTCAGGACACATTTTATAATTCAATGTCTTGGGATAGAAATATATTATGAATTTAGTCATGAAGTCCTTTAAAGATAGCTCATACTATTACCCAACATCCTCCATAATATCTCACAAATTCTATAAAGTTAAACGAAGCATATATAAATCAAGATTCACCATCCTAACTATTGGTTCCTCGAGATGCTTGATGTTCTTCTGGACTAAATCAATCAATAAATCGACATCTTAGGGTCCCCCATACCTAGTAAACACTGGAATATGATGAATATAAAACTCTATTTTTAACTAAGAAATTCAAAGAATGGTAGTAATTGTCCCTCATTCCCTGGATCACATGACCTGGATGATGTTGTCGTGAATTTGAACATCCATATTCTCCTCAATAACTGTAGTAATATTTAGTTTAAATGTATTAGGATCATGCTTATTCCCAATATTATACCTCTCAAGTTAGATACGATGAGGATTCATTTTCTCTAAAAGAAAAATTAACATCATAGAGAACATGATAGAAACAAGGTTAACCTAACAGGTGACTAAAATATAGATACACTACCTATTGGTATATCTAGACATGGATTACAAGTATTTTTGCATGACACATAAAATCATTTCATTTATCTAGTGAAACAACAACACATTTTAAATTTCAACAGGGAAAAATATATCACATGCCAAAACAGATATGTTATTATCATGACGAATGGATGTCAATATATTCTTATATGCCTATTATGATTGATGTTTTATCATATGAAAACATATTGGGCCACAAATACAATCTAATGAAATAGTAACATCATAAAATCATAACCTCAAACAACATGTGAATCACCCATTGTGAAATAACATTAACTGTAACAAGTACACATCTAAAACAACAATCTCATCCTCAGGGAATCAGATTCTTCCCCATACATGGATTTTCTACTCCCATGAACATGGTCATTACCAATTTTTAATAATTCATAGTATCCTATATACCATTCCCAAATAGTAAATACAAATAATATAAAACCTTATCCCCTGATACCACACTATAACGCCCCCCCCCCCCCCCAATATTTCACTCTCTCACATGTCATGAAAGGGTTGGATACAAGACCTCATGTGAAATTCCTCATATGCCTAAGCCTGATGACTAAAAGCAGGGGTGTGAAGTGTATAATGAGTAGACTCTACCCCTAGTATTAAATGTCATTAAAGTAAGAAAACATCATAATAAAATAAAAATAATACAAGTAAATATATAAAGGAATGTGACAATAAAAGCAAACTGAATAGCCCAATAAATAATAAATGAATAGTGTATTGATGTTTTATAATATAACAAAATGTTATGATAGAAAACTATTCGAAAAATAATAATAGAGACAAATAAAATAATCAATGTCTGGGGTCCCAAAACCCACATAGTTCTCATCCCGAAACTCCTTCCCATCCACAAAATGGAAATCGAGCACAATGTCACATTTTTTCAAAACTTGTATCCACATAATCTTCTCTTGTACCAAATAGTGATTTGAATAATGTGTGAGTATAACTTAGTTGGTCAACACCACTGTCTCACAAAAAACCATTCCAACAAGAAGTGAATTTAATAAAAAAAATAAACAGATGAATTAATTACTTCGACAAATAACAAAATAAACAAATAATCTTTATTGAATTCATAAAAGAATATCTATGAGCATGTCTTATAACCAAACTAATCACAACCATATAAAAAAGGTAAAAAATCTAATTCTTCGCCATGTTAAAATATCTCTGATCATGTCTTAAAACCATGCCAACCACAACCATATAACTATATAATAATCATAACAAAAAATCATATTCAAAGATATATAAGTAATACAACATTCCAAGTCAAATCTCTATAATCATTACAACATGGGACAAGGAATACCCCACTCTCTATAAGATTTATAGCATGGGACTAGGTGTATCATACTCAAAATCACTATTACCACATATAAGTGTGCAAGTACTATGGTTTGGCCCAATAAATCACCCTAGTTAAAATGTCATGAGAAACATACATTAATCAATTTTCCAATTAAATTATATTCTAGGGGTTTATCACCCTAGGGGAAGCTATAATCTAGGTCATAATCCTATTTCAAACAATGTAATTCAAGAAAAATTTACATTATTTAATTAATTAAATTTAGTGTACACAATGACTGATAAATTCCAATATTTCATAAACTGGGAAATTACCAGATAATATTGTTAAGATTTAGATCCCCTACCTTTAACTAATGATCAAAACAATTCTTTCATCAGACAACACCCATGAGGAAGAATCTGTACACAATTTAAAAGTGGTTCCTAGATCAAAATTAATCATGATTTAAACCAACAATGATGTTGGGAAAAGTATTTCACTAAAATGGTTTGAGAAGAAGGCAGAGAAGGAATAAACAAGACCAAACCCTCTTACTAGTTATCTCTCACACAAACAGGGTGTCCTAAAGGGAAGTTGGAACCCCAAACATTCATGTAGAATTCCCAAGGGTCAAGATGAGAATAAATATGTTGTGTTATAATGAAAATAATCCATAAAATATGTTTAATACAATAGACTAGACATTTACTTGGCGTGTAATGTGGTTATAGGTCATGTAAAAGTTTTTAATGGAATTTTATTAAAAACCCCACACCTCATATTCATTTTATTAATACTCATGAAAAATTAAAAGATGTGTAATCCCCTTACAAAAAATGTAAATTTCCTGCTGTTGGATATTCAGACCATATTTCATTTTAAACAACTCGAACCCCCTTAAAATCTTCTCAATATACCAAGAACCCATGATATACATAATCTATTTATTATTAAAATCCATTAATTAAAACAATTATAAATCCTCAAACATTAAGTCATTTTCTCTAATAAAGGATAACCATATCTGAACTGGACTCGTCCAACAACGATCAAATGAATGCCCAGAGAGAAACATTCCTGGGAATAGAAAATATCTTTAAATCCCATACCAATGTATAGTAGTCTCTATTCATAATCCAGAACCCCCAATATACACATTCATGAACCACTAGAGGGAAAAATATCAAAAGATCTTGTGGTATTCGATCACATCATATGTTTTGTTAGTGTTGTAGTGTCAATACCATTAGAAGAAATCGGGAATCAGACCCATTGAATCAACTAGCATACAATTTGTAATTAACCCTCCTAGATTCATGGGATTACCATGGTGCTCAATTTAAATTTAACATGTCACATAAATCATCAATTTAATATAAATATTAATGACCACTTCTTTCACAATAAAATTCATCGAATTATCAAAACTCACATGGAAACCAACCATTTTACATAATCAAAACCACATTTAAATTCACACTCACACAAACTCCATTTGGAGAAAAACATTTCCCCACATGAAGAATTTATAAAATTCCATTTGGAAACCTAAAAACAATATCACACATGAAATCAATCCATTTCCATGGGAAACCCCCTGTAGAAATCAATACGCATAGTAAATCCATTTTAAAATGTTATTTTCAATACGTTCACAATTCATTGAACATATTTAGGAAACATAACAAAGACTCTCACATGAATAACCCAATTTCTTTTATAAAACCAACAGAAATCACATAAGTACCTAATAACAATTTTAAAACATATTTCTCAAATTCCACACAATCCCTTTATCTAATTTATAAATAACAATAAAGAGGAATACAATAAACACAATCAACTTCTTTTTTTAAAACCATCCTCCAAAACATATGAACTTCAATTAATTTTGAAAACACATTTCATAATGAAAACATACTTTATAAGAAACATTTATAAACAAAACAATAAATACTAAATCATCTAATAATGTAAAATCATGGAACCTCCTACCTAACAGTTTGAAACATAAAAACTATGGTGCAAAAACATAAATACCCCACAGGTGAAACCGATTACGGACATATCAAACCATAAAAATAAATATCTCACTCATAATTATAAAATTAAACATTTATTAGATAAAAAAACGAATTATAAAATAATAACCCAAAGAAGGTGGGATTGAAACCCTAGAGGTAGGATGAAATCAAGATAAAAAAGTCTTACTTGATGATTACATGAACAACCATGGAAGAAAACACCCAATAGTTGGTGTTAACGGCGTCTAAGAAGGAGTGGATAAATCTCCAAGGGATTTAAATACCTTAACACTCATATTATGAGATATTTAATGTTAAATAAGAAGAAGGAAAAGGATTAAAGTTTCAATTTTTAATGACCTAGACAGGTCACATGGTTAGCCTGAACAGTATACCAAACCGTGTGAAAAATGTGGGTCCCTCTCAATCTAAGAAGAATGAAATCACATGGTTTCCATGGGGAAGTTTCACACTAGTATATCGAGTCACGTGTCCTAGAGAGTTCCACTATCCACAACACACAGTTTTCTCTAGGTTGGTGTAACACCCCAAGTTTCCTCGGTATGTTTCCTTTCGAATAATGCAATGGCGTGCATTGTACACAACTTCGAGATTTTAACACACCATAACCAATCAAACTACCCGTTATGAATAGTAATACCTTCTTTTTGAAATTTTATAAATTCTATCTCTCAAAATGGACTTCATTTTTGGATTCGTAATATCGAAATTAGCCTAGGGTGAAATTTTGGTACTTTTTGGATAACTTTCATATTTTGATGAATAGTGAAAATTACTAAATTTTAATTAAAAACAACTTTTTTAATCAAAATAATTAATAATGATAAATTATGAATTTGAGTTGTTTTAAAGTATATTTAGAATATATTTTTACCATTTAATATAATTTTGGTCATTGGACATAATTTTACAATTAAACCGAACATAAACAAGTGTCAATCTTTTGATAGTTATTATCTCTTAAAAACACGCTTTTTGTTTTGACAGCGGGAATTAATTTTAAATTAATTTCTGCCACTTATGTGTTTTGAATATAGAAAAATGGATTCCATATTTGGAATCAGGATGTTCAAATTTTGTAAATAGGTAACTTTTATTTTTAGACATTTTGAATAATTACTGCGGTAAATATTTTATTTACCATGGTTAAGGGTAAATCCGGTAAATAAGGGTTAAAAAATAATATTATAATAATACTAAATTACCCTAAAACGTGTCTTAACCCTATTTGTTGATACATGGTCGACCATGGGCATCTTTGGGTCTATTTTGGGACCCCATGGATCCACTTGTAAGTGATAATGACACTTTATTTTAATTAAGTTAAAATAAATACAAAAATGACACAAGCATATATCTTTTAACAAAACAATTGTTACAGAGGGTTATATATGTTGGATTTTAGATTATAAATATTCCATAGAAATATAACAATATTTACTAAATAATTATATTTTATTTATAATTTTTAGACATTAAATAATTTAATTTATTTATAACACAATGATGATGTAGTAATTACTATAATAGTGAAAAATCAAAATAATTGATATTAAAAATACCCAAATAAATATAATATGAAACTTTTAATAAATTAAAATAATTTTCTAGGATAATATGATATATTATTATTGATTTAATTGACGTTTTTCGAAGTAATCAATCTTTTATGAGTTTCACAAAAATCAACTATTGAATAGTGTCAAAATTGACATAAAAGGGTTTTTAAAACAAATATTATATTATTAATTGATATTAAATTACTAAAAATCTAATGTTCGGCCAAAAGACTTATATCATGATAGGTGTATCATTAATGGACCACTTGGGGGTCTCTTGTATGTATATGGTAAGTTTATTAACCATATAATATAAAAATACAAAGAGACATTGTAAAAGTAAAACTAATTAACTTAGAGTTAATACTTAAAGATAAGGTTAATATAAGTACCCAAACCTGTCTAAATTCTATTGGTTGAGTTGTTTTAGACCCATCCCCACCTTAAACTCTGAATAGTCAACTTTGGAGGCATTGGAAACCGAATATGAATTTATTATAAACTAATATCTCTAGCTTTTCCAAAGGTGCCCCTCACCCCTCTTATAAAAGGGCACTCCTCCTTATCATTTCTTCACACCTTCAAAGCCCTTTGGTTCGGCCAAACCCTACCCAAATACTATCTCAACTTCCCTCACTACAACCTAGAGGCCTTAGTTTGATCCGAAAGCCAACCTAAGGAGCCCTTTTGATCAAATCAAAAGGAAGAACCCGAAGAAGAGGTAATGTTTTCACCACCCCTTTTCAAGTTCCTTTCTTCTTCCACTTCCTTTTTCTTTGTTATTTCAATTATAAAATAATAACTCCAGTATCATATATATACTGTGATTTTATTATAAATATGGTACAACCATATTCAGTATTCTATCCATCCTTTGAATAACATGTCACCATACGTGCGTACGTACGGCTTACCGTCTCCATGTCGTGGTGTAATTGTTATTCAATATATTATTATTTGGATGGGTATAATAATGATGTGTAACTCATGTAAATAATAAATATAACATGATAATTATTCTGTATATATGATATAAAATCCAATTATATATTATTTTAATATCAAAAGAATGATATTGTCGCTCGTGCGGACTACCGTCTCCACGAACGCGATGAGATTCATTGTCCATCATATCCATTCAAGTATAATTATCATTTGATGATTTAAAAATAGTATCTAATGACTTGATATAATTCTGGATATGAATAATATACATCCCATTAATAACGAATATGGCTCACATAACAAAGAATATAAAGTAAAATGAACCCGTTAACACCCGAAATGACGATAATTCTAAGATATTATTAACAAATCAATGTTAAAAGATCATATATGATATCATATTAAAGTAAATGATTGTTGTATAATTCAATAACAATTATTTCACCATTATACAGGAGGTAAACCTACCATCTACCAAGGAAAAAAGTACAAATTAAGGGATTCTCTTATCTCACTTTCAATTCCATGAGATTTCCATTGTTCGCCACTAAATTATTGAATGTGGTGTATTGTGTACGGCCATTTGATATATATTATCATGATTCTCTTATATTCATTTTATTCTGTAAATCATTTTGTGGTTATTAACTTTAGGCTATACGACTCAGTTGATTAACTTGGAAAGGGGTTTCTTATCTCACTTTTAATTTCGTGAGATTTCCATTATTCACCACTTAATTATTGCATGTGGGGTATGTGTACTGCCCATGATTGCATTCATTGTGTAATATACTTTAATTTATGGGTATTTACATCATCAGGGTATGATACTTCTTTCATGGGTGTATGTTTCGTATGTTACCTAATCGATAAGGAAATTTGAAATTTCAATTTCCACTCATTTGGCTTTACGCATATTTCATTGATTATATTACCCCAAGATTATGTGTGGAATCACTATTCATTTGATTATGTCATAATTTCCACTCCCCTTCCTGTGGATATAAGTTTGATACACATAATCACTCCATTGATAATTCTCAAGTCATTGATATGAATTTGATAAGAGTAATTTTAACTCATTCTCCATTTGTTGAGTTAATCATCCAATTCGTTGGTATTGTTTTTACAAGAATATGTGTTAATGTCCTTTGATTGTTTTACACTGAATATCCAATCATATTTAGTGTATTTATATTTGTCACACATAATTATGTCATTGATTTATCCTTAACCTAAGGATACAACCTTTATGAGAGATTTCATCTCAATTTACATTCCATTGAGACTTCTTGGATGATATACACAAAATCACTTTTATGTGGTGTATATAATGTACTTTGACATAGTATATCATGATTCCCTTTATTCTCATGATATTACAAAGTTTTGATTACCTAAATTATTTGTATTCGAGTGTCTCTTTTGGTTAGAATCTCTAACTAAAAGACCATTTTATAATGTTTTAAAGACTTATTCATCTAAACCTTTCTCATTAATGTCCATGTTTTAAAAATGGTTTTAAGGATTTATTTATATGGACAATAATGTTTAGAAATCAAAACTCCTTTTAAACAAGTTTCAAAGTGGTATGGGACACTTTGATTCAAAAATCTACTTTTAAATGGCTTCTTGACAAATAGTGTGACTTTTAAATGTTTTCAAGAAAAGGGGGATATTTATCTCAAATAGTTTTGATGATTATTTTCATCTATGTCAACATCCTTCATTATTCTTAATTGAGGTTAATGTGATACAATACAATCTTCCATATTGTATCGAATGAGTTATGTTTGAATGTGGATGTGCTGTTTTTATACCATTCATGGTTTGTAGTAAAAGTATTGACATTTCGTATGCTAGTTTTAATACGAATGTTTATGTTATGTTTAAACATGTTCATATGAGGAATGCATTGGACATAATAAGTGACAGGTGGAGCCCGCTATAGCTCCTCGATGCATCGGTAGGTCTCATGAGACAAACTAGTGTCTTGGCACAAGGCCTTGGCAAAATCTTATTTGTAGTCTTGGCACGAGGCCTTGGCTATGTGGTTATGATAGTCTGGCATTATGCATTCCATCATTATGAAAGTGGTTATTGATATTGCATGTGATCATTCGACTAGTAGAATATCCATGTGAGTAAGTAAATGGAATTATTTCATTTTACCTTTTCCATTTTATGCTGAAGTTCAAGTTTAAAAAGCTTTTGTTTTAGTTATAAATTGCCTTAAGTGTTTATAATTATTTATAAAAGCTTCTGCTATAATGTTATCCTTACTGAGCATCTGAGCTCACCCCTTTCAATGTTTTATTTTTTCCCAGGATTATGAAGAAGTAATTTATGAATGACCTGCAGGGATAGTATGAGGGGATATAAAGACAAGATGTTTTTTTATGATGTAATGTAAAAATTTATGGATGTATCTAGTTATTCCAAGGCTACTAAACTAATCGGTCTTTCGAGACTTGATCTTTCTCGTGATCATGCCAATGTTATGTAATAATGCACCGACTCTAGGTAACTAGGGTCGGGGCATTACAGTTGGTATCATAGGAAGTTTATTACAAACCTTGGAAACTAGATTTAGATAAACTCTGATTAGAGCACGTAGACCTAAGATGAACTTTGAGGATTAGTATAAAAGAACTTCCGATAATTTTGGTATTGTAGAGATTTTGTGAGGTTTCCGAGCAATACATCCCTGTCTGGATACGAGCAGGTAGAGGCGGCTCTGGCACAGATGTACCTAGGGGTAAAACCCGAAAACACCGCTTTGAGCTAGACTCGAACGGGAACTGGTGCACGACAACGGGCCTTGCTGCACTCTTGGTTACGACACTCCCGGGGGATATTCTTAGGATAATTTACATTTTCTTTACAAACCGATTTAAGTAATATATAAATAAGATGGGAGTAAATGACCTTGGTTAATCCTAATATGTTTCAAATTGAGAATATGGTGACATTTTAATCTCAAAATGATTTTACGACTACTGTTACTCACACAATGCTTTCTGGTTTTAGTCAATGGATGGATTCCAAGGAAGTCATAGCGACTTTGAGAATGATGTAAAAGGTGGGAATGGTGGTGGCAATGAGCAACAAAATGGAATGTTGATAGGCGTAAAAGATATCGTCTTTATGCCAAATCAGTTTTCCAAAAATATGATCAACAACATATATATTAACCAACTCCCAGACTCCACAAGGAAGAGAAAGGTGATAAATGATAAGATCTCCAGCAATGGAGACCATGGAGAAAAGAAACCTCAATTTTCATCATGCAGGAAATGTGGAAAGAGACACCCAGGAAAGTGTCTCAATGGGACAACCAAATGTTTTACGTGCGGGAAGGAAGGACATAAAGTGAAGAATTGCCGAAGAAAAATTAAGAGTACTATGGAAGAAGATAAAAATGGTCCCAAGAGTCCATTTACAGTCATTTGCCGTAAATGTAGGGGACCTGGCCATTACCCAAGTGAATGTCCTATTCTATAGGATATTTTCTTGGTCAAAGAAGAAGATATGTGGAAATAAATGGTTGGAGAAAAACTTAAAAAGTATTTGCACTCCTTGTGGATGGGTACTTTGGAATAATTTTCTCTTGTATTTGTAACCCCGCAGTTTTCCATGTGAGAATGATATTTGAAAAAGAATTGTCTCTTCTGTTGTGGATATAGGTATAAATAACCATTTGGTTTTATATGATCATTGGGGTTTGAGAAAATTATAAGTTATTATAATTTTGGATAAAAATGCAAAGTATGATATAACATTTGTGATTAAATTATGTTATTTTGAGGAATTTATCTTATTTTGGTAATATTATAAAATATAGTTTTTGAAAAAGGACAACACGTAGATCGTGTGACAACCCGTCACGTCGGACAAAGCTGTGGGAATCGAACCCACAACCAAAGTGCGATTGGGATTTATCGCCTACCACTGGACTACGTGAAGTCCCTAGGTTAATGTGACTATTTTTTGTTGTTAAATGATTTTATTTATCAATAATAAGATGATTTGGGTTCTTATGTCTTATCATATGAATACCCTTGGTATAGGAAAATGATTTGGTGATTAAGTGATAAATGTTATTTTGGAAGATGTTCGCTTTGTTGGAAACACTATATGCCCAAGGAAAATAGAATACAATGGGGTTTCATTTGTAGAGTAATGGTGGATTTTTATCTACGTTTTTATTGTTGATTTATAGTGATTTGGGTTATTTATGGAAATTATTAACCTATAACAGAGAATATGTGATGATGTTAATTACTTTTAAGTATGTGACTTTAAGAGTATTTGATGTCATTTGGAGATACAATGTAACATGGGAGACTACATAATCAAATTCTTCTATGATTTGGGTTTCAATATTAGTTTGGATTATATTAAAGGATTTTAAGGACAATTGGTTATTGAATGGTATCTATTTAACTTTGGGGTATTGTTGATTTAATTTTAGAAATTAAGATTAGTGCATATTTATCTCAATGAATATCCTTTTGGGGGATCATTAGATCATTCACTAACCATTTTCGTTTTGATTAATCTTCAAAGACAATGTAAATATATGGTCCATCCTGCATGGATCATGTGATTCTATAGAAGTTTATTCTAGCTCTTCTAGTGTGACCAAGTCTTCTTGAATACTCATCGTTTAAAAAAAATTGAGTTAGTGGTGGAAATTTATTAAAGAATGAAAATTTACTTAAAATGTAAGTATATCTCATAATGTTCTTAGTCAATATCATAAATGAATTCCTCTTCCTTATGTAATGTAACTTTAAAAAAAATGTTGTCCATTTACTTTCCTACTAGGAGACTAATGGTCGTTTGTCCGAACACAAGTTTGTGGTTTTCTCATTGTTAACTTTCTCCTGATCATGATTTCTATCCCTCTCCATCAGAACGTGACACTTAGTTTATCATCCATATCCATGTTTTCTTACATGGATTCTTAGTATGGGTTATCTTGGATGACCCTTATACCTCTCTTTCTTTCTTTTAAAGTGATAGTTTTATTGGCTCTTTTTCCGATGTGGGGCTTTCCATTATATTCCCAAGAAAAATTTTAAAAATTGCGAGGACGCAATTTATTGAAGGAGGGGAGAATGTAACACCCCAAGTTTCCTCGGTATGTTTCCTTTCGAATAATGCAATGGCATGCATTGTACACAACTTCGAGATTTTAACACACCATAACCAATCAAACTACCCGTTATGAATCGTAATACCTACTTTTTGAAATTTTATAAATTCTATCTCTCAAAATGGACTTCATTTTTGGATCCGTAATATCGAAATTAGCCTAGGGTGAAATTTTGGTACTTTTTGGATAACTTTCATATTTTGATGAATAGTGAAAATTAATAAATTTTAATTAAAAACAACTTTTTTAATCATAATAATTAATAGTGATAAATTATGAATTTGAGTTTTTTAAAGTATATTTAGAATATATTTTTACCATTTAATATAATTTTGGTCATTGGACATAATTTTACAATTAAACCGAACATAAACAAGTGTCAATCTTTTGATAGTTATTATCTATTAAAAACACACTTTTTGTTTTGACAGCGGGAATTAATTTTAAATTAATTTCTGCCACTTCTGTGTTTTGAATTTAGAAAAATGGATTCCATATTTGGAATCAGGATGTTCAAATTGTGTAAATAGGTAACTTTTATTTTTAGGCATTTTGAAAAATTACTGCGGTAAATATTTTATTTACCATGGTTAAGGGTAAATCCGGTAAATAAGGGTTAGCAAATAATATTATAATAATACTAAATTACCCTAAAACGTTTCTTAACCCTATTGGTTGATACATGGTCGACCATGTGCATCTTTGGGTCTATTTTGGGACCCCATGGATCCACTTGTAAGTGATAATGACACTTTATTTTAATTAAGTTAAAATAAATAAAAAAATGACACAAGCATATATCTTTTAACAAAACAATTGTTACAGAGGGTTATATATGTTGGATTTTAGATTATAAATATTCCTTATAAATATAAAAAGATTTACTACATAATGATATTTTATTTATAATTTTTAGACATTAAATAATTTAATTTATTTATGACACAATGATGATGTAGTAATTACTATAATAGTGAAAAATCAAAATAATTGATATTAAAAATACCCAAATAAATATAATATGAAACTTTTAATGAATTAAAATAATTTTCTAGGATAATATGATATATTAGTATTTATTTAATTGACTTTGTTCGAAGTAATCAATCTTTTATGAGGTTCACAAAAATCAACTATTGAATAGTGTCAAAATTGACATAAAAGAGTTTTTAAAACAAATATTATATTATTAATTGATATTAAATTCCTAAAAATATAAGGTTTGGCCAAGAGACTTATATCATGATAGGTGTATCATTAATGGACCACTTGGGGGGTCGCTTGTATTTATACGGTAATTTTATTAACCATATAATATAAAAATACAAAGAGACATTGTAAAAGTAAAACTAATTAACTTAGAGTTAATACTTAAAGATAAGGTTAATATAAGTACCCAAACCTGTCTAAATTCTATTGGTTGAGTTGTTTTCGACCCATCCGCACCTTAACCTTTGAATAGTCAACTTTGGAGCCATTGGAAACCGAATATGAATTTATTATAAACTAATATCTCTAGCTTTTCCAAAGGTACCCCTCACCCCTCTTATAAAAGGGAACTTCTCCTTCTCATTTCGTCACACCTTCAAAGCCCTTTGGTTCGGCCAAACCCTACCCAAATACTATCTCAACTTCCCTCACTCAACCTAAGGGCCTTATTTTGATCATAAAGCCAACCTAAGGATCCCTTTTGATCAAATCAAAAGGAAGAACCCGAAGAAGAGGTAATGTTTTCACCACCCCTTTTCAAGTTCCTTTCTTCTTCCACTTCCTTTTTCTTTGTTATTTCCATTATAAAATAATAACTCCAGTATCATATATATACTGTGATGTTATTATAAATATGGTACAACCATATTCAGTATTCTATCCATCCTTTGAATAGCATGTCACTATACGTGCGTACGTACGGCTTACCGTCTCCACGTCGTGGTGTAATTGTTATACAATATATTATTATTTGGATGGGTATAATAATGATGTGTAACTAAAGTAAATAATAAATATAACATGATAATGATTCTCTATATATGATATAAAATCCAATTATATATTATTTTAATATCAAAAGAATGATATTGTCGCTCGTGCGGACTACCGTCTCCACGAACGCGATGAGATTCATTGTCCATCATATCCATTCAAGTATAATTATCATTTGATTATTTAAAAATAGTATCTAAGGACTTGATATCATTCTGGATATGAATAATATACATCCCATTAATAACGAATATGGCTCACATAACAAAGAATATAATGTAAAATGAACCCGTTAACACCCGAAATGACGATAATTCTAAGATATTATTAACAAATCAATGTTAAAAGATCATATATGATATCATATTAAAGTAAATGATTGTTGTATAATTCAATAACAATTATTTCACCATTATACAGGAGGTAAACCTACCATCGACCAAGGAAAAAGTACAAAGTAAGGGATTCTCTTATCTCACTTTCAATTCCGTGAGATTTCCATTGTTCGCCACTAAATTATTGAATGTGGTGTATTGTGTACGGCCATTTGATATATATTATCATGATTCTCTTATATTCATGTTATTCTGTAAATCATTTGGTGGTTATTAACTTTTGTCCATACGACTCAGTTGATTAACTTGGTAAGGGGTTTCTTATCTCACTTTTAATTTCGTGAGATTTCCATTATTCACCACTTAATTATTGCATGTGGGGTATGTGTACTGCCCATGATTGCATTCATTGTGTAATATTATTTTATTTATGGGTATTTACATCATCAGGGTATGATACTTCTTTCATGGGTGTATGTTTCGTATGTTACCTAATCGATAAGGGAATTTGAAATTTCAATTTTCACTCATTTGGCTTTACGCATATTTCATTGATTATATTACCCCAAGATTATGTGTGGAATCACTATTCATTTGATTATGTCATAATTTCCACTCCCCTTCCTGTGGATATAAGTTTGATACACATAATCACTCCATTGATAATTCTCAAGTCATTGATATGAATTTGATAAGAGTAATTTTAACTCATTCTCCATTTGTTGAGTTAAACATCCAATTCGTTGGTATTATTTTTACAAGAATATGTGTGAATGTCCTTTGATTGTTTTACACTGAATATCCAATCATATTTAGTGTATTTATATTTGTCACACATAATTATGTCATTTTTTTATCCTTAACCTAAGGATACAGCCTTTATGAGAGATTTCATCTCAATTTACATTCCATTGAGACTTCTTTGATGATATACACCAAATCACTTTTATGTTGTGTATATAATGTACTTTGACATAGTATATCATGATTCCCTTTATTCTCATGATATTAAAAAGTTTTGATTACCTCAATTATTTGTATTCAAGTGTCTCTTTTGGTTAGAATCTCTAACTAAAATACCATTTTATAATGTTTTAAAGACTTATTCATCTAAACCTTTCTCATTAATGTCCATGTTTTAAAAATGGTTTTAAGGATTTATTTATATGGACATTAATGTTTAGAAATCAAAACTCTTTTTAAAAAAGTTTCAAAGTGGTATGGGACACTTTCATTCAAAAATCTAATTTTAAATGGATTCTTGACAAATAGTGTGACTTTTAAATGTTTTCAAGAAAAGGGGGATATTTCTCTCAAATAGTTTTGATGATTATTTTCATCTATGTCAACATCCTTCATTATTCTTGATTGAGGTTAATGTGATACAATACAATCTTCCATATTGTATCGAATGAGTTATGTTTGACTGTGGATGTGCTGTTTTTATACCATTCATGGTTTGTGGTAAAAGTATTGACATTTCGTATGCTAGTTTTAATACGAATGTTTATGTTATGTTTAAACATGTTCATATGAGGAATGCATTGGACTTAATAAGTGACGTGTGGATCCCGCTATAGCTCCTCGATGCATCGGTAGGTCTCATGAGACAAACTAGTGTCTTGGCACAAGGCCTTGGCAAAATCTTATTTGTAGTCTTGGCACGAGGCCTTGGCTATGTCGTTATGATAGTCTGGCATTATGCATTCCATCATTATGAAAGTGGTTATTGATATTGCATGTGATCATTCGACTAGTAGAATATCCATGTGAGTAAGTAAATGGAATTATTTCATTTTACCTTTTCCATTTTATGCTGAAGTTCAAGTTTAAAAGGCTTTTGTTTTAGTTATAAATTGCCTTAAGTGTTTATGCTTATTTATGAAAGCTTCTGCTATAATGTTATCCTTACGGAGCATCTGAGCTCACCCCTTTCAATGTTTTATTTTTTCCCAGGATTATGAAGAAGTAATTTATGAATGACCTGCAGGGATAGTATGAGGGGATATAAAGACAAGATGTTATATTTATGATGTAATGTAAAAATTTATGGATGTATCTAGTTATTCCAAGGCTACTAAACTAATCGGTCTTTCGAGACTTGATCTTTCTCGTGATCATTCCAATGTTATGTAATAATTTACCGACTCTAGGTAACTAGGGTCGGGGCATTACAGTTGGTGTATGGATTCCCTTACTCGTGTGTTAATCATGTGCCACCTGCTGTCAGGTCCAAAAATCCATTTCTTTCTCAAAAAACTCTTAGGTAAACCATGTAACTATGATAAGAATAAAAATAAAAATAGGATACCACAAAATAAAATACAATATGTGATAATAAAACATTAATATGAACATCTATGAATGTATGATTGTGTTTTATCAACAATATTTTGGTCAGATGAGGTTGTTGGTGGTGTGAGGACCTATAAATCTATTGTGAAGGTTAAATTACAAATATTATATATTATAAACATATTTTAATTGTTTTTTAGTTATATTTTATAATTTTATTTTTATAATATTTCAATAATTGTGATTTAACATTCACCATTACTATGTAATGACCACCTAAGTGCAATTTTCATAGGGGTGACCCAGTACCCACAGAGTGAGAGGGATAGTCTGATGGGAAAATAGTACACCTAGTTTCCCCTACTTTGGTATATGGTTATTGATGTGGTTATGAGGATTAAATGATCATGATTTGTACGTCACAAGGTTAATTTGCATCATGAAGAATTGTGGGGGAATGGGTGATCTTGAGGTGGTTTGAACAAGGTTGATATTATTCAGGATGTGGGGTCTTGGGACTATCAAAGAATGGGTTAGTTGGAGTTAAGATATATGGTAAATGATATATATTTTATCGTGGGTTTTATACTATATATATTTTTTATTTGGGATGTGTTCAGGTTATTATATAGGTTATATACCTTAATTGAGATGGGATTACATGTCTCTTTTTTTATTTAAACCATAGAGCATTATTATTCTCTTTCCACACCAAAAAAAAGTTTTTTTTGGGAGGAACCTATTGAGTATACTTTTATAGCCACCCATAAAATAATATATTATTTTTTAGTCTTATTAGATCATACCGAAAGTCATGATGGACAATACATGGTTTTATGAAATATCGACTTGGAAGAAACGATCCGAGTTTTTATTAATTTCATTATATATTTATCGTGGCAGATCAATTGTGACATTGGAGGTCCATGGATTACTATGATTTATAAGGCATTATAATACTTTTTGTGTTTATATATGTGATGTTTCTCATTTTACGAGGATGCAGGGTGTTGAATGGTGATTTTGTTTCAATTTACTAGGAATAAATAGGGTAATGAATCATACATCATACCATATATAAACATAGTGGTAGTTTCTAGATTGAGGGATATTATAGGATAGAATCAGGGGTAACACGAGATTTTACTATTGACCTACAAGTGCTTCTAGTAGAATTTGGTCATAAAAATTCATTACCAATACACACAAAATCACCTCCTATGAACTGCTTTGTCGTTCAACATGGAAACTAACCATCCACCACCCACATTCATCAACAATATTATAATAAATATCCCCCTCACCTATATCAATCCTACAAAAATATGTACCTTATAAAATATATGTAATAACCCGAAAATTATATGTGAGAAACTAGGATCAAATATTTTCAAAAAAGACACAGGAACAACACTAAATGGTGTATCCATTTTGCAGATGATTTATGTGTGAAGTGGGATTCATCAGTGAGTCATGTAAAATTAATATTGTGGCTCAAGTCACAGTTTTGATTAGTAGTAGTTTGGGTGTGGTGATGGAGTTCACCATTGTTTGGTCTTTAACTTAAGTGATTGAAAATAGGTAGTTTTATTCATTTTCAAAACATATCTACTTAAATGGTGATTATTTCAAAAATTTGATTACAATTATGATGGCCTAGTATTTTTTATTATCTATTGAATATTGATATAATTATTTTTGGATAAATTAGTTATGTTGGGATGTGAATGAAATATTATATCACAACATATGTATGATTATTATATTATTTCTATGGTTATATTTTTAGTTAAATTTATTTAAGTTAATTATTGTTATAATTAATTATATTAATACTAAAACTATTTTTTATATTTAAATTTATTAATTTAATACTATGTAGTCTATGTGATACCTCATGGGAAATCTTATTCAACCAATTGTAACCTAAATGCCTAAATTTGTTTTCTAAAAAATATTCCATTTCATTCAATCATTTAAAGTCGGTATATAAATTAATCTAATGATATATTTATAAAAAAATATTTGGAACATAAATAAATAAAAAGGTAATAATTATTTTTAATAAAAACAATATTTTTGAGTTAGTGATAATAGGGGAAATTATTATTTATCCCTAGAAAAGATTTTATGGTGAATGTAGTTATTTTCTTATAAATATCACATCTTATACTTATTTAGCTATTTAAATCCCAAATTAAATTAAAATTTCATTTTTAGTGTATTTGGATATTTAAATTTTATGTTATATTTTTTAATGAGGAAACAAATAACTCAATGTTATAGATTAAAAATTATTAAAATTAATTAACTCTAATGATCTAGAATGATTTGATATTGATAAAACATGCATTCCCCTACTATATTAGAAACTATGTTTATAAATTTTCTATGTTTCACATAGAATGATAGTGAACAAAAAGTTTCAGGGACAATTTCTAGTGAAAACACAATGTTCAAGCACTATAATAGTCTTGATTAGACATTTCTTTATTTATTGTCTATATTATTGGTAATCACTCATAAGTTAGAACAGTTTAAAAAATAATTATTATTTTAGGTGGAAAAAGGAAAACATAGAAAATTGAAATCGTATTTGTGTAGCTCTTACAATGACATATTGGCCCCTAAGAAGATAAATTTTGACACATATTTCTATTCTACCCAATTCGATACTAATCCTCTCTTATAAAATCACCTCAATGACAAAATTCCCAAGACTAACATGAGACAAGAACATACTCTTAACAAAATTAGGTTTATATTGGGAATATTAAGAATAAGGATCATAATGACATACTTATAATTAAATACATTTATAATAAAAAAACTAAAAAATCATGTAAAATTCCATGGAATTAGCAGTCAAGACCCTTAAATGAATATGAACATATTTCTTGAATCCTCTGATACATTAAATTATAATGGGATTACAGATGATAAATTAATTTTATGATTTTTTCTTTGTTATTATAATGGAATGCTAAGGATTAGTCCAACTTTTTGAACCTCAAAACCTACATTACTAGAGATATGATAAGAATAAAAAATCAAGGTATTTAGATCACAAATATCGATAAATTTTTTTTCAATTCATCTTGAAAAAAAAATTCTTGTATCCAGAAGAATTTACTATATGGAAACAGAGTATATATCTAGTAGACTATCAAATATTCATAGCTCCTCAGTTTATATCATTGAATAAAATGATAGAAAATTTATTATTGTATTTTCATAAATTAATTAATTTCATTCAAAAATAATTAACTATAGAGGGGAAAAATATTGTTCTTTTTATCCATGGAAGGCAATAATAAACAGCGAGTATAAACAAATCTTTTTCTATTGTAATAGAATAAATTTGGATTAGAATTATAACTTAATGTACTGAAATTTATAATCTATTTTGCTACTTAATAAGAATATGGATTGACCTGGATTCTATGTTCAACCAACCATTAGACATGCAAGGATTCCACAATTGAATGGGTCTAAAAATTAATTTCAAATTCCCTAAAATTAGAAATAATAATATAAATAAAAAAATATAAGTGAAATCATTTCTTCTACTTCAACATAGCGCCAATGTAATAATGAATAATCTATAGAATAATTCATGTTATCAACATAGAAATTAAACCAATAATTAAAATTTCATATTGATAAGATTGAAAGAAAATTAGGTTAGATAGCTCTAAAAATAATATAATGTTAAACATGTACTATACCAGGAAACCAGAGGGTTTACCTGAGAGAAGAATTAAAATTTATTTCCATATATAGAGGTAAACTATTTCCAAAAGAGAAAAGTCCAATAATAATCATAGATAATTAATAACAATACATAATAAATGGGATGATACTTCAACTAGGGAGGGAGGTTTAGTTTTTAAGGCATGTTGAAAGGGGATCAACACCCTCTATTTTATTCATTCTATACTAATTTTTAATAACCTCTCACTTCCTAAAAATTGTTTCCCAATTATAATATTTCTTAAGTTACCTCTATTAAACCTACTCAATACACAACTAATTGATGAACCCCCCAAAACATTAGATTCACCTAATGAAATATAAGGTAATCCATATCGTTCTATTTTATGTTGATTAAGTTTAATTGTTTCTTGGTTTATAATTTTAATTTTCATTATTTTTGGAAAATATTTCAAAACTAACCAGAATTTGATTTAAATTTGTGGGCATCCTTGTAAATAATTTTTTCATATCAAATAATATTTGTGTTCAGGAAACTCTGTATACTTTTTTATAAATGTAGGATTATCATGACTTATGTATATTAATTAAATGATTTAAATTTATTTAAATAATTTATTAAAAATTATAAATCCTAGATGATATATAGATATCTGATTTCTTAAATAATATGTGTTATTGTAATTTTTTATAATATTTTCAAACTTATGGTTGGGTAATAATTTAAATTAGTCTGATAGAGTCATAATATGGGTTTTATTTACTATATACTACATATGTTATAACTTTCTGTGCAATAGTTAGTTTTCAAAAAGGTAATTATCAAGTTCACAATTCTAATTTTAGGGGATTTTGGTAGTTAAAACTTTTTAGGTAGACAAAGAATTTTTTTATTTTATTAGCTGAAGTTGTAATTATCATTTTTTTATTAAATTTTCCGGTATTAAAATATATTTTAATAAAATTTGAACATAGGTTTCAAATATTTTAGTGATGATAAAAAAATTAGATTTATTTTCAAAGACTGAATTGTTTTTGCGATATCCTTAGTAAATGATGTAAATTTTTATGTATTTAGTTAATAAATATCACAACTGTGAAAAATATTTTTTAAATGACATGTAATGTCATTATTGATAAGAACTTATTGATGAGTAAAAAAACATTGAAATAAATTTTTTTATTTCTTATTATAAGAATTACGAAAAATATTATTTGTTTTCTTGGGATTTGATAAATCATTATTCTACAGGCTCATATTTTTATAATAAATGTTTATTATTATTAGTAAAAAATAATGAACTCATTAATGAAACTTTGGAATTTCTATTTTATACTCCATTATATTCTATATTATATTTCATGAAAAATAAAATTAGTATTAATAATTAAAATATGTATTCAAAATAATAGAATTAATAGTTTCATTTCGTGTAATTTAAAATAAATATGTAGAGTATATTTTACACACATTAGTTTGTAATTCAAAAAATTTAAACAATTTTAAATAATTTCAATTTTATAATACTGTCAATATTTTCCTTTTCTCATAAATATAACTTATAGTTATTAATAAATATATGTTTCGGAAAAATCCAAACATCTTATTTCATCTCAATATTTTTTAGAGATATTGGTTTTATATATTTTAAAAAAATGGATATGTAATTTAGAAATAATTAAACTATATATGGAGAGATATATAATTCAAGTGAAAATAAATAATTTATTCTCTCATTTTTTTTAAAAACTAAAATAAAAAATTATTTTTAAATATTAGGATATTTATTCAGATATCTTAATATTTCATGTCTGTTATGAAAAAATAAACCTGTAATTCTGAAAAATGAGACGGTTTTCAGAAATAATGATTTTTTATTAATATTAAATTATTAAATTCCCTAAAAATAGTGAAAAATATTAAAATAAAAACAAAAAATTATCATGATGATATCTACTATTAAATTATATAATTGAATGATTTGTGATCAATTGTCAAAAAATGTTTTGAAATAGTTTTTTGAGATTGGATGTGATGATGAGAGTACTTGTGAATGTAAATTATTTTTTTTATATTTAAAAAATATATATGTTCATTTATATTTTAAATTATTGGGTAATTTGAGTTGTTTGTGTATTTATATTTTTTCTTAATGATTTTCTAATAATAATTCATGTGTCAAATATTGTTTTTATAGATAATCAGATGTTTGGATTCAAATAAAATGGATATCAAGAATTTTATTTTCATATGAATCCTCTAGGTTTTCTAATAATTATATCATTTATTTATAATTACATTGAGATACAAATTATATATTATAAATGATACCGATAAATATAATAACCAGAAAATGATTAGGAATTAAAAAGGAGAACGAATTTGATTAATAGATTAAGGGATGGATTAAGAGTTTGGCAGTTGTCAATGTGGAATGAATAAATATACAATAATTAGTTGTTGACTACTATAATTATTTAACTAATTAATTAAAATATTTGAAATGATAAGAAAAATATTATATATTTATAGACAATTATTTCATGATTATTTTTATATAATTAATTATGTGGTTAGATGAGTGGGTTCTTCCATGCGATGAGGGATATATTTGTTTACAAAGGATATATATACATTGTTCTAAAGCATAGTTTCTTGGGTTATGAGTTATATTATTAATTCCCAACTATTGTTGAAATGGGGTAAAAGTATTAAAATTTATATTCCTACTAACTACTGTATATATTGTGAGTAGGTTCGAACCCACAAGGAAGGTAAATTGATTGAAACTTTTATTATTTTCTCAAAACACCCCACTTTTTCTAGTAGTAGAGTACAGGTTATATTTTAATTCATTTTTTTCTAAGTAACTATTTCTTAACTTTACTTTGATGAACTATGTAGTAAATTAGCACAACAAAAAAAATGCTAAAATGATCAAGCAAGAAAAATTTACCGGGATAATCTATTCTACTAGATTTGAAAAGGTTACTTTTCAAATCATAAGTGGATGCAACATACCTCTAAAAAAGGAATGACTTATTTTCCTCACCGAGAGAAAAAGAAAACCAATTGATCAACATGGAGTTCTCCACTCCAAAATATTTTAACATTGGGATTAGGATTTGAAAATGATAATAGAATAAACTTTTCATATGTTCTCATGTTTTCTCAATAAAATGTCTTTTGAAATTTTATCAATAATTAGACTCACCGAATGATTGTGGAATTTATAAATAAATTGAAGTGGTATGAAAAATTAAAATGATTCAGAATTTATATCACCGATCAATTCTGAAATCATTATAAAAATAAGTAAAAATGGAAAATTGAAATCAACCAGTAGAAAAATACGTTCCTTTCACTATGAATTTAGCCAACCTTCATGTCCATTACATTCCTTGAAAACATCATAGAACATAGTACATACATTAATAATATGGGGAGGAAGTACTCCCAAAATGACGCTCTTCTTCTGAGCTCCTTCGTCCCCAGGACCGCCCTCTGAGACACCTGGAACTGCTCTCGGGCCTGCTCTTCTTGTGTCATCAGAATGATCACCAATTAATGAGTTCCCCCTCCTTATTCTTGTTGCTTCCCTATTTTAATACCTCTGTCACACGATGCATGTCACCATCTTTTTTCCACCAACATCAGATGTTCTTCAGTGTTGCACTGCACACATGCACTTTTTATTGAATCATACGTGGCTTTAGTTTTTCCTTTGTAACTTTCTTCAGGTAAGTTAGTTGAATGCATTTGGACGTGTTTCAGGATTCTTTATGGACCTATATATGAAACAGAGTATAAGTAAAAGTTAAAATATTCATAATAAAAAACATAATTAATAGATAAATCGTTAAATTATTATAATTTATTTATTATTAATTTATTTTTGGTATGTTAAAAACTTTTATTAAAAGATTAAAATTAATATGATTATTTGAGGTTTTAAAGTTTATTATTTTATCATGATAGTTATTTAACCTATTAAATATTATTATTTTAGTTGTTAATATATTAATAAGTCTTTAATTAAATAAAAATAATATGTTCTTAATTTAATATTAATTAATAGGATTATCATATTAAATTAGTAGTATTAGTTTTTGGTTAATATAAATTAATTATATTATTATTAAGATTAATAAATTAATAAATATTTGATTTAATTTATTTATTTTGGAAAATAAATTTATAATTATGGATTTTATTACAATTTATTTATTTTAACATAAATTTTTTAGTTATAACTATTATTTAAGTTTAATATATTTTATTTAGTTATTTAGTTTTATAATTTATAATAATTTATAATAATTATTTTTTATTTAATATATTATTATTATTATTATTATTATTTATTTGTTTTGTTATTAAATTTTTTTACGCCCCCACCCCCCCCAAATCACGCTGCACGACAGGGGAAGAGCGGGTTTTACTGGTTTGCTACACAGGCCAACCAGCGGTGGCGTCCATTCTTCACAGTCCGGCGATTGAGTGGGCGGTGTAGCCTAATGTGGGCGGCCTCTTGCGGTGGCATCCTCCGCTGGTCTGGTGATGACTCTTGCGTCATGACCCTCTTCCCCAAGTCAGCGGTGAACAACTCAAATCACAGTGGCACGCTTCTCCTTTGTTCAGCACCGGCGGACCCCCCACAGTTTAGCACGACACGACTCGATTCGAGCTCGGGTGGTAGGCGGTGAAGCTTAGTCTCCTCCGGGTGGTGTGTGGTGTCTTATTCATTCATCTAGGCTCTAAACTACAGTGCACATGGTGGCTAATGGTGTCAGAATGATGTAGAGGCTTCATCGATGAGATGTTTACAAGGATCGGTAGGTTGAGCGGGGGAAGTACATCAGTGTGAGAGTGAGTCGGTAGCACAAAATTTGGGTGAAGAAAGTATTGGAGTCAGTTAGAGAAAATGTGAATGATTTTGCGGGTGTCGGTATGTGGTTGGATGAAAACCACATTAGTAGTAGGGATGTATCAATATGAAGTGTGCAACCGACACCGCAAGGGAGAAACAAAAAGTGTACTAATTTAGTAAAAAGTGCAAAAATAAAAGAGTTAACATATTTTAATTAATTAAAATTAAATAATTTAAAAAACTGATTAAAATTGTGTTAATTAAATATAACCAATATAATTATTTTTTTAAATAACAAACATGTGAAAATATTAAAGTGAATTAATTATTTTATAGACCAAAAATAAATAAATAATTGTTAAAATTTATTATATAATAAATTTGATTAAAAATATACAAAAGCGAACTTATTTAGTAAAAATTGAAAAAGTAATATATTAAATAATTAAAAACTAATAGAGAAGATGTGGAAAATATTATCAAATTAAGGTCACATCAATTACATCACTCTATCATCAACTGAGTGAGTGGGCTTGTGTGATAGACAACAAGTATACCTAGTTTTCCCTACCATTGTATGTATCTATCATTGAGATATGTGGTTGAGATGATTATGAAATGTAGGGGTCAAGGATTATTTTCTTCATGTGGAATATGTGGGTCTAAGGTGATCATGAGGAAGATGGAACTATGTTGTCATCATTCATGATGTATTGTCTTGGGGGGTATTAGTGATTTGGTAAATGGGTATAGGTTTGTGGGGACCTTGATATATTTTTTACATTGTCTATTTTTCTACATATAGATATATATGGGAAGTGTTCTTATGGTGAGTTGGGTTAGAAACCTTAATTTGGATGATATCACATATTTATTTTATTGTTTACTAAATATATATTTAGTGTGATTCTTCATCATTATATTGGGTTTTTTTATAAGAACCTACTAGGTATAGTTATTTGCAAAACCCAGCATTTATATAATTCATTTCAAGCTTACATGACCCCGTTGGTGATCGAGCAGGACTTTTCTAGATTTAGGCATGGGGGACATGGTAGATACCTTTGGAGTTTCAATTATTTTCATTAATTATTTATCTTGTTTAATAAATTATTTATTTTATGTATATTGTATTATTATGTGTTATATGAAATTACTTGAGTTTTCACTTTTATATATCGGATCATTCTTTTATTTTATAGGTGTTGGATATTGATTGGTGGTTTTATTTTTCATTATTAGGAATAAAAGGTATAATTCTTCCTACATTATACTTTATATAACATCTATGCTAGTATCCAACATTGAGCCAATTGTTGGTGAGCTTTAAGTGTGATACTTGGTTTCACTACTGACATAAGAGGTGTTCTTTTGGAGTAAGGTCATGAAACATCAATGCCACAATCAACAACATTACCACATGTATACTATTTCATCCTCCACCAGGTAAATTTATCATCAACCACCCACTACCATTATCTCTCTACTCAGCACTGTATCTCTCACCAATATCAACACACACAAATTTGAACATTATTTTATGAGCGTAACTACCAACAAATAGTTTATTTGAAGCACTGATTAGATTACAACATTTAAGTGACATTAAAAAAAATCCACATGTCGAATATATTTTAAGGATTGTTCATTTGTGTGTTTGGGGGTGGCGGTATTACCATTTTTTGAAACTAATATTACTTTATTTTTATACTTTTTTTTTTTGGAAGTGAGAGTGCGTTGATCAAGTGAAATATAATTCAATATTAAACTTTAGTGATAGAATATGGTTATATTTACATATTTTCTGAGTGTATATACTTAAAAAATAACAATTTTGTAACATGGTTATTTTTTAAATTTTTTTATTATATTTATTATCAGATGAACGTTGTGATAATTTTAGCGGGATAAATTTGTTACATTGTGATGTGATCAAAATATGATATTACGAAACATGAAAGATTACTATATTATTAATATGATTTATTATATATAAATTTCATAATTTGGATTCATGTTATCATAAATTATATTATTGATAAAATTAATTTTTACCATTTAATTTAATTAATATAATACTAATTTGTTTACATAATACCTAATAGGTATTCTTATTCAAAACATTCTAGAGAAAATAAATGAATTGGATTTATGATAAACAAGTTTTTTCATCTTATTAAATAACTTTTTTATAAAAACTACTAATTTATTTATATCACCAGTAAATATGATCCTAAATAAATTAGAGGATAAAATAATTTTTGTAATAAAATGTATCATTTTTGAATTTAGGGTAATTATGAAATAATAATTATTTAGTCATAAAAAAATATTTTTATAATTTTTGTATTAATTTTCTTATAAAATTTACGACCAAAAAACATCTTTCTATTTGATTCCTTCCTTTAACTTAATCTAAAATCTTAGTTCCTTTGTTTTAATTAACTTTTTTTTTTATTTTAAAACAAAAAAATACCTCAAAGTGATAACCTAAACTTTGATGAAAAAAGAAAAATTTTAGTGATTTGTACTTGTTTTCACTATTGATAAACCTTTCATTCCACTATTATGAAAGTATGTTCCTCTATAAATTATCAAAATTTATCATAAAATGATAATTCAAACTAAATATTGGGCACTATTTCTAGGGAACCCACAATGGTCTAAAATTTTATTTTTCTGAATTAGGCACTACTTCTGGCATTTTCTTTCATTATTGTAATCAATAATAATCCATATATGTCAACTAAGTGATATCATTTTATTTCAAAAACAAAAACATAGAAAACCAAAAATATCATTTAGGGGGATCTTTTGAAGAAGGATTAGCCTAAGAGAGAAGAAAAATTGGACTCACATTCCAAATCTCCAATGCTGGTAGATTCCTCATCTCCTCTAAATTCATCAGAATGATCAAAATATAAGGTCTAACATGAGGCATTAACTGAGACCCGATGTAGTTTGATTCAACACGATCATTGTATGACTGGGGATCCTAGTGAGAGACTATTAAATAAATAACTTGATGATCAAGTTTTCTCAACTACAATCACAATTCCATGGTATCCGTAATGAATAATATTATATGAATAGAAAAATATTTTTTAAATTATATGATGCATTAAAATATAATTTGATAACTAATGATTCATTAATTAACGGATTTTTTCTATTCTCCTTACAAAATATGTCAAGTGATTGGTTGCAGATTTAAGACCACAACATCGTACTTACTTGATAAATGTTATAACAATGAATTCATTGATATGGTCCCAAAGGATACAAAAAAATTAATTCAAATCATTTTGGAATATATTTTATAATAGTTAGAGGACATTACTACAATAATATAATGATTATATCAAGTCGACAATAAAACATTCATTGATTCTCAATTTAAATCTCACATTAATAAGACAAATAACATGTTATTGAGTTATAATCAATGGATTATGTATTTCAAACTGATAATTTTATTCTCATTGGATGGACACATGACTATTATATGTATTCATCAAATATATCATTGAAAAATATGTTTCTATATAATTTTATTCTACCAGAACATTGCATATTTTGAAAATAATTATAACCGAAACTAGTAAAATTGGGGAGATGCTACAAAATTTAATAAAAATGTGGTTCCTTGTAGATTTCATGATGAAACAGTCATTAGAACTAATAGTGAAACACATGGTAAATGGTCATAAAATACTTATCTAGTTACCTCAAATATGTAAAACAATTCTAATAATAAAACCAAACTAAAATATTTTTTTCTACTTCAACACAAATAAAATCCAATATTGAACGATTTATTTCATAATTCATGTCATCCACTTTGACAAAAATAATAAAATTACAAGGTTTTATTAATAATATTGGAAACAATATCGGATATATAGCTAAAAAATATATAATTATAACATGTTACTTTATGAGGTATCCCTAATGTTGACCTGAGAGAAGATGAATAAATTTTCACCTTATGAATTCGTAAAAATCTTTAAGAGAATCAAATTCATATTGATAAAAATAGAATTGATAAATATACCTAATATAGTGTATGATAAAATAATAAATAATGTGATTAGAGATGTAAAACAAAGAAGTGTATGGTTTTTATTAGAGATGATGAATATAAAAATGTTACCAAAGAAAAATAAATCTAAGATCTCATTGAATGAGTGAAATTTCATACACCACCCTCTCATTGTCTAAAACAATTATGGAAAATATCATTAGATGATAATTTTGAAACTTTTTTGGATATTTTCAAGATGATATATATAAATATTTATTTTATTGAATCCATTACACAATTTTCTCACTATAAACATTTTCCCAAAATAAATTCTATTAAAAATAAGAAAAATCAAAAAAGTGGAGACTATTTTAACGTGTAATGAATGTTCAATAGTTATCCCATGTTCCATAACTATTTTTCAAATACACCTTGGTACTTTAATGGTACCCTGAAATATTTGATCATTTGAGTATGTTAGTGTTGTATGTTAGTTTGGAGCATGAATTAATCTCATTTCATTTGGAGTTCTTGAAGAACCAGGGATTACAAAAATTTAAAAAAACATGGTCTACATATGAATGTGTATATTGGTCAAGTAATCTCCCCAATGAAACTTGTAAAGTATTTTTCATCAATGTGGAAAATGGTTACTTCTCAATTGATTTAATTTTCATTAATATAGAATAATATAACGACATAAAAATCATTTTTTTGAGGAAATTTGTTTTCCTCACATAGATAACAAAACAATATCCAAAAAGGTAAACTAATTTTCAGTGTAATGGATAAAATTATAATATTTTCATCCTAATTGAAAAGGAAAAAAAACATAAGTTGTGGGTATTATTTATTATACAATATTTTTGAATTAGATGATTAAAAAAAGAATAACTAAATCTGCAAGAATTACACAAATAAATTAAGAAGTTAATTGAACCACTATATAAAGTATAATCCATTTTAAACATAATGAATCCATGGGATATATAATATGTGATGTTATTCCCAACATCACTTGAAATGCATCAAAAAAATGAACTTCACATTATTCCACCACACATGTGATACTACTCTAATAGAGACTCAACCAATTTTATGGAAATATTTATTATTGTTATTTCATTTAAATAAAAAATTAAATTTCTAAATCAATTATAATTTGTGAAACCAATGACATGATAGATTTAGTTTTTTTTTAATTTATAATCCCTACCATTTTTCATTAAATGATACAATGGAAAGAAAATTCTAAACCTTATAAGAATACATAAATATTATTACCAAGTCCTATAAAATAAGGCATCAATAGAAAATTGATTAAAGTTCTATAATTTATTTTAATATTTTTATATCAAGAAGTAAATGGGTTGTTATTGTATGTGATTATATAAATAGTGTGACATTAGTGCCTAATAATTATAAAGGATATTTTATTCATTCTATAATAGTGACTACATGAATTGTTTATATCAATTATCAAAAATAGAATGAGGCTCAAAAATTAATCACATACCATTACAATTCCTCGATAAAATTATCAACTGATTAGTTGGAAGAGAGAATTTTTATATCCTATATTGATACTTTAGGTATAATATAATTCACATTTCACCAAAATATCATTTCATGGGATTATTCACTGATTTATACGATGTATTCTCTTTCCATAGAATTTATTTTTGAATGTGCATTATGTCAACAATATTTTAATGATGAATATTTTAAATTTTTCATGATATAATTAAAACATTATTGAAATTATTCATTAAATATTTAACTATTTACGAGTTCTACATTGATTAATGTTTATACTAATTTAAAAATTATTTGTAACTATTTGAAGAAAATAATCTTGTGCTACATTGGGAAAATTATCAATTCATAGTACAATGTTAGAAAGATTTAGGCCCTAAAATTTCAAATGTAGGAATTCTAGATGACCCATCCAAAATGATAATAATTTCTAAAATTCCAAATCATATATTGCAACATATTATCAATTATTTTCATAGAAATGTAGGATTATAAAAATGATTTTTAAATTCATTTCATTCTTATTTCCACCCCTTTACCACCCTTCTACGAAAATAGTTCGCCTTTCAATTTATACAAGAATGTAATAAGATTTATTACCAATATGGAAAATCTTGGTAGAATATATATTGATGATTTCACTAGACAAATATCAACAATTTGAATTTATGAATTATTTAAGTGAGGGGGAAATTGGTACTACCATGGGAAAAAGAATATAAACGATCCTTAAAATAATTTCTTATGAACGATGAACATTGTATTGATGGAAAAATTTTCTAATTATCATATGTTACAGTGTATTATGTTTACATATTTCATAATAAAAAATTCTTGGATTTAATGCCTATTTTAAAAATTTTATAAAATTTATATCATATATAATATTACAGTTTTTATATTATACAACCTTTGAGGGCCGGACAATAAGTGTTTTCATTCATGTATTCTACATACATTGGATATAATTTTCAATTAGTGTATTAATATATGAAACATTACAAAAACTGAAAGAATAATTTATATGAAACATGTGTACTTGGATGAGGGTTATAAAAGCTATGACCAAAAAATATTTACTCATGTGTTGTAACACATTAATAAATACATGGAAGTCATAGATCAATATCGAGGCCTTTATAATGTGACTTATCCCTTGTGGTATGGTGTGTGTGATCCAACTGATTCACGTCCATTTTCATAACACTCTTATATTCTCCCATATTTAAACAATACGAGGCATTGAAACCATATAGGATATATGAAGATCCTATTTGAGCAATGAGTGATTCATTTCAACCAATGGATACACCATGGAAGAGAGAGTCTGGAAGAAACCTCTAAGGAATATTTATTATGTTTATCGATGATTAATTAGTAAATGTTAATATATAATGAAATGTACATAGCTTAGTTATTTATTTTACATACATCATGGTATAAGGATTCATGAATGGTGTTTTTTGGATTTTGGTCTTCTAATTTTTTAAGCAGTGTTGAAAGAGTTTCAATCAATATTTATAAACCTATAAATGTTTTTATTGTTATAAAATATTGATTTATTCATGAAAACACATTTTAAAATAATGTAAAAATATATTGTAATGATGTTATATTCACTAAAATAAAAAACAATGAGTATTTTTCATTATGTGTGTTTATATATTATCATTATATTGGATTGAACTATTCCATGTTATATTTTATATTTTAATTGATGATTCAGAATAAATCCTTTGTTATTTCATGTGTCATAACATACAAGATTTGATGTCATAGTTTTTGATGTCATTGTTCCATGGCTTCAAAAACTGAGCGTCACATTGTAAGGGAGATACTATCACCTTTTGTAAAATAAGTCTAATTTCACCAAAGTTTTACACTTATTAATGGAAACCAACATTAGGTTAAACTTTATGCGGGGCCTATCATGATCTATGATATCTTCACCTATGAGATGCAATAGATTTATCCTACATGTTAGTTATTATTAGCAGTGATAATTATGCACTGTGGAATCATTCTAATAATAAAATATATGCACCATGTTATTAGCACATAAACCATTGCCACATTTATTTAATATATAAAAAGGATATATAGTATGTTATGACTCTAGGAACGTAGTGGTTTTTTGTTACAAGGTAATTGTGTTAGTTTGGTCTTTGGAAATTTTTTAATCAATCATAGTTGATGATTGTTATTATGCTAGTTGTATTTTTGAAATCCAATGTTTACTAATCAAGTAATATTATATTATATATCATAAAATATGATATAAAATGAAAAAATAGATTTTTTATTATTTCATTTTGGGATTGAAATTTTTGTTTTATAAAATGTTAATAAACATTAAATAAAATTTATTTTTAGATATTTTTAAGCATATAATGGTTTATAAAAATTCATTTATTGAAAACGTGTTTCTACTAGATTATTTAAATTCTTATGTAACATTTAATAACATATAATTTGATAATAGTTATTTTTAATATTGAAATTTATATTTCAAATTATGTTTCCTGACTATATAGGCAGTGAATCCAATGTGGATACAATCAATGACACAGGTGGGAAGGGAGACTTGAATGATGCATGCCATAGCCAAGCTGTGATGTAAACATGATGGAGGTCTAATGATTTGTGTAGAATGATACAATAATGACACTAAATTGGTCATTTGGGCAAGATAATGGCCCATTGACCATTTTTTTAGGATTCATCACCACCGTTCCTTTTTTCCATTAAAATGGATAATGGTCCATCTTTGCAATGGGCCTATCAATAGAGAAGGGATATTATTTGATACTTACTAGTCCAGGGTGTGTGTGTGTGTTTTCATTGCTGTTAACCCACATGAACATAAATATATTTTTTTATATTATTTATATTTATAAAATATCTATAGATAACAATATGATGAAATAATATAAAGCGGTTTATATTTAAAATATTAGGAATTGTTTATAATTATTTTTTATTAGAAATGTCTGAATTGAGATCATTTTTTAGAAAACCATTAAATCATATAAAAACTGTTTTGGATAATTTGTAATTTGAATTTTTAATTAATGATATATATTTTATATTTATATTAGGAAAATCGTATACATAATAAAAATTTAATAGAAAATGTTTATATTTCATTTAATATCCAAGATTTAAAATAAATGTAATATAATGGGTAATGAAAATGATTAGACAATTGGAAATCAATCGAAAGTGTATATTTTTTTAATTATGAAATGTCAATAATACAGGAATAATTCATAACGTGTTTATAATTTCATTATTCAAAATTGTTTCACATATTTTTTATTTCATTCATTAATATTCTAATTATTAATTTATATATTTTAACACATTTTTAGTTAAAAATTATAATTTTATATTATATATTGTGATTTCTACTTTAGTTTAACATATTATGAATTGTAAATAAATTTTCATATATTTATATAAGGATTTACATGCTAGTTATGATAACTGATTTTGTTTTATTATTCCATTATATTGGCATGTAGGATGTTATAATCTTGATTTATTATTTTAATATAGTTTATATATATTAGGTGTTACATTTATGATGAAATTTAAGTCTCTATTGAGTAATTTATTATATAGTAGAGGGGAATTCAGTCAGACTGCATGATAGAATAGAGCCCTATGCCTTTTCTTTAGAAGTGGATTTGGCTATCCATCACTCTGAGATTTACCTTTATGAAATTTTTGATTCCATTTTTTTCTAATTAATTATTCTTAATAATATTTTTTACCTAATATATTAAATGAATTTTGATATGTATAAATATAGTTTTCATTTAAATTGGGTTAGTAACCTTAAATATGTGCTCTATTGAGTAACAAAACTATATGGATTGGATATATGGATTTGGTGGAATGAATAGTATTCGAAACAAATTTATGATAAGAATTTATATACTCAAACTAAATACATTTGATAAGATGGAAATATTTTCCCATTTAAATTGCTTAGATTAAGATTCCTTCTAAAGAATACAATTGTTTAGACACCAATCATTAGACTTTGTAGTCCATGATAATTTTAGGTACCCCTTGAATTTCTTATATATGAAAATAAATAAATTGGTGACCCTAATTTGATTAGTTTCATGTTCAAAATTTTTTATTAGGGTTACAATTACCTGAGAGTCCCTAACAAGATATGGTTACCAGAGGACTGGACTTGAGGTCATCCGTAGGTTGGATTGGGTAAGGAGTTTTCCATTCAATTATCCTATAACAATATATAATGTGATTACAACACTGTTGTACCTAAATTATTAACTTGTGATAAAAATAGGCAAGATCAGTAATTAGTGGAATATGTATCTTGTCCCACTAATGGATATGGTGTGTTTAAAATTGTTAATAATTTAACTAGGAGAAAATTTAACAAAACTAATTATTAAATGATTGAAAATCTTTAAAATAATTTTATAAAATATTATTTTATAAATATGATTGATTCTTCATCATTAAACATGACAAAAATATCAATACCACAAATGTATATAATATTAGTATACAATATTACATAGGCTAGTTAAAACATTTGAATTGTTCTCAAGAATAATAAATTCTATGTGTTAGAGTAACTCTGTCTTGAGTAACTTACAGTTGATATAGTTCAACAAGTCGATCTATATTCTTATGTGAATAAAAGATTGATTTAATAATTATTTCCTTAAATATTTTTGAGGTTATGAAATTCATTCTCTTTTTATAAATGGAAATTTTTTGATATAGTAAATGAGTTCGAGATGAGTTTACCAGATATTATGAAATTTTTCTTTATAGTTGAACTATAAAAAGTGAAGTTAAATATCAACTATTATATTTTTAATTTTTTTATTTTAGAAACTGCAATCAAATGGATTACTTTATGTATATATTTAGAGGGTCCTGGGAAAATCGGAGAGGGGTAGTGGTTAGGTTGGTCTGGTTAAGTGGATAATGTGCCTAAAAATTTATTTCTAGACATATTTTAATAATAGGATTGATATGTATTAAATACTAGAAGGGATTAAATAGGATATAAAAAGGATGGAGTAGAGTCTCTATAATAGGTGGAATACCAACTTCTTTATTTATTTATCATATAAGCAAAAAAAAATTAGCTAAAAAAATACTAGAGAAAAAGAGGGCTTTTATGGAGAAATTAAGATATATGTGGCTCAATAAAGGGAATAGAAATAATTCAAACCTTCAGGTGTGTGTGAGTAAGTGGAAAATTATCAAAAAAATAACCTAAATATTGATGATTGTTCTTTTACATTATATGTAGAAGTGGAAGGAAAAAATGTTTTGTAGCACTTCAAGAATCTTAAAGATGGCTAAAATAGGGGATTTGGTTTTTTTCCCAATATGTATCATGAAGAAGATATTTTCCTGATTTTAATCATGATGATTGTTAATGAACAAGTGAAAGGGATGTTAGAATCCCCTATACTAGAAAAATTAGTAAAAAAACATAGTGTTCATCTTTAAATAGTAAAGCACAATAGATCTCGATGGATTCCTTATTTTTTTTTATGGTGCAAGGGGGGAGGGGGGTTAAAGACCTAGGTGAGGGAGGAAGTGGATGAATAATTTAGACATGGAGCATTGATCCAAGTTTTCTTTGCCTAAAGGGTGCTTTTGAACCCAAAATTTAGACATCCTACTTTATTGAATCAATATAGAACAATATGATTATAAATTTTATCTACAAAATACTTAGCATTAGTATCAATAAGTGTATTAGTGGTGTTATCCCTACGATTTGAACAAAGAAGTAACATTTTTTTATGAAAGGGAGGATAATCCCAGGGGAATCAGAATTTAAAAGAAAATGGTTGAGGATCTGAATAAAATGAAAATCGGATAAAATTTTTAGATCAAGGTGGATAAAGAAAAATATTACTATATATTGGTATGAAGTTTTATTTTAAAGGTCATGATGAAATTTGGATTTGATGAATGGTTTTTTGATTTAGAGTTCAGATGCTTTTTCTCTACATGTATCTTGATCTCCATGATTGGTAGGGACTTTGGAATCATCAAATCTATATGGAGTGTAAGGAAAGAAGATCCTTTATCCCCTAGCCATTTTATCATGGACCAGGAATCCAACTTAATGAATATCAAACAATATCTATATAAAATTATGATTAATCCTTTAAAAAATAATTTTGGATGTGGAATGATATCCCACTTAATGTATAATGATGATATGCTCTTTTTTATCAATGTATGGGAAAATTCAGTGAACATGTTCAATAAAATAATGGAAAGATATACCAATTTGAGTGGCTATTTTGTCAATCAATGGAAGAGCATCTTGATTATCCCAAAAAATTCTCAAGGATGTGAAAAAATATAATTAAAAAAATTATTCCATTGCTGAAAACTTCCAATGGAGTATCTTATAGCTCTGATATCCAATAGAATAATAAAATAATATTTATTTGATGGTATCATAAATCAGATCACGAGTAGTTTTTTAAATTTGAAAAAAATTCCTATAATTTGGAGGATTCATTACTCTCATTAATATTTTTATTTAATCTATGTAAATACACATTCTCACTGTCATTGAATCGCTGAATGGGAAAATCTCAAATATGGATATTCTCATGAACACATTATTACATGATAAAAACTAGGCCAATAGATGCCACTATAAATCTATGAAAAATATGGATAAGACAATTGATGTAGGTGGAATTGATTTTTTGAATGTTTAATAATCCATTCATGCCAAGTAAATGAAATTCCTAATAGAAATTATTGTAGGGAATTGTTTATGGGAGAATTTAATAAGGAAAACACCTAGGGAAAGATAAGAGAATTGAGTAGGTTGATTCAGAATGATCTCCAGTCTTGCATGCTACATATTAGATCAAATATTTTTTTTGGAAGACAAGAATTAGTGGTTTATTAGTTGAGGGGATATATATTATAGGATGGTAAACTGGGGTAGTGAATATTCTATTTTCCAGGATGTCTTGTCCCAAACATATCCTTTAGGGTGGCCCCGAGGTATTTACATTTTATCAATGTTATTTTATATCAATAATATAATTCCATGTTTGAAAATATTTTCTTTGATGACGAGTCAGATAGAAATGTTTTAAGGTCACAAATTTAGGGTATTTTAATGGCATAGACTACAAAAAATGTTTTCATTGTAGAAGTGGGATTAAAAAATTATCACCAAATTATAGTGTAAATATATTTTGAGATATATGAATTTTTATTTTTGTATATTGAAAAATAATGCACTTCCTACATATGACTATGTGTAGAAAAATGGTGTGTCTCTGGTTTAAAAATTCAATTTTTGTGTCATTCCACAACAAGAATAATCATATAAATTATTTGACAAGTGTGATTGGATAAAGAGAATCTGAAGCTATATAGGAGAAAAAGTGAATATCCATGCTAATGTATTCACAGTGAATAAGGTCATCAAAACCTGGTTTTATGGTTCTAGTGCATATGGATTGGAGGTGAAATACGATGAGTTTTTTTAAGTTGGGTGTTGGAAACTCTAAGAGGCTCTGAATAAAAAAATATATGGTAAAATGTTGTCGCATATTTTCTTTCAACAACATGTTAAGGTGAAGGTGGAGGATCTTCATTCCATTACTCATTATGGTTATCATCTCCTTACTTTAGAATGTTTCTTCCATGGCTCTACTATAATTTGGAGAGATGAGAAGGCAATTTGGTTATACGTATACAATTTATATCTCCTCTCATAGGGATGAAGTTTTATTTTGATGGATCGTGTGTCTTAGGTAATATAAGAGGCAGATGATTCATAAGAGACAACTAGGGTTTGGTGCTGTTGGGTATTTCTTCCATACGTAGGATAGTGAATTCCATTAAAGCAGTGACAGGGGATTTGGTAACCAGTATTCTACTGTGAAGTATGGATAATATTTATAACATATAAGATGAAAAATTTTCCACTATACTTTGGGTGTTTCTTCATGGGAAGGACATGTATCATTGGATGTTGCCTTACCATTTCATGAATTGTAGAAGGTTTTCCATCCAGGGAATCAAGGTTAGTAACACTTGGTGATATGAAAATTTCACAAATAATGTGCTATCTCAAAAAAGAGTCCAATTTATAATATTATAACATATAATGGGGTATGTATATTTCCTGATGATTATAAGATAATTATTAAGTGTGATCCCCTCTACCTTCATCATTTCTATCCCTTTTGAGTGATGAGTTATTTCATTTTATTCTTTAAAATAACAAATATCTAATTTTTAGTCAGTTATATGTCTGGTATAGATGTTATGGAAATAAATTCTTTTTGTTTCATAGTTATATAATACAAAATTTATAATTTATAACAATTTTAAATTTACAAGGATTATAAATATGAGGAAAATATATAATGGTTTGTAGTTTTCATTCAATTGATATTGTAAAGGGTTGTTAAGTCATGGAATTGAATGAAAAGGAATTGATCATATCTAGATGTATCCACTTAAAGGAATTGTGTCTTTATATTATTTATCATATACGATAAGGGATGTTGTTCTATATCAAAACAAATTAGGAACAATTTGTGATAGTGAATTCATTACCCATGATATATGATTCATTAGATTATATAACATGTATGAGAAGATGTTAAGGATTTAGATTTTTTTCAGTGTAATTTTTTATCATATTAATTATTAAATTATAAAGAATTTTACCCCACCACCATATGTGACATATTTTATAAAATAAAATCTCAATTTTATAATAATTATTCAAACACATGGGATACCATATATAATATAGATACAATGGTAAGTCTAATAATTATTCCAAAAAAATTACGTATTTTTTATTTCTAAAGATAAAAATAATTTTTTCTTCTTTTAATTGATATTATAAAGTGGTTATAATGTTTATAAGGCTAGTGTATGTATGATTATAGATATTAAATTTCATTAGTGACAATTAATGGATTATTTTAGTTAATTTTCAACATAAATATCACCTTCTTGAAAAAATAATTATGAAGCAGGTTCCATGAATGTGAATGATAAACAATGAGGGAGTTCCTAGTATATATTTTTTATCACCACAACAATGGATTTTGTGAAATTATGGTGTTTAAATACTATGTTTAAAGATTTTAATGTTATGAATATGATTCATAAAGTCTCGTTGTTATTTAAATTGGTTTGAATCACATACTTTTATCACTAAATAATATTAGTGGGTGTTTTTTGGCATATTTTATTAGATGAAATAATATTAAAAAACCTTTAAATTTATTTAGACATATGTATGGTCTATATGTTTATCATATAAGATATATTATAATGTCTGTTTAGTGGCTGGGTTTTCACATGTAGAAGAATTGTATCAATTTTATGATTTATAGACATACCCCTTGGACAATGTGAAATGTTAATTTTTTCCATAAAAACATCCTAAAAGATATTATCTAATGATTTTATTAAGCTCAAGATGATACTTTTTCCTTTGGGTAGAAATTTGGTAAGATTTTGAGTTGGGTGTATTTTTTGGGAAATTTAATATTTTTTAAATAAATGATATTGATTTACGTGTACGATAATGTTTATATATCCTAAAATGTTCTCCAAATAAAAAATTAAAATTCAACATCAATTCCTGAATTTTGGCGCTTTACATTGGTTAGTAATATACCCTTATTGGGTTTTAGGTCCTATAGCCTTTTATGGGTTCTTATTTAATTTTTTTATTATTTTCCCCTCTATTTGGTCAATGCATTCAAATAACTTGTTACAGCCATGCCATAATTTTTTCCATTGACATAAAGGGATAATTAGGGTGGGATTGGAGGAGAATAAACTAATGAGCTTGTTTAGTAACATATTGAAAGGTAGTGATGATAGAGTGCAGAACCCGAAGATTTGATAATTCACCATGAGGATGGGATCTTTATTTTAATTTCCAGCACATGTTATAATCCAATCAATTTACATTTTTTTAATTGTGAAATTAATGATTGTTTATGGATTGAGAACTATAGAGGGGTGATTTTTTAAGGATCGACTGGATTTTGGATGTTCATAGAATTTCCCTGATTAAAAATCCTGATCACATAGTGTATAGTTCAATGAAACATGATATGTATCTTTTTTTGATGTGATGGAGGTGGTTGATAATGTACATAGGAGTGTTGTCTATACGGATGTGTAGTGCTGCGTTGTTGGGTATCCAACTTGGGTGTGGTTATGTACACATCCAGACACCCCATATCTGTTACAATGTGTATAGAAGTACATTCCATTCAAGGTTTTATGATATATCATTAGTCAAATAACTTTACTAGGACCCCATTGTGTCTTTAATATCATTTATTTTAGGAGGTGTGCCTTTTCATTTGGAAATACATGTCGAGATGATCGATTTTTCATGCACAAAGTGTATTGTTGGGTGTATATGTCATTTACACCGGTGTGCAAGCCTGTACATTTTCCTATTAAAGATTTTAAATATTTTATCACCCTAGAGGTATATTGGGACATTTATATAGTCTATTGTGAGAGTTATTCAATATATAATGCAATGGTTGAGTCCCCATAATAATGAGACTCCATTGAAGATATTATTTGGGGTAGATTTCATGTCTTAACTCTATAAAGATGATGAATTAACTTGGGTGTTGATCCAGAGCTGCTGTAGGGACATTAAGACCCATAGCCTCTTTTAGATACCAAGGTGTGGGAGCTATGAATATTTTTGATGTTTCGTATTTTTGAGAGTCTTTCAGTATTTGAGGGTTCATCAATGGAATATGGGATATTTTTTAACATAATATTTCAAGACAATAGCCAATGATTCTATATAGGGAGTAGGGTTACATGAATGGATTTATTGATAAATATCGAACTTGAGGATATTCTCCCCCCCTACGCACACCCGTAGGTGGTGTTAGTTCTTTTAATTGTTATAATATGTTATGATATTTTTCATTTACCTTCATCGTGTTATGGAATTCATGAATAATCTAGAATATTGACATTATATATCTTCCCTCTCCCATAAATCACCCCATATTATGGCCATGAGAGATAGATAGTTGGGATTATATATTAATCTCCAAGGAATGATTAATCTAACCCTTGGTCCTGATGACTAGGGGGTATGAGCAGTATAGACCAAGGATTTGAATTTTTTTAGCTCAAATCACTATCATGGCATTGGAAATTCCTGCATATAATAGCATTATTACTCCCCCAGATATATGTTGTGTAGGTCCCCCATAATTTGAAGTTTTCTTGGAAGACCCCATAATGGTGTCATCTATAGTTTATTTGGATTCGGATGAAGTTAGCACTCCCCTATAAGTGTAGGGTACACGTTTTCAATTTATGGTGTTATCTTCTTAGATATACCTTTTTAATGTATGGGTTAACACAATAAAAATAAGGACATAACACACTCTTTTATTAAAAATGGCCTATGGTGAGGATTGAGATCCTATATAGGGTATGGAAACTACCTCATCTAGTTTTATCCCTATAACAAGGTGTGGGTCCCCTAATGTGATAATGAGTGGAGAAAACTTGAAAACTTGGTTACTCTATTGTAGAAGATCATATTGTATTGTTTTTAATCGTGGGTAATTCCATTTTATAGTCTACTAATGTCATATAGGCGCAGACCCCCCCCCATCGAGGCATCAAATTAGTATCGATATTGTATTGTTTGGAATTCATGGGTAGGTTGGGATCTCGAAGGATTTCAATGAAAAATGTGCTCTAGGATACATTTTTTTGTATGACTATGTGTTTGATTTTTTTAGTGTCAGGTATGATACACCTTGTCCTTCTATGATATGTTCCTTATAGAGTGTTTGGGTGTAATTCCCAAACCCCATAAGCCCAGATCTGATGCCTTAATTTATAAAATTTATTATTAGATACAAGCTTAACGTCCAGAGGGACTGAATATTTTATCAATTTTTAAAAACCATATTACATATATGATACCCATAATACATTGTTAAAAGAAAATAAAAATAGTATAGATAAAAAAAAATTAATAAATAGAATTTTTTATACTCATTGAAGGGAACCATCTTCATAACATGGGTAAAGGAATCATAATAAAGTAGTGTTCAAATTCTAAGTAAGGGTAATTAAATCCGTTGAAATAATGAATTTATGAGGGTAAATAAACCTAGAATTTTAATTGATGGATAACACATTCCATTAAAATAACCGGATAAATCTTAATTGATAAGTAATTTTAAGAAATATAAAATGGATTCCATTTAATTAATAAAATTACAATGAAATGCATCCATAGATATGTCAAGGTAAAATATCATTGATAAATAGTTACTAAGTCTGAATGAATAAAAATGATTAATGATTGGTTTCCATGATTCCAAGTTATATAGTACCATTACTGTAAAGTCCTTTCATAGAATGGTATATAATATCAGGTAAAAATCCATCCAATATTTTCAGCTGATTCATACCACGAGACTACTGATGCATCAAGTGGATATCTATAAATATGCCCCGTAGGTGTCGTACATATACAATGTATTCTTTATATATCGAATAATTAATTTAATTAATAAACAATAGACATTATCATAAAATATGCATATTGAATAAATAATACATATTTATAAGTAATTACTCAGTGGGGGATAAGTATCAAAAAATTTAATTGATTTGGATGAATATAAATATCATTTAATGACCATAAAAAATATTTTTGTTTAAAATAATCATTAAACATTCCAAAGTGTCCCATAACCATTTGAAACATTGGAATCATAGTCGTGTTGAAGGAATAAATTTAAATGAATCCTAAAATATCATGATAATAAATATATTGATTATATAACATGTCATAGGTTTGTATGTATTTCACACAAAAGAATCTAGGTTCATAACATTTCAATATGCTTTAATGAAATGAAATGGAGATGAAATCCAGCACCTTGTGTTTTCCATTGTGTGAAAATCCTTTAAAATATTGTATAATAGTTATAAGAATGTTAATAACTTATTAAAAATTTATATTAATATTTATTATATCATATATGATCCTCTTATAAGATCTTATTACCCATTTTTATTAATCTTTCATTATTTTCACTATCTCTTGTGTTAATAACATTGTTTCTCGAGTAAGTTTTGACTTTTTATTTTTTGTTCCCAATACATAGAGAACAATTCAATCATATATAGAATTTGTAACATTATTTTATTATCACATATATATATATATACAGTAAATTTGTATTTTAAAAAACCATAATATTTGGAGATAATAAATGAAATTCAATGTTCATGGATACTCTGGGCCATATGAACACATTAACCCTACTTTCATTTCATTATCATATTAAAATAATGAAAATTAAATGATATTTACGGATATTATAATTCCAGTATCATATTAATTTAATATATTTCACATATATTTATTAAGACCATCATTTACACATTACATGTATATCTAGAAACAGTCACGTCACTTCGAGGAGGTGATAGTCCACATATCCATAAATGATGTTATCATATAACCATAAATTTGAAAGCATAAAGGTATGATTAATATAAGAATTAAATAAAAATAAATACATTATTAATATAATATATATCATATATAAACATATTTTATTTCATAATTATAAATCATGGGAGGTGGTAAGGGAAAAGCGAACAACAACGTTCTGTGAGGCTGTAGTTATCCTTATAAAAGAATGATATGTTTGTTACCCATTACATGGATTTTTTTAGGTAGAAAAATTGTAATAAAAATAACCTTATATTTATTATTCTGATAATTATATATAATAATGGAATAATAATAGTTAATGGTGTGGAGAATGAAAATAAAAAAATGGATCTTGAGGAAAGCCGTTACCTCATCCTTGGTTAAGTCATTTTGGTTTATATAGAAGGGCTTCCATGGATGGATTTATTCAAATATGTAGGATTATATGATAAGGGGAATCATGTTTAGATCTTATATGATCATTATATTATAAAATAAATTTAATTTATATTTGATATTAAGTGGTAGGGGTGGGTGTAATTTTATAATGGAGGAGTTGAATTCTTGTAATTTTATGGAAAGAGAATTCTACCATGATATTTTCGACATAAAGTAGCTCCAATAATGGACAAAAACATATGCAGTGGAGGATAGGGTCTACATATGGACATCCAATGGATTTTTTATAAGTTATTAGGTCATTTTGGATCTTAATATTAATGTTTAGTCCTCTATTAAGAAAAACTTTCTCTTAATAACTATAATTAATTTTAATCACTATCACTAATATTTTGGTAAAAAACTAATTTCACATTAATAAACATTAAAAAATATTCTAATTCCAAATAGAGAATACTTTTTTCAAAATTAAAATCTCACAAGTGGTATAAATTAATTTAAAAATAATCCCACAAATGTGATGACAATGCAGGGTTTTAAAGTAAGAATATTCAAATGTTTACTATGTTTTTATATACAATTTAATTTTGAATATTATTCAAATGACATAAATTGTATTAATTTATGTAAAATTGATATAAATAATATTCAAATTAATTTAAAAATATTATATAACCTTATAAATAAACTAGATGAAAAAGAAATTTTGAATTAAAATTCAGCATTTTTACTATTCATCAACAAATTAAACATCATAGAAAATACCAAAAATTCCACATAAGGAAATTTTTATGTTCCAATTTAAAATATGAATTTTATTTTGACATATAATATTTATAAAAGTACGAAAGACTAGATTTAAAGTAGGTTCTTCATTAAAATCTTGTAAAAGTGCATCTAAAAGAATATTTCTTTTATGACCAATATTATGATTGTTCTAGTCATATGACTATCAAATCTATTGGATTTGAATAAAAAAATATTTAATTGGATAAGAAATATATAAATCTCACTAATATAATTCACTAATAGTAATTAATTTAATTTATTATGATAAAACATCTTGGTGAGGATAAAAATAAAAATATATACTTTATATTCAATTTCATTATATTTTCATTTATAGTTAATTGGAAAGCAATAAATTAAAATTATATTTTTGTAAAGAATATATTTTCATAATTTACTTAATAATAATCATGAACAATAATTTAATGTCTTGGTTATTTCTAATTATTTTAAATAATAACATTATTAATAATATTTTATTGTTATGTAAAACCCTAGCTGTCATGATACGCAATCCATCGAGGAAAGTCAGTCTTACCTATAACAAACTCTAACCTAGTTATTCCATGTAGAGAAATATAAACTTTATTTTTTAGGTAACCTAATATTAACTTTGTTTTTATAAATAAATATAGGGAAAATTTTAATTTATTCTACAAGGAAAGTATTTTAATGTCTTGTGGTGTTACATTATTCCCAACATAATGATTTTTTTACTTAAAATGCAAACTCGATCTCAGTAATCAATGGATTGATATTTGAAAAAGAAAACTATTTTTGATAAACCCATATAGTGAATATGGTTAATAAAACATCTTCTTAATAACAAATAAATGGAATTAAAATGTTCTCATAACTAGGTTGCCTATTTTTAGAACATAGGAAGGGAATTGAGACATTGGTATTAAAGAAAAATATAAAAATCATGTTCAAATAGAGAGTGTTAGATAAAATGTCCATTGTATTGTTCATAACCACAATTCTGTATAAAACAACTAGGAAAATAACATTTATATCATATGAAATGATGATAATTAGATAAAGTTTTTGTATCAAGACCATTTTTATTATAGATAAGGAATTATTTCACTCTATATGAATATAAGTAAATATAATTTTCTATTTCATAAACATAATATTATACTTTGGTTGTTTTTTTAACTATTGCTACTTCATTTTTATCATAGGTTACATCATATGGTGATGAAAAATATTAACCTCTGAAACTTCATCCAAAAATAAACATAAACCATGTCATAAATGGTAAACATTTCTAAAATATTATGATCCAACACATTATAATGAGGTCATTGGATTTACAAAATGAACTTAATATATTGTATTAAGTGGATTTTAATCATCATATACCAAACAAGTGAATATGGTAATAACTTGAATTACCATAAAACTATATTGGAAACATGAATGATTATTATTCTTTAAATAGAAGATAGATCATTTGATATATTCCTTAAATCCAAAAAAATATGTAATTTCCATCAATGGTATCATTAACCACTTTTTAAATAAATCAGTACTTAGTTCCATGGTATTAAAATATTTCTGATTTATGTTGTCCAAACCAATCATTTATTTATCTAAACATCATATTCATAATATTAGGAACATATTATTGGTAATATTTTCCTCCATCATCTGTTTTCCAAAAAGATTTACTTTCTACTAAATAAAGTTTCTTGGGACCATTTAGCATATTATCTAAAATCCTTAATTAAAATGTAATGTCATACAATACTCATATATTCCATAAGACATATAATAAAGACATCATTAAATACAAAATTTTACAACATTATTCAAGGATCAAAATACATGAGAAAATTAATTATTCCAATTTATCTATATCAATAACATTATCTTGAATATCTCCCCAAGGCCTATTCAGTTGGATATTCCCCTAACTCGTACAGAATTCATTAGAATAATGCCATGTGTACTACTAGTTGTAATAATAAAAAGTAGCCTTTTTATTCATTAATTTTCATTATTTTTATTGGTGAACATTGATGAATAAAATAGTTTTATATAGTTTCTTATGTAATTTTCTTTTCTAAACCCACCATAATATTATTTTATGGGAAATAGTCACATTTTTATGTTTTTATCATATTTGGAGCTCAAATGAAAATGGTATAATTCTGGAATTTTAATAAAATTAAATCAGAAGGGTTTTTTGGTCATTTATTATTAAATATTATTCCAAATTGATTTAATATTATTTATGGTTGCCTTGATTTATTTTATTCATCTCTTTCTTCTAAATAAAGAGATGATTCTAACAAATTGGGTCCCAAAAAAGTCAAACAAGTTGAAGAATTGTTAGGGAAGATAACTTGGACCCCACCTTGATAACAGAGTCATAACACGATCTAAAAGATTACTTTTTAATGTGATTATAAATGGATATGAAATAGTAAATATTAAAATTCTTATTAATTGAATTTTATGGCTGTTTTACCTCATTACTAGGGCTATTGGACATTATAATTGGAAGGAATAATTCTTCAATTTTCACAAAAAAATGTCAATATCATAATTAAATCCATAACTCTTTATTATAGAGGTCAATGATTCTGATATTGTTAAAGGGGGATGTAAGATTCATTACAAAACAACTTTTATGAAAACACCTATTACAAATTTTCTATTTAATGGATCACCCTAAAGTAATCATTTGGAATTAATGTTTTGAGCATGAATACTTCACTAATTCTCCCTATAAAGATGTTTCCCTTCTCTAATGTCATGATACAACCATTTTTAAGTGATAAGGATTAGTTTTTTATTGTAATTTTTATTTATATTTTTTATAGAAATTAATATATCTTTCTTTTTCATTTCTCTTCTTCTTCTGTTTCTCTTCGTTATATATCGTGTATTTCTTCTACGGTGATTTCAACTCCATGTTTGTGGTAAACTAATTCTCACTGTTGTTCAAGGGGGAAGTGGTGGAATTTTAGATTATGGAATATTAATTATTTCTCAGGTTTTAATATAAGTAATATATAGTGGTAAAATGATTTTGGTTAGTGGTCGCTCCACTTTCCCTACTATTGTTTTCATCGTCCTCATTCACTCATTTTCTTTACTATTGATATCTGAACCATTCAAATGGCGGAGTTTGTCATAGTTATTGATGTGTAAGTGACTACTCTTACATTTAAAGGCATTGTGGTATAGTAAACCATTAAAATTAGAGGGTTTATAGTGGAAGGTTTGTATCTCTACATTGAGTAAAATAATGAGGAAATATTTTTATTAACTGTGATAACACGATCATGAAACCCAGAGAGAAATGATTCTCATCCACTAATATCTTTATGATTTTCTACCTTTTATTTTTTTTGTTTTTTAATATATTAATATATTAATATTATATTTATATTTCACAATTTTAGTACCCCTATATATATTAGATATGATAGTTTTATACTAGATAGATAGTAATTGTGATAATTGAAAGACGGTGTTTTGTAAGTGACCTCCTCGTAATTGACCATTGGGTGTGACACTAGGAAACATTCATTGGATAATAAAAAACTAATTAAAAATTGGTTCATAAAATAACCACTATCATCAGTTTGGATCAATTTGTGGGCAAGATAGGAGCATTCATACACCGTTTTTCATAAAAAGACCAAAAACATCAATTATCTCAAAAATATAAAAAAAGAATTTCATTGCATATCATTCATTTTTCAGACAATATGAATATCTATGGTGATTAATATAATTATTATCCTGTTTAATAATTGATTGTGTGACTATAAGGGAAGAGACATTGAATACCCAAATTCAAGAAAATGCACAAAAAATGAAACAAAATGCCATGATGCTTCGAGAGAATTTCAATGTTCTGAAAAATATAAAGCTTGATGGTTGCATTACAAGCTATAGATGAATAATATGTTAGCATCATATGAATGGAATGAAAATATTAAAACGATGTGGAGAATGAAATTTTTGTTCCTCCTACATTTTATGAAGGAATTAGTGAGGATGAATAGAAACATGACAATTTAATTCCCTCTCTATCAAATGAGTTCCCAGCTGCCTCGCTTGAGGAAAGAGATTTTGAAGTATAAAATTTTAAAGGAGATTTAATTTATATGAATTATTTTCATTCAAATATTATTAATTATGAATTAATAACTAATCTACCTTATTCTAATTTTGTATATTCATCACCGCTATTTCAGGCTATGGATGAAGATCAAGAACTTGTAATATGTATTGAGGAGAGAATCGTGGAGCCAGTCGAGTTGTACACTGGTGAAAATGAGGATAATGGGAAAAAGAAGAAGTCATTGAGGAATCATTTTCTAATCCTCAACCAGAAGAGAATCCATTTACTATTATCCTCCTTTCAAATATAGTTGAAATTACTCTTCCAGTAGAATAAAACAAAGATACACTCTACATTATTTCCCCTCCCATAATGAGCTCAAATTTTCTTTTTCATCAATTCTGGTGGTTGGGTAAATCTTCCATTTCATTAGGGGAACTCAGTCCTGAAATATACTGATGGATGTCAGGAGAAATATTTTTTGGTGTATTCTAAGAAAGAAACCCCAACACCATTAGATTTGGGTTAAACCACTTAAACTTCTTGACGAGGGGCAATAAAATCCTAGCACCTTCTTGGGGGTCAAACCTTGAATTATCCCTTTTTATTCCGTATTCTATTGGTTTTTCTTTGTATTTATCATTTTTTTATTTTCATCCATTTTGATTAATTATGGTATAAGATAGGTTCATAACTCAAATCTACCATTCAAAAATAAGGCAAGTTTATATATCTCCTTCTCTTTAGTTTTTGATCTCTTATTTACATTTTATTGAGCTGAAATAAAGGTTAGTGAAATTTATGTGTGGGGGAGTTTTGACCATCATAGTAATTCCCATTTGTTGTTTTTCATTTTTTGGGAACCTTGAGCATCAATGAATATTCTTATCACTTTCACACTTGAATTGATTTTGAGGAAATTGTCTTCATTTTTTTAGAATAGATTTTAAATGATAGTTGATGTGATGAATTGTTCCTTGAATTTGATTTTCAATAATTTTTATGGGATTGACTGTTTTATGAAATCGAGACCCATGAAAAAGCAACTCAAAATATTTTTCCCTTCCTGTGAGATATTCTACACTACTTTGACACATTATTGCTAATACCAACACTTTCTTGATGGAAACATTGATTATGAGTGACAAATAGAACATATGAATTTTCTCTTTCGAAGATTTAGATTTCATGTAATGTTTTTAACATAATTGAGGAACCTCTTTATCTATCCACATTTTATCCTAATACTAAATTTATTATATATCCTTCATTTTCTCTGAGATTCCATTAATTTACTTATTCGTCTAAGCCGCATTACAAGCTGATTTTCCTTCCTAACCTGCACTATTAATATTTTTTCATGGATATTTTGTGTTTGAGTGTGGTGGAAGGGACTTTTGTGTAATTTTGTTCAAATTTGTTTCATTTTTGGGTGATTTAGGGTATGTGACTACATTTTGGGCAGTGGAGAATGGTAGAATTGATATTGACTCTTAATTTCTTTATGTCTCAATTATTTCAACCTGTTCTCCTTCATAAAAAATGAAAAAATGTTGGTGAGCTTTAATTCCACATTGTAATGCCCTTTTAGACTCATTTACCTATCCAAAATAAAATAAATTATTTTCATTTATTCATTTTATTCAATTTTTGTTTCATTCTCCATGAAAAAATGAAAATTAAGTTGTGCCTTTCGAGAGAACTTAAAAAATATAGGGGAGAACAAGAATGATATCATTCTTTGTAATAATTAATTGAATCATGTCCCATGTCACATGAAAAGGTGGTGGTGTTCTTTTTCACAATTTCAAGGTGGGTTGAGTATGGAACTTCTATGATTTCATTTGAATTATTCATTCATTTTACCTAGGTGTCAATCCTCCTCGTTTTAGCTTTGAATATTTAATCATTTTCCCACCATCCGAAGCCAAAAAAAATCACACGGAAAATTCCAAATGATTTAATTAATTTTCATGTTAAATGTAGTGGTGAAAATATAATTTTATCAAGCCTATGGTGATACATGCACTTTCCATATACGAGCATAACTCTAGAGTCAATTTCTCTCATGTAAAGAGTGACTTAAACTTCACTACGATGTTAGTTTTGATTGGTCCATATTTGGATTTGAGAGGTTGAATGAATTAAAATTTGAGGAATACAACTAGATGTAATTTATTTTTATTAAATGATACATTATAGAATAATGTTTTGTAAATTTTTAGTAATATTTTATAATTTTTGATTGTTGTGTGTATTTTGATTTGAATATATGATGACTGCCCGGGAGAGAAATGGTTAAGTGTTGGGGATCAATTAAGTCAATATTCTAATATATTTTCTTATTTAATTAAATGTTTTTAATCCCACCATAAAATTATTAAATGAGAAATTGTCAAATATTTATGTTTTAGTCATATTTTAAGCTTAAATGCTAAAATAAACTAATTTTGGAATTTTAACTGATTTAAAATGCAAGGAAATTTAGGTCATTTATTTTAAAATATTATTTTAAATTGAGTGATTTTTTTATTACATGATTTATTTAATTCAACCTTTTCTTATAGATAATTATCTTATTAGAATAATGAGGGCTTGAAAAAATCAAACAAGAAGAAAAATTTCTTAGGTAGACTGTGTGGACCCCACATCCATAACAAAATCATAACTCGGGCTACAAATCTACAAATGATGTTATTTCAAATGGAAATAAAACAGGAAAAATAGAATTTCTTATTAATGTAATTTTATAAAAGTTTGAGCTCATTAAGAGAGCCATTGTATGTTATCATTTTGAGCAAGAATTATGGAATTCTTGGGCAGAAACCACCAATATTAGAATTATATCCATAAATCCATACTAAGGATAATAATGATGCCAAAAGTTTGAGGTATTACGTTAGAGTTGTTATTTAAAAAGTTTTATGGTGATACCTATTATATATTCTCTCATTTAATGTAACATCCAGATGGAATCTTTTGGAATAATTGTTTTGAGCATTAATCATATACTTCTTGTCCCTATAAATATGTTTCCGTTCTCCTATTTCATGAGATAGAAATTTTATAGGATAAATAAGAGTTTTGTTAATGTTATTGTTATTTATATTTTTAATATACATTAATTTATCTTTCTTCTTAATTTATCTTCTTATTCTATTTCTCTTCTTTTCTTCTTTTATATTTCTCCCACTGTGCTTTCAACTCCATTTTTATAGAAAAATAATCCTCCCTGTTATTCGAGGGGGGGGGGGGGATGGGTGGAATTTGAGTTTTGTGAACATTAATTATTTCTCATGTTTTATTATTTGTATAGTAAAATGATTTTGGTGAGTGGTCTCCCCACTTCCCATACTAATGTTTTCTTCGCCCTCATTCATTAATTTTACGTCCCATTATTATCTGAGTCATCCAAATGGTGGATTTTGGATTGTGTGTTAATGTGGAAGAGATTACTCCAATATATAGATGTTTTTGAGTAGGGTAATACCATTTAAATGATATGGTGCAAAGTCAATGGTTTTTATCTCCACATTGAGAAACAATAATGAGGAAATATTTTGAATAATAATGATAACACAACAATGAAACCCTAAGAGAAACTATCTTCGTCCACTAACATATTTTTTTTCTATTCTCCCATTCATTGTGTTTTTCTTCAAATATTTATTTATTCATATTATACTTATTTTTCAAAAATTTAACACCCCCATATAATCTATATAATTTATTTTTATTTTAGATAGATAATAATAGTGATAGTTGAAAGATTGTGTGTTGTAAGAGGTCACCTTGTGATCAACCCTAGGGTGTGCCACTAAAGTGAATTCATAGGATAATAAGAAATTAATTGAAGAATAATTCACCAAAAGAGTAATGTCATCAACACTTATATCCACACTTATAAAAACTCTCAATCCTTCCAAGTGTTTTCTCGAGTGATTCTTTCCATAGTAATCACAAGTGGTAAAATCATTCCATCTTATCTTCTATTTATTTGTTATTTAATATTGCCTTATATTCATCTCTTAATTATATTTGATATTAAAATCCATTTAGAATTATTTCTCAGTATTTATGGAACATTAAACAATCACTCCATATATTGAAAAAGTATAAGAAACCATTTTCCATTATAGAGTCATCTTATAATGTTTAATTATGTGTTCAGTCATTCACTTTCTACTATATATGTAATTTTTAACATACCGATATAACCTTATGAAGGTAGCTTCATAAACAGAAACATTCTATTCAACCTTTTTCATTAATCTAAACACCTACCCCTTCATCGATTTTTTTGTTAAAGAGGGAAGTATTATTCAAATAATATCTCCTTAAAAGTTCTACATTATATGAGTTATATGTACTCTTCCTCCCTTCTATTATGGATCAATATAAAAATTGGATCAAAATCTCTATTAATATAATACAAAAATTTTTATGATTTTCTATTTCATCACATATTAATTCCATGATTATCTTCTCAAAATACTTAATCCATTACTTTGCTAAAATTGATTTTGTAGACCCACTAAATGATTTAGGTTAGGTCATATAAAGTGATCCAACATATTATATTCTCATTGTGGAATAGTTTTTCCATTTGGTCAAGGTTATTTTTGATAACCTGATTAATTTTCCCTAACATTTCCATAATTCACTCTTTTCAAATACCAAGTGTATGTGTTTATTAAATAAGAAAACATATAAACTTTCTGTTATTATTAATACCATTTATCCATCCAATTTCCACTTATAAATAATAGAATATACTAGATTATATTTAATTAATAATGTAGAATTAAAAATATTGTAAAGCTCTCAACACAAATTAAAAATTTCTACATAAAAAATCCAAGAATCATTAACATTGGTTTAATTGGGGTCATATTTTTGTTTAGAATCATTCATATTAGTTTTAAAAGAAAATATGAATTATATTAATTATATTCCAAAGGACTATCAAACTAGGGGCATAGTAAGGGCTATCGTTATGTACCAGGTTACTCTTGATTTATTCATGATATACCTTGTCATATTTTTTTACCACAATGTATATATCTGTCATAACCACGTCCACTTGTAATATCCTTCAAGATTTGTATTTTTGGGATAACCACAAAATCACAAATTTACGTAAATTATAAGAAGTTATTCTATACATATCCACAAATTATATATTAAGGTTATGTTCCAAAATCTATGGTTTCTAAATCTAGTTTCCAATGTTTTTTCACAAACATCTGTAATAACAAATGTAATACACTGGCCTTAGAAGCCCAAAGTCGGTGCCTTAATTTATTACATTTGAATAGATAAATGCTTCAAATTTTAAGAAACTAACGAATTTATGTAACGCCTCGACCCAAGTAACCTAGGGTCCGTGCATTATTACATATCATTGGAATGATCACAAGAAAGATCAAGTCTCGAAAGACTGATTAGTTTAGTAGCCTTGGTATAAATAGATACATCCATAAAGTTTACATTACATCATAAAGTGAAAACTACTACAAAAACATATTGTCTTCATATCCCCTCATACTATCCCGGCAGGTCACTCATAAATTACTTCCTCACATCCTAGGAAAAATAAAACATTGAAAGGGGTGAGCTTAGATGCTCAGTAAGGATAACAATATAGTGAAAACTTTCATAAATAATCATAAACATTTAAGGAATTTTATAACTAAAAAAATCCCTTTAATCTTTAACTTCAGCATAATATGGAAAAGATAAAATGAAATAATTCCATTTACATATTCACATGGATATTCTACTAGTTGAATAATAACATGAAATATCAATAACCACTTTCATAATAATGGAATGCATAATTTCAGACAATCATAACCACATAGCCACGACCTCGTGCCAAGACTACAAATAAGATTTTGTCATGGCCTTGTTCCAAGACACTAGTTTTTATCATGAGACCTACCGATGCATCGAGAAGCTATAGCAGGTTCCACCCGTCACTTTTTATGTTCAATGCATTCCTCATATGAACAAGTTTAAACATAACATAAACATTCATATTAAAACTAGCATATGAAATGTCAATACTTTCTTCATAAACTATGAATGGTATAAAAATAATACATCTACAGTCAAACATATCAAAAAAACATCAGTACAATATGGAAGTTTCGTATAATAATAAATAAACTTCAAATAAGCTTAAAATCCATCAAAGGGTTTTGACATAGATGAAATCAAAACTATTTGAGAGAAATATCCCTTTTTTTGAAATCATTTAAAAGTACCTTAATTATTAAATAAAACATTAACTTTGAAAATATTCTTAGAATATTTTAAGGGAAGCTTCGAAAATTTTATAACGACGGAAAATAGCAGCACCCGCCGAATAAGTTAAAAAAACATTCTTACCTTAGTTCTGTCTAAAATGTTAAAAAGGACCTTGTTTGGAAAATGATGGAAAGGTTCCCTTATAAACATATTATAAAAAGTCAAACAAGGGTATAAATTATATTAACCCATATTCTGTAAAATAGTAATAATGTTTTGAAAAATATTTTTAAGAAACATGGATGTGGATGATAAAGAGACCCCAGTAGATAATCACGTATAAACAACCTCGGATCATGTAGAGATTGTGAAGTAAACCCTTACCTTGTACTTTTATTTAGTCGATGGTATGTTAACCTTCTGTATAATAGTTAAAACATTGTTATTAAAATATACAAGAACCATATACATAATTATGATATCATATATGATCTTTTAACATTTATTTGTTAATACAATCTTAGAATTATCATTGTTTCAGGTGTTAACTTACTCGTTTTATTTCATATGTTTTGTTACATAAGTCATGTTTGTTATGGATAGGTTGGACCTTATTCATATCCAGAATGACATAAAGTTCTTAAACATTTCTTTTAATCATCAAATGAGAATTATTCTTGAATGGATACAATGGGGAATGAATCTCATCACGTTCGTGGAGATGGTAGTCCGTACATACGCACGAGTGACAATATCATTCTTTTGATATTAAAATAATATATAATTGGGTGGTATATCATATATAAAAAATCATTATCATGCTATATTTTTTATTTATATGAATTACACATCATTATTATACCCATCCAAATAATAATATATTGAATAACAATTACACCACGACGTGGAGACGGTAAGCCGTACGTACGCACGTATGGTGACATGTCATTCAATGGATGGATAGAATACTGAATATGGTTGTAACATATTTATAATAATATCACAGTATATGGGAGATACTGGATTTAATATTTTAGAATGGGAATAACAAAGAAATAAGATGTTGAAGAAGAAATGAATTTGAAAAGGGTGGTGAAAACATTACCTCTTCTTCGGGTTCTTGGTTTTGATTTGATCAAAAGGGCTCCGTAGGTTGGCTTTCTGATCAAACTAAGGCCTCTAGGATGTAGTGAGTGAAGTTAAGAGAGTATTTTGTTTGGGTTTTGCCGAGCCAAAAGGCTTTTAATGTGTGAATTAGTGAGAAGGGGTAGTTCCCTTTTATAAGAGGGGTGAGGGGCACCATTGAAAAGCTACAAATATTATTTTATAATTAATTCATATTCGGTTTACAATGGATCAAAAGTGGATTATTAAAAGTCTAAGGTTGGGACGGGTCGAAATACTTTCAAAAAATAGAATTTAGACTGGTTTGGGTAATTATACTAACCTTATCGTTTATGTTTAAATCTTAGTTAATTAGTTTGACATTTACCATGTCACTTTTTATTTTTATATTATATAGTTAATAAACATACTATATATATCCAATAGATCCAAAAGTGGTCCATTAATGATATACCATTAATGATATGTGTCATTTGGCTGAACCTTAGATTTTTAGGAATATAATATTAATTAATAATATAAAATTTGTTTTAAAACCTCTTTTATGTCAATTTTGACACTATTTGGTATTTTATTTTGGTGAAAATCATATCAGAATTATTACTTCAAAAAATAATAATTACATCACTAATAACATGTAATATTAACTTATAAAATTAGTGTAATTAATAAAAAGTCTCACATTACTTTTATTTTGATATTTATAATATCAATTATTTTAATATTTCATTAATTAGGTAATTACTGCATCACCATTGTGTCATAAATAATGTAAATTATTTAATGTCTAAAAATTATAAATAAAATACCATTATGTAGTAAATAATTTTATCTTTCTAATGAATATTTACAATCGAATTTATCTTATCTATAACCTTGTATTAAAAATGTTTTAAAATCTTTTAATAATTAAACCTTGATTTTATCTCTTTTAACTCTTCTTTGAATTAAACAATAATAAATGTCCTAATCTAATACAATTGGACCTAAATGAAAATATTTTATTCCTAAGGTTGTTTTTGGTCATGATAAAATTTTCCAATAGAATTAGGACATGTGTTAGGGTAATATTAATATCATTTTTACCCTTAATTACCCTATTTACTTTTAACCGTGGTAAATAAAAGTAAAAGGTTACTATTCACCAAAAATTATTTTCATCTCATTGAACCACATTTCACTCCTTCATATTAACTGTGTCTCTTGGATTTTCGAAATTCCACTCACAGAAGCGGTAAAATTATGTTTTATGTGAATTTTCAAATTCTCCAAGGATGTCGGTAAAAGACGGTGAAAAGTTCAATAAAATTTTTATATATCTAAAATTAGTCTAAACTAACTCCAAAGAATTACGTAGAACTTATATAGGTATTATGTATCTATTTTGACCTTAATTTAATTTAAATGAAATAAATAATTATTTAAATAAAAATTTGGATTTAAACTATAACTCAGTGTTTTTTCACTATTCATCAAAAATTGAACGTTTTCAGAAAAATACCAAAATTTCACCCTAGGATATTTTCGATATTCTGAATCCAAAAATGAAGTCCATGTTTTATGGTAAAATTTATAAAATTTCAAAAAGTGGGTATTACAATTCATAACGGCTAGTTTGATTTGTTGTGGTGTGTGTGTTAGAACTTGAAGTTGCGTACAACACACAATACTTTATTAATGAAAGGGAAGAATACCATGGAAGATTGGGGTGTTACATTCTCCCCTCCTTCAAATAATTTTGTCCTGGAAATTTCCAGAAAATTACTGTATAAAAAGACTCGGGTGATTCTTCATCATAAGTTCCTCAGGTTCCCATGTTGCCTATTCCATTTTATGGTTTCTCCATAGAACCTTTACCAGGCGAGTCATCTGGTTTCTCAGCACTTGTTCTCTGGTATAAAGAATCATGATGGGCTCTTCCAAATAAGACAGATCAGGTTGCAGTTCTAATTCCTTGTAAGTGAGTACATACGTTGGGTCAGACATGTATTTCCTCAATAGTGATTTGTGGAACACATCGTGATCTTTGGAAAGACTTGGCGACATTGCAAATGGTAAGAGACAACCCCAATTCGTTCTAGAATTTCAAAAGGTCCGATCTACCTGGGACTCAATTTACCCTTCTTACCGAAATGTATAACTCACCTCAATGGAGATACCTTCAAGAAAACATGATCTCTGACTTGAAATTCCAAATCCTTCCTTCGGTTATTAGCATAGCTGTTCTACCTACTTTGAGCTGCTTTGATGTGATTTTGGATTACCTTCACCTTTTCCATCTTTTCCTCCACCAGTTCTGGACCTATAAGTTTTCTTTCACCAACGTCATCCCAATAGGTCGGTTTGCGACATCTCTTTCCATATAACGCTTCATATGGTGCCATCTGAATACTCGAATGGAAGCTATAGTTATAGGAAAATTCTACCAGAGGTAAATAATGACCCCACATACCCTGAAGTCAAGTGAGCAAGATCTCAACATGTCTTCTAAGGTTTGAATTGTCCGTTCCGATTCTCCATCTGTTTGTGGGTGGTAATCAGTGCTCAAACAAAGTTCATTATCCAAGGATTTTTGAAGAATCTTCCAGAATCTTGAAGTAAAACGGGGATCACGATCCGGAACAATCGATAGGGGTACTCTATGATGTCTCACCACTTCATTAATATATAGGCTTTCTAGACGTTCCAATGGTATATCTTATCTTATAACATGAAAATGTGCTGACTTGGTAAGACGATCAACAATAAACCATATTGCATCGTTCCTTCTAGGAGTCTTTGGTAGCCCCATGACGAAGTCCATCATAATATTATCCCATTTACACTTAGGTATAGGAAGAGGTTGCAGTACTCCACTAGGCTGTTGGCTTTTAGCTTTTACTTGTTGACAAACTATACATCTTGATACAAAATCAGCAATCTCCCTCTTCATGTTGTCCAACCAAAAATGTTCTTTCAAATCTCTATACATTTTGGTGCTCCCAGGGTGTATAGAGAAATTGGAACTATGAGCATCATCCAGAAATTCCCTTTTTAGACCAGGTATATCAGGAACACAAAGCCTATTACTAAATTTCAAAATTCCAACATCATACACAAAATATCTCAATCTCCTATCATTCACATCTTTAATCTTTTTTTGAAATTCTTCCTCATCAGTCTAAGAACTCTTAATAATTTCTAGTAAATATGGTTTGGAAACCATTTGAAAAAGTATTGATGTTTCACCTTCCATGGTAATTCTCATCTTCATCTTCACTAGATCCATGAAAATTGGATCCCTTTCAATTATCATATTGTTCAAAACTCCATGATATTTTCTACTCAAAGCATCTTCCACCTTGTTTGCCTTCCCCGAGTGGTAGTGTATCATGAAATCATAATCCTTGAATAATTCATGCCATCTCTTTTGCCTCATGATGAGTTCTTTTTTTGAGAAAATATACTTCAAACTCTTGTGATCAGTATAAATCTCACATTTTTTACCATAGAGGTAGTTCCTCCATATCTTCAAATCCAAGATCACACCTGCTAACTCGAGATCATGAGTAGGATTGTTTTGCTCATGAATTTTCAACTGTCGTGATGCATAGGCAATAACCCTATCACTCTGCATAAGGACACAACCATGTCCTTTCTTCGATGCATCACTATAAATAACGAACCCATCATTCTAAGATGGTAGAGTCAATATTGGTGCATTGAATAATATTCTCTTCAGTTCTTCGAAACATTCTTCACACTTTTTTGTCCAAACAAATTTGACACCTTTACGTGTGAGCTTTGTTAATGGGTTAGACAACCGAGAAAAATTCTAGATGAAACGTCGATAATAACCTGCTAAACCAATAAAACCGTGTACCTTATTTATACTCGTAAGTGATGGCCATTCTTGGATTGACTTGGTCTTAGAAGGATCAACAGAGATTCCATCTTTGGAGAAAATATGGCCAAGAAAAGAAATCTCCTGATGCCAGAATTCACACTTGCTAAACTTCCCATATAATTCATGTCTTCCCAGAGTCTTCAGGATAATGCACAAGTTATTTTCATGATCTTCATAGATTTTGGAGTATACCAAGATATCATCAATAAATATCCCCACTAATTCATCTAGATATTCCATGAAAACTCTATTCATTAGATCCATGAAGACAGAGGGCACATTAGTCTACCCAAAAGGCATTATTGTAAACTTGCAATGCCCGTACCTTGTTCGAAATGCTGTCTTCGCAATGTCTTCCTTCTTCACACACAACTGATGGTATCCTGATCGAAGGTCAATCTTGGAAAAGTAATGATATACATGTAGTTGTTCAAATAAATCATCAATGGGAGGTAGGGGATACTTGTTCTTTATTGTTATAGCATTGATCTACCTGTAGTTGATACATAACCTCATAGATTCATCTTTCTTTTTAACAAAAAGAATAGGGGCTCCCCATGGAGAAACACTAGGGAGAATAAATCCCTTATTACTCAATTCCTCAAGTTGTTTCTTTCGTTCAACTAATTCCACAGTGGCCATTCTATAAGGGGTCTTCGATATAGGCCTTGATCTAGGAATTAAATCAATGGAAAACTCAACTTCTCATTCTGGAGTATATCTAGGTAAATCTTCCATGAAAACATCTACATATTCTTTCACAATAGGTACATCCTCTATTTTAACATTCCTTTAGTCACCCAGAGTCATTTCATTCTCTTCCTCCCCAATAATTGAATTTAGTTAATCTACTGGGGGTGGATCCAGATAAGAATTAGGTGGTGATGATTCCGCTCTAAAAATAAGGTGTTATTTATCATCATCATAAAAAATAGAAACCTCCTTCTTCTTACAATAAATTTTTGCATCGTGGTCTGAAAGCCAATCCATACCGAGGATTATATCAAACTCAACCATAGGTATGAAGATGAGATCAACGGATAAAGAACATTTATGTGCTCTAATGGGGACTGATTCACAAATATTTGTTGCAATGACTCTTCCCTTATGAGTTTTAACTCACAACTCCTTTGTTAAATAAAATTGGAAACATCTAATTTTCTTAGAAAACTGGGACGATATGAAGCAATTCGATGATCCAGAATCAAATAATGCATTTTCTAAACTTGAGGAAACCATTAAATTACCGGCCGCTACGTCTTTCGGTGCTTCTACCTCAGTAGTAGTGATAGCATAATCATGGCCTTGATCTGTTGGAATTTTCTAAGGTAAGTTCCCCTAACGATTAGGACATTCATTTTCATAATGTCCCATCTCCCTGCAATTGTAGCACTGAACATCGACAGCTTCCTTCTTCCCTTTTCAATCGCGATCTTGATGGCCTTTTTAACCACACTTGTAGCACACACCCATTCCCATAAAGAAAGTACTGGGGTGTTTCTTCCCACATTTACTACAGGGTTGATATTCATATTTTCACTTCTTCCCCTTCTTTCCATTTCCAGATTGATCAGTAGATCACTTCTTCTCTTGCTTTTCTTTAAAGTCGTATGACTTAGAGAATTCTTTTTCTGTCTTGATAGCACATGAGACAACGTCTTCGTACGACGGGAAGGATTATGAGACTAATGCTCGATGGAGAAATGGTTTTAACCCATCAAAGAAATGATCAATCTTACTTCTTGGGTTACATATATAATCTCCAGCATACCTTACTAACCTTGTAAAGTTAGCCTCATACTTTGCGACATTCTCATCCTCCTTTTGTCTCAGACTCAGAAATTGCCTTTCCATCTCTGCTCGATGGTCACAAGGAAAGTATTTTTCTAAGAATATCTCTTTGAGCTCCCTCTATTCCATATTATATACTTCACCATATTCTTTCATGTTTTGAATCAATGACCACCATTGATCAGCATCTCCAGTGAGGCGATAATCTACCATGACAACTTTTTCCCTTTCATTACTCCCCAAATCTTGAAATATATTCTCTAGGGAACTTATCCATTGCTCAGATACCAATGGATTTGTACTCCCATTGAATGTCGGTGGTTGTTTCCTCTTGAAGCGATCTAACATTGATCATCCACGCTGCGGATCAGGGTGCTTCATACGGGTAAGGTTATTAATCATAACCTGAGTGAGTTGTCCTAGTATGGTGATTAGCTGATTAGCACCGGTTGCATCACCAGCTCCACTAAAATTATCTTGAGAAGGAGGGAAATACCTACATGGAGTGTGTGTATTGATACGGTTTCCATTTCTTCCACTAGGCTCTATTTTTAAACAATGACATAAACTATATCAGTTTATCAATGAAAATACATAATTCCATAGTTATAAAACACTTAACATAAATATAACTATTTATAGATATAATCCATAATCATAAAAATGTTTTCTTTGAGGAAGTATATACTCAGAAACCCTTCATAATTATTTGTAAAGAAAATGATAGTTATCCTAATCATATCCCCCGGGAGTGTCATAACTAAGAGTGCAGCAAGGCCCATTTTCGTGCACCAGTTCCTGTTCGAGTCTAGATCAAAGAGGTGTTCTCTGGTTTTACCCCTAGGTACATCTATTCCAGAGCCGGCTCTACCTGCTCGTATCCAAACAGGGATGTATTGCTCGAAAAACTCACAAAATATCTACAATACCAAAATTCTAGGAAGTTCATCTATATTAATCCTCAAAGTCCATCATAGGTCTATGTGCTCTAATCAGAGTTTATCTAAATCTAGCTTCAAAGGTTAGTACTAAACTTCCTCTGATACCAACTGTAATGCCCCGACCCCAGTAACCTAGAGTCGGGGGATTATTATATATCATTGGCATGATCACAGGAATGATCAAGTCTCGAAATACCGATTAGTTTAGTAGCCTTGGAATCACTAGATACATTCATAAAGTTTACATTTCATCATAAAGTGAAAATTACTACAAAAACATCTTGTCTTAATATCCCCTCATATTATCCCTACAGTTCATTCATAAATTAATTATTCACATCCTAGGAAAAATAAAACATTGAAAGGGGTGAGCTTAGATGCTCAGTAAGGATAACAATATAGCAGAAACATTCATAAATAAACATAAACATTTAAGGCAATGTATAACTGAAACAAAAGCCTTTTAAACATTAACTTCAGCATAATATTGAAAAGTTAAAATGAAATAATTCCATTTACTTATTCACATAGATATTCTACTAGTCTAATAATCACATGAAATATCAATAACCACTTTCATAATGATGGAATGTATAATTCCAGACTATCATAACCACATTGCCAAGGCCTCGTGCCAAGACTACAAATAAGATTTTGTCAAGGACATTTTCCATGACACTAGTTTGTCTCATGAGACCTACTGATGCATCGAGGAGCTATAGTGGTCTCCAGCCATCTCTTATTAAGTCCAATGCATTCCTCATACGAGCAGGTTTAAACAAAACATAAACATTCGTATTAAAACTAGCATACAAAATGTCAATACTTTCTTCATAAACCATGAATGGTATAAAAATAAAACATCCACAATCAAAAATATCACAAAATCATAAATACAGTATGGATGTTTTGTATCATAATAAATACACTTCAAATAAGCTTAAAATCCATCAAAGGATGTTTACATAGATGAAATCAAAACTATTTGAGAGAAGTATATCTTTTTTTGAAATCATTTAAAAGTCCCTTAATTATTCAATAAATCATTTACATTGAAAATATTATTATAATCTTGTAAGTTAAGTTTTGAAAATTTTATAACGGTGGAAAATAGCTGCACCCACCGTATAAGTTAAAAAAACATTCTTACCTTAATTCTGTCGAAAAGGTTAAGAAGGACCTTTTTTGGAAAACGACGGAAAGATTCCTTTATAAACATCTTGTAAAAAGTCAAACAAGGGTATAAATTAATTAAACCCATATTCTGTAAAACAGTAAGAATGTTTTGAAAAACATTTTTATGAAACATGGATGTGGATGATAAAGAGATCCCAGTAGATAATCACGTATAAACAACCTCAGATAATGAAGAGATTGTGAAATAAACCCTTACCTTGTACTTTTACTTAGTATATGGTATGTTAACCTCCTATATAATAGTTAAAACATTGTTATTAAATTATACAAGAACCATATATATAATTATGATATCATATATGATCTTTTAACATTGATTTGTTAATAATATCTTAGTATTATCATTGTTTCGAGTGTTAACTTACTCGTTTTCTTTCATATGTTTTGTTCCATAAGTCGTGTTTGTTATGGATAGGTTGTACCTTATTCATACCGAGAATGACATAAAGTTCTCATACATTACTTTTAATCATCAAATGAGATTTAGTCTTGAATGGATATGATGGGGAATGAATCTCATCGTGTTCGTGGAGACGGTAGTTCGTACGTACACACGAGCGACAATATCATTATTTTGATATTAAAATAATATATAATTGGATGGTATATCATATGTAAAGAATTATTATCCTGTTATATTTATTATTTACATGAATTACATATCATTATTATACCCATCCAAATAATAATATATTGAATAACAATTACACCACGAAGTGGAGACGACAAGCCGTACGTACGCACGTATGGTGACATGCCATTCAAAAGATGGATAGAATACTGAATATGGTTGTACCATATTTATAATAATATCACAGTAAATAGTAGATACTGGATTTATTATTTTATAATGGTAATAAAAAATAAAGAAGAAGTTGAAGAAGAAATGAATTTGAAAAAGGGTGATGAAAACATTACCTCATATCCAGGTTCTTCCTTTTGATTTGATCAAAAGGGCTCCATAGGATGGCTTTCTAATCAAACTAAGGCCTCTAGGTTGTAGTGAGGGATGTTGAGAGATTATTTGGGTAGGGGATGGCCAATCCAAAAGGCTTTGAATGTGTGAATTAGTGAGAATGGGGAGTGCCCTTTTATAAGAGGGGTGAGGGGTACCTTTGGAAAAGCAAGAAATATTATTTTAAAATAAATTAATATTCAATTTATAATGGCCTAAAAGTAGATTATTCAAAGTATAAGTTGGGGATGAGTCGAAATAATTTCAACCAATAGAATTTAAATTGGTTTGGTTTATTATATTAACCTTATCTTTTAGTTTTAACTCTTAGTTAATTAGTTTGACATTTACCATGTCACTTTGTATTTTTACATTATATAGTTAATAAAAATACTATATACATCCAAGTGACCCCAAAGTGGACATTAATGATATAAAAATAATTATATGAGTCATTTGACTGATCCTTATATTTTTAGGAAAAGAATTTAAATTAATAATATTATATTTGTTTTAAAAACGTTTTTATGTCAATTTTGACACTATTTGGTATTTGATTTTTGTGAAACTCATAACAGCATGATTACTTCAAGAAAACATAATTAAATCAATAATAACATGTCATATTAACCAATAAAATTAGTTTAATTCATAAAAAGTCTCATATGACATTTATTTTGATATTTATAATATCAATTATTTTATTATTTCATTAATTAAGTAATTACTGCATCACCATTGTGTCATAAATAACATAAATTATTTTATGTCTAAAAGTTATAAATAAAATAAAATTATGTAGGAAATATTTTTAGATTTCTAATGAATATTTACAATTGAATTTATCTTATGTATAACCATGCACTAAAAATGTTTTAAAATGTTTTAGTAATTAAACCTTGATTTTAACTCTTTTTACTCTTCTTTGAATTAAATAATAATAAATGTCCTAATCTAATCCAAGTGGACCTAAATGATAATATTTTATACCTAAGGTTGTTTGTTGTGGAGATAAACTTGTCCAATAGAATTAGGACATGATTTAGGATAATATGAATATCATTTTTACCCTTAATTACCCTATTTACTTTTAACCGTGGTAAATAAAAGTAAAAAGTTACTATTCACAAAAAATTATTTTCATCTCATTGAAATTTTTTTTACTCCTTGATATTATCTGTGTATCTCATATTTTTGAAATTTCACTCACAAAAGTGGTAAAATTATGTTTTATTTGAATTTCCAAATTCTCCTAGGAGGTGGGTAAAAGACGTTGAAAAGTTCAATAAAATTTTTATATATCTAAAATTATTATAAACTAAATCCAATGAATTAAATTGACCTTATATAGGTTTTATATATCTTTTTTGACCTTAATTAAATTTAAATAAAATAAACAATTATTTAAATAAAAATTCGGTTTTAAACTATAACTCAGTGTTTTTTCACTATTCATCAAAAATTGAAAGTTTTTAGAAAAATACCAAAATTTCACCCTAGGCTAAATTCGATATTCCGATTCCAAAAATGAAGTCCATTTTGAAAGATAAAATTTATAAAATTTCAAAAAGTTTGTATTACTATTCATAAAGGCTAGTTTGATTGGTTTTGGTGTGTGTGTTAGAACACGAAGTTGCATACAACACACGCTACTGTATTTTTGAAAGGGAAATGTACCCTAGAAGCTTGGGGTGTTACATTTTCCCCTCCTTCAAATAATTTCATCCTCGAAATTTCTAGAAAATTATTGTATAAAAAGACTCGGGTGATTCTTCATCATAAGTTCCTCGGGTTCCCACTTTGCCTCTTCTATTTTATGGTTTCTCCATAGAAATTTACCAGGCGAGTTGTTGGGTTTCTCAGCACTTGTTCTTTTGTATAAAGAATGCTGATGGGATCTTCCCAATAAGACAGATCGGGTTCCAGTTCTAATTCCTCGTAAGTGAGTACATGTGTTGGGTCAGGCATGTATTTCCTCAATAGTGTTACATGGAACACATCGTGAACTTTGGAGAGACGTGGAGGCATTGCCAAACAGTAAGCTACAACCCCATTTCGTTCTAGAATTTCAAAAGTTTTGATGTACCTGGGACTCAATTTACCCTTCTTACCAAAACAAATAATTCACTTCCATAGAGATACCTTCAAGAAACCATGATCTCCGACTTGAAATTCCAAATCCTTCCTTCGGTTATCGGCATAGCTCTTCTGCCTACTTTGAGCTACTTTGATATGATTCTGGATTATGTTCACCTTTTCCATCATTTCCTCCACCAGTTCTGGACCTACATGTATTCTTTCACCAACGTCATCCCAACAGGTCGGTGTGCGACATCTCTTTTCGTATAACGCTTTATATGGTGCCATCTGAATACTCGAATGGAAGCTATTGGTATAGGAAAATTCTACCATAGGTAAATATTGATCCCATATACCCTGGAAGTCACGTGAGAAAGATCTCAACATGTCTTCTAATGTTTGAATAGTCCATTCCGATTCTCCATCTGTTTGAGGGTGGCAAGCAGTGCTCAAACAAAGTTCAGTATCCAAGGCTTTTTTAAGACTCTTCCAGAATCTTGAAGAAAAATAGGGATCACGATCAGAAAAAATCGATAGGGGTACTCCATGAAGTCTCACCACTTCATTAATATATAGTCTTTCTAGACGTTCCACTGGTAGATCTTCTATTATCGCAAGAAAATGTGCTGACTTGGTAAGAAGATCAACAATAACCCATATTGCATCATTCCTTCAAGGAGTCTTTGGTAGCCCCATGACGAAGTCCATCGTAATATTATCCCATTTCCACTCAGGTATAATAAGAGGTTGCAATACTCCACCAGGATGTTGCCTTCCAACTTTCACTTGTTGGAAAACCGTACATCTTAACACAAAATCAACAATCCCCCTCTTCATGTTGTGACACCAAAAATGTTCTTTCAAATCTCTATACATTTTGGTGCTCTCAGGGTGTATAGATAAATTGAAACTATGAGAATCATCCAGCAATTCACTTTTTTGATCAGGTATATCAGGAACACAAAGCCTCTTCCTAAATTTCAAAATTCTAACTTCATACACAAAGTCTCTCAATCTCCCATCATTCACAGCTCTAATATTCTTTTGAAATTCTTCCTCATCAGTCTGAGAACTCTTAATCATTTCTAGTAAAGATGTTTTGGCAACCATTTGAAAAAGCATTGATGTTTCACCTTCCATGTTTATTCCCATGTCCATCTTCACTAGATCCATGAAAATTGGATCCCTTTCAATTCTCATATTGTTCAAAACTCCATGATCTTTTCTGCTCAAAGAATCTTCCACCTTGTTTGCCTTCCCTGGGTGGTAGTGTATTGTGCAATCATAATCCTTGAGTAATTCAAGCCATCTCCTTTGACTCATGTTGAGTTCTTTTTTTGAGAAAATTTACTTCAAACTCTTATGATCCGTATAAATCTCACATTTTTTACCATAGAGGTAGTAACTCCATATCTTCAAAGAAAAGATCACAGATGCTAACTCGAGATCATGAGTAGGATTGTATTGCTCATGAATTTTCAACTGTCGTGAAGCATATGCAATAACCCTATCACTCTGCATAAGGACACAACCAAGTCATTTCTTCGATGCATCACTATAAATAACGAACCCATCATTCCACGATGGTAGAGTCAATATAAGATCATTGACTAATATTCTATTCAGTTCTTCCAAAAATTCTTCACACTCTTTTGTCCAAACAAATTTGACCCCTTTACGTGTGATATTTGTTAATGGGTTAGACAACCGGGCCAAATTCTGGACGAAACGTCAATAATAACCTGCTAAACCAATAAAATTATGTACCTCAGTTATACTCGTATGTGCTGGCCATTCTTGGATTTCCTTGGTCTTAGAAGGACTAACCGAGATTCCATATTTGGAGAAAATATGGCCAAGAAAAGAAATCTCCTGAAGCCAGAATTCACACTTGCTAAACTTCCCATATAATTCATGTCTTCTCAGAGTCTTCAAGATAATGCGCAAATAATTCTCATGATCTTCGTAGCTTTTGGAGTATACCATGATATCATCAATAAATACCACCACCAATTCATCTAGATATTCCTTGAAAACTCTATTCATTAGATCCATCAATATAGAGGGCACATTAGTCATCCCAAAAGGCATTATTGTAAACTCGTAATGCCCGTACCTTGTTCAAAATGCTGTCTTCGGAATATATTCCTTCATCACACACAACTGATGGTATCCTAATCGAAGGTCAATCTTTGAAAATTAATTATCTCCATGTAGTTGGTCAAATAAATCATCAATGTGAGGTAGGGGATACTTGTTCTTGATTGTTATAGCATTGATCTCCCGGTAGTTGATACATAACCTCATAGATCCATCTATCTTTTTAACAAAAAGAATAGGGGCTCCCCATGGAGAAACACTGTAACACCCCAGGTAAATAAAGAATATGACATTTTCACATTTATCCATATTTTTGAATAAAATATTAATATAACTTTAAAGGGGACTCTATGCTCGATGGCGTACCCAATATGCAACAACGAGTTTCTTGGGAATCTTACGTTGCACTCTAATAATAAAATAACATTATTTTAAATGGTAGTTATCGCCTAGCCGTTGTAATGGTGGGAATAAAAAGAACTAACTAAAAAATGATTATATATGTTTGTAAAATATTTTTACTTTTTAAAATAACTGTTAGAGGATTAAAAATGCGAAAGAATCCAATTTTAAGCGTAAACATTCTAATATTTTTTAAAAGGTCGATTAACCGCTCTTTGATGACGAACCTCTTTTAAATATAATTTTTGACAATTTTATGTGTTATATTTGAAAAAATAAAATTCTTCTTTAGAATCAGGACATCAAAATTTACTTTGTGTAAATTTTTGGTATTTTTCTGATAAAGTTCATTTTTAATGAATAGTGAAAAATGTTGTATTTTAATTCAAAACCTCTTTTTAATCTAATTTATTTATATGATTAGATTATATTTTTAATTGGTTTTAAAGTGAAATTAGAATATATATTTATAATTTAATCCAATAGTGGTCATTGGAATTAATTTCACTTTGAAATTGGCCAAATACTAGTGTCAATCTTTTAATAGATATTGTTTCTTAAAAACACGCTATTTGTTTTGACAGCGGGAATTAATTATTAAATTAATTAATGAAACTTATATGTTTTGAATTTTGTAAAATAGACATAATTTTTGAATTCGGAATATCAAATATAGCTTAGGGTGAATTTTTGGTATTTTTCTGAAAAACTTCAATTTTTGATGAATAGTGAAACCATTAAGTGGTACTTTAAAAACTGTTTTTTCATTTAAATGAAAATTTACCACTTCTGTGGTTTGAATTTCAAAAATCCGACATACATGGTTGTCATTAGGAATTAAAATTTTGTTCAATGGGATTAAAATAATTTTTTGGTGAATAGTAACTTTTAAGTTTTATTAATCGCGATTAAAGGTAATTAGTGTAATTTAGAGTAAAAATAATGTTTTATTAATATGAAATTACCTTGAAACATGTCCTAAAATTATTGGATGAGTCATTTCCGACCATGAAAATCCATGGGTCAACTTGGGGACCCCATGGATCCACTTTGGTTGGAAAATGACATTAATACCTTTTTATTTAAAGTTGAAATTAAAATTTAACAAACATGAGTTGTTTTACTAAAAAAAAATTTACATGGGGTTATACAAGTCACATTTTTGACTATAAATATTCATTAGAAATATAAAAGGATTTTCTACATCATGATATTTTTTTTATAATTTTTAGATATTAAATTAATTAATTTATTTATGACACCGTGATGATGTAGTGATTACCTCATAAATGACCGATTTAAATAAAATGAGAAGATATGGTGAAATATAAGTATTAAACTTGTCACAAACCTATTGGATGGGTGGATTTAAAAACCTTATCACCTTATCCTAGATATATATCCTTTTGGGACCTTTAAAATCTGAAAATCATTTTATAATAATGTAATATTTTATAACATTCCAAGAGTGCCCCTCCTCTCCTCTTATAAAAGGCCCCAACCTATACCACCTTACACACACCTCGCAAGCCTTTGGCTCGGCCAACCCCTGCCCATTTTATCTCTAGACATCCCTATCTTCATCATTTAAGCCTCACTTTGGGCATAACCCTTTCCAGGGTATCCTTTGAGCTCAAATCAAAGAGAGTTACCTGATTTAAAGGTAATGTCTTCCCTTGTGTTCTTTTGTTTTATTTTACTTCTCCAAACCCCCAAAATCTTTTTATTACTTTTTTATGTTACAAAAAAAGTATCTTAAATATACTAGTATGTTTTTATAAGAAGGATTCTAGCTACACTTTCACACACCTTTGTCTAATGGTTAAAGAACATACTCTTTCTGTGGATGGTGAATTACTGCCACACAAAATGATGATTGTTCAATATTATTTTAACACCTTCAAAGGTGGCCATTAATATGTCAATATATTTATATATGATATATAATATGTTTATGTTTTCTTTAAGCTTCTTCATTTTTCATTTATGGCATACCTTTATGGTTTCCATTATGGGTAAACGCGATATCTTCATTTTAGGACGTGTGGACTACCGCCACCTCAAAGTGATTTGATTCATTAATGCCATATGTGGGACATATAAAGGATGGAATTAATGGTATTAAATACGATATCATACAGGAATTATAATATACCTTTATGTAATTATTATTTCATTCCATTTAAAACAAAAAAAAAAAGAAATGAAAGTAGTATTCATGCGTACGTACGGCTTACCGTCTCCATGAATGGTACATTTCATTTCTTATCTCCAAAGTTATGTACTATTATAAGTACATATATATTATGGATATATATGTAATATATTACATCTAAATTATGGATATAATTCTATAATTATTATATATATATCTCTCTCATTTTGTTTTAATTCCATTAAAATGACAAAAAATGAAAGTAGCGTTCATGCGAACGTACGGCCTACCGTCTCCATGAACGGTGCTTTTAATTTTTTTATCTCCAAATGCTATGGAATAGTATAAAATGAATATATACTAGATATATATGATATTTAAAACATAAATACTATTCTGGATATGATGTACCTATAACTACATGGAAAATTATTTTCCAACAAGTTCAATTTTTACTCATGTACCGAACATCGACAAAAACGTCTGATATGAACTCACTTTATTAACCTATTATTATAACATTATAATATGTGATATGAATTGAATAATAATTTTTTAGTATTTCCTTAAGAAACTATATATTGACCAAATGTTATTATTCAGGAGATTAAAGAACGATCGAGTCATGTCGGACACGAGGTAAGGGATCCTACCTCTCTCTTTCTTTTTAAGTACACTCTTTTATGTCATTCCTTTTAAGCTCATATTTCTTATGATTGAGATGTTCTTTTATATTATTATTACTTTATGTTTTATGTTAATTTTATGAGAGACCCTATTTTCTCTCATCAATCCATTTTGGAAGTTTTAATTGGTGTCGTTAGGCTGCCAAAATTTCCTAAGGGGCTTTTTATCTCACTTTGTGTTTTCGTTAGATTCATGCTACATTTTCCAATATTTACTTTTGAGTGGTGTATGTACTGTCCATTATTCTACTCTTTGTGTAACATACTTTCATTTATTATTATTTACATCAATGTTGTATAGTCCTTATATAATTGGGTGTAAGTTTTGAAAGTTTCCCAAATCGGTAAGGGAAACTTTCACCCTCCTATTTTTAAAAGACTTCTTTTGTTATGTCTTTTAATTTTCATCTTATTATGTGGGGATATGTTATTATATATCCATGTTGCCATAAATTTTATGTCCAAGAGATGAGATACCCTTTATCTCTCTCATCAACTCTTTTTCTAAAATTTGATGTGACGCCGTTAGGCTGTCAGGGGAACTTCTTTAACCAAATTTCGATTTCTTTGGGTTAAACATATAGTTATTGAATATGTCATCCTTTGAATATGTGTGAATAACCTTTTATTATTTTACACTTAATATCTTGGGAGTATTTATATTTTTCACTCATAATTATGAGATTGATTTATCCTTAATTTTAGGATACCATCTTTATAATGGATTTCATCTCAATTTATATTTCCATTAAGACTTCATTGTTGTTATGCACAAATTCACTCTTATATGGTGTACATACTGTCCTTTGGAATATTATATCATGAATCCCTTTATTCTAATGAAATTGTAAAGTTTTGATTAAATGTTATTCCTCAAATATAGTATTCAAGTGTCTCTCATTTTTTTAAAAACCCTTTAACTAAAATAGCATTTTAAATGTTTTAATGATTTAATTTTATAAATATTTCTCATTAATATCCATGTTTTCAAAATGGTTATAAGGATTTATTTATATGTATATTAATGGTTTAAAATGTTAAAATCTTCAATGTGGTATGGGACACTTTGATTTAAAAATCTCTTTATTAAATGTTTTAAATGGTTTTGAAAATTGTTTTTAGAATGGATTCATTATTTCAATATCTTAAAATGTTATATTGTTATTGCAATGTGGGAATGTTATCTTTCCATTATTCTTAAGTTATGTGCTATGATTATGTTATTTTTCTTGGGAATTGTTATGAAGATGGGTGGTTCCATGATAAACTAAGGGCGGGTGAGCCCGATACAACTCTCCAATGCATTGGGTAACACGAAGGGGTTAAACGTTAAGGTTTCTCCGAAGAGATTTAGGGAATATAATGTGATGGGTATTCCAAACGTAACCAAGAGGGTTACTCCCTACGTAAGAATGTTATTAATGCCTCAAGTTACCTTTATGTCTTATGATTTCTATGATTTATTCATGATTTGATGAGGTATGTTAAAATGCTTATGTTTTATGAGTAAAGTATGATTTCATAGATGGAAAAATGTTTTATTTTCGTAATTTTATATCCCTTACTGAGCTTTTTATTCTCATCCCAAGTTTTTGAAATGTTTTTCACAGGTCAAGGGAAAGGTGCATGATATGATGATAGTATCAAGGATGTTTCAAGAAAGAATCCATGTTTTATTTTAAATATGTTTCCATTGATGGGAAAAAAACAAATACTATCTTTTATGTAACCACTTTGTTTAAATGTGGAATGTAATTCATGATTTATGATCTAATTCTCTAAAACTCTAAACCTAAAAAGATCCTAAATGTAAATTATTCTTTAATTCAATATTAA